>RJLU01000005.1:0-2848694 GCA_005356885.1 Cercospora cf. flagellaris | reverse complement strand
CTAACCCTAACCCTAACCCTAACCCTAACCCTAACCCTAACCCTAACCCTAACCCTAACCCTAACCCTAACCCTAACCCTAAGAGGCTCGACGTCTACTTCCCTTACTTGCCTATTATCCGTAGTAGTATATACCTAGCCTACGTCTAGTAGTATAGTAATAGGGAAGGTAGAAATCGACTATAGCGAGACTAAGAACCTCCGCGTAGTAGATCTTAGTCGCTTAACTAGGTGCCTACCTACCCTAATAGAAGGATATAGGTAGCTATAGTAAGTACTAGCGTATAGTATCTAGTAAGGTAGACTAGGGTGCTAATTACTCTCTACTTAGGAGAAGTGCGCTACCTATTCGAAGGCTTTATTAGAAACGTTAGCCTCTTACTAAAGGATATACTATAGTAGGTATACGGACTCCTAGGCTCTAACTAGTCGTTTAGGGCTGCTTATAGGCAGTCTACGTCTAGTTATAGAGATAGAGGAAGGTAGGAACTAGCTATAGCGAGTCCGAAAACCTCTACGCGGCGGATATTAGTCGCTTAGCTAGGGCCTATATTAATATATAGAAGCATCTAGACGAGGATACTACGGATATTTCTAATAAAGCCTATACCCTATATACGCTTATAGCTAAATTAGGAGCTAAAGGCGAACGTTCTATACCTAAGAGTAGCGAAAGCTATTACCTTACTAATTTAATATAGTTATCTAAGCTATAAGGTAGGGAGGAAAGCTAGAAGTTATAACTACTAAGAAGTAGTACGATAAACTAGTTAATAGCCTAGGAATAGGAGGAAACAATCTAGATCTTAATATATACTTCTAAGATATAGTAGAAGTTAGAGATACGGAGTTTAGCTATTACTCTTAAGAAAACGGTTAAGAGCTATACTACTATAATATAATAGGCTAGCAATAGCGGATCCTATATATAGCTAGAGTAGTACGTATATATAATAAGCGAGGTCGTTCCCTAAGCGCTATATCTCTAATTTAGTAGAGGGCGCGGGCGAGAGCTATATTAGTATTAGCTACCTCTATCTTCGAGAACGCTAAGAACGATAGTAACCTTAATAATCTCCTCTTAAAGGAAGCTAAGAACGATATTAACCTTAATAATCTCCTCTCGAAGGAAGCTAAGAACGATATTAACCTTAACGATCTCCTCTTAGAGGAAGCTAAGAATAATATTAACCTTAACGATCTTCTCTCGAAGGAAGCTAAGAATAATATTAACCTTAACGATCTTCTCTTAAAGGAAGCTAAGAACGATATTAACCTTAGTAATCCCCTCTCGGAGAAAGCTAAGAATAATATTAACCCTAACGATCTCCCTACTAAGTACCTCGCTCTTATTACTCGACTTGCGCTACTTCTATAGAAGATACTATAAGGATAAGAAAGAGGAATACTATATAGAACGAAGAAGATCGCTAATAGTAAGTCTCTTATCTAGTATATATCTTTAATTACCTAGGTAAAGAGCTTATATATCGTTTAGGTAGAGAGTAACTCTAATCCTAGTACTAGACGCTATTATAGTCTGCGCTCTATAAGGCGCTACTACTATACTAACGAGCGACGGGAAGAGATAAGGTAACTAATATAAGCTTATAGTAGATAGCTACTAAGGGCAAAGCGACGCTATTTATATAGTATTAAGTATTTAAGCTTATTATTAACTATATATTCGTAATGCTAGGTTATTAATACCTAATAGTATAGAGCTTTTTTTAGTTAACGATACGATTAGAGCGCTTCGGTATAATAGGCCTATTACCCTTACTATTAGTAGAAATAAGACCTTATTCTCTATACTAGTCTAGTAGAGTATTCTCGAGGTATTAAGCCCTTAGTTCTAGAGCGTACTTCGGTATAATAGCGCGAGTAGGTAGTAACTATCGCTTATCTATATAGCTAGCGCTCTCTACGAAATAATACTAGTCTATACTATACTATTGCGATAGGTAGCCGAAGGTAGAGGCTAGTTACTATATAAGGGGCGCGTATAGATAGCTATAAGTACTAGCGGGTAGAACGAAACGCTCCTCTACTATAAGGCGTACCTAGCTCCCTAAAGAAGACGATACTAGAAACGAAACTAAGAGTATTAATAAGAGAAATAACGATATAGATCGTAAGGAGGGAAGGGGAGTAGGGTTCTAGAGCTAATAGCATCGAGAAAAGGAATATAGTATCTAGTTCTAGTATCTCTATAGATAGTAAAGTAGTAGCTTCTCTACTATATCTTATATAGCTACGATAACTAGGGCAATAATAGTACTAGTTAGAAACGGCGATAAGAGGAGAGGTAGTATAGTATAATAGGTTATTATAAGGTTAGGTATTATAGCTTAGTAAGATTACTATAGTACTATACTAGCGCAAGTAGTAACTACTACTTACCTATACTCTATACGCTCTCTATATAGCGATAATAGGCTAAGACGCGCGATTATACTAGGCTGCTAGAAGTAGATACTACCTCCGACTTAAGAATAGTAGAGCTAGTATAATTTCGCTATTATAGTCTCTATACTAAGGTTTATAGGCGAGAGCCCTTAATTTCGCCCTACTTGCCTATTTCTACTCGTCCTTATATTTACCTAGGTAGTTAGATAATCTAATATAGGATAGGCGGCCCCTATACTAGCGATAACTAGCTTAGTAAAGTCGATATAGTTATACTATTATATAGTAGCGGTCTCCTTCTCTCTAGCTAGGCGTATACCTATAGAGATATACTAGGTTCGTCTATTACCTAAAGGCGCAACGTCTACTTCCCTTACTTATCTATTATCTACGGCGGTATATACGTAGCCTATATCTAGTAGTATAGTAATAGAGTAGGCAGAACTCGACTATAGTAAGACTAAGAATCTCCGCGCGGTAGATCTTAGTCGCTTAACTAGGTGCCTACCTACCCTAATAGAAGGATATAGGTAGCTATAGTAAGTACTAGCATATAGTATCTAATAGGCTAGACTAGGAAGGTAATTACTCTCTACTTAGGAGAAGTACGCTACTTATTCGAAGGCTTTATTAGAAACCTTAGCCTCTTACTAAAGAATATACTATAGTAGGTATATAGTCTCTTAGGCTCTAACTAGTCGTTCGGGGTTGCTTATAGGCAGTCTATATCTAGTAATAGGGATAGGGAAGGCAGGAACTAGCTATAGTAAGACTAAAAACCTCCGCGCGGTAGATCTTAGTTACTTAGCTAGAGTATATATTTATACGTAGGCGAATATATAAGATAATAGTATTAGCTTAGAGCCTTATAGAGGCTTACTAACTACTTAGAAGGATATAGGGCTATATAGTATATAGGCTTTATACGCAAACGTATTATAACCTAGGGGATATATACTATATCTACGATAAGGTACTCTTTAACTAAAATACTATCGTAGCTGCTAACGCTTCGAAGGAGGGCCTTCTATATAATAGTTATTGCTAGCCTATAATTAATTTCTTCGATAGAGGTATAGTTGCAGGGCAAACGACGTTTATACTATAATTCCTCTACTCTCTATAAAAAGGTAGTATACTAGGCTACTAGAGCGAAATATACTAGCTATAGAGGATACTATATAGGAATAGGGAGTATTTACTCTAGGTACGCGATGCCTATTTACTACTATAACGAAGTAGGCTTTAATCGAAATGCTATTCTAGCCGCCTATATATAGAGTAAAGCCCTACTATATAATAGTCGCTACTAGCTAATAATCGAATTCTTTAATAAATATATAGTTACGGAGAAGATCGATATTTACTTCCTTAGCGTAGTCGCTCTCTATAAAACTATAGTATACTAGACTACTATAACGCGATACCTAGGCTATAGTAGAGGCCGTAGGTAAATAGGGATATACTTATACGTAGTATAGGGTCTCCTAGTTAATAGGCGACACTAACGAATCTAATATTAGTATAGGTTATATAGTCTCTAGTCTAGGCTAAAGAGGCATCTTATTCCTTAGTTTATAAAAGCGATACCTCGTAGGTAGGGCCCCGACGTATTAGCTCGATAAGTTTACTTAAGAGATTATTAAGATTAAGAGTTATAGAGGCTAGAGAGGTAGGTAGTAGCTATCGCTTACCTATATAGCTAGCGCTCTCTATAAATTAATACTAGTCTATATTATACTATTACGATAGGTAGCTAGAGGTAGAGGCTAGTTGCTCTATAATAGGTATATATAGATAGCTATAAGTAGTAGTATAGGAATAAATTACTATCCTCTAGTATAAAGGATAAGAAGGAGTACTAGAAGATAGAGGATTTAGAAGAAGAAAACTCTAGGGAACTATAACCCTAGTAGGAGAAAAGTAGAACTACTAAACTACCTAAGTTAAGCTAGGAAATTAATAGATAAGCTAGTCCTAGTACTAGTAGAAGACTGCATTCTAAAGCAAAAGGATTAAATATTATATAGTAGGACCTATAAGGATATAGAGATTAGAAGAGAAGCTAAAACTAAACCTATAGCTAAAAGAGAAAGAGATCTATCTTAGATAAAGAACTAAGCTTAGAGCTAAAAGCTTATAGTATAGTAATAAGATAAGTACTTTAGAAGAGATAGAGAGAATATAGATAGGAGAAGGAGCTAAGTACTAAGTAGTATATAGAGTATTCCTTAGCTAAGTTTAGAGCTAAGAGTAGGAGTAGATTTAGGAAGCTCTATTAGAGGTTTAAGAGTCTATATATGCAGCAATTGCTCTTTAAGTCTCTATATAGAGATAAGAGGTACCTCTTAGAAAGACGACGACTATCTATAAAGCAAGCTCGATACGTTTATTAAAAATCTAAGGAAGGATTCCTAGAGTTACTTAGAAGATATTAGAGCTAACTAACTACTCGATTACCTAAAAGAATATAGAGCAATAACTCCTAAGTCTAAGCGCTTCGTAAAGTTCGCTCGTAGGAAGCTAGAGCTACCTACTATACTAGAGCCTATATAATTGTCTAATAGTATATAGTAAAGGACGTAGCTCGCCTACCTATACGAGACTAAAAACTGCTACGTAGTAGATCTTAGTTACTCTAGGTAAGCTCTATAAACTCGTAGGGTAGATATATATACTTAGAAAGCCGAGGGTGCTAGATAGTAGGCTTAGCAAACGGATATTATCTATATCGTAGTATCGCTATAGCTTTATATACTTAATAACGATCGATAACTATAAGTACGTTCTATACGATATATAATATATAGTATACGATATACGACATATAATATATAATATATAATATACGACGGGCGATATACGACGGGCAATATACGACGGGCGATATACGACGGGCGATATACGACGGGCGATATACGACGCGCGATATACGATAGGCGATATACGACGGGCGATATACGACGGGCGATATGCGATAGGCAATATGCGACGGGCGATATACGATATATAATATACGACGAGCGATATGCGATATACGACGACTAATATACGACGATAGAGCTAGAAGATAGTATATAGTAGGTCGTTGCCGTATAAAACATGCGGATGCTGCTATATAGCGAGGTGCTATATAGTAAGGTGTCGCCAAAAGTCGGAGAAAGCGCCGCGCTTACTAATTTTCCAAGTATCGAGGTGCTATGTAGTAAGGTGTCGCTAAGGGTCGGAGCAAGCGCCGCGCCCACCCATTTCCAAGTATCGAGGTCTCACTACTTGGAACCAATGTGCAGCAGACATGCCTGCAATGACTTCTTGTGCTGCGAGAGGAAGCCTCGTGGTTGTCGACTTGCATTTCGTGCTCGTGGCACAATAGATATGGCACTTGATTCTCAAAAATCACCGACCTAAACCGATGGCTTCGGTCATAACATGGTGAAGAGCTGACCCAAGGGGGCGGAAGTTCTAGAAGTAGTCGTCGAGGAGTTGAGTTCCAGCCCATCGCCACTGTCGTCTAACCTCAATCAACATGGGCGCGCATTGCTTCCATCCGTACAGAGCAACGTGGCGAGGTTCTGCTCCAATCGCAGCTGCGCCCGCATGTCGCTCGATTAGCGCGGCGGAGAGTTGTACTTGCCGCATGCGCGGTCATTCATCTTGAAGTGTTGTGGAAGATCGGCGTGGAAGAGTGTTGGTCTCGGACAGACAGCAGCGGCGACAGAGGTTGAAGGTCCGGAAATGGGTGGCGGCGGTCTTCTCATTTCCCAGCTCTGCTGTTCAGATTTGGTATGCGAGAGACCGCCCTTGTCGCTCTTCTCGAGTCGATATCAGATGACGCATCGTGCTGAGAAGCCGCCTCGATTGTCTCCAGCTGGATCTTAGCATCAGAAAAGAGCCAACATGTTGAGGCGCGGACCTGACGCCGCGCCAGTCGGATCTTTGTGGCGGCCAAGAAGAGCAATCACTGCCCACGTTTGCTCTTCCTTCCGCTCACCTCCTCGAACCAACGATGAAGGCGACAACCCTAGACAGCAATCAGTTCGAAGGCAGGATCAGTGATCCGAACTGGCACAGCTTATCATGCGATGCTGCAGCATCGACTGCCCGCCGTGGCTGTGAACGCCAGTATCACTGTCGAGCTGAGCGCGAAGCTGTTCGAAGCCCTATCTCAGCATGACTCCAGAGAGATTTGCCATCATGCCACGAAGCACGCCTGTGCGATCAAGACGAGATGGAGTAGCATCAGCCAGCCCCGTGGTCCGAGAGTGACAAGCCAAGTGAGAATTGTCGTATACGATCCATCATCCATGTCCACATCTTGAGGCTGCAGCTGTGTCCAGGCATTGGGCATCATCTCCTGATTGGGTCTTGCCTCCGGCTTTTCATTGCTCTCGTGTGACGCTTGCTACAACAACAAATCACTGACGAAGTTTCAGTAGGCAAGACCGTGGATATGGCACAAATTTGGTTATAGGAATGCTGCAGCTCATACGCAAAATCAATTTGTCACCTTCGCCACGCATGATCTGATGGCCAAAAGTCGAGAAGTAACGTCCTGCGAATGGAACAGCTCTCTCTCAACTACCGAGCGATGAGAGCTGTTGTCCCTAACACAGACAGGCCGAGCGCGTGGGCCGTGGTCTTACCAGCCAAGGTTTCGGCCTCTGCGAGACAGGTATATTGGGCTCTGGACCCATGCCGTCGTCTTTGTACTCCCAGTATCTCCTTTCAAGCGGCGCCACTCCCTCGAAACTCTTGGCCTGCAGTCGACCTTGAACGCACCCCAGCCTTCATCTCAATCTCGCGATCTCGCGGCTTAAAGATCAAGGGATCAGCGCTGCATGCTTGTGAAGGCAGGGATGGAATGCTGAGTCGTTGATCAACGCTTGAAGAGTCCCATTCGCTCAGCAGGCAATTCAGCGCTCGTATAACTTCGCATGTCACAACGACCAGTGATGCTGTGATCTGATGACTGCCCGCGGTTTCCACGGCCTCTCGGCAGGCTTGCAATATCCCTTGGCATTCACGCCTTCTGCCTGTGCCGGCAGGCTCCACGACTGGGCAGTGAGACTTCTATAAAACTGATTACCCTCGGGATGGGGTTGGATGCTTTGCCAGAATCTTCCTGTGGTCCAGTTCCGCAGCCAAGATGTTTCACTCGGCCTGGATCGATCACCGTACGGCCATTACTGCTCTTGTTGTTATCTCTGCGACTCTTGCTATGCCAATTGCGATCCTTCTCTATGTTGTGAGACCCGTAGGCACCAAACGATCAGCTACCGGACGAACGCCAATTCTTCCTCCTGGACCGCGGGGCGTGCCCATTCTGGGCAACTTACTCGATATCGCGAATCAGAGAGATCCCGAGCATAAATTTGTGAGTACCTCGACTGTCTATCACGGAATAAAAATTGACTATCGTTGAGCTGCGTAGCATCACCAAATATGGAGAGTTGACGACCCTTCACATGGGCTCGAAGACATGGGTCATGCTCAACAGCAAGCGTGTGGCGAGCGAGATCATCTCCAAACGTGGTGCCATAACGAACGAACGAACACGCATGCCCATGTCCCACGAGGTCTTGAGCCGAAACTCTCGAACTCTCCTGGCGCCATTGAATCGATGGCACGAGCCTCGCCGTCTGCTATCCTCTCTCATGCTTACAGTTCGGCGTTGCAGCGATACGGAGCAATTCAGGAGCTAGAAAGCAATCAGCTCATGGCAGAGTACATCTCTCAGCTGGACTCGTGGTTTCGCCACAATTATCGCTACGCGAACTCTGTCATTCACCGCATTGCGACGGGAGCCAAGTCACACATCTAGAACCAGGATCTCAAGAACTTGCAGCATGTTACGACAGTATTTCTCGATTCCATCGGCTCGAGCATCGTTGACTGGTTCCCTTTGCTGCATTCTGTTCCCTGTCCTCTGCAATTCTGGCGAGGCTACTGGGAAGAGCTTGGGCAGTGGACATAGAAGCTTGGTGGGACCCTATCAAAGCAAGTGTTCACAACGGTATCGCGAAGCCATCATTCGTCTGAAATACTCTGCTCAACCTGGAATCTAAGTACCAGGGCACTGATGAAGAAGTAATGTATCTCGGTACGACGCTCATTGAGGCTGGCAGTGATACAAGCAGGATGGTTCTCGACACACTGGCAATAGCCGCAGTGCATTACCCAGAAGCGTGGGCTAAGGCCCGACAAGAGGTCGATTTGATATGCGATACGCCTGCTGGTCTCAGATTGCCGCTGATGAGCGATTTGAAAGACAAGACATACTGTTGTGCGATAGTCAATGAGCTTCTTCGCTGGCGGCCCATCTTTCCCTATCCGCCGGATCATACTCTCACCCAAGACCTGGATTTCGAAGGCTACTTCTTCCCAAAAGGCACCTCTATGGTCATCAATTTGATCGCAATAGGAGACGAATGTGAAGAACCAGAAGTTTTCAAGCCCGAAAGATGGCTAAATGGCCACGAAGCCGACATCACTCACGATCTGTGGCAATTCGGCGGTGGTCGTCGTATCTGCGTAAGCTATCGTCTTGCTCAGACGGGCACATTCATCAATGTCGCAAGATTTGCGATGTGTTTTGACTACGAAGCGGTACGTTAACACAACGATCGGTTGCCTTGTCTTTAGCACACTAACGTGTTTTGCTTTCATAGACTGGGAAATTGAACTCGCTCGATCTAAATCATGAAACACTGGAACAGCCATTTCCAATTAGAGTCAAACCTCGTGGCTCAAAATATAAGCAGCTCATACTTGATGAAGCGGAAAGGGCCGGTGTTCTGGACGTTGCGAACAATGGTTGAGCACTGGCAGGCGGACCTGATACGATGGAGTAGTTCTGTGACCGACGCTGACGGAAAGCATGAGATGAGCACAGTGCTGAATACAACCGTCACAGCTAGGGAATTACCAGGCTAGTCTACGCTCAAACATGTTCACCTTCAAGTTCGGCACGGGAGAATTCAGACATCGAGTAGCAGCATTGACCGCATAATCAGGATAGGGAGAACGGGGTCATTTTCTGTCTGTCGTCTCTACTCTGCATTACATTATTCGGACTATCCCTCAGGCTCGCCCCCGGTTCCCTCCTCATCCGGCGGAGCAGGCACAACCTGTCCACAAATCGCATTGCCCACCGTGTTGAGCAACGACGCCGCATCATCAGTTTCATCCATCGGATCGTCATCATCCAGAACCGCCGCCCACTGATTCGCAGCCTGATTGACACCACATTCCCTTGCGCCATAGATCTCACAAACGCCACCATTATCTTGCTCTGGCAGTCCATCATCAGCAGTCGGTGGAGGACGGAACAAGAAGACCTGAGGCGATTTGACCAGGTCTCCAAGATTGCCACGCGCCAACATGGCGGCATTGCAGCATTGGTAAGCGTTTTCTTTGACTGTAGTGGCTTCGAGGACGGCGCGGCCCTCGGGAAGTTCGTCGACGGCCTCAATCCCTCGACCGTTGCTGGCCACATTGGCGTAGTTGGCGGTTTGGAGACAGACGCCAAAGACGGTCGTTGTACCGGCAATGTTGGTTGAGGTTGTGGTGGTGGATATTGTGGTTGGCACAACTCTCTGAACAAAGGCACCTCATTAGTGATCTTAATGGGGACAAGTGACGTTGCAGTTGTTGCTTACTATGGTTTCGGACGTCCTTGTCTTCGTCTTCGTCACGGTGACCTTGGCGATTGGGCATACAGTCGCGGTCACAACTTTGGTCGTCTGTGGGTTTGGACGTGTCAGCAAGGGCTTGATCGTTCAGTTGGACAGGCTGTATTCTTACCTTGACAATTACTGTCTCTGGATAGGACGCCTGCTTCTTCTTCGTGACGGTCTTGTGCTTGATCACACACTGCTTGCTAGGAGTGTACACATTGCATTGGACCTTCTTGGGGTACTGCTTCTGGCTCTTGTAAGCTCTCTTATGGAGAGTGTCGAGCGACCTCCGCCTCATGGTATTGTTCGTGAAAGTAGACCCTGGCAGAGAAGTTTGAACAGGAACGAATCCAGCTGGCGCGGGGACGACAGTCTCTTGGAACACCTGAACGACGGAGGTGGAGACGGAAGTTGAGGTGGACACGTAGTCCTTTGTCGTTGTTACCGTGGTGTAGACTTTCGTAGTGTACGTGTTCGTCTTCTTGTCCGTGATAGTGGTGGTTAAGTAATGAACATCAGTCTTGTACACTTTGGGAGTGGTCGTTGTATAGACTGTCTTCGTAGAGGTTTTGGTGCATGGCTCTAGAAGATGACATCAGCCGACGTTCAAAGG
This sequence comes from Cercospora cf. flagellaris, assembly GCA_005356885.1. Classification (NCBI taxonomy): domain Eukaryota; kingdom Fungi; phylum Ascomycota; class Dothideomycetes; order Mycosphaerellales; family Mycosphaerellaceae; genus Cercospora; species Cercospora cf. flagellaris. The sequence goes on along the minus strand of RJLU01000005.1, from coordinate 2,837,997 downwards.
CGTGCCCAAAGATGCGGTCTGAACGCACGATAATACGTGGAATACTTGGTCTCCAAGTAGCGCGGTGCGTTCTTCGTGGTCATTGCAGTGTAACATTCTGTGCGGTCCTTGGCCAACACACCGCTGACAAGGACTGCCAGCACGGCAGGGATATTGTTGAAAAGCATCTCGATGCTCCGGGTTGAAGAAGTTGGGGAGTATCTTGCAGCGCAGACTGTTGTCCGCGCACTTCATCTTAAGTGACCAGCCGATTGCTCTGGCCATGGCCACCTGTGCGCCAAATTGGACGGGGCCTCCGTCTTTCTAGCCCAAAGCGTGCTGCACCAGGCGCCACAGATATTGCCGCCAAGCAAGAGGCTGAAAGCCCATGTCGTCTATTGAGCACTTGAGGATAGTGTAGACGAAAACACCGGCGCCCGATCGCTTTGGGCGTATGCTAAAGATGCAGGCATCACGTGTCAAGCTTTTTCGGGAACATGACCCTGGGCAGCCAAAATCGAATGCGAGAGTAGGGCGACTGTGAACGTGCGGTGTGGCTGATGAGCGCTCGACGTGGCCATCGGGTAGCTAGCGCCTTCCTCGAAGTCAGCACGACAGTTCAGAGCACCGCTCTGAGTATCATACCACCCGGGCCGGGATTCGCCATGGCCATAGCAAGCTCTGTGCCCACGTGGTTGAGCTGGACTGTTCATGCAGATATACACGCACGCGCACGTGGCCGGGTAGTTCGTCCAGAGCTGGCTCAGCTGGGTGCCACGAACGCCAGGGGTGTAATTGCATACATACATTGGACGCCTCGCGGGTCCGAGATACGAGAGGTCCTGTAGTGTAGCCTTGGCCAGTTTTCGCCTGGAATGAGATGGAATCAGCTCGAGGTTGGTGTAGGTTTCTTGGCGAGCGCCTCCGGGACGCGATCACGGCTTCATGACTTCGGCGACTTCATGACTTGCCGCATTCGCGGAAGAGGCGGTCAACGAAGAGTCGCGTCGATGCAGCAGACCTTGCGCGGCTCCAGGAAACTTGGCAGCGTTTGTTCATGAGGGTGACGATGGTTTGATGGGGTCGTGAGCAGGTGAAGTCGAGGCACGCGGAAGCAAGTCCGGCGAGTGACCTCCGCTCTTGGCATTGCGGCTTAGCGTCGGTGCTTCATCTTCTGTCTGCGGGGGCATACCAAGCCCGCTGCCCTTCGCCAACAACAACAACGTGGCGTTCCTCTGGACTGCCCCAGACCGCGCCCACATCGACACCATATGCTCGACGCCAAGCATGCTACACATCTTATCAGCCGAACGCTTAAAGCGAAAGCGCAGATGGCGTGACACTTATTCGTGGTGTGATGCCAGACTGCGCAGGTGACGGAAGTTTTCAGCGACCCGGATCTCTAGCACGCCATGTGTAGCGAGGACCCTCCACGGAGCACGCGACGCCAGTGGCCTGATCAAGCCACATATCGTGCAGCCGCAGGGCTGGAATCTCGAGGCGCCTGCTGCCACGCGAAGACTCCGCCGGCCGACGACCACGTGTGAGTCGAGCCGTGCGTGCAGACCATCTTGCGCTGGGCCGCTACACCGTCCATTTGCTTCATGCAGAAAGCGGACGAGCGCCTCCTCTGCACAGGCGGCGCACGGCGACGACTTGTCTCCCTCCATGCTCTTGGTGGCGTCGACGCAGAGGCCTCCCGTGGAAGGAGAGGCTACCTTCCAGAGAGCTGACTTCTTCTGTCCTCTCACCAGAAGCTGCCGCTTGCGGCGCTGCCGAGGACATGCATGAGTCTTCTCGTGAGGTCTTGGCCATGGTGGGTAGCACAGCCATTAAGAACATGTCGGCTCAGTAAACGTCGTCCTGTACCTCCTGAAGTCTTTCGTCCTTACTCCCAGCTGTTGCTTGCACAACATGTTGTCCCAACTTCTCTTGGGGCTACTTGTCCCAATTCTTTGTCATGCCACTCCAGTTGACTTCGACATTAGTCGGCGAGCTGGCAGCACCGATGCCCCCGACCTTCCGAGACTGAAGCCCGTGGTCCGATGGGATCGAGACCTGGAGGAATGGACTGATCTCGTCCCACAGACTGCGCAGCAGCTCTACTTCGGCTCCGATGACCCAAATGAAAGACATCAATTCGCTGACATGTCAGTGAACTTCACTGGAAAAGCCGTCGTGCTGCAACACTCGGCCTTCGTCACCAATGTCAAGTGCAATCCCAAATCGATCGAGGTTACTCTCTCGAACAAAGCCGCCTATTCTATGGTCGAGACTGAATGGCAAGCCGTGCACGACTTCATGCTAGTCACCAACTCCGACTCCTGTGGCTACCTTTCGGAACAATTCAGCTTCTGGGATGTCAAGACTCTCAAGTTCTCCCCTAAAACGTTGACGGTAAAAGCGTCTGTCGACCGGGAGCTGGACATCGGCACTGTGCTTGGTGCGGTGAAGTTGTGCTGGGGCACCTGGGAGCCTGGCCCGCCTCTCCGTCACACGCGACGAGCAGCATCCAGCCACCGTCTGATGCGCCGTTGTGACATATGGAGTCCCCTACAATGCGGCAAGAAAGCGATAAACTATGCCGTCGACAAGGTCAAGTCGGGGCTCAGTGCAGGCGCCGAGCTGGTGCTCAAATACCATCCTGGCATCGTGGTGTCGAAGTTGATCGCCGGCAAGGTTATGGAATTTTGGCAGCCGGATGTGAAGCTTTCGATCCCCATTGATGTCCGCTTTCCCGAGAAACAAATCGATACAAGCGCGCCAGCTCCTGTAAAATGGACGAATCCCGGAGTGTTGAAGAAGTTCAAGAAAGGTGACACCATCAAGGGCGTCGCGATTGATGGTTCCGTCGGCCTGTACTGTGTCGACTGCCACTTGACAGGCAAGATCAATGTTCAGGGACGTGCCGAGTTCACTAGCGATGGTCTCTCTGCCCTCTATGCAGGATGCGACGCTGATTTTCAAGGCCAGTTCGCCATTGGACTCGCAGCAGAGGTAACTTGAGTATCTCATCGCCCAGCATGTGATCGCGCTAACACAACTCAGGTCAAAATTGACTACGAAGAGAAGGTCAAAATTTTCGAGGCACCCATTCCGAATTGCGGCTTTGTCGTCGACAAGGTCATCAGCGTCGGCGCTACCGTGGATCTCCACGCACAGTTCGAAGCTCATCTTCATGCGACTGGTGATATTGTTGTGGGCGTGAAAATGGAGTCATGTAAATTCAACACTCGCCTCGATTTCATGGAAATATCCAAGAGCACTCGTCCAACCCTCGAACCAGTTTGGAAACCATTCATTGATGCCTCAGCCAAAATCGAGGTGGAGGCGGGTGTGAGCTTCCCTGTGGCTATCGGCATTGGTGCTACAATCCCGCTTCTGGGCGACAAAGGCACCTTCAAAGTCCAGCTCGTCGAGCAGCCTGGTGTCAATGCGAAGGCTGAATACGAAAAGAGCACACCTACACAGCCTGACCCAGATGAGGGAGGCGAGGGAGGTGACGGAGATGAGGGCGGCGAGGGCGGCGATGGAGGGGACGAAGAAGGCGGCGAGGGCGGTGGAGGAGGTGACGAAGAAGGCGGTGAGGGTGGTGAGGAGCGACGCGATCTTATAGTTGCGCGTGAAGGCGACGCGGAATGTAAGAACGGCATCAAGTGGGCCGTGAAGTGTAAGTCAACACAACAACCTATCTTGCTTGCTTACACGACGCCTAACATTATCACAGTCATCAACAAGGTCTATGTTGAGGCAATTCTTGCGACGTACAGGAAAGATCATCCTTTGCACACGTACGAAAAAGAGATCGCTGGAGGCTGCTACACACCCGGCGGCTTGAAGGCTCGAGACGATTGGGACCCGAATGATTTCAACACAGTCAATGAGATGGACACCCAGTATGATGCCACCGAGAATGCAGGAGACATCCGACTCTTGGACCAAGCGATCGCCGCCGTGCAAGCTGCTCAGCTGGACTACAATGACTACCCCACAGATGTGAATTTCATCATGATCCAAGACTTCACCAAGCAGTTTCAGATCCTGCAAGACAAGGACGGATACCTCCAGCCTGGATTGGCCACCACTAAACCAGTTCCTGGATCCGTATGGGCCGAGGATGATGGCATGGTTTGGGCGGACTATCGTCACAGAGAGCTCAAGTTTGATCCAAACTCCATGAGAGCTAACGGCTGGAGTAACATCCAGCTGGGCCCCGTTGGCACGCAGGTCACCGATGCAGAGGCCATCCTTATGGTACCTGCCAGGACAGGTGTGCCTGGAAAACCATACATCTACCTGGCGGAGGTAAGCAGTCATTACCTTGGCAAGAAGCGAACTTTTGAACTAACACTTTCGATGTAGGACCTCAAGGGCAATGCATACGTCCTGTTGACGTGTGGCTACACCACAGGTGGCAGCCGTATCTTCCTTGCCCGAAATCCTACGATGGCAGCAAAGACGATACAATTGGCGCATTCGAGACTCACGGGTGGTAAAATCAAGGGTTGCGTGGCGCAACAATGGATCGTCAAGCCTGAAGATGTCGATGTCTGGGCTTAACGAAGATCACGATGATGACGATGATTATGGTCTTCATGTATGTCTAGATGACTTGTACGATTTGAATGACAGATCACTTGAAGTTTAGAAATTTTATTGGGGCAACATGGCGACACGACACCACGGCTGTCAGCAACAGCATTTGACACATGCTTAATGCGCTAACTTGCATAGTAACTCATCTGCCGTTGCGGCCGAAGAAGAGACTGGGGCCTTTCGAAACTCAATCGGCTCCGCACATCGTGGCGCAACATCAAAACGGGAGAGGTGCACTGTGTCCATATCGTGGTGCCATAATTCCTCCCAGCAACACCTGTAATCCGTATCTCGTATAAGTCCCTCTTTCACTGCCACCCACGAATTTATTGGGTACAGATGTAACTCGTTCTCCACGCCTATACTACTGCACGCCCGCAAGTCGTTTTCGGCAGTGCTTGCGATATCTCAAGCCCTGCAACAACCCTTGACACCTATCCCCTCGTTCCGAAAGCGATGGGTGGCGAGAGTTTGATCGAATCCCAAATATCACTAAACACACAACCAGTTGAGTAGCGCACAGCACTTGTTGGTCCTCAAATAGCAACGCTGTATACCGTATGTATACGTGATCGTGCTAGTGGTGGTCTCTAGTCTTTCTGTAGAGCTCAACATGAGATGTAGATCAGATCACCTCGCGCTCGAGCGACGCATCCAGTCTTCTCGCGACAACCATGACTTCTGAGGCGAGAATCCCGTTCCACACTGCAGCTTTGGCCGCCAAACGCAAAATCTTCATCAGAGCCGCTGTGATCTCTGCAATCATTTACCTTCTTGGGACAATTGCAAGCATGAGCTATCTATGCGGTAGTACGGTCCACGGCGAGAATCGAAGGCACAATCTGAACATACTCGCTGTGCATCAAGACACGGGCAACATTAGCGCGGCCCGTGAAGTTGCATACGAGAGCTTGCGCGGAGATACTTTTCCAACCATCATCCAGCGCAGTCCAGAAGAATTCGACAGCATTGCTGAGATTCGTCAATCAGTATGCCAGGCGAAATATTGGGCCGCGATATACGAACACAATAGCACTTCAGACGAGGATTCGCCTACCATCAGTTTCGTATACAACGCTATCCGCTGGCCGATTGCAGCGGAGATCCTAGTGACGTCCATGGAAGACATTCTAGACGCTGCACGAACCGAATATGAGCTAGACCTGCCCCGATCTCGAAGACATGAGGACAACAACATCTCCACGAGCCCGTTCCAGCGCTCGAAGCTGAGAATTGAACCTATAGCAGCCACTCGTCTGATCAGCGACGTTTACATCACGACAATCAATTTCGTCTTCCCGATATTGCTACAGTTGTTCCTGATCATCACTCTGAACACTCTCTGTCAAAATTTCCAGCTGCACGCAAACGTAAGAATCCTCGACGTCTGGGCCATGCGGTTCCTGATTGGCAAATGCTTCACGCTCTTGTCCGCATTTGTCATCGCAGGATACATTATCGCCTTCCGAGACGACTGGGACGTGAGTCCGGCTACTGGCTACTTCAGGACTGCAGCCATCTACTGGCTTCTACTGGATGTCAACTGGCTGTTCTTTGAAACGTTGCTCGGGTCGTATGTCAATCTGCGATGGCTATCGCCTTTTGTGTTCGCGTGGCTGGTCTTCAACATAGCCAGCACTGCACAGCCGATGGAACTCCTACCGGCTTTCTATCGTGTTGGCTATGCTGCTCCGAATCATAACGCCTTGATGCTGCTGATACGTGCCTGGTCGGGTTGTGGCTCTGGTTGGGGTGTTGCTTTGCAGGTTCTTCTTGCATGGTGGATCGTGGGCTCGATCACGTCTGTGTTTGGCATTAGGAAGAGATGTCTCGATGCGGCATGAGCTCAGAAGAAGATTCCCAAGGCTCACTCCAAGACAGGAGGCACAACTTTCTGCAACGTTGAAAGTTTCGTGCAATACATTGTTCCGACTTCTATGCCTCCTCCAGAGACGAAATGCGACCAAGGAGAAACTCCAGATGGCGATACGCTGCAGCGCCATTATACTGTGGCACAGCATGTCCGGCACCCGTCTGTTCCACCCATGTCAGCCCGCGCTCAGAGTGCGTTGTTCCCAAAACGCCAGCACCAGCAAAGTTGGCGTCGCCGCATTGCTCACTTCCCAGCGAGCTACTGTCGCAGATGTCCTGGTCAAAGTAAGGCACCACGAAACGCTTAGACGGTCTGCTCTGGAAGCCTTGTGCTCCGTTCCACGTCATGTTCTGGATCGCCATGAGTGTGCCATTGAGGGAGAATTGAAAGTCCGAATCGCCTGCCACTATGATAGTGCGATTGTTCTTTTCGATCATAGCTGCGAGCGGAGCTTTCTCAACGCCTGCATCGGCAAGCGATGGCCATTCGCTGGCATCGCTGGTCAGAACGTCCGTTCGGCATGTCGACCAGCTGATCTCAGGTGCGTTGATGGCTCGCTGCACATCACTGCGATTGAAGTAGACCTCTGCTCCCGGTGCAACGTACTGGAATGTGTATGGGAAGCCGAGTGGATCGTACAGGATCGGGCAAGCGTCGGTAACATGATAGGAATTGAAGCATGGGTTGACCAGCATGGCGGCGTCCAGGATCGCAGACCACGTGTCGCACCCATCGCGGTACTCAAGTCCGTCCGGAGGCGTGCCAAAAGATCCTTGAGGAGGCGGGAAAGTCAAGTGTGTGTCCATCCACTCTCTGTGGCCGCAAGCCTCCGAAGTATTGCGTATCGAGGTCATGAACGTTTCGTTCAGATTGAACACAGAAGCCCAATGACCGACGAAAGGGACAGATGGGATCAACTGTGAGACCGAAGACCACACAACAGCCGGACTGTACAGCAATGCGCCATGGAGGTTGAAATAAGTGATATCGTTCGCTTCGTGCATGGCGTTCTAGCACAATTGATCAGTCGTTGCAGAGCTTCCCGATAGTCGTCCGTCCACTTACGGCAGTGTATGAGATGTAGAAGCCAGCGTACGACTCGCCAGTCAAATAGATCTTTCGGCCATGGAAGCCAAAAGTGTCAATGAAGTTGCGAAGCCAGCCCATCAGATTTCTCGCCACGTCCTCTTCACTTTGATCCGTGGGCTCCGAGTTGGAAAATCCCGTTCCGAGCGGTTGATCCAGCCTGTGCATACATGTCAGCATCTGCAGATAGAATGATGCCTCAGAGCCCTACCAAACCATGTTTGTAAGCTTGTTCCAGCTGAACTTGTTCGGAACTGGCTTGTATGTGCCATATTTCCACGAAAGGGGTCCGTTCTCTTGCAAGAAACCTGCAAGACTGGAGCATCCTGGACCGCCGTTCACTGGACGTTCTCGTCAGCGAAAGATGACTCCGAGTTCCCAGAAAGACCTACACCATATCGTGATCTCATCACTCGCAGCGGGATCCGAGGAGGGTGAGAAGAAGAAATACAGCTTGCGTGACTCGTTGGCCTCCTGCGAGATCGGCAGCTGACCTGCGAAAGCCTGGCCAATGTCGAAGTCTACGTCGGGCAGCGCAGTCCCATCGACGAGAAACTGGGAGGTGTTTGTATTTACGGCGACGATCTGTTCTGCTCGGCCGCGCAATTGGGATGGCTCTTCATATTCTCGCCGACGCTCTCGCATTTGTTGCTTCTGGCCCCGGCCGTTTGGTCCGGACAGTCCGGAAACCAATGCCACCTGGCTGCAGAGACATAGAACTGCGGCAATATTCAGCAACATCGTGAGAACAAGCTCATTGCAATGAAGCTGACTCGGCGCGGCGGATGGGCTGCCTTTAAAGACGCGCGCTCATGAGAGATCTTCATCATGTTCCGACGAGACCTTGTGCAGATACGAACACTAGTCACTCATAGAGATATAGCGCGCGCGAGTCGACAGGGAGAACCGGCAAAACCCCAGCTTCGTGGGACAGCAGTAGGACAGCGAGTGTGAGCATTTTGCACTCGCAAGATCGGGGCGACCATCTCCAGGCGACACAATGCGAGTCTGCAATACAAGATGCAGGACGTCGATGACAGATCGCGACTTGCGGGAATGGCAATGTCGAGAAGCTGTTGAAGGTGAACAAAGTTCCAAGAGACGAAAGTGGTTGGGACTGCAACGGCCTTCGGCACTCCGGAATGCGACATTTCTCCGCCAGGCTCCGTCCTTTGAATACACCTTCACCTGTCTGGCCAGACGCTGCTACCAATTCGAAAGCGGTACAGGAACAGCTGCACCACGTGCAAAGATCATCGAAGTTTTTCCAGCTCATGTCGGAGGTCTGCCCAGGAACCTGACCGACCAAGTCAACATCCGTCGTAGCACAGCTGCCCGCGAACCACGAGTGACATGGAAAATATGCTGAGTGTCGGCTGAAAATCATACTGAAGCGAGCGTGAAGAGGCAGCTTAACATATTTCTTGGTCAAATCGGCTGCAGGTGACATGGGCTGAAGAGCAGTATGGAGCATCAACAGCATTATTCGTCAGGTATCCTTCCGGTTGCCATCACATGTCCTCCATCAACCTATCAGCTCCTACATCACGACAATGGCCACTCCCATGGCAGCAATCAGAGCTCCGACACCGGCAACTGTTTGCATTGTCCTCTCTGCACCGCTAGCACTTCCACCAGATGTGCTGCCTGATCCTCCGCTGGAGCTGCCGCTCGACCCACCGCTCGAACTTCCCCCGGATGTTGAGCTGGGTGTCGGGCCGCTGGTGCCGCTTGCGATGCCTACGCTGTCATCATCACTATCGTCGTCGTCGTCGATAGATGCCGCAGTAGAGGTCGCAGCTCGAGAGCTCGTAAACGTTTGAGGAGCTGGAAGTGTAGCCGTTGGGACGTAGCTGGAAGAAGTCGCAACTGAGTCGTCATCTTCGTCCTCATCATCTGGGCAATCGCTTCCGAAGCAAATGCAGGGCTTTTCAGTAGCTGCAGTGGCATCAGGATCGCAGTAGCTGCCGGAATTGCAGCACCCATCTAGACAGCAGCCGCCGATTATTGGACACTGTGAACAAGTCAGTCCATCATATCGCTGAATGGCTGCAGTGAGAATGCCGAGCATTGTTCGGAGCGATGATCACAAAGTAGGAAGCAACATCAGAGGGAGAAACTCACGCAACCATTTCCGTCCGAGCAAGCCTCTTGCGTGACACCACACTGGCCGCTCTGCCTCTTCAGCAGGCCAAATGGATTCTCCAGAGAAGGCTTCATGACAGCTGCCAGACGTCTTCGCTGGACCTGCTGTTCGCCATTGGTCGCGCTGGTTGCAACAGCGCCGAATGCCAGCGCGGCGATGGTGATGAAGCTTGAGTAATGCATTCTTGAGAGTGTGCCCGCCGAAAGAAGTCGAAGTGCTACTCAGCGGTATAAAGTGATGTCTAGGGAAGCAAGAGCTAGAAGTGGGCCATACTTATATCCAGGAAACCACGCGAGGCTGTGCCTGATCTGCAGGTCTACTTGAGCAGTATAGGCCTAGTTCGCCAGGCAAGCAGACCTTTTTGTGGTGGCTGCCTCGAAAGCTAAGCCTTCACAGGTGGTCGAAGCTGAAGCCCTACTCAATGATCTGCAAGATCGACATTTCTTCCCAAATCGGTATGTGTGGTGCATCGCAGCTTGCGATAGCAAAAGAATGGGGTATCTGCATTTCTTCGACACGACTTCACTCAAAGCAACATCGTTATGTCTTGACTGACTGCATCTGGAAGAATACGCCTGCTTTTCGCAAAGATCAAGCACCATTACCACATGTTCTCGGCTGAAATGCTTGTCGGCTAGCTTGTTCCACGTTGCTCGCATTCGCGTTGCAGATCAAGAAGCGGTATAGCTCGAGGCCGCAGCGCTATAACCGAACGCGCCAAACCAATAGCTATAGGCTGTGGCGTTGAGGTACTCGCTTCCACTCCTTGGCATATTCCTGCGATAAAAGAGTCATACCATTTCCAGCAGGCGGAGACACAGAGTGCTGCTGCGCCTGGCATATTCCGGACGGGACGTCAATGATGGCTGAGCGATGTCAACGCTGATATCGGCGTGCCTAATCTGGATGCTGCAAAGTCTTGACGCCGCAATACACGTTGATTGCCTGCAATTCCAGTCCTACGAGGAGTCGGACCCGTGCGATGCAAGTGTCGATCAGCGTACAATGCCTTATGACATGTCAATCACGATAACTGCATTGGCGTGAGAGCAGGAGAGCGAAGGGCAGCTCTACAAAAGAAAGTCAAAGACACATCTTGCCTCACGGCAGTGATCCACTACTCTTCGCATTCACGTCTGGACACAGGCTGAGTATTGACAACGCAGAAAAGGATTTTAATCGCATGCTTGACCAACCGAACGCCACGCTGAAGATCAACGACACAGTCAAAATCTGAAAGAACGACTCAGATATTCCAGCACGTACTCCTGATGCAACTCACTGGAGCATAACCTGCCCTTGCGGTTCTCCGTTCCCGCTTTGAATTTGAGCAGCCTGATCAGTCTTAGGTTTCCATCGCAGATCTCCCACGTTACTTCCTCTTTTCCTCGGAATACCCTTTCGGCTTCGTAGTCCGGAACTCGCCAAAGCCGAGCGCGATGAGTACATCCAACGACGAACTCCTCGGTGCCTCACTATGCAAAAGTCAGTCCTCACAACATCCGAACCAACAAAAGCAAAAGGGTGGAATGTACGCACCTATGCGGAACCTGCTTCGTAACCCACATATTGAGCCTCGAAATAAGCCCGAGTACCAAAAAGTAAACCGGAATCATATTCGCCCAATTCGCCCATACAAGAGTGACGGGCACCGAGGTCAAATGCACCATAGCAGATGCATCCACTTCAGGATAGAATTTCAAGCCAAGGGAAAATAGGAAGCCAGCACGGATCGTCACGAACCAGAATAGAAATGCCATGGAAGTCGAATACCACTCTGTAGACCCGGTTTTGTACGCCTGCCAAGTCGCAAAAGCGTACATCGGGACGACAGTTTGAAAGGAAGATTTCCAAAGCGTAGATTTCCAAGGTGTTCGTCGAACAAGATACCATGAAGAGAAAGCCTGAGCCAAGTTGAGGATCAAATCAAGCTGCGTCGAAGTGGCGTTTGATTCCGTTGCAAGCCGGAAGAGATGTCGGATGATGATGGCCACGCTGACGAGGATGTGGAAGACGAGCATTTGTGGTGGCACGTAGCCCATGATTTTGCCCTTTTTGCTTGTGGGGAAGCCTCGCAGGAATGAAAGGATTCGTGGGACGAGGCCGAGGTAGGCGATCGTTGTGAAGACGAGTTCGACTCCACCGTCGAGCTGGGTGAGATGTTGAGGGGAGAAGCGCCCGAGACCTTGGGAATCGATGGCGCTGGTCCATGTCGAAGGAAGACTGGAAGATATATGAGAGCTGTTCATACTGATGATTGAGATCTTTGAAGCCGGTAGTGTTCAAATTGTAGCTGAGTGCTGAGTCCTGGCCAGTTTAGTTCCTGCAACTCTTTCTATATATCCATACCAGACGACGGCCTCTGGAACTACGAGGTGCTATACTGCTGGACAGACCAGAGGAATATTGGCGATGGATCTGCAATAGTCGTACACGTCAGGGTACCTTTATGTTCACTAAGCATTTACCCTTTGAGATCTGAAAACTGACGTCACTTCTGCACAGCAGACAATATTCTTGCGCTTCTCCACAAAACTTCAAATGATCTGCTCTTCAATTTCCTGTTTTATGTTATAGTAGGTCAAGAGACCACGCTGGCGCATACGTACGTCGCGCGGACTCGGAATAATTCATTTCCGTACAGGACACATTCACGATTCCAGCTGATGGAAGAACAGCGGAAACGGCGAGTCTAGATTCTGTTCATTGCAAGGTACAGGCTCTGGAGGGAGCAAATAGGAAGTCTCCACCCTTAGGTTGCCACGGAAGAGGATTTGGAGAGAATACATTGTGTTAGACTTCGCCGCAAGAGTGCAGGATCTGGTAAGCAGGAGATTTCTCCGCTCCGATGTTGTGATGATCCCACGCATCTGGTTGTTTCGTGCAGTCAGGAAACGGTCGCTCTTCTCGTTGACGCCCGCAGAACATCGAAATGTAGGCAGATGACCACTCTGTCGAGGAGCGGCCAAACGAACCCAGTGAAATAGCTCAAAGTCCAAAGAATGTGACCACCGTCCTCCGACCTCCTTGCTCATCGTGCCCATCTCTAAATAAATCTTCCACAGAACCCAAAAATCCCCAGCCCCAGAACTCACGTACCTCTCCAGACCTCACGAACAACCCTCACCATCTCTCTTCTAGCATCTTACTTGCACACCTTCCCCAGACGTACCACGTACTCTCCCATCCAAGCCCGCGACAGCGCAAGCACTCTCGATCTCGAACAAATATGATCGATCGAATGCAGAGCTTGGCAAGTTCTTGTCTTGCTGTCCGTCTTGAGAATGTTCACCCGCGCCGTGCAGTACGGCCGTATGCCAAGAACCAAAATAATATAGCTGCAGAAAGTTGATGAGTGATCGGAGATCTCAAAGCAGAAGAGATCGGCGCAAACGGAGGCCGGCGGCGAGGATAAGTCAAGCTGGTAAGAAGAACTGGAAAGCGTCATCTGGTTTCTTGCTCGTGACAATTCCTGGAGTATCAGCAGCAGGAAGCAACTCAGTAACAGAGCCCCAAAATTTGTCAATATCATGGCACAAGCTCCACGACAGGCCACGGCCCGCTCATCTCCCTAAGCAGCAGGAACATGTGAAGAGGAGGAGAAGGATTACGTCGAATCGAATTGGAAAGGGCTGGTGTCTGATGATTCGGTAAGTACATAATTCAGGTACATCCAGCTCTTCAAAAATTCTCCGACCAAACATTACTCATCCATAGTTCGCCATCATCCATGTCCAGTCATCCCTATATTCCTGCAAGGCCACCCATCTTCCTTCCTGCCAAAATAAATGCCGGAGTAGGAAGGCAACAAAAATGGAAGCTGCAGGTCCCAAGTACAGCCCGGTCAGGCACAGCCACCTGGCGCAATTTGTTGGTGCACTTTTTGACCTGAAGGTACGGGCGCCCAGAGGCGGTAGAAGGTGGACACAAGAGGCACACGAAGGAGGAAGGTGTTCATTGTACAACGTCGATCCGACAGCGCCACAGCCATCATAGGGCTGAAGAAGAGAAGACATGTCATCATGCATGTCGATGCCGTATGCATGCGCTGTCGATAGCTTGTACCGCCTCGCAGCAGCGTATCCCGCAAATGCCTAGCTTGTCGCTGCGGAGATCCGAGATTTTCAGCCCATCATGAGGTCACGCCATGTGTAACGATCATTTCACATCACATGTCGCAAAGCACCGCGAATGGAAACGGTGTGTGTGCGCAAAGCCATGGCAGATCCAGTATGACTTGCAGATGAGTCTTGTATTTGACACCATGAATGACAATTTGCCATTGCGCCCGCGCGCTTCGTAGAGAAAGGCGGTGGGTGTCCACATCTGTGCCGCTGTCTGCAACCTGATCCAGATCTCGGCGATGGAGCAGTCATTGCGGAGCCCGCGTGCGTCGCCACGATTGCATCCCCGCGATAACCCGATCGAAATGAGCCGTCCGCCATCCTCGTTCAGCTCGACTGACCCGTATTTGTGGAAGCAAACCTCCGAGAGACACTCGTTCAAGTGGTCTGAAATTCTTGGCACATTTCGTGCTGTCAAGGAGTGCGACTCGATTGATCAAGCCGCCCGAGTGACGCATCAATGATTGTGTCGCAGTGAGGCTCCGAAGGTGTGGAAGCAGTGATCCCGAAATAGAGCTTGGCGGGACTCCTCGGTCTCCGAGACCAGGCTCACACCGTTTGGCAGGTGATTCCTCGTTTCTGGCTCCCAATGGTCTATGTCGATGCGACCGATCCGGTCCCTCAATCAAATTCACTCGGGCTGACATCCAGATGTTTGTGCGCGTAGCTCAACACATCGCTCTTGAGGTCCAGCTTGGTGAAGCCCGGGACCTTCAAGCCATGGATCTCTCCTTGGATAGCCGTGGACACCATAAAGCTCTCCTCGTACGATTGAATCTTCATGCGGACATCGGTCACTTCTTGTCCATTCATGTGCACCTCGACGTCATCGACCTCTTCACCCCACTGCCCATGCGTGCTGCATCGCGCAGGCATGCCGGGCTTCGGGGATCGGACATTGAAGAACTCGAGCTGTTTCAGCCAGGGTGCGAGTAGTGCTTCGCCGGCCAGCTTGATGTAAGCTTCCTTGTAGCAGAAGAAGGTGTAGAATCTCCTCAGCTTAGCGTCGACCAGAAGGTCCGAGTTGAAGGTGATCCGCTTGCCAGCAGGTGTTGTGAGGGTGATTTGCTTGTTGCGCTTGATCTCTCGATCGTGTCTACCCAGTTCATCTCTTGTCAAATGTGTGCCGTCCAGGAGAGTGACGTAGTCCACGTCGTATTTCATGGTCCATCGTTCCTCATCAGAGAAAACAAAATCGTAAATGTCGACCCAGCCATCGAGTCCTTCCTGGTCAATGGTCCGGTAGTCGTCTCTCTCATTCACGCATACAATGTCAACTCCCACCATGACATTGGTAGAGAAGGTGGTGCCGGGAGAGATGTAGCCCTCAATACTCCCACTCGGTGTGTACTTGTGTCGCTTCTTTCCATTCCAGCCAATCAGTGCCACCAGTCCCGCCTGATGCGACACGTTGAAGTCGATGCCCTCGATAGGCCGACCGGCGTCGTCCACAGCACATGGCTTTCCGTGCTTCGCATCGCCTTTCCTCGCCAGCTTGACCTCGCTCCACGGGATGTCCAGAGCCTGACTGATGAACAACCTCTTCAGCAACGCAGACCCCAGTGACATCTTTGCATCCTGAGCAAACATCTTTCCCGAGATGGTCTTCTGCTCGGCAGTGGAAATCAGACTCATGGTATCGGCGGCGCCCGGCATGTTCCAGATGTCCTGACCCGAACGAGCGGTGGACCATAATGAGCGCATGTCGAGGAACCAGCACACAATCTCGCCATTATCGGCCGGCGTCTCGGCGTGCGAAGAGTGCGAGGAAAAGGTGTTGGCGAGGCCGGTCATGAGGGAGGAGATATTGGGGAAATTAGTCGTCAAGGCATGAGGAAGGCGCTGTGAAATCGAAGGGCCACGCTTGCGGGAGGAAATGAGTCCCGTGGCCATGGTGTCGGTGGAGAGATCCCTCGTGAGGGACGGCGGCGTGGAGGAGACAAAACGGGCGTGGTGTGGTGAGGAGTGGTGTGGTGCTGTATTCCTCCGGTGAGAGGTCGAGCAAGACCCCGAAGCTAAGACGTCGGCGGTGGAGGCTAGAGTTTCGAGTAGTTTCCGACCACGCGGTGATCGCTATGATGCCACCGCGGGGATCTTCACAGCAGAAGTATACGTCGGCTGGCGGTGGGTGGAGGTGGCAGAGGGAGTGGCAGTGAGGAGCGGTGCAATGGGGCGGAGGATTGAGTGATTGCTGGACTGCCCGTCTATTCATAGCCGCCTACGCCTCGCTTCAGCACCGGCAATCAATGCAGCGTGCACAACTACGCTGTGCTTGGTGCGCCGCCGGTCATCGATTCTGGAGTCCCGAAAACGTGATCGGCGCAGCATTCCCGAATCCTGTCTCTCTTCATCTTTACAATTCCTCTTCCAGCACGTCGCCAGCCAGATGCACGCGGTCGTGACGATGTTGGTGTGACGGGACTGCCTCATGCATCACCCGTCTGGTCGATAGTAGGCATCACAGAATGCGTGCAGAGAACATGTGTCGAAGAATCATGCCCGTTCAGCATCCGATCGAGTGTGTAGCATCCACTTTCCTCCGTTGTCGAATTCCTCCGTCTGCGCGTCATTTGTGCATCTCTCCTCCTCCACCAAGAGGCCGCCGACAATGACTTCGCGCCCTATCGGACCAAACCGCTGCGAGTCCATCTCGTCAGCGACCATTTTCGTGACTCACTCCCGCGGCCAAGCGAGCAGCATTTCGTTCTAGTACCCTCACATCGCACCCGCCAATGCACATTCCCAGCGACACGACGACACCATGACAGGCTCCCACCCCTCCCTCACCATCGGCGTGCTGGCCCTCCAAGGCGCCTTCATCGAGCACATCACCCTCCTCCGACAAGCCGCGCCGGCACTGACTGCCGAGCACGGAGTCCATCTCACCTTCATTGAGGTCAGGACGCCCGAGCAGCTGGACCGATGCGACGCCCTCATCCTGCCCGGAGGCGAGAGCACCGCCATCTCGCTCATCGCCGAACGATGCGGCCTCCTCGAACCGCTGCGAAATTTCGTCAAATGGCAACGCCGCCCCACGTGGGGAACATGCGCCGGCCTCATTTTGCTGGCTGAAGAAGCGAACAAGAGTAAAGCGACAGGGCAAGAGCTGATCGGAGGTCTGGATGTCCGGGTACAGCGCAATTACTTTGGCCGACAAGTCGAGTCTTTCGAGGCAGCGCTACAACTGCCCTTCCTCGGACCCGATCCCTTCCACTCCGTCTTCATTCGAGCCCCAGTGGTAGAGAACATTCTGGCGTCGTCCGCCAAAGATGTCACAACGGAGATTGTAGAGAAGAGTGCCGGCGAAAGCAAGGCAATTCGACCCAGCATGCCCAACAGAGCAGACACCGTCTCTGCCCCACAGATCAGGGCTACTTCAGCACCAGTGGAGATTTTGGGCAGACTGCCAGGGAGGGCAAAAGCGATCAAAGACAAGACAAGCACGGCGGAAGAGCTGGGAGAGGAGGGCGATATTGTCGCTGTGAAGCAGGGCAACGTTTTTGGCACATCCTTCCACCCCGAGTTGACCGGCGATGACAGAATGCACGCCTGGTGGTTGAGGGAAGTCATTAAGAGTAAGCAGGCCACTTGAGCAAATACGGGACGACGAATCTTCATGAACAAACACGACGCGGGAGACACCAAGTCTGTGGACGTGGCCTCTCTGTTGGCTGGACTCTTCCCTTCAAACCTGCCTGCAACCACCGCGTCACCCAGGGCATCCGTCCACTTCTCCCACACTGTTCCTGCCGGGGCACCAATATCGAATTTGGCACGTCCATCAGCTCTCCACTTCTACGACATACATCCTTCCTACTCTGACGCGAATGCCACTGCGTCACAGAAGAAAGTGTCGGTAAGACCCGCAACACGCAACTCCACATCGCGCCGGGTTCCGACTAAGTCAGACCTGGTGCATATGGAGTCACCCCCAAGTCCCATCGCGTTGAAATATGCAGGACACTGCACATAAGCAGTGGTAGGTCCGAAGCTCGGCCCGTTTGCTGTAGGACCCCTGCCGCAGGATAAACGACCATCAGATTCGACGCTGCAAGTCAGCGGGATGTTTCGCTCGTCAACCGGGACACCATTGTCGCCTGCGGATCGAAAATCGATTGAGCTCGAAGCGGCGCGATCGTCATAGGCGTATGTAATAAGTCCATTCACTGCCCGGTTGGGGAAAATAGCGATCAAGCGTCCAGAAGGACTGATGGTAAATCTTTGCGCTTGCTCCGTCGACTCAACCTCTTGCACTTTGACGCGGTCGAACTCGCCCGTTGTCGACAGGAACTGTCCTACGAGCTCATTCGCTGCCGTGTTGACAAAGCGATAGCCTGTACAGACTGGGCGGGAGTCTACGCTTGTGGTTGTAGATGTAGAAGTTTTTGTAGTAGATGGAGTTGTAGTCGTTGTCTAGCACACACTCAGTATCAAATTATGGTATCGGATAGTGTTGATAGTCTCTTACCGTTGTTGTTGTTGTGATTGGATCTGACGCAAACGCCACGGTGTCGCAGAAGAAAGTATCAGGAGACGGAAGAGCACGCAACTCCAGATCTTCCGTGTTGGCAGGAATATCGGGATCCCCGAGGAGAGTGTCACATCGCTCGTCACCCTTTAGTAGCATTACCTGATAAGCACCGAAGAAATTAGTTTGTGTGCACTGCACAAAAGCCGTAGTAGGGCCCCGGCTCGACACGTCTGGTGCAAGCGACCCCTCTGATGCAGGCCCCCTGCTACAGGATAGGATTCCACCAGATTCAACGGTGCAGGTTAGCGGGATATTCTGCTCGCCACTCGGGACGCCATTGTCGCTTGCAGCTCGAAGATCGATCTGGCGGGCAAAGTAATCGTCAAAGGCATAAATGATAAGTCCATTTACTGCACGGTCGGGAAAGATGGCAATTAGGCGGCCAGAAGGACTAATGGTAAATATCTGGGCTTGCTCCGGCAGGATTTCTCGCACGGTTACGCGGTCAAACTCGCTGCTTGTTCCCAAAAACTGTCCTTGCCGGGAATTCGGCAGGGTATTGCGGAAACGGTAGCCCGTGCAAACTGCACGAGTGCTTGTAGAAGTTGTAGATGTTGTCGTTGTCGTCGTGGTTGTCTAGCATACTTAGTACTAGATCATAGAGTCGGAAAGTGTGAATGCTCTCTTACTGTGGTTGTAGTTGGAGTCGTTGTAGTCGAGGACGTGGTGCTCGAAGACGTAGTGGTTGAAGACGTGGTAGTTGATTTCTGTACATTGCAGTCCGTCGGTAAGCGGTCTTCGCGACTACTGTAGCGCATTCCACTCAATCAATAAAAAGCGAGATCGATGACCACTTACAGTCGTGCTTCTAGTCGTCGTCGTACTCTTTGTCTTCGTCACAGTCTTGGTCGTCGTCACAGTACGCGTTTTGCCCGGCAAAGTCTTCGTGTGAGGCTTTACGCCAATGCAAGAACAAGCAGATTTGTAGTGAGAATGGTCACAGTCTTTTGCGTATCGCGGTCGCTTCTTTCCATCGGTACGAGCTTCCAGAGCCGGCGCAGTATCAGCTTCTGCGGTTCTCTTTGCATAGTGATAGCCATAGCCATAAACCGTCTTCGTCACTGTCTTCGTACAGGTGCTAGAAGAGTAAGTGTCAGTATGCATCGTGTCATGCGGAGGGTCTTATGGCATAGCAATACCTAGGCTTTGCGGTCGTTGTGACTTCCAGGTAAGAGGAGCAGTCCTTTGATGCCGTTCGGCCGGCATTCCTGACAGCTTTCAAGCATTTGTCATTGGAGCATTTGTATTGGCCGTAGCCGTAACCATTGCTTGCAGATACTACGTCGCTGAACGCGAGCGTAAGCAGCGACGCAAGCGTAAAGATAGATCGCATATTGCCGTTGATCGAGAGCAGGACCCTCAACAACGAAACTCAGTAAGGAAGGGTGAGTCTTGCATGTTTACCATGTTTTCAGTGGCATGACTTTCTCTGCTCCCGCTTCTCTGCATGGCATGATGAGGCGTTCAGAGCAATCTCTAGCTGCATAGAGAGCTCGCCAAATCGTCATCTTGATTGGTCTTCAGCTGCGCCAGAAGAGTTGAGTTCGGTAGTCTATTGAGATGAGTGACGCCACACGTCAACGCCTCTCCCAAATCCAGACATTCCTAGGCCCGGTCAAGACAAGGGAGTGCTGAGGCTTTCACTTCACCCGTGCGGCTTTGACAGGGGGTGGAAAGCTTTATGTTCCAATTGGTCGACGGAAAGTGCCACGGTGGATGTTCCCCGCAACGCGTGGGTGAGTCTTGACCGAGAGAGGCAGCTTGTTTGAGAAATTTGCGCCCGAGACAGCAAGGACTCTTCACTGACGACTCGAGCCTCATCCTGGGAGCTGATACCGCGAGGGGATGGTTCAAGTCCAGATGCTTTTGCGGACGGAAGTTCATGGCTGTCAAAACAGGATCCGGGCAGTCAGTCTGCGTGCGACTGCCGTTGCACGTGTAGGAGCGATCGCAGGCGTAGGTGTGTATGTTCGCGGAGGTAACGCACAGTAGTTCTCGATGCAATATCGCATGCTCGGCTGATCAGCGCTTGAAGAGGTGGTGGAAAGTGCGAAGAGGAAGAGCTGAAGATCTCCACAAAGACAAAGACGCACCTGAGGCAGCAGCTCGGCCATAACGCTTCCCTCGGCCGAAGCACCACGTACGAAGACATTGTGCTTCGTGCGAACAGCAGGCAGCGGACATGCAGTACAGTACACAAGAGAGCTAAAAGGCGAAGTGAAGCAAGACCAAAATGCCTAAACAGATTGTTCGCATCGGTGACAGCACTGCGTCAATATGCCTTCTACGCTTGCCGTTGTCAGCCAAAGCGGCGAGTCAATCAGTTTCTACGATATCGCCTCAGGAGAAAAGACCGGACAGATATCGAATCTGACCGCCGAGCCACACGAGCTATGTTACGACGACAGAACCGGCCTGTTGTATGTGACCCACGCATACGCACACGGATGGTACGTGGCGCATGGCGAAGACGGCAAGACAATCAGTGTGATCGATGGCAAGCAGCGGAAAGTAGTCGACACGATCGATATCAGTCCATACGGCGGGCCGCATTACGCCGTCCTGGACAAGTCTCGAAACATACTTTACTCATCTGTGGAAGTCGGGTTGGATGGAGCAGGTGGCATCATTGGAATCGACCTGAAGACCAAGAAGATCATCCAAAGCATTTCATCAGGCGCCAAAACGCACTGGTTCGTCATGACACCCGATGGCAAGAAAGCATACACTTGCAACAAAGAAGCTGGCTTCGTCTCAGTCATGGACCTCCACAGGGGCCAGATGATCGCAAGGATTGATCTGCCAGGAGGATGCGAACAACCTGGGATTTCGAACGATGGACGATATGCCTACTTTCCAATCCCAGCACCAAAGACTGCCACCCACTGGGACTCCTCGATCAATGATGCGGCGTCTGTTGTCGTAGTCATCGACACTGCTACCAGCAAGACCACCACCACGATCCCTCTTCCTTCCAGCGGTCTTACAGTACACGTCGACGCTCTCGATCGTCTTCTCGTGGGCCAGTTCCGCCTTGACCGAACACAGACTCCACCAAAACACCTTCCGGGAAAACTGAGTATCTTCTCCGGTCCTGACAAAGACTTCGCCCACCTTGCGACTTTGGGTACCGACCTTGCACCTTTGACTGTAACATCCACCTCAGATGGGAAATGTGCATTTGCGGCCAATATCTTTTCTGGAACAGTCACTGTGGTAAATATGGAGAAAATGGAAGTAGAGAGAACAACCGAGGTGGATGTCGTGCACAGATCAGACAAGAGCATGCATCAGGGTGCGCATGGAATGGCCGTGATTCCATGAAGCTTTCTCCGAACACTCGGCAGGCGAAGTTCGAGACAACCCAAAGTCCTACGACTCACGTCTGACGAACTTTGTACCTTTCGGCGATCTAGCCCTACGGAAGCTGAGTAATTTGATCAATTGTTGTGCAGTCAGCACCGTAAGCCCGATCGATAGTGTGCAGAATTCTAGCCCATGCAAGAGCACTGTTCGACTTCCACGGCCAGCGCTTCACACGGGTTTCTGGTGCATAGCAGTGTAAGACCTAAGGGTGTCACACGCCAATAGGGTGCGGTAGGCTGTCGATCAGGCCTTGGGTGGTGACTGTAGTTACGTGCGAATAGATGGGCGGCCACCAAAGTTAGTCATCAAAACAATAGTCGTAGTGTGGGCTAGGGGCTTGAGAGTCGTTCTTCAACACGAGATTTTGATCTAGTGCTTCAGATACCTGACAATTCCGCCGACCATCAGTCGCATATAATTGTCTGGTCTCGCAACTCTAGTATTTCGTCCTCCTTTCTTCGGATACTCCAAACAATAGAAGTTGTTCTGTCCCCCTCTTCCCTGCTCGCCTCTCACGATCACAGCACACAGCACCAAGCCCCAATAATACTCATCATGAAACTCACATTACCAATCACACTAGCATGTTCCATCCTCTCTGGACTGGCATGGGCACAGATCAATGAGAATGACTTCTACGTACGTCTACTGACATTCCACATCCATCTTCAAAACACCTCAAAATCCATGAAAACATGATAACAGCTACTAACAAAAGAATACAGTACGCATGTGACACTCGAGACAGGACTCCGGGGATAGGAGTAATATGGGACAACGGACAGTGCGCTCGAAGGAGAAAAAGTGATGATCTAAAGATGGCTTCGATTCCATGTAATCCGGTAAGTAACAGACAGACTAACATTCATCCCTCTATCCCTCTGTGGTCCTCGACTCTTCGTACAATTTTTCAAATTGCTAGAGACCGAGCCTTTTTGTGACTCTGACAGGGCCATGCGTGTTTGAACCAAGGCAGTACATGCTTTTTAATTGGGAATGGTGAATCTGGAGCGAATTGTGTTTGAATTGGAAATTGCAGATTGGTCGGGCAACGCGTAGATTTATGGTAGAGGAAGTTGTTGGTGAGGAAGACCAGGAATTATGGAACGGATGAGTTTAATACATGGGCATGAGGTTGCAAAGCATCATTATCATCGGGTCCGGCGCATCGAGAGTGAATGGCCAGCAGCTCAACCTGATGGGATCCGATTAGAAGTTCTTCATCAAACGAACCTGTCACTCTTCGTGAGCGTGGTACAATGCATGCATGGGTCATATAGTCTGCAGCTGTAGCTTTCGGCTGTTCAACGTTCGGGTTGAGATCTGTGCTGAGCTTAACATGTCCTCTGTGTTGACGTCGATGTCTTTGCTATAAGATATTGAAAGGCGACAAGTATGAGAATGGTCACAGACGCTTCCGCCTAACATATATGACGTCACATTTCGGCTCGGATTATCTATAGGGCGGCGCGATGTTCAATGTTGCTGGAGGTGTTTCGATACATATCAACAAGTACTTTCTCAGTCCAATATCACAGCTTGCTCAGACACTACTACTCGCTTCCATCGGAGGACGACTTCCTGGACTGATGCACAGAGGGGCCAGCAGCATCGTCGTCTGGCGTGCTCTGCTCGTTCGCTATCGCATTCGAGGTGCTGAAATTGTACAGCGCTGTGGCCGCCCCCGACAGCTTTGGTGGTCCATCGCCTCCGAGTTTCGGTAGCGAGGAGATTACGCCAGCTTTGTGCAATCGATGGACAGACTCATGCAGGATGGCATTGTCGGGGAGATCCCTCGCGGCACCCAGATTGGGCGGCCAGTGCCTCGGGATCCACTTGCCAAACTCCAGTTCGAGACGACTGAAGAATGGCAGCACTTCTGCAAAGTGTGATTAGCACGTTATTCAACAAGCACAATCACTTCACGTACCAAAGATCCACCATGAACATACTGCGCCAAAGCCAACGCCACCACCAAAGCGGAGCATATCATGAGGGCGCATGGTCTCACAGCGTAATTCCTTCCTTGACTTGGTGTGCCTGAACATGGCAAAGCCTGACGACGCAGCTCGCTTCTCTTCCAACGTCTGCTCTGCACGGATGTACTTCTTGGAAGTCAGAGCGACTGGCTCTTGGACGGGGAGGTTCAGGACCTCGTCAATCATCCACTGTAGCGGCTCATCGGACAACAGCGCCGGCTGCCCCGGTGCGCGTTCCCAACCGCCACCCACGTCGGCGTGGTTACCAGCAAACCAAACCTGGGACAAGTAGGGTCAGTGAACACCTCAATTCTGCGCAGTAAGGGCAAGCTGCTGTCGGCACTCACTTCCTTGACGTCCTCTGATGGCTGATGCAGCTCAGCACTGAATAAAGCTGGCTTGAACTTCAACCTTCTTTCGGAAATGGAGACAGCATGCCGAATATGCTTGGCCGGCGGCAGCGGCATATGTTTGTAGGTCGAAGAGAACAGAGGCATCTCGAATTGGCCAACACTATTGACGCAATCGAACAATCCCAGAAAGAGCACTTGTACATTCTCGCGGCAGAAGGTGGACTGGAACTTTTCCATATGCGCACGTCGCTCTCGATCCTGCGGTGTGTCCTCTCCGACCACATGGAGCCAGTCGCTGAAAGCTTTCCATGCAAAATGGATCATCTCTTCGTTACCGCGGGACAATAAGCCGACGCGGAATATCATTTGGGAGAGAAATCGAGCCGTGTAGGCACCGCGCGAGAAGCCAAAGACGTAGATGTCGTCTCCATCTTCGTAATATCGCATGAGGAAGCGGTAACCTGCAAGGACATGGTCCTTGAAGTTTGTGCCGACGCCTTGGTCGATCGTTTTGCTGACCGAGGCTTTGAGAGCAGACCAGTATTTGAGTATGCCACCATCTTCGTGCTCGGAGTAAGTTCCAATCCCAGCTACAAGAAGGACAAGATCAGCAGCGGAGACATTGTAATCAACAAAGTTGGGGATACAAACGCTGATAGTAATGGAACTGCTGAGGATCACGTCTATCCATTAGGCCATATAACTTGACAATATTGGTATCGCTCTCCGTGCCTTGAAAGCTGTTTCCGGTGCCATCGAAGCACAAGACAAGTCGTCTGTTAGGACGCTGCTCAGGTATATCGCCCATGGCGGAGGCTGCACTGCGAATGGTGCGAAAGGACCGTGAAGGAGTGGTGCACTCAAACAGTGAGCAGAGACGCAGACCTATCAACAATAGTAAAGAGAAATCAAACGGCTGACGGGATGGATCGGGTCGAACGCTGAACTGCATCTGAGCTTTGACCTATGCTACCAATGGAAGATGGAAAGCCCATCTTGGGTATTGGGCAGACAAAGTCTCGAATGGCCCAATGGTCGCGGAACGACCGCATGTGAGTCGCCTAGGACCCCGCACTGGAAATGCCACAACCTGTGATATTATTCGGCGATGAACCACGAGATTTACCTGAATTGGATAGAACACCGGCAACGCTTTCCCCTCCCACGAACGGTGGCCTGCAGGGTGCTCAAGACCAAACAGTCGCAACCACGCTCGAAGGGCCGTCCCTCAGCGCGGGGATGCGGAATCCTTCCCCGTCGTTACCAGAGCGTTGATGGAGGCAATGCACACGAAGAAGTGTTTGATACGCGTATGTGAAGCCCTTCTCAGCTCGGGGAAGTGTAAATGAATCTCTGCTGATTGGAGGAATGAAACAGTATTTAAGTCTGACAAGTCCAACACCGGAGTGCTCTCTCTTTTCTCTCGACGCTACTCCCACTGACCGGGGATATCATCATGGCTCAAGCACTCAATTCAATGCTGCAGCACCAGTCTCTATTGCTGGGTGCTGCAGGTGTGACCGCAGTGGTTGGAGCTGCCGCTCTTGCCGGGAACAAGAAGACAACAGCAGATGAGACGATGTCTACGGAGAAATACAAGCCGGGTGACGACTACAAGGACAATACATCTTTTGCGATCGATATCGTCAAAGAGCTTAGCAAGAGTGGCGTCAGGACCACCTTCGCCGATGTCAAGACGCTGCTTAGCTTTGTCTTTGAAGCAGCTTCTGGCAAGCCAGTGGACGATAAGGAGATGATGGTACAAATGGCTATTTGCGTTCAACAGGAATGGTTTGATCACTGACTGATGGGCAGATGGAAAAAGTCATCGCCATCGTTACCAAGCTGCCTGAGAAATCGCGAGCTCGCCGCAAGTTGACGGGTGTCTTGATCACTGGTTTGTGGGACAGCCTTGAGCATCCACCACTTAGCTTCCAGGGTCCCAAATACCAATACCGACAGGCAGACGGAAGTCACAATGTACGCGATGGCGGTATGCTGCCTCCACTTGCGAAACAGAGTGCTGACGCCCAAGGCAGAATGTTCTGATGCCAAATCTCGGCGCCGCTGGATCGCCATATGCCAAATCAATTCGCACGACTCAGATGATGCATGCCACAAGACCTGATCCAGGTGTCCTGTTCGACTGCATGTTACCCTCATAAGTGTTCAGCAAGCGATATGCTAACAGATGAGTCTAGCTCTTATGGCACGCTCAGACGAGACATACAAGGAGAACCCAGCAGGGGTGTCATCGATGCTTTTCTACCATGCTTCGATCATTATCCATGGCAAGCCATACACTTCCGTCATGGCGACTCTACACTAACATTACGCTCAATAGACATATTTCGCAGCAACCGCCATGACTCGAACATATCAGATACATCCTCATACCTCGACTTGGCGCCGCTCTACGGTTCCAGTGTTGCCGACCAGGCTAAGATCAGAACGTTCCGCAATGGTATGCTGAAACCAGATACCTACTTCGAGGAACGCCTCCTCGCGCAACCTCCTGGCATCAATGTTATGCTTGTTCTGTACAGCAGATATCACAATTTTGTTGCCGACATGATTCTCAAAATCAACGAAGGAGGCCGATTCAATCTCAAGCCCGGTCCAGAGGCAGAAGCGCTTAAGCAGCAGGACGAGGATCTGTTCCAAACAGCAAGACTGTAAGCTATGGGGTCAGATTGCGCCCAGTAAGCACAAGATCTGACGATGACAGGATCGTGAATGGCCTCTACATCAACATTTGCTTACACGACTACCTGCGTGCTCTGACCAACACGCATCACTGCGACAGCACATGGACTCTGGATCCTCGCATCGAGATCCCAGGTGGTGCACTGAAATCCGATACTCCCAGAGGAATCGGCAATCAAGTATCGACCGAGTTCAACCTGATGTATCGCTTCCACTCGACGGTTTCAAAGCGCGATGAGAAGTGGTTTGAGGACTTTTTCGGCGAAATTGGCAACTTTGACAAGCCCCTTTCTGAAGCAACCCCTCGTGAAATGCTACTAGCACTGAAGGGTTACGAGGACTCGATCCCAGAAGACCCGAGCCAAAGAACGTTCGCTCATCTCAAGCGAGACGCGAACGGCAGATTCAATGATGCGGACCTGGTGCGAGTTCTCAAAGAGTCTATGGAGGATACCGCTGGTAAGCAATCTATTTCATTCAACACTGAACGAATGCTGATATAAGCAAAGCCTTGTTCGGACCGAAAAACGTGCCAAAGGCGCTGCGTGTAGTCGAAATTCTGGGTATCCAAAGAGCCCGCCAATGGTAAGTGCACAGCTTTGCGTGAAACATCACAACTACTTATTCCATGCTCCAGGCAAACCGCATCTCTCAATGAATTCAGAAAGTACTTTGGCCTCAAGCAGCACGAGTCATTCGAGGATATCAATTCAGACCCTCAGGTTGCCGACACACTTCGAGGATTTTACGGTCATCCAGACATGGTCGAAGCTTATCCCGGAATGTGGCTGGAGGAGCCTAAGCCAGCAATGAATCCTGGATGTGGTGGTTGTCCGCCCTATACTGTTGGGCGTGCCATTTTCTCCGATGCTGTAACCTTGGTGCGATCGGATAGATTTTATACCATTGATTACACGGCAGCCACTTTGACCAATTGGGGTATCAAGGAAGTTGAGCAAGACTATGAGACGTGAGTCTGGTTTCCTTGGATACAACTATTGAAAGGACTAATCGGTGATCAGGCTTGGAGGCTCCATGCTCTACAAACTCATCCAGAGAGGCCTCCCTGGGTGGTTCCCATTCAACTCTTTGCACGTCATGCAGCCCATGTTCACCAAGAAGACCAACGAACAGATCGCCAAGGAGATTGGCACATTCGGCGATTACACCCTCGATGACCCTAAGCCACCGCCAATGCCAAAGATTGTCAAGACCGCGAAGGAAGCAAAAGCAATCTTGCGTGATTCGCAAAACTTTGCATCGCCGTGGTTCAAGGCTTTCGAGCAGCTAGCCGATGGCCACGACTACAACCATTTCATGCTCAGCGGTGAAGGTTCTGCTCAGGCCTCTCAGCGACAGCTGATGGAGAGCCTGCTTTTCAGACTCCCCGAGTTCAAGCAACTCGTACGCAATACAGCTTACCACTACGCTGACTCCTACTTCAAGAGCGAGATGTTCTACTGGGGGAAGAACAATGAAGGTGTTCCAAGAAACGAGATCGATCTCGTGCGAGAGTGAGTTGCATCAGCGGTTGATTCGGAAGCATGCGCAGCTGACAAACTCCAAGCGTGGCGACTCCAACATTAACCAGAGTCCTCGCAGACTTGTTCTGCCTCGACTTGAAGACTGAGGATAACCCCATGGGCACTTATAGTATGGCAAAACTGTACAGAGATCTTCTGGCAGTACGCACATGGGGTTTTGGCAATGCAGACCCCGGTCAAGCCTGGAAAAGACGTCGTCAGGCTCGTGATGCGTCTGCTAGGCTGCGCAAGGCCACCAAAGCTCACCTGGAGAGACTCATGTCTTCTCATCATGGTCATGGCCACCAGGCAGGTATCATTGCAACGATCAAGTCATACTTATCCGGTCGAGGTGCCCCTCGCGGCAGCCGTGTTGAGGAAGGCAGTCTTCGATGGTATGGAGTTCAAATCGCCACGCAGTTGTTGGCAGCCGGAGAGTCCATGGACAAGGTTGTCGATATCATGTTCATGACTGCTTTAGCTGGAGTGGGAGTTCCGATCTCTCAGGTAAGAATTATCATCCGAAGAACCTGGCGCGTGGAGGAAACTGACTTGATGACGATAGTTCACTGAGAGCATGTACTACATGACAAACAACGGTGATACCTATACCACTGTCGGCAACATCAAGAAGCTCGCGGCGAGTGATCACGAAGATGCCTGGAATAAGCTTGAGAAGTACGTTCTCGAAGGCGAACGCTTTTCCTCTGCGCAGAGGTTGCTTCGTGTGACGAAGGCCAAGACGACTGTCGAGGGAGTGACTTACAACCCGGGAGAGCTTGTCATTATGCTCTTGGTAAGCTCGCACAGTGGTTTCCCCTTTATGCGATCAACGCTGACGTTCATGCCAAAAAGGGTGCGAGCGGCGCTTCTATGGATCCAGAACACTTTCCGAAGCCCGAAGAATTCGATGTCACTCGACCAAGAAAGGACTATATCACGACTGGTTATGGCATGCACGAATGTTTGGGCAAGGACATTTCCCTGGCTTACTCCACCGCTATGCTCAAAGCGGCCGCCGGCATGCAGAACATGAGCTGGGCACCAGGCAACACTGGAGTCTTGCACCCTATCATGTCTCACGGCGTTCGTCTCTACCTTTCCGAGGATGGCGCACATCTGACTGCGGATCCTACCAGTAAGTTTTCCCAATCCGCAATCCTGTCAATCTCAAATCAGCGCTAACATATCTCCACAGCTCTCAAGTGCCACTTCACAAGCTACACCCACGACCCCAGCAAAGCCGGTGCCACTCCCAAGAACATCACTACCCCCGTGTCCACGCACGTGAAAAAGAACATGGAAGACCAACTCCGTCCCTCCGACCTCGCAGCCGAGATGTTGCACATTGACGAAACGGGTTGCGAGTACACCCCAGAAGAACACAAAGCCTGCTTCCAAGCCAACGCTTCGCCCGGCTCCGTGATCGAAATCGAACAAAATGGAACTGCCAACGGGAAGACGACACATTCTCACAAACTACATAGCAAGAGCATGTTTGCGGCTGTGGATCATGCTGTGACTCATGTGAGTACGCATGTAGAGCATGCGATGGGCATGAGCAGTAGGACGGATTTCACGAGCTCGAGCTCTTGATGAGATTTATGATATACCGTAGAGCTCGTATGATGAGAGTGTCAGATAAGCTGTAGTCAGCCGAAGAGTTAGTCTCAACTAGGTTCTTAGGGTTCTCCATCGAGATACGCGATTGGGATCTAGGCTTTCAAAATCCACACTTCAGCCGAACTAGTGAAACTGCTCAGCTCGTATGATACTCGCATTGAGTCCGAAGGTATTCCAACAACGATTGATATCACTCTCCTTGTCGTCTACCTCCATCATCCAGCAGTTAGGATCACCTACACGACGACACAGACCATGAGACTCACCCTGTCACTTACGCTGGCATCTTCCATCCTATTAGGAGCGGCCTGGGGACAGATCAACGAGAATGACTACTACGTAAGCCATACCTTGTACAAACGTTCAAGATGATGGGAACGTGCTATTAATCCGCTGGCAACAATTCAGTACCAATGCGATACTGTAGACCGGACCTTCAACAAAGCTATAACGCCTCTTGGGCAATGCTCAAGGAAGAGGAAAAGCGACGGGGTCACTGAGACGTGGGTCCCTTGTAGTCCGGTAGGCACATGTACCTCATCGCTCGATAGCGAGCTCGTCTGTCTTTCTTTGAAGTTGATGCTGAGATCGGTCTCTTTCAGGGTCATGGGTGTGTGAAGCAAGACAATGGATGCGTTTGGACGTCTCAGGATGGAGCGAATTGTAGCAATTAACATTGCTACATGCAGAGATGACTGAGGGCTTCAACAGTGGGTGTGTTGTATGGGATCCAGAGAATGTTGCTTCAGTTATACACAGAGTCGTGCTGTAGACTGTATGGAAGATGATCTGTGGGAGGGTGCAGGGTGCTCGCAAGATCCAGTCATCATATGCATGGACAGCTTGTATGTTGGCAATATGCAGCGGCTCCTGGACTTCCTGGCAGATAAGAGTACTTTTGACGAAGAGGGTTGACGACTGACCGAAAATTGTGCCTTGATGTTAAGCTATCCCAGAGGAGTACCATGCACTGGCTTATGGCTCTAGAAGCGGCTGGAGACAGTGCGTTGCATCTCCTAACGCTTCCACCTGGTATCGATCTACTGTTCTGCAACTTGGCTGTAGCTCCAGTGATGACGCTGTGTGAGACCGGCAGTGCATGGAAAGTTTGGAAACAAAGCAGCTAAAAGCCTGTTGCACGAAAGGTGTGGGGCACCTTGGGAAGTAGTATCAGCGTCAGGTATTAATGCTTGAGGATCAAGTAGGGATCCGTGATTTCAAGACCCTCCGGTAGCTTGCAAGATATGGTGCAATGGATGTTGCCGACGTACCCGATCAATCAACTGTGCCAGTCGAGAATATGACATGCCCGAAGGACCGCAACAGGCTAGTACGCCACTCCGAGCATCGCGCTTCGTTTATCTGCCGTTGCAACACTCATGGGACATATCCTCACGGACATCACCGCAAGAACTGATGCAAGCAATGAACGTATCGCTTTCTCATTCAAGCTGATAGCCCGCCTTCAAGTTCACAAAACGAGTCAAGACGTCCCTCGATCTTTCCAGTACTGTGTGGACTCCTTGCCCAAGCACTGCGAGGGTATTAGCCACGGCGTAGACAATAACACGAGTGTTGACATACGCGGTCCATCTCTTTCGCGGCACTCAACGACGGTGTAAGCCTGGCTATCTTGTTGAAGGATGCACGGAACGCATCATCCGTCAGCTGCTTGTTGAGTACGACAGATGGGTTCAACTTCTCCAGCTTCTTCGCAAACTCGGCATATTTGGCTGTTTTGAAAGTTGTGGCTCTCGTGTTGTCGCCTTTCTTGCTAGGGCTGCCTGTTGCGATTGGAAGTTTGAGGCCCGCTGCTGCCACGGCGGCGTCTGCCTGGAGGGATGGTGTTCTGTGCTTGAGATTCAAGCTAGACTGGAATCTGTTCCAGCGCTGCAATGCCTCCGGAGTGGTAGACTGCCATCGGAGGACATCGGTGATGTACATCTTGCATTCAAACGATTGTGACAAAGACGCACCTGAGAGACGTATTGCTCAGCCTGATTTGCATCAAACGAACTTCGCAGTAGCGCTTCCCACTCCGCATCTATCGCTGCCTTGCCTTTTGCTATGATAACTTTCCTGTTCTCCCGAACGTTCATAACGTCGTTGACGAAGGACCTGTAGCTGGGCGCAGAGCCGAGCTTAGGGACCTTCGGCAGCAGCTGAGTAGCAACTTTGAGCAATTTCTTGGACATGTTGTATGTGCGTGCAAAGGGTTCAGCAGGGTGGCAATGATTCATGCCCACCATATATACACCGCGACGGAAGTTGAGTAACCACATGCCCCTACCTTGCTCTGCCCACAACTGTGTGGCATTCCCCTCCATTCGGCAGCATCACTGCCTGGCAGCCTGGCAAGGAGTTTTCATTGTTGTGGCAGATACTGCTTTGGAGGTATTACCGTGATGAGGTGCGGTTGTTGGAGCTGCAGGACGTGATGGCGGACAAGAGTCATGCAGCCATGGGACTAGACTGCGGGTGGCTGGCGCACAGTGACGGAAGAGAAGCAGCGACATGGGTATGAAAGCCAAGATAGCGATCGACCTTTATGGAAGTCCCGTGATCCAAGAGAGGAAGACTTGCCCGGGCGTGAAGAGGCGGCGTGGGGTGTCTGATCGTTCTTCCTCCAGATACAGCGGAGACGATGGCAATGATCGTTCAGCAGAGGCAGAAGGCGATGCACGGAGTGAAGTCGAGTCGCGGAGCGCGGAGGCGACCTGGCGATCGGCGGGCGCTTGCGATGGGAAGGGAGTGGGAGCTCCCGCGTTGATGTGATTGCCGCTGCGCTGCGTTTTGATGCTCTGGCCGAACTGCTGCCGTCGCAAGGCGAATGCCATCATCGCTGACTCTTCTCCCGTCTCCTGCGTATTGCGACAACGTATTGACGGACGAGACGTGAAAAGGCAGAAACAGCACAAAGACGGCAGACATCCGCCGCTGGAGTGCGCACAGCCGGTCGATCTGGTGATCATTGTGTCCCGTGCGAGTCTGCTCTTTCGCTCGCCAGCCGCGCTGCCAGCCCGCCATCTCCTCCACCGCCAGATCCCACCATCTTCGCATCTTCCTCCTCCTCCGCGCCCTTGCCACGCCGTTGACCTCTCACGCGACACCAGCCGGACTCGAGTTCAGCGGAAAGCAGCAGCGGGAGTCATTTGATAGGGCGGTGCAGCGGTGCGACCCAGGAAACATGCGCTGAAGCGGGAAGAGCAAAGGAGCCCGACCAGGAATATCGCCTGTGCCAATACATACTGCCGCCGACTTCAGCGACTATACCGCGCCCCGGCCTGCTGAATTCTGTAGTCCCAGAGGCGGATGAGTGGCAGCGCAGACAGCGAGCGGCCTTTCGGCGCCATGGATTACACTTCGCAGGCGAACAATGCCGAAGACGACCACTCGACCTCTCCCCTAGCACGAATGGCATCGCAGTCCAACAACAACCGCTTCTACGGTGCGAGACATGGCAAGAGCGCCATCCGGCCACGCCAGATTGCCACGCCCTCTGCATCGGTAGACCGCGTGCCCACCATGCCCATCCCCATTCCCGCCAATCCCAATGTCATCCCGGGAAACACCCTGCCCTCGGCGCCAGCGAGCCCGCCCACGCCAGCGCCGAGTCCCACCCCAATGCACCGAGCGCCAGACTGGAGTACTGCCGACCCACGAGAAGACATGGGCGATATTGACTTGGACGAATCCGGACAACATGCTTCGACCCACGTCGGTTCCGCTGGATATGGATTTGGCTACAGGAACATGCGCGCAATCTTCGCCGAGGCCAGCAATGACGAGCGCCAGCGCATGCTCGCCGAACTGCTCAACATGTGCGATGGGAAGCTGCTGGGTTTCGTGGCCAGCTTCGTGAGTCCACGTCTGAAAAGAGATCCCTTTTCTTCACTGCCCAACGAGCTGTGCCTCCGTATCTTGACCTTTATCGAAGACGCGAGGACGTTGGCCCGCAGTTCGCAGGTCAGTAGGCGCTGGCGAGAGCTGGTCAGTGACGACATGGCGTGGAAGAGCTTGTGCGAACGACACGCATATCGGAGAATGTCCGATGACCGACCTTCCTCCTCTCCCCGACCAATCCCCAATGCCACCGCATCCGGCTCACAACAGCGATACGCTCACCCGTACGGCTACCAGCCCTACTCCGATGTGCACAGCAGCTCGCTCAACGCCCTGTCCTCCAGTGCACCGGACTTGACCCGCCGTAGCAGTCTGAGCAGCACACCTTCCGGTCTCCATTCCAGCCTCGCCAGCCGTCCTGCAGCCTCGTCGAGCAAGCGTCGGCCGCAAGCAATCAGCTACCGCAGCCATTTCAAGCAGCGCTATCAGGTGGAAACAGCATGGAGACATGGTGGACATGTGGATACACGGCAAATCACGCCCGACCAGGGCGTCGTCACTTCTTTGCATTTGACTTCCAAATACATCATTGTGGCTTTGGACAATGCCAAGATCCATGTCTTTGACACGGACGGCCGGCATTTGCGCTGCTTGCAAGGGCATGTCATGGGCGTGTGGGCAATGGTGCCGCATGGGGATACTCTGGTTTCCGGTGGCTGTGATCGAGACGTGCGCGTGTGGGATTTGACCACCGGAATGGCAACACACATGCTGCGAGGGCATACGAGCACCGTCCGCTGTCTGAAAATGAGTGGGTCCGGCATTGCAATCTCAGGATCGCGAGACACGACTCTTCGTGTGTGGAACATTGTCGAAGGACGATGTGATGCCGTGTTGGTCGGACATCAAGCTTCTGTGCGATGTTTGGAGATTCACGGTGATCTCGTCGTTTCCGGATCCTACGACACGACCGCGAGAATCTGGTCCATCAGCGAAGGACGTTGCTTGCGCACACTGCAGGGACACTTTAGTCAAATCTATGCCGTGGCCTTCGATGGACGCCGCATTGCGACTGGCTCGCTGGATACGAGCGTAAGAGTCTGGGATCCGAGAGACGGCCGCTGTCTGGCACAGCTTCAGGGACACACCTCGCTTGTTGGGCAGCTGCAATTGCGCAACGACACTTTGGTCACCGGAGGGTCAGATGGAAGTGTGAGAGTCTGGAGCTTGCGCACATACTCTGCTATCCATCGACTGGCAGCTCATGACAATAGCGTGACAAGCCTACAATTCGATGACAGCAGGATAGTCTCTGGTGGCTCCGATGGACGGGTAAAGGTCTGGGACCTGCAACGCGGTTGTCTGGTTCGTGAGCTAGGAAGTCCTGCCGAGGCTGTTTGGAGAGTTGTGTTCGAGGAGGAGAAGGCCGTCGTGCTTGCCAGTCGCGGCGGCAAGACCGTCATGGAGGTATGTTGTTCGAACGGCCTACTCTGCTCTGCATAAGCTAATTTTGGTGGTAGGTCTGGTCCTTCGCACCACCGCCCGAGGAAGGGTCTTCCGAGTACCCATCGCCAGCCGCACTACGATCAAACTCCAGCACTTCTGGCATCCTTCCATACCAAAATCCTGTCTATGGTGACCGGCCTTCGTACAGCGCCAAAACCGTCAGCTACGAACCTCTAGCAGATCACGAGCGTTCGCATCGAGACGCTGGCGAGTATGCTGAGAGCTCGCGCGTGGTAGAGGAGCGCCATGAATCCGAGCTGGCCTCCCAACCGGACAACATCATGGCCGACACCTACGATATGGACACACATATCGACGACACAGACGAGAACACTGCCGATACTGCGCTTCAAGAACGCCGAGCGAACGATGAGTTTCTGGCCAACCTGCAGGGGATGACGTAGCGTGTTCCTCCTAGCATGGTGGACTATCGACTTTGGCTTCGGCAGTATCCCTGGCCTGACGCCTGGTAGCTTGCGGTGGCGAGCCTGCTATTGCCAGCAGCGTTGGCCGTTGAGACGGCGACTCGACAGGTGCACCACCAAGTGCACCAAGGGCTTTTGCGTGGAAGACTTTCGTGCGCACACTTTACTCTGGAACAGTTTCACAGCGCATTGCACATTTGCGCAACAGCAGCGTTGCGGGCACGGCCTCGCGGTTGCGCGAGCCCGATACATGAGGCACCACAACATTCAGATCATCCACATTGGAGAAGACGATTCCTTGCGCATCCGCTACCAGACGTCAAAGTTTATTACATACAGAGGTATCGTCCGCGGAACTGAGAGGAAAGAGATCGAGATAAAAGATTGCGAGCATTGAGAGGTATATTGTGTACAGACTGAGAATCTTGTCATGAAAGATGAATATGCATAGAAGTCACTGGTGGGTTGCAACGGAAGTTGGGATTGGTTGATTTGATTTCCGGTTGGAGTTTTCCGTGTTTCTCCGAACAGCAGTGAGGATCATTCGATACAGGTGGGCATTCATTCAGGCGTTACTTGATTCGACTCGATTTGGGGGCAGGGATGGCAACGCAAAGTCCTTCGCTGCCGGAGAAAGAGTGGAGGATTCAGAGCAGAGAGGCATGCACAGCTCTGTGCGAGGTGAGAAATTCGTCGTTTTTGATAAGAGGATGAAAGTTCTGGAATAAAAAGTATTACTTCGTTCGCATACTTTCCTCATTAGTCTCAATTCTTTGGTCAAGCTTGGAGTTGCGTCGCGTTTCGGGAAAGAAGCAGTAATAAAGAGCTGTGAGGAAGGAAGAGGGTGAGGACCACTGTGTCGCCAAGCTCCTCGGAGTTCATTGCTCTTTCTGTCAGCCGTGGCAAGTCCGTCCGGAGCCCGAAGGACTTCACTTCACCTCGGAGGCTTTTACTCTTTTCCTGTAACACCTTCGACGACATGTTCTCCAGATTGTGGATTCTTCCCCCGCACTGTGGACGTAACAGCACACATCATGAAGCCCCGCATGATGCTCAGGATCTGCATCAACAAGCAAGCCCGGCTCGAAATGGCAGTTTCTGTTCATGGCAAACCGCGCCGAGTCACCGAGGGAGGAGTTGCCTTGCGAGACGCAGCGGCGCTCGAAGGGAGAAAGGCTCGGGACAGGTGCGATAATGTTCATACAAAGACTTGAGCAGTAGCCTCTCGAGAAGACGCCGACTTGTCTGTTTGACTCTCGATACCAATTTCACAAGCAATCGCCTCCACGATGGCATCCATCGAACTTCCTCACTTTCAACCTCTCAATTTGGTCGATCTCGACATTGAGAAGGTTTTCAAGACTTTACCTCAACACCTTGGTCTCGAAGATGTTTTTGCCCTCGCAACTCTCGCTGCAGCGGTTGCGATATACTTCTGGCTTGTGAGAGAACAGCCTGATCCCTATGCTTATAAGCTCTATGAACGCCCGCAGGAAGGAATGGGAAAGAGGGGGAAGGAGGTAACGAGAGATATTGGGGAGAAGTTGGGACAGATTGGCGCCGACATCGTCATCTTCTGGGGTTCGCAATCTGGAACTGCGGAACGGATGGCAAACCGATTGGGAAAAGAGATCAGGCAGAGGTTTGGGAAGAAGGCTCTTGTGGCTGATGTTTCAGATTATGAGCCTGCGAGTCTTGGAGTATTGGATGAGAAGAAATTGGCGCTGTTCATTGTTTCGACATTCGGAGAGGGAGACCCGAGTGACAATATTCATGATTTGTGGAACTGGTTGGAGACTGCCAAGGGACGACCGGTCGAGAATTTGAGGTATGCTGCTCTTGGGTTGGGGAACAGCAACTATAAGTATTTTAACGCTGTGGTGGATGTGGTTGCTGCGAAGCTTGATAAACTCGGAGCGAAGAATTTGTTGCCTGTGGGAAAGGCGAATGATGCTCAGGGCCAGACTGAGGAGCATTACTTGGAGTGGAAAGCTTCGGTCTTTGGATTGTTGAAGGATAAGATGGGGTATGAGGAACATGAGCCTGTTTATGAGCCGGCGGTAAAGGTCGAGCAGGATCTGAGTCTGGAGCCGATCGATCTTTTCCAGGGAGAGCCTTATGTGCAGGATAAGAGCAGGAAGGCTAGTCGACTGGTGTCACCGGTTCATGCTTTGCCGGTCAAGGCTACGCGGGAATTGTTCGATGTCGCGAAGGAGAGGAATTGCATTCATATGGAGCTTGATTTGCAGGAGTTTCCTGGACTGAAGTACAAGACTGGAGATCATCTTGGTGTCTGGGCACAGAACCCGCAGGTTGAGGTCGATATCCTACTTAGATGTCTCGGACTTTACGATGAGCGCAGCAATCCGATCTCGCTCAGGTCTCTAGAACAAGATGCAAGACTGAAGGTTCCAACACCGACTTCGATTCAAGCACTTCTCACAAACTACCTGGAAGTCTGCTCTGCCGTGTCGAGAGAGACAATCGCTTCTCTGGTCCAATTTGCCCCAACTTCTACTGCCAAAGACCTCTTCGCCAAGTTGAGCACCGATAAGAGTGCTTACGATGAGCTCGTTGGCAAGACATATATCAATCTCGGCCGTCTTCTCCAACTCGCAGCACCCGAACAAGGCGCCTGGAAGGACCTGCCTCTCTCCTTCATCGTCGAAGCACTTCCTGCGATGCAACCACGCTACTACTCCATCTCGTCCTCCTCCGTTACCCACGCACGCCAAATCGCCATCACAGCCGTCGTCTCCGACAAGCGCATGACACAAGGCGACGCTGTCGTTCCTGGCCTTTGCACGAACTATCTTCTCGGCATGCAAAAGTCTTTTCTCAGCGACAAAGCCAACGACACAAGAATTCTCGCACACGTTCGAAAATCGAACTTCAAACTTCCTGCCCTTCAATCACATCCTATCGTGATGGTCGGAGCTGGAACAGGTATCGCTCCTTTCCGCGCGTTTATTCAAGAACGTGCGAGACTTGCGAAGATGGGCAGGGAAATCGGTCGCACGATTCTCTTTTTCGGCTGTCGCAACGAAGCGGAAGACTTTCTGTACAAAGAAGAATTGAGAGAGTGGGAAAGGATGCCTGAGCTGAAAATGAGTGTCGTCACAGCTTTCTCCAGGCCTTTGCATGCAAAGAAGAAGTACGTGCAGGACCGTGTCAGAGAGCATGCAGATGAGTTGTCGGACCTTGTGGTCGACAAGGAAGCCAACTTTTACATTTGTGGTTCTGCGACTATGGCGAGGGAAGTTTCGAATGTACTCGGAGAGGAGTTGAAGGCTAAGAAGGGGTGGAATGAGGATGAGTTGAGGGGGTTTGTGGAGAAGCAGAAGCGGGTGAGAAGGTGGCAGCAGGACGTCTGGGGTTGAGATACTCTGCAATGATAGCGGCTGAAGTGATGAAGTCTTGCTTTGTGTGTTCCAATTCTCAATTACATTGAGACAGTAAGCCATTATGCTTCGCCTTCCCCAACACGATACCTTTGGTGAACACGAGAGTCGAGCGAGCGTACTATGGTGCAACAGCTTGCCACAATGTCCGTAATGGATGTCATGATGGCTTGATGTCTTTGGATTCCTGCGATAGTGTTGACTCTATTCGCACAGCTTCGACGTCGTGACTCATCTCTGATATGCTTCTATGCCTTGCTCACCCGACATTGTACCACGAGGCGGCTGGTGCACTGGCACTCATCACGAAGCAAATGCGTCAGAGTAAGCTTGGATCATGCTGCATCATGATTGTCCATCTCATCATGATCGCGATGGGGAGAGCCACACACTTCATTCGTTCTTGATGACACTGGGGCCATTGTTAGCCTGTCGTAGTTCGAAGGCCTTTGATGTCTAATCTTCATCTATGCTTCGCACATATAATTCTTTCACTCGACTACAAAGCCAAGAAGAGCAGCTAATCATGAAACCACCTCAATATGCGCCTTATTCCGCCTCCGTATTCTAACAGGCAACTCCGTCAAATGCAAATTCTGCCACTCATACCTCCCAACTTCAAACTTCGGATCCGCTAACTCAAACTCATACCGATGCAACATACTCGCCAATAGTACCGTCTGCTCCAGATACGCGATATTCCTCCCGATGCAACCTCTAGCTCCAGCAGAAAACGCGATGAAATATGGTCCGAGTTCCTTGCCAGCTTCGCCAAGCCATCGCTCAGGGTTGAAAGTCTCGGGATCTGGGAAGATGGTCTCATCGCGATGTGCGATGAAGGCGCTCATGTTGACTGTTGTGCCGCCAGCAATATATTCACCTGCAATTGCTTGCCCATCAGGTGGGACTTCGCGGGTCAGACCGTGAGAAATTGGAGGGAACAGACGAAGAGATTCGTCGAGGCAGGCGCGGAGGTATGGTAAGTATTTCACTTTTTCGTAGGGAGCGACTTCTTCATCATCGTCAAGTGTTTCGTCGATCTCCTGTCGAAGCTTGGCCAGTTTGGAGGGATTCTTGAGGAGTTGGTACATCACGTTCGCCATGGAGATGGCCGTTGTGGTGCTACCTGCGTTCATCTGTGACAGCAGGGTCAGCAAGTTATGTTCTTTGAGAACAGGAAATTGCAAACTTACCATGATAGTGACTTCAGCAACAATCTCGCCCCACTCCAGATTATGTGGATCACCATTTCGATCTTCCATCAAGGCCTGGAAGAAGTCATCTCCCTTCTCGCCTGCTTGATACCGCTGAAGGCGCTGCGCAGCAAGATACCTCGGAATGCCATCCCAGTCATTGTTCAGTTTCCACAAGCGGTTGAAGTATGGCGACAACTTGCTGAGCTTTGTGAGACGCTTGTACCATTCGTAAGAGTAGCAAAAGACCGAAGTAGCTCGACTGTTGGCATAAAGGCATTCGCGGAAGTCGACCTCGTATGTCGTTCCATCTGGAGCCATCGACATCGTCTTCCCACTCCCGTTGTCGAGCAAGTTCATTCGATGTGTCAACCCAATATCAGCGATCGCATCAATGGTGAAGTAATTTGTCCAAGGCCGATAGTCGATGATTTCGTCTGTATCGGCACGCTTGTCGAATTGAGCAATCAGCCTTTCAACTTTGTCGGCGACTTTGAACTCCCAGCCCTCGAGATTCTTCAATGCGTAGGCTGACGACAAAACCTTTCGTTTGCGGGCGTGCTCAGGCTTGTCCACGACGTCGGCAAGGTGCATGTGCGAGCCCGCTTGCACGGCATACTGGTCGTCTTTGGTACACTTCGAACTGTGGCCGTAGATGTCTTTGATTGCACGCGGATCGCTGAAGTGTAGACTCGTGGGGCCCGTACGAATGATCTTGTGTCCAGTCTTCCGGTGGAGCTCAAGCATGTGTTTCGATCGGAAGCCTCTGTAGCTGAGGAGAAGGTAGGGAGCGTTGGTGATGCCAGACATCCAGGTCATGGCAGGATACCGGCGTAGACCCTTGGGGTCGCGAAAATAATCGAGCGTCCATATGCTCAGAGTGAGGAGCACACCAAATGTGAGTGCCCCAACGGCAAATACGAGGCCGTACATTCTGTGTCCACCGATCTATGTAGATAGTAAGGTTGCAATGCAGGACTCAAAGAGGATAATGAGGTGATGGTGTGAGGAGTTGGGGGATCCGATGTGTGCATCAGCTTCCCGAGTCCTTCGTTATATGGCAACTTACCTCTGTCCTCTGCTACTTTACCTATGGAGCTTTGCACGCATCATGTGCCGTTGAAAGAAAGACTTTGCGGCCGGAGTTTCCACAATCGAAGCCGCCAGGCACGTCTCGAATGAGCACGGATGGGGTACGCTCCACAGAAGCTCGAGCGGTCCGCATGTGACATGTCACACAAAATTGGGGACGTTCGTCGATCGTTTACAAGTGCGTTCGTGTGTCAAAGTGGAGTTGAGTCCACGACGGGCGACATTGCCGTTTCCCGAGAAAGGCAATCTCCGGCGACTGCCGGCAGTTGTCTTTGCCAAGCCTAGCATGAATATTCCCCTTTACTGCGATGTTGCTGCAAGTACATATCAAGTATGTAATCCTCTCAGGCGACATCTTGTGAACGCAACTACCTCTGAATGCGGTTGACTCTCGATTCGTCGAAAGCCTTGCTGACAGGCTTAGCGACACACGCTTGCGTTCAGAGGGAGTTGCATCCTGAGAACTACGGCCTTAGAATCTTACGTGCGATCTGAAGAGTCTCTGATATTCGATAGGTGATCCCCAATCATATCTGTACAGCAGACCAAGCTTCGAACTCATGCACAACCGGCAAGTTCAAGGCGAAATTAGCAAAGAAACCCTTGACATACCGCCGAATCACATGTTTCGATGGACAGCGGAAAGAACCGGCTACAAGCGCTGCGTACATAGACAGGCTCGCCTGAGCTGTTGCGCAATCGACATCTTCCCTATTACCAGTCACAGTCGCACCAGAATGAGGCGTATGCTGGCTGTGCAGATTTTCGGAGCTATGCGCCCATGGACGCAGAGTCATCCGTCGGAGATTTGAAGTGTGGTCCAGTATCACTAGCCCGCCAAGCTCGACAGGCTCTGGAAAGTAGGAACGTACCAGATCCTGCAAGATGGGCTGATATGCTGCATTTGGCGAGCTTTTCCCGCCATGATTGGAGAGAATGCCCTTCTCAACGGTAAGTGACATGTCAAGAGTGCCTCCGTTTCTGAGTTGGAACTGATGGGAGGCATTGCTGTCTAGTAGGTTCCGATGGCCACAGTGCTCCGGATTGTCGCTTGTGCTAGAATATCCAGGATTCGAGGGTCTCCATGGTTGGTCAACATCTTCCATATTACGAGATGGACGACCAGAAGACGACCAGGATGGTCGCTTCGCTCGATGCCGCTTCAAATTCTGGGGAGCAGCACTGGGATGAAAATTCCTAATGTCGAGAAGGATCGCATCCTTTCGCGAAGACACGACCGAACAGTACTGGCAGCTGTATGGCTTTTTGTTCCCATCTTCGAATCGCAACCTCAGTCCAAGTGGCGTGATGAGAGTAGAAGGTGGAAGCTCAACTCACGCGTCATCTGATGGCGCCGGAGGTGTGCCGTGCGATTGAACCTAGCTTTGCAGTGCCGACATGCGAAATCCTTTCGATTTTGCTTCGATGTTCCGTCGCTAGGAGCCTGGAATCCACACTTCTCGGTCGTGAGCTCGCACATTATGATCCGCGATGAAACCAAGCATTCGGAACACAGTAGCTGTCTTGTCGACCGCCAAGATGGCGTCTAGAAGAATGATTGTGGATTTCCAAAAGTCGCGGAGCGGTCCCGCGATACCTTGAAGGCCAGTAGGTATTACCGAAGCTGACAAAGTCGTTGCGCGTTCATCTCTTGGCCTTGGCGATTCCTAAATTCTTCTTGCTGGATAATTTTTCTGTGAAGTTCAGGGGGTCGTCGAGCGTGTTGCGGCTTTGGGCCCACAATAATCACTAAGTGATAGCTGCATCAAGCCCTAGGGCTAGAACCACCTCGTGACGGACTTCCCCAGGCTTGCTGCATACCACCCATCTCATGGTATGGCATTTCTGTTCAAGCGGTCTTGAGATCTGCGGAGATGACTTCTCCCGTTCAGCCACAGCTCTCACAGCAGTTGATGAAACGTGCTCGACTTCCGGCTCGGATGTGATGAGCGCCATCAGAGAGCTGAGAATCACAGATCGATCACAAGTACCGACACGTCGGAACACGCTTGCTTCTGCTTCCTTTTCGTCGTCTCGGGCTTCGTCTGCGTCGCCGCATCGCATAACAACGTCCTTGGGCACATGTTCCTAGTGTTGGAGGTTCCCTCTTCCCATCGTGCCGCTAGCGCTCACATTCGCAAGAGCGCCTGAGAGGCTGCGGCTTCTGCCCCGAAGAAGACGTTGGTGGCTGTCTCCAAACATTTCGGTGATGGCGATGGGAATGAGGACGAGGACGATGACGGGCGTGTTGCGGGAGACGCGGAAAACGCGGGTCGCCGCTGCTGACTAACAATCCGAACAACACTTCACTGCATCTGCGTCTTCGAGTTTCTGATGCAACGCCATGTACATCTACCAAATACTGCAGCCTCCATTGACAGGCAGATACGCTCCATTGATCCATCCGACTTCATCTTCGTAAAGCATGGCAACAACCCACGCAACCTCCTCTGGCGTGCTCAAGCGTGCAGCGATAGGAGTAGCATCAACCATCGGCCGCAAAACGTCCATAATCTCAGGCGGGGCCGCCAAAAAGGCTTCCGTTGCAACAGGACCTGGAGCTACTGCGTTCACAGTAAATCCATATATTCGCGGCAACTCAGTCGCCCAGCACTGTGTGTAGGCCTCCACCATGCCTTTGGACCCCGCATAGATGCTGGACTCTGGCGCTGGAGTGCGAGATACTGAGCTGCCGATATTGATGATGCGCGAGTTCTGGCGTGGAAGATATTTCAGAACAGCTCTGGTGAGAAAAAAGAGGCCTCTGCCATTGGTGTAGGTGACATCGCGCCACAGTCTCTCGACGCTGTCGTCATCTGGGTCGTCCAGCAATGCTGGCCGATTGATGCCTGCACTATTCACTAGCACGTCAATCTTTCCAAATGCTCTGGCAGCCGAGTCAGCCAGAGTTTGTGGTCCTTGCTGCGTGGACAAATCTGCTTCGATGGCAATTGCTCGACTGGGATCCAGGCTCTGTAACACCTTATCTGCGTTTGCTTTCTCGGCGAGATTGGGGTAGTTGATGACAACGGAGGCTCCTCGTGCGAACAGCTCCCGCGCGATAGCGGCACCCAGTCCTTGCGAAGACCCGCTGATCAAGGCAACTTTCCCCATGAGTGATGCCATGCTGGCTCCGTTCGACCCTGTGATGGCCAGCCTGAATGTGTGGGTCTGATTCTGGTGTTCAAAGTCCGAGTGACCCGTTCAGACAGAAGGACTTATAATATGCAATTCTCACTTTCCGCTCTGACGACATCTTGCGCGATACCTTCTCAACCCGAGCGGGACAAGCAGTCACGATGAGGTCCAGCTCGCGTGGCA
Organism: Cercospora cf. flagellaris; assembly: GCA_005356885.1. NCBI lineage: Eukaryota > Fungi > Ascomycota > Dothideomycetes > Mycosphaerellales > Mycosphaerellaceae > Cercospora > Cercospora cf. flagellaris. Next base: position 2,793,331 of record RJLU01000005.1, on the reverse strand, counting down.
AAGTTCCACCGTGATCATGGTACCAGTCTCCGCTGTATGTGAGTAAGCTCCTGGCCTCCAACCGTGGCTTAGCCAGCACCATAAACTTGTTGATTATCCCCAAGTGGGAAGCTGACTGTAGTTGAGGGGAAGAAGGCGAGGCGATTGAGGCCCACCCCACCCGGTCCGGTCGGCGGGCAATGCCATGGGGGTGAATGACTTGTTGTCCCACTCGATCACTCCAGCATGCTAATGCACTACACTTTGGATCATCGCGCCATGCGTACTAGCCGCGTCGCCCCAAGAATCAAGAACTTGCCCACAAAGACCGCATGAGAACAACGCCCCTCACAGTAAGCACAGGTTGATGAATCGACAACGCCTTGGCACGGCAGTTGCTCGGAAGTCTTGAGGAATAGCACGGCATAAGGGGAGCAGGGATGCATCAGCTGCGCTCCGGCTGGGGAATACGCTCAGCCACCCGTGATTGCTCACTGTCTGACAATGGTAGAGTCAAAAGTGATCTCATCCTCGTACAAGCTGGCGCGTCGCATGAACGGTGGTCGTGGGTGTTTCTGGTCGAGAGATTCGAAGGTAGGGAGCTTGCGTGGCCCCAGTGCTGCCCAACCAGTGCGGACTACACGGTAACCAGTATAAGTGATCGCGCTGGAACAGTACATTGATCTGACTCCAACATAGCTCACATCAGCAAAGACACCCTGGGCCATGACGGCGGGACTCGAAACCCTGGTACGTGGTAGCGAAGACTACAACGCCCTTCGGAGCCAGTTCTTTACCGCGCGCGTTCCGGACGTACATCCTGCACAAATTGTTCTACCAAAGACGACGGCCGAAGTTGTAACTGCTATTGGTAGGGCGAAAGCAAATGGGTGGAAAGTCGGTGTTCGATCTGGAGGACATCTATTCTTTTGCAACTCTCTCATAGAAGATGGCCTGCTAATTGACACGAGCAATCTTAACAAGGAACTGGAATTCGATCATGCCACGAAATCTGCAACTGTGAGCCCTGGCCACAAAGTGGAAGACGTCACCAAGTTTCTCCAGCCGATTGGTAGATTCTTTCCAGCTGGTCACTCGCGCTCTGTGGCACTTGGCGGCTTCCTGCTTGCTGGTGGTCAAGGATGTTTCCTGCGCGGGTGGGGCTATACCTCGGACCAGTGGATTCAGCAGCTTGAATTGGTCACTTCTGAGGGACAGGTGGTAGTTGCGAACAAGAAAGAGAATTCGGATTTGTTCTGGGCCGCTCCTGGTAGTGGACCAGGCTACTTTGCCGTCGTATCCAGAATATGGATCAAGACGATACCTCACAGGAAGCTGTACGACTTCACCACGATAGTTGATTCGACTGACATCTTCCAACCTTTGATGAAATGGGTACTTGAAACCTCAAGAAAAGTGCCCAAGTATGGCGTGGATCTGTTCTACTGCACATTCTATGCCGACAAAGATGATCCCAACGGAGGTCACGAATCTGCTGCGAAAAGAGTGTTCTTCGTGATCAACCAGACAATGTTCGTCGACTCTTTCGATGAAGCCAACGTCTTGGCGAGTCCTTGGAACGAGTTTCCCGACCAATTCGAACAACAGGTTGTTAGCAAAGTACCGCTTGCGCAGAGGACATGGGAAGAGCTTTGGGACCTGCAGGAGAGTTTCCAACCACATGGCAATGGTGAGAGATGGACCGTCGATAGCATCTTGGTGGACCCAAAAGTCTCCGATGATGAGGTGAGCCTGAACTCTTCCGACATGTGTGAGTTGGGCACGACTGATCAAAAACAGCTGATCGATGCAATCACTCCGGCACTGTACGATCTACCATCCCGCCTGTCGTCCGGCACGTACTGCCCCATCGACTACTATCCAAACGGAGAAGACCAAGCACTAAGCCTGCCACAAAGAGCTTACGTCTCAACGATGTGCTGTTGGAACGACCCCGCCTTGGATACGAGTGTCGATCAGCACTTGCTGCACGCATACACTCAAGCCGATAAAGTCTCTTGCGGCGTATACGTAGCAGACTTCAACGTGAAAAGCAGAAAGCCCAAGGTAAAACTTTGCTTCTTTGACGATATTCTGGGGCTGACTTCAGCTAGGTAATGATTGACACAAACTTGAAGAAGTGGCTGCAGATCAGGGAGAAGTGGGACCCGACGGAAATGTTTGTTGGACATCGAGGGTTCGCTCAGACCTTGAAATTGTAGCTAGTAAGCACATTTATTTCTGCACGAAGAAGAGCATCTTGGGACGAATGACTCGCATTGCATATTCAAGAGCGGTTCGAGCAAGGTATGCGTCCCAGCAAGCGAGGTGCTCATAATGATTGAGCAGCATGCCAGGCAGCAAATGTAGCACACGAAGGTGCTAATGACGAACGAGGCTTTTCTGAAGAAATATGACCTTGAAGCCATACGCTGATCAGCGCTGCGCTAATACGTATAGACCAGACACACCCTTGGCCGCGCACAATACACGTGTGAGCATGCGAAGCGATCAAGGGGCTCCACCGGATTGGTAGCTCACACGTGCAAACACGTTGTCGATCGGCAGCTTTGCAGACAATGTGGGAGGAAAAGATCATCTTCAACACACTCAGTCATTTGCTCGAAATGATGATCACGAGCGAAGCCGACAGCAAAGCGCTTCAATGCGAAGGAGGTGACGTTGTAAGCGGGAAGCAGCAGCTCGCTATACTGATAACATCTCTAGCTATAGCGCGAAGGAATTCGCCCGGAAGTATAGCTACCTTCGCCGAGCCATATTATATAAGGACATAAGGCTGCCCAGACGGGTTCCCCGGTTGTTCTCTGTTTTCGAACGGAAAAATTATCCGCCTATTGTGTTCACTGACGCAACATACGTGAAGTCCAAGGAATGCCGATGCTCTCAGGATTCAACTAAGACTAGCATGAATCCTGCGAAGCTCAGATACGGTGTCTTGGCGGCGCCATTCGTCATCCGCAGAAGCGAGGTGTTGGTTTTCGACGCTAGCCAGTTGACTACACATGGGCAAAGGTATGTCGGATCGAACTCCATGCTGCAAGCTTCACACTCACAAGATAATTCATGTAGGTTGCAAATTGCTTTGATAGCCACGAGCTATGGAGCGAGTACATGCAAGCGCGGTAATATTCTGGTAATCACCGCACTACTGTGTTCGTAATGGAGATGAAGGTGTCCAAAGACGTCTAGTGTTGTGGCGGAGACGCTTCGTGACACGCGAGATGTATGCTGCTTCGTCGTTACGAGTAGTTGACGATCACCACAGACCAAGAAGCATGGCATTATGGCAATCGCAAAGACCACTTCAAAAAGAAAGACGAACAGCATCACACTCAGCAGATCGCATCCATCTGCGGTTCTTGGCCATTGACCATCGCACGATCATTCGGCCTTCACGCATTGCTGTGGTATACATGATAACAGGCTCAGCAGGCATCGATCGGAGGACTTGAACGACATAAATGCCACTCGTCTTCCCCGAGAATACAGCAGTTCACCACCCACCGCAGCATTCCATCTCAAGCAACTACGAGCCACTACCACTCGCAGCTTCCACTCCAGCAGCTACCATGCCTTCCATCAAGATGATTCTCACAGCCAGCTTTGCTGCGCTTCTGTGCACTATGGTTCGAGACACTTCCACTCTTTTGATCATGCATCGATAGACGTCTGATATAACCTCAGGTCGACGCCAATCCTCTCACGAAGCGTAGCACGCTCTCCTTGAAAGACAGCGCAGTCCCTGGCAGCTGCACAGGTAGCTCCGCTTGCTGCACTCCAGGCTGCAGCATCACCATCGGAGACTTCCATGGCTGCAACGGTACTCGTGCCTTTGGAGGCACCTGCAAACAGAACTCCGAAAACCCGGATGGAACGCAAGACTGGCCAGGCGATGACTGCAACGATGTTCAGGTCACATTGTTGAGTCACACCGACGGTCGTTCGGCCATCGATATCTACCACAAGCCAAGCAAGACTTATGACCGCTATGTCTTTGGTGACTGTGATGTCCCATCCTCAGGCGGTAGCCAGTGCGTTGCTACTGGTGGTGGCTGTGTATGTATCTCTTTGTTTGAATCGGTAGAAAACATGATCGAAATGCTAACATGGGTCTTGCAGAAAACTGTTGAGCAAGTTCTCACTGGTGCTCAGGGCTGATGATGAGCAATCGAAGGCTTGGTTTCGAGTTTGGTGGCAATGTACCGGGCATGCTGGGTGGATCAAGTTGCGGTGGGTCGAAACGACTCTGAGGGAGAGTTCTATGTTGTACCATGATGCCTATCGACCGATGAGTTTTTCGACGCTGTTCTTCTCTTGTTGGGTATGACCTCATGTAATTTTGGCTGATAGGTTCTGAACCAATGTTTTACCCGGCATGCTGATCTTTCAACTCATGGAATGCCCTTGAGCAGAGGAGTTACGCTTCATAGCTTCCCATCGTGTACTGCAGCTGTGACCCGGTCCATGGTTGAGCGCCTGCGACTGGTTATGTTCCATCAAGGTTGTAGTTGCACTATCGATCGCGTGGAGAATCATATGTCCATTCTGCTTGTCGTGGGCACTGGAGGATTTCAAGCTTCCGAGAACTATCCACTTTGCTTGTTACACTATGCACAGTCGTGCAAGTACAAGGCCGATAGCCATCATCACTTTCCTTTTCATCGTTGCGGCTGGCGCCAATGAGGGTGTTGCTGCAGCCCTTACGGCTCGCCAAAAGTGCAACCACGATGGAGAGGCCTCATCTGTCGACTGGGCAGATTTTGGAGCCGTTGTACCATCTGGTTCACTGTCTTGCTCCCAGGCCTGGGTGCACTTTCATTCCATGCTCTTCTAAGACTCAACTGTGCCAACGCTCTCCTTGTCAATCACAAGTACTCTGCTCCGCCACATGTGATTTGTAGTTCGTGTTTCGCGGGATGGATCAAGAGGCAAGTAAATGGATCAGCGACTCATTGCACATCGGTGCATCCAAAGGCAACGAGTGGTGAAGCCAATCGCAGCGGGGTGCTGTCGCCGCTCCAGCAGCGTTTGTGACCATTCCAAAGCAGGTATCAATGCATCCGGCGAAGCCGCCGTTGATCGAAAGCGAAGCTGAGTGAAGCACTTCTGGCGGCACAGCGGCGACATTGACCGACGGCCTCGTCCTTGCAAGAGGCGTGAACACGTAGTGCCGTTACAAGTTCCGGAGGAGGGGCAACTCTTGCCGCACCAGGAGTCAGATGGTCGAGTAGACAGTGAAGAGAGTGGAAACAGCACAGATAGGCAGACCGCGAGTCGAGGTTGTAGACAGGGGTGGTAGTCAGGAGGCAAACAGTGGTTCACTGGCCAGAGGACGGCACACGGCTGGCATTCGATCAGGGGTTGTATGCATGTGATAGAAAGCGTCATCCGACAGTTGGGTCTCGTAAAGATTGACTAGACCGACAATTGGCGAGAGTATTGCAATCCCGACGAAGCCGAAGACGCGATTGTGGTCTGACACGATGAGCATGCACCTTGCCAATGGTATTGCCTGGAGGTCGGCCAATGCTCATAGCTTCGCATGCACATCAGAAGCGGAGCATCATTCGGATCTATTCGTTCCGTGAGCATCGAACGATGGCTCAGACCAAGTGCGGCTCGCCGACAAAGACACCGGTGGTCTTTGCTCATCTGGAATGAAGAGTCTAGTGTTTCACGGCCATGAGATCGTGTTCATTTCGCTTTCGCGAGTCTAGGTATTGACAACGCAGTGCGTCTCGCCCTCTTGACCCCGGCATAGTTGTGATACAGTATTGCAGAGCAGGGGGAAAATACACTGTGGACTCCAGCGCAGTTGCTATTGCCATCGATTGGCCAAAGTAGACCATCTCCAACACTGCACAGTTCGAGTTACATTATTGTGGAAACACGTTACCTAAGAGTAGCAGTGAGGCAGTGCAATGCATGTGGGCCGCACCCCAATCCCTTCCATTGGCTCATCGATGAATCACAGCGTGTTCTCGGCCGAACGGCCATGGTCATGTCTGCCGATACGACACTCCAGTAATGGTTTAGCCGTGGACTTCATCTTGTGATACATGCAACCTACATAGTATCACTGGTTGCCAAGCTCACCAAATGTGTCCATTAAGCAATCGCATGCTAATCACATGAGCGGATCTTGCATTGCGAGACTGTTGTTCGTGCATTTTATGTCCTTCCCGTAGACAAGTTTCGATTCATACCTTCTGTGGTATGCGATAGGTGTGGGTTGGAATTTCACTCAATGATGCGATCTATACTCTCACGGGTGGTCGTGGCATTGAGATTTAGATTTGCTGCCTACTAGCAGAATTGTCTTTCACTGATGGTAGGTGCAGGGGCAAGATAAATTCGTTGCGTTTGCCCTTCATAGTGACGTTCGGCAGTACTTCCGAGCATAAGTCATTATGCTTTTGCCTGGAACGCCACGGATTCGGTGCGGCCGACTCGCGAGTCGGCAATCCATGCAAGGGTGACTGTATTTATCATTACGAGGCCCGTGCTTTGAACGTCTACGCCTCAAAGTCAAATTACCCCCATGCTTCCCAGAGTGGCGATTACTACATTTGTGCTGACTACTACATCTTTCTTGACTACATGTGTCCTGACTACCATATTGATGTTGACTACTCACATGTTTACGCAGGACACATAGCATTGCGACGACTGGTCAGGAAAGTGGATAGCGGTGCGGTAGACGAAGCCACAAATTGAATGATGTAGAAATTTTACCTTGGTTCCATCGCATATTTCCACTGCGTGGCCCACGTCTCAAGATTTGTGCGTTGCCGCAAAGACTGAAGCCCATCAAGAACTGATCCCAACCATTCCACGGCCACCAAAGTAACAGGTATCATTGCAGTTGAGTTGTCTGCTAGCACTGTTACTGGGACTTCTGCCACCCGCACTTTCCTGGCCTCCGAACAAAGAGCGCAGTACCTTGGTCTTGTGATTCGAAGATACAGCGATGGCTTTGGCCGCTGGTGTGTGAGTTCAGCAGTGTACTGATCAAAGGTAGGTCTAACGTCGACATACGAAACAGTCCACACAAAACGCTGAACGAATATAGTAGATCAAACCTGTCATGGCTATCCCCTCACCGCTTGCAAGGGTCATACATGATGTTTGACCGACATCTATCGCTTCGCATTCGCCAGCGTGGCCTGATTACGGCACATCTATGCTCTTGGTGGTAGGCCATGAGCGATGGATGTCCGCGGTCACGAATCTCAATGGGACGATTGCCGTCTCAGCATCCATCGCTGATCAAAATGGCATGAACCGTCGTTCGTGCACAACGGAAAAGAGCGTGGAAGTACCGTACACTCGCCATGCCCCGCTGTGCATATGCGGGTCGTCCGGAGCACCTCTTGATTCTCGACCCACCATGCAATAGCTCAGCGCTATCCATAACGATCTTTCCTGGCTTGAAAATAGACGCTGCTCGCGGAAGAGCAGGACCGAATGCAAACAGGGTGCTCGGACACCCCTCAACAGCCCCTTGTCGTCTTTACAAAGTCGCGTTTCGCTGGCAACGAACCGGAGAGCTGTTTGCGAGATGAACAGATGAGAGGGACGACTTGAGCGAAGGAACAGCCGCAATTACAGTGGAGGAGCTAGAGCAATCATACCATTACCGCTCGATCTCTATTACATTAACATGCTCTGGAAATCATCCGAAGGCACTGAAAGCTGGCCTCTGCGTGGAATCTGAGGGATCGGGAGTCCCCACAACCGTCCGTCTGAACGCGGGTGATGTTCGAGAAGGGAGTGGTACCTTGGCCTGAGACAAGACCGACTGAGATCATGCCACCTCCGCAGTCACACTCCCAAGCGATGCCGCCGACAACTCTCGATATTGTGCAACCACAGAAGGATCCACCGGTGGAGCACTTGAATGGAGCGAGACCGTAAAGCGAGGTGGCGGTCCCAGCCGCACTCCTCGTGCCATAACATCTGCTTGGCTGTCGAAAAGCTCAGGATACCGCTCAAAGAGAACTGGATCCAGACGATAGTCGTTGTAAGTACGGATACCCAGCCCAAGCACCTGAAATGCAGCTCTGGCAAGGATTGCCGACCCATATAGCTCCTCTACACTTGCAGCAGGAAGCTTCCCCGATCCGTCTGATCCACCCTCTGAAGCAGACCGTGTTGTCCAATCCTCATCTCCCGACGATACTCTGGTATTACAACCGTGGTGACAGACGCTATTAGGTCTGTCAGGATGACAGTTTGAGGCTGTGACAGTGTGTACAAGTGGCCACAAAGGAACAAATCCCACAACGGGTGTTGGGCATTTGATCAACTGAGACAAATCGGCTTCAATGGCCCAACAAGAGCCGATGTCGCCAATGATCTGGTCCAGCTTAGGGTTGGCAGAGTGGTAGATGATCAAATTGTCTCGGATGGAAGGCCATGGCATCCAGTCGATGATACTGGGATGTGCGGAGAAGGTTTGAATTTTGGTCGGTCGGAAGTGGGGTATGATTTTTCGCCAGTTCATTTCTGTTCTATTCATTCTCCAAGCAGTCAACGCCTGTAGGTTGGTAAAAGTCCTCGTGTCCCATGCTTTTGCGGACTGCCAAGTGTTGTTGGCGAATGCTTGAACCACGCAGGAGATGGCGCTCGCCAGTCTGCGAAGACCGTCAATATTTAGATATCAATCGTCTACTTGGAGATTGCGCTCACTTCTCGTCGCCCAGATGTCGTTTCGCAGCGAAAGTAGAATGATGTGCGAGGCAGGCTTCGTACGTATCAATGTGATCAGAGAAGATCGAATTCGTTCTTTTGACTAGCGACATGTTGCCATGCGCCATCGACCTCTCCACCAGATCTTGGTATCGCTCGTGACCGAGTTGCGATGACTGTAGAGGCATTAGAGACATGGCCTGTTGAACAAACCCGTTTACTGTGGGATGGGACTTTCCCATTGGCGAATTGTCCCCGTATTGGAACATAGATCCTGGTGCTCCGTAGTTGGAGGACGAATAATCGATATTGAAGTTGTGCCATCTCTGTTCCTGCAGAGCTGGGTTAATTCCGGCACCTCCGTCGCGAGTTATATGCGATGACGCCGTGTGTTCGTGCGCGTATGCTTCTGGAACATACGCCTCCGGATTACTTGTGGGGACATCCATTCGGTCGGACGTGATCGCCAGCTCGATCGTAGAGTCTGGCGTCGCAGATGCAGTTTTGCCGGAGACTGACCTCTCGCGTGAGTCTATGGCAGTCACAAAACTGTCCAGTGGGACCTAGTACACGATCAAATCAGTAAGGGGTGTTCGTCGCACGAAAGTTGGACCTCAACATACATTTTCCATTCCCAAGGCTTGCGCCGCAGAGTCGGCCACAGCTTTCAGCGATATCTGGATACTGATGGCTTTTTTGTGGATCTCCAGCAATTGTTGACGGAGCTTGGCATTCTGATCCTGTAGCTCAGCAGGTGTCGATGTCTTCTCGAGGCGTTCCTCTAGTTCTTGGATTCTCATTGCCTGCCGTGCTCGGAAGGCCCTCTGGGACATGCGGTTCCGCAATTTCCGCTGCTCTGGACCATTTGCACCTTCATCGCCAGTATTGTCCGTATCACGAGAGGTCGCCGGACGTTTGCCATTTCGAGGTGCTCCCGTGGGCATTTTCGGACAGCTGTATTGCGAGTACCAGATGGCAAAGGCTCAAAGGCTCTTCGAACTGGTCGGGCTGGCACCGATTAAGTGCTAGTAGTCAGATCGACGTCCGTGCCAAACCTTGTTTGTAACTCATTAGCCATGGTTTCCGCTGCTGGTGTGGCTGATCGATAAATCGGCTCTTGGTCTTCGTCAGCATGCCAAGGCCGGTTCTGGCGTGTTTCTACCGGTTCCAGGACGTTCTTCGCAGGGCGTGTTATGCATATGAGCGATCCTTGCACTGTTGCAGCACAAAATAGTGTCCACATCCTTGTTTCACATTTACGAAGATAACCGAGGTGAACAAACACGTGTGCCAAGCTTCATTGTCCACTCCTCGAGACGACTCGCGCTTCCCGCCGCTTCTCACTTTGGAAATTGCATCACAGTTGCAGTAGCGATGGAGGGTGGCGGGTCAGGCCATGCCTTTTGCCCTCTCTGCCTGGTGGGGTCATGCCCACTATGTAGTCCTTCAACTTGGGGCAAACCTCGTCGAAGTTGTCCAGGCACCGCATACCTACTCCTAGCACGAATCGAGCGGCACTCTGTCTTACGCGACATATCACCGCAACCATGGGCTCCGTAAACGACCTTAAACAAGCACAGGAGCACATGAGGGGTCAAGGCTGGTGCGTAATTCCAGATGTGCTCAGCAAGCAAGAGACGAAAGTAGTGCTTGATGAGCTCTGGTCAGCAGCAGCGAAAGCCAACGAGCGTGGCGAAGACACATTTCTACCATTTCTCGATCCTAATGAAAGCAATGTTCGGGTGAGTGCTGTGTAGCATGTTCGAACTGGTTTCCTCAATTCAGTTTGCATAGGTCTTCTACCTTCTCGAACATGAGATCTTTCGAAAGCTTATCCAGCACGAGACGGCGATCGAAATGGTGAAGAGTGTGCTCGGCGAGAATTTCCTCATCAGCAATTTTACCGCCAACATCGCCCGGCCTGGGAGCAAGTCTATGGGTTTACACTCTGACCAGTCGCTTGTGACCCCGGACCCATGGACCCGGATCGAAGCTATGAATGTGATATGGTGCTTGACCGATGTCTATTTCGAGAATGGCGCAACTTTGTATGTTCCAGGGTCAAATAAATGGCAGACTCGCGACGACATTCCCAAAGTGCGTTGAAGCTTATCCCGTCGAGAAATGACTGCTCTGATAGTCTCATGACAGGATGCTAAAGAAAGGCTTAAACCATTCGAAGCAAAGGCTGGCTCGATCGTCGTTATGGACGGCACCGTGTGGCATACGTCGGGCGCCAACATTACTCAAGATCAAGATCGTGCCCTGCTTTTTGGCTACTACACCAAGCCACATCTTCGACAGCAGGTGAGTGACCGGGCAGTCCCTGGTCACGGCGCGTTCAACTCCGTACTTATTGCATAACTAGGTGAACTGGACCAGAAAGCTTAGCCCAGAAGTCAAAGCATCTTTGTCGCCTGAAATGGAAGAATGGCTTGGGGTAAGTGCAAACATGTCTCTGTGTACATTGCCAGCTTATGTTTGTGACAGCTCGGCGTGACTGCAAACCTCGGGGAGGCCATCATGCATCTCAAGTATCTGGACGACCAGTTTGCTGAGGATGGAGGCTCGGGGGCAAATGCGGCGGCTGCTTTCGCGAACTCCTCCCATAGTAGATAGAGGATGTCTGTGCGCTCATCAATCGTCGAAATTCGTCATGCGAAGTCACTTCGCTTTCAAGAATTGAGAAATTTGAAACAGGCTCGAACCTTACACGGCAGTTGCTGGGTCGAGAAATAAGCACATGCACCAAGCTTCATCTCGGGGAAAACGCAGGATCGCATGGAAGGATGCACATCAGTCTTGGCGCGCCAAAAGTGTATCCTGCGTGACTAAAACTTCCTTTACTCACCCTTTGCCGCAAGAACACAATGCGATCAGCCCGCACATCCCATCCGCGGCCATACCTATCATGGCAATTGTGACCGCTGCCTTCCTGAGCCACCTATGGCGGTGGAGCCGTAAAGGGCTAACCGCATTGTGGGACTCACAAAAACGACCTACACCGCCATGATGTGCGACACCGTCCACATCTCGCTCAGGAGAGTTGCCTGATAACAAGCAGCGGGTCGGGTAACGAAGCAGAAGAAGATTTCCCACCAATGAGATTTGTTGGTCTACCGCACAGTCAATGACCATCTTTCACTAATGATCGGGTGAGGCGTGCCAGATCAGAAGCTATCGGGTGCTGATCGCAAACAGGAAGCATGAGAGGTGAATTGATGTCCTATCGCTCTTTGCACGCCGTCCAGATCATTCTCACCAGAACTTCGATCCTGATCGACGACGGGAAGGACATCGATTGTCATGGCAGCGAAGTATTACACGGAGCGGGAGCTGCTGGCCTTACGCACTGTTGGTTCATGGATCTTCCTCACTAAAGAATTGCGCAGTCAATCGGTGCCGTGTCACAGCGTAGGCTATGGGGGTCCCAGAAGACAGGTAGGAAGCCCGAGACCGCAAACCGAATCGAGAGCGTTCATTGTATATGGCATTCGAGACATCGCGAACGTCCTTCCCGAGCCTCTCATCTTGCCCCTCGCAACTCGTAACTCGCAACTCGAACGGCAGCTGAGCATTTACCTCTTTCACCCATTATTCGCCGGATTGACCATGCATCGATCCGAATTGTGCACCGACGGATCCGGATTTCCCCACCACGTCGGAAAGGGGTGCGCAGTCCCACTTCCTCCAGCCACAGCGAACGTCAGGATGAACACCATGACCTGCGCTCCGCCATCCAGCGCCGCAGACAGCAAATAATTGTAGCTGACGAACCATCTTGCATGGTACTTTCTCACATACCCCTGGAAGACGAACCCCACAATCCAAAACGTCGTGAGTGAACTGTTGATGCCAACGAAGAGATTGCCGGCATACCAGAGGACGATGCATGGATTGATGTATGCCAGCACTTTGGACAAGAAGAAGGTCTTGGGCAGATATCGGTATCCGAGGTAGAACGGTAGGGGAACGGCAAAACCAAGGAGGAAGGCAATGGTGACCCATTGGTATTGCGCGCCGAAGGAGAACATCCTTGGAGCAATCGACCAAGCAATAGCGAGGGTATTGAACTGTTGGATGTTTTGACCCGACCAGATACTGTTGCCCTGGACAGCGATCAGGATGTCGAATTGGTTCTGAACGATCTCCCACATCATGACCCAATTCATGAGGGCACCGATGAGACAGCCGGAGACCTGGAGCACGAATGTATCGCGTGGTGGAAGATGCGCGTATTGCGCAATTCGAAGATCCCGAGACAGAACACCCGCCTGCGAAGCACCATTGTATGCAAAGGTGGTGAAGTAGAAGTTGGCAAGAGGTCGGCCAGGAAACATATAACCTGCTAGCATTTGTGCGATGGGTTGAAGGTTGAAGCCAAATCCTGTCAAGCCTTGCAAAGAGTTGAAGAAGAGGGAAAAGAGCCAGAGGAACACTGTCGAGAGCAGGAAGCCCCACCATGGCAGCGTCGACTTCATCACGTAAAGGCAGACGATACCAGTGATCCAGGCTGCGACCACAACACTAGCCCACCACCACGAAGGTACCTCTTTGTACCCGTTGCGCATCATTAGCTTGTAGTGTGGATCGAGATCGGGATGTCCTTGAATGGCTGCAACGCGCTCCTCATAGGACTCATTCTTCCAGAAGCGGTAAGTGTCGATCTGAAAGAGTTTGCGCAGGCTAGTGGGATGCAGAAAGGACCACGAATCCTTGAGGTCGTCGTAATGCCACAGAAACATGTAAACGATACCAGCAGTAAAGCCCATATTGGAGGTGATCAGATACAGCAGATACGTAGCTGTCAGAGCAGGTGCTCCCATAACGTCCAGGGCATCAAAGTCGATGGTGAAGTCCGGCTGTAGGATGAGCGTCTGATTATAGGTGGTGTAATTTGTTGGGGTGCTCGACGTCTGGTTGAAGAGCTGCTGTGCCATCCACGGATAGTTCTGTGCATCCCAGACATTGCCGTAGTAAGTGCCTGCGGTTCTTACTGTTAGCAAAAGTCTCAAAGAGAATTGCAATTGCAAGACATACTCGCAAAGATTATGTAGCAAACGAAAATGCCCAACATCATATTCGTAGTTGTCTTTAGCGGATACCACAATGGTGATTGAAACGACGCAATGTAGTTCCAGTCGAGACAGATGCTCAACACTCCAAGACCTTCGTTCCCTGACGCACCACCAAAGATATTCGAGAAGACGATCGAATGTTGATCTGCTAGGCAGAAGACAGAGACACCAATCAGCAATGGCATGATCCATTCTGGTACTATTTCCCAGAAGAACATGGCAAAGAATGCAATATACCAGAATCGCATTTTCTTCTTGGTCTCGGCCTTGTTGCCATGCATTGTCTGGAGTAGAGTGTTGATCGGTAGAGCCATGGGCCAAATCATCTTGGTGGCGTTGACTTGTATGCGCCTCATCATACCAGCAACGCCGAATCCGAGAATCTGAGAGGATAAAACGATGAATATCCCAGCGCCTTTGCTCGGATAGCCGCCATAGAAGAGCTCTTGAGCAGCGAGAGCTTCAGTCGCTAGAGCAGATACTGCGGCCGCAGATGCCATGATCGTGATAGCGGCGTGCTCTTTCTTGGTGAATGGGTGAGGATTCAAATACCGAAGCACTCCCCATCGTGGAATAGCAATCGCCATGAAATCCCCAAGGACGTACGCAATGACCGTGATAAAGACCAATGAGACGTAGATAGTCTGCGGCTTGAAGTAGAAGATTTCCTGTAGGACGGAGGCGAAAATGGCGAGACCAGATCCCAGAAAGAATGTCCGGAAAGTCATGACAGGCTCGGTAGGGTCGTCTTCCATGTCGACAATCTTCGTCGACAGATCAGCTGCGGACTCGACGATATAGCCCTCGTGCTTCTCGAGCTCTGCGTCAGAGAGGCTGTCCGCTCCAGAAGAAATGTTGTCCATGATTTCGTGCTCCTCCTTCCTGCCGCTCATGCCTGTCTGCACAGATTGAAGTCCGACGACCTCAAAGGTCGACTTCTCCACGTCTTTTTTGCCTGCAGACATCGTGAAGGCTTCACAGGCCGACGCACAATGATTGTAGAAGATTCGAGCACGACAAAAGCTGCTGGAGAAGATCAGAAGGTGCCCTCGTCTGGACTTATCTCCATCTTATCTCGCAACCCTGAACTGCCCTGGCCATGTTCGAATGCTTACCACGCGACACGCGACACGCAAGCATGGGTTGTGACATCCAAATGTACAGCGCCATACGTTAGACTTGTACCTTATCACAGCCATTGGAATGGTAAGCGCCTTCCAGAACTGTCCTAGCGGCCTCAAGCTTTTGCCAAGTTGACACAAGCACCTGCCCCATGGTAGCTAGCTCGGTGGCGTATACATCGGTTGACAGTGCCCCAATGGTGCGATTGGATGCAGTCTGCAGTGTGTGGACGTGTGCAGCATTGCACGGCGTCAGAGGTGAGGTCTCTTTTAAGTATTGACTGCAGCAAGATGCCGTGCCACCCGCTGAGATACGATACGAGCCTGTGTATTCATCTCCGCTCGATCATTGATGCTTCCTGTATAACTTAAATTTTCATCGCAGGAGAAGATACAACAAGACATGTTCAAATCAGAGATGCTTCTGATTGCGCATGTTGGATTTCTGGGCCATGCATCAGTAGCCGATCACCCACTCTTTTAGTCGCGCAGACGGCACAAGTGCAACCTGTACTTGTGAGCGGTCTCAGCCGGCTATTCTTGAGTTCTTTGTTGTCAAATCTTGCAACCATGCTGCGATAGCGTATCTTGCGGTAGTTGTCCTCCCGGAACACGACCTGTCGGAGCAAGTCCTGGCCATGAGCGGCTATCGCGGATGTCTCGGCTCACTGCTGGCAAAAGTGCTGCCGAACAATTGGGACTCGATAGGCTAAAGTCGATCGTTCGATCAAACATTCGCCTCCATGCTCACAATCTGGCACCATGCTTGACCGCCTTCGAGTCGCCGAAAACGATGGCTTTATCGATTTCCACCTCTTTGGCGGCCATCACCCGACCAAAATGGCTGCCTTCGATGCGTCTCCGTATCCACCTGTCGCAAATCTCAGCAGAGACTTCATCGCCATCGCTTAAAGCATCTTCCGCCAGCAGCAAAGTGCAAATGACCCAACCAAGATCTTGACACAGCGCTCTGCCATCCAATGCCAGTTCGTCACGACTTCGTGTCTGAACACCGTTCTGGACATTTTTCCAGACTGTCTCCAAGCTCCGTGCCCACTGAGCTCGTCCAGCGCCTTCCCATCTCCTCGCTGCGTTGCTCACGACATCTTGGAGTGCACCCAAAACTTCGGCTCCACCTTGTCCTTTGACGATGCGCAACACATCATCTGCTTGAATGTTCGTCGTTCCTTCCCAGATGCTCAACACATTCGCGTTCCGGAAAATTCGTGCGACGTTCAGTGCTGGATCTTCATTCTCCAGATAGCCTACTCCGCCAAGATTCTCCATGCACTCTTGCAGTCCGTGAATGGCAGCTTTCGCTGTCAGCATCTTAGCCAGCGGCGTGCAGAGCCTGAGGAGCTGAGGCTTCAGTAGTCCAGCAGCTTCGAGCGCAGATTGATCTTGTCGTGCGGAAGTTGAGGTATGTTCAGGCCTCTCCGAATGGCCGAGAAGTGCAGCTGTGTAGAATGCCAGGTGCATCATCGCCCGATACGTGATATGATCCTCTGCCATAGTTCTGATATGGACGGGCGTATCCATGAGGAGTTTATTCCGAACACTGCGCACTTGCGCAAATGCTCGCGAGATTGCGAGACCTCGTCCCAGATCCCCAACTGCTGAGACTGCGTTGTGCAAACGGGTGATGTTGAGCACTGTGCTAATCTCCTTGGTTCCTTGTCCTGGTTTGCCAAACCGATACGCTCGCATATTGTCGAGGATAAGTTCGGCTGTAGGTATTGGGCGAGTACCAAGTTTGGACTTCAGGCGTTGGATTTGGATGCCATTCAACTTCACGTTCGGTTTGTGCTCTGGTACCGCATATTCCAAGCGGCGTTTGGTGGGTGCAAAAAAGGCAGAGATTGAACCCGATGGCTCTGTCGCGAGAAGCACAGTGCTGTCAGCATCTGTCGCAGATGAGAACCACTTGAAGCCAGAGATTGCCATGGGTCCAAGGGGATGGCCAACATGGTCCTGGCCGCCCTTTTCAGTGGCTATGGATGCTTGCGTCTCGGTGTTTCGCACATCGCTCCCACCTGGTCGTTCAGTCATCCATTGACCGCTCGTCCAGGCAACCGTGGGGTCCCTGCTGATCAGTCTGTTACGAGCATCTTCGAAGACTGATCTTTCCTGCTGTTCCAAGTCTGCCTTTTGCAGCTGCAGCGTCAACAATCTTGCTGCTCCATCAGTCATAGCACTGGGGCATGTCACACCCGCATTCCATGGGTCCCAGATATGGTACTTCACGAACTGATACACTCTTGCGTGGCGACCATATGTCTGATCATGACCAATAGCAACTATCCCTTCCTGGATACCGAGTTTCTGGAGTTCCTGCCATCCAGCAGAAGTCACCAGTTCATCGATGCGGTTGCCGAAGTCATCGTATTGCTTAACATAGGGCGTATTACGCTCTGCGTCCGCACCCCAAGCTCGAATCCGTGGAGTCAAAACTAGTTTACTGAAACGGCCGATATCAGGAGCGACACTCTGTTGCGTTGATGAGGGAAGGTAGACTAGACAAAAGAGTTAGTATATAGATACTATAATATGGAAGTGGCAGTACATTTGAAGATCCGCTGCAGCGTCGCGTCCTCTTCAAAGGAAGAGACGAGAGCCGGAGGTACCTGAAAGAAACCTGCCGTGCCACTCGAAGGAGGTTTGGAATGCTTGAGTTCCGGCATGTTCGTGCCTGGTGATAGGATAGATGTTGATCGGCTGCTTTGACTTCTGTTGAGATCTTGTTGCTGACTTCTGGATGACCGGAGGACTGTTATCAGGTGCGAAACGATGGTGGTGCGGTTGAATGGAGTTCGTTATATGCGTGCAATTGCAATATGATTATTGATTCCAGCCCAGTATGTTACCATGAGGTTCCGAGTTGTGGTAGAGGTCGAGCCGAGGCCTCGGCCACATGCGGGGCGTTTTACGAGCAATGCGAGCATCGCCTCCATGATGCTGCAATGATAATGAATTTTGTCGGCGTGCAGAGCTAATGCGCTGCAGAATCTCAGACGATTCGCAGATAACGTGCGATGCCGTAAGAGCGAAGGTGCGAAGAGGAAAACAATCTGCTGCTCAAAAAATGAAATCAATGCAGTGCAGTCATCCAGACAGTCACACGTCAACATACCACTCGCATCCAACTCCGGAACCCTGGTGTCAATGATGAGACAGGTGAAGAAGATCTGCGCGCGATTTTCGAATCATTGCATACACCTGCGTGCATTCGTCGTATCGTACAAAGTGTACATTTGTCTCTCAGATTCCTCGGCCTCATGCCGTGCCGGCTGGACCGCCTTTGTCTCACCATATATCCTTCTACTTGAATCTCTTCTCTGCCGCCTTCCAGTTGACAACATCCCAGATAGCGCTGAAGTACTCGGCCTTGCGGTTCTGGTACTGCAAGTAGTAAGCGTGCTCCCATGCATCGATTCCGAGCAGTGGTCGGAATTGACCAACGACTGGGTCCTGGTTGGCGTATGTCTTGATCTGGATGGCACCAGTCTGGACATCCTGCACCAGCCATGCCCAGCCTGAGCCTTGAATGCCGGCCAATGCTGTGTTGAATTGCGACTTCAGGTTGTCCAGAGAGCCAAAGTGGGAGTCAATGGACTTGGACAGTGCGCCGCTTGGTGGCTCACCACCTCCCTGAGACTTTGGCGCGAGGTTCTCCCAGAAGAGGCTGTGGTTTGTGTGGCCGCCTGGCATCCTTGTCAGCTTGCTGTCCAATTCGCCCACCTGTTGTGTCTCAAAACACTGCCGAGCTCACCTCCGTGGAAGTTGATCAATGGTTGGATGGCAATCTGTGCCTGGATATCTCCCTTGTGCTGCGCCTGCTGCAGTTTCTCGATCTGTGTGTTGTAGGAGGTCACGTAGGTGTTGTGGTGCTTGGAGTGGTGCAGCTCCATGATTTGGCCGGAGATCGCTGGCTCGAGGGCACCATAGTCGTCTGTGCCAATTGATCAGCACAAGTTTACCATTGAGCTTGCCTCCTGCTATCAAGAGTATTGACTGCCATACATGGGAGATCTGGAAGTGTTGCTTTGCCGCGGGTGAAGGTCGTGCTCGCAAGGGCTGCTTTCTTCGCGTTCGATGGTGCGGAGGATCGCAAGGCGGTGCGCAGGGCACTTTGACGGAGGAGTGTCGATGCCATTGTTCGATGAACTTCTTTTCTGTCTGACGAAACGTGGTTGCAGAGTTATGGTTGTCGCAATGGAGCTCAGTTATGATGAAGGGCTGGAGCTCATGCGAACAAAACGTCACTACCCGGGCTTGGCCCTACGCCCGAAGCTCCGAGAAAGATGGTCATGATTATCACGCAATTCTTTAGCATTGAGACAGCGAATCTGTGCTGCTGACAGATCATCTACTTGATGGTCCTACACATTGGCTGGCGGGGTCCAACATTGCTCACCAGTCATGACACTATCGGCACTTCCGCCGAGATGCTTGGACAGCTCCCGAACGAGACTCCCAGCATAGAACATTGCACAGAGCTGGTGAACCACATGTAAGATGCAGCTCTGAGCGAGTGCTGCCTCCGTGTGATTTGACAAGACACCGGGCGCACACCGAGCGCTTGCAGCACGGAGACTCTGTTGCCAGCATATCATTTGTTTGGAAAATAGTACAATAGTACAATGTATCTGGAGGTTGCTATACAGGCGGTTCTAGTGCGGTTTATGCATCTCATCGGTGCACCTCGGATAGTCGCAGCCGTTTGCTTTTGCGGCTTCGAAGTTCTGCTTGTCGGTCGAGGTCCAGTCATCGTGTAATTGTCTACCGGAGCTGTCTGAACAGCTTAGGCGCCGCGCATTGAGTCGCGCAGTGCATCATATGGAAGACTAGAATTGATCAGCGGACGTCCTTCACAAGGTCGCTTCCAGCTACTCCGTGCAGCTCTCTCAACTTACACTCTTCAACGCAGTCCTCCTCGGCCTTGCCGTGGGTCTCTTCCTGGTGCTTCACGCGCTCGGCGCACTCGTCGTAGTGGTGCTTCAATGGCGCGCACTGCTTGGACTGCAGGCACTCTATGTAGTTCGCATGTCAGCGCACTGTTCTCCACGTTGCTGTCCTTCGTTTTGTTCGCCTCTAGCCAGAATGTACAGATCTCAAGCCCTGCACTGGTACTCATGTGCTGATGGCAAACATGCACGGGCATGACTTACCCTCCTCAAGCTTTGGCTTGATGTCCTCTGGCTCATCTTCCTCCTCTTCCTCTTCCTCCTCCTCTTCTTCCTCTTCCTCGTCGCCGCCCTCCTCTTCGCCGCCCTCGGCCTCTTCCTCCTTCTCCTCGCTCTCTTCTGAGCCCTCGTCACCACCTGAAGCACGTTAGGTTAGTTTCAACTTGGCATCAAGTGTCCGCGCCCGGCCGATGCTGCGACACTCCCTCATCCCCGTCATGATTCCTCACCTTCGTCCTTCTGCGGCTCCTCGGCCTCGGCCTCGCGAACGGTCAGCGCCTCGTAGAGGTCGGACACATAGTCGAAGATGCCCATCGTGGAAGTAGATGGGATTGCGTCTGTTATGAGCCAATGGCTGATTGATCGAGTGCTGCTCACAGGTCGAAGCTTTTGCGTGGCAGGAGTTGTGTTCGGGAAAGAACGTTGCGGGTTGAGCCGCGGTCTTAGCGTATTTTCCAAAGCGTCAGCAAGCAGGACTGCCGGTGGTTGGCTGGATCACTTTCACTTTGACATCAACAACAGATTCATCACAAGCAGACATTCTCACTTCCATCTCCTATGTATACCCTAGAGTGGATGTGACTCGTTCATTGTCAACTATGTCCTCGAATGGATACTGCCGCCCGCCAAGAGACAAATAGGCAGCCCTGCTTACAACTAAAGGTCAACATAATCGTGGAAATGGGACTTTCCCAAAAGTCATTGATCCATCGACAATGTCGTGCCTTGGAACCTTGGCCGATGTACCATTGCTATATTCGCTCACTGGCCGATAGTTGAGTTGACGCAATATGAGGCGAAGCACGGAGGCGGCACAGTGCTTCAGCATGCCACTAACCGCCAAGCGATTGGACACAACCCATTGCTGGCTTAAGCGCTCGACTGGGCGACGCTCCTCTTGCGAGCTGCTATCCAAAGATCCCAGGTGCAGCGTCAAGTGTCTTCTCTGAGAACAGCACTTTATGCAGGACTAGCGAGGATGCCGGCCGACAGCCTGAGCTATATCTTTAGCGGCTTCCTATGCTTTGCTATCTCGGCAGCTTCAGGTTCGTATTAACACTCTTCTTTCTCATTTGCCGTACAAATCTCATTTCTCGTTGTATATATGCCTTCATTTACTCTGTTCAAAAGTAATACAGCGCCGGTCGCGACCAGCTTAGGGGGTAAAATCCATAACCAAGAAAGCCCGAGGCCCATAACATACAAGCCTGTCAATTCGAATAACAGAGAGATTCGGCTTCTGAAGATCTTACCTGGTATCCAGAATCAGCCTTTACGATGCTCTTTCCAGCACACCTCACTGTTGGAGAAGAATCATACACCTTACGAGACAGTTTCGTACTGCTGGGGTGATGATCCTGGTGTTGACACACTCTTCATGGACGGGATCGAAGTGCGCAGTACAGCAAGCGCTACTGCCGTTCTTCGCAAGATGCGCCATGCGTCGAAGAATCGAACAGTCTGGATCGATGCAATTTGCATCAATCAGAAAGATGATTCAGAAAAAGGTGGGCAGGTGGCCATGATGGGTAAAATCTACCAGAAGGGCTTCAGCAACTTCATCTGGCTCGGAGAGGTGCCCAACGCGAGACGCACAGAAGAAGCGATGAGAAATGTGCTTTCAAACATTGCCCGCTCCACAAAGGATCCTTCAGCTTTCCGAGCGCTCATGGCCGGTGAGCATGGTGCCGCAATTCATGACGGCAAGACATTGAAGTCAGCGATAGACTGGTCGGCGATACAGGATCTCTACGAGCAGCCATGGTTCCAACGGCTTTGGGTGGCTCAAGAAGCTGCACATGCGCCCAAGAGTGTGTGCAATTTCGGGGATTCCCAGCTTCCCCTCGATGGTGTGCTCGATGTGGCAGCCTGGTTGATCTATAACCGGTCTTGTTTGCCTCCTGAGATGCTGGAAAAGGTCGGATTGTACGCCGCTCGCGCCATGTGGTATATTCTGGACAAGCAAGGCGCTCCAGAAACGGATCTTTTCGCGGCGTTCATCATGGCGCAGAACTTCCAAGCCAGGGAACCGAAAGATCATGTCTACGCACTGCGAAGTTTGTACCGCGATCGACAGCCGGAGCTCCGTCTGGGCGATGGACTGCTACACCCCAAGTACGACAAAGCCGTAACAAAGTACGAAGTGTTCCGCAATGCCACTCGTGCAAGTATTGAAGATTCTCAACGTTTGGACATACTGCAATTTGTCGATCCTTCGGAAACTCCCAGGAAATGGCCTTCGTGGATTCTGCATTTCGATATTAGAACTAATTTGGACAAGGATCCGATATGTCAGACTGGCAGCTCCTTTGCGGCCGACAATGACACTGACAGATATCCCCCAAAATTTGTGAATCTGTCAACTCTAGAGGCTCACGGAATCAAATTTGATCGCGTTGAAGAGGTCTCAGTCAGCTTCTCCAAATCTCGCGCTTGGGAGACCGAAGAGCATGGTGCTTTGATGAATCAAGTCAGGCAAATGGTTCAGAAACAGCGATGTCGTCTGGACTGGCGAGTAGCATTGGGTACCACGCTTGTTGCAGGCGGCCTCAGAGATGAGGACAGGACTAATGTTGACGACTTCGTTGCCTTCTGGAACTATTCGTTGCGAAATCCTAGACATCCGCCTGTCGCTGCTGTAGGCCAAAATACCAGCGATGATTGTGCCAAAGCAAGTCGGTGGTTCAAGGCGTACGAAGCTACAATGTATGGCCGCAGGTTCTTCATGACTGGGACGGGATATCCTGGAATTGGCCCTGTGAGTATGGAGCGTGGTGACCTGATTGCTGTGCTCTGCGGGGGATCAGTGCCCTTTGTCCTTCGGCCACGGCGATGCAGTGGAGCATATGAGCTGGTCGGCGTATGCTACGTCCTCGGAATCATGAATGGAGAGGTCACAAAACACGGCAGGGTGGCATGTATGAATATTGTGTAGTCTCTTTGGTTCAGGATTTGCTGTCAAAATTGTTCAGACCTGTGAAAAAGACGTGCCTGCACTTAGATTTAGTGCATTGGATATTCGGTGATGAAACGGTGCTTTTCTGGAGCTGAAGTACGTTCACTGCTTAGCGCTCCAGGTGGCTGTAGACGCTGGACCATTGGATACGAGCAAGGGAATCGATCCTCGCGCTTACTGTAACACTTCTTGGCTCCATATTAGTTCAGCTCATGCATGTAAATCCTTTGTTAATGGTGCCAGTCTGTAGTCTCATACTTAGCAGACTCCACTTCCCTCAGACGCTCGAATGACGGCCGTTGGAACTACGGCATCGCGTCCAGGCTGATTTGAGGTTCGCTAACATATTTGTACGTTTTATTTACATATATAGCATGAGCAATGCTCGGAATCTGTGACTTGAGCTTGTGCCACTCATTCTTCTTTTCCTATCATTTGTACATATGCCTCTGTTCTTCAGTAGATCAAGAAACAAAGCGCTGGTCGCTCCTAAAGATAAAATCCGCATCAGCAAAATCGAAGTCTCGAAAAATGTCAGACATCCGGCCACATCCTCTCAGCCGTTGATCAATTATGATTTGCAGCCGAAGTCGACCCTCCACTATCAGCGGTTGGATCATCAGCGAATGGAGATTCGTTTGCTGCAGATATTGCCGGGCCGATCTGACGAGCTCATCAGGTGTGCCATAATTTACACAGCTCTCCGAGAAAAGCCATATCTGCAATACGAAACCATCTCTTATTGCTGGGGAACTTCAAAACAAAAGAAAGCAATAGAAGTCAACGGATTGCTCATCGATGTCGGCATCAATGCATATTATGCTATGCGACGGGTCCGCTCACCTAATGTTGCACGCGTGATCTGGATCGACCAAATTTGCATTGATCAAAATTTCATCCCTGAGCGCAATCAGCAGGTGGCGAATATGAGCAACGTATACCTGTGTGCAAGGCAGAACTTGGTATGGCTGGACCAGGACCATGGGGAAGCAGCAGCAGTGCAGGCATCTTTGAAGGCAGTACTTGCGAACATTCGACTGGAAAGTAAAGACTTCACCAAGTTCTACGAAATGTTGCACCGGTCGAATGGAATGTTTCGAAGAGATGGCCGCTGTCTCGATGCAAGGGTTGATCTGAGGCCATTGAAGCTGCTTTTCTCCAGTCCATGGTTCGGAAGACTCTGGGTATGCTTCTCCAGGTTGCCTTGTTGACAGAAGCTGACAATCGTATTAGATAGTGCAGGAAGTCGCGATGGGGCGCTGGAATATATGCCACTTTGGGTCGGCGGACATCGTTCTCCGTGACGTCCTGAGAGTAGGAGTCTGGATGCTCTACAACACCGCTTGTCTGCCAGATGACATAGCAGACATGCCGTCCTTGACCCAAGCTCTCAGTCTTTGGTACCTGACTGACGAAGTGATCCCGGACAAGAGGTACCGTAAGATCACACAATCACTTCCTCAAGTCCGGGCGATTCTGCAAAACTTCGAATGTACCAACCCGCATGATAATGTCTACGGTCTCTTGGGTTTGTTCAAAGTTGGCCAGCCAATGTATGGCAAGACCTTGGCAGCGCTGAGGCCTGCGTACGAGAAGCCTGTGGAGGTCGTGTTCCGAGACGCCACACGAGCTATCATTGAAGACTCGGGACATGCAGACATCTTACAAAGCGGACTAATGAAAGTCAATGATCAAGGTGTTGCTGTGCCCAGCTGGGTCGTCAACTTCCACGAGAGGCCGCACACCGCGAATGGTCCAAGTCCATTCGGGCAACATTTTGCTGCACACGGCTCTATTCTGTACAGCGAAGATGACTGGAATGGCCACCCAGATATTCTGCGTCTGAGAGGCGTATGGGTGACCTCAGTCCAGGCGCGCACGAGGCCACTGACTGATGCAACGAACAAGACGGCCTGCCTGTTCTTTCGTGATGCTTACGAGCTGTTGCTATCGGCTACCAAGGGGACTTCCCGAGAGCGCAGCATCGAGATGTGCAGTATCTTCACAGCAGGATCCAACTGGCTGCGGCAGCCTCTATCGAAAGAAGATTTCGACGACTTTGGCAGCTGGATTCGAAACCTGAGGATTGATCGAGGCGCCACCGCGGGTTTCGCAGACCTCGAAGCTACGCACTTCGCGAAAGCCGTCATGCGCGCATGCCATAGACGGAGATTCTTCGTTACCCACAATGGACTTCTCGGTATTGGGCCCAAAGATATGGATGAGCATGACCTGATTGTCGTGATATTTGGCAGCTCAGTCCCGCTTGTGCTTCGAGACGCTGGCCGCGGCAGATACAAGCTCCTGGGCGGATGCTATGTATATGGTATCATGAAGGGCGAAGCTGTACATCAGCACAGGACGGCAGGAAAGCCTGACCGCGTGTTTGATCTGATCTGATGAGTAGGCGCCTTGATAGCATACCAAATACGCTGGCTCCACGCTCTCCACGCATCCTGGCAACGCAGTGTCGTGTGATAGCGCTGCAATCGGCCTCGAACCTGGCGTGAGCACGCTGCCCTGTGTCGTGCACGAAAGGTGGCTTGTGACGATGGGTGAGGAAAGGTCTCTAAGCGCCGCAGATTGTGCTTGGCGTGCTCTTGCAGCTGCGAGTCTCACGGGCCGCTGCCACTCACGCATCTAAGCGCCCAACTTCTCGCCAATCAACCTCTGCCATCTGCACTGCAGCACCTTCGCCTTCGAGGCTGTGGATGAGCGCTATTGGGCTCAAGATATACACGGTGAGGGTCCCATGTGTGACTTCGTGATGGCTTTCGTAAGTTGCTGGACAACCTTTCCATTTCCCTCAGCTCGTGTCAAACAGAAAAGGGCCACCGCAGCCCATAACATCAGCAGGTCGGGACAGCCTCGAAGATGGGTCGAGGAGGTGCCCCATTCATCAGCTACACCGCACTGATCTTGCTGTCTACAGTCGCGACGAGCAGGGCAGGTCTCTGGGATGTCGACATCGATCTAAGCCCAGCACCACCGGCCGAATCTGGACCACCGTTCTCAGCGAATGCAAGCCGTAATCGAGATATTCTACCGTATCAGGTCATCGGCGTCGTGGGCGCATACGTGGCCTCTGTCCTGATTATTGGCAGTCTACTGCTGACAGTCGGCCGAAGACTTCGAAAACGAGCACAGATGTTGGCGGAACAACCCACGGAAATGGTCAAGCCTACGAATAAGGCCTTTGACAACTCGCCTCTCAGCCCCGGTGGTAGTGTAAGGGGCTGGCTGCGCAACAAGAAAAGCACGGCAAATAGCGTGCGCAGCGGGAAGAGCAATCTGCGGTCTCCTGGTGGAGCAAGCGTAGCAACCTTCGACAGCAACGTGGTTGAGCAGGATAAGGAGCGTCACAAAGAAGCTCTTGCACGTGTCTACGACGCCGTGTATGCAAATGATGAGTCCGACGCACCTCCGTACCCTGTAAGCGGGAACCAGGCCATCAACGCGACAAGTGGGCGCCCGATGCTACGGAACTTGGATTTAGAACGGGTGAGGAGTGGTGGTTCACAGCCCATAAGCCCGCGCTCTCCAAAATCGCCGTACTACGCTGTAGCCCCTCCCAAGGACATACTCGCGCAGCTGTCACCAAGATACAAGAACGATGGACCTCAGTCTCCGATGCGAGGTTCACATGACGATCGGACCGCTTCGTACAGCAGTGAGAGGACGACCGAATCTGGTAGATTGCGGAAAAAGCTCAACACTTTGAACATCAGGACCGTTTCGCCTCCGGTCCTCCGCGATAATCATGATGGTGCTCGGGAGCCGCTTTCGCCTCGCGTGTATAATAATCCTGGCCCGCCTCCTGAGCCTCCATCAGCACGAACAGTCGAAACATATCCATACACACCTACCACACCAGGAACAGCCGTCAGCTATCCCTTTCCTGAAGATGAAGACTTCGATGATATACGGGACCTGCCTCCTGCTCATCCTCAAAGGCAACGCGGATTTACCAACGGAAGTCAGCCTCCCTATAGCCCTACCAGTCCTGGGCTCCCTTCAAGTCCGGCTCAGCATCGAATTGGCTCTCCACCTCGCCGCAATACTCCTGCTGGGAACGTTGATCGACCACTAGCGCTACGGCAATTCCACGAGGAGCAGAAGCAAATGCAGCTGCAACGAAGCCAAGTCAGCTTGGCGTCGCCCACTGCAAATCAATTTCCATTGTCACCAGCCGGCGCGTGGAATACACGGCCGGTGTATCCAGGAGGGCTCCTCTCTCCTGCAATACAGCAAACTGTCCTCCAAACACGCAATGTACACAACGGGCCAACAACCGCTGGTGGCACGCTATTACCTTACAGTCCTTACTTTCCAGGGCAAATGGTCACACCTGTTTCCGCACGATTCACAACAAGAGCAGAGCGGAAGCAGAAGGAGAAAGAAGAGAAGGCAACTCGCGGCGCCATTACTGAAGAGGACCAAGTGCCGGATGAGGAAGATTTGTGGCGAGATGGTTACAGATAGTCACACTATACCTTTCGTAGAATTAATTGTATATATGCTTTATGACCTACCTGCAGGTCAAGTTCCATGACGTCTCCTGCCATTTTAATCAATTGTGCATGAAATGCTGACCAGAGCTGCGTGCAGATCGGCTTGAAACGGTATACCCTCGGTACCCCGCTCACGTGTCTCCCAATGGCGTGAGAGGGAGCTGTAAGCTGTAACTTCCACCTTGACGCGTCTTCCTGTACTTCAATCTTCTCCTCTGCTGCTTCATACATTGTGCGAGATGACTTTCTGCTCTCTGGCAACATGAACGCAACGCGGCAAGCCCCAGAAATGTCCCGCATCGGCCCCAGAGTCTGATTCTGGCAAATTCACGGCGACACTACGAAGCGGACGCTACCCACGAACCCGCCCACAAGTTGTCTCTGCTGAGTGGGTCGGCCATGTCATGATTCTTCCTCGATAACAGGCACACGAGGCCGGATCGTTGTTATCATTGGCACAAGATGGAAGGTTCATGTCCGGAACTTCGCCGCTCCTTTCACGTGCGAGAAAGAGCAGTGCAAATTCGAGGACATCCCGCGTGGGGAGGTGTTGGCTTTCCACGCGCTCCCTGCTCTCAACACGTCTCGCCAAAAGACAACTTGCCACACTCAACTTGGGACAGGAAGGACTTCCAAAAGGAGCGTCTGCACCAGTGCAGCACACAAGATACCGGAAATATGACGGATGCACAGATGCATGACCCGACTTCAGCCGCATCGCCAAAAGACCGGGAATCAGTGTCGATGGCGCGCATCGGAGATGATCCACGCCAATGGTTGGGCCACGCTATCCACGCGCAAGATTCGGCGCAACCTCGTCGGACCATTTGCACGACACGGTGGTGCGTGAAAAACGTGCAAGCCGGACCCACTCCCGTCGGCCCCTAGGCGCGCACGGGCCGAGCAGAGCTCTTTTCGACGTCAGGTGTTCGGGACCTCCGGCGAAAAATTGCACACCTCTGGCGCAAAGGCATCGCCGTGTCGACGCAGTCATCGGGCCACGAGCATGCATCACGAGGGCAAAGGCAACGCATTCGCGACCTGCGAAAGGATGCGAAAGCGCACCTTTATAGCACAGAAATCGGGCGAAGCCGGATATCCTCGAGCTCGGACTGCGCAGAATTTGACCTGCGGGCCGCATGTCGCAAACAACGACAGCCTTACCCGTAAGCAGAGGATTGCATGATGTGGCGGGCTGCCATCGCCTCGCACCTCATGTTGATGGCTGGCCAACGTTGTAGGAATGATGGGGCAGACAGGCTTGAGATGGAAACATCTGAATGCACCTGCTTCATCGATGGAATGGATCATCCATTACGAATCATAGGTTGGTCGAGGTCATGGCATTTTATATGCGTCCTCCTGCCTGTGCGTCCCGGGCAACATCGGAACACAAAGTGGTCCTGATACAAACGACATCACTTTCTTCGGTGAAAGGGGCCTCTCCGTGCCAATCACAGAAGGTCGGCCAGGTAGATGTGTAGGTCCAAGCTTGCTCTCTACTCCCCGATCTTTAAGCGGCGACCTCAAGCAAAAATCTGCTCTCGTTGTCTCCCACACTTTCCCCGTGACAGCTCCCTCCAGTCTCTTCAAGCTCATCACAACCACTCCGCTCCATCACGAAGACCATCAAACCCATCAAATCCATCACAATGGCCTCTTCTCTCCGCATGTCTGTCCCAAAGATGGCCTCCATGGCCGCCCAGAGCACCACCAAGGTCGCTCGCCCAGCTCAGTTCCAGAAGTTCACTCGTGCATACTCTGGTAAGCTTCCAGCGAGGAGAAGATGAGAGCTCCAAAACAGAGCTTCCTGAAGGTGCAGCTCCATTGACGATGATTTCGATATAGCTGCCACCCGCAACACCGCCACCTTCAACACCATGAAGCGCACATCCACCATCATGCAGGCCGCCCGCACCAAGGTCTCCCCAATCGGTGCCCAGGCCAAGCGTGCCTACTCTTCTGAGATGGCCAACGCCCTTGTCCAGGTCTCGCAGAACTTGGGTATGGGTTCTGCCGCCATTGGTCTTGGTGGTGCCGGTAAGGATATCCATTGCTTCGTGAAGATAGAAACAGCTGTCTGACTCGGGTGACCAGGTATCGGTATTGGTTTGGTCTTCGCCGCTCTCCTCCAGGCTGTTGCCCGCAACCCATCTCTCCGTGGCCAGCTCTTCTCTTACGCCATTTTGGGTTTCGCTTTCGTCGAAGCCATTGGTCTTTTCGACCTCATGGTATGTCCACGTTGCCGCTCTTCAACAACTCCGGTCCGAATACTAATGAATTCCAGGTTGCCATGATGTGCAAGTACGTCTAAACGAATCGATCAACCTCATCAACACGCGCGCACACAACAACACCACCACCACTATTATTGCAGCATAGCGGGGCGGTGTTATCTCGGAGCAATTGTAACAGTATCACGAAACTTAAATCAACTCAAAGGAGCTTTGAACGGGTTACACACAACAACTACACTATAGACATACAAAGGATCGAATAGAGCATAGAGGGAGCAGCGGTGCGCGACTTCGGTTTGGTTTTGCTTAGGGCGGCTTTTGGTACGACTATGAAACCTACGAAGACTACTACACTCTTGTACATATTCGAGCTGGAGGGGAGTGTGGCTGTACCCTTGGTATGAGAAGTTGGAAAAATCGAAGTATGAGCTTTCTTTTGTGATGATTTTATGTTCTGTGCCATGTTCTCCGAGCTACTTGATAGCAGCTGTTATTGATGAGCTGTTTCTGGAGCTTCACTTGCATCTGCCATTGACCAATTGGGCCCAAATCGCTGGAAGTGTGAGTACGAGCATCATGTAATCGTCTCCTGCGTACGTGAGACTGCCGAACATGGTGGTGATCTCTGGTCTGCATCACATGCTTCCGATGGTACGACTTCTATCTTCGCTACCTCATATTCGCTGCCTCGGATAACAGCTGGCACGCGCGCGGAACCTCGGCGCATAAGTATAGTTAACCTTTGGCCCGGACCATAGCCGGGAGCATTTGCGCGTAGACCAGCGTTCTCCAAGTTCAAATTGCCTTCATGCCCAAGACACCTGATTGAGGTTGGTTGTCGTTTCCAACCGTTCATTGCTTGAGCTGTTCCTCGGTGATGGGGTATCTTGAATGTCCTGCAATTGCGCCCAAACGCCATGCTCCATCCTCGTCTTCGCGTGGATGGAAAATTCTACCATTATGTCTCCACGACATTCAGGACCGCAGTTGTGGAGCCTTTTCAAGTTCGAGCAGCCCGAGGCTGGTCTCATAGCAGAGCGCAGAAGCTCTCTGCGCATCCATACCCACGCATCGTGAGACGCAATAGCTTCCAGTAACAACACCACAACCACATCGCGCCTATCTTCCCTGCCCATACTCATCACCATAATCGCGATCCGCCGCAAACTGCTTTCCATACCCTCCTCGCCCAGGATCATACTCCTCTCGATACTCATCTCTTACTTGCCCACCACTCCTACCACGTCCATACTGTCTCCCCTCACTGAACCCCTCATCCAAATCCGTTCGAATGATCCTCTCATCTAGTTTCGTTCCTCCAACATATTTCAGACAATCCAGCGCGTCCTGATGCGTGTAGTATTCGACAAAGCAGAAACCACAAGGCGTCTTAGCGAAGCGGTCCAGACCCATTACGAGACGCTTGATCTCGCCGCAGGTGCTAAAGAGAGAGTGGATTTGCTCTTCGGTTGTGTAGAAGGAGAGGTTTCCGACGTAGAGGGTCGTGGCATTGGAGAGTTTCTCTTCGAGATCAGGAGATGGGGCGCGGCCTTCGGCTGGACCTTCGTCGGGGTTGCGCTTGCGCTTCTTGTACTGTAGAGAGACGTGGTGTTAATTGTTGGTAGATCGCGTGGTGGAGAACCGAATGCTGCTTACCTTGCTCATGGCGTAGGTGGACGGCTTGTCGAGCCGCTCCACGGTGCTGCGCATTTGGAAGTTCGAGGGCATCGTAGCGAATGGGTTGCGATATGTCTGAATGTCTGTGAAGGGATGTCGTCGTGGATGGGTGAAGGTGTAGGTTCGCGCGGGAGCTGCCGCTTTGGAGCTTGACGCGGGTTTTGATCCGCAAGTCGCGTTTCCACTTGAACTTCACCACTTTCACTTGGACAATCACATACTGGAGGTGGAGTGAGTTCATGTAAAGATGGTCAGAGTCTTGGATCGCGCGCCGCGTTGGCTCAACTACAGTACACCCGGATTTAATTTCTTCCAGGACAAGAGCAAAACGCGATCGACACAGAAACACGATGCGCCAACGAAGAGGATCGCACACCGCGGGACCGAAGTCTTCTTCGCCGTCGGCAAGGAGCTGCGCTGGGCCGATTTGCGGGACTTGAAAGATGCTGGGGAGCAGCGAGAAGGACGACATGGCAGAGATACCGAGAAGCAGCTATCGTACAAAGTGCTCCTCACACCCGTACCAGCCGACCGACAGATCCAGCAAATATCCGTTGCGCCAGACGGCAATTTGATCGCGATCGTGACATCCCACACCTGCCATGTCTGCATTCTGCCTTCGCCCGAGCAACTTCGCTCGCCGGAGCAGGCGCCGCACAAGATGAGATACTTCACAGTGGGAGAAACGGCGCATGTGCTGGAGAAGTCACCGATAGTCAGCGCCATATGGCATCCACTGTCATCGCTCGGCAGTGGTCTGGTCACAATTACAAAAGACGCCTGCGTCAGACTATGGGAGCTGAATATCCACGATAGAAGCACATTCTCGCAGCCGACGGTCGCGGTGGATCTGAAGAAGCTGGCAAATGCAACATCTGCACGAGAGGATCTATCTGCGAGCAAATATGGGGTCAACAAAGGCTACTCTGCAGACGATGTGGACATGCTCGTTGCCGGAGCGTGTTTCGGAGGCACGGCTGGGGACGATGAAGACGGCTGGTCGAGCATGACTCTTTGGGTTGCCATGACTGAGGGAGACGTCTATGCGCTCTGCCCCTTTTTGCCGGTTCACTTCTACGCTCCTCCTACATTACTACCCAGTCTGACTACGAGTGTTGTGGCCAAGTCAAACTTTCTTGCCCACGACCAGGAAGCATCGGAAGCAGAAAGACGTGTTGCAAGACAGCAGGAACTTTGGTTGCAAGAGCTCGATGAACAAGAACCAATTCGCATCCCTGGAAGAGAGGACATGGATGTCTACGAGCGACCAAAGAAGCTGAGTCCCATCGCTAAATTGCAAGGGCCTTTCCAGCTGTCGCCCGAACCGCTTTCTGGTGAGATCACCGACATTCATGTTGTGGCACCGAAAGTCAACCAGGATGATCTTTTCGATGACGATGAGTACGAACAACGCTCCGTCGACGAAGGCTTGAGCGTTGGTATAGTCTGCTTGGCGACAAGCACGAACCAGATCCACGTGTGCCTGAACATAGAAGGTGTGGAAGCGGAGTGGTTGCCCATGAAACGCTCGCGTGCTTTCCAGCTTGAGGATGATTCGACGCACAATCTACTCCTCTTCGAAACTCTCGATCTTGCTAACGGCCCTGCCACCACACGTCCTACGTTCACACACTCTCCCGAGAACCGATACGAGCTTTTCACAACGCAGCCATCAGGGATTTACAGCTTGTCCTTTAAACCCTGGATTGCCGCTCTTGAAGACGAATTGGCACCCCAGGACGGCACGAAGGGTGTGGAGTTCCGCCTGGATGTTATCCTCAATTCCTCGAGCACGACAGTGGACCATCTCGTAGGAAATTCGCTCGAGCCACTCGAGCAAGCCAATTCGGCGATCGCTATAATCGATGCTACTGATGCAGAGTTTGTCGTCCTGACATCCGCTTCCTCCCGCCCACTCGCTGTGCTGCTGGACCAACCTGTTGTTGCAAGCCATCCTTTCGAACCCGACGACTACCACCGCAACAATCCTCTCATAACCTTCGAGTCGCGCACTCCGTACATACCTCCAGACGAGTTCTTCCAACCTTCTCGACTTCCGGCCCAAATCGAAGCCTGGCGCCGTGCCAGCAGTACAGGAGCCGATCTCGGCAATCTCAGAGGCGATCTCAACTTCTCTCCTTACACTCTACAGAAATTCACAGCCGCTCATCAGATTCTGTCCAATGAGACCCACGCAATCAACACCGCAGCCGCAGAATTGTTCAGACGAGTCGATCGAATGCTGAGCGAGATGAAGGACCAAGTCGCCAAAGTCCGAGACCTTTCTAATCGCGTCAATTCCGTTACTGGCGAAGACGAGTTCCCGCAAAGTCAGAGACCTGGTGAGCCAGAGTTGGTCCGAGGGGGCCGCGACAAGATTCAGAAGCGAGTTGAAGGACAGAGAGAAAAGACACGCGAACTGCAAGACCGTGTGGAGCGACTGCGAAGGAAGATGCGGAATGTCTCTGGAAAGGAATTGTCTTCTAGGGAGAGGCAATTCGCTGAAGAAGTGGACAGGATCCAGCAAACTGTTCTCGGGGGCAAGAATGCATCGCCAAATCCTACCGGTCCTGCTGGAATACTGCAAATGGAGAACAGTAGTCTGACGACTAGAACAGAAGAAGACGATGATGATGAGCAAGACTCTCTTCTGTCGAGATTCGAGGAGGTGCAGAAAGTGGTCGCGCAATTGAAATCACAAACAGAGCAGTTGCAAAAGCAACGTGAAGCTGCAACAGAAGAGGGCGCTTCGAGACCTACTTCGAGTTCTGACTTCAAAGGCACGGATTTCAGACAAAGGAAAATGGATGAGGTATGGCAGTTACTTGAGCGGGAGACAGCGCTTGTTGAAGCTGTCAGTGCGCGGTTGGAGAATTTGCAGATGGGAGCGCGATGATGAATGATGACAGGAAAGTTGTATAGATATGCTCAATACTGTTCTCAATGCATTGCCTTTTGGAGGCGTGTGACTGCTATCACTTCGATCTCCTCGCGCCATTTATCCTGAGCCCATCTATGTATCATTGTTTCATGCTTCTCGTCGTCCCTTGTGACCACGCTTCCACTGTTCTTGATAAATTATCCAGCCAGCCAGTCTTGAGAAATCGCGGACGAAAGAAGTTCATACATTCTTGCGAAACTCAAATGCATGATATGAATCAATGTAGTAAAATCATGTCAAGCAGCAAAAATGACAAGCTTCCAACACCAAAGTTCGACACAAAATCGCGAACTTGAATTGAACGAGCAGGGAAATAGACGAGGGAGTAGGAAATGGAGAGAAAAAGGACTACAAGAGAAATGAAAACACAGTTGGGAGGGCGGGACAATGATAGAAGTAGATGTATCACACATATACATCAACTGAATCAACAGTTCTCTATCACAAGCTAATTCGTTGAATCGCACCTCCATAGGCGCTCCTCAAGACAGAGAGAGGCTGGAAAGACCGCCACGCCCATTTATTTCTTCCTCCCCTTTCCCTTCTTCCCCTTCCCACCCTGCTGCTGTTGTTGTTCCGGCGCATAAGCATGCCCTTCGACAACCTCCTCCCCTTGCTCTTGCAACTCCTTCACCTTCTCCTGGCTAGAAATAAACATCGTCAGATCATGATTCATATCTTCCAAATCTTTCTTCTCTTGCAAAACTTTCTCCTTTTCCTCTTTTGCAGTCTTGACTTCTTCTTCGGCCTTCGTAATTCTCTGACTCAACCCTTCATTCATTGTCTTCTCTTC
Source organism: Cercospora cf. flagellaris (assembly GCA_005356885.1). Lineage (NCBI taxonomy): Eukaryota > Fungi > Ascomycota > Dothideomycetes > Mycosphaerellales > Mycosphaerellaceae > Cercospora > Cercospora cf. flagellaris. Next base: position 2,758,143 of record RJLU01000005.1, on the reverse strand, counting down.
TCGCCACTTATTCCCCATATCTCGTGCCATTTGTTCGAATTTCGCGCGGGATTTCTCCGCTTTCTCGAGTTTGGTTTCTGCGTTTTGGAGTTGGGTTTTCAGGTCGGAGAGGTTGGTGGTGAGTTGTGAGACTTCTGCTTCGAGTTTACTTGCGTGGGAAGCGGCTTCTTCTGCACGCTGAGAGGCTTGTGTAGCTTTGTCGACAGCGCGAGCGACCTGCTCTTCGAAGTAGCGACGCTGCCCTTCGAGTTGCGAGGTCAGTAGATATGTGTACTCAGTCGCCATGCTTTCCATTTTCTCGCGCGGGACGCTGTCGCCACCCTCTGCTCTGAAGGCTTCATTCTCGTGGCGGCTGCGAGCTGGCATGTCGACATATCCAGAGCCGTATCCATCATGAGTGGCAGCCGGGGTTGTGGGTGGTTTGCTTTGGATGAGTCGGTGGACGTAACCATCGCCAGCGTAATCCCATACGTGTTGCGTATTGATGTCCATGGCATAACAATGGCTCGTCTCTTCGTAATGAGCATAGGCATGAGCAGAATCGTACCGTCCGCAACCAATGTTACCACAGATGAGACAGACCCATAGATTTTCCGTGCCGGCGCAGACTGAGCACATGGTCTCCTGTTCCTCATCTTCTGGCCCACCAGGTCGTGGATATGGGAAGGTGTATGAAGGAGCATGAGTATATCTGCAGACGGGACAGCCTGAGCCTCGCCATTTCTCGAGACATGCGCAGTGGAAAACGTGCTGGCAGAGAATCGTGAGCAGCCCAGTCGTCTCGTCCATACGCTCCAAACAGACTGGACATGTCGGCAGCTCGAGTAGGTTTGGCGGTGGCGGCGGCATAGGCTTGCTGAGCAGTATCGAGTTCGCCCCGTTTGACGCAGTGAAGGGATCATTGGTGTTGTGCGGGAATGTCGTCGAGGTCACGTCCTCGTCAGGCGACAGGAATTCGACGCTCTTGATGAAGACGACATGACAGTTCTCCGGTTCCAGATCACTAAACAGACGTCCATTGTTCGCCTTTTGCCAATCTCGTGCCTTTTTTGACGAACGGAACTTCAACAGCACCATGTACTTATTCGCTCGTGCCGTACGGATCAATCGAAAGTGGCTGACGTCCTCTCTTGCCTGTTCGCCTAGAAAGCTGAGCAGATCTGAAGGCATCATCCAGCTGGGAACTGCCAGTATGCACAACGTTGAGCAGTCTTCGGGATCGCATTTGCCATCTTGTTCTGATCCTTTCGCCGTGCGTTCCAAGCTCTTCTGCGGTAGGCCATCTGCATCCAAAGCCTTGCTCTCTTCCAGATCACGGTAGAGATGAACTACGCCCCAGCCAGCTTCTGTTGTCTTGGAATCGCTCGGCACGTACACAGCCTTGGTGTGTAGGCCTCCAGTGGTACTTGTCTTGCTCTTCTCCATGTCTATGCTCTCAATTTCCACCTTATCGTATCGCCAGTCCTGCGCTGCTGCCTCGTTCGAGTGTTTGGTTGTGACAGGTATGCGCGGTGACGGCGGCAGGTCCCTCCTCAGGTTTGAACTGCGCTCTGGCAGTAGGAGGGCGTTCCCATGCGACTCTTTGCCTCGATCGTGCTCGGGCGAAACGTGGTTTTGGGAGGAGTCGAACGATGAGCGCGTTGGTGTAGATGATCGGTTTGTCGACGGGCTCGTCCGTTTGGCGAAAGTCTGGCTGGGCCACTTGCTCGTACGATGAGCCGGAAGTGCGGTCTTGCTGAAGATGTCGGTGCCGGGTCGAGGGGTGAATTGTTGCTGGCCGATGGAGAAGGGTGTGGTGTTGGAAGAAGAGCTTGCCTGGTCGCTGGAGCTGGTGGTGCTCTCTGCTGGAGTGGGATACAGCTCGAGCTTCAAGTAAAAGAAGAAGTGAGACATGACACGCGGGAACCTACAGGCGCACTAGACAGCATTGTGTTATAACTTGGGGTGCAGAGTTGAGAAGAGAAGATTTCTTTGTGGTAGTCGTGGGATACGATTACTCCGGGCAGGAACGCGATCCTCATGCAGCCTGTTTGCCCCTACGTGACCGACGAGAATCACGCGCTACAGTCCGACAGGCAATGTGCGTTCTGGACAGGTCAGGAAGAGTGGGATTGTAAATGATGGGATGGAGAGCTCTCTTCGGAAAGCCATCTGCGTCTGGTGCCAAGCAACGCGGTACTCGTCTGCGGACACATCCGAGCGACCCCAACATCCCCAACCACCCCACTCGACACTATTGTGGGTGTTTGCGATGCTGCTGAGCTCACAACTTGCCGTCGTAGTGCAATAGGACTGTTGCAGTCTCGCAAGACTAGGATACAGCTAGATAGTGGGAGCGTCGCTGTCCGAAGATCGAACTCGGAAGCAGACGCTCGCGCTTACGATCGATCAAAGAGCGGTGACACATTGACGCGGCTCAAAATGTTAAACAGGCAATAAATGGCAAGAGAAGAGAGGAAACGGAGAGACACAGAAAATCGGGAGGTGGAAGCCCGAAACTTCATTCATTTCATTTAGAGTGCTGCTCGCCGGCAACCTCTACCCGCTCGCTCGTAACAGTCATTGCAAGAGTGCCGCCCGTGTCCTAATCACATCGGATGCAGCCAAAGTCGTCAAAACCTCTATTGCCCACCACGGAGACGCAGCACCAAGTGCAGTGTGCTCTCCTTCTGGATGTTGTAGTCCGACAACGTGCGGCCATCCTCCAACTGCTTACCCGCGAAGATCAGGCGCTGCTGGTCCGGTGGGATACCCTCCTTGTCTTGGATCTTGCTCTTGACATTGTCAATGGTGTCTGACGATTCCACCTCGAGTGTGATTGTCTTTCCCGTAAGAGTCTTGACGAAAATCTGCATACCACCACGAAGACGAAGCACCAAGTGAAGAGTCGATTCCTTTTGAATGTTGTAGTCCGAGAGAGTGCGGCCATCCTCGAGTTGCTTGCCGGCGAAGATCAAGCGCTGCTGGTCAGGTGGAATGCCCTCCTTGTCCTGAATCTTCGACTTGACATTGTCGATGGTGTCGCTCGACTCGACCTCAAGGGTAATGGTCTTGCCGGTGAGAGTCTTGACGAAGATCTGCATACCACCACGCAGACGGAGGACGAGATGGAGGGTGGACTCCTTCTGGATGTTGTAATCGGACAGGGTACGGCCGTCCTCGAGTTGCTTGCCAGCGAAAATGAGACGCTGCTGGTCCGGAGGAATGCCCTCCTTGTCCTGGATCTTCGACTTCACGTTGTCGATGGTGTCGCTTGACTCCACCTCAAGAGTGATAGTCTTGCCGGTCACTGGAAAGGATGTCAGCACAAGTCGCGCAGGCGGGCGCCAAGTGGCGAGGCGGCGACAGCGGGGCGGTACTTACAGGTCTTCACGAAGATCTGCATGATTGCGATCGGGTGTGGTGTGTCGTCGAGTGTGTTGCTGATTGATGAGTGTGATGCTGAAGTGCGCTGCCGGTCAAATGGGTGTGGTTGTTGTTGATGTTCAGGTGGAGGAAGAGAGAGGAAGTCAGCAGGTACTTGTAGCGGCGGAGGAGGCGAAGCAAACAGGCAGGTCGACAGTCACGAGGGTCCGTGCGTAGCGTTCGTGCCTTCTCGAACCACGAGTGATGACGAATGGCGAATCATGGCGAGGCAGCCGCGAGCTGTTCACTTGTTCTAGCCACCTTTCACCTGCCACTCGCAACTCAACCTCTTGCGGCTTCAGATGCGAGACGTTGCCACCAGCCTGTTTCGCTGCCTTCGCCGCTGCGCCTTCACATGTCTGTCGTTGCCACGGTGCTCCATCCGGCAGCCGATGATGCAAGAACGCCTCTTATCTGTTATCGGCCGAATGCGGGGATACAACGATACGCGCGCGTCGGCAAGTCGCGGCAGCCAGGGCACCGAGAACTGCAGACTGTGATGGCCGATGTCACTTGCAACCTACGCGGTCTTTCCACGGCTGCAGGAAGACCATAACTTCAGCTCCAGGAATTGCGAAAAGTTTCATTCTGTGGCGTGATGTGGTAGACTGATTACATGACGCCTTAGATGCACGACTTGACCCGCGCGTAATACGCGTTCGGCGAACAGTGTCAATGGTCAGCGACAAGGACAGTCTTGGGCTGCACAACATTTGAAAACTGTCGATGTTATTCCTGACCAGCAGACTTTCCGCCACCCGAAGATATATGACTAATTGCTGAGTCCAGGCACAGCATCACATTCGCCATTGCTGAAGAATGTATAGAACTGAACAAGCCGCTGGCCATACCTCAATGGAAAGCCATCTCTCCGGGAAAAGGCTTCCTCGCCCATACCACTGGCATCGGGAAATATGCGTGAATCTTCTTATTTCGAAAGTCGTTCGAAATCCTCGCAACAAACACATCAACCTCCTCCTTTTGCCACCCAAGTCCTCTCGTCAACAACGCCAAACAGAAGGCTTCGAGCCCATCAATGATATTCACCTGCGTCCACCTGCCCAACTCTTTCATGAATGGGTCCTTAGGCCAGCTAGACGTTGGCCACATGAACATTTTGTGCTGAATGTCGACGAATCCTGCCTGTTCTAGCCACGTTTCGAAATGCTCGCTGACATCTGAACCCAGTGGTCTTCCCATTTTTCGACCCGCTTCGAGGAGTACCTCGCCCCAGCGCAGCATGTGCGTACCGAGATGTGTTCCGTCCGCCGACCGCACCGGCAGGCCATAATCTTGCAGCTCCAGCCAGCCGCCGGGTTCCAGATTGTCATAAGCTTGACGAACAAAAGCTGGCCAATCTGCAAAACATCCCGACATGAGACGCGCGTGAATGAAGTCGAACTTCTCATCGTATAGCCATTGGTCTTCCGCATCGTCCACTATGAATTTGATGTTGGGTGGGACCACACTGGGCTGTCCTGGGCTGAGATCTATGCCAATCACCTGACATTCTGGCCACTCGTCCGCAAAGTCCACCGCCCAGATTCCGGTTCCGGTGCCGACATCGAGACAACGTTTAGGATTCTGGAGAGGCGCAAAGTACAGCTTGTTCGCGTACGTTATTCGCAACAAGTGATGTTGCAAATCCAGGCGGTCCGCTTCTCTCTCATCGTTGGGAAAGATGTACTTGCCATCTTTGTATGCGTGGTAAGTCCGGCCATGCTCTCTCCGATAGTTGTAGATGGACTCGCTCAAAGACGCCGTTTGACTCTCTGTGTCACTGCCAAGAGCAGAGTCACTATCTAGCTCATCGACTTCCAGAGACTGCTCCTCGGCATTCTGTCCGGCATCAAAGGCGACCTGCGATTGCTGTTGATCTCCAGCGTTCCCGTCGCCATTGTTGTTAGTGGCGTCGACCTGTGAATCTGAATTCGGTGCTTGAGGTTGTGTATCGCTGCTGGTCGGCGCATAGTCTCCATTCACCGGAGTTGCATTTGAATCCGAGGTTGGCAGGTTATTGAGGTAGTCCCTTGTGCCTCGTAGTTTTGCTGCGAGTTCGCGTTCGATGGCCTGGCGTTCGTCTGAGTCATTGTTGCTGTTTGCAGTATTCGGCGGCGCGCGCTTAGCGGAGCTATTAGCTGAGGCTGGCGCTCGCTGCTGCTGCTGTTGATCATTCCCATTAAGTGAACCAGGTCGCGGAATATTGTTGTCTTCCGCCATTGCTCACTGCTCGATCGTACAAGATCGGCGGGCTTGGCTATATTTTGAGTTCCTTGGAATGCCCGGAGCCAGCGCCGCGAATGTTATGTTCTTTGTTTCGACCTCTCCTCTCACACACCTTCTCCTGCAGTACGATGCGCGAGACGGGAGCCAGATTGTATATTGACAACAGCTCTCAAGACCACACGGCACGGCTCATCTCTGGCGGAGCGCGACGCTGTTGCCAAGAGAGGAATTCAGATGCATCAAACGAGACGCCTCAAGCAAAGCTCTGCGCTTCCTTTGTGTAACGATGGCGGGAATCGACAACGATTCGCGCGGCTTTTCGGTACCAGACCAGAAGGATGTGCATAGCCGTTTATCTAAACGATACTGATGCAGAGCTTGCCTTTCCTTTCGTATCCCGCAACGCGACTTCGCCCGTTGGCACACAGCAACTAACAGCAACTGCCTGCGTTGGAAATGGCCGCCGCTGCACTGCACATTCTGCTGCATACTCACGTTGCAGCTTGACGCCGGCCAGCGCGGGTGGAACAGTGCTCCCCGCCTCCCGACCCTGCTGAAGCATTGTTAGCTCTCGACTTCAACCACACCGTCCCTGGCGTCACGTTGGCATCCTCCCGGCAGCAGACATCGCCGCGCCTCGGACTGGGCGAACACGCGAGACGAGCAAGGATGGAGACCGCCATCCCTGTCCAATTCTGGCCGCCCTCCCATCTCAGTTAACCGAAGACCACGGCAAAGCCAGTCCAGCCCGCAATATCATACAGTAGAGAAAAGGTCCAGCGGTGATTCTTCTTCTCTCGGCAAGTCTCGCCTGTCATCGCCACGTGGACTGACAGGCACGGCGAAATGACCAGCCAAAAATGCAGCCGCCCGGAGTGATCCTGTCCACGCCGTTCACCGACCGCTGCAACCGCTGTTGGCTGGCTGTGGAAACCTGCATCGCTGGCCAGAATATGTCACCGCGGCGAACACGGCGAGCCTGTCAACTGCCAACATCATGCGGAAGTAAAGCCTGTTGTAGCCCGGTATGGGCAACAAGGAGGGCTCGATCACTCAACTCCACCCCGCAGCCTACTGGATGCACACCTCGGGTGCACGAGCTGTGTCAAGGGCATTTTCGTTGCCGACACTAGTGCCAATCTCGCGTGCGCTGATTGTCCACGCTCTTGCACGTACTCCCTCTCGTCTTCACGTCTTCAATCGCATTCTTGAATGACATGGCCAGGGCACGTACAGCTTCGACTTGAGACCTCCCACGTGGAAGGAATTACACATCCGGTGGCATGAAACAAGCGTCATTGACAACCAATCAAGCGCCCCTTTGAACCACAGCTTGCTCAGCATAGTTGGGAACGCACTCTCAACCCATTCAGGAAGTTCAAAGTTCACAGGACCTGTATACCGAGGACTCGGTGTTCGACTGAGTACAGATTCTGCACATCTTCGAAAACGGCAAAAGGATTTGAGCTGCTTCCCAACGACAGCTCACGAGCGGGTCCACAGCATCTGCGAAATCCCAGCGCAATGGCTCCTTCAATGCTCCTGCTCGTACTTGCAATCTTAGCTCTTTTCATCGTCCGCAAATCCCGGCAGTACTTCGCACTCAAGCACTTTGGTGGCCACTGGTCGAGCGGATGGTCGAGACTATGGCTGCTCAGAACTCAGAGTAGCGGTCGCATGAACAGGATATTCACAGAGGTTAATCGAAAATATGGTATGTTCGATGCACTTTCCTATAGTGTCACATATACCTTGTCGATCTCGTGTCTGTGTTACACTAGCTCTGCGCGTGCGGTACGGCATGGCCACAGAGGGCGCATGGGGACTCAAATGTGATGTATCACACCTTGCTACAGCTCGAACACCTCGCTCCTCCACCTGTTCCGGAGTCCAGACCCGCGGCGTACATAGCCAAAATGTTGGCTGACCAGAACAGGCTCGACGGCACGCATCGCACCTGGCATGCTCATCTCCTCGGATCCCGAACTCCTCAAGCGCATGAATGCAGTTCGGTCTCCATTTACACGAGGTCCTTGGTATGCCGCTCTCAAGCTTCATCCCGAGCGCGACAACATCACATCATACATCGACGAAAGAAAACATGCCGATATCCGAAACCGCATGGCACCGGGTTACTCCGGCAAGGAGAACTTTCATCTGGAGCAGGAGGTAGACGAGAAGCTGTTGCAGATGCATGAGCTTTTGAGCCAGAAGTATCTCAACAAGCCTGATCAAGGCATCTTCAAAACCATCGACCTTGGACGTGTCACGTCTTTCTTCACACTAGATGTCATTTCGAAAATCGCTTTTGGCCAACCTTTCGGATTTCTTGACAAAGATGAAGACCCATTCGGATATCTGGAGAACCTTGCACAATTCCTTCCCGCAATCATCGTCTTCGGCGTGTACACCGAACTCACGAAACTCCTCAACTTCCCTCTTCTCAAAGCCGCTCTCCCCAAGAGCACCGACAAACGCGGTCTCGGTCGCGTGATGGGTTTCGCAGCTGATCGCGTTCGAGAACGCTTCGGCAACAAACCTATCGTGCGACAAGACATGCTCAGCGCCTTCATCAACAAAGGCCTCACGCAAGGCGAACTCGAGAGCGAAACTTTGACGCAAATCACAGCGGGATCGGATAGTACTGCTTCCGCTCTCCGTCTGGCTTTACATTTCATCTCCACGAGTCCACCTGTCTTGCAGCGCTTACTAGCTGAAGCTCAAGCTGGCATCGCAGAAGGCAGAATCTCAAGACCTATTATCAAAGATTCCGAAGCCAGGCAACTACCCTATCTACAAGCCTGTATCAAGGAAGGGCTGAGAATGTACCCACCCGTCACCGGCCTCTTAGCCAAACGCGTCCCAGACGACGGAGTGCGAATCGACGTCGATGGCGAGGAGAAAGTCGTACCTGGAGGAACGCAGATTGGGTGGAATAGTTGGGGGATGATGAGGCATGAGGAGATTTTTGGAGAGGATATCGAAATTTTCAGGCCGGAGAGGTGGTTGCCTTTGAGGAGTGGTAGCAAGGGCGTGGATGATGAGGCTGCGCATATGGAGAGGGAAAGGGAGAGGATTGCGAGAATGACCGAGACTGTGGGGTTATGCTTTGGATATGGGAGGTTTGGATGTCTTGGGAGGGGTGTGGCGATGATGGAGTTGAATAAGGCGATTTTGGAGGTGAGTCTTCGTGATTTGTTTCCTTCGTCTTCTGCCAAGTCAACGCGGAATTTGTCGTTGAGTGGAATGATTGACTGATCGATGACAGACTCTACTGCGATTTAATCTGCAACCTTGTCGACTTGATAAACCTTTTGATGAAATGGTTGTTGGATTTTATGTTCATACGAATATGAATTTTGTGGTTACGGAGAGGAAGAGTGATGAGGAGAGGGGTGCGTTGGATTCCAGAGAGCTGCAAGTTGAGGCTGGGGCTATTGAGGGAGCTTGGGACGAGTAATGGCTTGAAACATCGTGTTATCGAAGATCATTTATGTCAATCGCCCATGAATTTAACAATCTCTTTACGAGAGGGCACATCTTGGTCTTGGACCTGGCTCAACAGGGCTATGGCCATAGGCGCATTTTCAAAGCATATAAACGAGTGGCTGGAAAGCGTAGCTTGTACGTGCTCTCCCGAACTTCCCTCAATGGTCATGCATCAAGCATCAACCACCACAACTCCTCATCTCACACATCCGCAACTGCTCAAGATACAGTAACCGACGCACTTCCCGACCCACTGAAAGCCTCCGTCGCAAAAACCTGATAGTTAAAGTTACTGTTCCCAAACCCCTTCGTAGCCCAATACTTGAAATGGTTCGCAGTAGTAACCGACCCGGAAGTCCGCTTACTCTGTCTCACAGAGAAAAACTGCGTGAAAGTTGCCGTGCCGACGATCGAAGGCTGGTTGACTTGAGTGTGGGTGCAGACTTGGTAGGTTGAGCCATCAGAGGTCACGGAGCCTTGTTGGGTGACTCCAGAGCCGGTACAGGGGTTGAAGGAACCGTAGTTTTCGACGATGTAGTATTCGGTTAAGGGGGAGTTGAGCCAGCCGTAGACGGTGTAGTAGGAGCCGCTGGAGCCGGGGTTGTAGGTGCCGGAGAAGTTTATTGTTCTGGGGTGGGGGTCAGTGGTGCGGAGGAGGATGGATGGAGGGAGGAGGTAATGGTGGATGGTACCTGGCACTGCCTGTGGTCCAGCCAAGGCCGACTACGACGTCGGTGTTTCCATTCCAGTTCAAGCTGTAGGTGCCTGCTTGAGCATTAGTATTGATTTCTATTTCTTCTTGTGCTCATGCAACATACCTGCACCCTGATTGTACTTGAAGTTCGCAGCTGCACCATTGTAGTTCTGCACATAATTGAGAGTTGCGCGCTCCTCCAGGGAGGCCGGAGCTGCCAGAGCTGCGCCTGTGGCAGAAAGGAGTGCCGCGAAAGAGAACTTCATTGCTGCTGTGGTCGATTCGAAGAAGACTGCGTTGAACAGGATACGATGATGAACTTGATCGAGGGTCTATCGTCGACAAGACGTCCGAGACTGGGCTTATATATCTTGGCCGAGAGGACAAACGCTGTTGACCCAGCCATGCCGGGTAAATTGACGACAACAGAACCTACGCCATTTCGCGGTCTTCATGCACGGTCTGTCCAGTCATCACCAACGACGTCTTCGTTTTCGACCAAACGCATATTTGGCTGCAACCATATGACCTGCTGTTTGGATAGTCCTGCAACGCGTTGTCGGCTAAAGTGGAGCTGTGTTCTAGCCCTGCGAGGAATCGTCTTGCAATTGACGCTGAAACGGGGCATGATCCACTGCTTCGGCAGCTAGTTTGAGTGACGACTATACCCGTTTCACACAAACGCTTCTTCCGGCAAAAAGCGAAGGTGGCTGCAAGATGGAAGGCGTGTTTGCATTAAGCCTTTATTGAAAGCTTGGTTGAGGATGTTATTGCGAGGGGCAAAATAAATTGCGGACCAGCGGACGCTTGATGCGTGGCTCCGACGCTCGTGATGGATGGACAGTGTCAATATGTAGTTGGAAGCTCGCTTGCAGCGAGTGATCGTCATCGCTTCGCGTAGTGTAGACCAGAATGCCGCGATACTGGAATAGGCAAGCCCAGCAGGACAACAATGCTGCTTGCGAGCGACACGCTCAACGGAAAATCAATGCACTGCCAATTGATAATCGTCTTTGAACCTTCAGAGCTGGCAAGGGAAAACCCACTCCTCTCCGAGCTTCGTCACCGAGCGTGTTCCAGCCAACTCTCAGCCAGTGTGTCGCACATTGAAGCACCACGCAGTCGTTTAGGCCTCAGCTATATTGCTCTCCACATTGAAGTGCCGTTTTTGTACGTTGCGCTCTTTCGCTCTGGACGCACATGCCGGCAGAATGTGACTATGAAATGATTGCAATTGCATGCATCGTCAGCTTAGACAAATCGGCTCTCTTATCGTCCCAACCGACACTCTTCTGGTCGTGATGCGTGCTACTTTTGTCAGACTTTCGAATGCCGCTGTGCGTGTTCAAGCATCTCGATGCTTATGAGAGGAGCAATACGTTGTTTCGCGACGCAGCGAGTGCCTCATCGTCCTCCAGACGTGAGGCTGCTCGCTGGCGATGTGTTGGTCATCTGTTGAGCCAAGTCATGAAACAAACAAGAGCTGGAAGCAATCGCAACACTTGGCAGACAAATGAGGTGTCGCAAGTCGCGAGCATCACCAACGCTACGTTTGCGCCGGATCTGTTGATTAGGTCCCATTGCACCTCGATGTATTTTGCTGAGTGCTCGCAAATGAGCCGCTACAATATGCTTCTCCTGCACTTGGCTCAGTCAAAATTTGTTCAAAACGGGACTTGTGTTCAAAGGTACACCTGGTTGAACCCGTGCCAGGTGAACAACTTGGCCACCCTCTTCATCCGTATCCACGTCCATGCTGTCTTCGGGTCGTGCAGTCTCTGGAGCTTTCGATTGAGTTGTTTCGTGCTGCTCCAGTTGCATTGGGTACTGAAATGTTGGCCGAGATGGCGATACTCTGCGGCGGCTCAACCATTGGCATGACATCCCTCGCTCCGCGCATTGCAGACAGCCATAGTCTCCTCGATCGCAGCGTACTTTCCGTTCTCTACAGGCCAGACAGCTTTCCGCACGGCCTTGTTGTGCCTCTGGCGGGTCACGTAGCTCGTTCGGATCTCGCGAAGACTCAGCATTCGCGCTGCGCATTCGGCACGGTATACCTGCCCTGGCGCATTGCACGCAACCTTCCACGCCTAGGTCGCAGCGTATATTGAGTTCACTACAAGGCAAGCAGCATGTCGCGGGCCTCTTCCGCTCCTTGCGTGGCGGGTGTGACTGTTGCGGATCTCGCGAAGTATCAGCATCCGTACTACCAATGGACAATGGAACAGGAGACACGGCCTCTTGGAGCCTCAAAGGACTGTCTCCTTGGAAATCTCCGGCGCCCGGATACACGACGCTAGAAAGATCGGACCCTGTATGACCTTGCTTTTGAGCATCTATTTCGTCGTCACCGCCCCCAAAGCTGGATTGGCGACCCGCACAGCCACTTGGCTCTTTGTTATGCCCCGCAAGTGCGTCGCCCCGGGCAAATACGAACATTTCCCGATCGTGCAGCTTCTCGTGTCGATCTCGATCGTGCTGACGCTGGAAGCGTTTTTGGCATATCTGACACACGTACGGCTTTTCCTGGCTATGAGTACGCAGATGCGATTTGAGGTTGTGATGTCGGATGAATTCGGTCGCGCAGTATGGACACTTATGTAGTTTGTTGAATTTAGGCGATTTGGGCCTGGCCTGGTCCATGCCCGGTAGAGTCATACTGCGCGAAGGACCTCCACCCTGTCCTTTCTGTTGTGGTGGACCAGGATACGTCTGTAACAAAGCAAAGCCTTCATCCGGAACATCAGATGGCATTTGATCCCATCTGGATACTTTGGTATCGGTAAAGCGATCAATCTCGTCGGATATGTACCCGTCATCTTCAATGGCGGGCAGACCGCCCGTGCCGCCATTGGTGGGCTTTTGCGTTGTCCCGAGAGCATGTTCTGGGTTATCCACGTCTAGAGGCATGGGCAATGTCTGGGAAGGGGTTCCATGCGAGCCACTCGTCTTCGGAGCATCGTATTTCCTCTTCAAACCAGCCGTAGGAATAGGTGGAGGGCCCATATCCTCTCCTCGCGCTCTGCTCTGGTCTGCCTGGCGGGCTGCCATGGCTAGATCCGCACGCCCGCCATCGACCTGACGTTGAAAATGGTTCTTGACCATGACTTGAGACTTTGTGCGCATGTGATCGGCAATGGTTGCGAAATCGGTGCCGAAATGCGCGATATACTTGGCAAAATCGGTCTGCTCTGGCACAGACCAATAGCTGGACGGCCTGCTCGTCTCGACCCGATCTTTGCTCTTGCGGCTCTTTGCCGTCGCCCGCTTGTTAGCGTTAGTGAGCTCACTGGGTTCGCGTTTGGCGAGTTGGCGACGCCGCGCCGCATGGACGTCAACATTCCGATGCTCGCAATCGGCACAGTAGTGCCGGAGGTTCACGGGCAAAGGTCGCTCGTCAAATTGGGGATAGTAGCAGCACTGGTGCTGCCAGCTGTAGCACGTTTCGCATTGGACCGTCCATTTGTCATCATCTGCAAAACCACAGATGCAGCTGATCTGACCATCTTCCTCCAGGTTATCATTGACCACGGGCACTTCGTACGAATGTGCGCCAGAAATGGGCCCGGACGCTGCGGCAGGGTCATGCCCAGATCGATTCCTGCCCAAGACCGCCGAACTCAGAACATCTCTGGGCGGCGGCAGAAATGCTATTCCATCTGCCTTGGCTGGACCCACGTCATTGGGTTGTCTGATGATGTTCATCTTCGCCAGCATCATGTCCAACTCGTTTGGCGGCACGCGCTTGAGCTTGTCCCGCAAGGCAGGAGGAAGGCGTGACAGGATGTCTTGGAAGGTTTGGGGAGGCTGGTGCTGCTGTTGATTCTGGTTGAGCATAGTCTGATGGTGTTGCATGGGTTGATTTGCGTTCGGTGTCATGGACTGTTGTCCATCTCCGCCATCTTCCTGCGCGAGGGGTGTAGATGCAGATGGCGCAGTCGTTTCGAAGCGCCTGAGCCCCTGCGATGAGCCTTCTGCATCCCGAGCAGACTCTAGGCGCGAGAGGGCATCCTGTTCCCATGCCTCAAGCGTTTCAAACTTATCAACCGGGCGCTCTATGATGTTAGCATTTGGGTAGGGAAGCGCGCTATTGGCAGCAGCAACACTATGGTCATGTCCATGCCGGTATAGGTCAAGTGACTTCATCGCTGCAAGCTCGTGGCTCACAAGTTCGATGTTTCCTCCAAGACGGTGTGTCATAATTTGACTGGCTTGCTTGTCGTCGGTGAAGTCCCTGCACTCGACAAACACTCTGGTGAAATTGACGGTTTTTTCTCTGTAAAACCTGGGTGGCCTGGTAAGCTCGATGACAAGTTCATCTTCCAGGATATTTTTGATCCACGCGAAAGGATATTCTATTTTGCAGCCCTTGCCGTTGCTTCTGAAAAAGTATGCCACAATCGCCTGGTCGATCCAGTAATAGACTGACAGGTCTGTTACATTGTGGCCGACTATCCTCCATGTGCCTATGGAGAGCGAGCGGCAGTGGATTGCGGTACTTGCATTGACAAGGGCTGACTCGGATCCGGTATTGTTATCGAAAAGGGATCTAAGCTGAGTGGCTCCGCCACTCCCCAGCCACTGTTCAGGCAGGCGACTGCGTCGCTGCATGGCCTCCTTCAGGTTCGGAGACCGTTGTTTGGAATCGTTCTGATGTTCAATTTGATCAACACTCAACTGGGGTATCATGTCGGGTGGATCATCGGGTTCGGGAGTCGACATTCGGTCATTGCCGCCATTGTGAGAATTCTGCATCGGTCCCAGAGTTGGTCCTGAGGGTGGCTCGCTGGTTAAACGGCCATTGCCAAGACCTAGCCACTCCAGCCCAGGGTCAATGTCGCCGGGCGTGGTTTCGACATCGTGATCAAAGTCATCGTGATCGAAGGTCAGTGGCATTCCATCATATCGTGGCGGACCTTCGCCAACACGGTCCAGGTCCAGTGACAATGAGGCATACTGCTGGGAAAATGTTTCTGGATCCCACATCAATTCCATGTGATCCGCAGGCCGGTTGTCGGAGCTCATTAAGTCAGCCTCCAGTCTCCACTGGCTGGTGAAATCTAGTCGCCCGTCCGTCGCCTCGTACTGTAGCTTGAGCTGAGCCAGTATGCTATGAAATTCCTTGCTCCTTGCGCCTACCGACTCAGCGTTGCTCTGGTGGACCACTCCTGATGGTTTGGACAACTGGCTTGCATCTGAGATTCTTGCAGCTGATTCAGCGGAGCCATCTGAGACTGACAGTTGGTCCGGCAAAGAAGTCAAGGCCATAGATCTCATGTGCTGTGCCATACAGTGCATCATTTTCCGTTCTCGCAGAGCTGCGGCATCTTTATTTTCAGGTTGCGCTTGTGCGCTCAGCTCGTATTTCCCACAGAAGAAGCAGGCTGAAAACGCTGCAACAGGCCGCTCACAAGTTTTAGCTACAAAGGCCAGTTCGCCTGCTGTTAGCTTGGCTTCGTGCTGAGACCGCAGGTGCTGTTCAAACGCAGCTTGATTGTCGCACGACTGTGTACAATTTTGACACTGCCAAGTATAGCGAGCGTGTTCATTGTTGATATGTCGTGTCCAGTCCTCGAAGGTACGGTAAGTGGCTTCTGGCGTCTTACAATCCAGGAGGCAAACATAGGGTTCCAGATCGTAGAATGCATGCTTCCTTCAAAGAATTAGCATGTCTTGCTGTACCAATGCCTGACGTTGGTGCACTCACTCCCAAGCCCGATGTTGGTGAACAGCAGACCTGTCGCTCGGCAGCTGCTGTGGAATCTTGCATAAAGGACATAGGAAGTCTAGCATCCCGTTCTCATACCTGACGTCCTGTTTCCTTAGTCTGGGCATCCGGACGCTGAATCCAGCAACATTTGTCAACGCTATAGAGGGAGTTATACTCGGCGGTTGAGGCACTCTGACCTGTTCGTTCAAAGAGCCCTGGAATGTGGTAGCTTTCTCGTGCTGAGGTATGACCAAGTTCTTGGAAGCATGGATACGATCGCCTCTCAGAGGCACAGCCTTTTTGACATCTGTGTCGAATTGCACATCTTCCATAGCGATATCTTCATCATCCATGTTTTCCTCAGCCGGGCTGTCCGACCCTCGTAATTGTTGATAGCGAGCAATATGGTAGCATATTCGCTTCCACCGGCTAGTCACGGTCTGTTTTATCCTTTGTGGAACGCTTTGTTGCATATCTTGCGATGAGTCGTCAAGAAGCTCTGCCATACCCGTGTCCTCGAACGTCTCTTTCAAAGCTCTTGTAACGACCTTGTCAAAATACTCCCCGAGAGGCAGACCATCATGATCCAAAGGTTCGTAATGTTCACTGCGCTCACGATATTGCTGCATGCTACGCAGACGTATTAGCGCCGCAAATCTGACCAAGTTCGCGACATCGCGACCAATTCGTCGACATGCGATCTTCGTGACATCGTATGCTGGAGCGGACTCGGTCGGATCATCGTCTGTCGTTTGCTGAGGTCCTAGAAGCTGCACTCTCGATCTGATGCAGAGACAAAGGTTCTTGCTGATGGCCTCCAGAAGCTGCGCGATGCTGCTCCGAACTGCGCTGTTGTTTCTCAGCCTGTGTTCCACAGACAGAGAGCCGGACGCGAAGACTCCCAAGACGTCGGCGAAGAGGTTCAGTTTCGTCTTTTGCTCTGGGACCCAAGCCAGCAGATCCAATGCCGTCGGCGGTTCGGCCAGTGTATCGTGCCCAATGCGCTTGACAGCATCGCGATGGCTGCTGCTCAGTTCGTCGAGCTCATGCCGGCAGGTCTTCGTCAACTGGCTTATGCTGGGTCCTTGGTCAGCCATGCTCATCCATGATCAGCAAAACAACGTCCAGAGCTCATTCAATCAGTACACCCCAATTCCTCACCATGCTTCCAGCTCTGCCTACGCCCGAGTCGAGAGCATGCACGGCAGGCGCCCCTCACCTGCAGCTGAAGGATCAAATAAGGCTGCGCTTGCGACGACGTTTCGAGGTCGCACCTGACCTGATCCAGTCTCGGCGGCTGCTGCTGTTGGTCCCATGTTCACGACGCAGTCTTGCCGTTCTCTACTGAGATGGACGCGGAATCTGATATCAGCCTTTTGAGATCGATACTGCCGGCCTTTCTATGCGTCGCCGAGCTTCTCGTTGCGACAACGGACGACGCCAAGGCGGCCCAGGCTGCCGTGAACCAGGACTCCCAGCTGGAAGACGAACCTTTTCACGCTTCACTCTACGCACAATTGCGCGTCATACATGGCCTACTGCCTCAATGGACTTCAATCGCTGGCCAGATCTCGGCATTGGACGCTGTTCACCAGCTTCTGACGACCCTCGAGGCCCTCCTGCGCACCGATATTAGCCTGGGCACGCTGGAACTCTACCCAAACCTGCACAGTATCAAACATGCCGTGGAGTGGGAAGGCACGGATGTGACCGCGAACACGGAACACAGCTTTCATACGACCATTAAGCCGTTTTTGTTCTGCCCAGATACCAAGTTCCGCGAGCAACTCGAATTTGATCTGGAAACATGTGCAGTTGCTCTGGACCCAGAGTTTCTTCCAGCTTCGATCATCGACCTCGTGAAAGGGGAGAAATTGCTGCGAACCATCGGCAGTACCTATGAAAGTGTACGCAAACTTGAGAAGCTGATCAGCCTTCAACTGAGATGCTCGCATTGTACATCTCAACATGATGCCATGGTCTCGTTCACAAGTGGGGCAGAGACCTTCAGAGATTGTTTACTATCTTTTCGATCAGAGAGTCGAGAGAAGTCAATACGTGAATGGAAGGCTGCCCGGATCAGACTTCAATGGCCAACCAGCAGCGCTGAGGAACGGCAACAGGCTATTCTCTGCGAGATCCTGGCCAACGGTCTCGAGGAGATTTACTTGCGGCCTTACAAAGCAGGCTTCCTTCAAGTCATCTCAGAAACAAAGCAGAAAAGAAGCAGCATCATCACACTGACACCTTTGGCTGACTGGCTGACTGACCCAGGTGACAGCTTCTATCCCGACGTCAAACATCGTCTGGCAATTGTTCTACTCTTGGCCTACGCATACCTCCATCTGAGTGGCACTGCATTTTGGCACGATCGTCGTGTCGATCTCGATTTGCACTTTCCAGGCGACGCTGCTGGCGGCGTGCTCCAGCCGTATTTGCCCTTTTCAACATCTCAAGACTATCCAGGCGGATTCGTGGAGAATTTCATCAATGCCGCGCGGCCCAGTCTTCCAGCATTCGGAAAGTTGATCTTGACCATTTGGCTCGGACGCATCATCACATATGAGGAAGTGCCTAAGCTAGCACCCGAGTGCCAGAAGGAAGCACCGACCATCGGGCACCAGATCTACACAATTGCTCTGGCTTGTGTCACTGCCGAAGAAGATTTCAAGCATTCGGGACCTATGACACAAGGCTCACCGATTTATGAGAAGTTCACTACTCTAGTGAAGTCCCTGCAGCTGGTGGCAAGATGCGCCGAACTTCCACCCGATAAGTTTCTGGCGCTGCTCCGCGACTCTGGTCGCCCACAGGCAGAACTTGATGCACAATCGGGCGCAGCACAGAGAGACAACACACAAGCGATAGATCTTACAAGCAGGCAAGGTATCAGGCCAAGTGAGGAAGACCACATCCCAGCGGCCTCTGCAGAAGACCCGCAATCTAAGTTTGCCGCGGAGTGGTTCGCTAACCTTAGAAACGAAGCCCACAAGGCTGTTCTTTCAGACAAACGTATGTCTTCTCAAGTCAAGATCGCAATCATTGACACTGGAGCAAATTTCGACAAAAATCAATACAGAAATGTCCATCACAAATGTATTAGCTACCGAACCTGGTGCGCTGACGACGAAAAGATTGAGGGTCAGCCGGGCTGTGATGATGTGGGGAACGTTTTGGAGCAATGCACAGCGACTGATGATCATGGTCCTCATGCTGTGTCTGTACTGCGTCAAGTCGCCCCGCATTGCAAAATCTTTGTCGCTCAGGCTTTCCGAGGCAAGCAAGATATCATCAGCGGAATGCCAACAGAGGAGCAGGCACGCCGAATAGCCAATGTAGGTATTAGCTCGGTCCCATTCTCTACTCCCGCAGCTGACTTCTTCTCTACCCATAGGCCATCAACTACGCGGTCAACGTCGAAGGCGTGGACATCATCTCACTATCGTTCGGATTCCCGGAAGAAGTCCCAATTATCAACCAAGCTATAGAGGGTGCAGTGGGACGACCTGGAAGACCATGTTTGGTGTTCGCTGCAGCCTCGAATTTTGGTGGCAATGATGGGGTCCAGTGGCCGGCATGCCATGATCGAGTGATCTGCGTTCATGCCATCGATGGCATTGGGAACAAATACGTTCGCAATCCGACAATGGAGGATTCTCGAAAAGAGTTTGCTACCCTCGGATGCGGAGTCAAAGCACTGGTCACGCCTGGGGTATACGGCACCAAGTCTGGAACTTCAGTGGCCACCCCAGTGGCAGCAGGCATCGCATCATTACTGCTAGACGACGTTCTACTGAACCGGAGCGACTATATTCGTCAATTTTCGGAAGTGAATTCGGATCATTACGATAGGAAGGTGCAAAAATTGCGAAGCTGCATGGGCATGAGCAACGCTTTGCGGAGTATGTCGATTCAACGCGACGGATACAACTGTCTGCAGCCTTGGAAGCTACTTCACAGGGACTTTGATGCGAAATGCTTTCGTGTTGCGACTATTTTGAATGCTGCTGTGGGAGGCAAGCGGATCAGACGATCATCTACACACTGCAAGACGAGCAAAAGAGCTCGTGATTGATCAGGTCGAGCGCTGGCTGTGACCATTCCACTGAACTCAATCCTCATCGAGCACCGTCTCCGGAGTCACTTCATTAAAATCCCAGAGACTCTCAAAATCAGCCTCAGCAGTCGGAACCTCATCATCGAAGAGAAAAGCACGGGAGTTGTAGCCCTTGACCTCCAACGACCCATCTCTCTTCTGCCGGATTCGCTTAAGCTGGTACGCGAGCACAAAAGGTCCATCCTTATGCGTAAGAAAGTGCACCTCGCGAGACCGACTGACAGCAGCCTCTGGCCCTACTTTGACCGGAGCTCCAACAGCCGTGAGATCCGCACCGACACTGCCATGGAACTCCTTCGACTTCTCTTTTCCAAAAGTTATCGAAGCATCATAAGCAACCTTCAAGCCCGTCACCATGAACACCGGTGCCTTCGGATCCTGCAGCAAATGCTCGCTCGCAGTTGGCTGCTGCAGCGCAGTGGCGAGATACTTGACGCTGGGGTGAAACCAACTCGTCTCGACCTTCTTGGCTTCGACTGTGATATCCTCACCTCCGGAACGCTGAAAGCCTAGAGATCCACAAATTGCTGTTAGGACAGGGATATCGGCCCATACACCACCCGAGACCGCTTTCTTGTAGCCTTCCCCATACTCCCAGGGCTCTTCGACTTCGTGTTTGATGAGAGTGGGGTCTGGGTAGATGTAGTCTGGAGAGTCTGTGAGGTTGGACTCGGGATCTGGCAGGCGAGGTTTGTCGTATGATAGTGGTAGAAGCTGGCCGAGTTTTATGTCGCGGTCTGGAACGAGTGACAGATTTGGCGGGAGCATGTATGTGAGTTTGAGACCTTCTGGCATCTCTGTCCTTTCTGCCTCTTGCTTTCGTTCCTCGCTTAAGGTTGGAAGCCTGGATCCAGGAACTCAAGATGATGATTTCTTCCTGCCTGCACGATATACGTATTTATGGCTGCCGTCAATAGCGAAGGAAACGTGGCTGGGATACTGCTGGTGTTCACGACTAGCGCGCGCACAGAACTGATCATGTGGTAGGGCAAGAGAGGGGAAGAACAAAAGGAAATGACATCGGGCTGTGCATCTTCAAGTGGGAGCTGCGCCACAGAAGATGCGTAAGGACAGCCACACGCGATAGCTCTCACACAGCTGCAAGCGCATCTTAATTCAAGATCTACTGTCCTGAATGCTGTAGCATCATCATCTTCCACTCGAACTTTTCTGGAACTTGCTGAAGTGACTTCAGCTCATATGCGAGTGTACAGATTTGACCTACCTCGACCGCATGACCTAGTCTGAGATATCGCAAAATTTACCCTGCTTACGACAGAGAGCAGCGGAAAAGACAGACGACAAGAAAGTGCTTTCGAAAGTAGAGAATCACATCTTGAAGAGTGTAAAACACCAAGGTTCCACGAGAAAGCTTTGAGGGAGTGATTCGGCATGCGAGATCCGCGGAATTTATTGTGCGCAGGGTGAGGATGTGAGGCACGAAATAAGGCAAGTGAATTAGACTTTGTAGAACCGTTCTACTATAGCCACGACTTCTCAAGTCCTGCCAAACGTTAGGAATGCTTCAACCCTGTGCTCACGGCATTGATTCCAAAACACAAGATGCCAGTACTCGATGCGAAGTCGGCTCGTCACGCATAGGCTCGGATGGTCGACAGCAGATATGCTTCCTCAAGCCCATCACGTCCAGCTGGCTACAAAATGAGGGCTCAGTCAGCGGTGCTGCATTGGCTGGTCCGGTATTCGCATGAGCCATGTGCTCGACCACCGAGTGACATGGCTCGCCTCCGAGGGCTGGACTGCAGCTGCAAGCCTTCGCATCCTAGCTGGCAAGAGCCACGCAGCCTTTCATCAGGCTGTCCAATCAACAGGAACATAGCGTAACACAAGGTGGATGGCTGCGCGCGCAGTCCATTTGCATGATTCTCTGGACACTGTGTGAGCGCGCAACTGAGCACCACAACTACGTGCAGTTCAACATCTGAGTCCTGACCTGCATTTCTCCAACAGAATCTGGGCTCTTGAGGATTGCTTAAGATCAGAGACACGGTCCTCTGGCTTAGAGCAAGCTCAAAATTCTCGTTGTACCAGAGCTGGATGCTGTGTACCCTTGGCACGATCGCTCAGCTCGCAGGTCCACGTGGACGAGCCCGCCCTCGAGAGCCTGTGTCTTCATCTCCACATTTCCAGTTCTCCAATCTCTCCGAAGTTTACGAACCCATCGAACACGCTGGTAATTCCTGGAACCAGTAAAACATGCGACTTCTCAGCTTGGGTACCCACGGCGAGCTTGCGATCGGGCAGTACGAGGACAACAAATGTCCGCCATACGCCATTCTTTCGCATACTTGGTACGATGACGAAGAAGAGGTCACCTTTGACGATATAGTGAACTGCAGAGGATTATCAAAAGCAGGATATCTGAAAATAATGTTCTGTGGTCGGCAAGCCGAGAAGGATGATTTAAAGCACTTTTGGGTGGATTCTTGCTGCATAAATAAATCATGTGCAACCGAACTCGCGGAGGCCATCAACTCGATGTTTCGTTGGTACTCGCAGGCCATGAAGTGCTACGTCTTTCTATCTGATGTCCCGCACTCAGGATGCGACGGCGATAATTATGACTCGCGTGGTTGGGAGACTGCTTTCCAAAAGAGCAGATGGTTCACACGTGGTTGTAAGTGCGGTGTGGGTCTGGATATTTCCTGCCGTACCTTGATCGATTCGCTCACGAGGCTGCGATTTAGGGACTCTGCAAGAACTTCTCGCTCCGAAGCATGTCGAGTTTTGGTCCAAATGTGGACATCTCCTGGGCACCAAGAATACTTTGCAGGACCTTATCCATGGCGTTACTGGAATCCCGTTGCGAGCGTTGCGGGGTGGCGCCTTATCTGGCTTCTCTATCTACGAACGTATACGATGGGCTGCAAAGCGTGAAACCAAGAGAAAGGAGGACAAAGCTTATTGTCTATTGGGCATATTCGATATCTTTCTTCCGCCGATCTATGGCGAAGGGGACAACGCACTCCGCCGATTGAGAAGTGAGATCAAAAAACAGCACCGCGTGCCTTTTCGATTTCGTCCTGCACTGGCCGGCGTGCGACCTTCTCGTGAACGCAGTTCGAATCATCGGTATGCCCGTTTTGATGTTGACAACTTCAGTTTCGACAAACTCAGGATGCGTGAGTTGTCCATCAAGGACGCGCATCACACAACATGCGAATGGATTATGCAACATCCCGAATTTACAGCCTGGGCACACGAAAATCACACTTTTCTTGAGATCGCTGGCAAGCCTGGCACTGGAAAGTCTACTATTACGAAATATATCCATTACAAGACCAAAGAATCTCGACACAATAACGAAATCGTGCTCGGCTTCTACTTTGCTCGAGGAGCCGCCGAACCGGAGAATAGTACACTCGGCATGTATCGGGCATTGCTCGCTGACCTGCTGAATGTAGCTCCGCACCTCCGCTCTATGTTAGAGGGTCATGTGGCGCCAGTCGCGCTGCAAACCTCCGACTGGACTGTCTCGATTCTGCAAAACATTCTTCTTCACGCACTCCGTGCCTTGGACGGCAGTCACGTGACAATATTCCTCGATGGTCTCGACGAGTGCGAGCAGCAGCAAGTACGAGACACGATAACATTCTTTGAAGGTCTTGATCACGTTGCTCCTCACGCATCGTTGAAGCCTCAAATGTGCTTCGCCACTCGCCACTACCCATCTCTCGGATTACGCCACTCTCGGCGGATAGTGCTGGAGAAGGAGGTTGGCCACACAGATGACATGGACAAGTATATTCGCCATCACTTGAGAGTTATTACCCGGCAGGATGTCATTCGGCAAGCAATTATGGATAAAGCACAAGGAATATTCTTGTGGGTGGTTCTGGTCACTGAGATCCTCAATCGGGAGGATCGTCGTGGAACTCCCAGCCGAGTCTGGCAGAGGCTGACCGAGACGCCGATCGAACTCAACGACCTGTTCAAAGATATTGTGCATCGGGACGCCGAAAGCCTAGAAGAATTCTTGCTTTGTATACAATGGATTCTTTGCGCGAAACGCCCTCTATCAGTCAGAGAGTACTACTTTGCGATGGAGTGTGGGCGGCACGTACGTGACGACTGGATTCCGGAGACCTGGAAGGAACAGGAAGTCACCAAGGACCATATGCAGCGCTTCGTGGAAAGCTCATCCAAAGGACTCGCGGAGATTCGCCAATGTGATGAAACAGTACATTTTATCCACGACTCTGTGCGGGAGTTCCTCATTGGCGTGGGTGGTCTCTTGCAAGTCCATAACAACTATGGGTTGTGCCATGACAGGCTCAAGGAATGTTGCCTTAAGTATCTTGCTGCCGACAGACACCCTCGGCTACGCTCTGCATTGTCCGGAGCGTTTAGCGATCTTGGCCCATCTGGCCATCGAGATGTGCGTTGCCGTATCGACCATCGATTTCCTTTCATGAACTACGCCTCTCACTACGCCATCTTTCATGCCAATGAGGCTGCAGAGGCCGTTCCACAGGACAGCTTTCTCCAAAGCCTTGGGAAGCGGGACTATGTAGGTCTGGCCAACGTCACCGGGCTACATACTGATTGTCATGGGCGAGATACGACATTACTCTACTTGTCAGCCGAGTGTGATTTGCCTCAAATCATAAAGGTCGCGAGAGCAAGTGGACATGAGGTCTGGCAAGGGAGTCGCCACACCAAATTTGTTTATCCACTGATCGCGGCTTTTGGTGAAGGCCACCGCGGCGCGCTACAAGCGCTCCTTGAGGCAGATACACCGATTTCGGCTGATCAGCTTGCTGCCGACCCTGGTTTCGGCGTGAAACATTTCGGCCACCGTGGACAGGGACTTTTGACCTGGGCCGTGGCCGAGGGAAATTGGGCGCTTGCTGAGTACGTCTTGTATGCAGTAAGCGATCAAGACATCCTGTTGGGCGATTTTCGAACGGGCATTACCGACCGCGAGGCGATCATAATTTCAAGGAGTTTAACACGTCCGCAGTTGATAGAACAGTTCTTGGGAAAAGTGCCCTATTTCGATGCTTGTTTGGCTCTCGAGTTCGCAGCGCGCAATGGCGAGGTTGAGATTGCGAATCTACTGCTCGATCACCGGCCCGAGCTCAGTTTCAAGAATAGCACAAGAGACCCATTCTACCAGCCGTCGAAAGATGAATGGCGGTTTCAACGGGATGAACAATACAGTGATATTTCAACACGTGGCCTGTCGCCTGAAACAGACCTTCTTGAGGCCGAGAGTCAGCTTCTGAACAAGAATGGTCTATCAACCCTCGACAATGCACTCATCATTGGCGCCTCAGAAGGACACGAGGCTATGGTGCTGTTTCTTCTCGCCAGAGGTGCCAATATCGGTGCAACGAACCGGGACTGCGGAAGTGCCTTGCACGTGGCATCAGAGTATGGACACAGCCATATCGTCCACCTTCTCTTGGAAAGAAAAGCTGAAGCCAATCTTTGGGGCGGGAGATTTGACTATGCCCTTCAGGCTGCGTCCGCGGAAGGACATCAAGAGATAGCGCAGTTGTTGATCGAAGGCTCTGCAGACGTCAATGCTGTAGGGGGTCCGTATTGCACGGCACTTCAAGCTGCCGCTGGGGCTGGTCACGCGAGTATTGTAGATCTCCTTGTCGAGCACGGCGCAAATATCAACACGACAGGTGGGAGATACTACAGTGCTCTTCTAGCGGCATGCACCGTCGGCAATAGAGAAGTGGTCCAGACCCTTCTAGAGCACGGTGCGGATATTGACTCACAAAACGCGGAAGATGGCACTGCTCTCCAAGCTGCTTCCGCCAACGGCCACGAGGAACTTGTTAAGCTGCTTTTGGCCAATCAGCCCGACGTCAATGCCCGATCTGGGGATTGGCCAGGCAGCGCTCTTCACGCTGCTGCTGCTTACGGTCATTTGAGCGTAGTGCAGCTCCTGCTCGATTACGGAGCAGACATTGACCTGCGTTTCGAGTGGTCTAGTCTTCGGCATCGCATCTCCAGACTAGAGGAGTTTGACACCGGGCACTCTGTTCTGGGAATTGCTTGCGAAGGGGGTCATGATGATGTTGTTAAATTCCTGCTTGACCGCGGGGTCAACGTGAACGACTCTCCCGAAGGATATAGTCAAGCTTTTGAACAGGCAAAAGAGCACAAGGACATAGTCCAATTGCTCGTGAGTAGGGGTGCCAAATCTCGGGCGCGTAGTTTGGAAAGAACGGATTTTTCAGGTGCGTGCGTCTCACTGCCTTGCTTTCAGGATTTCGAGGACGCTCGATCGTCATCAGCCTCATCGCAAAGTTTTGGGGGCGCCCCGTTGCCACCAGCTTCGATACCATTAAGATCTACCCACTCGTCTGGGAATGAACTGGTTCGCGGATACGATGGCGACTTGGACATGTGGGGCTTGGGCACTGTATCAAATAGGTCAGATAGGTCCGAAGCATCGTGGGAGGATTAGAAGACAGCAACACTGCCAGTCGTTGGAATTGCTATCTTTTGAGATGAATTCACGAACGGTGTGTTCTCACGTTGTGCCCAACACTTCACGACAAAACGCGCTCGTGCCTCCACAACTTTCTTGCCTTGTGTGTCTTCGGGAGCAAACGTAATGTCTTCAGCCGACTGCCGAGAAACGTTGGGAGAGAGACAGCGCACAACTGGTGGAGTCGCACAGTAATTGCGCATTTGGCAAAAGAGTCGCAGAGATAACGCCACCATACATGGCGTCTCCACAGTACAACTGCGATGACTGCGTTGGCGTGTGAAAAAAAGGACAAGCCGATGTGTGTGCGCAGCGACTTCGATTGCACTGAATTATTTCCCGTCGCTGACCTGAGCGTGTGAGTAGTGAGCAGAGGCAAATTCCTCATTCTCAGTAAAAGATATGTACAAAAAATCAGTATTGAAAAAGGGGTATACACGTTGCGACATGTCCAGGCGTATCTCCATGAAATCAGTTCTCTCTTCTTCTCGTGTTCTCTGCTGCCGTCACCCGCAGGGCATCTGTCTTCCTATTCTTCTCTCATGTACATGATAGTGGTCAAAGGAATAATGAAATCCCGGGATATCGGGTCGTTTACAGCAAGAGAGCGACGACACCGGCGAACATGGCGGTGAGGCCAGTGGCGACGCCGTTGATGGAGGCAGCGCCGGTGTACTGCACTGGAGTGTGAGTGCGGGTAGCGTTCTGCTGTGGCACTGGGAGTGCGGTCACAGTGGAAGCTGGTGGAGCGGCAGCTGGATGGGTCTCAGCTGGATAAGTTGGTGCAGCTGGGTGAGTCTCGACCGGGTAGGTAGGAGCAGCCGGGTGAGTCTCAGCTGGGGCGGTTGGGTGAGTTTCTGGCTCTTCTGGGTATGGCTCCACAGGGCCGTAGTGAGGTGGCTTCTCAGAGTCATCTGGGCAGTAGGTTGGTGGCTTGGTGTAGTCGTCGTGCTCATCTACGTGCAATGTTAGCATTTTGCGCATGCCATGTCGATGCGACATTGATCACATACCCTCGTGCTCTGGGACCGGTGCCGGAGTAGTCTCGTTCTTGCTTGGAGTGTAGACTGGGTACTTTGGAGCTGGGGTCTCGTAGGCTGGAGGAGCTGGCTCGTACGCAGCTGGAGTTGACTCGTAGGCAGGAGGAGCGTAGCTGGCAGAGGCGACGGTCGCGGCAGCCGCGATGGCGATGAGTTGGTAGCGCATGTTGATTGATGGTATTAGTTATTAGTGGTGGTGCGATGGTGTTTTGTGCTGATCGGTAAACAGTGATGTGTATTCTGAGCGCCTCTTCAAACGAATGTCGTAGTCGCGTGGAGAGTCACAACAGCAGGGGGCGCGGCTGTGATGGTTGTTATACGGCGCGCACTCTCATCTGCGCGAGCGTCGCAACTATTGGTTCATGTCAGTACCTGCGTATTGCCAAGGCTGCTCTGCCGCTAATAAGTACAATCTCCATGGCAGTGATATGCGAGCGCACCAGAAAATGGCTGAATTAGGCAATGCCATGAACGCCATGTGTTTTGCGGGAGGGATTTATTCAACTCTAGCTTGCCGCTTCACATTCCGGCCAATGAAAGTGACGAGTCTACGCCCAACCAAGACCCGACTCCTCGGCCAACAGAGTTTGCCCAGCATACCGGCAGGCTCGGCGTCACGCTGGGCTTGTACACATTGGGCTGCACGCGATTTCTCGCTTTGCTGTTGTCGGAGATGCGATCGAAGGCTTTTCGAGAAAGTTGTTCGACGATGCAGCTTACATCATGCTCACACTGTGCTCCAAATGCCCCATGATGGTAGGAAAATGGAAACGGTTTGCGATGGTGTCGTCGTTCCTTCAGCTGAAGTGCAGTTAGCATGCCAAACTGTGGCTTGTTTCGATCGCAAGAGGGATGCGAAATTGCACGCTGGGCGGCGAGCTGGTGTCCAAGGACCTTTCCAGTTTGTTGAGTCCTTGACTGATTCTCGGCGTCTTCCACCTTCCGGCTCGTCACGCTACAATACCTGCCTCTATCGTCATGAAGCAGGACAGTGCGTCGACGGGCGCGATGGCTGACTGGATTTTGGGAAACGCTTCCGAGGACTCTGCGCTGAGAGTCAACGTGGCCGCCACGTTCGTACTGGGCTTGAGCGCCTCTCGCTGGTGTGGCATGGCGTCGCCGCTGGGAGATCAGGCCATCCTTCGATGATGGTTGCTGTTGCTGTTGGCACAGTGTATGGACAAAACCTCAGCAGCAATCGCATCGCTTGAGGCTCCTCACCGACTCTCATCGCGGTTGCTTGCTGGCTCGCGGGTGAGAGGCTGAAGGCGCGACATTCGAGTGAGGCAGGCCGAGCACGTGCGCCGCCCAGCTTCAATCAGCGACTTTGCAGGAATTGTTCGGTGGGTAAGGTCATTGGATCTCGCGTGAAAATCAGAAGAGAGGTGTAGAGCATGTCGGAGCTCGGGACGCGGGAGAACTGCGGCGGATGGCGAAGCGAAGCGCCCGGGACAACACCTCGCTCCGTGACCTCAGGCAATCTTGGACGCTACACACCTGCTCATGCCCATCGAGCTGCTCCACGCCGACGCCACCAACAAGCTGACACGCCGTGCAGCATCTGAGCTATCTCCTCAGCCTGTTGCAGTCCACCTGCTGCCGCTGCGATGACCACCGCGAGCTTCCGGCCCAAATGTGGTGTCACCTCCAGGTTAGCCACATTCGTGGTGTACCATGGTTGGCTGGCATGAGCTGAAATGCAGGATCGCTTGCGGATCACTGTAATATGTACAAGGCTGCCAGTGAAGAGCAGTGACTTTCACTCTCTCGTGGCCGTTGTTGCCAGCAGCATTCTCCAACATTGCAAGTTACAAAGGTCAACAATGAATGGCTACGACGCAGCGCAATATGCCTTCTATATAGTCAGTCTGACGCTTTATGCCGTATGCTACGGCTGCGAGATCGTTACTCGGACTCCGTGGACCAAGCTGAGCCAGAAAACCAGAGACTTTCAAGCCAGATTGGCGAAATCATTGACTTCTGAATCAAATCCGGATCAAGACAGGAATGCAGCAACAGGTCCAGCGAAAGAAGCACACGTCTATCAAACAAGCGGTGCGAGAGACACTATGGCAGAGGCCATCACGAAGCAGGGCCAGCTCGTTCATATCGAAAGTGCACAGGAAGAACAAGTCCCCAGTCAAATTGTGGGAGCTTCGAAATTGCCCCTACTTGCATGGGTTATTTGCCTGCCAGGCTGGCTGTGGACTGCGAGTATCATTCCGGCCTTGCTACAGCTATTCGCGAATGCGGCGCCAGGTCATGCTATACCTCTGACTACACTCGTATCAGAATGGAATGTCAACAGAACCATTGGCTCAGAGATTCGTCTTCTCACCGATGTCAACCCTGATATAGGTGGCCTTGGGATCCGGATCGGGTTTTATATACCATTCGGCTTGGCGTTTCTGACACTTGTAGCTGGCTTGTTCCACAAGGAAGACAGCGCCGCTAAGGAGATTGGAAGCGCATTGCTGCTCAGTGAGTCTTCTCCTTGAAGCCAACAGGCGCAAATGTAAGATGGCGGGTGATTGACCTGCCGTGCAGCCCTCTTCTATCTCAACTTCAATACCGTCAAAGCTGCAGCTCCCAGTTACCAGCAGCTTACCTTCCCCGAGGTGGTGCTGGTGTGCATAAGCCTTGATCTCGCGGCTGCCACACTGCACATGACCAATTCTGCGAAAGATACTCTCGCCGCGCGGAAGTTCATCTTCGCATCTGCACTCAACCAGTTAGTCGCTTATGGAAATATCATAGCCATGCTCGCCCGCATACGGCACAACTACAAGGGTCTAGACTGTACTTTCCTAGTCTGGTGGAGTCGGATCGATTCTTGCACTGGGCCTTCTAGACAAGTATGGATGTATATCGCGATCCGTGGCCTTATTCTCTTGCATGGGATTTGGCTTGACTGGTGCCACGCTTCCAGCTTCGATCACATCGAGAAAGACTGGACCGAGCTAGCCCCAGCTGATCAGGATACCGATGACGACAAAGGCGAGATATCCAAATATCCTTATGCTTCCTTACCGGGCACGGTGTTCTCAAAATGGGTCGACTGGCTCCCCTCTGCAGTGGTCGCGATAGCCAGTCTAGAGGTGATTGTGGCTCGGCTTCCACCGGACGCCAATATCGCTGACTGGGGTCAGAGCGCAGCTCTCGTGCTTGCCATCGCAGGTGCTATACACTGGCTTTACGTTTTGATATGGCAAGTAGGCGGCAAGCTGTGGAAAGGTCGGGAGACACATGCGCTGAATTTTCCTCGATAGAACAAAGATTGGGATCCGAGCATCGTTGGCACCAACGACGAGCTCATTCGTGCTTCGAAGGCTGGAGACATGAAGAAGATTCGTCGCGCATTGAAGCATGGTGCGACGATAGACCATGTGGATCCAAACAGCCGCATGACTGCCCTGCTTTACGCTGTCCAGCGAGATAATGTCGATCTCGTCCAGGAGCTCATGTCGAAAGATAACACTGCCAGCCCATCTGTGCCACAGACGAGACCGGCATTACTGTTTGCAGCCGAGAATGGCAGTGACAAGGTGCTGAACTTCCTCATCCACACCAAAAATCTCAGTCTGAGTGAGCTCGATGACGACAGAGATGCGATCTCGTTCGCGGCGCGCTACGGGCGGTTGCAAACAATCAAGCTGCTCCTTGCGGCCTGGGAGAAGAAGTCACCGACCGATGGCGTCAGGACTGCGCTCAAGCTCGCTGATGAGCGTCGGGAGCCAGCACTGGTGGTAGCCGTGGAGGCACAGCACGAAGATGTGATCAGATACCTAGTTCAGCAGCTTCGCGGTGCCGACCTGACCACTTCGTACCCCAAGGCCTTGGCCAAAGCGACGGATCTACGTGACGAGAATGCGTTGAAGGTCCTGCTCACATATAATTCGGATCCAGACACAGCCCGGGCGCAGCTGTGCCGGTGGCCGCTCTTGCACAACGCTGTTGCGAGAGGTCAAGGTTCTGACACCATCAAATTCCTGTCTAATGCTTACCGCAACATCGTAGGCACTGTAGATGCGTTCGATGCTGAAGGTCGCACAGCACTTGGACTTGCCGTCCAACGCAAGGATCTGGATCCGACAAAGTTACTACTGAGATTTGGCGCCGATCCATTTGCGAAGAGACTGGTGAACTCCAACGATCTGGAATCGGCTTTCATGTTGGCATACACCGCAGCACGTAGTCACGCGGATGACTTCAGACGCCTCGGGCGCTGGATGACTCCTTGCGACATTTTGGAGCAGGACGTGCTAGATGCGGAAAGTTACTCGTTTCACCTACTGGCTCTTGGAGAAGACGTTCTGGAGTTCCTCGTCCAATTTGCGTTTGTTGCCGTTGCATCCTTGATAGGACCTGCCAAGCATCCGCTACTGTTTGCTGTGCTAAAGGCCCCATCCGCTACGCTTTTGAAGTGTCTCCTTCTTTACTCTCAACCGTGGTGTCTGACCGCGGCTTACAATGACTTTGAATGGACGCTCAAGTGGTGGAAGGAACACATCCGAGCAAGCGGGACGACCACAAGATCGGAAGAAGACCTTCGTGGAGAGTTGACTGGAGATCTGGACAGACAACTCTCGCGAATTCCGGCACACGATTTGGAACCGTGCAAGGGTAGGCTTGGGCATATCAGTGTTTGGACAAAGAAAGCACCTGGGTTCGCTGAAGTGTTGGCAAAGTACTCATTAATCATTGAGAAAGAGTAGTGCCCGTCAGTTCAACCATAGCCAACTTGTGCCTCGACTTACGAGGAAAGGTACCGGTGCGGAAAATGAGGAAAGTATCTGAATATGCCTCGACCCTACTAGAAAACTCGAACTACCATTTCCTCTCCCGACGCAAAGAATTCCGGATCGTCGTGCAGCTGAGAGCAACCAACACGCTTATACAGCTTGTCTCTCTTGCTGATGGGCTCAAGCACCAAGAAGCCCTTGTAGTTGATCTCGAAGCATACTAGCTCTCGCACTGGCACATCTGGAGTCCTGTCCAGCTGGATCACGACTGGCCCTCGGCCTTCCTCACGAATGAAGATTTCGGCCTCTGTCATAGCCCACAAGCTGGCCTCTGGGCCCTCGATGGGGTCTATGGCTCGTGCGCGCCCCTCGCTGGGCTTTCCTTTCACGGGCCACACGTCAAGACGCTGGTGATCTGTCAGTAGCTGACGTACACTGCCGTGCAGCTCGAGGTAGATATTTCTTTCATCCTCCTGTACGCTCAACAGATCCGCTTTCGAATGCGATATCTGAGAATCAGGCATTAGAATTGCCTGTGCTGGTGGTGTTGAAACCCAAGACCAAGAAGGAGCGTCTTTGAAGATACTCGCGCCCTCTGGATGGGTCGTAGGAGACTTCAGCTCCAGGCTTATCCAAAGGAGTTGCACCGGTAGACGACCTCTCCACATGCCAAAGATCAATTTGTCTCCGCTGCGCTGCTCAATCGAATTTGCAAGGCCGCGGACTGCTGGCAATCGGTCTCTGGCAAAAGTCACGTCTCTCATGGAATATTGATTTACGAGGCGATCCCAGTCAGACAGTCGATCGGGGCTTCTAACGAAGAAATGCGGGTCAAGTAACACCGGAGAATTATATGGAACGTCGCCCTCAGAGCTACCATGCTCTGCCCATTTGCTCTCCAAGCACGACCAGAAAACACCGTGGCCCGTCATGTACAATAGCCTGGCGGACAGAAGCTCTTCCTGGAAACACCAACCTCTCTTCGCAAGTGGACTCATGGCTCGTACTTCGGTCAGGCCTTTACGTGGTATCATCAGCATCTGGTCGGCATAGTCTGTCTTCCATGGATCGACTTCGCATTGCTCCATAGGGCGAGGCATGAGGAAACCTTCTTGGACACCTTGCGCTTTGGCGGCAATAAGTGTAATGGTCGCGGAGCCGTAAATCTGGTCCATTCTCTCCGATTCCTCACGAAAGTCTTGTCCATCGTCGTCTTGGCGTATGCATAGAGCATCAACCCAAACATAAGATATGTTCAAGAGCCTGCACACTTTGAAGGTATCCTGAATCGTCATGGGAAATTCAGTCCGCGGTACACCATCTTTCAGTCTACGCTCATGCTGAGCAGTGAACTTGACTCTCTGGTCGCCTCCCCACAGGTAGCTCAAAGCAAGATAATCAGGCTTCTGCGGCAAGCCGGCCGTCTCGCATAATCTGGCTGAGTCGTCGTTCTGGAGGTGCAATAATCTGCGAGGAAGCCTGCCGGAGCCGGGATGCCGTTTGCAGGACTCGTGTGTGTCTCGACAGTTGGAGAGCTGCCTTTTGACGTCTTGCCAGAGTTCCTGATCAAATGGGTCTCGGTTTATGCCAGCGTCGAATCTTGCCCATGATGCTGATCGAGTTGGTGCCAATCTTACTTTTGTTTCCATCGGGCTCGAAATTCCAATCCAGAAGCCCGTGTTCGTGGCAGCGGTGGGTGGCACCAGTATCACAGGCGTATGACTCTGGTATAGCAGGTCCTCATCTTTGCTAGAGTGGCAGGCATTCAAGATGGCTTTATGCCATATCAAGCATGGATTGCAGCCTAGCTTTGCCGAAGCCTGCAGTTCCGCAAAGGTGTTATGCAATGTGGTCGCAGTTGGTCGTAGAGTGAGGCTGTCTTCGTAACTTTCTCTCAGGACATAGATGTGCGCGACGCACTCCAATTCGAAGTCGCTGCACTTCTTGCAGATGATGATGCCGTTAACGCGGTATTGCAACCCTCTAAAAGGCATCTCTGAGATCGCATACAACACAAGCAAGTCGCCTGGAGTGATAGTTCAGGAGATGGCACTTGCTAAACTTATCGAGCTGAGCTTGCTTCTGCAACCACAGCTGCTCGTGTTTCCTGCCAGCAGACTATCTGTGCGACCGCAAGGCTGCGAGTACACAAGGCTGTGCCTTCGCAAGGCTGCACGACCTTGCGCCTCGTCTTGTCGTGATTCGACAAACATACATCAGGCTGTACAGCCTCGTCCACGCCACACTAAGCTGAAACAAGCCTTCCGCTCCCGCTCATCACAGCGATAGCAAATCAAAGCACGTCCATGCAGCAAGGCATATACGGCCGCCTGGTCCCTGGATCTGCCTGTTGCGTGGAGTGCGTCGCTGGCTACAGACTGGCCACGTCCTTCACTCACCACCACTCTGTTGCGGCATACTCTCTTAATCGACGCATATTCGAGGACAAAATGGGATCCGCACTCCATCGCCTCGGCGAGGGAGTCGGTCGAAGAATGCGACTAGCTGTCAACCGCAGTCTTCTACTGGGCGTGGTTGAACTCGGCTTTCTCGGATGGGCGACCTACAACATTTCCATGATGAAACCCGCTGTGCCTTCAGAGATGAACCACGACTATTCAAAACGATGGATTCCAGCTTTGTTCTTAGCAGTATGTGTCGATCAAGCTGTCCTTTGAGTGAGACAACCACTTGCTGACCCTTTCAATCGCTGTCGCAGGCTCTGGCCATAATAACTGTTAGCTTCTTCGTCTTTGGCACCTGTGTATCTCGAGGGCTGCTCGAAAAGACCGAGCTTCGCTGTTCCAAGTCACGATTTATCTGGACACCGGTGATACTGATTCTCATGCCGTTCGTGATCTGCGACTATGCTCTCTGCCACATCATCGCCATCTATGCCCCGGACTTCCGAACTCTCCGTGCAGATCCAGCAAAGCCACTCACAAGAGGACGAGCGCGGTCACTCTTGGTCAGCTTGATTCTTTCTTTGTGAGTTTGACCTCTGATGCGCTCAAGTCCGGTCGCTAAGTCACCATACAGGCTGTGCTCAATCACTTTGTCAATTTACGGCGCATTAGTCACCTGTCGCGCCAATTCATCCCGGCGCAGAATCCGCAAACATATTGGAAGCATAGAAGTGTTGTCCAGGAGTGCCGGGATCTTACTCGACGAACAACATGACGAAAGCTTGATCCCACGATACTACGATCAACCCAGTCAGCAATTCGAGCATGACTATTGGCTCAGAGACAGGTACTTCGGTTGGTCTAAGCTGCGAAGTGCTACCTTTCACCCGAGGTGCTTCGTAGCTTACTGGCTTCTGGGCCGTCCTCTACTTGTTGTGCTAGACTTGGTTCTGGCGATCCAAGTGTTCCGCTCTTTCTCTTATCGAACTGCGGAATATGCAGATGCATGGGTGGGTACCCGGACGCTGCACAGCCCCTACTAGTCGCCTCGTAGTGCTACGGTATCTCTACTAACGGGTACCTTGGCTTTAGGCGGTACTGGCAACTGTGTTCAACACCTGCCTCTTGGTATCTTTTGCTATGTCTCGAGATCTGCAGAGAATCCAGCATCATCTGATTATCACCACTTCTAAGCTGAACACACCACACATGTATGCCACGTACATCGTTCTGTTTAGCAGCAGCCTTGACATTTGTCAGATGGGTCTAGTGCTGTGGAATCTGGTGGAATGGCCTAGGACGTGGTCGGCGCCCGATGACACATTCGGCAGCGATTTTTTGTCAGCTAATGACGGCGGACAACAAGCATGGGGTATTGTGGCAGTCATTCTACCGATGGTTTGGTAAGGTCTGGAAACAATCGTATTGCTATGCAAATTGGCTGATTAACATTGCAGTATCGCGGTCATTGTCATGGTTCTGCTCGATGCAATCTTGCTGAAACGAATGTATATGGCATGTAGGCGGACCCGAAAGTGTTTAGCAAAGGCTGGATACAACATGAAGGGGATACGGCTTTGAATGCAGTCATCAATTTGTCCTTCCAACACAGAAGTACAACAAATGTTTCAATGTTGTCCAAGAAATGTGGCACATATGGCACAGATTTATATGGCAACCTGGGAGCGCTCTAAAGCTAACACAATGAGCAGCTATTATCGATTATCCATGGAGCATGGTGAAGTGAGACCAAAGAAGACAACTGAAGTACAGCCTGAACACGGAAAGCCAGCAGTCGCTTCCAGGTCCCAACCGAGCTTTGGCTTGTCACGGCCTACCAGATATGGTTACAGCTCAGACTTGAGGCGCTCGGCTTGACTGATGTGCAGTAGGCCTCGCAGAAAGCGAAGTCAAGGACGTATCGTGATGGTCTTTGCTGTACCAAACTAGATCTACCCCGCTATGCGTAGCTGGTGGCGTACTGCATTAGCAGCCTTAGCAGACCTCAGCCAGCCACAAACAGCGGAGAGGTCTTCCTTGAGCGCAAGATGCTCAGCTCCACCGAGGATAAAGGTGGACTGTGCAGTCAGCTCGCAAGAGCGAATTCTCCTTTTCATCTTGTGAATTGCGACGAGACACACTGCACCTGTGACATTCAGTAAAGCGCTGCCTCAAAGAAGCATTGGCTCGAAGGCGGACAGCATCCTCTCTGAATCATGGGAAGCCTTACACAAACCTGCAAAGAACTCACGATCCAGCAAGAAGATCCTGGCCGGCCATTCCAATTCCAATGTCATCTGAATGCTCAATGCATGAAACTCGATGGAACATGGAAAAGCAGCACCTTTGACTTAAACATTCTTCGTGAGATAGTCTTTCACATTCCCTCTACGCTGCACTAACACCCCGAAGTTGACAACTATGGCGGCAAGTTTGCAGTTGGTAAAGTACGCGTGTCGGAACTTCTGATGTTGACATTCTTCTCTGACTGTCGTTGTGCAGAAAGAAAATGGTTTCAGTCGCACTGCCTACAACATCAGACTTGAGACTACTCCTGCCGCCAAAGATGGGCAGGGTAAAGAGATCCCCGGAAAAATGCTCCTGAAAGCTTCCCTCAACAATGGCTGGGGAAATAATCTTGAAGATGAGATCGATCTTGAAGTCTTGCTCGCAAATATGAACGGCAACCTAACGACCAGATTCAACTATGAAGCAATTATGCGGCAAGAGCGGGATTGCATGGAGTTTCTGGAGAATGTGAGAAATATTCGACTTGGAGAGCAGGCGAAGCCGGGACCCGTGAATATCTTCCAGCCCCAGACTCGAGCGGATCAGCAGCATGAACTCATTGCCGAAGTCAAAAATGAGGATGGTTCGTGGGCGGAGCGTCGGGTGGAACTTGATCAATACTGTAAGTCATGCTTCTGCGCAATACGCTGCAAGTCCCAGTCAGATACAGTGATCGGAGCAGTTCTCGGCGAAAACTACTGACGACCTTTCAAAATCAGTGGGTAATCGCAACGGCTACATCGTTCGCAATGACAAGAACTTTTCGAAGACGTGCAGGAATATGCAACTCTCCTACTGGGACAGCAAGAAGCAGCGCGTTGATAGAGACGGGCAGCCTTTAGTTCTGAAGCGTACTCAGAATCTACCTCCCGGAATCGAGACACCAGCCGAACATGAACTGATTGACATCGATCCAAAAGATTGGGTTATCAAACCGACCAACTGGTCCGGTCCCGACTACAATGGTCCTTGGGATCCACCAAGTCAGCCTTACCGACCTTCACTGCCAACAACTGTGTGCCTTGAGTGCGACGCCCAGGCTCTGTCGCAACCATTTCCAAGACACAACAAAGTCCTCCTCTCGGCAGTCATCATGCCCACGAAAGGCGAGTTCTCAGAAGCCACCCTTCCAATCATCGTCGGCATCCCGGAAAAACACACAGAAATGGTCGCCACTGATCTCGATAAGATGCTCGTGGAAAATCCTGGAGCGTGGGTAGAATGGGCAGATGATCCCGACAAGGAAGGCCTGACAAAATTCTATGTCTTTCTGGGTGATAGAAGACACGGACCGTCAGTATTCTTCGAGACGACCACGATAGAGGCGCGAGCCAGTATTCATCATTTTGTTCAGGACAAGCACGTCAGTCGTTTCCAACATGTCGCATACGACGTCTTTACTGCCGAATTCCACGGCACCACGGCGCCATACTATGCTGGAGTCGGCGCGAGCATAGATCTGATTCAAGCGGAAGTCAGTATATTTGATCTGACGCTCGGCTTAGGTGTCGAAAGTGGAATTGGAGTTCTGGACGAGACGGCCGAAATTGAGTTCCTAGGCTGTGGGATTATGATTGGGAGGAAGGTGGGCATCAGTGTGTTTGGGAACTCGATTGCTATCAATCTCGGGCGGCTTTTCGGATTCTGAGAGCCCATTGACAGAACAAGTTACCCCGCAATAGAACGCTAGCAAAAATAGTTGGGCCACCTCGAGTTGGCGCGCGACGCGACATATAACATTCTCGTTATTTGCGTACGCAAATCTTCCTAGATATGCCTTAAATCTTATACATTTGTTTATTAATGATTTATTAAGTATTACTTCTGCTTTTTAGGAAACTTCGAGCTATATATCGAGTGTAGTTCGAGGTTTGTCGTAAAAATACTGCGAAATGTAAGTCCTATACTAGTACGCGTAGTTTGTATACCGGCACGTTTCCGAACGGTTTTCTCGTTTTCGAGACATTCCGGTCGCAATACTTCGAAAAAAGAGGATCTAAGAGCATAGATATCTAGAGTAGTATTTTCTCTAGGTATCGCATAAGTTCTAGCTCGGTACGACTTGTTGCGCGTACGCAACGCGTGTTTTGGTAAAATCAGCCGCGCTTTCGCGCTCCTCACCCCAGGTGGCCCAACTATTATTGCTAGCGTTCTAACATGCACATTATCTTGGCGGACGCATGTTATGGAAGAATTTTCCGCATTGCAAAGTTAAAGGTCGCAACAGGAAACTGCATCATTGAATTCCCTGCTCAGCGTAGTGAAGTCAGCCCGGGAAGTTGAGTCAATGGAACCATCGCATGTTCCACAGCTTAAGTGAGACCGATTGTACGCAGAAGTGTACAGCCTACTTCGCAGTCGCGCGCAGAAGAAGGGGCTGGTGTAGGACTCAAGCCACGGGCTACTCTCGTTCCAGAAGGTCTATCACATGTCCCAGCGTATCAGCATATGTCACAGCATTGTGCCATGGGCTCAAGCGTCTGAGTCCGGCGGCCATTGCGAAACTCGCAGCGCTGCATCGCTCGGGCGTAATGTCACAGATTGCACTCGTCAATTCCTGTTCGGTGTAGTATTTGGCCTTTTGCACGAATTTGAATTCCGGGAAAGTGTCCTCGGATCTCCGTAATTCAGCATTCGCGGTCATGGGCGCGTAGGAAGAATACACAGCTAAGAGAAGGCCAGCATGCCATGAAGAGCGGGCGACGTGAATACTAGGTATATCCGAGAGACGAAAGCGTTCCAGCAGGAGCTGGATGCAAGTTGCGTAGCTCGCAGCTCGCCTAGCATCCGCTGTACTGGCCTAAAATCTGAGCATTTGCTTGTCTTCGGTGCTTGCAGCTTGCGCGCCATCCCTGCCGCAGGCCCTCTCAAACAGCTCCATGTCACATAGCATATGTATGAAGCAGGAATGACACAGCATGAGGACGGAAAGTTTACTTGCACTGTCAGCTGCTAGTAGCTGAATGGAGTCGTCGAACCATGTGCACAGCATAACGAGAAGTGCGTGGGTGATTTGCGAGCTCAATTCTGCGAATGGCGTTGCTCGCGCATGGCCGACTTCCGCAATGAAACCTTCGATCACTGCACACAAACAAAAGGGCACTGGCAAAGGCACAGATCCATTGCGAGATACCGCAGAAGCCCATTCAGCCGGCGTCTTCGCCAAGTATAAAGCATCTGGAGCTGCTGTTTGCGAATTGACAGGATCGGTCCTGAACGTGGACGGCGCATGTAGAATGGCAGAAATCTCACCATTGTGAATCTGGATGGCATTTCGAAGCCGAATAATCGTCTGCAATTGTGTCCATTTGCTCCAGTCTTGCTCTGGGTCGAGACCCGGGGACATCGACAACTCCGTGGCGCGGGAGTGCAGCATGAGTTTCTCCAGTGCCAGAACGCCAAACCCAAGCGGGCCATGGTAAAGCTGGGAGAGCATCAATTCCGTGGTCTTTCCAGAAAGCAGTGCATATGTCTGCCTGATGGCCGCCGCTTGCAGTATCGACAGAGTCTGCTCAATTGATATATACTTCGCTTGGCTGCGATGATATGAGGATAGCTTTGTTGATCGCGGTGAACAATCTTTCCGCGTGGTACAGCGCATCTGGCGAACCCTCAGCTAAAGCGCTCAGCGAGCAAATGGAAAGCAATAGCAGTGGATTGGTTTGGGCAGGCCGGAAGGTTGGTAGGTGCACAATGGGAACGATGTGCCAAAGCTGAGTAGTGAAGGTGCGGATGCAGCGATTGAGGAAGCTGGTGGACGGAAGAGTGATATCGGGAAGCTGTTTCTGCAAACTACCAGCAAGCGCATCTCGAGAATGTCATCCTCTTGACCCGGCGTTAGTGTCGTCTGGCTCACGAAAGGTCTTGATGATGATTGCAGATCTACAAAGCGCGTGTTGAACCAGCGACGTGGCAACCCGATGGGCGGACGCTGCGGAGCGCCTGACATGTGCCCAGAATGATGGTCATCAGGTGGGCGCAAAGGCAACCAGGGATTCCCCGGGCATGCATTGAATAGATCATATGTGCCAAGATCTTCCATGGAGAAG
Organism: Cercospora cf. flagellaris; assembly: GCA_005356885.1. Taxonomy (NCBI): domain Eukaryota; kingdom Fungi; phylum Ascomycota; class Dothideomycetes; order Mycosphaerellales; family Mycosphaerellaceae; genus Cercospora; species Cercospora cf. flagellaris. The sequence continues at coordinate 2,717,505 of RJLU01000005.1, read as the reverse complement.
TCTGGATCGAGGGCGAGTGAGTCGTCCCACTGCCATGCAAGTTCGGAAAGGGCGTGATGTTGAAAGTCCCTGTCGATGACGTCCCCGGCCTGTGTTGGGTCATCAGAACCTAGCAAGCGATCCGCCGTCCAGCTGATAGCTATGGAGGCGGCATCGGAAGCCCGCGTTGGAAGTATCGTCGTGTCCGTGTCCACTGTGCGAGAAGATGCAGGCTCCGTGCCGGAATGATAGGCCCGCATGTGGCGGCGCCGTGTGTCGCGGCGAGCAAAAGTGGCCTTGCAAACGACCGCTCGCCGGTGTGGGTGCGAACGTGCCGCTCATAGTGCTCTTGGCGGGAGTATCGCGTGGCACAGTAAGGACAGGTCCGCTCAGTTCGCGTGCGCATCGTGTACAAGGGGCGACATGTTGTCGTGCCACAAGGGGCGTGAGGGAAGTGAGACGAGATGAAGGCGGAGATGATATACTGTATGTCGACAAATCTGTCCATCGCTGCTCCGCCCCTACTCCGCCCCGCCGGGCCCCTCGCTTGGCAAGAGCCGAGATATGCTCTGCTCCGCTCTGCTCCACAACTTTGCAATCATGCCGTAGCCATACACTTCACACAAACGCGTCGGATCGAATGGCCCACGATCGTCAAATACGCAGACAATGGTCTACCGACACTGTTTTGGCTTTCTACACAATACACCTGAACCAGAGCAGTATTCACGGCCTCACGAGCGAAAGAAAGATGGAGGAGTATACCTGTCAGGTGAACAGGTAGAGCCCTGCGCCTAGAGCCGTGAGCTATTAAAGTCCCTTGGAAGGCGTTCTTAGCGATTATGTACAACACAAACCAGTTGCTAAGGGAGTTGGAAATAACGAGATGGAACTTGCAAAACTCGCAAGCTGGATTTCCCTCTTCAACCACAGCGGATCATGTTCTCTTGCAAACGGAACGCCTGTCTGGGCAGAATCGCATCCATGGTCTCGACTTGAATGACATTACTTATCTCTCTAGACAGACATCAACTGTAAAACTTATGTAAAAACGCATTCGGGCCAGAGCACGCCTACTCTTCTCAGATCACCTGGAAGAACTTTGATTTCCGCACTTCTCGCCCTTGCTCTATGGCCCCAACCTGGGCAAACCGAGTCCAGCATGGAAGAACAAACATGGTCTCAAACCCTTTGTTTTCTACTGTCCCGAGGTGCTTCACACTGTCAATGCTGAGCCCTGCGTAGACGTTCCATCCTTCGACATCCGTCGCTCCGTTCCAACTAACATAACCACGATACGAACGCCCCGAGGAGGCCTGTTCGACAAACAAATCCGGCTGAGTGTACGGAGTGGCATGCCATTTTTGTTTGAAGCCTCTGTAGATGTGAGCCTCGCCTGTGCGCCCAAACTTCGCGGACCATATTTCCTTGCCAGAGCTGTCGAATTCTGTTAATATGGGGACATTGCCCCAGTTTGCAAGCTTGTTGCCGTTTGGAAGACCGTTATCGAACGCTCCCTGGCTGACTGACTGGTAATCCATCTGGGGCTGAACTATATCAATGACTTGAACTTGGGATTCGCTCGAGCCCTGCATGGGTTTCATCGGCAACCTGAAAACCAAGAGCTTGGATGGCTTCTTCTGTTCTTTTTGGCGGACGTGCCAGTTCTGATTGTCAAACACCGAGATGTCTATCTGGTCATGCTTGATATTTTGCGGCCGGGCGTCATGTTGCCAACGGAAACGGGCGGCAGAGGGCAAGTTCCCAAAGTCTCCCTTTCCATCGCCAGAGAATCGCCAGACAATATTTCCTTGCTTGTCGATCAGATAGATTGTCCAACAGTGCCGACTACTCAACAGATAGTGGTCACCGATATCAACTACAGAGTTGATGTGGAAAAAATCATATGGTCGAGCGAAAGATCCTTGGTCCCGGAGAGTCTGTCGCGACTCTAAGAGAGGTATATGATCACTGGCCCGCCATTGGAACAAGACCGACTCGGTGATTGGGTCAATTTCGTAGAACATGCTGTCCCACAACCAGCCGTCGGATGGTCCATTCACGCTGGTCAAATCTGCAGGAGTGGCGTTGTAAGCAGTCGTGAGCACGGTGCCGCGATTGGAAACAATATGTGCCTCGTGCAAATCTGCCTCGCAATGCGGATTCGCAAAACTCGCAGTGTTGAGCCCGTATTGCGGACAAAGCACTGTCTGCACGCTGTAATCATTTTTCAGTAACGTGATATTCCCATAGCCGTGTCCCTTGACAGTTGGTCCATCTCGCATCCAGTATAGAAGCGTCGGATTGCCATCTAGATATTGCCACCTGAAGTTGGCTGTGTTCCCGATCGGCCCAAACCATACCAATCGTCCTTGATCAGTGAATATCATCGGACCAGGCATTGTGATGCTGTGTTCCTCGGTATTATACAATGTGATGAATAGCAAGCCCGGTGCGAGGGTCGCATTGGAAGCTTGTTCAATCTTCACTACAGGCGGCCGGAATGATGACGACTTGAAAATTTGAACTGGCCAGAGTCCGCCCTCCGATTTGTGTTCGATATACTCTGCGCCTCGACCTAGAACAAAAGTATCATCAGCACTGCATTTGACCGCTTGAGCAACCTCAGCATCTCCGAACACTGCATCATCCATATCAGCTGGACAAAGCTCCCGCCATTTCAAGGCCTGAGTGTTGGCTACGGCAAAGGTGCGACTAGGATCGCGCAGGACCTCTTTCTTCAATGAATCATTGAAGATTTGCTTCATCCACAGCTCATTCCAGAGGTTCTTCTGAGGGTCCTCCGCGCCATTGTGATGAATGATGACCGGTATGGTATCGAGGCACAAGTTGATGTACCATGGCATATCTGACCACGATATTTGCTTGCTTGGGATGCGGACCTCATCTGAATCAGCCCTTAAGATGTCTTCGGGGAGTCGCCCCTCGACCCGTGAGGGACACACGAAAGCAGAAGGCTTGCCAATTTGCTCCCAGATATCACTTCCGTTGAGGTAGAGGAATTTGGCATCGGCATGCGCATTATTGGTCTGCTGTATGAGCTTGGACCAATAGTCGAGACCTATTCCGAACTCATACTCCCGCCCGGACGCATGCTCCATGGTCTCATGCGTAAAAGAAGGATTGATGAGGTCATCGACGATGGTTCCCTCCATCGCGGAAGGCGGCAAGTTTCGCTGCTCTGCCTCCAGAGCTGCCTTTGTCAGGAATTTCCGCCGCAGGACTTCGCGCTGGAACTGCTGCTCGCCGAAAAGGATGTTCCATACTGATTGGACGCGAAAATGCTCAGATAGACCAGCACCATCGTCCCACAGTTTGTGATTGTCGCTATCTGAAAACGCCAGCTTCATTTCCGCTTGGCTAAAGGCAAGTCGCATTGAGTCCACTGGGCCAATGGCGATTCCCGAGTCGAGGTATCGCTGACGAAGACTGCTCCATGTGCTGTAGCCTATAACAGTATCGGTGTTATTGCCGTATAAATCCAGAGGCAGAGGGGAATCCGGAACTGCGTAGCATGCGACGCTATAGGGTGCGTTCGGAGTACACCTTTTGCTAGCGCCGAGTACGATGTCCTGAGATAGGTTGAACGTCGTCGCAGCAGGGCCAAGCCGTTGCAGAAGTGCTTCATTGGCATCATGGGTGATCGATTTGTACCGGTGATATAGAACCGTGGGCGGCAATTGGAACAAGACGTCTACGTTCAGCGTCAGCCAAGTCTGCATCTCATCTGGAACTTGACCAACCGTGGTCATTGATGACAAGAGCTAGTTCATCAGCTTTGTCTTCCCCGATCGATCGAAGGTACTCGGCAGCGGCGACGGTTCCGCCTAGACTTCCGCCAGCGATCGTTGCTGCCACGACAGTCAGACAAAATTCCAATATGAAGTGAATCTGCGCAACTTGCAATCGCTAAATTCCTGGTTCCATGAGAGCAACGTAGGCGTTGGGTAGCCGAGTATATAAGCCGTCAGAATCGCTCTACAGAAATTGACATTCGGCTCGCTCGCTATAATGAGGAGATGACGGATGCCGGTAACGTTTCTCCGAGGTATGACTGCATTTTCGAAATGACTCTCAATCCGCTCTGTTGACGCGAGCTGCCAGTCTATCAGCGCAATCATTGTTTCTGAGCGGGAGCACAGTACCTTTTCATGTTGAAAAAGATATACGGCCAGGGTAACAAATGATGCCGCGATGACTGTGAGCACAGATGGCCGAGGGCGGACCCTCATTGCTGCCAACTGTATTGAAAGGATTGGGTGGATGGCCTGACGCAGTGAGTGCAGACGACGATGTGCCTGGCAAAGGGGTTCAGGTCTTTGGCTTTGCGCCCGTAGTACATGATTAGTAAGGGCGAACTTTATGTAAGACAGAAAATGTATGGTATGTGGCTATTTCAGGTTATGATACAATACCGACAAGCGAGCTCCAAACGACTTGCACGTGATTTGAGGCCGCAGCATTTCCCATTGCACCAAGCCTTCACAATGACTTTTGGGACAAGAAGAATGATCAGATATTCAGCGAGATATTTAAATACTGGCGCAACTCTCATCTACGTCCAAACCGAATGCCAGACCCGTCCAGAAGGCCATTAGAAGGGCATCATGAGAAGATATTCTATCGATGCTGCAAGCCTAACAATCTTGCGATCGACCAACTCTCTGAATCGGTCTGCAAGATAGATGACCGAAATCATTGTGCAAATGTAAGCAGCCGCGAATGCTACGAATGTGACTACACCGCTATCCCAGCCAGCGCGTGTCAAGAAACTGTCGAATATCACTGTCCCATGCAGGGTCACTACCGGGAGATGGCAGAGATAGAGAGACGCACTGATGCGTCCCAAGTAGACGCTGAAACTCGAGCTCAACACTTTGCGCAACACCGAGATTCGCGTAACCGATAGCATCGTGAGCATAGCACCGATGTGTTGCCACGACTCGGAGGGAGATGCGAGCAGTAGCGGATTATGCTGACCCATGAAACGGTAGAAAGGTGTGCTTCCTGGACGGAAGTTTGGCATAGATCCCATAAATAAGCCGATCAAAAGAAGTATGACATAGACACGGGCGCGTCCAGTTTCAAATCTCCAGTTCGTGCTGCTGCGAGCATGGTCGTTGTCAGCTAGAAAAGTCCCAAACAGAACAAGATGTCCGTAAGGTATTTGTAGTAAAAGGCTGAGAACCATGAAGAGGACGAGACCCGGTGATCGAAACTGAGGCCTCATGAAGAGAAGTAACAAGTGGACGACATAGAGCGAGCCCAAAGCTTGGAAGATCGAGGGTAGTACCCAAAGGGAAGCGTTGTAGCTTTGAATAGGCCTGGACAGTCCGGGTGAAACAGAGAGTATGTAAAGGTTGCTAACGAGAAAATCGCGGAGCTGAGAGGTGAACGTGGGTTGACGCCGGGCAACAGCCGCGAACCTGTCCGCCCGCCCATTCAAGACCACTGACTGCCCAAAGATAGTGAATGCATATTCGAACAGACCGGCTCGGATGCAAATGAATGGGAGGATCGTGGATGCGACGGCCGCGCAGGACAATCGAATAGGCTGCCGTAGTACAGAAGAGGCAAGCGCCCGCATGTTCTCGTCCGAACGCCTGTTGCGGGTAATTGATAGAGATAGCTTGTACCCACAAATAAGGAGAGCAAGAGCAATAGCAAAGTTTCCAGCATAAAGCAGGCGAAGCACGGGCAGCGTTATAAGAGCTTTTTGCCCTTCACCTCCTTCCTCGAGTCCCCAGCCAGCATCGTATTTACTGCTCAGCGACTGCGCGAGTTCCCAGTGAACCACGAGAATTGCAGCTATTCCGCGCAGGCCGTGCAACCAATCTGTATAGGGCACAGTCCTTTCTGGGCAGGTCTCCATGAAGGTAGGCACGAAGAGCGGCCAGATAGTTGACAGTATCATCTGTTTGACGCTGTGGAAGGCATAACCGAAGTGAGTGTGATACTTCGTGCGTCTTGAGCTATAGTATGGCGAGTTCATGGCCGGCAGCCCGTGTACTCCGGTGCCTCCGGTTCTGGAACTAACTGAGCCCTTCCTTATTTTTGCAGTATTGGTCCATCCGGTGTGTGAAGATCTTGAAGGGAGCTGTCGCAGGGGTCGTGTGCATCAGTGTCGAGAAGAGGCCAATTTTGATGTCCAGAAGAGCTTGACGACTTTCGAATGTCGGAAAGATGAGGCGCGGAAGCGGGCTGAAGAAAATGGCCCGAATTGTGTGTTACGCAATTTACGTCAGCTTCGCCAAACGGAGTTCAGCCACAGATCGATGCAGTTCGTATTCGGCAGTCACACATTTGAAGCCCTCTTCTTTTTCATTACTTACTTCCTGGCTTCAACAATGCGAGCAGTCGGACAGGGTCGATTACAGTCTCCCGTTCCGCTTCTCTGCGGCATCACGATAGCTGCTTGCGGAATACTGCCCCTCATTCCCGCCATCGCTTGGCAATCACGCGGATCTGGCCAAAATTCCCACTTGAAGACCTGCAAAGAGCTACCAGGTGCAAACGATGTCTTTGTTGTGCTCAAGACCGGAGCTACGGAGTTTGACCATAAGTTCCCTATTCACCTGAATACGACCCTTCAATGTTATCCCAACTACATGGTCTTCTCCGATCATCATGAAGTATATCAGGGACAAACTGTACACGACGCTCTGGAGCCGCTCGGCGATCATATGAAGCAGCATCATAGATTCGAATTTGAACTATATCATCGCATCAAGGAAGGTGGTAGACAGATCTTGAGCGTCACCGAGCTGAGCGACCGCCCGGACACGAATAGGCATAAAATTCCCCTGCAGTCGTATCTGAATGTAGGCTGGAGGCTCGATAAATGGAAGTTCTTGCCCATGTTCCAGACTGCGTACGCCCCTTTTCTCTCTCTTCCATTTCTCCGTATAGAGCACTGACTCGGAAGATGGCCACAGCTACGAAACCCATCCAGGCTTCAAGTGGTACATGTTCATCGAAGCAGACACTTACCTGCTGTGGTCCACGTTGCTTCAATATATTGCAACACTGGATCATCGTGAAGCATCATGGTACGGCGCCGAGTTGTTCGTTGCTGGAACAATAATTGCGCACGGCGGGTCGGGAATTCTCGTCTCGAATCCTGGGATGAAGCTGTTCTCCGATGAATACCAGTATAGGCGCCAACAATGGAACTTCTTCATGGACAACCATAAGGGCGGCGACACAATTTTGGCACGGCTTATGAATGCTGCCGGCTTGCTCCTTACGAAATCTAGGCCGCTCTTCAATCCAGAGGCTCCTGGCAATGACACGTACTCGATCACGACTCTGGATGAATCGCATTGGTGTGATCCAATCATCACATATCACCACGTGGCACCGGAAGTCGTAAGAGATATGTGGAATTTGGAAAAGGAGCTCTACGCGAGCTACAGCGCAGACTATTCGAGTGCGAACAGTGGTCAACAAGTCCCCAAGCGCAGAGATGTCTTTGTGCGATACCTCTATCCACAAATGCTTCGAGGACCCCGATACCTGTGGGACAATAATTGCCAGCAAGGCGTCGGAGAGCGCCCATCCTTTGAAGCGTGCCACCAGAGCTGCGAGGCGCTGCCGAGCTGCCTACAATACAGATATGATACTTCGACGAGGCAATGCTTTGTGCACGACGTGGCTCAGCTCGGTGATGCTGCCCCAGTGTCCACCTGGAGATCAGGCTGGATTACAGACCGAATTCATCACATCATCGAGCAGGCGCCCACTTGCGACGACAAAGGCTGGAAATGAGTGTCTAATATCGCCAATTGCAACGGTATCGGAAGGTGTTCGCAAAATTTCATTTCGACTTTTCCTTCTCGAAACGCACCAAATCAATCAACGTAGCAGCACGCCCCCAACTTGAGGCTCGATGAATTTGCCATCTGCCAAGTCCGGCTCGCGGACAGTCAACGGCGTTCCGTCAACGTCTCTGGATAAAGGGCTTGCACGGTCTCGCTAATGCAAAGTTCCAAGATCGGCGGCATGGGTATGTATGCAGACGACACGATGTTCCGCGCCATCTAAGACAAACCCTGGGGCCTGGAATTTGTTTGAGCAACTGTTCAAATTTTGACTGGATTGTTGGACCTCGCTTCCAAATCTTCGACACTCTAATATGCGTGGTCAGCACTAAGCACTGCGGGTGGAGCTCGGAGCTGTTTGTCTCATGGTCATTCTGATTGGTTGTGCACGCGGAAGACTGCTCGCGGCCTTCTCGAGTGGACGGACCAGGCCATGGAATTTCGATGTGGCACAAGCTCAGCCGAGGCTCTCGCACAATTTGGGTGGTTGAGACAGCGACTCTTCCCCGTTATAGACTCCAATCTCCACATTCAGCGAGATCTGATGCAATCTTGAAACCTTATTTCAGGCCATGCCTTTCCAAGAAGCCTGCAGAGCAGTCTCGGCTCCTCACATAGTAACGACAATTTGGCAATCTAGCACTGGTCGTAAGTCAGTTATGACTGACTGGAGCGCGTATTGTGTTCGCCTGCTCGATTATTGTCTAGAGCGACAACTTCGCCCCAGATGCTGGCCTACTTGGAATGAAAAGCGCCACCATGTCCTGCAGGAATAAGAACACGCGTATATGGCTTTTGTGGCTTGCGCTCCCTGCAAGTCAAGTTTTGTTACTCTCCTTAGGGCTCGTGTTAAACACTGTCCAAGGGATTTAGCTGGCCACTGCTTCTGCTAGCGAGCCACGGCGGCTCGGAGTGTCCAGATGCTGGACTGCTTTGTCATGGCACTGAGCATAATAATAATGCCCATGAACCTGCGTTCGATCGACAGGCTCCTTCAGAGAAGAAAGGGCTTCGTCTCGATTTGTACAACACCGCAAAGATGCGACTCACTCCGGCGTTGATAGCACTGCTTTCTCTGACCACCACTGGACTGACTGAACCTGTGCCAGCCTCTTCCGGCACGAAATCATGCAGAAATGGCTCCATCACCCTCAAAGGCCGTCAATGTGAACGAAGCTGTGGGTACGAGTTCACGAATGGAAGTTACAAGCATGACTACCGCAGTTGTTTCGACGAGTGCGCCGTAGCTTGTGCAGCGGACGATCGCTGTGTCAGCGCCAAATGGAGTCACAAGACAAACAAGTGCTACTATCTGGATAAATCTCGTTCACCATATTGGCAGAAGACTGGCAAGGCCGATGCGATCAAGTGCAAGCCGAAGCCATCACACAAAACTACCACCTCAAAATGCACCACCACCTCGAGACGCACCACTACTAGCAAAGCCCCTACCACGACCTCAAAGAGCACAACTGCAAGTTCTTCTACAGTATCCACGACGACATTATCCACCACAACAGCCTCCACAACTACCAGTTCAACACCGACCGGATCGACAACGACAGCCTCTACAACGACAGCCTCTACAGCGACAGCCTCTACAACGACAGCCTCTACAACGACAACAGAGTCGACGACAACGGACTCAACATCAACAACACCAACAACGACTATCTCGATAACCTCGACAACCTCGACAACTTCGACAACAACTAGCGCATGCCCAACCGAGAGCACGGGAACTGCTTCGAAACGCTACTCGATTCAGTGTGATGTTGCGCTCCAGGCAGTGAACCCTGCTACCGACATTATCCCCAACCCAGGTATCGGCGGTAATAAGATGAAGAGGAAGCGAGCGATCTTGACACCATTCGAGCAATGTCAGAACGACTGTGATGATGCTGCACCATGTGTAGGCTTTAACTTTGCAACACTAGCCGGCGCCTGCACGCTTTTCAGCGCCGTCCGGGAGGATACTCTGATTGCTCCGGGTAACATCGCCGCGAGAGTGACTAGCGTCATTCAGACCACTACGACAACTACAATGTCCACGGTCCGTATTGGAACTCGAAGTTTGCTGCTCGACCTGGACTAATTCTCACTCGCAGACTACATCCTCTACCACAACCTCCTCTACGACTACAACCACAACTACTCCACCTACAACAACCACGTAAGCTCCCAAATGCCACTACATAGATGCTGTCATAATAATTAACCTGCTGTGTTTTAGGACCACGACGACCACGACCACAACGACCTCAACGTCGGCAGCCCCGCAGCCAACAAGTTGCACAAATTCAGCCAACTGCCGCCAAGACATCAGCAACTGCGAATGCCAGATGGCCATGGGTGGTAACAGTGTCTGCAGCGTCCAGCAATCAAAGGATGCCAGCGACGATCCCTCCTGCGGGAGCGACGCAGAGTGCCCAGCGATGAATTCCTGCGTCATGGTCACCAACACCGAACTCGACGAATACAATTCCCCCGTGAACGTGATGGAATACGCGTGTCGTCCGTGGTGTTAGATTCCTCCTCGTCACAATCTCTCGTATCAGCTCATTCTCTGCTTCGCACAGAGCTTCGAGTCGTACTGCGCCCTCATTATTCGCAGCATCACATCATTCAACCGGACTTTTCCTTTCGTCGTGGAAACAAGGCGTATATCGCTGTTCTTGCACAGCAAGCTGTAATCGCAAACTCATACAATACTTAGTATACAATTCAGAGTCTCGCCAGGTTGAGTATGGCGGCGCATCTTTGCTCGTTTAGAGCGGTTCTCACTGTCACGCGGCAATGTTATCTACCTGCAGCGAGCCAGTTGAGTCATCGATGTTTCTTGGGCCTGCGAATAAGTGTCCCTTTCGTTGTGTCCCCTGTCTAAGAAGCATTCACAGATCTGTGAACAGTTACGCGATTCCCGTCCAGAATGAAAGCGGCATACTCATCACATGTTTAAGGGTATTGCTAGATAACGTTGCATTTCCCACCGAAACAGGTTGTTGAGGGAAACTTGGAAATATGTCATGACGACTGCGCGTCCAGTGAACTTTCCTCAACCCAAAATTGCACCTTTTCTTTCCGATACTGTGCGTTCAGCAGCTCCAGGTATCGCCCGGGAGCCTGACTGGCCATTTCGACTTTGAGGTGACTGTCCTTGGCGTTCCAGAAATGTCTCACAAACGTGCCTTCGCACTCTGTCCCCGACAGAGGATAGCCGTTGGCTTCAGAGCAGTTCAACGTCACAATAGACTCCGAGTAGTCATATCGGACATAATTCCCAAAGCCAGCCTGATCCGTCCCCGTGACGACGAGGTTCTTCCTTGATTTGTCGAGACGAAAACGCTGGCGGTTCCTGAATCGAGTGCAGTCTGGATATGGATCTCCATCGTCTGGGCATTTGGCCCACTGACCCAGGATCTCGAATGTCCGATGATTGTTCACCAGCGCGATGAAGCCTGTGTTATGGTAAACTTTGCCGAAATCGTCCAGATTCATTGGGATTTGAGGGTCAGTTGCGAGAGCCATGGAGTGGCCTTTGGGATCGATCTTCCAGTAGTTGAGAAGCCATTCCAGCGGTAAGTCCAGACGCGCGAAAATCGCATCAGTGTCCAGGTAGACACAAACGTCGTGATGTTGCAGGATGCTGGCCAAGACTTTGGGCTTTGCCCATGACATGCGGCGGTCAGGTACTTTCTCAACGTGAACGTGGTAGTATTTGTACCCGTGGATTTTCGCTGTTCGAAGTGTGAGACTTGCAATGTGGAATTTCGCGTGGCGTCGACGTACCGTATATCCAGTGGTTCAGCATCCCGAGCGAGATGCCTTCAAAACGAGAAGCAACGTTCTTCGTCCAGCTCATTAAATTCGGTCCGAGGGCTTCATATGGTTCGCTGAATGTCTCGTCATGAAGATCTATGACACAAAGTCGCTCTCCCGAATGCTCTGTCCAGACTGGTACGCCGGATATTTCGTAGGAGAAAGCATGATCTAGTGAGTAGCTTGTGTCTGTGGGTGCCACGCTCGGGATATGGAGCTGGCTGAAGTAAAAATCCAACGCTATGCTGTCAAAGCTTCTCACAAGTCAGTCTGTGTCTGCATTTAAATGGTCTTGAACAGGGGCCAGTGTTTACTTTGTCGCCGTTCTCGTCGGAAACAATTCGAAAACCCATGCCGAGCAGAAGAGTAAAATCGCGATGATGGCGATTGAGCCTAGCTTGTGCCTGGAGCCAATTCGGCTCCAAGGCATTGTTGATGGAAATGGATAAGAGGTCGTCGAGACTAGCAACGACTGAGACGGGAATACTGTGCTGCAAGACAGCCAAGCAGTCATTGCTGATCTCTGTTATGAACTAACACTAGTGCTAACAGCTTTTGTTATGCAGACACAAGCGATACCGGTGCACATAACCACATTGAGAAGTTCAGACCGCAGGGTGTGCGAACTCACTCTCTCCCCCAGTGAGCGTATTCTTATTGGCTACCAAACCCGACATTGTGCAGTGGAGATTTATGCTTAGTCACACTAAACCTTATCTTGCAGGCATCCCTCTGGTTAAGTTAGTCCTCTGTTCCCACATCAGTTCCGCATCTCCAAGTATGTCATGATCCGACATTATTTGCGGGCACTGATTGTGCTCGCAGGTCTTTTGCTAATTTGTGTCCTGTATCTTCGTCTAGATGTCAGTGCACAGTATCTTTCACCAGAACTGGACTTGCATGCTGATGCAGCGCATAGCAGAACTTACTTGTCCACAGATACGGCCCGGCCACGATCCCAGTCGCGAGTCGCAATACCACGGGCAAAGTCCATGTAGTCTTACTAGCAACACGACCGGACGTGAATCTTTGCAAGACGCTATTGACAGCCGCGGCTTTGGGCTACCCGGCTCCCACATTGCTAGGATGGGACAAAACACAGGGAACTAAACACCAGATGTCCGGAGGAAGCCATCTCGTCAAGATCTCCGACGGGGCACCGCATTTCGCAGCACTGCCACATGATCTCGATGACGATCTTGTGCTCGTTGCGGACGCATACGGTACGTTTCCATCTGGCTTGCTTGGCAGGACACACAGCTGACCAAAGTTACTACTAGATGTCTGGCTCCAGCTACCACCGGAGATCCTCGTGCAACGGTGGCGCAAAGTGACGAGGGGTGCAGATCTCCGAACATCGCAACGCATGGATAAGAAGACTTCCACACCTATCTTCCGGCACTCTATCGTATTCGGAGCCGGAAAAAGATGCACACCAAATTTATTCCACACGGTTGCATGCTACGCCGTGCCCGAATCTCCGCTCCCTAAGGATCTGTACGGCGCTAACACGGACACGATCGTTGGAGTAAATCGCTGGTCGAGCCTGCGGCAGCGTTACTTGAATGCAGGCGTCGCTGTCGGCACCGTCGGCGATATGCGGCGAATTTTCAGTCACGCCAGTGACAAACTTTCCCAAATCAAAGAACACGAAGAATTCGATAACGGATCGCATGAGTCCGACTTCATCTATCGCGGTTCAGATCAATCAGTGTGGAACACTATTTTCGGCGAGCAGGAGTTCCAGCGTGAAGGGATGAGGAGGGAAGGAAAGCCATATAGCAGCGTCGAGCCATCATGGATGGAAGGAACAAAGATCGATGATCCCATCGAGCCATACTTCACGCACCAGTCCATGGAGAAGGCTACACCAGGACGACACGAATTTGGGATAGCGTTGGACTACTGGTCGGAGGTCACGCAACAGACGATCAATACGGAGCAAGATACTCGGTTCTTGCATTACTCGCGACCACTTACAGAGCAACTAGAGCCCAGTTCACCATTCGACTGTAAGCCGCGCTCTAGGCAACTACCTGCCGACCTACAGAGCGGTTTGCCACCATACTATTCTTCCGGGAATGCAAATGCAACGTGGGCCGACGTTCCGCTGTTCTCGAACATTTGTCTGGACTCAGTGCCCGTTATTGTGCATCACAACGGGATAAAAGCCGCGCGGGAGACGATGTGGCATAAATTTTGGGTTTCGGACTTGCTGAAATCGCTCCGTAAGAGCGACTTTTTCCACAATCGTGTCATCGCTGTGGCTGGGCAAAGCGAATTGCAGATGCTGGATCTCTGTCCCGCAACGACGGATGGGGAGATATTCGGAGGAGCGTAATCGTCGCATGCATGCCATGTTCCGTCATCAATCAGTGGCCATCATGAGTGGTCGGGTGACATATCGCCTGGACCGGAGCTACCATGCACATGCTTTGCGAGTCCAGCTCAGACCAGATCAGGCGAGCACCATCTCCCTCCAAATTCGTCCACTTGTGGCTTGATCTCTCATCGGCATAATCGCGTATGTGGAATTGTCGCTAGAGACTTCGAAGTCGACCTGCTAGACCTTCGAGCAAGTGCGACAAGTTCCTGTTCGGCTTCAGCCCTTGTCTTCCCGCGGCGCGACAGAAATGCTAATAGTAAACGTTCAACACCTTTTACTTGTTTGACTTATCCTCAGGCTTGGTATTATTCGAGGCAATCGTTCCTGACATGTTAATCCCAAAGATCATCAACAATCCCGACGAAGTCCAGCTCGAAGGTCTTGGACTCGCTTACTTCGAGCTCGCGGACCTGAAGCATTTCGAAGAATTCGCCCACGATTTCGGCGTAGATCGCTGGTTCCATTGTCGGGTCGTCTTGATCGGAGATGGTGCTCATGTGTAACCTCCTTTTGGAGGTCAAGGCATTGCGAGTGGCATTCGAGACGCTCGTCAACTTGTCTGGAGGATCCGCTTGCACAACTTACAGGAATAAAGTATTGAACGCATGGGTTGCTGAGCGGACTCAAAGCATCAAGACTGTTGCCATTTCCACAAAGATAAACGAAATACTCTGCAACCAAAAAGTCTCGTTCGCATTCTATGCTCTGCAGTGGGTCGAATGGCTCTTGAGCGTTTTCCTACGCTTGAAGTCGCCATATGACCCGCAGTCAACGGCGGAACGAACAGGATTCCAAGGAGTTACAGGAGGATTTTTCTTACCAGATCACGGTGGAGGGCAGAAGCTTCCACAAATTTATCTCGATTCGATCAGATCAATGGAAGAGAAATCTTGTCCGACAGCATCTTGAAGGAAGAATCGACGCCTTTCCACTTGATCGCGCTTGTAAACGGAAATCAGGACCTAGGATACAGCCGCAAGACATTCGAGGACATGCTATCAGAGTGCCGGATCCCGAAAGCCGTCCTTTCAGCTGCCTCTATGTCAATCGTGAGCACACAGCCTTGTCAACCAGCATCAATGGGCTCTTTCGCTGCTCCTACAGCACGTAAGTTCGCCCCTACGCCCCTCAAACGGCTTTCGCCTAGACAAGCACGTCCTGGGTACGACATCAATGCATTCGAGTCGCGCTTCGGCAAAGATACCAAGTACATTATTACTCGATCGGACTTCTACACTTTTGCTACTTGCAAGGATATGAATGAACTACGAGTGTGTCTGCGCCGTCTTGCTGAAGCTAGTCTGTAGCGCTGCATAACGAAAGCGATGACTTACCATGCAAGATGACTTTGCAGTCTCAGAATGCGATTAGTTTGTGGCATTTGGAGAGGGTGATAATCCGGCCTGTCACTTATTGTTGTCCCAATCAGCATTTAATTTCCATTTATACCAACTATGCCTCCGCATAAAATGCCAACCTCTATTGTGACCAGACCTAACATCCTCGCATCAAGTCCTACCTCCCAACAATCCCCTCGAACACCCTTTCATTATGTTCCACCACTTTTTCCGCAAACCCTCTCTCCCTATATCCCCTCAAAAGCTCGTTCTCCACTTTGCTCCCATCCCAATCCACCGACCAGCTCCCCTTGCCAATTTCCTCACTCATCGCATAAAACAACATCCTCTCCCCCACATCCTCGGCCTTCCCCATCACCAAAGCACCCAACAGAGGCTCCACAACCCATCTCATCACAACACCCAAAACCCCCTTCGCACTCCTTCCCAGTAAACCCGTGCTCGTCAACCCCGGGAAAACATGCACGAAGCTTTTCCCAGAATTCTCAGATTGCGAAGAGAAGTTATCGAAAGATAATGTCATCATCGTAGCGAATTGTCCCGCTGCATTCCCGATCGAATAATTCTTCTTGAGATCGAGATCGTCTTCGAAGATTTTGCCTTCTTTCCCTCCTGCGAGAATCGATATTACTCGCGCGGAAGTCGACATGATTGGCAGGAGATTTTGGATGAAGCGGATGCGGGAGTAATAGCGTAATGAGACGGAGTTGTCCAATCCATCGGCGTTTTCTTCGCGGCCGGTGAAGGAGATGTAGCCTTGTGATAAGAATAGAAGATCAAGTTTGTTGTTCCCTTGTTGTGAGGAGAGGAGAGATTTGATTTCTTGGCTGACTGTATCGACGTTCGCGAGAAGAGAGATGTCGGATTCGAGGAATGTGTAGGTTCCATTTGGGTTGAGGGTTTTGAGGTTGTCGAGGTGAGGTTGGAAAGCCTTTTGGTCGCGGCCAATGATGATGGCGTGAGGGGAGGGGATGTATTTGGCGAACGCTTGGAGGGTCGCAAGACCTATGCCGCTTGTTGCGCCGACGAAGAGAGCTGTTGTGGGAGTGGTGTGGGATTGTTTGAGGGAGGCGTTCGAGGCGCGGATTTCTTTGAGTGAGGAGGGCATGGTTGATGTGGTTCTTGTCCTTTCTCCCGAGGTATGTGGTTTCGTTGATCTTGCTTGTTACTGTTGAGAAGTGGCTGTTCTGCTGCTGGTCCTGCTTTTCTTACTGTCTGTGAATGATAGGAACGCACTGGGCGTCGCAAAGCCATCTACTTATCCTCTCCTACCTCTCTCGCGTCGCAAGCGAGACAGGATCAGTATATCCGGCTTAAACATGTTGGTGACCAACATCTCGCGGTCTCGCGGCTTCCCGAATAGAGGATGTCGTGCGCAGACGTTGAAGCGGAGATATGCAGCAACGTGCCTGAGGGATTGCTGAGGCATCACGCCTTCGGCCAAGAGCCAGCGAGCTCTGGGTGGATGACGCATGCAGGGCGCTGACAAAATTGTGGCTTGAAGGAGCGAGGCCGGATTTAATCGATCCTCCGGACATCACCATCTGGACTTCACACTTCAGACACAGTGACAGACTCCACTGCACTGCATTCAGAGAAGAAAATCTGATCAACAGCAAAGCACTTCTTTGGTATTTTGCCGCGTGGAATCTCACCAAGATTATTGGGCCATTGGACCTCGATTACATGGACATTCCCTTCCTCCCGTAACCACAACGACAAGGACAAGATTTCTCTCGAGTAATTGTGGTCTTGCGTCTCTCGCCTGGACACTTGACACGCTGCTTTCCGATATGAGCATGGACCCGGAAGCATTTGCGGTTGAAAACATCATTGAGGCCGACGTCCAGGAACCATAGAGGAAGGCTGGAGCGCATGCACTGCCCTTGCGCCAAGGCGCGCGGCTGGGGCTGAGCTGTATGTGTAACGCTGCATTCGCGCAGCAGCGTCTATTTCTCTCCTTGAACTTCTCCAAGACGGCAGGTATGGCTCTGCTTCGCATTGCGTCAGTGCCTCATAACCTCCATGGACAAGCACTTTGCCTTGCGATGCAGCACAGAGACGAAGCCCTCCAGGCTCAGCGACCCGAGGACTGCTAGTTTCTACGAATGCAAAGACCTACCAAGATAGCGCAGAGATGGCAACGAGAGACTCCTTAAGGGACTCGACATCATGTCGGGGCACGGTTCCGAATGCTACAATGTACAGTCCCTTGGAGCCCGGCCAGATTCGAGTATTGCACCTCCAGCCAGCTCAAGAGGTCGCAGCTCCTCTTGTTGGCGTCTTCGAGGTCATCCAAATCGGCAGTGATGCAGAATACGAAGCGTTGTCTTATACCTGGGGTCAGGATTTCGGAGAGCCCATAGCATCGACGCTAGAGTCGTTAAGGTCTTCGATACGCAACGCCTCGATGCAAGAATCGGTATTCTCAGCCTATCAGTGCGAGCCTGGCGAAGTTTGGATACACAAAGTCGCAGTACCAACTACTGCGAACCTGCACGCCGCGCTACGGAGATTGCGCTATCCGGATAAAGCCCGAACTTTGTGGGTCGATGCTATCTGTATTAATCAGGACGACCTTGTGGAACGGTCTGCTCAGGTTGCCTGCATGGCACAGATCTTTCCAGGAGCAAGCCAAGTAGTCGCATGGATTGGCGAGGACTCTTTATTTCAGGACGGGTATTATTTCTTCCGTCGCTGCCGTTCATTCACGAATTTCTGGGAGGATCAACACTCAGGTCCTTCGCGAAGGCTCAGAAAGCCATTCAGGCCGCTCCGCGTGTTCAAGGAACGACGTTACTTCCAACGCCGTTGGTGCATACAGGAGGTGGCATTTGCTCAAAGTGCGATGCTAAAGTGTGGCCCCTGGGAAATTCCATGGTCCACGTTCATCGCTGTTCTTAGCGCAAAGCCAGGCTTAGGCCTCGGGACTATCACAACACTTGCCACGATCACAGAGGAAAGAAACACGATTCAAGCGATGACAATGCTATCCCGATGGAAGTGTCTGGACAAACGTGATTTTATCTATTCAGTTGCGAGGACTCTGCAACTTTGCTCAGATTGTCCAGAAATCGCGATTGACTACAGCTTGGACTGGCCGACCGTCTACACCAGCTTTACCCGCGACTACATCCAGCTGAATGGATACTCTGCTGCCTGGAATATTATCATCATCGCTGCCTTTCAGATTGCAATGCACCGCGGTGATCTGCCTTCCGAGACGCATAGCTGGGTGCCTGATTGGACAGACTTCGAGGCGGTCCACTACATGCAGTCACACGATCTTGACTTCATGATTGAAAGCCGAGCCCACGTAAAAGACGACGACAGCACAGTCACATGTGACGGTCATAGCATCAAGATCGACCTCCAGTATCTTGGCCAGAGGAGAATCCCGAAGGCTTCTGGAAATGATTCCTTGCGGAACGATTGTTACTACGGATTACCAGCGGAGTACAACTCAGGAGAGATAGATTGTGCGCTGGTCCTGAGGAGATGCGGCGAACAGGATATGACTTTCCAGCTTGTAGGATATGACTGGCCAGCGCCTCGTGAGTGCGCCATAGCATCAGAGGTGCACAGAATCACTATCATGTGAACCCTTCAATCAACGAAGCTTAGACACATGCCCGAGAGATCCACTACAGCATCGCAGTACATTGTCAACCACAGGTATTCGCACGACAGGAAATCGAGGCAATCTTAAAAGTAGCTACATTTCATGCAAGAAGTCAATAGCTCGACTGAAATGCTGCTTCGTGTAAATTGAGCAGCGCTCAATACAATCGCAGTTCAGACTAGGGTTGACGATGGTGTACACAATTGCAGTCTGCCGTAGCTTCACAGAATATTGTGGTCCTGCTTCTCCGTCATTAAGAAGCAGGGTATTTTGCAGCAATTCCAGGCAAAGACAGACCCGCGCTTTGGCAACGACTTGAGGTAATGCTATTGCGTGAACGCTATTGTTTCAGAAAAGGAGCAACAGAAGGTCAGCTGTACGCGTACGACTAGTTGGCTTCGTTTTGACACGGGTTGTTGCTTTTGTCACTGTACTGTCTCGTGACCGGTGCAGAGAGACCATAATCATGGTGAAGCAAGGAGAGCATTCAGCAGAAGATCGTCACCGCTGCCAACGTCTTCTGGTCAATGGACATGTCTCTTGTCTGCCCAAGGACGGTGTCACACGCTGAAAGTAGCCTCGCGTTGTTATGCCGATACGAGTGCAGTCTCGATTTGGGAGTATTGTAAAACAGTCATGTAGGCCTCTCGGCGGCGTCATGAAACACTTACTGATCTCGTTTCCACGAAACTAGATTTCCGAGAGAGCCCAACGATGCGAGCTAGCAGCTATCGCTGTCATCGCTCAAAATTACAGGACATTGAGTCACTAAGTTGCCATGCCCGATCGCAAGTTCGAGAGCCACAGCGGTCGGTCAGAGCAACTTTACCTCGCTGGGTCCGCGTCTGGGAACGCCTGCTCGCACTGACAAGCTGGTCGTCCAAGGCAGTACCAAAATCGTTCAGGGCGACAGAGACCAGCAATCACGCACGAAGTGATCGAGCCGGTCGATAACTTTCGAAGTCTCTATGCAGAGGTGAAGCAAGATAGCAGGGGACATCTACCGTCATTTCGCGGAGGGATCTCTGCACTGGCAGTCGGTCGGCCAGTCGATCCTGCGCGGGTTCGAGAGCTTTCCATGTCGAAAGGTTGGAATCCTGCTGCATCGTCTGACGATCTTGACACTACGGGTCAATAGGTCGACTCCAAGACTGTGAGTAGATCGAGCAGCGCCCATGTTCGACGATGTGCTGGTGCCAAACAACAAGTGACTGCCGAGATCACACTCCTTTACGTTGAATGCACACGCTGAAGCAATCCGATCTCTGTCCAATTCCTATGATGTGTTATAGAAAGCCATCGAAGACATTCGTCAATCCTGCTCGACTGCGGCTCATCAGGGGTAATGTGTTGGCGTTGCGTAGCTGCGGCATAAAGTTTCGCCATCTCCCGGTTTTTCGGACTCGATCATGCTGACATGCTGATGCTAGGGCGTTGCGCTGCGCTGCCCAATGCCCAGGGTCTGTGGATGCCCATCCCGCAGGACTGGGTCAACGCTACTCTTGTCAATTAGCTGTTTGGTGAATTGAGTTATTGCTCGCTCTAAGTGGAGCGAAGAGCGGTGGTGCGCGGTGCAGTACGAGAATCACACACGGAGTGAACGATACCTTACACCCGGAAGATGAGAGACATTCTTGCTGCCCAATGTCGGACATTGTCGTGAACGACCTGCGTATTTGTTTCATGGACGAGGGGCATATCGTGTCTACGTGGACCTTGCTAGACGCGGTCGGAATGGTGGACCCTGCTGTGGTTGTCGTCGTGCTTGCTGGCTTGCTTCTCCGCGCTGCGCTGTGCCCTGACGTGATGTGATACCGGGATGTCGCTGTCAACGACATGTGAGAAACGTAACGGAGCTGGAAGAGACGGTCATCGCGCTCGACATCACAAGCTTAGGGGATTTTTGGGAGATGCGAGATTGCCGCGTCTGGTGCAGCATGTGCAATAATAACCTTTCCGCGTTTTCGCTCACCGCTGAAGATGTGGAGGTGGAAGTTTGCCCCTCGCATGGTCGAATCGGCAGATGGAGGGCTCGCGTGCGCTTCATTCGGGAGTGACGCTGTGAAGGGGCATTCCCGTGTTGGGGCGATTGGCGATAACCATGTCTTGGGCTGTTGAAACAGGCAGTGGAAGGGAAGAGGTGAGGTTGCGGTGCGCGATGTTTCTCGTCTCTTGAAACGCGTCTCGTGATGGTGCTGCCTTCGCTTAGCCAGCAGACTGCGTGTCAGAATGTGCAGTGTGACGATTTTCTTGCGGAAGGGACGTCTCAAATCTTTCTCGCAACGGAACATCTCTGCCAACAACAACAACGACCTCTTCGACCCATCACCGATAGCCTGCTGCAGCACGGGCGAGCATGCAGCATCTTCATCAGCACCACGCTGAGGCATTTCCGTGTCAGACTCGCGCCTAATTTGGGCGCGGCGATGTGCTTGGCGGTGGGAAAGCGGACCTCACCGCCTCGAGCTGCTGCAGCACCAGGATGCACCTCCGCACGCACGTTGCTTGACGACTGACGCCACGCTACAAACCGCTGCTGGCCGTGGAGCGTCGTGGGGATGCCCGCGGCAATCGCAAAACCGTTGCTGAGATGCGCTGCTCGTGAAACAGCAGACGGCTACAGCCAGAACGAACACCCATTATGCTGAGTATACCACGCCATCCGCACCTGAGACGGCACCGAGGACGACGTGGCGCGGGAGTGTTGCATGTGAGATCAGCACCCGAAGCTCGCACGGCAGCCCTTCGAGAAATGGTGCTGGAAGAGGGCAGAATCTTGCCTTCCGCACCGATCGAGCGCGGTGCCTTGACGTGCAGGGCGAGGCCGTGAGCCTTGCAGCGCGCCCAAGGACGAGCAGCAAATGAGCGGCTGCCACAAAGCCGCACGTTCATGCACTCGTCAGACGCCGGCCCACTCCAATGCTGCTGCTGCTGAAGCTGACCCTGCGCGCGAGAGACATCGCAGCCATTGCAGATTGCGTGCAGTCGTCGTTGCAGTCGAGTCTTGTGCGACACTCAGTGCGTGGCTCCTCGTGGCCGCTGCCTTTTCGTCGTGGCGCTCGCCGTGCCACCGGCCTGCCACGCTGGTGGGACTCGTCTGGCCCGCTGAGCTCACCTCGACTGGTCCCGCTTCATTGAACGCGATGTCGTCCTGCGTTGAACTCTCAGGCACAGCAGCTCCGCGCAATTTGGCAGGAGCTCCGCCTGTGCTGCTCAGCGTCGGGCATTTAGCTTCTGTCAACCTGGTGAGTCCTGGACGAGACCCTGACCGCACACCACACACGACCATCCATGGCCCACTGCAGATGGCGGTGGCTGCAGCTTGGCTAGAGCTGCTGCTGTTCATTGACAACACATCGACCGCTGCGGTCCGCGATCCCACAGACAGACAGCTCGCACGTTGCACTGCACCACACCGCGCGCCGCATCGCCAGAGCGCGCCTATCTAGCATCCAGCCCTCTCCATCTCGTCCCCGTCCGGCGTGAGGTTCGTACTCGCGGGGTCGACTTATCAACGACTGATGAGATACTCACAACCCGGTCACCAAAAATCCTGCTCCCGCCCGGGAATCCTTTCGCGTGCACTCACCATCGTTGTATGAGAAACGTCATGGCCAGCCCGACATTCCTTGCTCTCGTCGTCAGTCTGGAACGGGCACAGCGTGGATGCCACCAGGATCTGCATCTTTGAGACGTGGTCCCACTATGCAGTAGTTGCCGAGCTCTGCGGTACCTAGCGCTCGCGCGCGCTGGCTGGCGCTATCGAAGCTGCCGCTGCCCAACAGCACTGCAGCTGTTTTTCCGAGCCCACATCAGTTCGAGCATGGAGCGAATGCACGACATAGTGCTACTCCCCATCTCCGTCGCTCGCTCGCCACTGGCCCAAGCCGCGCATTCCTGACAGCTTCCTAGCCGCCCGCCGTACCTGACGCATTGACTGACAGATGATCCTCGTCGCGAGCAGCAGAGAAACTTCGCGCCTTTCCCGCCAGCTGTGCTGTAGAACGACGCCTGGGGCCCATCTCGATCTGCACCTAGATATTGTTGTTACCTGCGGAGCTCATGCTCTCCGCCTCTCGATCATCAACATCCTCTGGCCGAAACGTGCGCCAGCACATCAACTATGGGTCCTGACTTCCGGGTAGCCTCGAAGCAGCATTGCAGCTCTTCATCTCATCTTGTTGCCATGTCCACATTCTTGGGTTCGCCGTTCCTCTTCACCGGTGCCGACCCTCCTCGCGTGTGATCGTCTTCCTTTTTTCTCACAGCGTTCCATGTCGCTGGCATAGCAGCAGTATATATCCACCCACCATCGGGTTGTCGTGAACACTTACTTACGCATTCGGCCATTCACATACCGCCTCGACTTCTCTGGCCTGACCACCATCCAGCACTTGACTACACCGCTTGTCATCACTACTACCGTGGCTCTCGTTGGCGCCCTTACATTATCGGATCCACGACTGCGGTGCTACCATCACGACGAATATCAGAAGAACCTTTTAAGCATCGTGCTGCAGCCATCGACTGAAATTGGTCAACACTAGCCCGTCCCCTACAGCCACGCAGAACCTCATCGACCTGATTGGAGCCAACATGTTCTACACCATGTACCTGTCGAGTAAGTGTCGTTTGTCAACTGCCTCTTTCCAGCAACGACTGCATGAGAGGCTTCTGTTGCGCTCTTCCAATATGGAAACAATAGCATCGACTAACACGCCTCACTCTAGGTGTCTGCCAACGACGTCAGTGGCCCGAACCTCACTACGAGCCCTATCGCACCCGTTCGGGCTGGCATTGCAAGGTCCGTGTCAACAATCGGGAATACTGCACCGAAGTGCCCTATGCTTCGGAAAGTCTGGCACGAGATGGAGCCGCTCAGAAGGGATACATGATCTGCCGGAACTTTTCTGTCAATGATGGCATGGGACCTGGCCAACGACCTGGGCAGACTGTACAAGGTCTACCTGTTGCCATTGGCACTGGAAGAGGTGGCAAGAGGGGCTCTGCTGCAAGTTACGATACTGCTAGCACGGATGGAACTAGCAGCGGTGGCAACAGTCCTCGCAGTACCGAAAGTGGATTCGAGCAGCAGATTCGACAAGTCACTCAACAGGTGCCCAAGCCGTCGACGCAACGACCTCGCCGGACGAAGGCCGCTACCGACGGATATATGTGCTATTGTCAACGAGCACCTGTTCGTGCCTACGGACGATGCGGATGGTGTTTGCAGGAGAGTGGATGGCAGTGAAGCTGGTGGCTACGACGACCACGACAACGACAATGACGAAAAGCCCAAGCATATCATCATTAGGAGCGAGCGTGTTTCCCATTGGAGCAGCATCTGTCACTCTTGTGTTTCCTTTTACCTGTGTACGAGAATGGGTGCCGCGAGGCATATTTGACGAATATTTAACGAATTTATTACTACCTGGAATGGAACGGAATGGGTGGAACGAGAAGCATTCTACTCTACTCTATATTATTACGATTATCACGACGAAAAATTCACGACGACGAGACCACTGTCATTTCACTGGCGTTCATTCGTTGTTTTACACTCTTTTGTTTCAAGCATTACTTCCTTCCTGGCAACGCCAACCTCCTTCACTGGCACCGACAACGCTACTTTCGGACTGACTGATGGGACTCGCATCTGCACTGCGGAGTGGAAAAGTGGACAAAAGCTTCATTGCGAGGATCCATCATCGTTTGGGAAATTGCCACCAGGATTGCGATAATATCATCAAAGATGCCAAACGAACAAGTGGGTCGTGAGCGAAGGAAACCAAAAAGCGAGGCGAAACCAAAAGCGCGTTGCTTGTTTGTTGCCTGCGCCAGATTTGACCGAATGCAAAAGGTTGAGATGGAACGCGCGGCAGAGTAAAAGGACTGTCGCATGTGGGACCTCACTCTGCAAAATTCTGTAGCAGTCTTTGCTTCGGGCAATGAGAGCCATACGGAAATGAAGACGTGATGCGAGGGGTTTTGGGTGACAAGAAGCTTTCGTTGGAAGGCAGTTTTGTTGCAGTCATCAAGGACACATTACATTCATTCGTTAACATCTATGTCTCTTCTTTGAGGTTGCATCGCTCATTTTGGTTTCGTTCGTTGCGCTGGCTGCTGTCGCGTTGTGAACGGGAGGACTTTTCTCCCAACCATTTCCTTGGCTCGGCGGCATTCTCGCTCTCTCGCTCAACAACAGCGATGCGACGCCACACTCACTCGCTATCTGCAAGTGAGCTGACAACAGATCCCAACGAAGCTGCGCGAATCCCAAGTCGAGCCACATTTTCTCATCGTCATGAAATCGCAGATCTTAAACCCTGCGTGGCCTGTACGCAGCCTTCTCAATAGGCGTGAACTCGCCCGTAGCAATAATATCCCTGCTCGAGAAACCGACTTCAACACCGATCTTGGCACCTTCCGAGATCTTCCACTGCTGAGAGTAGATGTCCCAGTGGGAGATATCACGACGGTTGAGTTCGAAGGTAACCTCCCGGCTCTCACCAGGCTCGAGGTGAACCTTCTCGAATCCACGAAGGACGCGTGGAGGAGTGATAGCCGAGCCGGCGATTTGTGGAAGAGCGAGGTAGAGTTGAGGAACAGTGGCGCCAGCAATGTCGCCAGTGTTGGTGACGGTGGTCTTGATGGAGTAGAGTTTCTCCCAGAGGGCTGGGTTACCGCCGACGGCAACTGGGAGGTCTTCTGGGAGGGCAGCAATTGGACCTTCGGTGAGAGGGGTGATCTCAGCGCCCTCGAGCTCGAAAGTGGTGTAAGAGAGACCGAAACCGAATTCGTATTGGACGCTGAGGTTGTAGTAGTCGAAGTGGTGGTAGTCGGTGAGGAGACCCTCTTCGAAGTCGTCTTGCCATGCGTTCGGGTCGTCGGTCTCGAGGAGCTCGGTGGAGTTGATGATTGGGACGAAGTCGTAGTCGTTCACGCCCTTGGCAATGGTGTATGGGAGCTTGCCGCTTGGGTTGATTTCACCCCAAAGGAGGTCGACGATCGAGTTGCCGACTTCTTGGCCGCCAAGGTGAGCTGCGACGATGGCAGTGACGTTGGGGTGATCAGCGAACGGCAGGACGTTCAGGCCGGCAGAGTGAGTGATTACGACGGTGTTAGCACACTCCTTAGCAACAGCCTCAACAACACCAGTACCGTTGAAGTCAGGAAGCAGGCTAGTGCGGTCGTAAGCCTCAGATGCCCAGGTCTTGAGGAAGACGAGGCAGACATCTGGAGGCGATGGGAGGACGCGAACGAAGCCATTCTCCTCAGCAATGATGGTGTTGTTGAGAATGTACTGGACAAGAGCACCCTCGCCAGCCTTGGCCTTGATGGCCTCGAGTGGGGTCACCACGTAGGTGTGTCGGCCAGTACCAGAGCCTCCCGCGGTAGGAAGTACACCGAATTCGTAGCCAATCTCCTGGGTAAGCTTGGCAAAGTACAATCCATCATCAATGTCACCAGCATCGTTACCGAAAACACCGATGTTTTGTGGGTTCTTGAGCGGCAGAGTGTTGTTGACGTTCTTCAAGAGGACCGAACCTGCGGAGCCAAGCTCGCGAATGTGCTTGACTCTCACGGCATTGCGGAGATCGACCACCTCATCGCCATAGGTCCAGTTGTAGCGGTACTGGCTGGTGTTCCATGTGCGCTGAGTAGATGGAGTCGATGGGTCGATAAGTGGGTAGTCCTGGTCCTGACCCAGGTAGAAGTATGGGGCCATGATGCGGTGTGCCATGTCATCCAGACGGCTAGCAGCCAGACTGCCGTTGTTGACCGAAGTGGTAAGGTTGGCACCCCAGAAGGATGGCTGAGATACCTGGAACTCAATACCACCGGGCATGTTCATGTCGAGACCTGCATCTGCAGCGTGGTATCCAGCGTGTGTTGCCATCCAGTCAGAGACAACCCAGCCCGGGAATCCAAGCTCTTCCTTCAGGATACCGTTGAGAAGCTTGCTGTTTTGGCAGGCGTATGATGCGTTCAGACGGTTGTATGAGCACATGAAAGATGCCACACCAGCATGGACGGCATCTTGGAAGGGCCAAAGGTAGAGTTCGTGCATAGTTCGGTCGTCGATGTTCGAGGAGATGGCTTCAATGGTGATGTTGTTGTCGTTCGTGGTTGGGTTACGCTGAGTCTCTTGCTCGTTACCGATCAAGTCTGTAGTCGCGTTAGCAATTTCGAACAGCGTCAGAAAGAGTTCTATTTCACTTACGCTTTGCGCAAGCTTGAACACCTCGGTCTTGGTGTCCCTTGATGGTCTCGTACATGAAGACACCAGTCAGGTATGGGTCCACGGAGAAACCTTCCTATGGGGCATTGTCAGCTTGACTTCCTCTTATGCCGATCTCAGTTGTATGTCTTACCCAGTTTCTACCTCCAAGACCACTCCGGCCAAGAGGACCAGCGACAGGTCCAAGAATGACCTGAGATCCCTTCTCTCTGTACTCGTCTGCGATGTGTACAGCTCTCTCATATGCGAGTTTCTTGTCCCAAGAAGCACCAACAGTCAGGCCTGTAGTGGCTGTCAGCATCATAAATCTTGAGGCAGGCACGAAAGGGCGTTGCTTACCTGCGGGATAGACATTTGCGTAAACTGCTTGACGTATGGCGAGAGGACCATCTTGGAGGCAAAGACCATTGAACCCAAGGCGAGGAATGGGTGCAATGTTTCCAACGCAAGGTCCCTCAGTACCAGTAACGAGTGCTGACTTCTCTTCAGTAGTCAACTGTGCAACCCACTCCTTGGCCTTCTCGAGAGCTTCCTCCCAGCCAATGCCAGTGATGTTTGCTAAGCGCGGGTTAGCATCAATCAGCTGGGTATAGTGCGTCCGTTCTTACGCGATGGATAGACTGGGGGACTTGTGGTGTAGTCCTCGTGGTTCCAGGCTGGAACACCTGGAGTGGTGGTCTCGTTTTGTCCATTGACCAGAGCGAGAGATGCCAAGAAGGCAGTCGCTGCGCGCAGCTTCTCTGAACGAACCATGATGATTGATTATGCTAGACGTCCAGTAGCACAATTGAAGCTCACAGCTTTCGAATCGCAGAGACGACGAGAAGCCATCGTTAAGTACTCTCACACGGCCGCTCATCGGCCACAGATCGACAACAATGCCATCACAATATTTCCAGCCTATCCACTGGAGCCACTCACGATGCAACCCTCGTGGCCGACACGATGCCTCTCGCGGTGGTGTCGACCGCGCCAAGAGTGTCGTGACGCCGTTTTTCTTGAAGCTGCGGAGGAGCTAGGAGGTCAGTGCACATGGTACTTGTCGGGTATTGACCAAGAAGAGGAAAGTAGCTGCAGGTTTATGTTCTTGGCGGTCCCTCTATGATACGGAAAAGGGCACGCGGCCCTTAAGAACACGCCTCAATCTTAGGTGAGGCTTGTGCTTATGTGGAGAATGCTTCGAAGTAAGTTTCTCGATCCATCGGGCAGCCTCTCCAATACTTGGGGTAAGACTGAGCCATTTCGTGACGTCCTTGAATGTTCTGACAGACCTCTCTGGTATTGGTAGGCTGCTATTTCGAAGGTGTTCACGACATCGTACAGCCTCTCAAGCCCTCGGCCGAGGCAGTGAATCACAGTCTAGTGACGCTGGTTCACGCACGATATCGTGGTCCGGTTGAAATGAATTTTGCAACAGGGTGGATCGTTGTTCCCTTGTGTTTCTCCACCGTGATCGAGGCGCGCTCCAGCTTCACTCCAGACCCCACTCAACTTCTCTCCAGGCCCACTTTGGTAGCGAAGATGGAGGGCCGAAGTCATACCAGCCCGCTAGTCGGCAATAAGTGACTCGTGACACAGAGGATTATGCTAAAGACCACCGGACGTAGCAGAGAGTGGCAAATTCCGATGTTAGCATCCGATCCGTCTTATGTGCCTCCGTCACGATCTTCTTGTGCGTTGCCGCCAGACGCCGAATCTTGAGTGCCATCCAGGTACGTGTGCTGCACTTGTGAGGCGTAGTTCGGGCTCCGCAAAAGCATAGCCGAATGAGGAGGCTGGCCTCGAGAGATTTTCGGCGCAAATTGCCCACGGCGAGCCCTCAAAAGTCGGCATTTCATCGTCAATGAGGCGGCAATTGCAGTATGGCGGAAACGAGGGCCGAAGTTCCAGCACCAGCGGACCGCAGTGCGTTAGTACGCGATGTTCGCAGTGGTATTGGTCTGTACGGGCCGAGCGGTGACATCGTGGTGCCGACGTCGTTGTTGTTGGCTGTCTGTTGACGCTGCCACTCTCACCAGTTCCGGTTACGTGAGACGATGCCAAGCCAAAACCGTCGGCTTCCGGCTCCGAGCCCTACACTAGTGGAGAAACATCGGAGCAGCAGCCGAGCTAACAACACCGCACACTTCTTGGCCGCAATGCTTTGACATGCTTCTTGGGAAGCAAATGGCGCTGAGAAGCTACGCTAGCCCGCGATGCCCGTAGACGTAATGGAGCAAGTGGTCCTCGCCATCACTTGAGAGAACTCGGCTTCGCAACCGCAACCTCGAAGATCAGGAAGATGCCTTTCGCTGCGGCCGCAGCGCCCGCCTCCAGTCACGAATACCACATACCCAAGCATCTCCGACTTAAGACATTTTGCACTGGCCGTCTCGAGAATTTATAGTCACGAGATGTGGTATAATCGGGTCTAGAGCACGCGGAGGGAGTATCTCATGGCGCGAGAAATCACACCTCATCGAGACGTGTAGTAAAGACGGGGTAAGAGCAGACACTGAAGAATGCTACCATCTGCAGATCCGCGACCTGTTCGGGTGTGTAGTCGAGACGCATATCAAGAGAAGAGAGGAAAGCGTCTCGATAGACCAGGCACCAGTGTCCTGTCAAAATATGTGGTAGGGACGGGGATGGAGGAGAGCGCGATAGCTTCTCACGTTTCATTGTCAAAGTGCATCGCCGGTTGTCAGCTTTGGGACACAGCAACGCCGCATCTGTATTTCAAACTGATTGGAGCCACTGAAGGGGTGAAAGGACATTGCAAGACCCACAGTGCCCGCTGGATCGTTCAAACAACAGCGACTCCAGTCAAATGAGGCGATGCGTGCTTGCTTTTTCGTACCGGATATGAAAGGTACTTCCTGTTAAGTATCCGTGGATCTAAGTTCACGCCCTGGTCGCGCCGTCCGCGGAGTAGAATGCCATTTGCACTTACATGTCCTCGAAATTCCTCGGCGTCGACATCTTCTACGACTGTTACCTTCCTCGCATCGACCACGTTCATGTTGAAACCACGTAACTCGACCCGGCACTGTCCGACCGAGCCGGTCTTCGTATGTTCTTCAAGGAGACCAACGTGGAACCCACGAGTTATTCAACCTGTATTACTGGCGCAGCTCAGAGCACTCAGAGGAGTGTAGACACGATGCATGAATGTAGCTGATGCCTGGTACCAATCCGCTGGCAGCTCTTAAACACAAAGAAAGGCGTCAACTGGTTGCATTTCCGCCAAGCCAAAGACACCGTCGCTATATGTCTCGGTCAAAAGCTCCATATCTTCGCCGTTCAGATACAATGGACCTCACTACGGAGCGCATGTCTCGTCCCGGAAGATGGAGTAGCTGGCGATACAGTGAACCCATCGGTGCCATTCGACAGAACTCCTTGAGTCTCCCGACAGCGTGTCTCCTCGTTCACATGTATTATGATATGAGCGACGGAGTAGCCGTTGCGAATGGACACCCTGCGCACGGCAAGTAAGGACCAGGATGTTCATATTGTGGTAGGATGTCCTCTAATATGTGCGCTGGCACATAGTGGCGATAAAGCTCTGGCCAGCAAAGTCGACTATCATAGCCTTCGTGTGGGCAAGCATGCGGTTCGCGGATGATCTTGGTGTACTCAAACAGGCTCAGTCTGAGTACACTGTCATCATATTGTAGTGATTGTGGCGGCTGCGGGAAACTGCACGGGCTTTTCAAGCCTTGATAACCCAAGCAGCGACCGGCGCTGGAGCATGCTGACAGCTTGAAACTCAACTCAAAGCTCTCGATTTTGTAGTGTAATACATGTTTGCAAAATGCACCACCTCTCGGATAAGACACTGCTTGTCCTTTCTTCTTGTTGCCCTTGTTTGTTGAGTGGCGAAGAATGGCGTCGATATGTTCTTTGGTCCATCTTCGGACGCCGATCTGGATTACGAACTCAATTTGAAAGAGTGTATACATTTTCTTGCATCCATGATAAGCAACTGTTGGTGGTAACACAAAGCAAAAATCAGCATCTTTGTCATGATTGACAGTTCGCTTGCCATGGTCGAGGGGATCACCGAAACCCAGAGTAACGTGCTCATCAACAGTCTCCCACCATGCGAGCATCTGATTAACATCACAAGGGCCGCGATAGCCCACTATCCAGGAGTACTCAAATTCTCGAAGAGTGCACGTAAGGAGGAAGTCCGGGTCACGCATTAGGGCAGCGTAACAGGGAAGCGCTGGCGGGTTGTCGTCTGCAATGCCCGTAGAGTTCTATATCTCTAGAGCCTGAGCCAAGCATTCCTACCACTCTTCCTGGAACAATAGATGTGGTAGCAGGATGTCATCGACGTCGCGAATCTTGGAAAAGTTCGGCTGTTCTTGGAACCGCCGCTCAGCAAAAAGCGCGCGCTCATAGTTCGACATTTGAAGAAGCACTCTGTCGTCTGACACCCATCGATGAGGATCCGTGGTGTGAGGTTGCACAGTGCTCTGAGCATGGGCACAAGCAGTGTTTGAGTTTCCAGCAGGCCCGGAAACATCGTTGCATTGCTGTCGGCATTGCTGTCACCATTGCTGTCGGCATTGCTGTCGCCATTGCCGTCGCCATTGTTGTCGCCAGTGAGGTCCATGTCTCCATCAAATTGTCTGCCAAGTGTGAACGACTGCTCTTCAATATTATCAGACTCGAGCACGGTAGCTGGTTCGCGCTCAGCGAGGTCCGCGCCTTCATCAACTTCCCTGTCAAGTGCAGGCGAATCCTCTCCAATATCGTCAGACTCGAGCACGGTCGCTGGTTCGTGCTGTCCCTCGAAGTCTTCAGCATTCAGCTCAGGCTCGTCCGCTGGAATTCTCGATTTGCTGTCGCTTGCGTTGTTTCTGGTACTTTTATCGGAAGATTTTGAGTAAGCCGATGCTGGTGTAGAGTACATGGCGTATTCAACTATGCTTTCTTAATTGTAGTAGAGCTGACCCCTTATCGCGGCCTTAGATGTAGTGCAACCAGAATTCTCTGCCATTAGATTCAAGCGGATAAGAAGATGAGAATATATGCTTCCGCGACCGAACAACATTTGTCCTATGTTAAGCGCTGGAGGCCGACCTGAAGCATATACTCAAGGCGAATAAGCGAATGTAGTTTTCCGTATGCAGTACAAGGAGCCGTTGGTGGTAACATATAACAAATCTCTACGGACTTGCTCTTCTCCACCCATACCCGAACGCCTATAGACAGAGTTACATGGTCCTGAACGTTCTCCTAGAATTCGATTATCTAATAAACTATATAAGGCCCGCAGTAGCCTGCCGCCTAGGAGTACTCGAACGCCCGCAGAGTGCAAGTATAGACGAAACGTAGGTCTCGAATTAAAGCAGCGTAGCATGTGATTTCTGGGGGATCGTCGTGCTCGATGTTAATTCAGTTCTAGATGTTTGTGGCCATTTTTTAAACAATAATCCCATTCTTTCTAGAATAATAGATGTGGAGGCGGGATTTCTAAAGGGTTTAAGTCTGGACAGAATGTTGGCTCCTTCTTGAACTTTCGCTTAGCGAAAATAGTACGCTCTTCATCCGACATTCTAGACACCCTGTTGTCAGACATCCACCGGTGAGCATGACTCTGAGACGAGTATCGAGCTGCACCAGAAGCAGTGCCGTGAATGTCATCATATTCTGCACGGAGTAACTGCGACTTCTTGGTTTTAGAGCCCCTCAAGCCAGCTCCAGAGTCAACGGTGTTGTCTACCGAAGCGATGTGCGAAGGAGTCTCTAGTGAAAAGTTGCGTGCCGTTGCTTCGTCCTCGCTGTCCGGGTCTGGTGCAGGTTCCTCAGCTCCAGACTCAAAGTTATTGTCTTTCGAAGCGGTGTATGAAGAAGTCGCTGGCGAAAAGTTGCGTGCCGTTGCTTCGTCCTCGCTGCCCGGATCTGATGCAGATTTCTCGTTCATTTCTGGTAGGGTGAAGTATGCAACCGATCTCGTACGCGTCTTGCCGAACAGCACATTGGTCCTCTCTATCGTGGAAATCTCCAGCTTGTTGACGAACTCACTGGGAGCGTACGTCTTCTTGACAGTGCGAGTAAAGAGTAGCGCCACGTTGCCCCATTCTTCAGTGTCCACCCTCTCAGATGCGGGCAGCTTCGCATTCAGTCATTCATGCGCTTGTTGCATCTCGTCCACCTCCCACTCACTTGGTTCCATTGTCTGATTTGCCCAAAAGATCTTCTCATCGATGTTGCTGAAGTTCGCCAGCTTGACGCTCACGCCAACCGTATAGGGCCAAAAACTCTTCAGCCTCACTCTTGCCGCCATGTTCGATGTAGTCCGGACCGCGCGTGGAGGAGGCAGGTTCGGGCGATGGACGACTGCGCAAGTTGCGTGATGGTATCGGCGTCTCTATGTCGGGCTGGTCGCGAGGAGTGAATCTTTTCGAAGATGGCGCCATGCTGGCGATAGTGCGATGAGCAGCCTGAGGATTCTACACCGATGGCAACGGCCGATTATCGCGCAGATGGTGAAAAACCGAGGCGGTGTATTAGCGCAACGAAAGAAGGACGTGACAGCGTTGGTGCTGCTGCAGAAGTCGCGCGAGCAAAGCCGCACTTGCCTCACAATGTGAGCTCCTTCCATTTCTCGAGGCATTCGTGGGGTTTCTCCTCACATTGTGCTTGCCATCGATGGGGAGCCACCGTAGCAAGCCACATAGACAAAGAGAAACTGCCGAACTATAAGCATAACGGGATTTGCCTGCCCAGTCCTGTCTGTCCATTTGTATTAGCAATATTCTCGGCCTTAGATGGACGCAGTATCTCTTTTCAAGAGGTGCCGCAGCCTCACAGCCACAGGAAGTACATTCTAGCACCTAGTGTCAGCGTTACGTTCGTTGTGTTTCGAGCTACTTCTTCCAAGACGAAGATCACTTCAACGTGGGGTCCAATGCCTGAGTCCGCGTTCAGCGGTGCTTTGTATACTTTATGCAGAAGCTCGAACTAGCAAGGAGCGCTGACGTACGATGTTTAGAACATCTGCCGGTTTCTCATTTCTACTGGCAAGAACACCAGGACCAACGCGCTCACCCAGACACCACCAGCACCAAGCCACAAAATGCCGGAGCTCTCAGTTGCCAGATAGTGTTGACCCGCGAACGGCGCCACAATACCGGCAATTCTGCCAAGACATGAGAGCATACCGCTAGCAGAACCTCGATATGCCGTATCGAACAGCTCGGGCGCTGAGGCGTAGAGGACGGCGTTGAAGAACTGGAAGGCTGTCAGCTGAAGACTGTCGGGTATAGGGAGCGCCAGAGGGGTACATACCGTCTGCATGATGTACTGAAACGCGTTCAGTCCGACCTGCGATATCTATCAGTACCATGGAATTTGAGGCATGCAATGTCCTTGGCGCAACTTACGTAGCCAGCTGTTGTGAAGACTTGGGTGTACATAGCCATCGCGAGACCTTGCAGGATGGCCGATATGACGAGCGACCATTTTCTCCCGATCAAAGGCAGCTGCACTGAGAACAGCCCCATGATGGCGCCGATGATTCCAGGGCTGTAAATAATCAGATAATGCGAATAAGTTTCTGCCACTGAGCCGTCTGTTGAGACCTCGTTGCGGAGGAGAATAATGGGCAAAAATTGTCCTGCCAGGTTGAAGGACCAATAATCGCCCATGTAGGCGATGGCCAGCAGCAAGAAGATAAAGGCTTGGAGTCTGTTCGTGAAGAGGGCTTTCAAGTTGTCGAAAGATCGCACGAAACTTTTCAGGACCTTCTTCGTCGTCTGCTTGGTGTTCAGTGGGCCTTTTGTCGGAGCTGAATCCCTCGAGTCGATGGTTATGGTCTCGTCGATGGCACGGAACATCTCCACAGTCAACGTCGGCGGAGGCGCCTTGTTGAACTTCGCAATCTTGTGCAAGACTTCGATAGCTCTCTCCTCGTGGCCTTTGCTGAGCAGAAACTTGGGCGTCTCGTAGAATCGAAAGACGAAAAATCGCAGGAAAAAGATGGCCAGGGTCATGCAGCCCAGAATGATCACCAAGTATCGCCAGCCCATGTTGCTCCCGACAGTGCAGCAGGTGGAACTGTTCCTGGGCTCGCCATCTGCAAGCGCGGAGCACGACGGGAGGTCGACATTGCAGCGCCATGCTGGCTTCGCGGCTGTTCCGTATGCGATGGCGGAAGCGACGACAACGCCAATTGGCTGCCACAGGGACAGAAGCGTGACGAAATTGCGGCGGTTCTGTGGGAGATATTCCAGAGCAATGGTCGCGTCGATGGGTATGTTGCCGCCCAGACCAATTGAAGCCAAGAAGTAGATGCCACAAAATGCATCGTAGTTGAATCTAGGTGCAGCCTGGATAACGCGAAGTCAGTAGTGCTCTACAGGATCCTTTTCGAGGGAGATCCAGCTGCGAACTCACCAACAGCAGCCCGAAGACACTCGTGATCAGGCATGTCAGGTTGAAAGCCCACTTCCTGCCAATGACATCTACGGCCAAGCCCCAGGTGAATGCACCGACCGCTAATCCGGCATTAGCTAAGCTGTAAAGCTTGCCGGTGTTGTTGTCAGGCACGCCGAATTCCTGGTAGATGGCTGTCGCAATCAAGCCCACACCTTGCGACCAGGCGAGATCGAGGAAGTAGCCGAAACCGCACAGGAACCAAATGCATATCTGATATCTCCCAAGCCCGAAGTTGTCGATTTCGGCATTGATCAAGGCGGCCTTTTTCTCGAATGCTGTGAGCGGCGCGTGGGCGTTCCCACTCAGGATATCGCGAAGAGATATTTGGGTCGTGGTCGGATTCTCAATCCCTTGGAGTGTCTCCTGGACATGTTGCGTGGCATTCTCGTTCTGAGCGCGTTTCTCGTTCGATTCTGCGTCGGAGACTCGGTCGCTCCCCTCGCCAGAGTATGGAGGAGGCGCGGTTGTTATGTGACCTTTTTCTTGATCCATGATGTCATGAAGTTGGTTTGTGGCACGCGATCAAGCCTCCTCAGCCCTTTTCAATTTATGGACTGCCGCGGTCGCCCAAACGGCACGTGTCGTGAAGACAGCCGCGAAAGGTGAATGGGAGAAGAAGGAAATACACCAGTGAACAGGACGAAAGTCGCATTTGGGTGGGTGGGTACATGAGGAGCTCTTTAAGCTCGCGTGGCAAGATCTGAGGACGCGCAGCTGAAGATACGCGAGAAGCATGCTCTGGGCCACTCTGCCTCTCACTGGCTGTGAACGGAGTCTCCAAGCCAAACCAATGCCGCGTGCCCACTAGCACAAAGGCTAAGTGAACGAGATTTTGTGTGTAAGGATGGGGTCAATCTCTGGGCTTTGTTCATTGGATGCTGCAGGCGGTCATTGATCCGAGAGCTGCATTCCTGTCAGCTGGAAGAGCTAACGTCGTTTGCGGCGCGCAATGATGGCAGAGCGTGTCATGTACTATGCGCCAATGTTGGTAGCGAATTGCCAAAGTTCCGCTATCTTGTGCTGCCATCGAGTGGCCACTGGGCGGCTTAGAAATCGAGCATCCATATGCAAGAGAGCCAGTGGCCAAGGGAGAAGGAGAATTCGCAACGGGCGTCGAGGATGCGAAGTTCTTGGTAGCGTCGGGTTTGACCAGAGGAATGTGTCGCTTCATCCGGTGTTCCGGATTGAAGTCCAACAGTGCCAAGACTGCTGTTGCTCCGCGCCCCCTCGCGCCTGCAAACCTTCTCGAAGCCACAACAACATCACGCCTCGCGTCTCCCACCTCCATCTGCACCGGCTGGCCGATGGTTCATCACAGGACCTGGGATTTGAAGTCACTTCGCGAACAAGACCGACGACAGCTTTGAGATACTGATGGAAGAGAAATATCACACATGTCCTATGCTGGTCTATGGGTACTGGAGCTCGCCGCCTCATGCAGCATGCAGCACATCCATACCTTACAACTTGGCCGCTTCGGATTCCTCCTTATCAAGATAGAACCTCACAGTGTTGTGCCACATATGGTCGAAGCCCTCGTCTCCTCCCTCTTTATGAGCAAGGCCCAGCAGTTTCTCAGCCGGAAGCGCCTGCACCTCGCAAGGTCCGAGCTGTTCAAGACCGCGCGAGCCCACTCGCTGTATGAAGCGCTCTTTCGGACTCCAGATTTTGCCTGGTCGCTCGCCATGGCAGTAGTCGATGATGAGACGTCGCCAGGCTGAAACACCTTCGCGAACGTCTTCAGGTAATTGGTCCTCGTACGGGCCAAAAAGCGAGACAACATCCCACGTATGGCTGGCGCATTGGTTCTGTGGCAGTGGTCCAGGCCAAGGATTGGGAATGTCGAATAATACCATGTAGCTCTCGGTCGGCGAATCACTCGCGCCATTGAGCATGCTGACCGCTGGTGCATAGAACCCTGCGTCAGTGACCACCTGCCCAATCTTCCTCAAGGCGTCGTTGTCGGAGTCGGCAGCGGAGATGCCGTAAATATTCAGCATCTCTTCAGGGTGCTTCAACTGCTTCTTGCAAGTTGCTTCAAAAGACGCTGCCCTCTTCTGCCGATTCTTAGCGTGTTCGACAAGGTACGAAATGGAGCCATCGTAAGTACAAGAGCTGATGATTTGCGATTTGAGCCAAGTATTGGGCTTCAGGGTGTTCGCGTGGTGCATTGTTGCCCAGTCCTTGTCCGGGACCAGCTTTGATTCCGAGCAGAACGATCCATGAAGTGCTAGATCGCGAATAGATTCCACTGGCACATCCAGCAGCTCGTGAGCAATATCTTTTGCAGTGCGAGCGTTGACATCAATACCAAGACTTTTGGCCTAAGAGGTGTAAGCTTCCTGCCTCGCGACTCGACAGAGAAGGAGCAAGCACGGAGAAGGCGACCGCCAAAGCCCGACTTACCATCTTACAGAACTCAGCATGGTGCTCTTCTGGACTTTGCACTGAGATTATGCTGCCAGACCCAGACAGAACGGCCGACTGACGAAAAAGCGGCTCCTTCCTAGGATTGCTATTGTGGAGTTCCAGGCTTGCAGCGCCAGCAGATTGCCCTATCGCTGTGACGTTCTCCGGATCGCCACCAAATCCCGCGATGAGTTCTCGAATCCATTCGAAAGCCAAGAGCTGGTCGTACAGTCCATTATTGGGCGGCAGCAGTTCTCCCGCTTCTGGAGAGTGCAAGAAACCTAATGGACCAAGTCTGTAATTGATCGACACAAACAACAACGGCTTTTGCGACGCACGAGCATCTGCGCAGAGCTTGGTGGGATCATAATAATACCGCTCACCAGAAGCGACCGCAAGAGCTCCGCCATGTATGAACGCCAGGACTGGGATCTTTGACTCTGACCTCAGTTGCGATTCAGGCACAGTCAGAGTCACTCGAAGACAATCTTCTGATTGCGTTTGAGTCCTGCTAGGCTGATCGGGAAGCTGGTTCCATTTGAGGTCTGTCTCGATGCAGTCGAGTCGCTGAATACTGGAAGGTCCCCATTGAGACGCATCGAAGCAAGTGTCGCCGTTATTCCGTGGCAGCTCTTTCAGAGGATGTGCCCGGGCGAAGCGTCGTGA
The DNA here is from genome assembly GCA_005356885.1 of Cercospora cf. flagellaris. Classification (NCBI taxonomy): domain Eukaryota; kingdom Fungi; phylum Ascomycota; class Dothideomycetes; order Mycosphaerellales; family Mycosphaerellaceae; genus Cercospora; species Cercospora cf. flagellaris. The sequence goes on along the minus strand of RJLU01000005.1, from coordinate 2,678,750 downwards.
AATAGCAGCATATGGAATCGACCGGAATTGCACCAGTCCGCCGTCGACCTGTTGGCCCAGGATCGGACCCAGGTCCGGGTGTACGTGTCGATACATATCTCGTCACGAAGATCCAGATAGGCTGACGAACATGCCGGCTGACAGCTTCATAATGAGCACCTTCTGAGGTTCAAGAGGAACAGCTGAGCTCACATGAAGACTCCACTCCTCCATCGTTTGAAGCGGGCGCAGTCTTGGCTGCTGCTGTGCAGCGTCGCTTGTCACTCGTTTGCATAAGCGACCCACGGGCGCTGTCACGAGGGATGACGATTGTCTTGCGCACGACAATCTGGTGTGTCGTTGTTGCTGCTTATCGGGGCCGATTTTTTGCAGCAAGTTCCTTCCACTGCCAGAATTGGAGCCAATTGTCGCAGTCCTCACTGATGCAGCTGAGCTTCTGTACTACTTACATCGACATGCAGTCCGGATCTCTTGCCCAGGGCCTGGCTCGGTGGCAACAGAGCACAGTTCCGACGATTAGATGGAGACATCACGGCCACGAAGGTGGGACGCGGAAGGGCGACGAAACGACGATCATGAGTGCATCTTGTCATATACACGAGTGTACTGAAGAGAGTCTTTTCTGGCAAACAGTATCTCCTGCCAACGATTAGCAGCGCTTCGAAGAGTATGATCACAAATTGGGCGCCGTTCAGAGTCGCCTTGCTCATGCGTCGTTCCCATAAGCGAGGCGAGGCGATGAGTACCATCTCGCACGACAAGGGCCTTCCGCCACAACTCCTTCATCCTTTGCCTGGCGATGGAAGACTTATGGACATACATGGAGTGCGAACGTGCGCTCAACTGCTTGTGACGGCGTTGGTGGAATTATATGACTTTCGCACGCGCTGCTCCACAGCGAAAGCGGACATGATTTTGTGCCAACAGATCGTTCGCTTACCATGACCGACCCTCTATCTATCTCCGTGGCGGCTCTAGCGTGCGTTGGGGCCGCTGCTACACTGACCAAGACGATACACAAGCTCATTCTGTTACAAAACGCCCCACAAGAGATTTCAGAGCTAGCAAAGGAAATCAAGACGATCCAGACGCATCTGGAGGGCTTCCACGAGGTGGTGAAAGAGCGCGGCAACGCGCACACCACTATTGCTGCAGCTTTACCGATTGACAAATGCATCAACGACGCACAACAGAAGACTACTCAGATCAACACTTTCCTGCAGACTAACTTATTGAAGGAGACCTCGTTAGCAACAAAAAAGCTGAAGAAATCTGCCTGGCTCAAATGGCAGTCTGAACTACGTCGTCTGAAACAAGAGCTGCGAGGTATGTGAGCATCCACCGGCGTCGCGCACGTGAAGGCAGATTTGCAGCCAGTCCGTTGCTGATCTTGACATCAACAGATATCAGAGTCGAGCTTGGAATCAACATCAACTTGTTCAACGCGTATGTCATCTACAGTGTTGACAACACATGCAACCCAACGCACCTGTAATCTGCGAAGTTTGACCTCATGACCACAGGATCTCCGTTCGTCGCAATGAAGTTCTCATTGAAAAGCTTGCCATCGATGACCGCGACATGCACGCCAAACACAACAAAGACCTCAAAGCTCTTCATGAAGAGCTTGCGCAGCAACGACCGGCGCTAGCCGCAGAATTGGCACTGCAGCTGTCAGATTTCAAAGGCACATTCCAAGTATCGTTACTAGAAACGATGATGGCTTCGATGAGTCGTCGAGAGTCCGGAGCTTCAGATGGCCTGGCCTCCGATGGCGACTCAGTTGCTGCCTCTGCAAGCCGGAGCTCTTCAAACGCCTCCACACTCGTTCCGTTCAACGATCCATTGGGCAACTTGATTCTCTCCGGCCGAAGGCATTCAGAAACGTCTTTTGCACAACGACCGGAGGCAGTAATCCATGCACACGAGTTCCGGGCGCGGAGCTGGTCTACCGGCAATGCTCATTTTCCGGATGATCACCTTGACCACGTGTCGACCTCCGCGAATGCGCCAATCCGGCGTTCCGACCACGATTTATATGGTACGGGACATTCGTCAAAACAGCCAACTGTTGCCATACAACTCATGCAGCGCTTGTCGGGCTGCAAGCCACTCTGCCCTTGTCAGTGCCATCATGCTTTCAAATTGAGAACTCCCGACGCGCTACGCAATGTCACGGGTCAGGTTCTGGTTGACTATTCGGGTATGGGCTACAATGTCACATGCAACGAACATGCTTGTGCGAAGAGGCAGAAGGCCGCCTTGAGGATCCAATACCACTTTCCCATGTGGTCCTACATTCAAGGAGTGCTTACTCTCGTGTCGAGGATCAATGGCGCGCGTGGACCAGAGAAAATTCTCAGACTGTCAAGGTTACGTCCCGGACTGCATGAAGTGTTCATTCAAGTTCAGAGTAGGTTTTATCGATATTGTTCGCATTCTTTCCTGGGAGATCAAACTGCTGACTCGCATACTCGCAGGTGGCGACAATGGACGTCTTCGACAAATGTTCGAGAACGGAGAAGCTTCTCCATACGATGCTACTGATACCGGCTGGACATTACTGCATTACGCACTGATGGCGGGACAACTGCATACCGCCAAATTCTTGACAGACGCTGGTGCCGACCTACATGCTAACTCCCTGCGAAATGAGACACCTTACTCCATAGCTTGGAATCGCCTCTTGGCAGGTGGTCTTGACCGCGAGTCTGAGCTTGCCCTTCGTTCCATTTTCAACGACACTGAACAGCTTGACTCGCGGCGGTTCACCATACTTCACAAGATTGTGCTCGGATTGATTGGAAGGGACTTGCGCGCAGAACTAGAAATTTCGACAGCCAGCATCAATGTCAGAGATGGCACCGGTTACACACCTTTGGCATGGGCAGCAGCGCGCGGCGATAAAGACTCGGTCGAAACTCTTCTTCAGTACGGAGCCTCAGTGACGATGACCAACAACGTACACCACCAGCCCATTCATTTAGCAGCCCAGACTGGCAATGTTGAAACAGTTCGAACACTGATCCAGCACGGCGCAGACATCAATGCCCGAGCGCAGGACACCCTCATGTCGCCACTGCACGAAGGCGTCGGGACGAAGGACGATCGGGAACACGTTCAAGGGCTTATTGATCTCGGCGCTGAAGTGGAAGGTCTCGACTTCTGCGGATGGACCCCACTTCACTGGTGCTGCTGGCGAGGCTATCTTCAGAATTTGACAGCACTTCTCGATTCAAATGCAAATGTACATGCTCGAACGAATGACGGCAACGCACCACTCATGCTCGCCGTGGCAAACAACAGCGTCAACTGCATCCCAGCTCTACTATTAGCTGGTGCAGAAACAAAAGTCATCAAGAACAATGGCTGGAGCCTTCTGCATTATGCCGCAGTCGGAGGCAAAGTCGAAACATTGCGTGCTTTAGCCAAGGCAGATCTCTCGAGATGCGACATGTACAATCAGCGCACAGTCGATACGAAGCAGTCAGTTCACGATATGTTTTCTAATAGGCTGGCAGCTCTGGAGCACCGACCAGACGAACTTCGTGAGATTCAAGACGCCTGGGACGTTCTTGTCGAACGAGTCAATTCGAGTTTTGCTACAAGTCGGCGGACCAGTACTTCTTCTTTGACGAGTGCGACCGATAGCGAGTTTGTGGATGCTTGTAGCGAGCTGGCCGACCTTGTTCTGCATGACGAGGACTAGTGGTGACAAATATCAAAGACTTTGGGACATCGAAATCTCATCAGGATCATCTGTTGGACCTGTACTGATTTTCAATCGCGTGGGACACTAGATGCCTGAAATCCACTGTATCCGGTCTCCATCTACCTCGTCGCCACATTCGCAATATGATTGGCCGCAGCAGTGGCATATTTCGACACAACATTCGAATGCACTGCACCATCATATGGCTCGATATTTTCCGCGCAAACACGATCACCGCGATCGCACCACTGCAGCAAACGGCTCGAATATCGACTCAATTCTGGAAGACTGAAGTCTGTGCGGCCGAGAATACCTTCGCCGTCGGTTGCAGTGCCGCGGTTGTAGGCTTGGTTGGCGGCTTGAGTTGGGTCGCCGAAGAGGGCGATGCCGCGGACTGTGAACACAAACGTGAGCGGAAAGGATTCAGAGCCAAGAGAGGAGGAGACTTACTGTTTCCGCGCAGGTTTTCCTTCAATGGTGGATTACCAAAACCACTCCCGGCCAAGCCTGTTGAGCACGCATTCGCTCCTTGGCTGTATCCGAGAAGGACAATTCTCTCACTTGGACATTGGTTCACTCTCGCTTCGATCAATCTTTGAACTTCTCGAATACCCTCTCGTACAGAGAAAGGATAAGCAGGAGCACCAAAGTCGATAATGTTGGCAGGATAGACAACACTCGTGAACACCGAGCCTGGAATCCTTTGTCCAATGAGCTGGACGACTTGAGAAAGCCGACCAGGACCTTGAGGTTCACCGGAGCCACGAGCGACGATCATGTAGACGCCTGAGGCGCAGGAGCTTTGTCGCTTGGAGATATCGAATCCTGCGAGAACTTTTTCGGCAGTGAGCTCGGTGGCTGAAGTGATGGGTGTGAGGTCTTCTTCGGAGATTGGCGCTGGTGCGAAGGAAGCTGTATCAATTGGGCTGAAGCCGGCTTCGACGATGTTGTGCGCATCGGAGGCAGTTGGCAGGGCGTGAGCGATTGCCGCGAGGGCGGCGCCCAGGTAGAGAGTGGAGCGGACCATCTTCGTTGCCGTACAGCGAAATCGTGAAGGGAAGTGACAAGCACAGTGGGATGAGATCACTTCGAAAGTGAACCTCGTCACCTACCTTTTATACGCCCTCAGCAAGCCCAAACGCAAGCGCTTGAAGCTATGTTAGTCGTTCCATAGCGTCTTGACTGCCTCCATAATCTACAATCTGCGGTCTGCTAGCACGCGAATATTCATAAATTCGCAGTCTTGTCCTTGCAGGCGTTCGCCTAAGTAAGCTGAAACAGGCAGGTGAGCTGATTTTAGCTGACTTAGTGCATCAGTATGGCTCTTGGACGTCAAAGCTGCTGTCCAACGACGTTTCAGAAATTCGAACGCGTGGGCGACGATCTTTGAAGATCTTGCGGGGCGAAGTTTAGGTCTTGGAAAACCAGAAGGGGAAAGGCTTGGGTGCATCGGGCCAAGAGCGCGGTTGTGGCAGATCTTTGTAAATAGAGTTTTTTTGTTCGCCAAAGCTTGGAGGAGCATTTTGGTGCTGTGGTGTCGCAGGCGAATGCTGAGGTGCCGTTCATCTGGGATTTGGATGTTATCGGTCGTGGTAACAATGTTGTCTGTGATAGAATCTCTGTTCACTTCACTTCACTTTACTTTCCTGTTGTTCCAGCGCACTGGGCAGATTGCCAAGAAAGTTTTGAGTCGCCAATAGCGTTTTGGGCATTTTGTGCTCGAAGAAGTGGTCTCGAATACATCAGTGCGTAGAACAACTGCTTGAGTAAGAATCGTCGTTTGTCGTCGGGGACAATATGGCCTCCTGTGCTCTGACGGTCTGCACACCCCAGTCCGCACTGCTGGTACAGCTTCTATCACTTGTGACAAGGTATGCTGGACGAAGATCACCTTTGGCATCCCATTAAGCTTGACGCTAGATCTGTGGTCATATGCGCCAGGTCACCTGGAAACACCTTCCGTAGCCTCGAATAAACTATCTTCGATTCGTTGAAAATGTCGGTGCACAGCTCGTAACAAACTGTCTTCACCATACCCTTCATGGCAAATATCGGATGATCGCATTCGCATAAGCCAAGTATGCGCCATCAGTATTCCTCCGATCACTGGCAGTTCTTGAGACTGGAACATATTTTGTATTTTATGTTGAGATCGGACATGCGTCCAAAAGTCGTGAAAGGAGTCGTAATATCGGTCGAGCTTGAGTGCGTTCATTAGTCGGACAGCCAGGTAGCCGACGTTGCTGGGGTGCTCCTCGAGTTCTTCGGCGGAGTCCAAGTCACTGTTCGACACAATGGCACTTAAACGATATTGCATGGACAACTCCTCGAAACGCAACAAGACTGAAACAAAAACGTCCTCAGGAGTCATTGTGTAGTCCGCCACAAGCTTGAGCTCATCGGCTTTCGCCCGCACATCTGGTAATCCGAGAACAGCGAACACTCTATCTCGTGGGTCGAGACATCGCCGGAATTCCGTGTTCAACAGGGCGTTGTAAAGGACGGCGCCTGGGCTGGAAACGTTCCACTTTGATTTGATAGCAACCTGAGTCACCCACCATTGCCACATTAGGTAGCGGAAATTCATATTCAGTTCACTCAGGTCGTATCCCTCATCTTCAAGTGGATGCAAAGTCTCGCTGATGGTCCAAACTTCTTCCATTGAATGGCCACTGCTTGCTGTTTTGAAACAGATATTTCGATCCCGAGCAGCTACCATCACTTCCTGATATGTCCACATCCTCTGGAAATAGTCGTGATCAGTCAGGCAGGCTATGTCGCTGAGAAGTTCATCTTTGTTCTGATAACCGCACGTGAGGCAAGCGCTTTCCACTTGTTCCAGCGAGACTGTTATAGCGCAGTCTCCGGGCTCATATGATGGGAACTGTACGATCTTGCCCAGTGCCCCCGCTACTGTGAGAACCCTCTCCACCGGTGGAGCAACGTCTCCAAGCCATGCGGTGACTTGTTTAGCGCGCTCATAGATGCTCCACATGATGCGAACTTGAGCGCTCTTCTCCTCTAAGTTCTTTTGATCAATGCACACGGCATCGATCCACAAGAACGTATACATATCCGGGCGGACATGAGCTTCTGTGATGTGACACACGAGGAACCGTAACAAGTTCGATGCCACGCTGAGGTCTTGGTCATCGACTCGGATATGTGCTGCTGGCTTTGGATCCCCCCAGCAGTAAAATAAAGCAGTATAATCAGTCCCGTCGGTAGGAAAATGTACCAGCTCACACTGTATGTCGTCTGGCTGGCTATCAGGCAGGATCCGGAGCAGTCGTATCGTATTCGGTTCGAGAGGTCTGTACTTGTACGGTGGTCGCATTTCGAAGAATGTAGCCGTCAGTGTTCCTATGAGATCTGACGCAAGTCGTTTGCAATGTGTGAAAACTGTAGTGAGAACGTGCTGCGAAGTAGAGCAGAGTCGTGCGTGCAGCAAAGGCAAAGTTCAGCGAGGCTGAGGAAATTGTAACACGCTGCGGCGTCACGCATACACTGCGCCACATCTCACAAACTTGCTGGCCTGCTGGCCAGAAGCTTCCGGAGATCCGCTTCAAGTCAAGTCAGGAGCCTGGAGGGGAAAGAGTGACACTGTGTTACCTCTCACAAATTTTGCTGAGTAGAAGATCCAGAGAGGTACTCTTTTATTCAGGAGGCAGAAGGAGAAACAGCGGATGCAACCACCTTCGCACTTGAAACCGTTTTCTGAGATGGTTGCAAGGGTAGCTCAGAGGCCAGCAGGTGGCTCACTAATGGGCGTTCGACCGTCCACTCGAGCTTGATAGTATGATGCCCGAGTGCTCTGCGCCATCTCGAGCATCTCATAGGCGACGAGGGAGACTGTGACAGCATAACGCGGCAAGGCACGAAGTGCTGCGCTCCTAACTTGTTTTCAGCAATCACATTGTCCACTACTCCTACAACAAGTAAGTACCGCATCATCTCATCTCAAAACTAATCTTACCACAAACCCACCCATCCTCATCCCCTCAAGCACACAACAAATCCCACTTCATCGCCACCAACACCCAACACTCCACCCCCAACGACCTCTCCTCACTCTTCTCCACCTCCTTCTCCCAAACCCCATCAAACCCCCTCTCCCAACTCTGCGCATCCCCCCTCTGCCCCACAGCCATATCCAAAATCCTCTCCATCTCCCCTCTCAACCTCCCCAATTCCTCATTCCCCTTAACCTCAATCCTCCTCTCCAAAATCCTAATCTTGCCCACTTCAAACCCCGCTTTCTCCGCCATATCTCTGATATCCTGTTCCGTAGAGATATATCCTTCGTCGAAAGACGAGGTAGAGTTTCGGCGGCTGGAAGTCGAAAGGATAGAAGAGAGTATTGAAGCGAGAGGATTATGTTTTGTGATTGTTATTACGGCTATGCCTTTGGGGATGAGGGAGTAGAAGATTTGTTTGAGGATGGGGAGGGTGTGGGTGTGGTGGTAGATGTTTATGTGGGCGAAGGCGTGGGTGAGGGAGTCGTCGGGGAGAGTTTCGGATTCGGAGAGGAGGGTAATGTTGGCGATTTTGGCGAGGGTGGGGTCGAGGGTTCTGGGAGGGAATTGTGGCTGAGTTGGAGAGGTGGGCGAGCTTGCGATGTTGGATGGGCTGGAAGGTATGGAGATGCTTTTTGGGAGGTCGTGGGAGGAGTCTTTGAGCCAGGAGAGTAGGGTTTCGGCCATTTCGATGTCGGAGACGGATATCTTGGAGGAGCCATTGAGGTTGAGCTTGGGGAAGTGTTCTTGCCAGATGGATTGATAGAAGGCCTGGCGAGCAGGCGCGAGCGCATTGGTTATTGATTCTGGAGTTGAGGCCATTGTAAATTGTCTCTTTTATTCTTTCCCTTCGTGCTGGTATACGTAAAGTCGGTGATGTTACATGCTTCAAGACGATCAAATTGTGCCACCAAACGACCTAGAGATGATTGTTCTTGCTTTGTATTTCGTTTCAGCGTGAAAGCAGTCAGTCAAGATGACAGCATAGCGCAATGTCCGGGATCCATAATTCTTTATCAAGCTCAAGCTTGTGCTTGTGCCTCACTGGACCCCGCACGACGTGCATGGTGGTCAGCGGGGAATCAGGGTCTCGGCAGCAGTACAGTAATGCGTGGGCTGAAGTCCACTTTCTCGGGAGAAAACCTGGTAGATGCGTTGGGAATGCAAGTATCATGATGAATTCCATCAGCTTTCGAAGCTGTACATTTGCTTATTTCTCGTATAAAGAGCCGGGAAGATGGCGGCATTTTTCACCGAAAAGTCGCTTTATACAGAGTTGCGACCTTGCCGAAGAAGAGAAACAACATCCAGACGCCCCGCTATGCCGTTGCCGAAATGCCCATATGCTACCGTGAATCGTAAACCTATGTGTCCACATCTGTCGACTGTCATTTTTCGACTTCTAGTGCTCACGGCAATGCTCCTCCTCAGGCTTCTTGATACACATCTTTCTCGGGATCGCCGGGATCTCCCAATCTACCTCTTCCATAATGGCATAGGCCTCAAATGGTGCTCCAAGAGGCTTCTGCATTTTCTTCTTTGTCTTGCTGACTTTGTCGAACTGCTCGACTTCCTGCCAAAATTGTGGCTCAAAGTCTTGAACGGACGCCCAGCCTCGGATCAATGCTCGCCAGTAGCACGCCTCGGCGGCCGGGGTGAGATATCTCTCGCGGAAAGTACGTCTTGCATTGTCCGCGATGGTTTGCGGGCTGTTGCTGAAAGAAGATGGATGCAGAAGTCGTCTCATCTGTTTTTTGAGGTCGCTGTAATCCCTCTCCACGTGGACGTAATTCTGCTCCGGTCCATGGCCAATCAATAGATGGTGATACAATTCGACCCAGTCGAGGTCGTGCGAAAGCAAAACGGAGTGACAATTGAGCAAGAACTTGAGCCGGCCCGAATACGAGTTGCCTTCGGTTTGTGCCAGAAATTGGTATGCACAATGGTCTTGCATGGTCAGGAGATTCTCCTCGATGTCCGCCGGGTTGTCCCAGTGCAGAGCTTTGACATCTGCCCATGGCTGACCTTCAGAGTGGTCCACCAGCCCTTGTCGGACTTCCTTGGATCCTACATCGAGCGAACCTCGCCAGACGACTTTTGGAATCTTGTCCTCGAAGAGACTTTCCGTGCGCTCAAGTACACTCTGGAGTTCCTGATACGATCGCAAGCCAACATCGGGCCAACCCCAAAGACCGAAGTCGGGCATCAGCCAGAGCGAAGGCTGATCTTTCTTTCTCGTGTATGCCCATGTCGTCTGGTTGCCGGGATGCTCGAAGTCGAGAGCAAAGTCGTGCACCACGAATGTAAATTCGATGTTCGGCAGCTTGGTCGGAGATGCAGAAACTGCACGATGGAGTGCGTGGAGCGTCGCCAGCGCTCGAGGCCGCGTGTTACCGTCTGTGATGCCGCGAGGATCAATTATGTAGAGCTGATTATCATAGATTTGCGCCTTCACGATGCCATCTTCTTTCCAATCGGCTTTGGTCTCCTCTTCAGTGATCTTCCCTGCCACTTCTTTTCTGTATTCCACCGCGCGATCAATCTCTTTGAACAGATCTGGAAAAGCCGCGCCGCATTGTTCCTCCGTCAAGCCATAGAGGCGCCCATGCTCCTTGTAGTCGTACGTCCAAGATTGGTCCGCATTTGGTTGAGGAGGCGCAGGCTGCGGTTTCGTCAGAGTCGGCTCGTCTTTGTGCGTCTGCTGGCTCTGGATGTATTCTGCGGCGGAGTCGATGTAGGTCTGCGCAAATTCGGGCGTTCCTTTCGTCGTCGTCCAAAGAATCAGTGCAGCGCTGATCAGCAAGAGCAGGGTGGCCCACAGGGCTATCGTGCGCATGTTGATGGATGCGAAGTCGAAGAGAATTGCTGTGGATTAGCGAGATAGCGGGTCGCCGTCATGCTGTGCTGATGAAGAACGGAGACATTGAAGCAAACAAAAGTGTCGTCTTACTCGTGCTTCAGGCTGGCGAGGGCTCCCTACATCATGTCAAACACTTGCCTTATCATCGCCAGTCTTTTACGAGCCAGCCCGGTTTTCGCGCGCGCATCCCCTGGCAGGATGATGTCGCCATTTGCGCCTGCTCCGACAATTCTCCAGCTGACGCGGCCAGACTGTGGTGAAGACACAAACACATCGCGAGCATCGATTTGAAGCCGTGAGACGGAGTGGAAGAATTCCAGAGCAGCGGCACCGCTCATTATATGCCAGGTTCCTTGGCTGAGATTATGCTTTCTTGGGTTGCGGCTCAAACGGGTCGACAGTCGTACCAAAATGCATGGCGAAGCTAATATGAAGCTTCCTTTAATTAGGTAAGACACGCTGAAGAGATGACGAGCATCCGAACTAGGCTCGTGGACCAAGGCGTGCCGTAAGCGTTCATTTGGATGATGAACGAAGGCAGCGAGGTTGTACTGTACCTCACAGAACTACTCAGTAGACGGACACAAGTCATGCACGTCAGTGACCTCGGAGACCGCTCCGGCTGGCCCCTCCGCCATGCGAGTGAAGTACCATCATGATCGATCTCTATCTCCCTGAAAAATAAGTATTTCCTGCAAGATGGCAACGCGTATACATTAACTAAGTCCGATGGATCCGAGCACACAGCTAACCACTTTGGCGCTCTCACAATTTCTAGCGAAAGAGCAGCATTCCACAGTCGTGGGATATAGAAGCTTGGGACCGGGAGCACAAAACTCGCGATTCGCGGGGTTCTTCGCTCAGAAGCATGTAGCATCGTGTGGCATCAGTACGAGACTGTCTTGAAAGCTCTCCTATACATCTAGAACTAGGCCTCAAGACTCGAAAACATGCAGTCTTCGGACAGAATGGGACATTGATTAGGCCTACACAACGCCATTGATCCCTTTTCCCAACCACTTTTTGATACCAACCTTTCATCAACACCGCGAACACACGTTCACCCTCCATCTTGAGCATTTCGATCTTCAAACCATACATCTCCGCCATTGTCATGTATCCCGCCACCCAAACAGGCCTGTTAGCAATGATGTTATTCCGGCATCCCCTTTCTTCAGTCCCACTACTCCGCCTTCTTACCCGTCACAACCCAAAACACCCAATACTTCCCTTCTTCGGCCTCCATATCCCTCACCGCCTCCTCTTGAAAGCCCTTGATTTCCTGCTCACTATACCCTTCACCCGCCAAAGTCTTCGGAATCACATGCCACACCAAACCCTTCATTTCTTTGACCACGAAATCACCCCAAGCCTGCCATACAGGATCCTTCTGCCAAGAACCGCCATGCGGCCATTTATATTTCTTGACTTCGATATCTTGAAATCCTGCCTCGGAAAGCCATTGAGGGAGAGAGCGAGCGCAGGTCCAGTCCATTCCACGTTTGGAAGCGATGGATTTGGCGGCTGTGAGCCATTTCCAATTGTCGGAGATGGGAGTTTCAGGAGTAGGAGAGAGGGAGTTGTACCAGGTCCAGTCAATGTCATGAAGCTCGATGCGGCCGCCAGGTTTGAGCAGGGCGTGCACGCGGCAGACGTATTGTGGCCAATTGGTCATTCCGCAAACGAGCAGGCGAGAGAATATGAGATCGAAGTGGGTAGATGAGTCAAGGATGGGTTTGGAAGAAGCATCCTGTGTGAGCCATTGGTCTGGAGAGTTCGTGGTGGCATTGCCCTTCAGGAATTGGACGTTTGGTGGGTGATTGCGGATGTGGACTGGTACGTCGGAGATGTCGAGGCCGTAGACTTGGGCATGGGGGAAGCGATTGCCGATGAAGTCGGTCACGATTCCTGTTCCGCAGCCTATGTCGAGCATCTTGGCATTCTCAATGACGGTTGGAATGGCACTGTGAATGATGTTGTTGTTCATGATGGCTTGTAGGTGAGCGGCTTGTTCTTCAAGGCGTTTGTGCTCGACTTCATCGTTTGGGAGGACGTATGCCGCATCTTTGTTGGTGTGGTATCTGGGAGTGTTGGTGATGTAGGCATCTGTGTCGCCCTGTTGCTGAGTTGCTGCCATATTTTTAGAGCTGCAGAGCTGTCAGCTCACTTTCGATCAGATCTTCGTTTGATCTTTGATGATTTCGTATCCGCGAGTTGCTCTGAGGAGCTGAGCTGCTTAAGTAGATGTGCTTGCGTAAGTTGTCAGCTGTTGGACCTTCAAGGACTCGAGGTGAAGTCTCGTAGCTATCTCGGACATGACACTGGAATAGAGTTCTCGACGTGATACCCCTCCCGGAAGACCTATCCGCTTGGCTACTGTACGCGGGGACAACGGGCGTAAACGTGCGTATGGTAGTCATCCACGCCCTATAATGCTTGACTTGCTGCTTGATGAATTGAGACACTGCGCATTGCTGACGTGATCTTGATACGATGGTCGTTGTCCCCAATCATCAAGAAGACACCCCTCTTCGACCGTGCTTGGGGCGGCTCGCGATACCCCGTCAACCACCAGAGTTCAACAATCGTCCAGGACACCATGCTGGAGCAGGTCGAGGCAGTAGTGCTCGGCAATTGGAGAGCTTCTCAGCGATGGAAGCTGGGATTTGCACACCGACTGACTTTACCTGAATGTAAGCTTGCCTTGACAGCATTCTCAGCGACTTGGCACCTTGCGTTTGAGCCATGGCGAGCGTGACCTTACGGACCAGATTCTGCAGCGGTGGATTTGGCAGAAGACATGTGTCTGGCGGTGTCAGTTCTCAGCGTCCAGGGATGCCATCCAAAATCACTAAATGCAAGCTGTCGTTCACTGACGTAACGAGGAAGCCTCTCGCGCAGGACTGGCCGCATACTTATTCTCTGTCTAGCGTATACAGCTATGGCGTTTTGGCGCGTGGTGTAGAAGACAGTGTCAGTTAAGAGCTGAAGTCAACGGACGACGGGACCTGCTCCTTGGCATTTCGTCGATTCTGCCTTGGTGGCGCGCTGCACAGTCCTGTCTGGGTCCGCTGGAAGGATGCTGTCCAACCAGGTGTGTACATATGTAGATGCGTCTCTACCCAGAGCATCCGCAATTATCCCCGTCCATTCACCGCCACGCCAGAATAGCTTCATGTTGCTATTCATGCTCGATCGGTGACGTGCCCTTGCATTGTTGCTCTCCACCGTAGCGGCGTCTCCAGTTTCAGAGGTGCATCTCTGGACCGGGGAGTTTGCAGAAACGCGCCATGGCAGGCAGGGTGGGTGGGATGGAGGGGCGCTAATGCAGGCAGCTCCGTGAATGATGGCGCACGATCACCTCGTGAGACGTCAAGCCCGTGCAGTGGGTGTGTCACATGGAAGTGCTGGTGAACTGCTGGTGTGCTGAGCGTGGTCAGAATGGGTTGAATGTCACGCCTTATCTGAGGGATGCCCGTTGCCGCCGCGGAGCACGATGACGATGAGATGCCTGGATCCTAGTCTGCTGGTGGGAGTATGTTGTCGTGGGAAAGCTGTCGTGGAGAGTGCTGGAAGATCGACAACAGCCAAGACGCAGCATGAAGCACCTCGTATCTTGACCCTCGCACGCAACCACTGCCCGGACTTTACTTATGTCAGCTCTGCCGCACACACTTTGACATGCGGACGACTTTCCAAGACGAATTGTGAGGCGCGGCACAGTTGAATGGTGATCGTGTGTCTTAGTTCGGCAGTATCACGGGGCGTGAGAGATGCCTGCTTGTGTCCGATGACAACCCATTCCTGCTACCACGCCGTCGCCGCGAAACCACGCCGGACATTCACCAGCACATATAGCAGCTTTATTCACTGCACCTTCTCCCTCCGTTATCATCTACCTGTACCGGACGTGTGGAGGACATAAATGTATACAAGCAACGGACGATGCTAAAGATCGAGGAATCTCTGCTACCGCTGCCACCTTCGAGTCCCTTCTAAACGCCCACCATGCCCAAGTCGGTGGCCTCCCACGCCTCCTCGAACCGCGAGGATGACGACGATGACGACTATGAGATCGACGAGCAACAGGCTGAGGCCATTCGAAACGCCTACCGAAATGCTTTTTCCAACCAACAGCAGCAACAGCATAATTACAACATGTCCGCCGCTCCCCAATCTCACACCTCCCCAACCGCGACCCGCCGCCTCGCTTCCCACCAGCCCTCAGATACCGACATTCGCCACCGACATCGCAGCGTTCAAGGGGGTGGAGGCACCGCTGAATCCAGTGCTCTCCTCGCACCCGAAAATTCCGCCCTCTCGCGTCGAGACTACCGCACCGTTTCCGCCCCCAGTACGCCCCGCTATGGCTTCGCTCGAGCCCACAGCTACGTGCACTCCGCCCGAGGAAGCCGTCGAGGATCTTTCGCCCGCGGGCTCATGAAAGCTATTAATCCTTCCACATACAGAGGAGAAGAAGATAACGATACTCGGCGTGGCCCGACCAGTTCAAAACTGAGACAAAAGCTCTACTGGGATGATCGTGTGTGGTACGATCAGTTTACTTCCACGGATTGGGTACATGATAGTATTGCGGACGCGTACCGCGTGAAAGAGCTCCGGTCACGGAAAGACTTTCGAGGGCGCGTTTGGGCTTTCTTCGATGGGGGTATTGGGTGGGTCTTGGTGTTTATTATTGGATGCATGACAGCGGCGTTTGCATATTTGATTGATATCACCGAAGCGACTATCTTCGATTACAAGAATGGATATTGTGGAACGCATTGGTGGTACAGTAAAAGGATGTGCTGTGCTGGAGCCAGTGAGTGTGAGAGTTGGATGCGATGGTCGGGGTCAAATAACACCACTGCCCAGGATCAGGTGGCGGTGTGGAAGGACTATGGGGCGTTTGTGGTCTGGTGTGTGAGTTTGGCACTGATTGGGTGTCTGATTACACTGCAGACCAAGACGACTATTTCGAGTGCAATCAGCTTGAGTACGTTGGATGAGAATCTGGCTGCGGACCATCATGATCCTACCAAGTCTGGAACTGAGGGCGGAACAAAGAGTGGATATGTGAGCGGATATGTGAGTCCTACGCAGAGGTTCCAGGAGGCAGCGAGGAGGCCTCCAGTCACATATTACCCAGCTGCAGGAAGTGGTGTGGCTGAGGTCAGAGTGATACTCTCTGGATTCGTCTTGCACGGATATCTGGGTGTGAGGACGCTGATGTGCAAGGCGATCGGTATCGTGTTGAGTGTCGGCTCAGGCATGTCAGTGGGAAAGGAGGGCCCTTACGTGCATATTGCCACGTGCATCGGCAACATCATCACCAGATTTTCGTCCAAGTATCACGACAACGATGCGAAACGAAGGGAGATCTTATCCGCTTCTGCAGCCGCCGGTGTGGCCGTTGCTTTCGGTGCACCGATCGGAGGTGTACTGTTCAGTCTGGAGGAAGTCAGCTATTACTTCCCACCGAAGACGCTCTTCCGGACATTCTTTTGCTGCATCGCTGCGGCTCTCTCGCTCAAGGCACTCAATCCATACGGAACGAACAAGATCGTGCTCTTCGAGGTGCGATATTTGACAGACTGGAACTCATTCGAGTTGATCGTTTTCGCCTGTTTGGGAGTGCTTGGCGGCGTGCTCGGAGCGTTGTTCATCAAAGCTTCCAGACTTTGGGCGAAGACATTCAGAAAATTGGGCTTCATCAAGTCTTACCCCATGCTGGAAGTCTTCCTCGTGGCTTTGGTCACTGGTCTGGTCAGCTTCTGGAACCGGTTCCTGAGACTACCGGTGGCGGAGCTGCTGTTTGAGCTCTCTGCGCCTTGCAGCAGCTTTTCGAACTCTGGATCCGCATTGTGCCCTACGGAGGAGCAGATTCCGTCAACGATCAAGTATCTGCTGGTCGCGTTCGTTCTGAAGGCGATTTTGACAACAGTCACGTTTGGCATCAAAGTGCCTGCTGGAATCTATGTGCCATCCATGGTCGTTGGTGGTCTGGCGGGACGTATCGTGGGTCACATTGTGCAGCTGGTGGTGCTGAAGCATCCCGATCTGGCTGTCTTCTCGAATTGTCACATTGACGGCAATCCTGAGGAATGTGTCGTTCCTGGCGTTTACGCGCTGGTCGCGGCAGGAGCCACGATGTGCGGAGTCACTCGTCTATCTGTGACGCTTGCCGTCATCCTCTTCGAGCTCACAGGCAGCTTGGAGCACGTTCTACCTTTCTCGATGGGCGTTTTGATAGCCAAGTGGACTGCTGATGCTCTCGAGCCGTTGAGCGTGTACGACCTGCTGACAGACATGAATGCCTACCCCTACCTCGATCACAAGGTCCGACCTGTGTTCAGCACTGACCTCGGCGACATCACACCGGAGCCGATGCCGAATCGCTATATTGACATTTCGAACTCGCCATTTGTGCCGGCAAAGCAGCTTCGCTTCAAGCTGGAGTATCTGCATATGGCGGGTGAGCTCGATGGTGGTCTACCTATTCTCAAGAATGGCGTCCTGGCAGGTCTGATTCCAGGCCCGGATCTCGAGTTCGCACTCGACCGCATTCCTGACGAAGAAGAGGCCATGTGCCGCATGGATGCGCACGATCAGGCTGTGCAGGGTAGCGCACGACCTTCAACGGGTGTTTCGGCAGAGGAGAACGATTCGGACACAGCACGGGAGGACAATGTCGGAGATGCGGAGCAGGCACATTGTCCACGCCCGGCCAGCACGATCGGCGAAGACAGCGACCCGACTGACTTGACTCCCTACATCGACCCAGCTCCCGTCGCGTTGGATATCACAAGTCCGATGGATCTGGTATTTGAATGCTTCGCGAAGATGGGTCTGCGATATATCTGCGTCTTGCACGACGGCAAATATGCAGGCATGGTGCATAAGAAGGCCTTTGTCAGATATGTCAAGGCGGTGCAGGACGAGGATCGCTATGGAGTACCAGCCGAGTGAGGGAGGGCGTGAAGTCAAAAGAGACTACGAAAATCATGAATCGGCGTTTGATTGTGCATTTTTTGGGGGGAGTGAGACTGGGAAAGGGAAATGATTTTGGTGTTTGCGTTCGAGCGAAGATGAAGACTTTCGGAACAGATATGTGTATGTAGTGCCATTTCGGCTTCCATGGTTCGCATGCTCGACGCGTTCCTGGAGAGGGAGGCGCGAGCTTTCCGGAATTGTGTGGGATTTCGAGTTGAGATAGTCAATGGCAAGGCACGGCATGGCATGGCTGACTAGTCAAATGAGCGCTGATGATTTGATGAGAGTCGTGAAAATCACCTATCCTGGGCACCGCCGGCCGGAAAGCAAATGGAAACTCGCCTCTGGTTCTGCGCCTCCAATACTGTGCTCATTGTATCTCTGCGTTCTGCGGCGTGGTCAAGGCATTCAGTGTACAGAAGACAAGCAAAAAGTCAAGGTCGCGAGCGACACCCAAGCGTCAATGCTTCCGGGTTTCCATTTTGTTGCTGTCCACAGCTAGCCTGGGATGAAAGTGCCGGGTGTTGGTTGCAGTACTTGCTTCAACGAAATACCTGAGGCTGCAGCGATTTGCGCAATCCTCCTGTCAAACCTTTCTCAGCCTGCCATTTTGTAACGTTCCGCCGAGAATACAACAACGCTCTCATCGAATGATTGCCAGATGATTCAGTGAGTAGTGATCCTCACTCATGCAGACCACACCCGCACATTCAAATCTACACTCCCGCTCGCGATCAAACAGCGAATCTGCTCTTCTTCCGCCTTCTTCGCAGCACCATTCGTCAAACCATTCGTCTCCGCTTGCTCTTTGAACACGCTTGGCGCCCATCTTAGACAGCTCACGAAATGGTCCGCCGCCTCAATCACTCTCACACATTTCCCTTCTTGCGCGAGATCCCAGCATCGGATCGTTTTGTCATCCGAGCAAGACAGCAGATATTTGCCGCCTGGATGGAAGACAAGTGATCGTATCCAATTGTCGTGTCCGGTCAAAGTTTTGATCACTATGCCGTTGGCGGAATGGAGCTTGATCAGCTTATCTCTTCCGCCTGTTGCCAGGAATTCTGCACTTGAGCTGGCAGCTGGTGCCTTTTTTAGTCCAGCCAGGGTGGCCAGATGCTGATATGCTGCAGGAGGCGCAAATGCGCAGCATTCCACGACGTGCTCGTGGGCTAGGAAAGTTTGTTTCTGCGCGTTCGAGTCCGGCTGTGATAGATCCCACATTCTGCTTGTTTGGTCTGAACTGGTGCTCAGCAGCCATCGGCCGTCGAATGTGGGCGCCAAGGAGCGTACCCAGTCGCCATGCCCGCGTAGCGTCCTCAAGCAATACCCAGTCGTCACATCCCATATCCGTATCGTTTTGTCCCGGCTCGCAGATGCCAAAAGATTGCCTGAGAGAGGCGCTCCTGCAGCGCCAGAGGGTATAAAGCGCACGGAGCTCACGCTATGATCGTGCCCGGGTAATGTCCGCACATTCTTGTACTCTTCTGCAGGGTCCCAGAGTTTGATGGTCAGATCTGAGGAGCAGGAAGCGAGGAGCGTATTCCCTCGCGGACCACCAAAATCCACGTCCAGCACCGCCTTTGTATGTGACTTCAGTGTCCGCTCCAGTTCTCCAAGTTCGTAGTCCCATATCTTGATCGTGCAGTCCTCGCTCCCACTAGCCAAGCTCGAGAACAGAGGGTGGAATGCGACGCAAGTGATCGGATTTCGGTGACTCTGCAGCGTATGTCGTGCGGGCGCTCGCGGCAGCCATGTCTGTGGATCGTGGTTCTTCCTCGCTGCCAGACTAGAAGGCGTAGCATTATCCAACTCATTCTGCAGCACTTTGACCTTCTCCTCCAAATCCATAATCTTCTTCTGCATGCGCACCAAAGACGTCCATTTCTTCTCAATCAACCCCTCGTACTTTTTTGCCGTGTCGGCGGAGAAATCGGACTCGGGAACGTTCAGGGCGTCGCGCACCGCCTGGGCGGCTTCCGGGTGTTCGGTGGCATTCAGATAGGCGACGATGCTCTTGTGTCTGTCAGCGCCCGCTTCATCAGCCAACAGTAGCGCAACAGGTTTTCAAGAAGGAGGAGTGAATCGCATACAGTTCTTCGGCCTGCTTGGTGGTGAGGAGTTTACTCATGGTCGTTCTCGTCTCCGCCCCGCCGCCATCCACTGGCACTCAGCGGAGGCAGCACAATGCGCGCGGAGGCTTCGGGCACGGCGGTGAGGTCACCGTCCACAGTCGAGGTGGGAGGAAATTCGCTAAGTGGCTTGCGGCGGTGGTCGCGGGGGTGGGAGGAAGGCGGATCCGGCTGAAACGTGTGACAGGCGGCCTTCAGGGTGCGATGCGACTATTTCGAGTGTATGGCGCGGGGCTTTGAAAGGGATAATTGCAAGTTGAAGCACGTTTCATCTTATCGACTTGTCCCCTCGTACTCACATGCGCCAACTTCCCCAAAACATCGGACCCACTGCGGCCGTTGCTCGGACAGGGATCCGCGCTTGCCAAGACGTGAACCTTGCTCCAAACACACAGACAACACCCCTCCTCGTCTATGGTCTTCACGACAACAAGGGCAGCGGAAATGATCTCGCGACATTTACTGCATCGCATTTCCCATATCCGATATGGTTCTCAGGTGCTGCACTGAAGTGCGGCGACCTGCTGCTCCTTGCCTGCCTATGAGAGAATGGAATGGATCGTGAACAGTGTATCGATGTTGCCAACGCTGAAGAGTACACTTATGTGCTTAGTTTTAGCTGAAGATCGCTGCAGATCACTGCATCCTGCAGACACTATTGGCACTACTTTTCATCTACAGTCATGCCTGGTCCACGTTGTTAACATTGTCACAGCCAGAGTCCCAATCTGGAACCGCAGAGCCGCCAATACAGTAAACTGCGGTCGTAGTGAAGAGAAGGGAAAGCTCGTTCTGGTGTAAACCTTGATAATGTGCTGCTCATTGACATCTAGACAAGCACGAGTAGCGAGTTTACAAGACTACATATTTCCGAAGCTTTTCATCACCAGGTCAGCCTTCAACCACGTTCTCTCCTCCCGAACCCCTGACAATCTCAGCGCGTTTAAGTCATACTTAAGTGATACTTTTTTTTTTAAAAAAAAAAAGGGATAATCTCGATCTCATTCAAGTGCTTCAGCGATCTGTCCATTCGGTACCATCTCACCATTCTCGTCAACGACCTGAAAGGCGTTGTGGTCCTGGAGGCCTTTGTTGATTTTGCTTTGAATTGCATTAGCTCCATTGGTTTTCTTAGAACTGGTTTTGGCTCCATTGATTTTCTTAGGAGTGGCTTTGGCGCCATTTGGCGAGCTTTGAGCCTTGCAGCCTTGTCGTCCTTTCGTCTTCACAACAGTGTAGCCATCTTCACTGCTGTCACTCGAGCCATTCGTGCCCGTGGGAGATGTCGCCAGACGAACAGAAGTCGTCTCTACAGCGGTGCTACTCGCCATATCCGCTTCAACTGGATGAAGAGACTCTGTGATCGATGAAGTCTCGTGCTCCATTGTAGGTAGCACGTGATCAAAGATCGAAGTAGTCGTAGCAGGAGTAGCAGCAGCAGTCGCCGAGAAAACCTGGCTCTGAACATCATAGCTCAGCAGCTCGGTATGGAAAGCCAAGAACAGGCCCAACCACAACACCCTCATCGCCCTCGCAGTCATCATACCAGCAGTTTCAATCGACCGCCCATCATCCTCACCCTGACCATCGAACCAACCCGGTGAGAAGTAGAATTGACTCCAAACATGTCCTCGAATCACATAATCCTCCGAAAGCGGCTTCGTATGCTGCGACTCCTGCTGAGATGAGGCCAGGAGATCAGATGCGGAAGCCAAGAAGGTGCCTTGTCGAGCGCATTCCAGCATGCCAGCAGTGATGAGTTGGTCCTGTTGCTGCGCCAGAAACGTGAGGAAAGATGCGAGTGCGGTAAAATCTAGCCCCCAAAATAGAAAACTAGTTAACGTATTTTGCTGTTTTTGATGATCGTTACTGCTGATTCGTGCCCG
The DNA here is from genome assembly GCA_005356885.1 of Cercospora cf. flagellaris. Classification (NCBI taxonomy): domain Eukaryota; kingdom Fungi; phylum Ascomycota; class Dothideomycetes; order Mycosphaerellales; family Mycosphaerellaceae; genus Cercospora; species Cercospora cf. flagellaris. The sequence goes on along the minus strand of RJLU01000005.1, from coordinate 2,657,151 downwards.
GGCGGCGTGGAGAGAGTGAAGGTAGGCCAGAGTTACATGGATGTAAGAAAGACTGTGCTTGAAAGATTCCGGAGTGGCGTAGTGTTGCAGGACGTAGTTGAAAGATTCGGCGAAATATTCTTTGCTAGATTGGAGGTATGAGTCCATGGATAAGTCCTCGTTTGGTTGAGAGAGTGAAGAAGGGTGCTCCTTTGTCAGAGAATTGGGCCGATCTACAGCCGTGCGATCGATGGCCATGTGATATGTTTGCCATAGAATGTTTTTAGCGTTACCCAGCTGGAACAGCGCAGCAATGTTAGCAGCAGCAAAATACGCGCCAAAGTCGCGCAGCTTCGCAGGCTGATCACCAAGCAATTGTAGCGAGTCCTTTTGCACCATAGCAACTGTTGACAAGTCCCGTCGGGTGAATACCAGAGCATGATATGTCACGATCCGTGCCTCTGCGGACTGGCGACTACTTTGTATCGTTTGCTGATCCTGCACGATCGGTGCGCAAAGTGTCGAAAGCGAATCACGAGCATTAGAAAACGGTACCACACAAGTCAATGACTTCGAGTAATAGCAGAACTTGCGCAAGCTCGGCCTTTCCAGTATCCCAAGGTGATGGTAAAGCCGTCCAATGGCTGGATGACGATCGGAAGCCATGGTGTACCAGCGCGCGGCAACGCCTCCCCAAGTGGCATGGGCTTCCTTTTCCTCTTCCACGGCCATACGGTAGCGAGCCAGATCTCCTAGGCACTCGATCCACGTATCGGTAAAGCTGGGCACTGTCTCAAATAGTAGCGCCATCATTTGGTAAGCTAAATAAATGAAAGCAAGCATGTAATCTTGAGATTGAGGACGACGGTGACGGAGTACCTCAAGGAAGGCATGGATGCCATGTTTCCACATACGCGCTGGCATACTGTACTTGATGGCCAGTCCACGCAGGGCTGGAGTTGCCGAGGGATGTTGTGTTGCCTGGATGGTCATCAGTAATGTTCTCGAGCCTATATGGATGACGCACCATTAAGAAGTCATGATGCTCGTAAAGGAGTGTACGATGCAGAGCAATCAGTGCCTGCCACTGCTCAGCACCTAGTGGAGATTTAGGATCAGCAGCCTGAGCAGCGTCAATATTGATGCACTTCGCTTCGACCATGACTAGGCCCGCATAGATCCCCTTCACCTCAGCTGCTAATTGCTCGGTGGAGATGGGAGATGAATTGGGTTGTAGCAGCATGGCTAACCGTTGGCCATCTGCCGACGTGTATCGAAGTTCAGCTTGCCGTTTAGCCTCGCAAGCGAGTGTCTTCGCATCAACACCAGTATTGCTAGGTGCACATGGCTCCGCAGTTGTTAATTCAGGACAGGGCCCAGTATTCTGGCGAGTGGCATATCCTGAGTCACACACGCTGTCACGAGGTCTCGCCACGCCGTTGCCTTGCGAGCGTGGAGGCAAACTCGTGGCGGAGGCGTGAGTCACTCCTGGTGCCTGTGCCCGAGTCTGATCGTATGAATTGACGCGCTTTGGTAGCGGTCGCCTCTGCGCCGGCGCCCTGCATCTGGCAGCGGTCCATGTTGCCGCATGCTGAGGCTGCTTCGGGCTTGCCTCCAGTCGCGGTGACTGGCGTCCTCCAGGCTTGGTCAGCTCCCGACTGGCGGATCGTTTTGACACCAGGGGTTGACACTCCGCGTAGAGTTGACGTCCACGCTGGCTTGCAAGGTACTCTCGAGACGCGCTCCGGCGGTGTTCAAAGGATAACCGCTCGAAAGCCGCAGCGGTGTGGCCAGTCGCTCCGGGAGAGTCTGCTTGGGCAGGCAGCTCTTGTGATGCGCCGTTGCCTGGGTAGTAGTTCATCGACTCTCCGGACTCTGATGAAGTGGGCGACTTGCGGATGGGGCCATTTTGGGAACAAGGTCTTGCGGAGGTTAGCATTTGTAGTGATTGGCGAAGGCAGCCGCGGATGACTATTGCCTTGCTGATGGATCATCTGACATACACTTGAGGAATGGGCCCATTGGTGGCGTAGAAGGAGCGAGCAGGCAACCTTTGCTGCTTCTGCCCATCGTGGTGCGCGGCGATTTGCCGGGTTTTGCCGACGCTCTGTGTCGGCGGAAAACGGGCAAAAGAGCCGCATGGTGGCAGTTGGGTGCCATGGCCATCGATATTCATGTTACGTTACAAAGTTGGAACTGGCCAGGACGCTTCGTGCACAACGCATGCGACGGTTGATGGGCTGACTGCGCCTGAATGTGCTTGCGGCGCGGTGGCGGGGGCGATGGCTACTCTGCCGGCGGGTCAGCGTGGTCTGAATCGAGCCGTGTGCCTCAGGTTGATGAGGGACGGGGCTCTGCATCGCAATCTTACGTCTTCGTTCCAATGTCTTTCTCGACTTACTGGGACGACAAACTGCTGCAGGCCTTCAATATCGCGCGCATCCTCACACCAAATGGCAAGGCAAGACCAACTTCGTGCGCCCGAGAGAAGATGTGACGAATATCTCGGCCGACGTGTCCCGGTACCCGTATCGGCGGATGTTTGTCCTGGAAGATCGGCTAACAAGCACCGCAATACCGCAATCAAAATTCTATTAAAACTTTGGGACATGCGACAGTAGCAGTCGTAGGTGGTAGATATGGGCAGACCGAGAGGCCGCCCAAAAACGAGTTGTCGAGGGAAGGGAGAATCGAACATCCTACTGATCGCACGAAGGCAGCATATTGGTTGCCTTCTTTTCAGCCTTGCCCCGCGCCCATCAGCCACGTAGTGGTTCGCATTTTTGGCGGTTGCTAGTTGTAACGACGTACCACCATGACGATTAACAACGTGGGGCATCCTGACAACATGTTCAAGGACACTGCAAGCACTATATATCATGTTGATCCGCCGTTGCCGCAAGTTTCCAAAGCCCTCGCCAATTGCTAGGCTCGAATTCCAACCACCCACGCCCAGCTTAGAAGCAAGAACAAATCAAAATCTCAAGCGGTCAAGCTCCATACATCACAAGGACATCTCCAAGAAGGATGACAAGGCAGACAAGGCGTTAGCTCGCATTGCAACCCAGCCTATAGCCTGACATCAGAACGACTAGACTGGCTGGCGACAGATCAGTGACCTACGCCAACATAAACAAGGGCCGCATTCATGCGCACGGCAAAGAGCGTGAGCCTCTGACTGGACGCGAGGGAGTCACCCACCCGTGGAATGGCGTCTCGATAGTACCTTTCTACTTTCCAAGGTGTTCGAGGCCTCACTTCTGAGACATTTTTCCATGTTCCGAAGGGAGCAGGGCGCAAAACAAAGTACTGCAGAGATACTCGCAAGCATTTCGATATCAGCGCTAGATGACCTCGCAAGGGCTAGTTGTACGCCAGAGGCAACCACTGCGGAGGTAAGCTCATTGCTCGCAGGACTGCTGATGTGCTAATAATTGTGCCACTCCTGGTGGTACTGGTGGTAACACCAACAATCAACAGCCAGTGCTGCTGCGCACTAGGTCCAGGGAGTGCCGCACAGGTGCTAGTTCGAACCAGGTACTGCTCTGCGCGAAGTTACCGAGCAGAATGCAGCAAATGCGGTCGTCGCCTGCTTCGAGAATGATTAAGCGGATGCGACTTTTCGACAATCGTTCGTCAGGCTTCCATGCTGACCAAACGCGTCATAGATCGTGTCGGAAATGGGTCAATGAGCTCCAGAGTGTGGCAACATGATCGATGATGGACATTACGTTTGCGATGCCGTATGGTTCGCATTGCGGCCGGCACATGTGGAATGTCAGCCTTGTGCAGCCTTCACCGTACGCCTACATGAAGACGAATCGGAGCGGCTCCCACGACCTCAAATGGTGTACGTGCGAGAATTAAGATGCTGACTGCGCGCGTCATGTCCACAAAGCCACCCACAACACTTTGTACTCACACGCCAAATCAACTCGCCCAGCTGCAATCTGAGCTGAAGTCAATGCCATGTAGAGGCACCCTCCAATGCCACAATGGAGATGGCGTCGACTTCACTACCGTCGATTGGATCGGGCGTAGGTCCATGATGAGGAAGTAACAAATCAGCTGACAATTGCAGACGCCCTGATACCGACCAGTATGCCTAGTCAAGGCTGAAGCGTGTTTCCTGTTCTCTAGGCGTCGACTGGTTTCAGTCAAGGGAACGAGGCCGAAGCTCAATTCGAGCCCGCCCAGATCAGTGGCTGTGACAAGTGGTATGAGTCGTTCCAGCGTCAACAGCTTTCGACAGAACGTCGGACTTGCTCGGTCCTCCCTGTAGCTAGATCGACAAGCCCATTGAACCCCCCTTCGGACTTCTAACTGAGTACCAGGCACCGGTCTCATAGAGCCTGAGTCTCCAAAGCAGCCAAATATGTGCAGGACAGCAGCGACACCTACGCACAGCAACTCAACGCTTCCGTTCTGAACGACTGAATGGCGCTCCGAGATCGCGGCCTGAACTCGCGGGGCAGCAAAACCTCAAGGCCGCAAGTATGATAACAAAGCAAGCGACCGATGGTCCATTGGCAAGTCATGTAGAGGTGAAGAATGGTAGGTTGAAGATCAAATTCGTCTAGACTGTGCTACTATCTGTTGGAACATTCTCTTTTATTCTCTATATTTTTCGTTGTCTAATCTATTGCAAGCGAACATCTTCACGATCTACCCCTCGAAACTCGGACGCGGAATTCACTCTCCAGATGAGAGGATTAGAAAGAATTCAAGACGAGAGCGAAGATGGTCTTACAACCTTTGCTCTAAAAGAAGGTATAAGCGGAATGTCAGCCTCTCAACAGCGACCTCAACATACATTCTATCGGGGAGCGAAGCGAATTGTATTTAGTGGAATGAGTTCTCGTCGCCCATGCAGAATAAGAACTCCTGCTGACGGCCCATCAAGTCTAGAAGCCACGCACGAGACCTTGTGACCTTGTGCCTCCAGGAAAACCAACTCACAGGGCGTAACTCATCTTTTAGGCGACGCTATGCGAGAATAGCCTACAAGGCTTCAGCTAGAGCGACACCAGCTCGCCACCTCTCGGGCTAGAGGAAGTGACCGGTCCTTGATTAATTACGAGAAACCAACACATTAGCCAGTGAATGCAGACGCCCCGCTGGCGATCATCATGCCTAGTCTAGGCAGAAGAGTGCTGCCTATTCTCTAGAAGGATCAATCACGTTCAATCAGGAAAGAAAGGCCAAACCTCAATTCGAATCAGCCCAGGTCGATGATTGCACGAGTCGTTCCAGCCTGACCGTTGCGTTGTGAACACAATTTCGGCCCCGAATCACTCCAGTCTGTGGGCAGATGAAGGCAACTTCTCGGTTTCCCTCTCACACTATTGATTGGACTACTAGGCATTGACTTTATTGAGTCCGAGCGTTCAATGCAGCCTGCGCAGCCACAATCATAGTCAGTGCATGTCAGCCGCGAATACACGAATACAGAGGGTTGCATTAGGCTGTGGAAAAGAAGCCAAGACTCTTAGCAAAGCAAGAGTTAAAGAGCCGCCAATATTGGCATAGGACTAGCGACCTGCTGACCATTTCCTCAGACTCAAACGACCAAGAACAGCGTGCGGAAGACTAGGCTTGTCCTTTATGCTAGAATGGCTCTGTTCTGATCCGCCAGAACCTCCTCACTTTCGGTCTTCAAATGTTCTGATCGAACGTTTCTGAAGAGCAACAAGTCAGAGAATTGCAATGTTCAAATGGAGCTCATATCGGCGAGTTCCTGTGCTGTATGCAAGACGACAAGCACGCAAAGAATTCCGGAGTTTGTTCAGCCTATCTAGCCGGACCATCTCCCTATCGGCCTGAAAATGCCGATCGGAATTTTTCAGCTCGCGATGTTTATCAGTGCCGTCGGCTCACGGCATAGCATCGGCCGCCGGCGCTGTCGCTGAGAGGCGCAAGCGCACAGCTCACCACTGTGGCCATGAATGAGAATACGATGCCCGTATGCCATGCAGATCGAATGCCATCACAACGCCGTTATGTACAGTTCTTTGTAACGCTCGAACATCTACCTCGCGACTCGTGTTTTGAAAAGCGATCGTAGAGAATGATGACCAATTCAAAGCTGTTCCAGCCGTTGGCTGTTGGTCGAACACAATTGGGACATCGCATTGCAATGGCACCATTGACCCGATATAGATGGGAAGATGACTGGGACGCGACCGAGACGAAGGACATGATCAAAGGTACAGCTCAAATTCTTAGCGCACAAAGAGCAGTATCATGCGTTACATAGGTAAATATTGACTAAATGTTACTTCAGAGTACTACGAGCAACGATCTTGTGTTCCAGGCACATTGATCATCAGTGAAGCCACCATAATCGCGAAAAACGCAGTGGGTCGTCGCAATTGTCCTGGTATCTGGTCGAAGAGTCAAATCGAATCCTGGAAAGAGATCACAACAGCAGTCCATGAGAAAGGCTGTGCAATCTTCTGTCAGCTATGGCATCAAGGCCGCGCAGCTGATCCAGAAATTCTCCGATCAGAAAGTTACGAAATGCTATCATCAAGTGCAGTACCCATGAGCCCAGAAAGCGAAACACCGAAAGCAATGACAGAAGAAGACATCTCCAATGCGATTCAAGATTACGCCAACGCAGCTTGCAACGCCGTCGCAGCCGGCTTCGATGGCGTCGAAATTCATGGAGCAAATGGCTATCTACCCGATCAGTTCTTACAAACGACATGTAATCAGAGAACAGACGATTGGGGAGGGAGCATCGCCAACCGAGCCCGTTTCCATCTGGAAGTCACCAAAGCCGTCATCGAAGCCATCGGCGCCGACAAAACCGCTCTACGCCTCAGCCCCTATAGCAGTTTCGGAGGAATGCTAATGGACGAACCCGAACCGACCTTCTCATACCTCCTCCAAGACCTCAAACCGCTTAACTTGGCTTACCTCCATCTCATCGAAGCACGAATCAAAGGCAACGATGACTCCGATTGCGGAGGTCAGAAATCCGTAAATTGGATGGTGAAAGAATGGGATAATGCTACTCCGGTTCTCTTGAATGGTGGGTTCACTGCTGAGAAGGCGAAAGAGGCTGTGAATGTGAAATACAAAGAGCAAGATGTGGTTGTTGTGTTTGGGAGGCATTTTGTGAGTAATCCAGATCTTGTTTATCGGATTAGGGAGGGGGTGAAGTTTGAGCCTTATGAGAGGAAGGTGTTTTATACGCCGAAGAAGAAGGAGGGGTATGTGGATTATGGGTTTTGTAGGGAGTTTTTGCAGGCTACTGCCAGGGGTTGAGGATTTGGAAGTTTTTGGAAGAGGAAGAATGGTTCTCCCATTCGATTACACAATCCTGCCTGCTGACTGATCGTTTCGAATTCATGTAGGGCTATCAGAACACGTTTGGTTTGATCGCCGCAAAGAATATCTCAAATACTTGATTTATGCCCTTTCTCCCCAATCTGGTATTCTTCTCTATCCGTTCCAGGCGGCGTGGGAGGTGCAAAAAGAGCTCCATCATCCATCTCGCCCTCATAAAAGCCTTCCCGACCTTCGTTACCCAGCCATTCCCAGGTGAACGGTGTGCTTTCTCGTCCAGTGGGATAGACTTGTGGTTTGATGAAGAGTGAGATGGCGTAGTAGATCGTCGCTGATGTCGTAAAAGTTAACAGCCACCCCATCATATACATATACTTGGCAGCATTCGAAATAATCTGGGGCTGGTACTGCCCAACGAGGCCTGGGATACCCATCGATGTACCGATCAACCAGGCGGCGACGCCGCTGAAATTGATGCCACACCAGTACCAATACAGACCGGATGGACGCCCATTGTAACATGAAGGGACATGTATATTGCCTTTCCGAACGATAAAATAGTCGACGATAATGACTGCACACAGTGGGGCCATGAAGATGTTGTACGATCCGAGGAAGCTTTTATCCCCATTAGTCGACGCTCCATCGATATCCTGTTCACAGACTCACCTCAGAAATGCGGACGCGTTAGCCATGAGTTGCCATGGCTGAACGACGACACCAAGAATTGCACACAAGATCTGGCCTCGGCGGATGGTCAACCATTTTGGTGCAAGTCCCGTCATATCAGCACCAAAGGGAATGGAGTTGGCGCCAAAATTGGTAACGAATGTCCCGAAGAAGAACGCCAGTCCGATGAGAAAGATGGCGGTCCGCGAGCCAGCACTCCAATAATGATCGAGAATAGCGTTGAACATATCCCAGACATTCCAGTACGCTTCGCCCCAGACTCCTTGGATGGAAGTCGTCGATGCCATACCGAGAAACATCACCAGGATAGCCGGAAAGAAGACACTAACACCTTGTAACAGTCCGGCGTCTCGAGGTTTCTTGCAGTATCGTGCAAGGTCCGGTTGGTTGACAAGCATCGGCGAAAGCGAACCGAAAATAGAGTTGATACCAGACATGATGGCCCATCCCAATGGAATTGTCGATGTTTGGCCACTGTGGGCGAGATCCAAAGTGCTTAAACCGCCTCCAATAGCCATGCACCAACCAAAAAGTGCAAATGCTGCGATCGGCATAGTGAAGCCCTTGACAGTAAATATGTGATGGATCTTATTCGGATGGACCCACGCCTGCAGATGGTTAGATATCTTAGCAGCGACTCACGAAACCGCGCAACTTACGAAGGGAAATTGGAGGATCCAAGCAATGAAGAAGGCCAAAAGTTGCTTGGATGTGATTGCACCACCTTCGGGTAGCGCGTTTGGCATGTTCTCCCATGAACTGCCAAACATGCATCGAAACATGACGGACAAGATGTTACCGGCATAAAACGTCTGTATGCCGTACCAAATGATGCAAACGACTGCTCTGATTGCGACGAAGAAGAACGATCCGTACATTCCCATTACGGAACGAGCCAGGACGGGACTGAAAATATCAGTGAATTGACATTGTGATAATTTACCGTTTCACTTACAATCCGATGTGATACTTTGCGCCTGGTCGAGCCATGAGCACTACCACGATTGCAGTGAGGAATGATCCGACGCATACGGATATGAAAGAGTGTTGCCATGTCTAGACAGGATCAGCATTGAACAAATTCCGGGACTCCTCTCGGTCGCAGCCTACCAGACCGATAGTAATCAGTGAAGAGCCTGTGTTCCACCCCACTATGGAGAATTTGTTGCTAAACCCTAGGAAATATCAAGTCAGCCAAATTCACAAGGAAGGCATGCGATGATTTACAATACAATGGCAGATTATACCTGTGAAAACAGCTTAGTCACAATCACAGATTTTGGAGTCGAAGTAGGCGTTTACCATGTCCAGGTTCTTTGCTCGACTGGAGTGGGCTCGAGATCTTTGTTTGACCATTTTGTATCTCCCACAGTGGCATGTCCTTCGTTGCCCTGAGGGGCCCGCAAGAATTGAACAAAAGCGCGTTTGGACTGGAAAGGTGCGGTGATCTCGGTCTTGGTAGGCAGCTTGAGTTTTCCCATCGCAGATGATTCAAGATGCTGGTCTGGCCTGTGGTCTTGATGATGATAAATTGTTGGCTCTAGTGGTCTTAACGGAACTCAGGTGAAGTGGTTGGTGATTGAAACGATTCAATGTTGTTCAACACACCAAGCGGGGACTTTGGTTCCATATGGAAGTATCCTACTATCAACATTATTCGACCATTCGTCGCATGTGCAACGGTTTCCAATCCGTCCAAGAGTTTGTGGCGGTTGTATCGGCGACTTTCTGGCCGATGAGGAGTGTGCGATTGCTCTACGACCTCATTGGGATCCCAGATACGCATGCATATCGTACTCTATTGAGAACATCGATGAGCCAATTATGGCTTCCAGGACAATCAAAGACATGGTCGACCCCAGAAATCCAGAGCTCGCTAGTAAATGATCGATAGGCCTCCGACTAGGCGAATGACCGGGGTCAACATGGACGGACGGTCTAAAGATAAGGACTTGGCTTGGCGAAGTGGAACGCATGCGACATCACCTGGTCCACAAATGCGTGATTGAGGCTCAGCCCAATACTGGTGGCTGTCAGCGGGACAGATTTGCGCAAGCAGCGAGCAAGCAAAGTAGACCATGAGCCTGTGTGGAGTCGTGTTCACTGCCTGTTGCCAATCATCGATACTTTTCCTTCTACATGGGTCAAATTGGGTCTTCAGCTTCACTGTCGTCTATTGAGATTGTAGCTGTAAGAAATTACTAGTTGCAATTTTGAACATGGATTCCAGTGCAATGCATACAGAGCCCCGACGGAGCCGTGTCACTTTAGCCTGCAAACGATGCAAGCGTCGAAAGCAGCGGGTCTGTACTTCAAGAGCCGGCGTCAGAGCATGAGTGTGGAATTAGTCTGACTCCATATTGTGCAGTGTGATGGCGATCAACCTTCCTGCAGGTCATGTTCTCGGGCGAGAGTGACTTGTGCATACGAAAAGCCTGTCCGGCCCCAGTATCCTGGCGGCAAATCTTTGTGCGTCAAATATAAATGATCTGCATATTTTGTTGTGCTAAGAACAGATAGATATATCAGGACCCTAGAGGAACGTATCGCCTTCTTGGAAGCTCGCGTACCAGACCAGTCCCAGGACCACTTTTGCAACGATATATCGACTCAGAGCCAGGCACTTCGCGACGTTCCGCGAGGTTTGCATCATGATGCCCAGCATGGGACCCATAGGCAGAGTCAAGAACTACCTATAGAAAATCCTCAGGACGACAGAGAATCGCTTGTCAACGGAGTGGCGTATCTCTCACTCTGTGCTTCTGGAACAGCAGACACCTCCTCTGAACCGTACTATGTCGGGACAAGCTCTGGAGCTACAATCGCTCGCCTCATTCAGACTTCGATGTACAAGGGTGGCGGAGAGCATAGGGCTGCTGCTGAAGCTACTGGCGACCGAAGGAGACAATCTACTCGTGCGATAACTCCACCATCGCCATCCCTATCGAACGACTCCATTATGTCTTCGCTCGAGTTCCCGCCCTTCGAGCGTTCTAGTATGCTTTTCGAGATCTTTTTTGAGCGCATACACACTCGCTGGCCCGTACTGGATCGAGAAATGTATCAAAAACTGTTCAACAGGCAATACCAGCATGGCGGCCTGAGTATCGTCGAGTGCAGCATTTTCCATCTCATATATGCAATCGCAGCTCGATTTTTATTGCTCACCAGAAAGGTGCAAAGCGTGGACCCCGAGGTAAGACAAAACTTGATCTTCTTAGAGATAGCCCGCTCAGCCTTCACAGCGTCATCTAGTTGCAGCCACCAGCTCGATGAACTTCATACTCGAACAGCACAGTCTTGAAAGCCTACAATTCCTGGTCCTTCTTGGTGTGCATAGTCAAAGGTCTCCCTACGGTGCCGGAGCGTGGGCACAAATCCGATATGCAACATCACTTTGCATAGAGATGGGCCTACACAGGAAGAGAAAGGGACTTCCTGCGTCCGCGGAGCAAGCGAGGGATACTGAATTGAGACGGCGAATTTTTTGGACATGTTATTGCTTCGATCGCTCCACAAGCATCGTTCTCGGCCGACCGTTCGCTATATCGGACAGCGATATCAACGTTGAGGTAATTCCATGATAAATTTTTCTGTTTCACTGAAGCTGATTCAAATAGTTACCAAGTGCCGATATCAAATATTGGACGCTCACTCACAAAGAACCACACGGGCCTTCAGAAGCTCAATGGTCGAATGTGGAACCATTCATACACATCATCGGCCTGGATCGAATTCAATCGAGGATTCACAAAGCGGTCTTTCGGCTTGACAGAGATGTACTAAATGGAGGTTCCGAACAGCTCGCCAAATTATCACGGAAATTGGCATTGATCAAGGCTGACCTTGACGAATGGAGGCGCAGCTGCCCTCAAACTCCCAAAGAAGGGAACAGAACAACGTGGATGTACGATCCAGAAAGCGAGTTCCTTGATGCTCGTGATTTCTATGGCTTGTAAGTGGTGCATTAATCTTCTGCGTCATTAGACCACTGATAGCTTTGCAGGCAATACCACAAATCAATACTGCTCATGTTCACGGTCTTTCTCCCAACGATTGAGGCATCAGATCCGAGATTCATCATTTGTGCACGATCAGCAGCATCAGTTTGTACAGCTTACAAGAGGCTGAATCAGAATCGCACTTTGACGTACACCATGATCTCGCTACATTCTTCCTTTGTTGCTGGATTGACGTTGATATACTGCATGTGGCGCGATCGCTCACTGTTTTCCTACGACACCCTAGAGGCTGTGCGAGACTGCTCACAGAACTTGACTATCTTTGGCGAGAAGTGGCCTGGAGCTGTCAAGTACCGAGACATATTTGACGCATTGTCGGGAAACGTGCTCAGAAATATCGTGAGCTCCAAAACACCGATCGACAGTAGTAATGCCATGGAGAGAGCATGCAATCAACGAAGCATGTCGGGTAGATCAACAAAGCAGCCAGGACGAGATCGAGAGGATACAATGAGCAACATGCTGTCCGACGCTGTGAAAGCCGCTTTCATGGAAGTGGATGAAGAAGCTCCTGGTGGATGGCAAGGCTGGAGAATATGGAACGAGATGGTCAATAATCACGCAGCTCCCGCCTCAGGTGCGGCATGCATACTTGGCACAAGCAATCCCCGGGCAAATCCAACGACTTGGGATGAATTAAGCGGTATGAGCACATCTAGTGTGGACCCGTTGCAAGACTCAGCAATGCGGCTGGATGAACATACGGGGTTTCAAATGCCTCAATGGAACTCGGGAGGATTCATATAAAACGAGAATATCAAGCACTGTCATTCACGCTAGCTGACCCTTCTTATAAGGGAACTGCTCCCGGAAAGATCCAGCAATTTCTGTCCTGGTCGCAACCCAAACACCTTCTTTCTCACTGATGTATTTGACGAAGTCTTGAAGCGCCTTAAAACGTCCTGGTCTCCCAATAATGCGGCAATGTAGACCAATAGTCATCATCTTGGGTGCTCCCGCTTCTCCTTCTTCATAGAGCACATCGAATGCGTTCTTGATGTGAGTATAGAATCCATTTGGATCGCGGAAACCAGTGGCTGCCGTCAAGAACTTGAAATCATTACAGTCGTAGCTGTATGGGACCATCAGACATCCCTTCGGGTTTTCGCTGCTTCGTTCATAGGGTAGATCGACCCAGTATGGAATGTCGTCTGCATAGGTGTCACTCGCCCAAAGGAGTTCCTCGCCCATTTCTTCATACACCTGTGGGATAAGAGCTCGACTTTGAGGAGATGGCCGACCGTAGTACCATCCCTTTGGTGCATAGCCAGCTAGCTTCTTCAGAGCAGTAATGCCGTCCCGAATGTGCTGCTTCTCGGCCTCCACGGACAGATTCTTGTGGTCAATCCATCTGTACGCGTGTGAGGCAATCTCATGTCCTTCTTCGACACACCGCGTCACAACTTCAGGTTGCTCCTCGCACGCTGAGCCGACAGCGTAGAGGGTGAACTTCATTTTGTAGTCGTTAAATAATTTGAACAAACGCCACCAGCCCCGGCGTGATCCATATTCGAATTCAGATTCGGCATTGTAGCTGCGCTCGTTGATGTCCGGCTCGGCAGGGTACTCGCGAAGTGATGTTTCGGATCTGCCATCTCCAAGTAGCACAGAACGCTCTCCGCCCTGGACGTTAGTGTGATTAGTAGGGGACTGGCAGCAGGGGAGTTCATTGTGAGTTTCAGACCTACCTCTTCATAGTTGATGACAAAAGATACTGCGATCTTCGCGTCATTCGGCCACTTCAGTCCTTCCAGACCTTTCTCGCCATAGCCCTTGAAGTTCCGAGGAAAGGCATAGTCTTGTGGTGCTGCATAAACTTCAGGCATGATGACAGAGTCAGTAGATCCGAGTACGAGTGGTACAGCTATGGATTTCGAGAGGGTGGGCAAGTTCAGTCTCATAAAATTGAACAACTGATACTGGCCGCTCATCGATCAATATTCTCGCTTGCTACCTGCGTAGGCGTGTGCTATCGCATGGACGGCCACGGCCAGCTTGTGTGTCTGGCGTAGGCTGCATGTCGGAGCCTTCCATACCGAAGTGCTTCACCTAGCCGAACGTGTACGAGCCGCGGAGGAGTGGTGAAGATAAGACGCCCGTGGGAATGCAGATAGGGCAGCCTGATATGCCCACGGTCACAGTGTTGAGTTGGAAGAGGAAAGGGAAGCCGAATGCCCAGATCTGTGGGGTCGTTCGCCTAGCTCTTCGCTTGGGATATCAGACCGATCAGATAGGCCAGATATCGGGAATATCGTCTCCAGGCTTCCAGAGATGATGCCACATTCGATGATAGCCAAGCCTCAGCATAATTGTTGAAGTCGCCAGAATAGGATTATGCCTCAGGTGAGCAATGCAGATGGTGGACCGGACGAGCGACCCATTGCTCGAACGAGTGACAAAAGCTCGTGTCTGCAAATGATGACGATAGAGCAATCACAATCGTCTTGATTAACCCATTGTCATACAATTGTTTTCCCTTCCGATGAGTTGCCATCTACTGCATCTGTATGTCCTGTAGCTGGTTGCTTTGATTCCTGACCCATTTCCTGCTCGCTGACATTTTCGCTGTTGCGACTCTCTTCATCCATAGACTTCGCGACCTTCAAACTCGTATTTCCAACCCAAACGGTCAGTAAAAGACTGACTCCAGCGCAGACCGTGAAGAAGATGAAAATATAATGTAATCCTTGCATGTAGACATCAAGAATCCGCTCTTTCTGAACCTGAGATATGTCGAGGGCATTGAGGGCGTAGGTTGATGAAGTAAGTTCGGCGATCAGATCTTGCGTGGCAAATGTCTCGCCACTCAGACCTGTGCTTAGAGTGTTCGATAGGGTAACTCCAGAAATGACGAGGCCGAATGCGCCTCCAATAGTGCGAATGAAGTTGCGAAGTCCTGTGATCACAGCGCGATCTGAGCCGTTGCTATTGGCATACATGCCGACGAGGACCGGTTGCAGCGTCAGCCCGATTCCAGCTCCTTCAACAATTAGTATGACAATCAGCGGTCCTAGCCCTGTCTTCCGATTAAATAGTAGTGTCAAGCCACTTCCAAGACTCCAAAGCGTGAATCCGGCCAGGATGCAGTGCATGTAGCTCCCTATTCGTGCCATGTACTGCCCGCAAGCTATGGACGCAATGGAAGAAGTGATAACGACCGGTAGGATCAATGCTCCAGATACCAAAGGCGAGTACCTCAGGATCGACTGGAAGTAGATCGGGAGATAGAAGAAGTTGCCGAAGTATGCCAGTCCAGTCAGGAAGGACTGCAGGTAAAGGGCCCAGCAATGACGAGCTTTGTAGAGTCGAAGTGGCATAATTGGTAGGGCGACCAGCTTCCATTCATAGAGAACAAACATTACGGCCAGAACTAAGCCGATGACAGTCGCTGAAATGAAGAATGGAGACGACCAGGCATAAGTGACACCTCCTCCAGATAGTGGGACTAGGATCAGCAGAGTAGATGCGATGTTGAGTATGACGCCGCCGTAATCGATCTTTTTCATTTTTTCGATGTGGTCGCCGGATTGATGTTTGAGTGGAAGGAGAAACAGTATCACTATCGCTGTTGGTATCGTCATGATGGGTATGATCCAGAAAACCCATCTCCACGTTGCGCCTTCCACTATGGCGCCTCCTAAGAATGGTCCAACACCATTCGCCAGAGCTATGACAGCACCAAGCCAACCTAATCAAGTCAGTATTCAAAATCACGTCTGATGGTCCAGGTACTCGCCCTGATAGATCCCTCGATTCTGCAACGTCGTGATGTCGCTCACGATGATCATCACCAGACTATTGATACCCCCACCTCCCACCCCTGCAACAGATCGCAGCGCAAACAATTGGCTGGGCGTTTGTGCGAAACCACAACCAAGATCTCCAAGAGCCATGAGTGCCAAACAGATCAGGAGTAAGTTCTTCCGACCAAATATGTCCGAAAGTCGTCCGTTAATGAGTTGAAATGCCGTTGACGCAATCAAGAACGAAGTCCCAATCCAAGAGGTCGCAGTACCTGTATCCAAATCTCCAGCAATGGCTGGTGTTGCCGTTGACACGCTGGTCTGGTCGATGAAAGAGACGAAAAGGCATATTGACAGCGCAGGAATCGCCACCATTAGTCGTTTACGCGACATGGTATTCCGTTGGCCACCAACAGACTCTGCGTCGCTGTCGTCGTCTGGGCTAGATCGTGAACTCAAAGGCGTGCCATTTTGATCCGGGGTCGAGCGCTTTTCTTCCCTGCCAGGAGTCTCGTTGGACAGCGATTTTTCGAGAGCATCACTTGCATCCTGAGTGGGTTTCCGGTCATTTCCAGATTCTTGTATGGCCATAGGGGCGGCAGGTCTTGTTACGGATGCTCAAACCAGCGCAGCGACGTAGTTCGGGGACTCCAGCCAGCGTATGTCCTGATCGGTGCCTCACTCGGCTGTCAAGAGACAATTGGATACATCCATCAAATCGTGGCAAATCCGACGGACCCACTTCGAGGTGGAGGACCGAGCCATCGGCTTCCTGCATAGAACTCCATGCCCAAAAGTGCCCGCCACCTGTGCGACATAGTTGCATCCGGGGCCGGTTGACAAAGCTCCATAGTCGTCTTGGAAGTGTCATACCGATGTTCATCGAAAATGACAAAGTAGTGCTTTCGGGAGTTTTCAACCCGACGACAAGAGCTTCTTATCAGTGAGTGTTCGGAGCGAGGTGAGCCGCTAGTGCTATGCTAGGCGAACCGCATCCACAATGCGATCACTGCAATCGATCGAAGTGCTGCAGTCCTCGTGCTAGTCGTCCGAGTACCTGCTATGGAACAGCGGCTATGGCAAGCTGCTGTGATATGACTAAGAAAGTGTCAGTTTGAATGCAGAGCAGGACATCGCAACTCATTCCCAGAGACCGTGTTCCATAGCGCTGAAAATTGGAAATCCCATACTCGCAGCTGGCGTCAATAAGAAGGCATCATGAGTGCCGATCTTTGGCGACTGACAGCCACTGAGATTGTCTCCAAGATCCGCGCTGGGGAATGCTCAGTTCACGAATACGCTCAATCGCTCTTGCAGCGCATCGAAGCGCGAGATGGTGCCGTGCAAGCATGGGCCTATCTAGACCCTCAGTCAGTAATCGAGCAAGCAGAAGCACTTGATGCTATCCCTCCGCACGAGCGTGGCCCCCTACACGGCGTAGCCATAGCAGTCAAAGATGTGATCTTCACCAAAGACATGCCAACACAATTCAACTCCCCAATCTACGACAACGACGCTCCCCAACTCGACGCCGGCTCCGTGGCCATCCTTCGAAAAGCAGGCGCTTTGATCTTCGGCAAAACAACAACCACGGAATTCGCTGCAACCACAACAGGCCCAAAGACAAGAAATCCTCACGACCCGAATCGAACTCCAGGAGGTTCCTCATCAGGTTCTGGTGCCGCAGTAGGCGACTTCCAGATCCCGATCGCTCTCGGCACTCAAACAGGCGGCAGCACTGTTCGTCCTGGCTCATATAACAGCATCTACGCCTTCAAGCCAACCTGGAACGCCATAACTCGCGAAGGCCAGAAAATCTACTCCTTGATCCTCGACACTCTAGGCCTTTACGCGCGTAGTGTCGAAGACCTAGAACTCCTCGCAGAAGTCTTCGCCATCCACGATGATACTCCCCCACCTCAAAACTTCACTATCAAAGAGTCAAAATTCGCCATCCTGAAAACCATGGTCTGGCCAAAAGTCGGACCAGGAAGTGCCGCCGCAATGGACAAAGCCGCTTCTCTACTCCGTGCCCAAGGCGCCGAAGTCGAAGACATCGAGCTTCCAGAGCACTTGAACGACCTTCCCGCTTGGCACGACATCGTGCTCAGATCCGATGGCCGAACAGCATTCCTGCCTGAATACACCATAGCCAAAGACAACCTATCAGATGAACTCGCCGGCCACGTCGAGAATCGCGAGAAAATCTCGCGTAAAGTGCAATTAGAAGCTTTTGATAAGATCTCTGCCGCAAGACCAGTGGTTGATGAGGTTCTCAGTCGATACGCGGCAGTGCTGACTCCAAGCGTGCCAGATGAAGCGCCATTAGGAATCGAGAAGACCGGAAGTGCTGCTTTTTGTTTGATATGGACAGTGAGTCGTGCCTTTCTGTGCTACAAGTGCGCATCGAATTGTTGAGAACTGACGCTCTTCCAGGCGCTCCATGTCCCGGTGATCAATATCCCAGGCTTCAAAGGCGAAAATGGTATGCCCATTGGCATCTCCCTCGTCGCGCCTCGCTACCACGACAGACATCTACTCGCGGTCAGCAAAAAGGTCGGCGAAGTATTTGAAGCCGAGGGAGGCTGGAGAAGGAGACAGTTGGAACCTTCTTCCAAGCTTTGAGCGAGAACAAGATACAAGAG
Organism: Cercospora cf. flagellaris; assembly: GCA_005356885.1. Taxonomy (NCBI): domain Eukaryota; kingdom Fungi; phylum Ascomycota; class Dothideomycetes; order Mycosphaerellales; family Mycosphaerellaceae; genus Cercospora; species Cercospora cf. flagellaris. The sequence goes on along the minus strand of RJLU01000005.1, from coordinate 2,638,779 downwards.
CTTCACAAGATATCTCTCAGCAAGAAATAGAAGAAACGCTGTCGGCGTAGAACTATTACGCTTCGCGCCAAGCTGACAACTATTATTGCTAGCGCGCTACATCAGCCCAAAACCGCACTCGAGACATAAAACCATTCCCCCACTCCGTATCTCCCTTCCATGCCACGCAACAATTTCCTCATTATTCTAGAATTCCAATCCTGATTCCAGAACCACTCATGTAAAACCACATCGAAACAAACCAGGTTCACCTCTCAAACATCGCCGGGTTGGGCACCACCGCATCCATCCAAGATTGGGCACTAAAACTAATGACCCGCAGCTCGCAAAGGTCAGCTGACCGACAACAAATCAATCGCGTGGCACAACCACAGACAGACACGCCAACAGACATGAGCATGCTCAGTAGCAAAGTATATCGAGAGGGAGAAAAGAGAAACGGACCAACATCAAGCGAATGACTAGAATTTTCAAATGACTGGGGGGTATCTTTGGTATCTGTCGCATTTCTATTTCTCAAAACCACCAATCATCCAAAACAAGAGGAGACCTTGTTGCTCACTCATTGTGCCCACGTATGCATGGATTGCTCGCTCGCTCGCTCGCTGTACTCCGGAAATGCTTCATAAAATCCATGTTTCACGCCCTGCAACAAAAGCCTTATCCACATGACCAGCAGGGCGTGTATATGCTAGATTTGTGAACGCCGCCGCCTTCGCCGATTGTCGTATATTGCGTTTCAATCCTACGCCTCAAAGTTTTGGAAGACTCAGTACCGCGAGCGTGACTCTTCTCGTCGGCGCTCATCTCGCACGCCAAGGCCTCCAGACATGTAATTCGGCTCCGCGTCTCGATTTCGCTCGTGTCGTCGCTGATTCTCGCGGATGAAATCCGCTTCACTGGCACCGGCAGTTGAGGGTGCTTCAAGCATCCGCGGAGCCTTCTCCTTAAATTCATCTTCGCTGTCGCTATACTCGTACTCGTCTCGTTCGAATCGGTCACGATTACGAGAACTCTTTCGTGCGGCAGCTTTCCTCTCCTGTCGTTCCTCTTCGTATCGTTTGTCTAGAAGAAGAGCAAGCCGTGTCAGTGAATGTTGTTAATAGGCGTGAGAATCTGCATAACCTCGTGCTCCACTTGTCGTGTGCGCCCGATGCCTCCCTGACCCGCCGTGTGCTTCTCGATCTGAGCGCGCCACTTCTGGTTTGGCGTGCACTCTGGTATCAATGAAGTCTGCCAGCGGTGGCGGGTTCAGTGCCAGCTGCTGGTACAAGTGCTCGAGATGTGGCGGTGTTCCCGACCGACTTGCTGGCTTTTGGAAGTGATCAGTTCCATGTGCCCCATCCACAGTGGATTGGTCTGGACTGGTTCCATGATGCTCTGCAGTATTTCTTGGGTTGTTGAAATGAGAATGGTAGTGTTTACCTCTGATGTCTCGCGTCTTGTCTGCGAGTTTTTGAATTTCCTCCTTGGTCAAGACACGTAGCACAATGACGCAGTCGAGACGCTCTTCGAATCTCTCCTGAGCTGCTTCCAGCGCTTCAGGATTCACGAGACGACGATCGATCTTGGTCCATCGAGCGCCCGGGGGAATTCCTTTCTTGGTAGCCTGATTTTGTTGGTGGTCAGTGGGTTCGCGCCCAACCATCGGTGTGATGAGTGGCGGACTTACATCCTTGAGGGGTGCAACACCTTCGCGTATGGCGTTGTTATCTTCAGGAAACTTCTCGGTGGGCTTCTTGAGAATTCCCTTTGGCTTCCTGTCCTCTTGTTCCGTCGGTGGATCAACAATGCGAACACGATTCTCACGCTTGTCGCTTTGGGAGTTGTCGATGATCTGGACTGGCTCGTCCGTCATCATAGGCCTGTCAAGAATGCTCGGCTTGCGATTGAGGTCTGGCACAGTGGAGGCGTTGGAAGCTGCGACGTTGGACTCGTCGTCTCTCTCGAAGCTTCGACGCGTTGCGCTCGGTGGAGGCGCCGCAGTGCTCGTCGAACTGCTATCAGGGTAAGGCGCTTGCGAGCCACCATTGCGGAGTTCACGTTCGCGCTGCCGTTGTTCTCGGTCTCTGCGTCGACGTTCTCGATCTGAATCAACATCCTCCGCGCGTTGGGGAGCGGGTGCTACACCCAGTTCTCGTTGGATTTGCTCCATGCGGCGGCGGTAGTCCTCTTCAGCGGAAACTGCAGGAGCTGGCATTTCACTGCGAGCAGGTTTGCCTTCCGAGTCCGAATCTCGCATGCGGTCCGTCTCTGGTCGAGTATGGCTACGATCCGCTTGTCTGCTCGCAGGGCGCTCTGGCACCGCTGCAGGCGCCAGGCGGTCACTACCTTCTGCAGGACGCTCGCCGCTCGGTCGATCAGGCGGCGGGTAAGGACCTTGCTGTCGCTCGTTTGTCGGCGGGGGAGCAGTGCGCGGTGGCTCAGGTGGCGCTTCAAAAGCGAACCCAAGGCCTCGGTCACTCTCTCTCTGACCTCGATCTCGCTCGCGGTCCCGGCCATAGGTGTCCTCGTCGCTTGCTGCGCGTGCGGCATCTCTACGGTCACGATCATCGCGATATCGTGGCCGCTCGTCGTCGTAGCGGTCCGTCCGATCCCTCTCTCGCTCACGGTCACGCTCGGCCCTAGGATCGCGACTTCGGTCACGTTCTCTTTCGCCATAGCTTCTTGGTTCATCCCGGTCCTTATCCTTGTCGCGCTTATCGGAGGTGACCTTGTTCAGTAGACCAGTTAAGCCGAAGGCTGCAGCTGCTCCTGCAAGGCCGCCAGTGGCAGCTTGAGAGAGACTCGGCTTAGAGATCGTTTCACCGCCCTGGCGAGAAGAGTCCTCCTTGTCCTTCTTGCGGCCATAGTCTCGATCACGGTCGGTGTCCCGTCTGACATGGTGACGCTCCCGGTCATCCTTGCGATCCTCTCTGCGGTCTGAAGGAGGTTGCATGAAGCGCTCGCGTTCCCTCTCGCGCTCAGTCATCTGGTCGTGGTCTCGTCGTTCATAGTCTCGGTCGTAACCGCGCTCGTCCTCTCGTCGAGCAGGCAGCTTAGGGGCATGCTCCCTCACATCCCGCTCTCGTGGCCTGTCTCGTTCCTCAACTGGCATGCGGGGGCCGTGTTCGCGTTCTCGCTTCTCCTGCTCGAATCGTGTGCTGTCGTGATGATGAGACGTGTATGGTTGCGGGGCCGTCTCGCGTCGTACTGGCTCTGCATAACCAGAATCGCGGTAGCCTGGTCGATCGAAGTTCTCATCGCTTCCTCGGCCATACCTCGTCTGGCTGTCATCTCGCAGGTTCGGATTAATGCCGAAACCACGCCGCTCGACGCTCTGATCTGGGCGACGTGTCACGCTGTGTCGCCGCGAAGTTGCCCGAGGCTCTCTCGTATAGTCGTAGTTGCTGTCGTAATTGTGGATCGTGGTACGGCGTCCTTCGACAGAACCATTTCTGGGCACAGAATAAACGGCGTCGCCCGAGTCCCCATAGTCTGCATAACCTGCATGACGACCACGAGTCGGCGACTGGGCAACGGTCCGCGGCGTGTCCCTAACACTGTTGGTCCGGCCGAAGTTGTCATTGATCTTGTCCCAGCCGCGAGTGCTTGGCGGGGGTCCACCGCTTTCCTTGGCAGGCTGCCGTTGTCCGTAGGATGGGTCAATCATGCTCACTGGACGTTCCCGGCTTGTGGCACCTCCGCGGTCGACACTGCCACGTCTGGGTCGCTGCACCTCCCTCCACCGTGGCTCAGTGTCCCGGTACATGCTCGCAGGGTCCGTGTACGAGTAAGCATCTTCGTCGTCAATGCTCTTGTCCCGCGGACGGTTGTGGCTGCCATTTGTGTGGTAGGTCGCTGCACGTCGGCCTCTTTCACGTTCTCGATCCACTCCGCTCGTCCTGTAGCCACTCCTCTCCGTGCTCTCTTTGCGTCTGTGATGTCTCTCTCCACTGGCAGGAATGTTGACATCGGCCACTAGCTTGGCACTACCATCGGTGTCGACGCTGTAGAGTTTCTTGTGAGTGGTCGTCGACACTCGAGGTTCTTGCGAGGTGCCCGGAGTGATGTAAACGTCACGAGGGGTGACCTTGGTCGGACTGGCAGGACGTACGACTTCCTGCTGCACGATGGGACGAGTCCTCGATGGCAACGCCGAGGTGCTAGAAGAGATGGTCGAGCCACGTGTCTGATCGGCGTGGGAGGAGCGGCGGGGTCGACCCGAGTAGGAGTCCAAATGCAGACGACTGGTCGAGGAGGTCTGTGACGGCGGTACGTTGATGAAGGTTTGTGTCGAGATGGGTATGACGCCAGTGCTGTTGCGCGGCGAAGCGTATGAGTTGTGTCGTTGGGTGTAGTAGCCATCGCTGGTCAAGGTGTTGTCGGATGCCCGCGCAGGATTGGCGAGGCGGCGGCCGCCTGGCGATAGTGGGCGGTGATTGTATGACATGGTGAGTTGGGCGATGGGCTTGACTCGCGGGAGCTGGAGGGATATGGAGCCCGGTCGCGCTCGCTTGAAGACGGTGGTGGTGGTGGGCGTGAGCCTTCCCGCGTAGGCTGAGGTCTTGGGCTGCTCCATTTTGATCGTCGTCAGCGCATGATCGTTGGGCGCAGTGGATGCGACGCGGTGTAACGATGGTGCTGGCGATGGTGGCTCGCCGTCCAACACGGCGGCGCCCGTGACAGCGCTGCCACTCTCACGCATTCACCTCGTGCGGTGACTGCGAGGGGAGATTGATGAGACGGGGTCTGGCTTACCTTTCCAACTGCGGCAGACGTGCGGTCGCTGGTGCTGGCTCTGGCTCTGGCTCAGTTGCGGCCTTGGTCAGCAGTCGCTGGCGGCGGCGCGGAGCAAGGTCTGCGCTGCAGAAAGTGCTCGCAGTCGACGGAGGACGAGTGGATCTGGCGCGGAAGGCTTGATGCCTGAAGTCGCCAATCTGGGCCGGGTTGGCCCTGGTTTGCAAGTGCCGCTGTTCTCGATGCGGGCGTCGTTTGGGCTGCCAGCGCCCTCGTGTTTTCTGCCGTTGGGCTCGGATGTCGCTGTGCGGTGGGGAAGCAGTATGTAGTAGAAGCAGCAGCGATCATGCACTGCAGCCGGGCGTGGAATGGGGCGTACTCCGGTCAACAGCTCGCAGGAAGATGTGTCGAGTACAGTACAGCAGGTGGAGGTGGTGCCGTTGCAAGGCTGGCGAGTCTAGCCTTCCTGCCGCAACCCTACGAGCGACGACGTCAGATTCGTGTCCGGCAGGCAATTTGGCTAATGTCGTGGGCTAGCGACGACACCCAATTTGCACTGCACAACTCATACTGGAACTGCTCGGCAAAACGTCTTGTCGTCGTCGTCGTTCCCTCGCGCTCTGCACTGCACCTCCCGCCGGCTGTGCCTTGAACTGCTGCCCGACATGCACTCACAGGCATTGGCGTGCCGGCTCGTTGGCTCTTCCGCCCCAAAAACTAATGCAACGGCCACATCGAAGCCATGACATCAGTCGTCATTTCCCTGCTTTCATTCGTGCATGCTCATTTTCACTTTGCCTAGAATGCAGGGGAGAGCACAACTGTGATAGGCTCGACGACCTCCTCGATCTCGACAGCTTGACCATCTTCACCACATCCACGCGCTATCTATACACGAGGCGATGCGGCCCACCACAGCACCACGCGCCGTTCGTGTGCGCAGTGCACGCTTGCGAGGGAGAGCAGCAATGCGAAAGCTACTGCAGACGGAAACGGCGAGGCGAACGTTCGCCAGTGTCCAACCATAATCCTGCGCCTCGTGATGGACATGCTCGACTGCGAAATGCTCAGGGCAAGTGCATCACGGCGACAGCAACACGGGTTACAGTGCTACACTGGCATCCGATCAACACCCTCTCGGGGATGCTGAAGCAGAAGGACCAAATTTGCCCTGAAACTGGGCCACGTCTCACTCGATCCGCCACTTCCATGTGAGCACATCGATGCTGATACACTGCTGTCCTGACCAGGACTCCTGCCGAAAATTGACAAACAACCAGCACATGATGACAAAGGCCCGGCGTTCCTAGCTTCAGAATCTGGATTTCGACGTGCAGCTGGCCATAACAAGGTCTCACGTACCGCCGCTGTCAAGGTCCTTCCCTGCGCCAACCTTAGCGGCGCCCAACTGTCAAATCGTTATCGCCGTGGATCGTGTCAACTGTCACTCCCTAAATGGCATCTCGATTCCCGGCAGGCGACTACAGCATCCGAAGATCTTGTTGAGTGAAGGTGCAGCGCCAAAGAACTACTTGCGTGCAGCGTTGCGTCGACGCAGGTTCTGAATAGCAATGGCGCTGCCCGTTCAGGCACACACCCCGCAAACTTGTTCGATGCAACACAGCTGGTCTCTGCCTTACCATGATTCACTGCCGGCTTTCAGCAAGTCAATCTTCCGATCATCAACGGCCCGCACCATTCGCGACAACCAGACCAGAGACCAGCTTATACCGATGTGCTCAGGAACCGTTTCTCGAATTAAACAAAATCTTCGCTGACCACGACGTGACGTCGAGCGCGGTTGCCGGATTTCAGAAGATCAGTCATTCTGTACTTGCGTGCCTAGCCAGTCACCGACTGCGCTGCACACGTGCTGTGTTGTTCTCTTCTCAAGTACGACCGTTGATCGTGCGTCATCGCCGGAAGGTCACAGAGTCAGGGACAATTCCATGACTCAGGCCTCCGAAGAACATTTCCAAGTCAGGCTCATCGACCTTAACGTCGCTTCTATGGTCATCTACGATGGTATCGCTGTCGATGACTCCTTCCTGCTAGGCATGGGCAGCCTATGGTCGACGCTGTGGCTTTCAAAACGGACAGCAGCAGGCACGGCACAAAACACCCTGGTAAGTAAGTGCAACGACGCTGGCCTTGTCAAAATCATCAAACATGCGCCGTGACATGAATTGCCACCTTGGTGGTATCTCGTTGGAAGGGAGAATCGTTCATGAGAAAATCGCCCGCAAAGAATTATGTGCTACCTTGGGGTGAGTTCATTCCGATTGCTGTCATCACGACAACCGTTTCTTTGAGCACTCGCTCCGCTGAGCATTTCTAATTCATCGAAGCTTTCGGTGTACGTGCAGTCTCGTTCATCACAATTACGTTATAAAGAGGCTGCGATATAATTAATTGGAAATCAGCTTGCCCACAATGACAAGTCTTGGCGCACCCACGATCGTGTCGCTCAAATCATATGGCTGACCCGCGGGATCCACGGCCTCCGGATAATGAAAACTGTCATACTCCGCTCCGCAGTATCCATCGGACCACGTAAGTCGACACTTTTGTGGTGAAAGGGTCGCGTCTCCAACAAGCATACCACGACTTGAACACGCGAACGCCGAACTACAACCGGACGACCGCGCTCTCGAAAGGCCGCAAAATAAAATCTCGATTCTGACTCCAATATGCGAAGGAAGGATTAACATCGACGCGTGCAGAATGTGGAATTATCGGCGAATCCACCTCCCCTTCGAGGGTTCAGCTGGCTGGCCAAGAGCAGGCCTGAAGCATTCAGGACGCCCCTTTGCTCAAAACTTTAGTGAGTGAGCTGCGCAAGTCACATTGCACTGTGTGGTCCAATTTTGGCATATTAGAACTGCAATTCGGATCGGCCTCGCAAAGACGAACTCGCCCAGAACAAAGTATGGTCAGCAGGAAGCGAATTGAGAATGCAGTGCTCTCAACATCCTGACGGAACAATCTGGCTCTTCCTAATCTCCACCGACTGCAAATCTTCAGCGCCACTGGCTATACCTCGTACATTGCAGCCACGATTGCATTGCGAAGTCCAATCACGAGCAATGAGCGCAAAGGACTTTGGGGGGGCCGGAGCTGGCGGTTGACGGCTCGCAGTTGCGACCAAGGGACATCGCAAATCCCTAGTTCTCTCATTCCACAGCCGAGTCACACCATGCGTTCGCTCTTTTTTTTCGGACGACACTGCCATCTTCCTTGAGACTTGCTCATTTACTTTCACTTGCCAGCTTGCCCGATCGGGCAATCCGACGATATCACCCTTGGGATGTTTGCCTCATCCGCTCAGACTTATGTTCCCATGCTGGTGGCACGCGCGATGTCTGTCAGCGGCTTCGGAGATCGAACCTGGAAGAGAACGGTTTCTCTGAGGCGGCTGGCTGGATCGGAAACTTGGGGCTAGAGCGCGCATATTGAACATCGTGGCACGCTGCAAACCCGGCTGCTTGCCAAAATCTTGGGTTAGAGTACATTGACCAGGGAATGGGTGGACTACGCGATCTCCAAGGCTTACGGGCCGTGCACCACCTCGCGCGTTGGAAACTCGAGAACAATGATGCATCGCGAGTCTGATCTCCTGTGTATCAAAATGAAAAGATCCGGACGAATTCAGACTGCGTGGGTCTTGCTACGATTGCGTTGGCCAGCAGGATGAGGCTTCTAACCCAAAGAGGAAGTATGTACTCTGAGAGAATAGTCATCCAGGACGCCTAACAGCTCGAAGCAGAAGGGATCTGCAATTGTCGGATACAGGTCTCTATCGTGGGTCGACGGCGTTCACAGGCGGTGCTTGCCTGAAGGAAAGGGGCCGGCCTTTCGTCATGAGATGCCATTGCACTGCGATTGTGTGACCGGAACCGATCGACCAGACCAGGATAAATACTGACTGTCCGTTGTATGTCCTCATTTGTCACACAACAGTCTCCTTCGTCTCCATCGGCCGGCCATATTTTCTCATAATGAAGACCGCTAGCTACGTTGATGTACTTCTGCTTGGCCTGGCCGCTACCTGCACTCACGCTCAGGACACCGCGACGACCGAGCCATGCGCCCAAGTTGCTCAAGTGTTCGGCGCAGCAACAAGCAAGCCCATTCGTGTGGATGCCGACATTGCGCTAGCATGCCTTCAAAGTGTGCCATTACACGTTACTGAAGGCATGATGCAATTAGAAGGCCTGAAAAGTCTCCTGGAATTTCAAAGCAACCTGGCTTATCTCAAAGACCCCCCGCCAGGATGGTACTACCCTGCCGTTGATATGCTTGGAGAAATCGACAGTATAGCCTCGCGCTTACAAGAGAATCGATACGCCTCAGAGTACGACTTCCAACTGGACATCTACAAGCTAGTCGCGAGCGCACGCGATGCGCACTTGGTCTACACACCAGATATCATAGATGTCTTCTCATTTCAGAGAGCGGGCTCTATCATCTCAGTCAGCAACGACGGACTCGACATTCCCTCGCTGTACCTGTATCGCGAGGTTGTGGCTGTAGTGAAGAATGGAAGCACCATGGCGACAAGCATTGTCACCATCAACGGCGAAAATGCCGAACAGTGGTTGGAAAGATATGCAGAAGTCAATGGCCAATATCACGATCCAGACGTCGATTACAATGCGGTATTCCCAAACAGTGTCACAAACGGCTACGGCGCAGCTTCGGGGGGAGGCGCATCTGCAGGCGTTTTCACTGGCTCGTCGTTCCACCAAGGCAATGCGACAACATTGACTTTCGAAAATGGGACCACTATCGAGGTGCCAACATATGCTGTCGTGCAAGCGAACTTCACAGGTGTCACTGATGGAGCGAGCTTCTACGACAAATTCTGCAGTGGTTCCCAAGAATCTTCTACTGGCTCCTCTGCACCTAGTGATGCTTCAGAGTCGGCGACTCCAACATACACTCAGGCTCCATTCTCAGCGGTACCAACGCAAGCAAACTTACCAACGATCTCTGGTTTCCCTGATGCTCTTGTCATGGCCAGTGATTACAGCGTTGCAGGGTACCTCACTGCCGATGGCTTTGCTGTCCTTTCTATCCCAAGCTTCAACGTCGACGACGACGCCGTGCCTGATTTCCAGAGCACGGTCCGCAAGCTGCTAGCCACCGCTCAGGTCCACGGGTCTACTCACCTGATTATCGACGTTCGTGGCAACGGAGGAGGATCCACCTTCCTCGCTTTTGATGTGTTCAAACAGATATTCCCCAAGCAAACTCCCACCGCCACACTAAATTCCCGAGCTCACCCTCTCTTCAACGATCTCGGCACAATATTCTCCTCCTACTTCCAAAACACCACCACAGCCGACCCACCCCAATCCACCGTAAACCTCGAATCCCCTCTCAACGTCGCCAACAACCTCAAGGACCAATCAACCCGCTACCCAACCTGGTCCTCCTTCTACGGCCCCATCCAAACCCACAACGACACCTTCACCAACCTCATGCAATACAATCTCACCAACCCCCCTCTCGCCTCCTACAGCATAACCAGCTACGGCCCCCTCTCCAACATCACCACCCAACCCGTCTTCTCCCCCTCCCAAATCCTCCTCTTATCCGACGGTGTCTGCGGCAGCGCCTGCGCCCTCTTCTCCGAACTCATGAAATCCCAAGCTCCCGAACCCATCAAATCCCTCGTCTTCGGCGGCCGCTCGCACCCAGGCCCCATGCAAGCCGTAGGAAACACCAAAGGCGCCGAAGTCCGACCTTTCAATCGTCTGAGATTTTACTTTGATGATGCAATTTCTGAACTCGGAACTCCAGAACAATCCCAAGCTCTACTCGCAAAATATCCCAATTTCAACGCTTCCGTGGAACAAGTTCTACTCCGAGCTTCCTTGTCCAGTGGTAACCCGCAATTGAATTTGAGGAATAATATTCGAGTGGGAGATGATGATGAGGAGGAGGAGGGACGAACTCCTTTGCAGTTTATTTATGAAGCGGCGGATTGTAGACTGTTTTATACTGCAGAGCAGATTTTCAATCAGAGCGCTGTTTGGGCTGCTGCGAAGGAGGCGATTTGGGGTGGAGGGGATTGTGTGGAGGGGTCGAAGGGTGAGCCGTCGGCGGGTTTGTTGGTTGGGAAGGAGGCGTTGGTGCCTTTTGGAGGAGGAGAAGCAAAAGAGCAAGGGAGCGATGGTGCTTCGGTGTCTACGGGAGCTGCGGATGGGTTGTTGTACAGTGGAAGAGGTATGATGGTGGGAGTGGCGACTGCAGTTGGAGCTGCTTTGATGCTGCTGTAAGTTTCAGAAACAGGACAGGAGTAGGAAGGCTTGTCATAACCAAGAGGTGCTGTGCTCGATTCTGTTTCGATTTGTGATGATTCATAAGACTTAATAATCCTTGATTCTACCATTCATCATCTGCGTTGCATTGTTTCCAGCTCCGCATATGCAAAACCCTCTTTTCGTAAGAATCTATCTATCGTTTCCTCTACTGAGCGCCATCGCTAAAAAGAACCCAAGACCAAAAGCAATGCCGGACTGACGGCCACCTCACGACAAATCAAACCCAGCCCCACTATTCACAGCAGCAAGCAACTTCTCCCTCAAAACCTTCTCACTTTTATACATGGGCAATTTCAACAAATTAACACACGTACTCGTCGTCGGAAATCTGTTCTCATCGCTTCCACTGTCTCGAATACTGAACTTGGGATTAAGATGCGAGAATCCAAGCAGTGGTCCACGTGGCGTCGACGTGACAAATTTCAGGACTTTTCGCCGGTCTTCGTCAGGGAGGCTAGAGAAGACTTTCCAGAACATTTGAATGCTGGGGTGCTCGAGACCATCGTTACCAATCACGTACGTGCCACCATATAGCGTGTTCCGTCGAAGGTCGTTGATGTCGATGCCGGCTCCGGAGCCACCGATTAGGGTTTGTAGTTCGGATTGGTTGAACATGGATAGCCAGCTGGGTTGAATGATATCGCTTAGGCCGCGCAAGAAGGCTCGGGTTTGTCGTTGTGCTTGACCTTTCAGTCGATACGAAGCAATGGCATTGATGTATGCCAATCGGTTCTGATTCGTGACAGGAGTATTTGAGCCATCTGGCACCAGATCGACCTCGACAATTTTCGTTTCCTGCACTCCGTCCGTATTGGTTGTGATCGCATCGTTCACTGAGAATGTCATGCCGAGTTCCTCCACATTTTCTGCGTTCTTCACTTGTAGCAAGCCTCTGTACAGCCCTTCATCCAGCTCGCGAAGGTCATTGATGTTAGGTCGATAGTGATTGTCACTTGCGGAGCTTCCGGCACCACCAGTAAGAGCCCACTTCTTTAGGAAGAACCCGGCGAAGCTCACATCGACCAGAATGCCTTCGTAGAGGCACTTGCCGATGATACGCCCCAGAAATTCGTACTTTTTGAAATATTCTCTGAGTACCTCTCTTGTCTGTTGCGTATTCTCGTCGTAACCGTAACTCTTCAAAATGAGCTTGAGCTCCTCGAACGCTGTAGGATTTGGATACAGTAGGTGCTCTTCGTTTTCCACGAAGTACTTGGTCTGCTCATTGTCCTCTTTCTGGTCAAAGGCTTGATTGATCACACTCGTGAGGAACTCCTTGGTCACGCCACCTCCGTCGATACCAGCCTCGGGCATGTCCCATTGATCGACAAAAGTGATCTGGATAGGCTCTTTGAGGTCTGGACCGAGTTCGTAGAATTGCTCAAAGGCGTCTTCGAATTCTTGTGTGCGCTTAATCTTCGCATGATGTCTGGCAAGCATGTCTTGCGGTGATCGACCGTTGGCATGCGGCTGGAACATCATGTTATGACGCCACAGGTCGGGGTCAACCACACCGTGGCGGCGCTTTTCTTGGTCGAGATGGACAAATTGCCGGAATGTCTCGACTCGTGTGTGGAACGGAATGATGAAGGGCATGTTCTGTAGGATCTCAAGCTTTGGAGCCACTGATTGCAAATAACGTTGTCTGCTTGCCTTCCGCTGCTGTCGCTGCCGTCTTTCTTGTGCACGGATAACACTGGCGCGATTCGATAGTCCAGTTATGGGTTGGTCCAAATCGTCGTCGGAGTCGTCGTCCTTGTCTTCATCGTCTTGGTCCTGTACCACATGACGACGCTCTTCCTCTTCAACCACACCGCCGATGAAATGCGTCATGTCGAACCGATCTGTCATCAGCCAGTGATCTTTTGGCAGAAATTTGCGTCGAGAGTCTCTTTCGTAGATGGCACGCAGCAGGGCTGTGACGAGACCTTTGAGATAATCGAAGGTCAGGCCAGGCAGCCCAGCAACTGTCAGAGGCTTCGTATCCTCGAGCACTGGCAGTTCGGCAGCCTTGAAACGAGAGGAGAACAGGGCGGGCGCAGGTGCAGCCTTGGTCTCGTTCAGCTCGGCGGCATCGTAGTATAAACTGAATCCCAGGTTCTTGCAGAATGTCACCAGATGAGCAACATCGTCTGTTGGCACAGCGCTGTTGCGTTTGCTCACAGGACTGTTACCCATGAATTCTTCGTCGTCCATGATCTTCAGGTCGAAAGAGAACATTTCCAAAAAGACTAGCACGACAGTCCAATCGTCTTTTTCGCTTGCCGAAGGTGTCTTATTCTTCAACAGCGGGACTACCCCTCTAGAGTTCGAGCGGATCTGATCAAATACTCGACGCTGTTTCGCAGCGTTCCACAGATACCTCGTGGGCGACACGCTGTCCACATTTGTTGGACCCAGATGGAGCCACATCCGAATGTTGTCTCCTTGGCGTGGGAAACAACGCAGAAGTGTGAGTGCATATCCTGCAAGCGTTTGCGCGTCACTAGCACTGTTTTCTTTGCCGACAAGAAGATTTCGAATAGCGTTCTGATCTAGCAGAGAGGCCACCTGAGAATGCAAGTAGGTATTCAACCGCACGGCACCTGTTGTTGTCAACAGTTCATCAAATGCTTGATTGTCCAGGTCAACGGGATGACTCTCGAAATCGATGTCATCGGCTAAACTGCCGAGCAATCGAGCAACAGCGGATGTAAAGGACATGCTCCTGGAATGCTTCGCAAGGTAGATGACATTGCCCAAAAGCCATAACCGAGCCCGAGTCGTTGTATCGCGTGACCGTGCCGCGGCAGCAACGGCCTCAGAAAGAGCGCCAACGTCTACGGCAGTCGATAGTAGTTCCAGCATCTCCGTACTCTGCGGGTGCTCCAAAAGGACGACCAGACCAGTGTATGCGGCTGTCGATTGCAGAGGTGCCAACAATGCTGCCTGTAGAGGCTCCGCAGGTAGTCCTCCGACCGACGTGAGCACTTCATAGTACTCAGTGGCAGATTGTACGTTGAACGTTGACTGTCCGGCGGAGAAGGCCAGGATGCCCAGCAATGTGCGCTCTGAATCCGACTCCTTTGCAGCCTTTGCTCGTAGAGCGTCGAGGCATGCCCGTGACAACTTTGCGTATGCCGATGGCCATCTTGTACTCCTGCAGGCTACTGTCCCGCTTGTGGTGATCTGTCTCGTGCCATACCACGCCAGCCTGTTGACATCGCCTGGCTCACTTCGAGGGGCATAGAACAACATCAATCGACGAAGCTGTTGCAGTGACTCTTCCTCGGAAGCGTATGGCCCATCTGCCTTATCTTCTTGTTCGTCCCAAACTGCTCGCCATATTTTGAAAGTCCGCCTGCGAGCCTGACAGCCCCGCCAAGTACGCTGGATGCGAGACGACGCCTGCACTCGCTCTCGCTGTAAGGCTCGATTTGCTCGATCCTGTTGTGCAGAGGCTACGGCAGCCTGTGCACCACCTCCGGTGCCATTCGCTTTGGCGAAGGGGTTGGTCCCTCGTCCAGAAAGGTTGACTTGCGGGCGGCGGCGTGCTGATCCCGTGAACGTCTGGTACATGGTCCAGCTAATCGGTGTTGCTATGTTCGATTTCGATCATGGTAATGCAAGACACGGTGGATAGGGAAATGGGATTGCCGGCGGGAAAGCAGCTGACACATGCCTCGCCACTCGTCGTGGTGTCGCTATCGATGGACGTCGATGGAAGTCCGGCTGCGCTGCGCTCTTACCTCATCAGGAACCGCGAACCTAAGCTGCACCGTGAATGCCTCAGGCACCACAAGACATCTTATTCGCATTTTCCAAGCAATAAAGTGTTGTCTCTTTGGAATGCCATTATCCACGTATTGCAACCCCCACTACAGCCGACACACGCTCAACAGAAACGACGTGTTTCACGCTGCCACAAGTATCTCGCGGACACGCGTCGTCGCTGCCAACTGTGGGTTGCGTAGCATCAGGTGCTGTTCTGTTCTGTTCTGCTGTTCGCAGGCTAAGAATAGCCGTCAAGGCAGAAGCTATAGAAGAAGTGCTATAGGAGAAGACAGTGGAATAGGCCGAAGGGACGAGCTGACGAGCTAAACGAGGCAACATCGCCCATTCTACCATTCCCAGATTGCCGTAGGATGGTGGGTTGTGGGTGAAGTGCAAGTGAGCAAGGCCCCAACAAGGAATGGTGGTCGGAGGAAGTGCCCAATGCGACCGAGACGCCCGTGGAGAGCGTGGCATCGCAGCGTCCCAGGGTCAAAGAGAACATACAACATCCCTCTATTCTCTGCGCTTTCGGACTGAAACTACGCCCGTCCTTTGTGTGTGCGACCCACCTCAGCAGGTAACATCCTGCCCGTGATGCACGTCGGGCGTGATGGGGGGCTACATGTACTCTGCGCTGCCCACCACTCAAGCAGCGTCGGACAACATGGACCGCATCGCGTCGACTTCCACGGCCGCGCCTGATGGCCATCCTCTGCACTACTCCGATACTGTAGACGGCCACAAGTCGAATGGCGACCACGATGACACCGATCTCGAGCTCGCCAACAGTGCGACTGCCTTGCGCCAAGACTTCGATCACGACCTCCAGACGCGTACCTATCGCGTCTACAAAGCGCGATGGTTTGGCCTTGTGCAGCTGGTTTTGCTCAATGCCATCGTTAGCTGGGACTGGCTGACCTTTGCCGCCGTCTCGGACACCTCCGCCAAGTTCTTCCGCGTCAAGAGCACCGGCATCAACTGGCTGTCGACGGGCTTTCTCTTCGCTTTCGCCCTGTCCGCGCCCGCAACAATCTGGGTGTTGAATAAGTATGGACCTAAAGCGTCCATCACCATCGCCTCCGTGCTCATCCTCATCGGCAACTGGATTCGCTACGCTGGAGCGGCTGTCGACGATGGATACTTCTACGTAGTCCTGGCTGGCCAACTGCTCATCGGTCTGGCTCAGCCATTTGTGCTTGCAGCACCCACGCGCTACTGCGACATGTGGTTTAGCGACTCAGGCCGAGTGGGAGCAATCGCTGTGACCTCTCTGGCCAACCCTCTTGGAGGAGCAATCGGCCAGATCGTCGGCCCTTCATTTGCATCGAAACCCTCAGATGTCCCCAACATGGTGCTCTATGTGTCTATAATATCTTCAGCAGCTACGATACCATCTTTGTTCCTTCCTGCAAAGCCGCCAACTCCGCCGTCTGCACGCGCCGAAGCCCCTAAGCTCAACCTCCAAGCTGCTCTTCGCCAACTACCGAAGAATGGCTCATTCTACTTGATGCTTGCACCCTTTGCCGTCTACGTAGGCTGCTTCAACGCCACTTCCAGTCTCATCACCCAGATCTTCCACCCATATGGCATCTCCGAAGACGACGCTGGACTTGCTGGAGGCATCCTGATCATCGCTGGCTTGGTCGCATCTGCGATCATATCACCTATCGTCGATCGCACGAAGAAGCATTTGTGGGCAGTAAAGATTCTGGTGCCAATCATTGCAATTGCATATACTGTGCTCATCTTCATGCCCCTGACAAGGGACATTGTTGGGCCTTACGTTGTTTGTGGAGTGCTTGGTGCGGCGTCTTTCAGCCTCCTCCCCGTTGCTTTGGACCTGCTTACCATCGTGACTTTTCCAGTGTCGCCCGAAGTGTCAAGCGTTGTTGCATGGACCGGGGGACAGCTACTCGGCGCCATTTTCATTGTGGTCATGGACCAATTGAAAGGAGGTTGGGACGGCCAGCCAGCGAAGACTATGCTGACCGCGCTGATATTCCAGGCCGGCATGGCGTGGCTTGTCGTCCCGTGTGCATTACTGCTCGGAGTCTGGAAATTCAGGAAGATCATTGTTGGCTCGGATCCACACGTTGTGGAAACACCACCACCCTGAAAATTCGCTGCTTCCGGGACAATTCACCTCAACAAAGGATTTTGGCTGATGTTGCGTGCTCTTTGTCGACAAGCACCTTACCTTCCCAGTGCGGCCAGATCATTAGTGCAGTGTAGTGCTTTGTTTGACTGGAGACCTATTAGCTGAACACCAACGGTGCTGCGATCATGCATTGGCACTATTTCAACCTGAGCATCCATCACCATGGCACCTCGCAACAGGAAGCGCGCGACCAAGCCGAAGCCAGGCACGTTGAAGCGCAACGTCAGTTTTGGAGAAGATCGAAATGGCTCGACTCGAATCAGCAGACCTGGAACGTCGCCGACCACTCCTCCTGGCAGGAGATATCCACTCACGAGCCCGCCTTTGACCAGATTTGGAACGACTACACCGAAGAGAACCATAGATAGTTCGCCGCAGCCTCCACCGCCACCAAAGAAGTTCGGTCTCTTCAATGACCCGGACAATCCTCTGAAGGGAACGGCCCAGGATGCCTCCGAGTGGGTACGGTCAGACTACTACTGGAAACCCCATTGGGAAGATCCCATCAATGACCAGACACCAACCAAGAAGACGCAGCCCTCCGTTCCCATTATGCAAGGATTGGGCTGGGAGTGGGAGACTCCCTTCGAGTATGAAACACCAAAGAGGAACAAGAGTCGCTCTCCCAGAGTTCCACGAACACCGACCAAGCCCAATCCTTACGGGAGCCCAGAGGCTTATTACGGAATGCCGGCACTGCCATACTTCACCGGACCACCCCGTCCAGCGTTCAGTGACGGTTTAGGTATTTTCGGAAATGGAATCGCGTCGCCAAGCCGCGAGTTGGACTCTGCCGAGTGGGTCAAGATCAGACGCCTCCAGAACGGGCTGATCGTGGTCGAGGGCGAAGGTGTTTGGCAGAAGCTCGTGGATGGTGATACGCCACAAGCAGGTGCTAAGTCGTTCAACAACAAGCGAGTCAGCGATGCACAATACATCCCTGATACTGTGTGGGAGAACCACCAAATCACTGTGTTGTCCAATGGCAATGTCGTCCCCAAGAGTCCTGCAGGCTTTGAGAAGATCGTGCACGACTCCGTTCGCGACGACAACGGATACATCTTATATGCCGGACTGAACGGCGTCGAAGACGACAATAAGCGCAAGCACCCCAACGACTGGAAAGCCAAAGTCTCCGCGAAAGGGAACCCACTCTGGGAGAACAAAGAGATGGCCGTCTACCGCAACGGGACTCTGCGCTTCAAGTCTTATGGGTTCTTTGTGGAGATCTTTGGTCTGATCCCTCAACTTATACAGTCTGGTCCACCGACGCCCTCTCCTACGCAGAACAAGAAGTTTGTGTCGCGCAGGCAGAGTCCTGTTACTCCTACGCCTGCCGCCAGAGTCTCTAAGGAGTCGAGCGCGAGCGCGAGAGCCAAGAAGAATCGGAAATCGCGGGAAAAGAAGGGGCTCGCGAAGCTCAATGCTGGTCGACGTGAGAAATTGCCTCACGTTGCTAAGGCTGATTTTGAGGTGAAGCGGGCTACTCGCAGCAAAGCAAAGGAGCAGGATGAGAAGTTTTATGCTCTGCCTTAGACGCGCTCCGATCTCGTTCGTATCATTTATATATATGTAGTCGCCTGTGTAATGTCCGATAAATACCATGATGAACATCACTCCATCAACCCCCTCTCACCTATCTTCTTCTGATTTTCCTCAACAACCCTCATCAAAACCTCATACTCCCTCTGATCCGCCCCCGCCTCAAAAGCCGCGGCGTTCTCATCCTCATCATGGAACACGATTCCATATTTATCATCAAGATAAACGTACGGCCACACGCGCGATTTCGGATCATCGCTCAGCTTCTGCCGAATGCGCTGAACCTCTGTAGATTCTTCTTTGCGAGGCTGGAAGGGTGCCGCTTCGTCTTCTGCATTTCCGCGCCAGAATTCTTCTTCTCGAGTTAGTGGAGCGCGGTCAGTGGTGATTGTGAGAGATTGGAGGGCAGGTTTGGAGTCTTGAATTGTTTTGAAAAAATCTGCCCAGGTGTATGGATGAGCGGCTGAGATGTCTGGGCCTGGAGGAGAGGTTGTTAGTGCGAGGCTACGGTGTAGACGGACAATGTTCGTGCAAAATTCATATGATCTTCAGATCTTTGACTTACTTCCAAAGCAATTTGTCAGTGTGAGTGACTCGAGCTGCTGACTGTGGCTCCTGATCAGATTTGCAAGCGCCGGATCGATGAAGAAGTTTTCCATGACGAGATGTTTGAGCTTCGGCATAGCGTCGTGGCGAATAGGCGTTGGAGAGTGATGGAAGTTTGGTTCCATGCCAATGGGATTCTGATCGTCTGCGATGAATGTTACACGTTCAGCGGAATCAAGGTGTCCGAAAAAGAACTGATTCATTTTCAGAATGAAGTCATCGTAGCCTGGTTGGGTATTAGAATGCCACCCGGCGCCGTTGTCGCCTCCCCAGAGCTTTATGTTGAAGTCCTTGATATTGTGAAGGAAATGTCGCCATGCCTGTGTGTAAAATGTCGAGCATCCTCTCGGAACGACCTCGCAGAGTCTGAGCGTTTTTGTGCTCTCCCTTGTGGCGAGTATCTGGTATGCTTCATTCATGGTGCCGCGCCAGGAAGCATTTTGCTCCTCCTCGAAGACATCATCTGCCGTTTCGGGTTCTGCGTGCATGTAAATCGTCCCTCCTTCGTCCCAATCGGTGCCGTCGAAGTTGTCTGCCGCTATAACAGTGAACTTGATGTCAGACACGTTGTGGCATAGCTGGCCACTAAGTATCTCTTTCGCGAGAAGCGTCAGGCAATTCAGCTGGGAAGTATTGTCTTCTTCTCCTTGGGGGGTTTCGCTTTCGTTCAACGAATCTCCATCGTCCGTGTCTGGAAGTAGGTGAAGATCGAAATTTAGCTTTGCCACATGGCGGCCGTACTTCTCGATGACGGTTGTGAGAATGTCCTCATCCTCTTTACGGTTGGTGACCTTGAGACAAGCGAACAACACTGGTTCCAGGAACTTGTGCAAGCGCGAATTGGCCAAGCTGAGAGATTTGTACGAATCGAAAGCTGAGTACTCTGTAATGCGAAGCAGGAGCTCTGCAGGAAGAAGGTCGAGTAAGAGAGACATTGTGGCGATTTGAGGAGAATTGAAGAACAGGCAGTTCGAGATTGCCAAAGCGAGGTCTTAAGTAGCTTCAGCATACAGTATGCCCTTCATCTCAGCCGCAGGCAGCCAACGTCTCCACTGTGCAGGAATTGGCCAATGAACGTTAGCATGACTGCCGTTGTTACCTAGAGGGTATGCTACAGTGGAAATAGCAGGATCAGCAGCACAGTGAGGTCCAGCGTTGGCAAAAGGACGGAGCAGCTCTTTGTCGCTCCCTTCTCGCCCTCGTCCTCCGTGCTCTGCCACCTGACGGGTATCGGCCTTTGGCACGAAGTATGAATTGGAGAAAATCTGCAGTCAGACATTAGTTGGTCATCTCTCTGCCTTTGTAATCCGATTCAAATCGGTCAGTGGGCAAGCTGGTGTGTCTCGACGGAGGCACGATGCAAGTTGACCCATGGGTGTTGCAAGATCGGACGTTGTGATGCTTGAAGAGGGAAGTGCCAGGACGGAGCGGACCTGGATCCGGCGCTAAGCAACGACCAAGGGGGTGACTTCTGTAATCGACAAACGACGCGTGCCTCCGACAATACACAACCCATATAATTCCCGCCGGACGGAGAACGCGGCGAGCATGGCACGAGTGTCATTCGGGTCGCGTGCCGGCAACGCGACATTCGGAGGATCGCATCGACAGGCACTCATCCATGGCCCTTACAATTCGCTGGACGAGCTCACGAATGCGCTGCAGCAGGAGTTCGAGACGGCACGACTGCACACGCAGTCCGCCAGCACCGCGCTTGAGCTGAGCCTGAGTCTCGATGCCGTGGTTCCTCTCGTGCGTCCCGGCATTGGACCGTATGCCGACGGCGGCGACCACGACCTGCCCGATGAGTTCAAAAATGGCCTGTACGAAACCCAGGGCGAGCCCGATCAGAAGCATCCGCGTGCGCCGTGCAGCGCCATCATCAACGTGATGGATCCGGAGGCGAAAAAGATAGTGCAGAGGGCAGCATCGCGTGGAATCATGGCCGCCATCGAGGCGTTGGACGGCTTTCGGTACAGCTTCAACAATGCATGGAATGCGCAGAATGATGAAGGCGCGCGCTTCTCCTTTATATGTCAGGATAGCATGCAAAATAAGGATAGACACGCCAATGGATACACACGCGTCCTCAAACACCTCAAAGACCCCACGGGCAACGAGCGAGGCCCCCGCAAACCAACGTACGACTGCAAAGGCAGCGTGAGCGTCAAGTTCAGCACCTCCAAGCAGAGTTGCGAAGTCTTCTACAGGCACAATGCCATTCACGAGACCGTCGCCGCGAGGAAGGCTGCACCGCGAACGCCAGGACGACCTCCGAGAGTGCCTGGCGACTGGATGCGAGCGCCGAATAGCGCGCCACCATACGCACCGCGAGGCGAGCAGGATGATGGAGGCTTGTCCGCAATGCTTCAGGCTGAGACAGCCAGTTCTGCGCTTGCCATGGTAGACTCATCGCCGACTGCATCCCGACCTGCTCCGACGACCTCAAACATGGGAAGACCTTTGAAACGCAAGCGCGAGGAGTTCGCGAGACCCAGACCCGCAAGCTATGCCGCAGATCAGTCTCTGTCTCTGGCCGATCTGCTGAGGAGGAGCGAAACTGCGCGCGTTGCTCCCGCCCCACCCGGTAATAGCTATAACAACTTCCTTCAAGGCGCCGCCGCAGTTGCGTATGAGCTGCCATCATGGCAGAAACCACCTCCTTCAATAAATCGCCCACCGGGTGGGCAGCCTTTTCCATTGCCCTACCAACCACAGACCAAAAGCACGCCAGCACAACCTCAAACTCCGATACAGCCAAGCAATTCTAGGCCACCCATGGCAGGGGGTTCGCAGCACTCTGGTCCTGGCCTATACACCGTCATGAAAGTGAAAAACACACCCAAGTCTCGTTCATTACAACAAAGCTATCAAGCACCAATGAATGAGCAACTCCAGTCGAAGCCACAGGCCGTACTTGCTTGTACCAGCTGCAGAATAGCCAAGAGACGCTGCGACGAAGCCAGGCCAATGTGCGGCCTCTGTGTCAAGCTGAATAAAACAGAGTGCCACTACGAAGGGCCTACTATACATGCGCCAAACGTGAAAGGTGCTTCACAGCAGCAAGGTGTGGGTAATGGCTCTGCGCATCAACGACCTGCAGGACTCGCCCTGCCTTCATTGCAGCCTGCACAAGGTCCAGGTCAAAGTAGTGGGGGTGAACAGACAGAGACAGATGTCACGCAAGGCGCTTCCCAGCATGTACAGCCTGCACAGCCGTCGCAGCAGGCTCCGGTCCCCATCGCTCCAATGCAGCAACAATCGCAACCTTCTTGGGACAACGAAGTCTCTACACAGCACACACCGTTAGCAAGCTGGTCGCAGGATCCGTCTTTGCAGCAGTGGCCATCACAGGGGTCTCCTCCGCTGCAAGCATGGGGTAATATCACCATGGCACAACAGCCCAGTCCAGATCCTTGGTATCCGAAGCGTTAATGGGATGGCAACAGTACCAGTGTCGAGATCAATACGCGTGCAGTGGCTGATCTTGCGCCAAATCCCAAAAGGACTGTGCCTCGATCACGGTCTGACGAGCATTGTTTAGACGATGAGGATTTGTGACAGCCAGAAAGCGGACACTGAGTTTGTCTGGCTTTCTTGTCTCCCACCTGGCGACACGCGGGCTCTTCTTCGAAGCCTTCGCATGGTCTATGCTCTGCGCTCCGCTTGGAACCGCTTGTACGCGTACTCTCACAAGCATCACTTAATTCAGCATTTTGCCTGCTTAATTTTCTGCGGCGCTGACTACTCGCTGGAAACTGCTCGATCGAAGCTCTTGCGGACCCGAGAGGCTCTTCCAGATGCACATAGCTCTCTTATCGAACGGCGCTCGTGAGCTTGCCCGCTTTCAATAGCGTCGCTGATGTGCCAAAGTCACAAATGGTGCTTGCCCAACCACACAAGCGCATAATCACTTCATGAATCAAACGACTGTGCACTTCATGTCGCCAAGACGGTAAGTAGAATATGTCATCTCTACCGTGCATCGTCCTTGCGAGTCTGACGGATGCGAGCTCCTCTTAAACAAGGGAGCTGTCCTTTCCACCCTCATCTGTTCCTCCTCATCGCAACATCTCAGCCATTCCTTCCAGCGGCCTGTTCGCTCACCATGAAGTTCTCGATCATCGCTCTCGCAGGACTGGCAGCCGCCGCTGCCCCGCCTGCAGACCCTCATGTGGTGCCTCACATGCACCACCATGTCAACCTCGAACGCTTCTCTAGCACCGACTGCGTAAGGGCCACGGACGTTGGCGACAAACATACTCTCAAGAGAGGCGTATGTTACGAATTGCACAAACACGGGAGGACTGTTACCGCTGCCAGATCAAGCATTGAGCACAACCGCAAGAACAGAATCGGAACCACGGAGAACTGTCGCGTATATCTCTACACTGATGAGAAATGCAGGAAGAACGAGGTCCCGTAAGAACACCTTTATCTGCTGTGGTGTGTTAGTGAGTGCACGCTAATCAATCAATCATAGAACGGAGGACTTGTGGAACCACAGCAATCAATGTGGCAAGATCAAGCCCATCAAAGCTCGCTCCGCCATGCTCAAGTGCTGGAAGACCAGGGACGGCGCGCAAGACGGCGAAGCAATCATAATCGACGATGACAGCGACAACATCGACGTCCTCACAACAATCGTTCAAGGACCACAAGCCCAAACTCTCACTCTTCAACAACCCGCCGCTGTCCAAAGCTCCAATGGCATTCTCTGGCTGTCTGGAGCTGCACCTTCGCAATCTCTCGTCACTGTCGCCGTCCCAGTGGCCGCTGCTCCTACTCCTCAAGCTCAGCCTGGAACCGTTCTTACTATTGAGCAACATCCTCAACCAAGACCTGTCACGACTATTGGTCCAGCGAATGCACGCACTACTGTCCATGTTGTGCAGCAGCATGAGTCTGTTAGGGTCATCACACTGACGGTTCCTGTCACGAAGAATGAAGAAATCCACTGGACTACCGTCACCACTACCATGGGCCTTTCGGAGTTCTTGGCTAAGCAGACTGCCCATCCTACAATTGCTATTCCTCCGGCGAAGACGAACTAGATTCTCTATTGAGGCCGAAAATGGTGTCAGCAAACACTAGGGCAGGATGGTCGTTAGGAGAGTCTCATGCGCTCCTAAGATGGTCGGACTGATATTCAAGGCATCAAGCGGGGAGAAGAGGCATGCGACCCAACTTGCAGAGGCAAAAGTTAAATAATGTATAGTTTGCAAGGGAAGCCAATGGGCGAGGTAGTTTTTGGGGCCTTCCAACAGTGAGAAACAAGAACAATAATCAACAGAAAATCACACAAGTAGAAGCCTCACACAAGTACAAGCCGGAAAACAGAAAAGACAACGAGAGATAGAGATTCAATATAGTTCACCACTCAATGCAGTGCCTTGCCATTTTGGCATCATTAACTTCCCTCCTTCTCTCCATCTCAATACTTTGCCACAGAAAGGAAATTTTTTGTGGTGCCGTCGTGCTCTTCCCGCCAGACACAAAACTTTTTGAAGCTTCCAGTTGCTGAGCTCCATAGCTTCGGCCGTCCGCACGGTTCCGGTAAGCTTTTCGCACGCTGAGAGCTGTGTCAATGTCTCCGCAGGCGATCCACGGGTCGCTCCAATGCTTTGCACTACTGAAGTCTGACTGGTCCGTCTCTCACTGGATCTTGTCAAAGGTGCATCGGCGGAGCGGTAGTGGGGAGCAAAGCTACTGATACCAAAGCTGCTGAGATCGAATGCATCGGGTCACATCAATGGGAATGGGGCGAGAGACACAGCCGCAACGCATGGAAGAATGGAACGTTCAACGTAAGCTCAAGGAGTACACGTCAGAATCGTCTCGTTTTCGCATTAGACTACGACTCGTAGAGTTGAGGCTTTCATCTATCAATTGTCCGCCCCACCTCGCTCAGTATCGCTCTCAGTATCCTTCGGTGCTTTCCTCTCGATTCCCTTGATCGCATCGACTCCCTTACTCGTCACAAACAAGAAGTGGGCCTCCTTGAAATTATCCACATGGTTGAAGAACCGACTAAACTCATTCTTCTCTTCTTCCTCTCTAAAGATTCGCTGATAAATCTCCCTTTCTTTGAACGCCTCGAGCTCCTTTTCATATTTGCCGAAATCGAGATTTTCGCGTCCGTGCTTCGAGGCTTGGAGATTATTGTACGTATCGAAGACGGGACGTTCAAGCAAGAGACCAAGACCAGGAACTTTGGGTATGGAGAATCGAGCTGCGGTGAAAGATGCATCCATGGTTTTGAGGTCCGCGCCTGCGCGGACAAGGAGCGTGACCATGCCGACCATTTTGCGGATTTGGTGCATCATGAAGCTCTGTCCGTGGACCTTGAGACTGAGCCATTCGGTCTTTTCATCTTCGGGCCCTTCGCCGATCAGGATAGGTTTGGGATTGACTTTGAAGGACTTGATGTGCCGTTTCACGCTGGGGTCCTTGAACGTCTTTTGAATCGTGTAGTTGTGGTAATTCTTGGTCCCAACGTATTTATTGAGTGCGTTCTGGATGCGCTCGATGCGCTTTGCGGGGATGCGATACTTGCGCTTGGCAGCAACGTATGCATTGCGCAGAGTCTTAGTTGCAGCTCGTAGGCGAAGCAGTCGCTCCATCTCTGCATCCGTGGGTTCTGGTGGCACGGGAATGTCCGGAGCAGGGTCGGCCGGTCGTGTAGGGTCTGCCTTGATCGTTGCTGCATCGTCTGCCGCGGCGATAACTTCGGCTTCGTCTGTTGTGATTCCATCGTGCTTCATCTCTGCAGGCACAGAAGAGGAACTTTCAGGGTGGGTTTCGGAGGTGCTTTCTGTCGCCTCAGTCGCTGACTCGGGTCTGACCGCCGGCTCGTTGATGATGATCGCGGCGTCTTCGGTCTTCTCTTTCGCCGCTTCGGAAGCAGTATTAATTGTACTCCCAGCTTTGACAATAGGCTCCGCTTCTGCTCCTGCTTCTGCACTTTTCGCGTTTGCTTCTTCTTCGCCTTGGAGCGCTTTGATCACATCCCACCTGATGTCCTCGTCGATGGTCTCCAGAATCGGTTTTATGTCTTCCTCGTCGATTTTCTCCCAGAATCCTTTGACCTCTTCTTGCCGCGCCTCGTATGCCTCGCGATCTCCGACTTCGTCTGCTGCTGACTCCAGCTGCTTCGCTAGCCAGCTACTCGTGTGCGGGGGCAAGAACGCATATGATGGCATCAGATACTCGTACCATCTGCTATCGCATGCCTGGTAACATGAGAAGCTTCCAATGGTTCGCTCAATGCCCCATACTCGAATTTGAGGACTCAGCTCCGCATTGATCTTCTCAACAATGTCGTTGTCTTCCACGATCAACTTCAGACTGACCATATTTCCAGCCGCATGCACGCCTTTGTCTGTTCGTGCGCATCGCACAAGCCCACTTTTCTTGGGATCCTCAGCATTCGCTTTGCTAATTGCGCCCGCTCTGATGAAGGCCTGGAAGAGGTCGCCTTCAATGGTGCGCTCAGTGCCTGAGATTTGCATGCCCTTGTAGCCTGTTCCTGAGTAGCCGATTAAGACAGCGACTTTTCGCTTTGGCTTCCTGCCCTCGGCTTTCTCTGCCTCAATCTCTTCTTTGGAAAATTCAATGCCTTGGCCTTTGATACCTTCGCGCTGTCGCTTCTTCTGGGCATCTTCGTTTTTCTGTCGCTTGTCTGGGTTGGATGCACTTGTCAGATGTCAGTTCGACTTGCACCGCTCTCTGCCAGACTTGCGATACGCACAAATAATCTGTCCGTCCCATATCTCCTTTCTTATTTCGGCGATTGTCATCAAACTTGCCCTTCTTTCCATGTCTGACGCTGCTGTCGTTCCAATTGCCCTTGCGCTTCCTGTCCTCGCGTCTGTTGTCTGAACTCTTGTTCTCGCGATGCTCGCTGGAGCTCTCACTAGGCTTGCTGTCATCCTTGGAAGCGTTGCCCGCGGCATTGTCGACTGTCTTGCCAGCATCCTCGAGAATGGCTGCAGAGTGCTCCATGGTTGTCGACCCCTGGACATGAATAGTGTCCGCAAATGAATGGATGTTCCAAAGTGGTGCAGTTGCGGTGCAGTCATGTGAAAATCGACGGCTGAGCTAAGCTTCATACCCCAGTCGGCCGGTTCCGCGGGCCACGCAAGTGTGGGTCCGGATCGATCTTGCCGAACTCTGCCTGCAGCTGCCGGGCTGTGATTCTGGAATGTCGCTGGAAGCAGTCACTCGCGCTCTCTTCGTTCCTGCATCAGCACCGCTTCACTGCGCCGTGTTGACAAAACCGACCCCGCCGCTCTTTCGTCTTCTGCACAACCAAACATCGCCTTCAGAACATCCGTCCACCACGCACCCATCCCACAGAAACAGAGATACTGCCAACACTACCACCACCGCTTCACTGATTCCCGTCACCATGGCCGACCTTGCTACGGAGCTGATTCGCACTGTGTCGCGTGCCTTTTATACCACCGACCATATCTTGGTCGTTGATGCGCTTATGAAGCACTCGACACTGCAGGACACCGATTTGGCCCACGTCCTTGGTACCCAGGTCAAGCCGCTGCGTAAGGTCTGTGGCCGGCTGAGGGAAGACGGCCTCATCGCTGTGCAGTCTCGAGCCGAGCGCCGCACTGACGGTACAGGCGGCTACTATGGCGGTGCACCGCAGCAAGGAAAGGAGCGATTGACGAATCGCGACTGGTATTACATCAACTACCACCGTGCAATAGACAGCATCAAGTTCAGACTGCACAAGTTGAGCAAGCACATCGAGTCACAAGGCGCGTCGACTACCGAGAAGAAAGATCTTCGATGCTTAACAAAGGGATGCGGGAGATCGTATACTGAACTCGAAGCTATGGACAATCTTGACCCAAGCACCGGCTCTTTCCTTTGTGCCAAGTGCGGTGCAGCACTCGACCCTGTGGACGAAGAGGAGCGCGCCAACGAAAATGAGAGCATGAAGCGGATGAACCAACAATTTGCCAAATTAGTTGAGCTCATGCAGAAAATTGACGCTGCTGCCGTACCGGAGAATGACTTCGAAACTGCGTTGAGCAAGCAGATGCCAATCGAGAAGACTGACGCTCATCCTGGTACGCGCACTGAGATTGTCGACGTGCCAAATCGTAACCTGCAAAGCACCAAGGGCCTTGAAATCAAGCCTGAGAAGATCGCGGTCGAGCTCAAGGATGATGAGGACGTTAAGCGCGAGAATGCCGCAGCAGAGGCACGAGCTAGGAAGGAGAGAGAGGCAAGACAGAATGCCCTACCGGAATGGATTTCAAAGTCTACGATCTCCGGGGACATCACAGCTGTCGGCGCCAAAGAAGAAAAGCAGCGTCTGGAACGCGAGGCACATACTGGTGGTCTGCCGAAGGACGATGAAGATGACAAGAAGGTCGTTAAGGGCGATAGCAATGACATGGACGCAATCTGGAAGGAACTTGAAGCACTGCAACAGAAAGAGGCCCAACTCCGGAAAGCCGAGGAAGACGATGATGATGATGATGACGATGAGGAAGAAGACGAATTCGAGGACGTCGAGGGTGTCGCCGGCACGCCTGCAGCTAATGGTACCAACAATGGCGCTACCAGCACAAATGGCGCGAATACACCAGCGAACGTGGACAGCAGTAATGCTACTGAAGACGAACGTGATTCGAAGCGCGTGAAAGTATGGGCGGCTTCAAGCAGCTCTGCTCTTCCAAACGGAGCCAAGACCCCAGCACAGGACACTCCAGCTGCTAGTGACGCGGACGACGATGATGAGTTGGAGTTCGAGAACGTCTAGGAGCCTTTGAGGAAGAAGTTCTTTCCTAAAGGAACACTTTTCCCGCCTTGCACACCATCACTATCTCAGTCGGCCGCAAGAAGCCCACGCACCGATGGCTGGGGCGGAGTCTATGCCCCTTATCAGTTTTCGGATGACCGGAAAAGCTCTGCAGACCCATCTGATCTCGAACCTACCCCAATTCGAGGCCCAAACCCACAGCCGGACGCCTCGCAACCCGATGGCATCACGAACGGATATACAAATGGTTACACAAATGGTCACGTAAGTGATGATACGGAGGACGACGAAGAAAATGGTACAAGTCGTATGAGGTTCTGGGACGACCTCACCCCGGAACAGCAGGCCCGCCTCTCACGAGAAGAGGACAAGTGCCAACCTTGCATTGATGCCGAGGCCATGTGTTTCTGGTATATCGGCGGACCTCGTCACCCGCCCTGCTACCGCTGCGCTGAAGAGATGGCGGAACACTGTCGTGTACCGGGAGCGTGATGAGCTCACTCTTTGATCACAGCACCGGACGTGGCTGCATGTTTCGGGGAGCCTCCATTGTAAAAGCATTGTCATTCGTAGCACAGAACAAGACGTTGACCATAGTATCGACGCGAGAATAGCGTTACCGCAAATATAGCCACGCACTCGTTTGCGCAATGCATGTTTATGCACAGTCAAATGCGTCTTTCTCTTTGTTCCCCTGTGCTTCTCATGTTGTTTCGGTCGCCGGCGCCGAAAGTCGAAGCTTGTGTGACCCTGTGGCTGTGGCTGCTTCACTCGTACTCGACCTCCCATAACCTCAACCATGTGCATGCTGTAAACGTCCTCCTCGTCAGCGCCTCATGTCCAGCTCGTCGCCGCATCGACATGGCGAGAATCCCGCCGTAGCTTCATCCAGCCGCACGTCACCCATCGATCACGACGATTCGGAAGATGGGTTCGACATCGCCGACGACGAACTGCTCGCCGACGACCCACTGCACAAGCGCAATGGCGGCCTAGACAGCGGGTTCATTGCTCAGACCTTTCACACGCGACACACAACTAACACGACGCGCAGCATCTCCTTCAAGCGCCCTCCGAAGCCCACCTCGAAGCC
Source organism: Cercospora cf. flagellaris (assembly GCA_005356885.1). Taxonomy (NCBI): domain Eukaryota; kingdom Fungi; phylum Ascomycota; class Dothideomycetes; order Mycosphaerellales; family Mycosphaerellaceae; genus Cercospora; species Cercospora cf. flagellaris. The sequence goes on along the minus strand of RJLU01000005.1, from coordinate 2,608,789 downwards.
GTCTTTCGCATCACGTTTCCTCTCCAGCTCGCCGTTCAAGTCCAATAACGCACAAACTCCCTCCTCCTCTTCATCCTCTCCTCCGCACCGCAATGGCCGCTCCGCGAATCCCACGCCGAACACGATCCTATCGTACCTCAACCAGAGTGCCGACGCAGGCGCTCACCTCCATCATGATCCCAAAGACATGAGCACGCTCGACTGGTATGTCGAAGGACCCGGTCGCCGCGTCGGCTACGATGACTTGACTGCCATCGACTGGATCTATGAATACAGCAAAGAGCGCACGCGTCTCGCGCATCTCAGCGCCAACAACCCAGGGCTCGTAGGCCAAATTCGGCTGTTGGCTGACAGTGCGCAAATATGGCTCATTCTCGTCTGCACGGGTCTGGCAGTTGGTGGAATAGCAGCTGCGATCGACGTCACGAGCGACTGGCTAGGAGATATGAAAACAGGCATGTGTACGAACGTGGAAAATGGAGGCATGTTCTATTTGAATAAGGTGTTTTGTTGTTGGGGGATCGAGAGCTATGATAAGTGCCCGGATTGGCGCACATGGAGCGCGATGATGGGAGTGGGGAACAAAGGCGGAAGCTACATTATTGAGTATGTGACTTTTGTGCTGTTGAGTGTGGTGTTTGCGACGGCGGCAAGTTTGCTGGTGAACCGATACAGTCAATATGCGAAGCAGAGTGGAATTCCGGAGATCAAGACTATGCTCGGAGGCTTTGTGATCAGGCGATTTCTAGGCACCTGGACGCTGGTGGTGAAGAGCTTGGGACTGGGCCTTGCTGTTGCATCGGGAATGTGGTTGGGAAAAGAAGGGCCGCTTGTGCATGTTGCGTGTTGCTGCGCGAACCTGTTCATGAAGCTATTTGAGCCGATCAATCGCAACGAAGCGAGAAAGAGGGAGACGCTGAGTGCTGCTGCGGCGAGTGGCATCTCCGTGGCTTTTGGTGCGCCTGTTGGAGGTGTTCTGTTCAGTCTCGAACAGCTGAGCTACTATTTCCCGGACAAGACAATGTGGGCCAGCTTTGTTTGTGCCATGGTCGCGGCTGTGACGCTGCAGGCCTTTGATCCTTTTCGAACGGGACAGCTGGTGCTCTATCAGGTTACGTATCACAGTGGGTGGCACACTTTTGAACTGCTGCCATTTGCCGTGATCGGAATCATTGGAGGTCTATACGGTGCGCTGTTCATCAAATTGAATATGCGCATTGCCGCTTGGAGAGCGTCGAAGAGCAATCCGTTTCTTTCAAAGCCAGTTCAGGAGGTCATGGTTGTGGCACTGGTTACAGCCCTGATCAGTTTCCCAATCACCTTCTTGCGAGCACAATCTAGCGAGCTGGTCGAGCATTTGTTTGCAGAATGCCAGGACATCAAGGACGATTATCTGGGACTGTGCAAGTCTGGAGTGGCCAATACTGGAAACATCTTCATCTTGCTTATTTCCGCAGTGATTGGTTTCATCCTAGCGACCATCACCTTCGGGCTCCAAATACCAGCTGGCATTCTCCTACCGTCCATGGGCGTGGGAGCTCTGTATGGACGCGTTATCGGGCTGATAGTCGAGGTCTGGCAGCGCGAGCATCCCGGGTTTATTGCATTCGCCAGCTGTGAGCCAGACGTGAAGTGCGTCACTCCGGGAACCTATGCAGTAGTAGGTGCAGCGGCGGCTCTGGCTGGCACGACGAGGATGACGGTCTCGATTGTTGTCATCATGTTCGAGCTCACCGGAGCCCTAACTTACGTCCTGCCTATTATGATAGCAGTCATGTTATCAAAATGGGTCGCTGATGCCTTTGGAAAGAGAGGTATCTACGAGTCTTGGATCCACTTCCGTGGCTATCCATTTTTGGACAACAAGGACGACACTCCTGTCCCTGATGTGCCTGTGTCGCAGATCATGACACGATTCGACGACTTGGTTTGCATTACCGCTACAGGCCACACAATCGAAAGCTTGCAGGATCTGCTCCAAGACCACCGATTCCGCGGATTTCCGATCATACAGGACCTCAGAGAAGCCACACTGTTAGGGTACATCTCTCGGGCTGAACTGGAGTTCGCACTCGACTCAGCTACCTCATCTGCAAGGAACTTGCCAACCAGCACAGAGTGCTTCTTCGCACACCAGCCTCTCGCGGATCCCACTATCACTCTCGACCTTCGACCATGGATGGACCAGACGCCTATCACTCTTCGATCAAACAGCACTCTTCAGCTGACAAATGAGATGTTCCAGAAGCTCGGTCTGCGGTATATCATCTTTGTCGACCGAGGAAGGTTGGCAGGACTCTTGACGAAGAAAGATCTCTACTACGTGCTTAACGCCGGCGAAGAGAACCGCGTCGGCAGTGGAGCCGGTGCACTGAGGGAACAGGACGAAGACAGAGAGGACCAAGCGGGACTGCTTGGTCGCGGACGCGAAGTAAGAAGCAGTTGGAGCGATATCGATGGCGCAGATGTACAGTATGGCGGGAGAGAACCAGGATAGATTGGACTGTTTATAGACTATGCTGTGCATATATGATTGAACGATTAATTTCTGCTTGTGAAATCCTGCCGCGTCGATTGGTCCTGCCCTATTGCCAGACAGGTGACAGTCGTAGTCCAAAGGAGACTTCATTCTGCATTCAATTTGTTTTCATGCTGTTTCGCAAGACGGGTACCGTAGACCCCATCTGAGCAACTCACTCTAGAGCCTGAACATTTCAATCATACTTCCCGGGCGCTTTCCTGCCAGACCTCGTCGACCTCGTCATTTCTACAGGCTGTGCAACAGCAACATCATCATTACCATCATTTCCCACACTCTTCTTTGCCTTTCCAGTCCTTGCCTTCTTCTTAGGTTTCCCAGCTTCCTCCTCGCCACCCATATCATCCTCAACCTGAACATCCTCCAAACGCCTCTTCTGCGGCACAGGCGTCTCCCCCTTTCCCAACATCTCCACAAACGCGGCGATCCTCTTCTCCCTCCCCTTCTCCGTCTTCAACGCAGCCAATCGCATATAAATCACATACCGATTCTGGCGGTTCAAACTCTCCCATGTTTTCTGCGCTTTAGGCACTTTCGCCACTTCATTCAAAAAGTCTTCGGGTGCTTCCGCAGATTTCGAGCCAGCGTATGCTGCTTCCCAGCGACCATCACGTTTTGCTGCTTCGACTGCTTCGCCGCCGGAAGCGTGCATGCGATTTTCCTCTTCGAGACGTGCGATGAGGTTTACGTTACGTTGCGACCAGGTGCTTTTGGGGGTGCGAGGTGTGAAACGTTGGGAGAAGGTTGCTTCGTCTTTTTTGCGGGCTTGACCGTCGATGAAGCCGAAGCAGAGGGCTTCTTCGAGGGCTTGTTGATAGGTCAAAGTTGTGGGGGTTGTGGTGCCTTTCTTGGCCAAGGTGAGCCAGACGCCTGGAGAGCTGGGGTGATGTTTGAGAAGCCATTTGCGCCAGAGGGTAGCATTGGCTACTGTGAGGACGGGAAGTTCGAGGGGCATTTTGAGACTCTCGCAACACGGCTTCTTCGCATATTGGTTCTTGAGGAGTGGGATTGGAGTACGGCAGAGAGTTACGAAGTCGAAGTTCGGGATTGGACCGATATCACTCGAAGCCGTCTAGATTTTTAGCACGCAATGTAATTTATCGTAATGTACACGACAGAGCCACACTGTGAAGGCAGCATATTGCCGGAAGCATGAACATGTTGGTAGCAGCCGTTCGACGTTGCCCTGGGTGGAGCGCGGAGCGCGAGTTGTTCCGCTCCGACAGGTTTGTTGTCATAGCGCAGCGCACGGTGAGCGAATGGCTCCTCCAGGCAAATCCGTCGTTGCCAATACAGTACCATCAACTCCGACAACAATATGCCGTGGACATGTGTCTCCTTCAGAGTTCCATTGCGTGCTCAACGCGCTAATGGTCTCGTCTGAATTACTCATACCATTTCGAGCTTACGAAATTCGACCTCACTCAGATCTCACTCCTCCTGTTCAAGAGCTGTATTGCAATCACTTCTCTCAAGATCGCTCGACAAGGGCCATGGCTTATTGGAGGGTGGATTCTATGGTACATTGCATGCACTCATATCGGCGACAGCCCAAATGAATGTCACTTGCGGTGAGATTCTACTGTCTGAGGCCGCTGAGCGATATCTCGAAGCACAAGGACGACTGCTGAGCATTGTAGAGACATTGTGCAATATGTTCGGATGGCTACAGGCCTTTGTTACTGATCTACTGCCATCAGGTGACCATCTACCAATGCAACTTTTAGATCGTCGAAGGTAGCAGATACCTCAGCGGTCAGTGTAGAACCCTGGTTCCCAGGCTCGAGCTTCTTCTGCTGGCACTGCTTCACAGCCTCCAAGACCTTCGAAGAACCTTTTGAAGTCTCGTTGACCCCAAGTACCTCTTCCCTCCAGATTCTACGATGGAGTTCGGGGAAAAGATACACGCCCTCTAATGGAGGCTCGTAATCGATGGCTCTCCACACCCATTTCTTCTCCAGCGGCGAGAACAGATTCCTCACACGAACACTGATTTCGAGGAATAGTCTCCACTGTTCAAGGTATGTCGAGAGAATGGCATCGATTTCGTCTTGTTTCACGTCGCCAGAAGCTCTCTCATCGATGCATGCAGAGACCTCTCGGCAACGAGCTCGGATCGCCTGTTGTATACTGCGGTAAAGTCCAGGCTCTCGTTGCTCTCCGCGGTGGGGCCTACAATAGACCTGTACTGTAGAGTAGATCTGGAGGTACGCTGTCTGATTTAACACCAATTGTTGTTGTTGCTCATCGCGCCCTGTCGCATAGATCTCGGAGATGCGCCCTTCAATCCAGGCAAAGGTCCGCTCGGGATCCTTCACGGTCTCTGCTGGCATGGGAGGTTCGGGAAGCTGCATTGCTGAAGTCTTTGAATCGTTGATTTTGGACATTGCTGATTGCACACTGGGCGAAAGAATACCCAATATTATATTCTCATAAGAGGCCACAGATACCGACTTCGTGAGTTCAATAGCTTTCAGTCTAATCTGACGCATACTACGAGAGTTTGGAGGCATGGCGTCAGAAACATCAAAATCTGTGCTGAAGCCCAATCAACAACCGCCCTGTGTTGCAGATCAGAAGCTAATCCTGGCTCCTGGCGTCTACGTGGATCCTACAGTCATTCCTGCGGCATTTGTGCAGCAGTGCGGCGCAGTACATGCATCGAGTCAAGCGCCAACTCCTGCAGTACGGCTGGAGTGTCGTGTATTCTCTCGTCACTGAATCGATCGGGTATCGCACTATCGACACTGTTTCCATCGAAGAAGCCTTCTTGTCCGATAATGCCAAGCTATATGTGAGAAAGACACGGAGTGTTCATTCCACTCGACTTCGTTGCCACCGAATGTGTCATCTGCGATAGGACGCACGATACGTAGGATTGAAGGGGGCCTGTGCTAGAAGCCGTTGTTGGCAGACGACAGTCTCAATTGGATTGACGGGGCAGTGCATGAGGTGAAGCATGAGTCACAGAAGGACGGCTGCTGGTCCTTCCGAAAGCTTCGTAAATTCGTTACGCTGGAATTGTTGAACATAGCTGCAACTAAGCCCAAGAGAAGTGCTCCATGTGCAGATAGACCTCTTTCGATCCGCCTCTGAGTACCGCCAGCTGTTCCTCAGCAACAGCGTTCGACACATCATTTTGCATGCTCAGCGGTCCACAAACGAAAACACCAAGTTGGCCGTTCGACGATCTTTGTGCGTTTTCTGATCGGATCAGAGCCGGTAGATCAGGCCGACTGTCCAAGTTTTGCACGTTCACCAGCTTTACAGAGTTCGATGAAGTGTCGGACTCCGAAGCAGAGGTTACAATGTTCTGCGTGGCAACTTTCTCCGGAGCGTCCAACTGCTGCAGGAACTGCCCGTTGGATGGAACGCTTGCCGACCTTTCTTGAGCTCCAGTGTAGTATACTTCAATTGTCAGACCCTCTGGCGCCTTCTCAAGACCGTGCTCTGCCAAAACGTCACGAACAGCGGATTCAAACCATTCTCTCGTTGCGATATCCTTCGTTGCAAGCACAATCCTAGCACGAAGTGGCGCAGTAGCAGCCACTTCTTCTGAGCCTGGAAGTGGCTGTCGAAGCAGGAAGGCACTCAGCAAAGGTAGTATCCAGCCAGCCCCAGATCCGCCAGCGATGATGAGTTGTTCAGGGCACGCTACCACTTTTTGCATGTCCATGCCGCCATAAGGCCCGTCTAGAAGGACACGCATAGAGCTGTTGGGATGTGTCTCGGCAAAGTGAGCCAGGCGTGCAGTAGTGCCACCACGAGGCCGGATGTAGAGCACCAGTTCCGAGTTCACTTTCTGATCAGAACTTCCTGCCACTGGCAACGAGCAAGCCGTGAAGGGATGGTTCGTTGACGCATGGATCCCGAGCCCCATGAAACGAACGAAGAAGTGCTGACCGATACCCCATGCCGCAGTCGTGGGAATACGAACACAAATGAAGCCATTCGATGACAGACTTATGTTTGCGCGGTGTCCCAAGCCATGCTCGAAATAGAGGCGAGTCTGTCTGTGCAGCCAGCTTAGCGAGAAGAGCACACCCGTTGCAATGAAGTAATCCCACGAGGAGAGTGTGTGATCGCAATGGAAGAAGAGGAACAGCATGAACACGAGGGCCGCCACAAAGTGTGCGAATTTGAACCATTCATAGCTCAGGCTCCTGGTATTGGCTGTCAGCAATGGCCGCACATAGACATACTTCCATGGTGGTTTACTCACCGCAGCGGGCTCAACGAAGCAAAAGTCAGCCACCCTTGAGCGACAAGAGCGACAACGCCTGTCCAGTAGAATACGAGTGTGTTCCAGCTCTCGACCATGGTCCCAGTCTTGATGTTGTATATGATGAATGGAAACGTGTGCACGAGTGCGGTCACGAAGAACGCATAGGAGATCCATCGATGGAAGACCTGCAGCTTCTCGTGACTCACACCCGTCACCAATGTGACGAAGTTGCTCTTCCCTGCTGTCGCGAAGACAAAAGGCATGCACGCAAGGGAGAGCCATCCTGCCCTGGTCGCGATCGGAGGCGAGCTTCCAAACTCCGCGGTGTCCGGCCAGTAATATGGTTTCGGTGCGAGCGTCATGCACATGAAGTAGATGAAGCCGATAGCACCGAGAATGAGAAGACCGAATGGTGCTGAGTTCCAATCCAGAGCATTAACCCGATACGACTTGTAACTTAGCCAACGATTGAGTGCGGCGACCTTTCGACCTAGCTTCGATTGTTTAATACCGTGCGACGCGAACTGATCCAGCAAATAAACCACGGAGAAGAGAATGATGACTGCGAGGAAGAATGCGACAGTCGGCAGCGCGTATCTGTGATCGGCTTCATACCTGAGAGTCGTGAGCTGGGTTGTCTGCAACGATAGATCTTGATGAACAATACCAAAACCTCCAGTATCCCTGCTGGTACTCGCAAAGCTGAGTATCGTTGAGTGAGCACTCGTACGCGCGGTATGTCTCGCTCAGTGGTTTGTCCAACCAAGGAGTCCCCATGTGCATCATTTCCTCCATCTCGATTGATGCCGTCGACGGACGCCGTCGGGGGTAGGATTCCAAGTGTCAGATGGCCTGCTTTGCGAGGTTCTAAAGAACGATCTTTGAGATCAAAACGACTGGCGCTGAAGGACGGCCTTGAGTTGGCGAACTTGCTCAGGGCTGGAAGACCGGCACGAGATCTGGCCCTCCAGTTCACGCCACCTCGCATGGCAGACTATCAGCTCAAGCAATCACAAGCCCTGGATTAGCAGAAGTTCATCTGGGCGTGCTGGGACACAGTGCGTGGCAGAGGTGTGGGGGCATCGCAAAGTTGAATGTTACTGCTTGTGGTTAGCTCCAGCTTCCGAAGGATGCAAAAATGAGCAAGTTTGCTCACGTTTTATAACCCACCCGAGCCCCCATTGGACACTCGCACTTTCTGTGGACCGCCACATGGCGACCCTGCGTGCATCTGTTTTCTAGTCCGCCCTTGTCGCTCGTGGGAGCTTGTCAATGAGAAGCAACAAGTCTTAACTCCGCACTGCTTGCGTTTGACCAGCTCCTTGGCCACCTTTATTAGTTTCAAAAGTCGTTCACGAACAACAAAACAATTAACTTGTTCGAGACAAAGGAATCGATCATGGACATGCCAAGCATGGATATGTCGATGAGCGGCCTGGATATGCCAACAGCAACATCGATGGACAGCATGGCCACCTCTACCGCTACGGCCTCCTCTTCCGACATGTCAAGTATGCATTCAAGCATGACAATGGACATGTCTCACATGATGATGACCTTCTTCACATCAACATCCACAGCGCTCTATTCGAATAGCTGGACACCGGCGAGCAAAGGCCAATATGCTGGGACCTGCATTTTCTTGATCGGCCTAGCTGTGGTCTTCCGGAGTCTGGTGGCCGTAAGATATCGGTTTGATGCCCTTTGGACTCGCGCGATACGAAAACAAGATCCAGTAACCTTGCGAAAGAAGACAGTCATAAAGTCAAATGCTCGGCCTGCTCGACGACCTTGGAGGATTAATGAAGCGGCAACTCGCGCCTTCCTCGACACTTTTCTCGCCGGCGTGAGCTATCTGCTGTAAGTCGCCGCTGTGACGCGCGAGGCCTTCCAGACTAACCCTTCGGCAGTATGCTTGCAGTGATGACAATGAATGTAGGATATTTCTTGTCAGTTCTCGGGGGTATATTCTTGGGCAGTTTTGTGATAGGCGGGCCAGAAATTACCGCAGGGCATTGAGGATCTGGCTTCCGAGGTGAAGAACTCGGCCTTGGTCGCAAGCGTGTCTAATTCAATTGTGTAGATCTTGAAAACAGGTGCGAGACTGGGGCGAAAACATCTACGATATCATCAACACTGTTGTGCTGCTGGTCTGGCGACGGCTGCTGCATACCTTGACAGGACGTCCGGAAATTCTGCTGTCTCCGTGCAGGTCGAGGCATATCAATCCTTCGCCTCCATTTGCCAAGCTAAATTAGGGCGTATACTTTAGTCACTTATGGTTGATGCTATCCGGATCGTAGTTGCAAAATCGTGCTCCCTGTCCTACGTGCGCCGGACAGAATACCCAAACGAATGTCAAGTTTGCTGTTGTCGCAGTTAACGCACTATTCTCATCCCCAGCTTGATCATGCTGAGATTGAGAGGCTGAGCAGAACTGGATGCATTCCGAGCCTCGTGAGCACGCGAATTTTCGACCACAGGATGCTCATTGACGCCGGGGTTTCCCGCCTCGTGTGGTCCAGACAGCGTCTCTTGAAGATACACCTCATCAAAATTAGGGGCTATCAGTCCAGCGAGGACTCACACGTAGTCCAGATAGGCGAGCGCGGTCTACGAAGATTAGTTGAATTAGTGATAGGAAAGCAGAGCCCTCAACTTGCCGCATCTTTCGTTATCGAGCAAGAGCCGCCCTGTAAGTCCCGCAGCCGACCACCTATCCGCGCGGACGCCCCATCACACCATGATCCAAATGCCATGACAAAACAAATGTTGACTGAGCAGACGCAGAACCCGAAGTGTCAACAGCAACCACGACTGGACGTCTGGCAAGCTAGGCTTCGTGTAAGGATGCGACCTTCCCAAAGAAGCAGTCGCAGCCGAGGTAGCATTGAGTTTTGGCGGGCGCAAATGGAGACTCACTTCACCGTTTCTACTGTACATCGAAGGGCGTGAAAAGCTAGCTGGCTCGTGCTTTTGACATATTGCTCATCCCTGACTGGTCCACAGTCTGCTGGGGCTATATCTAGCAGATAGAACGCAGTATCAGAGCCATCGAACAGCAGCACAGGAAGTTTCAGCAGCTTGACAATTTCGCAACCTCGGGAACTGGATTTGGGACATTCACAATGGGATTTTACGCACCAGACGAGCGCAGCAAAGCAGGCAGGTTGCCAAAACGAAGTAAGCAGTTCATCCGAAGTTTTGCCTTCTGTATAGCTCAATGCAGACGCTGACCTCAGTAACAGTGCAATACGATGCCGAGCTAGTCCACAGCATTCTCAATGAGACCCCCATCCTACATGTCTCATTCAACGCACCTCCCAAAGACGGCCCACAATTTCCTACAATTCTCCCCATGCTAGGCGCAGTCGCCACCTATGGATCTGATGAAGAGCCCTCAATCTACCTCCATGGCAGTTCAGTCGCAAGACTATTCCGAATGACCAATGGCTCCGAGATCCCGCTCTGTGTCTGCGGTTCAATCCTGGATGGCTATGTGCTCGCCCTCTCACCCTTCCACAACAGTTGCAACTATCGAGCTGCGGTTGCTTACGGATATGGAGCCATGGTCGAGGACTCCGCTGAGATCGATTTTGCATTGCGATTGATCACAAACAACTCCATACCCGAGAGGTGGGAGAATAGCAGGCAGCCGCCGACCAAAGCAGAGCTTCAATCAACCGGAGTGCTCAAAGTGCGAATCGAAACTGCTTCTGCGAAAGTGAGAGCTGGAGGGCCCAGTGACGATAAAGCCGATTTGGAGAACAGCGAAGTGACGGAGAAGACCTGGATCGGAGTGGTTCCAACATATCTGACTCTGGGCGCACCTATTGCAGGAGAGTTCAACCGGGTGCAACGGTTTCCAGAGCATCTTGATGATTGGGTACAGGATGTGAACTCATTGAACGAGCAGAGGGCAATCGATGCCGTCGACGAGAGCGGAGGTGCAGACTAGGCGTGCCAGCTGCGTGAGCAAGGGCTGGTCGAAAGCTGGCGCGCGAAGATGGAATGCGGAAAGGACTTCTTTCCCAGGCGCGTTGCCTCTGATTTAGCGCTCGATGGAGGATAGGAGGCACCCATCGGCGTTCTGCGATAGCTCGAGCATATGCAAGAACATCAACGCGATCTCCCGTTTTCTGTCCGACTCGTTTTGTACGACCGAACAAAGCGACAAGCAGCTTTGGAAAGTTTTGGGGCTCGTAAAGTCTCGGATCCAGGTCGAATAGCTGCCCGTCCCATATTTCGTCGGCGTGTTGTATGAAGTGTGCAAGACCGAGCCGATTGCACTTCCGCGCTAGCAGGTTGATATTTTTGGTGGAATAAGCCGGGCCGAACAGTGTCCACATCTGCTTGAGCAGTACCTTTCGTACGAGAGCTGGAGTTGTCTGCATCTCAGGCTTGTGGAGACCTTCCTCATTGAGTTTCTTGAGCGAAAGAATGCCGCGTGCCCAAGTATGGCTGTGTCCAGTCTGTGAAGAGTCTGTTGCGGTCAACAGCTTCTTGGTGGTAGCGCGCCGGAAGCCCCAGACGATCAATGCACCACGCATCGAAGAACTGAATATGGTCCACAGAGGAACATTAACGTTCACCTTCCTACCGTTCTCAAGCGTAATCGTCCGATATGATTTGGGTCTGGTCCGGTAGAATTTTGGCAGCCAATGTACAAGTTGTTCCAACTCTTCCCACTTTTGCAACATACCATATCGCTTCATTAGCTCGATCCACAGGTATGGCCGAACTTCGATACCGCGTTCTGCTGCGTACATACTTGCGTTGGTCACGAATTGTAAAGGTGGCACACCCAAGTACTCATCGAGCATGTCCTGCGGCGGAGCATGGCCAGGATTGCGTTCTGGGAGCAGGTAGCGATACATAGATGCCAGAGTCCTTCCCAGGATGACGATGTCAAGTGCCTGTATTTGCTGAGTGGTATCTGCAACCAGACGGAATTGTCGGTGTTTGACGTGGTGCTGCAAAAGGCAGTTCCATGCCTTGGCCTGTGCTACTCCGCCCCAAAGAGAAAGTCCTAGCAGAGTCACCTGCGCATTTACCAAGTCTCCGGTCTCCAGGAACGAAGCGAGGAGGGCTTGCTGCGTCGCTGAGTCCTCGAAAGCTTCGGGATGTTCGTCGCTGGCCAGTAAAGCCTCGTATAGAGTTTCTGGTCCCTCTCTGGCAAGCTTGATCAGGAGTCGACAATATATGGCATCGCTGATCGCTAATTCCATGTCTTGTAAATTTTTGAGCTTCACGTCAAATTCGGATGCAGAGCCGACTCGAAGTGCGATCTCACGCATGGCCAGTGGTCCAATTCTGTCAACGCCGATAACTCCAAGACCGCTGACAATCATGTCCAGCGGGAATGCCCTCGTGGCGAACATTTTCGCGACAAAAGCATCGCTCACTTCTCGTTGCTTGATACCATGTACCTCTCCTACCAGCGTTGACATCGTGGCTCGAGTCATGGACGGAAGGTCAATTGACACGCCGTCCCTGGGAACAACAAAGTCGTCTTTCTCGCTACTTCGACGGTGAACCATGGGGAGGGACCTATTTCCATCGCGTTCGAAGAGTTCTTGCACGAGCCGCATAGAAAATACTTCTGCTCCCGGTCCATCTCCATTCGATATGAAAAGCTTGTGCCACTGAAGGACCTGCTCTACGTCTCGTTGCTTGAGCAGCTCTGGTATGAAACAATCATACAGCTTGTGTGCTCTCCCTTGCTTTTTGTAGATGGCTCTGAACTCTTTGAAAGTGTCGCTCGCTCCGCAATAGGGTGCGAGACCATTGAGGTCGATTTGTTCCTCACCAAGATGCTCCGCAATGTAGCGGGCCCACTTTGCGGCCCAGAATGGACTAACAGACAAGAAGGTGCCGACAGCAGTCTGATATAACTTCGGGTATACTTTTCCTGAACGGTCTTTGAGGCGAACAGCGTACTGCAGAACTTCCAGAAAAAAGCGTCTATGGTCAGAGCGCTCCCCTTTCCAAATACCGGAGGTGATGAAGGTGGTCCACAAGATATCAGCGTCCTCGCCGACAGTCGGAAGGTCCACTCCATGTTGTCTCATGCCATCCCACACCACAATCACTCCATCCAAACCCTCATGACGTTGAACGTTCTGGGCCACCTCTGCCCACAGGCCGAGATCACTCCTGTGCTTGGGCGACTCGACCAGCAGTTTGACGAGTCTTGCACTGCTCACTGGATGCATGAGATGGCCCGACAAGCTCGTGAACATTGTCCCCGAAGACGAGCGCGAATTTGCAAGTCCAACCCGGGGTCCTAACGCCCTCCGCAATGCAGTCTCCGTAGCATCTTCTCGTTTCTGAGCAGCTACAGCATCGGTGTCATCGTCTCGTGAGGCACGATAGTAGCGCCTACGCGGGAGACTTGGGCCGCCTTCTTCTTCTTCGGGATCTTCTACAGGACGCTGTTTGTTCTGGTGTGCATATCGCCGGTGTGTTATGCATGGGCGCAGTTGTGAAGGAAGATGTGCGCTGCTGGTGATGTCCAAGACGCGGCGGAGGAAGCAGAGAGTCGATGGTCTGCTCAGCCATCGGTCGAAGCGCGTGCCCATGGCCGTGGGCAGTTCATGCAGCAGCCTCGGTCTGGTGCCATTGCGCTTGCATCAGTCTCCAGTGATGCGAGCCTGTTCCGTCCAGTCCTGCTCGCGTGTGTGAGAGAAGCAGAACTGAGAGCTTCATCGGCGCATCGCAAGTCACCTCCGAGCGCCAAGACCTTGAACATGAACCGTTATCGATTCGCGAGGCTTTCTTGCCTGCGACCACAACATCAACTTCACATCGCACTGCACACACAATATGCCTGTCGCACGGAAACGAAAAGGCTCGCCAGCCCTCGAGGAAGATGCCGAGTCATCGAAGCGCAGATTCGCCGAGGCCAACGTGCCCGACCAGCAGCTGGAATCTGAGTTGAAGGAGGATGTAGCAGAAGCGGCTGCAAAGGACGACACAGCAACGACGCCGGCAGAGGCAGCCACAGCGCCTTCAGCAGCCGATGAGAGAGCAGCGCGATTTGCGGCACTGCGCGCCAGAAATGCGGCCAGTCGCAAATCGAATTTGCAGGAGACGAAGCAGGAAATGCAGAGAGCGTCCGTGGACCCATCGCAGTTGACCTCCATAAACCGGAAGAAAGATGTCGCATCGCACAAACTGCTGAAAGCTGAGATCGAAGAAAGTGGTGAAGACTTCGAAAGGAAGCGAGCGTGGGACTGGACGATTGAAGAGTCAGAGCGATGGGACGAGCGACTAGCTGAAAAGGCGCGAAAACGCGACGAGAACCAATTTGCAGATTACAACAAAGAGGCAGGAAAGGTGTACGAGCGGCAGTTGGGTCAAATGGCAAAGGCTGGGTTTGAGGAGAGGTTAGCATCCTACGAACAGGACAAGAGAGAAGCGATCAACAGAGCAGTTGCGAGTGGTGGGCTGGAGCTCGTGGAGACGCAGGACGGCGAGCTCATAGCCGTGGACAAGGACGGCACATTCTACTCTACCAACGACACCAGCACATTCACGAACGGCAAGCCCTCCAAAGATGCCGTTGATCGTCTCGTCGCAGACATCAAGAAGGCGGAGGAGGTGCGCATGAAGAAGCGACGAGAACGTGGTCGGCCCGACGAGGATGGCTCCGATGTCACGTACATCAACGAGAAGAACAAGCAGTTCAACATGAAGTTGGCGCGCTTCTACAATAAGTATACTGCGGATATTCGGGAGAGCTTCGAGAGAGGCACGGCGATATGAGTGAATGATATCGAGCCAAGAGTTGATCACGGATCCTCACTTTACCATCGGACAAGTTTGTCGAATATCATCCGTGACCGTCTTCACGCGTCTCAAGCATATCCGAGCCCTAAGTCTCTCAAACCAAGCAGACGGCAGAAGTGGTCATGGTTCTAGACTAGGATTGCTTCCCTGCTACATGTGGGAGGAGCTTATCCTGACCTCAATATGAGCCACACAACGCGAGTTTATAGGCCATGCAGCACGTGGCGGCGCCGGGGTACAGGACTAGCCAGGTTGTGATCGAACTGGAGTTTCGATTTCGCCATTTCAGTCTCGGAATGTTTACGAATAGTTCGCGCGCAGTCGCATGAAAATGGTCCAGCCCTAGATGTGGTAAGACGGCAACCTTTGTCGAGTGGGCACCTAGGAGTGTTCTCCATATGCGTAGTCAGCTACTTGGCATTCAGTAGTCCGGGGTTTCGGGCGCAACCTGAGGAAACTCTCTGCTATTGAAGGAAGCACAAGTTTGACACGTTGTGTACAAAGTGACATCCAATACGGTGAACTTCGTCATGGATTCCTACAGGACTCATCGATCTGCCCATAAATCTGATAGGCAGCGCCGATGCAGTGCACAAAGTCCCCTCTTGGCACCTACGGAGTTCGGATCCGGCGAAGAATCCCGGTCGCTCTGTAGAATAAACAATGGCCCGCGCAATCCGCGGACATTTCGCGCGGATTCCACTGACTCCAGATGCCGCTGCAGAAATGCCAATATTCGTAAAAATGGTCACAGATGGGTCGCAGCATGTCTCGTCAACGGAAATGGCGCTTCCCATTGGACGCTGCCCGTCTTCGTGATCGATAGTGACTCACCCAGACGTTATGGAGGGTGTTGAGTTCGCGAACTTCGCATTCGCAGCTGTCTTGGTGGCGTCGCTAGCTCCTGGGCATTGTTCGATCCTCTACGGAGTAGTTCACCGGCTGCCTGGCGTACATCATGATTCACCTCTTCTCATAACATTGAAATAAAGGCGTTCTTTCTGTACAGACCTCTAGCTCATGCCTTGATCAGTACCGTTTGCACCTCGACATGGGTGATTACAAGGTTGATGAGAAGGCGCTCGAGGGCCTTGGCGCGACTGCCAACGCGCCCCTGCAACCCCAGGATCCAACAATCGACTCCAAGCACAATGTCGATATCGAAAAGGGCTCAGGCTCTGACAGCGAGGATGCCGCGGATGTTCCAACGACGAAGGACGAGGAGAAGGAGTCTTCTGGAGGTCTCAAGGACTACTGGCGCGTCTTCTCTTATGCCGACAAACAAGATGTTGCTTTTTATCTTGTTTCCTTGGGCTGTGCCATCGCTTCTGGTGCTGCTTTACCATTGATGACCCTCATTTTCGGTCAATTCACAACAGACTTCAACAACTTCACGACTGGCGCCAGTACGCCTCAGCAGTTTCGAGACAAGGTGGACAGCTTCGTCCTGTGGTTCATCTATCTCTTCGTGGCTCGGCTGGTACTTGCATATATTACGACTGTTCTCATTAGCATAGCCGCAACTCGGACAACGCGAAATCTGCGTCAGGCGTTTCTCGAGAAGACTCTTCGCTTGGAGATCTGGCATTTTGACAAAGCCGGTGGTGGATCTGCTGCCACCCAGGTCACTACAAATGGCAATCGCATTAATCAAGGAATCGCAGAGAAACTTGCCTCGCTCATTCAGGGTTTCTCGCTATTCTTTTCGTCCTGGATCATCGCACTCTCAGTCCAATGGAAGCTTGCCTTGATCTGCATGAGCATCATACCTGCCCTGTTGATCATCATTGGAACCTGTGTTTCTATTGATGCGAGGCAAGAAGGAGAGATTACCAAGATCTACTCACAAGGTGCTGTCTTAGCACAAGATGCTATTTCTTCGATCCGGACCATCTACGCATTTGGTGCACAGGAGAAGATTGTGAAGAAGTGGGATGAATATCTGCAACGCGCACACGACATCGGTTTCTGGAAAAGTCCCAACTATGGCGTGCTGTTCTCCACTGAGAACTTCCTCGTCTTCAGCGCCACAGCACTTGCTTTTTGGCAAGGCTACAGAATGTTCAGCTGGAACGAGATTGAAGATGTCGGCACCGTTTTCACAGTTGTGCTCAGTGTGGCTATTGGCACGACCTCACTCTCCATGATTGCGCCTCAACAGCAAGCCATCGCGAACGCCGCCAGTGCTGCTCATGAGCTTTTTGAGACTATCGACAAGAAGTCGCTTCTCGACCCGCTTGCCACGACTGGTAAGCAGCCAGCAGATTGCAAGGGCGAGATCGAGGTGAGAGGCTTGACCTTCACCTACCCAGCTCGACCAACTGCTCAAGTCCTGCATGGACTCAACCTGTCAATTCCAGCAGGCAAGACCACAGCACTTGTCGGTCCCTCTGGGTGTGGCAAGTCCACCCTTATTGGCCTCTTGGAGCGATGGTACGAGAAGACCGGTGGTTCTATCTTGCTCGATGGCACCGAGCTCTCTGAGTATAACACCAAGTGGTTGCGAAGCAATATCCGCCTGGTGCAGCAAGAGCCCGTACTCTTCCGCGGAACTGTCTACGAGAATGTCGTCAAGGGTCTGGTTGGAGACCAATTGAGCCTGCCGGACGAGAAGAAGAGAGCACTAGTCGAAGATGCGTGTCGACAGGCGAACGCCCACGACTTCATTACAGAGCTGCCCGAAGGCTATGACACACAAGTCGGCGAGAGAGCCTCCATGCTGAGCGGTGGCCAGAGACAGCGCGTCGCTATTGCACGAAGTATCATTTCCGACCCCAAAATTCTGCTTTTGGACGAAGCTACTAGTGCCCTCGACCCTACAGCAGAACGAGTCGTGCAAGCTGCATTGAACAAAGTCTCTGTAAACAAGACAACTTTAATCATCGCACACAAACTCGCAACAGTCAAGCAGGCAGATAACATTGCCGTCATGCAATACGGTCGACTGGTCGAGCAAGGAACTCATAAAGAGCTTATCGAAGCAGGTGGTCAATATGCCGCAATGGTCCGCGCCCAAGATTTGGGTGCGAAGGAAGAGGGGGAAGCTGAAATAATGGACGAAGACGACGAGAACCGGGCTGAGAGACAAATGTCGTTGCAGCGAACAAAGACTGCAGGTGCCTCCACCAGTGCGGAACGGAAGCTCAAGACTCTTACATCAGGCACCTTGAATTACTCTCTGATCAAGTGCATCTGGATCATGTTCGCTGAGAACCCAAAACTATATTGGTGCTACGCCATCTCACTCTTTGGAGCATTCATCGGCGGAGGCGTGTATCCAGCACAAGCTATTCTTTTCTCGAAGCTGATCAATGTTTTCACTCTCACGGGCTCCGAAGGACAATCGGAAGCAAACTTCTACTCTCTGATGTTCTTCGTTCTGGCCTTGGCGAGTGTTGTGGCATACTTTGGCATCGGCTGGTGCTGCAATGTCATTGGACAGGAAGTCACCCATCGTTACCGCAAGGAGATGCTCGAGAGGTACATCAGCTTCGATCAGGACTTTTTCGACAGGCCGGAGAACTCCAGTGGCGCTTTGACTAGCAAGCTTTCCTCGGTTCCGACAGCATTGATGGAGCTCATCAGTGCCAACGTCATGCTCATGGTATGTTTGCGTGCTGAATTGATAACAGTCCCGGCTTGAGCTAACATTATCACAACAGTGCATCGTGCTAGTCAATGTTATCGCGTCGAGCATCCTCGGTATCGCGTACGGCTGGAAGCTCGGTCTCGTCGTTGTCTTCGGTGGATTGCCTATTCTCATCGGCTCAGGCTGGATCAGAATTCGAATGGACCAGAAACTCGAAGCTCAAGCAAACGATCGCTTCGCAGACAGCGCAGGACTTGCAACAGAGGCGGTGACCTCCATTCGAACCATCTCCTCTCTGACCTTGGAACAGAACGTCATGGCCGAGTACACTGACGCTATGTCCGACATTGTTATGAAAGCCACAAAGGGCTTCATCGTGACAATGGTCCCGTACGCACTCTCCCAATCGCTTGAGTTCCTCATTCTGGCCCTCGGTTTCTGGTATGGTTCCCGTCTGGTCGCTAGCTACGAATACACTACCGAGCAGTTCTTTGTAGTGTTCATTGCCGTGGTGTTCGGTGGGCAGGCTGCAGGTCAATTCTTTGGCTACAGTACATCTATCACGAAGGCTAGAGGTGCCGCGAACTACATTCTCTGGCTACGCACCATCACACCCTCTATCGGCGAGACCCCAGAAAACAAAGACATTGGACCTTCTGGCGAAGGAGCCATCGCCATGGAGGATGTTGACTTTAGATACATCCAACGACATGCCTCGCGAGTGCTTCGCGGAATCAGTCTTACCATTCACCCAGGACAGTATGTCGCCTTTGTCGGCCCATCTGGTTGCGGTAAATCGACGCTAATTGCTCTGATCGAGCGATTCTATGATCCTTACACAGGACGGATCACATTGAATGGAGACGACATCTCAAAGATGTCACCCAAAGCTTACAGAAAGTACATGTCTTTAGTGCAGCAAGAGCCTCCACTCTACCAAGGCTCTGTTCGGGAGAACATCTCGCTTGGACTGGACTACGAACCTTCAGATGAGGAAGTAAACGAAGCTCTACGACAATCGAACGGGCTGGAGTTTGTGTCAAGTCTTCCAGAAGGACTCAACACCCCTTGTGGCAGCAAAGGCCTTCAATTCTCTGGCGGCCAACGTCAACGCATAGCAGTGGCTCGCGCCTTGATCCGTAAACCACGTCTCCTTCTCCTCGACGAAGCTACATCCGCCCTTGATACACAGAGTGAGCGCGTCGTTCAAAGAGCTCTCGACGAAGCGGCATCGAGTCGCACGACAATAGCCGTGGCTCACAGATTGAGCACAATTCGGCACGCGAACGTGATCTTCGTGGTGGCGAATGGTAGGATAGCTGAAATGGGTACGCATGAGGAACTACAGGCCTTGAAAGGAAGATACTATGCCATGTGCCTGGCACAGTCGCTGGATCAAGCATGAAAGTCGCACTTTTTGCATTTACGGCGGTTTCTACATATGGCAGCGGAGAGAAAAGACTCGGCTCAATTTATGATGATAATGTACGATCAAGGATGTACGAGATAGATTGTCTCTTCTTCCCAATGCAAATTCTCACAAGATGAGGTCAAGGCTGAACGATTATTTTGCATGTGCTTGCGTCGGTATTCACCTCCACTGGTGAATGGCGACTTTCTCCACTTATTAAGCTGCAGTGCGAACCTTTGTTTCGCAGGTAAGACTCTCGCAGACATTCGATATTCTCTTCTCGAATGGTACCGACCTTTCCTAGAGCACACTAAACTCGAACACTTCCTTCGCAACAACGACACCATGACGGAATACCCAGGCAATCTGCTGAAGTTGGGCTTGAAGGAGTAAGGCACACATCGATCATGGACTTGCGACTCCGCTAACTGCTACAGCATGCTTGCTTCTGGTCTGTACTCCGACCTCACGATCGAGTGCCGGGGCACTAGCTTCGCCGTTCACAAGCTTGTGCTCCATACGCAGTCGCAGTACTTCAGAAAGCTGCTGGCTGGCGGATTCAAGGTGTGTTCTGGAACTCGAGTCGACAAATGCAAATCACTAACATCATCACAGGAGGGCGTCGCCGCCTCTAACATCTCCCGCCTTCCACTCGACGAAGATCCAAACATCTTCTCCGTCGTCATCAAGCACCTGTACCAATTCGTTTACGATGACAGCGGGCGTGGAAATACCGCACCGGCTCCGTTTGCGGTCCTCGTCTACGCCGCTGCAGACATGTACGATATCGAGCCCCTTCGCACCCAGGCAGCCAAGCGCTTGAAAGACACTATCGACCCGAACGACGTCGATACTCTCATCGAAACCATTCATGCTGTCGACGAGAACACTGCCGACCAGGTCCTGTGGGATATCGTCATCCCGGTCATCAAGAGCAACATGGGACGTCTGCTACAGAATGAGCAGTTCCGCGAGATGTTGCACGACATGAAGGAGCTCAACTTCCGCTTGTTGGCTATGCTCGATCCTGCAGCAGGAGTGGTAGGTTTCGGCAAGGAGCAGCTGGTAGCGAGCTTCACCACTAGTGACATGGGCGACGGGGATGAGGGCGACGAGGATGAGGACGACGAGTGGGACCCGTACAGCCTGGGATGCATGTCAGGCCACGGGCCAGGTCGACGCCTCGGATGAAAGGGGTTCCACGTTCCTCTCGTCGCCGGTAGTCGGGGTGTCTCAGAAACATTGGAATTCTGCACAAGTGGCCGAGATATTAGCAAGAGAGAGTCAGGGAAGCTGGCTCGAACTCGTGCAAAGGCACTCAAAAGTACCAGGACTGAGATATGCTCAGCTCGCCACAGGAGTAGTTGTTGCATTAATTTAAATTGAATGTTGCGAGCATATTTTACAATTTTGGGATGAACATGGGAGTGTTTTTCTTCCATTCTTGGTAATCTTTCCGGTCGCCGTAGCGCTTGTCGTACTTCTCCTCCGACAATGGAATCCCGGAGACCTGCAAACGTCAGCAATGTCATGCGGACAATAAGGTGCTGGCTTACCTTGAACAGCAGGAACGTCACGAATGCCGGGCTGACGTATGCCATTGCCAGAGCGCCAATTCTGCTGACAGCACCGCCGCTGAATCCCATGCCTGCTTGTCCAACGCTGCTGAGCATCACGCCTGCCGCAGTTGTGGCAATGCCAGTCCAGAGCGTGCTCTCACTAATTCTCGTCAGTCAATGGCTCAGAAGCTCGAGGCCACTTCAATGCTTACCCAAAGTAGTTGGGATGTCTGCTCTTGCTCCAAAGTCCTCTCGTCAAGAAATCTTCCGAATGCTTCTTCTCTTTCTTCTCCTTCATCCATTGTGACTTTTGCCTATCCGCAGTAGCCTCGAAGCCAATTCCTCCCAAGTACAACAGCACACCAAGCACATCAGTGATAGTCAAGAATGGCAAAGCCGCAAGCGTCGTAGCAGGAATACTGTTAATCGCCAACACAGGCATCAAACAGAGCGAAACCCAAGCAGCCTGCGCGAAGAAAGCCACACCGAATTTGGCAGGGCTTGTACGGATGTTGTCAAATCTGCTATCCTTGCCATCTTCAGCCGTGATGCGCGAAAACAGGAAACTGCCCAATCTTGCTGCCCAGACTGTCACAAAGGCACTCAGAACCACTTGTCGCCAATTCCACATGTTTACGCCGCCTTTGCTCGTCAGACTTGCTAGTAGACTTGGCCATGCTGGACCGTTTCCTGGTCCTGCTGCGAGACGTGCTCGGATCGTGGGGAGGTAGAGGGATAAGGCGGCGCAGGAGATGTATGTCAGCGAGCCTGACAGGTCGTAGAAGCGTTCGGTCTGGAGGAGAATCGAGGGGACTGCTGTCGCGGCTTGAAGGCCAAAGGCGAGGCCTATGCTAGGTACGAGGGTGCGAAGGAAGGCTGATTTGTAGTTGGTGGCATGGAGCAGACCATTGATTAGTGAAGCCATTTTGCACGCTGGGAGAGAAGTACAGCTCAACGAGCTTGACAGCTGGTCATGGAGATATATACCTAGCTGTAACCTAGCAGCCAGTACTGTTGAGCCTGGAACTAGTGTGCATGTGAAGAGGAACAGCGCAGGAGGGAAAGTGATGAGGTCACCGTACAAAGCTTGGGATTCTTCCGGACACTTCCAATGCCCGACTGCGCTGGGACATTTCATCCTGCTTTGACAACACAATACGCATCGCGATCTTGCTACGAGAGTGATTCGGGGCGAAGATCGAGATGTGATTCTATGTCCCGACATGACCGGGTTGTTGTTACGCCGGCTCCAGGCCATACGTACGGCTAGACTTGTCCGCATTCACGCTTACCGCGTCCGCACCACTGGTTTGCGAATCTCTGGTAGTAACATAAGGACTTCCAGCAGGAACAAAATGCCCAACTGGATTTCGCACTGAGCTATCGCAATTTTACGCCTTACCAGCCATCTTATATATGGCTTTCTCCGCCAATCCCGATATCTCCTTACACCCAGCATCGCCAGGCGGAAGAACCTGCGTACCAAAGCAGAACGCCAGCTCGCTTTCCCTATCAATGTACCAGACGGGATTGAACAGACCACTCCAGGCCAAGGTCCCTTTCTTTCTCCTACCGACATCATCCTCTAAGAAGACGATTCCTCCCAAGGCATAATCAGTGGGAATCTCAGGGTTCCACTCTCCCGGCAGCATGGTATTGGCCTGCTTGATGAAGAAATTGAGCGCTGCTCTCGAATCATCCCCTAGCTGGGGTCTGAACAGCTCATCGGCACTTTCGGGCTTCAGCAATTTTCCATCATTTTTCAGCAAAGAATGCAGAACTTTGAGATAGTCTGCCATCGACGCGTAAGCTCCGTGGCCTCCGAAGCACTCTGTCGAATGAGTGTTGATTGTGTCCTCATCAGATGGGGCCAGCTTTCCATCAGCGCCTCGGACTGCAAGTTGAGGAACCTTTGACTTCTTCCGTTCCTCGCCTGGCCAGAAGGTGATATTCGAGATGCCAAGAGGGTCCCAGAAATGCTTCTTCTCAAATTCGTCTAATGTCAGGCCAGTCAAACGATGAATCAGAAGCCCGGTCCAGTCCAACCCTGGAGAGTATGACCAGCTTGTACCAGGTTCGAAGGCGAGTGGCGTGTCGTAACGCTCCGGAATTGTGGCTTGCAAGGCATACGCGCCTGGTGCTTTGCCACGTGAGGCTTCGAACTTCATGATGTTTGGGTGAAACCCGTATGTGTGGCCAGAGGAGTGTAACAGGAGCTGACGAAGGGTTATCGGATTCTTGCGATCTTTATAGATTGGCTTGTCGGTGTCGTCGAATCCGGTGAGAATCTGCTTCGAGCCGAGTTCTGGTAAGTGAGGAGTAACATCATCATCCAGACCTATGAAGCCCAATTCGACTGCCTTGAGCGCTGAGATCGCCGTGAGCAGCTTGGATGCGGATGCCAGCATGAGGAGTGCATCTTCTTTGATCGGCTCTTCGTCTTTGCCGAAATGCTGGGATCCTGTAGCATGGTTGTAGGTAAAGCTTCCTGCAAGATGTCAGCGAGCTGGTAATTGGGCAAGCATGGACAACATACCGTCCTTCGTCGTGGCATACACAATGGCATGAGGCACTTTGCCATCCTTGACGCCTTGGGCGAGTGCTTGCTCAAGTTCTGCTGACATGTTGGAAGACTACTCTCCGTTAGCAATCGAGCTTTTTTTTGAGACACTCGGACAATTCCAGGTGAGCTCTCATGGAGACGGAGCGACACTAACACCTTTTATATGCCCCTCAATGGCATTCAGCCGCACCCGAGATGACATGAGAGTTCTCCACCAGGATCGCAGGCAGCCACGTAACTTCTATTCTGCGGTTTTTAGTCTCTTAAAGTCGCCGCTGAATAATACCAAGGCAAGCGGCAGATGGCGATGCTACTGACTCGAGTCAGCAAAGGCAAGGCTGTACCTGAGCTTCGAACATGCAATTCATGTGACAGCCGTGGGACCCGCGTCAGATCTAGACCGAAGCAGAAAGTGGGACTACTAATCAGTTAGGCCTCGGCTCATCCAAACCCGAGACAGCTTCTCAATACCTCCCTCCGGAGGTATCGAGGGTGTAGATAATACGCTGACCATGCGACTTACCCTACCTAGATTCACTCCGAAGTGTAGGGTATCGTTGTCAAGGTTGTAACACAAACACAACGGGATCGTCGTCATCGGCCCATCGTATCAAGCCACCCAAGGATTCCTCATGCTTCCCGCCGAAAATTTGACAACGGCATGCGACGATACAGCAGACATCTTTCAGTGCGCATCGTACAGAATGGTACTCTGCATTCGAGGTATGACGAGGGCGAGCGACCACGGTTCACGGACCAACTTCAAACGCCTCAATAGTGACGACGAAGCCCGTCCACAAACGAGGCCTTGCACCTAGTGCGAACTGTGTTCCGTTCTAGGAAGGCACGAGGAGATTCCAAGCTCAGCCTATGCTGGGCACTGCCGCTCATAGGCAGGAAAGGTGCGCGGTATTGATTCTGCTGCAAGCCATACGCTAATCTGTCACATCTCATCAGCGATGGCCTGATCGTTACCCCCTCTTGGATGGCGGCTTCGAAGCGCGCCTTGTTGGCCAGGCCACTGCTCTTTTCATCACATTCGTTTGTGGTCAGCGGATGTCTCATGCCACCGAACAGACTTCAAGGTCTTCCGCAGAGTGCGAGTAAGAAGGTCGAACGCGGCGTGGCACTGCCGCTATCACTCTGCCGCCTGTGGGAGTTGGGAGGTCGAGACTCGTGTGCTGGCTTGGAATTAACTTTGGTCCTCGCTAGATTGGAGAGTCAGTCCGCGCTGGGCGCATGCCAACATGTCGACTCACAAAGTCAATGTGGTGGCGGCACTGTGGTACAAGTAGCTGCTGGCGCACCACCCCTCTGCACTGCTCTCAACTGAACAAGCTGCTGCGATGTTCTTCGGCGGAGTTTTCTTGGCATTGCTGCCCATAGTCTCTGTGCTTGCAACCAGCAAATCCTGCCAGAACGGGCCTATCAAGATCAAAGATCGAAAGTGCGAGAGGTACTGCGGATGGGAGCTCAAAGCGGACTCCTACAAGACATGCTATCAATCGTGCTACCTGGACTGTGTTAAGGCTTGCGCTGGAGACTCCCGATGCAAGGCCGCTTCCTGGAACCGCAAGACTCAAAAATGCTACTTGTCTATAGGCAGCGGGACCAGCTGGAAGAAGACGGGCAAGGGAGATGGGGTCTACTGTTCGGCGCCACACCGTCCATCGACGACTACCAAGTCCACTACTAAAAGCACTACTACGACCACGAGCACTACTACGACCACGACAACAACTACCACATCTGCAGAACCGACACCGACTACATGTGATACATTCTTGATTCGGTCAATCGGTGGGCTCTTTCCGAACCAATTCTTGTTCTTCGATTCTGCATTTGCAGGTACTAGGGATGGCTCCTTCGGCGCCTACGTCTTCGTTCCAGACCTTTCCAATTCCACCCAGTTCAGCATCATCGAGGGCAGCATTGTTAGTGCCCCGGATTTCATCCAGGCTTTCAGTGTCATACGACTGGATGATTCACTCGTTTACAGCACCGACGAGGCGGATCGCATGGACGGTCAATCTGTGTCGTTGATTTGCGTTTTGCCGGGGAGCGCTGGGCCGGGAATCATTACTTGTACAAGTCCCAACATCGTTATTCCCGTGTTCTATACGCTTATCCCGCCTTTCACAACCCGTCTGCAAATCGGGCGGCGGGCTGCTTCAGACCCGCTCGCGCGGCCGCTTGTTCTCGAGGCTGTTTGTCCGTCGACAGTGCGGGGCTTGTAGATTGTCGTCTGATGTCTTCCGTGTTTTTATGTACACGATGCGAAACTTGCACAGGATGGAGGGAGATTATCGACGATTCTAGCTACAAGCGCATTTTATGTAGGAGTTGTAACCAGACAAACACACACGAACAGGCTTTGGCCACGCCCTCTCGCATGGAGCATTCGCTGTGAAGCACGCAGCTGGATTCGCATGAGCAGGTGCAGCATTTATGGCTGGACTTGCTCAATAGCCCAGAAAACTCGAGTGTATTTTCGACCCTCGAGTCTCCGCCGTCTATGGTGTAGCAAACGCGCTTTTTCCTGACAAGAGAGGCAAATAGATTTCGCGGAAGAGATCGCACAGTATGCGTATTTCGAAGTTTTCATTTCAATGTTCACAATTTGCAGAGAACTACTGCTGTCATGAGCAGAGTACACAATGTCGATCATGAGTTTCGTTTCGCTGCAGTAGGCCGCTCCAGTCTGCTTGCTTTCGCGAAATTGTTGGGCATGTCAATGCGGGTAATCAGAATACAAAGTCATCGCAGTAGATGTCATAGAAGGAGCACCGTGTCGCACGGTTCAGGTTTCTGAAATCCATTGGAGCGGGCGCCAGGAAATGCGATATTGGGAGCAGTAACAGAAGGTTGAAATTTTGGCTGCCAACCACGGATGGTTGTTGGCGGAAAATCCGTCGTTGCCAACTCAGACCTGCGGAGCTCTTTCACTTGCATTGGAGCTGTTTGATAGGTTAGGTCAGAATAGGGGCGGGGCGCCAAGCTTCTTGATGCCTCAGGCAGAAAGTTCAAGTGAATACTCGAAATGCACCTGAACCGAACAGATACGGTTGGAATACTCTGGAGTGGTCCTCAACTGTTATGAGGCGTGGCTTGAGTCGATTCATTGTATTGCCGATCTCTTGACCGTGGTAGAAGCTGCATTGCAGGTGAGTTCGGGGCTACGCTAGTGTCGGATCTTGTTGAGCGATATTATATGCAAATTGAACTTCCGCCAGCATCCAATAAGCACTAGCTTTCAGAGTATCTGCAATACTCACAGTTGCCCCGCATTAGTGTCAAAGCCAAACCATGGTACATCCAATCAGCATCGTTGGTTTAGTGGTAAAATCCGTCGTTGCCACTTTGATCATAGCATTAATGGCCATGATTAAACGCTGCATCGACGGGCCCCGTGTTCGATTCACGGACGATGCAAGGCTTCAGCAGTCGTTTCTTTTTGTCGTGGTGGTGTAGCATAGTGGCCGGGACTGTCGCGGGAAAATTTCATTTTTTTTGACGGTGCTTCACTTCTGCAAAGACGAGTCGAGGCTAGCTAGATCTGAGAGTCTTTACGTAGACAGCCAGCTTCAGGGGGACGACCTCTGCACTCAGAAAGGCATAAAATGGTCAGGGCCTCCGAATGCTATGAAATTTCTTGATCCGCCAACATAGCAGACCATGTTGGATGTTCTGGACTTCTTCAATGAGATTGCGGGCATGCGACGTGCCATTGAGCTCAAGATTATTCGAGACTGATATCGTTTCGAATCCAATCAGCAATCAACTAGACGCTGTGTTGCCCGCAAACTCCTACAAACAGGCACATGGAATCGATGGAGTTAGCATTCCGCAGTAAGATTTCAACAGTTCATTTATGCAATATCGGTAACAACTCAATTCATCTGCTCGGCCATAACAGAGGTGACAATAAGTGCTCGTAGTGGGGACTCTTGATGGATTCCCTCAACGACAAGCAGCATTCATTGGTCGTCTCGATCACGATGAGTTTAGGAGCAGACTTGTTCACACTATGCCTATTCGCAAATTGATGATCAATGTGGCTATGCTTGCTCTTTTCACATCCACGTTTTCCCAGTCTCCCTAGGCGAAACATACATTCTCGTTGGCTCACATCTGCATCTATGGCGGCATCAAGTAAGACGTTTGAGCAGGGACAAGGGCAATGTAAAACGCTCTCCGCCAAGGCGACTGTTCTTCTTGGTCCGTATTTCTGCTCGCAATGGCAGTCAAGATTGTAACCAGGCAGAAGCCACAGGCGACTTGGCCATCTCTGAGGCAAGACGACATGGTTTGCTCAAGATGTTATTGCTCCACAAGCCGCGGGAGATCACGTTGAAGACTGCATTTGAGCCTTTGGTGCAATGGCTACGTCGTACGTCTTCTGCTTCGTACAGGTCACGGCCGATCCATGAATCGCTTTGATGATTAGCTTAGCGACCTGCGGATGCATTCAGCGGCAGTAGCATTCAGAGGTAGCCACGGGTAGTACTGGTGGGCGTACGTGTTAGGAGCCCTACTTCCGGTGTTCAAGTCTTGTCCATAGTTGTGGGTCTGAAGACGCGGCTGCTTTTTCAATACATCTCGAACCTTACACCTTCGAGCGTGAGAGGGTGGAGTCGTAGCAAAACGCCCGAACACCTTGAATGGAATGATCGAGAGTGGCCTGCATGGCTTGAAATGTTCCACATGCGAGGAACTCTAACTGTTACTACCTCTGAGTGCAAGTGCATAACCTGATTGACTCTTGGTCCACGGGCAGCTTTGCTGATTGGCTAATAGACCTGCGCCTGCACTCAGAGGTGGTTCCATTCAGAGGTAGCCATGATTAGGGCTGTGACTTCGAGCAAACGGTTAGCGGACAGTGCACGCCCCCTAGAAAACTCCAGTGCATGACGATGAGTCTTTTGTGTAACAATGAGAGCCTCAGATCCCGGACGCCCTCCAAATCTGTACTATACATGAGGTTAACATCTGGCATGTCAAGCTGTTAGTATGCGAGAATGCAAATGCAAATGCTTATACCAAAGGCCCCGCGGCTCTTCTGGTGTTGCTTCGATTCCTCCTTTACGTTACGCGATCGCTCTGTATACGTACTCTAGTTCTAGTCCCATCAATTGCAGATAATTTTCTTCGTTGCTTCTGCTACAGCAACGAATTAACCAAACCACCGATAGCTATCAAGAATTCTCCTAATTGCCTTTCACAATAGAAATCGCCACATGGGCATAGTTATCATAGATGCAGTATTTTCCTTGCCCTTGGTAGCCACCATTGTGCAGATAGTCTTTCCCCTGAACATTTGCTTTGGCGTTGCCGTTGACGACCAACTCAACGCAGCAGTGAGCAGCATATACGTTTACCGAGCCACCCTCGCCTCCAAATTTTTGCATATTGTTCCAGTATACGAAGACGAAAATCTTCCCTGATGGTTGAAAAGGCATGCCGTTAGTCAAACTCTTCGTTTCGAATGTGTGTTCAAAGGAAGGGGGACCGCTGTTGTTGAGAATTTCGAGGCAAAGACATGGCAATAGTCTCGTTGCGATCGTACTCACGTCCATTTTTCAGTGAATATTTTCCGACAGGTTTCCGGAGCTCTTGTCCACTAGGGACCCAATCGATTCCTTTCTCCAGATAATAACAGTTTGTACCAGGCACACTACAGAGAGGTGGCTTATAATCTGCATCATACGTTTTCTGAAAGGAGCTGGCCGCCTCGTCCAAAAGATTCTTGGGAATGGCGTTTGTGTCGGTAACCCATTTTTTCCATGCGGCATCAGTTGGCTTGTGGCAGATCGTGCAACCAGCATCGATATCCGGCGTAGAGCGTGCCACAATGCTTCCTCCGAGTGCGAAGCATGGTAGTCCGAGAAGGAGAACGTCGAGACGCATTGGTGCAATTGGCAGGGTTTGTGCAATAGACGGATTGGGTGACTGCAATAGGTATCGAATTTGTGATCGAAGTTGTGATCGAATTTGTGATCTGTCCGTTCCAGTCGTCTTAGTCTTGCTATTTCGACTGACGCGGCCGTACGCCCTCAATACGGTAGTTCTGGGTAATCTTTCCTGGGAACTCCAGCTAAACTTGGACTTCGTAACGCATAAGCTTTGTGTGAGCAGGGCAGTCCTAGTAAAAAATGCCTTGCGGGTCAGCTCGGTGCGGGTGCATTGAACACATGCTGCTGCACGCATAATACGATGTCGCATCCCGTGAAAAGCTTGCAGAAGATTATACTGCTAAGCATGCGTTGGCATCGTCCGTAGTCTTGGGGCCTAGGCCTGCAAAGCAATCCGATAGGCAGGTTGAATAGACATCATGCTAGTGTATACTAATCAATCGCAGGATCTAGGATACCATAGATCAAAGTAGCGTTGACAGGGCTCTCATTGCTATCCGCAGCAGCAGCAAGACGTGAGTCCAAGCAGAGACTATGCGCCGTTGGAAGGTCGTTCCGACGAATGTGCGATCGTAAAGTTGGAGTGTGTCAAACTACATACCGATAGCTTGCACGGAGGTCGATGCGATTGCCTGTTGATCTGGCGAACACCGTGCCTAAATGCCGGAAGAAATTTCGAACTGACTGACACACTCATCCAGGTTGTTGATGCCACGAATAGATAGCGGCTCGGCGACTGTAGAGACGAGTTCGCGGGCCTTTCCTTGCGAGAAGTCGGCAGTTCCGATCATCCTCAAGACGGACCCGGCATGATAATTTATCATCCAGAGGCGTCCAGAAGCAAGACATTGATAAGCGAGCGAACATAAGATCGAGACTTTGCCTAGTTTGGGCTTGCTTCTTGCTCTAAGCATGAGAATACGAAAGCTTGTTAAGAGATGAAGCCAGGGTGGCAGGCGAGGCTCACCGAGCCATTATGTTCGGGCACGGCCTTAGAGTATTGCAGGCTACAACCATGCAAGAAGCATTCGTCGCGGACCCGGTTTTCCCTTGATCACAGAACATATCGCTATACAGAGGCGAGGCCGGTGAAGATATGCAGAAGAGGAAAGATATCGGGAGACGACAGTGCAGCTCGAGAAGACAGAGCCTCTAACAGCATCGCGAACGAAACGTCCCAGAGTGCAGCGGCTGATCAATGCACGAAGTAAGACGTATGAGCGGAACACTGATTGTGGATGATCCGGGCGGGAGTCGAAAAAGGCAAAGCGGAAGTTGGCCGGGCGGCAGTTGAATCAATGGCGGTCTCGCGCCCAAGAGCTAGGCTTATCTTGAGGTGGATTGTGTAGAAGTCTGTGCGTGCAGTACTCTCTCTGCCAGCGAGCTCTAGGTCAAAAAGAAACGCCAAAGCAATGCCATAAACCCTGGAGAAGATCTACTGCAGCGACGAAGTATCACAGCGCACGATCAAATCATCCGCACTGTGCCTCAACTCCGTTGTGGACACATTTCTGAGTCTCTCCAGAATGGGCACAAGTCGCCGCTCCATATCGTTCAAGATTATACATCGCATGACCGTCCTTTGTTGCTCGGGCTGTAAGGTGTACAGTCCCAGGGACATGATAGTGCGGTTTGCTTTTCCACTCTTCTCATGATCAGGTCCGCTCGTTCCGCTCGTCCCACTCGTTTCCGTTATGCGGCGGTACCACCAGATGATCTTTCCTGTGAGAACATTGTAAAATGCCATGAGCGACTTATTGTGCGAGCAATTGCAGGAGAGAGCGGATTCAAGTACATATATGGGATCGCGAATGATAAGAAGGATCTTGTCCAGTGCATCAGACGAGAGTTGTGAGGAAGAGAAGCTAAAGCTCGAGCAGTTCCCCGGCGGCGTGAGATGTTGCTGCTGCTTGCTGCACTGTAGGTTTTTGCAAGAAGGATCTGGAAGTGTAGTTTGGGAATAGGACGAAGCAGTAGTCCGATGGTCTTCATTGTAAGGTGTTTGTCTTGGCGTAATTCCTGCCAGCTGCGCCATCGACACCATGTTCGACTGACCTGATATCTCGGATGTCGGATGCGTCATCTGTCTACATTCGACGAGTCCTTCCTTCCGACAGCGGCCCCAGCCCTTGATTCCTTCGCTGCATCGAATCTTGAGGCTGCCGCAAATATCGCAAGACGCTCGCAAGCGCTGTCCTAGGTCGCCACAGGTCCTTGTACTACAGTCGACCTCGTGGCCAGTTATGTTAGCCGATGCCGGAGAGTCCATTGCATCCAACCTGGTGAAATGCTAAGTTTCGTGATCCTTCTAGCGGCGCATCGATGAATTCGGAGAAGTTGCAATACCGGATACATGTTTTGCTGACCATCAGGGACGCATATTGCGCCGACGGACCCAATTCTGTTTTGTTCAATGCTTGTACCACTAGATACGCTGATCACAGGTGCTTTCATCAGCATCCAGGGGTCCTTCCATGGAAATTTAGGCCAATTTATTGATGCCTGCTTGATTGATGTGCGAAACTCTCATCGCGCTCATTTATTCTTCAGCAGTGACATTGGCTCAAAGGTGAGCTGCAGCGAACTATAAGGCATCTTGCCGAGATTCGACCACCATGCACCTGAGACTCTCTTTTCGCTATACTGAGATGGGTCAGTTCAAGAAACAAAGCTCGCTGCATACGACTGCAAGGGGCGGACGAATGCTTGTCAAAGCTTTGCAGCTCAGAGCTTATCAACCAAGGCGAGGACGACGCTGCCAGTGTACGATTGAAACCTCTACGCATGTCGGTCACCGAATTCGAGCCTGGACAAGCTTCCTCATCACAGGATGTGGAGAGGCAGAATGAGCGGGCTGTATCGTGGACACCTATGTTCGCCGGAACATGCCGGGGGCAGCTGGCGAAGCGTGTATCCGCTGTTCTTGCACGAAGTATTGATGGCAAAATGGTCGACATGAGCTGTTCGAGAAGTCGTGGATGGAGGGAGAACGAGAGGAGAGGAGAGAGTTTCATGTCGACTGGCGTTGCTGCCTCAGGCATTACGGGAGATGGCAACATCGGCAGTCGGCTGTGCAGCTCTTTAGGGCATGCTGAGCCTCTTCTGCAGAAGTGGTCTTCTCTTCCACAAATCCAACGCACAACTCACGAACCGATTCACCGTATTGCGCATCATCCGGACTCATGCCTCGAATGGCGGGTCTGTGCTGCGGTCACTCGCATCGCCGACCGGGTCTGCTAAGTCGCGGCCTCACAACATGCCCTAAAACTTCCAACTCTCGTTCTACTGCTGCGCCATAACCTCGTGACACTGGTGCTGCTCAGTCTGATTAGTGCATCCTTCCACGAAGCTAAGCCACCGCGCCCCACGCCAATCCTGCAGGGCGATTCCACGAAGTCGTTCCCATCTCACACGCTGAGAGAAGGTCCAAGTTACATATGCTCTCAAACTTCTCAATGAACGCGATATGCACAGACAATCACGATGACCCAGTCCAGTCGCATTCCTCACATTCACCACGCAAAGCTCGGAGGACTACACCACAAGCTTGTGCTCGAAAGTCCAAGGCGGATTCACTATGGAAATGACTTCCCCGTCAGCGGCAATGTGTTGCTGAAACATCTTCCACTCCTCCGAGGGATCAACAGTCCCTTGAACGCTGAGCTCTTCGGACCACTGCAAGTCGATATCGTACTCAAAGGAGAGGCCCGTATACATCACGAAGCCGAAAGCCGAGCGGAAATATTTCGACTCTGCAAAGAGGTCATCACAATTCACGACGGGCCCTTCCGAGCTCCTGCAGATGCTGAAGAAGTGCTCCACTTCAGCATAAAGTTTCCCGCTCTCGCGGCTCCCGTGACCAACACTGCTGTAGCTGCGGTGCAAGATGATGATGGGATCTGGAATTTCCGGGAAAGAGTGTCGAGTGTAGAAACGGGGCCGTTGCCTCCTACGCTCGAAGTACTGCACAATTCGCATTCATGGGGCACTTTTGGATCTACAAATCTGCATACGGTCACCAAACCAGCAATCAAGGTGCAGTAAGTCAAGTCTTGACAGCCCACGCAGGATATGAGTACTCACTGGAAGCAGATATACAGTGGAAGCTCGGGTCCGAATGCCAGGTATCGATGTTGAAATCGTAAATGCAGACGCAGCTTCAGGCGGAGCTCCCGTATTCTACGATCAGCCACGAGTGCCAACAGCAATCGCTCAGAGAGATCAAACTCTGACGAGCGATGCCTCACAAAGATTCACTGTGCAGAATGATGGTCTACGACCCACATATGAGCAGCCTCACGGACTTCGCAACAAGACCAAAGCATTTCTAAAACCGGTCGATCCACCAAAGTTTGTCTTCGACGCAAATTTCATCGGCATCCCTCTGCATGCGTACATTGGTCAGCCATTATCATTCGCAATTACCATCGAACCCGACGAAACGAGCACTACCAGAACCGACCCGGATGTTTTCCTAGACAAGTGCACAATCTCACTCATCGCACACACAACCGGGATACAGCCAGCACCACTAAAAATCATCAAGACAAAAGAAGCCACCTTCTCATCCGCAAGACCATTCTCTCGTGAGCATGGCATGACCAAAGCAATCGACATCGGAGTGCTCAGCTGGGTGCCCACGACTTTCACCTTCCGCAACATAAGCCGAACCTACAAATTACGAATAGCCAGCCAATTTACTGTCGGCTCACAACAACTTTCAACAAGTAGAGATGTCTCCTTGACGATACACCCGCCGCTGGAACTCGACGTATCGAGGCCAGCTGATGTGGAGGACGACTCTGATGCTTTGCCCTCGTACCAAGAAGCCAGTCGTTCCAACAATGCAGGTGACTTTGCAGAAGATGCTGCAGAAGGCTCTGCACAAGTGCCGTCGTATGAGCAGGCTGTTTCTGGTCATGATCACGGCGGGCATCATGCAGGTTCGGATCATGGGCATGGAGGATTTGCAGGAGGATTTGGTGGTTGAGAAGGCGAAATGCCTTCAACGTTCGCCATTATGAGCAAGTCGTCAGGCTCTGCATGCCAAGGCGATACGCCAGCTCAGTCTTGCTCTCTGAGCAACGACATCTTCGCACAACAGGCCGTCGGGAGAAGCTCAGTTTGAGCAGCCGCTTTGCGAGAACAGCCTCCTGCCCATTGAACCAACCGGACCTATTGAGTACAGAAAATTGCCGTCGCGCATGCCCACCACGGGTTCGGGCATAGGCACAGTCTCAGAAGATCGCGCTTGCAGGGCTTGTCATGGGAGTCGAAGGCTAGGGTTGTTTGTTAACCAAAAAAGGAAGGGCCTGGAACTTGATTGAACTGCTTCATCAGCAGGTGTCTTTGAAAATTTATCTGCTACCCATGTCAACATATCGTGTCTTGCGATGCTATCGACCTCGCATTTCATTTTCCCGCACGACATTTCTCGGTCTTTTTGAACCCCTTGCTATCCTCGGCAATGTCCCAAGTTGTGAGCTGTCACTCATGGTTGGTGCACAATTTCAAGCCCTCCGAGCCTGCGTGTGTCGAGCGCCACCGTGTTAGACAGCCCGATTCACATCTATCGCAGACGGGACCGGGGAGTTGTGGAATACATCCGGCATGGGTCGTGGCACCAGTGGGGTGGTTTTCTTTCCGTTCTTTCTCCTCTGTCGTATCGTGGAGCCATCAACTTCATCAATCATAATGTGGTGCGAACTTAGCACCAAATCTTTCCTAGTCTTTACTGTCGAACCAGCTTCTCTCCGCGCTGTCGATCTCTTTATCTGACGACATTCTCTCCGTAACGTTGACTTCCTTGCGAGATAATCCAGATTGTGCCTTCGTGCTCCTTGACCCGTCTCGTGTATGCGTCGATTTTCTGTACTTCTCCATGTTACGTAGATTGTATGATTCGTATTGCTCTGGCGTCGTCACGAGATAGGGAATGCCCTCTGTCCAGGAAGCTCGTATTGTCTCTTGATCATCAGCTTTCACAACAGCATCATCAGCGCAGGTCGATGTTGAAGATGTCGGTGTATGTTTGGCACTGTAGTGAACTTGTTGGTTCTCGAGATCCGCGCTGGAGATTCCTGTAATGCCTTGTCCTTGAATGATCCGGACTTCGTCAGACATTCGGCGGCTTCGACTCGAAGAGAAAGTGCCCCCAAATCGAGATCTCTTAAGAGGGCTGCTAACGTATTCTCGGAAGAGAACGCGCAGTGATGGCAGTGCTGTACACATGATTCCAAGACTGAGCTCGAGTTGCGCCCAGACGAATACGTAGAATATGCTGGTCGACACATCGCTAGAGTGCCCGACTTTATACTATATGCAGTCAGCGGCGCGCTTCCATCGAGGAGAACAGGTGTTTTGATCACACGTACCAACCAGTAAGTTCGCACTGAGCTGGCAACGACTGCGAGCAGACCTAATGAGAAGACGAAGAAAAGTCCGAGCTTCTGCGCCTTGGGCAGAAGTAAGTGCCTTGTCATGAGACATGGCAGAATGACGGAGTACAGATCACTGATGATGGACATTATCCCAGCCAGCAAGTTAACAATAGTCGTGTCGACACAAGTATACTGTGCCGTCCAGCTTGGATTAAAGGCCTTCCAGTAGGCTTCCGTGGGCGAACAGTTGAAGATAAGGACCAGTATGAAGGCCAGGGAATATGAGATAGTGAACGAGATGGCGCAGATGACAGTCCAGATCCAGTATTTGGAAACAGTGTGGTCCACGAGTCGACGATAGAACATTAGGACCGAGACTTTCGTAAAGCAAGAGCAGATCAGGAAGGCGAGTTCGGCAATCCAGGTGACGAGCGCGATGTTCTCGTAGCTTGACATCGGAATGTCCCACATATGCCGTGAAGTCAAGTAAACCTCGGAGTTGACGATCCCCAGTGCTGTGAACCACACGAGGCCAAGCCATCCACAAACCAGAAGGACCTGCCGCACGTTAGTCTGAAGAGAAACAAGTTCGGGGTATCGCTGAGCGTACATCGTCGAGCCCAAGCCCGCCAGCATGCTTCCTGGCTCGAATCCACAAGCGTGTTGCGACCATCAGCGTTGCAATACCACATAGAATGGCAGCATATGGAGGCATCCAGTGTCGACGAGGGGGATCATCATAGTTTGGGGTTGGCCATTTGGCAATGTCGGCCGGCGTGAGGTTGATGATGTTCCCCGGCATTATGATGCCCCATCGAGACCATCTGCGGTCATCAATGGGAAGCGGAAGAGTTCAAAGTCTGTCGGAGCGAGCAGCAACAAGGTAGTAAGTACCGGAGTATTAAAGAATTTCTCGCGTGCATGCAGGTTTGCAATGAACTACGCTATTTCGAGGTAGGCGCAATGCGAATGAGAAAGTATATGTCGATCCGTCGGTCTATACAGAGGTCTGAAGGGCGCGGTTCATGCCTTGGTCGTTCGTTGACTCAGCGTCGGCAGCAGGCAGGTTTGTTGCGCGCGCAATTCCAGCCGTTAACGAAAGGCGTTGGATCGAGTGGTGCTTATGCTAGTCGTCTCTTCACGTTTCATTGAAAGACCGAGGTT
Source organism: Cercospora cf. flagellaris (assembly GCA_005356885.1). Lineage (NCBI taxonomy): Eukaryota > Fungi > Ascomycota > Dothideomycetes > Mycosphaerellales > Mycosphaerellaceae > Cercospora > Cercospora cf. flagellaris. Next base: position 2,571,656 of record RJLU01000005.1, on the reverse strand, counting down.
GTTGCGTGCGTGATGCCGTGGGTCAGGTTAGTTTGATGGTATCTTTGACTTTGGGAATCAAGTCTAGGTTGGGCCTTCTTTCTTCCATGTGGGCGCGCATGTGAAAATGGGGAAATATGTGACCATCCCGCGGCTACACAACTGCTCCCCAGACGCCAAATGGACTGGGATGCCAATGCCAATACCATCCCTCATCTGTGCAGGTGCTGCAAACAAGACGAATCTCGTTTCTGCATGTTGCTCGTTTGAGGTTGAGTTAAGCGCCCACTATTGGCCGCCTCGAGTCGGACGTGAACTGTAAGCGCAGCGAGGGCCGATGGATCGTCGGACTGCGCCCAAAAATGGAGATAAAGTGGAACACGCGCCCCTTGGGTTGCAGGCGGAAGCATGTTCTTCAGACTGCCGCCCTGTGCCTCTTCTGTTCGATTTTCCAACAATCAGACCATGAAACGTGATTATTCGCAACCATTCGAGGCAGGTCAAACTTATCCCAAACGTCAAGACCCCGGCTGCATGCCGTTCGCAGGAATTGCATGCTGTAGCTGCAATGTGTACGACTGGTGAAATGTCTGGAAATGCGAACAAATTATTGCTTCGCGTCTTTTCACTGCGGTGGTGCGGACGTCAATAGAGAGAGAGACCTTGAGGAGACTATCGAAGTCTCCCGTCCCCACACTCACACAACCCCTGCATTCGGTGTGGCGTAATTTGTTTCCACCAGTGGCAGAGGTGGCGCCGATCACTCGTCGGAAACGAGGGCGTAGCTCGGTGCGAGATACAACCACCAAGTACACGACATGCGACATGCCTCGCTCGTTCTAAGAGCTTCATGAATCATGGCAATCACAAGCAAATGCCTCCATTGGAAATCGCATTTGCCGTCAAGGCACATTGCCCAGGTAGCTGGAATCAAGCATTGTGCAAGCCCGCTTCTGCACACGCATGGCACTGTAATCTCGATCTTGCTTTCCAGTAAGGACACTGTGGACAGGTACGGCCGGCCAGAGTGCAATTGACCAGTCGCCTCCAGATTCCAGTGTTGTACACCAGTCACTTGACAAAGGCCATTGTCTGAGATCTGGCAAGATCCGATAGAATTGCATTCGCTCGAAATTTTGTCGATGAAACTGCTGAGATTCTCCTGGGGATGGCTGTACGTGCAGGCTCGAGCCATCGGCGCAGTCTGGTCGAGCTGGTAGCCCGATGCAATCTTCAAGATGATTTCGAAGTTTGCTCGCCCTCTTCTTACCCGCCACTGCATAACTATCGGTTATTGGGCTCGCCAGAATTGGTGAGAGCTGGTGAGACGTGGCGCAGCGGACGAAAATACATGGACCATCGCGTGGTTGTAGTCTTCAGCATTGCTAGCTTCCATGTGAATGTCAGTAAAACCCGCGGCCATCTAGACCTCGCAGACCTGATGGGCCTCCTTGGCAGAGAAGCATAGATGTACAGTAACGACACGAGCTCTCACGAGCCAGGGAACACGAGCGACGAATGTCACTTCGATCTCCCGGTGATGACTCGCACCGCCTTCGCATCCCTGAGGACTGCTTTACTCATGAAGGTCCGGGATTGAAAGACATTTCACATCACCAGGCTTGTCGTGGGTAGCTTTGTAGCTGACCGACAGGCCAGGCATGTTGGGTTTGCGCAGCTGGGACATTTCTCTGCGCAGGATGGTTGAAATCATTGGCGAGTGCCCAGACTTGATGAATCATGTTTCAGTGTTCCTTTCTGCATTGTCGAGAAGTTGCCACACGTCTCATGAAATATGGCACTGCGCTCAAGATAAATTGTGCGTGTTGTGCAGTAGCAGTGGTGCAGGTGTAGGAGCAAGTTGTTGATGCGTGACGAGAGAGGCGAGAAGAATGCTGGAAGTAGATGGAAGCACAGGATGGAAGGCGGGACTGGATCTGGGCAGGTGCACGGACTTTTTGGCGGCAACGTCGCTTCCTCATTCGTTACACAAAGCACATGTCAGTGAGCTAGTGGTGGGACGATGTCGACACGGCTTCTTGTCGTTTTCACAACTCGCATCTCCACGCTGCATACTCACAGCTTTGGAGCGCCATATCACAAAACCCAAGTTGCTCTGATTGGTCGCGACGGTGACGTGCATCCAAGGCGCGGGATCTCGCAGGTGTGCAACCTTAAGTCATTCCAACAAGCCCGGCGCAAGTCCATGGTGCAACTCTCCCTACAGTCGACCCGGTAGAAGAAGTGCAGGCCACATACGACCCCATACGTTGAAGGTAGCTGACTTATAGCTGCACTAATCGCCCACCATGTCTATCAAGTAAGTTCTCACGCCTCTTCTGGTCGCGTCTGGCGTACACATTAGGCTGCAAGCCACGGCAAGAGCTATGCCTACAGAGCATCGATCATCGAAGAGACAAGCTGTTAACAAATATATTCGCAGCTGGGTCATGACCTCGAATGATTCGAACACCCCATTCACACCTCTACCCGGCGAGCAGCTCGTCCACACAACACCGAAACGGGTCCAACTGTCGATCGAAACGCCGAAACACTATCCTGGGAAGCAGCAAAAGCCATACTCCCTCACACATACGAATGGACAAATATTCCTCACGAACTCGAGAGTGATATACCTGCCCGACAAGCCGACGGCTGACTTCAAGAGCTTCGCAAGCCCCATCCTCAGCCTCCACGACTCCCACGTCACGATGCCTTGGTTTGGTGCGAATGGCTGGCAAGCATTAGTACAACCTGTTCCTGGTGGAGGCATACCTATACCCAGCACGGGAGTGTTGGAGCTGAACCTGAAGTTCAACGACAACGGCGCGTTCGATTTCCACACACATTATGAGCGGATGCGGGAGCGGTTGCAGCAGGCAGCGGAGACGCAGCGAGCGAGTGGAGGTGCGGGGACGTCCAGATCGGCAATGAACGGAGGAGTCGATGTCTCAACAGTCCCGCTCGAGGACCTGCCAGCATATTCAGAACAAAGCGATGCTCCACTTATGGCGCCCACGGCGATGGGCATCGCGCAAAGTCCTGTTTTGCAGCAACAACGAGACAGTGGAGTGCAAATGGGTCATGCAAGTGATACGAGTCCACCGAATGAGCCGCCGCCGGGTTATGAGGAAGCGCAGATGGCGACGTTGCGTGATGAGGCTGAGTGGGCTGCGGAGAGAGAAAGAAGGTCATGATGGATGTGCATCGTGGAGAATATGATGAGCATGCGAACGGCAGTAACGACTTGGAGCTGATGAAATATGTATTGGTAAGATGATGGTTTTGGTCCAGCGTTCAGCAACAAGCGGTAGATTTTGGTATCTACAATATATGTGAGACCCGGCAGCCTGCGCCGAAGCATTAGTTGGGGTTGGCATATGAAGATGTATTCAGATGTCGTCTCAAATGAGTAAGCCAGCAGACAATAAGCACGAGTAGGCGAAGGTGAGGATTTATGTCTGCTGCTTCATGTGATAACCATGCGTCGTACCAAAGACGAGAAAGGTCGGAAGGGCACGAGAAGGGCTGCAGATGCCGCCGCTGCTCGGGGAACGACAGCCTCGAGGGCCGAGGACGGCTAGAGAACACGTCGCGCTGACCCGTCGCATCGCGCTTGTGCTTGTGCGCATATGTCCTCGTGGAGAAGAGCGCGTCAGGCGGAATAGAACTGTAGAGTACATGTAGTTGTCAGGTGTTGTTGTTGGAGTCGAGGTGAAACGGACGGCCCACGCGATCAAAGTCGGCCTCGACATCATAGTTGGCGCTACGCTAGAACTACTCCTACAGTCCCGCAGGCGCTGTCTGCACAGATCCCATCCGACCTCCACCACCACTCTGCCACTTTGCACGCACCGACCGCCCGCTCGCACGCTCCGTCGCCGAGAGCATTGGCCGGCCCCGGTCTCCGCAGCAGCAGAAGCCATCACCACCCACCCACCAGCCGTGACACAGCAGCAGCGGCAGTAGCGACGGCGCCGGCTGCAGCAGTCCACGGCCTGATCCTGACCCCCCTCCGCCGTGCACTCCCACTCGCGCCGGCAGACGCATGATATCCACCACCGTCCTCCGCTGCACCGACCCTGCTGCGCACCCACATCGCACCATCCCCGCGCCGTGCTCGACCGCCAGCACGGCGTCTCATAGCGCGCAGCCATGTTTTGGCGCTTTGGCGGATATGCCAACATAAGCACCATTGACACCATCCTCGACAAGCAAGATGTCACCCTCGAGGAACTGCTGGACGAGAGCGACTTGATCCAAGAGCTGAAGCAGCAGAATAGCAAGCTGATTGAGTTTCTGCGGGACGAAGAGCGCCTCAAGAAGCTGCTTGCCTATGTGATCGCGGAGCCCAAGTCGGAGGATGATGCAGAAGCCACGGGCGAGCAGAAAGAAACCACACCCGGTACGCCCAAGTCTTCAGGCGAGGAGGAGAAGAGTTCGGGCATATCTTTCTTCAAAGGAAAGAACCGAGCGCGATCAAAGTCCGTGAACAAAACGGGCGCCGATGGTGAAACGGAGCAGGAGAAGAAGGAAGCACAGCGGAAAAAGTATGCCTATGTCGCGTGCGAGGTGCTGTCTTCCGAGGTCTGGTCTATCAGTGAAGCCTTGCTGGAGCAGCGTGATCATCTGCGCGAATTTTGGCAGTATGTGAAGCGTCCTGCGCCGCTGGACCCACTACAGGCCGGTTATTTCACCAAGGTCAACGAAGCGCTACTGGATAAAAAGACGGAGGAAATGCTCGACTTTTTTAAGAATCTCGAGGGCATCGTTCCTTCAATGCTGCAGCACGTTGACTGCCCCATGGTCATGGATTTGTTGCTCAAAATAATCTCACTGGAGAAGCATGAGGGCGGACAGGGAATTGTGGACTGGCTACAGCAGCAGAATCTAATCCCCCTTCTACTCGGATACCTCTCAGATCAGCATAATGGTGCGACTCAGACCTCTGCAGGCGACTTCCTGAAAGCGATCATCACGATATCCGCGAATGCCACAACACAGGACCAGTCGGTCATCGGCCCGAACGAGCTCACACGGCAATTGGTGTCTGAGCCTTGCATTCAGACGCTGATTGACGGTATGCTGAACGGCGGAAATCCGTTGACAGTGGGCGTTGGCATTGTGATTGAAGTCATTCGCAAGAACAACTCAGACTACGATTTGGACAATCAAGTGGGACCAGAGCCGAAGACATCAGATCCCATCTATCTCGGCACTCTTCTTCGCAAGTTCGCGACCCACGTACCAGACTTCATGCATTTGATTCGGTCGCCCAATGCCCAGAAACCAGAGCTCAAGGCTGCATTCGGACGGAAAATTCAACCCCTGGGCTTCGATCGGTTCAAGACGTGCGAACTCATGGCTGAATTGCTTCATTGCAGCAATATGGGCCTACTGAACGAGCGCGGCGCCGAAGACGAAGTTTCAAAGCGTGATGCGGAGCGCAACAGGCTCAAGGCAGAAGGCAAACTTGCCACTCCACGAGTACGCCAGAGTCCTACACCAGACATGTCTCATGACGAGTTTGGCAGCAGCGTCGATTCTCACGGATTCCATCATGCGGAAAGGCCTAGCGACGATGATCTCGATGAGAAACCAGAAGAGATCAGAAAGCTGGAAGTGCAAAATGCCTCAGACGAGGACGGGTTTGAAAAGGTCAATGCGCCCTCGGAAGACTTCCCTGACGAGGTCACTTTCGACGATCTGAGCGAGAAGATCGATGATACGACTCACAGTGACCTACCAAAACTAGAGAAGGTGGTGAAGCGCGATCCCTCTGATCCTCAGAACCAGTCGCCTCAGTCGCCCATGAGCCCCAGCGCCATTCCGCAGCCGCTATCGCCCAAGAAGAACGCCGCATCGCCGCCTAAGCAACCACCGCCCCACTTCGATCCTCCTCCCACGCACTCTGTGGACTCACCAACGACTGCGGAAGCGACGGATCGACTCAACAACCTCGATGTGGATGAAGATACCGTAATGTCCGAATTTGGCGAGGAGCCAGAGGAGGACAAGGGTAAGCAGAATGCGCGCCAACTGTATCAGCAGTTCCTATCAGAGCAATCACTGAGCATGCCTTCAGATGACGGCCCTTCAGAACTCGAGCGAGAGCTGGCTCGCGCAGCCGAGAAGCCTGCGCCACTTTTTGTTAACAAGACACCAGCCGCAAGTCAGAGTGAGCCCACATCATCGAGCAGTGAAAGCTCACAAGACATCGAGCAAAGCACGGCGACCTTGCATGCGAGAGCGCCGAGCACACTGTCAAATGGCGAACGCGCGCCCTATGATACTGAGCTTGATGGCAGCCCCGTTGTAGGCGATTTGCTCAAAATTAAATTCGTGGAGCACCAGGTCGTGCCAACCATACTTGTGAGTGTCCTTTCCATCCTTCCGACTGACGAGTCTTCTTTGCAGCAAACTTATTCCACTATTCTAGGACTTCTTTTTCCGTTTTCCGTGGAACAACTTTTTGCATAACGTGGTATATGATGTTGTACAACAAGTTTTCAACGGCACGCTGGACCGCGGTTACAACCGAACTTTGGCATTCGACCTTTTCTCTCCAGCTCGAGGACCAGATGGCAAGACCGCAGAGGAGATTGGACTTGCATCCGGCAAAGACATCACAGACCGCATACTAGATGGACAGGCCGCCTCGGACGAATCGCAGAAGCATAAGGGCATGCGATTGGGGTATATGGGCCATCTGACATTGATAGCCGAGGAAGTGTGCAAGTTCGGCAATAAGATTGGGACTGAGCAACTAGACCCGGCCATCACAGAGCGTGTCAGCAGAGAGCCTTGGATCGTGTACGTGGAAGGCACGCTTGCGGAGACACGAGACAAGGACAATGCAGTCCTTGGTGGAGTGCGGCCGGAGAACGCAATAGGAATTCGGTCGATGGGCATGGGTGGAGGCGGGCTCTCCGGCGGCTTTTCATCGAACACCCAGAACACACTCGCCAATGCAGGACTCGGCGGCAACAGTAGCATGACTCCACAGGACAGTTTGGCGTTACAGGAAGGCTCGGTCGGACAGAGCTTCGAGATTAACTCCGGAACCATGCTCTCCGGATTCGGCGACGGTGATGAGGACGAAGAAATGGAAGACGAAGCCATCATTCGGGAGAGAGAAAGACAGAGGGCATTTGCGGAGGATGAACAGGTCGGTGAACTTTCGTTTGACGTTGACATGGACTACCGATGACCCCCTCCGCGCGCGATCACTTCTCCCGCACATACCCTATTGCATATTTTCAATCCTCCTATCGATGTACAGATGGACGAGCATAGCGAATGGAAGGACATTTAAGAGATACGATGAATGGCTGGCTGCTGTACCACAACGAACAGGCTGTACGACTTTTCCACACACAAACACTCAGAACTTCGCAACCTGTTCCCAACACACAAACAACCAGTCTACAAAGTACACATCGGCAGCAAGACCGAAGCAAGCCAAGACTACACATGTACAGTTGTCCAGAAGAGCCGGAACCCGAAGCGGATGCAGATTGATGCTTCGCGATGGTGGCTGTTTTTGGGTTCAAATGACACCTGCGGTCCGATCCTTCGTAAAACAATTTCGACGGTCTTTTGGAGCCGGACGTCACGCGACAGCCACACTAGCTTCGCTTTGATGCCGTATCCATGACCGTTATACTACTGCGAGGCAGGGTGGTTGGTCATTGGTGGTCTTGCTTCTCTTTTGCCTGAATTGGGCATGAATCCGTGCTTTCTCGTTGCCCTCTTCCTTTTGATCCTCCAGCACCTTGCACACACCTACCCTGGCACATGCACCTGCACCTGCACACGCCCCTGCACTGCACTGCACTACACTATACTACACTACACTGGCATGATCAGATGTGAGATGCGATTCATCTTCGCAAGCATCATCAAACTGACAATTCCATCTCTCGTTTAGGACACGCCATCACCAGATTCCAACAAGACTTCCACAGGCACCGTCCAACCCCTCAATATCCCACCTTCACGAGCCCGACGCACCCTCGCCGCCCGCCTAGCGCAAAAAAACCAAGACAAAACTCTCGACAACGACCCCGACGCTGCAGACGCTTCCGCCGTCGAAATCGCTTCTACCCTCCCGGAAGAACCCCTCGAACTTTCCAACTCCCCGGAACAAAGCGACAGCACCAAAGGTCTCGACGGACTACAAATCACAGGCTTGCGAACCGTCTCCGGAGCAGGCCATGTCTCTCGTGCCAGCGGAAGTAAGTTCTCTGGACTCTTTAGTAGTAGTGATTCCGATTCCGACAACGATTCTGATGACGATGACGATGATGATTCGAGTATCGATGAAGATGATGCCGGGAGAGATCATACGTTAACGAGAGATGGAGGGGATTATGATGATCCTGGATCTTCGGTTCCTTCGCCTTCGAATTCGAGTCGGCAGCTGACTTCTTCAACTAAACGTCGTCCTTCGAGAAGGGAACGAAGACCTAGTACGACTGAAGCGCAAGTGAGGAAACCTTTGGATGATGATTCTGATGATTCTGAGGATTCTTCAGAGGATGTGAATTTGGATTTGGAAATTGGGGATTTGCCGGAGAGTATTGAGAGGAAATTGGTTTTGGATTCGGCGGCGAATAGTGGGGGTGCTTCGCCTTTTGGGGATTTGCCTAGGGGGTTGCATGATGATGGGCTTGATGATGATGATGATGATGATGATGATGATGATAGTTCGGAGGATGATTTGGTGGAGATTCGGCCTAGGAGGACGAGTTAGGGACTTGTTGGGGATTCTTTGGTTATGAAGGACAGTGATGAGGTGACAGGGAGGGGGAAGAAGAGGTCTTTTGAGAATCCGAGGTTGGATTTTTGAATAGGGGATGACTGATCTGTTCTTGTTGCTCGCAGGCGCATCGCACCGGCTTGCGGTAGAGATGTAGTCTGGTGGACGTGGCGGCGAGAGGCTGTTGATTGGGAACGACGGATACAACGACTTGTTTGCGGAAAAGATTGGGAGGCCGGCTTTTTGGTTTCCTCACCCAGCGAGTGGAGGGGGAAGCTCTGAGTGTACTGCAAGAAACAGCAATGGCAAGCAGGCAGGCAAGTAAAGCCAGTCAGCTACTACAGGATCGGTATGGTTGGTCTTGCGCGTGATATTATGAAGCATCGGTATTGGCGCGGCAACTTTGGTTTGAATAACATGGCGTTATACAGGACGAATTTCTGGTATCGGCCGACACTGTCGGGTGTTCGAGAAGGCCTCAAGATAGAGAATTGAGAACAGATTCAACTTTGGAGTTCGTTGGTCGTCGAGTGCAATTTTGTCCGGCTCAACGTTTCTCAACGTTCCGCGCAGACCTGAAATGTTGAAAGGGGAATATGCTCTAAAGTTTGCACAGATTTTAGCTGCTGCAGTGCCATATTGGGCGTTATCGTTTATCCGGCCGTTTTCTCATCCGTTTGTCATAAGATAACAGAAGTTTCTTATATCGCTGGTGCCTGCCAAGCTTCTCGTCGAATCTTCATCAGATTGCTCTGTTTATGCGGGAAAGAGATTTCACGCTCTTTGTAGAATCCTACATCTTCAAGGTATTTTCGAATTCTGCTCAAAGCATTAGTAAATATCATGGTAATCATGTCGAAAGAGTTGACATACTTCTCATTGTCGACTCTTGGCTCCAACATGACGGTGTTGGTCCTTGAGTCGGCCAGCCAGCAGTGATGGACTAGCGCGGTAATCCAGACTTTGAAACGATGCTGGCCGCGGAATTCTTGTTCGCCGACGAGGACATGTAAACCTCGATCGAAATCGTCAGCGGCGCCGCCGAGGTAGCTGGCAAGTTTGTCTTCTTTCACCCAGTATATTTCAAAGTATCCAAAAGGTTTCCCGTCGAAGCATCCAATCACGGGTATGGAGTGTTTCGATGTAAGTCCGGCTTTTAGAAATTCTTCCTGGTGTGATATAGGGCCCTCTTCGCCCCAGCTATGCGCCACACGCGGATCGTTCATCCACTTGTTTAGGAGCTCGACATCGGTCATACTCGTGGTCTCGCGAGGCTCCGTTGGGTTCGCGCCTGTGGTGTTGATGGTAGGGATTGCAGGGTCGGAGTGGGCGCTGTGGTGCCGCAGAATGTCTCGCCCTGATGTAAGTGAACCTTCGGGTCCTGCTTGGGAGAAGGGTCCAGAGTAGGTGATTGGGCGTTTGCTTAGTGAGGCAACACGGAAAGTAAGGTACTGACCCAGACTGGGAATGTATCGAATATAAAATGTCTCGCCTTGTCGAGGTGGCTTGGGACGGATAGGATGCCTGCAGTTATTCGTGAAGCCGTATTGCAATGGGGCAGGTGGGTAGTATGTTGGCAAGTGCGACGAGGAGTGGAAAGGTCCCGGTGGCGTGCCTGCGCGATTGATTAACGTCGACTGTGATGCTGCCATGTCGCGTAAATGAGTGCCACCTTCTGCGTCGTGAGTCCTGGTGCCTCTGTTTGGACTAGATGGCCTACTTCCAGCAGGGCTGAGAGACGGATATGGAGAGTTGGTCTGCATTGGGGTGAGGGTAAAGAGATATATCCTCGGGTCCATTTGCCAGAAGCTTCTCCGCGACACGAACATGTTGGTCCAGCCCTCAGTGGGATTGCTTAGCCCATCTGCTGGGTCAAGGCCGACAGAAGAGTCTTCAGAAGCAATGAGGCCCATTCTCTCGAGTTTGGGAAGAAGATGTCTGCTCTTGAAGATGCCCTCTTTATTGATGTATATTCTCCATTCGCCCTTGGGCTTGCCCGCATTGGGAGTCTTCTCTGAGGCAGAGGTGGTCAATTGCGGCTCAGGCTCTTTCTGGTGAAAATACCAATACAAGGTCGCCCACAGCATCATGGCAATTTGTCGCGTTGGGCTCGTTGGGGGCTTGAACTCGGTCGAGGCGGGATTCGAAATCGAGGAAATGTACAGGTGATCATTTTTCAAGCTGGGCTGCTTGTAACGATATGTTCCCTGCTTCTTCTGCGGCTGCGCATCTGGGTCGGTGGTTCCATCTGAACTGCGCTGCCCTTCGCCGTCGTCCTTGTCGTCCTCGCAGTTCAAAATGATGGTCCAGCCGGGAGGAAAGACATTGTGGTGGTGACTCAGGTCATTCGACTTGAAGTACAGCCCACCAAACACCGGAGTCACATTCAGCGTCTGGCCGTTGGGGAGATGGACCTGGTGGGGTGCCATGGTATTTTGAGAAGTTCCTCACTGCATATGTCTCCGAAGACGAACGCCGTGATTTATATGTGCAGCGCAGGGTGGAGCAAATGCGTGAGCACGATATTCGTCTGGCAGTAGTCGTGAGTCGTTTTCCCCCCTCCTTGCTAGTTGCTCGACGGTGGTGGTAATGGCGCTTTCGGGCCGTATTGTGCAGTCCGACGTTCGGCCCAATGGCTGGCGAACTGCTTGGCCACGCGCATCAACAGTCTGCTGAAAGGTGAACACGCGTGAGAGAGCGTGACATGGGTGTTGAGAGTGTCGTCAGTCGTGTGAGGGTCGCGATAGCCGAGCAGCAGCAGCAGCAGCAGTCTCGCGTATCAACATCCCACCTACTCATTTGGGCGACGGGCACAACGCCTCAGGAGGCTCGTTCCGCCGCTGCACAATCAAACCAATTCGATAGTCGACCATTGCGCAACGGTCGACACCTCTCCTGAATCGTGATATTGCGTGAGGCCTGGGAGATGCTGTGGCCATGCGATGCGCACGCGATGGCCGACGAGGCTCATGGCCATGTCGAGGAACAGGTCGAGGATGCAGAGCGACTGTTGTATTATGCACGACTCGCTACAGTATTGAGCATCGGTAGGGGGTCGCTGTCAAATGGAGCCCGCTTGCCCCAAAACGTGGCTCTGCGCAGCCACTGGCGCCGTGCGCGGCCACATTATGCTGCTTCAAGAATAGCACTGCGATGTGAAATGATCGTCCATTCTTCTACAGCCCTGTCACGACCTCGCCACTGGTCACTGGTGATCTTCCCGACCTGATCGCATGCACTAATATCCAACACCACCGCCGCCTGCATTACCACCATTCTCGCGCCTGTTTGCTGGCCGGAGAGCACCGATCGAGAACGAACGAGCGAGCGAACGAACGAAACGGCATTGCCTCCCACCTCACGCCATACCTCCAGGCGAGACGTGATTCCTCGAGCCACGAGATATCACGATGCTGCCGCCCCGGCAATCTGCTTGACCGCGCCGTCACACTGAAGAGGTCTCGCCTCGCAACCTGGTCCTGGCCTCCGTCAATACCCTGCCTCTGCATGCTCCCGATCCAGCCTGCAGACATAATCTACATACGACGCCCATACCCTGCGCCACGCCCTGCTGCGGCCGAGTAGCACAAGTCGGAGCGCGGCTGCGCGGGAGGACAGTGGCATAGAGGATGTTTGGAGGCAGAGCCCGCGAACCGCATCCGCGGTCTCCCTCGACTTCCACCAATGCTGCTCCCACTTCGCCTCTCCCGCCGAGACCGACGACCAGCGAAGCGCCCATTTCGCCATTGCAGATGACCTTCGATTTCGAGCTCCCAAACAGCTCGCACGCCTCCGATCTGGCCTCGTCCTTCTCGCCCGTCAGCCCCGAGAGCGCGCCCAAATCCCCGCCACTCAGCGATGGCCGCAATGCTCGCCCGCCTTCAGCGCGAAAACCGCACGGCGGACTGCAGCTGATGCCTCGTATTCCAGCTACAGCCGTGAGGAGTAATAGTAATAGTGCGCGTCGTATCATGGCAGGAGAGGCGCGTGAAGCGGGCTGGAACGCTGGCGATAGTCTGGGCAGACCTGGAGGTACGGCGTCCAGTCCAGGCGCTGCAGGAGGGAGCGGAACGGGTGCAACAACGATGCTCACGAGGACCAAGAGCGTGCTGAGCGCTCGCTTGAGCTCCAACTTCGAGCCAACCATTTCAATGGACTATGAGCAGGAGCCCATGCCTCTGTCGCGCACCCCACTCTCGGGCACGCAGGATGAAAGGCCGAAGACGGCACATGGCAATGGCTTCGGTCTGAAGATGGAGGCCTCGCTGTTCCCTCAGCGCGCTGAGCTACCGTCTGCGCCTCAGACGCCACCTGCCACCATGCCATCAATGAACCGCTCGTTCATTGACAGCCGCGATAAGCCCTACAGCCAACCCGCCCGGCCCTTTACACTGCAAAGCAATCACAGCTCACCTAATCTGAGCCCCACCGCGAAGACCAAGGTATCGACGATCAGAGGTCCCACGCCCATCTATAGCAATAGGATGATCAGCCCTCAGGTCAGTACGCAGAATTTGAGCCAACAATCGAACTACAGTGGCTCTACAGCTCGCCCAAGTACCCGTGCGTCTAGCAAAACTGTCGTCACTGGTGGCCCGTCAACGACGATAGGAACTCCGTACGCGGCCACGGCAGACTCATTCCCTTTGCCCCAGCACGTGAAGACGCGTCCCAAGACTGCCGGCGTCATCTCCAGTGTCGCAGGGGTGACCGTACCCACTCATCACACGTCATCTATCAAACCAACTTCCAAGTCCTCCAAGTCAGAGTCGAAGAAGTCAGAGTCGAGAAAGTCCGAGGTACCTAAAAAGAAAGGCCGTTTGCTGAATCCAATCTTCTTGCTGCAGCGCAGGCGAAGCTCGCAGGACCCCGACGCTGTAGAAGCGGAAAGGGCGACTCGCGAAGCCCAGGCCCAGGCCGTAGCGAGACAGAAGCATGTCTTGGCCTCTGGTGTCAACATTCCGCCTCCAGACTTTGACCCACGAATTCGAGGCAAAGTAGTTCACGACTTCAGCGCACCACGAGAGAAACGGAACACCTTTGACGAGGCGAACGGGCCCCAATTATCAAACATGCAGTCAAGCCCGTACCCCGAGCAGCCTATGTCTCCGAGCTTTCCTCCGCGCCATGCATCACTGGTGAACAGAGGCACCAGAGACGCACAACGACGTAGTACTCATACTCCGGTGTTTAGAGAAAATCTGGACGAGAATCCCGAAACGTCGAAGCGGATCAGCTCAATACAGGCTGAAAATCTTGAAAACAAGGAGTTTTTGCAACGAGCCTCGAAGCATTCCCATGCTACGGCGCAGTCTCAAGAAAGTGCCGTGCTGCCTCCTTTTGCTCGTCGGAGCCAGATGCTAGACCCGATGCAAGCTAGCCACTTTCGAGATGACGATTCGAATCGTTCGAGCGATCCAACAGGCCAGCTAGCTCGCACTTCATCGTCAACAGACGTTGGCGAGATCAGTCCGGTGACAGCCCATAGCAGTGGGCACGACCCCATCAGTCCCATTTCCGACGACCCAACTAGTCCACTCGGATCAAGGCCTGTCTCACATCTGAACACGTCGCTTGCCCAGGGTTCGCACGCAAATGAGAACAGAAGCTCTGGCATGGAACCTCAGCATTCGCCCAGCACCGACAAGACATCAGGACCATATTCTAGTGGGTTTGCGGCTCCACAATTTGATACCATCGCCGAGGCCAGCGTTGACAATTCTCCCATCGAGCCAGCCCCTCGGCAGGCCCCGGCGCAAGAACCCAAGTATCTTGCGCATGGAATTTCGATCAAAGAAACGGCAAACGTAGCACAAGCTGAGAATTTAGATCCCACCTCGACTGGTGTTGCAACAGAAACCAGCGTTGGGGATCCAACCGTCCAGCCGCCGCGCACATCTCCGGACGATACCGCGACCTCTCCACAAGGCACGCCTTTGAAATTTGTCGAGAAACGAAAATCTGCTGTCGGCCACTCTCGCAAGAGCTCCACGTTGCCTAGGAAGCACGCGAGCAATGCATCGAGATTCTCGTTCCAATTTGGCGAGAGCGCAGCTGAAGAGCAAGCGCTAGAGGAGAAGCACCGCAAGATTGCTTCCCGGGAGATCACCCATACGGTCGTTCGGGGGAACAGTCCGGACGAGGATGATGAGGACTTCTTCGACGAAGACGCAATGGACGATATGGATGAGCTAGAAATGCAAGCTTCTTCAGACGACGTCCCATACACGGCGCTGCAACCTCCATCGAAGCCTGGCGATGGGAGTATCTCGAATGCAGGCACCTCGCAAAGCTCGCTGTACCTTCAGCAAGCTCGCCAGGTGTTACGACAGCCGGACAGTGACGATGGATCGATATATGATGATGACGAGATGCCCCAAGTCACTGACGAACGGGACATTCCATACGCAGACCATCCTGCATTTCGGGCGCACGATGCAATGGTAGATTCTCGACATACTTCGATGGCAGTTGACGGGTATTGGCGTGACAGCACGATTGACTCGTACATGCGAGACTCGTACTATCCACAGGGTAATGGATCGCGAACGACGCTCAACACATCATCTGGTCAATACGGAGGATATGCGCAAGACTACTTGAGCGCCATTGATCGAGACAGTCAGCGATTTTCCCGACCGTACTCGACTCTCAACGTCCCAGGTCAAGCTCCAAAGCATCAATCGACCACCTTGTTGCCGAAGCCGACGTTACCTCATCGGGACAGTGGGAACAGTGAGCGGAATCGTGCTGTGAGCGGCTTCAGTTTTAGCACAATTGGCGCGACACCCCCCTCGGAGCGAGCAGATCCTATGGGCGACGAAATTCAGTACAGTAGAGGTGCCAGCTCCGCGGGTGATGCTGCAGAACGGATCGACACTGCATATCCCAGGTCCAATCTCTACTTGCAAGATCAGTCCAACTACTCTGCATCGGATCTTGCTGGTCGGCCCAATGGAAGCTCACATACCGCAACCTCCAGCAATGCATCGTCGGATCTGCGTTCCCAGAGAAAGTCACAAATCGACGGAACGCCGAACGCGACGCCACTCAGTTCGGCAGCCGATGGGGCTTGGAGTACAAGTGCGGGAAGTTTTGACAACAACAGGAACACGACCTCGTCACACACAAATCGCAACGAGTCGACTAGCACAGTCAGCTTTGCATCGCCATCCAGGAGCGCTCTCAGCAAGCAGTCACAGCGAAGTGACCGAAGCTCGGAAGACTTTGCGCGAGGTGGGCCCGACGACGGGACAAGTCCGACCACGCCTCGCGATGGCCATGTTGACCACATCGGATTCGCTTCGATGGTTCCACCAACAAGCAAGGAAGGGCATGACGCGCAAGCGAATCGTAAGAGCAGCACTATACTCCCAGTACCCACTGGACTTGGTTTAAGCACTTCTACGGACTTCGATTTTGGCCATCAATTGTCCGGCATGCCTCTGAACACCACAATCGTCGATGCTAGCGATTCCGAAGACGAGCTTGCAGCCAACCATCAAGACTATGGTCAAATGGGAAGCTTCAATGAGGCAGCAGCGTCGACCGCAGGTAAGCCATCAGCCAACGTTGCAGAAGAGACGAGTGCGCAACAGCCACGCGCTACTGAATCCGAGCGCAATGTTGCTTCGCAGACGGCTTCCAAGCAAGTGGCACCAGCGCTTCCATCAGCGCACACCAGCCCGAAAAGTCCGACGGAGTCAGCACGGGAGAAGTTCCGCCAGAACCTACACGATCGCATCGATAGTTCAGCCTCTATAAATACTCGGCGGCTTCCTAGCGCATCCACCGCATCAGCTGGTAATAGCATGCCCGCATTGCCATCTGCCAGCAGAAACGGGACCAATCACTTTCCAGTGAAGTCTTCGCCAAAGGCATATGGACGCAAGCACGAAACAGCTTATGACGATCATCAAGACGATATGTACTTCGATGATGGCAATATTGGTGTCGACTTTGGCGAGCCGATACCTACAGAGGGGGGATTCAATGAGGACGCATTCGATGACGACAGTTTCCTGTACCGGCCGAATGCTGCTGTGAATGCTCCACAAGGCTATGCCCACAGGAAACAGCCCAGCAATCTTTCATACCATAGCAATGGCAGCGACGGTCCGTATCCTGCTTTCGCAATGTCCGAAACACAGAAGGCACTGGCACGGACCTCGCAGCTGATGGCAGAAGATTTGCCTATTCCAGCGCCCGTCGACCCCAAGTATATACCACAGAGGAACCCTTCTGAGGATGCAAGAAGGCTAGGCCTCAGCGATCGCGCCCCTCCCGCGCCAATATCGGAGAGCGACCCAGAGGCCATAATGCACTTGCAAGACAGTCTGCAGAAATATCACGCAGCCCTGGCAGCCGCAGCAAATCGCGCTGCTGCTGAAGGGAGATTCGTTCGCCAACCAAGCATTGCTTCGACAGTTGGGAGCTCTTTGGACCCACGCGAGACCGCGATGCCTCGACTCGCCATTGATACCCACAATGTGCGTGACGACGTGAGCATGTACTCCCAAAGCGAAGACTTCAGCGATAGCCACCTGCCACACTCCAACGCCAACGGCAGTTCAAATGGCGTCGAAGCTCAACGCGACTCGTTGTCCAACGGAAAAGCACATCCTCCGCGGATTGGTAGCTTCGATTTCGGATTCACAGATCCTGGCATAAGCGACTTTGGCGACTTTGGCGACTACGATGATGACGACGACCTGGTGGCAGCCGCCAATGCCGAAGTACTGGCGTCTGACGATGAAGGCTTCTATGGGCAGGAGTTCCAATTTTACGGTCGGCCTCGCGCCAACTCCAATGAAATGCAACCCGTCATCGGCGGCTATTTCGGTCCAGATGGAGATGATGGCCTGCAACGGAACAAGAGCTTAAGAGAGCCCAACCTCACTCCGATCACAGAGCGATCAGAGTTCAGCACTCGCAACAGTTTTGTGGCTGGCATGGGGCCCTTTGGACCTCACTCCCCAGCGTTGTCTCGTATGCCCATCACGCCGCTGATGGAACACGACATCACCTCATTCGACGATTTGCGAAGACTCAGAGCGCAAGCATTTGGTGGCAGCGGAAGAAGTGAGAGGAGCAGCTCCAATCGCTCAAGTCAACAGTCTTTCCACGTGCAAAGCCCAGGAATTGACACGAATGTTGGACTCGCCATTGCACATGGCCATCCCGTCGGTTCGCCCATGCAATACGGTTACAGCAACGGCAGCAGCACATCAAGCAATACTTCAAACGTGAAACCCCTACCTATTGACACAGGCTTTAATTTTCACGATAGTCCACAGTCCGCCACCTCCAGCAACGGCAACTCTTTCGCTCTCGATGTGGACGCCACACCCAAAAGAAACACGAACAATAATGTGTCAGAACCTGTAACGGCGAAGAAGATTCCGCCGAGAATGATGAGTCCTACCAGTCCTAAGAGCTCGCACTCCCGGAGTGGGAGTGGAGCTGATAGTATTAATTATGTGCGCGAGTCAGATCCGGAAAGTGGGCGTCCAAGATGGGTCCTCGAGAGGAGGCGGACGAGTGAGCAAGATGGTCAGCTCGAACTCGTTGGGCGGGAACTTGTACAGGGAGGATGGATTTAATGGCTTGATGAATGATTGACTTTTGATTTCTGAAGAGTCGTTGGGAGCGGCACGAACAAAAGTTGTGTCTGAGTTTTTAACTTTCCTTCGATTGTGTTATTACAACAATCAATGGCCTCGTCAACAGGAAGAGGGAGCAGCGAAGCCCGTGGCGGAGTCGACCTTTCGAGATTCTACTGTACATGATGTTTTTATGTGAAGGGCGAAGATCTTTCGGAGCGAGGAAGAGGTCGAAACGGAACCTCGGCTGCTGCTGCATAATGTTTATGCTTGCCAGCCTCATTGATTGCTTTTAATCGTACGAGCGAGGAGTCTATGGGCCAGCTGGCGCTTTCTGTGTGCATATTTCAGTCGGAGAACTATATGATGACGACGACGACTAGTATTTTTATTGCTATTTGTTACTTTCCGCAAGCTGCTCCCCATGAGGCGTGAAACACGTCTGTCGGTTCAAGCTCCGTTGGCATCACATTCATCTGGATCTGCTCTGCTCAACTATACGCTCAATGGATCTCAAAATCCCGTCTTGGCCACTTTTGATCATCACTCACAACCTCACCGTCCATGGCACCATAGAAGTATGCTTCGCCAATAAGAACAAAATAGTCTTCGATCGGCCTCAGGACGTATAAAACGTCTCCGCCATACAGTGCGCACACCAGATCTCCTTCGTGGGAACCACAAGGCCCAATACCAATCCTCCCACTTTGCGTCCTGAGAATCGCGCGTCCCTTCGTGACAGCATATGCCGACCTTTGATACTCTTCCCATTCGGGAGTAGGCACAGATTTGAATTGCATGTGACCTTTAAGGGAGAAGAGATTGTATCCGAAGGCGTAAAGGGTATTGTACCATGAATTGAAACCTCTCTCTAGATATCCGTCCATGGCGCGGGTGTGATTCTCGTTTAAGCCAGCTGTAATAGCGAAAATGAAATCATTGATCGCTTCTGAACTGGGAAGGTCTGTGTATCCGCCTTCGCTGATGTTGAAAGGCCAGGCGAACATTGGGGCCATGAGGGTTACGTATCGAGACGCGTTGCGCGATACATCGACCCATTTGATTTTACTCCCGTCTCGCACGGTGTCGAAAACGTGACCTGAGACCCGGAGCGTATTTCCCTCGATGACAAGCTCTCTCGCCACACCTCCACTGGCTTTAAACTCCTTCAGCGGCCCAAGAAGCAAAACATCCTGAGCAGGCGGCTCATTCCATCTCGGCACCCACGAAGGAAACGCAGCCAAATTTGTGTCCTTCCAATTCACTCGTTCAGCAGTCCTCCCATGCCAATGATAACTCAAAATCTCCAACGCCTCACTCCTCCCCAAAACAATCCTCGCAACTTGTGCATAAAGTTCCTCAACAGGTACCTTATAATCCACCACCACCCCCTCCCCTAACCCCCTCCTCACAACCTCAAACCCCAACAAAGCAAAAATCATATCCCTCGGATCCGTCGCCTCACACATATGAAACGCTTCCAAAATCTTCGCTACATCTTCTTCTTTCGTATACCGTTTGAAAACACTCGACATATTCCCCGCAGTCCACCAACCCTTCGTCCTCGCTAAGCGTTGAATGTGAAGTTTCCGATTCGTGTCGTATTCGGTTTCAATCCATTGTGCGGCGAGAACGAGATCTGGCCAGGAGAAGGAGTGAGGGCCGATGAAGACTGTGGCGGTGGAGCAGGCGTTGATTTCTTGGATGACCTGATTCGGTTTGCTTCTGTGTTAGTTTTTGCTGGTGGTTTGATTTTTTTTTTCTTTACTGGAGATCTTGACTCACCCAGATTCTACTGAAATATGGGCGGTCGAATATGTTGATTAAAGGCTGCCAGGATGCTGAGGATTCTAAGGGTGGTAGGAGACCGCCGATTATGCCTTGGTGTTTAATCATGTGGCGGAAATCCCCGTCTTTGGGGAGTTTCTCACTCCTTCCTAGTCTTTCTCCTTCAGGTTGCTCGAAACGTAGGCCTTTACGAATTTCGTGTATCAAATCTGTCAAGAGATTTCGAGCATCTCTGATATCGGCCGTTGGCTTTCCTAACCAGACGAGACATTGCGAGGCTTGGGAGTAGACGTCCCACATCAACATGACTTGTGATGCTCGCTCGTCGAGATCGGTTTGGTTGATGCAAAGTGCGTCAGCCCATAGAACTCGTGGGTGGTCTTCATCGCGGAATTGTTCTAGTGCTTCTTTGAGGTTTTTGGTGATTTCGAGCTTTTTGCCGTCGCACGTGATGGGGTATTTGATTTTTGCATCACCCCAGACGTATGAGATGGCTTCATAGGGAGATTGGATGTCGTCGAGAGAGATTACTGAGAGGGAGATTTTGAGAGGTAAGAATTTGAGGCCTGGGTGCAGCGTGAGAACTCGGATCGATCGCTTGTCTGGCAGTTTCTCGTATTCATATGATGGCAACGCCACGGGTGGTTCATTTTGGATCAGAATCATCTTGAGGCTTCGAGATGAGTGTTGTGCGGGAGCCTGACCTGTTCTTGAGTTTCTGTAGTCGGTAGCTCGTATTACACTTTGGGTTAGACGATCCTGGAGGCGTATGGCTGCAGATTCGACCGATCTGGCCAAGATACTTGGAGACATGTCCACCGCTGAAAATCCTGAGGACAACATGAGACTGGCGAAGTGAAAGAAACGAAACCAGTCATTTGTATGTGCAGTTCATGGTTCTCGGACGTCACTTTGATGCCGGTTCCCGCACGAACACACTCTCATGAGAACACATTGATCTGTGCCGTGGTGGATTCTCCAGAGATCGATCGTAAGGCTCGTCTCAAAGCCCATAGAAGTATGTCATCGAGCTGATACCAGTCTTGCAGCAATTAAGCTCCGGCCATCTTCCAGTCGATGTTATGGACCAGGCAGTAGAGCTGATGGTGAGTGAGATCCTATCAATGATAGCATTGACGAGACTTGTGGCTTTCCTCTAGTCTTGTCGATCGATGGAATGGCATCCTCCGCTCAGGAAACGGAATATTTTCTTAAAGCACATGATTCCCTCGCACTGTGCCAACACTAATCGCCGGGAGAACTGCCCGCCCGAACTTTCTGCTCTGGCCCCATCTTGAGGTAGACTTTGGCATGGTCTGCTAGGGATATATGCACGAGTACATGAATGTGTTTGACTCTTCCTCGTGAAGGTCTCATGACTCCACTCCACACTTGGGCGTATACTCCTCATACTCTCCCTTCATCCCAAGCAAGATTCTCCCCACCCAATAACAACTCGACATCACAATCTTGCTGACCCAGAAACGACTCCGAAATGCCAGCTCTGTCGCACGAGGCACCTATACCAACAAGTCAGTTGGGTCGCTGCTACGCAATAATTCATACACGCACTTTCGGAGTTAGCGGCCACACAAAAAACATATCGAACGGGATCCGGCCATGGAAGATGTGGTAGTCGTGCGCATAATATATGGTCTGCAGCTGTACTCTCAGCATCGCCTCGAGCAACCACTCTTGCAAGCGAGAAGAAGCCGACAGCAGAATGAACAAGCCTTTGATCCAGAATAGGGTGGAAGCAAGCCGCGGAAACTTGTCACGATCCAGGATCGCACTGCAGATGTTTCTGTGCAATTTCGTGGTCGCTTCGATGCCGACCACCAGCAGCTCCTCCAGGTTGGCATTATGTCGGTTGTAGTGCACGCCCCACAAGCTGGTTTCGTCGAGCTGGAAAGAGTGAGAGAAGCCTCTGGCTCCGGAGTGATCGGCGTTTCGCCACTTGTCCCGGGGGCCAAAGGTGACTATCACTGGGCCACCGGACACCCAGGTCAGTTTGGAAGTATCCAGATCGGTGTAGTGCCAGTGAGTCCTGACATCGAACTTGCTTCCAAACGGTATGGAGATTCGAATTGTGTCAGGTGAGGAGAAGGTGAACGTAGCTGCAGTTGGCGCAGGCCGTTCAAAGACTGTGAGCTGAGTGGTGTTTGTGCGGTGCATGTCTGAAGCCGAGGGTTCAATGTTGAAAAGAAAGAATGTGAGATTGTACATGATGGGGGGAAGGCTGTGAATCCTCCAGCTTGTCTGTCTCGAACACGTGACGGAACTCCAAACTCTAAAGATTTTACGATTCCTGGCGGATTATGTTCCCATCGAGCTCCAAGGGCATGCAGATGCCCACGCCCTCAAGGTAGTTCTCTGAGCCCACCCTGTTTTCAGGGCAACTCGGAGACGCTGCCACCTGTCAACTCTTGTATCTCCCAACGGTTACTACAATCGGCCTCATAAGGCTTAGCCCTCCCATTCATCTCAGCTACTGGATGTCCAGAACCAGTTTCGTATTTCTCTGCCGCGAGTGGATGTGAATATGATCCTTTCCCCCGTCCAGCCTTACGCTTTCGCATGAAGAACCATGTCCCGCCTGCGATCACAGCAAATACTGCTAGACCGCCAACGACACCTCCTGCTATGGCGCCTGTAGGCGTCGGCCCACCATCACTCGAGTTCGCGTTCGTTGCTGAGGGCGCAGCATTCGTGTTTGCAGTCGCTGCCGGCTCTGTTGTGGCCGAAGAAGTTGTAGCCGTCGCTCTGGCGACGAGGGAAGAGACATTGACCGGGAGGGTGGTGGCGGTTGAGTAGGCAGATGAGAGGCTAGAGTAGACCTCGCTGGCGAGCCTCTCACGTACCAGCGCAATAGGGTTCGCTTCTGACACGGCGAGACACACATTGATCTGACCTAACAAGACACTGTCAGCTCATGTCCGGTTGCTCTATACCACATCTTCAGTTCATGAGCCCCGTGAGCTTACCCGTCTTACTCGTACATCTTTCAACATCTTTAAGGCAACAGCAGGTGTCACCGGTTCCAACACTATAGCAACGCTGCTGAACCGGGCTAGGTTCTCTGTTGTTGATATCACATCCGGCAGCCAAGTATAGCACGTATCGCCACCCTCGTCGCCATCATCGCTCAACGCATCACAGCAAATATTTTTGTCGTTGGTGGCCTCGTGCACACACATCGACCGTCCAGGACGGCAGGTGCCAGCATTGAAACACTCATTTGTCGTGTTGAAATAGAACTCATTGAATTTTGCAGAGACGCAGGCTGCACAAGTGGCGAGTATGAGGAGCAGCGAAATTGGTGATGAGCGGGCCATAGTGCACAGTGTCAGCTGGAGGTCGACAAGGTGATGTGCCGCTCATCACAGAAAGAGGAGACGTCGAGTTGGTGTGCTCATCTTTACGGTGTTCTCGACCAACACGCGCTAACGCAAGCTGCGGCCGCCACAGCGCTTCAGCCTTGTAGGATGCAATCATAATCTTTAGCGCAGCCAGACAGGACACCATTCTTCGACGCTTCGATTGTCAAAAGGACTCAGACGGCGCGGTACTACTCATCACCAGGCTAACAAGAATCTTCGTTCGGAGAGCGTTTGGGATCCTCGAGGAAACTTTCCGCTTCGAATTGTGCCTTTTATTGGTCTTTCTGGACAACAACTCGTATCCGAATGGAGGCGGGTGTAACGAGCTTCGCTCAGGTCAAATTGAGTCTGAGAATTCAAGAGCAAACGCTGTAGAGCATGCTATGCTTTTCGTGGGTTGCGGGTGTTGTTGGCTTTCGTCGTGGCTGGGGTCAGTCGATGGCGGAACACGTGGCTGCAGATTCGATCAGTCTGGCCTAATGCACTGTGTACGTGACTTTGGAATAGACTTTACGGCAACGACTTATGAGTGGTTGGGCGTCGGATTCGCATCGAAAGGCTGCTCACGACAAACCGCCGAAAGTGGAAGGGCATGAGCCTTGCAAGCCTACAGTATGTAGCAGAAGCTCTTGGCGTTACCGGTGCCCTCTGCCGACAGCACTGGCTCTGGGAATTGAAGTTCGCCAAAATGAGTACGGAAGTTTCCAGTGCTTTCGTCGTAGCATATTGATGCATGGTTGCTGGTGCTGTTAATGAGGACGTAGATGACACTTTTTCAGTATGAAGCTCCCTCGGGTATGTCGTTTCTCTACTGGAAAGGCGTCGACTCTTTAGATTGAAGTTCGTAGAACAATCTTTGAGACCATGATGCATGGAAGTGACATCTGTTCCGTTGACGCTGGCTGGATCACGTGGCAGAGTAGCCTCGACTCAGGAGGAAAAGGAAAGGATATTCAAATGCTCTGTCGTTCACACAGGCGTCAAGCTGGTCAATCCAGCAATCCAGGCGCTTGACGCCCGTCGATGCAGAAGGTCGCCGTTTGCGTGTCTGCGCAGGAGCGAGCGAAGAGTCATAAGCCGGAGTCATCCTTGGCGGCATACGACGAAGCAGGCAGAAGTCACGAGAAAGAAGTGGCCTCAGGAAGCTGCGAGGGGAGATGGCGAATTTCCGAAGCCTTATCTCGCCAAACCATCGTTCGGCACTTCATGACCCCTCTGTCGTCAGACTTAAGAAGTGCGGTAACTTTCGAATGTCCTGGTTGGTAGAACCAACAACCATCAATCAAGCTTATCCAACAAGGCTGACATTGAAGAGCTTCTTCTATGGAGAACCACTTCACGATCCTTGGCAAGTGACACAATGCGCTCTCGCGAGGCCGCTTCGCATATTTAAGTGACCTGAGAACCCCCCTTTTCGGGCTCCTCAAGGTTTCCTCGAATTCTCGACTCAAGCTCTCGTGGTGCTATGGAGGACCGCGCACTCATAAGTCAACATCTAATACAGCAATGGCCTCTACTACTCGCGCCGGATCCGATCCTGGACCATGGGATGTCTTCAAAGTCTTCGAGCTGATCAACTTGGATGCCGACCCGGAGAGAATCACTTGCGTGTACGAGTGGGATGGCCCCGAGGGAAATCTGATCCGATGCGACAAAGATATCGATGAAGGTAGACAAGTCCGCGCATGGAAGGACTTGCTCAATTTGCCGTGGGGAAGCGAGGACTCTTCCCTGTGGCGCGCGTCTCTTAACGGTGCTGCCACGCTGTTGAGCTGTGGCCGACACGACAAAGTGAGAGATGTCCAGACCGTGACCATGGGTTGGGCATCTCAAGCGAAGTTGCATGCGAACAAGGCCAGAGGGGATCGACTCTTGCTCGGACATGGCGAGCCTGCGAACGGCAAGGTGATTCATGGTATCAGGGCCCCTAGGCCACGATGTGCGACGACAGCATCGAAGCCAAGAGTCCTCAACGGGCTGAGAAAGACATCTTCTGGCTACAACACGCCGCTTCGTGAATTGCAAATCACTCCTCAAGCCGGTGACTCCGAGAAGTCGCTTCGTAAGGATTCTGCTCTGGACTCTCTTATGTCTCGGGCAGAGAAAGCACTGCAGAACTCCGGCGCGCAAGACAAGACAACCCGTCGTGAACCGGAGGTGTTCCAACTCGATGAGGATGTTCAGGCTGTACATGACGCATTATGGATCGATCCCCAAAAGATCCGCTCAGCGTCGCGAGCGGGTCCGAAGAGACTACGATCGCGAAGTGAGCCGGAAGTCCATATGGATGAGAGCCGTTTGATCAGCAATCATGCGCGTGCCAAATCCGCATCGATTGTTTTCCGATCTAGCGAACGCCAACAGGACAC
Source organism: Cercospora cf. flagellaris (assembly GCA_005356885.1). Taxonomy (NCBI): domain Eukaryota; kingdom Fungi; phylum Ascomycota; class Dothideomycetes; order Mycosphaerellales; family Mycosphaerellaceae; genus Cercospora; species Cercospora cf. flagellaris. The sequence goes on along the minus strand of RJLU01000005.1, from coordinate 2,545,777 downwards.
TGGAAGCACCATCTTGACATCGAATGCTCATGTAAAATCACCAGGGGAGGGGATTTTCGATGCCGAGCATGCACAAGTTGAAGTTTCTGAGCTGGAGACCTCCATCCAGCGCGAACAAGAGCTCAATTCTGATCAAAGATCTCTCAAGAACGTCCGTCAACCGAAATGGGACGTCGACACAAAACTACGACAGCAGACATACGCAGCCGATGTCAAGGACGAACTGTCTCCTGACGAAGTCGAGCGCCAACGCCATCGCGACCAAGCGAGACTTGAGGATGAGATCCGGTCTCACGTTGAGCAGGACCGTAATCAGAGCGGAAGCTTTGTATCCTTACCAGCACTCGCTGACTTTGAAGTGATTCAATCCAGCTGGAAAGTATACATGCAAGGCTGGATGGGTCTTCTCAGCCTGGATGATGACTGTGCAGGCGCCGACTTATTCGCAGCGCTGCCACGACCAGTGCTCGGCGAAGAGTTGCGGGCGAAATACGCAACTGAACTTTCCAGCGACTTCGAATACGATGTCAGCAACTTCTACAGGAACATGCCGGGAGGTGAAACTTTCGAGCGTTCTGAGATTCGCAAGCAACTGAAGCTGGAAATTGCAAGAGTTCACCCAGATAAGATCCACCAACGGTTTCCACTGGCCGGAGCAGATGATAGAGTGATGGAGTTGACAACCCGGGTCACTCAGGTCCTAACGATCTTGATCGCGTTAGTGTAAGGCTGAGAGAACTGCTGTGTAAAAGATGCAGATTCAACACGCATCTGCAGGTACCATAGATGTAGATATCGATACCCCATGGGATAGAATCCAGGTGCCGTTAGCTTCTTTAGTTGTATCTCGTCGGTGTCGACTCTGCGCTCTCCAGTGCCAAATAAGCCCATAACGTGCTTGCGCCTTGTGCGCAGGCACTATCCCGCCATAGGAAGCCGCGTAAGATCGGAAGCACCAATGTCCAGGTGAGAAGATTGATTCTGTGAAGTAGCCGTCTCAGCAGTGCCGAAAAGAACTCGCGATGTGGTGTCGAATATGCTGCCATTGATGCAACAAACAGTGCCCAGACAAAAATTGGGGCACAATCGCGGTCTCCTAGTATTGTAATTTCTTGTTCGAACAAAGCTCGCATTTGGGTCAAGAGCTGATCATGCCATGGATCAGACGATTTGACGGGAAACACAACCGAATTCGAGTACAAGATGGCAGCCATGCGAGTTGATTCGAACACGACTTCTGATAGGCGATCGTCTTGAGCAGGATGTAAATTTCTCCAGGACGGTAACGACAACAATTCATGTTGTACAGCACTGCTCAGCTCAGCAATGAAGAAGGCTTCATCACGACTCACAGCTCGCTCGGGCTGGGCAAAGTCGTCCAGTAGCTTGTCGACAGAGCTCAAGCGATAATAAACAGCACAATGCTCGTGAGTGAGGCCATGACTGACATGCTCATCGAAGTACTTGCCCTCAACATCGCCCGACAATCGTTTCAGTGCAGAATCCAGTGCCTCCATGTACTGTTTCGATGACCAAATGCTCGGAAATCTTGGTTTCGAAGCGTTGCCACTGCCATCGATCAGATCTGCCAGCGCCAATGTTCCTTCCAAGCTCGGCAAAGTCGTGAAAGTCCCTAGCTCCGGACCTTTCTTTCGTCGAACCAGTTGAGCCAGTGCTTGCCCATGCCGCGAATCACCTCCGAGCTTGCCAAAGAGATTAACCCAACTCAGAATGCGTACGTGAGGTGCGAAAAGCATCGGAACTTCTTTCACAACACCCAAATTCTCGATATCAATTCGCCATAGCGTAGAAATGGCCAGTAAAACCGGCTCGATATCCACATCTGCCAAATTGCCAAGCGCTTCGTTCACGAGACCGATAGTTTGGCCTCGATGGAGAAGCCGATTGTGCTGGATAGGCCTGCGCAAATGAAAGTCCTGTATGATGCCGCATGAGAAACTCAAGGAGTGGTACACAAGCGGATGCCGAAAGAAAGCCGCGACCCAGATGTGTTTTTGTGGTAGAGTCAGCCATGCACCGAAGACGCTTTCAAAGCAGAATTGAGCGAGTTCGGCTGCCTCGACTGATTGCTGCTGCGGGAAAGAGTCAATGACAGCACCACCGAAGACTGGCTGGATGGTCCTAGGGATCGTAGGTCTTGGCTTGGGGTGTCGGGCGATGAGAGTCTGTCGCTCTCGTTCTATGAGGGCTCGTGTGCCTTCTTCATCCGCAGCGCTGCCAGCTTGGAGGTTTGTCCGGTATCGAAGTGGAAGGGCATGTGTACCCGTTTGTGATTGTAGTGCTGAGCTTCCAGATTGTATGCTGTCGGCTTTCGCAGCATTGAGAGCCTGAGCCTTCAACTTCTGTCGCTGACGATTTACTCGTGCAACGTGAGCACGAGACTGCTTACTCCTCGCCGGACCCGGTTTCGTCCCATCCTCAACGAACAACCAAATATTCGTCGGACTAGCTTCAGATTTAGAGGGAGATTTTGCGGCGGTCGACGCTGATTCCATTCCGCAGATCTTCTCCCATAACTTTCAGAGATCATCATGAAGCGAAGGAAAGAAGCTCGCACAAGACGAGCTGAAAGCTTTCGTAGCCAGGCACAACAGTCTTGGCGATGCGGTGCGAGAACAAGCGAGAACAGTCCATGCCGAGAATCGACGTTCAGGTTTGGCTGACTGTGGCGTTGCGCCATGTTGCGCGGGACGCGAATTGAGGTAGACCGGTGGTCCCAATCAGGAATTTGCATTATCACGATATTCGGCTGCGTGGGCCGAGGATGTCCTGTATCGTGCATGGCACAAGCGTGCAAGCGAGAGGTGTGAAGAAGTCGGAAATGACGGAGGGTGACAAAGGTGAGTTGGTAAGCGGGCTCAACTCCGTTCGACAAGGTATCTGTCTCAGCTATGATTGTTTCCTGAAGTCCAACAACCATCTCATCTAACTCGTAATTCGTTAAGTAAAATATACAGTAGCCGGACTATGTGCAAATAACTTAGCAGATCTTGTGGTGAGTACCCTTCACAGGTCCACCATTGTTACCCTTCGACACTGCCGCCTCTTCGCCCATTCCGTTGGCAGTCGCGTTCTTCTTATCAGATGCCATGCCATTGTGACTTCCTTGGAACTGAAGTCCAGCAATGCCGGAATATCCCTTCACGCCAGTGGCCTTCTCAAGCCGGCTGGCCAAGTCCTCGGAGACTTCCCGGAAGATGGCAATCTGGCGCTTGATAATCTCTTCCTTGTGGCAATTGCCCATGTGGCCAGAGACATTCTCGACGAAGCGCGACTTCGCATCATCGTCGAAGACGTTCTCCCACAAGGCACGCGGCGCGTTGAAGTCTTCCGGTCGGATTTCTGACAGGAAGGTGACCGCATTGCCGGTGAAGTGGCCGTGGGTCTTGTCAAGATTGACAGGGCGCTCACGTAGTCCGACTGGCTGAATGGAGCTCAAATAGGCTGGTCGTGAGCCTTGGTTATTGAATGCCATTGCACCATCTCGCTGGAAGTTGGACATTCTGTATGGCACTCGAGGTGCGTTGACTGGCAGTTGTTGGTAGTTGACACCAATGCGGTGACGGTGCGTGTCTGGGTAGGAGAACAATCGTGACTGCAGGACTGGGTCTGCACTTGGCTCAATTCCAGGTGGCATGTGTGCTGGGTTGAAGGCAACCTGCTCGATCTCGGCAAAGTAGTTCTTGACATTCTCGTTCAAGTAAAACTCTCCGACCTTGCGAAGAGGGAACCTCTTCTGTGGCCACACGTGCGTGAGATCAAAAACATTGATCTTGTCGGTCTCCCAGAGATCCTCGGCTTCCTTGGGGGTCATCGTCTGCCAGCAGACATCCCAGCCTGGGAAGTCGCCCTTCTCGATAGCATTGAACATATCCTGCTGAGCATAGTCTGGCGAGTAGTTGGCAGAGTCTGCCTGTGTGATGAAAGCTGTTCCTTGCTTCGACTTCATGTGCATTTGTCCGTATACCCAGTCGCCGTTCTTGTTGACCAATTTCATGGTATGGCCAGCATAGCCATGCATCTTTCGCCACCCATCCGGAATACCACGATCACCCATCAAGATCATGACTTGGTGCACTGATTCAGGATTCTGTGAGAGGTAGTCCCAAAACATCGTCGAATCGTCCGCATGGGTCAAGTGTGAAGCTGGATCACGCTTCTGTGTGTGAATGAAGTGTGGGAACTTGGCTGGATCTCGCAAGAAGAACACGGGAGTGTTGTTTGCCACCATGTCCCAGTTACCCTCTTCTGTGCGGAACTTGACAGAGAAACCTCTGGGATCACGAGCACAGTCGTGCGAACCCGACTCTCCTCCAACTGTTGAGAATCGGACGGTGATCGGGCACTGCTTGCCAGCCTTGAAGATATCGGCCTCGCAGAGATCCTCCATGGAGTCGGTCGTCTTGTAGTAGCCATGTGCACCACCACCCTTGGCGTGAACAACACGCTCAGGAATTCGCTCGCGGTCGAAGTGTGATAAGAGGTCGATCAGATGGAAATCCTGCAGGAGCAGAGGTCCATTTTCGCCCACGCGTTGAGTCTCGTATGGATGAGCCACAGGCACGCCATTTGATGTGCAGTAAACTGTGTCTTCGGAGGACGCGTTCCTGTCATCGGAGTAGTCGCGATACAGATCGCCCTTCACACTGCCGTCTGGAGCGCCGTTTGTTGCTGATGGAGCCATATTGTTGGTATCGTGTTGTAGTTTGTTGGCGTGCATGATGAAGACTGAGTGGCGGGGATATTATAAGGGCCTTGCTTCTTCCTTCCCTCGTTACGTCAGGCCTCCGATACGGAACAGTTTGCTGCACTATCTAACAGCTCGCTTGGCTCCATATGTACCTGTGCGGGAGTCCTGCGATCAGTGATGAATGACGCTTTCTTGCTTACTCTCGCCGTCATTATTGGACGTATAGAGCCCGTGCAACCACGTTGCCGTAGTACGGAGATCGGGTTGTAGTAAGACATAGATGCCATTGGTTGTGTTGAGCGAACTCGCTGCGACTCTGCTGCCGTGAAGAGAAGCTGTAGACGTCAGTGAGGATCATAGCACGCCTCAGCAGGCAAAGTTTGCAGTAGTGCGGCTCTGTCGCTGGCCTAGCTACTGATCCGGCTAGAGTGCGGCGAAGTGATCGAGCCTCATCCGATGACAGGAGTCGGGTCCGATGCCCGGTGACCACTCACGGCCTTGTTTACGATACATCGACTGCCGCGCCAGAATACCTGGCGGGTTCCTGGAAGCATGACAACCAGCGAGTCGCCACAATGGCCATGAATTTTTGGACTCAAAAAACATTAAAACCAGAGTGGCCAGGACTGACTCGACTCCAGGCCTGACCGTTCGGTGGGCGGTGATGGGTGTGGCGTGGCGCGCGCAGCGGCTCGTCGTAAAGTGCATGCGAGCTCATGAGCTCACGAACTTCGAGCACAGGAACAACCGCAGGTCCTCGATGAAAGTGCTTCTCTTCGATCCAGACGAGGAGTCAAGTCCGCCTGCGCAGTGGCCATATGTCTTGTCTTGACTTGGAGGACTGGTGGTCGGTACCGCGACCTGGGTGCAGCCGGCACACTTGCCGAAACCTAATTGCTGTCTTGAGAGAATATATGTCAACCGTTGTCGAAACAATGTTTTACTGAAACATGCATGTCGAAGTTGGAAGAGGAGGAAGAGACGGGAACAATGGAGGAAAGAACTTTCAAGGTGAAGTTATTCTATTCCTTGTCAGTGACGATGCGGAAACGTCACGTCGGATATCGCAGGCTATCCGATCACACAAGTCTGATCTATACAAACGCTCTCTTGACTCTGTTCAGAGTGCAAACCCCAGAGCATTCGCAAGCTGTGCAAGGTCCAATATCGCAAAGCTTGTTGTTGCTTGCTGCTGATGATGTGCATATCTGCATGCGCAACTCAACTCGACAGCTATGCCCTCTAAAAGTCCTCGTCCTCGCCCTCGCCAAGCACATTCAAGTCACCTTCCTCGCCTCATGCACCTCTATCCTGCAGAGAACCAACTGCGCGATCAGAAACAACAGAGACATTGACGCGCTCGCTGCAGCTGAGATTGTGACTTTCCGCATCCAGGTAAGGTTCTCAATAAGCTCTTCTCGTTCCAGATCCACCAAGTCCTGTCCAGCGTAGTATGCTATGGTATCGTGGTACATTACCCTGAAGAATCGCGGTAATGTTGTAGGATGTCGAAAGGCTTCGAGACAAGCTGTCCAGAGTTGCGATTCGTGATCGGCTTCGTGTCGAGGAATGGGATGGCCGTATAAGCTTGACATGGTCGGTCGCGTGAGTTCTGGTGGGCTTGGTTTGGTTCTTGCCGTGCTTGGTCTTTCGTGAAGCTCGTGACTTGGAATGCTGGACTCCGAAAGGTCGCGATCCATCAGCTGCGCTGCTACGGCGCAGTTCTTGGTGGACGATCAAGTGGATGCAAATTCGGATATCGGCTACCACCCGCAAGGATCCGCAATGGAAACGCAACATCGTGTGAGGATTGTGCGTTCATGACCAGTTGTTGGCCATAACATGAGTGCTAGGACTCAAAAAGCTCGATTCCAGTCACTGAACCCGAGCAGTCAGGCGCTTCCCAGCGCAGCTCTTGTGCAAACACCTCCAGCGCCTTGCTAATAGTCAATAAAGATGGGTTGTTCTCTCAGATGGCCGCCTTCTCAATAGTCGTCGTACTCCAAGTGCTTCCTCCTCTCCTCGGCCTCTTCCTCGGCCATACGATAGTCGTCGCTGTCGACATCGCTGCCATTCTCCCACACTTTGTCGAACTCCGCATCCTCAGCCAGAGATCCGCCTCTCTGCTGCGGTATAGCCCATATCCCCTCTCTGGCCCTCTTGTGTCTCTCCCGATCCTCTTCAATGCGCTGCTCGATCTGCCTCTTGTCCAGACGAATCGCACCACTCGCATAGCCATGATGTCCTACATTTTGCGGCGTTCCTCTCACTGCAGCCTGGCCTTGAGGTGTGTGGTGATGTGTAGAATGCTGACTCTCGTGGACAGGACTCGAAGCGCCTGGCAGGTTGTCTCGTCCTTGCATAAGCTCCTCCAGTTCGCGGACTGTTTGGCTCTGTAGCACACCCCTGCCCATCAAAGCTTGCAGCACCTTCCTGACCACTTTGACGTTCGCTGCGCCGCTCCCATCATCTGGTGCCACGAGATCGATAATCCTGAGAATGTCCCGCTCCACCATGCGCACGTACACCCCCGCCTCGGAGGCGAGGCCGCCATTGGCAAGACCAGTCTTGGCTGCATCGCACAGGGCCGGCAGGAAATACATGATGTTCGCGCGAAGGTTCATATTGTTGCGTTCGAGCTGTTCGAGAATGCATGAGTGCAGGTCGTCGGCGTATTCGCTGTGTCTGAGGGCATAGTTGGCAGCTTTCGTAGCTGATGATGACGAGGCGGAGAGATGCTGCAATTGTGAGGTGAAGCGCATGCGCACTTCGAATGGATCGGCCATCTCGCTGGCGCGTTGTTGTGAGAGTGGAAAGCAACGAGCTGGACTTTTGAGATTCACTTCACGCTTGATGATCGGCAGGCGGCCCGCGATTGCGGAGAAGCAGGGGTGTGCACAATCGCACATGCACGTTTTCTTATTGTTGCCTTGGCTGCTTCAACGGAGTTCAATGAGATTGCTACATGCAGCTTTGTCAACAGCGTCAACCACATCGATTCACATATGGACTTCATTCACAATTCAAGTCTGTCGCCACAGCATTCTCTTGCCACGAAGTCTATCGCAAAGGAATTTGGCGCTTTTGACTTGAGGTGTGAGGTTCACAACGACAGGTGATAATTCCATTTTCTATGTCCGTTTCTGAACGACCAAGCTACTTGCGTTCAAAGAGTGAAGGAGCTGAACGAGCGCGAGAGCTGAGAGCCGAGAGCTCAAGGACAGAAAGGTAGCAATTAACTTACAGAGCTTGCCAAACATTTGCGATATGGCGGGTGCCGCACGCGTTAGTATTCGCTCCTGCAGGCAATCGATTGAGGCAGGTACTCGTTTTGGATGACCCCAGGACACGATTGCGGACAAAGATCGTGCAACGCGGTCTCGTCACCTTCGAACGAAGGTTGAGGGTCGGCTTCTTTGGGCACCGATCTTACGGACTGCCTGTTGTGTAGTTCACGCTGGGTAAACTTCGCTCCCAGCCCCGAGTCGGCCGTACAGATTGTATACTCCAGAGCTATAAGCTATCACTCAGAACATTCGCGACACGACGCTGACAGTCGTGCTGACCCAACAACATCGATGACAGCGGGATGAACCTATACCGAGCTTTTACAAGTCCCTGGGGTACGTCCCTGCGTTCTACGAGTCGATGGACCACAATTCGGTACACGGCGGCCGAGCTCGCTGCACGGAGCAATGTTCTGCAGCCAGACACCTTGACACCCTTCGCGAAGTATTCCTGCCTGAGGGTTCTAATCCGCTGGCAATTCTCGGTCGGCTCACTGGAACCGCGTCTCGGATCGTGAATAGTGGCTTGTTGAATATTCGCAGATGCTCGTTCTCATTTACTTGTGTGACGTGGGGATGGGAATCTGCTTGTCGTACGGAGGCACGGGAGGTACTCTCTCTCGCGAACGGGGCGCTGGATTAGTGGTCTGTTACACGACATGTGGCCACCTACGTGGAATCACGAGAGCCTATCTCGACCTCGCTTCGACTACCAATGCGATGCGCAGGCGGTGTCTGACCTCAGTGGCACCTCTTGACACGACAAAGGCGCTGGTATGGCAGGTTGCATTCTGTCGTTATCCGGCACGAAAGTGAGCAGCTGTTGACTCCACGCAGTATTGTCTGCCGGAGAGCGATGGCGGATGGAGTATGAGGGTCGCGAAGGGCCGTCCGGCTGCATGCAATGCACATGTGAAAGCCATGGCGGAAGTGATTGGTGGCATGTTTTCACCGCTACTCGGGCGAAGTATTGCAGTCGGAAGGTGGACGGCGTGCGCAGAGGTGAGAACGATGCGCGTTGCCGCCAGTCCTCCGAGTTCTTCCATCTCTCGATTGAGTGCATGACGAGCAGCAGCAGGGCGCATGAATGGAAAAGCAATCGATGCGCACACTCCCCTTGGTCGTTTGGAGCAGTGACGGCGGCATGACAAGTCGTCTGCGCGCAACGGCAGTGGGGTCTGGAAGCACCGAGGGGGTCAGAAGCAGCAGCAGCAGCAGTGGTGGGAGAGCAGTTCGCGCAGAGTTCTGTTGCCACGCGGGAACAGATGGGATCCCAGTTGTATATCGACCGGACGAGCAGCGGCACTGGCTGCTCTCGCTCCACGATCCAGCGCATCAGCGTGCTGGCTCCACCTCCACCACGCACGGCCGTCGCTCGGGACATAACGCGAATAGCCCGAGCGTCGTCTGTCTGTATATCTACTTCACCCGTGCCGTGGTCGCTGTGATCGATACATCCTGTATTGCGTCGTTGTCGCTCGAGCAGTGCAGCACAGGCAGAGTGTCCGTCGTGCCACTGCAGTTTCGTTTCGTGCGGCCGAGGGGAGGTGAAAAAAGCTTGCTAACCGACTCGTCTCCCTGGTGCAGCTCATCTGCAGCTCCCGGCGCACCATTCACCTGCAGCGCTACAACGGACGGGTACCGACCACTTGCGTCGACGACTACTGTACTGTGAGAGGGAGGCGACTGACGCCGGCCGCTAGAAGCGCGAGCAGCTGGGCGCTGAACCCTCGCACGAATCCCAGCGCACATTGGGCTGCCACGCTGTGTCTCAGAGCCCGACGACAAGGCTGACGACTATTTCCATCGCGACTTGACGCATTTCTGCGCTCGGCACCCGCTGCGCTCAAGAAGCTGTCGCTCGCCGCCGTGCAGCACGACCAGGTAGCTCCTGCTCTGTCGACCTGCCTGCCTGCCTGCCTGCGTCGGCGTGCAGAGACCGGTGAGCTCTCGCAGCAGCCAAATCGTGTCTAGTGGCGCGCGCAAACACTCACCTTCCTGCGGCCTGCCCTTTTGACGTCGTTTTCCACCACAATGCTCAGACCCTACCCGAGACATTCAACAATGCACCCACAACCACACCGCGCATTCACCACGCTGCCCCGGTAGCTTCGCCCACCAGCACCAGCACCTCAGAGCGGTCAACACGTCTGATCTGATCAGCCTCGCTTGCGCGGACGCTGCCGTCCCCGCCGTCGCCCGGGCCCAGAAGCGCAACAACACTCGATCCCCAAAGGCAGCCTGACCGCGAATCAGGCATCACCGTCATGTCTCCTCGCGCAAAGCCGGCCGAGGTCGCCGACTACGACAGCGACGAGAGTCGCATCGTTTCTGGCACGGAAGTCTCGGCGAAGGCCAGCAAGCGCTGCCCGCTGGACCGCTCCTCCTCCAAGGCGCCGCGACAGGGAGACCAACCAAGTCGGACGGCCGTTCCCTCGAAATCTGCAAGTGATTCTGGCTACTCTTCGACCCCAGCAGCCGCAGCAGGCCCCAAGAGTGCTACTGCTGCGGCGCCCAACACGGCGTCCCAATCGGCGACAAACACGTCGCACCAGAAGGCATCTACTGCAAGTCCCGCAAAGGGGAAACCCATTATTCATCGAGCGGACAGTGCACGGAGCACAACCAGAAGCGCCACTGTTTCCAACACGACTGCAAAGCTGAAGGACTGTCGTGACTCAAAGTGCCAACATCCAGAGTGCGAGAGCAAACGCAACCCGGAACGCCGGTATACAAACCCAAATCGCATGTCCATGCCGCCACCAGCCACAAATTATACATATCAGCAGCAATATGACTATGCTAAGATGCCGCCGCCATCAGCAATATCTCGGCCACGTGCAGAGTCCATCAGTCGACCAAGACCGCAGAGCATCCACGCACCAGCTGGCGTATCGATTCCTTACACATCGGCTCAGTCTGGACAACCACCATCAGTTTCTGCATACTATGGCTATCCGCAAGCTTCATACGGACAACCTCACCCGGTATACGGATCAACCCCTACGCATCAGTCCGCAATGTATCCGCCGCCATCAACAGCGCCAGCAGTACAGCCCACACCGTCTTCCCCTCTCACAGGCACATACCCTGGATTCCCAGGACATACGACGGCCAAGTACTCCGCCCGCACTGGCAACCCAGCCGTTCCCGGACTGGCCAATTCGATCACGATGCCGCCGCCAGCCCCAGCTTACAATGTCTCGATGGGCACCTCGGCTCGTGGCGAGCGTCGCGCTCTACCATCAGCTGTTACTAACAACAGACGGAGTCGCGGTGATGATTACACATCATCGGAATCCGAGAGCTCTGATGATGACAGCTATGAAGACGAGCGTCGGTACGAGCAATATCGGACCCGCGATGCAAAGCGCATCAGCTATGAGCCTGCACGATCGAAATCACGGCGGCGCGAATCTAATGTCGTTGTTGAAGACCCACGCAGGCCGACCGCAAAGAAGTACCACACGACATCTGAATTACCAACGAGAAGGGGAAGCCACAGGCCATCATCATCCCGACCAGATCTGGCGTACAGGCCAAGATCAGACCCAAATGATCATTACCTGTCATCATCCGAGCATTATGATTCAGGCACGACCTCCAAAGCTGCCGTAGGCGATCGCAGACACACCGAACGACGCAATGCTGTGGACAGACACAGCAGGAGACCTTCAGTCGCATCATCCTACGACACGCCACCGACTTCGCTATCAAGCGGTACTGCCTATGCCCAGGCCATTGTGGAAGACAAGTACGGTCGTCGACGAGTGTACCTTTCAAAGGAGGAAGTCGATGCTCTCACCCTACAACGCGAACGCGAAGAACGCCGCGAAGGACATCGCGACCGTCTGGAGGATTCGATCTTGCAACAAGAACGCATCGAGAGGTACCAGAAAGACATGTCAGCTGGCATCGAGCGGCAAAACTTCACAGCGGCCGATATCAAGCAAGCAAACCGCAGGTCCACTATGTCTCATGTTTCCGGTCGCAGCCACAAGAGCACCACTTCGGGTTCGAAGCTCTCACGCGGCGGTGGGTTGATGATTGAGAGCAACGGGACCGTTCTGTACCTCGAAGAGGGTATACAAGAGATCGCTCTCAAGGCCGCCGACGACGGTGGTACTCGTGTTGTCATCGGATCGGGTGGCCGCGAAACTTCATACAACGGCAGCAAATCCAGCGGAAGCCGCGTCGGTCGACCACGGACATCTCGCAGCCGGACTCTACACGATGAGGGCGGATACGAGAAAGACTACTGATGAAACACGCACCAACTCATGATCAACGAATATGGACATCCCTCCTCAAGAGGATGCATCAACTGATGCTATCATTGGCCTAAAGGTCAATGCAGCAACGACTCTACGAGATTTACACAGCCTTTGACGATTTTGGCCGAACGACCATCACACCTCACGAAACTTTCACCTTCGATCTTCCGACATCTTCCAACATCCTTCAGCATTTTCCAGCATCTCCTTTGAGCGTTTCCTGGCGATTCAGCGATTTCTTAGCTAGCACGGCGCTTTCCTTCCAAGCAGCGCATTTCTTCATCTTCTTGTACTGGATACCCGGCGGCCTCACATGCTTACTCCTTGACATCCTTTTATCATCGACTCCAGCTCCACGACCGCTGGGCGGCAGATTGGAAGCACTGGGAGCGACCAAAAGTCAAAAAGTACGTTTGTTTGTTTGCACGAAGGGCTATTCAGGGGCTGCTATTGTTGCAGTCTATTTTGCGGTCAGAGACAGGAAGTAAGGGCACCAAAAATGGTGAGACAGCGGCCCTCGGAACAGAGAAGAGGAGGAGAGAGTCTTCCTCTTCATATGAACTTTTTGGATGACTCTTTTACTGGTGTTTTTGGCCCAATGTTAGCGATACCCCCAAATTATTTTTACGCATGCTGGCACGGTTCTGTAAGAGGAGGAATCAGTATGGCTCGCGTGGTGCTTGAGCATCAGATTGTTCTACTTTTTCTTCTCGCATTTCCCTTGCAGTCAGCACGAGAACAGGCGAGGATGTAATGGCAGGCGACGAGATTGTACGAGTTATGGCGCAAAGGACGAGCACACACGTCCACACAAACACGAGCCTCAAGGCAATAACCAAAAAGACCGACATCAATCAGTAGCTAGGAAGTACAAATTGGGAAACGACACACGCATTCGCCCCTTCCTTTTGCGATTGGGAAGCATCATGATCATTCTTTCACATTTCGTTCCATTCCATTTCATCATTGCTATTGCTATTGCCATGTATCTGCTTGGCTACACACTATGTATCCTACTCATAAACCCATCCGGGCGTTCGCTTGCCATCGGCACATTCAAACTAGCCCCATCCCATCATACACAAGACATCCCCATCGTTCGCGCCAAATTTTGCGCATCCCAGCCCAAACGCCTTCTAATGCCTAAGACCGCTAACGCCCAAGAAAAGGACGATCTCTTTGCTCCATTTTCCAGAAAATTCTTCTTCGTGCGTGCAGCTTTCCGTCATGCAGACTTCGGGCCGAGGAAAGGTGATCATGCAGAGCTGCCCAATGATGAGTTCATACTTTTTGTTGTTCCATAGCACACCACGAAAGACATTATCGTGGCTACAGTAGTTTGCGTGTCCCAGAGATAGAATTTTGGTTTTTTATTTTCGTGTTCCGACAGTCCAAACGATCCGCTGCCAAGGATGAGAGTTTCGTCAAATCTCACCCCACGGGGACAAACAGGGTGTACATAGTTTCCAACACCTTAGTGCTGACAGTCTCACGGACTCGTAGTTTGTCAGCGCTTTGTGACGATCAAACGTGGCGTGGAGTATTTCGTCGCCCTTGCGCATGTTTCAAAAGTGCACAACAGACTGCGCCCTCGTGCAGGTACAGTTGTGACAAGCACTACTGCAGCTGACATGTAGACAGCTTTCATGTGCGACGTTTTAATCCAAGTCGCTGTCTTGTCCACCACGCCTGTAACCGCCCTTCCGCGTTTCTTTCTTGCGAGGTGAGCTCTGTCGGGTACGACTTCTCTCTGTTCTGGTACCGAACTCGGAAGAGTATCTTGGGTTGTCGCTCGCGCGGGGGCGGTACTCGTCGTAATAGCTTGCGGTCCTCGTGCCTCTCGAGTTGGACTCAGAGGCAGTGTAAGCTGTGCTGAGGGTCTCTGATTCCGGACCAGTACCGTAAGAGAAGTCTCGCTTTCTGGGACTAGCAGAACGAGAAGCGGATCTGTCACGGGCGTGGTGTCGGGAAGAAGAGTGTTTGGATGGTGAAGCAGATTTGCGGACATGTGAAGGTGGCGGTGGTGGTGCTGCTTCGCGGTTCAGAGCTGCTGCTGCTGCCTCTGCTTCGCGCTTCCAGCGACGCTCCATTTTGGCAGCTTCGTGGCGCGCTCTGCGCTCAGCACGGGCTTTGTCCTTTTGTTCTTGAGTCTTTGGGATCATTGGCTGGTCGGAGGACTCTGTAAGAACAGTCTCGGTCATGATGTCGGAGCGATCGGTTTCGGTGTAGGCCGTGCTGTCTGCGATTCGGTTCATGCCTCCAACACGAGCTGGCTTCTCCTTCTTGTACTGCTTGATGTCACGGTCCCGGTATCGTTTGGAATGATGTCCACTGCCTCCGTCGTACTCGGTCATGACTTCCGTCATGCCATCGGTGACTGTTCGAGTGCCCAGAGTGTCGGTAAAGTCATCGCTGTATGTGACAGAGTGTGTTCCGCCCCATCCTCGCTTTGCTAGAATACCCTTCCTGCCTTTTTCATCTCTGCTGACGACAGATCGTGCCTGTGACTTCGCCCAAGCGTAGTGCTGTGTGCCTGCAATAGATCTGCCGCCAAGTTTCGTAGACTTGGTCGCGTTACTCAGTGTCTTTCCGTCCGGTCCCTTTCTCCTCAGCACAGTCGATTTGTAGTCGTCCCAGTCGCCCTCCTGGAAATGGAAGCCACCGTTCTTGGCCCAGAAGAAGAACCAAATGGCAGCTATGACCATTGCTGCCCCAAGGAGAGCGAAGAGGGCAAAGAAGCCTTTGTTGTTGAAGGACTCTGGCGGAGATGCTCCTTGGCCGTGAACGACCCTGTCTTCCCGGCGAGCGATAGTTCGTGTCTGGAGGTCATGTTGTGCGATTGGCGACAGGGCGGAGTCGTCGCGCTTGAAGAGATCGAGTTCGTTGGAGGATAGAAGCAAGTCCGGAACAGCATCTTCGCTCTTGACTGCGCGAGCAATTGTCACGAAGCCGTCCACGGGTGCCATGTTGTCGAGAAGCTGTAGGCCCGGAGCCTCAGCGGAATGCGGGGTGTCGCAGTCGGCGGTGGGTCGTCGATGGTGATGTCCGAGCGAGCACTATGCGATATTCAGTGTGGGCGTCGTAGTGATGATGGAGAATGAGTGCAAGTGACTTTCCGATGAGGGTTGTCGAAGTGTGCTGTGCTGGTGTGCTGGTGTGCTTCGTCTTCCTGCCACCGCCCAGCCATCTCCAACTCCGCTCCGTCTCAGACTGTTTACCATGACGCACCCACCCCGGTCGCCCAGCAACGCCGCCAAGACTTGCTATTTTCGCGTCGCGCTCGTGAATGCGCTTCCGACATTGCCATGCTACGCAGCATGGAAAGTTGGTCACGGCGAAGAGATGGCAGCGCTTCTGCAATTGCATGATCTCGCGATTCCTGGGCGACCTGACAAAGCGCTCCGCCTGGATGGCCAGCCACTGAGCATTGTCGATGAAAAGACATTCAATGCAGAATGCGATTCTTCAGCCTTGACACCTGCAATTGGAGTCGCAACAGTGCTCTACAATTGGTGTCCAGAAGCATTATTGGCACTAATAGACACGAAAAACTGGTTCTCCTTCACCTGGACGCTGACCATCAACCAAGGCGAGGACAATGAGACCAAGTTCGAAATTGGGCGCATTCGCCAGCAGGTCACCATAGGAACTCTGGACAAAGAAGGGCTGTGGAAAGTCATGGTAACTTACAACATGACCCCTACGGAACATGAATCAACGGGAGACCCATGGCAGCCGAACATCGAGGAGACCATGGTCGACGACAAGAACGTCGAGGATGCAGCTGAAGTCCATCGATTAGGTGTCTCATTCGTGAAAGACATGATCTTGCACCGCCGATGGCTCACCGGCAAGAAGATGCGGCATGAATTTTTCGTCGAGTCCCCTCATATTGGCATGGATCCTTGGGAAGATGGAACGCGCATGAACCCTCGCTGGTTGTACGAGAGCCTTGACTTGTCAAAGTGCTCGACATGCAAAGCACCCGCCGAAAGTAGCAAACCTCTGAACCGCTGCGGCCGATGTGGCACGGCTGCATACTGTAGTGCGACCTGTCAGCAGAGGGACTGGCCCGTTCACAAAGCAGTCTGCACCATGTCCATGGAAGATCGTGGCAAGGCCCTGCACTATTCACAGCACGGAGGGCTCGCGAATTGGCGAGACAGCATACAAGACTAGTGAGTCTCTTTCATATTATGCCTGCTGCTGCTGCGCCGTCGCTACTTTCATCGCTCCTACGCGTGCTTCATCTTCGCAGCGAACAATCTGCACCACTCATCCCACCCTCTGGGCCTCTTCCCATTGTCGACTTCAAGTCGTCATAGGTGCGGAAATGGAGGCCTTTCCCCAACCTGCACTATTCCAGGTAGGTTCTCAAAGGACAAGAGCATTGTATGTTGCTCGTGCAGTGTAACGGTGGCCTATTGGACAATGAATCCAACAGGATACCCACCACAAAGGCTTTGTCTGTGAAGGCTGAAAGCCTTTGTCTCTGAGTAGCAGTGAATGCACTTGCTCGACTTCGGATATATATTTCTCACTGAGCCTTCCAGCTCCGCGACTCATAGCCAGACACTACAACCCACCGACTCTTCCTCAACCGCCAAAGATTCCTGACGAAGTACACCCACTACCGTCCTACCAGCTCCCCCACAGAACACCAGAAGGAAGCAGCAGGCTGCTCTCCTTCCAAAGCCAAGACACAACATGAGTTCTAACACCATGGCATCCAACCCTGTTAACACACCGGACACCATGACGCCCAACTCTGTGGACACATCTGACGCGAGTGTGGAACAACCCTCTCTTCACCAGATCATCTGGCAAGTCAAACGCAACCGCAGTCCCTATGCCATCCTTGGCCTGCAACCCGAAGCTACCGAGCGAGAAGTTACAATCGCCTACCACAAACTGGCGCTACTTCTACATCCAGACAAATGCCCAGATGAAAAGCAGAAAGAACTTCACACTCAACTCTTCGTCAAAGTCGATGAAGCCAAAGATGCGATTCTCAACCCCACTGCATTCGGCTTCGTCGATGGTGAGGAAGAAGTGAGCATCCAGACGACGAAAAGCCCATGGCGTAACCCAATGTTTCGAAAGAAGGGAGGCAAACGCGGCAAAGATGTCACTGGATGGGAGCCGCGTGAGGATGGAAACTACCACTGGGTGCCAAAGCCGAATAAATATAGGGATGACGACCCTGTAGTACCAGATTCATGGGACGATCCAGAGCCAGCCGCCGAATCTCAGCCCGAACAAGATTCCACCTTCAAAGCCCATGTAGAGGATGCGGACGACGAAGAAGAAGAACAACAAGAGCCTAGTGCAATCCAAACCCGCCCCGAACTCTGGGTCGCACCAAGTGGCAAAGAGAAGAAAATCCTCGGCATGGGCGAAATCATCCACGCACCGGTCCCCATCGCTAAAGGCTGGGACATTTATTATGCTCACCGGTACGATGCTCACCAAAAGCAAGAGTGGAAACAAGAAAAGTTGGCTTTCACATTCGCCAATGCTGCCGAGGACGTGCACAGAGCTGAATGGTGGGAGGAAGATGGTTCAGCGATGTTTGAGGAAGAAGAAACAGAGCGGGCAGTTGAGCATGAGGATATTCTTGAGGAGCATGAGATTCCGATGTATGTTCCGTTCAATCTGGGAGACTGGCTTCCGGAGTCGTAAATGGGGGAGTAGAGGATATGTTTTTGTACATTGTTGATGGCACTGCATAATCAAGCCTCGCATGAGTAGTGGACAGGTGAAACCAAGCACCTGAACACAAAACTAGTGGAAGCAGTATTGGTTGAATAAATTTTTGAATTTCTCATTTCGTCCGCGTCATTTCGTTCGTCTATCTCTTCTCCGATGTCTCCCGCTAACTGTGGCCTTCAAACTCGCTCCTTCTCCATGCTATCCGACTTGCCTGGAAGCTGAGCTGTTCACTCGTCGACCTCGGCATGGTTGGTAGAAGGGCAGTAAGCAATCATCAGCACAATGGCAGAGACGCTGTATCTTCGGCCAGGCCCGAGCTCTCCTACACGTTTTCCCCGGCAGCAGTGATATCCCAGTCCCTTAACCGACTCTAGGTACGACCTCTTCTGTTGAGCATGCTGTCATCACTTCATCTATCATTCGCTTTGTGCTTCGCGTCTACATCCTCTGCACCGGACTCAAGCCCAATAATTGCATGCCGTTGTTCAACACAATCCTCGCGGCCTCGTACATTGCCATCAAGGCGACCTTTTTCTCGGGGCTCTCTGCATACATGACACTCAGTGTCTTCGCGTTCTTGTTGCTGCGATCCACAGCATCGTAGCAAGAACTGAGCAAGTGTGTCATCTTGAAGAGATACGTGAGCACTGTCACAGGCTCCTGAGTCTTGTAAGTGTTGAGGAAGACATCTGGCCATTGGGCAAGAGAGCGGATCAATGAAACGCCTTCCTTGGCCGTGATCAGGCTGAGATCGGCCTTCAGCATCTCTTCTTCTGAGACTTCTGCCTTCCTCTTGATAGAGCATAAACGGGCGTGCGAGTATTGCAGATATGGACCAGTGTCGCCTTCGAAACTGCACATCTTCTCCAGATCGAAGTTGTATCCGTTGACCATCTTCCCGCTGTAGTCTTGAACCATGATGGCGGAAATGGCCAGGGTATCAGCAGTGGCTTCGGGATCTTCGACCTGCTTGTACTTCTCCACGTTGCGGCGCATCACGTCGTGCATGAAGTCTTTTGCAGCGTCGAGACTGTCGGCGAGCGAGATGACAGTGCCTTTTCGTGTTGACATAGTCTGCCCTTTGGGATCCTTGACCATACCGAAACTGATGTTGCTACACTTGGCGACAACATCGCTGTAAGGTGGACCCATCAGTTTCAGGATAGTAAACATCTGCTTGACGTGGACATCTTGTTGCGATGCGATCACATAAATCATGTGGTCGAAGTGGTACTTCTCGTAACGCTCCAGATTGGCAGCCAAGTCACGAGTGAGGTACAAAGATGTTCCGTCCCTCTTCTTGACGAGTGTCTTGCCGAGAGTTGGAGCGCCGTGTTTCGTCAGGTCAACAATCACAGCACCTTTGCTGTCCTCGCTGATGTTTTTCTCCGCCAGAATTTGGGCCACTTTCTCCATGTCCTCAACCTTGACTGTTGATTCACCGCTGTAGTCGTCGAATTTGATGTTTAATCGGGAGTACATGCCTTCGTACGCCTTGATCGATTCGTCGCGGAATTTCTGCCAATTCCTCAACGCGTCTGGGTCGCCATCGACCATGCGCTTGAAGAAGCGACGAGCCCTCTCATCGATGCTGGGCTTGTCCACGAGCTCCTGTTGCACCTTCTCAAGCTCGGCTGTCACCTTCTGCAACTCCTGCTCTTGCTCCTCAGTCCACTTCGGTGGGGCAGGTGCTTCAGCCTCCTTCCCCTTCGCAGGCTTCTTTGGTTTGGGAGGATTCTTGAGGTTCTCCAACTCCGTCTTCTTTTCCGTCAATATCTTCGCTGGCTTTTGTTCTTCCGAGTTATCCTGGTTGATCTTGACATATACTGAATTCAGATGCTTCACAGGGTCCTTGAGCAGCTCCTCCTCATTTCCGTATTTCTCGAAACCTTCTGACAGAATTCCATATTGCTTGCCCCAGTCACCGAGATAGTTCATTGACACGGCCTCCCACCCTGCGCGCTCAAACATTTTGATGAGGAAACCACCAATGATTGTACTCCTCAGGTGCCCCGTATGGAACTCTTTAGCCACGTTCGGACTCGAATATTCGACGATGATTTTCTTGTGTCGACTTTCTGGGTTAGAGGGATCTTCGAGGCCCAAGGTAGGGTTGAAGCCGTAGTTGCCCTTTTGCTGGTGAATCGCAGGAATGACGAATTTGGCAAGCGGTTCTGGCTTGAAGAAAAACTTCACGCTCGTCTTCTCGACTGTTGGCTTCTCGATGAGAGGCGAGTCAAACTTCTCGGCAATCTCAGCAGCCAGCTCGTCGGGTTTCTTGCCCTTCAAGCGCAATGCAGGCACAGGCAACACCAAGTCGCCATGCTTGAGGTCCTGTGTCCATGCCACTGCATTCTTGATAATCTCTGGAGCAGCTCCTGTGATCTTGTGCAGCTGGTCGACAATCACTGCTCGGTATATATCGACGGGGTTGCGCTGTGGATGCAGCAGTACGCCTTCTGGCTTCGGCAGCTCCGAGACGCCCAATGCCTGCAATTTAGAGGTGATTTGGCTGAGATCTGCCACTTGGCGATCATTCCCATTCGATAACGCCATCTTTGGAGGCGTCCAGGGGACGTATGTGTGTCGGTGGTGCGAGAAAGTGTTGAAAAGGAATTTCTGGCCTGGTCGGCCCCGCCAATGCGCTGCGTGTCGTGTCGCGATGGCTTTGGGGGATGCTGTGCGATTCGGTCGAGCGACGATCCAGAGAGTGCTACACGTGCTTGCGGGATTCGAGCAGCGCATGCACAAGGTGTTGAGAGGAGGTGATTAATGAGAGAAATTGTGTTCGCGACACGGCTCTGCAAACAGTCACTCTGTGACAACACTTTCTGCAGAAGAAGGCTCGACCCGCGCTATCCCTGCTCGCCAAGGCCATCCCATCTCCGCCTCAGCACAGTCAGCGCTGATGGAACTCACAAAGAACCAACAACGCGCTCGTGATACAACAACCGCCCGCGACAGCCTCAGGCCAACAGACACAATGTGCATAATGACTGGCGCAAGTCGTCACAGACCGATCACCGAATCGTCGCCGAAGTTCCTCACCGTAGCTGCACCGGCGTCCCTCTGTGCTCCGGCGATCACGGCGCGAAGTACACCGATGTGTCATTCCCAACCTGCAAGACCTATCACCGAATAGTGCAGCAAAATATCGCTTTGAGAGGCTCATGAAAGGTTTGGGACAAGCCAGAGATGACACCGCGACATATCCAACCCTCGTGGCGCCTCAGACGTAAGAGCGGTGATTGTGTGGTAGCTCTGAACATTCATCTTCGCTCAGACTCCTCCCAGCAGCTGACGGTGACCGCCGCTGAAGCAGATCCTGCACACTCAGGTCATCAGGTCCAAAAAGTGCTTCAGACAACGGGTCTAGATTCCAAGTCATCGCAGGGAATCGTCCTTATTACTGCAACGACCAGGTCTCCTGAGGTCGATGGAAAGTCGGAAGCGGAGGATCCGATGCTTTTGCTCGCTAATCGCCAAGCTCGCAAAAGGTGCTTGACCGAAATGCCGTCGCCGCCGCAGAGCGCTGTCGCGTGGATCGCAAAGCTTGATAGCATTTTAGTGCTGCAGGAATTTTGCTGCAGTGGCTGGTTCAAGTAAGCAGTAAGTCATGCTCGCGACCAGACATTTGGCGATTGACTGGAAACAGATCTCTACTATCGGCTCTCGGATGCCTTCAAGAACATCGCTACAGTGTCAAAGAAGGCCCATGTCTATCTGAGAGCGCGAATACTGTCGTCGTTGGCGCGAGGCAAACTTTCCGAACGTCAACGTGGAGTTCTAGCATTGAGACGGCATCTGCACAGATCGGCTTCGTCCGGATTCCGCGGACGAATGCCATGCATAACGCGCGCACGCGGAACCCACCATGACGCCGTCCGTCTAACACGATCTGTAATTCACAACCCTGTCAGCGGTCGCGCCTGCTTATACCTCGTGCCCAGGGCGCCTGTATAGGGATGCTCACGGTCACTGGCGCTTCCGACCTCCGCCAGGAGAAGTAAGTTTTCAAAATTGATGAGTGCACGCTCGACGTCAACGGCTCAGAGGGAAACTTTCTTTGGCCCAATTTCCCAATAATGATATAGCATATTTGTTCACACTTCAGCAACTATGCACCTGCCACACTGGGCTCCCTTCAAGCTTCTCAAGAGCCCCTTCAAACCCGTCGAAGGGAACTTGGCACAGGCTCTCCAGAATTCCGGACATTGTCAAATGCTGTTCCGACCACAGAAGCCATCTCGGCTTACCATTTCCACAACCGTCTCAGAAGTGCAGGCTACGATCGAGGAGGATAAGCGTGAAGCCAGGGAAGAAGAGTCGATCATGCAAGCATACCATATTGCCAGAATTGCCCGTAGTCGACTACAGAAGGAAGCCGAACGAAAGGATCACAACTTGAGGTGCTTGGTCGGGCATGCAAATCTCCTGGACCATCTCGCGGAGACCATTGAAGAGGTCGAACCCGACTTCGACATCGATGATTTGGAGCCTTACATCGAAGCGCCTGTCATTTGTGACAGCGTGACGGCTAAGCCAATACGCCGCGGCCAGGTCGATGCCATCTTGCGCAGCATCGACCTGCCAGAGGATGCTGACGACGAAATACTCGACAATGACGACGAAGATGAGGTCTACGACGAGTCTGATGACGACCTCGATGATCCTCCGACTCCACCATCGACTCCAGAGCAGGCAGAGTTTGGCGGAAAGCAAGACTATAGCGCCCTCCTGACGGGATATGGCCTCATTTCCAACGTGGAGTTCTCGGTGGAGTCGGATTATGGTCAGAAAAATGACTCGTGTGTCGTCGCCGAGCAGTCATGCGTGGATTGGACCCCGCCCAAGACTATTCGGCGGATGAAACGGTTGCCCATTATCACCATCACAGCTCTTGGTGAGGACACTTGAACGCAGATCAAGTAGATGCCATCCATCAAGGGATGGCATATCAACAATCTCAACTCCTTACTTAGCGGCTCAATCCGGATTGGACGCTGTGAACCCTCTTCAGGATGTCGCATCATCCCATTTCTCTGCACCCGTGTGGCGCGCGTCTCCCGGTCCAGGTTTACCCGCCGACACGCCTCGCGCAGTAAAGACTGCAGTCAAAGCTCATTGCTAAAGGCCTTGCCCCCAACAGCTCTAGATCACGGACCATCCAGATTCGAAGAAGGCAGAGGCTCGATCCAAGTATTCTTATCCCACTCAACATGTTCCAGCCACTGCAGGAACTCCGCATCGTTGCCGATCGGAAAGTACGTCGACGATGAGTCGTCGTACGCCGCTGGCTCCCTCGATGCTGGCGCTGATGACGGCAGTGGATTTGGGGACAAGATCTGGTCCAGCACCCTCGATAGAGCTCTGCGACCTTGATCACAAATGAAGAAGTTGCCCTCTCCTGGCCCGACTGCGGAAAGTGCAGAAATGAAGACGCTCAGGTCTTGGATAGTCTCCGAGCGGGGCAGAAGATCAGGTGTCCATTGTCGTGTCCGTTCTTGCGTGAGCAGCTCAACTGCGAGCACACCGGCAGCTGGCAAGCCGTGTAATGCAAGCTATGACATTATTAGCACTCTTCCATGGCAGCTTCTTCAGATGTATAAACAACTTACCAAATAAATCAAATCTCCCTGAAAATCTCTAAAGAATTCCTTCTTTGACTGCGCCAGTAGGACCATTTTCAACATTCTTCGAGCAATCGGAATCAGCTTCTTGGTATCAGTGCGCAATCTACTGACCATTGCTCGTTGCAAAAGAAATTCTGTGTGCGCTATCCCGGTATGGATGCAAAAGTGCACCAGTCGTGTCGCATCTTTCACTCTATTCACCGGAAATCCCATTCCAAGATATGTATTACCTTCGCTCAGAACCTGTTCGGGTGTAATGCACATGAAATCCGGAAGGCTCTTGTGGAGGCGTTCCATTTTCACTCGGACCTGCTCAGTCTGTTGCGCAATGTCCTCTTCATCTGTGCCAAGTGCGATTTCGAGAATTTCTTCGCGCAGACTAGCTTGTTTGAACCAGACGCGCAGCCAAGTGTTGCGGTGGAGGTGGCCGCTTGTGTTCCAGCCATTTTCGTCGAGCTGCGACAGAGCAGCCTGTAAGTCAGCGCCCTCGGAGACGACTTCTTCATCAGAGAGATCCAGTGGCGATTCCATTTTGCAATATCTGTGCGATAATCTCGGGGGCCGACCTAGGAATGTGGCAATGGTTTTGTCGTGACCGAACGCAGAGATGAAGATCTTCTTCCGTAGCTCTGAAAGGAAGAAAGGTGTGTGGGCATCGGGTTTGTTGCCTTGATGTAGACCCATAGCCACGACAGCGTCGCAGACTTCTCCGGTTCGTTGCCAAGCAGCGTAGTGTGCATCGCCTTTGATGCATTCTACCAGAATCAAATCCTCGTACATGAAGCACAAGTAGATGTCGTTAAGTACTTCGCATTCGTAGCAGAAGCAAAGACAAAACTCCGATGCTTTGCGCATACGATCTGCAAATGTCGCTCGATCGACATAACTCTCTTGTATAGAGTCGAAAATGGTGTCCCAGTTGCTGAGGTTCACAGCAATGAGTCCCACGAGGCTGAGAATTATGCCAACCACTTCCCAGCGTAAGTGCTGACCGGATGCAGATTTGGACCATTCTCTGGCAGTCATGTCGCCGTGGACTTTCATCGACTGGCGGGTATTTCTCCACACCAGTTCAGACAGCGCAAGGAGTTGTTCTGTCTTCCCTTCTGCGAGCACATCTCCGAACTCGGTCCATAGCTCATCGATCCAGATTTTGAAGATCGGCTGCATGATCACGAGGCCGTCGCAGAGTTCGAACCATCTGCCCATGTATTTTCGGTACACCGGAAGATCCTTGAGCATAGAGAGAATCTGAGCACCTTGTTGTATTTTTTCTGCGCTGGTCACTGGCAAATCTCTTGCTTCATCGACCTCCGGTGTTTGTAATATACTCGAATTCTCCTCGTAGACAGCCGAGTAAGATGTAGCACCGAGATATCCAGTCTTGCTGTCTCGAAAAGACATAGCACTCGCAGGGCTTCTATGTGAATCTATCGATGAGATCCGTGAGCTGCCAGTTGCAGGCGACACCATCTGTACCAGAGGCGATCGTAAGATCGGCGATTGGCCAAGAGAAGTGCCGTTGACATGCAATAGGGCCTCTTCCTGGCCTGAGGTCGTATTTGCGCTTGACGGCGGACTAGCTAGGTGATTCGGGCGTTGTTTGTCGAGCCTTTCAGTTGGGTAGGGTACTTGTGGTAAGGTTCGAGCGGAACTACTCGTGCGAAGTGGACCTGCTCCAGAAGACATGCGAGGTTTGGTCAAAGGTGCTGGGTGATAGACGCATTCACTTTCTTTGCCACGACGGGCGCATCTTCCACATATCGGCGTGCTGTGATCGCAGCGCAGCTTCCCTCGCCGACACTGTCACATTGTCAGCAGATGTGTAGCAGAGCAGGTCTCGGAATCATACTGGTTCACAGCTGAATAGCTTCCTATACTGCAGTTAGTCATCGACGATACGGGCTCCGTGGCAAGCAACATACCCGTTACGTCGATAGGAGGGGACCAAACCAGTCTCAACAGTTGTGGGCGGGACATTTGTCGCAGGGCCATTGGCGCCAGACAAATCTGGTTGGAACAACATGGTCCGTGGTAGGTTCAGCTCCGCATTGAGTACAAGATTTCCAGCACGATTTCGTTCTTCCCGGTGCTATCGCAACCCAGCGAAGATCGTATTGACGGTGGAGGTGAGCATGCAGGTGCGGAATGAGGCATTAGCTTAGGCTGCCGTGTAGAGACGTGATCCTGGACCACTTTTCGAGTGATTAGCCGCGTTCACCGTTCAGGCCAGGCCGGTGGCATGGATGAAGTCTACTTCAGGCAACAAGAAAACGTGGAGGAGGGCCAGACAGAGTGCGGTGTCAGTGGCTAGTCATCCGAGGAGCGGAGTAACGTGGCCAAGACGCGGCGTTCGCGATGATTCGCATCTGCCGACATCTCTCCACTTTGGTAGCCGCTTCGAAGCAGGCTTGGGTCGTAGCATCACTAATCAGCGAGGAAATGTCAGTGTATGATCTTGGACATCTCTCGAGGAAATCATGGCTGCTTTCTAATGACATTGCAAGTGTGAGGGAGACAACATCGGAAGCTGTCGGCATTTGAAAAGCACAGACCAGCCGAACTCCGAGTGCTGAGTTCTGAGGTCTTCCTTCCCCTTCACCTTCCCCACACCAATGGCCCTCAGCTATACATGTAGCTCAGAATGATGCTGCCTGAGTCACCCCATCCACTACCACACCGGTTCTCCATTGGCTATTCCGGCATCGATCCTCCGACGATAGGGATTAAATCAAGCTTCGACGCGGTGAACAAGAACAGGCATCGAATGCACCGCGCCGATCCAAAGCAAGCGATCCAAACAGACCCCAGCATCGCGTGCTTGCAAGCACACAACCACTTGCATTAAGAACGTCCTGCGGTCTGCCTCGCCGAACACACAAGCTCGAAATCCGAGCATGCAAATTCAGTCTAGTAGCAGCCACAATGAGACGATGTTGTGATGACGAGAAGTGGCTCATCGTGACTCCGAAGTATTCAGCTCTCTGTTTGGTCAATTCTACCATTTGAGCATGCAAGTAGTCCGAGTCATCATGCGTGTGAGGGATTCAGCCCTAGACTAATGAAGCCACGCGAGAGCTGTGGTATGCTCGGCGTTCGCTTAGAAACTCAATGCATTCCCATGCGTAGTGGAAGGCTGCGACTTATGCGTGTTATTGTGTTGCCTGACCATAGATCAAGTGATAATTTTGGAAGTACATATAAGCAGAGTGTGAGGTCTCCCAAACAGCTTCTCATCATCATCATCAGCCGCACAGAAACTCAATTCAGTACCCAGAGTGATACATGCCATTGAAACAAAACCTGACATTTACAACTACAACAACAAACATCACCATCACCATCATGTCTTCTCAACAACAACAATCCACCCAATACCAACGACAGACTCTCGAGCAAGCATCTGGCGACAAATCTCTCCCATCATACCGAGACGCAACGAAAGGACAATCACCAGTCGATGTCACAGAAAAGGAGATCGAGATCGAAAGCGTCAAGAAGCAATCGAAGCTGTCTGCATTGAAGTCAATGTTCAAGGAGAAGCCAGGATCATCAGCAGGGCCATCCGGTAAGTTCCTTCTTGCTCTGGAAAAGTACAAGGCCACCATACTGATAGATCCCAGACAAGCAATACAACTACATCGTATCGAAGAATGGCGGCGAGGATAACTTCCCTTTCCAGCATCGAAACCAGATGAGATTTGGATGCTAAGAGATGATTGCTTTGGTTCAGGCTTTGTTATGTTGATACATTAGCGTTTAGCATCGCTCGCTTCTTGGTGGACTCGGGAGGTTGGGATAGTGTCGCCACAATGGCTTGATACAATGACAATGCTAGGAGTCTGGAGTTGGAAGCTGGGATTTCATGACCTTGAGCTCAGTTGCATGCAAATACTGCGTGCTTGAATATATCTGAAATCATTCATTCTCATCGATTCGTCATTGCACATACCACCCGTGATCAACATCCATGTACTTGACATGCTCGCTGCGTCTCAGATTGTTGATATCCCTTCCGACCCTCATCGCTTGCTCCTCTACTTCCAGCCATATTTGGGCTTTTCTTTGAGCCACGAGACTTATGTGATCGGCCTCTTGCTCCAGCACAAGCTGAGCCAGACTGACGTGTTCCGTGAACTTGTCGAGCAATGCCCTGCGGAAGCTAGACATTTGCTGCCGCGGTAACAGGTGCAATGTTGCGACGTTTGGGACCCAGCCTTGCGACAGATTGAGGTACAAGAAGTTCTTCCAATTGCCTGCCCAGATACTGGTCGTGGTGGATTGGTGTGCCCAGGTGTCATCGACCTCATTGGTTGCGGGATTGAAAGTCCACACGAACGACAGTGCCGCACACCAATCTGTGCATCCCTCCAGATCGAGCCATCTCAGACTCAACAAATTATTGCTGAGTTGTCGAAGTATCGCTGCTGGCTCATACATATCTTGATCCAGCGCAGAGTAGTAGTGTGAGCCGCCTGCGTGCACATCGGGTCTATGCTGACTCGAAACGGTGGCTGTCGCTAGGTTCGGTGTCAAGGTTGGTCGTTGCCAATATGCGAGCGATAGATGCGTTAGACTGGGAGTATGCCTCGAAAGGGCCAGAAGATCTCGCCAGGATACGCCCGGTGGTGGATGAGAAAGTGAAAGATGCGTCAGACTGGAGAAGCGAGCGTCTGGCATGCTCATGCTTAGAGCAGCCTCGAAGCTCGAATCTTGATCCCAGGATTCTGCCACGGCATCTGTTGTCGATTCTGCCGACTGGAGCATAGGCTTCTGTTCCTTTGCAAGCTTTGTAAGGCGTGGTATGGATAGCCCACCGCTGCCGATCAGACCGGCAAGATCGAGGTGTGACAATGGTTCCGTGCCGCTTGTCAAGGCATCGAGTGTATTGATGTCTATCGCGGGTCCATAGAAACCGAGATAGCTCAGCAATTTGAGGCGCAGTCTCAAGGGCAATTCAGCGAGTATGGGTAAGTCCTGCTCGTCGAACATATCCCAATTTTCGGCAGCAGTCTTGAGTGCAAAGTGCATCAGACTTCCCGGTCGTTGATTGAAATCGTCATCATCGCTGATGCTACTCATCAAAGCGAACCTCCCGAGCTTCTCAGGCCTGTTACGATCAATGTCAGTTGTGCCGTTCTTCTTAAACCTCCTCTGTCCAGTTCTCAGTGCCAGAGAGCGGGTCCATCCTGGTGTCTTGGTCCAACTCGCCGGTGGGGCGGGGCCTGGGGTCCGGTTCGGAAGTCGTACTCGCGCAGCGCGCTTGGGTTTTGGAGGAGCACTCTCTGCGATTCCTAGGATGCCTTTCAAGGACGGATGTACTGACTTGTGGTTGGTTGCGCTCTCAGCGAGCTCAGCCTTCTTCTTCGCAGCATCTTTTCCTCCGAGTTTCCTCAGCTCACTGAGTTTCTCGTTGACCGAGGACTTGGTGTTGGCGACATTGGTGCTGGCAGCTTTGTTGCCACTCGATGTGCCTTGCAGTTGTTTCAAATAGTTGTTGCGTTGTTTCTTGGGCATACGCGCGGATACAGTCCAGAGCCAGTCCAGTCCAGTAGGTCCGCAGTCCAGTTTATATGGCCAGACACCGGAGATTGTGCACAGTGTGAGTCAATGTGCTATTGTTAGTGTGGCTGAGAGAGGTGTGGATTCGGGAACAGAAGATGTCATGCCCTCATCCGCTGTTGCTGACCAAGACAGATCGACAGCAACGCCAATGTCCGTTAGCCTTTGTTCTCTCTGACTCCCACGCAGTCGTCGCGATGTAGCATGCACAGTGCGGATCAGTAATCTGACCGCGACTCGACAAGTACCCGGAGACATGTCCGCCATCACGCTGCGCCCGCCAACCTTCTCACCCGCCAATCCTCCAGCCGACTTCAAGAATCCTTCGATAGCATGGCTCACCGAGACCTGGCACGTCACGCACTCTAGTCTCCCCATGTGGAAGAGCAAGAAGAATGTGCGCATTCAATACACGCCCTTAGACCCATCGTCGCCATCTATCGCGAAAGAGAACACGGACAGAATCGACGACGTGGTCACGTCGCAGCCGCTCCACGGCATCAAGGTCTCTACGATACGGGGCGTCGACAAAGTAGCAGGAACTGGCGACAGCAGAGGCGAATGGAACTGGCGGGGCAAAGGCTGGCTCATGATCGCCAGCAGCCATTGGGAGGTTCTAGGCTGGGGAGAAGAGCAGAACAACAATGGCAACAAGTGGGCAGTAACGTGCTTCGCGAAGACGCTTTTCACGCCTGCGGGCATTGATGTTTACTCGCAAGGCCGTGGAGGCGTTCTGCCAGAGACTCTTGAAGAGATCAAGACTGCGTTGGCACAAGTGGATGATGCGGACATTAAGAAGATGGCCACAGACATATTCGCAATCGTGATTGACGATTCGCGGAAGGATTGAAATCGACAGTACGGCAAACAGGGCCATATAGAATGCAATATTCGATGTAAATAATACAATAATCCTGCTCGTCGAGCTCGCAGACCTCACAATGCACTCGATATTGCACCTCTCTGAAGCTCTTGCTTCATTGGAACTGCTTTGGCCAGCAGACGATTTAGTACAGACTGTGTTAATTCCGCGATTGTCCATTTCTAATCAAAGTTCGAAGGCCGGCTTACCCAATGCTGGGCCGTCGTGTCTCCATACGAATTTGGCAGCCTGCATCTCTTCCTCCCGATTCCTCCCACGAACGAGCATAGCGCAATATGCGCCTCGTGGACACTCACAGCCTGAAGCTTGTTGAGTTCACAGAGGACAAGACACCCTATGGCCGATATGCTGTCCTCTCTCATCGCTGGAGTGACGATGAAGTCACGTTTAAGGAATTCCGGAAAGGACTGAACAGAGACAGCATTGGCTACCGCAAGATCGTTGCAGCTTGCGAATATGCAAAAGCTCAAAGGCATGCTTATATCTGGATTGACACTTGCTGTATCGACAAGAGATCCAGCGCTGAGTTGTCTGAAGCGATTAACAGCATGTATCGCTGGTGCGATGCCGTGATGCCTCAGAGCTTTCAAGTCTGTACTCACGTTGTACAGGTATCAGCGTTCGGCGGCATGCTATGCATATCTCCAAGACGTTTCCTACGAGGAAATTGCAGACGAGCTGATAATCATCGACGCGCTGAAGGCTAGTCGTTGGTTCGGCCGTGGATGGACACTCCAAGAATTGCTGGCACCCGCCGAAGTAGTCTTTCTAAATGCTCAATGGCGAGCCATCGGTAGTCGGCAGGACGACTACATCGCGACTGCCGTATCCGAGATTACTGGAATCGGTCTGTACGATCTCAACAATTTCAATCATCAGAGGCCAAGCGTAGCTCGCAAGATGAGCTGGGCAGCACGAAGAGTTACGACCAGGCCGGAAGACCTCGCGTACTGCCTGCTCGGATTGTTTGATGTCAATATGCCAATGCTATATGGCGAGGGAATGTGAGTCAAATCAATGAAGAACCTCGTCTCTGATGTTTGCGACTGCGGTGATTCGCCAGTGCTTGCAGCGAATGGAAGCGACTGTCAAATGTCAAATGTCACCAGAGAAACATGCTGACTAGAAGTCTCAGGCTCAAAGCTTTCATGAGACTTCAACAAGAGATCATCAAAAAGTCGGACGACAAGTCAATCTTTGCATGGGGATGGGATCTTCCAGGCGAGTTCGGACTAGCATGGTACGGCCTTCTGGCACCTTCGCCAGCTCCATTCGAAAAGTGCGGCGAGATCGTCGTTGACGAAGGCAATTTTGAGAACAAGTACCCATACGAGATGACAAACCAAGGTCTCTCGCTGAAGTCAAAGGCCGAGCTGTTGGGCTCAGAGAAATATCTGATTGATTTGGACTGCATGAAGCTGTCCGCGAACGAAGACGGCCACCTCCGGCGGCACCGATGCTATTTGATCCTGGAGCCTGCAACGCCGGACGGCCGCATATTTCGACGCAGGCACGTCCATCGCACGATAAATGAAGATCTCGAATCGAGTATCCCAAGGATCGCAGAAGCCCTGTGGTGTGAGGAATCTTGATCAAGCGCGGACTCTGAGACTTGCCCCCCCCCCCCCCCCCCCCCCCCCCCGTTCCACACCTGCGATGAAGCGGATGCAGAGCGGTGTAGGTCGGTGAGCTAGCTCGTGGATGCGATCTCTCTGGACTTTCCAATGCTCTCGGAAAGCGGGGGCTATGCGGACGAGAATGCGAGACTGAAATACGCTTACTTTGCGATTCCCCTCGCGATGGATCCGCAGCTGCCTCGCTTCGAGACAGAGCGCGTTAGTATCGTATACAAAGCGGAGATACGAGGCTCTAAGAGGCACTGAACTTCCAAGGGCAGAGGAGCGCGGAGTCTCAATCCTGGCTTCTTTTTTGCTTTCCGGTAGTTGAGCGGTATCAGTGTCGCACGCGACCATACTATTCCATCGAACCTGGATGCGCTTCTCTTACTCCGACGGACGCCTCCAATAGCAATCCGAGTCTTCGATATAAGTCGAGCCAGGATACACAAGCAATATTTTGGAGAAGGAGAAGCATAAAGCCTGGAGGCATAATGCTGCGTTCAGTCACCAAACTAGGGGTGTGACGACCTCGAGCACTCCTTCCCGATCGACTTCCACGCCCAAGCGCTTCATGATCTCATATATCTCCTTCTTCTTCTCCTTGATGCTGCACTTCGTCCAGAAATCATGCTCCACCGTGACACGATTCAGCATACCAGCATTGGTCTCGCCAATATGCTTAATCCACTTCAATTGATCTTCTTCCCAAGTGTGTCCACGCTGCTGGTAAGAAGTGACATGAATGTTGCCATAAAATATCGGCAACGTCTCGGCACGGATCTTCTTGCTCACTCGGGTCAGGGCTGGCTGGTAGTACGCAGACACAGTGCCAGAAGCCGAATCCAGAGATCGAGAAACTGCGTCTACTCTATACCGATGGTGTCCACATTCAATGGGCAGGTGACTTTGAAGAATTTAGCTCGGACATGATGATTTTGCTGAAAACAAGCAGCAACTCACATGATTCCCTCTTGCTCCATCCCCTGTTGGCACTGTTCATCATCTCCAATCGAGCATCGTGTGGTGGGATATGTCCGAGGTGAGGAGTGCTTACGAGTAAGCGATAGACAACCACTCAACTTGTAGATCTCATTCCTCAGCTCGGCTGGCAGATCGAGAAATCCGGTTGGGGCAACGTTGCTTGAGCATCTTTCGTGCAAGGCAGGGCAGAAATTGAGGGCAGTATTCGCCATGATGCCATCTCTCGTGATCTCGTGCTCGAGATCAGCAAGCTTGGCCCTCCAGGGCTTAAGAGTCGTACGCAAGGCATCGATCTCACCATAGATACTGGTCATCTTGCCCTCCAGCTCAGCCTGGAGCTGCTCAGAAGCCGAGTTGATCTTCCGATGGACGTTCTCTTGTTCTTCATGCAACCATTTGCAGCGCTAGTACTTGCAGCTCTTGAGGCCGCAATGGGGGGTGGGCGTACCTTCGCTGCCACCGTCGATAACGATGCCCAATGCTGCCATGAATTTCCATACTAGAGGAGAACCAGACAAAAAGGCCACCATTTTTGGCTTCGACCGGTGAAGGCGATGAGCGATCGAGTGGAGCGTCGGATACTTGCAAGAAGAGTATTTGCGAGGCTTGCATTCATCGCACTGGCGTGCAAGGTGTCCGATCAATGTACTACCTAAGTTGTCATATGCATCGGTGCGCAAGGCTCGAAGTTGCTTTCGCAGCGGAGGGAATTTGGACTCGAGGGCCGCAACCTCTCACTTCAGACTGTCGCGAAGGAGAATGACGGGGTGAGTACTCGTAGACGCCATGGCTGTAGTGCTTTGGCGCTGATACACTACCTTCCAGAAGAGTCGAGCCGAGTTTGGAATCTCGTGGTGTCGTGCGAGTCTTGTCAAGGAAGAAGAGTAGGGTCGGATTTCAGGTCTCCACACAAATCGTGCCAAGATTCACAAGCTCATTCTTGGTGAATGATGAACAGGTTCTATATCGGGTGCGCAATCACTTGCGAGTCATGTTGCACACAAGCCCCTGCACAACCAATTGACGAATGATGTATGATCTGTGCTGTTCGTCCAGGTACTTGCCGAGCCACTGATGTACGTGCAGGCAGAGCATTACATGTAGCAGTAGAATTGCTCATGACAGTACGAGAGCTTGCGCGAAAGGCTCCAGAAACATGAGATCAAAGAGAATGTCAGACCCCGTATGTATCTTCCGGAAGTCAGTAGTCGTGTATCGAAATGTCCAAACCTGATTCTCAATGTAAGTCTGGGGGTGGTCGCTGTTCCATTGTTCGAATACCTGCTATTCCACCAGTCCACAGCAAGCGGCTCAAAAGCAATCTGTGCACAGCATCCCTGGGTCCTGAGAATTATGAGAGAAGTGATAGAAGTTGAGAGCAACCTCAATGCTGTATGCAGGAATTTCAAGGGGAGGGAGCATCAACGCATCCCGAACATTTGCTTTTCTGTCAATTTGCGTCTGTCTTTCTTTGAAAACGCATACTTTTGAGCCTCCACAACTTTCCGCTGCGGCCCATTTGTCCGGTCAGCTCAGTGGGAAACTCGAGAAGCATACAGCGGATTTTCACACACTGAAAACAGCAATACTTCTAGTACCAGACTGAGGGGCAAATAGAGCCCAGCTTCGTCCACGATCGTTCGCCCGTCAAGGCAGCACATTGCGATGTCCTCCGTCTCTCCCAACGCCTTTTTCCATATTTATTCCCATGGTGGACGATAGGTGTTCCGACGGTACCGGCTGATAAACAACAGAAGCCCCTTTTGGTCCACCTTCACCCCAAATTGAGCGAGCTTCTCCAGTGATTTCTCCAGCTGCTTGCGTCCGACATCCTCAGCTCGCTTCAGCTCCGCTTCTGAATCAGAATCGAAATAGTCCAGAAGTTCGACTTTGATGTCCCGCAGCATCGCTGCTTTTTCTTTGCCGAGATTCCTGATCCACCTGAGCATCTTTGCCCAGGATCCGGCATTGCCATCTACATAGACGGCGAGCCTCCCATAGAACATTGGCCACGTGTCACTTCGGACTTGTCTAGAGACGCGAAGAAGGGCTGGCTCCTTGACTTGGCGAACTTTGTCGGTGGCAGAGAATCGACTAGAGTGGCGGGTCAGCACTGACACAAAGGAAGACGGTCAAATGGAGGCAAGATCTTACATCGGTGGTCGTCGCTCATGACGCAAGCAGACGCGGCCTTCGAATGGCCCTTCGTCGTAATTGCACTTGCAGTTGCCGCGACGTTTTCGCGAACCCAAGCATCCGCTCAGGTTGTAGATGTAATTCCTCAGTTCCGCCGGTAAGTCCAGAAACCCAGTTGGCTCGCCAGTAGTACACTTGGGACGCAACAACGGTGAATAGACGAGACTTGGTCTCTGTCTGTACTCGATTTCGTCGCGCTCGATCTCGGCTTCGAGGTCTAGCATCTTGCTTTCGATACCTTCCAGCTTGATGAAGGTACGATCAAGTTGTTTTGAGACGCCATGCCATGCGTGTCCGCTTTGCCGATAATGTTCCCCAATTACTCTGTCAACTCGACTGTAGACCACCATTCGAAGAGTTCGCAATTGGCGGTCTTCGAAATCTTGGCCGACAATTGGTGGGCCTTGTGTGAAAAGGAGCTCAGCCCCATTGCCGTTGTACTCTGGTGGCATATGGCGGAGATTGAGGCAAAGCTGGTCCATCTTCGACTCGAGTTTGTTGTATTCATGTTGTAAGTTCGCGAGCAACCCGACTACAGGATGCGGAGATGGTGCAGCCATCATAGAACATCTGAGCTTAGTTCGTCGAGTTGGGCAAGGCGTTATCAGGGGTAAGAGGCAGGTAACGGAGGTGGCTCAACTGTCGCCATCCAAATTGTAGCAATGGTGTGGCGTAAATTGATTGTGAATTGGAAAACTAAAGAGCCCGAGGTCGCTGATAACGTAAGCAGAGTGAATACACGTGCGGCATCAATGGTGAATGACAGACCTAGTCAGTTGTCATAGCCTGCCTGCATAGGGTTCTTCAGAGGCCAATTATGATGTTTGATGGATGTATCAGCGCCTCAAATAGCGATTTGTTGAACATCCGAGCAGGAGTACCGCTATCCTGTCTCCATTTCAGACTGCACCTTCCGAAGCCGTTGTTGGAAGGAACAATGTGGTGACGCAACGCGACGCTTGTAAAGCTTCGATACTTGAACAGAACAGAGGGGAAACCAGACGTTGTGTGTACCGTCTAAAATTCAGTATGCATGTACCAAGGCTCGCAAACTTGTGTCTCGATGCGAGTTTCAAGGCTAATCTCTGTTTCTTCATTCCAGTACATGCCGCCAAATGATAGCCAGCAAGCAAATCAAAAGCGACATTGCATCGAGCCAACTTTCACTAACGGCGACCCCAGTACAACGTGTCCTGGAAGCTTGCTTTTCGATTGATCTACTTCTGTCTCGCTGCGATGCATTCTTGTGAGTCTTCACGCCCCTGCTGGAGTTCGCTTCTCAAGAAAGCACAGTCAAAACACATGCATCGGGTGCTGCTGCCTTTCGTACTCCAAAATGAGCGATGCCATTGCTATTGGACCCGTGACCAGAGCAAGGTCCTGTGCCGTCCGCAACGCTACACTCTGGGTTTCTTAGAAGCCCGCGTTCTGCCGTGCTTTCGATCTTTCGCGATTCGTTCATCCGCCCGGGCGGTCTCCCACAGTAGCTTCTTTCGAAAGCGTCGGATTCCGTTCGACTCCTTCCTCACCCCATATCCAGCGAGCTTCTTCAATTCTTGCTTCCAGTGCTTACTTACCTCATCAGTAATCGACCGATCCTCTAGCTTGAGATACAAATCTCCGGGAATGTCGATAATGTATTCTCTCAACATCGCAACCTTTGCTTTGCCAATTTGCTCGAACCAGCGCAACATCCCCCCCCCCCCAGTACGCATCTTCAGCCTGTACATTGACTTGGAATTTACGAAAGAACATCGGCAAGGCGTCATTCCGAACCTGTCTTGAAACTCTCGGGAGAGATGACTCGCTCCATGGGAGAGGTTGATCGTCGTCTTCCGTTGCCCGCCTTGATTTGCGGCGAAATTTACTGAAGGGCACATTAGCTCTGCGCTTTCTGAGCAGTAGTGGCTTACTTACATGGTCGGTATTCCATAACGGTTGCAATCGCGACATGACTTTGTTCGATCGTAAGTCCGTATGCATTTGTGACACTTGAATTCCCTCAAACATCCACTTAGCTCATAGATATAATTCCTTAACTCAGCTGGCAAGCCTAAGAATCCAGTCGGATCACCAGTAGTTGGGCCAGGGCGTAGCCACTCAAAGCATTGTCGTGTTCTGCATGAGAAAAAATCTTCTTTGACATAATTTCGACTGCCATGTTCTGAGGGCTTCATTTCTTCTACGACTTTCGATCGCTCGTCCCTTGCTACATACCGAGTTGACATGAGCCTCAAGCCTTGAGGGAATCGGAGTTTCAATGCAATAGTCCTTCTATCTCCACTCTGACCACGAGTTCAGCCAGTTCTCCGAATGGTGTACCTGAAAGGCGGGACTCTGAAAGCTGCCTCTTCTCATTCACAGCGACAATAAGATAATGTCGCCTAGTGCAGGTTTGCTCCACACCAGCTCATGTTGCCTTTCAGGTATCTCTCCCACGCAATCTCCTTGGCCTCGTCAATCATATCCTCATCCAGTCCTTCCCAGGCTGTACTTGGCACCTTCCTCTTCTCGAATACTTCGTCTAGAAGTCTGGAGCATATTAGCTATGCGTTGTCTAGATCTCAGCCTCGTGCTCACTTACGCTATGGCTTCCTCTAGGTCGGTGTGGTGCGCTAGGTCTATGAGCGACATTTTGATGCCCTTGGGCCACTTGGTGAAGGCTTGTGGCGTTGTCATATCGCCTTGCTTGCGGCGTAGTTTCAGAGGCATGCGGTCGAGGAAGTCACTTGGCCAGAAATTTTTCATTGCGCTGTCCATGAACGCTTGCTTTTCCTTCTGACGCATGGCGGCGAATCTGACGGCCGACCACGCGAATGGCTTGACTTGCGTGCTTTCACCTTTGATGTGACCCTCATCGCCGCCTGCCTTCTAGGTCTCGAGTCAGCAAATGGTCGTAGAGCACAAAAGTTAGAGGGCAATGGATACCTCGCCGGCCATCTCTACGTCTTTGTCCTCACTTTCCTCGACATTCACGGGCTTCTGCCGGCTTCCTTGACCACCAAGTAACAGCGCCAGATTCACCGCGGTGAGTGGTGCGCGCCGCGGCTCGCTGTTGAGGACGTCTTCAGTATTGCCCATAACGACATCGCGAGTGCCTCGAAGAGGCAGGGTGATTGGATTGGAGCCTTCCATGGTGGTTGTCGTGGTGTGTGATCGAAAGAGGAGGCGAGGATGTAAGCGCGATGGTTTGCATTGTGCGCAGACGTGACCCCTGCGCCACCGTTATTGTTTGCTCACCGGTTCCGCGTCGCCAATCACTTCTGGGCTCAAAGTGAAGCTCTTTTTGTGGGCCGGCGCCTTTCTTGCGCCGGCTCAACTTCACATCCCTTCTTCTCCAATTTCCTCACTTGAACGTCTCTCATCACCAACAACATGTTCTCAGCACCTAATCACGACTCGGACCTCGGTGAGGAAGCGCCTCCGTCGCCAATGCCCGAAGATATCGCGCCGATCACAGACGAACAGCGCGAGAACGTATCCGCGCTACTCAGTCACGCCGACCAGAGTCCTCCATCTGTCGGCGATGCGGAGGAGCACGAAGCGCTGCCCGACAGAGTGACAGTAGGTCCCTTCTGCAGCGCTCTAGTTTTACATCCGCTGACCCACAGACAATAGGATGATTGCCTAGTCGTGGCTGTAGAGTCACGTAGAGAAAAGTACGCCAAGATCGTCCAGGCTCATTGGGGAAAGACATGGCCCCGCAATTTGCGCGCACAAAGAATCATCTCCAAGAAAGTCGGCGACACCGGTGTCTCGGTCACCGTTATCAAACACCTAGCAATATTGGCTTTCTGGATGCCTGACCTAGAATCAGCGATTGTTCTACTGCGAAAAGCTATTGACAGTCGACTGAGCGACTCTGCCAAGCGAAATAAAGCAGTACATCTAACTGCGAATGATGTGAAACTGCTGCTAGAGGCCACGGAAGAAGTGAAGGGAAAGACTTGGAATGAGCTGGCGAACAAGGCCTTGCGCGAATCTGAGCAATGAACGCGAGGGTACGCTCACTGAGCATAGGCTTTCTGAGAGAATTGATCTTGAGGCGCTCCACTTCGGAGACCAAAAGAGGGACGATCGAGTAATGTTGGAGGAAAACATACCGCCCAGTGTTCGAAACGTGAGCCACGCGCGCTTTCTCAAACTTTCGTGCTGCACGAGCAAAAGACAAGTCAATCGCACTCCATACATGTGGTCTGCCGAAGTTCGACGCGTTGCAAGCCGACTCGTCTGAGGAAGCAACATTGTCGGCGAGGCATATATGCCACTGGGTTTCGCACTGACTGGCGTCTGCGGGTAGCAATCAGCATCCCATCAACGTCTCTATACCTCTTCTCGCACATAAAAATGCAACTCTTCACTATACCCAACCTCACCATCAATCTAACCATCTTTCGTCGAATCCGTTCTGAAAATCGGATTCAACAACGCAGCCGCCCACTCATAACTCGTAAAGAGAATCCCTCCGCTGAACACCGTTCTCCCCAACCTCATCGTCGTGCCCCTCCAGAAACCCTTAATACCGTAATCCGACATGATACTCTTGAACGCATCCACCGTGCTCGCACCTCTCGAACTCTGACATCTTGTCTTAATCATGTCGAAAGGTTGCGTAGCCAATGTCGTAACCACACCCGCCACAGATCCGTTCGCGAAATTCGTCGTAGTAGATTGTTCGATGCCTCGCACACGTTCATAGTCTTTGAGAATGTTGTATGTTCCCATACGGAAAGCTGTTGCGCCGGCTTGTTTCAATGTCGTACCTGCAAATCCGCGATAGAGGCCGAGGATACCGTCATCTTTGAGAATGGTTTTGACGCAGTGCCTCGCGTTGTTGAAACGACGTTCTGTGCGCGCGTCGTCGATTAGAGCAGTCTTGATACGTTCTGTCGGGGTGACAGCCGTGGCAGAGGCTACGACACCGGAGGCCATGCCAGATAGCATATTGCGGGCGGGGGAAAGAGTGCCTGTTTCGGGGTCCTTGAAGGTGTTTTTGATTGTGTCGAAGGAGAGGAAGCGAATGCCATCTTTGCCGACACTGCCGATCACAAGGGGCAGACAGCCTTTGTAGAGTGCTCGAATGCCTTCTTTGGAGTAGACCTGGTAGACAACTTTGAATGGATTCTTGGGTGTGGGTTGGCCTTTCTTTTCACGTAGTTGAACTCTTGTTTTGGCAAATTCGAACGGATACTGCAGTGCTGATTAGAGAACGTAACTGGCAGTATGTCGGGTTGGTCAAGACGCACCGTAGCAGCTCCCTCAATAGCTCCCGCAATACCGCCCGCCAGCAACGACACTATCATCGGCGTATTTCCGCCATCCTGCCGCAACGTCAGTTTCAAAACGCACAGAACGTGCGGCCAGCATACTCACATCCTTCATCGCTCCGGACGCCCTGCGCACACGCAGACAAACGAATGTTATGGAAAGATGTCCACATCTTGGCAGTTGTGAACATCGAGTGAAGTCGGGAAAGACCCAAACCTGAGCCGAGGTCAGCCGATGCCGGAGCATGGACTTTCATCGCCGGTTTGAAACACCAACACCCGAGCACCTATACCATCTTACCTTCTACCAGGTTGATGACAGATGCCAAACTTCCAAGAGTACAATCTTGTACTATTTCTAGCCTAGGCATCAAGGGCAGCTCTGAAGTACACCATAAGCAATGCAATCCCCTTGATCACAGGTAGCTATACGTACATCATTCATCTTACATCTCTTTCCTCCCATCTCTATCCTACTTCTCACTTCCCACCACACCCTCAATCCCCTTCGCCCTCCCTCTGCAAAGCGTCAACTACCGGCAATATGTCCGCCTTCAGCCCCAACAACCACACCCACTATATCCGCCTCGCCCTTCTCTCCGCCCAAAAATCTCCTCCCAAACCCACCAACTTCCGCGTTGGAGCCCTACTCCTCGCTCCGCCAGATCTCACACCTCTAGTCACCGGCTACACCCTCGAAATGCCAGGAAATACTCACGCAGAACAATCATGCTTCATCAAGCTCGCCGAGAAATATTCCTGCACCGAAGAAGAACTTGGCGAACATTTGCCCGATGGAGTGATATTATACACGACAATGGAGCCTTGTAATATGAGGAGTGTAGGGAATAAGAGTTGTGTCGATAGGATCTTGGAGTTGAAGAAGAAAGATGGGAGTCAGGCGATTCAGAAGGTGATTTGTGGGGTGGGGGAGCCGGAGACATTTGTGGGGGTCAACGAGGGGAGGAAGAAGTTGGAGTTGGCGGGGATAGAAGTGCTGTATGTGAAAGGGTTGGAGGAGGAGATTT
Organism: Cercospora cf. flagellaris; assembly: GCA_005356885.1. Classification (NCBI taxonomy): domain Eukaryota; kingdom Fungi; phylum Ascomycota; class Dothideomycetes; order Mycosphaerellales; family Mycosphaerellaceae; genus Cercospora; species Cercospora cf. flagellaris. The sequence goes on along the minus strand of RJLU01000005.1, from coordinate 2,504,624 downwards.
TGGAAGTTGCTACGGCGGGGCATGATAAAGAGAGTGCAGGGACGTGAGGTTGATATTTTGGCTACTGTGCTGCAAGGACAGTTGGGAGATGATGCTTCGCGGTTGGAGGCTGTTGTGTCCGGCAACTCGCGCCCCTTCGAGGAACGACATCGCCTCCGAGACCCTTGCGAGAGCGGCTGGCTCGCAGCCATCAGCAAGGAGAAAGAAAGGCTAAGCTCGCGAGAAACGGCAGGTTCAGAACCACTTGCCATTTGGCGCGTTGGCATGAGCCGAAAGGGCATCGAGGTGAATGTCATCAATCATCATTCCATTCATCTGATGGTACAGTAATCTACCTCTCTCTAATTTCCCCTCTTTGCATCCTCCTCCGCATTCTTCGGCACACTGACCATCAAAGGCACCGAGTTCGCATTCAGTCTCTGGAAGGCCTGCAACAGAAGAAAGGTCAGCATGAACCACAAATCGAGACTTGCAGCACCTCTGAAGCACCCCAAGTCCAAAGCAAAGAAAACGGGCGAGCTGAGTAGAGAAAGGCCAACGCACCCTCCAAGGCCGCGTCCCCCATACAAAACTCCAACCCCAAAATGCCCATCCCTCTGCCAACGCATACCACCACCAAGGACTAATCAATGGGAGATACTTGGCACTCACCTGCGCAATATCACCTTCTGGCAATTTTCCGTCCCACTCATCATGCACCTTCGCGATCTTATCCCCCTCAGTCCAGATCTTGACCTTGCTGTTGATGATTTGTTCCTTTCCAATTCCCTTGACAACGTAGCGCGATTTGAGATCCAGTTCAATTGGGTTTCCAGAGGATGTCACTTGGTGATGGAGACGTTCGATTTCAGAGAAGAGAGATTGGAGGCCGTACCCTACACATCGCAAAAACGTGTTAATAGGCGGCATGATGATTTTGGAGAAGAGACCGGGAACTTGAAAAGCTTACACTGAGGTTCGAATTGTTTCCTTCCCTTGGCGATGGTCAGGGGATCGATGAATTCTCCCTCATCCTTCCAGAGCTGGAGCTTTGCCAACGAAGGCCTTCCAGCGAAGAGATCGAGGACGGAGCCGACGAGTGTCTGCTGTTGGGAGGAGAGTTCTACGCCAGAAGCTGTGGAAATATTTGTGCTTTCGATCTTGAGAGGTCCGACATCCTTGTTTTCGGAAGACATGGTTCTGGTAGTCTGTGTGAAAGCTCTTGTGGTGGTTTGTGAAGCTGGGTTTCGTAGCTGTCTCGTGGCAAGTCTGAGACGTGAGACTGGTGTAAAGTTGGTAGCTCTTGTTGATGCACGGAGGAGAGATTGGGAGAAAGGACGCATGATATGGAAGGGAGTGGTGAGAGTTCAACAATGCAGCTCACGAGCCCACCAGGTACTTCTACTATCACGCAAAGAGATGACGCGAATGGTGCGTGTGGAGGCACGTTGTACTGGCTACGGACCGGACTCCGCTGGAGCTGTCAAAGGGACCGAAAGTCGTTGATGAAAGATGACGTATACGCGTTCTATCTGCATGTCGCGTCACACTGACCATGTCGACCATTCACTTGGTCTCTCAAACTATGGCAGTCTCTTTCTCCGGTCCTGAGCTGTGCAGCGTGCAATATTGTGCCGCAATGACCTGTCATGAGACACGAGTCGCAGCTGCCAACGGCTCCGTGTCACCATCTCCTCTCAAAGCCCGATCAAAGCTTCCGTCAAAGTGCTTGGGTACTGGCACCCGCCCGTCTCCTGTCCCCTATTACTTCGGTACCACCAAGAGAACATCCGAATGAAATCCTTATCATGAACTTTCTCATATTGGATCGGATCTCTGCCCGTCCCCTCTCTCTTCGCAGCAACAATGGCAACAACCAACCAGCAAGCAGGATGTGGCTTCCACTTTCTGACAGCTCTACGCGTCTTGCTGCCACATTCCTCGGGATTGTAGATGATCCCCATCGTGCTGAAGATCGAGTCAACATAATCTTCCGGAGTTGCGAGATGCGGTCCCAAATGGAACAGTTCCTGCAGAGCAGCGTGTTGATAGCTCTCCGCCTCCATTCTCAAGCCGAAACCGAGTGCTTCAACAAGACGCCTCGCGGCAGAATCGATGGCGTAGGGCACCCCGTTGTGTGAGTACCGAAGGATTTTTCCTGAGTAGAGCCAATTCGTGTAATCGGAAAAGGCGGGAAGAGAGAAGTTGTCAGCACGATATTCTTTGCACGGGGTTGGAATAGCTCCCTCTCTCTTGCTCTGAGAGAGGTAAAATCGGCGGCTCCAGAGGCGCGATGTCGTGGCGAGTGCCTCGCGTGGTAGGTCGAATTCCACTTGCGAGGAAGAGATGATCACCGTTATCATGTCTTCTTTCTTGGCATGCAGGGCGACGAAGCGCTCGTGTATCGTCACGGGTCGCTGATGAGCAGCGGCAGGGAGACAGAGATCGCGCTCTGTGCACTGGCGGATGGACATGTGAGGGGACATGGCCTCGACTGGGGTGTCTATGGCCCTCGTCTCGAACATCTCGAGCGATTGAGATACCTCAAAGTGCCTTGGAACGGGCACCTCGAGTCCTTTGTTGTCGTGGCCAGCTTGGAGCGTTGGCGACGACTGCTGAGTGCTATGCACTAACGCTTGCTTGAGAGCAGCTCTCGGCCTCGCCGGCAGAGGATATCGGAAGATCGTCCTGTCTCTTGGTGCCTCCATGTCTGGTGCCTTGTCGGAGACGGAGCTGTGAGTGTGTGAAGTAATGTCTTCCGTCCGTGAGCGAAGCAACCGTACTAATCTCGAACAGGGCAGAGGAAGATAGAAGTCGACTTGCAGTACGGGGGCAAGTAAAATATATAGAATCAATCAGTTATAGTGAAAGTTGGTTCTGGAGGATATTTGACATTAGGTTCAGTGCTTCCAGTTATTGTTGTGAGGCCACTGCCACAGCGTTCACTTTCGACGACAAATTCACAGATTGACACGACGCGAACAGGTGAATGAGCTAAGTGGAGATGGTGAACAGCAACTAGATGCACAAGACCCTTTCTGTGGAGGTTTTTCTCGACGGTGTGATTGCTTGCTTGAAGTGCTTGCTGGTTTACTGAGATGCGCCCCACGCCATGCAGGAAGAAATTTGTGTCTCAGGCTCAGCGGAAAAGGAAGTTCTCAAGGACAGCTGCACAGACTGGCTCGGCATGCAGATTTCAACTGGGAGACTGGGAGGTTTGAGGTTTCGCGGCCTCAACTACCAGCCGAGCGATCTGTTTATCGTCCTCGAATGTGAGCAACCGTTCATAGTGGGATAGATCAGCCCAGAGGGTCTCGAAATCTTCGTCCTCTGGCGTCGGCCTATCGTGGTCACATATGGTTGAATCTGAGGCGGCACTGAACCAGAAAATGATCTTAAGTACACCATCGTTCACGCGCTGGCTGAGTGCAATTGGTTCCTGATGGCTAAGCGTCCCCTCGGCCTGATCAGTAGCCAGAGTAGGAAGAGGTGTCGGTAGAAGGACAGCCCGATGACCAGTCTCTTCCCATGTTTCCCGGAGAGCTGCGTCCTGGAGAGATTCGTCAATGTTCTTCCTGCCTTTAGGCAAAAGTACTTCGTTGGTCTTTCGACAGCGGATCAGCAGGACCTGTGCTCGCTGCAGGTCCAAAGTGACCGTTCCACAGCTGATGACGAACCCGGACGCGAGATGCAATGACTTGTTCATGGCAGATGGCAGAGGTAAGTGGAAGTCGAGAGAGACTCCCGCGGCGATGGAACGAAAGAGGAAAGGCCCGAGCGTCACTTGGCGCCGATCAATGGACGACAACTTCTGTCAGTGATAGCATCATCGAAGGCAGCTCGATGTAGAGATCAGGACACTCCAACTTCACTTCTCTCCATCACGTTTCATACAATTATCATGGCGAGCAAAAGCGTCTGCACAAGTTGCATGCGGGCACTTCGCCAACAACCCAGAGTTCAATCAACGCGAAGAATAGCAGTTCAACGCGCCTTCACAAGCGCAGCGACACGCAGCGAAGAGAAGAAACAGCCTTACGCATCACAACCCATTCAACCACCTCCACCGCAAGATTGGGACGCACATACTCCCTCCACCGATCAAAATCCGATCACCAACTTCGCGGCAACACTCCGCTCCAACTCCGCCCTCCGCAGCACAACAGAACCCTACATTGCCTACGGCTCAACCGAAGATCTCTTCACCGAATGCGCCCGACAATGCAACTACACCATCCCATCCGCACTCGAAACTCCACCCGAAAATCCACCTCAAAACGCCGCAGGTGATCACTTAGGCTCTGGAACAGGCTGGTGGCTCGAACCCAAATCGAAAGGCGGCCTAGGGCTGGAGGTGACATTCAACAGCTGGGCACAAGTCCTCTTCATCCACATGTGGCTACTCACAGTTCGTCTGCGATGTTTTCCAGAGAAATACGTCAAAGACTGGCATCAAAACCTGCTTGATCACTTTTTCTACGCTGCGGAAGATCGCATGGCGACGTGGCATGGGATGGCTGCGAGAGGAGTACGGAACAAGAATTTGAAGGATCTGTGGACGCAGTGGAGAGGTGTACAGCTCGCATATGACGAAGGCCTGATCAAAGGTGATGCAGTCATGGCGACTGCTGTGTGGAGGAATGTGTTCAAGGCGGACCCTAATGTTGATTTGAAGGATCTGGGGATGGTGACGGCCTACATCTATCGGGAATTGCAGAGATTGGGAAAGTTGGATGATGTTACTGTGACTGAGGGGAAGGTCAAGTTTGGTAATCCGAAGACAATCGTGGAGCAGACGAGTCTTAGGAAGGAGGCTATGCTGAAGCAAGCTGCGCAAAAGGCTGAGAGGATTGAAACTGCAGGTATGCCGCCGGAGCATCAGCCTTCATAAGGATACAACAGTGGTACTGTGAAAAGGCAATTCGAATGGGAGGCCATCATGTATAGAATATGAAGACAGCGACATACTTGCTAAATCGCTAGTGCAGCAATCGACCTGAAGAGTCAAGTCATACCAACCCAGACTATTGTCTCTCCCTCAGCACGCAGCAACTCATCGCCACTCATCTCTAGCCAGAACGGCGCGCGGAGAAGTACTGAATCAGAGTAACAACTAGCAATCCTCCCAATTCCGACCGCAGTACATAGAACCCGTGTATAGCGTCGTTATCTCCTCAGCAAGCAACTTCAAGTCGCCTCACATCCGGAGCCAGGAAGGCGTACAGAGAAGTGCTCGGGCTGAGTAGCGACAAATCCTGATTTCGATGCCGATACGTCAGCTCCTGGCGAGGTGCGGCCTCTCTAGAACTTGAGATTGCGGATCTGGTTTTGTGTCTCGCCACGTCGCGGCTCAGGCATTGAGTAGTCGTCCGAGTTGTGGGGGCTGCTCTTTTGCAGTGATGTGGTCGTCTGCGCGGTCCAGACGCACGAGCCCAAATTTTACATCGATTGAGTCTGCTGGTTGACCTTCGGCGCCGCCAGAATGTTACTGGTTTTAAGTCACGCCGGTGATGATGTAGCGATACGTCCCTAGACCGTGGCAACAGCCCTCTCCATAGGATTGTAAGATCCTTCTGGCTCGGTTGTTCCAACCTGTCCGGCTTTGATGTCACGCACGAAACGGAGCTCATGTGCATTGTGGTATGCGTATCGCATAATCCTTCCTGAAGAATTTCATCTCCCATTCCACCATTTGAACAGAAGAACTTTGCACTCCATATCCACAACACAACTCGTTTCCGGCCATCGGAAGGCATAGCGGCGTGCAGAGAAGCGATCGATTAGGAGACTGACCGGACCGAGCTATGAGTATGCGGATTGGAAACGTCCCCTCAGCGAGCAATCATCTTTCGCTGTCATTTGGCTTCCAAGCTGGCCAGGGCTACGTTCAAGCTTGTAATGGAGATCCTGCGCATGCATAATGGAGATGATGCATTCACTTTCTCCCTCGAGATCCATCCTCACCACCCCGGAAACGCGTGACCTGCCTGCCCACGATGCTTCCGTCTCCGGTCATGGCCAGGCAAATGATAGCTGCCATGCTGTTGCCAGTGCTGCTGAACAGTGTTCAGGAATCCACCTCCACGACCTCGATTCGGACCTGGACCAGGATGCGGTTGAGTATGGTGGTGATAAGCATGCCCAGGACGCGGAGGCTGCGGAGGAGCATGATGTCTCCCGCCCGTGTGATGGCCTCGCGCGTGAGTTCTGCCCCTACCAGCGTGCGGCTGTTGAGGCCGGCGGCCAGGCGAAGAAGAATACCTAAGAGGCGAGCTTTCTCTTCCGTGCGGTGGATCGCCTGACCCACTCTTGCCCATGATCGCGCTCGCGATACCACCAACCGCCGCTCCGAGCGCTCCACCGCCTAAGGCTTCTTGGATTCGAGCCGGTGAGGAAGTTCTGCCTCCTTGTCCGCTACCATTCGACATATTCGGTGGTATGCTCTGCGGCCGGGGACGCTGTTGCTGCATCTGAGGTCTCGCACCGGCTCCCACGCCAGGCATACCAAGGGGTCTGCCTCCGCCATGTCCGCAGTCATGCACGCCGTCTTTGTGATGTCTCGAAGCACGCACGCCCTCTCGCGAAAGTTTGCCCCGCAATTCCTGCCTTTCCCTATCTTTAAGACCTCTCCACCAATTCTCAATACTCGAAAACATGACCATTCTCCCCTCTGCCGCATCCGAAGCCATGCCTCGCTGAGCAGGATGATGAAACACCCCGGCCACAATTCGTGCAGCGACTCTCCGAGAGTCGATTTTATCATCATCCCACGCATCAACGATCTGGGGAACAATCCAAGCAACAGTGTCCATCGCCGCTCGTCCACAAGGTTCATTAAGCACATTGCTGAAGTGGTCTTTTGACAACATACTATGCGTAGGATCCGTAGCATACGGATCGTTGAAGACAATATGCTGAGCGTCCTTGCTTGACTTGATCACTGCTGAAGAACCTCCTTCCACTTCCTGCTTCACTTGCCGAATGATGGGCAGTATGAAAGGCGCAATCAAGGTGAACACCCAAATGTTCAGTTGTTCCGAAATCTTATCGAGTAGGTCTGGTAAGATGGGGATCTTGCTTATTGCAGAGGAGATAGCCTTCATAATTCGATCATGAAACTCGAGGACCGGATAGATCTGCTGACGCAGGCTCTCCATTTGGATCGTGATTTGTTTTGGATCTCTCGGAGACACTGACAGGTTCGCCATCTGCTGAGCTTGGGCGTTCGCTTGCAATTGCTCGGCTTGCTGCGCTGGGTCACTATCCTTGCCGCTGAAAATGCCACTCGGTAACTTCATGAGCAGACTTTTCAGCGTACTGGTATCCTTTTTCTGGGCTTCCGCCACAATGTCGCCCAAGTCTCCAATCTCGCTAGCCTCCATCTTATCGGTGAACCCTCCCATAACGGAGTGGAGAAAGTCCACTCCTCCGAATGTACCCGTCGTGACAGGATACACTGGATGACGTACGCCTGAGATTCTCATTTGTGTCCTGTCACCTACATGCGCAAAGACATTTCTCTCTCCCAGCTCAAGCAGAGCTAGCTCGGCGTAATTGCTGTGGGCGAGGAAGTCTTCCAGGCAATGACAAGCAGTCCCAAGTAGCCTCAAAGCCTCGAAATAGTCTTCATCCTTGTCGCTCCTCTTGTACCGCCTGCCGAGCTCGATCGCGTCCTGCAAGATACTCTTGCATAATCGTGAGCTCGTAGCGATCCCGATGTCTTCGTTCGCGATATAATTCTTCATCCCCGTCCTCGGATCGACACTGAGTTCTCTCCTCTCGTCTACGGGCCCTCGCAATCTTGGATCATACTGTCTCGCGTCCTGCCCATCTGCATATCCTCGAGGATTGTCGACGTGCTCAGCAGGTATGTAGACGCCCAGTCTTTCTTTCGTGACCTCGAATTCTCCCGTTCCGTATCCGAAGCTCATGAACCCTAGGATCCAGACAACGAGTACGACAGCTTCTGCGCTCACGAAGCGAACAGATGCCACGTCGACTGCTTGGGAGTAATCGCGGAGCCAGTTCCCAAAATACAGCCGGCTGACATCGAGTTTGGAGAACTTCTTTGGCCGGCCTAAGAGTCCAGAACTAAAGGCTCGTGCATTCGTGAGGGTGAGCACCACGTCCATAATATCGCCATGCCGATAGTTTACGCCTTCGATTGAGGATATCGAGGCGATGTTGCCGGCCCCGAAGGCGTGGGCAGGTCTTGCGAGGCATATCAGCAGAACTAGAAGTATTAGTAGCGGAGTATCATGAGAATACATCTTGCTGGTTAGACCATGGAAGCGACAGCAGTATGAGAGAGCAAGAAGGAGAAGAGGCAAGACCCATACTTAGTTATCACAGCCTTATGACCCCACAGATCTCATCCAGACTCTTGTGAAGCTTGATGTTGGCAGAGTCTCCGCGGAGTCACCACGCGGCATCCGTCAATGGCAAGGTCTCCATGCTTGCGACAAAGGCGTGGCTGCATGGCTGCCAAGGACATGGCAGGTACGCGTTCAGGCTCCAGGAGAGCGAAGATGGGGAAAAGCTGGTGGTCTAGAGACATGTTGCGAAGTTTTGCCCCAGGAACGACCGAGAAATTGGTCATGCGTGCTGCAGATAGTGCTCGTATAGTCAACAGTTGCCAGTAAGAGGCACAATAGAGAAGTTGCGACAAGAAGAGCGGTGCCAAGTGCATGCAAAGTGACATCAGATGCCAAGACTGGCAACGTCAGGTGAAGGACCTCTGGAGGTGACACAGCCGTTAGCTTCCGTCTGTCGGCACTCAATGGGGGAAGACCACTTCACCTCAACACTATGCTGGTCATGTGAAGATGAGTCTGAGCAGATCTCATACCATATTCTGATCATCCGATAGCCACCTCAAGGCTGGAATCTGCTCCCACGCCGGCTTGCTTGAAGGATTTCGACAGGAAGCACATCTAAGGAGACACAAGAAGCAGCCACGTTGGTAATCAAGGGAAGAAAAGCTCACACCAGAGGCAAAGATCACTATCTGAGCGTGGCAATAGCCCACGAGTCCATATTCTGGCGAAGTACGAATACGAAGCCATATTGGCACGCGCTTCGGCCTGGAATGGTCGATGATAGCCAAGAGCTAAGAAACTTGGGGCAGTGCGTCTGAACACATCATTTCAGAGAGCATTTTATATTCATAGAGGCGGCGAAATTGGGACAATGAAATCACTGATGAGCATATCGACGAACAATACTTCAAGATATCCACAGATTCCACATTACGATCCACGAAAGACTGGCTAATGCTCGGTGGACGGATGAAGCACCACTTTCGACCTCAGACCGTGTGGCTTGCCGAGGACCTCAAATACTAATGTCGGGCTCGATTTCGACAATTCTAGGTAGATGTCTCCCAAACTTCTCGCAAACATGGCTCCACAATCTTCAACAAGACCGTCATCCTCAGGCCGTACACTGTACCTCACAGTCTACAATACCATTTTCTCTCTCCTCTGGCTCCATGTCCTGGTATCCACGTTCAAAGCACTTCCTGACGGTAGACTCCGTGTCTACTCCGTCGTCGAACGCGATGCCCGCATGATCCAAACACTCTCATTGCTGGATGTTGTCCACTCAGCCACAGGCCTCATACCCGCACCACTTGGCAGTACATTCACGCAGATTGCGACACGAGTGGTACAGGTCTGGCTGATCTGGGCAGGTTTCTCGATGACTACAGCGACTTCAAAGGCCTTCCCGACGTTACTAATCGCATGGAGCATAGCAGATACGATAAGATATGCGTATCTTGCGTTGAATCTGCACGGAAAGGCTCCTGGGTGGTTGGTGTGGCTACGCTACTCCATGTTCTATGCGCTTTATCCTGTGGGTATTGCGTGTGAGTGGTGGCTGATGTACCGGGCTGTGAGGCCGGCGGCCGAAGTCAGCTGGATTTTGAAGCCAGTGTTCTACTTCTTGCTGGGGTTGTACGTGCCTGGTGAGTGGACATGGCGTTAACTCTAACTTGGAGCTCCATGGAAAGCTGACAATGCTAAGGATCATACATGATGTTCACATACATGATCAAGCAGAGACGAAAGGTCTTAGGCAAAAAGTCCAAGAACTGAACCTCACGCAGATTGGCTACTTCCCGAGGCACTTTCGAATGGGGTAGATCCGAGAATTCTCGTTAGATCGAAGAGTCAGGACGACGAAAGATGCTCGAGAAGCAGTCATCATTCTCCCGGCAACATTAAAAGTGAAGGACATTGGCCTGCCACGAGTAGGTAAGACCTTCAGTGCAGGAGGCTCTATCCACCTCTGGGGAATTGGTGGATGAAGTCGCCCGTTCTGTTGTGTCAGTCGAACTTGCTCTGACAGGAACGCTGAAAGGTTCAATGCAAAGACAGGACTTGGCGGATCTCAGCTATCAGTCTGTAGCGTCTGATGCTCAACTGCCTCAACTGCCATGACATCGATTCCTGCCGAGCTCTCCACCATCCGGTGGCCCAACCCTGAATTCACAGAAAGAGCAGCCGTGGTCTAAAGTCCTGCTCGCGACTGTATCAGCCCTCAGACGTACATGTCGGAATCATCAGAATGGCAGTACGGTTACCTGACACGTAAGTTCGATCTTTTCTCCCAGCTTGAAGCGCGCAAGCTTGCAGATCACAAAATACGACCCATGCGCTTCCACAGCGATAATTCAGCACAACACATGCCACCAACAAGGTCCCCTACGCGCTCGGCCCCCTGGTAGGAAGCAGCCTACAAGATCTGGAACAGAACATCGTAAATGAGACTCGCGATCGATCAACGGCGGCAGGACGTTCTGTTTGACTCTGCGTGCACTTGGTCGACTGAAGCGCGAGCAGGTGCGCCAGATCAGATCGCATGCAGACTTGTCGCACGAGTTCCTCGATAACGCAACTGTCATTAGAAATATTCAAGGTGATATAAGAATGGCGAGATCGCGCCTTGCGCTCTACCACGAGCGGCTTGGCAGCAGGAAAGAATCGTTTGCGGAAGGGAAACGATCCGGAAAAAAAGAACAAATCCAAAGCAAGACCAAAAAAAAGGGTTTCGAAGAGCAAAACATAAGGGGGTGGATATGGTGATCCGCCTTATGAAACCTGGCAAGGGTTTTTTGGGCGTAATCAGCGCCGAAATTGGGGTCGCATGCTAGTTGCCTTGACGGGGTCAACTATGCATGAGGTTCTGGAGCAAATGCTCCCAAGGCTGATTCGAACCAGTGACCTGGCTCCGAACAAACGAATGTTCCGCATCGACCACGAAGCCACTCGGGTGATTGGCGACAGCAGCAGTTTGTTTGTTGCTTTTAATGCTTCAGCTGCAGCCCCGTTGGACCCCAGAAAGACTTAAGGTTTACTAGCCGCAGATTTTACATGTGAAAATGCCAAGACCAACAAACAGTGCCAATGCATACCGAGCTCTTCTGCGCGACCACTTTTCTCGAGCAGGCGCGAACCAGACAAGCCGACAACATGTTGCCTCTGTCGGGGTCCATGGCTGGCGACGACATCGAGATGATGGATGCTCGTGGCGAAGAGCTCGAAGAGGTCCCACGCCCCAGTCTGACCGCGAAGAACTTGAGGCTATTCTTGCGGCATCAAAACGGTGACGAAGTATGTATTCAACAGCCTATCGCTCTGAGTTCTCCAATTGCTGATCAGGTTAAAGGACGAGATGGACGACGACGAGGAAGAGGAACATGAAGACAGAGACAAGAACAAGGCGCAGCTTCCAGAGAACCAGACATGGGATCTCTCGCGACTCGAGACAATGCGCTTCGCTGAAAGCCGCGCATTCTGCCGCGAAGCGATCAACCACTACTGGGGCGATGATTAGGAAGAGAAGATGCCAGCACATCTGAAGCCAAAGAGGGGCCCAATTGATCGAATCTCAACCGAGCTGATCCCGCTGGAGTTCGTCAAGTGGCCTGGGTCCATGCACACTGCCATGGCCTACTTCGCATCGAGAATTGATTTCGACCGCGCAATGGCGTAAGTTCAAGCCAATTGGCTATGGATAATCTCCGGTTTCGCTGACAGGTCGCAATACCAGTGTATTTGAAGAGTGGTCGGAGAAACGGGAGTCCAAGTCCATCTCCTTGCTAGGACTGACATCGTGTGTGGTCTGGAAGGAGTACTACGACATTTTTGGGCGTGTGGAGTTCCAGGGAGTCAGTGGAAATGGCTCAGACACAGAGAGGAAGGAGGATCTTGTGGATGATGAAGAGGAGACGTTAGACGGGGAAAAGGATGCAGAGCTGCAGGAAGAGGAAGCGAACGAGCTCAAAGCCGGCTGGACAGCTACTTTTGCGCACCGCTAGTAGGGAGCTGTGTACAAGATGCATACTGGCCATGTGGAATGCTGGAGCCATCCTGTACATTCTTTCCAGTCTACTCTGTCAAAACTTGGTCTCCGTAGGTCTGTCTCGACATTCCTTGATGACAGCATGCCTATCATTGGTCCCAACAGCGTCAAGGGTCAACCCCTAGATTCTGGAGATACGCCTCAGTCGAAGCGTTTCTCTGCTAGGTGCAACAACTGCATGCTTCCAGAGGTCTACAAAGTCCCCGAGCACGTTGTCGATCATTCCGGAGTCAGTCATCAATGGACCGCTTCTGGGAAAGAAGACAATAATTCGATGCTGTGTAGTGTCCGAAACATCAGAATGGTGTGATCTTGTTTGTCCAGAGATGGCTCTTTAACGTATTGTGTCTCCAAGACTAAATCATAGCCACATGTCATTGAAAGCTCAAACAGGTGGCGAAGGAGACGTTGTCTATCTGTAGAGACCTATGGATCAAAATGCATCTCAAGATTCATGCGCCAAAGGCGAGCCTCTGAGTTTCCACGAGGACTCGGAGAATGGAACTGCACTGCTTCAGAGGCATTCTAAACTCGATGTACTTCTCAGAATCTATGCCGCCTCTACGTGCTTCCAGTACTCTACAAAGATCGATGGACACGATCTTGTTCTCTTGGAGACAAGCTTGCATTGCGCCGATTCTCCCAATAATTATTCACCGGCGTGCCACCTTAGTTCCAAGTAGCACAGAAATCCGCTTGCTAAACCTTTAGAGAGCTTCCAGGGGCTGGAAAGGACAGGCGTCTCGCTAAGCCGATCTCTGAGGTAATGCAGCGGGTCCCAGCATTCAATTGTTCCAAATAGCCACTGGGGTCATGTATTATTCCACTGGAAGGATTGGAAAGACTTGCAAATCTCAAGTGAACGATAGCCTGTTAGCGAAGTGAAATGCCGTCCGATCCCTCTTCGCAGGGCCAGAGTTGGAGTCACGATTCTCTAGAGGACGCGTTCAATCTTCGTTTCCAATGTGTCCTCCCATGCAGCCACATCTTCAAAAGAGCGATACAGTGGCAGCTGCATGTCGGTAGAGTGCAATCGTCACTTTCCAGCTGCCGTGAACTCCATGCTGTTGCCCGATCAATATAAGGCCGGTAATACCACAGCTTCACACCACACTCACTCACCTGCCTAGGGTCATGCGCACCCACTCTGACTTCCCTCGTCCTTGGACTTACACACACCATGATCCGGAGAGGTACACGAGATCTCGCCCCCAAAAACGAGGACATAAGAATCCAAGCAACAGTAGACGTGGAACATTCATGCTGAGAGGTATTCGACGAGCTCAGTCTATACATACACCGCAAAAAGCCTTCGAATCAGCCCCTATAGGAGGGAAGAGGAACATGAAGCGAAGTACCTTCCTTGCACCAAGCAATGCCGCTCCAAACAATGCATGCCAAAACAATCCCAAGGGTATGAAGCTCATATTCGTTCTGTCCTCTCCATGCATTCTCTTCTTGATGTCCACTCCACTCTTCCCCGAAAACGGAATGAGCCACAAGCGTCGTGTCAAACTAGGCAAAGTAGCTCTTCCAGAGCACGCCTTCTAGATCGTCGAGTTGTTCGGGATTGAAAGCCTATGAAAATGTTAGCAAATAGTCATCTTTAGGATACTCGACAGGGTTGATCGTACCTTAACGTCCACATGCCAGGTATCTTGCCTGGTCTTCTTGAAATCACTGAGCACCGTCTTCACGCTCTTGCCGACCATGCCCGGATCATTTGAGGCGCGGCCAGCAAGCGTGGCCAGGACTTCAGGCAGCCATTCTGGTGGCGGGGAGGTGTACGGGAAAGCCTGCACGAGTGCACCAAGACCCAAGACGGCGGCATGCCGAGTGAGTACAAGCTTGTTCTGTTCCTGTGTGGGGGTACTGGTGCCCTCAGCGCGTGCGAGGCCACCCTTCGGCTTCTTCGGCAACGGGTTCTTGATCAGAAGATTCGTGAAGTGCTTCTTCAGTTCGGCAATCTTCTTGGTGCGATAATCTGCAGGTGAACAGCGAACCATGCCACCCAGGGTCGCGGCAGCACCTAGACGCACCTCGAGCTGGACGTCGTGCAACATCTCCCGCACGCACTTGAATAGATCCTCGCCTTCTTTTGCGTCCATGAGGAAGAGGTTGCGGAAGTAGATGACTTGGATGATGATGAGTACTCGCAAGCGCTGGTGCCACGAGACTGAACTCTTGGCGATTTGAACAAGCGAAGCGACGAACGGTACGTCCTCACCGGGACGATGTGGAATGTTGGGCAGGTGGCGGAAGACATGGTAAGCCAAGGCTTGCAGCTCGGGATCTTCTTTGATGTCCATCATGTGCAATAGCTGTTCCATAAATCCGCCAGGGAAGAAAGGAACCAAGGTAGTAGAATCATACGAGCCGAGTGAGCCATCCAGCCACAGCAATACTGTCTTGCTTGCTTGTGTGTAGGATGTCGGCGTTTGCGTTCCCACAGGACGTTCTTTGCGCCAGTTTTCAAGGCGATCAAAAACGTCTTTGACGATACTGCTGTACTCTTCCGTAGGCTGGTAAGGCCTGCTACCGATGGACGATGCAGCCTTTTGACTCTCAAGCAAGGTCGGCACGTCCTTGTACGATTCGTGATAGCGACTGCGGAAGATAGTAGACAATGTGCTACCCATAACTTCTCGGACGCTCTTGTAGGGATGATCGAGATGATCCAGGAAGTCCTGGATGATGGGTCGATGAAGTTGGAAGTGCCATCCAGCAGCGCCAGCAACAAGCTGCAGCAGAGTGATCTTGGAGCTCTCCTTGAACGCAGCGCTTGTGTTCATGTCGAGACGGAAGCCCGCCAACCAGTCAATCAATGGCCATGCACGTCGCGGATCCTTGCCCCCAACGATGAGTGTGACAAAAGTCGACCAGTATGAGATATTCTCGGGAGTGAGACCATCCGTGAAGATACGACGCACGATTGGAAAAGCAAAGCCCCAAATCTGAGTACGGAGATCATGCTCGAAGTCCTCAGAGCTGCTGAGCATGGCGCCAATGATTTCGGCCATGGCTCGATGCTGATGCTTGTCGCTGCCGTCACCGTACACAGCTTGGGCCAGATCCTTGAAGTCGTCCCAGGTAGCCTGTGTCAGACCATCGGCCATCAGATCCATTGCGTAGGCAACAATCATGGAAAACGACATGCGAAACCTATCAGCGTTGTCTCGTGGTTCTTGCTTCATGTAGCCGAAGTACGTGGAGAGCCAGTGTCGATCGATGAAAGACCCCATCTTTGCGCGCACCTTCTGCTCAGTGGCATCGTACTCGAGCTGACTTGGCCCCGTGCGGAAACCGCGCATGGTTTTCTGCCACACGAGCCAACCTGGGTAGTCAGCATCAATGTACGCGTCGGCTTCAGGCTTCGCGAACGAGTCTAGGTAGCGCTGGGTCCAGCTGGGGTCGTCTCGCTCGGTAGGTATCGAGATCTCATCCGGATCCTTCTGCTCGTCCAGCAGGTAATTCTCGTACTTATGACCGACGAGTGCTCTTGTTTGTGCCAAGCTGAAAATTGCGTTCAGACTTGTGCCATAAAGAGTGCGCAGCTGTGGGTGGGGATCAATCACGCCCTTCACCACGAGCTCGAGCATATCGTCCGAGGCGATTGTCTCGAATCGGTAGTCCAAACCAATGGCCATGACAGCGGTTCTACTAGCTTTCTTCCAGTGGCTGTTGCGTACGCTTTCGATGAGCTCGCGCGCCATCTCTGATTTGCGCTTCTCGACGACGGCGCGCCGATTTCGCACCTTGTCTTTCTTCTGAGGGATCAGAGCCTTTGCATCATCTAACGAGCGGGCAACGGTGAGCCCGGTCGAGTTCTGATTGTCTGGCCAAATCGCTTCCAAGGTGGCTTCGTCGAGGATCACCATGCGATCCATAGCCTTAGTCATATCCTGTATGGTAAAGCTTGACTGACCGACAAGCTTCTGAATGCTAGGCCTATCCGCTTCAGAGACTTGGATGAACAACCGAATCATGCGAGGCGCGAAGTTCCAGTTTCGGCCGATGGGCTTCGCAAGACTGCCAAAGAGGAGAGTGAAAACAGCACCCTTAATCTTGGGATGATCGCCAGCTTTGATAGCATTCTCCAAGGCATCGAGCAATGGCGGAATGATAAGTGGCTTGGCACCGACAATACTCTTCATTGCCTGTTCACCCGCAGACTGGGCGGTGCGTCGGATGTCAGTATACACCGAGGTGCTCGAATGCGCGAGATCAAGCAGGAGTGTCTTGTCAAGCTCTGATGCCGCCCGCGGATGCTCATTGAACCGCAGTCGCTGGAAATGGTAGAGATTGGCTCGTCGCACAAGCAAAGGCCGAGGATACTGCTTTCTGGTTCCAGAGAATTTGAAAGGATGTATGTCCGCACTCAGGAGGCGTGTGAGTCGGTCTAGTACGTGGGCCGAGCGTTCTATGCCAATGTCCACGAACCAGGACCGGTATGCGGTGTACAGTGCGTTGAAACACGGTACATCATCCTCCTGGTTCTTGACGAGGAATTCGTGCACTTTGTGCAGAGTCTCGCCAGCAGTCTTGCGTAACTGATGCACAGTCTCATATTGTGGACTGTGAATGTCGAGAGGGTAGCCAGTTGGATATTGAAATGAACGCTTGACCTGCTCATCTTCGGGAACGCTCAAATCCCCGGCGTCAGCAATGGAACCAGTATCAGGCATGGCCTCTTCAAGAGTCAAATTGTCGTCAGTGCTGGCCGGGCTGGCGTTGACATAGACGTAAGGCGTGACTGTGCCATCGTCGGAACGAAACAGTCTGGACATGCCGCTGATGACTAGCCGTAGCAGCACAAGATTCCGAGATACCTCGTCAGACCAGTCTTTGCCAGTCCCGTCACGGGTGACCGATCCCTTATCCGAGATCAGACTGTTCAATGCTTGAAGAGCACGCCCGCCTTGAGTCTCGAAAATGCGCACGGCAAACTCGAGTTCTGCTTGGCTAGGAACGTGCCAATTGATGTCGACATCTGCCGGGTCGGTGATCTTGCCCCAGCTCTCTGAAGTAAGACCGCGATCCAAGTCGGCCTTGTTGAAGAGGTCGAAGTCTCTTGCGTAGGTGACCGTCAGGTTGAGCAGCAAGTGATGCACAAAGTTGGACACATGCACAAGTGGGATGCCCTTGCAGGTGTCTTGCATGAAAGTAGCGATGTCGAACAGCTCGTCCTGGAAGTCGAGCACATCTCCTCCGACATGCACGACGCACATACTAAGCAGAGACACATGCCACACAAGCGCTCGATCACGAGGCAAGATTTCACTACCTGTGGTGCGGGTGGAGCCGGCGCCATTCTCCGTGATCTCAGTCTTGATGCTTGAGATAAGATCAGGTAAGAGTCTGTGCAAAGCCTTCTTTGGGGAGATCTTGACAAGTGCGTTACAGATGAAGGCCATTGCGTCTCGAGCTTGGTGGACGACGTGATTCGACACGAATCGAGCAATGTGCTCGAGTGCGATGTCGTACAGTTCGGGACTTAGGCTGGCCAACAGAGGGCTAAAGGTGGCCGGCAGTGTGTTGACCACATTCTCCTCAGGGCTGCCGCTCTTCACTCGCGCGGCATCTGGCAAGTTCTGCAGGAGGGTGAACACGCGTCCCAGGAAGCTAATCAGGAATTCGGCAAAGCCAGCTGTGGAGGACTTGAGGATCATCTCCTCGTCTTCGTCGCTCAGCTCAGCGGAATAGTCAACTTCGAGCAGTGGTCCGGCCTCCTCAAAACGTGCCACTTGGCCCGTGATCCACTCTACTGCTATCCCAGTGCCAGTTCCTGCCGCTGATGGCGAGCCGTCGTCGACCATTTCAAAGTCCCCATTGAGTTCACTCTTTACCCTCTTGGTTTCTTTTGTGAGATCGTAGAGTGGGATGTTGTAGCAGACGGACTGGATGAACGCCAAGCTATGCATGGTCTTGTCAAGATCGTTGGCGTCGACGCCGGGCAGTGCCAAGCCAAGTAAGGTCGTAAGATGGCACCGATATCCTTTCGTTCGGGCGATGATCCTACTCAACATCTGTAACGCACGGATCGATGATATCGTTCTGTGGACTTCGACCAGACCTTGCATCGCAGGATAGATGCGCTGTAATGCTCCTGGAAGAATGAGGTTGGGCTCTAGGAATGCCAGGCTCTGCAATGTGCTCAGAGAATAGTTCATGGCGGTGCCGCTTTTGGCGTAGATGCCCATGAATACTACATCTCGCAGACAAAGCACGAAGCGACGTTTCACGACTTCGTTCAGCTTGCGATCTTCCGGAATCTCGTACTCGCCGCTTTGCTCACGATTCCATCGCATGACGAAAAAATCTGCCAGGTAGTAAACGAGTTGTGCTAATGACTTTGTCCAGCCGCCCGCATTTGAGGGATGGAAAAATGTCTCGATGCCTTGAATGAGGGCTTCGAGTTGATGTAATACCGAATGGCCGTTTGCTGCCTCAAGGCATTGCGGGGACAATGACATGACAATCCACCTGGCAATGCTGTGCGAGACTGGGTGTTTTCTGGGATCCCTGTCGAGGTATACGCCAACACCAGCGGCAAGGTCCACAGTCGGGCTGTACGGGGTCGTTGCTTGGCCCACAGGGATCTCTAACAACCGCAGAATAGCTGTGAAAACCATTGATGACTGTTCGTCTGTGAAGATGCCGCTTGGGCCGAATGGAATGTGAGACGCTCCAAGGCAGTCCCTCGCTTGCCGCGAAAAGATGTCAAGCATACGCATATCAGTTGTCATCGATCGATTGATCGTCGACCAGAGATGGAAGAATGTGGGAAGGTAGTACTGCGGCTGCAGCTTGGGATCGTCGGCAGGAGGCGCCGCAGTCGGCAGCATCAGATTCAGCAAGCCGAAGACCACGAACGCTTGTTCTGAAAAGGACATGCTGTAGTATGGTAGAAACTCCTCCAACATGGCCGGAATCTCTCTCGGATCGAAGAAGAGCTGGGCGAAGGTGCACAACTTCGTCAGGGTCCTGATGTTACGCTTCGAACTGTAGGTGTTCTGTGTACTGCTTTCCGATGGAAGCACAAAGACCTTGATCTCCTTGAAAAGAGGCCGCCAGTCTAGCGTGAGGTCCTTGCCGGGTCGAAGGTAGTGCTTGCGCTTCGTGAGGACCATGAACATGCTCGCGAAGCGTTCCGACACTCCATATTCCAGACCTGGAGCCAAAGCGAGCTCGTAGTAGAGCTTCACAAGCTTGACGCGCTGGACCTTGGTCAGGTCGAACTTCAAGCTCATCCATCCTCGAATCTCTTTTGTCCAATGCACCGCGCCGGGTACGAAGTCGCCTGAGGCCACTGCGATGTAGAGATGCTTGAGCATTTCATCCAGATCCTGCTCACGCTGCTCCCGAGTCTCCGTCTCGTAAGGCAGGTACTTCTGGTATGGAAACACCCGCGGCCGCGTTCGGCCCAATCGCTCGATGTCCTCGCCATCGTCGACGCTCTTCAGACTGACTCGGTTGCCAACGCCTGGCGAAGTGGCGCGCGAGTCTTCCTCGCCTGATGCGTACAGAGCAGGTCCATTGCGATCGTTATTGTGGTGGGCTTCTTCAACCAGCTCGGACACACGATCATGTACGGCGCCCACGTCGGTCATGTTTGGCGTGTGTTTGGATGTGAGACGCGCCAGCTCATTGGAGGCGTCGAAGGGTATCCGTCGATCAATGTTGGGGTGGGATCTGATAGGCGGGTAGCGATGCTGGTGAAGTGAAGCTCACACGACACTCGAGGTGCAGCTGGATCGGCTATGGGAGCTGGAGATGCGCGGTGCTGGTTGGAGGTGGTGGCGGCGTGGGGGAGTCGCACAAGAGGCCGCGCTCGGATACGTGTCGAGGTCTCGCCTTCCCAAAGAGTGGCCAGCTGCAGCAAACGGATGGTTGAGTGGTGGGATAGGCAGGAATGGTCGTGTCTTGTGTGACGCTCACTGTCTCTCGCTCTCTCGCGGCCAAGACGAACCGACGCCGCTGTGGCTCAAAGCTGGAACTGTGGCGCGCGTGAACTCTTCTGTTCTCTTGCCGGCAATCACTCGCTGTGTAGACGGAACCAGACAACAAGTACAGACAATTAGACGCCGTCAGAGGGCAAGACAGCGACGACTGTCGATGGCGAAGGCGCACTGATCAGACTGAGACCTCTGGCGTCTCTTTGTATCATCGACTTCAGGCAAACCACGACTACGCAAGCCCTGTCGCCTCCACACCCATCTAGACGCCTCCGGCTGACACATGCACATCGGCGAACTCACTGACATACATCCGTTCAACACGCGTCACGTGTTGCTGTGATACATATTGCCACGAAGACGCCAGGTCAAGACAATCAGCACTGCAGTTGCCCCCGACGCGTCCGGAACGCGTCTTCCTGGTCGCGGTCCCCTTCACCATGTCGACATACTATGATCCCAGCGCGATTCTCACCGACGCTCAGAAGGCACCATGCACCTTCGAGTTCGCCGCTCCCCAACTGGCACCTCTCAACAACGGCACTGCTGTCGAGCAAGGAACGAAACTTGAACTACCTCTCTGGCTCGGCGGAGTCCTGGGCGCGTCGGAACCAGCGGGGCCTGGGACAGGCTACCTTTGCACAGTTGATATGCCGAATTGCCTGGGGAAGCGCGTCATCAATGCGTTGAGCGCTGATCCCAAAAGCGTGGAGCTGAGGCAGCAAGCACAATGGTTTTATGGCATGGGTGAGCACATGTTGACGCTGTTCGATGACGAGGCTGTTGCGGAGGTTCTGATTGATGTAAGTGCGTTTTCTTGCGACAGTACTGGCTTTCGCTGATGTGTCTTATAGTCGTTTAAGCAGCGTGCGATGGAAATCGCAGACAAAGCGCAAAAC
Organism: Cercospora cf. flagellaris; assembly: GCA_005356885.1. Taxonomy (NCBI): domain Eukaryota; kingdom Fungi; phylum Ascomycota; class Dothideomycetes; order Mycosphaerellales; family Mycosphaerellaceae; genus Cercospora; species Cercospora cf. flagellaris. The sequence continues at coordinate 2,483,425 of RJLU01000005.1, read as the reverse complement.
ACTAGGCAAGTGCAGCAGGGTGGGGAGGGAAACGAGTTTTTGGGCGGTCTTGATGAAGCTGAACGTCAACGTAAGCTTGCACGCTGCATTAGCCCATTTGATGACTGACAGGTTCTAGTATTTCGTGCCGCTCACGACGGTAGCAGAGCCGTCAAAAACTGGTTCGACGTTGCCTCGCACAAAGCATAGGAACGTCCACCGGCTCTGTTCACTACGTGGGGCCTCCCATACGATCACGGTCTTTAAGTTGCCACTTGCAGGAAGCTGCCGACAATACGATCTTAGGCTTGCGCACCTTAGATGCTTCTGCATACATGCTTCGCCCTCGTCCGGCCGATCTGGTGTTGTCGTGCCTTGATGGTCGACGTCGATTTTGAGAGGTCCGTACTGAGCCGCTATGCTCTCCGAGCCAATCTACAAGCCCAGTGTGCTGCTTTCGGCGCCTCCATACCTTGGTCGTTACCTCACGTCCTCATGGCTGGTCCGCCACGATCCACAATGCACAGAGCAAGCGCGATATCGGATCGCTATCACATTTGCACCCCGATTCTGTGCAACCCGAACACAGCGGAAAGAGTGGATCGCTTCTACGCGCCATGGGCCCATGCCATCGTTCATCGTCAGGACGTGCTCATATCTCAGCGGCTTCTTGCTCCGTGAGGAGTCACCTTCTGGGAATGTCTTCGAGGCTACCTCGGCGGACAAAAAAGATTGGAGGAACTCTTCACTATCGGTGAGACGGTGCTGAACACTCCAGTCACCGCTGGTACGGATATCGTGCACCACACAACCTGCCACTAAGAGTCGAGTCCCTATGGCTGGTCTGGTTACAGCAGATGCATCGACTTGTTCCTGAATGTTCAATCGGCTGTCCCAGTGACCATCGTTCAGAAGCGAAGCATTGACCCATATCAGCGCATTCTGAAAATTTGGCAGCACATACTCCACCATTAGTCAGTCCTGCAACATTTCTCTCAGGCGAGCTCCTCGGACCTCAGTGTCGCCTACCTCAGCACGCCAGAACTAAGCCTGGCCTTCATAGAGCTAACTTAGCCATTGCGCAAATGCTTCGAGGAGATCCTCATCGATTGTGAAATGCGAATTCTGGCCTTCTTGGAAATTCTCGAGTGCAGTTCCGAAATACTTTGGACCTTTTGTGTAGCAACTTGCGCGGCGCTGTAGAGAATGAAATGAACGCGGCGCAGTTGCTTGAGGTTGTGGAATCCAGGAAAGAAACAGAGCTGATTCTCGCCTCATGCTCTTTGTATCATATCTCGTTCGATTGCTAGGAGAGCACAGCATATCAAAGCACGAAACAACCTGTACCGCTTTCTGCAAATGATCTGCATGGAATGTCAACAGTTATCGGCACTCCGAGGCGCATAGTTCATTGCGCCCAACGAAAACGCGGCCACTTCGCTAGATGATCTCGATTTGCAACTGATCCGGACTGTCGCAGGCGTACAGGTTTTGCCCAGGTAGCCCACTGCTTCCAGCGATATCGTGGCGGTTACGCCAATTGAAGCTGCCAATGTCATGTCGAGGTACATTTCAGCCCATGATGAACATCGCTTCAGAATTTCCATACGCTAAAAACATCGATGCCATGCCGAAACTGCGTTTATGCCGCTCTCTGCAAAGTTTTTGCGTGACTGTGGCGGCGAGTGTGAACATCTACCAGTCACATCGTTCAACGGCATTACTGAATGTGCTGGAAAAATGCCGTCCGATTGGCTTGCCCTTCACGAAAACCGAGTCCACAGCATGTTGTCTTCCGGTGACCCATTGCTTCCTGCGCCACCTCGGACTCACCTTTGCAGCAGGCATCGTGATCGAAAAGTACGGAGTTGTGCGAAAAGTGGTGAAGCAGCACATAGCATCGATGTTCTGGTGTATATGTTTCCTGCATACCGACCCATCAATGCACATGCCCAAATTGCGTGAGCAACGGCAACAGCATCCCTCCCACTGTGACCAAAGTATCCGAAACGCCCCTTTCCTCTACCCTCTTTGTCGCAGGCGGACTCCCTCCATAGCCCTCTTCCATTGGCACGCCTGCATACCCATTCATGCCGCTCTCCTCCTGCCCATGTGCCGAATGTGATCCTGCTAAGGTGTGCATCGCAACGTAGAGGAACGTTCCTCCGCTGAAAAGCAACAAGGTTCCTGTGAAGAATTCTGTGCTTGCGCTTTCCACGTCTCCTCCGTACCCAAATCCATGGATGGCCAGAAAAGTGAAGATAGCTCCTATGGGCGCAGCCGCGGAGAAGACAATGAGATGCGTTCGCGCGGTTCTTTTAGATAGGCCTTGTTTGAGAAGGACCGATGTCAGACCGAATGCAGCTGGAGCTTTATGAATCATCAATGCCAGGAAGATGATGAAACTCAAGTTGCTGCTCGACGTTGACGATGCGCCGAGGGCAATGCCGTCTGCTGCGGCGTGAATGACCAAGCCAATGGTCGTGGAACTGGGACGAGATGTCGGCGCTTGCGCGGTCTCGGCGATGGGCTCTGGTGCATCTCCAGGTGGCATGCCGTTCGTGAAGCTGAAAGAGTTCAGGTTGATCTGGAAGCTCTGCGGTCTTGAACTCTTGTGGAGATGTCGTGGGAGGGTGTCGATGAGGTACATTAGTATAAAGCCGAAAATCATGGACACTCCAATCCAGACGTGTGGTTCGCGATCCACAGGCTCTGGTGCTGGGCTTGGGGCACTGGGTGGAGTGACAACCACTCCTGGCTCGTGGCCTGGGTCCGAGGATGCGGGATTTGAGCCTTCGGCCTGCGGGGCAGTCTGGAATCCATCATCTGGGCCACTTCTGAAGCCTGGGTGTGTGTTGGCATTCACTTCCAACGCTGCTGCCACTGGGGAGTCTCGCGCAACGATACTTCGGTCCTCCTTGGGCCATTCTCTCGCGAGCGCAAGTCCTCTCGCTGCGACATTCGCGTTGTGTCCATGATCGCTCCCACTCGCTGCATATAATGTTTCTACGCCCTCCGGTATGATGACGATCAATGCGGTGCCGACCAATACCCCAGTTCCTAATGCCGTGATCAGGCGCAATTGGCGTGGTGTGAGGGCGAACGAAAGAGGGAGGATGCCGGCAGCGAATGAACTTGGAATTGTCAATAACGTGCTGTCTATGCTATGCGACCACATCCACTTACGCGCCTGCCATGACAAGGCTCAATAAGAGCAGCAGCAGGAGTCCGTCCCACATCTTGACTCGGGAGTGTTTATTGCGCCAAAGCGTACTGCTCAACCTCCTGTAAAGACTGGCAATTGACAACCATTGGACCAGGATCTCCTCGAATTCTCAGATCCCGCTGCGATGCCCGAAACACACAATCGTCAAGTCGTATAGGTCGTAAAGTGAGTGCATGTGAAGCCGAATGGGAGAGCGAGTTGTTTAAAGTTGGCAGTTCGGAGCTGAGGCCAGTTCGCGCTCCGAGCTTCAAACGTCAGTCGCGTCTTCTCTGTCGCGTGTTACACGTCTTTCCACTGGCGTCGCGGCAGCCTCCAGCAAACGCTGCTCATCAACATCGCCAATACCAACACCGCACATATCACATCGCCTTCGCGACGCACACAATGGCTCACCAACCGGCCATCGACATGGAGGACGACGACGAGTTGACGGCCGAAATTCAAGCGCAAGTGGACGAATGGTCCAGCAACAGCAACGAGTGCTTCACAATTCAACTCACTCGCCAAGATGGCTCAGTTGTAGCCTCATTCCAACCGGAGTTCACATATGCCATGTTTGGCGATGAGGAAGCCATCTTTGGCTACCAAAACCTAGGCATCACTTTATCCTTCCAAGCAGATCACCTTGACCCTCAATTACACATCAAATACGGCAAGAAGTTCCCAGCCCAGGGCGAAGTGAGACCCACAGATATCAAGACTTCTCTAAAAGAGTTTCTGCCTGCTTCAGCGTTCGAGAAGGATACATCGAAGGGGACCACCGACTTCAAGCCTCCGGGCGAACAGATTCATTCCTACACGAGGAATGGAAAGAGCTACGAGACATATTGCGCTAGCTTGGCTGATCCAGCGGCGCGAGAGATCCTTGAGAACATGCAGATACTGGTGCCCATGTTCATTGACGGCGGGAGCATATTGGAGCTGGAGCAGGATTGGACAGCCGCCCGCTGGAAGATATTCTTAGTCTACGAGGTCGACAAGTCCGCGTACACCTTCGCAGGCTATGGCACATCATATCGCAACTTCACATTCCCCGAGCGCAAGAAGGCCGTGCAGTTTGATCCGTTCTCGCCGTCATCGCAGGGGTTGGATGCCTTCCTTATTGTGGATGGCAAGACCAACGAGCTTGCGCAGCCACCGGATTTCGCTTCGCCTCTCGACCTACCATGCCGTGAGCGATTATCGCAGTTCCTCATGCTTCCTCCATGGCATGGTGCCGGACACGGGCAAGAACTCTACAATACGATGTTCAGGCATCTCACATCTCCCGAGTGTGTACGCGAGTTCACAGTGGAGGATCCAAATCAGAAGTTCGATGACCTGCGAGACTTTTGTGACTTGCTAAATCTGCGAGCGAACTTTCCTGATTTTGCAGGCCTCCAGATCCAGAGCGATCTGTCTGCCGACAAGATCGATCCAAATCTCAGTATCCCGGTCGATCTAATCGTACCTGTTGGCGTGCGCAAGGACATCATGATGAGAACAAAAATCATGCCCCGCCAATTCGACAGACTGGTAGAAATGCACACACTCTCTCGCATCCCTCATCAGAATCGCTCCCGGAGCCGTATCACTAAGAAGTTGAAGGCGAGCAATGAGAACGATAGAGCCTACTACCTCTGGCGACTTTACGCCAAGCATCGGCTGTACATCTTCAACAAGGATCAGCTTGCACAGATCGAGCACCAGGAGCGCGTGGAAAAGCTGGAGTCCGCGCTCGACAGCGTTGAGCATGCCTATACCGAAATGATCGAAAGAATCGAAGAGCGCGAGAAGGCCATCGCCAATGGCGAAATTGAGTGCAGTGACAATGCTGCTACGAAGTCTGGCGCTGCTAAACGTAAGCGGCCGACCATTACAGACGATGAAGACGAGGAGATGGATCAGGCTGCTTCACCTGTCGACACAGTTGCCGAGGTGGATGCCAACGGGCATAAAAAGGCGCGAGTGGCTTGAGATCTGCTTCCGACAAACAGGGTGGAGCATCCTCCAACAAGTACGAACCATGAAACGCAAGAAATCAGGGCTTCTTTGAGTCTGGTTGAGACTAGGCTCGCGAGCGCCACGTGCATCATGCATTCACTCGCGCTCCGAATGCGCATTTACCGACACGATAGCCGCCGCTTGCCGGCGTGTAATAAACTGTCAACCTGAAGTTTGCGCATTCCCGAAATGGAAAGTCGCGTCTCCTGACAGGGCCAATGGGCAGGGTTGCTGGACCTGATGCGACACAGACACACGGTTGAGTGCGGGAATAGCATGGGATTGCCAGACACGATCCAGGTGTCAAGTCTGCGCAAAGGCAAATCGGAACCAAGAATGAAGGAAGAAGCGCGAATGATGACGCGAAGCGCGACCCTGGAAAACGTTGATACTTTATCCGATCGTCGAGCTTCATGGACTGCGAACCATTTTAGCGAGACCGGCATGTTTGACTGCCGCAAAATCAATTTATTATACTCGTGATCGTCCAAGCGCTTTGTTGGAATAGGTAGGTACGCAGTCGTGTGTCGGCCACTTTTTTCTCATCTCGTCCTGGGTTCCTGGTTCAACAGTTGTGCTAGGCCTACGCAGCGATCTAGCATCTCGCCACAAGCGGAGGCTCGCGCCCGACCTGTCAAGATGGGTGATAGTACGGAACATTCCTATACATTCGCCTCTGCGCATGATCACAGCAGTGCAATACATCGTCCACGCCTCGACCCATTTACAGAAGCAGAAACATCGACAGAAACCTCGCCCGATATGCCTTCGCCGGCATATCTACAGAACAACAAGACTTTGAGAGATCTCTCGGGAAAGTGGGTGATGAGCAAGGGCTTGAGTGTAGGCATTCCAAAAGCCTTGGAAATTCAAGGTATTACACCCCAACTTCCGCATTTCGACATTGGACAACAAGCCAGATCATCTGTTCTTACTGTTCCACAGGCTACCCATCTCCAACGCGCAAAGCACTCCTCACATCTCCCATCTACTTGACGATCACCCAATCGCATTACCCATCCCAACTTCTCATTCGGACTGAGATTCTTCACCAACCTCGAAGCAACTACTCCTCACCCTCGCATTCCCCCTCAAGAGCTGGGTTACAACAACAGGTAACGACCAATTTGGTACCACCTAGTACAACGGAGCGATGGTATCCGTCTCAAAAGGTCGGGCAATGGAGTGCGTGGATGAATGGTGTTGTTGAGGTTCCCGTGGCGGAGAAGGAGAAGAGCTGGAACATGAACTCTCAAACAAGTGATAGGAGAGTTTTGGCGACAAGAGGAAGATGTCGGTGGGTGAGAGGGAGCGATTTCGAACATAAAGAGGGAATTGGATATTTGACTGAGGGTTTAGGTGCGTATTTCTTCAAGACATGTCGTTCTCTCGGACTCGTGTTTGAATTGTGGAGCTCAATCCACCTTCGGCCGGAGTTCCGCTGACTTTTTGTCTCTCAGCCCGTTCGGACGAGTTTTTCGAGACCGAAGTCGAATGTCCTGAAGGTGGTTGGCGGAATGTGCAGGTCTGGTTCATGGATCGGGGGAGATTGGTGAAGAGGGTGGTGACGTTTGATATAAGGGAAACAGAAGGGAAGTTTGCGGATGAGGTTCGGAGTGTGGAGTCACCGCCCGGGCGGAGAGCGGAGACGAGGTGGGTTTATGAGTTTGAAGGGAGGTAAAGAGGATCATCGATATGAGTCTTCTCTCTGCTGCGAGGACAACAGTTGGGTCAGTGACTTTTTAGAGTTGTGGTCGGGGATCGGAGCTGGACTCCACCTTCCTCAACCCTTCCTTCCCACTTCAACGTACCAACGACAAAACTGCAACTCCACTGCGACTTTCGATCCTTCTCACGCGGTGTACCCACATGGCCTGAAACTTCGACACATGCTATCTCTCCGCTTTGCGACTCTTGTGACGCGAATTCCCTGCGAATCTCCAACTACAGCCTGGTCAACAGCACAGGCGTTTCGAGCCCCCAGATGGCTTGATAGAAAATGGCCGGGGAACAGCTACCGGCTCGACTGAGTCGAAACGGTCGTATCTCGCAAGTGGCTAGCTGCCTCGACATCTTCGGCACTGGTTGAAGATTTCTCCTTGTCAACTTCACCTGCTTCCTCACAGTCGCAGAAGACACAGATCCCTCCAGCATTGCCATGAGGCACGAGATGGTTAGTGGCTCTTCATTTCGTCGACAGCTCCTTTGGGCTGCAACTATCTTCTGGTCCCCACTTGACCAAGTCAGAGCTACGCGATGCGACCTCTTGTTATACCCGACATTGTCGACTGTTCGGGGGTGACATGCGGCGTTGGAGCTGGTTCTTCTTTAATATCAGCATCGCCGCTGTCTGTCATGAAGTGGTCGATATTGAGGGCATTGTCTTTGCTGAAGACTTGTTGTGGGGCCTCCTTCAGTTGGCTGACGACTTTTTCGAGATCTGCTCCCAGACGAATGATGGCAAGTATCATGGACTGCAAATCATGGTCAGCATGGCCTGGCACTCATGCCACGGCATTTGACACAACCCACCGACTCTTCATCCGACCTCGTGCGCAGCTGGTCGAACAGGAATTCTAGATTATCTGATTTGGCTGTCGCCTCGTCAAGCTTCATCTGGAATGAGATAAGTCAGCAAATCTCTTCTGTTACTGCGACAAACAAGCGTTTGAAGCATAAGCGACCGGTCTCTCCTCGGCGGATGCCGATGCTCGTACAATGAGCATCTGGAGGTCATGTCGTTTGCTTGTCGCTCTACACACACCTTGAGCCAACCGAGTTTCGTCAATCCCTCTTCGTATTCATACGAGCAATCGACTCCGCGTTGTGTGCAAGGCCCGCAAGAGGGTCGTTCTCCAGAACACTGGGATCTTCTGGTCAGCGATTGGCGATTTGGTGCGAGAAGCTGACTACCTTTGCCTTCCGCTTGCGACAAGGCCAACATGCCACCTCAACAGCCCTCTTGATGCGACCCCTTTCACTACTTGGCGAGGATGTTGCTCGCCGTTTCGTTTTGTCCTGGCACCTGGTGAGTTACGAGCCACCGCCAGATAAGCAGATCCAAACATGAGGCACCTGAGGCGGGAAAACGCACACTTTCTGGCCTGGAATCCGAGGCAGAACCGATACCGTCGACGGTATCGGCGGTGAGCTTACCACGTGTGCTTGACATAACTGCCCAAAGGGTCTTACCGCGTGTGCTGCTGTTAAGCTGACCCTTGTCGTCCGAGATCGAGATTCAAATCAGGCAGATCGTGGCGCCCTATTAGGCGTTGTAGTGCGAAGGGCTGGCGCAAATCTGGGGTCGAAGTGTCTCGAAGAACTTGTATGAGCTTCTTCGAAGATCATGAGCAAGATCCACGTTCTCTCGATATTTTCCCTGGCCACCTGCTACTTCTTCTTGGGCACCTCGCACGCTTCCTCGATAGTCGCCGACGTTATTGGCAGGTAGCTGGCGAGCTTCCTGCACGAGGCAGATCCTTGGTGCTACCTCCGTGGAGACGTCGACGCTGATAAACGAGCCTCGCTTGGCAGAAGTGGGACTGAAAATGTGTTAGGGTGGTTCAATAATGGCGAAGCCTTGCTTGGAGAGAACACGGCCAAGCCAGTTTGGGCATGAAGACAGCGACATCGACCTTACACCATCAAAAAGCAGGAACCACAAATTTTCATACAAGCATGCAATGCGCGACGCATGACGGCGACTTTCATGATCACTGTCATGGTCATCATGCCAGTGTGTGCACCCTAGTCTTGCAGGGTGCCATCTCAGACCGTGAGAAAGAGTCTGGAAACTGACGTGACTGTTCTACTAGCCACGTGCATTGCCCTAAATGCCAGATCCAACCAGGATGGCGGGGAATGGTTGGTGACGGGGAACGACCCGACGTCGAGCGGGTCCACCGATGGTTGCAAGCCCAAGATATAGTCGTCAAAGAGCGGCCGCTGCGTTTTCTCGGCGATGTATCGTGCTGCTGCAACCTATCAATGGAGCTCGGCCGAGTGTTGTGTCCGATTCTTACCTCCAATTTCGGCACGACCTCATGCGCCGGACAAGGTCTTGCGCTTCTCGCAGTTTTCTCCGAAACAATCTCCTTGCAATTGAGGGATGGCACGTGATCTATAACGCAGTCTTCGTGCTGCATGCTGCTCATCGGACCACGAATCTTATATCAGATGTTGCACTTGAGCAACAACTACGACTTCGCGTACTGGTCCACGGCATTTACCCCTTTTAGGCCTGGTATGGTCACGGATTGAGGACGCGATAGCATGATAACACCCACAAAGCTTCAGCAATCTATTCAGCGCCTTGGAGATCTGCAAACACGCAATGCGGTGCGCCCGAAAAGCGCGAGCGCATAAGCACTCTGGATACATTCTTCCAGACAATGCCAGCATAATGGACGGCCACGTCTAGTCGGTCGCTTGGAGAGCAAGAGAGCAGCCCATGAGTAGACAACGCCGCAATGTGCCGCAGCTTCGCATGCATGTAGGACCCAGTGTTGCGCCGATGGCGGCCGTTGATCCAAGCAGGTTCGCCTGGGATCGATTGGGCCACGAAGCTCGAACGAGACCGATAGAATGTCGACAGCATCAAGTCCCTCCTCGAGACCCAGCCAGCCAGCACAGCATTACGCACTGCCTACCGTCCTATCGCAACTTATGATGGCCCCTGCGACTCAAATGTCGCTCGCAGCGTATGCAGCGTACGATACTGACAACACGCAGAATGATGCGTTGTAGTACAAGCCTGCCTCTGCGGCCGAGATTACACTCACCTGCACGAGCACGTTGAGACCGGTGCGATCGTCTTCAAAGCATCGGACTTACGACCGGACAGTTCTGTGATGCGACCACAGGACGATGAGTGATCAGTATCACGGCAGTTGCTGCTCTATTGGGCCATAATCGGTTCTAGCCCGTCCTTTGCGCTCCAATGGCCAACGATCTAGCTGCCTCCTGAGCCGTCGCCGAGCGCTCCCTGATCCCCAACAAAGGCATACATCGAGGAAGAGCATGTCTTGGACCAGTCAAAGGACAATGAAGGCATTCGTTTGCCAGCTGGATTTCGCCCTCGAAAAACAGGCAACAGCGACAACTATGAGCACATGTTCTGGCGGCTCATGATCGCTACACAAGATTGATTCTCGCGGAATACATCACTTCCTTCATCCAGGCAAATACCCATCGATCGCCAATCTTTTGCTTGTGCGCTCCGAGCACGGCCGACAATTGCGCGTCCTCAGGCGCACGACTCACCGCGTAGTCATTCAAACGCAGACTAGCAAGACGTATTCGACGGGCCTTCTGAGATTAACACAAAGGAAGCCGCGCGTAGTCAGACATTGAACCTGCATCTCAAGAGTAGGGAGTGAGCACTGGCACTGTCACTCTGCCTCTGCCGGATCGGACAGCGAATTGAATTCATTCAGCTCGGATCAGAGGGACACGGAAGCCCAGGCACGGACAAGCTCCTGCAAATGTCCAACGAAGCTCTTCTTGTTGGTTGACCCTTCAAACGAAGCTCCATCGGACCAGGACCAGTGCTGATCCACATAACTTCCCCTGAATGGACTCATGGCTTCATGATCTGAACAACTGAGGCAATACAGCATTGATCACCTGTGACCCGAGCAGACAGCAATTGATTGACGACCAACTTCAACACTCATTCAGTCTCCCGACCCGCTTTGCTTGAGATCAGAGCTCCGAGCGTGGTAAGTGTGGATGAGCCGGCCAACACGGTATCTCATCGATCTTTGGAACGCTACACGATGCTGACCAATGGCCCACACACGAATCGTGCATGTCGCAAGTCAACGCTGTATTCTAGTGGACGCTCTTCGAGGCTTGACGCTTGTCTCGTAGCAGAGGCAAACGACAGAGGGCCACGACATCACAAAGTCGGCTTTCAATTAACACGTATCGATCGAGCCTCGCGACATCATTGCAAGGCGCGCATCGCTCAATAACTCGACCACTAGAGAGTTGAAACACTACGGCCAGACTCTAGTAGGTCTGTGGTTGTAGAGAGCTCGTCTCTCGGGCCGACGTCCAAGCCCTAATCAAATGAAACGTGGCAGGCTGATTGAGAACTAACCTCCTACAATGTGCTCCGAGCAAGTACAGGACCAAGCGAGGTGAATAGTCGCAGCGTGGTCTGTGCTCACGGCTACAATTTACATCCGTCACAAGCCCAAAGGCGACAGAAAAGCAACTCGCTCGGCGCCGAAACGACTTTGCGGTTTGCACAACTTCAGTCCTCTGTTACAGCCGTGGGAATCGCGCATACGCATACGGATGAAACGGTCTTTCCATGTCCCGTACACGTACCGGTGCCACTACATTCTTGGTGTAATTTCTCTCAGGAGACCAGCAGTGGTCATGATTCAGAAATACACAGATGTGACCCCTGATATGAGTCAGTGTGCTGTATGCAATTAAGCGAGTTGTGTAGGATTCCAAGATTTCAAGATTCGAATCTTGTATTCATGCATATTTTGTGGAGGAATGTCTCGGCGTGCCACGTGTGCAGCTGTCAGTCTAGCCCGCGGTCTGCGGGAAGTGGATTCTGGCCTGCAGTACGTATGCAGGAGCGCTAGCGTGGTTGGTGTGTTGGTGTGGCAGATGACGGTGTTGTGGTCGGTTGTAGTAGAGGGGGCTGGTGCTACAGTATCCGACTTGCATTCGTTGGTGAGAGTGTTGGACGAGGAGCTTGATACCACCTTGACCAACAAGGAGCGTTGAATGTCGTAAAGAAGCACTCGAACACGAAGGCGTCTTCCCATGCGATTTAAAGGTACGACTTCAAAGAGCATGTCACTTCCCTTGTACTGTACATCGCAAGCCAATGTGGGCTAGGGAACAGCTTGCAGATCTGTAATCGTAGCCGCAGAGTGGTAGGCATCTGCAGAGCTTGACCTGCGTCAACTCCGACCCGTGCTCCTATCGAGTCGACTGGCAACTTTCCCTTGCCAGGGTGCCAGACAGATTATTCTTCCTTTTGAACCTTTGTGCGGGCCATGGGTTACCGAAGGGCGAATGTAGCATCTGACGCTTGAGAAGCGCTTTCACACTGAGACTGTCTTGCGATGCCCACGCATTTCTTTGGTTGTGGCTCTCCCGATGACAGTGCAGCGCACTGATGCCGAATGCTGGGACTGGGAGAGCACTTCGTCCTGCCGAAAGCCCGCAGGCTGCGAAGGTGCTTGGTCAAATCGAGGATACGACATGGTTTCGACATCGCCTGCCAGGCAATATCTTAGCCACCACGACACACGGGTCTGTTAATCGACGGTACTGATAGTCGTTCGCGTCGACAACATCGCCTCGTCCATGGACTTGAACTAGCTGCCTTTGTTTGAATGGCTGCAGTGGCTGCACCTTCAGGTTTCGTCGTGTCTGCTCGGTCGAGAGCATGCCCTTGGAGATGGATTCCAAGCACAACTACAAGCATCAGTGCCAGCAGATCCGCACATTCTGAATGATCAAAGCCACAGCAAATGATATATGTCAGACCACTTGGAACTATTGTCAGCGTGAAGCCTCCCAATCGAGCACAATCTTACCCAATCTGGTGATATTTCGACATTCATTACAGCCGGTCGAATTAGCAGTCCCTGCGAAAAACATTATTGTACTCGCTCAAGAACGAACTTTCATGTTGGAAATTGTCCTCCTCGTCTGGCCAAAGAACGCTTAGGGACATTGCCTACACTGGCACAAAGACTGGCCAAGGCCACCGATATGGAGAGAGCAGACCAAGATCGAGCAGACTTTTCCAGTTATAAAACAATCGTGCTGCTCACGTTTCCTCATCCACTATCAAGAATGACATGCATTTGAGAGACGATCTTGATGGAACACCCTCTTAGTCATGAGCTTGGTCTGCCAGCGTGAAGACCGCATTTGCCGGAGTATGCAATGTAACTGTTGTTCGCGCAGACCGTCGTGGATTGACTGCGCTCGAGTCTTGTCTCTGCCACGATGTGGAGGGTCCGGGCATGATCCTGATCCCTAGTTCTTACTGATGAAAGGACAATGCTCTATTACAACTCCGTCAGGACCATTTGCTGTCTGCCACTTTCAACTTGCATTTGTGCTGTTCGTGCACGTTGGTTCGATCTGGCTTGGGGTATCATGTCGGCTGTGGGGGTCATTGAACAGCCGGAAATACGATAGCGCCAATATTGGGAGCAGCGCACGATAAATGAAGAAGTTGATAAATGCCTCGCAGGAGTGTGGTCGCTGCCAATTGTCACGAAGCGGAAGGCAAAGCCGATGGAAGCCCCCCAGGCAGTCTGTGCACGTCCCGGTCGCGCCCGCATTTGGCGAGAAGCAACCGGGATGCGGGCCCCTCCAAGTGCCCCGCTGGGTTGCGGACTGGAGAAGCAAACGACGCATTCGTTGTAGCCGTTCTGCCAGGCCTCGTGCTGGGCGGCAGAGAGGATACCATAACCGCGGCATTTGTTAATAGCTTGTCATGGTTTCAAGGTAGAGCCATCACCCGACACTGAAGAAAACTGTTGCTTTCCCCCCCAACTTCCCAAGTTCTTTTACCTTGTGACGTTCTTCAGCCCAGAATACTTCATACTCCACTTTGCTGATATCATACTGGACTCTGCTCCATCACGAAGCCCAAATTTCGTACTTGCTACGTATTAGGAGTCTGCTCACGAGCAAAACCAGAGTGCACGCTGGGACGATTCTGAAAAGCAATTCCTCGACAATTATACAGCGAAGATGGCATCTGGTGTGAAAGCAGAAGGAGGAGCTGTCGGCGGCGAGAGCATCAACACCGAGATTGTGACACTCTCGCGATACTTGAGTGAGGAGCAATCAAAACACAAGGAGGCAACAGGAGACTTCACGTATGTGTGAAAAGAAGTCTTATCAGCAAATTCACTGACAGACGTGGGACAGGCTGCTGTGCCACGCACTGCAATTCTCCTTCAAGTCGATAGCATATTACATCCGACGAGCCTCGTTGATCAACCTTTCCGGACTTGCGGGATCCTCGAACACAACCGGCGATGACCAGAAAAAGCTTGATGTGATTGGCAACGATGTGTTCATCGCAGCAATGCGTTCGAGCGGCCGTGTCCGCGTCCTCGTGTCCGAAGAAGAGGAGGAAGCTATCATCTTTGACAACAACCCTCATGCACGCTACGCTATTGCCTGCGATCCCATCGATGGCAGCAGCAACTTGGATGCTGGTGTGTCAGTGGGCACAATCTTCGGCATCTACAGACTCGAGGAGGGTGCAAAGGGCACGAAAGAGGACCTGCTTCGGCCAGGTACCGATCTCGTTGCAGCTGGGTTCACCATGTACGGTGCATCGGCTCAGCTTGTGCTCACCATGAAGGGCGGTGCTGTCAATGGCTTCACCATGGATAATGCCCTCGGCGAGTTCATCCTTACACACCCGAACATGCAGATGCCCAAGCGAAGAGCAATCTACAGCTGTAACGAGGGTAACAGCAAATACTGGGGAGAGCCAGTCAAGGAGTGGGTGGAGAGCCTGAAGAACGCCGAGAAGCCATACTCTGCAAGATACATCGGATCCATGGTGGCCGATGCCTACCGAACACTGCTGTACGGAGGCATCTTCGCCTACCCAGCCGACAAGAAGTCGCCAAAGGGCAAGCTCCGAATCTTGTACGAGTGCGGTCCTATGGCCATGGTTTTCGAGCAAGGTGAGTTGCAAATTGTTTTGATCCTCTAAGAAGAGATGTGGCTAACAGAATGCAGCTGGTGGTCAAGCCGTGGACAGCAACATGCGCCGGATGTTGACTGTCGTGCCTGAACACATCCACGACCGAAGCGGTATTTTCTTGGGCAGTTACGATGAGGTGCAAAAGGTCATTGATATCCACAAGAAGCATGGAGTGACAGCATAAATTCGGCCAGAAGCAGATGAAGGCGTTGTCCGGTGGAGGTTCACCACAGATTTGATAGCGCACCCATCAAGCACTTCGTCGTTTCAGAGCAATCTAGTGGCTGAGTGATCGCGTATTTGATATAGCAAGGCCGCGGAGTTGGTCATACCTTGTGCTGCGACGCGTGATGATTTTCCTTTACGCGTCGTCTCTGTGTGAAGGCTGTGAGATCAAGATCCACGAGCTGGCTGTCCCTCAACGCGATGTCACTGCGCTCCAATGAGTCCGGTATGATTTGTAGAATATCGTGCAAAATGGAATGCGGCAGTGTCCAATGCGATACGAGCCCGATTGTGCTCCTCTGGGCCAAAAATATCGCCGAGCGCGAAGCCTGATCACGACACAACCCGCGAATCATCTCAAACTCAATTGCAACTTCCAAGCCACACCTTTCCAGCATCAGCCATGCCATCTTTAATCTCATTATTCTCGCCGCCTCCGCTAAATCACACACTGTCAAGAAAGTCAAAGACCCGGATGAGCCTCCGCGTATACCCAGTGTGCTTACCGCACCTTCCGCAATCCATGTGACAGCAGGTCGTGAAAAGTTGCCCTACTTCTCACCATAGACATCTCTGCCGTGCGCTATGACCATCATCTAAGTAGAAGAAAATGGTAGACTTCGGTATGTCTTTGAGCTATAAGCAACAATTCCGGGAAAATATTGCTGAAACGAGCAGGCTCATGGGGCGACCTTGCCCTGCGCACTTTCGTGAACGTCAGCCCTTCGCCGCAGTGGGCGAACAGACAGATTGAGCCGTTCCTGGGACTTCCGTTTGGCGCATACTTGCGTTCTCCGCCACCGACGAGACCGAGGAGGTTGACGGCGCCACTCGACTCATCCCAAGACAGTATTTGGCAGAGACTGCAGGTCTTGGCGTATATCGAACCGGAACAGCGATGCAGTGAACAAGAACAGTCCGGATTCCTGTCAAAGTTGCCATACGATGTGAGAGTCATCATCTATGAGATGGTGCTTGGGGTCCAAGTCTTCCATTGCTACGCCCAGAATGCGAAGAGTCGCATCACTCATTATGTGTGCAACCGGCCGGACCAAATCGAAGAGGAAGGCTCCCAGCACAAATGCTCCGACGCCTTTTACGACCAGCGTCCCCCAATTGCAGGAAAGACTGCTATGTCAGGACTCCTCGCTCCACTGTTGACCTGCCGTAAAATGTACTCAGAAGCAATACCTATCCTCTACGGCAGCAACACCTTCGTGTTCAGTCAAAATTTTGCAGCTTTCGGTTTCTTGAAGCTCAAACTTCCTCAGCAAAGGCTCTCATGTTTCCGCCGATTTCGTCTGCACATGCGCATTCCGAGGCATCCGGACCTCAACAGTCGAGCGAACCGCGACTGGGCAGATTTATGGCAATTTTTTGGGACAGAAATGACAGGTCTGCAGTCTTTGTACCTCGAGATACAGATGCTTCAGCCGACAGAGGCGCAGATCGAGGAGACACCGGACGATCAGGCAGCGAGCTGGCTAAGGCCGGTCGTTGTCATGGCTGTTGAAGCGCAACGGGCTCGTGGCTGTCAGGTCGAGATTGAGATTCGTGGCGTGAAACATCGTCCGGCACAGATATACGTGGAAGTTGCGGGAAGTTTTCCAGATGCCGTCGAAACAGAAATCATGGATCAGAGTTGTGCTGTTTTCCACCAACGCATCAGAACGTCTCTCGGTTGAGGATTGTGGGCTGAACAGACAGGCCGTTCGCTCCACGTCGTGCGAAATTTTGAGTGGCGCAACAAGTGTCGAAGTTGCTAAGTAACCGCTCACCTGGTCCGGCGAGCATTTGAGTGAATGACGGCAAACGGCCGTTGCCAGTCTTAAGCTGGCCAGCTGTCGCATCGTCAACACGCAACACGATCGAGATCACCAGAAGACAGCATGGCTCGCTCATCATCAGCTCGTCGCCGTCTCGATACCGCGCGCGGTAAGAAGAAGCCATATCGACAAGATGTATCAAGACTAATGCTGTGGCGCAGGTTCCAATCTGTACGACATTCTCCAAGTACCACAAGACGCGAGCGCACAAGCAATCACAGCCAGCTATCACGCACTCGAAACCAGAATCAGAGAACAGGACCTCGCCTACGATGAGCCGACCGATGCGGAACGAGAATTGAAAATCAAGGAGTCGAACAAGGTGAACCACTAACGACTTCCTTCGATCGCCGTCATGCTCATTCTCTCGCAGTTGCGGAAGGCTTTTGAGATCCTGTCGAGTCCACTCGAGCGATCACGCTACGATACTGCCATGCTTCGTCACCGAGGTGTCCGTGGCGATCACTGGACTCCTTCGAAGAATAGCACGGAAGGAGAGCAGCAGGTTCGTCAGCCTGCTCGCGGCGACTTGTGGACTCCTTCGAAGGATGGCAGTCAAGGAGAACAGCGGGCTCGACAACCTACCCGCGGCGACTTTTGGGCGCCCTCGAGGGACAATAGGCAAGGGGATAGCTGGGTTCCAGCTCGAGATGGAAGAGACTGGCCGACTCCGCCGAAACGTACTGAGGATGGCATGGAAAACCGCTGAATTGCAGAATTGCACAGGGGACTTGTGCCACCACGCCGCTGAGGTGAGCTCCAATCGAGGGTATTGGCGATAGCGTAGCACTGAAGGAGCAATTGCTTCCGCGGGCACGCGCGATTCGCTGCTACGGCACCGAAATGAGTGTATCATGGTCGTTGGCCAAACCGACGGGATACCCAAGAAGGCCACAGCCAGACACTAGTAGTTTTGAACAGCTTCAGGATATTGTACACTATCCACATACTTTTTGTCCTTTACACATCATTGCTTCGCCTTGGCCGCATCTCCACTCTCCAAATACTTGATCAAATCCTCAATCGTGACAACTTTCAGGCCGTGACGTCTCGCAAATGCCAAACATCCATCTCTTCGCATCATGCCGAAACCGCCCGACATCTCCGCTTTCCCAAGCACATCCTCGCCATCCTCCACCATTTCCGCAATCACGCCCACTGGCTCCTTCCCTGCCAATCTGCAGAAATCTACTGCCGCTTCAGTGTGACCCGCACGAACTCTGACACCACCCTCACGCGCCTGCAATGGTACGATATGCCCCGGTCTCCGAAACCAATCTTTCTGCACAGCAGCATCTGCCAACCTCCGACATGTCAAGCTACGATCTTGCGCACTAATACCCGTCGTCACGCCCTCCGCAGCATCTATCGTGATTGTGTACGCCGTTCGGTTGGGATCGAGATTATGCGTGACCATTTGCGGGAGCTCGAGACGTGCGGCGAGGGCGGGGAGGATGGGAGCGCAGATGTAGCCTGACGAGTAGCGGATCAGGAAGGCGGCTTTGGCGGGAGTGAAGTCTTCGGCGGCGATGATCAAGTCGCCTTCGTTTTCGCGGTCCGTGGAGTCCATTACTAGAATGAATTCCCCGCTTGCTGTTGGGCCGGTATTAGCGATGCGGGACATAGCATTGGCAAGTGTTGGAGGGGTTCTCACCGAATGCTTCTACGGCGTCGGGGATAGTATCGAAGCTGACATCGCCATTGACGGTCGCCATGATCGCTGGCCGGGAGGAGGAGTGTGGTATTGCGAGTGTGAGAGACGCGGCGGAGGAATAGTATAGTATGATGACTCGAGAATCGGTCCCTCAAAGCTTAAGATTCCGTAAGACCTGGTCGACTTGGTCTGATCCTAGCACAGCTGTCACGCGTTGCGGAGAGGGGTGAAGTATGCTGATGGTGGTGAGGCTGGTGGGTGCCAGACAGTAGTAAATACTCGAAAACAGTAGCAGAAATGGCGTGCCATTGTCTCTTCTGCGCGCTCTGTCATCCAGTGGCTCTCTGGTGGGGTGGGGTGTAACTACGGATCAACGCTGCTGCGTACCGCCGACCGCCGAGCTGCTGCATTGACGAAGATCTCGGCTATGTTCCCTCACGCCCTCCTCCTTCCAGACTCGCTTTTCAAGACACGCGCATGTGAAATCGACGCCTCTTTTTCTTGTGCGGAATTGTGTCGATTCGGTAAAGTCAGACCTCGGCGAAATATGTCATCTAGATGCTGTAGCGGAGATGGCAGCGGCGGTGCTTGCTCGTCCTCCCAGCTGTGCAGAAAATTCCCTTTTTCGGTGCAGGTAGGAAAAAGCTGGGTTCTGGTCGCTACACCATCGGCGTCATCACAACACTCGCGATCTCTGGCCAGAGTCAATGTTATACAGATATCGAACACTCACACCAGAACATACTCCGAGTACTCGGACCGCATCCCTCGGAAGATTGCAGACGGGAGCTCGCAGAAGGACAATGCACCGAATAGTGACATTCACCTTTTGAGGACAGCGCAACGAGATATCGTGCTGCGTGCTCTTTTTCCTGAGCTTGCACCGCATCCATCATGAATGACCTCCCACTTCCAGACGTCGACTATCCACTCATCGGGCTCATGTGCCGCTGCAGCACTATTAGCTCACGGCATGCAAATTGTTCGCACAAATTCTTGGATCACAAATTTGGCTCGCAGAATCTTCAACAGTATTCTCTGCCGCTCCTCATCTATGAGTTCGAGGAGACATCACCGCACAGCACAGCCACACAGTCAATTTCCAGCACTGGATCACGATGCTCTTGGTGGCAGCGTAATGCTGGCGGATTATATGCGGGTTTTTGTCAGAACACGGCCCAGAACACGAGCATGTCGCGCTCCGAAGAATGCCCTGCGGGAGCCGTTCTGTCGGGGACGCAGTGCCGACACAAGCATTCCAACGACCAACTTTATGGGCGAAGCCGGGACGCACTGTTGCTGCAGGGAAGCTTAAGCACGGTCACATCTCAGGTTGCTGCATGAAAGCCAAGCTCACGAGATTTCCGCTACAATGCTGGCTCTCCCCATCGGAAGGATGATTAAGAAGCTGCGCATGGACGAGTTTGCAGTGTGGTTGACAGAAATGCTCTCCGAAGACGTCACGCGCGGAGAGGACGGCATTTTCGCCAGGCGAGCGCAATCTAACCGGCAACCACGAAGCACGTGCGCTTTAGTTTTGGAAACCAGATCGGCATGAAGATTGAATTACCCGGCGCCTGTCAAACAGGCACACTGGTGTCTCGTGTGACGGTGTGAGAGCTTTCCTCAAAAGCCAAACTCGATACCTGCAGAAGCGTTGACATGAAAGACGTTGGAAACCGTCAGTCGCCGTTTCAGATGCCTTCCTATCTGAGCACTGCAGATTGATCCACGATCCACTGTCTTTGAAATCAGAGGCAATGATTGCATTCACTTGGACCGATTGAAATAGAACCACTGACCAAGGTAAACGAGGGTTCTGGCCACCCCTGCACAGGGGTGAACGCTGTCCAGGGTATTTTGAAACGCTATTCTTACCTAAGTCAACACAGACATTCCATCCTCACTGGCAGTGTCCATGAGTCCTGACCAGGCTAACTAGGTTGCAACAACCGGTTTGAGCTGGACAGCATCTTCGGAGCCTAGAGATGACTCCCGCGAGCGATTTTCTCCAAAATCCACTGTGGTGGATCAGCCCACGGACGATTGGGCGCGAACACCAGGTTCTTAGCATTCTGCGACAGACTGCGAAGTATGATGTGAGCTACGTTGGCCTCTGCCTTGGCGGAGAATCGAGCTGCGGAAATGACTCACGAAAGCAACAACGATCCGAACGTTCGGCTGCTTGCGCGCACGCGACGATGAGCAGAGTGCGGCAGCTGAATAGTCCGTGAGCGAAGAGATGAGGTCAGTACAAACTTCGCAGCGCATGCGCGTGCAGCTCGAGCCGCGTCGACCGGGCCAGCACACTAAAAGGCGAAATGAGTCCGTGTCTCTGGCCCTTACACACGAGCGTGTCGAAGAGGCTCGGCTTTCGACGCCGTCAGCGTGGGGCTCAGTTTCCAGAAACCAAATCTAGGACTGGAAGCGGAGCTCCAGCGTAACCACATGGCGTCAGAGCCCGTCGTCTCGTAGATGAAATCCATGGCTTCTAGTGCGCATTCTAGAGGAATGACTGCCGCGACCGCCGTCTCGTTTAGATGAGCGCAGCTTTAACCGGAGCGCACATCTGATCGTTTGTCCCGATCGCCATTCATGCGAGCATGCGGTGCGCGTTCGGTGCCAAATCGAGTTCGCACCTGACAGCAGAATATATAAAACAAGGATCCCTGCCTCTTCGGGTTTTCTGCAATCAACTTTTGCTGACTGCTGGGAGTTTGACTCGCGGAAGGAGGCGCTTGCACCATCCCAAATCGAACATACCCAGCAGTGAGCACCAGACACCGGAACGCAGGCCGCGATCAGCTTGAAGTCGGTAGGCAAACAAGAAGCAACGGTGTCCGAAGCGATGCACAACGTTGCCTGCTGCCGCCCTGGCCGTGTATGCATGGCAGATCTGCCGTCGCTCTGCCGTGTTCTGGGTTCAGTCAGTGCAATGCCTTCCGCTGTGCCGCTGTGGCTTTGACCAAGAAGTCGGCCTGTCGTTAGCAGTGTCTACCAGGGTCATCCTACCCGCATGTCAGGCGCGTGCGCTTTACGTGGGTGTTATGGACCGCAATCTCTCGACTACGGAAACAATAATACCTGGAGCCTAGCAATTTTTGTCGTCGTGTGGTGAATGCTATATCATTAGTACGCCGCGTGCCCTGCACTGACTTTGGACTTTCTTTCGCTTTGACCCTACATCATCATAGTTACCACATACCACCTCTCTACACACGTTCCTTCCTTGCACCCCTCCTACCGCATACTGTTAATACATCCATTCACTGTACAAAGCACAATCGTCATCGACTATACGGCCTTGGCATCTTACTGGAGTGAGGACGTCAGCGAGTCACACCAGTCTCTACCTTGCAACTCGTGGACATCTGAGCGCCATTCGCAGGTCGAATCCGCGCTATCGAGATTGAGTTGACTGCCGCGCGTTGGAACATTGAGGGATCGAGACCGGCAAGGAGAAGGATACGGAATACGACCGTGATAGGCGGAGGCGAATTCGAGGCAAAAGGCAGCTTTTGGCCAAACGGAGCACTGGAATCCGGCGACCAACTGGACACCACAACTTGAGCGTAGGGTGAATCGACCGGGTAGAACTGCACTACGTTCGGCTTCAGTGGGAAGACGAGTGGTGAATAGCATCTTGCGCGCTCATCAGTACACATTTGGACGTCGCGACAGGTTGCCGCAGCAGACCCTTACACTGCAAACCTCTCGGAATAGCCCCCGACGATAGTGCGCGATCGTCAACTGGCTCACTGGCTGGTTTGCGCCGCTACAAAACACCGCTCGCAGCGATCAAAGGCTTGAAGAGTGGTGGCGTTGGCGGGAGTGAAGCGTGTGGGTTGACAGCCATTCCGCAGTCGCGCACGGGAAAGAAGATTCGCTAGAGGCTCATCAGCGCGAGCTGAAACAAAAGTGCTCAATCAACGCGTCGCATCATAACAGACGCAGGAGAGTTCGCAGAGGAGCGAGCACCCGAAATAAACGGTCGGGTCTTGGCTTTGCGGCAGCAGCCGTGCCCATCCCCGTACCTTCCTCGACCAGAAACGCTCGGATCATCAGGACGCGCGAAACAGTTCATCAAACATCCTCTCTGTATTCTGCTTGGAGCGTTTCTTTTGCACATTTGCACCACGGCGAGGTCGTCGAGGGCACCCTGACAGGTACGTGGACCCCAGCAGGCACGAGCAGACGGCGCTGCGGGCGGTGGAAAAGCCTGCACCTCCTTTTCCCGCTCGCAGGAGACGACGCGCAGGAAACAGCCAGCGGGCAGCGAGCGGAACAGTGCATCGCTGCCTCGCCCGTCGCACTCGCTCGCCTGCGGGCCTGTCTCTTCACTCGCAATCGTGGCAGCTGCTGACCGACTGCTACAGCAGGCACTCTCTCTTAGCTGCAGGAACGCAGTGACCTTCGCGCGCGCGGTCCCACGCCCGGACCCAGCATCCTTGATCGGGCTCGAGCTTCGACAGCAACGCATCTCCATCGCCCATCTCGCCCACGCACGCCCGCCGCCAGCGAGCTCGACCGCCGACTCGAGTGGCCGTGTAGTGCCCACCCGCCACGACACACCACGACCCTCGCGTCGTCTCGGTGCTGCTGCCAGCCGAAAAATTTCTGATCCAGTCAGTACCCTCTTGGTGCTCGAGTGACACGCACACGTCCACACACCCACACCGCACCAAGCATTGGATGTCTCTACCGTCCATTGGCAACATCTTGCTTGCGCAGCGTCACAAGAGGAGGGACAGTCTGACCGGCGCGGCGGACATGGACCTCAACACGTTACTGAACACTAACAGGGCGATTCCAGGCGCAATAGCGAACCGAAACATGCAGTACGAGGTCCCCATGCAGATGAGCATGAACCACGACATGCACACCCCCAATGGCCACTTCACCGGGCAGAACCTCTACGTGCCCAACGCGGGCAACAGGATAAAATCCGAGAACGGCTCTGACCGCGGCGTCTCACCACACTCCTCCGAGCACTCCTCACGCTACTCGTCCCAGGCCCCGGCGAACTCGGTGGCATACCAGCAAATTGCCGCCCAGCTCACGAATGGCATGCGGTACCCTTCGCCGTCAATGCCCCAAAACAACTCGATGCCCATGCTGCAGCACTCGTACCAGCCCGCGGGCACACAAGATGGCGGCTATCCCCAACAGACACCCACACTAGGTGCTACCCAGCAAAGCACCCCGCAGGAGCAGAGCCCAGCGGAGGGAGGGCGGAATAGTACAGGCAGCAGCGGTTTGCCCAAAGCATTCGCGTGCTCGACATGCTCCAAAGGCTTTGCCCGACGAAGCGACCTGGCGCGTCATGGTGCGACAAGCTCACGTTTCATCCCTTGTGGCAAATCACGCTAACCCGTGACGTAGAACGCATTCACAGCGGAGTACGACCGCACGTCTGCGACCATCCTGGCTGTGGCAAGCAGTTTATCCAGCGCTCAGCGCTTACTGTTCACTCACGTGTGCACACTGGTGAGAAGCCGCACATGTGCGAGCGTTGTGGCAAGGTAAATTATCAAACCATCTCACAAGCAGATGCCGACTGACCCGCCACCAGCCATTCTCAGATAGTAGCTCGCTTGCACGCCATCGTCGTATCCACTCTGGCAAACGTCCGTACAAGTGCCCCTATGCCGACTGCCAAAAGACCTTCACTCGTCGTACCACTTTGACGAGGCATCAGAACCACCACACCGGGACGATTGAGGAATCAGAGGCAGCCACTGCTGCGGCACTTGCCTCACGTGTATCCATGCAAGGAGGTCGCTCACGAGGATCCGACGAGGAAAACGATTTCTCTGGTGATGGAAAGTCACCACTCCCGCAACCAGATCGCCAGTCGACCAATTCGCCAGCTGCTGGTATGAGCGGCATGCCTACCCTCCAGAGGCAGCCTTCCGACTTCTACATGAACGCCATGAACGGCGGTATGGCTGCTGTGCCACCGCATATGCGCAACGAGGTCCAACCCTCACCGCGCGCTCAATCGCCCCAACAATATCCAATGCCACCCAACCAGGGCACACCCCAACAGCGTCCTCCGCTGACCTCGAACCCATCAGGCAGCTACAACGGACCTCCACAAATTTTGGAGCCACCTACGACCAATGGTCAACAACAGGCGGCAAGCGGCAACAATAGTCCGCATATCAATGGTGCTATCAACGGATGGCAGTCACCACACAACGCCATGTCGGCTCAGCACCAAACCACTGACTACGGGTACCCAGACGCCAACGGATACGCATCGCACAACGTCAATGCCTCCCATATGTACTACCAGGCACCCACAGTGTCTCGCCCACACAGCACAGGTCCTGTCGACTACAACAACGGCGGGCTGCGGCAAGAGATGTGGACGCAGCAGCAGTAGATTTATGTTGCGCTTGCCACACACCAATGGCAACGAGCCGCGACATCAATCTCCATTCAAAGTCACAGACCATCAACGGCCTACAGGGCAAGAGGTACAAATTGAAGCCGAAACAAGGCACCCCTTGACCCAATTGCGTTTCCATCGACGTTGCCGGAGTTCATGGCCCGGCGTGATACCCCAGATCCATTTACGGTTGCATTCGGCGAGATCCAGCTTTCCTGAGGTTGTACGGCGTTTTATCGATTCGGAGTTTCATCACCGGCTGTCGATACCCCCGTTCCACCAGCTTATACCACTCACATTTCATTTGTTCAGACCGGCCTGCTCCAAAGGAAGTCCAGTCGCTTAATTCCGAAGTTGTCTTTTTCCTTTCGCGGGCGCCACAAAAAAAGGGGAGGGATTTTGTCGGGCGTGCTCTTAGGCACATACTTGGTCGCCTGTCTCATAATGAGTGTACGACTGTGTCTGTATCATAGGCGGCAACAGGCTCAGGCTTCGCAGCTGTCGGTCAAAGCGGGGAATACGGGAAATATCAAAACAAGGCGATCACAGTCACACATGACTGATCGACATTAAACATAATACGGGGTCGCACAAGACGGCGGCCACGGAGCACGAGGAGGTGGAAAGAAGAGAGAGAGAAGTCTTGAGTCGTCTGGCGATTTGGCGCATAAGGGTGACTGGATGGACGAGCAGGCTTGCCGTCCTTCGTCCGCGAACTTGGAAGAGACAGATCGTATGTCAAAATATAGTAATAATATTCGTGCGTAGTGTTGTCAGACTACGTACGAAGCAATAATGCATCAGCACCACTCACAATAATCTTCGCCTGGTCACTATCATATCTCTGATTCGTTTCCTCAGTTGAGACGAGCGGCGAGAGGCCGTTGGTGGCCGATAATGAGCCACGGTTCAAAGGCTCGGCCGGACTCTCATTATATCACATGCATCACGCTTGTGCGGATTGCGCATTCGTCTGCTGCCTGGGACTGAATGATCAGACCAATGACTTGTGACGAAAAGAAACAAAAAGCACAATTCAATTGAAAACGCTGGTAAGGTCATTGTTCACAGGCAGCGACAATCAATTCTTGCTGGCATCCAGCCAACAGCGACTTGTCTCAGCTCCTTCCCAAACCCCACCTAACTAAACACTTGACACTGACCTCAGCGGAACCGCAATTCGGATTGGAACAAGCTTTCGGCAGCAACCACGCATACGCACTTACGCATTGCAGCACACAGCATCATCGCGAACCGCAATATAATACCTCCTTGTCGAGACGTGGTCGCTTTCTTCTTGGAAATTCTGCGCCCGTCGCATGAATGGCGAGATCAGTCCCTCAAGCGAGTCCGGAATCGGTGGCTTCGCCTGCCTCTTCTTCAGTTACCAGCACGGCTCGCGTTACGAAGAGTCGATCCGATAGACGGGCGACGAGGACGAGGAGGGGGATGTTGTCGGCGCAGGCGAGTAGCCTTGGTGGGGTGCAGAGTATGGTGGACGAGATGGTGAATGGGAATGGCACTTCAAGGTCTTCACGAGGAAAGGGAAAAGCCAAAGTCGCAGACTATGATGAAGGAGATGTTGAGATGGCTGAGGATATAGGACAGTGGGACGATGAGGAAGAAGCTGAGCCAGAGACCTGCCCGATCACGGACAAGGACGTCAAACCGTTCCCTGTCATGGATCTGCCTACGGAGATTCGACTGGAGATTTGGAGGGCATGTTTGACAAGGCCTTATAATATTCTCTTGTCGAAGAGGGAGTTGCCGCCTGTGAGCAAAGAAGAGAAAGACGGGGAGAGCTTTGGGGCACACGAGACGGTGGAGGGCGGATCGAGTTCGGACGATGAGGAAGAAGAGGAAGGCGGGCAGCGGCTTGGTGGTACACTGGAGTCGCAGGCCTCTTTCCGCGGGTCATCCGCGAATATGTCTGGGTACCTGACGCGTAGTTCTCGCCAGAGTCGCATACCGTTGGGCACTTCCATACCAGCCGCCTCTCCGAACTCCTCCAGCAATGAGCATGCAACGCCCGGTGTTGTTCGCCTCCCAGGAAGTCGACCTCGACGCGTCGCAGGCGACACTCGCCGATGGAATCCTCTGCCAGAACCGGAACGCAGCCAGAACCAAGATCCACTAATCACAAACGTTCTCCGAGCCAGTAAGGAAATCTACAAAGAAGCCCGAAGTGTCCTCTATAGCGAGAACCACTTCGTCCTTGACCTCAACACTGCCATGCAAACACTCGGCCACCTCCATCAACGCTCTCGTCGACAGATCAAGCACGTCGAGTTGGAAATCCCAACATATAATGAAATTTTGGAACGTTTCCAGGAGACAGTACGGCTAAGTCTGCGATATTGTTCCGGGTTGAAGAAATTCATCATACACATGCCGTTCACTCTTCCAGGCGCGGATGGTAGTGGAACGACAGGGAATACGACAGTCTATGCGAATGGATTCGATATTCTGCGATGGTTGCCGCAGGAATGCGATATCGTTGTGAAGGGGAATATTTGCAATGAGATTGACACGGTGGTGAATAAGCATTTGCTTTTGGCAAAGACGCTTGATAAGGTGAGATTGTGATGCACAATGTTTCGAACGAATGTTGAGAGGGTGCTAACGAACTTCTGCAGCTTGCTTATGCCAGACGTCAATTGATCTCCAATGAGACGAGCTCGTCGTCTACGACTTGAGAGTATGCCAATTCTTTGGCACCTAAGCGAATTTAATGGTCTCACATATGAGTCAACGAACAGCTACCACTCACAGGGCTTCTTGTGCCTATCCTAGCGGGAGTACTACACACTCGCGCGAGCATTTCATGGGCCTGGCCTATGATATAATTTTGCTATGCACGCGGCATTGGGAAACTGCAGCTTGTTTCTAGATGCATAACTCGCGGCTTGCTTCGCTGAGATTTTGCCGAATGCACCCGGCTTGGACCATCGTTCTTTGAGAGAGATGGATTGTACGATACATGAGTAAAAGTCTGATGAGACACGCCAATTGCTTTTATTGCATAAGCCTGCGTGTTTCGCAGGTAGATAGATCCGAGTGCGTACAATGCATGCAGATTTTTGTACATATAGATTGCTGCTGATCGCCTCATCTTCCTTGTCGTTCTCTCTATCGGTGCTGCTGAATCGTCCGCTCCTCTTCTAGGCGCCTATTCACCCGCTCCACCACTTCCTGATCATACACTTCTTCTGGCGCCTTCCCCTCTTTCATCACCAACTGCTCGTGCCTCACCACCTCATCTTTGGTCATACAAACCAGATCCTCCAATTTCAGGATATCTGCTTTCTGGCCTGCAGTCTTCGTATCAATCCACTCTCCCTCTGGCCTCCTCCATCTCACCAGCGCTAACCGCGCAGCAAGTCCAGAAATCGCACTCCGTCCATGATAAATTTCTTCCACGAGATATCCCACATCGTCCGCAGTAATAGGCAATCGCAAACCCACAGGATCCAAACCCTGATGCCTTGCGATTTTCTCTTCAAACCCTTGAACCTGTCCCAAAATTCCTTCGTACATTTTCTCTCGGAGCTTGTTAGGTAGATAATCATGCGGGTAGCCTGAAATTTCCAACATGACATGATTCGCAACACAGAGGCCAAAAACTGCGGGCATTGTGCCGAGGACAGGTAGAATCCGAACGCGAAAATCTGGAAGAACACCGAGTTCTCCTACGGAACCTTTTTGGAATTCTTCTTCGGAAAGAGGAAGGAGTTGAGCTTTTCCGGGTCCGGTCTTTTCGGAGGAGAATACTACTGGAATTCCATCCTTCACGCCTCGTTTGCGGAGTTTGCGGCGCGTGCTACCTGCTAAGGCGTCGTCTGTCGATGTGGAAATATCGCCGATGAAAACTCGAGTGGGGTCGGATTTACAGCCTGCGCCCATGGAGGATATGACGGGGAGGTTGTGGGTTTTGCAGTAGTATAGGAGGGCGACTTTGGAATCGATGTTGTCGATTGCATCGATTACGAATGTTGGAGGTTGGCCGTCTTGTTCCCAGGGTGAGAGTTGTTTTTCTGCTACTGCTTCGCTGAAGAGTTCATTGCGGCAGTCGAAGTTGCTCCAGGGGACGATTTGTTCGAGGCGTCGCTGGAGGCATTTGACTTTGGGCGTTCCTACGTCTGCGAGAGTTGCTACGGCGTGGCGGTTGAGTGAGCTTAGTGTCACTTGGTCGAAGTCGATTAATCGTAGCTTGCCGCAGCCGGAACGAGCGAGAGCTGCTGCTGCATGAGAGCCGACACCACCGCAGCCTACCACTATCACGAAAGCATTGCGGAGCTTCTTGAGGCCTTCGTCTGTCAAAAAGACACGGTTGCGGGCGAGTTGTTCAAGGATCAGATCTTCATCGTAGTCTCCTAGTCTTGCTCGTCGGGCCAATGCAGCACTTCTTTCATCGTCTCTGCTTTGCTGGCTATTTTCGGGCTCCGCGCCACCGATATTGTTAATCTAGCTTCTCGTCAATCAGCGTTCTGTCTTGTTTGACATTCGGATAGATCCTGACGTACTCTGCCGACCTCATGCGGTGATTGCAAATCAGGAATCGTATCCTTCAAATCGTGCACATCATAGCGTCTCTTCGCTTCTTGCAGACCGATCACTGCGGTGGCGGCGAGTGCTCCAGAGACGACAGCAGTCACGCCGAGCTGCACTCTATGCGATCCGGCGATGTCTGCGAGCCATGATGACATGGTTCTGCTGATGAAGAGTCGACCGAATGTGAGGAAAGAAGGCTGTGGTCGTGGGCTTCACATGCAGAAAGATTGACGTGACGGTCGATCCTTTCTTGGCTGCGCTGCCGCTGGAAACCCTGCATTTTTGGGGGCAGCGGGTCGACTATGGCCAGCTGGTATCCCAGAGCTTAGCCCAATGCTCCTGAACACGAACACACATTCACCCACGACATTCCGTCTGCAACGCCTTTTTCTTTTCGTTTCGAGCTGAGGCTCATCGTTCTCCTTCCATTCTGAACATCCGGCGCATGACCCGCTAGCCAAATCAACAGCACTGCCCACGATGGCGATTTTCTCCATGGCGAAAGTGGCCTCCGTACTGCTGGCAGCATGGACTGGCTTCACCCAGGCGCAAAATCCAGGCGAGCCATCAGACATCAAGTCCATACCCTTGCGTACACATACCTTGCAGTCGGTACGATAAAACCATTCCTCCTCCAAGTCCCGCAAAATGGCATCTAGCTTACACATCCCAAAAACAGCCCTTCCTCGACTCCGACATGCAATCCCGCTGGTGGGACTACGGCGGCAGCACCGTAATCCGCACCGACCAATACATCCGCCTCACAGCCAACCAACCCTCGCAAGCAGGCTGGCTCTACAGCCGCGTACCCCTCACAGCCACCAACTGGGAAATCGAGCTCGAATTCAAGATCCACGGCACAGGAAGCCTCTTCGGCGACGGAATGGCATTATGGGTGACGAAAGAACGCGCAGAAATGGGCACAGTATTCGGCATGAAAGACCGCTTCGAAGGTCTTGCGATTTTCTTCGACACGTATAAGAATAACCGCCCCGGAGTGGTGTTTCCTTATGTGATGGCTATGGTCGGGGATGGACAGACGGCGTACGATCAGCAGAATGATGGGAAAGCGAATGAATTGGCGGGATGCTCGGCGAGAGGGTTGAGGAATCCGGATTTTCCTACGAAGGCGAAGATCAGGTATTTTCAAGATAAGAGCTTAAGTGTGGAGCTCATGTATAAGAAGGAAGATGAGTGGACGAAGTGCTTTGAGGTTGAGGGTGTGAAGCTGCCGACTGTGACTTATTTGGGCTTCAGCTCGGAGACGGGAGAGTTGGCTGATAATCATGATATTATCAAGGTGGAGACGAAGAACTTGTATTCGCCAACAGGACAGACGGGCTCAGGGAGCAGCAAAGATTCTGGTCGCGGGAAGAAAAACAAGGGATCGATTTCGCGTCCGCAAGGCGAAAGTGGAGGTTGGGGTTGGTTCTTCGTCAAGTTCATTCTGTTTGGCATTGTCGTGGCCGGTGGCTACATTGGCTTCACCATCTACCGGACGAAGCAGAGGGACAGATTCTGAGGTTGGCAATGGAGCAAGCTTTTGTTTAGATGAGATGCATTCAGCAAGCGTATGTAGTATGATGCAAACAAGCACAATGTCTATGAAAAATGACTTCAAGCGACAGTGAAAGCACACACTTGGTAGGTATGGATTGTCCTCAGATCAGCTCTCTAAAAGATACCATCAATGACAACCAGGTCCATGACAGACCGGTTGCCCTCATATTTGGCTTATTTTCGTTGTTGTACAACGATCATCAGCGGACAAAACAACCGTACCACGACCTCCGCCCACAACCACCTCCCACTTCTCCTCCAGTCTGTGCGTCCTCGCCGAGCGTGCAGCTGAATTTTCGAGTCGAACGGAGCAAGTGCCCTACGATTGAAAACTATCTTTTTGTGCGTGATCTCAGCGCAAGACGACGTTCCTTCCTGGTCCAGTAAAGGAGACAGGAAAAGAAGGCGTCTTTACTCGATCGAAAATTTGTCGGTCATCGGTACACCATAAGTGCTAACACGTTGGCAAGATCGTTCAGTGCTTCTCAGCTCGGCAAAGATGTGGTGGCTCGAAGTTGAAAGGGTTGTGTGGCGAAAGTTGAAGTTGAAGTTTTCTGTGAAAAGGCGGCTGCCCTAGGATTTCTGTTCTGACTCAGCCATCGACACGACCCCTGTAGTGAGAGACGAAGCGAGAGGGGAGAGGAAAAGATCTGTGATCAGTCCTTTTTTGCCTCTGCGCTCTGCATCTGCGGCTACGTGCAGGAGCGTTGTCTTGTGTTAGCTCGGTGATTGGTTTTCCTTCATCGGGATAGTGCTGGTGGGAAACGTTAGCTGTGCGACGTGAAGTTCGCTTCGCGCTTCACTTGCCCTGCCGTTTTCGTGCTTCACTTCATGTGGTGTTGTGGTTGTGAAGCCAGAGGCCGCAACGTTGCGCGGGAAGCTGCATATTGTCATTTTCGGCAGCGCGGGCCGAAGGCAGGGATCACGCGAATTTGACGCGAACCAGGAGCGCGCGCACCCGAACTCTCCTTCTCTACCACAATGACATGACGTGTCTACAAAACGTTTGGGAGACGTTGTGAAGACATTCAGCAGTGTACATTCGCTAGCGCTGCTTCACCATGATTGGTCAAAACACATCACTACCATTGCGATCTTGGTACACAAGCGTGGGACGAAGCATACTGCATCACCTGAGAATTCGGAATTTGTTTGATTGCATCTGTCTGTCGTTCATAGTCTGGATCCTCTCCCAACCTGCCCAAGGCTCTCCTCAACCAACTTCATCACCTTCCTCGCACTGCCAACACTGTTCTGGTATCCAGCTCCAGCGTGGCCATAAGAGTGAACGATTTTCCTCCCAGCCACGACCTCCTTCTCAACCCTCGGCCCTCCTTGTCTCCCAGGTCTCAACCCACATTGCGTGCTGATGAACTCAAAGCTTCGATCTGGACCCGTCAGCAACTCAGGCACCATCCAAGAACATCTCTCCAATGTCCTCTTCGTCACAGCCTCATCCGGCTCCGAACTCCAATTCCCAACCTCCTTCGTACCACCCAAAATCGTAGTCCCAGTCCCCGGCCTCGGAATACAGTACGAAGTATCACCCTTCCCGATCACCCCAGAATGATACCGCGTCCTCGTGGCCCTCGCTTCACCCTTCACAAGCACAGTCTGCCCTCTAATCGGAAACAGCGCCTCATCTCCACACAGCTTCTTCGCTCCAAGTCCCGTACAATTAACAAAAACATCCACACTTCCACGTCCAATCGCCTTCGAGATCCCCTCAGCTGTCTCCAATGCCTTCTTCAAACCACCATCAACAGGTAACTTCGACTGAAATATCAGAGCCCCAGCCCTCCTCGCTCTCTCCTGCAAATAAACCAAATGCCCCGGCGCGTCCAAACTATGCGCACGAGAGTACGCCGCGAACTTTACTTCTGGAGCATTCTTTGGTCGTCCATCATTCACCTCTCTCATCCATTCATTCTCCATCTCCAGCTCTCTATACCCTTCTACATGTTCCTTCCACCACAAATCCTCCGTAATCGGCCCATCCCAATAATGGATCGAATCTTGCATTTTGATTCCAGATTTCGGGAGACTAGGATCTTTGGCTTCGGCTTCAAGCAATGCGTTCCATTCTTTGAAAGTCTGGACATCCCAATCGCAGAGCTCGGGTTCGGAGGTTGTGGCGTGGGTGCGCCAGTGTGCGCCGGCCCTGCAGTGAGGATTAGATGAGATGGATTTCTATGATGTACAGTTCTTTTTGGAGGCTAATTACCATGGCGAAGTATATTCTATGCTCTCATTTCCTGGTACGTGTGCTGCGATGATAGTGACTTTATAGCCGGCTTCAGATAAGAACACGGCGTTGGAGAGACCGATCACGCCGGCTCTACGATTTGAAGCTGTCAGTTGGGATATCCGGTTTGAAGTCGATGTAAGGCTTACCCGATGATCAAAATGTGCGATTGCTGCGACGCCATGATTGTTAAACGTGTCCATACGAAAGTGTGTAGTCGAAGTACAAATACGCCGTGCACGCCTTAACATGTACAAGTACACGCCGAAGCCGGCCGAAAGATGAAGCTTGGCCGAAGCTGCTGGATCGTCGGCCAAGGTGGCATAACTTGAGAAGCAGTAGAGGAAAGCCATTGGCATCGTTATAGGCAGTGATATATACAGTGCCATTATCATAGTCATCGCGTCATTTACATCAGGGTATCTAGATCGTCATTGCGTCAAACCCTTTCCCCAAGAGTGAAACGCCATTCCATGCTCGAGTAGCGTGCAAAAAGCACGCCTCCAAAACAGTTCAATTTCAATCCGATGCATCTGTTGTGGTATCACCAGCCTGTACAGACACAGTGTCTCCAGCCTGCAGAGACAAAACACTGACTGCTTTTGCCACCTCATCGTTGGCAATTCCTTGCAACCGCTCGCGTTCCTCCTGATTTGCAAGTGTCTTTGCACTGCTGACCATTTCGTACAATTTTCGTGATACGGCCTTGTTGATGTCCGTGAACTGGTCCTTGTTGATCTCCTTCCTTTCATAGCGAGGCTTGAGTGACACTTTCACCATGCGCTGGATTTCCTCTTTGGCAGGATAAGAGAGATTGCGTGACGGCGAGTGCG
Source organism: Cercospora cf. flagellaris (assembly GCA_005356885.1). Lineage (NCBI taxonomy): Eukaryota > Fungi > Ascomycota > Dothideomycetes > Mycosphaerellales > Mycosphaerellaceae > Cercospora > Cercospora cf. flagellaris. The sequence goes on along the minus strand of RJLU01000005.1, from coordinate 2,449,231 downwards.
ATCCTGCACGGTCGTCAGATGAGGATGCACCGTTCCGCTCTTCGTCATCGGCCGCAGTGACGCGGCGACCTCTCACACGGCGTCGAGAGCGATTGGCTTGATCCGTATCATCACGAGTAGTGATTGGTGAGAAAGGAGAAAATGTAGCCCCGGGCGAGATCGCAGGCAGGATATTAGATGAGAGCGGGGGAGAGGAAGGTCGATGAGGAGGTGGCGGAGTGGTAGCCTTGGGAGTACCTGGTTCCGATGACGCGGGCGAGTGAACTGGTGAGGTATGTCGTGGCGAGTACTGGCCGTTGGCGTGGTCTGACGTTGCTGGCGATGCTGCTGATGCTGACTTGTTCTCAACCTCCCGCAATAATGAAGAGAGAAAGGTTGGCTCTTCGCCTCGTCGCCTTGCCGCAGCAGCAGAGGACTCGGGCTGTTCGGGCGCCGGTGGACGTCGAAGTCGTGGACGCTTCAATTGTGGTTGTTCTGCAGATTGTTGTGGCTCACTCGGAGATGCTGGCGAGTCTGTGGCACGACGTTTGCGACGTCGCACCTGTGTGGGTGCATCATCGGACTCTCGAGCTTTGTCGAACGCATTCCAGGCACGCAACTCCTCTTGAGACTCTGGTTCAGGTCGGGGAAACGCAGCATCGTTGTATCGCAGATTGGCACGAGCGATTCCCTGGAGTCGGTTGGTTGCCCCTGCCCGGTTGGCAACGCGAAAACGCTCCTGCCAGCGGAGAAACTCCTGTCGTTGTTCCGCGATTTGTCGCACGTCCACTTCCTCATCAAATGGAAAGTCGAGGTCCAGATCAAGTCGACGCGACACTTCCTGCCACACGCGTGCCCAGGTAGCGTCGTTGTTCCTCCGTCGTCGAGGTGCTGCTCGGTTACCGTTGCCATTCGTGTTGCGTGCTCGAGGCCGCCTGCGAGCAGCAGCGGCGAGTCCCGGAAGGTCGGCATCGTTCTCGAGGTCCGCCAGGCATGATTCGCAGTACCAGACTTCTGGCGCATCATCATAGCCTGCACAGAACACGTGGACAGTTTTGTCGCACCCATCGCAGAACATGACACCGTGATTGTCGTCCATCACACCGCAGATCAGGCACGGCTCGAATGCTTCCACGTCAAAGAGCTCGTCCTCTTCAACGATCATGTTGGGATCTATCTCCGCCTCTTGAGTCTTGTCTTGGACTGGATAGCTTTCATAGACAGCTCCTCCCACATAGTGGCTAACCTCAACAACGTTGAAGACAGTCCGGCAAATCGGACAGCTGTTCGCGCGTTCGACCCATGGTTTCAGGCAAGAGTGGTGTAGTTCGTGCTTGCATGGCAGGAGATGTGCAATGTCTTCGTCGTCAACTTGGGCACTGCAGAAAGAACACGTTAGCATTTGTTGCTCCCTTGCAACCATACTGGAGGCCTCCAGTCGCCATGCATGTGCGCAGAGCGCGGAAAAACCTCACCTCCAAGCTTATCTGGCGAATATCATGGAGATCTTCAAGCCGTCCAAGAGAGGAAGTATCGTGTACCGTAACGGTAGCGATATTGAGCATGGTGTGGTGGCCTCCAGTATGGCATGGCCGCCGTGACAGCGAGGTCAAGTTCTCGTGCAACGCATCGTGGGGTGGTACCTTTTTGCATTGGACTTGATTGGTATCTTGGCGTCATCGCTCTCGATCTTGATACCACCAATACTTGGCGCGGCAGTCGCTTCGGGCGGTTGATCGTCGTCAGGTGATGTGCGCAGGTCACCTAAACACACGATGCACGCGTCCGCCATGTCTTCTTGTAGTCAACAAGGTGTTGCTGTGCGTATATGGAGGCGCGGACATATGGTCGAGGTTCGAATAGCATGAGGTTGAAGGAAGGAAGACGAGCGCAGGTGAGCTTTAATAGTCGGCGGGAGCAGCCATCGCGGCCTATGATTGGTGCCAAGCGTGCCTTGAGCTGATGACCTGGATCCGAAGGTCACGCCTCCGCGACGACGTGCATGACCAACCAAGTCAGTGACAAAAACCCTAGTTCAGGTAGAAATGCAGCATTAAGCACTGGTTCGTATAGTGGATGCACCCACATTGCGTTTAGTTCAAATTCCGCGTCTGTATTTGAGGTCAAGTGAGGCCGCCACAGCGTTTCGTTGCACCTTCAACTCGCTCCGACGGTCGCATCTGTGCACAGGGACAACAAAGGAACAAAAGCCAGGTGTGTCACAGAATCGGTCGAGAGAAATGCAAACCGTCTCTCATCGAAATACGTGGAAAGGAGGTGGAGATCGTTTCTGAGAGTTTCATTCGTCGAGTTCGCTAGAAAACCGTGGCCTCATGCTGGGCATCACATGCTGAGCCTGTGCGAGTCCATGTATAACTCCGTGGTATCCTCCCCATGCACCGAAATGGACCTCCTAAACCTCAGCAATCTCGCGCAGACGTCTGATGGTAGAGCGGGTGGCAGCAGCAGCGGGTGTCCTGTTGTATATTCGGTCAGCACTCCTCCTGACCATCAAAGTTCTCTCTGCATGTCCAAAACGTACGACACGACGTATGCGCCTCCAGCGACAGTCTTTCCACATGATCGGCAGTTCCAGATACCGACTGCTTGACGCTTGACAGTCACCTTTCCGCAGAATGTGCAGGTGTAACGGGCGTGCTGCGAGATTTCGATCTTCTTGACCTGCTTACGCAGGGAAGCACCGTAGCTGTTTCCCCATGGTCAGAACATGTCCTCAAGAATGTATTTGCGTGGCCTCTCGCAGAGCCATGTCATCCTCCATGAGTTGCAGGGTGCCAACTCGTGCTCCGTCTAATCGAGGGTATCGCGGTTCGTGGGAGGTGTGCATACCGGGTACCGTATTTACCGGTGATTCCGACCTTCTTCGTGCGCTTCGTCATGGTAGCGGTGTTATGTGGTTGACAAAGGTTTCGCTGGGTGGTTGAAGTTCAAAGTCGTGTAGAGCGATTGGCTTGAGAAAATCGAAGTGCACCTGGCTTGGCGTTGTGGTTGCCTTGGTGCCTGAGAATTCCACACGTCAATCGCGCCCGTCGTCAGGAAGGCGCACATCAGGGTGCACCTTACAACACGGCGAAAGCAAAGTCGTGCAATTCGATGGAGGACGGGAGGAGAATTGCACCGGTCTTCGCACGTATCGCAATACTTCACAGCCTCAAAGTTCATGTGCTTGGTCCATTCGTATCGTGCAATGAGGCAGACGAGCCTCGTCATCATGTGCAAGCCGGAAGTCGACTGTTCTGAGCTCCTCTTCCGACCAGCCTAGGTAGAGATACCCGTACATCTATCATTCCCTCTCCTTCACAGTACCACCATACCTACATCCACATCGTACACCAAAATGGCACAAAAGCAGCGACAATACGAAGTCATCGTCTACGGTGCCACGGGCTACACAGGAAAATACACTGCTGAACACATTGCTCGACAACTCCCAACAAACCTGAAATGGGCGATAGCAGGGCGAAACCAAAGCAAACTCCAGACGTTGGCAGATGAGCTTCGGAGAGAACATCCTGATCGGGAGCAGCCTGGCATCGAAACTGCGCAGCTCAACAAGAGCGACTTGTCCGCCCTGGCACAGAAGACCCAAGTCCTGATTTCCACTGTTGGTCCATTCCACAAGTATGGCGAAGCAGCCTTTGCAGCATGCGCAGAGACAGGCACGCACTACCTCGACTGCACCGGCGAAGTGCCATGGGTGTATGACATGACCGAGAAGTATCACGATCTGGCGAAGAAGAACGGTGCCATCATGATTCCGCAAAACGGTGTAGAGAGTGCTCCCACAGATCTAATCACCTGGGCTCTGGTTACTCACATTCGTCAAACACTCAATGTTGGCACCCGCGAGCTTGTAGACACCATCTACGACTTGAACGGAACACCGAGCGGCGGCACTCTGGACACCGTTCTTACACTTTTCGATTCCTATGGGCTTGGACAGATTGCGAAGACCATGTCTCCGTATTCATTATCGGTCGCTCCTGCGCCGAGTCATCCTGGACGTCCATTGCTCGAGAAACTCACTGGTCTTCGGACTGTGCCAGACTTGGGTCTCCTCACGGACAGCATCCAAGGTCCTAGCGACACTCCCATCGTGAATCGAACCTGGAGTTTGATCGACAATGGCAACTACTATGGCCGCAAATTCAAATTCAGCGCTTACATGAAAGCCCGCAACAGCGTCCAAGGATTTCTCGTACATCTTGCTCTCACATTCGGCATGGTAGCATTAATCCTGCCTCCCGTACGTTGGCTACTGAAAAAATTCGTCTATCAGCCTGGAGAAGGCCCAACAAAAGAGTGAGTGATGTCGTTGTGCGGAGATGAGGCCGAGAGCAGCGACGCTGACGCATAAAATATAGGCAAGCTAGCAAGGAGCATTGCGAATGGCGTGCAATTGCCAACGCAGACGTGTCAGACGAGAATGATCCCAAGCGAGCATACGGTCGCATGCGTTGGAACGGCAGCATGTACGATTTGACAGGCGTTTTCCTCGCCGAAGCTGCCGTCACCATTGCCCGCGACAAGACCTTCGCACACGAGCTAGGTGGTGGCGTCTTGACCCCCGCAACATTGGGTTCGGCATATCTCGAGCGTCTTTCCAAGGCAGGTCTCGTGACTGAGATCAAGACATTGCCATAGAGACAGCTTCAACTTTTTTTGAGATCAACGACGACCGTTGCGATCGACGAAAAGCGGTGTAAGAACGCGGCAACGGGAACGACACGATCCTTCCGCTAGGAAGAAACACAAGAGAAATAGTTGCCTTAGCCGTGGTTGTTCACCGCCACTGTCACGAAGCCCAATTGCCACACAGGGTTCCGTTGTATACTGGCTGTTGCCCGCCTACACGCTATACAAGGTGCGAGGTTGATGGAAGTCTACCAACCAGACGCCAACAAAACTTTCCACAAAAGTGATCATCACAGATTTATCCTCCATGTTCCACTCCAACCGGACCAATGCCACGGTACATGTCAACCTCGTACTCTTGTGTCTTTGCTCCGCAATCTATGATGTTTGTCTTAGTCTGCCGCTACCAATCCGATCGAATTGCGTGTTCCTGCAGCGGGCACTCTTCACTAGCTTGAGACAAAATCTCTCCACTTCCATCATCGCCCAGTACACACTGCGCAGAAAGAAACAAACACTTGCATTCTTGATCTCTTTGCCATCGTGAGCAAAAGACGCCAATTCCCGCAGAACTTATGGGGTCATGAAAAGAGACTCAGCCTCTGCACCCTGCGTCTGCACGAACGGCCCATTGGTATCCACATCGGACTGCAAACCGCCGCGGAAGCAAATACTGGTCGTCTGAAGCGCTACAATGTGCTATGGAACTTACGTCGTATCGTACTCTTGTGGCCACGTGGTCTACACGACAAGTGTATGTCTGCAAGATATCGCACCACACTACCTCTGCGAGCCGCGAGGTATGAAGATAACACAGCCGCCTGGGAGATGGTAAGCACAGGGTGCTCCGGATTGCATTCTGACAGCCGCTGACTTTGTTTAGTGTGGAGTGTTACGCTCGTGGGTTGGAACCAAACCAAAACTTGCCTACCACCGCGAAGTTCACTCCAGATCCGGAAGCCAAGGAGAATACCTTACCAGAGCTTGATGTCAGATTCGCTCGTGACAGTGAAGGGTCTTCGAGAAGCAGTGTTGGTAGCCTAGCAGCTTCCGACATCGCGAAATGGTAGGTCGGCGTGGGTAGTACTCCAGCGGCAGGATTCTGATCATTTCGTAGGATCATGGCGTTGCCATCTGGACTGTCGCCCACATTCGAACAAAGGTCCTTCATTAGGTTGGATGAAGGACGCTGGTCTTGAGCGCGAATCAGTTCCTCGCTCTGCGAAATCGACATTGCAGCTATGCATTAACCGACGCTTCCGGTCCCGATCGGTAGAATTGGAAGCGGCTCGCTCGCAATGAGGGCTTCAACTGGGAGGCGCCTAAAGTGCCAAATTTGACTCTCAAGTCGCGGGCTGCATCAACCCTGCAACAGCAGATGAGACCATTTGGGAAACGGTCCGTGACACACCTCATCTTGGCTGCTGAAAGAGTATAGCACTCCCGAGCTATGCCAGTAACGATCAAGCGGATGACCAAATCGGCCGAAGGAGGGCAGTGTTGGCAGCTACACTTCTGTTGTCTTCGAAAGCAAACCGTGTGTTCGTCAAATCGGATCGGGTTGGCTGCGCAGGCCTGTTGGTCAGGAGAGCTCAGTCAAAACTCTAACCTTGATCCGTATTTCCATATCAGCGCGCCAGCGCTGCAGCGGATTCGGTTGCTCTGGTAAAGCACGATGCTGGAACGGTTCTGGAAATGTGCATCTCAAAGCTCTCAGAATTCAGTTGCGGTCATTTTGAGACCACATTCCTGAACGGGCACTGTGCCTGCCCGCTGCTGGTGGGCGAGTACCACGCAGAAGATGCGCTCTGTCCAAAGAATTGCGGTAGCCCGGTCTCACCGGTTGCATTTCGAAGTATGCTTGGGGTAGCATCAGACAGGAGTCAAGTTCTAGGTGAGTAGCTTGGAGCGCGGGATCCACAGAGAGAGCTGCTGACCGAGTATAGACATCTTGCCATGGGAGAAGCACGAAGCGCGCAGCACGACACAGAGGAAACAGTGGGCGTTGCGCAAAGATTGTCTTGTCCCACCTGTGGCAGCACCTGTTCACCCTCCTCCGTCGAAGATCATCCGCACCTTGACAGTGCTCCACTCACGCGAGCCCAGCACAGCCGCGACCTGAGGAAGACCGCTGCGTATGACATGAACAATCTGCATCGAAGTCGCGTCCCGACATGCAAGACGCGCAATTCCAACGCAGCGTTGAGACGACGTGGAACGCTCCCAACCCGCCTTTACAGCCTGCCTGGCCCAGTATCGCTTTTCGCATGAAGAATGATGCCTTCACACAGCATCGTCGGGCATGCGGCGGCGGCGATAAACCACCATCTTGATCGGCTCCATGCCTCGAGGCGGGACGAGTTCTGGTGACAGGGTGTTTGGCAGGGGCAGCCGCGACGACGGCGGTATCAGCCTACTCTGAGGAAGAGATCGTGGGATCGGCAAGGCATATTGAAAGAGGTGCAAATGATATCACACGAACAAACGCGTTGCGGAGCGACGTTAAAGGACGAGAAGTTGGGAACGCGGATGGAATGGGGGCTTCAGACTGCTGCGCAGAAGCGTCGCACCTTCGTTGTTCCATTCCGAGGCTTACGTCATGCTATTTTGTCCCTTCAATGTTGATGTTCCCTCGCTCTCCAAACACTCCCAGCTCCCAACACTCCGTTCTCAACGTCAGCCCTGAGGACAAGACCCACGACCTCCAGTCGCCGTACAACACCCTTGGCAACATGTTTGACCATTCGTCGGCTGGCCTCCAAAACATTGATACTAACAAATTCCAAGAAAATCAGCCAAATCCGTACCCAGACTCTTTCTCGCCTTCCCTCCTATCTGTGTGGGTTCCTAACTTACCAGATAGCTATACGTTGGATCACATGTGAACGCTCCGTCGCGATAAGCCGCAACTTGCGCACATGAAGTAGCTCCCTGGCCTTGTTTCGACCTCCCTCCTGCTGCGCAAAAGGCTGTGCCGTAGCCAGTTGGTTGACAACTCCCTTGGGTACAGCGTTCGCTGATACGTTCCCTCCCACTAGGATCGCATTGGACCTAAGGACGAACAATTAGTGTTTGTCGTACGATTATGTGCATAGCGTGTGGGTCTGTACTGACGATAGTCGAGCTGTCTCGAGAACAGAACTGTAATACAAGACGTCAATTGAAGGGCTGTATCCACCATCGGCGTATTGAGAAGACCATACGCACAAGGCGATAAGTTCCATCTGCGGGACACACGACTCCGTTGTCGCCTTGCGCTTTGGTCATGGAAACCAAATTGGTCGCCAGGAGGATAGTCATCAAGCCAATGTTGGTAATCTCTATCTCGTCGCTATCCGGAAGCCACGTGCGCTATTAACAAAATGAGATATAGAATCTCAAAACACAAAAAGTACTTTGGTTGTCTCTGAGCATTCGTCAAACACGAGTCTCTTGTAGCAATGCCCGAGAGTGCACTTCGAGACAACCTATTGGCAAGACTGCAGCTCATCAGGTGGACAGCGGTGGGCTAGGGCTTTATACTGGGTCATCTGGCCGACATCACCTTGTACCTGGTACGCAGTGCCTGCGCGACGACCAATGCCTGTCCGAGAGATGTGCCAAAGAGTGGGCGAAGCTTTCAGCACAGACATCGCGAACGGCGCCTAAGTCGCTGTTGTTTCGCAGCCTCTATGAGCGGTGCGATCACCAGCGATCTGCCCGAATCGACAATAGCACGCAGGGAAACTGCAGTCAGCAAGGCCAATAACGCAATGGCACAGTGCCTGAAATGTCAATGTGAGCGATATCATTGAGATACTCGGCGACGCCATGTTATCGGCAAGGAGGTGACTTCGAGACAGAGCTTCAGCAGTGTCCGCAATTAGCCATGTGGGCACACTTGCAAAGAGCAGCGAGCACAAACCGACTTCCTATGAACGTCAAAGGGAAATGAACAGCCAGATCCGCACCGACAGCATACCACGCGAACTGATCAACCTCGTGGCTATTCACAGCACTATCGGCCTCCTACAACGGCCTTGGTTCTTGCGCCTTCGTTTCTTCCAAACCTCTGCGAATATATTCCCTGTCCTCTCCTCTTCGAGCGTCAGCTTCGTCTGACTGGACTGACACAGACCATCCGCTTCTCGTCGCCCCAGAGCCAGGCCTGTCGAGACTTTTCGTATCCTGGAATGACCTGGGCGACCCATGACCGTTTCGAGCCAAATATATACATGCCTTCTCCTGGAAGACTTCACCAGCTCCGCTGCTAGCATAGGCGATCATACTGGTATTTTCTTGTCAAGGGCAGTGTTTCCGTGTCCTGTCTCCAGAGGCCATTTGCGGTCATTTGCGACCATCTACGCCCTATCCCCATGACGGCAAGATCACTTTCTGGTCCTCTGGCGGCAGATATGCAAAGGTCGTAAATGTTATCGAAGCTCGGGTCTCCAGGTCAACGAAGGCATTGCTGAGAGTTTGAAGAGCGGTCCTCGCTTGAACACGATCCTTCGACTCATAACCACTAATGAACGTTGTCACAAGTCGCATCTTTGGCTTTGGGCTCTTGGGGAACGTGAGCATCCACTTGGTTTGGAGCTCATCATTCTTGGCCACACCGCCTTTATCCATCGCGTCAGGAACTTTGACGGTGATAACTTGCCCAGCGAGATCCGTTCTCTTTGGATGAACCGCCATCCAGCCTATTTGTGCAACGACTCCTTCAGGCTTTTCGACCTTCAGCTGTAACACCTCATGAGGGTGGACCTCTGGGGTGGAGGCGAAGACCGAACACGTCGTGCCTTCGCCTGCTTTCTTGAAGTAGCCCTTGACCAGCCAGGCAAAGACTTTGGGCGTAACTCCTTCCGCGAATGGCTTGTTATATGAGATCCTAGCGCCACGATCACCTGCTTTCACGTTGTGGTAACCATATTTGACGTCCCCACTATCTCTCAACGGCTGTGGCAGGTTGAAGAAAGCGACAGCGCCGGAGACCTCTTCATCCTCGGGTTCCGCAAGAGCTCGCAAAGTGTACACACCGTCATCGCCTTTTGTCAACTGGCTTTCAATGGATGAGGCTGCTCCGGAAGGCGTTGCGTTTAGTTCACAAATGCCGTGCACCGGTGCACAATTAGGTAGACCGATGCCACGAACAGGGCTGGCTACTGTGATCTTCGGGGATTGTCAGCATTGTGGCCCATCGATAGGAAGCTTCTGCCATCGCACTCACAACAACATTGTCTCCGAACGTGTAGGCGTCCAACGGCATTCGCATGTCCAGAAGTTTTTGTACAGGAGCCTGGCTTTCGATTTGCTACAATCTCGAAGGTGAGCAAGAGGGTGACTGCGCGGAACATAGAGATTCGACTGACCAGAGCTGGTTTGAGGTCCTCGATGTATATCTTCCGAGCCTCGCTGAGTTCACCGCTCATGATGTTGCCCTGCACGTCAAGGAGCGACATGGCGATTTTCCCAGCAATGACGGACGGACTGTTCTTCAACCCTGCCCATGAAAGTCTGTTAATGCGGGAGTTCAAGATTATCGACGCAACTTACAATCGTTGATGCCCTGTGCCAGATCGATCGTTAGCAGGGCATGAGTTTGGACATTCCGCACGCGTCGATAGAACTTTCCAAAGTCGACCAAGGCGGCTTCACGCCGACTTCTCTCTTGTCTGGCACTGCCAACCACATCACCAGCGGATAATATCGACCCTTGCTTTTTCCCTTGGGCGATCAAGTCCATGAGTGCAGTGAAGTACTCTGCATACTTTTCTCCAGCTTTGAGCATATATAGCTCCAGCATCTCGAAGGCTGTATGCGTTACAATTTTCTTGACGGCATCGATCGCTCCAGTAATCGCATCAGTTTTCGCTTCCTTCACGACTTTCTCGGCCTTCTCTCGAAGTGTAACAATGTTCTTCAGAAGCTTCTCGCCCATAGCGGTATCGGACAGAGACACGGGCGTTTCGGCGCGTAGACCCTTTGCTTCGGCTGAGTGTAACTGCTTCGTCAACGTCTGCTCAACGAGGGCGATCTCCGGGCTGGCGCTCAATGTCCTCACTTCGGCTTGTCAGCCCAGCATGTCAGTCACTCCTCGAAAGGAACACATACGTGCGTCCCACGTCACTTGGACCTTCTTGACGGCTGCATTCAGCTTCGATATTTTCTCATACAGCTTTTCGTCATATACAAGCCGCATGAGTTCTCCGAATTCTTTCTCGTTGAACTCGCGATCCTGGCCACCAACATTGGCATGGAAAGCATAGTTCGACATGATCTCAGCGATTCTGCCGCGGTTGAGTCCAGTCTCGTCTCTTTCGATAGGGAGATAATCGCGGTAAACATCTTCATCAGCCAAGCTGGCGAACGCATCCAAGATGGCAAGCTTCGTCGGCAAAGCTGTTGGGCCCATTGTGTCAGTGTAATGCCTGAAACAGATCTTGATTAAGAAAGCATCAAGATGAACCAAGAGCAGTGAAGCGTGTTCAGATATGTTGCGGCAGCTGAGCTTGGACAGACAATAATGCAGCCCAGAAGAATGCCCTCGCCAGCTACCAGCAAGGATATTAGCTTGGAGTTACTGTGACAATGCGGCCCATTACTTTGTGGCGCCTACGACACGACCCAAGCGGGCAAGAAGCGGGCTGTACACGTACTAGCATAGCTTTGGAGCTCATGCATCGGAAATGGAAGTCATGAGATGCTCTCAATTATCTCAGTACTTAGCCTCTCTGATGTTACATGACCAATGTTGACAACGACAGAGGACGATGAGAAACGTAGAAATAATTCGAAGAGCAAAGGCCTTCGGAAGGTATTTGCTAATCGAGGACCTGACTCCTGATTCCTGATGCCTCGGCCACGTGCATACGCCACGTTCCCAGGATCCCATCAAGGTTTGGACTCAAATCCATAGCGCCTTAGCCCTCAGCCAGCCACTTTGCACTCCAATTTCTTCCATGATAGTAGGCCGCGGGTGCACGGTTGTACGGTTGTACGCAGCACTCTAGACCTGTCCGCTTCTGCGCATTTACAATAAATAATGCTCAAGTACGTTTGTCGAGTCCGCTCCTGTGATCTATTGGTTTTGCTATTCACCAAGAGTTCTCTGTGTTGCATTTCCGGTCGACGATGCATCGTAACATCCTTTTCGCTTTGGTGGCGCTCATTGCATCGGGTGCAGAAGCGTATGCACCTAATGGATGCTCAAGATACGCTGCTTTCCTACCTCTTTCTAAACTGCCTGCTGCGCAAGCATTCTGTAAATCCAGAGTTCGAGTCTCGACTCGTACATTGACGATCACACAACCGACTTCAACCTCGACTACGACCACAACTAGCACGCTCACTGTTACCGACACCGTGACGAGCCCTACCATTGTCTCTACTCAGACCATCTCGACTGTCACCGGCACAACGACTGTGACATCAATAGACTCTGTTCCCTCCACAGCTAGCACGACCACAACTATTACCTCCACTTCTACATCAACGGTGTTTACGGCGACCGTGGACTTTACGCCGGGCGGGAGGAAGAGAGATGCTTCTCCAGCGCAGACGCCTGATCTCCTTCGCTCATTCCGCGGTCAGAGACTCGCGTGCATCAGCACTGTCTGCTCCTGCATTGTGACGACGCCAACGGTCACAATTCGTAAAAGACCCTCCACCACCGTGACCTCTACGAAGACAGAAACATCAAAGTGAGGAGAGACTTGCCGTTGCAATAAAGGCGCAGAAGCTGACATTCATCAGTGCGTTGGTCACAGCCTTCTCATCGGGAACCTCTACAACAGTCGTGAGCGTTCTCGCTACCACCTCTACGACGATTTTGACGAATGTGGTGGTCACTACCACAACCGTGTCATCGTCCACAGTGACTGTCACAACAGGTAAGCCTTCACTATCACAATCAGCACGCAGTACATACAGCTGACGGGACCTACCTGCAGTGTCCACGTCGTCCATGTGCCCTTCCAGCGTCCCCAATGCATGCAACAACAATTCCTGCAAAGTCCTTCAGACGGACCCCGAGAATTGCGGCAGCTGTAATAATCGGTGCCCAGTGGGAACCACTTGCAGTGGCGGGCAATGTGTTTCGACCACTTGCAGTGGACAAAGATGTGGCCCCGGAGGCAGCTGCATTTGCTACGAGAATACGGAGGGAACTGGAGCATGCGGTCCATTGGGTGGAACCAACTGCCCCGGAAACTGCAACAGCTCGAGTGAGTGCCCGGCCGGATCTTCATGCAGTCAATTCAAGTGCTGCATCGAGGTTAGCAGTATTTCATCGTGCGCAAATCCGCGTACGCCGGACAGATTGTTCCGGAAGAGAGATGCCAAGTGGCTGTATATTGACGAGAGTGGCCACGAAGTGTTGAGTTGAAGGAGCTAGGGACATCAGTGGAAAGGCTGTTGTTTTCGTACACGAGATGTATGGATAGTCGTTTCTTCGCACCCGTCCAAGTCAATATGTCGGCGCTGTGCGATACTTAGCAATGGTCTGCCATGGATACGTGTCAAGCTGGGAGTTCCATCAGCATGGCAGTATCCTCGAGAGGCTTTCCTACCATTCAGTAAACTCATTCTTTGCCAGCTGTCCGGCCCAGCCGTAGTATCTTCAATGCTATCCTCGTTCATCTCCCGGATCGTGGGCGTTTTCGGTTGCCTCGGCTGCACTTCTCCCGGGGCCTGCTGAAATAGATGTGGTGATCGTGCGCCGTGAATGGGAGTTAATAGATGCTCAGATTCTGGACTGGACTTGGAAGATTTGCCAAGAGTCCGCGATTTGGCTTCTCGGGGTTTGAACTTCATCAGCTCGCCACTTCTTTTTTCGTGGCTGCAGCCATCCTTCCTCTGTGGCGCCGACAGCTCTACACCGTGCTTGCCAGCTCGCGCCAGCGCGTTGTTGTACCGGCGTGATTCGTGGGAGCTCTGCAAGAACCAAGTCTTCACGACCGCCACAATGGCAGCTCTGGTGTGCAATGAAGCTTGTGAAGCTGACCTTGCAGAATATGGCGAAGGCGCGGATTGCTCGGACGCGCAGCAGTGGTGTGATATCGCTTATCACGCCGCCATGGAATCATGGTCGAATCGAGGCAATGCGGCTACTGAGAATGGTCATGAGGAAAGGGCTTTGTCATGAAGTCCGTCAAGGTCCCGCTGTTCACCTGTAGCAATACCATCCTGAACATCGAGGGTGCAGTTCAACAGCACACCGAACGAGAATGGCACCTCCGAAGTTTGAGACGCAAGGACATCATGCCTACTGCCAGGCGAGCATAGACGAAAGGCTCGAATTTGGCGAAGTCCTGAAGTCGACGCCCACAGGAACCCGATATTTGCACATATATGCTAACGAATTGCAATGGACGTCTCTCCTCCCAGATGGATCGAAACCTGTCACATTCGCTGGACTGGCCAACTTGTCGAACCTTCGAATCGTTCACATATTTGCGCGTTCATTCGCAGTGAATCTCAAATCGAACACCGTCATCAGATTCGATGTCAAGACCGCAAATGGAGACCCTAATCTCTTTCGACTGGCGATCGTCTATGAGACTTGTTCATCTGGTCTGCAGATCGGACATGTCGGTCGTGCCGCCGGCCAGACCGACTCTCTTGCGACCATTGCTCGTGTGAATGGCAGCAGCTGTGCAGGTATCCTTGTCGCTGCGCCTGTGGCAATCAAAGATATCCCTAAATCCATTGTGCCAATAATGGAATGGAGAAGATATCTCTATGAGATTCCACAAGTGCCTTTTGGCGAACTTGAGTCTTTCCAAGATCTCGTTCCAGCGGCGCAAACGTAGGTCATCGTCGCGAGACAACAGGACGCCAGACTGACAGGGAAACTGTAGCCATCTACCTGGGCTGCTCCACTCACTCTTTGTGAGGGCCAGCAAACTGATCTTCGAGGACGATAAGGCAAGTCGAGAGGTTGCCGTCTCCATGCTGAAATACGTTGTCATTTGTACTCGCAACTCCCTTCGACATGCAACTTTGTGCTTCCACTCCCACAGGTTGCTGAGACCACTTGACCTAGCACGACAAGAGCCGGGTGTTCCTCCATTCAGTACGGCTGCGCAGTGCTTCGAAATTCCGAGATTAGAAGTAGATGCCTACCTGATCAATGCAGGCAAATGGACGGAGTATTTGACCAGCCTTCAGAACTTTGAGCAGCTGATGAGCACGACGATCAAATCAAACACTGCACTGAGAGATGACCAGAAGAAGGCCAACAATGCCATGCTAGAGAGCATGAGTCTGCTCGCAAAACCATTCATTGACGTCGAAGCGCTGAGAACAGATGCTCGAGATGCCCTCCTGCAGGCACTGAAACTTCAAAAGGAGTACCAGGTAAGACTGATCCTGTCTTTCGGGTAAGCACCAAGCTGACTGGGAGCAGAAAAAGCAAGAAGACATCGACAGCAAGTTTAATGTTGTTCTCGCAGGCATGGAGAGCCATAAACGGGATCAGGTAGGCAAGAATGACTGGTCAAGTCTCACGGCGTGGCGACAATTGATCTCTGCGACAGAAATCTGAAGAGGATTACCTCGCCGAAGAGGCAGTCTTCAACGCAATCTTGAAGGGTGTCAAATTCGCAGGTTCGTCGATCCAAAGACCATCGACTCCTTGGCTCCACTGACCGGGATCAAAGTATCTGCCGTAGCGCTCAAGCCTGGTGAAATGATCGAGGGAGCGTTCGAAATGTTAGGTTTCGCACACGAGCAGTCTAAAAAGGTAAGTCCATGTGCACTGCTGAAGGCTAGAAATTTTAATGAAGTCTTTGACAGGATGCGAAAGCTTCGGCGGCTCGTGAGAAGTTCGCAACTGCGAGTAAATTCTTCATTGAGCTCATGCCATATCTGCTGTTTGATGTCTCCCAAGTTCGCGATACTTTCGATTCTATTCGACCGTACATTGACGAGACAAAAGAGAGGCTCCACCTTTTGCAACCTGCTGAAGCCTCCGAAATGTTCGGTAAACTGTCCGGTGGGCCTCCTCTTGACTTCTTCAGCCTGAGAAATCGCTGGGATACCTTCAAGGTCGGGTTCAGTCGTGCTTTCAAGGATCTGCGCGAAGCTCTCAAAGAACTGTCAGAAACGCATGAAAGTTCAGAGTTGGGCGAAATCAACGGGCTGAATGACTACGAGGATGAGATTAAGAACATGGCTATCCAAGGTCGGACTTTGCTCGAAGCTATACTGAAAGCGCTGGAGCTCTCGACCAAATACTGCCGCGGAGTCAAGGAATACAAGGCACGAGAAGAAGTGCAACAACAGATCAAGAAGATCGCACAGGACGTCAAGACCAACGGCGCGTTTGACAAAGAGCTTGCCACTAGGCAGAACGCGCTGCACACACTGCAACAATCAGTGCCAGACATCAAGTACGCTATCTATGTGCGATTTTTCGAAGCACTGCTCGGTTATACGTATCGTGTTGGATCTTCCAAACTGCCGTCTACAATAAAAATCGCGGCCGACATGGATGCAGCCGGATTTCAAAAGGCCCTTCGCGAGCTTCAAGAATTACTCATGGATAAGGACGACCTGTCGCATGAAGAAGATGTCGGCGAGAAAGGTGCCGCTGTCATATCGACCAAGAATCCAGGCGCATTTGACAAGGACTGGAAAAAGATTCTGAGCAAAGATGGGTTCTTGCCTTTCACTATATTGCCCGACAACGTCGCGCTCAAGAATTACTATCGATGTCGCATTACTGATATGTGGTGAGTGACATGCGTCTAATTCGAGCATCCAGGACAATTCTGACCAAGACGCGACTAGGGCAACTTTCGTCGACAGCCACAATAAAGAGAAGGAGATCAGCTACCAGATACACGTCGGTCCCCACTTCTTGGACAAGAATTCTGAGGGTCAGCTGTTGCATTTCTACATGAAGCCGTATGTGCTTAGCAAGATTGGTAAGGAGAATAAGTGGACCGAGCAAGCTCAGAGGGCTTATGCGAGACCTGCTGTGTTTTGTACTGGAGAAGTGTTGATTGCGGACACAGACCGCAAACTGATGGACGATGTGGTATCGGTTTCCGTTTATTTCAGATTCAAAGGGGTGCCGATTGCATGGGCAAAACATAATTGAATCGAGTCGTCGTATAGATCGTGTTCGGTGCTGATGGTATGGGATTGGTTCAATGACAATTGTTGCGCCCGTAATCATGTCTGTAGACCTCGGATCTGCTGGCTCTTGTCGACGTCGTTACTTTGTGATCAGCTTTGTGATTACGCACAGGTTCGCGATTATGTTGTGTTCCGAAAGCATCCGGTTGCTCCAGCAGTGGGAGCATGGCACGAAGCTTTCGAGGACGTGGCATTGATGCTTGTTCTGCCTGCGGACCTGGTTGATTAGGTCACTTCGGAATTGGACTCGTTGAACATCGTGGAGGAGGATGGAAGTGAGGGCAGATTCAATTGTGCTTTCCCAGGATGCCAGGCGAAGCACAAGCCGCTGCGGTGGCCACGCTCAGCCTCAGACCCACATCTGCGTTTGCGAAACACCACATTCCCTTCTCGTGATTTACCAAGAAATCGGAATGACAATGATATGTGATCCATCATGGGCTTCAACATACGTTGTCGATACTTCGTGACAAAGCCAGCTCTTGACCAGGATTGAACACGCGACACGAAACGTTTCCAGCCTTGATTTCGATGCTTGCCCTGACTCCATTATGGCGCACATACCCTGCATACGCACGGTATTTGTGGCAGATTGATTCTGGGGCAAGCAAAGTGCAAGGGCCAGCCACAGCCGACGAGCTCCTCCGCAACTTCACTCCTGCGATGGCTGCCGATGCTTGACTAAGATTGGTCGAGTCGTCCTTGGTCAGCCTCGGTGACAGTGATCTGCATAGCGCTAGCCGGCTGAGATAGCTTACCGCGCAGCTCCAGAACTGCGAGTACCTGCTACTCGTATAGAAGGAATAAGTACTCTCGGGCATACACTTTTACTTTTGCGCGTCTCACGATCTTCTCTCCTGCTGATACATTTAGACGAGTACCGACACGATGCCGTTCCTGGCGAAAGAACATTTCCCGCTATCCTACGAGGACATTTTGTCCTGGACTTTTGATCATGTAAAGTATGATTGGGACAAGCCGATTTACATTGATGGGCTGGATGATAAGAGGTCGATTTCTGCGCGGCAGGCGAAGAAGATGGTGAGGCAGCTTGCTGCGGGGTTCAAGGCCATTGGCGTTCGGAAAGGCGATTGTGTTTCGATACACTCGCTGAACGACATCACATACCCGATCTTCTTTCTTGGAGTCATTGCTGCGGGAGGAGTCTATGCTGGTACCAATCCAGCTTACACGGAGCATGAGTTGACACATGTATGTTCTGCTCTTTGCTCGATTACGTCGTGATCTTGGCTGACAGCGGTTGCGACAGACAACGAAGATCGCCAAAGCGAAGTACATTCTCACACAACCCGCATTCCTACCGAACATCCTCAAAGCCGCGGCAGCCAACGGGATCGATAAGAAGAATATCATCATATACAATCCTACAGGCGAGAAGGCGCCAGAGGGCTTCCTGCAATGGGGCGACTTGTTCAAGCATGGCGAAACAGACTGGGTACGATTCAACGACTACGAGACAGCATACCGAACAGGAGCAGCACGGCTATACTCTTCCGGCACAACTGGCCTGCCCAAGGCCGCCGAGCTATCACACCTTAACTTGACCGCACAGCACATGCTCGTGTACGAAACGAACCCGAAGCCGTACGAAGTCCGAAGATTTCTGCCACTCCCTATGTTCCACGCAGCAACAGCTCCAAGCGCATTCTGCACACCTCTAAGAAACGGCGACCAAGCCTATGTTGTCCCGAGATTCGATCTCAAGACGTGGTTCTGGGCACACGAGCACTATAAGATCACAGATATGGGAGTGGTTCCACCCATCGCAGTTCAGGTCATCAACAGCCCAATGGCGAAGCAATACAGTCTCAAATCATGCAAAGTAGCACAATGCGGAGCTGCTCCTCTAGATAAGGGCCCTCAAGCTCGACTCCAGGCACTCATGGCTCCAGGCGCACCTTGTTCCCAAGTCTGGTAAGAAACCCATCACAAACCCCGAAGACCTCTCAAAAACACCCACTAATCCCTCAAACCACAGGGGCATGACAGAAACCTCCTGCATCGCAACCCGAACCCCCTACCCAGCCAACGACTCAACAGGAAGCGTCGGCAAACCCCTCCCAAACCTCGACACCAAACTCGTCGACGACTCCGGCAACGACATAACAGCCTACGACGTCCGCGGCGAACTCTGCGTGCGCGGTCCCACAGTAATAAAAGGCTACTTCGAAAACCCCGAAGCCAACGCCCGAGACTGGGACTCCGATAACTTCTTCCACACAGGCGACATAGCTTACATCGACAGCAAATCAGGAAACTACTACATCGTCGACCGCAAAAAAGAACTCATCAAAGTTCGAGGTTTCCAAGTTGCGCCTCCGGAATTGGAAGGTGTTTTATTGTCGCATCCGGAAATTGTTGATGCGGCTGTGATTGGGGTTCCGGATCCTGTGAGAGAGGGGGATGAATTGCCGAGGGCGTATATTACGAGGAGGACGAAAGATGGGGCGCCGACGGAGGAAGAGGTTAAGGCGTTTGTGAAAGAGAAGTTGGTGTATTATAAGCAGTTGGAGGGTGGGGTGAAATTTGTGGATACGATTCCGAAGAATGCGAGTGGGAAGATTTTGAAGAGGTTGTTGAGGGAGCAGGCGAAGGAGGAGTTTAAGGAGGGGAAGAGGAGGGAGGGGGCGAGGTTGTAGGACTGTTCTGTTGCTCTGTGTTATAGTGGCTATAAAGAAGTACGAGATGTTCGAGACGAGTATCCTCATAGATTCATGATGAACGTGATTTGGACAAGTTTTTCTTGAACATCGTGGTGATCAAGATACCAGTCCTAATGATACACAATCGTGAAAGAAGTCGATGACAATACATCAATTTGATCCAAATATTGCACTTCTACATCTTCCCCTCGCCTCACAACCCCGGCCAAACTACACTCCTCGCATGCATCAAATAACTCAACTCCGCCAGCCTCGGAGTCAAAATCCTATCCGGCAACTTCTCTTTCACCCACATCCCATTCCAGTCCGCAAACAAATACGCCTTCACAAACTCCCAATAGTCCGGGTAGAATCCACACATTTCCCAATCCAAAATCCCCACAACCATCCCGTCTCGAACAATTATATTGCTTGGTGTGAGATTGTTATGCGTCAGTACGATTCTCTCACTTCGCATAGAACGTAATAAACGAGCGACCATTTGTGTCCAAGAATTGTCCCCGCGTTGACGAAGTGTGTGGACGAGGCCTTCGATGAAAGCGCTGGGGTCGTTGTAAGGACCGTATTGTAAGTCGTCATGAGCGAAGAATTCGTCGAGGCAGGGTTGAGTTTTGTCGATGCTGCCGCTGATGGTGGTGCTGGTGATGGAGCGGAGTTCATCGAGGTAGTGTTTTAGTTGGGCGGTGATGGATTGTTTTTGGGCTTGGTCGTAGTGCGGCCAGGCTTGGGAGAGGGTTTGGCCTTCGATGTGTTCCATTATGAGGACGCCGCAGCCGTCGGGTTGGAGGTAGGAGTCGTAGACGCGGGGAATGGGGATGGAGGTTTGGGCGGCGAGGAGTTTCATGGTTTCTGCTTCGAGGAGGCGGGCTTTGGAGCCGGTTTTGATGACGATGTTGTGGTTGAGGCGGAATGCTCGAGAATGGGGGCGTAGGAGGATACATTGTTTTAAGAAGGCGTTGTTGATGCGGATTCGTTCGCCGTTGTATTCGTTGGGGTAGCCTACGCCGTCGCCGGGTTTGGCTTCTTCAAGGGCTTGGAGATATTTGCTTGGGAGTTTTCGGAAGACTTGCTTGAGGGCACCCATGTTCTTGTTGCTTGGAAGCGATATATTTGGGTGTACGATGCCGTTCTGCATGATTGTCAATAGAGAGGAAGCAGAGTAAAATTTTGAGAGGAGGCGGCATTGTGAAGAGAAAAGTGGTGGTGCAGGTATACTGAGTCGAGGGCGAAGTTTGACGGATGTGCTATGTTGTGCATGACCAAGCTGTCACTGTCGCTGCATCACCAGAGCGCCTTCCGTTTCACATTTCATGGCCTGACATGTCCAGTGCATGAGATTTTGACATAGCAATCTTCGTCGACAGCGAGACGGGCCGCATATTCTTGAAGGTCGGGCATCCTCTCGCTGTGGCAGAGGATCTTGACAGCGGCATGCAAACAAGGTTCACTCACAGTGCCGACGAGTCGTTGGCTTGAGTCGGAGACGGCGTGATGAAATACTCATCTCGCGGAGGCAGCATAGTGGTCCTCGTGCTCGTCACGGGATATGGCATCTTCTGCTCCCTGGCCGGGCCTGTCCTGTCCTGGCGAGAGCGGGGCGTGCAGGTCAAGAAATGGCCGAGGGCGGAGGTGGCAGCGGAAGGTGGCAGACGGCGCGGACAAAGAGCGCGGCAGCAGCAATTAGTCACTTGTGGGAGGGCGACGGGTTATTGTCGCGATAGCAGCCTCCCTCTGCTGCACACCGACTTGCTCTCCAGAATCGACGACCGGCAAACACACGTCCTATCAGCGGCGTTGCCATTGCCTCCGCGCCATTGGTCTGTGACTCTTTTGAGCGCCGAAGGGCCGGGTGGACAGATAAGCTTGAAAACTTCGACTTCCCGCGCCAGATCTCTCACCCTCCGACCACCAACACCCAATCCCACCGCTGCTGACCATCTCATGCTCAACTGCAACCTCGCTGCCGACATCATCCCAACTTCTTCCTAGACACCACCCTCTCCGTCTCTTGAGCTGGTCGCGTTCATGGTGTTCGCTCCCACACTCTTCACCTCGCAAGGTATGACGCATCCGACACCGCCCGTCGCCCGATAAGACACCATCCCCAACACGCAAAAATCACCGGGCTGTGGAAGAAGAACGAGCGACGCAGATGCTGATCAGAAATGGCAGACTACATCAGTGACCACTTGTGGAAGGCCTTCAGTGGTTAAGGAACCTCACCACACCGCCCGCTACTCCCAACCTCAACCATGGCCTCTGCCATCCTTGCCCGAACTTTAAAGCCTGCTGGTCTGCCCAAGACCGGCATCACCAAGGCCTTCATCAGGAACAATGCCACTGTGGCACCAGAGACCCGCATTGGGTCTGCTCCAAACGCCTTCAAGCGATCGACTAAGCCGTCCTTCGACCGAGCCACCTTCACCATCCGCGATGGTCCCATCTTCCACGGAAAGAGCTTCGGTGCAAAGGCCAACATCAGTGGAGAAGCAGTCTTCACTACATCGCTCGTGGGCTACCCTGAGTCGATGACCGACCCCTCATACCGTGGACAGATCTTGGTCTTCACTCAACCACTCATTGGCAACTACGGTGTGCCATCCGACGTTCGTGACGAATACGGACTGCTCAAGTACTTTGAGAGCCCCAACATCCAGGCCTGCGGTATCGTTGTTGCCGATGCTGCACTCAAGTACTCCCACTGGACTGCTGTCGAGAGTCTGTCCGAGTGGTGCGCTCGTGAGGGCGTTCCTGCCATCTCTGGCGTTGATACTCGCGCTATCGTCACATACTTGCGAGAGCAAGGTTCTTCGCTAGGAAAAATCTCCGTCGGCGAAGAGTACGACGCAGACGAGGACGAGGCGTTCAACGACCCATCTGCCATCAACTTGGTAGCCAAGGTCTCCACCAAGGCACCTTTCCACGTGCCATCGCCAAACGGCAATGCTCACGTCGCTCTGATCGACTGTGGTGTCAAGGAGAACATCATCCGCTCCATCGTGGGACGCGGAGCTAGCGTGACCTGTTTGCCATGGGACTACCCAATTCACAAGACTGCGCACCACTTCGACGGAGTCTTCATCTCCAACGGCCCTGGTGACCCAACCCACTGCCGCAAGACCAGCGACAACCTCAAGAAGCTCATGGACAACAGCAACATTCCCATCATGGGCATCTGTCTCGGCCATCAGCTTCTGGCCATCGCATCCGGCGCCCGCACCGTGAAGATGAAGTACGGCAACCGTGCCCACAACATCCCAGCTTTGGACTTGATGACCGGCAAGTGCCACATCACTTCTCAGAACCACGGATACGCTGTCGATGCTGGTTCCCTACCATCGGACTTCAAGGAGTACTTCACCAACCTCAACGACGGCTCTAACGAGGGTATGATCCACAAGACTCGTCCAATCTTCAGCACGCAATTCCACCCTGAGGCCAAGGGTGGTCCACTCGACAGCAGCTACCTGTTCGACGCCTACCTCAACAGCGTCCAGCAATACAAGGCTCAGAATGATGCTCTGAAGGGTGGCAAGGACAACAGGCCCAGCCCACTTTTGGTTGACCTGCTTGCCAAGGAGCGTGTTGGTGTGTCACCAGACGCTTAGACTGCCACTTTCGCTCTGGTTGGTCTGAGTGTGTTTGCTGAAGCGTTTTTGCTATGAGGTTTATGCTTGAACTTTCCAAGCTGGAGTTTTGTCACCTGTCAACGATGCTTCCATTCCTGCGTCTGAGTTACTTGTTAAGATATCACGAAATTCACAAATTTGATGCCACTACTTCTCGAGCCTCGCCGTCTGTTCCAAATATATCTAAAATATCGTCAAAAGAAAAATATTCCTCCGCTCCTATCCGCCAACTGTCGCGAGTCGCCGTGATAAGAGGTGCTCATGCTGTACGACTATGCTCCGTAAAAGCTACATGCACAAAGTATCGGAACTTACCTTGTATGTGGCATGGAGTGATGAACGAAGTGGCTTTTCCCAAAGGCCATTCCAGGCTTTGGCAGCTGAAAGCATGACCAGCCCTGCCGCGTCACAAAACAGGATATCACGGCAACATAGCGTCTTCTTGGCTAGACATCACGTAGCGTCCGTCAATACCGATCCAATGCTTTCAGGAAAATCGAAGGCTCGAGTCACTAGAGTTGCTGGGATTTTGTTTCATATGCAGGTTGTCGAGGAAGTTCGTGACGGGCCTTCTGCTCATACATGTGGTATAATCGCGGTGTCTATGGCACGTGTGCGTGGTAGAAGTAGCATTAGGGAACAATGGACTTTGACTTTCATTCAGAAGCGCAGTGAGCGTATGTTTCGCTTCTTAACTTCTTCTACGAATGTATACGAACTGTGGTAGTCATAAAATATCCCTTCCCGCTTGCTTGCTTCCGCTATGCTGTCGTAATAATTCCTTGACCGAAAAACCAGAAATCACATTCGTGGGTATCATCCAATAACCAAAACCCCGAAAGAACTCCAAAAGGCGCCAAGCTTCAAAACACGAACGACGAGACAACCACGAGGCTGTCAAGCAGTGCTCACAGCACTCTGCTTCCGACTCGCCGCAGGCGCGATCATGGACCTTGCACCAGGCACCACACTTCCTTTCCTCGCGTGCACCATGCCGTCCGCATCGACGACGGGCCCTTGAGGTATTGAACCGAAGAAGCCTCCGGCTGTATTCGAGCTGCCGAACATTCCCGATCGATTCCCCGCGAACGCCGAAGGCAACATGCCTTTCATCCTGTTATATTCGTATTTCTGCCGTAAAGGCACAGGTACTGGCTGATACAGCGGTTGTCCTCCCCATGACCTCGCAATACTCGACATGACGGCTTCACGCTCTTCTTCGCTATCCACGGGTCCGGTTGGTAAATCGTAGTCATCCGGATTAGGTGCATTCGCATCGAATTGAGCTTTTTGCTGTTTCGCTGCATTCTTTCGTTGGTATTCCATAAGCAGTTTGTCATACGGCGCACTTCGTCCTGGTACGGCTCGTTTGGCTCCCATGCTGTGGCTTTTGCATGTCAGACTACGAGCGCATTGTCCTCCTTGTGGGAGTTCCACGCCGCACTGCTTCTCCACATCTACGGGGGCTTTGGGTCGAGCAGCTTTGCTCTTGGGCTCGTCTTTCTTTTTCTTCTTTTTGTTCGGGCCGCCGTCTTCGCCTTCGTCGGCTGCTTTGCGTTTCTTGCTTGCTGTCATGCCGCCTGTCTTGCTGGCTGTCTTCTTGGATCCGTCCTCTTCCTCATCGCTGCTGCCCGCTCTTTCTTTTCGTGCTGCTGCGTCTCGTGCATCTTTGGCTTCCTTCTTCTTGCGCTGCTTCTCTTGCTTCTTATTTAGACAGCCTTCTACATGTTTCACTATGACGTGCTTGGCGACCGGTCGTTTGCAGTGGGTGCATCGTAGCAGCTCGGGCTTGTCAGCCATGGGCTTGCCATTTTGGAAGGCTCTGGCGATTGTCGACGGGACTTTGTTGACACTACCCGTTTTTGGTGTATCTTTGGGTCTCGGACCTAGCAAGAGGTGTCAGCCTTCTCATAATAATGTCTGCCTAATCGTGCAAGCCGTACCTGCGTTGACCTCTGTTGCCCAAGCCCCAGGGTTCTTGACCTTGGGCAGCTTCTCTTTCACCTCGGGAAGGACTTTGGCAGCGGTGTCGTTCTCGATGTCCTCGAAAAGATCGTCTAGCGATATAGCACTATCGCTCTTGCTGGGTTTCGCGGCAGGCGCTGGAGTGGAATGTCAGAGTGGTCGGCGGCACATTCTAGCGAGCGACGTACCCTTGCGGCCGACGACACCGTTCGTCGCCGCCATCGTCTACGAGGTCTAGTGATCAGAGCGAGAGAATGGTAATGAGTGGCTCATTGCGCACATTTGCGCATGTCGCTCGAGTGACGATGTATTGAATGAGGGCGACGCAGCACGCGACAAGCGGCGCCGAGAGTGGGTCTTGCACGTGAACGCAGCTTTCGGGTCTCTCGAGGACGACTTCACCATCTTTCGGTCAAAGTCCTTCACCATCTGGAATTCCACCCACAACACACTTGCAGAAGTCACTGGAAGCGTCTGAGTATGCGATGACCAAGACCAAATGCCTCTCTTCGGCACCACGATGGATGGGAGAAACGAGGTCTTCCAACGCTTAAAGCCACCATGCGTAGCCTTAAGTCAGGTCGCTCTGACGCTCAGTGCGGCTCGCGGTGATGCCAGCCAGTTGATCGCGAAACTTGAAGACGTCCAGACGACTTTGATGTCAGTGGCATCGCGGCCAGCATCACTCGATTCCAAGCTGGCCGATTATGTCTTCTTTCCGCTCTCGCAGGTGCTCAAGGTCAGCCAGCGAGTGCCAATTCGCGCGCTCGAGTTGACCTTGCAGTGCCTCGCCATCATTCTTGAACATGGCTGGCGGTCGCAGATGCAACCACAGCTTGCTGCTCAAGTTGTCATCTTGTGTACTCTCATGGCTGAAGAGAATCCAAACGGACTTTCTTCAGCACAGACGACTGATGAATTGCGTACAAGTGCTCTCGATTGCTTACGACATGTGTTCGAGTCTGCGAGCGGATCCTCAGAGCTACGAGATGCGATGACAGCAGAGTCAAATGTGCCCCAGTTGGGACAGACAATCAGCACGATCCTTGACAATGTTCTTGGAGCACGATCGATAGAGACTCAAATCGCCGCCAGCCGTGCACTACAAGCATTGGTGACACGCGTGGCGACTATTGACATACAAGCAGGGTTCCTGCCAGGCATCGTGTCGAAATTGACGAAACTGCTCACGCCAAAGACTGCCCAGCGGCGCAATCACGAAGTTCTGGTCCGCGCACTCGAAAGCCTTACCCACCTTTTCAGAGCCACTCTGGGTGACGAGATTACCGCCGGCCTTTCAGAAGACCAACATGCTTCGGATCGCGCCCGACTTTCGAAAGTTGTTGACCGGAAGTGGCTCGAAACAGCGGCTTCCCAGCTGAAGCCAGCGATCACGAATATACTCAAGGTCCGTGAGACAGAACGGGACGATGTGAAAATATCCCTCGCGCAATTCTGCCTCACTGTGATGCACTGCCGCAGAACTCTGGAAGACTCAGCCCCGATTTGTTTGGAAACTCTCCTGATCCTGTGTTCCGAGCAGAGCGATAGCATCATCACGAGTCAAGTTGGACTACTGGTCAGCCAAGATGCCTCTGTTGCAGCACTCTTACAGGTCGCTCTACACGATTGGATATCGTCCTTGCCCACAAAGATGCAGGCAGCAGATGAAGCAGTGAAAGTGGAGCGCATAGGGCAGATCAGCACAGCTTACGATATCCTGGTAAGCAGTGGCGCAGATACGACTGTGGTTGACAAAATGCTGGTAGACATCTTGAGGGATAGCGTAGCGATCACCCTTCAGCCTCCTCGTCTAGCGCAGAAAGAAGCAGATATTCGGCCGCCAGTGCAGTCTATGGAGCTTGATGTACATGACAGGAAGAGCAGCACCGAGTTTCACACGCCGCTGGTGAAGTATCGCGCTCAGGACGAGGTGCTGCAAACAATTGAGAAGTTGGCGAACTCTATCAGTCGACACTCATACAAGATAGTCAGCGGCGAACTTTCCAGAGCTATGCGTCAAAGCCTCGGAGAGACGCAAATCGCCACATTCTGGCTCCTGTTCAACACCACACAAAGAGCGCTAGAAGAAGGCACTGGCGCAGATGAATTCCTTGTCATCGATAATGGAACGCATTCAATCGCTTCTGAGAAACTGGAGGATCTCTACGCCTTCTCACTCGACATCTTAACGGACAACTCTGAAGATGTAGCAGATCCTCGTCTGCAAGCGCTAGCTCTTCGCTCTCTGGCACTGTTCAGTCGTATATCGGGTCAAGACTTTCGACATGAGCTCATTGATGCCCTTTATCCCGTCCTGCATAGCCTGGCTACGCCCGACGCGTTGCTGCAGCAGGACAGTATGACCACGCTGAACATCTTCGCCTCGTCTTGTGGCTACGAATCTGTGGAGAACTTGATCGTAGAGAATGTCGACTATCTCACCAACGCCGTGTCATTGAGGCTCAATGCTTTCGACGTGAGCCCTCAGGCACCACAAGTGTTGCTCATGATGGTGCGGCTTGCTGGACCAAGCTTGTTGCCGTACCTTGAGGATACGGTTGACAGTCTATTTGCTGCTCTGCAAGACTATCACGGCTATCCACTTCTGGTCGAACTCATTTTCAGAGTACTGAGTGTGGTTGCTGAGGAGGGAGCCAAAACGCCCCAACTTGCCATTACAGATGGCACCAAACAAGACCTCGCAAAGTACTACGAGGATCGATGGCAGCCGGTGACAATAGATGGCTTAGCCGCCCTTTTACATGAAAAGGTGGCAGAAGAGGAGCACATCACTGCAGCTGAGATAAAGGAAACCGAGCCGCATCCGAAACGTCCATGGAAGTCGATCGATGAGAATGAGACAGAGGAAACGGGTTCAGCAGAGGACGACCAGCGAGGAGTTGATATTCCGGACCCTCCTCCACCGGCCCCGAAAACATACGGCCTGCTACTTCGCATCTCGGAATTGACACAGCACTTCTTGCCCTCAGCATCTGCGTCTCTGAGGTCTTCTTTACTCAATCTGATCAAAACTACGACGCCAGCGATATCACGCCATGAGAATTCGTTCTTGCCGCTCATCAACACGCTATGGCCGGAAGTTGTATCGAGGCTCGACGATACCGAGCCATACGTAGTGGCCAATGCTTTGGACCTTATTGCTATGCTGTGCGAGCATGCCGGAGGTTTCATGCGCACTCGAGTCCAGCAACTTTGGCCTGAGCTACAAGAGATGTATAACAAGATCGCTGCGAATATCGTGCAGAGCGTGCAGCCTCGGAGCCATGGCACAGGGAAGGTGAAAGATCAACATACTACTCCCATAGTGCCCAGCAACACCGCTCTCAGCCTTGCCTTAATGCGGATCAAAGCAACGCCAGCAGACTACAGCGATACCTCGACAAGGTTGCTTTGGACATCGTTGTTGGGTGCCATTACCTCCATCGTCAAACACATTTCCTTGGCCCCAGAAATGTTCGACCATGCTGTTGAAATGTTGGCGCCTGTGTTGGATGATGACAAGACCCGAGCCGCTCTGGAAGCTGAGAATGCCGACGCTGTTTGGCTTGTGATGCTCAGGAGTGGTAAAGTGAGCCCACCGACGCCGCCACGGGACGATACCATCAATTCGACGTTCGTGCAAGTAGCGGGCTAGGTTCAAGCGAACCAACATTGAAGATATTGATAATCAGCAAGCAATCTGACCAGCATAAGCAGTGGCTTCTAGCGACTGATCAGAGATGCCGAGGTGCGATAAGTTCGAAAAGCAGGATGCGATGCGTTTGCGCCGCGGTCAGCACTGTTTGTCGTACCCATGTCGCCCAACGCGGCGATTATGCACAAACAGCAATAGGATCGAAACTTCAAAATGGCCAAACATCCAAACATCCAAATACAAGTAGCAGGCCACGCTTTGCGGTGAACTGGTCTCCCACATCGTTGCATCGAAATACCGCTTCCCAAAAACTCGACCTCAATCTCCGTCATCGACTCGCACAAATATCTACTCACCATCATCCGACGGGTCATTGCTTCACGATTCGTCGCAAGAGATACTTACACAAGATCTTCGTGCGAACTCCCGCCCACCTCCACGTTTCCTCGAGCTTCAGCTGTCCAAAACCTATAATACACCACCATCGGACCCGACGCCGACGAACCCTGGTCGCCAGCACCAAAGTATATCATGTGCTACCACGAATACACCCATTACCCGCACTGCGAAGAACACATCCCAATGCATGCGCACATGTGTCCGAAGAACATCACAGGCGATCAGACCCGAGTCATATTCTGCGAAGACTACCAAGCCATTCGGAGGGAAGCTAGGGTTGGTTGTCCGCATTGCGAGTGGCGGAGGGAGAGTTCTGTGACGACGCCAACTTCTTTGAATGGACGGCATTCTTACCCCACGCCTCCGAAGACTGCATCGCCTGGATCGACGAGGTGAAGAGGTGTGAACAGAGGCAGGTTGGAGAATGGAGTCAAATGTATTCGATCGATGGGCACAGGTTCCGTCCATCGCGTGCTTTATGCTGCCCTGCTGTGTTGCCAAACGCGATGAAGAAAGTCATTGATGGGAGCTGAGTCAATCCCGACTTTCTGGTGTGGGCTTTGAGACGAGTGTGGGTGTATGAGTATGTTTGGCGTGATACATGGACCGGCGGAGCGTGTGAAGATACAGGGGCAAGTGAGACATACTGTTGAGAAGGCGTACGATGGAGATGAGCAGAGCTTGGAGTCGAGGTGCATGCAGGCGTCGTTAGTCTGATAATCTCTCCGATCAATTGAAAGATGTCAGCTTTAACTGGTCAGCGTTCAAAGTCTTCATTTCCTGCCCTCCCAAGTACCTCGACCGAGTATGCATCCTGATTTCTGTTTATCATAGCACCTGACATTTTGCTCGTAGCTCACGCAAGAGGAGGCAAATAAAGTAATCAAAATCTGTTTTCTCTTTCAGTAAATACAAAGAAGTTGTATTCTATATGCACCTCAGAAAGAAGAAAAAAGAGGAAAGAGAACATTGAAGACACCAACAGCCAAAAAAAGCCAGCCAGCCCGCACGCATCGTGTTCGCCCTTTCTTAGCCAGGGCAAAAGTGCCTCATATGCGACGCTTTTTCTGCTTGTTGTATTGTTTCCCCATCGATCGAGCCAATTGGAATGCCACATCGCTCCGCTCTCTGGCTGCTTCTGGTACTGGTTCACTGCTGCTGCTGATGATACACCAATATGATTCTTGATCATCGCGTGGAACCCCCAATTTTCCAAGAAACTTTCCAAACAAGAGACACCACCAAGAAAAAGTGGTGGCTGCCCCATGGGTATCGCATTCCACCACGCTTTCTCTCCCTCCAGAACACAATAAGTCTCGACGTCGTTGCCTCCAGGAAATTTTGTCGTGCGGAAGGGATATTGTATTCTTTCGCACGCCTGGAGGTTTGGCCGAATGAAGTCTGTTGTGAAACAAAGGAAAGAACAACACCGAAGGGGACACAGTGTAAGATTTGTAAATGCAGATGTGCCTGTAATGCATCGCCGGAACGCAGTAAGTTGATGTGCTGAAAGCGGTCGTGACCCGCAAGCAAAGAACGCCAGACGCCCAATTTTTTCGTCACCTGGCTTTGGAGACTACCATGTCAAAACAGTATAGAGTTCTCTTGTTGGGGGTATGATGTCGTGTCATTCGCAGATATTGAGCCCGGGCCGAATCAAAACTGTCGGCGAGCATGATCTGACTATGCTGCTGCTGTACATTGTAGTATGTCGCGTGATCCTGTCAAGAAAGTGCGGTCTGTATCTGTTGCCGACCTGGTTTTCGCCGAGCTCGCTGAGGTGATCTGGTAACACATTATCTAGATAAGCATTCTCTGCCGCGTCGTGTATCGAAATCAAAGGGTATCTTGAGCCGGCCGTTCCACGCAGGCAAAGAGAGCCACCAGTGTCCATCGTACAAGACTCGACTGCAAGTCAAAGTCCATGAGTATTCGTGTCGTAGCGTTAATCACAAAGCGACGTCGAGCACCAGGCTGACATCGGCGACCTGATCGCCAGCAAGGTCTTCTAATACTGGAATCAGATCCAAGAGCTCATTATCGTGCGCGTCGCTGAACCAGCTGCTGATCGGAACTGCATGTTGCGGATGGAAAATGTAGCTGGTCGGCGAGTTGTCAATAATGATGGTCTCCTTCAGGTCTCGTCCCACTTGACTCAGGTCCTTGACATAGTTTCCTTGATGATTGTAGCAGCTCTCTCGGAACAGCCTGTGATGCACGACATTGTGGATGTCGAGCTGGTCGAGGAGTGGATCTCCGTATTTGGACACAGAAGCAGTGAAGACCACGACTTCATAGATCTCTCCGACCCGTTTGAGGAAAGCATCAACGCCAGGCCGTTTTATGACGTATACGTTGTGATATTGCCCTTCGATTTCAACAGGAATCGTGAAGTCTGCTTGATGAAGAATCTATAGAATGTTAGCCAATGTCGGAGAACTGGTGTCTGCATCCACGTACCTTGAAACTGCTGTGCACAAGCGTTTCATCCAGATCGAGAACAAGACACTTTCGGCCCTTGTGCTCAGGTCGCGTTGGAGGAAGAAGCCATTTTGAAGTGCCCTCAGGCGTGGAGACCATGGAGGTCTCGTTACTTTTCTCGTTAGTTCCTGGAGGGGGACCTGGCGGTGGCGGCAATCCAGTTGTTGGCTGCGCCGTCGATGTCTCTTCTTGATGAGCATGTTGCATCTCCTCGATTTCCTTCTGTGCCTCTTTCTCGGTCAAGACGTTGGAGTCTTTCATCTCAATATCTTCATCACGCTGCTGTTGCTCAG
This sequence comes from Cercospora cf. flagellaris, assembly GCA_005356885.1. Lineage (NCBI taxonomy): Eukaryota > Fungi > Ascomycota > Dothideomycetes > Mycosphaerellales > Mycosphaerellaceae > Cercospora > Cercospora cf. flagellaris. The sequence continues at coordinate 2,417,364 of RJLU01000005.1, read as the reverse complement.
CAGTCCGGTCAAAAATGGGCTCATCTTCCTGCTGTGGAACGGTTGGGGTGGGTGCTTGCACTTGCACCGACGGACCTGGTGCCAAACTAGCTGCACCGCCTGTCACGATGGGAGGGACAACGGCTGGCGATGCTGATCCGGAGGCTGCAGCGTCGATAGAGTTTCGGGGGAAGGTGGATTGAATTGCAGCAGTCTTCTCATCAAGAGCAGATCCAGAAGTAGACGTCCTCGGTTCACCCTTGGACCCATTGGCTTGTGGGTGTTGCTGGGCAGCTTTCTCGTCGATGACCTCCTTCGACTCGTCCGCGCTCGTGTTGGCGTTGCTGCTGCCAGCTTGCGTGACAGCTTGCATTTGTTGTTGCGTTCTTCCTTGCAGGGGTTTAGTGACCGGCTTGGCAGGCTCTGCCGCATCCTGACCGTCACCGCCTGGAGACTTGTCGGAAGCACTGCAGCATAGTATGGCAAACAGGCCAGACTTCTTCTTCGGTTTGTTTTCATCTCCTAGGTTCGTCCGACTGGCGGAGGCGCCAGGCGCAGATCGCGTGGACTTCTCATTTGCAGGCTCGCCTCGTCGCCCCCGACGTCTACTTCCAGTACTAGGGTCTCGTTTCCTTCGGCCAAAGCTTCGCTTCGAGCGTTGCCCAATGCTTTCTGATCGATCGGCGGCGGATACGTTCTGCTGATTTGGTTCTAGAGAAGAGGATGCTGGGACGCTTGCTCCAGCTCCGTTCTCACCTGCCTTCGTCGCATCGACATTCTGTGCGCTGTACTCGTTGTTTAGTAATCGCTAGCGGAGATCATCGTCATCGAGCTCAACACATACGTTTGCGACACCTCTGCAGGCCCTATGTGCAATCAAGTGTTAGTCTCGTGACTTTCGAAGCTCTCTACTGCTTTGCGCGCTACGCGATGGGCCCACTTTCACATGACTTGCATGTGACATTGCACCTCCACATCGGCTGGAGTGAACGCACCTTGTCCTACACCTCCCGGGACAGGCTGGGTGCCCGGTTGACTCATCGCAGTGCTCGCGGTCACTGAATGTGCATGTATGATGGAAGAGCGGTCGGGAAAGTGGAACCGGCGGAGAGAGACGCGCTACGGCCGACGGTGTCCTCGGCGATCGCAAGATCGGTGTGAGATGCTGGCGGCGCGTTCGAGCGAGTGAGAGCGGTGGCAAGTATTGTGGCAATCGTATGTGCTCGCAGCGCGGCCGAGTCGTCAGGGCAAGCTGGAGGTGCTCGAGGGCGGCTGTGCTGCTGGTCGGGCTGGAAACGCGGGCGAGCGCGGTTCAGTCGCGATTGCCCTTGGCGGCGGTGGCGGCGGAGGAGCGGTGTAGCGGGGCGACGCGCGTGAGACGGCGGTGGAGCTGGGTGGATGTTGCTGGCACTCGGCCCACGACACTGGCCGACGAGGTGAGGTGGTGGTGTTCGGGTCACGGTCACAGATGAGGTCTCGAAGGAGATGCAGAGCGGCTGGGCGGACGACGTGCATTGACCTGACCAATTTCCGCCTCACATGCACCAGCGCTCGCCTCTGTCCAATCAGGTTCGGACCGATCGAGTGAGTACCACTCGACCACGCGCACGAGAAACGCTCCTACGCAACCGCGCTCCCTTGTTAACGGCGCATCCGCGACTGGGAAATAGCGTCACCTTTTCAACTCCGCCTGGTCTGTATTTTCCGCCAGCCTCACAGATGCGGCACTCGTCCAGGATCGCGACAGAATTCGCCACGCCCGGCCTCGCAAGGTTGACCAGCGTAGCGCTCGGGAGGCGGCTTCATGCAGCTCCAAAACCGGTTATGGAACGTGCTCAATAGTCTCGCTGATCCTCAGAAGGCCCACTGTCAATGGATTCGCTTAGGAAACGCTTGTTGGCGTGGAGGAAAGCCGTATCAACAATCACAGAAAACAAGAACCACCAGAGCACCGTGTTCTGCTCCAGTCGAGATCAATGAAGTCATCTCTGCGTCGCAATTGGCGGGAGCTTGGGATCGTGGAGGATGAGCTCCGCATGGGATGCTGGACGATCTCCTCGTGTCCGTCAGGCATGTGAAGCATGCTCGTCGACCGCATCTCACTCGCATCACATCAGAATGTTGGATTACACTGAGCACACGTAGCGTTGACAACGGCAGCACAGACTACAGCATGGCCGATCAGGACAGTGCTGAGAAACAACTGATTGTGATACTGTAGCACACGCACAAGAGACAGCATGCCACACGCGGTGGCGCCGTTACACGGATCGCACAGCATCTACACCTAAGAGGTTGTATTCTGTACGCTTGCAGCAGCAGCTCTGCCCGCACGTCTCCCAAAGACGCCACCGGCTGTCAGACCAGAGCCACCTGGATAGTTGGAGTAGAAGAGGCCCCCCACCATTTCTCCCACGCAGTGCAACCCTCGAATTTCTGATCCGTCTTCACGCAGAACGACTGCATTTTCCGGGTTGATGGCCAGGCCACCAAAGGTGAACGTGATCCCAGATGTGACCTTGACGGCAAGGAACGGCGGTTGATTGACAGGTACTGCCCAGTTGGATTTCGCCAATTCCAGGCGTACAGCTGCGGACTGCGTTGACAGTCCGTCTTTTACTGCCGGGTTGAGCCTCGCATCTGGATGCTCTATTCGATAAGCTGCAACGGCAGAATTGTACTCGTTGATAGTCTGTACAAATTCGCCTGGATGTTGCAAGCCCTCATCCTGCAATTTACGAGCCAGGCCCGGGATTGAGTCCGCTGTCACCTTCCTCACGATCTCGTCGCGATACTCTTCCGCTCTCAGCCACTGCTGGCCTTCTCTGTCCCACACCTGGAAAGCGATCCCTTGCGGCTGCTCCAGGATTGCTCTGCCAAACTTGGCATAGGTATAATTGCGCAGATCAACTCCTGCAGTGAAGGTGAGCACAACGGACATCAAAATGGACAAAGTTGCATACCTTCGTCAACGAAACGACTGCCCTCCGCATTGAGCATCAGACCGAGCGGGTAGCCAGATTTGGTAAACTCGTTCGTCTTCTCTCGATCACCTCCAGACTTGGGTGAATCTGCGTCCCAAGCTACACTGTGACAACCAGTAGGACTGAAGTCACCCACTCTCCGAGCACCAACATCGATCGCAGCTTGTAACATCTCACCAGTATTGTATGGCGTGCCTCGAGTGTGCGCCAACTCCCAACCAGGTCCCATCCACTTCTTTCTCAGCTCCGGGTTGGCTTCGAACCCACCAGCAGCCAGGATAACATTCCTCGTCCTCACTTGATACCTCTGTCCACCTTTGGCCACTTGAAGCCCAACTGTCGCACCATTGTCATCAACTTCAATCTTCTTCGCCTCGCTCTCGAACGACATCACACACCCTTTCTTCCTCACCGCCTGCAACAGATTCGCAATCAGTCCCTTCCCACCATCCTTCACAGTCAAACACAATCCACCCCAAAATTGCCACCTACCCTCAACCTGATACGCCTGTCGCCTGAACGACAGCCACCAATCCACACCACCAACTTCTTTCAGCCATCGTACAACATCCAAACTCTCCTTCACAACAACATCTCCCAACTCCTTACTACTCCTCCCGTCCGTGACTCTTTGCAGATCCGCATGGAAAGCTTCTTCGGGGTACGCAGGAAGATCAATCTTGTCCTTCAAGTCATCAGGAACATTCGACACCAGTGGCAACACATCTTTGAGGCCATCGTGTCTCGTGCGATAAGCTGCGGCTGTGAAGTATCCATTCCCGCCAGCCCATTCTTCAGGAGCTTTTTCCACGAGCAGAATACTGGGCTTTGGCTCTTGCTCAGCAGCAGAAAGAGCCGCAGTCAAAGCCGCAGCTCCCGTGCCCACAATCACAATATCCCAAGGCTTCGTCAGAACCTCGTCCTGCTCTTGTGGTTTCTGTTGCGACATGATCATTCGAATTTCAGCGTCCAGGTTTTCTGTTTTGGTATGTGAGCGATCACAAAGACTTGAGTTTGTGTGTTACGCTTGTGAGATCTGAAGGGACGACCGAAGATGAAATGCCATGGCAGACCTACTCCCGTGGAAAATGATCGCCCCAACAGCTTCATCAACATGTTGCTCCTGCTGCGTGCCGAAAGCCGATATAGGCCGAGTATCATTGCCTGACATTGATGATGTCGTTACGCTGAAGCAGGAGCCTGATCTCAGAAGCTCAATTCAGCCGGCATCGGCAGCGGCAGTGGCGGCTGAAGTCGCAATGGAGCTCTCGACATCCTGCTGCTGTGAGCTGAGAAGACAAACACCCCGAGGACAGGCGGCCAATTTCTATCACCAGCAAATTCATGTTGCTGCCCGGTCTTCCATTTCCCAGCTACTGTGCTCCGAAGGCGTTACCTCACCGCGACTTTCACAGAAAAACACAAAACAGAAGCCAGAGTCAAACCCAAACCCAAACCAAGTTCAAGTTCATTCAGCACACGAGGTGCCAGCAAGCCCTCCACGTCTCCCGAAAACAAACCGCGTCAAGCGACCACACTTCCAACCTATAGCACAACACACCGCAAATCCACCTATACCGCTATACCGCTCTTTCCCCCAACCAGCCAATAACCAAACTCCACCCTCGCACTTCATCCCGCCAGATCGCAGTCCGGCATCTGCAGACTCCATTCTCCCAAACGCAACCCAACACTGCGGCATGAGATGACGAACAGTAGATCAGCGCCTGCTAACCAACGCAAAGAAGATCCAACTAACTACTGCATACCATACATACATATATACCCATGCCTATGAACAAGATCCGAGACATCCATCACGCCACAGCGCATACAGTACAAACCACACTAGCCACAACACGACACGAACTGCTTATTAGTCCCATAACCCTTAGTCACTAGTCATACCCATACCACCCATCCGGTCAAAGTAGTCCGCTTCATTCAGCCTCATCAACCCATCACGACAAGGATCCTAGTAACAGGACCCCTTCCTTCTTTCTTCAAACTAAAACCAAGTTAGCTCCACGATCTCATCAGATCCCATCTAAAACAGAAAATAAACAACTGAGACAATGACGTGCGCAAAAGTAATATAAGGGTCTGAAACGTCGACAGGCATATGCACTGACTTCACTTCATCGTGTTCAAATTGGTTCCTTGAAGCTTCGATGCGAGGAGGCAGGCAGTACGTCATGTAAAGAACAACGCATGCAGCAAAACACGAATACGTTGAGATCGAACTAAAGGGAAATGGCGTCCGTGTCCATGTATATGTGAGAGAGGAAGTTGAATGATGTAGTTGTGGTAGTAGTAATCATCGATTTGAGAACTTCCTGTATCTGCAGAACACGAACACGAACATGCCGGGCACACTTGCCGCACAGCGACTCAAGCAAGCCCAAATGAGAAAGAAGTAAGAAGAACTCAGCCAGCCTTCCATGATAAAAACGCCAACGCTCCTGTTCAAAACAAAACCCGACCATGAGCCTGAACAAACCCAGAATGATGATGATACCATCCCAAGATAGAAGAACCCAAGCCATGCCTTCCTCTCTCATAATCCATCCACAAAAAGTTCTTGTTTTTTGTCCATGCAGAGAAAGAGGAGAGTGAGTCCCAAAAACAACAAAACCCCAACTTTTTACGATGCGGTTTCCCCATTGTCCCCACCTAGAGAGCCAGCATGCCAAATGAGCAACTCAGTGGCACGCACACCGGGTTCTCAGGATTAAAAAGCAAGTCTATGCCAGAACGCCATACATTAAAAATTCGGTACTCGCTAGAAGTGCAAGAGTGAAACAAAAATCCCAAACTTCCCCCGACAAGAGCAGTAGTAGCGTGAACACTGCATCTCCCAAGTCCTGCCATGCAGTTCTGTTGCTGGAAGTAGTCGGTAATGCGGAGAACATCTCCGCTGATGATCGTATATCGTGCAATCGTGATCGTCGTGACAACGTCGCTGCGTGCTCCCATATCGAGTGGCAAAGTCGAGAAGAAACAGAAGGCAGAAACACCGCAGTGACGATCAGTCAAATTCTCAACCACGGATCGCGGTGGCTCGGGGCGTATCAGACAGGTAGCCATCACGATGAGAGTGGTTGTAAGGATATCCAAAGGCCACCGGTGACGCAGAGCGAGAACCCAATGCCTGGCCAGTCACCTGCGCTGCTGGAGATTGTGAGCGAGAGATGAATGGACCAAGAGCGGGAGACTGCGCTACTCGTTGCTGGCTAACCTCTTGCTCATTCGTCGGAGTACTACTGCCAGAAGATGAGCTCGAGTTGCTGGAGGAGTCCGATTCGTTCGCACCATCCGTGTCAGCAGGTTTGGCCTCCTGCTTGACAGGAGCAGTCTTCGGAGCAGTCGTGGCAGCAGAGCTTACTCCTTTGGCCGGACCAGGTGTGAACTGGATAGGTGGTCAGCGCTGTGATTGTGACTGGGTTCCTAGACCTTGGTGATAGAGGGGCTGGTGCGGGCAGAACCTACGTAGCAGAACTTCTGGACTAGGTCTTTGTACTGGTCAGATCCCATGGCCGGCCGGTCAGTCGTGAGAGCATCGGGTCTTTCTGTCGGCGCAGGAGCCTTGTCAGGCTCGGTGCGATCCAGGGGACCAAAGTAGCCTCCATTCGGTGGGATACGGCCAGCGTTGCCATTCATCATCAGACCACTGCGCTGACCCAGCTTGTCCTGTGCGGTGCCGAGTGCAGCGGACAAGGATGAGCTGAAGTCGTATCTGCTACCAAGGCCGTGCTGGGGCTGAGTTGGGGCAGCTGCACTAGTAGCGAAAATTGGGGTACGCTTCGGCTTCTGCTTGAGTTTGATAGACCCGGTAGACATGGACAACAGGTCGTCTGCAGTGCCAAAAGAGTACGCAGAGGTGTGCGAAGGGACAAAGTCATCGTCGACGGACTCTCGGTCTTTTCTACCGCGGGCCGATGATGCATTGTGTCGACTGCGGGGAATGGCATTGAGTGGTCGCTGACCAAGTTGGTTATGCCTGATAGAGACCTTCTTGGCAGCCTTCTTTGGCTGGTCACGGTGGAAGTCGATCTGATAATTCATCATGTTGTTGCTGTCCCAGAACTCCTGACCGGCGACAGTGTAGCGGACGCACAAGAGCAACGTCTTGTTGTCGATGTTTGCCTGGTCTGACAACTTGATGTGGAAGTTGAAGCGGTCACAGCCATCCATGGATGGTGTGCGAATATCATTGTTATATTCGGCAGCCACTTCGGAGGTAGTCTTCCAGTAGTCAAGAGTGAAGCGGGCGACGACTTGTTTGTGGAAAGAGATGTTCTGGACTGCACACACTCCGACTAGGGTGGTCTTGTCTGCTGACAGGAAGATCCTCTCAACACGGATGGGCTGGGCTCGGCGCTCAAACGAATCCTCGGGGAAATTGGCGATCTTGATTTCGAGCTCAGGCTTCTTGCCGTCATCATCGTTGAAGGGAAATTCGGACTCGCTGTCGTAGGTTTCGACAGGAGATGAGCCCGCACTGACGGCGATGGGCTTGTCGACTTGCAGGAAATGTCTGGTCTGGTTGTCGCTGTCGTTGAAGTGGACGGACTTGTGGTATGTCGGGGTGCCAGGCATGCTCGAATAACGCCGCCTGGATGACGGCCGCAACGCCGGCTTCACCAGCTCGCCGGACTTCTTCCGCACTAGCGCCGGCTTGGACAGAGAACCTTCGTCCTCTTCGCTCTCGTCAGACGTGTGCGATGGAGAATCGGCGAACGTTGTTTTGAGAATGACCTTGGACTCCGTCGACGACCGGGAGTGAGAGATTTTGCGAGCCTCGGCCGACAGTGCTGGTCTCATCAAAGCCGTAGGTGAGGCCGACTCTGAGGTGGGTGCAGAGTCGGCGTGCTGCTGTTGAAGGTGACTTCCGACCTTGTCGGGCGAACCATCCCTACGCAGGTTGATCTGCCGCACTGCCTGTTGCAACTGATCCCAATTCTGTTCCAGCTCTCGGCCTCGATCACTATTCCCACTGTCGTCTCCATCAGAGTTCTCCGACGAGTCCGGCGGGGACATCACCGCGCCGGTTGGAATCCGCAGGTTGTTAACCGGTGGTGGTGACTGCCGCAGGCTGCTAGAAAGTGCAAAGTCGGTAGCGCTAATAGTGGCATCCGGTGCGTCTGTCGGGGTTGGCGGAGCGCCATCCGCCGATGTTTTGGAGCCCCACGACGGCGATCGACGGTGTCGGTGCAGATACGATGTCGATGAGTTTGATCGGGGCGGCTGGGGTCGAGTGCTGGCGGGCGAGCGAGGAATGTTTGCATCATCTTGATGGTACGACGAGCTCCTGCTGATGACGGGGGAATTTGACTTGGACGACGCAGGAGATTGCTGCGACGGGGGAGTGTACGGCATCGCTGCTCTCGTGAGAGTCGAGTCGGAGATGTCGTAGGGTTAGTGTGTGGAAGCCGCGCAATGCATTAAAAGGTGGGTGAAGGGCCAGTATCGGTACACTGGGATTGGCGTATGTCAGCGGTCGAGGTCTGGCACATTCTTTGTCCGCGTTCGGCGTCGAATTTGCAACATGGACGATAGCGACACGCAGACGGCGGAGGTGAGACTCACAGAATGATACAACAACGGCGTCGGATGCGAGACGCCGGGCGAGTGCAGAAGGGGATCCAGTAGGTTCCAGTCGGCGAGAGGATGCGTCGACGACAGGTGCGCGCAGCTAGTGAAAGCCGGGCAGTCGTGTATTGTAGTGCGGGCGGCGGGTGCGCTCGAGGTGTCTTTCGACAATGACGGCGCCGGCAGGCTCCTGCTGTTGGCGATGGCAGGTGCGAAAATGTCGATGAGAAAGCCAGGTGTGTCTCAACCTGGGTTGGTCCTGCTCGTGGGTGCGTGGGGCAGCAGCAACCAAGATGTGTGCGTGTTGGGGAGCGGCGGCGACAATTGCTCAACCAGTCGCGCTCCGATCAACAAAGAAGCCCTCGATGATGCAGCCAGCGGGCGTGCGTGCGTGGTTCAGAAGCACACGTCGTCGCGCGGGGAGGCCTGGGGGTAATATCAATCAGAGAGTGCTGCGAGCAGGCAATGGCTGGCAATGGCCTAGAATTGGAGGGCGGCCTGGGAGGGACGGTTGAGCGACGTGCGGAAAGTTGAACCACGAGCAACCTGCCCGGCGGGCACTCGCAGCACAGGGATCTTCAGCAGGCGGCCGTAGTCTGGCTCTCTACTCCACAGCATGCAACGCGCGGGCGCTGAGCAAGCGAGCGCTTCGATAGATGCACGATCCACCGCGAGCCGCTTGTTGGGGACAACCTAATTCCTCACTGCAGCGCCCGCCAAGCAGCCTGCGATAGCGGATGCGCCGGCCTGCAGCGATCGCCGAGTACCTCGAGGGTACCTCGAGCGACCAGCGCGGGTACGGGCAGAGATACACTTTGGGCAGACCAGCAGCCACGGCCAGCTGGCCTGCCAGGCTGTATTATTCAGACGCGCAGACAGGCAAGACCGCAGTTGGTGGCAGAGATGATTCTGCGTCCGACATGTCTCGCACCGACCGTGCGCGCGTCATCGTATATCGAAGGCCCGCCGCATCGATCGGCCACAAGACTGTAATGTCGTCGCCTCGCGTGCGCTGTCATCACCGCTGTCTCAAGACTTCCACCGCCGCCGCGCAGCAGAGCGACACTGCTAATGGGGATCTGCCACCGTAGTCGCCATGCGTGCCAGACCAGCTCCGCGAGACGTGCGGTACGTCTCTCGAGCTGTGGCGCTGCACAAAACGTCCCGACTTGTGCGCGCTTGACCGCTTGCCGGCAAGCGCGGCCCCAGCTCGACGGGTTAAGCTTTGGCTGTGCTGCTCTCCAAAAAGATTGAGCCACTTGCGACTGGGACCAGGGCGCTGCGTCGAAATCACGATATACCGTACCATCATCATCACTGCTGCGCTGACCGCTCTCCTGCTCTGCACTGCTGGCGGACAGCTCGGGCGCGTCGCACCACCGCGGTGACATTGCCACGGCGTGAACGAGCAGCAGACGTCACACCAAGCCACTGCAACACCCGGTCTCGGCAGGTATTTCCAGTTTCCTGCGCGACAGCGCGGAGCACAGAACTGGAGAAACGCCTGGTCAAGCCGCGCCTGGCGCCTCTTCATTGGCCCAATTGGCCCGTCTGCGCCGCGCGGCGCGACTCTGCCATCAGCAGAAATTCTCTGCTCCACCTCATCAGCCACAGCAGCTGCTGCGAGACTGGTTCCACCTCCAGATGGCTCGCTGGAGCACCGCAGTACCGCCAGACTTCTCGCGCGGAGAGCTCACCTCCTGTGCAAGCACAATGGCTGTCCATTCCTCCTCCTGGCCCATGGCATGGTGATACTGCTGCGAGGGCGACTGCGCCGAGCTTGCGTTATCCTCACGCCATAGCTCTCTCTTACAAACCTGGCTCCGCGGAGAGTTTGCCCGGGATGCGCTTGCCTGTCTGTGTGCGACTCACAAACATGTCACTGCTGCGCTTCTCTCGTGAGCCTCCGCCGCGTCGCGGGCCTATCACGACTTTCTTGCATTTCCACCTACGCGATCCTTACTAACGCCCGTCCTCTTCCTGCTGTCCCAATTCGCTGCGGTATGCATTGTTTCGTGACCGGCACGAAATCGGCTTCTGCTTCTGCCATACCGGATCTCCGGCAACGCTCAAGTAGCGCGCACTCCTTCACAAATCGCGACGCCCTCCTGCACCATCGGCGATCCTCGTTCGTTGAACGTGCTATAACATCAAACTGCACTGCTAGACAAGGCCTCCATGTTGCTTTCACCGCACTGTCTGCCACTTGCAACGACGGAGCTGATCTACGAGCAAGGAGTGCTCGCGAGATCGTGGCCAGAGCCTCCGGATCGGTTACCGAGCAAGGACTGGCCTTCAAATAGAGGAGAAATTCCAACTCAACAGTTGGAAGGTGGATACGAGCACGACAGATCGCTGGGCTGACCACATAACTACGACATTGTCTAACATGCTGTTTTCGTACATCGACTGATCGTTTCAAGAATCAATACTGGGCTTGAAATTGATCAACTGACCACTTCTCCTGGCTATCATTTGTTGCATTGCACTCTTTTGCGTTTTGCTTCGCGAGGCAAAAATGCCCTAGCGACGACCAGAGAGCTTGGACCAACCGGATTCAGCCTCATCCACGCCAAGCGCCCGAGCTGGGATGCAACAACGTGGCTACGGCCAAGAGCTTCTTTCCAAAGAAGAAGCTGCGAGCTGGTCAGACCAGCAACTCCAGAGTGGGATAGCGATGATCATTGCATGTGAAGCCCACTCGTGCTTCATCACGAATAGATAGTCTTGCTGGAAAGAGCAAGTGTCAAGCATGACTGCATAAGCGTTCATCACACCGCTAAGTCGACCAAAACTCTATTTGGGCTACAGCACAAATTACAAACCGCGATGGCCGCCGCGTACGTCGTATGCGAAGGAAGGCGTGACATGAGGGGAAGCAGAAGGATTTGGCAAAGCTGTCTCCAAAAGCTATGGGATCGTCAGGTCCAGCTACCTACACCAACCCCTGGTCGACAGCCACGGGCAAGTTTACGCTCCGGCAGACACAGAGCTCACAAGTCATGGAGCTACCCTGGCCAACAGCCGCACAGATTGGCGAGGTTTGTACTCGAGGCTCAAGACCCTGACAAGACAGGGAATCTATGTATACCATAGACTTTTCATCTCAACGGCTACTGTTGAAAAAGGCACATCAAGGACATTTTGCAACGTCGCCAGCCACGAAAACAATATCAACACCATCTGACACCGTCTACGAGCTTCCAAGAGCCACGACGCACGCGTGTTCGGTACAGCCAAGATCGTGCAGACACGAACCAATGATCCGCGCTGCACGGGTTACGAATGTACCAACTCCGGAAACATAGATCAGCGCTTCTCCCCGGCTTCTCTACGGGAGGAGAGAAATGGTATAGCGCCTTCTACTCGGTATCGTACCCAATTCAAGCATTCACGCGTCGTATCCAGAAGCAGGGACTGTTGAGTCGCGTCTAATTCTGTGCTCCTGCCACCGAGTCCTTATGGTACCGTCGTCGCACGATGAGAAAGAAGCTCCGCCCGATGCACCGCCACAGCCCACAGGCCCTTATCAGCAATCCCAGAAGTACCTCACCAAGTACCAGACGCGTACCTCACCAAGTCTTGCAAGCTGGACCCCTCTCATAGCACAGCTCCAGGGCCCACAATGCCTACATAAGACGACCATGGGGTGCATGTAGCCCAGCGATAGCAACATGGCACTTTCCACGACCCATCAACGTACCATCTTGGCCATGTTTGCGACTACTGTACGCGCTCAAGCACCTGCGGTGGGTCAACCTGGGGAAAACTCCAGCTCATCGATATTGTGATTGCGTGTTGGCCAGTCAGAGTCCTGCACCTCAATTCAACCTCCCTCCATCTCAACGCACGCCCAGTGGGTCTGAGATCATTTTGCTGCGGAGTGAGCCCAAAGTCTGGAGAACGCATGTGCTTGTTCTCTTTCGCTATCGCAAAACGGCCGCCGGAGAACCCATGAGATGACGATTGTGGTTCGGATTACAGCATTGTTTCTCCTCATCGTCATCACTAACGATGTCCATTGCATTGTGCAATAGACAAGCTGCGTCACGCATATCATCTGTGCAATGGCGGCTGTCACAGGATTGCGTTGCATTGCTTGAACTGTTTGCCGCCAGCGTCTGACGAGAGATGTCCTGTTCCACAACGTATGCACTCCGCATCTCTGCGATGCAGTCACGACGGCCAGACCTCCAATCCGCGACCGGCGACACCCAGCATCCTTGCAGTGCTCCGCTCGTGCTGTGGTGTCGTTCTGCATTGTATGAAACGATGCACGAGCGTCTCGCGTTATCAAACCTATTGCGTCTCCGACATCGCCTTGTACAAAGTAGGGCGGTTGGACGACAGTATCACGTTGATGATGGTGATTTCGCTTCACCCGCCCACATCCCATGCTGTGCCCCCCGACATCTCAGCGGCTCCACAGGGCGCAATTCTAACATACCAAACCACCCACGCTGTGACGAGCACTTTCTGGCAGCGAAATCATCGGTCCGAATGGAGAGGCCCGCGAAGGTTGAGAGCGTGAAGAAGGCGTGGCAAAGCGGACTGCACGGAACCCTCACATACCGTGTGCAATATCCTTGCCGGTGTGAGTGGAAACTCGGCATGGTGCCAAGTCAGTTTGAATATACATCTTCACCCTTCGAGGGATCAGCACAACAACTTGTCACTGAAGAGGATCGTCATCCATGAAAGGGTATTTCCGGCATGGCGTCGTCGTTGGCCGTGGTCCTCATCCTCACGAGCTGGATAAATTCTGCGTCGACGCACCCCAGATTGCCACCGCGTCGTCTCTTTGATGCGCGACATGTGAAAGGCCCAACCCCAGCTGCAGACGTCTGATGAGAGTGTGTGGCTGATTTTGTTGGGAACGGATGGCCTGCAGGGTGTGTTGCGCCATGGGTGGTAGCTTTGCGCTTGACTGGACCCTGGAAACGTGTTTCGGCGAGCTTAGCAGAGAGCACAGCTCGAATTGGGCGAGCTTGCTCATCACATAATAACAAATCCTCCTGCGAGTCCGGTTGTACTATTGATATCCAAAGGCCCACTCGACCTGCATCGGACATGACTACGAGTCCCCAGATGCGTCTGCAGATGGTGCACCACAATCTCCGTGGGGTCGGTCTTGTCGCGGTCTGATAGTGGAACCTGCTTGAAACTCGCCATCATTGTCAAAAGCAGATCTCCATATTGCCTGTGCGAACGTGCAATAGGTTGAGCATACGCGCTGGCCTTCATTGGTGGTAGCGAATGGAGCTCGCATGCTTAGCGGGCATCAGTGGCGTTCAGCATACACGTACAGCATGCAGTCTGTCGTTTGCCCGAATTGTACAACGCGTCCAGAGGATTGCGACAGGCGCCGGTCCAAGGTCAGCGCCGAAATCTTCGACTGGAAGAAGTGTTTGATAACGCGTTCGCCGATGACAGAGCAGGGTCCACGGAGAAAGTGATTCAGATACCAGTAGCCCAGACTCTCAGACGCCTGGTTGGTGAGTGCTAAAATGATTTGAGCTGATACCGGAAGCAGGGTCCAGCACGCAAGAACGCGAACGGCGCGCTGGCCGGCGCCGTCTGTAGTCTATGGCGAACAACCTCACGGGAAGTTCATGCAGCCGCTGGCGATACACACTGACGTTGCGTCGGCCTCGAGATCGAAACGGTACGTAGATTCACGCCAGCGACTGTTTCCTGTCAGTGCGAGAAGTCAATTGCGATTGTACAGAAGTTATCAGATTGCGTTGGCAAAGCTAAATGGACCTTTTTGCATGTGCAAATATTGCACTCGATGGAAGGGTGCGGGGACATCGCGGGGTTCTTGGTCTTGACTTTGGAGATGCAGTATTGGCAATCCCTCCGGACGCGGAGACTCATCCTGCGGCGTGCGAGTTCGTGTGCGGGCGTACAGCTGTTCTTATGGACCAGACGGCGTAGCTGGACACCGGCGTGAGACTGGCAGTCTCGGATTCCAGCAGCTTTTCTGCGAGGCTGATGTGAGATGAGACCGGAGAATAATCTGTCGGATTGCTATGAAGCCGTGGCCGAAGAGCAGCACTAGAGGCAGCTGGGCGCTCACACACAGATTCACAAATCCGAGAATTGAGGCCGAAGAGAGAACAGCCATTCACGTGCATTGCGAATCATCGTGACCCTTGTGAGGCTCTGCGGAAACGTTCTCGGAAGTGCTCGAGCCAGTCAGCAGCCCTAGCTTCGCGGTTCGTCCGAGGTGATGTCAAGGAGTGCGCGAAGTTTTGAGACACACATCCATAGCACAGCAGAGCATAGCAGAAGCTGCCCTAGCACAATATCAACAATCATACACCATGGCATCTCGTCGTCTCGCAACACAACTCCTCCGGGCAAGTCCCCGCCTAAACCTCACCCCATCCCTCCGAACCAACTTCCCACCATCTCGCCTCCAACGACAACAACCCAAACACCTCTTCTCCACAACCTCTCCATTCCAAAACGCATCAACTCCCCAACCACCCGAATACCTCGACGCCAACGAACGCCGCATCTTCGACCTCCTAGTCCAAGACTTGTCACCCACCAAACTCGAAGTCCAAGACATTTCCGGCGGCTGCGGATCCATGTACGCATTAGACATCGTATCAGAAGCCTTCAAAGGTCTCCCCGTCATCAAACAACACCGCCTCGTGAATAAAGTCTTGGGAGAGGAGATTAAGAAATGGCATGGAGTGCAATTGAAAACTAAAGCGCCGTAAGCGCGCCCATGCACGAGTCATGGATGCTGAGGAGCTGGAGCTGGCTGATGAGCTGATGTGGCGTATGATATGAGCCACTTTGGCGGTCTGTGTCAAGGTTATTGATTCCTGCATCTATGGGAGGAGATGCAGTATGGCTTTGCAAGATAGAGCTTCATCTCAGCTGAACATGCTGCCAGCGGACCTCGCAGAGGAACATGCCTACCGGCGGAACTGCTGCAGACCAACCAAAACATCACTCATTGCCGGGATCTTTACGGCTCGCGGTATAAACCGTGTGATGTCGCAAGCGTGCGAGCACACAAGTCCCTCAATCTCATGATGGCAGCCGGCATATTCACGAGAGTTCAACATCGCATGGCACGATGCACCTCATCGCGCTGCACTGCACCGCGCCGCGGCTGAAACTCCTAGGCACACCCGCACGCACAGCAAGCATCTATCCTTCATGTCGGCAAGTCCTAGCTTCGCAGATCGGCTGATGATGGCTGGCGTGAAATGTGGAGAGCTCTCGATCATTGACAAGGAGAGCAAAAGCTGGTTTGTGATTAGTCGTTGCTATTGCTTGTAGCAGCAGCTATCACAATAGCTGAAAGCACACCGCTCCTTCTATGGGGAAGCATGAAGCTTCTTGTTGGCTGCTAGAGCTTCTCGTTTTATAGCTCTCCATGGAGGAAATCGCGGCAAAGGACAATGTGAAAAGCAGGATTGCTGCTACGGGATACCGTTCATCAAAAATGTAATCTAGCTAGCGTCTGTATTATTGAAGTTCTACGCTCACATCATTCCATGCATAGTCCATGCTATCCGATCTACTAAGGTGGAAAGTTATCATTTGCGGTGGAAGCTTGTGAGTTCGAAGCAAATAGGCGGTCTGGCATGAAAGTGGTCACGTTGCTGAGCGATACTGCGGGTGTTGCTTAATCTGCGATGATAACGCTGCAGAGAGTGCAGAGCTGCTGGCCATACCAACCAAGGTAATGCTCTATGCAAGATCGCCCTATCCTTTGGCACATGCGTAGCGTGAGCGAGCTCCTATGGCTTGATTACAACCCCCGGACTTCGATCTTGTTGATCTCCACCTTTGCCTTCTCCCACTCTTCCAAGCTGCGTTTCGACCACTCGACGTGCGCTTTGGCGAAGTTGAGCTAAGTGACACTTTAGTACGCGGAATGCAAAAGTTTGGGCAAGCATCACTCACCATGTACATCCGCAAGTCATCTTCCTTCGTCCCTTGGAACCGACGAAGATCTTGCAGCACACCTGAACTAGCATCCTTGACGTCCTTCTGCGAGACTTCGAGCGCCTGCTCCAGCTGTGAAAGGCTCTCCTTGGTCTTTCCCAGATCATCTCTTCGAGCGCGCTCCGGATCTTGATCTGTAACACCTTGTATCGTATGGCTGACGCGACCAAAGATCTTGTTGACGATGCCACTTGGACCTCGCTTGTGGCCACCGCTACTAGCGGATCTTGTCGGCGTGTTGCCATATGGCTCCTGAGAGCCGCCTTGCTCCGCGCTTGGAAAGGTCTCGCCCTGAGTAGGCGGAAAGTCACTGTCGACCGAAGCATTATCGCCGTCGCTTGTGCCGGGTCGGTTGCGATTGCTGCCACTGCTCGCGCTTCGTCTGGGTGTGTTGTGCATTCCGGAAGAATTCATATACTGCTCGATGCGCTTCGCCTCAATCTCACTCTGTTCAAGCTGCGCCAGCCTAGTCTTCTTCTTCTCAAGCTCGTCTCGGGTCATCTCTTCTTGGACACGCTTCAGCACCCGATACTTGAGCACACTCCGCACAACACCTGCAAATTGGGCGCTCTCTCGCATTGGCTCTGCGAAGCCAGCACTGAGTGCGGAAGTTAAATCGCGTGACTGTATGTATGTGAAATCGCAAGCTTGTCCAGCTTTCTCGATGGCATGTGCCACGCTGGTAGACTGTTCCGACAGTGAGAAGGCATTGTACCGTGCCCCGAGATCCATCAGGTCCTCGCCGAGACTTGTGAGGTGGCGAAGCAGCCGAGCATTGACTTTCTCCATTGAGCCTGTCAATAGCGTCTCAAGCTCTTTCGAGCTGTTCTCGAACGAAGAAAAGTAGGGATCCAGCTCACTTTCGCTCAAGGTCTGATTAAGCGGTGGAAACCTGGCATACTGTATCTGTGGCGTCGAATGTGCGGCAGCTGATGGAACTGCAGAATTGCGAGGAGGAGAAGTGGGTGTGCCTGATGCGGAAGAACCAGAGGATGAGCGCAACTTTGCGTTAGCAGCTGGAATCGGTAGCCACTGATGAGCAGTCGAGGGGTTGGCCGGATCGAGAGGTGGTGCTTTCAGGTTGTTTTTCGGTATACTGGCAGCTGGATGCGAGTGAAGCACTTCGTTCCAGCTCACATTGGGGTCAAGAAATCTCCACCACACGCCGTCCTCCCGCACCTCTTTCATGCGCCTGCATCTGTTCAAGAAAGTCGCGAGCATGCGGGTCCGTAGCTCGATGATACCCGCATCCTCCTTAGCTTTCGTAGGCTTCGCAGCGTAGTCCGCGATACTGTGCTTCTCTGGAATGGGTGGGATGACCAGCGTCGGGTGCAAGTTGACCAGTGTTTGTCGCAGCGAGGCAAACTCTGAATAGCGTCTCCGCACTATGATCTCGCCGGTCCGTATTGTGTATGTGATGAAGCCCCCGCCGCCTTCGGTGTTCTTGCCTGCGTGGACAATCTCGATCTGTAGGTCGGGATGCTCGTACAAGATCTGCTCTATCCTGCTGTCGTATCCTCCTTCTTTGGGCTGCACCTTGGGCGCCTTGATCTGACTGTCATCGAGATCCTCATCGCTCAAGTCGTTTGGTCGGGAGAGGAAGTTTGGCGGCTGATCGAGTGAGGAGCGGCCAGATGGTGGGGTCGATGCTCGATTGTATTCTTGGGGGAAGTTGTTAGTGGCTGCCGAGCGGGAGAATGGATCATCTAGCTTCACGCACGATCTGTAGGCGACTGGATGTCGCTGGTCTCGGAGTCGCGACGCTCAAACGAGCCGTAGGGGTTGTTGTCCTCGTCGTCCCACATGTTGCCTGCCTGCCTAGCGCCGCCTGCTGCTGTCTGCCGTGCCCTGCTGCCCTGCGCTGAAGATGAAAGGAATGCGCAGTGCCGCTCGCGATCACGCTGCGACTCGTGTTGATCGGGGGAGTCTGTTTGTGAGGCCCAAATAGATTGCTGGGCGAGCTCCCGCAGCTGTGGTTGACATGCTGCACTCAAGGTTCCTTCCGCCAACTCGTGATGACATGCGCCGAGACTTGGAGAAGTGAAGGGAGATCGCTTACCTTCGTCGGAAGACGGACTTTCTCTCGTCGCCAGCCAGACTTCGCAACCTTCCATCGCCAGAGACTTACCGTCGGTCGTGTCGAGTGAAGTGTTCATGTTGGTGAAGCAGTGAAGGTGACTGCACGTGGAAGAGAAAAGCCCTCAGATTGAGGCGCCACAGCGCGTTGAAACAGAAACGCTCGCAGAGCCGCTGCATGCAGGAGCAAACAAGGCCTCACTCGCGCTCTTCCTTGACGCCAACTTCACGGCTGCATCGCCTTCTGCTGCCAAAATGGGCTGAATAACCTCTCACAGCCCTTGCCATTCACCTCAGCGACACTCGCAAACAGCATGAATGACGGGTGAACAAACGCCATGTGGAATATCTCGGGTGAAGGTCACAAGCATGAATGCTGCCAGCACCGATGGCTCGTCAATATCACCAAAAGCCGCGACAGAGGCGAGGCGTGACTCCAAAGATCCCGCGCATCGCAACGATACCTCTTCTGTCGACGAGAAGCGATCCCAGGCCCCCAATATGTCCTCCGACCAATATATAACTTCGACCACCCTAGTCACGGATCGCGATGCAGGCATCAGTTCTTCTCGCTCCTCGACCGAGGCGTCCGTCTCAGGATCAGAGGCCGCAGCTTCGAACCCCGCCATGCTCTGGGAAAGTGTTGCTCCGGAGTTCTCAGATGTTGTGCCGGCTGCTGGAAAGGGGCTGCCTCCGAGACTTTCCAGCTTGTACACCTACCGTAGCTTTGGTCATCCTCATGCTACACCTCATCACTCAGTGAACGCTTCATTCTCGGAGCCCTTCTGGTATCAGTACCCAAAGTGGGCGACATCTGGCAACCGTTTGCGGTACGATCCCTCGCTAGACAAGTTCTCGTACCACCTGTCGTCCTCCAATCCGTGTTCGTACAATGGAACCTCGTCGTGGACGGGTCCTGTACCACAGCTCATGGGAGGTGTATCAGGCTGCCGAGACTCTAAAGAGCCCGTGGATGTCTACCTCGGCGAGACCTTCGTTCAAAAGGTACCACTGAGGCTATTGCTACGATTTTCCACGGTAGCACGGCGCCTGTTCAAGCTTCAAGGTCCTCATTCTGAAGACAAGAGACACTATCATGGTGAGCCATCATTATCGAGATTACAGACTGGTCCCACCAGCAACAGCAAGAACCAACGTCGTCACCCATTAGACACCCACAGGTCCAACACGCCAAAGCAAATCATCCTGGACCTGGAAGCTCCACGGCTGCCCTCGATCAAAGCAATACGATCAATCATCGAATGGATGCAAAATGTCGAGCCAACTCCATTGAGAACCCTTCTCCCCGCATTTACCCCTGGCAATTTCTCCCAAATGCATATATCCGACCTCATCGATCTCTACCAAGCCATTTTGGTATTCGAACTTCGACCTCGACCCATCTCGCATAACCTCTTCAATGAGCTCAAATATCGTGTCACCCGGGAAAAGCCCACTGTCACATTACTTGAGCACTTGCGCCTGTCGTTACCAATCAGCGACCCAATCATGACACAAGCCCTCACTGCCGTCATGAGATATCGGAATCAAGGGGCGTATCTGTCTGGTGGGGGATGGGAAGAGATGCGAGATTTCCTTTTCGCGAGTGGCGATGATGTGCTTGGGGCAAAGGCGGAGGAGATTCTAGCGAGGTATGATGATGATTATGGGCGAAAGTTGGCGGAACGAGAGATATCTGGATGTCAGGATGAGGGCGCGCAACAAACGACAGAATGTGTGGGAAGGAAAGATGGGAATGGTAATGCGGTCCCAAATCGGAGGAGGAGGAACCGAAGGGCACAACAATCGCGAGGGCAGATTGAAGGGAATCGGTCAGAAGGTAGTATCCCGTGAGCGTATCTTCGCTTCTCAGCTCCAAATATGAAAGCTGATCGTCCATTTTGCGCGGGTATACTACATACCATTTCATCACGCCTCTAGGCTAGCCAGCCAGCGCCTTCTATGCTTTCGTGCTTTCATGTCATGATCCTTGCATACACAGTCAAGTTACATAGGTCGCGCGCCAAACGTCTAGTCCTCATCCCAGTTGGCATTAGGCTGCGGCGGCTTGGGCCCACCAGCCTGTCTCGCCACAATAATCTGATCAACACTGAGCACCGTCCTCGCGGCTTCAGTCGCGAGTTTGATCGCCCAGCTCTTCGTAACCATGAGGTCGAGAATACCCTCGTCTTCCGCGTCCAGCGTTCCGCTACCAGATGACCCACTGGTATCGAGGTCTACACCGATGGCTGGGACATCCTCCTCCTCGCTGTCGGATTTCGGCTTACAGGATCCGTCGCGTTGAGATTGTTGTGCGTGATGGGTGTACAATCGGGCGAGTACTTCTGTAGCGTCGAGACCTGCTGACTCGGCGAGTGTGCGGGGGATGACTTCGAATGCTTCCGCGTATTTTCTTATAGCGTATTGTGCGAGGCCGGAGGTCTTGTCTGCAAGAGCTGTGATGCGCTCAATGAGTTGCATTTCTGTTGCGCCGGCGCCGGGGACTAATCTGGGATCTCTGGTGATGGCTTTGACAACGTTGACGCCGTCGTCGACTGCTCGCTCGACATCGTCGAGGTGGTTTTGTGTTGCGCCGCGCAGGACGAGTGTGGCTGTTCGGGTCTGTTCGTTCTCTTGTCTGAAGACTGTGACTCGGTCGCCGCCAATTTCCAGCGTCTCGACGATGTCGATGCTGCCCATCTCGTCTGGCATTGGTGCTCCGAGACGTGCCAGTGGTGTTGCACCAATGACACGGCATAGACGTCGGAGCTCGAATTTCGATAGAACCTTGATCACCAGAATGCCGAATCTGTTGAGGTAGTGCATCGCCAGTTCTCCCACAGTCGCACCAGCCACGACCACGCGAAGTCCAGAATCGTGTAGTTCCTTGATCGCATTCTCCATCTGTGACTCCTCGCCCTTGGTGAAGTTCAACAGCTCCTTGCTGTTCTTGATGAGCACCGTGCCCTTGGTCTCCGTTTGCGAAATGTCGATCGGGCAGCTGAACACACCGACCTTCGCCTTCTGTGCCTTCTTCACAGTTCCGTCCGGTTCTCGTCCAAACACCATACCCTTCACAACCCTGCTCTGCTCCAATCCACCTCCCATGATCTTGACAACCCGCACATTATCCACATTGAAGTTGTAAGGATTCTTTGGTAGAACAGCAAGCACAGCCTCCGCAACCAAATCAGCCAGGAACTCCTCGTTCCCGCTCTGCTTAGCCGCGATGACAGTCTTCAACGCCTTCGCCAACTCTTCCTGATTCCTGATGTCCTCCACCTTATCAATCTCCAATTGCTCCAGCGCCTCCAATGCTGCTTTTCCGGCTCTCTCGTATCCTTGCACAATCTCACTCGTCTTCAAACCCATTCTGATCAACTCTTCCGCCTTCTTCAACAACTCTCCCGCAAACACAATCACCATATTCGTCGCATCTCCCATTTCCGCCTCTTGTTGCTGAGACGCCATGACGAGGAGTTTCGCAGCGGGGTGCACGACTTCGAGTTCGCGGAGAATTGTTGCGGCATCGTTGGTCAAGATCATTTTTTGGAGGTGGTTGATGACAATTTTGTTGCGGCCATAGGGACCTAGGGAGGTCTGAACTGTCGAGGCGATCTGGCGACAGGCATCGATGTTGCGGATTACGGCTCCGTCTTCTGCATCGTAGCTAGAGAAATACTGTTAGCTGTTTGTTCGGTGTCGCTTGGATGGTTTGACTTGTGCTGCGTACTTCTGGTAGCCGGGCTTGAACAGCCCAGCATTGGGCGCACCTGGTATTGAGAGCGACATGACGTTATGTGAGCAGCTTTTCTCAAGTTGCGGTGATGTCGAGTAGGTGATGTGCTGTTTCCCAAATTTTGGGCGAGCTTAGGCGCGTCTGCCTTCTGCCGCCACGAGAAAGCTTCGTGCCTCAGGCATCAGTACTTCTACACATCAAATCATATCAAACCAACATATGTCTACGAAGCAGAGAAGCGCTCTCTTGTCAATCGAATGAACAGACTTGACATGAAGCCTTACGGAGAGAGTCTTCGCTGGCAGGCTTCTGACTGATTGACCATATCTTGCATGACAGAAGAGGGAAGCAAATCAAGTCATCCAATTGGTATGCTGAAGTGGATTATGCAAGTGAGATATTCACGAGTACTGTGATGATTTGGAATGAGACGCGTGATTGTTTCTCCTTCTTGCGGCTTCGTCTGTACATTGCCAAACAGCTCCATGTGCCTACGCGAAGGCCTCATTTACTTCTTACATTGAAAACTGCGACGATAACACCATCGCTATGCTTAAACAATGCCTTCCCATCCGTTTCAACGCCCAGTGAATACATTCCGTCGCTCTTTCTATCATCTACAGTGTTATCCACCAAGGGGTATCCGTGCCGGCGTGCGGCTGAATCAATCAAACGGTACGTAGGTCAGCACAGGTTTCTCTCTCAAAGTGCTCTGTTGCGAATGCTCTATCTTCTCATGCTGGGAATCTTCTCTCGACGCCCTGGGTTTCGTGGACTTGGCGTGTTGCTCCGGTAGCTTTTGTTCAACGTCGTAGTGCATCAAGGGTGCGTACGGTGCTTTTGACGATGAGTCGGCCTGTACAGGAATTTGCTTCGACAGTATTTTTCGCACATGCATAACGTGCCCACGCTGAGACTCTTCTCTCGTGCTCACGGGCTTTGTGAACTTGACATGCTGCTCTGGGGGCTTATCTTGGGTGTCGTCGTGCAGCAGTGGAGAATATGCTGCCTTAGACTCGGCGTTCGTTCTCATCGACTCTGCAAAGCCGTCACGCTGCTCCTGAAGTCCAATTGTCGCGCCTTCATGCAGTACTGGCGTGTACGCTAGCTGCAGATTCTCTCTTGTTTTCGTGAGCCCAGAGTCATGTTGCTCCTCGAGCATATCTCCCGGGTGCTCAAGCAGCGGTGGTGTGAACGATGCTTTTGACTCTTCTCTCGTTTCCGGAAGCGCAAAGGGCTCAACGCGCGGCCGCTGCTGCTGCTGGAGCCCATCAGTTGTGTCGTCGTGAAGCAGTGGTGTATATGCTGCCTTCGATGAAGGGTTGCCTGATAGATCTTTCGGGAGCTTGCCGTTATTGCTCCTCAGTAGTGCGAGATACTGTTTGAAGGATGCACGTCGGCCGCCGGGAATTGCAGGATTCGCTTTTTTGAACTGCCGGTACTGCCATGCCCGCAAGCTTTGAAACACTGCAGTGGTCTTCTGCCTCTCACCGAACCTCATGCGTAGCCATTCTTTACGAAACGAGGCTCGAGCGATGCGCCTGTAGCGTGACCAGGCTCGGCGGGCCGTGTACATCTGAGTGACTTGCTTGTTCAAGATCGTGGAACCTTCGCCCGATCTCCTCTTGTAGTATTCATGCTCAAGCTGCACAAGGTACTGTCGTTCCTCTTCACTCGATGCTTGCTGGTAGCGTGCCGCAAGACGTAAAACAGCGACAAACTTGAATCCAAGGCGTCTGGCATTGTTCCGCTGAACCATGCGCTGATGTATACAAAGCACCCGCACTGTTTTCAATCGACGAAGAGTCATCGGGTCTACTGATTTTCGTTGACTTCGAGGTAGATGTGGAAACCTTTCGAATGCCTTTGGACTGGTGCGCAAACGATGCAAGAACTTGCGAGTGATCCGCATCTTCTCACCTAGAACCTTGCGCACGACCCATATAATGCCCTTGAGGTGCTTGAGTGCCTTGAAGCCCTTCAAGAAGACGGTCATCGTGACAATGTCAGGTGGATCGTGGCTGCCCCATCTGTCCCTACAAACGAAGTTAAGTAAGTCGATGCCGAGAGCAGGCTCATGATTGTCAATCAAGAGATTTGCAGCTGACACGCCCACGTAGTGTGATACTGGCCAGCCGTTCCGGGCATTCGCAATATAGTACTCCATCACTTTATCTCGTAACTTTGCAAGATCTCGCTTGTCCTCGCGACGCATCATCCGCATTTCTCTGATGAGAATCGGCGCTGAGGCGCAGCTTGCATTGAAACCGGCGTCTTGCGCTGCCAGCATGATTTGCTTGGCTCCATCGATCGCACCGTTGTCCAGACGGATGCGTGCCTGCACAGCTACAGACAGCGCCAAAGGTGACGAGGGACGTCCAGTTGGCCCAAGAGATTTCTCGTACAGGTCAAGGACTTCCACGAACCTTTTCGCGGAATACTCCAGAACCATGTTCGATACCTGCTTGCGTGCAAACACTGAGCTGCCATGACCAGAGTATCCGATCTCCTGCTTTCCAGAGAGCGCGCCAATGCGTGTTGGAAGGCCACTGATATCTTGCTTGCTGTTCTCCCTTTCGCGCCTGTGTACTTGGGGTTGTCCTGGGGTCGACTGCGTGGAATCAGCGGTGGCTGATGCGACTGTTTCGCGATCGGCTGAAAGCGCGTCTCGTGTAGTCCGAGCTGTCTCTTTACGTCGCGGGCTGAGCTCCAATGCCGCGTGGTCTTCCGCAGCATAGTAGTCTTGGATAACCCTTTCGAAAGGCTCGATGGCAGCGTCGTCACTGATTTCGGCCATAAGATCAGGGCTCTCTGCTTCCACAAGAGCGCCTTGTCTGCTCCCCAGTGGCATGTCGTTGGGCTCCCAGCGTACATCTCCTTCAGAGGAGGGATGCACATCGTGCAAATCGTGCTTCGCATCCGCGCTGGGCAGCGGATTCTCACGAACGCCCGACGTCTGCTCTCTCTGCGAAGACCGATACTTTTGAATACCTGCCCGTGTCTGCAGCTGTGCCCTTCCAATGGGCAAAGGTATGATCTCGCTGTTTTCTGTTACGCGCTGCAAATTGATCTCTGCTGCGAGCTGTACTGCCTGATGATATTTGGTGTCCAACTCTCTCATATCGTAAGCAATGGCCTCTTTTACGATGCCCCTCAAACTGCCTGCTTGCAAATAAGGCACAGCCCTGTATAACCGTCGGGAAAAGTGCATGAGCAACGTGTGCGGTGTGCGGACCTCACGATAATGATGGCGAAACATTGTCGTTACCGTATCTGCATCCAGAACGGACTCGACACCAAAAGATTGCATGTAATGTAGCCAATCCAGAATCGGGCTGGGCTCATCTGGTGTCATTTCAGATGCTAACTTTCGAAGCATGGTCTTCGCGGTCGCCGCAGTGGGAACAAATCTGACACGTGCCACCAAGCCAGATATGAATTCCCAGGTCTCAGCTGCGCTGTGTCGCTGTCCATATTTCATCACAGCATAATCCAATCGGTTCGTTGCGACTCTGTCGTCGGCGATCGAGAGCTGCGAGTCTGCAGCCGTCGATATCAACGTTGCAAACGTCTCCCAAGAATTCTTAGTGGCCAATGTCAAAGCCGCCAACGAGAATGAATCAACTGATTCGAGGCGGGTAATCTGTGCGGATGACAGAATCTGAAGCCCACGATCTGGTTGACCAGCCAAATTACAGATCTCAATTAATGCCATCTCAGGGGGTCCGACTGAGCCAGCCCAGACCTGTTCATCGATAAGATGAGCTCGGGCTTTTCTGAAATTCTCGTAGGCTGCAAATACGGCCGGAAGGCTGCGGGTACTCTGCCACATCTCTTTCAATTGTGCATCCGCTTGGGCAAAGAGGATCTCGTCCTTTCGCGGCTGGGCCAGCTCGCTGTGGAGCTTTTCGAGCAGCGCCATCGGTGGTTGCGCCATCGCGATGCATGTCATAGCCAGCGAAACTTTGCAGTTTTCATTGATGAAATCAAGCACGGCGTAATGCCCATTTTCCGCCTCTGCTAGCCGTCTGCAGATTGGTTCTAGCAGATCGATTGACCTTGTTCTTCTGGCAAGCGTTGCTATATGAGTCAGACGGCGGCCAAATCGTGAGAGCCCGTGTTCCGTATCTTGAAAGAAGGCATGTCCCTTCAACCATAGTTGCACAGAACATGCAAGCTTCCCACCGTTGAGAGAGGACTTGATGCACTGATCGACAAGTCTCTCATACCGGGTTTTCGACTCGTTGCTCACGGTCGTCCTCTCGAGGACAGAAAAGACCAGGTCGTGCGCCAATTGATGATCGTTATGGGCACAGAGCGTTTCGTGCCGTGCAGCGAGCTCTTGCACTAAGAGCTCACTGTCGAAAAGCTCGATGTAGGCTGTGGAGATCTGTTCCTTGTCCACGATTCCGCCAGAGAAGCTAGCAATGCCCTCTAATACTGCAATCTGTGATCGTACACGGAGAGCATCTTCTTGCTGGGTAAATACGGGCATCTTGAACAAATCCCGGTAGAGCAGAAGAACGCTATGCATGGGCGCTCTAGGTCTTCGTAAGAATCGGCGACATGATTCACAAATCATGAGAATCAGCTCTGGCGACAAAGCATCGAATTTGGCCAGCCATTGCATCAGTCGGTTCACTTCCAACCTCATCCCACACATTGCAGAGAGATGCAAAAGAGACGAGGCCATGTGTTTCCAACGCTGATCCACACCTGCTACGCCAACTCGTGCTGCAGAGACGAGGAACTTCTCCACTTCCCACATAACATCTTTGGCAGCTTCATACGTATGATCAATGCTGGGTGGACTGACTCGCGATGACCGCTGAAAAGCCTCTAAGGTGCGCAACCTCGGGGGTTGAATTGGCCATTGGCGATATTCTCGGCCATCGCTGCGAGTTGTAAGATGGTCAAGGCCAAGCTGTACTTTGCGAACGATGCCTTGTGGTGCCGAAGCCGGATCGATGGAACGTGCTTGAGATGGTACATGTACAGAGCGGACAATGCTAGCCTGCGTCGCTGAACCCATAGACTGCTCGTTTGTTGCATCTTCACTCGTGCGGGAAGCGACTGAAGTGTTCCTGTCCTCGACGTTCTCACGAGGTTGTCGCTTAGACGATGCTCGCAATCGTCTTCGTGTCCGGCCAGATTGTTGCGCTACTTGCGCATATCCATCCTCCACGGCCGATGGCAGTTCCGCCGCTCGCACTGCACGTTCATC
Source organism: Cercospora cf. flagellaris (assembly GCA_005356885.1). Lineage (NCBI taxonomy): Eukaryota > Fungi > Ascomycota > Dothideomycetes > Mycosphaerellales > Mycosphaerellaceae > Cercospora > Cercospora cf. flagellaris. The sequence continues at coordinate 2,389,796 of RJLU01000005.1, read as the reverse complement.
AAGCTCGATTCCACTGCCAACATCGCCCTCTCCTGCTAAGATGGCATGTTTCTCGCGACTCTCGTCCGCGGATCGTCGTCGCCGATTCCGAACATGCTGAGGACTCTGCCTGATTCTCTTCGCGTTATCCGCTATCTTCTGCACGACCAGCGTGCGCCGTCTGCGCTCCTCGGCGCATAGCGTTGCGACGCCCACTGCTGTTCCAGAAGAAATGTAGGCGAGTTGGTAAAGGACCTTCAGGGCAGCCTTCGAAGGCACGGGTCGAGCGTTGCTGAACATTGCTGCAGCGCCATTGTGGGCTACTGATCAGCAGTGATGCATATGCGATTGCGGATGATCGATTTGGGTGTTGTGGGTGGTCGTGCGTAGTCAATAGTTTCCAGCACCAAAATGCAGCAGGTGGTGATGCATTGCATTTCGTCGGATACACGGTCGGAGAAACGACCGCGGGAGTCGGATAAGTCAGCCATATTGGGACTTTTGAGCCGGTGGTCCATTTCGTAACTCATAGCCGTCACTGTCAGACGAAACAAAACATCGACAACCAGCAACAAGAGGGAATAGTTGCGATCCTCGTTTTCGAACTTAGTGATGCTATAATCATCGGTACACAGCCTATGCCGCCTCCCTGCGATGCAATACCTTCCAAGTGTTCTCAATCTGCACCACGCGTGTCTTCTTCGAACCCAACGTCACACTGCTCGAACATTCCAAGACACCACCTCTCTTCCTTCTCGTACCAAGTTAAGGACGACCAGAGACTCTTGGACCAACCGAACTGCACACGATGATAGCAACAATGCCTCTCCTCTTGGTCTCATGCTGTCTTGCCCGAAAGAACCTTCCTCTGCTCAAGGGTGAGATACCCCTTCAACCAGCTGTAGTCTTCACTCGACCACTCTTCCATAGGGATCAAGTTAAGTCCTTGCTGGTTCTCAAGCCTGAGGAAGACTTGGTGCTTGGAGATGCCTTCAAGCTTGCCAGCAAGCTTCCGGGCTGTCCAGCTTCGTGGCGGCGCACCAGTAATCACTTCGTCGGGATGTTGCGCAGATTCACCTTCAGGTGGAGGTACGTCGGTGTCTCTAACAGGGTCGACAGCTTGAACTGAGACTGAATCGTGTCTGATTGGCTGGGCATCTCGCTCACTTGCAGCAGCGTCTCGAACTTCATTAGCCTCTTCTTCGGCACCATCGTTGACAGCAGTAGCAGCAGCTCTCTCATCTGCGACTTGAGATGGAGTCGCTTGCGCAGTGGCTTGACTCCTGCTGAACAGCGTCCTCATATCCGCAAGGCTAACGTGCTCCTGAATATAATCCTTGTCGACTTCGGTAAGATCCGCAAGCTTGATTGTTGCCTGAACTCGATCACTCAAACGCAAGACGCGTACCGACCGATGAGACACGCTCTCAAAGCGAGCGATGACCTCTTGCGCGGTCCATGAACGGAATGCGTCCGAAGTGCCCAGGCTTCGCGATTTGACGAGCGGCTTCCACGCATGAATATCGATGTGTTTGCCATCCCTCATGCCGTTGAGCCACTTCTTGTCATCGTCGTTCATGGCGCAGCGGGATATGGCGATTTGTTCATTGCTCGATCGTTCCAGTAACACCACAGTCGAAGGAGCAGTGTCGAAGAACTGCGCATCCAGGCCCACGTCAGTCCATTTTCTGTAGAGGGACTTCGGAGATGGTGCTCGAAACTTGGCCAACAGTGACGGTTTTGCTGCTGGGATATCAGATCCCGAGGGACTGGCTGGGGTCTGCGCCTGTAGGGGAGCCGAACGTTGCTGTGATGTCTGCTGTGGCCTCGATGGTGTCGCCGGTCGCTGACTAGAGGCAGCCACATCGTTCAGAGTGTTTGAAAATGTGGACGGAGTGGCACGGAGCTTTGCAGGCGCGGTATTGCTTTCCATAAGGCGAGCTTGTTTGGCTGGTTTGGGAGTTTCGAGCTCTGGCGATGCCTTGCGCTTCAACGTCACGCACGGGGGCAAGCCATCCTCTGTGTCGTGCTTGTTGGCGGTACCATCGTTGAATCCAGACAGAATCTGTCGCTGCTCCAAAGGTACATTCTGCTTGATCCAAGACAAGTCGTCGTTCGTCAGATCAGCCAGCTTGATCTTGCGCTTAATTCCACTCTCCTCGAGAATGAGGTGGACAGTCAAGAACGTAGCAGCTTCGAACTCAGCCCTGATGCCTTCGGCGGTCCAGGATCTGTTCGGGGTTCCATGATTGTTGTGAAGTTCGAAAAGACTCTTCATGCCCTCCTCGCCTCGACGACGTGCATTGCTGGCATCGAGCAATGGACCTGTGACCAACGTGTGATACATGTGGTAGATTTCCTCTACGGGCTTGCCCAACATCCGCGAAAGAGGCTTTAGATCGACCAGCTCGAGATAGTCCGCGAAAGCACGATACTCCTCGACACTCCACTTTTGCCAACAAGGTGGCTTGATCGAGAATGCATACGGATCACGGTAGACGACCTCTTCGAGTGTCGAGAATATTGGAGTGTATCGGTCGGCGTACTCGGGCAGATCGTAAAGACGACGTGGGGTTGGTTGGAAGTTGGTAGGCCTAGCTGGCTCTGCTGGCGCTGTTGACGTGGCCGTCACTTCCTGGATTGAGTCATCATTTGGCAAAGGAGCCGGTGCAGGTGCTGGCGCTTGTGCTGGAGTCGGCGTTGCCTCGACGTCGTGAGCGACGCTTCGTGGAGGCACTGAGGCTGACGCCTTGATTGCTGGTGTGCTGGGCACCTGTGGGCGTTCTTCTTCTCCTCCTGAGTCAGAGGTGATCTCAATGGCTTCGTTGATAGTCGCCATGGTGGCTGAAATCGCTGTGCGCGCGGTCTGGTAATGTGCAAGTGAGTTGTGAAGGCGACGATGATCGTGAAAATTGCGAAGGTCAGGCGGAAAGGTGGAAGCTGCAAAGAGAAAGCAAACGGCGAAGTGAGCTGAAGACCGGCGGCATGCCGGCTAATCGTTCATTCACGTACAATAGGAGCTCCTTCCTATTGACGTTGTTCAGAGCGTATTGTTGTCGACGAGATGCAGCAACTCACAATATGCACAATAGCTAGTTCCTATTCTTCGGCTTACGACAATGCTCGCGGCATGCGAACTGCAGTTTGCTATTGCCGGCGCGTAGTTGCTAAAAAGTTGTGGTATTGGGCCGAAGTCAAGTCAGCGTGGGTGTGAGTAATGTCGAGCGCGAAAGGAAGGTTATTCACCTTCACGTGAATTGCTGGAGTCTCGTGAAACTTGTAAAAATCGCTTTCCGAATGTGCGAATGCTTTCTTGCGCTCCGGGTTGAGTGGGTGGTCGATGCTACCATCGCCTGCCCTTCACTTCTCACCGAGACTCATCAAGGTGATCGCTTGACACCAGCCGCGAAGCGCTCACAACGGGTGACAAATCCGTACGTGTTCATCGCATTGAACTCGTAACAATTCTGCGCGTAGTCCGGACTCGTTGTTGCGGCGCCGTCGCTCAGCAGGATAACATCGTAGCCTTTGCTGAAGCAATCCGTGAGAGTGCCGCCGACGCACTGATCGGTATTCACACCGGTCTACGGATAGTCAGCTTCGCTCAGTCGACTCTGCACAAACGCCGTTGCGAATGCTTGCGTGCCGCCATCTCTAAAGGGCAGCGAGCCAAGCTAAAATCCGCGAGAGAAGAAACGTGCCACTTACGAAGAACAAGGTCCTGATTCCCTCTTGCTTCAAAAACCGCTCAAGTGCTGTATCGACACCCCACATGCCACTCATTCGATTTTTGTGGATCCATACATCTGGTAGCTTGTCCAAATTCCTGCCTTCTTCATACACCTGGTCAAGTGGCGAAAAGAGAGCAGCATTCCAACTGTCCCTCATAAGAACCCTTCCACCCTCAATCTCTTTCCCAGTCTCAGGATCTTTCACAAGGCCGATATCACTGCCCACACCTTTGTGCCTCCTACTCCCCTTCACTCCATGCTTGTCCACACCAAAAGATACATCTATCCCCTCAAATTTCTCCCGCCCACTGCTGTCAACCGAAGCCTCGAATCCAAAAGCTCTTTTGACAGCAGGTGGCAGCTCATCAACTTCTTGCTCTGTCAACCCCCAGTTGACCCACACCACTCTGATACCATGTTTCCGGGCTGCAGGAATGGCATGTTCGATCAGCTGCTCTGCTGCAGCGTGACCAGCCCCTTTGCTCCGCCCAAGTGCAGGCGAAAGGAAGTAATTCTGCATGTCTATGACAATCAGAGCACTTTTCGCAGGATCGATCGTGATCGGCGCGGCAGTCGTTTCGATGGTAACGCTCGGTTGTACGGGAGGTGAAGTCGCTGTGGGAGGGTGCGTAAGGTCGAAACCTGATTGAGATGAGAAGAGCCAAAAGTTGTCTGCACTGCCAATAACGGCTTTGTGGTGCTGCTCGTCTTGCCCATTGCTCGATGACATTGTGGCGAGGGACTTTCAGTGAAGCTAGAGAATTAGTGAGGGAAGCTGTTGAAAATGATATCCTGAACAGATGGAAGAGAAACAATGTTAGTGCGGTGGGGCAGAAGATATATGCTAAAGTCATGTACAAGTCTTGACAGCATATCGTGTGTAATACATGTTGTTCGCAGGGTGTGCGATAAGTGCGAGAGCTTGAGAGCTCCAAATGTGGAGAACTTGTGAACTTGAACTGCCGCTTTTGAACTCAATTGTCGGATGCCCGGCTAATTTGGATGTCTATACATTGTCGGACTCGTCGTTCACGTCTCGGCGCCTGTTCTGAGCGCATAGCAGCAGATCATGGGTATACTATATGGCGAACATACCTGAGCAACACTGATCACTCCCAACTTCCAACAGTGGTCTGTTTCCACACCAGGGCTCAATAGCTGCTTTACTTTCTCATTCTTGGTAGTCGTTGCCAGGTAGCATTTCACGTCCCTTTTCAAGAATATCCTTCAGATACTCGTAGACGGCAAAGGTGACAGCCTGCCCGGGCGCAACACGAGCGACACGAGGTGTGATACCCATCCAGAAAGCTCGTGCACCTTCTTGCTTGAACATTTGCGATGCGATAGTTGTGATACGACTCATAGCAGTCTGTCCTGGCTCGGCTGGTGTTCGCTGGAGACGCGTCTTGATCGTGTCAATTGGGGCGTTGCAGAAAGGTCCAACGGCACCTGAGATCAGTCCGATTGCGGCAGTCGTGTAGCCCGGTAGAGGTTTGGTAGGATCATCGCTTCTCTTTTGCATGATATCCTTGAGTTCTGTATATGCCGTGAAGTTTGCGGCCTGGTTCGTGCCCTGGCGAAGGGCTGTGAGGGAAACTCCACGGTACAGGGCGCCAACTCCTTCTTCCTTGATGACAGTGTAGCAAGCGTGAGCAGCATTGCGGTACTTTGGAACATCGAGCGGATCAGCCATACTGTGGTGCTGAGCTTGCAGACGAATCTTCACAACCTCCATCGGACAGACCACAGCAACAGCTTCTGTCACACCTGCTGCCAGACCAGCCAGAAAGTTACCACTTCCCTTGATTGTACCGTCTTCGTTTGCGAGAAGCTGCTTGTACCATTCGTAACTCGTGAATCGAATGGCCATCTTTGGAACGATACCCGTGAGGACGGCACCCAAACCCTTGTACAGACCAAGAGGTGTTTCTTTACGAGCGATCTCCACACCAGTCTTAATGAAGCCACGTCTCTTTCCACCTCGTTGTTGCCGTTTTGACAGCTGCATTCGCACCTTGATTGTATCGAGTGGGTGGCACACAAGGGCCTCCATCATGCCGGCTCCTCCACCAGCTATGGGTTGTGGTTAGCAATTGGCCAGAACAGACTGCTGCTGATGTCCTTACCAATGAGGTTGGTGGCTGCTGAGGCAGGCTTGCGGCCACCTGGGCCTGCTGTGCTTTTGGCAGACATTTCAGACGCCGGCTACTGTATAACAGTGTTTGTAGTCTATGGTAGCACCCAACGGAGGCGGAACCTGTTCAAGTCGTCTGCAGGCAGGCGCTGATGGATGCTGAGCCCGTGAGGCAGAGTATGACTATAGAAGCAATGAGTCGAAAATTGTGAGCGTGCAGAGAGCTCGAAATTGTCGCATGAGCTCGACCGGCAGGCCGAGGAAGTCATTACAACCTTACGTAGGTTGGCCAAGCCTGGGTGCTAGTCGCGTCGACGCGGAGAGCTCTCCAGATTCTGGACGAGCGGAGATGGACCTCGGCCACAGGAGCTCGGGTGATCACGGGTTCGAGCGCTGGAAGGAAGTCCTCGGAAGTGAGGCCGGCGCGCCATGTGAAAGAACCAAGTAGTCGCAAGGCTCACGCCCGGAGACGAGCGCTGTTCAAACAGTTGCTCATAGCTGTGCCAACGTTCTGCCGACGTGCCTGACGCATATGACGCTGATGAGCTTTCATGTGCAGACCACTAAAGCTAGCGACAAGGTTCAGTGGAGCAGCGGGGACATCCTTTGCCGAGACCAGCACGTGTCAGGGCTCTCCGTGCTTCGTGGTATCGAATTTGCGGACAATGTTTTGATCACGCGGTACGCTCGAAAAGTTGAAAATGCAGCGAGACGTGTTCCTCGCCAGACTCTTGCTGAACAGGATTCTCTTCGATCTCCTCCTGCACGAAGTTCCGCAATTCTTCGTGCGTTGCACAGCGCCATTCGCTAGAAGATTCCTGACCTTCGCCAAGGTCTATGGGAAAGAATGTGTCACAGTCGTAGTCCTTCTCGATTCGAGTCAGGAGAATCCGCTGCAGTTGTGGAAGTTCTAAAGCTGCTTTGTAGATGCTGCCGCCACCAATGACGAACGCACGGCCGACTGGCAGCGACTTGCCAGCCTTGATCGATTCTTCCAGTGTTTGCAGACCAGAAAGAATATCTGAGGCAACGACTACATCGTCCGGTATAGGTTGCAGCGAAGCTCGGTCCTGTGAACTGATCACGATGTGTGTCCGGTCTTTCAGTGGTCGAAATTTGGGCGGGATGCTTTCCCAGGTCTTGCGGCCCATGATGACCAAGTTCTGGCGCGTGCCCGACAGCATGGTTTCCTTCAGCTTATCAGACTGCAGCGAGCCAGTGTCTTTGGGCACAGGTACACGCTTTGTGACGCGGGCAAAATAGGCCATGTCTTTCTTCAGCATTGGCCATGGTAATCCGCCTGCTCTTCCGATGCCATTCTTCGTTGTGGCTGCGACGATGATTGTCAGAGGGGTTTGTGTGAGTGACATGCTTTCCGCCATGAGATCTGTTGAGGAAATGCCGATACGTTTTGCGTTGCAAAATCCACGAGATGGAAAGTCCGCCACACGAAAATGGCGCGTGTGGCCCGTGCCGAAGTCCAGCTTGAAGCTTTGCCCGATAGCTCCGTCCTACATCTGACATTGGACCTCCGATCTACTCTCGATGCTACAGCAATCCTTGAAGCGAGTCGCGGCCGCCTCGTCTTCGGCTCTGAAGTCTGATGCACAATGCAACATCTGCGCGTGCAGATGCGGGACCACATTCGGCAGCAATGGCGGCTCGGTTCGATGGTCAAGTTGGAGAAAGAGTCCTGCGGCATGGAGGAAGATAGACGGCCTTCGTCTAAGAAAAGGGAGCGATGAAGGCTCCAAAAGAGTGGTACAACTGCTAAAACGTGATCATGAAAGAGGGTACTTCAGCACGGGTCCGGAGCAAGTGGCAGGATTCATCAAGGCATTTCACGCTCTTCAGCCCAACCTTCGCAGCTCGACCACGATAGACCCAAGAAAGATGCGCGAGATTATGGATGCACACGATCTGTTGGACAAGGACTGCTGGGAGATTCCGAACACTCTCCTCACTGTTGGAGACAAGTACGATCGAAACACTGCCAAGAGGATGTTGCTGTCCATGTCTCGTGCGGGCGTAGTTGAGGCCACGATCAGAGTAATGGCACACGTTCTACTCGAAGCGAGAAGGAAACCTGAGAAGTTGAAGGCTCGAGAAATCGAATATGCTAAGCAGCATTTATCACGGATTGCCAGCGAGAAAGAGAACTTTCGCGCCATGGTCTGCGAGGGCAAAGTGGCACGTGCTCTTGGCAATGAAGCGCGAGCGATAGAGATGTGGACCGACGCAATGGCCGCAGCTGTCGAAGATGCGGAGGAGAAGGAGAGGGAGCGTCTTGCTGGGTTCAAAGTTGTTCAGCAAGTTGCAGCAGACCCCCTGGAACTATCGAGCCCATGGATCGAGCTGATGTTGATACATCGCCACAGATCTGAGCGCAGAGGCAAAGACGAAATGCAACAATGTCGATGGGCCATGGAAGTTGGCTGCAAGCAAGACGATCCGATTTCATTTTACCATGCGTCCACGTTTGTGAAGCAGTATGATGCTCAACACAACCATATGCCGACGAGTGAATGGCTGTATTATGTAACGAAAGCTGCCGCATCGAATCATCCGATCGCTGCATATGAGCTGGGAAAGTTCTACGCCGAGAGCGGTTGGAAGTATCTCGAGGACGAGCCACCGAATCACGTCAAACCAACACCTTTCGACTCGTTCCCATCGCCGACGGAAAATTCAATGCTGCAAAACGTGTTGCTCTTTTTTGGGCTTGCGAAGCAACCCGAAATCAAACCAGAAGAAAGTCTCTTTCACAATGCCATTTTCCCTCACTCAGCCAAAGAACGATATATGTTGGCTTTTGAATGGCTCCAGATAGCAGCGAAGTACTTTTATGCTCCTGCTTTCCTATATCGCGCGCAATTGCATTTAGAGAAGAATCTCTGGGCGCAAGCTGACGCTCCTGAGGCAGCTGTCAAGATGACTGCAGATCGGTATGAGTATGCCAGCGAAGAAGACTACAAGGCGGGCAAAGCCATCCAACGACCGGAAGAGAAAGCGAAGGAAGATCCTCCGAATCCATTCTACAACCCTACCGAGGCTCGAAAATGGCTCCGCGAGATCTTCTTCGCCTACGAAGCGGACTTTTATTCTCAAGAAGTCAGAAAAGCACAAGCTGCAGCTGCCCGACGTCGACGCGGCGCCGCCGGGGCCGAGGAAGAAGACGAAATCCAGGATGCAAATTTGTTTTCCAAGCAGGGTGCCAACATTCAGAAATGGTTCCTGCATCCAGAAGTGCGGGATATGTACGAGGATGAACTTCCAGGCCTGTACCGGCAAGCGAAGAAGATTTGTGACGACCGTGGCTGGGATATATATGATACTGACAATGCTCTGATATATAAGGCGGGTAGTGGGAGCAGCAGGTCTCTCAATGTCAGCTGAGCCACTTGTTTGGTTCAGCTTCCTTTCGGTTATAAACAGGAGCATCAAGCACTTGTCAGCTATGGCTGCTTTTTACTGAACACAACAGTTTTCAGCTCATCACCTCACTATGTCTAAGACGCAGTCGTGGTCAGTACCATCTCAAGTGGTGAGCTAAGATCTGGCCCCTGATATCCACGACTTGTTTTCACTACAACATGCCCACCGACTCGATGAAGGAACCAGGAATGTTGACCTCTTAATTCTGTCTTAAAGCCAACACAGCATTAGCACAAAATATTCTCCGTAGTCCACACTCTATACCATCCACGTGTGAAACCCCACCCCCTTCTTCTTCAGCCCATCCGATTGTGTAATCCTTGGCGACCAGGACCCTTTGGCTTTTCGAAGGATCCGGCCGATCGGACTGACATCACAGTACAGTTTTGGCGCCCCGGCGGGTAATGCGGACGAATGCGGAGTGCATGATGGCATGTCGTTGGTGGGATGTGTGATTGTGATCAGATACTCTTCCAATTTCTATTTGCTGTTCATCCCATACTGCTCGATACTGTTGCCCAATTGATTCAGTGCAGAATCTGAGAAATAGAGAAGGAATTGAGCATTGAAAACGCTTGACATCGAATTATCACAATGGCGGGACCAGTGCGACGATTAGGTATACTTCCCCATCCAATGCCTTCCTTGAACGTTAAGGAAGAAAAAAGTGTCTTGAGCTGATGATGGCCTTTCGCAAACAGCACGACCAACACTATTGTGAGATTCCCACCAATCCCATCTTCACTCCACGCGCCCGACGCTCTTTGTCGCATCGCATCCTCCCACTCACCTGGAAACCCACAAGCCACCACAACACTAACCGCCAAACGTGAAATCAGCATCTGCGACCTCCAAGAAAAATTTGCCAAAGCAATCTACAACTACCCCGCCGTAATCGCCACGACGCAAAAACTCCTCAAAGCCTCCCAAATCCTCTCCATCCCCGTCGTCGCAACAACTCAACTCCGCTCCAAACTCGGCGAGACATGTCCCGAATTGAAACTCGATGCTCCGGATGGAGTGCAAACGATTGTGCATGCGGATAAATCGAAATTTTCAATGTGGACGCCGGAGGTGCAGAAGGCATTTCAAGAGTTGGGGAGCGAGAAACGGGAATGCGTGATTGTGGGGATTGAAAGCCATATTTGTGTTACGCAGACGACGTTGGATTTGTTGAGGGAGGGGCATAAAGTGTATGTGATTGCGGATGGGGTGAGTAGTTGTAATCCGCAGGAGATTCCGATTGCGTTGCAGAGGTTGAGGAGTGAGGGGGCGGTGGTGACGAGTTCGGAGAGCTTTTTGTATGAGTTGATGGGGGATGCGAAGATTGAGGTGAGTTGTTCTTGTTCTGTGTCTGATGCGCGGAGAGTTGTGGTTGGGATCGTGTTGTGCTGACTGATTATTTTAGGAATTCAAGGCGATTGCTGGTTTGGTGAAGGAATATAATGCAAAGACTAAGGAGAGCTTGCAGGCACTGTGTAAGTTTTGAGGGTTGGAGGCCGGATACGAGACATGCTGTGAATGATTTGAATGAGAGTCGACGTGTCTGAAACTGTACAGTCCTGTGCATATGAATGAATTGAGAAATGATTAATAAGGTCGTGAGCGCTCGGGTAATACATGAGCGCAGCGCGTGTGGCCAGATTCGTCAAAGTATGGGTAGAGGTCCGAAGGGGGATATTTTTGTCCTGGGTCGGTCAGCAGCGCTGAGCATAATGCCTGTTCTGCTCCATCAGGCCGTCGCTGTTCTGCACTCCTGGAGCACGACGGCTGACAGGGCACTCGGCTCACGCATAAGCCACGAGGATAGCACGCATGCAGTGAGGCGCGATTCTGGAACGCGAAAAGCGCGGTGCAGCGTGCAAGTGGCGTGTTTGATGTTGGGCCAGGAGAATTGGGATTGATGATTGCGTGGGCCACGCAGGCAGGAGGAGAGTTTAATGGGGGGAGCCATGTTTCGAGATGAGGATGTGCCCGTCATTAGAGCATCGCCGCGGCTACAATACCCATGATGAGCCTCGTTCGCGGTGCACCGCGCGGGCAGCAGCAGTAGCGGCAGCGAGGGCCGATGCGGTATTATTATTCAGTAGGAGACAAGTCTTACCCGTGCGTGTGGTGGTGATTGTTGTTGTGTTGCCCATGTGCCGCGGACGCCGTGTGATCGGACCCGCGCAGCATATTGTTATTGTCTTTGTCCAAGACCGCCGACGAGAGTGGGTGCAGGCGCACGCGTGAAAGGATTCCACGCGGGTCAGAGACAGGACAGGACCAGGTCGGCCTGATCAGCATCGATTGCTGCTGCTGTCACTGCTTTCCTGCAGCCCAGAGGGATCACCGCTCCCCCAAAGCAGCCCCCTCCGCCATCACAGTCGCCCACGTGTTGCACCACCGCCCGCTCCATCACCGCCCGCCGAGTCGATCGCATTCTCTGCTGCTTTCCGCGGCGTGTTGCCTCTCGTCGCTCGCAGAACCTGCCAGTGCGCTGCTCTACTGAAACGGAAGGCTCGGTCAATCTCTCTGGCTCGTCTCGAACAGGGGTCCGGACACGAGAGTGCTTGTATTCACCACCAATTACTTTACTTTCCGCACGCGACGGCCTCTACGACACCACCACCGCCCACCACTCCTTTCAGCGCTGCCCGTCCTCGAGTGGCGTCGCACGCACCAGACCACGACCCTGCCAGCGACCCATTCCTGCCCTGCTGCACTCGCCCGAAACCCTCGTGTCTGGGACGCTGTCTCCCAAACAGCCGACCGCCGCTGCAACTTCCTCCGCTCGCTGGCACGCTGCTGCCATCTACCGTCGTGGCCCATGGGAGCGGCACTCGCCAGCATAATATCTGTGGGACCGCGCCGGTGACACAGGAAGTCTGCAGAGCCATGGCGGGTCTTGCACATCCCTCCTCGAGGTTTGAGCAACAGCCCTCGGCGACAATGTCACGACCCGGTTTGCAATCGCACCACAGCAGCTCCGTCCCTTCGACACCGCACCAGAAGCCGCGCGACTTAGGCCGCTTTCACTCCAGATCGCCGTCACCGCACCGCAACCTTGCCAACCAGTCGCCACGCTCCGTGGCTTCAGAAGCCGTGGACAACCAGAAGTCGAGTAGAGCCAACACGGGCGTGTGCGCCTTTGAATCTGGCAGTGAATTCCGGAAGCGACGCATACCCTATGTCGATGGCGGCAACGAGGAATTGGGTCCACCCAAGAAGGAACCCAAAAAGACGTTACAGCCCGAAGAGCAGACGAAGCTGAGTGCTGATGTGCGCTACCTCTATGACCGGTTACTGCCCGATATGGACAGTGAACAACGGAGGAAGAAACTGACAACAAAGTTGGAGCGAATATTGGGAGAAAAGTGGCCAGGGCATGAAATAAGCGTGAATGTCTTTGGGTCATCAGGAAATCTCCTGAGCACGAAGGACTCGGATGTGGACATTTGCATCACAACAGATCTCAAACAGCTCGAGTCAATGCACTCGCTGGCCGAGGTGCTGCACAACAGTATGTCTTGCGGGCGCTACAATATGCACCAAAGTGTACGAGGCAGACAAAGAGCTAACCCCTCACAGATGGCATGACGAAAGTAGTCTGCCGACCAAATGCCAAAGTGCCCATTGTTAAGTGCTGGGATCCAGAGCTAAGGTTGTCGGTCGATCTGAATGTCAACAATTCGCTCGCTCTGCAGAATACGCGCATGATCAAGACTTATGTGCAACTGGATAAGAGGGTGCGTCCGTTGGCCAAGATCATCAAGCACTGGACTAAGTGTCGGATCTTGAACGACGCGGGTAAGTCGATACCATAAGATTTCCTTCGATACATTACTGAGTTTTTTCCAGCATACGGCGGCACCATCAGCTCTTATACATGGATTTGCATGATCATAAACTTTTTGCAAACACGAGATCCACCAATTCTACCTTCGCTTCAAAAGATTTCTGACTGCCGGACGAAGCTTCCTTCTGGAGAGATCTCCCCGTTTGCGGACGACGTCGACTCGCTGTTGCGGACACGGAGAGGCTTGGGCGCAGAAAACACAGAAAGTCTCGGAGAGCTGCTGTTCCAATTTTTCCGACATTACGGGTACGAGTTTGAATATTCCAAAAATGTTGTTTGTGTACGAGAGGGACGAGCGATTTCCAGAAAGGAGAAAGGATGGGATCCGAAGATCAACTACCAGGATAAGGAATCGAGGGTGCGGCTTTGCGTTGAAGAGCCTTTCACTCAGGATCGGAATCTGGGCAATTCGGCAGACGACTATGCTTGGTATGGTATCCACCAGGAGATCAGGCGGGCTTTTGATCTTCTCGAAGATGGGCTGCAACTGCAAAAGATGTGCGAGGAATTCGTGTTTCCACCGGAGCCGGAGCGACCGATATTCCAAAGACCACCCCCGAAACCCAAGCCTACCTTGACGAGGAGCGCATCGCAGACGAATCGATCCAACCAGGAAGCCGGTTCAACGCGATCACGAAAGAACAACCGGAATACGTCTGGGCAAAGATCTGGCAATCGAAGGGCGTCTAGTGGCGCAGCTTACAGTCACCATCGCACGGGACTGCCCTTCAGTCCGCCCCTTGGTGGCAATCCTGCAGACTATTTTCAAGTCAAAGGAACTTTACACGAACAGCTGTTCCAGCAATACCAGTTCCTGCAGGCTCAACAGGACGCACTCAGACATCAATTGGAAAGGCAACAACAACAGGTTGCTGCTTCCGCGCGAGTTGGAGACTTAGCTGGAACCGGTTCACCTCGACCGCGGCAGTATGCCAATGGACTTACGAGTCCACGCTTTGCGGATCAGCCACCCCAGTCTGCACCGCTATTGCCTGGATACCTCTATCACTATCCAGCGGCTCCGCGATACCCACCCCCTTCACCATTGTCACAGGCTCGACAAAGGGACGGAACGAACACAAATCCGTCATCACCATCACTCGTAGCCGCAGTGCCAGCACTGCGACGGAATGGCCATCGTGCCAGTGTGCCAGACGCCTCGGCCGGCTCGATTAGGTCACAGTCTCAGCCGGGACGTTCTTTGCCGCATCCGCTGACCCTGCAGCAACAAGTACATCCTGGCTACGATGTTTCTGGAGCGCTTGGCGGGCAACGTTCCATTTCGCAGGTTCATGCTGGCCACCCTGGTCTGCAATTATCCCTGAGCGCACAATTCCCCGGCATCCATCCTGCTGGCCATGCTTTCGATAGTGCGATGCCAAAGGAATATGTCGGATACTTTAGCTCACCGCAGCTTGGACCGCAACATTTCTCAAATGCAAGCCAGATGCAGCCACCCATGATGACGCTTCGAGACCCTCCCACGCGTCAAAGAAGGGTAACGCCTGACTTGGCACCGCCCGTGGTCAATGGCAGACACAACTCACGATCACCTTCGCCGCTGGGGCACCTGCGAGAACTGTCACTCAATGGTGAAATGACCGCCGAGCCGATGCAGATGGGAGAAAGCCCCAAAGGCACTACACAGCCTCAGACACCGTCGACAGTGCCGCTTAGTCAACCTCTCAATTCAGGCCCACTCGTGGTAAATGGTAGCACAACTGTGCCGGTCATCGTCAATGGATCATCGCGACCCTCAGTACCAAGACCTGTCGAGAAGACTCATGTGAATGGAGTGGCTGGGCCCGGCATTCAGCTTCAGAACGAGGTCTTGTTCAGCCCTCAGCACGAAGATTTATCTCGGTATCGCCCGCAACCGATCCGAACGAGCTTTGATCAGCCCGCCCCGGAGCGGCGTGCTAGCGACTTCGAGAATATCCCTCCGAAGCAAAAGCCGGCGCCAGAACGAAGCACAGGCCCTGTGCCCACTGGCACGCACATCAATGGGGTCAATGGGCACCATTCAGAGTTGAATGCGCTGCAACCTTTGGGAGCTCCAATGCTATCGCCAGTGGCCGAGCTTCGTACCCCATCACCAACTCATGCCAGAACGTTCGAACAAGAATCATCCAAGCCTAATGGGCTGTTGAAAGCCGCCAAAGTCGCCGATGCTAAACAGGCATTGCATGAGAGCCAAGGCCTCAAGGGCGAGACCAAGCTTGGGCATGAGAGAAGGGGTAGTGCACCCAACCCATCGAGCCCCGCCACAGCTACCCAGGGCAAGAGCTCTACCTCCCAGAACGCCTCGCTGGGTGTCCCGTCCTCGAAGGCCAACGAGTGGCAGACTGCTCCGGGAGGCAAGCACAAGCACAAGAAGAATAAATCTTCGGCTAGTGCCAAGATGGCGAATGGGTCTGGTGGGCAACCATTGCCGGCCAACGAGTCTGAAAGGAAAGGTGGCTGAATCACGTTGGGGGAAGAACATTCCTACATCTATGGGCCTACGAGCTCTGTCAGTGACGATCCAAAGCCAGAATAGAGCTGCCTCAGCGCGATGCCGGATGCAAGATTGCTCGCAGATAGATTTGTTCCTGGCTTTGAGGCGCTCAATCCTCCTGCGGAACAAGATCTTGAGACCTGCCGCACTGGTTGCATAGGAGGTGCCTTACTGTTGGAGCGGAGGCCAAACATTTCGGGGCAATACAACCGGCTTATGACGAAGTCTGCAATGGCAGTCACGTATCTGGTGCAAAAGGGGACAAAAAGCATGATGCCGGAAATTCGTGGGTGGGGAAGGGCGGCGTTGGGGTTGTTGCAGCATGCGGCTTGAGGGGGAAAAGCTACTTCAGCTATGCTTGTTTGAGTGAGCGACACTGTGATGGCATATGAGCGCTTCATTGTATGTGAGGGTATGGAATGGATGGAAGAGAAACGACGACAATCTTGACCGATAGCCAGAGGCAGGCAAGAGGAAATTTATTGTATTATGAAGTGATTCGAAAACAATTATTTCATGCTACCGTATGTGCCTTCCTGATAGGCTTTCGATTTATTCGCAGCCTGGTGTGATATCACAGTGTCAACGTCCACCAACGCGACACGGGTGATGGTGTTCGATGTGCATTTGAGCGGTCTGGAACCTCCGTGTAGATGGGCGACGTGTATTCTAGCAGTGACTAACCCCTTTCCAACCTCTCACCATGACTCCGCCACCGCCCTCCCTGGCGCTGGCAATCAGGTCTGCGCGTGAGATTGACCAGACCGAATCGTTTCACTACGTCTATGCGTGCTAGATGCACCATTGCCTCGCTTAGGAGTATTTTCTGCTGGGAAGCAGAATTGGCCGCGCGTACCTAGCTGGATCTATTCTTGACCGAACTAAAATGGATACGAGGCCAGGCGAGGTTATTCCGACTGCAGCTCTGGGTTGTATCGCGGTCTTCTGGTCCATGTTCGGTTCGCCGTTTTGTTGTTGCGCAGAGAGGCATTGGCGTGTTAGAGAATGCGAGGGGTCTGCTGCTAGCCTTCAGGCTGCGGTGTGGGACAGTCTGTGCTTGCGGAGCCATGCGATGAGCTGTTCGACTTGTTTTGCATTCTCAGTGAACGCGGCCATTGAATATGGATCCAGATACCGTGTCCTTCTTTTAGCCGCGTCCTCTCCACATGTCATCGGGCATATCCATCCCAACTCTCCTCGCTGTGAGGCGAACGCGCTCCTCTTCGGTCATGTTCATGCCCGGGTTGTATCTTTCCACCAAAGTCGTGTACATCCTCTGGGCGGCGAGGTATTGCACATATTGCTCGGCTTCTTCAAGCCGTCTTTCGCCTGACTTTTGTGATGTTTGATGTTGCAATGAGGGCGAGTCTCCCGGTTGGCTGGCGAAGTCTGCGCGGATGTGCTTCTGGATGGGCGATGGGTTGGCGAGCAATGAGGGTGAACGGGCTGGTAGTTCGCGTAGGAAGCGACGGTAGAGGGAGCGGGCTTGGACTTGGAGAGACATGATGGCGGTGGTGGTGTTCAATGGCTATGTGAACGGAGGACAGGCATCATGCAACGACAGAAGCGCAAGCGGTCGGAGCTTGTCGGGCATGCCAAGATCGTGAACAGGACCTCGCTCCTGCCCCTGCTAGGTGCTTTTCTAATTTAATTGAAGCAACTGTGCCTTTGGTTTTGCCGCTGTAGTAAACTCGCAAGCATGCCCAAGTTCACAGCTTGTATCGCTTTCTTTTAGGAACAGCGTGCCGTCGCCATGAAATATTCGACTCTGGCAAACCTCACCTGATACTTCGCTCTGGCAGATCTCAGACTTGGCACGGGCATACTGCACGTAACTAGTGCTGAACCTTGTCGCTCTTACAATCCTCCTGTTCCCCCATCTCCTAACTTCCTGACGCGTTCAGAAGTGTCTCAAATACCTCAAGACACAAGAACGAGCATCTGTAAAGTTCGACAGGCAATTATACCACCGGAGAGCCCGTGCATCTGCCGCCGGCTCGTTCGTCACTGGACATGACAAGCGATCTCGCTTTGACTCTTTCGGGAAGGACGCGGGAACAGTGCTGCGCCTCGGGCATTGCAGATCGTTGAAACAAAGGAGATGAGAACAAGTCATTTTCTATGGCTCATACCATCGGGTTTGACATCATGGACTGCGACTAAATGCATCCTTCGATGCCCGCAGATGAGGCGCTGCATTCTACTGTAGCTTTCACCGGCTGATTCTTGCCGCCGTGCCTTGGCATGCGATCGACCTCCCCGCCGTTTTACGCGACACGAGTTGCGAGCAACAACAAGCCTCTCCCGAAAACAGATCAAGCCTGCCAACTGGGCCAGCATGTGAGGACGTAACGTTCTTGGCAGCCTCTTTAACACGCTAAAGGGCCCATGCGGTACCCCAGGTCGATAGCAGTCGTTCGGCCAATAATGCCCGCGGCCAGTTTTGGAAGGATTGGTATGGTTTCGCGGCGGCTCGTGTTGTGCTACAAGCGTAAATACTTTCAGGCATCCGCAATGCCACTCACTACTCCGACATCTAGCACAGCCCGGCGGAGCTCTCCATATGGAGCTGTTCTTCTGCCCTTGAACAATTGACATTCCTTCAGAGTTTCTTTGGGAACAACCACACACGACAAGATGCGGATATCGCAATTTCTCGGGCAGACTTGGACTTTGACTGAGAAGGACCTGCTGCTGATTGTACGGCGAAGATGGCTCAGCACCTTTATTCGAGCCCTCGCGTTTCCTGTCGTTCTCACAGTCATCCTCGCGTCAATCAAGAACTGGATACACAACGACGGAGGATATGGCATCGGCGCTCCCTCGCCGATCCGATCACTACCAGAAGCCTTCGACGCCGTCGGAGATGCCAGGAAGAAATTTGTCATCGTGGATCGAGGTCTGCAAGGAGAAGACATTCGCTATATCATTGACCAACTGCGCGACATGGCAAATAATGGCGGGCGAACAGTAACCATTCTCACGGACGACTATCAGATACCTGGAGTTTGTCCTAGCTCCAGCAAGGGAGTGACCGACTGCTTCGCCGCCGTGGACTTTTGGAGCTCACCTGCAGAAGGTCCCGGCCAGCTGTTCAATTACACAATTGTAAGCAGACTTATATTCCTGATATTCGCCGCAGAGGAAGCAACTCGGTGCTTGATCATCTGCCGCAATAGAAGTTTCTACGTTGGGTGTGTGATCTATGCTAACGACCGTTAGTGGCAAGACAGTGTCATTAGTGGTGCTCGTGTCGACCGAGACGACAATGCTGTTCAACTGTATACTCTCCCATTGCAAAGGCAAATCGACTCTTTGATATCGGAGAGAAACAATGGATCACGATTGCCAGACACTATCCTGCAATACCCATTCACCTCCACGACGCAGGCGCAGAAAGATTTCGAGGACAGCAAGTTCTTTGGACTGCTGGTCACTCAGGCCATTGCATTCGCTCTCTTTATCGGTATGGCCGGAATCGCCTATCATCTGACAGGACACGTAGTCCGACAACGGGAGGAAGGCATGCTGCAATTGATCGACGCGCAGATGCCAAACAAATCACGCTACGAGAGCCTGGTCGCGCGAATGCTTGCTACACATCTCGCATTCGATATTGTCTACATGCCAGGTTGGATCATCTGTGGAGCGGTCGCGGGAGCTATCATATTCCCCAGTTCGAGCACTGGCTGGTTCGTGCTACTGTACATCATGGCAGGGCTCGCAATGACAAGCTTCTCCATTCTGGCCAGTTCGCTGTTCCGAAGACAGCAACTTTCTGCGATTAGCGCAATAGTCGCGGCCATTGTCTTCGCCATTGTCGCTCAATTCACGCAGTCTGGTCAGAAATCGACATCCAACGCTGCTGCGACTGCTACTGGGCTACTGTTCCCCCCAAGCAGCTTCGTCTACTTCTTGGTCTCCGGTGCTGTTTCTGAGATCTTCAGCCAGCCTCTGAAGCCGAACACTACCTATCCAGAATTGCTTACTAACTTGCTTGAGATCAATGTGTGGACACTCACCCCTGCTCATTTCTTGGGATTCTTGGCCTTCCAGATTGCACTTTACCCTATATTCGCCATTGCCATTGAGCGCTTTCTCTGGGGTAGCTCTTTCCGTGGACGATACTTGAAGTCAAAGGGCGACATGCAAGGAAACGCACTCCGAATCAAGAACTTCACGAAGCGGTACAACAAAGCCGTAAAGAAGAGTGACCGTACCCTCGCGGTGGATCAGCTGTCCTTGGATTTGTATGCTGGGTCAATCACAGTCCTTCTTGGTGCAAATGGATGCGGGAAGTCCACGACGATGAACTGCATAGCCGGTCTCGAAAGCATTACAGATGGCGAAATCGACATTGATGGCAGCGGTGGAATTGGGCTGTGTCCTCAGAAGAATGTCATGTGGCCCGATATGACTGTGAAAGAGCACGTTGCGTTCTTCCAGAAATTGAAGAACCCTTCAATGGCGAAGGCCGAGAATAAGACAGAGGTGGAACGTTTGATCGAAGGCTGTGACCTCAAGAAGAAAACAAATGCCAAATCCAAGACCTTGTCTGGTGGTCAGCAGAGAAAGCTGCAGCTCGCGATGATGCTGGCAGGTGGCAGCCAAGTGTGTTGCATCGACGAAGCTAGTTCTGGTATTGATCCGCTGGCGCGCCGTAAGATTTGGGAGATTCTTCTGCGCGAGCGAGGACACCGTACTTTACTCCTCACCACGCACTTCTTGGACGAGAGTGAAGTATTAGCAGATCACATCGCGCTGTTGTCGAAGGGCAAGATGAGAGCTGAAGGCACTGTGGCGGCGCTCAAGAACTCTCTCGGTGGAGGCTACCGTGTGGTGCTACCAGGTGCTGCAAAGCCTATTCGGAACATGCCAACAGGTGTTGCAGAGAGCCAAGAGGGTGGCAACACTATCTTCACGGCCAACGACGGTGCATCACTTACTCTTCTGCTTGGAAGCCTTGACCAGAATGGCGACACCAACTACGCGATCGAAGGCCCCAGCATCGAGAAGATATTCTTGCAGCTGGCTGATGAGATGAAGCACGAGGAACAACAGAACACTTACATCAACTTGAAGAAAGACAGCGTGGCAAGCGAGGCCACCGCGGTGCATGGCTCTATGTCGTTGCACACCGGCAAGCCTTGCGGACCTGTCAAGCAGACCCGAGCTCTGTTTCGAAAACGCCTGACTATCCTGAAACACAACTTTATGCCCTATGTGGCGGCTCTCTTCGTCCCGCTCGTGGTGGCTGGTGTCGTTACACGTTTCCTTGTGAATGTGTCTTCATCAGGCTTACAGTGCAGAGATCCAAACGAGCAGTTTTCGTACCAACTTGTGCCATCCGCTTTAACCCCTGGCTACATCTCCTACGATCTTATCTTTGGTCCGCCCGATGTGGTTACGAACGACACTCTCGCTGCGCTGGTTCCAACAAAGCAGTTCTGCTATCCAGGATCTTCCTACTGCAATGACGGTACCGACACTTCGAGCTACTGGGACTCAACCGTCTCGGTGGACACGCTGGCAAATTTCAATCAGCAGATCAACAATGGAGTGCAAACGCAAGCGAATGACAGAGGTGGCTTCTTCATTGACCCAAATGGCCCACCAGTCTATGCATGGCTCGCTGACTCATCCAGTGATTCCTGGCCCGCGTGGCAGATACTAGGTGTGCTCGATATGGCCTTGACGAACACCTCGGTTGCTGTCTCGTACCAGAACTTTGCCCAAGGCTATGCGCCAAGAGACTTTTACGAGAGTCTTGTCGCTGTATTTACCACTCTGGGTTTCGTGCTCTTTCCCGGTCTTTTCGCTCTGTACCCAACTCGTGAACGATTACAAAAGGTCCGCGCGATGCAGTACTCCAATGGGATTCTCAGTGGTCCACTCTGGACGGCATACGCGCTCTTCGACTTCTGTTTTCTCCTGCTCATTGCCGTTCTGGTGACGGTCATATGGTTGACCAACGGCTACAACTTTTACGCTCTGGGCTACATGTTCGTTGTTTTCCTCTTCTACGGAACGGCAGCAACGGCATACGCTTATGTCATCTCGTTGTTCGCTACTTCTCAGCTTGCCGCAATTGCAATGACCTGCATCCTGCAAGCCGTTATTGCCATGCTGTTCTTCGTCGGCTGCTTCCTGACAGTCGACATGGCTGACTTGAGCGTCATATACAGCCAGATGGAGATCTTGTTCTGGACGATTGGTCTCATATGCCCAGCTGTTAGCTTGATGCGTGGACTTATGGTCTGTATGAACGTCTACGCCATTTCCTGTGCTGGATCATTCCGCTCAACGAATCCTGGCAGTATCACACTATATGGAGGGCCGATACTTTATCTGGTTCTGCAATCGTTCCTGCTTGTTGCGTTCCTCATCTTCTGGGAATCTGGTCGCAGCCTTGAAGCTTTTGGTATCCGCCTTGGATCCAACCGTAAAACTCACAGCAACAAGGACACTGAAAAAGAAGTCGGATCGGATTCCGATGTAGCAGAGGACATGAATCGCTTGACATCAGCAAACGAAGGCCTCCGCGTGCAACACATCTCCAAGACCTTCAAACGCAACCAAGCCGTCGACGATGTCAGTTTTGGTATCTTGCCTTCGGAGAAGTTTGCATTACTTGGTCCGAACGGAGCAGGAAAGTCGACAATGATCTCGCTTATCCGTGGCGACATTGCACACGATTCTCTTTCCGGTCGATCAGAAATTTACATTTCTGGCGACAACCTCAAGCAGGCTCCTGTCGCAGCTAAGCAGCATCTCGGTGTCTGTCCGCAATTCGATGCCGTGGATTCCATGACTCTGAAGGAGAATCTCGAATTCTACGCCCGCGCGAGAGGCGTCACCGGAAAGGAAAAGGATGAGAATATTCATGAGATCATCACTCGTCTTGGATTGACAGATCACACGAATAAACTCGTCAAGAAGCTGTCTGGTGGCACGAAGCGGAAACTCTCACTCGGCATCGCTCTCGTTGCAAATCCCTCTGTCCTTCTCCTTGATGAGCCTTCTTCGGGTATGGACGCAGCGGCAAAGAGAGCTCTTTGGGCAACATTGGCTGCTATATCTGCTGGAAGATGTTTACTGATCACGACGCATAGTATGGAAGAAGCTGACGCGCTTTGTGACCGTGCTGGAATCATGGCGGGAAGAATGCTGGCTCTTGGAACGATCCCGGATCTGCATCAACGATTTGGCGACAGAGTCTATATGCAACTTGTGCACAAGGATGCTCCGAGATCGAGTCTGAAAGATGTAGAGGAACTGTGGGCGTGGGTGAGAAGGACATTTGTTGTTGCTGAGACGGAAAGATCGGTTGGTGGGCAGGTGAGGTTCTCGGTCCCGGTGGAGAGGAAAGAGGGCTCACACGACGATGGGTTGTTGGATGGAAGGAGTATGGGAGCTTTGTTCCGGGCTGTGGAAAGCAGTCGAGAGGAGATGGGAATTCGGGATTACAGCGTTAGTCATGCGACGCTGGATCAGGTTTTCTTAAATGTGGTGGCGAGGCATGGTGTTGATGAGGAGAATTCTGAGGGACAGGTGAAGAAGGGGCTGGTTGGGAGGTTGTTGAAAAGGCCATGATAGATGCTCGCGATAGATATCAATGAATTCACAGCATGATCGAACTCCAAGGGGATCACGTAGACAGTATTGTTTGTTTGATGCTTCGAGATGTAGCTAACGATACATGCTCGCCAGTTCGCAAAGCAACCACAGTCCAAGATATATGCAATTCGTGCATTGAATTGCATGGAGGCAATCGTTCAACGAATTCCGCACGAACATGGCAGGGTCTGCGATTGGCGCTCTATTCCGCAACAACTTGCCCAGAGCATGTATTGCGAAAAACAAAGCACCTGCAGCTAGCGAGAACATTGTTAAAGCTGGGTTTCTCGAGCTTTCGCCAAAGAATAGCCATCGCCAGCGTAGACAGGACCAGAGAAAACTACTCACGATCCATCCGGCAGCCTCGAGGTTAATGACGGAAACGCCGACTGTGGCGCACCGCATATGATTTTCTGTGGGAAAGTGCTTGAATACGGCACGCCACAGTCTGTGTAGGCGGCTGTGCAAAGAGTCGTTCTTGCACGCCAATTGGATCAATATTGCAAGACACAGTGGGACGAGTATGGCCAGTATACGGGCATACGGCCCAAGAACATCTCGTGCATTGACCAGACCGAAAATCGCGTTGCTGAGCAGCGAGAGTCCACTAAGCATTGCTCCTGAGCCGACTCTTGCACTCATTTGGAATGCACACGGAAGAGACAGCAAGAGCGAAAGCCAGATGTTCGACGAAGACGGGAATGTGGCATCAGACAGTGACTGAAAAGCAAGCATTATCCAGCCCATTGATGTCAGTGTGTACGGCCAGAAATCCGAGTCTTGTAAAGCTGCTTCGCCCCAGGTCAGAACAATAAACTCGATCAGGATCGAGGCATGGTTGTTGGTTGGGATCGCGGAGTGCTGTTCTTCTTGATGAATGATATTCCAAATGCTCCAGCAGTAGGTCAATGAGTGCGTGACGACTAGGAAGATTCGTAGCTGGTTGCCAGTGATCGAGAACCGTAAAAGATGCCTTCCCGGTTGTAGCCTAGTGCTCAGGAACCAAGCCGCAAGGACAATTGGTAGCACTGGCCCGGAAATTCGTAGACCGTAGCTGTCCAGCGATGGATGCTGGGCTGCTTCTGGATGCTTCATGACTTGGCCGATTTGAGCAAATTGGTGGCGGTGCTTCGAGGCTAAGGGAAGAGTCAGTGGAAGAGAGATACAACGTCTACACGGCAGGTTTAGAACCATAGTTGTTGCGCGGCCGTCGGCGGAAGGCAGGACGTAGTTGTACATGCACTTTTGAGGCTTCATCGACTGCCAAGCCTCGGCAGTCTGCACGCCTAGAAAGCTTCTCCTCCACGTTCGCACCTCCTCCGTTCTTCCACCAACAACATCACCTCATTCGTCATACCACACGGGACCGCTATCAAGAGAAAATGAGCTTACATGTAGACACTTTGTCCACCTACGACAGAAGAACTCCGTGACCTTCCGACTTTGAACCGCACCTGGCAGCCTTGAAAGTGATCCATCAATTCCTACACGTCTCTGCCTGCCTATGATACACCAGAAGCCTTTGGTTGCTGATTCTCGTCTAGGTATCAGTCATCGAAGATCTACTTATACGTCTTGCAACTACAACACTCTCGAGATCGTGATCGTTCCGATGCCCATACGTTTTTGCCATTGTAGGTAAGTTGGCTTTCTGATCGAGGGAAGAGTTCTCACGCTAACAGCACGAAACAGGAGCATACGTCGATGGCGGTGTTGTAGACAATTGTGGCGCAATTTTCGATGAGATTACAGCACAGTGCCCTGGTGGTGTAGGCGGGACAGCTGATATCACTGTGACAAGAAACGATGGGCAAACGTTCAGTGGATCGGTGGGTGCGATCAACTTTGAAGATGATACGGGAACTTGCCCTGCCAATCCTATCACAGACAGCGAGATTTGCAGAGCGGAGCTCGCAGGTTAAGCTGGGCAGTTTTGCCGCTCCAGGGCTCGAAAAAATAGGCTTCGAGAGTATGTAAACACGATGGGATGGTCTTTCAACTTGCTTGATCGTGCATCGATGTCAGCAACACATTATTGCCAATATTACATGCTTTCCAGCATTGGCATTACGACAGAGCAATCCTCCTGGATAAATATCCATTTTCGAGCATCGTTCGCTGACTGAGCAGCATTGCGTCGGCATAGAAGACACATTAGCGTGTTCCTACGCTACTGTACCTCGCAGAGCTGCCATGTTACCTCATGAACGCACACATGATCGTCTAGGCACTCGCAGTTAATACGTCACAATCAACCTAGTCGAAGCATCGGTCAGCATAAGTACTCTTCCTGACTCTAGCAGCAAAGCTAGCATCTTCTCGAATACTAACAAATTGTCATATCCCAACTTAGACATTAACTCTACCTCCCTCAATCATGCTGCTCAAGAGTCTCGCTATCATGCTCGCCTCCTTCAGCATGCTTACGGTGGCCTTAACTATCACGCCAACATCAGGCATAGTACTTAACGCCATCCAATGTTTACCTACTGCATCCAATAGCTCACTTGGATCTTACAGGGACTTTTTTCCAGACGAGTCCATAATCAGTGCGAGGTTACACGTCGCACGTCTGATGTGAACTATTACGGGTTCCGATGCGGACTCTGTGTATTGGGTTTCTGTAGTTATCCTCCAGAAGGCTGCTCGGGATTACAGGGAAGAGTGAAGGCTGTGGAAGGAGTGAGACAGGGGATGGAAGAATCCGATGTGACGCAGTTTTGATTGGCTTGGATAATTCGAATGTGTGTGCTTATTGTAGCTGTCATGGGGGACTCACGAAAGCTACACAGAAGTAGAACTGCACGTTTTCCATTTCACACGACCAAGGTATCCGTATACAGTCGCCACAGATGTCCACAAGCTGCAAATGTTGGTGAATAGTCCTCGTTCCAGGAAAATCCATATCGCTTGAAAGATCGACATGGCGGTAGTTGGTACAATTGCAAATTTAGTCGATGCCGCTGAGTTCCTGATGCCCGAACAAAGTGGCAAACACCCGGATACGTCTAGTCGGTCTACTCTCTGAGGTGGAGTAAGACATCGCGACAGTATTTGAGATACGATTTGATGGAGTCATCGACGTATCGTGATCTGTTGTCAGTGGCGAGGACTTCCGTGCAAGCTTATACATTGAGCAACACCGCGATTGCGCAGATGAAGCTAAATCTTCTGGAAGGCTTCTCGTATACCGCAATTCCACGCCTTGATTCAAGTAGCGATATTCACGCTGCCTTCGAAGCAACACGACCCATGCGGTGCACCTGTTCGAGCAGCTTGCGATCCATTGCTTACAAAGTGTGCAAGCTTGCTCCCGCCCACCACTCTGTCCAGGACCACCTCTACTTCCTAGTACTCCGGGTTCTTCATCGAACATCGATAACACACAGCTTGAATGTAGCATTTGCCAACGCACTGCTTCCCAGGGCATTTGGCATTCAAGCACCTGGCTTTGACAAACCCGAATCTAAATCCGCATCCAGAACACGTCGATAGATCACGCGCCCAGCTGGAGCCAAACACGGTACTCGGATCCAGAACCTGAGGAACTTGTTGGGCACTGAGCGTATTCACGAAGAAACGGGGGCTCTGGTAATGTCTTCTCGTGTCTATAGACCCATGTTAGACCGCACCGAACACGCCTCAGAATGACTTACCTTGTCGCGCATCATGGTGGAAGCTCTGCGCCTCGTGCAGCGCTTGGACGAAGGCTTGCACTGGCCCAAATTGGCCAACGAGCTCACCAGCATCATGGTGACCCTCGTCAATGCGAGTTACAACATAGTCAGCCGCGATCTTTCGTAGCGGCGAAGTCTCTGTTGTGCGGCTGAAACAGGCGGCAAGGCTAGCAGCAGGGAGCCCAAGGCACATGGAAGTAGCACAATCCAAGAAGTGACAGAGCGCTTCCATAGCACAGTCTTGCATGTGCGGGAGGGCGTACTTGTCGGCGAATACCCATGCTTCGATGGCGCGTTCCAGCTGCTCGACGGATTGATCGAAGAAGTCATCCTCCATGTGGAACTCGTCGTACTTGAGGACTCCGTGGAAAAGATAATAGTAAAAAGCGCCAAAAGCGCGCGGAGTATCTTCTGGCAGGGATATGACGCCTGTCTTGCCCTCTTGAAAGCGGTCGTCCCTCAGTGCGTTCTCGAACCATTGAGATTTTTCAACCAGCACATCTCGTGGTAGACTGAAATCGCGGAGATTGTCGCCTGTTCCGACTTTGACCAGGACGGTTGGCCCTTCCATCTGCCTGCAACGTTGGTCAGTGCATCGGCCCGCGTACTCCTTCCTTGTCAAGACTCGGCACCTCAAGAATTCATCCATGGTAATGCTGCCGTGCGCCGCTGTCCAGGAGATGCAAGAGCTTGGTGCAGGGATGTTATGCGTGGAAGCCGATATGTGGACTGTCGCTTCCTGGGAAGAATTGTCACATCCAGAACTTATGGGGCGTTGGTTTTGAGCTCGATGCGATGCGTGAGCGTGGACGTTGATAAGTATTCGGCAGAAGTGGAAAGTATTAGGAAGGCCGAATGCGTCAGCAAAGACCAATCGACCACGCTAGACGCGCTAGTGAAGCGGCGGCAGTGTCTGAGGCAGCAACCACCCACGCCAACCACTCCCTTCAAAGTTCACTTCAATCTTTCCTCACCTCTCTCGCACGAGCAGAATCTCATCATGTTCAAGACGCTCGCGCGCCATTTCATCATTCCTCTGTGTTATGATACACTTGTACACTAAAATGCTTGAATAGCCCAACTCGTGCAAACGCTGCAAGGCAGGCAACGGGTCCCAGGAGAAGCTCGTCCGTTCTCAATGCCAGCCACAAAGCCAAGAAAGATAGGTCCTGCTCCTTCGTGCGCTCAAAAGGGGTCCAAGTTTCGTTTGTCATAATGCAGTACCAGAATTTTCCTCCTAGCAAAAATATGCTATCGCTTCTGTTAACTCTGTTCTTCTCCAGCCGTGAGCAGCGTGGGCGATCTGGCGAAAGCTGGAATCGGCTTCAGGGGTTCGGCGTCCGCGTGGATGTCTGAATAGTGGTCGTCGCGTACCTGCCAATACATTTAATCAGAGGACGGCGCCGGTGGACTTGCACGCGGTGAATCGTGACGGGTGTAGCAGCACGGCAGTTCATCATCATCATCTTCAACCATGACTCCGGCATCCTTCTAGCCGCCGGAGCCGCCATTGCTCTTCTTCTCGCCGCCGTCCTCCGAGCCACCATTACTGGTGCCAACCGGCTTGATAGCATACCGCCCGATGTTCGTCGCGCCTTCATTTCTAACCCTCAATGAACCTTTCCTCCTAAGCTTCGGGCCAGGAGTGTATCCCGGCTCGGCTGGATTCGCCAATTGATCCTTCGGGCTCGCCAGCGCCAGATCTTCAGGATCCACGTCCTTGTCTGTTGCAATGCTCAAAGAGCTCCCGACGGGCGCTCCGTCGCGCTTCTCGTCAATCTGCACAGCAGCTAAGCTCCCCTTTGCGCTGTTGAGTGACGCGGAACTATTGCGCCTCTTCCCACCACCCATCATCTTGCCCAACTCATCGTCATCGTCAACTTCAGCCCTCCTTCGTTTCATCGCTACCGACTCCGGTGGTGAATCCGAAACAGCTCGTGGCTCTCGACTACGCCCCCGTTGGCCATCTGGCGAATCTGCTGACGTGTTTGCTTCGGAAGCGTTCGTGCTGCTACTGCTCTTCTGCCCCTTGAGAACGTCGGGTGAGCTTGCTAGAAGATCCATTTCCTCGTCATCGTCATCGTCCGGATAGTTGACGAGTGCCTTCATAGGGCTAGCATTGTTGGTATTGTTAGCGCTGGTGGTGTCAATGTGGCCATTGGACATGACAGCATCAAGCTTGGCCATTGTCGCATGCGAAGGTAGGTCGCCATCGTCATCGTCGCCAAACTCGCCGTCCAATTCGTCATCCGCATTGAAGTAAGCGTCCTCATCTGCATCTTCTTTCAAGCCACTGAACACCTGTCTGCCGTTCGTCATGCGTCCTCGTAATGCGTCAGGCGTATCTGGTTCGGTGGTGAAGCTAGTGTCTCCTTCGCGCTCCGGCACGTACGGATTCTGGTACTGCTCAAACTTGTGTACTATCGCCTGGAAGGTGTTGACATAGGTGATACCTATCAATCGTTCCCGATACGTTTCCACGAGGTGGTAAATGATCTGTTTGATGCCTTCGCGCTTGATGTACTCAAAAAGCTCGAGGCAACAGCTGTTGAGCAGATTGTCTCTGGGCATGGTCTCGTAGACAATGTTCAGGATCGGCTCGAAGAGCTTGTTGTTTGTCAATTGCCGATTGTGGAATTCGTCCTGGAGGCCGATACACGTCCGGAACCACTTCAGCGCAATGAGCTTCATGTGCTTTTGCGGGCATTCGAGAAGCTGCGCTATTCGTGAGTGTAGGTTTTCAGAAAGGATGAAGAGCTTCGACTGATAGGCGTGTTGTCTGACGAAGAAGCTGAGTATCTCCACGAGATGTGTGTACAGGCTGGTCTCTTGTACAGTGAGATCTCGCATGGATGGTCGACCTTCCAGATCTTTGAGTGGCTTGAACAGCCGTTTCGCGCCGTCCTCGTAGAAGTTTTGTATAAATTGATTTGCTTGAGGTGAAAAGCGGTGACCAGGATGATCGCCGGGTCCGCCACGTTTTGCCATCATTTCCGAATTACCAGCACGGTTCATGGCTTCCATGCCAGCCGAGGCAGATGTAGGATCGAGGAGAATCTTAATCGCATCGGCCATCTGACTCTTGACTCCAAGATCCGTTTCCACCAGGAGAAGCTCGATGAGGATGTCGGTAAGAGGTGTCGTCTTCTCCTGAATGGCTTTGATAATATGATTTCGCACGACATGCGAGTCGTGATCAATCAATGACACTAGAATATCAGTACCTGCCACCCGCACTGCTGAGTCCTGATGCCGTAGAGCATATGTGATCATGTTGAACAGCCCATGATGCAAGAAGTTGCCGTACAACTGTGCTCGCGCAGGGGCTTGTATCGACTTTGAGACTGCGCAGCAGGTCTGTATGAAGAGACATGCCTGCTTCTTCCTCTCCGGCTCTTCCTTGTCTGTGAAGATCTCAAACAGCTCTTTCAAGAATGGGGCGTTTGCTTGGATGTGGCCGATTATATCCACCTGATGGAAGAAGATGAGACTATTAAGCACGGAAAAGGTCGGGTCGTCGAGTATTCGCGCCAGTACAACATCCTTCAAATAGAGGAGCCTGTACGTGTAGTGAATCTTCCTCGTAACGTCCATGTTTTCAAACTTGACCACTTCCTTGAACTTCGACTTGTCAGAGAGGAATTGCCGGTGATTTGCGCGATGTGAGGGAAAGTCGGGATCGTACTCGAGAGCGCCCACTACGCCCATGATCGCCTGGTCGGTGACGATGAACTCGATGATGGACGTGTCGTTGAGCAGAATGATGTGCTTCATAATCGTGCAAAGGCGGTGTAGCTCGTTGATCTCATGTTTCTCCTCCAGCTCTTTCAGCACCGGTGCCAACTTGAGAATGTACATCTGCTCCGGGCTCATAATGTACTTGCTCAGCGCATCCCGACCACCAGGTGTGTTCGCTTGCTGCCGTATCGCGTCTACGACCTCTTCCAATTTTCCAATCTGCGGTTCGGGCAAGGATACTGCGTGCTCGGGGCCCAGCAGGTCGTCGGACAGGCCGTCTTCGGGTGCGAGTCTTCCTTGTATCTCGCTCACAAACTGCCAGATATGCGCGCAGCCTTCCGCCTCTTGAAAACTGAGTGCCATGTCCACGCCATTGCTTTCCGTCCACACAATCAGTGTTTCCTGTTGTTTCTGGTACCCATCATCCTTGGCTATCCGCGTTTCCAGTAGCACGCGCTCCGGCTCCTCCTCGCTGGTGACGACAACGCGCGCATCGAGTTCTTCGTTTTGCGCGCCAGCTGGGCTGACGAGCTTTCCTTCGCAAAAGCCAGTCCCACGGTCATACCAGTCATTATTCTTCAGCTCGTACACCTTGACGCGTTTCCTGTCTGCATTGTTGTTGTTAGCAGGAGCGAGCGCCGCCATGGTCGCACTGCTGCTGCTGTCTACGTCCGCCGCCTCATCCGTCGAGAATGACTACCTCGATATGCGCCGGGCTCAGTCTCGGTCCTGTTCTTGGCGCGGCGCAGGCTGATAGCGCTGCGGCCGGTCGCCTGGCACGGGCGAGCAACGCGTCCGACGAGGTGAGGTGCGCGTGAGGGTGTCGTGTCGGGCTTAGAGTTTGTTGTCAGCCTGTGGTTCTGCGACTCGGAGGAGGTCGGAGGTGTGGCGATGGGTCGTGGTGGTTCTCCGCCACCCGCACTTCTGGTCGCTGCGGGCCTGCTCGCGCGTAGAACGTGTGTCGCGTGTCGGTGTCGGTGCTGTCGATAGAGCTTTATGACGCAATGCGGGCCGTAAGTGAATAAGACGTGTTCGGTGCAGTCTTCGCTCAAACTTCTCGCCCACCAAGAGCGACGGTCGTGTGAGTAGACTAGTCAAGTCCGTGCTCCCGGCGCCGTTTCAGGTTCTCCGCTGAGCGCTGATGAGCGATCACCAACACCGATAAGCCCTCTCGCTTGCGCAACCTCACTTGTAGGGAGTGCCGAGTGTCATGTACGCGCGTGTATTCTCTGAGACGCGCTGTGGAGGAGGCAATAACAACGGCGCATCTCCTGTCTGTGGCGCAACGTGCAAAGAAACAGCGCATCGGTTGCGGATGACGAAATCGCTTGGCAACGCTCGATCTATTCTGGTGCTAGCGAGAATAGACCCTCGTGCCGGCACATGAAAGCACTCTACTAGACTACTGCAGGGCTCAGCAACGATTATCTTCACTAAACGCAGTCGGACGACGTTCAGAGAACAATGCTCGTCCAGAAAGTGGCATTTTTTTCTGTCATTGGTATCGATCAAGATCGCGGCTCAGTACGTCCCAAATATCATCTTCTATCCACCAGGTGTACCAGCCACAAACTGTGAGCAAACAGAACGCAGAGAGAGGACAAGTCAGGTTGAAGTCCTACGAGTACTTGAGCTGCACTCCCGCCCCATATTTTTCTTGCCTGGGACACGTCAGCAATAGCACGATCAGCGTGAATGAGAAATACGCACCACGCGAAGAAGTAGGCCAGAGCCGCAAGCGGCTGCCCGAAAATACAGAACGTCAACCAGAATATACAGTTGCCGATGAGTTTAGCGTTTGGTCCGTTGCCACCGATCTTGTTGATACCATCGGTGAGGATGATGAGCGGTATCTGGCCGATCATGCCGAAGAAGGCCACCCAGAGGACACAGTGCGTGGGTACGCCCACCAAGGCTTCGTGAAGTATCCCAGAGAAGAGGAAAACAATAATTTGCGCCATGGGTGGTGGAACGCCACGGCCGACCAGGGGCGAGTAGATGTGCCGTTTCATGAAATTTGTAACCGGTTTGTTCCAGCTCGTCCAGTACCCACGAACACTGCTGGAGTTCCACCAGTCTGAATAGAACTCTCGGTCTCCGAATTTCAACAGCTCGGCCAGCAAATTCAGAAATGACTGAAACAGTGCGAAGAAGCCTGCCAACCAACACACGAGGCTGATCGTGCTGAGCTTCATGACGCGCTCCAGAATCTTCAGGCCTCGAAGATTTGCGATCTCGTCCACGCTGTTGTGGAGAAGAGGCACGGCGTATTGCGCACAAGTGACCCAGATCAAGATGCAGAGAGCGCAGAACTCGACGGCGCGCTTGATGACAAAGTCCTTGCGAATCCTGTCTGTTCGGGGATATACTGGCTGGTATACTAAGGTCGGTGCCCACCAGAAGTAGCACAAGTTCATAAAGTTGATGTTCCGTGGATAAGGGCACTTATGATAGAGTTCTGGCAGCTCGCTCACAGCATCAGATCGCAGAAACGCCTGTCTAAGGTCCCTGTTGGTGAGAGCGTACGAGCAGACTTTCAGCCAGACCACTACAGCGTGCAGCTCGGTTATCGTCCCCAGGCCTGGGTTGTGTATCCAGTAGTACACGACATATGTTGCAAACGCGAGCATGAAGGTTGCGTTCAGACCATGGCTGACGGCAATCGCTGTCCAAGTCGAATACAAGCTCTTAGTCTTCGCCCTCTCTTCCTTGATAACCTGCTCAGCACCGACACCTCCCTCTTTCTTCATCCTCGCTATTACGTTCTCTGCATATCGTGCAGCTCCCCACTCGATCCAATATGCCACGAAAAGATGGCAGGGCGTGAGAATGTAGAGGATTATAAACCACTTCCAATCCCCCTCTTTAACGCTTGCTCCGCCGGAGATCGCTACGAGAAGTCCATACTTGCTGTAATTGTCTATCATCAATCGCAGGTTTGAGGTAATGATGACCAGCGCCATCAGGTTCCTGAACCCGAGCGTGGACGGCGAGCTGGGCGCATCGGCACTGAAGACGGAGGGTCGTGTTTTGGCATGTACAGCGAAGGTGTGCTTGTACTTCTTCGAAGATGATCGCGGGTCTCTCGACGCTGACCCTTCGAGAGCTGTGGTTTTGAGAGCTATGCCGCCATTATGTTGATCTGCTGTGCCATTGGCTTGTCGCACAGAGCCATTGACCTGTGTTACATCGCCATTGGCGACGCGCACCGAAGTTGACGTTGCGCTCGCCATATCGCTGTGATCGTCTCGAATCGAGGTCGGCTCAAAGCTCAGCCCCACAACGCAGGAGATCAGACCTGAATTACGTCGTTATGTCTATTGTCCTAGCCAAGGATTGTGAGAACGTATGCTCTCATCTGCCCAGAGCCGACGTTGGGTGGTTTGGAGGCAGTGCCGCACTAGATGAGGACCTGTGCTCAGCGAGGTCTGTTGGTAGCTCTGCCAGGTAAACTGGTACTGGACGCAGGAGGTGCGCTGGCAAGAGGAGAAGGGCTGTGCATCATGTTCGAAAAACTGGTCCTGATGGGAAAGTCTGCATGCGTGGCTTGCGTGTTGGGACAGTGACAGAGTGCCGAATGCAGGGATCGCGGAGAAGTGCTGCGGAGCTCTCGTCATCAACCTTGGACTTTCCACAGACCTGCCGCTCTCTGCCACTCTGCGATTCGTCCTTCGGCTTCACGAAACAAGATGCATGCATGCCTGGGCCGACAAGCGCCGTTCCATGGGGGCGACAATGGAGAGTATTTCCATGCCATGACTCCTGAGGAAAGCAGAGAAGCTGTTTACACAGCTATGCATTGTGTCACAGTTGAGAGCAGCACAGAGAACCTCGGCGAACTCGGCCTGAACCTGCGAACGTCTCCAAAGCCGATCCGGAATATGCCTAGCTGCAGAGGTGATAGAGGTACAGGACTGGAGCAACTCATGTTCGCATTGTTCCGTATGCCGCCTCATGCCGCTTGGCATGTTCAATTTGACCCCAAGTGACACAAGGAGGAGTCGAGACGGAAGTGAGCTTGGCAACGAGCCATTGCTAGGAGATAGAGCTCAAAGCTCATCATTGGAGTGCATACTTGATATACTTCCTCATGAAGTGTCCTACTGGATCATGCAGCTCAGCATGATGCCAGGCCGCGCCAGCGAAATGAATCACGAAATCGCCATACTCCCACGGCCTCATCAATGCCTCTTCGCGAGGATCATAGCACTGGATTTCTTCGGGATACGAGTTCATCCAGGTCTGTGGCACAATCACGCTCTTCTGAGCAGAAGAGAAGACATCCTCCTGAAGCATGGCCTTCAAAGCACCTTGATCCAGACGATCTCCCTCGCCGGCATCCGCATCGACATCATGGGACCGCCACTGCTCGATCATTTGCAGCATCCATGGGCTGGCCCTGAAAATCATACTGCCCGCATTTAGTGGCTCACTGGGATTTGTCAGTCGAATTGAACAAGACAATGTCGGGAGCACGCCTACCAATCTCTAGTCAAGATCATGTGGATGTCTTCGCGCTTCTTGCCCTCTCGTTCACCATATTCCAAGCTACGCTCGACGAAGTCTTCAAGTGTCACTGAGGAATTCATGATGAGAGTGTCGAGATCGAGCATCCATACCCACTCATAGCTTTTCTCGCCGACTAGAGTGCGCTGGATGGTATCTCTGGTGATGTTGAGCTTGTCCCAGCTCTTGCCGTAACCAGGATTCGGCTCGAAGTCCCAGACCATGTCATAATTGTGCTTCGAGGCATATCCTGCAGGACAAACGACACTGTCAGTGCACGAGACATATAAGTTGAGTGAGTAGACTGACTGTGTTTATTGCTGATTGTGATATAGTCATAGCTCGTTGGAGATGAGGCCATGCTCATGATGGCGTATCTTGCTGCGCCATTTCCTTCAGCCACCACCGCAGCGGGCGGCGATGCAGTTGTCGCAAGCGAATCTTCCAAGTGAAATTCAATATCGGATGTGCCGCGTGCAGATACCTCTCGGTAAAGCAAGAACACCCAGGACAGAAGCAATAAACTGGTCAATACACGCTGCCTGTCGAGTACAATGCCATAGATCATGACCTTTTGAAGCCGACCTTTTCAGCAATTGCACCAGCAAGACCGAAGCAGGAAGGCAAATCTCAGGGCGCGGACACATTGGGGCTGTAGTTGAGCACACACGAGACGCGAGCATCTCGGGCGAGACCTATGCGCCAGCAGGATTCGGATCTCGCATGACTCCTTGCTATGCGCCACATGGCGCTTGCTTCCACGGCTGTTGGCCAGTGATGCGACTTATCACAGCGCATCAAGTATACCGCGGAAAAGCTACACACTAGCTGAGATCACATCGACATTACGTGCTTAACTGGCTTCGATGCGGAGAGCTGTTTGCATCACATTTTGCCGTCCTTGTTGGAGGCGCCACACGGGCAACAGCTTTCGATGCTGTATGTATCTCTGAGTACAAGAACTCGCTCGGCACAAGGTCTCGGGGCGTATGCAAAATCAGCGCAGGGACACACTTCGCCTATGAGGAGGTGAGTCTCATTCCCATCAATTCGATCAGAGTTCAGCGGTGCCAGCGTGCAAAGCATACCAAACCTTGCGCCTCAGAAACCATGTGCTGCTAAGGTGCAAGGCACAGCTCGCCTGGATGTTGCCAAGCAGAGCCAGAACACTCTCCACGTGGCATGTGAAACAGGATTTACCACGTTAGCGCTTAGCGTTCCGAGGCCTCGGTTGCACTTCCGTCGTCACAGTTTCGATATGCAAACTTGAAGGTCTTCCACAATTGCAGTCAAGATGCATTCTTTCGCTCTCACATTCGGGCATCTCTATGCGTGAGGTTTTGAGAAATGCCTCACTTTTCACGCCTCGAGGAAGCGTCAGAAAGGACCCTCGCTCCCAAGTGCCCGGCATCGTATACTTGACTTTCCGCGATCCGAAACTACTTGGCCAGACTGCATGTGGCTTGCTTCGCGCGCAATGTCCGACGTCCAGAAAGAGCTCTGCCTGTCCGGGCTCAACGCCACAAGCTTGTCTTTTCGCGGTCTCCGTGTTGTCTACTTCACCTTTTCAGCTGGGCTACCACAGTTAGCTGTCATGAGTGGCTTTCGGGCGCAACTAAAGCCACGTGCACGCGACATGGCGACAAATTATGTGGAAGCCATAGGGGTACATATAGGTATGCACTGAGGCTTCCTCTCAGCGTGCAGCAGAGAACCAACAAGACATTTCTTCCAACACTCGCTCGTATATTCAAGTCTTGCCACTAGACAACTCGCACCGACAAGATGAAGTTCCTCTCTGCTCTCGCTGCCGGCCTCTTCGCCGCTACAGTCACTTCTCTTGCCATCCCAGACCCAGAAGCCGTGCCAGAAGCTCTCCCTGAGGCCGACCCAGAAGCTGTTCCCGCGGCTTTTGCGTCCCTCACAGATGTCCAGATCATCAAGTATACCGTGAAGGACTGGTATGCGGACACCGCAATCGTATCAACATTCCTCGACAATATTGCAAAGAAGAATTTCCGTTCGGACGCCGAGTTCACTAAAGCCGCCAAACTTGCGTGGCTTGCTGAGTACTCGTCAACTGCTCCTACTTGGGGCAACAAGGCTGTCTTGGACTCATACCTCGCGGGAAAGAATGGTAGCAATGGCAGCAACGGCAGCAATGGAACTGAGCAGGGTAATGGTACATGGTGAGCACAGTCTATCGTCACAACTCGACACCAGCAGCTGATAATCGAAACCAGGACCGGCGAGGGATCATACGGCCAGAATGTCAAGGACCGCCTAGAAGAGCTCAAGAACAAGAAGTGGAGAAGAGACTGCAAGACCATTCAGCAGATCGCGCAAGAGATCAACGATGATCGCTGCGAGTACGTCTTGCCTGCTATTGATGGTTATTTCCAACAGGCTTCGAACCTTGTGGCTTCGTACAACCCCAGCAAACCAGATTACTCCATCCGAAGCATTCGTGCTGTTCGTGCGAAGGCTTGCGGCGCTACGAGGTATGCTCGTGATGTGGAGGATGAGTTGGTCATGGATCTCGAGGAGTAGAATTTGCAGCATGAGCGAAAATGTTTGGCATTTACATAGCATGGGGCGCTGCATGGCATATTGTTCACATATATACACGTAGATGAGACGATGAGATGAGAACGAATTTAATGAAGACATCGATTGGATTCATGGTCGTGATGAAGTCTCATGGACTTCTTTCTCAATGATACATGGCAAGTGTTCTTGCAAGCACCTGTACGCATTCAAGCCACTCGAGTTCATCGCGTCAAATGCTGGCAGCCTATGTGGCCGCAAATCTCCACTAAGCACCGATCATCTCTCTGAGTGATGATCATCGTCATCGCAGATTGGCAGGTCAGAGAGACTTTCCCGTCCCGCGTGCAAGAGCTGAAGTCCATTACCTCACTTGCCCTTTCCTCCACCACAACCTCCCTTTCCACTGCAGCACTTTCCATCGCAGTTCTTGTCACCGCAGTGACACTTGCCACCGCAACAGCCATCGCCGCCTCCGAACTGCTCCTCGTGAACGTCGACCTGATCTCCGTCCTCCAACTCGTTCTGTGTCTCAAGTCAGCTTGGCTGTGAACCCAGTAGAAGTGATTCGACTCACATCTTCCACAGTGCCATCGGTAATGCGATGACCGTCAATGAGGAAGCGCAGTTGGTTGCGAGGACGCTCCATCTTGGCGCTGAAGGCATCCTGACAGGCAGTCAGTGAGAATGCTGGTAAAATGGGTGGGTGTGAACAGATGGCTCACCATGGCCTTGATGATGCTGGTGGTCTTCTTCAATTTGAAGGCCTGCTCGAAGCCGCGGTTGTGACGGAAGGTGATTTGCAGCTGGACTGGTGCCTCAGCTGGGGCGGGAGCTTCGCTGTCGTTGCGGCCGGGTGGAGATGGAGTGCCGTCGCTGTTGTTGCTCTCAAATGGGACGAACATGGTGTCGGAAGTGGAGTGGGTGACTGAAGAGTGTTGGTGTGTGTGCTTTGGTGCAGATTGATGATGATTGTGGAAGAAGAAGAGGTTTCGCAGAAGCTGGAGTCAAGTTATGATTGGTATCAGCTGTGCCGTTGTAAGTGAAGTCACGGAAGTTGCATGTGAACGTGCGGCACAGGCAGGAGCATGTGAGGCTTGCACAATTTGTGTGGACAGCCAATGATCACTGTGATTAGACACCTCATTCCTTCTATTCACCTACAATCTTCACAGTAGCCACCTGCAGCCTTTTGGTTCACTTGTCCTTGAACGAGCTCGTGACTCGTCGCACCTCTCTGAAAGTCTATGCTCTCCCTTCCGCTTGTCCATCATTGACAGCATTCCAAGCACTCAAAGGATCAGCCCAAATCTCCCAATGTCCGATCTTCCCGTCCTGATCAAACTCCGAAAACTTCCAAATAAACGTCTCCTTCCACGACTTGCCAGTTTTCACAGACTTGAACTCTCCTCCTCCTTGCACGAACACCAATCCACTCCCTTTGACATGTCCATTATCCTGGTGTTCATCTTCAGTCTCTCTGAACGCATCTACTTGCACAGCGAACTGATGCGAAGCAGGAGCGGGGTCCGGCTTCATGCTCAAGACTTCAGATAAAGTCTTGAAGTACCCCACAAATTCAGCTGAGCCAGAGTACGTCTTTGCTAAGAACGGAAGGCGAGTGCGTGCCCATTCTGGACCATGCTCCGTAATCTTTGGTGAAGATGTGAAGAACTTGCTTCGAAGTTCTTCTGGAGATGGTGGGGCTTCTAGTGCTTTCGCAAAGCCGTGGCAGGTGGCTTTGAGTTTGCTGGCGCGATCTGTGGTCGGTGGCAGGACGACTGGTTGGAGTGACTTTGGGGAATCCATTTTGGGTTCGAGTATGCTGATAGCTTTGCCTTCAAGGTGTTTGGACTTGCTACACAGGTCAATACAGTGAGGATGTCGGGAGATGTTTTAAGCGAATTGATGTCATGCTGAAGTCAGAAGTCGTTCCAATCCCTGCTCTTTGCTCGTACCACTCGTGCATGTTGGCATTGGCACAATGCGAACAGCTCCTCCTGCTGTAGCAGCGGGAAATTCGATGATTGGTGCCAACGCCTCGAATAAACGCAATCTACTGCACCTTCTTCACTCTCGCTTGCTCTCCGGACATGCTTCCGAACAACCCTGCAACCGTCGCCCATCGATTCACATGCAGGAATGCGCTCACGCCCACATTTCCCCAGGTCATGTCGTTCCACTCAGCGAAGTTCCAGAAATATGCCGGGCCCACAGCTGCGTAGACAGCATAGATGTGGCCAATGTCTGCAAATGCGACCGCGATGAGATACCACTTGGCGATCTCAGGATGTTTTGTCCAGCAGCAAATGATAGCCATGGCTCCCAGAAGAAGCAGGACATTGCCCATTTGCAAGGTTAAAGCTTGCGCTTGTGGAGTGAAGTCCGCCGATCCAATCTCATGGTTCGGAGCTTGGCTCGCGAAGAAAGTGAACCCGTCGGTTATGGCAGTGATGTATGCCCATACTCTATTGTAGCAATCTCAGTGCCGTGTTCTTGTTTGCGGTTGAATGAATCAAAGTATACGTACAGCGCAAAAGGTTCCAGCACGCCGAACAGGACTAAAGGCCATGAAGGCAAGCATGAGTAAGACATCTTTGCTCTGTTATTGTGTCACAAGAGACCAACGGATTGAGCAGTAAGTTGCGATGTGCGTGGTTTTGTGTTGGGGAAATGGAGTTGGGAAGGAGAGCTGAGCTGAGATGCGAGTTTCGGCTTCGCAGGATCTTATTGGTGGAGTCTCATTGGGCCAACACTCGAGGGAATGATTTGACGAGACTGATCACCGCATGCCTGTTTTGTCACATCAACGATATTCGACATCAGTGTGAGACACTGGATTGCACAGTGCAATTGTTCCGGAGGCCTGGCTGATGCAACAGCCCTGTGTCCGCGAATGAAGATATGCTTCCTTGTGCACAGACATTAATCCTTGGTGATGGCGACTTCGATGATGTCCTCACGCAGTCCAGGCCAATTATTCCTCTTGACAAACCACCAACCAACGGCAATGAGTACCACAGCAGCCAGAATCGGGCTGCTGTAGTTGAAGTTCGCCCCAGTGATCGGCATGGTGGTTGGAAAAGGCAGCCAGATGATGGCGTAGGCGGTGTATATCAACGCGAATGCATTGACTGCCGGACCGAGACGTCCCATCGTCCATGGTCCCATTTGTGGCGGACTCGACCCGAATCGTCGCAAGAGCATCATGAGGATGGCGATGAGATAGCTTATGTACATCGCCAGCGTACTCAACGAGATGAACACCTGTAGTGCGACGCTGCTGCCGATGTTGACGAGCGACAGAAGCACCACAATGACTACCGAAAGTAGTACAGCTCGTGCGGGCACACGTTTGACAGAATCAACCTAGCGGATATTAGAGAATCTCCTTGTATGTGTATACCAACATGATCTTACGTATGCAAGTACTTTTGGCAGAGCACCATCTCTGGCCCAAGACCAGCTTAGACGCGACATGGAGGCCACATTGACGATCATGGCACAGATGGAGATCACTACCAACAAGGAGCCCATCGCGGTGGCACCACGAGCCGACCCTGTGGCGTTGAGCATCACAGCAAGCATGGGCTGCGGATAATCGAGTGCGTCGTCGGGATTTCCCATGGTGAAGAGAATGACCAGAATGAAGAGCCAAGCCATCGCTCCATTGATGAGAATAGTCATGACCATCACGGATGGCACGGTCCTGGCTGGTTTCCGTACCTCCTCTGCAAGATGGACTGCAGAATCAAATCCTGATACTTGTTTAGCATGAACGAGGGCAGAGCCACCAGGAAACGCCCACTTACCAACGAAACACCAAACTGAAGTCTGTAAGCCTAGATTCCAGCTGACAAAATCATTGGTCCAGCCGGAAGTGAGTGCAGAGTCGACCCTGCTGAAAAAGACGAAGTCGGCATTGTGCTTAGGACCCAAAGCCAGCAGTACAATGCTGAATACCACAAACATGGAGACATGGAGACAGCCTGCCACAGTCTCTATCCAGGGCACGAGCTTGCCGAACTTGTACAGATTTATGCTTGTCGTGAGGAGCAGCGCCGCCCAGATCATCAGTGTGCTATGCCACAGCTTGGCCTCGTAGTTTGGAAAATTCAGCTGAACAAGACTAGTGATCCACTGTGGACTATCAGCGGGGGGAAGTCTTGGACCAGCCTCTGCGCAGTCAGACGCGATGCAGCCAGTAACTCACATAAGCCGTTGAATTGCCAATTCCCATTGTCATTGAGAGCCAACCGGCCCAGGTAATCCATCCTTGCATCCAAGTTGCGAAGCGTCTTATTTTCAGCGGTGCCAGAGCATATGTCCAGTGATACATTGCCCCAGAGATGGGCTGAACGGACGCCATTTCTGCCAATGAAGCAGCTTGTGCCATAGCGCCGGCCCATACGAGCAAAAAACCCCAAACAAGTGTCTGCGGACCGCCATTGTAGAAGACCGTGTATAGATTGCCGGCAACGGCCTCCCAGCTACTCATGAAGGTGATACTGAGAGCGAAGAACTGGATCGTGTTGAACACACGCTCGACGCGGGTCTGGGCGATAACGTCGCTATCGCGGCTGAAGCTTTCCTCAGCGTCCGAGGAAGCGACGTGTGCCTCCTTATCGCGTGAGAATTGCCGCGCCATTGGAGTAGTAAACAGGCGAGTTCACCTTCAGATGCATGCCGGGACATCGAGAGCTTGCGGAGCGCGTGGTACTTATCTTGCGAAGCAGATCTTCAATGCAGGGCAGGCCAAGGCGGCGGTATTGTGCAACGTCGAAAAGAAATACATTGCCACGGCGCCCGCTAGATCCTGCGGATGCACGTTTGTGTCTTCAAATGGAGGGAAGATTGCAGATCTCCGAGCGCTATTGATGCATCTCCAAGCAATGCCTCTTTCGGCAGCCATCGCGAGGGAACATGTCGGCGATCATCGGCAGATGGATGGAGACATGCAATATCTGCTTGGCCGCTGATAGGACGAGACATATGGGACAGATGGAGATGGTTGTACCCACGTAGGACAGAGTGTGAAGTGCGGTGGGCAAGAGAAAGGGAGAGAAAGACTGCCAAGGCGGAGACGAATTCGGTCCCGAGTCCCGACACAACATCCGACTTCACTTCACTTCCTCCTCCCTATAACGTTCACGGCCAAGTTTTCCATCGCAACTCTCACATCTCAGCGCATCGCCCCTCAAGATACAAAGTATCTAAATCCCAAATTCGACGCGGAGAAGATGCAAATCCGACGCAAATCGTTTGCTGCAGGACGCAAGAACAGAAGGCCACCTTCCACGCTGAAAATATGCCTGCTGAGAAGGTCGATTGCAGTCTCATCTCAAGTTGCGGCACTACTGCGCGGATAAGATTGAGGGCGTTGGTATTCTGCGTTGGCTACGCTGGCTGCACTCATACTTGATGTCTGAAGACTGTCGGCTCTCCAAACGCGATGTTCGCGGACTGCTCCATGAATACAGGTGCTCCGGCCCTGAGCTCACAGTTGCACACAGGCTCGAAGACCCTTCCGATGGATGGCTTACCCTTTCCATCAATCGTAGCATGCAAGGTTTCCTCGTAGCAAGTGAGGGGACCAATGTGGTTGTTGTTGCCTCAACTTCATGTGAAGCTCCGCCGTTTTTCTGCGCACATGCAGCAAAATCTCTTAGCGCGCATATGAGCTTCAACTCAAACCCGCGAATCACCCCAACTGGCCAATGCGATGACTCCGAGTCAGCTACACGGACCACCTAGCGATTGTGCAAGCTCATGTGTAACCACAGCTGACAGCTTCTCTATTGTCCCTGCCGGTTTGCTTCACGCCTCGACAATCCCCGGCCAATGAGGGCTGGACCTTCACTTGTCAGTCACGCTGATACCATTGTCACGAGGGCTCTTATTGTCAGAGTGGGTCGCGGGTGAATTAGCGCTGTCATGCGCGCTGCCTCTACTTGCACCTCTTCTACAACCTCTTCCACCTCTTCTTTCTTCCCACAGATCCTCTCACCAAAGGAGGTTGCATCTCGACTACCTCCACTACACTTCCCCCTTTACATTCCTTCCAACCACTTGTCCATCCACCTCTGCCATTTCTCAAGTTACTCACGGCAGAGTCGAAGTCGTTCATCATGGCGCTGAGCGGTCGCGCTTTGACGCCTCCGCGCGCTGGACGATGCTGCTTTGGCGCAATCGGTGATGAGATCAAGGCATCACCCAACGACTACATCACTGATGATGAATCCGACGGCGGGTCAGTTGAGATCCGCAAACTGCAACGAACGGCAACACTGACACACGCGCAGAGTCTTGCTGGCAAGTCCGTCCGTGAGCAACAGCAGCGCGGAGAGTCTGCGAGAACTGGTCGAAGGCTCTGAGGCGCTGGTCGAAGAGAGCCCGCGTGCCGCCCGCCTGCTCGCAGCAAACAAGAACCATTTCTTCTTTGAGGACCCAGCCACGCGCGGCTCACCAGGCGCTCGTCACAGTGGTCCATTTGATTCCGGTTACTTCACCGCCATGCTCTCGCCTAGCCAGAGCCCTCGCCCCGAAAAGTCTGTCCGTGAAGACGTCGGTTCTCCAACGCCCACGACATCTTTCAAAAACAACTCTCCCCAAAAGTTTGTTCATCTCCGCACCAACTCGAATGCATCGTCTTTCAGCAATTTCAGCAACGCATCGTTTACCAGCTCCAACTTCGACCAAAAATCGTACAAGGAGCTACTGAACAATATCAACGACAAAATCAACCTCGTTACCCGTCAATACGTCGGCTTCGAGCCGGACAGCTACACCACTCCTGAGCAGGTAGAGGCCTTCATCGACCTCACCGCCCGCCATGTCAACTACCGCAAGGTTGCGATCAACTTGATTCAGCATGGCCACGCCTATCTGCACTCATCGCTGGTCCATGGCATGATCTGGCGCCTCGTCAACGACCTGATCTTCGACATTCCCGTCCTCGACCAAGCATACTCTCGCTACGCTCCAGAGTTCTTGCACGCCTGGAAGGCTGATGTTGGGTGTTGCACCATCCAGGCCGATGACTGGTCCATCAAGGGCCCTCTCATGGAAGCTCGCATCGCTGCAGCACGCCGCGTCATCGAGACCACCCCGAAGTTCAATGACTTCATCAAGGAGTTCGCCGCGAAGACGAACGACCAGATCGTCGACAAGCTCAGCCTCGCTTGGCGCACCGGTGCAGAGTCGCGCGCCCGCACTGAACTTCTCGACCCAATCGAGAAACT
The DNA here is from genome assembly GCA_005356885.1 of Cercospora cf. flagellaris. Lineage (NCBI taxonomy): Eukaryota > Fungi > Ascomycota > Dothideomycetes > Mycosphaerellales > Mycosphaerellaceae > Cercospora > Cercospora cf. flagellaris. Next base: position 2,344,853 of record RJLU01000005.1, on the reverse strand, counting down.
CGTCCGCATCGTCGTGCGCATGCGCGCAGAGATGAAGGCCTTCGAATTCAAGTTCTACGAGTACGCCTGCAAAGGCTCAGTCAACTCCATGGTCCTTCTCCCAGAAATGCCTGGCATGGTACCTCCACACCCAGCCGATGATGAAGACCATTTCGTCATTTGCACCAAGACTCCGCAAGTCTTCGAGAAAGACTACCGCCCAGAGAGCAAATGCAAGGAGTGCATCTACAAGGCTGAGGTCCTTGCCCGCGAGAAGCATCCCGGCTACCTCGACGGCCTTGGCGATCGGTACAGACGCTTCGACGGCCGCGCTCGTGCTCGCACTCGCCCTGCGCGCCAACACAACCACAACGGCGGCAACAACCGCAAATACACTGTCTAGATACAGCTGTACGTTCCATCACATCTACTTAACGACACTTCACCGACTGCACATCACTACAACGCAACACCCGCGTTACGCATCGCCAGTCTCGACACCGAAGTTCCACATGCGACCTTCCACCGTCATCGACTGCAACGCACGATCACATTCCTTTTGGCTTTTTTTTCTTCTGACTGCATGACATCAAAAGCCAGAGAGTTTTGAGAGATTTTCTTGGACGCGAGTTTATTTGAGCGAGATTGCATTTTGAGAACGACATACCACTTCGACACAAACATGATGGGCGGCTACTACTACTGCGGCGGCTTATTGGTGTCAAGGGAGGGTTTTTTCCATACATGAGACATGACTTTTACTGCTTACTTACTGTTTTGAGAAGACAGAAGCTTCTTCGCGTATCACAAAAAGCTGTGTACTTGTAGCCCTAGCTTTTGAATGAATGATTTGAAAACCCCACTCGCTGCGTATTGAACTTTTTCTCATCAAGTATTCCAGAACGTATCACGCAGCGGCCAGCATAATCGTGGCTACCTCTGAATGCAACTACCTCTGAGTGCAACCGTAGGTCGCTAAGCCAACCAGCAAAGCTCGTAATGGATCAAGAGCCAATCTGGTTAGGAGCTTGCACTCGAAGCATTTCACAACGTATCCCGCACTGGCCAGCATAAACGTGGCTACCTCTCTGCATGCAACTGCCTCGGAGTGCAGCCGCAGGTCGCTAAGCCAACTAGCAAAGCTCTTCATATATCGAGAGCCAATCTGATGAGGCGCATGCACTCAACGCATTTCAGAACGTATCCCGCACCGGCCAGCATTATCGTGTATACCTCTGGATACAACTACCTCTGAGTGCAACCGCAGGCCGCTAAGCCAACCAGCAAAGCCCTTCATGGATCGAGAGCCAATCTGGTGAAACGCTTGCACTCAGAGGTCGTTGGATTTGTAAGCAGCGCATCCGCTCCCACCACCTCCTCAGATCAAAGACACTCTACTCCTCACCACCGAACCTTCATCGAATGCATAAACAATGACTTCAGCTACTTTGTAGTCATGTAGTTTGTCAGCTTCGGCGCTCGGAAAGGCCCAGACCCTCGCAATGCTTTCGAACGAACATTGTACTCTATCCACGTACTGGCACAGCTCTCACGAGATCCGCCGCGTCTACTAGGTTTGTCTCCCGCCCCGCCGACCACTTCACTTGACCAGGAGCCGGGTGCCAGGAACCATCTTTCGGCCATCGGCCCGTATTACGATGCTTGCAAGCCAATCCCAGCTAGACATGGGCCAGTTGTGAACTCTGAATTACCTGTTCCTGTTCGTCAGTTCTCTCTAGTGTCTTACGATGTCAGCTCGTCCGAGGCAAGTGAATGTGATGAGGTGGCATTATCGTAGCAAGTAGAACGAGCTATCGTTCGTGGCATGCGGCCGTAGTGGTTGAAGTGGTATGTCTTAACCAGTCATCAAATTGAGGCGCAGCTTTTGCTGGAACTCGTCAAACTTCTGCTTGACACGTCGCTAGTTAGGCGGGACATGACACGACATTCCTTTTCGCCACGTGCCACGGAAATGTACAGGTTTCAGCCCTGGTTGGCATGCTTGTGCATCTTTCTCAAGGAGATGCTCGTGGTTCCAGAGTCTAGACGTGAAGTCTGCTTCGGAGGAAAAGAAGGCCGATCGAAAGGAAGGATGGGACAAAGAAGGAGCCGCAACGCCGTTTGATGGCGCGCTAGATGGGCCACGAGGCGAGTCCTGACATCACCATTTCCTGCATGTTGAGATCTCGCCTCGCTGGCTCCGGTTTCGTTGTCTACAGGACAACGCAGTACATTCGTGGTCCAGTGGGAGGTACAGCCCATGAAGAACTAGACCGCGCAAGGATACGAAATGTCAGTATTCGGAAAGTGTGAAAGTAGAATCTTGTGCTCGGGTTGGTTGTGGCACGAAAGCAAACGAAAGCCGGTTGGAAGCTTGTTCCTTGCCGAAGTTTGATGCGATCTCCGATCATTTGTACACAACACCAACCCTAAAAGCCGGGCCTTGTTCTGCACACACACTCGCAGAGTCTTGGGGTCATCGTTTCGTACATACAGCAGCCTTCTTCTCTCTTTCTTTTCTATTGTCTGTTTCTTAGTATGCTGAAGCCGCGACGACAGGGGCTTTTCTTAAACTACTGCCCGTTGTGGTCCCCGTCGCGTAACCGCGGCGATTGATTGCATCACCCCTCGATAATCGACCCGAGACATGCGATAAGCCCTGGTTTGGACACTACTACTTGCCTACCGGACGGATCTCCTACGGGTGTAATTTGTCGACGCGTCACCTTTACATTCTGGTCAATGTAAACGCATTCACGGCCTCTTCGAAAGGCTGTCAAGTTTGCCCACGACTGGGACAGGAAGAATAGTTGGAGCCTTGAAAGGGGTGGGAGGTACAGATACACAATGGATACCAGCGAGACGGCGATCGAAGCCGAAGTGCGATTAGCCGCAGAAGCGACTGCGAGAGAACAACAACGACGAGATACCGAACGAGCGCAGGTCGCTTCGAAACTGGCCAAAGGAGGCGTCACGACGCGACACGAGGAGTTCGGCGATGAGCGAGAACCACTTCTACCCGGACGGAGAGGATCAGAAAGAGAAGATGGAGAACAAGAAGGGGACCGAAGGCCCTCGTGGCCTGGGAGTATAGACTTCGAACATTTACCATGGTACAGACGACCCTCGATATACTGGGTGCTGGGCCCTTTCTTCATCATGGCATGCGCATTCGGTGGCATCATCGCGCCCAAGATGAATTTGATATTGGATCTGGTGTGCAGAGAGTACATCTCGGAACGCAATGCTTCGAATCCTGGCTTCACCCACCTGATACCTGTCGATTTTAACAATATCGAAGGAGGTAACGATCAATGCCAGATTCCTGAAGTTTCGGCTAGGACATCCATGTTCAATCTCTGGGGGTCGCTCATCGCTGGTGTGTTATCAGCGTTTACTGCACCGAAGCTGGGAGTGTTGTCCGATCGATATGGACGCAAGCCGATTTTGGTCATCACAAGTTTGGGTACGATATGTGGCGAGGTCATCACCATCTTTGCCGCAACGTATCCCAATACGTTTCCTGTGCCACTTTTGTTGCTCAGCTACGCATTTGATGGGTTGACGGGATCCTTCATCGTGGCAATGTCGATCGCGAACGCATATGCAACAGATTGCACTCCGCCAAACATGAGGAACGTGGCTTTTGGATATTTCCACGCTTCGCTATTCACAGGCATTGCGGTGGGCCCAATAATCGCGGGGTACATTGTGAAGTGGACTGGTAAAATTGTCACCGTGTTCTGGATCCTTGGAGCGGTGCACGTCGCTTTCATGCTCTTTGTCGGCTTCGTTGTGCCGGAGTCGCTATCAGAGAAGCGGAAGGCGATCGCTCAGGAAAAACATGAGTTGTTGCAAGCAGAGAAGGACCCGAATCGAGACTGGATCAACAACCTTCGATCCTTCAACATTCTGGAGCCACTGAAGATCTTGCGGCCAAAAGGTCCTGGCAGCAGTAAAGCTCTGCGACGGAATCTCCTCGTTCTGGCTGCGGTTGACACGATCGTGTTTGGAGTGGCAATGGGCAGCATGGCGGTGGTTTTGATCTACATGCGCCAGCAGTTCGGGTGGCAGACATTCGAGTCTGGCAAATTTATGACCATCGTCAACAGCACCAGGGTTTTCTGCTTGCTTGTAATTCTGCCGGGATTGACACGTATCGTGCGCGGCAAAGCAAGTTCGCGCAAAACAAAGAATACTGGCGCAGATATGTTCGACCTAACCATCATCCGAGTGGCCATTTTCATCGACTCCATGGGTTTCCTAGGCTATACTTTGGCTCGCCAAGGTTCGGCGTTCATTCTTTCCGGAGTCGTAGCATCTTTTGGAGGAATTGGATCACCGACGTTGCAGTCCGCATTGACGAAGCATGTTCCTGCAGATCGTACAGGACAGCTTCTTGGCGCAATCGGGCTTTTGCACGCATTAGCCAGAGTTGTCTCTCCGGCTGTTTTCAGTGCAATCTTTGCGGCCACAGTCGGCAAGTTCAACCAGGCGGTTTTCGTGTGTCTTTGTGCTACTTTTGGGCTGGCATTCATTGTCAGCTGGTTTATTACGCCTCATGGTAAGATTGGCGTCCAGCCTCCCGCAAAAATTACCATGTGCTGACTGTTTGCGTTTAGTATACTTCGATGAAGACAAAGCCGAGAGAGGCGATGAAGAAGTCGATGAGGATATTAATGATCTAGGGACGGGTGTTGTTGGCAACATCCGAGGGTCTGCCCATGCTGCCGCTGGCAGCTCTTGATGAATAGAACTTGTCTTGTACCGTGCTGGGTGATACAGATACCACGGCGCAAAGCCAGAGCATTGTAAGAACATGTCATGACCAGTAATGATAGCGATAGCATCTTTCTCGCATGTAGACCGTACTGGCCGCTCTTCACAGCGAGCTATATTTCTCCGAAGCATACCCCAGATTCCTGGCAGAACGCACTTGTAGTCATGTCTCAGTCAGTCAGCTCCGCGTGGCACTATCATAGCGTCTTCACTTCTGTAGCAGAGAACTCTCTTCATGTTCGGAGAGAAGGCTTACATCGTAGAGCATTCACTTATAATCGCGGTCCGTGCTCCTACTCGAATCTAGGCCATTTAGCGCTCATCATTTGACGTCGTGAAGCGTGCTGACGACCTCAATGGCTCGTGATATGTGTGATCACTTCACGAACGTGGTCCTGGAATCGAACTGCAGCACTCCGGTTTGACCACCGAAAGCAGCAGCCTCTCACACGAGCCGGCACGGCGTCCTGGGGCAGTTCTTCCTTGCTCGCCACGCTTGCGTTTCAGGTTGCAGCTGCAGCCCTACGGCCAATCACAGCGCGAGACAGCAGCGTCGCACTTGGGTTTGGGGCGCGCCCTCGTGTCCCTTGAAGCAGCGCTCAGGAGGCGGACCAGGAAGAGGCAGACTCTGCGCAAGGGTTGGCCAGTGGGACGAGGGAGAATCGCATCACCACCACCACCACCTAGGACGACGGCGACGCGGTGTTTTGAGCCGCAAGCGAGCGTGCGCTGGTGTGAAGACGACGACGCGCAGTGAAAGTGAGAGGCGCTTTCGGCAGGAAAAAGGTGAAACAGCGCACCCACCCACGCGGCCAAGCTTTCTTCTTCGATCATCCTCCTGCTGCCCCGGAGCGTGCCTTGCTCGCATCGGGATCGACCAGCAGCAGTCGACCACCGCGACTGCACGCACATCTTCCCCATCGCCCTCCACCCACCGCCATCCATCACCACCACCGCCCGCTCCCTCCGCCCGCCCTGGGCTCCGCCGATGTCTGCTTGCTAGCGGAGCACCGAGCAACGTCGCCCTGACAAATTCCCGTCCGCACTGCCACCTACCCTTCGCCAGACGCTGCACCATTGGGCTGCGTCTGTATATTGCAGCATCCAGCCGGCCTAATATTGCACGCCAGCCATCCCTCTCCTCCTCGCACACGCCTATCGATATTGAAACCGGCCGAGTCTCGTCACCACCTCCCATCACACCCGCACCCGCCCAGCGTCATTCTACTCCGTCCCTGTATGACCTGCCGAGCACGCAGGTGAAACAGGAGAGAGTTTGGAACACGCTCTCCACATCGACCGCGCCGCAAGCACGAAAAGAGACGTTGGTTGTACGAGGGCTGTGCTCTGGCAATCGCCTCGTTCTGCATCTGCACATCCTCCGGGCGCCGCAGTGCTGGCAGACCGTGAGCCACCGGAGCAAATTCGACTCCCGGCCAAGCTGGACTTGAATGAAAGAAACGCACAATCATCACGTGTCACGCATCGAGAATCCTAGTGCTACAATCTCGGCGTGATCTCGACGACACACCGCTGACAGACCTGTACATTTGATCGTGGCACAGTCCACCTCACACTCCTTTGACCAGAGGCAGATCTAGAAAGGCTCGGCAGGCACGAAACGTCTTATCCAACCTTATCAATAACTTAATTGATAATGGCTCCCTCGAATCGTCCAGACTACAAACTCAACCTCGAGGGCCTGCCACAACTCAACATGCATCAAACGCGTTCTGCCAACACGTCACAAGGCAATTCGCCGATCGAAGCTCCTGCGGGATCAAGCTTCCGCTATCCTCTAGGCAATGGTCTAGCCGGAGCTGGAAGCCAGGCGGGAACTGGTCGTGCTGGAGCTGGCTCTCCATCCAAGGAATACACGGGGAGTCGCTTGTTTCCGAAACGGTGAGTTGCGTGTCCAGCCTCTTTACAACCAGCCTACCAGACACTGAACAGAATGGGGCTGATCTTTGGCAGTGCACGCGAGATTCAACAACAAGAAGGCTTGACACCGCAAATTTGGGGCCCGCCGACATCTGGCAGTGGCCATTCAACACCTCTACGCGAGACCATCCCAGAGTCTCCAGGCAGTGACAGCTTCCCTGACTTCGACGCCGGGCAAGCCATCGCTGGTAGTCCCAACAATCTCTCCGCATCGTCCTCCACTCGACGCACACGAGCCGGCACGGTGCCATCTCGCTTTCCAGCTATGTCCATGCTCAATGGCTCGCAACCACAGCCGACGATGTCGAAGTCCGGTCAGGTAACACCATCGTCAACCTACGCGAATGGATCACCAGCAATTGGTGAACCATCAATCAACTCTCGAGGCCCGCCAACAAGCAATGCAGCCCTGCTGTCTCGACTGCGAGCTGGGTCGATGCCACAACGCCCGGGACTGCTCGGCAATAATCCGTTTGGCAATTCACTCTTTGCGAGCAGTTGGATGGCTGGACGAGAAAGAGCGAGCACACTTCAGAGCATAAGATCCTCCGATGGTCCATCATCGCCCATTGCCTCGCCTGCTGATGGCGACGTCCGGACACTTGACTATCTGGGTCTGGTCGATACACCGCAACAGGGCAGGAACAGCTTGTCTCAGGCGAACATGGACATGCTGATGAACCAGCAACGCCAGAATGGGGTGACAATCGCTGATCTGGCAGCCTTGAATGCATTCAACAACAAGAACACTGCAAACCGCTTCCGATCCTACTCGGTCAACGCAAAGGAGAAGTACGCCAATGGAGATCAAGACGAGATGGACGATTACGGGATCATGGAGCAGCAAATGTATGGTAACGGAGCCATCACACCTTCGACTGATGACGCTGCTGCTGCTGCCGCTGCGATCCACGAGGCAGTTCGTCAGCACAATCTCGAAGTCCAGGCCTTCGCCAACTACGCAAGCGCCAATAGGCCAAGAGCTCGCACTGCCGGCGTCCTGGACTCTCCTTCGTCAAGGGTACTTCGCAATTACATGCCAACGCCATCACGACTGGACAATAGCATTAGCGCCGCTGATCTGCAAAGCAACGATGGCTCGGACTACGGCAATCTCGCAGCGGCGGTTCATAACATGAACTTGAACAAGAAGGCCTCCTACGATAACGGCCTTGACACTGGCAGCCTGGAATCGCCCACACGGTCTTTGTGGTTGGGCAACATACCTTCTTCTACCACTGTTTCCTCGCTCAACGTCATATTCGGTCAGTTCGGCCCCATCGAATTCGCCAGAGTTTTGACTCACAAGAGCTGTGGATTCGTGAACTTCGAGAACATCCAGAGCGCCATATCTGCAAAGGCAACGTGCAACGGCAAAGAAATCTTCCCGGGATGTGGCCCAGTGAGGATTGGATTTGCCAAAGAGCAGAGTGCTTCCAACACACCTGGAGCCAACGGAGCTTATCCTTCGCCTAGCCCAGATCCATTTGTCTCCAAGAGCCGCAACGATGGATCCGGTGCTGGCACAGGAGCAAACATCAATGCGGAAACTGCTGCTGCAGCCCTCGTCACGCCAGACCTGCTCGAGCTGCGAGAGGAGATTGCCGAGATCGTGCAACAATTCGGAGCGTCACCAGAGGAGCAGGCGCGCAATGACCAAAGCCTTGAGCATGCGATGAGCTACAATGCATTCCTCCCGGAGATCCCACCAATTCCAGAGCCCAGCCATAATCGCGTGCACGACGCTCCGCGTTTGCGTGAGATTAGGAAGCGAATTGACAACAACTCCATCTCGCCAATGGAAATCGAAACCATCGCCATGGACATGCTCCCGGAGATTGCCGAGTTATCGTCCGACTATCTCGGAAACACTGTCGTACAAAAACTGTTTGAAAACTGTTCCGAAGAGACGAAGGAGGCAATGCTGACCCAGATTGCACCGCATTTGGCTGAGATTGGTGTCCACAAGAACGGCACTTGGGCAGCTCAGAAGATCATCGACGTTGCGAGGACCCCTGCTCAGATGAACCTCATCGTGGAAGCTCTCAAGCCTCACGGAGTCAACTTGTTCCTCGATCAGTATGGCAACTATGTCATGCAGTGTTGCTTGCGATTCCAGTCGCCTTCGAACAACTTCATCTTCGACACGATGCTGAGTAAGCTCTGGGACGTTGCGCAAGGACGCTTCGGAGCTCGGGCGATGCGTGCCTGTCTGGAAAGCCACTTCGCTACTCATGACCAGAAGAGGCTGATGGCCGCTGCCATTGCGTTACACAGTGTGCAGCTTGCCACCAATTCGAACGGCGCGCTGCTGCTGACCTGGTTCCTCGACACTTGCACGTACGCAAATCGTCGATCGGTCTTGGCACCACGCATAATTCCTCACCTTGTGCATCTGTGCACCCACAAAGTTGCCTATCTCACCGTCCTCAAAATCATCAACCAGCGCAACGAAGCAGACGCGCGCGACAGTATCCTCCGAGCCTTGTTCCTCGAAGATCAGACGCTGTACGATGTCATTTCCGACCAAGCTTGTGGAGCCACATTTGTCTTCAAGGTGCTCACTACTCCTTTCTTGGACGATTCTATGCGTCCACAATGCATCGAGAATGTCCGCAACGTACTCGTCCGTCTTAAGGCTCAACCATCTCAAGGCTATAAGAGGTTGATGGATGAGGTCGGCATGTCCACACGGCACGGCGGTACTCCAGTCAGTCATGACAGCCGTTCGCATTCAAGATCTCGCCCAGCAAATGGCCATGGTCCACATCTCGACACTCAGAACAACTTCGCGCGCGGTCCCTACGGCACTCCCCAGCACATGGACCCGAACATGGGTGCCGGGCTGCAACGCACGATCAGTATGGAGTCAAATGGCTTTGACCCTTATGCACAGCAGTACACGCACAGCCCTGCCATTTCGAACGCAGGGGTCAGTCCTATCAATATGCAGTATCAACAAGCCATGATGGCACAAGGTGGCATGGGTCGTGCTCCCGGCTTCTACAACACCCCAGCTGGCATGAGCCCTTATGGACCTGCGTCTCCCGCGCCACAGATGGTTGATCCGTACCGGCAGAATATGGGTGGAGTGCCTCCTGGTATGGGTATGCAGACCGGCTTCCAGCCACAAGGATTTGGCAATCAAATGCTCGGCATGCCAGGCACTGTCAATGGATATGGATATATGCCTCAGCAGCAATACTATTCACAAGGACAGATGCCACAGCAAAGTCCCATGAACGGCAACGGCAGACGAGGCCGAGGCCGGAACAACGCAAATGGTAACGGCTACGGCCAGTGATCTGGCGCTTCGGCATTCACCTGACATGGAGATCAAGTTTGACATTCGTCGCAATGTACAATTATCAGCCACTTTTACAGCAGGCTAACGGCCAAGTTCTTTTGTTTGCATCCGATGCACATTGCGCTACGAAGTGGAAGGAGTTGTGTTGGCGCTCCTGGGTGAGCGCAGTGCGCGTCCCTGAATGAAGAAAGTTTTCAATGACATATGGTGTCTTTCTGGCGGGCACAGGGCACAACTCAGGTGCATAAATCCTCAAATCTCTGCATCGCCGCCTGTTTGCTTGCTTCCGCAAGGTCCAGCTGCTTCATGGCCCCCTCGCTTGGCGACAGAGCTGCACGCCAAGACATCACGAGCACACGTTGGCATTTGTTTTTACGTATCGTTCGACGCCTTGAGGAGGAGGAAACAACCCCTCTTTAACGACTTTGAAGACGGAAAGACCTCGAGCGAAACCAAAACCCTTTTGTTGCATGCTTTTTGTGTGTGTATGTCTAGTCATTATTCTTTGTTTTTGTTGTGTATGGTGCTGGAAGGTGTCTGAGGATTGAGGTCCTGCTGGGTGTCTGGGTTTCTCTTGGAGTCAGACGTGTGATGTTGGGGCTACTGGAAGCATTTTCAAAATAGGAAAAGAGCATGGGAAAGATGGCGCGCACAAGGGCAAGAAAATGGGAAAGAGATTTTTTTTTTTGGAGGGACCACTACCACCTATTTTTCTTTTCATACTTGTGTTTTATTCCTGTGAATGAAGATGAGATGGCACGAGAACTCTTTTTTTTTTCATTCTTTCGTTTCGGCGTCAAGGCTCTCTTGTTGTGGCGATGGGTGGGGCGAGGTTCAAGCTGAGTGAAGTGCGTACAGATTTGCAGACGAGGCTTTGTTGCTCGCAGTCGCAGACGATGTTTCTTGTGAACCCCCTTTGATTGTTGATGACTCTACTGCGTTCGACAGGACCCTTCGTTCTCTATCTGTCGAAGCGGTGATTGTGGTTGCGTCCAATGTGGTGTAGGTTCAGCTTTATGAGGAAGGAACATTGGAGAGGAGAGAGGACGTGAAGTCGTATTTAGCTTTTTGCACGAGCGGTACTTTTATCCTACTGTGGGAATGCGTGATCTTACGGGAAAGGCACGGATTTCGAAGGCAGCAGATAAATAATCACCACAGTGTGCGAATGTGCGAGAAGTTTCTTTCAAAGACAGTTGAAGTCGTTTGATACTGATACTAATAGAGTATTTACATTGTCTGCCGAGAAGATACATTTTTGCTGGTTCACTCCATCCATGTGCCTTTCTGCATATCAGATGGATTTTGGCTCCAATTCGTAGACTTCTTGACTGTCATCTTTTGCGTTTCTTCATACGTCGGTGCGTGATTCTTCATACGGGGGAAGTGCGGCGATGCCACTTCATGTAGGTGGAGGGTTCAAGTCCAAGCCTTCCACTGTCAGTTTGAAAGCATCGTTTCTTGAGTAGCTTCCTGCAACATCGAGATCTAGTCTTCCACGCTCGCAGTCTTCGAAATCTGCTTCTTGGATTAGTAGGCCGCCGTCTTCGACTTCCCAGAGAGGTTCTTGGAGGACTTGGCCCATGGGTCCGACGATGCAAGAGCCGCCGCGGCAGACGAACTCTTCGCCGCGAGGATCGCTGGTGTCATTCGCGTCGGCTTTGGCGAGGATGCCAGCGACCGTCTGTTCCTGTTCGGCGGAAGCGTGATCGGAGCCGTTTTCTTCATTGAGAGCTGGGAGCACGAGTTCGTGTTGATCTTCTTTGACGATTGTTGATCTTCGGCGGCCCCGGGCGGGCGAGAGGGAGCCGTTGACGAGAGAGGGTGTCTTCACTGCAGCGGGAGATGCAGGAGTCGCTTGGCCTGTGACCCAGCCGGGGAGGTTCTTTCTCTTTTGACATGAGATGCTGCTGAGGACGAAACAGCGGCCTTCACCTCCGATTGTCCTCATTAGTGGCAGCCAGGTATCACGAGCATCTGCGGTGGGTGCGAGCCTAACAATCAAGATTAATAAATTTGTTCTTCTTCGAATTTGGCGACACTGACCATAAGTTGACGTTCTGGCTGTACAAGCTGTATCGCAGCAACGGCATGAAGTTCTCCCAGCAGATGGCAGCAGCCATGGTCAACTTGACACCTCTGATAGTGGTCGTCACTGCTTTCAGCGTGGATGGACTGCCTTGGCCCCACACCAGTCGTTCTGAGCCCGTTGGCATGACTTTACGTCGCTTGCCGAGGACACCCTTTTCGGGACATACATAGAGCGCGGCACAATACAGCGTGCCGCCGGACTTCTCAACCAGACCTGTCACGATGAAAACACCCGTATCCCGTGCTACTTTCTCCAGGAATTCACGTGTACCGTCGCCTCTATACTCCTTGCCCTCGGCAACGGGAAGCTTGCGCTTGACCCAGTCATCGCCTGCTCCCAGCGGCGTGTCTCCCAAGTCGACGCAGCTGCGGAAGTAGTGCAAGAACTGCTCGCGGCCATCGTCGGTCCGGGAGCCGATGCTGGCGCCGAAGGCTGCGGTGCGCGGATATCCTCCCAGATATGCTTCGGGGAAGAGGACGAGGTCGACCTTCTTCGATGCCGCCAGGCGGGCGGTAGCGGCGAGGGCATCGAGGGTGTCTGGCAGCGACGCGAGCGTGCGAGACTGGGAGACGGCGAGGGTGAGCTTGGTCGGCATGACTCGACTGGTGTGTGCGTTGCGGAAGTTCTGCTGTAGCTAGCCTATGTAGCTCGCTGCAGAGGTGTAGAGCTGCGCCACGTGGGCGCCACAAGCCGTCGGAGCAGGAGCTGCACGCCGCGCCGAGGATCGCAGATCTCCACGCTGCCGACTTCCCGCCCTCTCCCCGCCGTCTTCACCACTGCGACTTTGGGCATCGCCAATCGAGGGATCGGCCCCATCGCACTGTCGCAGCGGCAGCGCGCAGCATTGTTGCAAATACGTGTGTCTCATCGCTACGACGACCGATGCTGGGGATGTGTCGTCACGCCGATGTGCTAAGAGTTCGCGATCGCGTCGACGACGACGGCGGCGGTGGGGGGGGCGGAGGGGAGGGGCAGCTCCTGGCGGGAAGCGCTCGGCGGTTGACCTGGACTGTAGAACTAGTGGGCTGCATGCATCTCCTGCTGCTGGCTGTCTGCAGACGCTCGATGGATTGCCCAGGCCTCCCCGTGCGGCAGCGGAGCCATGCACGCCAGCAACTTGGTTCGCTGCGTTGCTTCTGCTGCTGCACTCGACGCGTTTTTCCGGTGGCACTGCCTGACTGCCGCTGTGGGCAGCTCCATCCAACCTGGAGACTCCTCCGTGCTCTTCGGCTCGACCCTCGCCTCTCTTTTCTACAGACGAGCACAGTATCTTGCTCCCTGCATACGCTGCCACTGCTGTGCCTGTACTGACCCTCTGTCGCCTCATGCCGTAGCCCCAGCGCTCACATCACCCTGCCATTTATGTCTCGACCTTGCCTGCCACGTGGAGGAACTGCTTCATCCCAATACACTCACATCTGACGAGGCCTGCAGTCGCTGCGCACGCTCCATCCTCCCAACCCTGCAAGACTCTTCCCGCTGACTGCTGCTCAGCATGAATACCGGGCAAGGAAAAGCCAAAGCTCGGAGAGAGCAAGTCGCCAATGCTTGTGTGATTTGCAGAACTGCCAAACTCAAGGTCCGTCGGCCCATATTTCGCAGTGTGCGCACCCCTCCGGCGCTGACTTTACGCCCAATTCCCAGTGCTCCGGAGAGCATCCGACATGCTCACGCTGCCACGAACGTGGTTTCGAGTGCGAATACGATGTGTGTAAGTCACTGCCGCCAATCGACCTTGTGGGAATGCACTCTAAACGCCCATCCAACGTTTACAGTGGAAGGCCTCACAAAACGGCAGCAGCTGCAGTATGATCTGGTCGACCGAGGCCGCAAGCTGGAGCATGCCATGGGCATCCTCGATCACTTGCAGTCCGGCAGCGATCACGAAGCGGCAGAGTCCCTTGCGCGTTTGCGGATAGGAAGTTCTATCGAAGACGAGTATCGTCGCATCCAAGCCTTCTCTCCACGCTCATCAACACAGCGCACGAACTCCAGCGAGGAACTACAGCGTTCGATCGATAAACCCGACAAAGCGGGTGCAGACTATCTCGCCACGCTTGCGCCTGGCATGCAGAATTTCATGTATACGCAAGCTCGGGTTGCGCGCAGTTGGAACAGTCGTGGTGGAGGTGGAGTGAGTGCGCCAACACCGGACAACATCGACCCGCAGATGTTGGCGGAAAGCAACAACACCACAAGCTACAACTAGAGTACATCCTTCCTGGAGCTTCGGCGAGATGTCCGATGGAAACACTGCACATTCCGCTGCGCACCCCTCGCAAGCCGTCGATGTCCGGACTCACAAGGAGGGTCCACACATCCCCACCCATTGTCGCAGTGATCGCGCCAGCGGTTGCAATGCGCCATACATGATGCCGCCGATTGGCCGCGGATGCTACTGCTGCATACGATAGAGGATCCGTCCGACCTCCACGTGTGACGCGAGACGCCGTGTCCTGTTGTTGTCCCCTGTCGGAGACAATGCTTTGTTGTGCTGTGGTGAGCCTGGGCGTTGGGGCAGAACTTACAGAGCTTTGGCCTCGAGACATTGTCCGAGACCAACTCCATTTCACGACGTTCACGAACGATACAGGTGTTCTCAGGGTCAGGGTCAGGGAAGCGCGGCTGGTGTTCAGAATAATGTCTTATTATCATCCCCAGATCGCATTCGATCCACTTCCAAGCCTTCGAATCACCTATCTGTGCCACATTCATGTTCTAGACCATCGAGTGGCCGTTGAATACGCCCTTAGCATGGGGCATCCTTCACGCCTGCCGGAGTCGGAGGACTTTCCGAAGCCTCACGGAGCATTGCTCCGAAGACAGAATTCCTGGGTCGCGGCAGTTTGTGTAAAGGGGCAATTGAAGCCGCGTACACTTGCATCTCAAATACTAGGAGCTTGATGTAGTCGCAGCATGGTCTTCTCGTCACGGTTTCTCTGCACGGCGCTTATTGGCGACTTCACTGAAGACATCGTGCGATGAGTTTGATTTACGGGGGCGAATTTGATGGCAAAAAGTGCAAAAGTCGAGGTGCTCATGCATGGCGGGCTGGATCATCGAGATCTTCAGCGGACCGGCCGCCGCTTGATGACGAGCCGATTGTGGAAAACATCTTCAGGCGAGTTGTTGTTGTTGTTGGACGGTTTCCTTTTCTTCACTCTTATTAGATTTTCGTCGGGGCTGCCGCTGCTGGTGCCGACCCGCTGCAGAAGGACTGAGCCACATCTGCACGGAGGGATGTACGCGAGGTGGAGTAGTGGAGCAGCATTGTGTGCTGTCGCACAACTCGCTCAGTGCATGGTGCTTTCAGGCGAGGTGAACATCAGGATATGTTGATGGGGTCGTTTTGCTAGACTGTCGGAAACCAAGGCCCGGATATATCTGGAACGTCTTGCGCCTTCGCATGAGAATCGTGATGAAGCAAGTCATTTTGAAGAGAGTTGGTAATGAGACCGTTATCACATTGTACCTGTGCTTCCCCAGCCCAGCCCACCGGACCCTGGCGTGCCTGCGCCCGTTGCGACTTTCCGCCAACATTGTCTCAACCCTTCCAACCTCCTGCCAATTCCTTTCTCCTCAACATCACTATCTCGTCCACCATGATGCCTCCAGGCCACGCAGCGCTTCCTTCGGGCATGTCCCTGAGCATCGTCTGGCGATGACCTCCGCGCTAGAGGAAACGGCACATATCCGGAGCGGCACCGTCTGCGCCTTGGGCGACGAGCACCTCGACTGGACGATGCTCTTGACGCCTACAATGCAAAGGTGTCGCCAGATAGCGTACGGACTGGAACGAATCCCCTCCGGCAGTCGCTTGCCAAGCCGAAGTGAACACCAACGCACGTCGATGAGCACAAGCCTATTCAGCTAGTCTTCAATCTTGCCGATGGTCTTCTAGCTTTGCAGCGTAGCAACACATGCTGCTACAAGCCGAACGATTCCTTGCCAAAGTACAACTCGTCACGGCTGCCGGCACCAAGCGATCTTCCATCGCACCCGAACTGCCCATCGTCACGCCATCCTCTCAGCAGACCGTGAAAGCCATCGAGGTAGTTTCGCTGCGCATCGGCGATATAGATGAGCTGATGGTCAGTATGATCATTGGTTTGCCAGGAGCAGCCAAAGTACCCAATGCTTCGGTATAAGAGTGGACAACAGCAGTCGCACGGGGCTTTGTCAATCGGGGGAACATTTGATCGCTGACCAACAAGGCGAAGCGGCCGGATCCTCGATCGCAGACTTCCACGAACCTGCTGTACGCCTACAGTAAGGCCTGAAGAGGCTACAGTTCACAAGCCATCGTGCGCAGCGTACTTGGACCCTGGATGGTAGATCGCAAGCATATTCTTTGGACCTGTGTGCTTCAGATACACTTGTACGGCCATCGCGCTGAGTCATGACACATGATAGTGTTGTATCTCAGAGCAATCAAGTCCGGACGTATTGTTCTCGGATGAAGTCCAATTTGAGGATTTCCATACCATGGGCCTTGGGCTTGGCAACAGCCACGCGACAACCACACGATTTGCACATGGTTAGCTCGGTGGACAGCATGGATCGGCACTCAAATACGGCTGCCCGAATGGCCCCTTTCTGGTGACGCATTCTACGTGCAGTAAATCTAGGATCTGGAATGCCGATCGGCAAAGAGAAGCAAATCCTTCGACACGACCACGTGAAGACGCGAAGACTCGGATATTAGCCGAAATCTCTCGTTCGGTAAGGTCTAGATGAAACAAGCCTTCTGTCATGCAATCAATTCCTCACATTCGCTTGACCGGATATCGACAACGACCGTTGTGAAATATGCACTCAGGCTCGGTCGGCTCAACTTTCAGTGCTGGTTGTTCCAGGCCCTCAGCGTACGTTCCACGCGATTCCAGATTGTGATGGGAGTGCGCCCACTGCAATATCGATGCACTTCAGAATTAATTACTCAAGGACTGTTCGGCTCCTCTCGCTACCGCTGGTCAAATGGTATGTATGCGCGGGAAGAGACATATAATAAGCTTTCCTTGACGTTTGATGTTCTGTTCTTGTTCACTTCCAAGCAATTCTTTCACTTCTTGTCACTCCTTCACTCGTTCGACGACAATGCGTCTTTCAATTCTGACTTTTGCAGCTACGGCAGCAGCAGCTGGCTCTGCTTGCCGGGCTTCGACTGGGGTCATACCTTATCCAACTGGGACGAATTATACTTTCAGCCCGGTTACTGCGCCCTCTGGCTCAGCTCCTTCTGGCTACACCCTTTCTTCTAGCTCCACTTCTATTGGCAACAACTCTACTTCGGCCTCTGCTTGCCGTGCTCGGACGAGCATCACATCTGTGGCGGCCAGTGCCAGTTCCATCTCCAGCCTGGTTTCTGCTCCTATCAGCTCTGTCGAAACTGCTCCAGCTGTCTCTGCTCCGGTCAGCTCTGCTCCGGTCATCTCTGCTCCCGCCAGCTCTGCTCCCTTCGTCTCTGTTCCCGGTCCTGCTTCTTCTGGCACCACTTCTCCTTCAGGCCCTACTTCTGCCGCGTACAGCTCTGCTTCTGGACCAGCGTCTACTCTCACTAGCTCTGCTGCAACCCGTGGTTCGACTGGAGTCAGCTATGCTGGTGTCAACATCGCAGGCTTGGACTTCGGTTGCGACACCTCTGGAAACTGCCAGACTTCGAACGTAGTCGACCCTGGCCAAGACGGCATCGATCAGATCAAGCATTTCATCAATGATGATGGCTTGAACACTTTCCGTTTGCCAGTCGGCTGGCAATTCCTTGTCAACAACCAAGTGGGTGGCTCCCTCGACGCCACCAATTTCGCAACCTATGATAAATTGGTGCAAGGTTGTCTTGATGCCGGCGCCGAGCTGTGTATCATCGACATTCACAACTACGCTCGCTGGAACGGAGCCATCGTCGGGCAAGGCGGTCCATCCAACACTGAATTCGCTAGCTTGTGGTCTCTGCTCGCGTCCAAGTATAAGAACAACGACAAGGTCGTGTTTGGAATCATGAACGAGCCGCACGACGTCGACATTGGCAAATGGGCCACCACAGTCCAGGCAGCGGTCACCGCCATCCGCCAAGCCGGCGCAACCTCAAACAAAATCCTCTTGCCTGGTAATGACTGGACTCACGCCTCCAGCTACATCTCCGACGGCTCAGCCGAAGCCCTCTCTGCAGTCAAGAACCTCGATGGCTCAACGACCAACCTCATCTTCGATGTGCACCAGTACCTTGATTCCGATGGAAGTGGTACTCACACGAACTGCGTTACAGACAATGCCGACTCGTTCCGTGAGCTCGGAGACTATTTGAGGCAGAACAAGCGCCAGGCCATCTTGACTGAGACGGGTGGCGGCTCGACTGATGAGACTTGCTTGGCCAACCTCTGCAAGCAATTCGATGTCTTGAACGAGTATTCCGATGTCTATCTGGGATGGACGGGTTGGGCGGCTGGAAAGTTCGACAGCAGTTATGAGCTGGCGGAAACTCCGAGCAAGAGCGGCAGTGGAGGATTTACTGATCTGCCGCTGGTGAAGCAGTGCATTGTTGGAAAGTTCAAGGCTTAGTGCGGTGCGCTGGGCTATTGCTCGTATTTCTGTGATAGACTGTGGCCGTTTGTCATGACCTGGGGCTCAGATGATCAGCATTTGAGAGAGCTTCTTGTTTTGCTAGAGGAGGTGGGCGGTTCTTGGCTCTGATGAGAGGCCTAAAATACATGATCTTGCACGTAGATAAAAGTAAAACTTCGGTCGACCTGCATTGTGGCCAGTTTCCTCCCATGTCGTTTAGCCTACCTGTCTCTTTGCGCTATCGACTTGATTTGGTGATGCACGGATCTTGTCGCCAAGGGCATAGCAAGTGAATCTATCTCTGTCGGCCGAACTTCGGAATGACGGGAGCGCTCCCCGTGTTCCTCCACATCGCGACTCGCGACTCAACTTCGCGTTCGCGCGCACGACTTTCCGATAACAACTTGAGCTTTTTCGACATGTCCGACGACGAGAGCTCCGGCTCGTCTTCTGGAGATGAAGATGTCGCCACATCCGGACTCATCGCTACGCGCGCGAAACGAGCGACCGCGGGAAACCTGTATTCGTCACTCCGCGAGATCCTGGACGATGAAGAGCTGCAGAAACAGCTTCTCGCCGAGGATGAGGACGATCAGGGCGAGTTCGTGGGATCCGACAAAGACGATGACGATGCCATGTCCTCTTCGGGCGACGAAGACGATGCTGGACCTCCGCAGGATGGCGAGAAGGAGGACTTGGAGGGCGAACGGGAGTTGAAGAAGCAGGAACGTGCTCAGCTAAAGCGGAAGCGAAAGATTGAGGAGGCGAAGATGCGTCTTCCTAAGTTTGGCCAGAAAAAGAGGGTCAAGCTGGCCGACGATGTCAAGACAGAAGATGGATCTGCCACGCCGGTGGAGAGGCCTAAGAAGAAGAGCGAGAGGCAGAATTGGCTACCCACTGAGGCTGACATGCCTGTCAGACAGTCGAGTCGATCGACAGCTGTGGCGAATCGAGAAATGGTGCATACCAATCTTAAACAAAGTATCGCGCGAAGTGAGAAGCAGAAGAAGGTCATGGCGAATCATGCTGCGAAGGTGAAGGCCAACACGCGTGCCGTGCTTACGCAGGAGGAACGGTTTGCCAAAGCTGCCAAGATCGAGAAGGAGACGGCGAAGGAATTTGGAAGATGGGAGAGAGAAGAGGCGGAGAGACAGCGGCTGCGAGAGGAGGCTCTGGCTGCGAAACGGAGACGTGGGATAGAAGGACCAGTGATCAGATACTGGAGTGGCAGTGTGCTGTGGGAAGGTGACAAAATCAAGGACAATCGCTTGCATGGCAGCCAGAAAGTCGACGAGATCAAAGACCGGCCAGGCAGTGCTGGAGGTCTGAGCGCCAATGGCGATGCAGGCAAAGACGAGCTTGCATCAGGGCACTCGACAGAATATGCCACGGCCAACGGAAGCCCCGCACCACCAAGCGTACCAGCGACACCTGGCTTCCCCGGCAGCCGACCTTTGCAGCCTGCGCATCCTCCCCGGCAGCCAGAACCACCAACAGCAGGTCCTTCGTCCTGGTTAGATGGCATTCACGAATATGCAAATGGCTCCGGAAGATCGACACCTCTCCAACCAGGCACCTATACACCTAGCACACCGGCACTCAATACACCGCCTGTTGCCTCCAATGGACTGCCCATGTTAGCGCCACAGCCGTCGACGGCCCAGCATATGTCAAGCCAAGCCCCGATCTATCATGGCTTGCCACCATATGGTACATACGGCCAATTCCAGCTGAACACACCTCAGCAACAAGTACCGGAGCCTCCCCCGCCTCCTCTTATTAAGGAACAAGCCCAGCGCTCTTTGATCATGCTCGAGGCCTTTGAGAACCTCGATGCGCCCACGACAAGCAAGCGCAGTTCAGCAAAAGCGCAAAAGGAGAATCTACTGGAGCCAACTCCCGTCGCGTCGATATTGCTCCCGGGCTCATATCCTCACTTTGCACCGGAAGAAGCACGGTATCTCACGCACAAAAAGCGTGCGACAGCTAAAGAGCATCTTCCCCCTCCCCCGACAAAAGCGAAATGCGCCCTCACTCCATTCCCAGCGAAATTTCGAGACCCAAAGACTGGACTGTCCTACGCTGGTCTTATGGAATACAAAATGGTCCAGCGGCTGTTGGCCGGCGGCTGTCAGTGGAGCTCTATGCTTGGCTGTTGGGTTGGACCGACTTATGGGGATCTGGGAAGGGCGGCGAGAGGGGTGCCTGACGATTTCGAAATATCAGCGAACTCGAAAGGTAAAGAGAATGAAGTGGAGCTCAAAGCTGAGAGTGTAGGCTGAAATATGCTGCGATGGATGCAGCAGCTTCATCCTGAGACGCGGACGCGGTGACATCTAGCTGCATTGAATGAGCTTACGAGGAGCTGATTTCCCTCCGATCATCCCGAAAACCCGAGACTACAGTGTGAGCTTGCAACACGAGATCTTGCGCGACCTACTAACCAGCGGCAGCATCCGCTGTGCTTCTTCCTGGTAGCAATGTTGCGTTGCAATGCAGGTCTGTGGTCGACGGAGTCCGTGGTAGCGACATGTCCTTAGGAAGACCTTCAAAGCTCGGGCCAATTCAAGCACAATATTCTGGTCACCCTCTTCTCTTCCCAATCGGCCTTCTCATTATTCCGTTCGATCAGCGTACAGCCTGCTGTTGGGGCGCAAACGGTCCGGGATATCTCGATATATACTGGTGAAGCAAGAGGGCGCGATATTGAGTGCAATCTCCGCTCGCGGCTGATCAAAGGAGGTCTGCCGCAAGATGATTTTGACTGGGGTGTGATGCAAGAGAGGCCCTTTTATGATGATCGGGCGTTTCCGATTACCCGGCTACGACAACTCTGGATCTTGCAGGTCGACTGTGGAAATGGCATTGCAAAGGGGAACAATGGGCGCTTGACAAACTTCTGAAATTACTGGCAGAATTGTTCGTACGTCTCTGTTTTTTACATGCAACGCCGCAGAAGCTCCTGACAGAGATCAAGTTCGATCTGCTGATCGAGCAGGCTATGCGCGAAATTTCAACTTTCGTTAAGTTTGTTCTCGGGTAAGAAAGCCTCAAGAATGCTTTTCCTGAGGAAGTCGAAGCAAGTGTGCCATTCGGTGGGGATCTTGAGCCTATGGCGGTGCCCTCCACTATCCAGAGAACACTAGACGAGAGAAGAAGCTGGCCTTCGAACAATTGTCTTTCGAGCTATTTCCCGTCCACAGAGTGTAGTTGACCTCAGTCGTGGCCATCCAGCTTCGATTCCACGCCGTCTTGTCGGCGGAGGATAGATGACGAATTACCTCTGGCAAATCGCTTCCACCAATGGGCAACAAGCTGAGGTCCTATTGCGTGCGACACTGACAAAGCATTGTGCGCTTCCAGCTGAAACGGAACCGGGGAAGAGCTATACATAAGCTCCGGCTTCATAAGCCACATATGCCGACTTCAGCTCTACCCTGACACACAACTATATAAAACCATAACAACAACTTTCCAAACGAGTAAACAGCGAAATTTGTTCCAGCGCAACTTGAATTGGCTCGGATATAACGAAAGAAATGGCTTCCAAAATCTTGCTCTTCATCGGCAGTGGTGCCAACATTGGAGCCTCGACTGTCAAGACTTTTCTCGGAGCTGGCTATAAAGTCGCACAAGCTTCACGGTCTTTGAAACCGGAGGATAGCACGAAAGACAATCTTCATCTCGTGGTCGATGCTACCAAGCCGGAAAGCATTACAAAAGCATTCGAGGAAACGAGGAAGAAATTGGGAGAGCCGAATGTTGTGATTTATAATGGTATCATCATCCGAGAAGTCCATATTCATCAACTTTCTCTTCAAGAGTTCCAATACACTGACTTTACTGCACAGCCGCCGCCGCCCATTTCGGCGGAGCCGCCGACACGCTCAATCATGTTTCTCTCTCCGATTTCACTGCGGACCTCACCATAAACACCACAAGCCCTTTCGTTGCCGCGCAAGAAGCACTCAAATCTTTCAATGCCATCCCTTCATCAACACGAAAGACTTTCATCTTCACAGGCAACCTCCTCAACGAGCAAAAGCCAATCCCCGGCCTTTTGACCCTCGGCGTCGGCAAATCCGCGACAGCGTATCTGATCGCTGAAGCGGATCTGGTGTACAGCAAGAAAGGAATCAGGTTCCACTACGTTGATGAGAGGACTGAGGTTGGGGGGCCGATATATAATGGTGTTTCCGGTGAGGGGCATGCTAACTTCTTCTTGGAGTTGGCGGAGGGAGAGAAAGGTGAAGAGGTGCCGTGGCAGGCGACATTCGTGAGTGGCAAGGGGTATGTGGAGTTCCCGCTCCGGGGAGTAGAGTTTTAAGGTTTGCATTTGATAGGTGAATGTGCGGGCTGTAGCACAAGTATCTTGCTGATGGCAATAACGACTGGAAATCTGGGTTATGGCCTGAAGACTTCAGAAATAGCCAGTGTCCCTCGCGTGAGATGAATATTCAACTTCGGTCCAAAAATCAAATCTCCCTCAAACACATCGCCAACCGCACACCCCTTATTCTTCACTGGCCTTGCTGATTTGGAAATGATTTCTTGGTCCATTCACCAAGTTGACCTTTGTCCAAACCTCCAACACTTTCTCGTTACCTGGAAACACGTGCTTACCATAGAACTTCGGTGCCCCCAGGTGCTCATCCCACTTCATGTTCTGCAACAACTCCTTCACCTTCCGGGCTTTTACGATTGAGTTGTGTCGGAGGTCCACTGTCTTATCGAGGATTTTTCCGGCGAAAATATCCGCGGCACGCGAATTTGCGTGGTCGATAAAGGATGTTGATGTGCCATCTATCTCGTCGCTCCAATCTTTCTCCTTTGTCGTCGTCTCTTGAAGGACCTCGTCGAAGGTTCTCTTTGTAGTCACTTCACGGACCTTGACGGAGTATTGAATGGCAGCAAGCCAACCTCCTTTGCTCTTTGGAGGTATCCGTTCCGAGGGCAGACGCGCATGCCTCTTGACTTTGACGTGGAGGGTGCCGACTTTGTGGCTGCTGAGTATGTAACGATGGCAGCCATCGTCACGGACCTTCCTGTCTGCGGAAAAGCTGACATTTCGGAAGTCCAGACCACCGGGAAGGACCAATTTTGTTTCTGCTTCTGCGGCCTGGTTTGCTTCATCAAGGTTCTCGTACGTCTTGCCACATTCTCGCCATTCACTCCTTCTGATGTCGTCCTTTCCCTGTTCGTCTTCAAAGATACACTCTCGTCTGTAGACGCGCCATATAAAATAGTAAAAGTCCGCGGGGTTGTTCTCATCGAAGTCAGTTTCGTATCCATCGGTAGAGCTCGAGTCATCATCATCGCCATCCCGAGGTTGCATGAAGGTGCCGAAGACTTCGTTGTTGATCGTCTTTCCTCCGATTCGAGGTCTCGGCCGCGAATCGGAATCCTCGCTGTCTGAATCCTCATTGAGTTGCAGCAGTGGCTGCATGGTAACAGCAGGACGGGAGAGCGGTTCCAGGCGCTGCGGTCCAGATCTAGAACCAAAGGGGCCAAACTTAGGCGGTCTTCCTCGAAATCTTGCCTCTGGAGTTTCTGTGCGTGGTGTATGTTGAGTCTTGATCACTGGTGGCCAGACCTGCCAGACTTTGCCATTGACTTTGGCTCTCGCGCCTGGGGCGTCATTGGATAGATCTTCGATTTCATCGTGGAACACGTTGGCATCTTCGAGAGATCTGTCCAGCTCATTGAATCGAACTCTCAGCGTAGGCTCGCTCTTTCGCACGCCTGTAATACTCTCGTGGTTCTGTATGACATTGGACCAGGCCATTTTGTCCCGACGCCAACGTACGAGTAGCGCATCAATGGGCAGGATCTCTCCAGGCGATGGAAGTGAGTCCTGAGGTATCTGACGCCTAATGAGTTTAGTGTTTGGTCCTTTGGGTGCGTCCTTGCCTGCGAAGTCTTTTGCCGGAGGTGGCCACTGCCTGTGAACCTTGATATTGACTTGCCGCCGCGCGTCTTCATCCCCTCTGGACATGCGCTGTCTGAGCATGGGATCTACATTAGCCTCGTTCAGAGCTCTGCTGACCTGTCTGTACCGTTGGCGCAGAGTGCTGTCAGCGCGCTTGTTTCCAGTGAGCTTTTCGTACTTCTCAACAATGACCGGCCACTGGTCACCAGTATCTTTCCACTGCACTAGCTTCGCGTCCTCGTCAAGGATCTCGCCCAGCACGCGATCATGGCCAGTGCGAGCAGAATTGGCACCAGCGTGTCTCGATGCCGACTCGACTGCTTTGACACCGGCTGCGCTGTTAAGGGCGAGAGGTTTCGATGCCAGAGTCGGCGTAGGTGTGTATGTGTCAGTGTCCACGTCGTCTTGCTCAGCTACCAGCTTGCTGCTGAGCTCCAAGCCCCGTGCAGTGGCCGTGACACTTCTGTACTTTGGCTTCGGAGCTTCCTCAACAATCAGCTCATCGACATTGTTGTCTTCTTGCTCGGCCTGCCTGTTGCGAGCTGCGCGCTCCTGTTTCTGCCGGATCCGCTCATCCCTCTGCTTCTGAGCTTTCTTGTCTAGAATCGACGAACGCTTCGCCAGCTCGGCTTTCTTCTGCTCGATCGAGCGTGTGCGTTCTGCGTCTCGCCGCTGCTCCTCCTCAACTTTCTCTCTCTGGCGTTTGGCGTCTGCCTCTGCCTTCTTCTTGATGTTATCTTCGCGTGTTCTTCGCAATTGGTCTGCGAGATCTTTGTTAAGTTTATCGTCTGCCTCCTGCTTGCGCTGTCTTTCTTGCTCCTTGCGCCGCTCGAACTCGATTGCAGCTTGCCGAGCTTTGGCTTCTTGTGCTAGCCTGGCACGAGTTTCTTCGTCACGCTGATGCCTCAGAGCTGCATCTGCCTCGCGTTCCAGTTGTTTGCGCTGCTGCTCCGCTATACGGCCACGTGCAAGCTCAAATGCTATTCTCTCCTCGAAGTTCTTCGTGTCCTCTGCATCGATTCGCTTTCGTCTATCATCGGCCTTTTCAATACTCGCAGCCACATCTGGGATTTCGATACTAGGCCGAATTGTCGACTGTGGCGTAGAAGATGCGGCAACCGAACGCTCTTTCTTGAACTGCTGGAGTCGCTCTGACCACGATGCAATATCAGCCTGACCGTTAGGTATAGCATCGGATCTCGATTGCTGTTTAGGGGTTTTGTGGCGTGCAGAGCCCTTGACTGGGTTTCTGCTCTTCGATCGATAAGGTTGGGGAGGAGTTTCTGAGTCGGAGTCGATGGTGATCACGTCCTGTGGCATTGTCTTTGAAGACGGCCGAGCTTTCGCGCTCGGCAGACTCTGCAGTCGCGGGCTTAGCGTCTCTGTGGGTCGCAGCCGTGATGACTCTCCGTGACCCTTGAGGGTGCTACTGGATGCGAAGCGATGTTCTGATGTCTTCCTCTGCTTTGAACCATCCTTGAGTGCCTCTTGCTGAGCAGCTTGTTTTTTCTTTTGCGCTTCCTTACGCCATGCAGCACTTTCTGCCAAAGTCTTGTCGGGATTCGACTCCAAAAGACGAGACGGTCCGTGGGACAGATATCTCGGCGGCGAGGCAGCTGCTGGGGCTGGTGGTGTCGCCGCTTCGTCGTCAGAATCATCGGACTCCACCTCCACAAATGGTCCATTGGTGGTCCGGCGCCGAGCCGAAGCAGAAGATGTTCCTAATGGCATCCGGGGTTTTGTATCCACGATCTCAGACAGCAACGACACCAAGGACCGCTGCGGAGCTGGGGTAATGTCAATCTTTCTCCTCTTCGTGATATCTTGCGGCGCCTTGGTCCCAATCATGCCGTATGGCCGTTTGAGTTCGAGACGTCCTCGAAGACGGTTGAAACGTGGCTTGGAAGCCTCTGGCAGATCCAGCTCCATTGGAGTACTCAAATATGGTTGCTTGTGATCAGCTGTGTACTCTGTAAGCCGGCCGTCTTTTTGATCATCATCTGAGTCCCACTGCCAGTCTATGTCGCCCGTACCGAAATCGACCGCCGGTCCGCTGTTCTCTGGCAAGAAGGACATATTGGAACGAGCAAGCAACATCGATGAGCCCCTCTGACGAGACATGTGTCTGACCAAGTGACTGCTAGGTCTACTTCGGCACGTGGAGATGCAAGCTCGTGATATTGGAAAATCTGACGCAGGTATCAGCAAAGCCCGTTGCGTACTGCGAGTGTGCGAATTGCCCTTTGGCGAGCACGTCGCAGGCTGACAGAACAGAGCCAACAGTCGGGATTGCTGGCCGACAATTCGATGCTCTCACAAGGAGATCAAAAACAGTGTGTAAGGCCGAGAATTATCGACTCGATGAGTAGTTGGGCAGTTATGTTGCGGATTAAGCCAAGCTTCGCATAGTAATCTCGTCGCATCAAGGAGTTTGAGACGCATCACTGGACTTCTCGTTCGCGGACGAGAAATGCAGAGACGGCCTTCGATGTTGACCTGAGGGGGTAGGACGTACTTGGTGACTGTCGGGGTGCAAGAGGTCGCAGTTGTTTGGACCTTTCCCAATCGCTTTGTACAGAATCGTGGAGTTCGCAGTCGCCAGCACAGTTGCGGATCGCGGCTAGTAGAGGGGGCTGGTGTTTGAAACCTCATTCAGTGACATGAGGCAAGAGCCCGCGGAAGGTGGTTGAGTTTGGCATTGTTGAGTGAAGTTGTTGTCGGAGTTGTTGATGTCGAAGTCGAAGTCCAGAGCTGAGGTTCGAGGCAATGTCGAAGCTGGTGAGCCTCGGAACTTAATGATCAAGTGATATGGGGTGAATTTATGGGAATCCTCAGTCTTGTGAAAGTGATCATTTTGGCCTGTGATGAAGCACTACGTGTTTTGCGAAGACGACTTGATGACTTCCTGGTGGCCTCACTCTGGTCGAGGGCTCTGCCATGATGCACTGCAGGTCTAGCAATCTTGCTATTGTGTTGTAGCTATTCGCCTCTGGCCTCTTCAGTTGTTTCCGCTTGCAGCGAGTTCCATGTCCATCTATGAATGCTATCTGGTTCACTTGAAACCAAGAGCTGCGTCTTGAAGCGGGGCCGGATAGCCTGCTTGACATTTTGGGGTTGCTCCACGGCGTAAGCACGGTCGTAGTGGCGGAGTGACTGTGATGTTACTACGATTGCGCTGTCCGGGTGTTGCCACGCATCATCCAATCTCACAACCTGAAGGCGGATATGGCCACTTCCTGGCCCGTTCTCTCCAGCAGTCGCTCTTCATTAATTCGAAATGCAGGTAACATCTCGCGGCCAGGTCGCGTATCAATCGAGGGCGCTTCGCGAAGTCGAGCGTCTGTCGCGCTGGCGATCTCAGCCTACAGGCTTTTCCTGAACTCGATCATTCTCCGCACTCAGTTCGGCCATGAGTCCGCCAGGAAATCGCTGCTTCTCGTCTTCTTCCAACTTTGACTTGACCAGCTTGTCTAACATCTTGGCCTTCTCCAGCGCTGCATTGGTGCAAGTGAGCATGCTTAGCCCATCGACCGGCGTCCCTCCATACTTGGCAACCTGGCAGACTTCGCCGAACCGATTGATGCTGATGATAATCTCCCCTTCTCTGCAGTGTTCCTCAAGTAATGTAGCATCCTGCAACATGACCTCTCCACCTTCGTAGTAGCTTGTCGTGATACAGAAGGGCTGGTGTTGCATCGATAGCCTTACAGGTTCTCGTTCCCTCACACCGAACACCGTAACTTCTTCTCCTCGGAGTTCCACATCTGGTCTTCTGAAGTGCATCAGTGCAGCGACTAGTGCTACACAGCTCGCATCGACCAGATTGCCATCATGATCCAATACGTGGATGTCCGCTCGGATGTGAAAGCATTTCTGTCCTGCCACGATGCACAGACTCTCAGTATCCAATGCTCCTGACCTTCGAATTGTCTTCTCGAGTATCCGGCTCATTAGAAGCTCAGTCTGGTCTTGACTGCAGAATCAGTCAGTCCATTCCCTTTTTGTCCACAACAGTATGTGCTTTTCCATACCGTCCAACCTCGAAAGCCGGGCTCGCAATGGGGCTCAGCTCGGTACTGATTGTGAAGACTCCATCGAATTTCCTGTCTGGGTATGGGGTGATCACTTCTGCGGAAATGTTCACGAGCACTCGCGTCTTGCCAATGCGGACATCTGCTTGGCCATAGTCGTCGCCGAACGCGAGATCGATGGGTCGAAATTCGTCGAAGGCGCGGCCATCGATGCGAACATTCTGCTGGAGGGCGGAAAGAACGAACTCGCGCTCGTTGGTAGAGGGGAGCGCTTCGGAGGGCATGATTGCTGGACCTGGCGCATTGCAGTCGCCAGAAAGTTTGGAAAGCGAGGTGTAGATGGAAGTGATATCCACGTCCACAAGCTTGCTTGTCCACATTGGATAACGACTTCCCACATCTCGAACTCGCTTTGCGCCAGAACCTACAGACATCCAACGACATCACGACGAGCCACCGCAACTATGACCACCGCTCACCGACCCACGTTCGACCCAGCACGAGGCAAAGAAGCCGCCCGCGGCGAAGCCTACCACCAGCGCCTCCTCCCCGCGCACAAGACACTCAAATTCCGCCAACAAAATCAAGGCACCCCAGCTGAACAAGCGAAGCGCGATCTCAAAGCCGAGCTGCTACGAAACGAAGCCAGGCACTATGCCAAAAAGGAAGGGCGGGAGCTTCCAGACGACGAAGATGCGGCCGAGCCCCAACGACAAATCGAAGCCGGCTCAAGCGGAGGCGTGAAGCGCAAAGCCTCAGAACCTGGTGACGCGGAAGGACAAGCAGACGAAGAGGACTACGAAGCAAAGAAGCGGCGCGTATTAGAGGAAACCCGAGACATCGACGCAGACTCCGATTCCGGATCATCGAGTTCAGATTCAGAGAGTGAAGAGGATGAAGACGAGGATGAAGAAGCAGAGCTAATGCGCGAGCTGGCAAAGATCAAAGCCGAGCGTGCGGAAAAAGCTGCGAAGGAAGCTGCGGAGCAAGCGAAGAAAGATGAAGAGCAGAGGGAGAAAGACATCGCGTTAGGAAATCCGTTGTTGAATGCAGGGAGAGAGGACTATAATGTTAAGCGGAGATGGGATGACGATGTGGTATTCAAAAATCAGGCCCGAGGGACGGAGGAGAGGGGCAAGGAGAAGAGATTCGTGAACGACTTGCTGAGAAGTGATTTCCACAGGAGGTTCATGGATAAATATGTGCGATAAATGGCGGCGGAGAAGTGGTGCACAGCACCAGGTGCGCAGATCTTGGGGACTCAGTCGACAAAGTGATTTTCAGCAACCTGGACCGAATATTGGTACAAATTCTGGAAAGAAACGCGAAGTCTTCTTCGTGGCTAAACCCACCGAGAGATGACGCTCGACTACAACCAAGGCGCCCTTACACTACCACACCGAGATAATACAGAATGACATTGAACGAGCTGGTATAAATAGGTCTGGCGACAGTTTCTGGCCGAGATAAGTTCTTCGATAGAGCGCAGGCGATGAACTTGCCAGGCTTCTTACAGTCCTGACGCTTGTCACGCCCAATTCCTTGTGCATCACGACATGCACGCAAAAAGATTCTCGCCACCTGTCACCAGGTCCGATCAGCGGTCTCGTCGATCTTGACTGCATGAACCGCACAGAGGAGTATGCGGTGATCGACCTCTTTTCGTCCTCACATAGTGCTCCTTGCTTCGATCTTCAACTTGCACCACCAAAGTCGCATTGACAGTGACAGGCTACGTCGTGCGACCTCATCAGCTGACTTCGACGTCAATGTTTCAAAGTCAAACATCTCAAATTCCTCGACTACAGGCTCGCAAAGAGAACACGATCTGTGCATCCAGTCACATCGCTCGATTTCCGGCTTCGTAGCTGAAACACAAGAACTCGAAATACTCATCGCCATGCATTCCAGCTACAACGGCATGGCTCTGCGACCTGCTTCCCAAGTCCCAAGCGGCGGGATCTGGAGCCTTTGGGAAGGTGTGTCGCGCATATTTTATGCCATGGACGTCACCTGGCGGCTCTTTCGACCCGCGTTTCGATCCCCTTGCTTCACGGCATGAGTAACGAGAAAAGAAACATGATATTCAGCACTATACCTCTACGACCCGAAAGATAGGATCCACACAAAACGAGAAAATATGTCTTGGCCGTGGCTGCCATGCTTGCCTTGCCATGCCATGCCATTCTCACGCGTCAAGAAAGTTATGGAGATCTGAAGACGTCAGCGTCATTCCTTGTTGGTTGGCAGAGAGAGGCTGTGAGGCGTCTCTCATTGCGGCCGGCCGCAAGTCCGCGGTGAGTCGTCGGTGCCTCCAAGCAAAGACAAGGAAAACAAAAGTCCAATAGCGTGTGGAGCAAACGCATGACATCCATGTCTTGATCCATCGACGCTCGGAAGCACGTCCGAACAGAACAGATCCAACAAGAAATCTGACAAGTTTCTTCTCAGCAGCTTCGCTTCAACAATCGAAAAGATCGAGACAAAAATCTACCAAACAGCACAATCCTGTCGCAATCGCACTTCTCTATCTCCGCACTAACTAATAAGCGGTGCTGCACTGATAGATAATAAACAAAGCTCATCAATCAATCAATCAACAGCAGATTGCCTTTCCACGCAGTGCATATATTGTAGATCTTCAGTTCCGGAAGCCGAACAAAAACGTGCTTCGAGATTTGAAATTATCGATGGTGACGAGGAAGAGAAGGCTCAACAAACCTGTCGACATTTTTTCCAACAAATGCACGCAACGAGGAAGCCATCACATCACATCACGCAGATCTGTAAGTGCATGCAATGCACGGTGCAGCCGAGTTCCGGCAGGTTCGGTCCCCACGCCGCCGAAAAGTTTGTGAGGTTATTCAGAGTTCAGCAACAAGCAACAAAGCCTGCCACACTGCCAACCGACCGGTATGTGCCGATGAAGTTTCCGGGTCGATTCGTTCTGGATGTGCATGTGAAATGATAGGTTCAAAGAACGGAGAAGATCGTTATGCGGTCGTGCAGCAGCGACAATTGGCGTCTTCAACAGAAATCTTCAACAAAGAATAGATGTGGGAAAGATAATAATACCGCCGAGATGAGCACTTTGTACTACCTCAAAAATATAGCTCCTCATCAACGATGTTTTCTCACACGACAGGTTCTGGGTAGCGAGCCTGGAAGTGCAACCTCCCAAGTAGAAGTATGCAACTCTTGCATCACATGATTCAGATTTCAGAAGTCTAGAGCCGTCCTACCGTGGAGCACTTCACCAAAGAGAATCTTCCAGTCAGCAAAGTGATCCTTGAGAACCTCGCGAATTCCCCAAATATAATGGGCGGGAGAACCAGGACCAGACAATCCAGAACACTGGCAGACCGGAGTTACGACCCAGAAGAATCGATAGCGCCACCAGCATTCGATGTGTTTTCTTTGCTTGCAAGTGTGGATACCGTTTTAGAAAAGAAGTGTCCACTTTCGTTTCCACTTTTTTTCTTTTTTCGTCATTGTACTGTATGCAAAGCAATCGCGAAGGATCTGCGGCAAGATTGGTCGACTCGTGAGTCGTCGGTCTCCTTATGCAGCGCGAATGCCGCAATTATCTACGGTATCGCAGAGCCGGGTAGGCGAAGCGAGATGGGAAAGGGACCGATGAGGGAACTAAAGTCGCGAATAAATACGAAACTTGAAGAAAAGATTCGGATAGAAAACTGACAAATTTGGCCGAGACCTATTGTTGTGCACGACCCGAAGTGTCTTTCGCATGTGGCGTCCATCATCTCTGTCTCTCGGAACTGATATTTCGTATAGTATCGCAAAAGAGACCAGCTCGTGAGAATGAAATAGCGGCAATGACGATTTCTGTTGTGATCAATGGTGTGCTACTATATCTGTTCCCGTTCCGAAAGCGTTGCCGGCAGGGCTGTGCAGGGATTCTCATGCACGCTTCTTGGCATAGATCAAAGAGCAACCGATAAGCTACTGCAGCGCTTTGCAAGGTTGTTCTGAGGCGTTGAGATATCGATGCCACAGCAGTGGCTTCGACCCGCAAGATGGGGCTCTGGAAGCGTTCCGAAAACTTCGACTGATCGTCATTCGTTGCTGTGACTGCCGGAGCTGCAATGCTGGTGTCTTGAGATCGCGGATCGAGTGCTGCTCAGCCACATGGACCTCCTGGGTTGTTGTTGGCTAGTGTTGGTGGGCGCTAAATAGCAAACTGCGTTTTCTTGCAGGAACGATCTAGCCCCAGCTAGTTCAAGGTTACAGTCCTGCCAAGGTGACCTTATCTTTGAAGCATGAAAATACCGAGCGGCTGCACAGAAAGGATCGGAGACCAGATAGTCAAGCGAGATATCAATCTGCAGTGCACATCGCTTTCATGTTTCCAAGAAGTAGGCGAAACCTCCGGAGGATGCCAGCAGAATCGATAGTGCTATTGCCAGGACCGGCATTGAAGCTTGGGCAGTGCAGGCACTTCTTGCGCCAGAATCATCCGGTTCAGAATTCGTAGATGTTGGTGCTGCTGGCTGTGAAGTGGTGCCCGTGGTGGTTGGCTTCGGCAGTGGGTCGCCCATTCCACAGAGTCCGGAGTTGCTCATGTATTCGCTCGGATACAGGATTTTGGGCAAGCCATTGCCCATAGGGACTTTCAGCACACCTACTGGGCTGACTGTGAGGTAAGTACAAGTGAGCACCTCCATTACTTGAGTTCCGAATGGAAGTCCGTGCGCCAGAAGGCCAATCTCAAAGTCACCGGTAGCTTCACCATCATTGTTGAGCACGGTGATCACCTGCTTATCGTTCACGCCTTTGCGTAGAGCCATTGTGTGGTAGTCTTGATATATGACCTCTGTCGCTGACTTAATGTAATCGTCTTCAGCCAGTAGAAAGTGTTGCCTGGCGAGTACCAAGGTAGCTATATGTTTGTAGAGCTCTGCGTCCGTGTCGAATTCTGTGGTCCAGAGTGGCGATCTATTCGTATGCGGCGAAATCTTTCCCGCCATATGCTGTTCTTGACCCTGATATATGATTGGGATACCGTCGAACATGATGGTAAATGCCAGGACGTTTTTCGCTTGTGCCGTGTCGTTCGTTAATTCCGTAAATCTCGTGACGTCGTGGTTCTCGGAGAAGGTGCCGAATGCTGTGGTATCTTCGCAGTTCTCCCTCGTCGTGTATATGGTAGTGATGAGGTCGTTAAGGTTTCCACTTGTGCTTCCGAAAGCTCTCATGAGAGTATAGTATATTGGGTAGTTCAAAATCGAGCCAATGGTGTCAGCCCAGCGACATACCATGCTGTTGTCGCCAAACATCGTTTCGCCTGTAGCGAAGACCCCTGCAGCTCTGAGAAACCTGGCAAAGAAATCGGGCTCGACATTGACAGCCGTATCGATGCGGAGGCCGTCAATTGAGTAGTTGGAAACCATTTCGGAGATCCATTTTCCCCACATGTCTCTGACAGCCCGGTCTTCGGTACGCAGATCGACCAGCGAAACTGCGCTGCTGCCCATCCAGCAGACCTCGACTTCGGTCTGGTTTGTATTGCCATTGACTGGGCCTGAAGCAGTCGTTAGAAAGCGGTCACCTGTCAAGAAGATACGTCTTTGATCACAGGCTTCCCAACTTCATTCGAGGTCTCCAATGACGATCGTGTTCACTTACAGTATGAGTGAAAATACTTCGCATCATTGAAAGGATTGAACACCCTGTAATCGACTGCCGATGCCGGACCAGCATATGCCATGTGGTTGACAACAATGTCCAACATCAAGTACATGCCACGTCGATGTACTTCAGCAATGAGCTCGTGGAGGTCATCAGCAGTGCCGAAATTGAGATTGAGTGCGTAGAGGTCTTGTGCCCAATAGCCCATGTGAGCGTCGCCATCGATGGTCTCCTGGGGAAGCTGTTCCACAACAGGTGATATCCAGATGGCATCGAAGTTCATCCCCTGGATGTAGTCTAGCTTGTTGGTGATGCCTTTCCAAGATCCGCCGCAATATCTGCCGTTCACGACATCACAAGGTGCGGTTGTGGATCCATCGCTTCGAGAGAAACGATCAGTGATGACTTGATAGATTGTCCGGGATCGCCAGTCTTCGAGGGTAGCTGCACTTGCTTCCAAGGTACAGACCGTGATGAGAGCAATGATGAACAAAGGCACCAGACAGTTCATGGCTCGGTCAAAGGAGCGGGATGCTTTCAATTACGGCGCGGATGTTAGCATATACATGGCTGCAGAGTGAGTGGCGCAGAGTTTGAAGTTTGAGCTGAGCCTCAAGTTGAGTAGTCACGGCGGTCCCAAGCCTTGTGCTCCGGTACGATCAAGAGCCAAGTCCAATTGGCAGCAACGGCGATAACGACTCAAACACGAGTTCGTGTGGAATGACTGCCACCACGTACAGTCTGGAATACGAGAACAGCCTAGCGTGCATAATCAACTCGCCGGGAGACAGCGTTGAGGTGAAGGCTCTGCAGAAGGGGCCATGTCGAGATGGTGCAGGCCCAGCTGGGAAAAGATCTGGTTCCAGGGCTCCACTGGGCGACGATAGGCTGGATACGTGCTGCCGAAGTCACGCAAGGCGACACAGCGTCTGGTTACTGACAGAGGAAATCGTGTCGCAGGCGCAGAGAGCTGTGAGGTTCAAACAAAGGCAAGACATGTCGTCTGGCCTCCCCGGGCAGATCGTGCCATGAGGGCGATCCGGTTTGGGCTGGCCATGGCCATATTCGACCACGCTGTCGAGAAATTGCCGGGGAGCGTCGCTCGCGTGCAGGTGGGCACGAGAATGGCGATGGCGTGGAGTGGGAGGGTGTGCGGTGCGGTTGGAATTCAACGCGGGTCCCAAAACGCGTTCGGGCCATCCTTGCACGACATGATGAAGGGTGATGGAATGCATGCAGGAACAAACGAAAAGTGGTGCCGGAAGGAAGCCGTGTGCAAGTCTTGTTTGATCGGCAACACGGGAGTGGCCCGTGCGCGCGACCGCACCTTCCCTGCACGCCTGGCTCGACTGCAGATTCTGCTCCAGACGTCAAGCGCTATCATTAATCACCTTTTCGCGCAACTGCGCTTCACGTCACTGCAACGGGCTCGGCCAATTGCGCACACGTGTGGCAATCGCGGTGCCAGAATGGATGCCATGGAGAAGGCGCGCCCATACGACGGCACGTTGGCTAGCTTCACCAGCGTGGATCTTCGCAGCAGAGTTCAATCGCGATGGCTTCCTTTGTGTCGTGCGCGCGGTCGAGGTGCTCCTGTACGCTGATCGAACCTTGGTGCGCCAAATTTCAGACCTGCACAGGGCGGTGATGGAGGACTGGTGCTAAGCAGCACAACGGCTGTCCGCAGCGCTGTAGGCGAGCGAGGCCGCGGTGGCCAGGGTGGCATTTAGCAGCGACGCGTGGGCGGGCTCCGGAGCCCACTATCACGGGCAAACGCGAGTGCGAGAATGGGTCCTGCTGTCAACCTCCTGCCGCCACAGCTGCGAGCCATCTGCCTGTAGTATGGACGATATTCGGGCGCATCCCATTGCGGCGCACTGTGGTGGCAGGCGGCCAATCGCTGCCGCGGCGCCCAACACTATCGTACAAACCCAGAGCACCACGGCCTGCACTGCATGCTACATCGGAGACGCACCATCTCGTTGCTGTCACCCAACGCCCGGCCAAGCCTGAGCGCTGGTGGAGTCGAGCAGCTGTGCCCGTTGCCACTTGCATTTGCGCCTTGCTTCATTCTGTCCCTCGTCGACCTCATGTCCGGCCCATGCAACCCTGCTGCTGCTCTTTCACTTCACGCCCTCGGGTCGACGGTTCTCCCACTCGCAGCCGTTGTGCCCCACCCGCGTTCAGCGCTTTAACATCCCTGCACCTCGCTGTGCCTGGCATACACTTGAACGCAGGTCCGCATCCTTTCGCAGCACATCACTCACCTCCGCTGCTAACTCTTCGCAATTGCCTAGCGGACCAGCACCCGGCGTGCTTTCCTTCCCCCTCCTCGCGCTCACCACCACCGTCCTTCTGGATGAGCTTTGTCTAGAGGTCCTCGACTCCAGCTAGTGCTGCCGCGGCACTTGCATTCAATGCGAGCGAGCAACATGTTCGGAACATGTCTTCTCCGCCTCGCTTCACTCGCGGCTTTGGTCTCCGGCTCCTACTATGACCCTGTGGAAGAGCCGTGGAATCTGAACGTCAACGAAAATGCGGCAACACCTCTCGAATATACCACTCCGGAATGGCCTGCGGGATTCGAGCACACGCCTAGTCCCGAGAATTGGCGCTTTCCGTTTTACAGCTTCTTCCTTGACCGATTCGTGAACGGCGACCCCACCAACGATAACGCCAATGGCACCACTTGGGAGGAAGATTACCGCCAGACGCAGCTTCGATATGGTGGAGACATCGTTGGCCTCCAGGACTCGCTCGACTACCTCCACGGGTTGGGCATTCGCGGAATTTATCTTGTCGGCAGTGCCTTTTTGAACAAGCCCTGGGAAGCCGACGGCTTCAGTCCTCTCGATCACACTATCCTCGACCACCACTTGGGCAACATCACTCAATGGCGAGAGGGCATCAAGGCAATCCACGACAAGGGCATGTATGTGATCATGGACAACACGATGGCGACCATGGCCAATCTGTTTGGTTTCGAAGGATACTACAACACAAGTACCGATTGGTCCTTCTCGGAGCACAACATGAATTACATCAGCAAGAACCGATACCGTGACTTTTACCAGACCAACGAATTTCACGAAGTCTGTCCCTACGACTTTCCACGCTTTTGGGATCAAGGTGGCAACCAGATCATTGATAACAACACGAATGCGATGGTGGGCTGCATGGACAGTGAATTCGATCAATTTGGCGACGTTGGTGCTTTTGGTGTGTATCCGGAATGGCAAAAGCAGCTCAGCAAATTCAACGGTGTTCAAGATCGTTTGCGAGACTGGCGACCGCAGGTGCTGGACAAGATCAAGCACTTTTCCTGCATGATGATCGAGGCTCTTGATATCGATGGTTATCGCATTGACAAAGCCATGCAGGTGACTGTCGATGGACAAGCCGAATGGTCAAAACACCAACGCGAGTGCGCTGCGTCTGTTGGCAAAAAGAACTTCTTCATCCCGGGAGAAATCGTCAACGGAAACGCGAACGGCGCAGTCTATCTCGGACGTGGCAAAGAGCCGACCATGCAGGAATACAACGAGACGGCAGCTATGTTGACCAAACAAGACAACAACTCCGCATACATTCGAGACGCAGGCTTGCAAGCTCTCGATGCAGGCGCATTTCACTACTCCACCTACCGAGCACTGATGCGAATGCTTGGGCTTGACGGCAATCTTTTGGCTGCGAACGACGCTCCGATCAACTTTGCTGATCAGTGGGCCACTTTTGTGCGAACCAACGACATGCACAATGCAATCACTGGCGAATTCGACCCACGCCACATGTATGGTGTCTCAAACCACGATGTGCTTCGCTGGCCCGGATTGACTAACGGCACGCAACGGCAGCTGCTTGGAGATTTCATCATTACCATGGTCATGCCAGGTATCCCGTTGATCAGTTGGGGAGAGGAACAGGCAATGTATGTCCTTGACAATACCGCAAGCAACTACATCTTCGGTCGTCAGCCCATGGCCTCGGCGCAAGCTTGGCAGATGCACGGCTGCTACAAAGTCGGCAACACCAACTTGAACGATTGGCCCATCAACAGCACGCTCAATGGCTGCAAAGACGACGGCGTCAGCCTGGACCACAGAGACACCTCTCATCCAGTGTATACTGTGCTCAAGGAAATGTTCGAGATGCGACAACGTTACCCTGTTCTCCAGGACGGTTTCAATGTGAAGCAGCTCTCGAGCCAAACATTCAACTACACACTGCCAGGCTCTTTTGGCGTCCCAACTGAGACTGGTCTTTGGAGCGTGTATCGTGGTCGTATGCCTTTCCAGGACTTCGAAGGCGAAGGCTTCGGAAACCAAGGTGTCTGGCTGCTCTACACGAACTACAACGGATCCCGGGACTACGAGTACGACTGCGGTGGTCCTGACGCCATCATCTCTCCTTTCGATTCGGGTACGACTGTCAAGAACATGTTCTATCCATTTGATGAGTACACGCTTGAAGATTCAACTGTGTCATTGGGTATTGAAGATTCATCAGATGTGAATGGTTGCATCCCTCGGCTGAACATGACCTTGTATGGGTGGAAGTCGTTCGTGCCCAAAGACAAATGGGTGGCACCATCGCCAGTGATCACTCGCTTCCTGCCTGGTCACGATGCGCGCATCCTCTCCGATACTCCTGTGTCTGACCCCACGACTTTCGAGGTGGAACTGCGCTTCTCAACGGAGATGAGCTGCAGCTCGCTGTCTGATGCGCTCTCAATTAACTCCACCACTGAGAATGGCGAAGTCGCCGAGTTCGATGCGGAGAACATCGACTGTGCGGTGATGGATCCTCAATTCGAAGCTTACTACTACGGCCCCAGTCCTTCCATCTGGCGAGCTCGATTTAACCTGACCAATGTGTACGATGGTGTCCATCAGATCAATGTGAACAACGTCACTAGCGAGGCCGGCGACACCTTCACAAATTCTCATGACCACTACATGATTCGCGTCGGTCAAGAGAACAACCCAATCGTCTTCCCACTCAAAGGAAATTACAGCACGTCTCTCGTCTACAAAGACACCACAAGCGAAAAGCGCGACGCTTCGATTACCACATCAGGCCTCATGGTCAACCACAATGCACCAGGAGCTGACAAGTGGCGATACTCTACTTCGTTCGGTGCAGTCTGGTCGGATTGGTTTGACTACACTCACGGCAACGTGTCGATACAATCGCAAACCTGGCGAGGCAAGAAGGTTCAAAAGTGGTCTGGTGACCATGTTCAAGTGCAGTACTGGTCTCGCCTCGCTGGAAGCAGTGCTCACTTCGTGGAAGGTGATGTTGTTGGTTCCGACACGCCTCCAAGGCGATTTCCACACCTGTTCCTCCATGGCTCGTTCAATCAATTCGGTTACGACTCCGGACTGGACAACAGCATGTCTCAGCTCGACAATGGTACCTGGTATTTCGACTTTATGGACGAGTGGCCGTCTCAGTTTCAGATCAATGTTTGGGGCATGGCCGATGATGGAAGTCCGGATGTCTCCATGGCGTACGGTGATGTCGACAACGACACTGTTCTCGACCGCATCTCGCCCGTCTCTCTGCAGAAAGCGCAGACCAACATTACTAATGATGGCCCCAATGGCACTGCCCTTGCTTGGCGAATTCTGTTCAACGACGGCGATTTGCGCTACTACATGGTCCCAGTCGGCAATCGATACCTCCAGCTTGTCTTGTGGGTTTTGCTGGCCATCATTCCAATTCTCTCGGCCATGGCCGCCGTCTGGGCTTACATGCACTACTTCTATGGCGTCAAATTCAACGAGATCGGGCTGTCGGAGAAGAACAGCATCCTTCCAGTAGCAGCGATTGGGAAGATGTTCAATCGTGAGAAGTACAGCGAGAAAGACGACCCCGTATCTGGTGATTCTTCGCCTGATCTTGCCGCCGGAATCATCCGCGACACGATGGGAGCTGGTGGTGCTGGTGCCGTGGTCGAACAACATCGCAGGACAGTCTTGATTGCCACAATGGAGTATGATATCTCCGACTGGAACATCAAGATCAAAATCGGAGGACTCGGTGTCATGGCCCAGCTCATGGGCAAGAACTTGGAACATCAGGATTTGATCTGGGTAGTCCCATGCGCTGGCGGCATTGATTATCCCGTCGACACTCCTGGCGTGCCAATCGATGTGACCATCCTCGGACGCACGTACGAAGTTCA
The DNA here is from genome assembly GCA_005356885.1 of Cercospora cf. flagellaris. NCBI lineage: Eukaryota > Fungi > Ascomycota > Dothideomycetes > Mycosphaerellales > Mycosphaerellaceae > Cercospora > Cercospora cf. flagellaris. Next base: position 2,304,398 of record RJLU01000005.1, on the reverse strand, counting down.
AGTCCAGTACCACAAGCTCAACAACATCACGTACATGCTTCTCGATGCACCGGTATTCCGCCGACAGAATGCGAAAGAGCCCTACCCCGCTCGTATGGACGACCTCGACAGCGCAATCTATTATTCTGCCTGGAACCAGTGTGTTGCAGAAGCTATGCGCCGATTCCCAATTGATCTCTACCATATCAACGACTACCACGGCACAGTCGCGCCACTCTACCTCCTTCCAGATACCATCCCTTGCGCACTCTCAATTCACAATGGAGAGTTCCAAGGTCTGTGGCCTATGCGAAACACACGAGAGTCTGAGGAAATCTGTTCTGTTTTCAATCTGCCGCAAACTGTGGTACAGCGCTATGTTCAGTTTGGAGAGGTGTTCAATCTTCTGCACGCTGGAGCCAGCATTCTGCGCATTCATCAAAAGGGCTTTGGCGCCGTCGGTGTCAGTAAGAAGTACGGCAAGCGTTCTTGGGCACGATACCCAATCTTCTGGGGTCTCAAGAAGATCGGTGCTCTGCCAAACCCTGACCCAAGTGATATCGCGGAATGGGACAAGAAGCTCACCGACCCAGACTCAATACAAATCGACCAGGTGTTCGAAAGTGGCAGGGCTAGCTTGAAACGACAGGCGCAAGAATGGGCAGGCCTAGAACAGCGCGCGGATGCGGATCTATTTGTGTTTGTTGGTCGCTGGTCGATGCAGAAAGGTGTGGACCTGATCGCAGACGTCTTTCCGGCTATCCTGGAGAAATATGAGCACGTCCAGCTGCTCTGCGTTGGCCCTACTATTGATCTTTATGGCAAATTCGCAGCACTGAAGCTGCAAAGAATGATGGAGAAGTATCCTGGACGAGTCTACTCCAAGCCCGAGTTCACTGCGCTCCCGCCATTCATCTTCAGCGGTGCCGAATTCGCCCTCATTCCTAGCAGAGACGAGCCGTTCGGTCTTGTTGCTGTTGAGTTCGGCAGAAAAGGTGCGCTTGGTGTGGGTTCTCGTGTTGGAGGCCTTGGTCAAATGCCTGGTTGGTGGTACACGATTGAGTCTTCCACCACCAAACATCAGATGCATCAATTCAAGATGGCCATTGCAGCGGCTTTGAAGTCCGACTACAATACACGTGCCATGATGCGAGCTCGATCGGCGAAGCAGCGTTTCCCTGTGGCTCAATGGAAAGAGGACCTCGAAATCCTGCAGGGGACTTGCATCAAGATTCACAAGAAGCGCATGGAACACATCACTGCTAGACGTATGGGACTGGAGGACAAGAGCGGCACATCGAGTGGCTGGAACACTCCTGGTTGGATGACTCCGCGTAGTGGCTGGGGCACTCCTGCCAGCAGCAGGCCAAACACTCGTCCTTCTTCGCCCAACCGTTCCGGAGCAACCACGCCAAACGCGTCTCGCCCTGCATCTCTCTCGCTGGGTATGCGACATGGTCCTGGTCACGGAGGCTCTCCACCACAGTCGACGACACCTTCTTCCCACACTCCTAGCGCCTCTCGCCGCAATTCACTCGAAGAACAGCAGGACCCACGTCGCCGTCTCAGCAGTATTGAAGACGAAGAGATCATTACGCGTCAAGAAGCAGAAGATTCAAAGCGTCGGTCTCAGCTGGGCGGTGTCAATGAATACAACTACTCACTGCGCGATGGTACGCTCGGCCATGCAGGTCCGTCGGCTCCTAGCGCAACGCACAATCCCTACTTCTCCCCCACGACACCAGGAGATACACCAGAAGGTGCACAATTTCCGTTCTTATCTCGTCCACATAGCCCCGTGCGAGGCATGGCACCCAGCATTCCGCAGACCCCTCTCTCTACGGAGACTGTCATGGACGAGAAGAAGAACCAGCCTCAGGACCTGATGCCATTCTTTACCGATCCTACTGGTTTGTACATCAAGACTTTTGACAAGAAACTCGATTCCCTGAACGGCAGCAACTCAGAAAGCGCTCTGTGCATTGAGGAGTACTTGGAGAAGTCGGAAAAGGAATGGTTCGGCCGCTTGCATGATGCTAAAATGAGCCGCGCTACAACGCCCAACGCATCGAGAGGACCAACTCCAGCTGGCTCAATCTACGAAGGCATTGAGACAGACGAGTCGCTCGCCCAGTTCTTGCTTCCCGAGAACTACAAGGCCCCAACGGGCATCAAGCGTATAATGCTGCAGAAGGTGGGAGACTGGCCCGTATACTCTCTCCTGCTCGCATTGGGACAGATCCTCGCCGCGAACTCTTACCAGATCACACTCATCAGTGGCCAGGTCGGACAGACTGCTGGCCAACTGTACACAATCGCCTGTATTTACTTGGCAACAACCTTGATCTGGTGGTTTGTTTTCCGTCGCTTCGAGGCTGTCTGGTGTCTCAGTCTACCATGGGTATTCTATGGCTTGGCTTTCTGGCTCCTGGCTTTTGCACCATTCGGCAAATCTGACAGCGCTCGTGGATGGGTGCAAAACGTGGCTACCGCCATGTACGCAGTGGCATCGTCTTCCGGCTCACTGTTCTTTGCTCAGAACTTCGGTTCGCTTGGCTCGGCGCCTGTTAAGGACTGGGCGTTCAGAGCATGCGCAATTCAAGGCACGCAACAGCTGTATGTTGTTGGACTCTGGGCCTGGGGTAGCCAGCTTACACGCACCAACGCGAATGGACAATCAACCTCTTTGGGCTACAAGATGACCGCAATCGGCATTCCGATCTCCATCTTCTTGTGGGCTGTCGGCTTGGTGCTCTTCTTCGGTCTTCCGGACTTCTATCGTCAGAAACCCGGTGGCGTGCCCGACTTTTACTCATCCATTTTCCGAAGGAAGATTGTCGTCTGGTTCCTGGTCGCTGTGTTCATTCAAAATATTTTCCTCTCTGCACCATATGGTCGTAACTGGTCGTATCTCTGGAGTTCCAGGCACGCCCCAGGATGGGCCATCTTCTTGCTCATCCTCCTCTTCTTTGTGGTTGTGTGGATCGGCGTGCTGCTCTTCTTCGGATATCTCTCAACGACTCACAGCTGGATCATCCCCATCTTCGCTATCGGCCTTGGTGCTCCAAGATGGTGTCAGATTCTGTGGTCAAACTCCAACATTGGGCAGTACCTTCCTTGGGCTGGCGGCCCTATCGCATCTGCTCTGCTGGGCAGGTGTCTTTGGCTGTGGCTCGGCGTGCTCGACTCCATCCAAGGAATCGGCTTTGGTATGATCCTGTTGCAGACTATGGTCCGCTTCCATTGCTCTTTTGCTCTCATGGCTGGTCAAGTCATTGGTGCGATAGCCACGATCGTAAGTCGCTTCCCACAACCTACACATCTTTTCCTACACACACGTGCTGACATTCATACAGATTGCAAGAGCAGATGGTCTCAACAGCACAGGTCCCGGACCAACCTTCCCCAACTTCGCTGGCGGATGGGTTGATGGCCTTTCCCAGCCATGGTTCTGGATCTGTCTCGCCTTCCAACTTGGCATCTGTGTGGGCTTCTTCACGTTCTTCCGCAAGGAGCAACTCACCAAGCCATAAGATGATCAACGACGATACGGACGCAATTTCGCTTCTTGATACCACGCTTTTGTTTGACCTGTACCGACTTCTGGAAAGCAGACCGGATGTCGATTTGGCGTGCTTTTTCTGCATGGGATTTTCATGATCTGATGATGATCGAAACCGGCGTTCGAACGCGAATGATTTTGAGTCGTTTTTTGACTGGGAAGTTCTGTTTTTCTGTGGCACTTCAGCGCATAGCATTCTGCATCGTTGCAACAACTTTTTTCTTCGAGCATCCTGCTTTAGTTCTGGGGCTGAAGGGGTGGTTGTATGAGAAGAAAGAGGAGGAAGAGGAGGAGGAGTGGCGACTGCGAAGAACAATAACAGTAATACTGCATATACCCAAAAGCGAGTATAGAGGATATATAGATGAGAGACACCCGAAGTGCTCGGCTCTCGATGGCTGGCAATGTATGAGAGATGTTCCATTTGCCTGATGTACTTCTCGACGCCAAGGTCTCGTTTCAACGCGTGAGCACGTGAAAGCGTGATAGGCTAGCCATGTCCATGCTGGATTGTCTTACGATGCTGACGCGGTCGACTTCGAAATACAAAGCTCGGTCAGAGAGAGACGGGGATCATGATCAATCCGTCATCTCAGAAGTGAGCTGGATTGCAAGCAGCGGCGTTGTCCGACCAACAAAAAGGGCAACTGCAGATCAGCAACGACAAGCACGACTCTTGGCAACATTCTGGAACCTTGAAGCTCGTCTCCTGATCTTCTTTCTATCCATTCGTTTGCCACACGAAACAACAGAATCGCAGATCATGGACACAGCGAACGGGAACGCAAATGGCAATTCGCCCAACACCTTTCGTGTCCTAGTGACAGGCGCAAATAGGTACGTTACAGCAAAAACCCAAAAGATAGCAAGTACCCATTGGCCTTAATCCGAAGAGCTTTTTGATCCTTCCACCATCACTGACATACCACTCCTCTTAGCGGTCTCGGCTTCGCCCTCTGCTGCCGCCTCATCGACGAATTCCTCTACACAAGACCCCAAACCCAAACTCTCCATCTCTTCTTCTCCACCCGCTCTTCCAAAAAATCCCAAGAAACCTCTCAACGTTTAAAATCTCATCTCCAAAACACACTACGCAATGCCAATGGCAAAACACTCGGAATTTCTATTATTCTGGAATCTCGGATCAGAATCGAAGGTGTTCAAGTCGATTTATTGAAATTGGGGAGTGTGAAGATTTTAGCTGAGGAGTTGTTAAACAGAAATGAGAAATTTGATGCTGTGGTTTGGAATGCGGGGGTTGCGGGGTGGAAAGGGATTAATTGGTTTGGGGCGATTTGGAGTGTTTTGACGGAGTTGGGACAGGCTGTTACTTTTCCGGATTATATGGTTTGTGATGTGGGGAAGAGGGCTGGGAGGCAGGTGCAGAAGAAGAAGAAGGATTCAGAGGGTTTGGAGGTAGATGAGGAAGAGGAGGAGCCGGTTTTGGGGGAAGTTTTTACGGCGAATGTTTTTGGGCATTATTTGTTGACGCACTGGATTTCGCCGCTTTTGGATCGGAGTTCGAGGGTTGTGTGGATTTCGAGTACGGGGGCGGTGCATGATGCTTTTCGGGTGGAGGATATTCAGGGATTGAAGTCTTTGGTGGCGTATGAGTCTTCGAAGAGGTTGACAGAGTTTTTGGCGCTTACGGCGGAGTTGCCTTCGACGAGAGCTTACACGAAGAACTTTTTCTCTGGAACATCGCAAAGAGCAGAGAGTCAGCAGCCGAGAATGCTCGTCACACATCCAGGTGTGGTCGCCACATCGATTTCTGGACTCCACTGGTTTTTGAGTATCTTCATGACCTTGGCGTTCTACCTCGCACGAATTCTCGGATCACCATGGCACGCTATCGATCCTTACAAAGGAGCTGTCAGCATGGTTTTCGCAGTCCTATCTCCTCAGATCATAGAACTAGAGGAACGAGAAGGGAAAGGAAAATGGGGTTCTGCAGCAAACAACAGAGGTGAGGAGAGGGTTGCGCGAACGGAAGTAGAGGGTTGGGGATATTGTGGGAAACCTGGAGTCGTGCCTCCCGGGAGCGCTACGACTGGGCTGTATGCGAAGCGAAGGGAGACGACGAAAGAAAGCAGAGAAGAGTTCGAAGAGATTGGACGGCAGGTGTGGAAGGAGATGGAGGCGATGAGAATTGATTGGGAGAGGAGACTTGGGCCGCTTAACGTGAAGAGGGCTTGACAGGTACCTTATTGAATTGACTTCTCTGCACTTAGTGCTGAAAACCTCGCGAATCGAAACGCGCTGCTCAACAACTTCAAACCACGCTTCAAGCACAACAAACCATCCCACCTCCCTCCAGTTCTCCACAACTACCTCCGCCGAATCAATCAAAGGCTCAATACTCCCCGCCGGAGTCGGCGTAACATTATGCCCAGTATCCTTGTTCGCGCCACTCGGTGTCCAAATCCCTTGCAGCTGTCGAGCTAGATCCAGCTCTGAGCAGTTGTCATTGGGAGGACATTCGTGCCCTCGATCAAAGTAGAGTATCCAAATCGCTTAGATCTGCTGTATCAGTAGAGCTTTGTAAGCACGCAGACCCTTTGTAAGATTCTTCCAACCTTTCAGAGTACCCAGCCTTTCGAAAATGTGCGCACTCTGACTTCTTGTTGCGATTAACTTGACATTTGCTGATATCGCGGCAATTGCTTGCACTGTCTACTTAATGTCCTTGCTCTGAACGATGGTAGCGAAGAAGTCAGCCAATTCGTGCATGACCATCTTGGTCACCTCGGCGCCTGATGCGCCGGGAATATCGCGGTCGCCAACCCCATCCTCTACGACGAGGACATCATAGCCCAATCGAGCGGCGTCACGCGCCGTAGTCGAGACGCAGACATGAGCCTGGAACATGTCAGCTAACAGCACTTTGACATGTGGCTACTCTCAACTTACCATATATCCCGTAAGAACCACCTTCTTAGCCCCAGCACCTCTGAGATAATCATGAAGTGTAGTATCCGCAAAGGAGCTTGGATGAATCTTTTCAATCACTTTCTCACCATCCTTTGGCGTCAATTCTTCAAACTCCTTTGCCAGATTCGTGCCTGGTGTGAAGATTGGGGTTCCTTCTGGCACGTTGTGTACTACGTGCACGATTTGTCCGCCTGCAGCTCTGTATTTCTCCAACAGGCCTGCGATGACTTTACGTGTGCCTGGTGCGTCTGTGACTTTCAGAGCTCCCTCTGCATATTCGTTCTGCGCATCGATGATGACCAAGGTCGAATCGCTCGGCGATGCGGTCGAGGGCGGCGCGCCCATCATTTGTCGTGCGGATTGTGCCATTGTTGATGTTGGTATTCGGGTAGTCGAGTATACTGGTGTAAGTATGAAGCTGGAGTGTCTCTCGCCTTCAAGAGAGAACTCAGTGTGGAAATATGGTGATCGCAACCTACTAGCTTACTAGCCCCGCCTTCTACAGCCAACCTAGGCTCTCTATGCAGCCGCGATGACCTAATAAAGCGGTTAGATGGCAAGTAGCTTCAATTCCATCTCTGCCGTGCTGGTCTGCTTCCGTACGTCCACGCCAGCTGTGATGTTCAATGTCATTGATCTCACCGCCGCCGACCACACCCGTGTGACATCTGTCAGACGCGAAACGGCACCTTTTCGGCTTGCTTATCATGCTGCAGGTTGGTGTCCCAGGTGTTCGTCGGAGCTGGTCTCAGATAGGCAGTCCCACGCTGCGAGTGAGCTAGCCTGCGGTAGGGCTTTGGGTGTTCACGCGAACATTGGTGTTGAGCTGCAGCCGCAACGATGCTCGTCGAGGGGAAGAGCCTGGGTGAAGAGGACAGGTGATGCTGAGTGCCAAGAAAGCTCAGATCACCTCCGCCAGACAACAGTTCCATCGCCACTCCTGATTCCATCAACCACTTTCGTACCGGATCACGTTGCAACGTTCAAACGCCATCATGCCCAAACCAGCCCGCCGAGTAGAGCCTCATTTCACTCAGACGCAAGCCCATCTTGGTCCCCGCTATGTGTATCTCCACGCCCACGCGGCAACCCCTGGTCGTGCAGGCTACGCCTGTCCTACCACCTTAGAGCCTTGGCTGCGATAAGGCAATTCAAGCTCTCTCCAACCAACGCCCAGCTGCCCTTGACTTCTTGTGCCAAAGGCATGTCGAGAACATTGTAACATCCGGGCCCTAAGCCCTCTCAGGACATTTCCCAAGACCTGACCCAGTTTCTTGGCCCCGTCGAGAAGCCGTAGAGAAGCAGCTGGGCCTGCGAATGTCTCAGGTGTAAGCGATTGCAAAGCAGGTGAACAGCTGATACATAGATGCCAGATCTGCCCCTACGTTGTGCTACGTAAATAAAGTTTTACTCATTGCTCTGTTTTCGCAGCATTGATTTTCTGCATAAGGAACCAGGTGGCGTCATGGCGGAGTACGAGGCTGAGAAAGGATTACACGCCTTCAGCAATACCTCTCCGGACCACAGTCTTTCAGGCCAGCATGATGATACGAAAGGACGACGGAGCTCAGTCGTCAATCAAGATGTGCTCGTGGGCGAGGTCTACGATGAACGCTACGACTCAACCCACAGAGGTCTGAAAAGCAGACATGCGCAAATGATTGCCCTCGGAGGCACCATGTACGTCCAATACGACGAGGGATGAAGAAGAGGCCCAATGGCTGACATGTCACAGTGGTACAGGTCTATTCGTCGGCTCCGGTCAGACTCTTGCGCGTGGTGGTCCAGCTTTCATCCTCCTGGCATATTGCCTTATGTCCTTTCTGGTCTGGTGTATTGTATCCGGAGTCGCAGAAGTGGCAGCTTGGTGTCCCACGAAAGGCTGCTCGATGAACATGTTTGGATGGCGATACGTGAGCCGAAGCTTGGGATTCGCCATGGGCTGGCTCTACTTCTACTCTCTCGGCATTCTCGTTCCTTACGAGATTACAGCTGCAGGACTTGTGATCGAATACTGGAATGCGCCAGTGCACATCGCCGTTTGGATCAGTATCATGATTGTGGTCATCGTCGGCCTCAACGCACTGCCGGTCAAGTTTTATGGCGAGACTGAGTTTTGGTTTGCGGGAACTAAAGTCATCATGATGATTGGACTGCTGATGATGTCGGTTGTGTTGTTCTTTGGTGGTGGACCCGATAAAGACAGACTCGGATTTCGGTATTGGCAGGTAAGTGAAGCGCGAGCGCTGTACCAAGACCATGCAAGATGACCTTGAGAACAGGATCCTGGAGCTGTGAACGAGTACCTCGTTGGGGACAGGGACACGGGACGCTTCTTAGCACTGCTGTCGACAATCGTGCTGTCGGCTTTCCCATTTGCGTTCGCTCCAGAACTTCTCGTAGCTACTGGAGGTAAGTCTGAAGCACAGACGCCACGTACTCAAACATTGCTAATTCCACCGATCAGGCGAGATGGAGAGTCCGCGACGAAACCTTCCCACCGCCGCTCGCCGATATATCTGGCGTCTCATTATCTTCTATGTGGGCTCAGTGCTCGCCATAGGTGTCATCTGCCCATCCAATGACCCGCGCCTCACAAGCGGAGGAGCCGGAGCTGGATCCTCCCCATTCGTGGTCGCCATCAAGAACGCCGGTATTCCTGCTCTCGATTCCATCATCAACGGTGGTATCATTCTCTCCGCATGGTCCTCAGGAAACTCATTCATGTTTCTGTCCAGTCGTTCTCTTTATGCTCTCGCATTGAGCGGAAACGCGCCCCGGATCTTCAAAGCTTGTACCAAGAATGGTGTTCCTTACGCGGCCGTCATCGCATCTTCATTGTTCTGCGGCCTTGCATATCTGAACGTTGCAAGTGACAGCGCTGTCGTGTTCAACTGGTTCGTCAATTTGACGAACACCTCGGGTTTCATCAGCTGGATCTGCTGCGGTATCGTCTATTTGCGATTCAACAAAGCTTGCAAGGCTCAGGGTATCACGTATGCAGATCTGCCATACCACTCCTACTTTCAGCCTTGGGGAAGCTATGTGGCAATTGTCGCATTCGTCTTCCTGTGTCTGATCAACGGATTCAACGTTTTCTGGCCGGAACTGTGGTCTGTCAGCAGTTTTATGACTGCTTATGTTGGGTAAGTGCTACAAATACTTCGTTATGAGGGTCTTGGACTGACAAGTAATAGTATTCCGCTCTTTCTCGTCATTTACTTCGGCCACCGCATTTATGCTCGCCACGAGCCGTGGGCACATCCTCCGGAGCAAGTCGACCTTCAAACTGGTCTTGAGGAAATCATCGCAGAAGAAACACCCGGGAAAGAGTTCAAAGGTTGGCAAAAGATCAGGCATATCTGGGAATAGAGCATCGCCAGCTCTGACGCAACGATATAACGACATACATGTTTCCATATCTTGCATAGCGTATAGAAGAAAGACACAACCTTCTACAACTTCCCTAAAAACCTCAGTACCTCCTCCGCCACCTTCTCCGCCTGTTCCTGCTGCACCCAATGCCCCGCATGATCAATCAAACTCGTCCCCTTAAAACACCCTTTCGCTACACACTTCTCATCCTCATACCCTTCAAACGCCCCAGGCTGCTGGTAATTCCCCCAGTCCTGTTTCCCACTAATAAACCCACAAGGCACCATAATCCTCGCCCCAGCATACAACAGCATATCCTTCTTACTCTGCGGCGTCGAAGCCGTTTGCGCACGATACCAATTCAACGCACCCTGAAACCCCGTCCTCGACCATTCTTGCACATAAACTCCCAAATCTTGCTTCGAGAGCCAGGATTCTGTTTTGGTGTAATCTTCGCCTTGCATGTTCTTTTCGATACTTTCGGGAAATGTATGTTCTTTGCGCATGATGTAGTATTCTGGCATGATGGAGATTTCTTTTGCGCTCCATTCTTTGAGTGGATGAGGGGAGTTTTTATCCCAATCGGCGGATTTGAGATGGAAGTAGCCTCGGAGGTATTGGTTAAGGCCTTGTGGGGGGTTATCCCAGTGGGAAGCTGCTTCGGGGGAGGAATTGTACCATTTGTAGTGTTTTCGTGGAGGAGAGAGTTTTGCGAGTTCGGCTTGGATGTCTAGGGATTGTTTCTTGGGTTGAGAACCGAATTGAGGGCTTGGGGGTGGGTGGTAGGGATGGCTCATTTGGATTGTGGAAAGGAAGATGTCTGGACGGACGAGGGCTGCCATTGCGGAGGAAACGGCGCCGAAATCGTGGCCGATGATGCAGTGGACGGTTTTGAAGCCTAGTTTGTAGACTAGGCAGACGAGGTCGCGGACGAGGTTTGTCATGGTGTATTGGGTCAGGTCGACTTCGTGGTAGGGTTTGTTTTCCCAGCCTGTGGTTCGCCCGTAGCCTCGTTGGTCCATTGCTATGCAGTAGTAGCCAGCTTTTGCTACGACGGGAAGAATCTTGCGCCATGAGAAGGCGAGTTCTGGATATCCATGGCAGAAGAGGACGAGCGGTTTGCTCGGATCACCGGCTTTCAGTATGTGGAAGTTCAATCCGCATGATGAGGTGCAATCAATGTAATCCTCGCTAATGCCTTCAGGCAATGGTAGTGGGTCGAGGTTGCTTGTTTGAGACATTATTGCTTGTAGTCTAAGCGTGCTCGTACTCTGTTGAGGGCTCCTTTCCATTGAGGTTCTCATGCAATATCAGAAGCTAGCATGCGGAGTAAAGAATAGGCTGTTCGATGAAGGTGAGGTCGAAGTAAACTTCAACGTCATCGGACCTCGGGACAAGGCGAGGAGGATTGTCGAGTAGCATGGCATTGGAGGACTACGGTCCAACTGCGTCTCGATTCTTGCCACTTCGACGCATCCTATCTTCTCAAAAGTGTATAATCTTGCCTGAGAGATGTCTTGGTGTGGTTAGTAGCGGCCCGCCGTTCGTTCTTGCTGGAAAGATCTCAAGACGCAAGCACGAGGGACCCACCGAGCTGGATCTTCAAGCTGGGCCATCGGAGGTCTTCAGCAGACCATTACTATTATTGTCATCCCGATCCCAAGAGCCGTCGTCACCCAAAAGTTGGGGAGATGCGGGGACCCCATATGCGAGGGGAACCCAGTAAGTCACGAACTTAGTACTGTCTGTGGTAGGAGCTCGCGAAGATCACCTGCACCCGTACTCCTGGCGAGAAGCCGATCTAACCCCGGAAAGAGGCACGTATATATGAGATGCGGGATTGGCGGTCATTTCATACAAAGATTCGAGTATCATGCGTCGAGGAAGTACGAGAAGACCTGAAATAATCAACCTCGTCATCATTAGAAATGGAAGCACATTCAACAACTCAAAACAACGCCAATCGATACCGCCTGAAATTTACCAATGGTCTCCCTCCCGGCACTGACACGATTAACCAACTCAAAGACAATCCCAGACTACCCCGTCCTCCTCCCGAAGCCAAAAGGACTTTGCCACCACTTCCACCCAAATCCGAACGTAAAGGAAAATGGATAAGTTCATACTTGAACAAGGTCAGTAAGGGATTTTTGCCCACGACACTGCCGTGATAATCACAAACCTAAGACACCCACACAGCTCGATCCAGAAACCGAATACGACCAAGTCATCCGTATTCATACATTCTACCGCAATACAGACTTCGCCACAGCCTTAGGCTACACCGCAGTCTTCGTCTGGCTCACTTCGACGCCCGCAGGCGCAGCCGCCATCCATGGCGGAAAAGTCATCACACGGGGTCATCAACGATACTATGAAACTCAACTATTCAATTTGCACTGGGTCAAGAATGGCAGTTCTTCAAATGAGACCAAAGCCTACGTCGAGACGATCGATAAGACGCACGCTGCTGTGTGGAAACGAGTTCCTGGAGCATTTAGCTTTGCGTGGGAAGCACAAGCGGCGATTATACTGCTTTCGTGGTATGAGTCGTTCATTCGTAGAACAGTCGGCGCAAAGCAGCCGGTTGATCAAGTCGTCAAAGACGCATGGCCGGCATGGGGCGAGCGACTGACAGGACATTTTCGATCGGAACCATCGAATGGTTCGATTCCGTTTGGTATCAACTATCCGCGATCATGGCACGAGATCGAAGATTTCGTCGCTTGGTTTCAAGAGTTCGATTGGGATGAGCAAAGAACAGATGAGGACCGGATCAAAGGCCTTGAGACTTCTGAGGCTTTCATACATCAATTTTGCGAATTGTGGTTTCCTCGGTGAGTAGCTGTTCGTCATTTTCTGCTATTGACTCCCTCGCCTGTACTGATCCATAGTTCTTAGACCTCTTCATTTCTTCGGCCGAGCAATGATTCTAACGTTCCTCCCACCTGCCATTCGGAGAAAGCAAGGTCTTGAAGATCCAAACTCGGTTCTCGAATGGCTGATCCGATTCGCCATGAGAGTTATGATCAATGCCGGAGATGCGCACCCTGATCCCGCGGAGGCACCCATTGAGTCCTTCTATCATGATCTTCAGCGTTGGAACCTCAGCACAATCGACCGAGTCGAGACGGCCCGTAGGGATAAGCAAAGCCTTTATTTGAGGGCCACGGGCGCTTGTTCACTTGTTGGAATGGTCTTGCCGGCCTTATATCTTCTGCTGGCGCGCAGATGATCGAAGACAATGATTGCAAGATGGTGGCAGTCGCAACACTCGCATGAGCTTAGAGGCACAGAGGACATGACATTCATATCTCGTGAGGCTGCTCACAATTGTGTCCTTCTCCAATCTTGTGCGCAGGCAAATTGAAGCCCTGGCAGACCTGCGTTCCTGGACTGCGCGAGCTTTGCTCACGCAATCCACTGGGAGAACCTCCCAGATGCCGTTCTCACTGCCGATGTGGAGTTCGCGCATCCTGAGCAGGATCGTGGTTGTGGCAGTTCGGCACTTGACTGGTCGGGTGCTCAGGATGCCGGGAGCCGGTGATGAATGGAAATATAGACAAAGTTCAGTATTACCGTGCCGCCCGACCATGCCGTGGCCCTATCCGACTTTACCGCGAATTCTGTTCTTCACGTGTTCGTTCCAGCTGAAGTCGGAAGTAGAGACTTCAATGTGACCGGGCTTCGGGACAAGGCGCGAGAAGGAACGAAGGGCATAGTGGCATATACAGAGCGTGTCTGACAGGCGAACTTCAATCTTTGCAGGATGTGAATAACTTGCTTCATACCGATATTCTTCTAGGCAGTTCCTTGTACTATGAAACCGTCTCTGGTCAACTTCTGTGATTCGGGAGGTCCTGGCGGAACTGATACCGAGGCTTGACAATCGAGCCAACACCATTGGTACTGAATTGCTGCATGACCTCAGCACGGGAGGCGGCCGATGAACTCGTATGTCGTGTTGGACGGTACGAAGGTTGTAGTTACTGTCATGGAATTCTTATTGCAAAGGCCCAGAAGCTGAAGCTATGTCGGGTTCACGAACTTGACGGGCGATATCTTGAGTGACATCTCGTCACACAATTTCGAGACTTGTGAATCGAGTTGCCATACTGTAAACGAGATGCCTACAACACCAGATAGTCGCCAGCTCAGCTATCATTCCCTGGAAGACTGTCTTTCCAATATGGGTGAGCAAGGACTTCTGTAATGTTTGGTCGAGCTCTGGGATCAAGATTCGTTAACTGTGACAGCAAGTCAAAAGTGCTTGCGCCAAGTTCCTGAGTCCAGTACTCCATTCTCATCTCTGGTCGCCCTTGACCTCCGCGTCAGCGGCCTCGGCAGCTGATTGGAACGCCTTTCTCCAGTGTTCATCTCGTATCTGTTCATACAGGGTATCTGGGACCGGGCCAAAGTAACAGAAATGTTTCGTAACAATGTCTTGCTCCGGCGGGTATCCTGCTTCTATTAGTTCCTTCCAATCCTCAACAACGAGGAGTTCTCCGCCTCCTAGGGCGTGAATGTACTGAGAATGGCAGTTAGAATCAGGCGTATCCTGTGCGTGGTCTTGCCACTTACTACTAGGCCCAGCGAGTAAATGTCGGTCGCTCTGTTTACCATGCATGCTTGCGCTTCTGGGCTCCGCCACATAACGTTGCCCACAGCGTGTGGTGTGATTCGAGTCTCGCCGTCTTTGAGCTTACAGGCTTTGTCGAAATCACCTAGTGCAGTTTTTGTTACCACCTTGTTGTCTTCTTGATCGCATGTCCAGTTGACGAAGATGTTGTCCGGCTTGATATCTATCAGCATTGATCAGTATTGGCAGCTGCTCTGTCAGGCTGGCGCCAGTTCTGTCCATCGGTGCAAGACCAACCAGAGTGGACCCAGTCTCTAGAGTGAAGTTCATTGACTGCTTCGCCCACGCTTCTCATGATCTTAGGCCGCTCGTCTGGTGAAAGATCCGGATTATTGTTCAGAAGACTAAGCAGAGTGTCTTGAAAGTAATCGAACACCAGGATACATTGTTCGCTATTGCAGTCTACGTGCATTCGAAGGTGCTGAGAAGATGGCAAGTCGTTGGCGATGCGCCGAGCAAGATCAAAGTGACGCTTTGACATCTGCTTGCATACGAATGCTTTGTCACTGTCTGCAGATCTGCCAGTCCAGTCTTAGATTCGCATCATGTGTAGCGGCGTAGGGAATCGCACTGGGCTTTGAAGATGTCACATTTCCTGTCATGAGGATGGCGATGGAGTAACTCGAAGTTGAAGTATTTTCGCCCAGAGTCACCCGTGAAATCTGAAATCATCCTGGAGCTTGAGGAGCGCTTGGTGGCAGCAGATGGGAAGTGACGAGCGGCATAGCATCGTCGCCACATCGCAACACTGCACGTTCATAAAAGGCCTGCCTTGTGCATGATATATTCGGATGCAGTTCGATTCGACGGTGGTGTCACAGCGGGGTGAACTCCGCGATGCAGCCGTGGCAGCGACCAGATCTTGGCAACTCATGCCGGGGACCGTGCCTCAACGTCGGCAAGCCGAAGCGAGCGGCACTTCCTCTGCAACGGCGTCAACTCGCGATGTCAAAAACACGAGCGCATCTATCGGACCCATCGAGCGATCAAGCGTCAATTGATTGCAGACACGGGGTGAAGTCAATTCGCTTCACGACGCCTTCTGAAAGCTCTGCTCCATGTCCTCAGAATGGAAACATGGAGAGAAAAATATATATCCCCAGTCTTCAAGCGCCCACTTCATTAATTTTCAATGATGAAAGGTGGATGCCTGTTCATCAAGAGCGGGTCTCTGCATATGGTGGATCTCGCAAACGTCCAAAAGAAGTCTCTTCGCCTATTTTGAGCAAGAAACTAAGGCACAGTGCCTGGAGACCTGCAGATTTTAGTCGAACCTGTCACTTTGCGCCGCATTGGCTATTTGGGTTATTTTTGATATGCAAAGTCGTTTACTAGTACCTGGACGGCGCGCGGTTGGCAAGTTTTTGATCTCTTTCGACTTTCCTTTCCGTCACGTCTTAACAGCAGCAAACTTTCTCACTTCAGTCATTCGTTTTTGCCTGGGAAAGATAACTTCACATCCGAACAAGAACTACCAGACGCACCTCAAGACATCCTAGTAAGAATCAGAAAGTAATCAAGATGCCGTCCTTCACCACACGCGCCGCAGCGCTCGCCACTCTCGTTCTCGGAGCCTCAGCTCTCGACGGCATCGTAACACCAGCGAACATCACCGCCGGCGAACCCTTCGACATTACCTTCAAGGGCGCAAACGACAACACCTACCGCGTCTACCTCGCCGCCGCTCTCGCAGGCGTCAACGGCCCAACTTGTAAACACCCCTCCCAATCTCCGCATCACTCACAAACAACTAACACATCTCCCAACAGGCTACCTCCTAAACTCCACCACCCTCTCCTCCCCCCTAACAAACCTCTCCATCCCGGCTTCCGTCGGTCCCAGCGCATCCTACTACAGCATCGCAATAGCAGACCTCACAACCTCCCAAGGCGCCACATTCTCCAACCGATTCACCCTCCTCAACGCCACAGGCTCCTACTCCGACTACGAAGACTCCCTCGCCGGAAGCCCATTCTGGTCCCCCGATCAACTCCCCTGTACAGCCTACGAATGCGCTCGAAAATGCGCCATGGATTCCTACCCGGAAGATTTGAAGGAACAAGAAGCGTTTGAGACGATGCGGGATTGTATTTTGGAGTGTCCCGGGGTTAGTGAGGGGGAGGGGGAGGATGGGGATTTGGAGGGGCCGGCGTTGGCGAGTGGTGGGGATGAGGCGTCTGCGACGGAGAGTGCGGAGGGGAGTCAGACGAGTGAGTCTAGTGCGGCGAGGAAGCAGGGGGTTGTACTTGCTGGGGCGGCGGCTGCTGGGTTTGGGGCTTTGGCGTTTGTGTTGTGAGGAGAGAAGGTACGAGGGATTTTGTACAGAGCAGAGCGGAATGAGACCACGACGGTACGGCGTGCTCACGCGACGATGGGCTTCGAAGATATTGTTGAGTGTCAGGAAAGCTTCGTCGTACTTCGATCAGCATAGACATCGACAGCATAATGTGTAAAGAGAAGAAGAAGAACGCTCGCCGTGTAAAAGAAAGAAAGCGACTTCCTGGGGGTATATATCTCTCAAAGAATAATTACAAAAGATTTCGTGTGTGTTGTCGCTGTAATGTAGTTGCGCTCACCTCTTCCTCTCTTTCGACGCAGCTGCTCTCATTTCACCTTCTTACTTCTGTCCGCTGGGAACAGTTTCCCGCGACGTAAAGCTCGTTTCTCACGTGCGTTCCCTCCGCAATTCTGCAAACGCAATCGAATCGCGCACTGTTTCGCGCGTTCCTCACTCTGTATTTTTCTCTTGCCTCGCGCATAACTTGAACATCAGATTGAAAAGAAATTACACATTACATCTTCCTTGCAGGCTCTCAATCATTCAACCTGAAAGCTCTTCTCAACATACCAAACTTCTTTTTCTTGCCCGTACGAGAGCTGTACACTCCATCTCCCTTTCCTGCAATAGCATCCTCGCTGAATCGAACAGAAGGATGCCCATCGCTCGTCGCCGGTCTCGTGTCGCCAGTGCCCTTTAGCTGAGCCACATCTGCAGGAATGGCAGGAACAGGAGGCGCGTCAGCGAGGGGCCAGCTACTATTGTTCGTTGTGGGCGGCGCTGTAGCGGTCGAGAAATTGGAGTCGCCACGGACAATTTGCTGGCGGGTCTGAGCTGAAGAGCGGCGCACAAGTTTCCCCGGGCTGGTGGGGGATTGCGGCCTTTCGAAAAGCTGTTTCAAAGGCAACGGCGGAGAGTTTGATGAGCTTTGAGCGAACGCTGCGCTGTCGTAGCCTGGAACCCCGGAGACAGTCATCACACTATGTTGACTGCCGCGGTTCCGACGCAAGAAGCTTCCCATGAAGGACTTCTTTCTTGGCGTCCCTCCGTCTGGCGATTGTGGTCTCGACTGAGGAGGCTGGCTGTTTCGCAGGCTGCCCTGGGCCAGGCTCGAGCCTTGCTTCTCGTCATGCTTTTGCGGAGTCGAAGGGGCAGACGTGAATCCATTCGTCATGCCGAGTTTCTTTCGTGCGGCCTCCATGGCTTTATCGACATCTGCTGGATCAGGCACAAGAGGCGTCTTTTGTCGTTCACGTGCACGTGGAGCTGGTTTCCGACTGCTCTCGTCCTCCGAATCCTCCAGATCTGTGGAATCGCCATCGTCTTGTCCCTTCCGCCGTGGAATGCCTCGCACAGGTGTGAGCTCGTCATCACTTTCATCGTCTGAATCCTTGAAGCGACTCCGGAATGCCGGCCTGGTCGTTATAGGCTCATCGTCAGAATCGTCCGAGTCCGCAAAGCGGGACTTGAACTTGGACGATGATGCTTTCTGCTTGGGAGCTGGTGCAGCTGGTGTCTGTCGCATCGTTTTGGCCGGCTGTGTAGCGCGCATGGTAGTCATCCTGCTCCCGCCATCGACCGAACCACTACGAATCGATTCACGCACATCGTTGGCCTTCTTGCGACCGAAGATGGATCCGCTTGGTGACAAAGATCGGATGAGTGAGCCCTTTCCTTTGCTGCGAACCGGCTCTGGAGACGAGGGCCGCTGTTCAGCTGGAGCTGGAGCAGCGCGCATGCTTCGCTTCATGTTGATGCTGCCACCTGCTGTCGCTGCATTGGATCTCCGCTTCTTCTTGAAACTGCTCTCCGAGTCAGAATCGTGTGATAGTTCCTTCTGCAACCTGGTGCTGACTGCAGGAGCGGTCGTAGTCGAAGCTGAGGACGGAGGCCGTGTATACCGTGGTTGAGCAGCGTCCTGCGATGCACGATTGCTGACCATCGCTGCACCAGCCGAGGAAGCTGAGAGGGATGCCGATGACTGGGGGCGCATCGTCTTCTTTGAGAACGACCCCGTCCTTGGTTCTGGCGCCTGCGACGTTGAGGCGGGTCTGGAGCGCATTGATCCTGCCGCGAGACCTCCGTCACGCATTGATCGCCGCATGGAATGGCTCTTCTCTACCGGTGCTGATTCTGGTTCCGGTTGTGCGCGCATAGTCTTCTTTAGCGCAGGCTGCACTGGTCTCGCGTCACGGTGCGCGGGAGACGATTTCTGTGCACTTTGAGGAGAGCTGGCAGGCGCAGGCTTCGTAGTCTTTCTCGTTTTCTTCATAACGGCGGGCGATGGTCGCGCCTCATCGTCGGAAGACATGTGGTCTCGCTCAATCTGCTCGCGCTGCTGTCTACTCAATTTTGACCAGTATGCAGTCGTGGAGCTCCAGTCACCGGGAGTATCGTCCTCTGCTGCTCCACGGCCATCTTCCTTCTTCGCGACCTTCTGAACGATGGGTGAATCTGGGGGAGATGTTGTGCCAGTCTGTGCTGATGGCGAAGCTTTCACATTGATGGGGCTGACTGCGATTGCATCGAGTGACGCAAAGCCACCTTCAATTTCAGAAGGCTCTTCTGCAGCATCGCTGAATTCCGCTTCGTCCGTGTCCGTGTCTTCATCGATCGGAGCCAACATAGGTCCATGCTCTTCTGGGGTGTGGACGAGAACTGGCGCGATACTCGGAACAGCTTCTGCTACCGAGTTTGGCTTGACTTCAGGCTCTGTGTCGGCGCCCCAGCCCCCGGGCACGATGATCTCAGCGGAATGTCGGTTGTCCAACGTTTTGTCTTCCTCGGCGCCAGGCGTTGGGGGCATGAGGTTGATCTCAGGCACAGCGGGTTGAAGATGTTGCCCAGTTGCGCCAGGCGAGGCAAAGTCACGAACGATCGGAGCGACTGCGCTCTTCTCGCTGGGCTCATCGTGAATCTGGGCGGTCTGCCCTGCTGTCTGCTCTGGTAGGCTGACCGTAGCAGCATTAGCGGCAGCATAGTCACCAAGGTCTCCCACATCACTATCTGTGTCGCTGGCGTTGGCGGCAGTTTCCTTGCTCACGACGACGGGTGGCATTGGCTCGCCTTCAGGTTTTGCCGAGCCGTTGGCATTTCGAAGGATACCTCCAATGGCGTGGTCGTTGCTGTGCTCATTGCGATCTGGTGCCATTTCAGTGACCTTCTCGGCCACTTCTCTCTGTCTGCGTACACTGCCGAAGGTAGGCAATGCAGGTCTTGGCTTAGAGAAATCCTCGTCGTCTAGATCATCCAAGACTGGCGATCGTTCCCGCGCCAGAATCTTCGGACTGGCCGCGGCGGCAGCATCAATTTCCTTTGGCTGCTCATCAAAGCTAACATGGGCGGATTTCTTCTTCTTGGCTGAAGACAAGCCGTCTTGCGAGCACACCGAAGTGGCATCGGATGTTTCGCTTGGGGCCGGTTTGGGCTGTCCAGCAAAGTGGGACACGGGTGAGTACGCACGCACCGAGGATGAAGGCGAATTCTTCAGAGCAGACTTGGCAGGCGAGATGTCTCGCGGCGGCGGGTCGTGTATCGTAGCCTGCGAAACAGGAGATGCAGAGAAGTGTGGCTTGCGCTGCGGACTGGGTGATGCAGACACCTGCCGACCTCGATTGCTGGGCGTATTACGGCTCGGAACATCCAGACTGGACGCTCTTTGCGGCCTGTTTGTGATTGCATTGGGTTTGGTCGCACCTAGTGAAGCTTGGAGAATCCTATCGCCCTTGGGGCTGTCCCCGCTCACGCTGCTTCCGAGATAGGAATCTCGTGGACTGCTGGTAGGAGTGATTCTCGCAGGATTCCTTGGTGGTGGCCCAAGGTCGACCGCAGGAGTGGTCCTCGCTGGTGCTGGCGCTGGCACAATAGTGCGTGTGTGAGGGTCATAAGTTCCCGGCGCTGCTTTAGGGGCTTGAGGCAATACAGGCGAGGGAGGGGCAGCGGCTGCTCTGGGTTGAAGTTTGGGCACGAATGTTCGTGAAGCGGCATCGAAAACCATGACGGTCTCCATTTGTTGCTGAGGCTGGACAAACGGTGTCACTGCAGTGCCGGTGATCGTCGGCTGTGTCTGCACGCGTAGTTGCGCACCCTGTGTAGACGCGCTGTGATTATCCTTCTTCACACTTTGCCCTTGAGCGCCTTGTATTCTCGCCATTTTGGCTGACAGCACGTCCGCACTGGGAGCACCCGTGCTGCCAGATTGATTGTTCTTCACAGGCACGGGCTCTGAGAACCACGCTCCCGTGCCATGCACATATGCTTTATCTGTGGTCGGACTTGAGGATGGGCTATTCGGTTGCGATGATCGTGGTCGAGAGAAATTGACGCCCCGTTGCGCTTCTGGGCCTTCCAGCTCTTCATTCACGTTGGAGAGACGCGCGCCTCTGCGGTGCGAAGGTGGAGGCGACATGGCCTTTCTGTCCATGCTGTTCGACCGGGCTCCCTTGCCATTCGGCGTGGGCGAGGACACTCGGTAAGGCGGTTCGACGCTAGCAGACCGCTGATGCGAGCGCTGCTGCACGCTTTGAGGTATCGCGGGGACGGGCGGCGCATCGAGGGGTGAGGCAGCACCGTTGGTGATACTGTTGCTGCGGCCTGGAGAGGGAGAACGAAAGGTGCGCTCGGTCATGGAGCTCTGGCTACCTCGTCGTTGCAATCCTCCTCGCTCCGTGCCGCCCCTTCCACTCAGGATACTTGAGGTACCGATGGAGGACTGCGAACCTCGTCTGACCATGCGCTTAGTCTGTATACTGCCGATGGGTTCCGGGCTCGACGTGTGAGATCGCAAGGCTGCGGCGGCGGCAGCAGATGACAGGCCATGGCTCGAAGATGGACGTGAGCCCGATGCGGCAGCACGCGCGGCGACGCTGGCGGCGTAGGAGGTGTTGGTATCGACTGGTTGCTGCACGCGGACACGGGTCAGTCAATGGGTTGGCTATAGCGGCCTTGATCCTTGGCCTTATGCCATGATTGTGGACGTACCCTCGACGCGCTGCTGCCTCTGCGCCTGCTTCCAAACAGGCTCGGCATGGTGAGGGATACGCGCTGCTGCACGTCCGCTGCTGGCGTTCAGCGCGAACTGGGCGGTGATGCGGCGCGGTGCTCTGTGTGACAAGTGATGGACTACAATACGGGTGAGGTCATCGGCTGGCACACGGCATGGTCTCGCCCCCGAGCGGAAATCTGGCCGGTAATGAAACAAAACAATGAGACGCGACAGAAACGCGGAGACGGAAGGGGGAGGGGACAATGGGTAATGAATGTGATGGCAGCGGTGTTGGCGGTGGTGATGAGGTGTGGACAACGAGCACAAGGCAGCGCGCTGGGCAGTCGTCGTGTCGCAGCGGCTTGCCTCCAAGCAGGATGGACGAGCACAGCAAAACATGATGATGATCCACGATCGGCCTTGCCCGTGCGCGTACTGGTCGAAACTCTATGCCCTCGCTGCCAATGACACGCACCCGCAAGCAGCTTCACCGACACGCCTATCTGGAATGCAAAAGTGCTCTTCTCCGCCAGTCCGAGAGCTCCGCCAGCGCCGCCATCACCACCACTGCGCCAGCTGCACGCACAAAACCGGGATGTCGTCGCATCAAGCAAGTGTTCGTGCGAGCTTGTCTGAACCCCGTGCTCCACGGCCAGCCAAGCCGACAGTTTGCGCGGAACCGGCCTCGGCACTGCCACACGCTGGAGGCGCCGCCGATGAGCTGTCTCCGATGCATAAACAACCAGCTGGTACACGACGTTGTCGATAATCTATCGCGTATGCGGGAGCATCTTGACCCTGAGGACATCCACAAAATGTCTCCAGCGTCCGCCCGATTCTGCACCAGGCCTTCACGCTGCTCATGGGTACAGTATATCATTGACTGCACCACCCGCCGAATCACAAGGTAGCAGCCGTCAGTGCTGTCTCTTCCAAGGTCTGTGCAGGACGCGAAGTTACCATGCAAATCGTGGCTGCCGCGCCATCTCAACCAAATCACCTTCTTTTCTGCCCGTGCCGCGTGGTGAGTCCGATGACAGCACACGTCGTGCAATCTTGCACCGCTCCCTTCGACTGAAGTCTTCTACGCGCATACGTCTGCGTTAAAGCTCCATTGCGAGTATGACTCGCGTGGACTAGTCGTCTTGAAGCCTCACCAGC
Source organism: Cercospora cf. flagellaris (assembly GCA_005356885.1). NCBI lineage: Eukaryota > Fungi > Ascomycota > Dothideomycetes > Mycosphaerellales > Mycosphaerellaceae > Cercospora > Cercospora cf. flagellaris. The sequence goes on along the minus strand of RJLU01000005.1, from coordinate 2,281,489 downwards.
CATACAACAAACGCTCAGATGCGAGCATGCCACTCACGCGATACAGCTAAATTGTGCAAAACTCACTCACGATGAGAAACAGCAGACACCCAATGAAATCTCACCATCTTACAAGCCCGATGCCCTCGACTCCAGGACATGGCCTAAAGAGAACGCTGTTTGTGTATCTTGGCTACGACATACTTTGAGCCCCCTCACAGTGCAAGACCAGGATGCCTGCTAGACAATTTCTTTCTTCCTAGCTCGGTAGTCGCTGCTGAGAAGTGCAAAGCTCTTCGCAAAAGGATACGAGGGCGTGCAAAAATGCAAACGCCTCCTTTGCGAAGAGTTACGAGGCTACCTCAGCTGCCACAATGGCACTCTTGTGGTCGTTTCTTACGACATTATTGTGCTTGCTTGGTAGGCACACGGCCACGGCGACGTCAATAGAGCGCAGGCAAGACTCATCAGCTACGCACAACAATTTTGCCTGCCGGAGTTCTTTTCACCCGAACCCGGTACGCGTACAGCAGCAGGTAGCCAGTCCGATCATCCAGTATGCTGACGGCATTCGAACCAGGTCGTTGTGCTGCACGGAATTCTAGCCAACGCATATACTGGCATCAATGCTCTCTATGACTTCCTCGGCACTCAAGGTTTCTGCACCTTCTCAGCTACGTATGGCGCCTTTCTCCCTGGCGTGCTGCCAATCGACTTTGGTGGAGTCACCTCGATCAGCCAATCTTCTGCTGAGGTAGCAGCCTTCATCCTGCAGGTACTCGCCAGCACGGGCGCGTCACAGGTCGATATTGTTGGTCACTCAGAGGGCGCTTTCATGGCCCTTTACGTGCCAAAATTCTACCCATACCTCCAGCCATACATCAGGAGCGTTGTTGCCGTTGGCCCCCCAACACATGGTACAACTATCTCCGGAATCTATGAGGCGGCCTACATCTTCGGAGAAACTTCGCGACGTCTCATTGGCGATTTCTTCGAAGCCGTGGGCTGTGGCGCATGCGACGACCTTGGACCAGAGGGACCAGCTGTCATTGCATTGAACACTGGCCCAATTGCTCAGCCTGGAATTCAATACACGATCATCGCCTCGCAATTCGATGAAATCATAACGCCGACCACGACAGCGTTCGTTTTTGAGCCCGGGGTGATCAATTTGTACATCCAGCAATACTGCCCGGCAGATGCTTCAGGACACGCCCGTGAACCATACAGCCCCAACATCCAAGCCGTTGTTGTGAATGCACTGAATGGATACCCGGCGGGTCCTGCAGTCTGTAGCGCTGGTCCAGATCTCATTACTGCGATCACTGGTGTCCTTGCATTTTCTGGAGGCAGCGACTTGACCTTATTTCAGGAGCTGGAGCAGAAGTTCTCCGACATCGTGGGAGGAGTGGGCTTCATCAAGAAGTCATAGAATTCACGTTCGCTGATCAACAGCAGTGTACATAATGCGCGTGCACTGGCTCGCCAATCGACTCAATTCACTATGCTCACAGCTTGACAGATCGACATATATGACTTTACTGCATACCAGGCGACAGAGATCTAAACCGGACAACGGAAAAATGATGTGTCGGTAAGAAGTGCTGTCGGTCATTCATGTCTTGGAACAATCTGCCATGCCAAGCATAACCCATCTCACGCTCACAAGTAACTTTCAAGCGCACGGACCGTATCTGCAGAGAAACGCAACCTTACAACAGCAGGTTCCAAGAATGGCACAGGCAGCACGCAACAGTAGCATCAAAATGTCCATACATGTCATCGGAGACCGCTCCATCAAAGTCCGGACCTTGATGGCCCGAGCTCTTTCGTCACGAGCCATACTGCTACAGTATATGTTGACAAAGAGGCCTAATCGCAGACATACAACATACTTTTCACCCTCGTCCAAGATGTCAGCCAAAACAATCACTGCATCGCATTCCTCAAGTCAAACCTCGCTCGCGAATCTTCCACCCGAACTGCTCCTCGATATCATTCCCCAAATATCCTACTCTCCGGAGTCCCTCCTCTCCCTCATTCTCACATCTCGCACTCTCCACAACCTCATCAAATCCCACGAATACAGTCTAACACGCTCAATAACCCAACATCAAATCCCTCAAGCACAACAAACAAATTACTTCCCCTCCCTTCACCAAATCACAACCTTCGCCAACCTCTCAACATACCACACGCGCTTTCAAGTCCTCTCAAACCTCGTCGAGAAATACCCCTCCCTCGGGTTCAACAAGACCAATCCTCCCAGCAACGGTGCTCACACCCACCACCACTGCCCCTCCTGCTCCACCTCCACCCTCTGGCTCCTCAACCCCCGCTGGTCCACCCTCCACAAAACCGGTCTTCTCCTCCTCTACCGCCTCCAAGACCAAGGATCCTACTGTCATAAAGTTGCCCTCCTCAACGGCCTCCCAGCAATAAGTCTCGCTTGCATGTTGCTGGCTCTTTTAGCGCAAAATCGCATTTTACGCGCGAGCGGGTTGTTGGAAACACTACCGAAAATCGAAGGGAATCGCTGGTGGGAGAGTTCTGGAGGTGGGACGAAAGAGGAAGAAGAGAGGAGGAGGAAATTGATTGAGATGAGGGAGACGGAGATGGTTTGTGAGGAGATGGGGCTGAAGTTTGGGGTGGGGTTTTATGGGAGTTTGTTTGATGGGTTGGATGAGGAGGAGCAAAGGGAGGGGCTTGAGGGGAAGAAGGAGTCTTGGGCGAGGAAGTATGTTTTCATCCTTTTCGTCTCTATTGTCTGCTTTGATTTGCATTGTAAATGTGCTAACGTTTGTGACCACAGAGCTCTAGAAACCGAACTGGCGTCTCTTCCTTATCTTCAAACAGCTTTCTTCCCATGCTGTGGCGCTCCAAGACCGCCTACTCTTACGTCTTGTTTGCGAAGGGCTTTTGCTGCCAAGTGTCATTGTCAGTTCTCAGAGATTGAAAGGAAATTATGGGAAGTGTTGTCGAATACTGCATTAGACGAAGTCGATGAGACATTAATGGGGAAGATAGTAAGGGGTGAAGAAGACCTTGGCAAGGGTGGGATGAGGAGAATCTTTTGAGCTGTGTAGGATGCATAGTTAGCCAAATGTAAGAACACAACCGTACCGGTACAAGAGATCATTGAACGTTGATGATGAGGTCCCAATTCCATTTCGAAATTTCCTTTCCGTACATAAATTGATAGTCTAGTTTTGACATTGTATGTCGTCGTCGTTGTTTTTGATTGTTGCGAACACTTTCTCAAGTAAGCTTTCCTTCACGGGGGTATCCTATGCTGATGAACAACTTTCGACACACAAATAGCAGAAGTAGCACAAACATTTGGTCAGTCTCGTAGATACGCAAAGGAGATTCGTGTCGGTGTGATTAGATAAAAGCAAAACCCAAACTCCATGCCACCAACAAAAGATCCGTGACGCCGTTGAAGTCGGAGGCGCTTCAGTATTGTCGTCGATGAGGTCGAGGTCTTCGAATGACCCTCGCTGTATTTGTAGCTCGTGTAACCCTAAGATGTCTTTTCGTGTCGACACAACCCTTGTTCTTCCATCCCATCTTGATGTAAGCCGGCACCTCCCCTATGTACACGTGTCTGAGCATCCATGGTCGTGAGTGTGCCCAGTCTTGGCGAGGCTGACAAGCTTTCTCCACAGTGAGCGAGGGCGCTTAGATGCACGAGCGCCCACGGGACAGCACTGCTCACTCATCGGTCCAGTGCTTGTCGCCGATACGTTCGAACTGCGATTCATCGATAGGGTCGCGCTTGAACATGTTCTTGAAACCACTCTTGAAACGTTGGCCGAACGGCTTGCTGTCCGTGCTCGACTTCCTGGAGTGGTTCTCTTTGTCTGGCCATGTGCTGCGAGTTCGACTGCGCGAAGGAGTACGTTCTCGTCTAGACATCGTACCTGGCAAGGCTGGCGGTGCCGAGGCTGGCGGTGCTGGAGCTGCTACAGGTGGCGAAGCGGTGCAAGTCCTTGAATTGTCAGACGTTGTCGAGGACCTAGACATTGTGAAGCTCTGTGGTGGACTTGGCGGTGCCTTCACGAATGATGGAAGTGCTGGTGCTGTTATTGGTGCAGTAGGGATTCGGACTGACTCATATGGCATCTGTTGCGTAGGCGGAAGTCCAGCACTCAGTGGCTGTTGTGCGTTGATCCAGTCGCGGTTATCCTTCGCCGGTGAGATGGGCGAAGGTCCATAGTTGGTTCCCTTCCCGGCTCGAACATGCTCACCTAGTGGCGGCTGTAGCTGCGTGGTCGTTTGCGACGCCCAGAAAGATGGTAGAGCATTGCGCTCAGTCTCGGTCAAAGGCGGCGAGTTCGTTCTCATATATGGCACCTGTGCCACGTTCCGTCGCTCCCAAGGTGGTGTAGCGGCCGGTGTTGGGTTCTGATAGTGACCTGCTCGGCCACTTTCTGATGATGCTGACATCGATCGCTGCATGTCGAGTTATCGTTGCTCTGATGAAGATGGCTGGATCTGGGTGGCAGTGAAGAGAATTGTTGGAATATTAAGCGGGAGTGCGGCGCAGCAAGACTGCGGCGCGTGTAAACCTCGATCCTGGAGCTGACCCGTAGCTCGAAGCTCGCCGACCGCAGGCGACAGTATGCTTGTCCGAAAGAAGGGAATTATCGGCCGTTTGCTTTCGTTGTCAATGCAGAGGAGGATCTGGCAGAACGACCAACGACCAGAACTGGAGTCCTAGCTCGAGGACAAGACTGATGCTCCACAAAGCCAAGCTGACAAAAGAGAAGGGTGTACTAAGGCTGAAGGGTTACACTATGGCTGGACAGTGAGGATATTAAACAGGAACATGCGGACCGGAGATGCCGCGTAGGGGCATCCTCGCTACGCTCACCGAGAGGCACAGTGGTCGATCCACCACTTGCGCGCTAAGCTTGTGGGCAGGAGATGCCCAGCTCATGACGCTTTCTGTGCTCCGTTAGCTTTACCTTGACAGTCTGCTCAGACGCGTTTCATGATCGTCATGGTACTTCTGGCCCTCCATTGGTTTTCACCGGGAGCGCAGTGAGCAGGTGTTCGTGAGGGGCATGACGCGAGCGTGGGCATCCAGTCAGAGACGTGCCGCACATATTGCAGGCGCCTGAGTGCGAGCCAAAAACAGGTCGAAGGATCTAAAGTGCCTTTCTACGCCGCATTGCTACATCCTAGCGCCTGCGTGTAAAAGTGCAATTGCTAGCGGTGTTTCCATGCGGGCGCTTCAGGACGTGAGGTGGTTGGCTGTAGAGCGCTGATCCTGGCTGGTCGGCTGTTGACACCTCCAGGCCCCATAGTGCATGACTGATCGTGGTCCTATTCGTCGAGAGAATGCTTCGAAGTTCAGATGCCAGTGCTTGATTTCGTTGTAATGCCCGGAGGGTCTTCCAGGTTGTTGATCTCGTCAGAAGAGAAATGTGCCGGCGCAGAAGGAGTAGTAGGTTGGGGCCCTTGCCGAATCCCGCAATGCTTGGCACGGAATCCTATCCGAAGCGTGTCGCCCTCTTGCTGTGCCGCAATTACTACATTACTGGAAAGATCGCCGCCGATATGCCAGCTACAACTATGCCAAAGACATGACAATGAGACAGGTGTTTGCACACCAGTTCGACGACACGGGCTAGCGATCACATGTTGAGGAGCTACCACAAGTTGAGTAATCTTCTGCTTTCAAGGAACTGAATTGGAGCAAAAGGGCCTCGACGTGGGCCAAATGCCATCGCAGCGTTGCTCGGGGCCGGGGCATACAGCGGCATACAATTCAATACGCCCACGACGCGCGAGCGAAGTGTCGCCGACACGGAAGTATGTTTCCAGTCGCTGCTCCACCCAGGCAATGCAGCATCGGTCCATACATCCACATCCGACGTGACAGCACCATGTTCAGCGACACTGGTCTGCACATTTTCGATATGCCACTTCAATGACGCGTCAAAACGAGCGTCAATGATTGCCTGACCGTCGTATGCTACTGTCGTCTGTTAGGTGAGGCCAAAGGATTGTCAGCACAGAAGGAAGCTTGGTATTACACCAACAACGTGCAGCCAGGAGGGCGGCCTAGAGTGTGCGAGCCTGCTTCCCGACACTGCGACGTTGGCATCGTGGCAATATCCAAGGATACCGTTCCTCCTCGATGCAAGTACTCTGCAAGGCCCTCGTCGGCTCAGCTGGGCGTAACCTTTGGACAACGACCACGGTATTGCATCCGACAATACAAGGTGCACGAGGCTACGCTCGATAAGTACGGCGAGGGCGCGGATGGGAGACAGATATATTGGCGACGACCAGTTCAAAGCATGTGCGGTGTGTTGGCGAGAACGGAGCTGTTGTGCAGATGGGTGATCAGCTCCAGCCTGCATCAGCACCATGATTGGCTGAGCTTGTTCCTTAGCGCAGGTTCCATCTCGACCTCCACATCCACTCTCAGCGCTTAATCCAACACTCAGCTTGGTCGCTCAGTCCTGTGGTGCAAGATCACCCGTGCTGGGCCTCTGCCCATCACGCGCGCTGCACGTCTGCTCCAATACCTGCAGACCCTGGTCGCGCTCACTCAGGCGCCACGCAGCGCTGTGCCCGAGTCAGCACAGAGCCACGGCACGCCTGGATTCAGCAGTGGGCGCCCATCGCAGCGCTAAGCCCTCCATAAGGTGCTCCATCTTCAGCGTTGCCTCTTGGTAAGCTGTTTTCCTCTTCCCTTGTCATGCACACCAGGTAGTCTGTCGTCAATCTGCTACACCAAGCCACCACTCTCGTACACCACCTTTGCACTTGATCGTCTTGGCCGACACTGGCCTCGTTCCTCGACCGAACAATCTCAGCGTGGCCACAGGAGCTGGACAGTTGAAGAGATGGAGTTCAGATTCACTGCTTGGACAGCAGTGGTGCTGTTGTTGGGGCTTGCAAGAGCGCACACAGTTATCACGTATCCAGGGTGGAGAGGGAACAACCTACACACCACCGGAGAGCTTCCACAAAACAACCCGGACACCGTTGGGATAGATTACAACAACAGTACGGGCGAATATGAGTTCCCGTATGGCATGCAGTGGATGTATCCATGTAAGCGTACTGCGTGCCGCGCATTTCGAACAGCGTACTAATATGTACAGGCGGTGGCATGCCGATGACCCAGAATCGCACAAAATGGCCTGTGGGCGGCGGCGCACTTTCGGTACAGCCAGGATGGTTTGCAGGACATCAGAAGGCCTTCTTCTATGTGAACATCGGTATCACACCACAAGGCAGCGCAGCGCCCCCGAACTATTCGCATCCAGTTGTGCATGCCTTCCAAATTGGCGGGCCAAATAACAGCATATACGGCGGGCAATTCTGCCTTCCACAGGTGCGGATGCCAGCAAATGTGGGCCTCGAAGTCGGCGACAACATCACTATTCAGGTTATTGAGACCGCGCAGCATGGAGCTGCATTATACAGCGTAAGCATCAATTTTGTCCTTGCTTTGGCGCTACACTTTGCTAACAGTCTCACAGTGCGTCGATGTCACACTCGTGGACAACAACGACCCAGCAGTCGAGGAAGTCACTCCTCAAAATTGCTACAACAGCAGCGTCATCACCTTCCAGTCCGTCTTCTCGTCACAGTCTCTAACAGCCGGCGCTTCCCCTTCGGCAGGAACTTCCACCGTTCTCGGCCTCACAGCGATGGTGCTCACGGCGATGTACACCATTTTCTAAAACAGCGACTGCATTTTCACGACACTCACGACTTTTAAAACTTCTATCATGTGCATATATTGGCGGAGTTCAAACCGGTGGTCACAGGACGCTTGAGGAGAAAGATGATATCCCGGGGCAAGGCGTAATCTGCATCTCAGCATGGAGGTCGTATGATTGCCTCCATTCAAAACTACCTTTACTGTACAGGAGTAATATTCAAGAAATTCCTCCAGCTCTCTCATACATTGATGTGCTCGACGCGCGGCCAACGCCGCTACATGATCAAATAACTACAGCGACTTTGCAGACTCTTGGGCATGATTCATATGCCAACTTTAAAAGAAATGGTATAGTGGTTGTCATATCGGGCGCGGGGACATATGGGAGCCATGCCCGGCACCGATATCAGTTGTCTCACAGCTTGAAGCAAGGATGCATGGACTACCAAACGCACATTCTCAACGCGGATAGCAAGTGTATTGCAGCAGAATACCTTTTCGGCACGAAAGATTCTCTCGAAAGTGAACGCAGTCGGGCAGTTCCTGACAAGTTTATCCCTAGTCAAAGTACTGTTGCAGTTGGCCGAGGCCACGATGCTTTCCACCATTGACCCCACTTAGAGCTTCACTCGTTGATACTGTACCCACAACAGCAGATCACATCATCTGAAGGTTGACTACGCACATTACACTGACAGCTGATTGTAGCACAAAGTATACAACCTCCTATCCGAGAACACTGGTCCACCAAAAGCAAGAAACATGGCCGAAGCATCAAGCTCTCACGACCACGATCACACCCACCCACCTCCAGCCCCAGAAGATGCCTGGAAAACCTCAGGTGTTCGCGTAATACCTTCCGATTCCCTCGAACCAGTCGGAGGACAACACATGACCCCAGGAATGGACCGCGCAGCAGCCATTAACTTCGCCCGAGTAGGGGCACAAAAGCTCTGGGCTGGAACAGTTCACAGTAAGCTCAGTTACCACAACTCAGCCAAATCAACGAGAATACTCATGTTTCAAAAAGTCCACGCCAACGCCAAAACCGGCGCTCACCACCACGGTCATCTCGAATCCGTCATCTACGTCCTCAAAGGCCGAGCTCGAATGCGGTGGGGCGAGAAATTAGAATTCACAGCTGAAGCTGGACCCGGAGATTTTATTTATGTGCCACCTTATGTTCCGCATCAGGAGATTAATGCGAGTGCGGATGAGAAGTTGGAGTGTGTTTTGATGAGGAGTGATAGTGAGGCGATTGCGGTGAATTTGCCGGATGTGGAGCCTGTGGAGAAGCCGGAGACTGTTAAGGTATGTGTATTCGTGCAACAGGAAGGGAGGTGGTGGAAGGGAGGGAGGGTGAAGCTGAGGAGTTGTGTTGTCGTTGCGGATTGTTTCGGTGCAATGCTGACGATTTTGTGCGTAGTGGATCGACCCGACTCACCCAGAGTAAAACAACGGGATAACAATTGCCAGGCGGAGAGATTGTTGAGATCGGTCGTAGATCCCCTTCATGTTCACATACCATGAGGCTTCGCAAGCCGCTTACTTGTTGAAGTTAATTGAGGGATGCCAATTATCCGCAATTGAGCGATCGAGAATACCTAAGCATTGTGCTGAGCCATAGGAAGAAGCTTCATGTTCACCACAGCTCTTGCTGACCAGAATAGATCCAATGCCAGGCAAGTACATCGGTCTGTATGGGTCGGCGGTCGCCAACTCTTGCCACAACGTAGAAACAACTTTATTCGTGCCGTGGAGGAGGCGTTGCTCCGAGGCGCAGGGTCTGCTCACGCCTCATTGATCTCTATGGCCGGGCATAAACCGATCTTCTCCATCAGTCATCTCGAGTGACGTAAGCGTGCGCGGAACGATAGCACAAGATTCGACAATGAGATGTTTCTCCATGGCGACCGGTGAGCATTTCAAGCTACTCGCGACCCATTGGCCCAAAATATCAGCTGATATCTTCAGCCCCAAGCCTCTCGCTAAGCTTCCGAGTTCCAGTTCCCAGAATGCCAGAGCTCTCAAGCTTTTTGCTTGCACGTGGCGCGCGCGTGGTGAGGTCGTGCCAATGACATTGGCACAACATCGTGGAAGGCTTCTGCAGGCTTAATGTTTCTCGGTGGCTCCGTCCACACATGTTGTCGTATCGAGAACCAATGGCACTAAAGGATTCGAGGCGTCCTGTTTGCGGGGTGTGAGACGTGGCCCAAGAGGCATAAGAGGAACCATCTTGCTCTCGAACAGAAGATGGATACACACGACCTTTGCACCGGGCAACATCAGAATCGAAGTTCAGAATGGCAACCACAGCTTACCCTACCGAGCCAGTCTATGTCCATAATGGCAGTTGGAACGACACTAGCCGAAAGCACCCCGCCATGGGATGGCTGGAGACTTACACCAAGACCGCGATAGATGACAAGCTCTTCGATAACCCAGCTGAGCGCTCCAAGTGGATGGCGGACGACCGTAAGTGCAGACGCTGCTCGTAAATCCATCGATCAAGCCTGACCAAAGCTGAACCAGACGTGCTCGTCAAATCCACCGGCGAAGTCCGCAACGGAGGTGATGCATCTTGGGAGGCTATAAGCAAGGAACTCTATGCTCCTTTCAAGGAACACTTGCACTCCCCAACTTATGCCACAGCTGTGCAGACAGGGTCGGATACGTGGGAGCTCACAGGTCTTGCAACCCTATTCTGGAACCTGCAAGTTCCAGGCCAGGGCCAGAATATTGCAGATCCTAGCGGAAAGACTTGGGATGGCGCCATTCCTTCTGCGTTCAAGTTTGCGTTCCGGGAGGAAGAAGGTGTGATGAAGATCGCGAAGACGGAGATCTTTTCGGATCCGAGCGCGGCGCTTGTTGCTATGCTCAAGAGTGGTATGCTGAAGCCAGAGGATCTCATGAAGTAGAGTCCAGGGGCGAGGCATTGGTTGTAGGGTTGCGTGTTTGGTATACTGTCGGCCTCGAAGGATCGTTCAATCGTCGGATTCCTCTTTCCAGTAGATTTCCATCCCGTCAAAGACATTCGGATCGATCTCAAAGACTGGGAACTTCCTCATCGTCCTGTCCGAGCCAAACTTCTTCGCCAACTCACCCAATTCACCCCCTCTCTTCTGCAGCCCTCCCACAGAGCTCCCAACATAGATTCCAGCATCCTGATTCATCAAATCCCTCATCATGTCTGCATTCATATTCACAAATGGCTCGAACAACATCGTCCCTTCTCCGAGAGGTTGTTTCACCTCACCCAGTCCCCTCGCGTTTTTGTCAACATCCACAACCTCCACTCCCAGTGTCTTGAAATACTCTCGGTCCAGTTCCGTGTACGCTGGGTCACTGACCCACACCCCGTCTTCCCCCTCCGCGTCTTCTCCCTTCTCTTGCTGCCCTCTCACATACCCCACCAAATCCCAAAACACCACAATCTGCCACAAACTCCTTCTCCTACATTCCAGATTCTCCCGACTGAGACTCCCACTTCCCAGGCAAACAAACTTGTCCAAAATTCCTGGACCTCTGGCATCCATCGCCCAATCTACCAGTTTGAGTAGTTGCTTCCTGCATTCCGTCTTCTTCCACTGCTTCACCCTCGCTTCGAAATCGCGTTTGATGTCCAAGATTGTCAGGTCGCGAGACACAGGCGGAGGAGCGTTAGCGAGACCGTGGTTGGGAGTTTGAACTTGTGCTGATCGTGACTTCTTGCCCTTGCGAGAAGGCACAGAAGTCCATTCGTCGTTTGCCGCCGACGCCATCTTGAAGTGGAACTGTTGAAAGCTTGAGGAGAAATCCAGACGACTCTCGTGAGACTAAGTCGATGAGACAGGAAGGGAAGAGATTTCTTGAGGAAAGAACGTTCTGACAGCTCGCTGTGAGGGATTAGTGCAGGACCGACCTACCTCTCACGCACCGCCTGCTCACGCAACATTCAGCAATACATGCGATGGTTTGAAGCGCGAGGTGTGGTTCCTGGTGGATGCCAGACGTGAGATGTGCAAGCAACACGTCCAAAGCTTAAGTAGAACAGAGCTTCATGCTTGGCATATAAGATCGAACAGTTTCCGCGCATGGCTACACTTATTCCTTAACCAGGTACCATGAAGACATCGGGCCTCACATGTGCGAAGGGCATAGTTAGGTTTCACCACATTCGAAAAAAATATGCTCGACCTCCGAAAAGTGCCCTTCTTGCGAAGTCCCATTTTTGTACAGCTCCTGTCTGCGACATGCATGGATATATAAACTGTGTGCACATTGCCCTCTCCTTCTCGTCTTTGTCCACAAACTGCTCAAACGTACAATTCACACAGCATAATTACAAGTCCATCATCTGTCTCGCCACTCTTACAATCTCCTCGTGCCATGAAGTACATGCTCCATAGATAGCATCTTTCTGCGTTGAAGCTCAACTCTGCACTTTCTGCTCATGCCACCGCAGCGCAGATGGAAAATCACACCCGACTCTAATCCACGCCAGCATACAAGTCGACCACAATATTGATTGCCGCGACCAGAATCTCGGCCGCGATGAGGACGATCACGATCCATTCCAGATATTCACCTAGAGTCACAACAAAGTCAGCCACATCAACCACATCGATCTGGGAAGTTCACAACTCACCATGCGTGTGACTCAACTGATCCTTCAATACCGCCAACAAATCCGCGATCACACCCACCCGCTCTTGCAACAACGCCACTCTCTGATCCATTTCCAGGTAACTTCTCACAGCAACGTACACGGGCTCGAGCTGGGGTTCCGCCCACATGAGCTCGGGAGCATCGAGCACGGAACCCTGAAGATGGATGTTGATTCGCAAGATGAAAAGCTCTCCGATTTGCATGTTGATTTCTTTTCGCGTCATTTGAATCCGGCCTGTGGAAGCGATTTGCGAGGGGATTGTCTGTGTCGTGCTGATGGTTGCGTCGAGGAGATCTTCGTAGAGGGAAGTCTGCAAGGAGAAGAATGTTAGTAAGTCCTGCTTCGTTTCGACACGCAGTCGCTATCCCGCTCGTATGTTGCGGAGCCACATACCTTTGTTGACTGCGCCAATGCATGGCTAATGGCCAGCTTGGTCATGTAATTCCTCTTCTCACGCAATGATATAAAATCATTGTATATCCGTGCCTGATACTCCCGCGTGTAGTAGAAGTTGAATTCCTCCGTCTGTACATCATCTTTCCCCAGCTTTTCCTGCTCAAACTTGGAGATTTCTTTCAAGAATCTCTGTTCTTCCTTGACTGACATTCCCCATATCACCACAACGCCGTACTCGAAGAGGAAAACTTCCGGAATGTGCACCGTGATATCCATCTCTGGGTCGCGTTCGATCGATGTTCCGGTTCCGAGTTCCCCGTCGTCCGCCGCCCTCGAGATCTCCGTACTTGAGGACGCAGCCGGTATCGTAGGTTCGCCATTCCCAGATGAACCAGCACCTCCGTTGTTCAAATCGATCAAGTCCTCTCTCCTCTCCCTTGCGTTCTCATCAACCTCAATCGCCGAATCACTAAACCTCCTAATGGGCTGACTGTGCACCACTTCTGGATCCTCTTCCTCAAACAGCACCGATCCTTCGTTGTTGCCACTGCCGCCACTAGGCGCCCTCTTCAGCCCTCCCGGCGACCTGGGTCTCAAATCATCTTTCTTGTACGAATAAGGCGAATACAAACACTCGTCGAACAACTTCGGATTCGCGCCTTTCGTCTTCGTCCTCCCCTTCAAAAACCGCATCAGCTCCTCGATTCGGTAGCTCGAAGCTGTACAGTACGCCGTGACGCGCGGTAACCGCTGGCGATCCTCTTTGCCCAATCGCGCGGCATCTCGACGCGCAGTAGGGTCTTTGATGCGCGTGAACTGTGAATAGACATCTCGTCCGCTTTCCTCTTCGGGCCCGTCATCACCAATGTCTGGGTTGGGAAGGAGTTTGAGTTTGGAGGCCGTTCGAGTTGTGCGCTGAGGGCCGATTTTGCTGGCTGGGTTAAGATTGGGCATTTGAATCGCAGCGCCGGAGGAGTTTCGCCTTCGCAATTTGCTGTTCAGCGCGGAGAGCGTGCTCTGTTTGGAATCGATGGCGGAGGACCCGAAGCCATTGTTGGGAGCGTGAGAGGGCGGAGTAGAGGATAGCGGCGTCGGTCGTTGTCGATTGGGAGGAGAAGCTGTGGAAATAGTCGAGTTGAAGGTGACATTGCGCTTCGGTTTGGCAGGTGTCGGTCGCGGCGCGGAGGAGGAGGAACTGGTGGTGGGGAGGAGAGGTGAAGTCTCATTTGTGGACGCCATGGCTGTTTCTGTTGGTGTAGAGTGAGGCAGCGAATTGGTGCTGGTGGATCTGGCGATGTCCGACACGCCCACGTGCTGACAGCTCCTCGACGCGCGTAGCTGCGCTCTATGCCGTGCTTGTGTCAATCACGCCCCGAATGGCCTTGCCTCGTGCTGTGGCTCTCGCGCTCGGGCAGATGGCTTTCTCGAATGTGCAGTGCGGAGATCGGCGTGCGTGGTTGTACAAAGTGGACCTGTCAAAAAGCAGGTCGATGATCGTTGGTGAGGACGAGCTATCCTGGTCGCTCCACGATGACGTCGGAAGCTCGAGCCGAAATGTCTCCAATGCAGCACGAGCCATCTACATACAACCACGGCCTCATGTACACATACTTTGAACGCATTACCATGATCACAAGCATCCAGAGGCCATCCTTGGCCAGTTCATGTGAGCAGCTGCTCACCTCCACTGGAGTCGTCCAGATGGATGAGTGGCTGAGCAGTGCTCAGCCGGCTCAGACAAGTTGCACAACGTCTGTGGATTGACCAGCTGCACAGCCTTATTGCTCAGCGTCTGAACGGTATTATTCTTCTTCTTCTTCCCACCGTCCCGCCTATGGAACAGAGCCAGGTGCTGTATACATGTAGCCTATCCGAAACGGCAACGGGATGCGCCTGCTGCAGTTCACCGATGGCGGAGCGCTCACGATACGCGACCACGCCGACAACAAGCGCCCGCCTTACGCTATTCTTTCTCACACATGGCTCGCGAGCGACGAAGAAGTCCTTTATCAAGATTTGAACAGTGCCGACGGGAGAAGGAAGCCGGGTTACGCCAAAATCTTGTTCTGTGGGCAACAGGCGAAAAAAGATGACCTGGATCACTTCTGGGTCGACTCGTGCTGTGTAAATAAGACGGACAGTGCGGAGCTCTCTGAATCTATCTTATCTATGTACCGCTGGTATGAGCAGGCAGTAGTGTGCTACGTGTACCTGCACGACGTCACGGCGCTAAAACGACAGCACGATGGCGATTCATACTGCAATTGGGAGCCTGCATTTCGGAGGAGCAGGTGGTTTACTCGTGGCTGTAGGTATCTCAATGCCTAATCGCCGATGCTGAGCTTACATTTCCCAGGGACCCTGCAGGAGCTGATTGCTCCAAAGCAAGTTCTATTCTGGTCGCGCGATGGTCATCGCCTTGGAACCAGAGAAGATCTAAAGCATTTGATTGCTGATATCACAAACATTCCCATACAAGTCCTCCGTGAAGCTTCCCCTTTCGATTTCTCGATTAATGAACGCCTGAGATGGGCCGCAAATCGTGAGACCAGCAGGAGTGAGGACAAAGCCTACTGTATGTTCGGTCTGTTCAAAGTGTTTCTTCCCCCGATGTGCGGCGAAGGAGATTATGCCTTCGTCCGCCTGAGGCACGAGCTCGAATCTGCAAGGCACATTTCACTAGGCTTCGACGCTGCCGAGCGGCCAAGTAGGCGAAACACTTTGCTCGAGTCTTTAGCGTTCGAACAGATGGAAGCTCGGCGCATGAATACAAAAGACGCGCAGCTCGCGACCTGTGAGTGGATTTTACAAAATCCAGACTATATAACGTGGAACTCGAGAGACAACCTCAATCAACAAAAGAGCATACTTTGGATCGCAGGAAAGCCAGGAGCCGGGAAGTCGACGATCATGAAGTTTGCACTTGTTCGGACTTTGGAATGCAAGCGGGACGACGAGCTTGTCCTATCCTTCTTCTTCAACGCACGCGGCGCTATGTTAGAGACGTCCACACTCGGCATGTACCGATCTCTCGTCTTTCAGCTTCTTAGCAAGGTGCCGGATCTGCTAAGTGTGTCCGATGACTTGACACTTGCAAAGGGAGCTAAAGCTCAGGCTTCTAAATGGAACACGCCCCTTCTTCAGACTCTATTCTCGAAGGCCATGAGAACCCTGCACGGTCAACGAGTCAAAATATTCATTGATGCACTTGATGAATGTGATTTGAATGAGGTTCAAGACATGGTCCAATTCTTCGAGAGACTCGAAGAACAAGGAACGCGCGATGGTAGCGGAGTCGACATTTGTTTTGCAAGTCGCCACTATCCGACGATTGTTATTAAATATGGCTCTTGTATTGTTCTAGAACGCCAGGATGGACATGCAGATGATCTGAAGAAGTTCGTGGAAGGTCGCCTGAGACTTGGCAACAGCAAGGCAGCTCGCGAGATACAGACGAATGTGCTCACTAAAGCGAATGGTATTTTTTTGTGGGCTGCCTTGGTTGTCGACATCTTGAACAAGGAGAAGTCAGGTGGACGTATGCAACATATCCAGAAGCGACTGAAGGAAATACCGGCAGGACTCACCGAGCTCTTCAAGGATTCGCTCAGGAGAGACGGCGAAAACATGAAGGATCTATTGTTATGCTTACAGTGGATTTTGTTCGCTGAAAGACCTTTGACCAGAGAGGAGTTCTATTTCGCAATGGAATCCGGGCTACACGACCAGCCGGAAGACGGTGGTACATGGATTCCAGAACCGTGGGATCAAAATTTCGTGACTGCAGACGACATGGACCGTTTTGTGGCTAGCTCCTCCAAGGCGCTTGCCGAGGTCACTAGATTGCACACAATATGCACGGTGCAATTCATTCACGAATCGGTTCGTGATTACTTGGTCAAAGATGGCGGCCTTTGCGAAATGTGGCCAGAGCTTGTTGGGCAGGACCTGCGCAGTCACAGCCACGATCGACTGAAGACATGCTGCTTGAACTACTTTGCAGCTGACTTGTCCTCGTTTCTGAACATCACTCGACATCTCACAAATGGCGACTCAATGGCGTCTTTACAGCACCAGATCTCCGATGCATACCCTTTCTTCCAGTATTGCTTGAGGGGTATACTCTATCATGCCGACCAATCTGCCGAGGAGCTGACGCGACCAAGGTTATTAGATACCTTGGATCTAGATTGCTGGATTCGAAAAAGCAACATCTTCAAAAGTGCCTTCACACGCTACTGCGTAGGCACTACAACGGCAGCCTATATCTTTGCGGCAGAAGGATGCTCAAGATTGATGAGAGCACTTCCGTCAGATCAATTCTGGTCTCGGTGTGAGAATATGTACATGTACCCAGCTGTATGTGCCTTCGCTATGGGTGCTACTTCTATCCTGGAAGTACTTCTGGGCGAACATCGGTCTTCTCTGCTTATTGAGATTACTAGAGACCCGCAATATGGATCCCCCATTGCTTTAAATGCGGTCGATCCCCTGATCTGGGCGATTAATAATTCTAATTGGGGTCTTGCCAGATGTCTGGTGACCTGTCTACCACAAGGCGAGAAGCAAATTCAACTCTTCCAATTCGTGCACAACTGGCTGGCTAGGGATGCTCTCGTCAAAGCCGCCGACCATAACGAGCCGACATTTATCAGACCTCTCATCGACAGAGGGGCATCCGTTGATAGTCCAGCGGATGGGGCACGCCACGCTGGCCGCATCGCACTCCACGTTGCTGTCGAAAGGACCAATGTAGAGTGCGTTCACCAGTTATTCGACAGCGGCGCGAATATCAACAAGATTGACCCGCGTGGGCGTTCTGCTCTCCACGAAGTAGCTGATCTTCCGAGTCAAGTGCTCGGATTGACTCTTACAGAGCTTTTGCTTGGTCGAGGTGCCGATGTCAACGTGACCGGCAATCCTAATTACGAGACAGTTCTTCATGTAGCTGTGAGACGTGGTTACAAGTCCGTCGTAGCGCTGCTGCTTGACCACGGCGCCTACGTTGATGCCGAGTTCGAAGGACGCACGGCTCTTCACGTAGCTTTGAGCCACGGTCATGGGTCCATTGTAGCACTTTTGCTTAACAAAGGCGCCTCCGTCAACGCCCCGTACCGTGGACGCACGGCTCTCAGAGACACTTATCATGGCGAGCAAATCGAGCTCACATCCGGCGACTACTTCTCGATAGAGGAGGCTGCCTTCTTTAACTTCATAAGATCACAGCTCGTGATCGCAAACAAGGCAAGGAAATAGCCAGGCGTATTCCTGGATTGCGAATCGCGAGGAAGATCATTTCAGCAACTTTTGTTCTCGAGAGGCAGCGGACTTGCAATCGAAGTGCAGTCAGGTTCTCAGCTTCGCAGCAATTATGTCGAGCGCAATGTTGCACCCGGGCCCCCAGCTGTGCCACCATTCTCTGACACTGGATCCACCGAGAATCAACGATCGGACTGACGCTTTATGACCATATAATCGATTGGATTATGGAAGCCATAACCGTGGCTACCTCTGCATGCAACTACCTCTGAGTGCAAACGCAGGTCGCTAAGCCAATCAGCAAAGCTTTTCATGGATCGAGAGCCAATCTAGTTAGGCGCTTGCACTCAGAGGTCGTTGCATTCAGAGGTATTCACGGTTATGGCTTGCAGCAAATACGGTCTTCATCGAGCAGTCCTCCAGCTTCGGAGAGAGCTTAACTGATTACCCGTCGAACAGTATGATGCGAGGCGCTGCACAAGAGAGGAACCGCTGTGCACGTTCTTCTATGGTCGGCTCTACTACACAAGAGACCAATACCTCAATTCTGACCTGAACGATTTCTACTTGAGCTGTTGATCAGCTCGAGGGACACTCACCCAGTGCCCTCCCCACTCTATTCAGGCGCTATGCCGTACCTTCTTGTGGTTTTTACAGTTCAAGCAGCCATCCACTGCCCCCCTATAGCACTCTCACAATTGCACATAATTCGCAGGAAAGCTCCCCTTCCTCCCATTGAGCTCTCCCTCCCACCAATCATCCGTACTCTCCGTCTTCTTGGTCACTTTGATACGATCGCCCTCTCTAAACGGCAAATCCTCCGGAGTCTGGCCTTCGAAGTCATACAACGCTATGACATACAAAACTGGAGCCGAACCAATCCTCTTGGCCGGCACCGGTGGCGGAGGCTTCTTCTTCGCGGCCGCAATACTGGCCACCGATGCACCAATCGATTGCGATGACTTTTGTCGATTCAAATTTGGCATGCCTGTGTTGACGGTAGAGAAGTAATCGTTGTGGGAAGACACGCGCGAAAGAGCGTTTGGAGGCGTGACATAATGTGCTGACGGAGTAGAAGCCTGGGATTCCGTATATGCTGGGGGAGCTTGCGAGGGGTACATTGGCATGAGACCTCCTGGCGATTTGCGGTCTGCTGGGTAGCCGTTCGCCGTCGTGGATGGCACGCGAGGCTTGTTCGCAGGAATACCAGGAGATGGGAGCGGTGAAGCACCAAACCTCGGTGAAGGTGATGGCATAGCTCCTGGCCGTGGTGGCTTTGGCGGCGCATCTTCCTCCTCCTGCTCAGCTCCTGGATATGTGATCTGCTGCGGTCGAGGACTGGTTCCGTTGCTGCTACCTGCGGGACGAGGCACTGGTGGTGCTGACTTTCCAGGCATCGAAGCTTTGCCGCGTGAGACCAGCGCCGAAGACTTGGTCCTGATACCCAGTCCTGTGTAGGTATGCTCCGCGGTAGGCTTGTTCATAGCCAAATGAATGGCTTTCCCTCCCCTCAGCAATTCCGAATGTGACTCCCACTCCTTCCGCAGGCTCGAGAATTCCGAGTCCCAAACGGAGACAATTTCCCCATCACTCGGTGCCGGGCTTGGAACACCCTGTTGTCTGCAGTATGCATCCAGACTTGTGTACAGCTGCCCCACCAGCGTTGTCTGAATCTCAATCTGGGCCGTGAGAAGGAATGGCAGCAGCGCCTGTATAGCCTCAATCACTGGCGGAAAATACTGCTTGATCTGATCATCAGCAGTTTGATAATCGATCTGAGCCTGCTGAAGATCCGCTTCGTGCTTCGCTAATGCAGCCTCCTCCTTCATCGTCTTAACTTCCTTCTTCCGCGCATGTTCAGCTCTACTGAGGAATCGCTCGAAATCCACCTTCATGTTCTCGCGGTGTTTCATGGTCTTCTGGAGGGACTTTGTCGCTGCTTTGGCCTCTTTCACCGGCCTGACAATTTTGTTGTCAATCATGCCAATCTCCTGCTTCAAGTCGGCCTTCAGCTCGCTGTACATCTTCTGCAGACCAAGGCATTTCTGCATCTGTTCGTGGGGAGTTTGCACTGGCGGGCTGCGGTTCGTGGTAGGCTCGGGCGGTGGTTCGATGGGTTTGTAGATCGAGGCGAAGGCTTCGGAGGCATCGTATTGGTATTTGAGAATTTCCTCCCAGCCATTGCGCCAGATGGTTATGTCCTTTTCAAGCTAGAAAGGTGTCAGCTCGAGTTGGCGGCCAGGAAGCTGAAGTCGGAATGCGTACGCGCAGGAGCATGTCATCCGTGGCCTTGAATTCCGCAATGACAGATCCAACATCTTGCTGATCCGCCGACCTCTTGCTGCCAACCTTGTGCGCAGTGCGCTGCACCGTCTTGAACATGTTGACTGAATTGTTGCTGGAACTCGAACGTGGTCAATGGCCAGCTGCCCTGTTTCCAATGCTCAGCGGAGCAAGCTCAATGGCTTCCGCGTTCAGTCGCGCGAAGTGCAAGGAAGATGAAAAGACAAGAAAGTTAGCACAGAGTGAAGCTTCCGCCGCACGTTCACCGGTCTTGCCGCAACGCAAACAAAGTGGAGCGAAGACGAGTGGGCAGTTCCTTGCTCACGACCATGTCGTGTCGTGTTGTACGCGTACGTCACCTTGCCAAAATGCTTGTCTATGCGCGTGCTGTACGAGCTTCTGCTCATCAGACTGCGAAACTAGCCAGATCACCAGCGAAATACAGAACACAGGGAAGAGCTGCGAATCAGCCGCGTATCTCTTCACCCACGTGTTCTGCCTGCAGTGAAAGAGGAAGGAGGAATAGCAAAGGTCCTTGCAGGTCGAGAACACCAGCCCGCGGGGTTCAATGTGAAACTCTATACTGTGGCAGCTCTGCTCAGCCACAAGCCACATCGCCGCCACGACAGCGACAAAAGGGTCAAATCTCGTCTTTTCTTCTGGGTCGAAGAAAGGAGATCTTGCATGACACTGACCATGGTTCGAGCAAGCCAACACTAGCAAGCGAGTCAAGAACCGAGACAACGGCGATGCCATGTACTCGGTTTCTCAAATTCCCTTTGCGGCAGCCACTTCAAAAGCTACCATTGTGCTACTCAGCTGAGACATGCAGTAGCGCTGGTCGGCGGTACCATATGGGCGGCGTCGAGTCTGCGCAAAGAGTTCCTTTTATGTCCCCTCGTAAATGTCATCAATGGTAATCATGACATTCTCCTATGATGCCTTGAAGTTCTGATCGACAAAACCGATGTCATCAATGCACTCCTATTCTTACAGCTTACTCTCTACCGATCCATCATCTAGCCCACCGCTCATTATCGCTGCCTCATCTCTCCCGTACAACACCCACTCTTTGCCGCCGCTCGTGCTCCACCAGGCATGACATACGCGACTTCGTTCCGGGTCAAGCTCTCCACTAGAGACGAGTATATGCCAGAAGTGATTCTTGCAATGCTCTCGCATTTTCATGTCTTGTATGTCGTGAATCATGTCCGCCGTGATAGGTAGCCACTCGTCAAGCAAGTCCAGTGGGATCTGTGTCAATCCGTCGATGACGGTGAGCGTAAGAACAGCTTGTTCAGATACAGCAACTGGTGACTCGACCGCCGCTTCTGGTGAGTCCGAGCGAATGGGTATAGGTGAAGTTTGTGCATTCAATGCTCGCTCATGGAGAAGATCGAGGAGCACTGCCGGCATCATTGGTTGCTCCACTGCCAGCGATGAAGGCGGCGATGTAAGCTTGAGCAGCGATTTGAATGCCAGCCGAAATTGGCGAGCTGAAAGATTCGAAGGGAATACTCTGAACAGTGAGTCCACGTAGAAAGGTAGGTTCGCAATCGTCGCTTGAGCATTTTGAGGCGCAGAGAATACCGCCAACGTGACGCTGTGTGCGGCTTCGAAGACTGGCAGAAGTGGTCCTTTGCCGCCAGCAGCCAGGTAGGAGGTTACCACTGGTACCACAACTTCGGCAGTGAGATGCGTCGGTAGGGTGAGTGTGAAGTGCTCCACTGTATTAAGGAAGAAGAGATCGAGAGTCCGGTCCAAGGGGTGTTCCGCGACCTTTCCGATCTGTGGTGGTTGAATCTCGCGCAAGAATGATTCGACTTCTCCAGGATATTGGCTTAATATGTCCATCGCTGTGTAGTACACGAAGTTGTACTGCGAGAATGTCGACATACCTTGGCGGGTGGTGACAAAATAGATGTTTCGGAGCACATGGAGTGTCTGTTGCGCGATGCCAGGTGCCAGCTCATCCCGAGCTAGCATGGGATCTCCTAGCATGCGGCCTAGCACGCTTCGCATGACGATGACACTGGCGAAGAGAACAGACTGCAATAATTTGAACAACGCTGGACTTGTAGTCATGATTGTATGTTCATCCAAAAATTGGCTTTGCTCGGTGCTTTCGACATTGGACAGCCTGTTCTGCCGCCATTGCGTGATGAGAGTACGACCGAAGTTGCTCAGGTCATCCAATGCGGCAGTGACAAGCCAGTGCTCCCGGACCTGTTCAATGGCATGTCCTATGAGTCTCGAAAGCGGTCCAAGTGATTTGACTAGGGGCCCTGACGACATATGTTGTAATCGCTGATAAGAATGTGATTGTTCCGGCCACCTCAGCTTGCCATTCCCGGTGACTTGTATGTCTCGATCGAGGGCCCCAAGGAAGTAAGCTGATTGTAAGCCCTCACTGGAGTGGAACGTCGTCTTCATCAGCACTGGCAGGAGAAGATCATAGTCCAGTTTCGATCTCTCAAAATTTGACATGATAGGAAAGCAATGGTTCAACACAAGTGTGATAGCACCACAGCCAACTTCATCATCGTCCAGCGTTTCCTCAAGCGCCAGATTGGCCGCAGTGACCAAGCCGCTTTCCAGCTTGTGTCGCATGCTATTTGAAATGTTCTCGTCATCGGGATTGCCGAAGCCAAGGAGCAGTCCTGCGATCGCCAGTAAATGTCGCCATCGTGGAGAATGGTCATCAGCACCTTGGATGACAGCCTCAATCCAATCGTCCTTGGCAAGTGTGCGCTCGTGTTGAAGCTGTGAGAACTCCGCATCGGGGACTTTGTCTCTCACGGCATTTTCGTGTTTAATGAGAGCTTGAGCAGCCGCATGGAATACGCTAATCATTCGCATGCACGATCGCAAGCCTTCCGGGTAGGCCCATATTGCCGGAGCTGAGAGGAGTTGACTTGTCAAGAGTGTGACATTGAGTGGATTGTTGAGTGTCGTCAGAAGAGATGATGCTGTCCCAAAGAGCCTAGATGCTGTCAGACGATTACAACAAACGCGACTCAGACATGAATGACCTTGGAGTATCTTGTTGGTCGGTATACGTCTGCAAATGCCTCAGCAGCGTGCCCAATAGGCGGTCGCCGGGCATCTTGCCTCTAGACAGAGTGTTTCGATGAGTCGATTGTTCTGTCGCGTACCGTGATGGGTGAGAGGTGTTGTTGGTATCGTGAAGTCAATGCCGAGGCCCTAGCTGCGAAGCTGATTGGCTGCTTGGTTGGCCCTTGCATCCTTGCACATACTCAATTCCGAGCGTTCTGGCTTTGGACATCAACATCAGATCAGACATGCAATTCATCTGACTGTCAGAATTGCCATCAAGAAGGTCCGATGAACACCCGAAATCTCGCGCATATTCCAACGGAAGCAGGGTCATGAGACCACACTCAGTCCCCATCAGCAATCCAGCAACATCAAAACATGGCGTACGTCCAGCCCTCAACACCCACCACTCACTCCCTCTTTCCCCCATCAAAACTAACAACACCGCCTCCAGTAACCGATTCCTCAAACAAGAAGTCTACCAAAAACCCCTCTCCTACGAACCTCCCGCCTTCCCATCTCTCTACTGGCCCTTCCCCGTCAGCGGCCCCCAAAATGTCTACCTCTACGACGTGGAGTCCATGTGGCGCTTCACACTCTACTGGACACTAATCTGCGTGGGCGGCGTACACTTGATAGCAGCAGCTTACGCCTGCGCCATGCAGTGGCGGAACTGGAAAGTCATCTGGATTGTGCCACTAGTTTATGCCGTGATTGGAGCGACAGAGGCGGTGATTGCTGGTTGTGTGACGGGGATTTTGTGAGCAATTCCGGCGTCGCTACGGAGGATGGATTATGTGCTGACTGATTTGTAGACTAGCTGGGTGCTATACTGCTGGCTTCTTTCGCATGTCGACGTGGATTCCTTTCGCTTGGGGGATCACGAACTCTCTAGTTCTCATTCTGGCATCCTTTGCTATACAAGGTGGAATGTGAGGCCATAGCACACAGGCCAACAGGCGACACCATCCGGTTAGACCACTGGTGAAATGCCAAGTGCTTGAGATAAGGTGGCCTCTTGGGCACGGCCGCGCAGGATCTGGTCACCACGGCTTTTAATCTAAGAAGCATCTCGGGCCGCGTGGATCTCGCTTCCTTGTGGATGGGATGGAATGGAAATGAGACCTCAACACTTCACGCCGAAGGTGGCCGGTGCAAGATACGCAGGAACTAGGACTGAACGCAACTTGAACTCGGGCTCGCACAATCTGTTGATTTGACGAAGAAGACGGCCGTTATGCTAGTGCTGTATAAGCCTACCGCCCCATAAGGATACCGTCATCAGTCGTCTAGAAAAAGGCATTCGGATTCTCCAATCTCCTGCGAGCACTTCCGATACCATCATCACCACCTTCCTGGTTCTCGCCAAGCCAAGGCTTCTTCGCCTCGCCCAAAACTCCTTCAGTGCCATAGTAGATGAAATGCCCAACCATAATCAGGACAAATGCGATAGGATACATCCAGTGAATCGAAAGATTGAAAATCTTGATTCCAACAATAACGCCCCAGAAGTTGCCGGTCAACAGACCAATGTTCAAGAACGCTGCAGATGCCATGCGGAGCAGAAGAGGGACTGCGGAGTAAAACCAGGTCAAAAGCAGGGTGTACCCAACAAGATATGCGCCAACTTGGCCGCTCCACTGTGCAGCGCGGAAAGATGCTCGGTCGAAGATGGCGGCCTGGACACCGTTGATGGGCATGGCCCAGAATGCGAGCTGGCCAATAACTTCGTACATTGGTCGCTTGGAGACCAGAAATTCCTCAGCAACATTGGTCAATCCGTAGAATGTAGCGCCGACCAATGCGAAGAGATCTCCTTTGACAGCATCCACGGCTTGCCCTCCGTTCGTGCCACGAATGTGATCCGATGCAACCAAGATTCCAAGCCCGCCGCAGCAGATCAAAATTCCGGCGTATTGAAGCCAGTGGTATCGTACCTTGAGGAAGATGATAGAAACCAACAGCACAACTGCGATCGCCCAAAAGTTGATCAATTGTGCCGAAAGAATAGTCGTGTAGTTGTAGGCAAGTACAGTGAAATAATTGCCTTGCACATCGCAG
Source organism: Cercospora cf. flagellaris (assembly GCA_005356885.1). Lineage (NCBI taxonomy): Eukaryota > Fungi > Ascomycota > Dothideomycetes > Mycosphaerellales > Mycosphaerellaceae > Cercospora > Cercospora cf. flagellaris. The sequence goes on along the minus strand of RJLU01000005.1, from coordinate 2,256,116 downwards.
AATCCCAGAATGAAGTAGCGCCAGCCATCCTTGTAGATCATCTTGCCCCATTTCTTGAAGCCATATTTGTAGATCGTGATGCTGGTATAGATGAGGTTCAACAAAATGTAGTTGAACAAGCTCTGGAAAGCCGGAATAGCCCAGTTCTCTTCGCGCAGGAGTGAAGTAATTGTGTTCGTTCCAGTAATCGTCACAGCCAGAGCCTGAGACAAGAGCAGAATGAAGTAGAATTGCGGCTTTTTCAAGTACGCAAAACGACCTCCTTCACGTCGCTCGAGCTCTGCGACAGTCGTTTGCACCGGACGCTGCTCCGAAGGGTCTGCACCAACCAGATGAATCGGGCCATGTCCAGAAGGAGTCTTGAAATCCGTTGGAGAGTCCGGAGAGCTGTTTGTTCTCTTCGGCTCGACTGTCACTCTTTCCACGGGTTCGCTTTCGATCTCTGCACGGCCGGAAGCATTCTGCTGCGCTGCAGCACCGGTAACTTCCTGCTTCGACATAGTGACGACGATAAGAAAGCAAGCGGCTCAGGTTCCAAGCTCGAGTCAGCTCTGCCGTGCGCTGCAAAGCTATCAAAAGTGGCGGCTGCAAGCAATCGGGAAGGCGTGCGCGCAACGCAACGGTATCGCAGGCTGTCGCTTGCTGGAGCTTTTTGGGAAAGTGGCGTGAACGCAAAGCCCGAAGTCGTTCACGAAGTGAGAAAGGCTATCACTGGAAGTGGTGTAGTGAGAGGGGAAGAAGAAGGAAAGATGAGAACAAGAAGATAGTGTGGTTTTGTTTTTCTGCCCTCTTCTCTGGCTTTCTCACCCAATCTCGTGCTCCCACGCACGTGGGCGCAAGCTACTGCACCCACTTTCGCCCCCAGAAGGGACTAGATGCGGCCCAGAAGGCGATCGGCTTGTCGCTGCCGAATGGTCGAAAGTCGTCCACAGCTTCTTTGGGAATACGCAGAGGAGTTGTTTTGGTTAGATCTTTGAGCACTGATTCTGTGATGATGGCTGCAGGGCATATATTGGAGGCTGGTGAGGCTTGTGCTTGCCGTGAAGAAGCAAGCCGCAAACAAGAGATGTGAAGATCGATCGAGGTGTGGTGCACTATGCGCAGGGCTTGAAAGTTTCTGACCGCGACCGCGACCGAGGTTGACTGCCAAGACGCGCAAGGATGAGCTGGCACGAGCTCGTGGGATGCCTGCTTTCAGCATGGCTCGCACGAGACTGCATCTGACTGCCATGTGTACTTGGAGACAGAGAGGATGGGCACACATGGTCGGTAATATGTTCGTACAGCTATTTGTGTTTGTACTGCTACTATCAAGACAGGGCTTTGTTGCGCCGACGAAATGCTCTCAAGAAAATTCAGTGTCTTTGCCTGCAAGACTCACCATGTCTGCAATGGTGGTGCCAGTCGCTCAAAACGCTATCAAGCTCACAAAAGGAAATTTGCCTGATCGTCAAGATCTCACGCCGGAGCCTTGCTCTTTCTGCGGAAGCTCATGCTCATACGGCTCTTCTTCTTGTCCTCGACTGGGACTGGTGGCGCGACTGGCTTGGGAGCCGCGGTCTCGGCGGCTTTGGTGGCCACTTCGACTGTGACCTTGCCGCCATGTGTAAAATATGTACGTGGTTTGGAGGTTACAGTCGTGTTGGTAATGACCGATGCTGCGCGTGAATGAGGCATGCTGAGCATACGGCCGTCGTCTGATGAAGACTCGCTTCCGCTCGGGCCTATTTCGAAGCCTGTAGGACATGTTAGTGCCAGGAACATTGTTCTAGATGTGGGGAACTTACCATATGTGTGGGATTGAGTCTTCTTCAGTGCGGATGGTAGTGGGGGTCGAGACCCGTTAGCGACGCTGCCGCCAAAGTGTGTCGTTGTACGTCGCGAATTTGCGCCCGTGGGACGCATGGGGGGATGTAAAGTACTGTTCGAGAAGCCTCCAACAAGCGCCAGTTTGGCGTAATGTGCGGGATTGGGCAGCTGACCAGGTGTAATTGGGGTCGGCATTATCAGAGCTGATGTCTGGGGCGGCGAGTTCGACCTCCTTCGTACACTTGGTGCGCCGTCTGTCTTCGGGATCTCGCCTCTGTATGCGAACAAGCCCGGGCTCGCTGGGATGGATTCGTCTTCTGGGACGTTGTTCTCCGGTACAGAGCTCATTGCTGGGCGCACATAGGCCTTGGTGAGCTCGGATAGGCTCTTCTCGCTTGCGGATCGGGGCATGCGCTTTGACTCTTGTGTAGGCACTGCTGCTTGCATCATGTGATGGGAAAGAGTCTTCTGCTCTGCAATTATGGGCTCCTCAGCGATTTCTTCGGCTGGCTTGACTGGTGGCGTGTCGTGCGCCGCCGCCTCCTCCGCATGAGGCTGGTCGTCCATGACATGTGGCGCTGGGTCGGCTGCGTACGACGGCAACGGCGCTGCTGGCTGAGACTCCAACGTTGATGCAACGTCGCGTTCGACCACCGCCGGTGAGTCTTGGGTAGCCGGAGCCGGTGACGTGACCACAATGTGCTGATGTGTGCTGATGTTTGCAGGCGCGTGAGCTGGAGCGCATGTTCGCACGCGCCCAACGACACGGCCATACTCATCAATGACTTCGCCATTGGCGTTGGCCTTCTGGCGAACGCAGTCCAGGAGGTCACCTTCCACGAGCTCTCCTATAGCATCGCCCTCCTCGTCAAGTATCTTGCCTTTCTTGTTGACCTTGAAGCCTTCCAGTACTGACAGCGGAGGTAAGCTTCCAACTCGATTTTGGCGTGGATCCACAGGACTCGTGTGTGCAGTGCTGGACTGAGACGATTTTCGCCTTCGTGGGTGGGGCTGTTCAGAATGGGAACGGGTTTCTGCTTGATGTTGCTCACGGGTGGCAGATTCTGCGTCCTGGTTTGATAACCATAGTGAGGCAGGCCTCGATGTCAATTCGTCGCTTGTCTTGTACTGCTCCAATGCTTGCAGCGATGGCATTGGCTCTGCATCGTCTTCAAATCTTGTACGCTTGCTAACAGACTTGTTCGATCTGATCGATTGAGCGTCCGAGTTCAAATCTAAAGGCGAAACGTTGCCAACGCCCTTGTGCTTGGGAGAACTCTCTCGTCCGCGTGATTGTTCATCGGTATACAATTTGAGTTCGGGCATGGTTTGAGTGAGCTGGAGATAGCTTGGGGAATAGTCCAGCAAGTTAAGCTCGCTTGGAACACGAGAGTGTGCAGCAGAAATGGGCTCGGCGGACTCGTAACCAGAGTCTGAAGAGGCGTGAGGCGTGTAGTAGCCTCCTGGCGTGCTGTGCTTCCTGGGAGCAGGAGCGGCCGCAAAGTAGTCGGAACTGCTGCGCTGTTGGTACTTGGGTCTGTACACGCTTGGTCTCTCCTTGAAAGCCGGTGGCATTGGAATTGAATCCGCGGGATTGCCGTAGCCATCTTCATCGTAGGCACCGTCCTGTCGAGAACGCCCACCGCTAGGCGACGCAGGAGCTGTCATCGAGCCACGGGCGTATGCTGCACGCTGAAATGTGCCGTCATGTCTTGGGATCTCGATTCTCCGGCTTTCGATAACGCTTGTTTGATGGCCATCCGAAGCATCTTCTCCAGGAGCGTCGTGATCGGTGACTTTGGCAGACCCGTGCCTAGGAACGAACTTTTTCGTAACTTTGGTCTGAACAGCAGCCTTCTTGAGCTCCTCTGCTGCAGAGCAGTCCTTGCTCGACTTGCCCTTTCGAGAGAAGAGACCCATCGTGGAGAGGTTGCACAGGCCCGAACGACTCGCTACGATGTGAATGAGGGCAAAGATGAGAACAATACAGAATAGCTGTGTCAAGTTTCAGCGGGAAGACTGGTCATCACAAAAGGGAGCGACCACCTACTTAGCTGCACAGCATGCCGCGCAGTAGTACACGAGCACGACGCAACAGATGACAGCGATCGGCTCTATCCCCGATCGAGTCTCTCACCTATGGCTGAAGCATATTCGTGTTAACGTTGTAGCCGCCTCTGCACGGCATCAAGGGCTAAAGCCAAAATGCTTTACGAGGTGCACTGCAGCCATGCGGCGTCGGCACTACCGGCTGGCTGTTACGTGGACGTCCTGCCATCTAGTCCTCCAGTTGGTATAGCACGCAAATATCCAGCAGCTCATGCTAACTCAGATGCAATGAAAATTCCAGAAATGTCAAGCTCACCTGCCAGCATGGAAATAGCATGCACTGACGCGTGGTGAACACGCGTTTGAGTGAGCAAGACACTCGACTGCAACCATGGCTGTCTTGCACATGTGCATCATGCAGTTTGAGCTATGGCAAGCTCTATCACGCCGTCAGCCGGCGGCAAGACTGTAAGCTGCCGGTGGATCGACTTGCGTGAAAGACGTGCATTGTGCATTTCTCACAAGCTCTCAACGGTACGCCCCCGAGCCGGCGCCGGCGGTCAATGCAGACTGCCGGGCGCCAGTAGCGCCATCTCGTCCCCTTTTGGATCCGCATGTCTGGTTCGGGTCTGAGCGATCTCAAAACGAAACTTTGTTCCGCCTCGGGCGTATTTTAACATGGGCCACCGACGCATGCGTTTCACTTACCATCGTCTTTGTGCATCTCATCGTTGTCATGGCGTGCATCCAGAGGTCTGAACAGATGTAGGCACAGATTTCGGCGGTGTAGAGCTGTTTGCACACCATTATGCGCCTCATGCCATCATCACACGAAGCAGTTCGCCGGTGGCATGAGCATCGTCCATGACTTCCCCCTAGCCTCTATAGGTGTTTGCGGCCCTTCTCAGATGAGCTGAGACGCCGCCGAGCTCCGCGGAGACAGCTTGGCAGCGAGCCAGCAATCGTTCCCGCCTTCTGATGATTCAGGTACATAGTGGTCTTGCGACATTTGGGGCATGCGCAGGACTGAGCTTGGCCACACCACCGTATCATGGTTGCGTACGAACAATTTAGGGTACCGTTGAGATGAGAAACTGTCATGATGGAGGCTCCACACGATCCCCCTCCCGACGAGCACAGGAACAGGCTGCCGGCCTGCCGCCCTTCTCGCACTGTCCTCGTCTTAAGGTCCAGGTGTGATTAGGTTGCATGAAGGCCGCAGCTGCGGCGAAGGCACGAGCACAATCTTTCCGTTCCGTACCAGCATAGAAAATTCAAGTCGTGCCGAGTTTGCAAACCAGCAGGTCCTATCGCCGGTGCAGAGTAATCAAATATTTGAGTGGATCATGCAATCTTCCTGCGCAAGCGTCGTCAGGCTTTCTGAACTCAATCCAAAACGATGAGAAAGTTCCTTCCAGCGGTGCACGTGGTAGCTGTGTGATACTGGTTGCAGGAACGAGCTCTGGGATACCGAGCTTGAGCTTGTATAGCTGCGGCTTGTTCCATCTCGACACAGCCTTGCCAGTCCACGAAGATGCAGAAGGTCTCTGCTAGCAGCGTTCGAGAAGGCTGAGGGAAGCACTAACGAATGCTAAAGAGCCTCGAGGAATCGTTCTTGATAGTGCTATGTAGACTTTCAATTCCAGAGGCAGTGTTGAAGTCACTCGAGCCACGTTGGCTGGACCAGGCTCTGGTGCCTTCGTCTTGCTCAGCGAGTCGTGCAATCAATGGCATCCGCGTGGGTTGACAGTGTCGATCAGCTCGTGTCGCCAAGTGCGCACGTTTCAGTATCCAGTGACTCGAGTATCGTCCGTCTTGCAGACTCGTTCGCGGCCGCAGTCTCGTCAAATGCTTCCACCTGCGGTGCCTGTGTGAGACCACGCCAACATGGCCCGATGAGTATCACAAATTCAAGGATGCCACGGCTATCGGGCGCGGCATGGCTTACCATGAGGCGGGAACAAGGAGAAAACCAGATCCATGGCTCTCGTTAAAGCCATCGCAGCCTTTAAGTTCACCACCCGAGACATACCGCAAATCCTAAGGCCAAGTAAATCCCACCTTCCTGAAAGATGCGAGCCGTCTAGTAACCCCTTGCCTTCTACCATTCGAATGCTCACCGATCGTTCCGCTTCGTCAGTGGATTCTCATTAGGCCCGTTAGGGCTGCAGAGCGCATTGCAACTGCAGAGGTCCACAAGTATGCAACCACACAAGAGGACCATACGCGCGGATACTTGGGTGAGAACAAGTGCGAGCCCATCACAAGCTGGATAGGTCGCTTGCTCTTCGCACAGGCCAATGGCGACCTGGGATCGCTGATATGTTCAAGCTTCTGATCTGACGAACGAACGTGCATGCTTGCGGAGTGGCAGTCACCAGTTGCAACACAGCGGGCCCCTCCACGAGCGAAGCGCTGTGCTTCGTTGCAAAGGGTGAATCATCCTGAACAAAGCGCAAGGTGGTGTCGACTGCTGCGGCGCTATAGCGCCAAGTATACTGCACTTGTACGATGTAAAGGCGCAACATTATTTCTGTGAGCATTCGGTACATCAGACTCCGACGATGTTGCAATGCGGGGCATGAGCTGTCGATTGCCGGAGTGGCAACTTCGACCTCTGCGCCAACATCTCAAATTTTGTGGCCCTCTATTTCTAAGTAACATTAGCTCGTAACGCCAGTTATCATGTCGCCCTCAGCAACCACATTGAGTACCGAAACAAATGGCAATGCCACAGTCGGAGCGCTTGGCAAAACCAAAAGCGGGAAGCCTCTCAAGATAAGATCTTACCCCAAATTCGACTCGCTCGAAGAGGAACGGTTGTATCGCAAGCAGCATCTGGCAGCCGCATATAGGATCTTCGCGGACAGAGGCTTTGACGAGGGTGTGGCTGGACATATCAGTGTTCGCGACCCAATCCTCAAGGACCATTTCTGTACATCATTTTGCCCAATGCCACATTCGCTCCAAGTACTGACAGTGAGCAAGGGTTGAATCCACTGTCTGCACATTTCTCGCAGATCTGTGTCTCAGACCTCATTCTGGTGAATGAGGATGGTGAGGTAGTCGTCGGCGATGAGCCTATCAATGCTGCAGCATTCGCCATCCATTCCGAGATCCATAAAGCCAGACCGGACGTCGATGCCGCCTGTCATGCGCATTCCGTATATGGGAAAGCTTTCTCAGTATTCGGTCGAGAGCTTGACATGATAACGCAAGACAGCCTGCGATTCTACAAGAACCATGCAGTTTATCCGCAATTTGGAGGCGTGGTGCTGGACCGGGAGGAAGGCAAAAGGATTGCCTCACACCTGGGCGATGGGAAAGCCATCATTCTCCAGAACCATGGTTTGCTCACCGTGAGTCGTACTGCTTGAATAGTGATCCCTTGTACTCACCGATTTTGCAGGTCGGACAAACAGTGGACGCTGCGGCTTTCTGGTTTTTGTCTCTAGACAAGACGTGCCACGCTCAGCTCCTGGTCGATGCTGCAGCACAAGGAAGTGGCCACAAGAAGACCTTCATTGATGACGAAGAAGCACAATTCAGTTATGCTCAAGTCGGCACTCCCGAGAAAGGCTGGCTTGCGTAAGTCGATCCTCGAAAGATGATCTTGCTCCATTTGCTGATAGTGCCATAGGTTCCAGCCATACTATGACGAAATCCTAGCCAAGACGAACGGTAGCTTTCTCAAGTAGTTATTTGACGGGATCGCTCAGGAGGCAGATATTGTTGCTGTTCTCAACTCAGAGCAACGGTGTATTCGGCTTTCGGTCGGATGGGTCGCGACAGACGACGGCTCTGGTAAACTGGAAAAAAGGGCATTGTGCCAATCCTTTGTAGCGAATTTCGTGCTGGCAGTCGCTCTTGGTCTGCTATGCTGTCTTATGTGTATCTCACCAAGTTAATGATTCATGTTGTGATGCCTGGCCTGGCATGTGAACTGAGAGAAGGCGCGAGTGATTCGCGCTTTAGCGCGACTTCGGCGCCGGCTCGGCCCGTCCTCCCGATCACGTCTGCAGCGACGACATGGGAGTCTGCAATAGAAACACATTTGCTTGCGCCTCACCGAATCGTCATCATCCGAATGGTCGCTTGAAAGCATCGATATCGCGACAGCCCGGCGGCCACAAATAACCCAGCTGTTAAGGACCTTCCAGCCGTTCGCAATCGGGTTCGTGAGACGCGCCAGTCCGGCCACCATCCACGGCTTCTGGACTCGACTGGCGAAGATCAGATCAGCTTCTCTCACCCCGCCGCCATGGATCGCGAAGCAGAACATGGCGGCTTCGACCAGCCGCGACCGCGAGGTCGACCAAGCAGACGTGAGTGGCCCTTTTTACAAGCTCATCCATGGCGATGCAATGTCGAGCGCAGCTCTCTTCTTCCAGTGATGCTACTTATGTTTGAAGCACTGCTGCCCATGCTGGATGTAAAATGCCCCGTCAATTACTGATTGGATGCTGCAGGAAACGCCACTGACATTGGCAACACATACGTACATTTTATGCACGACAGACGTTCGAAGGCCAGCAGCATCAGAGGCTTTGAAGCAGAGCGACCCACGCTGAGTTATGCGGCTTCCATGGTGCCTCCAGCAGCGCGGAAAGGGAAAGCCGCAGACTCGCTGCCCGCGAAGCACCTACACACATCCTTCAACAAACATCGACATCCTGTGAACGTGGTGAAATGGACCCCAGACGGCCGAAGACTACTTACGGGCGCTACCAGCGGCGAATTTACACTTTGGAACGGAACTGGCTTCAATTTCGAGACTATCATGCAAGCACATGAAGCTGCTGTTCGATCTATCGTCTATTCGCATAACGACGACTGGCTGATCTCCGCGGACCAAGAAGGACTTGTCAAATACTGGCAGCCGAATTTCAACAATGTCAAGGAGATCCAGGCGCACGACATGCCGGTACGAGACATGGCATTCGCGCCCCAAGACTCGAAGTTTGTGACTGCGTCGGATGATGCTAGCTTGAAAATATTTGACTTTGCCTCCGGCGAAGAGATCTCAAAGCTCGACGGGCATCAGTGGGACGTTAAGGCCGTCGACTGGCACCCCTCCAAAGGTTTACTTGTGTCTGGCTCGAAGGATCATAACTTGAAACTCTGGGATCCGCGCTCTGGTCGGTGCTTGACCACACTCCATGGTCACAAGAACACGGTGAACATGACGAAGTTCGAGCCCAGCAGAGGCGCATTGCTTGCGTCCTGTGCTCGTGACCAGACAGTGAGAATATTCGACATCCACATGATGCGGGATGTCTTTCTGCTTAAGGGCAACGAAAAGGAAATCAACTCAATCGTATGGCATCCAATCCACTCTTCCATGCTCAGCACTGGAGCTGCCGACGGTGCCGTTTTTCATTATTTGCTGGACGAGCAGAACCCTCCTCCGGGCACAGCCATAACAAGATCACCCTACGATGCGCCGAATCCCGCGGATGCACCCGCACAGACGCTGTATCCATCTCATAGGGTGACTTATGCGCATGAATTCAATGTATGGAGTATGGACTGGCACCCAATGGGTCACATCCTAGCCACTGGCTCGAACGACAGGGCTACACGTTTCTGGACGCGCCCGCGACCCGGCGAGGGCAGCTTTCTTAATGACAAATGGCACATTGGCCAAACAGCTGCCGAAGAAAAGGGAACATGGAAGCGAAACGAGCGCCAAATGCGCGAGGAAGAAGATGCTGAAGAGCAGGACGAAGCAGATGGTCTCGAAGATCAGAAAATGCCTAGCAGATCTGCTTTGCCTGGTCTCCCAGGTCTCGCCGGCTTGCCCGGACTCGGTTCCGCCATGCCTTCACCAGATAATGGACTGCTCGGCGCCGCCCCCTCCAACTTTCCAATGCCAAATCCCGCGACTGCTGGCATGCCTTTTGCCCCTCCGCCGCCCGGGAGCTTACCACCAGGCATGGACATGGCCGCTTTCCAGCAAGCTCTTAGTCAAGGACAGATCCCGCCTGGTTTCCCACCTCTTCCGCCTAACGGGCAGATGCCGCCGGGGTTTGCGCCTCCTACGGGTATGCCTGGCATGCCTCCCGGCTTTCCGCCTCCAGCGAACGGCTTCCCAGGCATGCCGGTGCCATCTGGCTCACCTCCAAACGCAAGTGGCGGTGCCGGCAGTGGCTCTGGGATTAGAAGACGAGCGCCCCTACCGGACCAGGCGGATGCTTTGAAGCAAGAGATGGCGCAAGGGCGGTATCTCAAGCCACGATAGATGAGACGAAATGCGATCAATGCTGACGAAAACGTCGGTGCGGACCCGACACCGACAATTGAACAAGGAACATGACTCTGAACATGGCACGTGGGAAAGAGACTATCAAGGAACTTTGTCACTCGGTCCGACTTGCCTCCATGAAGGCATGACTCTGCTGTCTGCAGATACGACAATGAAGCTTCTGTACCGCGTGTATGGTAAGTTGAAAACCTTGGACGGAATGCGGTGCCGGAGCAGGGTCCTGAAACTTCGAGCTTGGTCACCACTAAGTAGTCACTTACTGTTTCGTTGACGACCTCGCTTGCTGTGCTTGGGGCTATATCGCTGACCAAGTATGCGCGTTGGGACGAGACGCCCTTCAAGATTCGTCATGTGGCAGAACGTGGCTTGACATGCACGATATATCGCGGCCAACGGTGCGTGTATGCGCGTATCGAGCTATTTCTGCAAGTTGAGCTCGTATCGAAGCAGTGCGTGCTTCATTTCAATGCACTAGCCTGTTGAACAAAGCAATACGAAAACAAGAATGCCACTATAGTGCGATGAGAAATCCAAAGCACCGCATTCACAAAGCAATCCATGATCATTCATCACTGTCCAGTAGCGGATCAATACACGTGACTCGTCCTATGCTCATACATACAGCCGCCAGCTCCCCAGCTCCATCTCAACCTGCACGACCTACTCCCCATCCACACCACCGCCCTCTTTTGGCAACCCAACCTCCTCGACCGCTCTCCGAATCTCCGTCCTCTGCAACTTCAAATTATGGACCGCATTCCCCAACCCGATAAACTCATGTTCCATCTCTCCCACCTTCCTCTCCGAATCAAAATGCTTCTCTCTCAGATTCCCCAAAACTTTCTCAAACTGCTCCAATTCTTTCTCCCAGCCTTTCACATCCTTTCCTAAAAATTCTTTCCACTCTGTAGTCAATGTCTCGTACGCGCGAACTTGTGCGTCGTAGGAACTTGGTGGACCGGAGGTAGGATGGCGTTCGAAGAGGGGTTCGCGATCGGGAGGTGGGGAGTTGGGAAGGGGTGTGGATGATGCGCGGGAGGTGAATGTGGTGGTTTGGGTGAGGAGGTGAGAGGCTTGGGTGTTCAGGTTTGTGGCTTGGGATTTGAGGGTGTCGAGCTTGAGGTGCAGCTTTTGTTCGGGAGTTACGACGGGAGTTTTGCGTAGTTTGGCGAGGACTTCGCGGAGTTTTGCGTAGTTTGGCGAGGACTTCGCGGAGTTTTTGCTTGATTGTGCCGGTTCTGGCTGGCTTTGATGAAGACATGCTGCTGTTGTCGTGGTGTCGAAGTTTGAGTATCAAAGCAATTGCTGGAGTTCTTGAGGTAGATACTGGTAAGTGGTTCGTTCGTGCTGATTTATGCTGTGTTCATGGCAATCCTGTTTGTGTCGTGTTTGTCATACACATACGTACATATCATGCGCCGCGACAGATCAGGATATTGTGAATGATGATTGTACTGCACGCTCCAGTCTTGGTGGGAGATCACAAGTCGTCGGTACAAGGAACCTGTCATCGTAGCCCAGACAGCTCTTTGCAAGGTCATCATGCCGCTTCATCGAGCTAAGAAGAAAACTACTTCCATCAGACATTCTGGGAATCCAGTAATTTCCGCCGCCGAGGACAATCGTATCGTAACTTAATTTGGACAGCCTCGTGCGGCACTGCGCTGCAATACAATTCCCAGTGCATGCTCTGTCGGTCCGGAGAAAGGCGTGCTTTCAGTCAATCGCTCTGAAGTGTAAGACGAGGACCGCGCCGTCGCTACGGCACGTGCTATGCACCTCAATCCACCAAGGAATAGTTGATGACGGGTATGCTGCGCTTGACCTTGGTGTGATGTGCTCAACAAGAGATCAACCTGCACCAGATTTGGAGTACAAGTCGTACAGCATGCTGCCAGTAGTCGTGTTTTGAAGCTCCTCTTCGTGCAAAATCGTCATGTAGCATCCATGCTGTACGTCTCCGCCAATCTCCTCGCAGCTTGCACTGACTTCGAGCTATCCGGTAACAGCTTCAACACTCGTTGCAAAATCGATGCTAGATTCACGTAAGTCTCCGTTCCGATTTTCTCTGCTCGAAGATCTCGCCGTATGGCTCGAAACATGAGCTGCACTGCTGCTACCATGTGATGAGGATATGCTTCAACAGCCTGCAGTGGGACTGTGATACGCTCCGCGCCAGGTGTAGGTCGTGGTTCTGTGCCTGTCTGCAGGCTGATGCTGTAGTTTGTTTCGAGGCCGAAGGCCAGCGTGTTGATCATGGCATTCTCCGCATCGGACTTGGCCGTCAACAGTCGTGGTAGCAGATCGTGCCGATTCGTTCCTTCAATGGCATCTACGACTAGTAGGATGCTCAGATGATAGTGTATCATCAAGACATCTGTCTGGAATTAGCAAAGCTCCCCGCGTACATCAGCTCTACTTACACCAGCGGAATTTTGTGTCCTGCGACAAGAAATGTATGCGTTTTTGGCAAGCCTCGAGCAAGTCTCTGTAGACTCGATTGAACTGCGCCACCCCTTCGATGACGGCGTTATAGACCTTGGCCAATACAGGTTCATCATGCCCGTCACGGAGTGCCTCTCGAAAGACTGCGGCTAGTTTGAACATGAGCAGCTTGAAAGCCGAACCACTGGCGACTAGTTGATTCGCCTTGGATTCCGTGATCTCCATGCCGGCGGCATACCACTCCTTTCTCGTGTTTTGAAACATCTCTGTACAGGACCGGACGAGGCTCCAACACCAGTCGTCCTCGTAGCCGAACAGGCCAGAAGAAAGAATTGGCCGTGCACTCAGCGTGAATGACTGCGACGTGTCGAATGTCAAAGCTGCCCAATGCGCAAGACTTTCAGCGACGAGAAAGCTATTCGTCGCCAAAGGATCCGTTCCGAGAGAAATGCTTTTCGTCACTGTCGGAGACATCTTGGAGCCGTTGAACTGCAAGCTCTTTTGTCTCACGCGAAGCATGTAAACTTGTTGCAAGGCTGCTTGCACGCAGACATGTCCAGACAGACCATCATGCTCCTCTGCATCCAAGATACCCTCAGGTATAGGAGTGAGCCCAAAGAGATACAATGTCAGCATGGACCGATACGAAGGACGATTTATAACCCTGAGCATGTCTCGTCGAGTTTCACGCCAAAGGCGAACGATAATCTGCTGATTCTCTTCCGGGTCGGCATTCGGTGCGATCAAAGGCAGCCATCGAGCTGCATACGCGCAAATGACCAAATCGAGCGATTTGTCAATCTGATAGTCGTCTCCATCCACGGCGTTCAAATCGAATTGCTCCGTGTAGGTTCGCGGGCTTGTGGTTGCTGTGGAATCGGCCATCCATCGGTCCAGCTGCGTACATAGTGTTCTGATGCTCAACATGCGCTCTGATACACTTTCGTCTCCGAATCTGATATCACAGGTCTCAGATGAAGAGCAAGAATGAGGATTTCAGTGAAATGCTCACGTGAAGGGACAGCTGAATCTTGACAAGAAGTTGCCGAAGATCACCTCCCTGCGAGGAGTCAGCATTGCTGGCAGAATAATCTCGCCCATGCCTGTTTTGAAACCAACTGCATACCATGTTTCCGAGTACATGATCCGAAGATGCTGGCTCATGACTGGGTCCAATAGATCATCGATGCTCCGAGAGGCTGAGTCGCCATTTTCAGTCTTCCATTGGCTGGACCTGTTTAGTGTTAGTAGAGATACGTGTGAGCATATTGACGAGCTCACGCATTTGATATGCTGGGACCTGTCGGTAGAGGAGTCGTAGTAGAATCCGAAGCAGCAACGGATCCGTTCTCACTGCGATATGAGTGCCGTCGCTGGGCCTTGTTGGCGGATCTACTTGAGGCGTTGAACCTCGCCTCTCGCATCCACTGCAGCAGCCATCAGTCTCTCCCATCATACCATACACCATTGTCAGGAGAAAAAGATGAATCAAGAAGAAGAAAATGACGTACATTAAAAGTGCAAGGCCGTCCACGGGTCACACACCGCGTGCAAAGCTTTGAGCCTTGCTCGGACACACGCTCCACGCGACCCGCATCACAAGCAACACGCGCGCGTCGGCAATCATCGCAGGACGAGTACTGCATGCGCCGCGGGCCTTTGCTCTCTTCCGCCATGCTGCGTGCTGGATGCGGGCGCGGATCCGTGAGTGCTCAGACATCCTCCTGCCCTTCCGAATCACCCACAATCTCCAGTGCGGAGTCGGCACAGTGTCGAATCACAAAAGGAACTAGCTCCATGAGTAATCGGAAGCTTCGTGGGTATTTGAGCATCAGCTGACAGCCCCTCAGAGCTGGGGCATTTAACCGAATTAGATTATTACAAATGCTCTCGATATCTTTGGCTGTAATGTGACCGCTTCGTCGCCAGGGTTGAGACTGTCCGTAAGGTGCATTCTTATGCAACCTCTCTTCGATCTCGCTTTTTTGGTCGTTTCTGAAGACTCTTGGTCGTGTCGAGTGTCGATTTCGTATCATAATGTAGAAATGTAACGCGAGATCGTTAAAGCTGTCCAGATGCTCGGCGTCACTGGGGATAATCCTGATCCATAACTTTTATCACGAAAAGGACTAGCTTCCTAGAAAGTTGGGAACTTTGACATGGTGACCAACCGACGTGGATGCCAAGCTTTGGCGGCTGAACTTTCATCCTGAACACCGGTTTCGGGTCATCTTCTGGACCACGGTCAATTGCAGTATTGTCGTTGACATGAGCGCTGGCAATTATCCATTACCTGTGGGTGTTGCATTGCAGACGAGTTTTCAACATGATTGCAAATGATGGGAAAGAAGCAGCAAGGCCAAGGCACATCAATGCTTTCCGTCATTCAATGCTTAGACATATCCGGTTCCGTTAAGGAACGGATCCGGGACAGTTATATGAGCTATGGCATTGTCGCCATGTAGGAGGAGATACAGTGCAATTTCGTCGAGAGCCTCAACACCTCTTCTCCCATGATGTGTTGTTCTCCCTTTGGCATGAGGCGGGTGCCGTTCGCGATAACACCTGTTCCTCAGTCCATTATCATACGCAAAGACATTCCGACGAGGATCAATCAGAATGAAGCCCTCCCACCGAAAAGCCAAATGGAAACTCGCCTCTGGGTCCGCGCCTTCAATACCGCGTTGAGAGGGTCTGAGAATATATTTGCTTGTTGTATCTCTGCATTTTGCGGCAGGGTCGAGGCATTTGGTATAGAAAAGGAAGATAAGCAAACGATCGAGGTCGCGAGAGACACCCAAGCGTCAATGCTCCCGGGTTTTCATTTTGCTGTCCACAGCTAGAAGCCTTCGGCTTCACTCAGCCTCGTCCTCATCCTCCAAACAAGCTGCAGCCTGGTCCATCCACAGCGAGACCTCGTCGACCTTCTCCACTTCTTCTCTGTTGTTGTCAGTCAACATCGGAACACTGCGATCAGAGCCCTTCTTCGCAGCAAGTCTCCGCGCAACCTCATTCGCCTCATTGAGAGTGACCAGTCGTCGCTTGGCAAGCCCCTGTGTCTCGAGCTGAGCCTTCACAGCCTTCAGCAGGTCCCAGACCTTCTCTTGGGACGTGCGGCGGTCCGCGTCTGGTTCGTCGATGAAGTCCTGGGCGTCTCGACTCGTGATTTCGTTGTTGAAGTTCTTTGGCCAGCCATGCTTGCGGACTCGGCGCTCTGGAAAGTTATAATCGCCTGGCAGCGGAGGGGCATTGTCGCACAGAGCTGCAATGGCACCGTCTTCTGCCATCTCGTACGGCGTTCTGCCAGTCGCATTCTCTCGCAGTGCCAGGGTCGGATCATGCTGGAGCAGAGTCTCCGTTAAGGTCTCGTTGTTTTGCCGTACAACAACATGAATCGGGGTGTTGCCCTCGCCATTGACGAAGTTGAGCTCTTTGCATTCGCTCCACGTAAGCAACTTTCGAAGGACTTGGTCCGCGTATTTCTCAAGTCCATAGCTTTCGCTGACTTGCTGGAGCCATTGAGCGATCGGAGTCAGAGAGCCAGGGTGTCGGGCGCTACGTTCCGTGAAGAGTGTGGGCAAGAGTCGCCTGTCAATAAGTTGCAGCATTCTCTCAAACCGAGAGAGGCCCTTGTCGCCCGAAATAGTCCGGTACAAGAGACCATGTACGAGATTTTCGCTGGCTCCTGTACGTGTGGTCTGATCAGCCGCCGCATCGATGAGGATTTTGGCCTCCTTCTCCCTCTGGAATCGGAAGCAAAGCATCAGCGGCGTGAAACCGTCCTGCGATTTGAAGTTCAAAGAATCTGGCAGGGCTTCGATCAGAAACTTCAGCATCGCCTCAGTCTCCGGTAACGGCTTGGTCAAGAGGCAGCAGTGTATGGCAAGATTGGCCCGAGTGTTGAGGAACTTCGCCACTGCAGCCTCAAAGCCACCCTTGGCTTCGGCCAGCAGCTTGATTCTCTTGTCATCCTTGTTCGCCTTTGCAAACTCCTTGTATGCGCGCATTGGTGCGTCTGACAAGAACCATTCGACCATGTCAATCGAGTTCGCACGGCAGGCTTCCAAGAGGGGAGGACGATGAGCTTCGAAGGGCTGATGAGTTTGCTCTCGGCCGCGATCAGCCCAATCCTTGCGCTTCTTGCCATACACGGAAAGGCCTTGGTAGTATTTCGGCTTTTCAACGACTTCGACTCCTGATTTGCGGACGAGAGCGTCAAGTGGAATACCGGCACCAGTGCGTTTGATGATCTCTGCGACCAAATGTGGCCGATCAAGCTTGATGGCCTCCAAGAAGTCATCTTCCTCGATGGCAAAGAAGCGTTTCGCACTCTCGTCATCTTCATCAACATACTTCTCGGTGTACTGTTGGCCAAGGGACAGCAGCGCTATGAGCAAGTCTTGGTCGTCCTTGTGCAGAGCGAATTGGATGAGATTCTGGGGTTCACCAACAGTCTTGAGCTTTTCGGCGGATAGAAGCTGGCTGGAGGCCTTCAACGACCCTGTGTTGGTCCGCTTACCAGCCATTGTGTGCTGTCGACGAGGCCCGAAGTAGCTGAACCCACTGCTATTAGCTGGTGAGGAGCGTAACGGTCCGCCTATTAGAGAAAAGGGTTAGCACAGACTCCATATCTCCTGCTATTGACCTCTGTCAAAGGCTAGAAGAGGGACCTTACCAAGAAAGTCGGCCACTGGAGCTTGCCAGAGAAGCATGGACAATGGCTTGACCCGGCTCTGGACCTGCATCGACACCTCGCCCACATTCTCCACCGTGAAGTTCTCATCCACAAGCTCAGAGTGCAATGCGACTTCTGAGCCCTCTGAATCATTTTCACTGTCGTACTCACTATCTCCGCCGTCAATGTTGTAGCGACGATTCTCGGTCTTTTCGACAGGCTGATACTGGGCTGCGGCGATCTCCATAATCGCTGATGCTAGCTCCAGATTGCCCTGCAGGACCGCAATATGGAACGGGGAAAGATCAAATAGGTCCTTTGTCGCTACCTTCAGAGGCGGCTGGTCTTCTCCCTCTCCATTCTTCCATGGCGAGAGCGTCAGCTCCTTGACCGCGTTCAGGTCACCACGCCATGCTGCCTCAAATAGCTTCAGATAACGCGCTTGAGCCTCGTCGGTCAAATCCGAAAGCTGGAAGGAGAACTCCAGCTTGAACGGCTGCGGTTTCTTGGGAGTGTAGCGGTGGTGGCGATAGTGATGATCTCGATCTTCAGGATCTTTGATGTCCGGGTAGAGTTCCCGGAAGGTCTTTGCATCGCGTTTCACCAGTGTAGCCTCAAGCTCTTCGTAGAGCGTGATCAATTCCTGGATTGCAGTCGTCTTTGCAGTCGTGTCCTTCACTTTGGTACGTTGCTCTTCGATAGCTTTAGTGTAGTCCTTCAGTCCCTTTTCGTATAAGTCCTTCGCGGCACGGATCTGCTTTTGGGCGCACCACCACTGGTAGGAGCCTTCTGTGAGCTCGGAAAGGTAAAAGTCGTCGTTCTTGAGCTGGATTGGCTCTTCCGGCTGGTCCTCTTCGAAAGGCTTCCATTCGCGAAGTCCTTTGATTTTCGATCTAACGCAGTCTAAGAGCGACTCTCCTTTGGTATACCGTCTCGAGTACTCATCGTGCACAGCTTTCCAGCCGTTCGTGTCTATGGTATTGATGTCAACGCCGTGCTGCTCAATCAGTATCTTCGCAACGCTTGGCACTTCATGTAGCACAGCGCTGATTACAGGCTGCTGAATGCTTTTCTGTGAAATATTAGCATTTGTAGAGAGGTTGTTGCGAATCTCGTAAACAGCATTTGCTGTTGCCATAATCAGCTGCCAAATTGCTTACCTCGAACTCTTCCCTGTTTCGTTTGGAATCCGAATTGGGCTCGCGGTTCGAATGATAAGCCTTCATGAATGCACTGAAGTCAACACCTGGTCGCGCGCCATTTGTCAAAAGCAACAGTGCAACAAGGCTGTCCTTCGCAATAATTGCTTTCATAAGAGGACTAGCCATGCTAGGATGCCAGTGCGAGCCGGACACAGCTAAGTGATTGATGGCTCTCGCGGCACCCGTCTTGTCGGTGTCCAGCAGCATCTACCAGGCGTTAGTCATTTGCTCTTGAGTATTTTCCCTTGGACTTTTGCACAAGACGAGCCAAATTGTCTTGGCTCCCGAACGGCGTGGGTTCGTCGGCGGAGACATTGGCATTTAGGGAAGCATTGCACAGATAGTGACTTACCTGAAGCATCTGCGGCTGCTCAGCAATACAATACTGCACCACGGTGTTCTGCTGCATATCCGCCTGCGATATGGTGGCTCCCAACTCGATCAGGGTTTTGGTCATCATTTCAGCTTCTGCGAGAGGTAGTTGCAGAGCGAGAACCAATGTCAGCATTGCGCCACGAGCTGACCTGTCGTGATCATGGAGAAGCTTCACTGGCAGCAGAATATCAGCGCCGAATTCCGTGACCAGGCAACGCACGACATCGCCATGGCCTTTGATGATTGCCAGATGTAACGGAGATACTGCAGTGTCCCACGCCACAACGTTGACATCGTAGACGTCGGGCTCGTCTTCTTTCTCTTCCGCAGATGTCAAACCGTCCTGGCTTTCTTCCGAGGCTGGCGATTTAATATTGATCATCGAATTCTCCGTAGTCGCATCCATGTTGTCCTCTTCCTCGGCGTCTTCGACCATGTCTACATCGGAGTCGCTTTCCGGGTCAGTGGTCTTGGACTCCAGTGTTGCGTCTTCCATGGCAGCATCAAGCCCATCGTTTCGCGCAGCAGCACGAGCTTTGCGCTTTGCGTCACGCTTGCTCTCTTCCTCTTCTTCGTTCGCTGCACTCTTGCGTAACAAGGCGGAGACAATTTCGACGCTGCCGCGCATGGCAGCAAGGTGAAGCGCAGTCTTCCCGTCCACGAGTCGTGCCACAATGCGAGATCCATGAGAGATAAGGAGCTCGACAACTTCAAGAGTGGAGTTGGAAACAGCGAGATGTAGTGGTGTTCGACCAGTGTAGTCACGCGTATTTGGGTCGTTCCCTTCTTGCTCAAGCCAGCTGCGTACAAAGTCCGCGTCGTGATCGACTATAGCTCTGCACAGCTGCTCTGTGTTGCCCACATAGGCCATGTCTGTCCAACCCTCGGCAGAGATGGGGTTGAAGGAACCAATAGCTTGTCTCCCTGGATTGTCGACCAGGAATTTACCTTTGATGTCGCCGGAGACATAGATCTTGCTCTCTTCTTCGGCGAGTTCCTCCTCCTCTTCAGTGCCTGGAGACGGACAGTAGCCACAGCAGTCTGCGAACACATCCTCAGCGCGGCCAAAGAACGCTGGGTGCCTGTGTAGATTGATGTCCTTTCGATCTTTGGGGCGGTTCCACTCGGCATTGAGCAACAGGTCTTTTGTGAACAACAGCTTTTCGATTTTGCGAGCGTGATACTTCGGCCCATAAGGGATCGTGAAAGTGTGGTAATCGGAGACCTCGTCGGAGTCGACCCATTCGGCGACTTCATCTTCATAGTCGTCCTTGATGTTGTCTCGGATGCGATAGCGGCGTTGAAGGTAGCGGTTGATAGCTGGTCTTCCGCGTTCTGCGCGACGCTGATCCAAGTACGCTTCTCTATCCTCAGTCTTCGGTAGTTTCTCCAAGATCAAGAGCCGAGCCAGGCCTTCGGTACGACCAAAAGAGCGCTCAAAGATGGTAGGATCGATACGAGAGCGGGCAAGGTTCGGCCAATACACCTCGAAACCACGACGCGCGTATTTGGAAAGACGATTCTCGTACGAAGGGCTTCGGCGGCTGAGGTCGATCGTGTTTATCTGCGTGATGTATGCTGCTATGGCACGCGGGCTGGCGTAAACCTGCTTTCCATCGAAAGCGGCACAACTGCAGTCGACGTCGAAACCGGTCAAAATCTCCGAAATCGACTTGTAAATGCGCAAGACAATCTGAATGTGACGTGTCGGGTACCTGGCAACGTATCAGCGTGAGCAGCGCGTTTTCTGAATTGAACTTACTGGCTAACAATCGTGATTGCATTTTTCGTGCGCACGGTTGTGGTCTCTGTGAGAATCGCGTCTCGAATGCTCTTCTCGATTTCTTTGATCTTCTCAATCGCTTGCTCTTCTGTTAAGTCATACAAGAAAAGATCGACGTCGGACGCTACCGCGATTTGCTCATGGTAGTACTGGCGCAGTGATCTCTTTGATCCGCAATGTTCCTCCGGGACTGCAAGCAGGGGCGTGACAACACTGGAGCCGGCGGCGACCACATTGTCCCAGTTCAAGTCGACCAAGGAGGACTCGGAGAAGACATTGAAGTTGGTCTGAAAATCTTTGAAAGACTGTGCGATTGCTGGACTGCCGTTGAGTCTGCGTTCTTCATGCTTCAGTGGCATGATGTATGAATCTCGCGCCTTCTCATCTTCTGCTTGGAGATCTCGCGCGCGAGCTCGAAGCGTCTTCTCCTGTCCAGCGAAGACTGGCACCACGCTGGGAGTGGCAATGGCTTCGTGGCTCGGCAGCTGAGCGAACACTTTCCGCATCTCGAAGTCATATTGCTGGAAGGGCTGCAGAAGCTCCGCAACAGGTCTGTCTCTGTTTCGATCGAGGTATCCAATGAAGTCTTCGTGTTTGACTGGCAGCTTTGGCAAGTCAATTCGGACTGGTTCCGCTTGGCTCGCCATTGTTTGATCTGTCGCTGAATTTGAGTTCTTCGTAGTTTGGTTGAATGAGTGGAGGGCAGAAGGAGAGATGTTGGACGAATGCAGCGAATATGTACACTTAGGGGTCGGTTTGGGAGTTATGGGCCTCGAGTTCATGCGCAAGGCAGCTGTAGCCTTCAGTCGTGCTGTGGTCCAATGGATAGCGGTCTGTTGCCTTAAGGATCGCCACCCAGCCTCACCTGAAAGCAGACGTCGGCTAAGAGCTTTGCGCATGCGCTCACTCGCCGGGACTGCTCGACTGCTGTGGTCGCTGATGACAGCATGCGATAAACGTTTGTGTCGCAGTGAAGCAGTGAAGAGTTGTGAGTTGCAGCTTGGCAGCCTGCTGCTGAAGACGCGTTGCGGCGCGATCGCGATCACCCGCGCGGGCGCCACTGTCGGGAACCTCGCGAGCACCACTTCTCCAACACGATGCGACACGACACAACACGCTGCTTCTATTAGCTTCCATGCTTGAATTCCTGCACTGCAAGCTCTTGCAGCAGTTTCCGCGTTGTCAGGATTGGCTAAAGATTCAGCTCCGGTGGCATACTGGTGAGAAGCCTCGAAGTGGACAGCTCCGAAGTAGTCCCACGACTGTCTAGTCTTAGGTTGTGTCTATCGATTTATGAAGGCAGGGTTCTAATCACTGTCCTTACGATCAACCATAGCGCAAGCGCTGCAAAGAAGCTCACACAGAGTTGGAGCATTTCGACAAAGCGCCAAAGCTCGATCTTGGCTAGCATGGGAGCACCAGAAGAAGGAAATTTGCCGGTGCGCTGATGTTGCTGCAGGAGTTGCTCTTTCTCTGCCCACCGCTCGTATAGCCACTTGTCAAAAGCCTCGGCGTCTTCGAAGGGGATTTTGGAGACTGCGAAGCGACGCCAGTGCATATGGGCAGTCGGAGGCTTGCGTCCTTCGAAGTACAAATTAGGAAGGTTCCACACGTCTTGACTGTCCACTCCCGGCCTGCTTATTCATCAGTAACATGAGCACGACGCGGAGCGAGCTACTCACGGAATTCCATCATATGCGATAGTGCAGTCATACAACCAATCCACAGTGCTGGCCAGTTCACGCAGACAGAACTGCAGACCACGACTTCTTGGGATCAAGCTCAGATCAAAGTCCTTGGTCCCAACCTTGTCGGCCCATCTCTTGCTCATGCTGCGCGATCGAGCTGTAAGATTCGTGCCCTCAGGGAAGAGTAACAGCCACATAGGTACGCGATCTTGAGCCAGTTGACCAAGACTGCGCTGCATTTGAACCTCGTCTGTTTCCCATTTACGGGACAGGAAAATCCAGTTGAAGAACACCAGTCCAGGGCCAACAATTGGAATCTTCTTCAACGCATCTTTCAAGATAACGATCAAATGTCCATGGTGTCGGGCTGTGTATGCGGACCACCAGAGATATATCCAATCAGTATAAATCTGTGAGCATGAGCAGAAGTTCTCCAATGTTTTGCCATCACTTGAGGCGGGACGGAGGCATACCTGATGATTCGCGATCAAGATCATTCGATCGGGCGCGTCGAATTCAATTTTCCCGTTGGATGTCCACTTGATCTGTCCTTTAACACTTTCATCCCAACTGATTTCGGCTGTGGTTGGTGCACGCCACTGGTTCAGTCCGATCAGAAGTACGGCTGTAGATGACTTGACAGCGTCTTGCCAGGATCGATATAGCTGACTTGACCAGTACAATGGCAGACCGAAGAATTGTTGAATATGAAGACTGTGAACGAATGTCAGCCTGTGGCTGGACCACTGAGTAGGTGAGGCTTGGCAAAGCATTACCATGCAGCGCATGTCAGAAAGCTGACAACGACCAAGACACCTTTGAGTCTCTCAAACAGCCACTCCATGCTCGTTTGGCTCACATGCTTGTAAATCGTGGCTTTCTTGCCTATGGAGGGAGTACCCGTTGGGGGCGACAGCGTAGGGCCATGTCCAGATTTGGAAATAGGCCTCTGCACGACGGCGGCTGATGAGGCGGTCATGCCTGCAAAGCGAGTGAACAACAGCACAGATGCTGCAGATCAGCAGAATTTTCCGAACAGATCGAGATCAAAAGGTACCCGAGGCATTGTTACACTGGGCAGGAAAAGTGCTGGAAGAACGGTCAGCGAATGTGATCATTTATTAGAGAAGGCAGCATGCTGGGATCTGTATCCCGCGCATGCCGAGGCGAGAGTCTGGCCACCTACAAGGGCTATTGGCGACATGGGGGTAAGCAGACGATGAGTGTACGTGTTATTGTATGCTGATGCGAATGTCTCGACGAAGAAGTCGAATTCGGAACGCTTATGACTCTGTTCCTGGAGTGATGAAGGAGCAGGAACACGGTTGCACCACGTCAGCCATCCAAGACGCGTACACAATGATGCTGACTGGAGGTGTTCAAAGTTTGACCCGTTATTTGACTAGTCCAAGACTTGCCAAGACGGAGCACTACAGCTGAGCTGATCTGCTCCATTTCTTTGCTCAGCCGCCCTGCAACCCACTTCCATCGGCATTGGAGTCCGGGCTATGCTGCATCTGCTTTACCGTGTAGGGCGGGAACAGATGACCTGCGGCTACGACATGTCCGGCCTACGATCCCTCAACAGGCTCTAAAAGCTCATAAACGCCTGCCCACTGTGAACTTCTCTGAGACAAAGCTCGTTAGCTAGCAAAAACAGCAAAAAAACATGGACGTTGCCCAACAATTGAAGAGCTCAGAGAATGCCATCCACTGTATCGATATGCATACAACAGGCGAGCCCACTCGCATCATATACGGCGGCTACCCGGCACTATCAGGCACGCTCCTAGAACAGCGAGCGCAAGCGAAGCAACAGTACGACCACGTACGCCGCAAGCTCATGCTCGAGCCTCGCGGGCATAGGGACATGTACGGCGCTGTCCTTCGTCAAGATACAGAACACACGACAACCGGGAAAGCGCACATCGGGGTGCTGTTTCTCACCAATGAAGGCTACTCAACCATGTGCGGGCATGCTACCATAGCTCTTGGCAGATTCCTCGTAGACACCCATGATAAGAACGTTTTCCCTAGACGGAATGATGTGAAGCATGATGCGACTGCAAGAACTGCAAAATTGGTTCTGCACGCGCCTTGCGGACTTGTTGAAGTCACTGTACCTACGAACGCCGATGGCACCAAGTCGGATCCCACAAGGCCTGTCTCGCACATTTCTGTGCCCTCTTTTGCCACTGGACTGAATGTCCGAATAGACATCCCCAGCGAGTACCGATGGCCAGGACTAGGTGAAAGAGCACACGTCACTGCTGATTTCAGCTACGGAGGCGCATTTTATTGCCTAATCTCTGGAGAGGAATTGGGGTTTGCGAGTGGACTCAGCTCCGCAGTCGATCTTGCTGCTATGGATCTCGCTACAAGAAATATCAAGGCTGCTGTCAACAAGAACCGCTCGCTGCGATACCTCTTCACCCATCCTGATCATGAGGACTTAGGGTTCCTGTACTCCGTAGTAGTTGTAGACTCTCAAGCGGGGAACCCACTGGCTGGCACAGCACGCGCTGAAGTTGGATTGTGCTTCTTCGCAGATCAACAGATAGACCGCTCGCCAACTGGGAGTGCTGTCGCCGCGCGAATCGCTTTGGAATCCGCGAAAGGCCTTGAAGAACCTGTGACCTACCATTCCCTGGTATCGCATGCAAAACGAGGTAGAGGGGGCTTTGCTGGCAAACTGTACGAACAATTCGGGGACACGAATGAAGGTCTGCCGATAGTTCGAGTGCAGGTCGAAGGATTTGCATCGTACGTCGGAACAGCCAGTTTCGTGGTCGAAGACAGTGACGCGCTGGGAGACGACGGCTTCCTCTTTGAGCAGCTGTGCAGGGCGGACGCCATCAAAGATCACGATTGAGATCTTACTCTCGGGCTTGTTGGCCAGTACGCATAGCGCGATTTGCCGGTCACTTCCCACGTGTCGCCCTTTCTTGTCTCCCGCCTGGATCGCTTGATGCTGTACTCGCCTCTATCAGGGGCCTTTGCAACAGGTATCCTCCTTGCGTTCTCAGCATTTCGAGGTGCGAGAGCACGTCGCCTGTCGGCTGTGCGTGAATCATTGTGGGTCTGTAGAGGCGCTCTGTCTGGTGGTCGCGGAGACACTGGCGGAGTGGGCTTTCGGACCAGAACTTTCGGACTAGGTGTTGATCTTGACCTAGGAGATACTCGCGAAGTGCCATAGGATAGGGATGAGATCGAGGGACCGAGAGTATTGCTTCCACCCTCCAGAGCCCTCTCCGGCGCAGCCTTCCTGGCCAACTGCATTGGGACTCGGCTCTTCCGCTGCTTGTCGGTGGCCTCCATGTCCTCATTGACTACCATGTTCGCCGTCGCTTCTCTCAACCTTATTCTGAGCTGCTCGGTCGAACCTGCTGGGCCAACGGAGCGGACAGTGACTCTGAGGATCGACATTAGGGTGGGTGAGTGTTGGGCGCTCGGAATAACGGCTTACGTTCGCGGAGTTGCTTGGAGAGGCATTCTAGTGGAGCGGAAGGGAGGGCGTCGAGCAGGTTTTGTCAACTTCCGGCCAGATCTCGTGGAGCATATCGGCAAACCGCACATGGGCGTGGGTTACATATCGTCGATGCGCAGGATTTGAGGTCACACAGGGTGTACGAGAGTGCGTTATTGAGGCAGCAGGTGCGACGAATAGGTACGCGACCTGCATGTTGTTCGCTGCTGGCGACTTCTGATTGAACGACAACTCGGAGCAGGAAGCCTGTGCTGCAGCGTCATCCCACTGGCAAGAACGAACAGGCCAGGCCTCATGCCAGAGCGCCGCCAAGATTTAAAATCCCGCCACAATGTCACCGGCAGAGGTACACGCCTTCGTGACTCACACAGCATCGTGTGGTACAGTCGTGTCTCTTCGTTGAGGTACAAGGCAGAGGTCTGATGCGCGATACATCCGCACCTCATACGAATCTCCGCAGCGCTGTCTGGATTAAAAGTTGGCCAGAGGGCAGTGAAGCGCTTAAAGTCCTGGACTAAGTCACTCTCCATGGTATATGCTTCCATGCTCCGTTGTGGAAAGAGATCTGTGTTGTTTATCCCTGATGACCCCTGAAGGCTGGCGAATAAATATCCTCAGAGCACACAACATATCCTTGATCACGCAAATTGGCAAAAGACCCCCGTAGGTCGAGACGAGAAAGAGCCAAAGCAAAAAGAAATGCCACCCGCCGGAATCGAACCAAGCATCACAACAGGTCACGCTTTCAGGCGAGGCCTCCGTGCCTTAACCATTAGACCAGAGCAGCCGAACATGCGCATTTTGAGAGTCAACATGAAGATCAGTCCTAAGCATCGAGGTATTGCTATGCCCCTGTCCACCTTGAGGGAGACCAGGAACCGAGGAGACCGGAGTGGCCCGTAAAAGAAAGTAGAAAAAACAAAACAAAAACAAAAAGCCAACCGCTGGAGTTGAACCAAGCATCCCGCCGATCGACTCGATGGCTCGAACGTGTGCCTTACCGTTAGACCAGATCGGCTACCTAGGAAGCTTGCTGCGTATTAATAAAGCTTGGTCAACATGCGCTCTGTTTGTGCGAAAAGTGAGGTGATGTGTACGTGCTGCCTGGCGCGCCGCTCACTGCTTCACTTCACTTCTGGCCTTGGCACCGAAGCTATGCCGCCCCACAACCCCAAGCCAATCCCGCACACGACAGACACGCGACATCAACATCGAAACACCTGACAGCCATGGACGTGCCTGACAGTACTGCGCTTACAGCCTCAAGCAGCGTCAATGATGCTTCATCTACTGCCCGTGGCCTGACCACCATTCCCCGCGAGCTGCGCGACGAGATCTACAAGTTCGTAGATGGCTCGACACCATACCAGTGCCGCCGCTGCAGCACTGTGGTCTACGGCGACGATGGCTCCGTCCAATTTCAGGACTACACCTATACACCATCGAGATACGCGAAGACCAGGCGTGGGCCCCAATTCAAGACCTCTTATGGTCCCTTCATCGGCGTTCGTTGCCGCCTGAGACTTGTCATGTCTAACGGCGGTCGAAAAGCCTGCGGTCGAGCTCATTCTATCGCATTCTTGCGCATCAATCCTAGCGATGAGACGCAGCAACATCACACTCTATCCGGCAGGTTGCAGATCGTCTTCGGGCCCAACGCCAGCATTGCCAAACGCGTCGAATTCCCAGCCATAGCTCATGTGAATCAGCAATTGAGAGCTGAGGTCTTATCCGACATGTTTCGAAAGAACAAGCTGTACGCCACAGTCTTCGATGTGCAGGCGGACAGCCGAGCCACCGAACAGAGGATCGAGGACATGGGACAAGAGTGTGCTGGAGCAATCAGGGCGTTCTACATTGTCTACAGCAAGAAGAAAGCCTACAAGTACATCATGAAGGTGTTGCTGCCCGATCTGGAGGCTGCAGGTGTCAAGAGTGAGGCCATGAAGGTCCTGCGTCTGACTCAGGACAAGTTCGTTCCAGATGTGGAGGATGAGAATATGCTTGTACAACAGACTTTACCAGGATGTAAGTGCGAGTCCTGCATTTTGCGTTTCTTGCGCAAGAAGGATCGCGAGACGAAGGATGGGTAGGAAAAGCAGAAGTCCCAGACACACCTCTAAATGGTTGTTACAGAGCAGGAATTGGCGACATGGTGAAGACGTGTAGCGTCTATATTGTAACGACTGCACGAAGCAGGAAGGCGGCAAGGAAAGCACAATACTTGTACTTGCGCCAAAGGAGCAAGTGCGGTACAGATGATGAATCGAAAGGCGGCGAGTTCAATAGCTACGACTGTTCTCGAAGCTCAATTAGCTACACCTTCGCGTCCTCTTCCGCATGATTCCTCTCATTTCAACTAGATCCATCATCATCGAACTTGTGTTCCGGTCGTCATTGCCTGAGGGAAATCTTCTGGCAGGAAAGAACGAGCTCATTACCTTTTACTATCAGTTGACTGCGACGCCACTCTCGACAACTCAGCACTACAAGACCTCCACGATGTAAGATCCCAGCAGTGAGCAGTTCGAGACGCAATGGAGCTCGCTGGGAAAGATTGCGGCGTTGTCGGAGCAGATTGGTACCTCCGCTGAACAGACCTCTGGTGTTCTCTTTGAGCTGCACATCAACAGCTACTCTCGGACCGCTCTCGCCCTCACCTCCACAGCCTCTTTAGCTCATTTCATCTCCTCAGCGAGCGGTTTACATATGTACTTCACAAGAAGAGGAGGTCGCGTAAAATCGCCCCAAAAGACACACATTTCGTACGCAAGTGGTCGTACCGATGGATAATTGGCAATGTTGATAGCACATCGTTTACATCTTCGAGAACAGCAAATGGCGTGACCACGGCGGCGGAACTGAGGATCAGATTAGATCCTGCAGGGCGATTTGCGTGCTTCCATTCGCAGGAACCTCTGGGAGTCTAAACCTGGCGGTGGTCTTCAGCGCCGCGTTTACTGCTTTCATGCTGTGCACGATGTGAGCGAAACTCTTCCTTCGACCAACATGGCACGACCTGTCGCCAAAGTCAACGTGGTTCGATGTCGGCAGCGAAGCATGTGACGCGGAGAAAAGACCGGATCCTTCTTTCACCCTCAACGTCTACGCCGACTTCGCCTCAGCAATGACGCTGCGCAGATCTTCCTCGACTCGCCCTTCACCCATCATTATTCATCAACATTTGCGCCGACAGCCATCCTCCACAGTCTTCGCATACCGCTCGATGCTTGCTCGCGTCGCACAGCTCCCTGGACTACGCCGACAAGGGTAGCTCGCTCGGTTCGCAGGCTGCCAGCACATGCACGACACTTCCCGACACCTCGATCGGAACCCGGTCCACGCGCACTTCCGTCACACCACACCTCTGCACACCTTCGCAGTCGAAAGTCCCCGCCATGGGCAGCGTTGAAGTCGACAAGCTGATCGAGCAGCTTGCGGCTGGCTTCGATGCTCTGCAAGATGAATACCAGAAGTTGTTTGGAAGACATTCTGCCTTGGAGAGGAAACTGGCCACGGCGAGAGAACAGGTACGATAGCACAGCGCTCCTCCATCCGCACACACTGTCGCCTTCCCTCGTGATGAATAAACATAGCTCTAGATCTGTAGTCGTCGGTTCCGGC
Source organism: Cercospora cf. flagellaris (assembly GCA_005356885.1). Lineage (NCBI taxonomy): Eukaryota > Fungi > Ascomycota > Dothideomycetes > Mycosphaerellales > Mycosphaerellaceae > Cercospora > Cercospora cf. flagellaris. The sequence continues at coordinate 2,226,714 of RJLU01000005.1, read as the reverse complement.
GGCGTTGACAGACTGTTTTCAAATTGACTCTGACTCGCTCTGCTTGCTGGATCGCTACGTCTTGAAACGCTGGCTCGACCACAGCTAACACTTCTGTGTGCAGTACAACGAGCTCGCAAAGCTATACCGTACCGACGCCACGACCACGCCACCACTGAGCCTCATCTCTTCACCCGCTACAGCAAAAGACGAGAACTTCCCGCCGAAGACCACGCCAGAAATACTTGACCGAAGTAGCGACGAGCGATCTAAAAGGGCAGCGAACAAGATTAGAACAGCCATAATAGCAGCCAACGGACTCAGGCACGCCGTACCCGAAGTGATAGACGAGGGGGCTGTCAAGATCTGGTCTGGTCCTGCTGCAGACAATCCCGAGGGCGCGAGCTCTCTCATGCCGAGTATCGCGGAATCGCCGCTGGAGCAGGACTTCACTGTGCCGGGCAAGCCAAGTCAGCTGGGCTGTCCATTCGCCAGCATGGCCAAAAAGAAGCTGAGCTCACATGCTGCGAGCGTACTGAGCAGATACGAAAGGAATGGTAGTGGAGGAAGCACGGGGACAGGCAGTACACCTATCAGTAATGCAAGTCATGTTAACGGGAGAGAAAGTTTCTCGAAACGGCGAAGCAGAAGGGCGAGCATGCTGGATCCGATCAAGGCCGAGATATGCGGAATGTCCGACCATAGCGAATCTCCAGAGCATGCGAAAGGTCCCAGCCTCGTGGCGCCCAGCAAAGGACCGACCGAGAAACAGATTGAAAATGCTGAAGTTGGCGTTTGTCCCATACGCTTTCTCGATCAGCATTCCCCGGAAGAGGTTGCCACCTATTTCGAAAATCACAAACACGAACTGCCACGAAGCCACGAAGTCTGCGTGATGCGATATCAGAGCAACGAAGAACAGATCAGGCAACTGGACGCCAAATACGGTAATCTCGTATCGATGATCCAGGGCCTTGGGCAGAAACATAAAGAAATGCTCCCAGAAGACATTGCCGTTGAGGACGAACAAGAGGATGATGGGAGTGAAAGGGCGCTCAGCGACGAAAAGATCCGCAATTGGGCAAAGAGTGTCAGCGCGGAAGTACAAATTGGGGATGAGCTGGATGATGGAGAGGAGGAGCGCGTACCGCACTTCGAAAGGCCTGTTCGCGAAATCCGAGTGGGGGAATCTCCCAGTCGTCCTTGGGGCATTCATGTTCCGGCCAAATACACAGACGCGCAGAGTGCGGACGAAGTATCCAGCAAGGCTGCGCAACTTGCCTCTGTGCCTCCAGCAACGCATCCAGAGAAACCAGACGCGAGCTCAGTGCCCAAGGCGAGCGGAGGCAAATGTCCGTTTGATCACACCGCTATGGTCGGGGGCGGACAAGGTGGCGGAGGTCCCAAGGACTTCGGGGCCGCCCTTCGAGCCGCAATGGGAAACATGAATAACACTACGAATGCTATTGCCGAACCCGATACCACATTCGTGGCCCCGAAGACGGCACAGCAACAGCAGTCTCCCGACCCGCCCTTGCCCCGGGTGGCCAAGGATGCGACTTCTGCACCTGTGGCGGCCGAGAAATCAGAGAAGCCTGCGATTGTGATCAATGGTCCCGTATTCTTTGGATACTCACCCGAAGACACAATTCGCATTTTGAAGGAGAGCGGGTTGAAGATGGCTGGGCAGTGAGTGAGGACTGCAAGAAAATGTGATGGCTTTTGCGACTTTCTGCTTTGCGTTCTGAGCGATTTGTTTTTCATGCAACGGACGAATTATGAATCATGTGAACTTAGCATTGCTTGTAATGGATAGATGGCTGAGAATGAGATGTTGTTTCTTTTGTCAGCTCGCCGGACACCGGTTTGAGTGACGGTCGCTTCCCAACGGAAGGTGGAGCGTGTGCACTCTACTTGCTCCATGAATGGCAAGGAAGGCAGAGCTGCCGTGGGTGGAAGCCGGGCAGTGGCAGTGACGAAGCTGTACAGAGTGGAAGCAGCGTTCGCTTCTGCCTGCTCTTCCACCTCCTACATTCCAGCTTCCAATTCCCATCATCGCCCGCACTCTTCCACCACCACTCATCAGAACGGCACGGCCACGCTGTGGTAAGTGATGGAACACTTTTCACAGCGGAGTCGGCCTGCAGTCGTTGCCAAAGATAACCGCTGGTCGTCAACAATAAACAACACGACACGTCCTCAGGCTCGCCGCAGCTCTCAAACGCTCCACACACGTGCACTTGCCCCCGACGTGCATTCGCTCTCGAGCGTACACAAGCATTTCTCGCACCCGAGTTTCCGTTGCCCAAACGTGCCTCGCACCCGTTGGCACCTCGTGGCCTTCTTGGATCTGCAGACTGCGGTCACAAGCTAGACTGCATTGGATCATTTGAAACGTCCAGAAAGCGGAAAGAATCAGGCATAGCCAGGAACGTTACGTGCTGTCAAGACACGAGGACCCGCGGACTTGGCGAGAAGGCGTGGCTGCTGTCACTTTGCCGAGCTAGGACGAGCTTCTTGGATAACGCCACAACTCTCTGTATTGTCGACCAAACCTGTCAAGGTCCCGCTTCTTTCGCTGCTTGCGTGCGATTGACTTCCTGGAAGCGTCTTGGAAGATGCAACACAGTGCACTTTGGCTGTGGCTTTGACTTCCGCGCGTTGCTAGCAAGTGATGGCTTCAGCCGCTGATTCAATCACAAGCATGGCACGCTGTGAACTGGTCGCTCTACCCGGTTCATGCGTTCTCGTGGGTCTTGTTATTATGGTTATCGTCGACCGCGCAACCTGTTGTGGCTGAAGGCAGTCACCAGGACAGAGGAAGAGTATTTGAGCAGCCCGTCGTCGCCGTAACCCACCCAGACCATCGAAACAACGCAGACCAGAACACAACAAACAAGCAACTACCACACTCGCTCAAGATGCACAGCAAGTTCGCGCTCATTGCTGCTTTCAGCATTGCCGCTGCCGGCCTCGTCAGCTCGGAGCCACTCGACAGGTCGCTGATGATCGAGCGTCGTGAGGCGGCACTGGGAAGTCCATGTGAGCATCTTTACTACAATCCTTCTCCAATCTCTGTTCCTACACAAGATCCTGGCTCATCCACTCTCACTGCCTCCGGATGGATTCAATTCTTCGAGCGTGAGATCAGTGTCTAACAATTCACAGGGATTCCCGCGACCTTCAAACGTCAGGATGATTCCGCGAACACTCCCGACACTGACGATACGGACGACCAGGACGCCCCAGGCACTGATACCGACACTGACGACGATGGAGGCGCGCCAGATACCGATGATTCTCCTGATGGGACTGACGATGGAGACGATGATACGGACGATGATGTAGTAGCTCCAGCGCCCGTGCCTGGCACTGAGCCTACGCCGACGCCAGCACCGGGAAATGGAGAAGATACTGATGATCAGGATGATGGAACACCCGATGGTGATGATGATACCGACGATGATACCATTGTCGCTCCTGCGCCTGTACCAGTCCCTGGCCAAGGTACCACCACTTCCACTGCTGCTAACCCAGCGGCAACCGGAGATGACACTGATGATTCCGATGATGGTGGGTAATTGCGACTCACCCGAGAAGTTTCTATGTGTCAGAGAGATGCAGAAATACTGACTCAATGCAAAGGAACCGAGGATGGAGACGATGATACCGATGATGACACTGTGGTGGCACCCGTGCCAGTGCCTGGTCAAGGTGGCACGACCACTTCCACATCCCTGACCACCGTGACCCCTTCTGCCACTACCCCAGCTCCGGCACCAGGTCAGACTGGCGATGATGATGATCAGAACTCGACTTCTACACCAATGCAAGCCACTGGCGCTGGAGCGATGGCAACTCCCATGGCAGGTGTCGCTATTCTGGCCGCTCTTCTCGCTGTTTAGTGGCAACGAATGGAGCCTCGCACGAGAGAGTATTGGGTGATGACGGAGGGTTACGGCTGCACGACGAGGTGCTCTACTGTCCTTACTTACGAATGCGATGAGAAACACGAACGGTACTGTATTCTGCCAGGAATAGGTCCGGAGATGCTGCTAATGATTTATGCTCGCAAGTAATCCGACAATTTGGGAATTAGCTCGTATTTGCGCTCCTTTTCACTGATCTAGACCCTGTTTCGATATGTGGATGAGTGAGTGCAAATGCAATGCAATTGAATCCCAATGCTTTCATTGACTATTTTCATGATACTCCTCATTTTCTGTGTCTATTCCCTTCTGCCAGTTTGAGGAGCTTCAATGCGCTTGAGCTTCTTTTTCTGTTCCTGCAGGCACGGAGCTCTTGATCCGCATCTGCATTCCATGCCAAGAACTGATCGACATATTTGGAAGAAGTCTTGGTCGAGAGACTCAGCCTCAGTGCTACGCGTGCTTTTTGCTGGTGGTCGCCGAGGAATATGTGGGTTGATCAGTAGGCATTGTCCTTCGAGTTCCAGTGAAAGCCTGCATGTATGAACAGTTGATTGATTATGGGAAGTGCGGCATGTGGTTCGTCTCCAGGAGCAGGTCAAGTGCAGGTTGATGACGGCTGGTGTTGTCTCTGGTGTTTGACGGCTCTGGTACGTTGCGACAGTGGGATATCTGGAAGCTTTGAATGATGTTTCTATTGTGAATTGCTTGAAATATTTCAGTCTGTTGCGGAGCTCGCGGGGTGGTTGGAGATCCTGCTCAGGCCTTTTGTCAGTGCTCGCGGGGACTTTGAAGATCCTGCTTGAGCATTTGTGACTCTCGTAAGCCTCCATTGCTCATTGCAGCCCATTGTCTCCGGATCAAGGCCAGGCGCCATTGTCTGCCGTCTGATGTTTCGGAAGCTTCCCATGGGGTGAAGGAATGGAGCACTGAACACTTGTCGGACTCGACTCCATGAGGCGGTTCAATTTTTGGAAGAGCAGCAAGAATCTCCTGATCATCTTTGAAGACTATGAAGTGCTACTGAACCTTTTCAGGAGGTGAAGCTAAGTCTTGCGTTGCTTGTGGCTGCCTGTGCAGCCATCTGTGCGAAGAATGCCACACAGCCCTTTGCCGCCACTTCGGATGTGAACCAGAATAAATTAAAAACAAAGGAGATAGAAAATTGAAAGTGCCATGCACACCTACCTGTTCGCCCTCATAGCCTCTTTGCCAGCCAATGCACTTACGCTTTCTTGCTACTGTCGGCTCCCTCTTGCTCAGTACTGGGAGAAGCAGGCGCTGGTAGCAGATTGGTCTCTTGCGGCTTCGTGCCTGGAAGAGCAACCAATACCGTACCCAACAGCTCCTTCGAGAACTTGAGACGGCCATCCATATATAGATGTGCTGAACCGAGTCTGTTGGAGCCCTTGAGATCGCCTTTGCCGTAATGGATTTCGTAGTGCTCGGGATCGGTGGTACCGTCACGCTTGCGTGTTGCGTGGGGCTCGCCTCTGTTCTCAGTGTCAGTCCTTGGTTAGTCGGTCGAGTCGCATGGAGGCGTTGAATATTGACGATGCCCAGGAGATAGGTTTGCAACGAGTCAAAGGAGCTGGGTAATTGGATACGAACTGGATGTTGGCGGAGGTGATCTTGCCGTCTTCAATGTCCTTCTTGAGCTTAGGCACCATAGCGAAGCCCTCTTCCAAGGCTTTTGCTGCGACTTCGGGTGGCATGCCGACCTGAGTGTCCGGTCGTATGGTGCCTGTCAGGTACCACGTGAGGCGAAGGCCGAGTTCTTTGGTTGCCATCTTGGCGGCGGTAGCGTATGTGCGGAGACACTGCATGATGTTCTTCGTTCGATTGAGTGTTATGATCTGCTCTTTTTTTCTGTGGAATGGTAGAGGAGAGTGTGAAATGCTCGAGTCTATGTTGTTGACCAAGTGAAAGTATCCATTAGAACTTGCAAGCTTTTGTGCTGAAGGCGCTGTTGGTGAATGCATATGTATTGTCTTTTCATGCGCAGAATCGGTGAATGTGTGGGATGGCCCTCATTGCATGTGATCGCTCAAGGGACGCATTGCAGCAGCTCATGTCGCGAAATTACTGCTCCGGCTCATTGACCAGCCAAGGGTGCGTCAGCAGCTCCTTTGCGGTCTTGCGGTCCTCAGCGTCCCAGCACAACATCTGCTTCATGAAGTCGATGAAGGCCAATTTGTCCTCCCCGTCCAGCGCCGTGATGCTACCTTTGAGTGACAGGTTCGGCGGCAACAAATCTGGAAAAGCGAACGAGTCTGTTGAAATCGTCAGCATATCGAACCACAATCTGTGATTTATGAGGAAGGCGCACCGTCTTCAAGGAAAAATGGCCCGTGGTAAAGTCCGACAAAGGTACGATGCGTCTCTCCGTCATCATCTGTGACTCCGTAGGGAAGTGGTATATCTCTGCACCTCCGCTCCACTTGCAACAGGCTGGGTGGAGGTGGACCCAGAAATGCGATCATGTTTGCGAGATGGCACCGCGTGCTGTATTTCCCGCGTGCATCTCTGGTGTGTGCGAAAAGATCAGTGCCTTCCAGCAACTCCCAAATCTACGCACGAGTCAATAAAGGAACACTGCCAGACTCCCGTGGGATGCTTACCAGGACGCCCAGGTTCCAGATGTCCACGTTGTAGTCCCATACCACCCCAAGCATGACTTCAGGAGCTCTGTATAGATTAGGCTGGGACGGATGCCGAAATCCGAGCCCTGGTTCCATGACCTCAGCATGGCCAAAATCATGGATCTGAGGACATGACCAGATATCCTTGAGAAGACCGAACTCGGGTTGCGATTGGTAGATCGTGCGGTCGCCCACTGCCTTTCGTGCAACTGGTTTCCGGCCGAGATTTTTGACGTATTCGGGCAGCACGGAATTGTCCTCGAAGCTCATCATGATGTTGGCAGGGGTCAAATCTGTACGGGCGTCAGCTAGATCGCAATGTTGCACAGGCACCAAAAACTGACCTGTGTGCACCACCTCGCATTCCGAGTGCAGGTAATCGAGTCCATGTAAGATGAAGCGGACGTATACCTTGAGGAGCGGCGCAGGCACTTTGCCATCGGGGAAGCGAGACTGCCAAAAGGATATGGGCTCCCTCATCGGCTCAAAGACCTGACAGAGATGCTTCTGGCCTGCAACGCCTTCGGCGGTGAAGTTATGAGTCGCGCGTCGAACGAAGCCATAACCGTCGTGCGCAGGGCTCCTGGTCAGCCGCTGCTCGACCTCGTTCTGTCGATTCTCGTACTCCTTCGTAGCAAGCGCTGCAATTTGGACTTTGACAGTGGTGTATGCCGGTTTCTGCCAGAACCATCTAGAATTCCGTCAGCTCATGCTCAACGAGATGATGAGAATGCCTTCCACAGCGACCGCAAAAAGACCTGCTCCATCTCCGAACTCATCGAAGGACGCTCAACTGGGCCTCGCAAGAGGCTCTGCCGCAGAAGCGCTGGGATGGGTCACTAGATCCGCCCCCAGAATACCTACCGCGAACGATCCTTCGTGAGCCAGACCGTAGAGTAACGGCCATACCCCAGCTTCGTCAGAACCTCGTACTTGCCGTTCAGCACGTCGCCCGGATGCACCTGCAGAAATTGCTCGGCGCGGTAGCCAGGCGCCCTCTCTTCTTCAATGAGTCGATCCTCGGGCAACAGAAGCGGCGCGTTCGCTGTCGCCTCCCTCGCTTTCGAGCCCATCGCTGGGATGTACTGACTCGATCTCGCGCTTCCGAATGCCAGGCGTCCCGAGCGCAGGAAGTGCCGCATCATCTTGGTGGCCGACGCGTACGAGCGGGCACACGAATGTCCGATCCTTTCTTGACTGTAGCCGTAACCCTCATGACTGGTGAAAATATAGCCACTGCTCAACTTGTTTGCTCGCCGGATCACTCGCCCATTCACCACCCTTCACTTCACTTTTCACCTTTCACCTTGTTCCCACGAGTGAAGCCAAACTGTAGAAAGCATGTGAACAATCAGCCTAAACCCCTCACATCCGATCACTAATAAACCGCCCGACGACCAACAACCAACAAAAAGCCATCAAAGACATGAAGTTCCAGAATCTCGGACTTTCCTCCACACTCTTGGCACAAACCTTCCTGCAGCGTCTCAGGCAGGAACCTCCACAGGAAAGGAAAGCGCCACAAATTGGGCAGCAATACATGTACATGTACAGAACGTTCATCAACGGCCACCAAACGGCGCGTGAAACTGAATTCGTACCTCACATGTGTCTATCACTTGCAAGAAATGCTCTTGGTGGCGTTTGTACATCGCGCAATTAAGGCATGCAGATTGCAGATTGCGGCCAGATGGCTTAGGGCTTGTCGGATGGGTGAAGCGAAGCGGAGCAAGGGTAAAGTATAAATGTTTTTGTGTGCAGGTCGAAGGCGTCAAGTCGATTAACAGTAAAGATCATCCAGTCGACAAATGGCCTCTTTGCGATTGGTTGTTGCGGACGTCTATGTGTGACATGTTTGGAGACACGGGTACGAGATCTCACTCGCTTAATGTACTGTAAGTTTTGGCAGTTGGGCATGAAGAGACGAACAGGCCACCTTGTATGGCAGGCCCAAGGCAGCGCATACGCAAGCGTCTCCAAGAAAGATCGATCGTGCCAAGGCCGCCAGGCGCGGAGAGGCATCGTGGAAAGTCGTGTCGATGAGATGTGATGAGATAGGGTTATGTGATGGGGCCAGATCTAACTCAGATTCTAGTGGCGGGTAGTAGATTTGACGAAAGGCGTTTTGCGATCGGGTGTTGCAGCGATTTTTTGGGCTACAATAGTATGTAATAATTGAGGCGTGCTATGATGACTGCAAGCTGCAGCGTGCTTATGGACGTGCAGCTTAAGGCTGCAGTAGAGCAGCAGGGGTGAAAGTGTGCTGACGACTGAAAAACGTCGGAGCGGATTCCTTTTTGAGATTAGAATACAACCCAGCGCTCGTGTAAGACCAGCCAGAATTCTAACGCAGATTGGCAGTCCAGAGATACGCAAGAGAAACATCATGGAGAAGTCCATAGATCGTAGCCGTTGTGCACATGGAATCCGATCCCCGCCATTGTGTCGTAAGCGTCGCCAAACGAGGCCTCGTCAACGTGCATATCGCTTAACGGGAGTTGAGATTCCTTCGCTAGAAACCGCAGCAGCTATCCATCTTTGGAAAACTCTTGATCGCTTCGCCCCCAGTGTTCCGCCTCAGGATCCCGTGCTTCATCTATGAATTGACAAGAACGCGTGCAAGTAGGTCCACCGCGGCAGGAAGGGTGATACGTGAAACTTCGCTTGGACTAGACAATTCCTTAGCTTGACGAAACAGGTTTCCAAAGTATGGAGACGGGCAGTGCTGTCCACGAAAGCTGGCCAATTGGTGCGGAAAAGTGATGCCATATGACGGATGAAGGCCTTGAGCGTTCGCCTGGAAATGTGCGCTCTGGGGCAAATCTCGCGAATGGCAGACTCAGTGTTTCCGAGCGTCGGAAAAGCTCATGGTCGAGGGCCGAGTTCATTGGAATAGAGCCCATTTCTGTGTCCAGGAAGGTCGGCTTGTGCATGCTCAAAGTCCCAAGGAAGATTTGGTGGTCATATCATCCGCCACCACGTGGGATGACCTCTCAAGTGATTGATCCGGTAACAGAAGCAGACGAAGGAGTCGAGGCCGCTGAGTTCGCGCGAGGCGGAGGTGGAGGCCTCCACCAACATCCATCCCGAAAGGTCACATAGCCTCGCAAATAATCTCTGACAGCAGTCTCTCGCTCAAATGCCACCCAGTACCACTCCTCGGCGATAAGTCTCTGCTCGGTCAAGGTAAAGCCTTTGTGCTGGAGAGCCGGGTAGAACTGGTTCTCTCTTGTAGGATAAATGTAGCCTCCCAGGTAGCTGATGATGCACGGGAAGCATAAACACAATGTCTTGTCCATGTTGCGGGTAGGCCTGGAGGTGTCTTGGGTCCGGACCTCCAGAAGAAGATCAAAAGGGAGGTGAGCCGGGGTTGTACTTTAAGTATCCTTCATGGTGTCCGGCAGTCCACCGTCGACATGAGAGAAGAGCTGGATGGTGAGAGAGACAGAGAGGTTCGTGGTGCAGCTCGCGTGATGGCAGCGCCATGCGACATTATATTGGCTGAGCAGCACCTTGCGCTCCCGCCTGCAGGTGCTGGGATCCTTCGCAAAAAGAGGGCGCAGAGGCAGGATGTCGAAGTCGCGGTCGACGGACCAACCAGCGTGTGGGCAGTTGACAAGCCATGAACCCTATGCGCGTTAGTGTCGAAAGTTGACGCACGAGATGTGCAAGCAGGCTCTCAAAGCAGATTAGCTTTGCACGCGCGGTCTTGACTGTCCAGACATGGCGAACTCTATGCCCGAGCGTTCGCTCCTTTTCCCGTCCCAATGATGCACGAGCGGGTCTGCGAGGGCCACTTCGCTGTAGGCCCGCGTCGCCTACACGCGAGGCGCCAGGGAGGGTGCCCAGCGGGAGACGACGTTCGCAGGCAAACGTGCAACCCACGCGCTGGGGGACGTCGGGAGGGTGAGCGTGCACTCCTGGCCGCTGCTGCTGAACACTGCACAGTGCACACCTGGTCTGGTCTGGTCTGGTCCGCGCTGAACCTCGCTGCAGACGATCTCAGATGCGCGCATCGGCCGTCCGCGCCGCTGCACACCGGACGGGACGGCGACGATTCTGCCTGCACGTCTCTGCACGTATGTAACGCAGGACGGCAGCCAGCGGCCAATTGCGAACACCACCATCCTTCGCGTCTTCGTCCGCGCCGGCAAGCGCGCGCTGGGAGCATCCCGTGTTGCTGCATGCCATGCCATGCCATGCACCGAGACGACAGCACAGGACAGGACAGGCACGCCGTGTCCACCGGGGCCCGAGCGAGCCAGAACAAATCATGTTGCAAGCTTGTGCTGTACGGCGACGAATTTGGCCGTGAGATGATGTGCCACGCCTGCTCGCTTCCGCCCCTGCTGTCTCATCACTCAAAAGAGCAGAAGACTCTGACCAATGCGCGCGCGTGGAACAAGTGGGCAGAGGGGCCGGACCCCTGCGAGGCAGAAGTGTGATGGGCACTTCTGAAGCATCTGACCGTGGAACGGCGCTGCCGCGATGCTTCGCAACAACCACCACGGCCACGGCCACCAGATCCTGTCTCCCACCGCATCGTTAGGGCTGCTGAGAGGCCTTGTCACATGCTGCACACAGCTCACGTACCGCGGTCAAGAAAACACGAGACCAGGCAAGACGAGGCTGACAAGCCCCTACAAAATTGCTCCGACTATTGGCAGCGCCCCATCGGTGACGGATGGCGTGGAGAGCCATGGGGAAATGGACACAACCCAGTCAAGCATCGCAAACATGCGTAATAAATTAAGTATGCACAGTATGCATTCATCATGCTCGCATTTTCATCCATCGCCATTGGACGACTCGCCACCACCCCTCCAATACAAGGACGGGTAGCCACATCAGGCTGCAATGTGCCAATGTCACACATCGAGCGTGGCGTCCGGGGGCGCCGACTACGCCGCAAACGCCTCTGTATCCTCGCCATGTATATGCCTCCTCTAGCCTGGACCAATGCATTTTCCCTTGTGGGATATATCAAAGCGAAGAGCCGGCACTTCGCCAAAGCGGCATGACCAAAAGTCGAAGAAGAAGGACGCAAGTCCATGTACCTTACATGATAATCGCGGGAGCTGCACATGTATGTTAGCGGTCGCTCGGCAAGGGGGTGACGTGATGTCCATCGGTACGTACTCTCGACGTTCGCCTTGATGCTCTTGTGTGGAAGCACCGAAGCGCCGTTGCAGTAGATCTCATCGCCAATCGACACATCGTCGCCAAGCACCGAGACGTTCTCCATGCGTGCCCATCTGCCGATGGTGCTGTTCCAGCCCACGATAGTGCTCTTGATCCACGCATGCTCCTTGACCTTGCTACCTGCCAGTAGCACTGAGCGTTGTATCCGCACACCGTCGCCAATCACCACATTGGGTCCAATGACCACGTTTGGTCCGATCTTGCAGTTGTTGCCAATCTTGGCGGAGGGATCGATCATGACATTTCCGCTGTGGACGAAGGGCTCCGATGGTGACGTGAGGAGCTTGCTGCCCTTCTTGGTGAGGGAAGACAGATAGAGGCAAGTACCAGAGAGGAAGTCCTTGGGCTGACCCACGTCCATCCAGAAGCCTTCCAGGTCGAACGAGTGCAATTGCCCCTCTTTGACCATTTCTGGGAACGTCTCCTGCTCGATAGATGTGGGTCGCAGTTCAATGCGCTTCAACACCGATGGGTTGAGAATGTAGAGACCGGCGTTGATTCGGTTGCCGACAAACTCGACCGGCTTCTCGACGAAGCGATCAATACGTGTAGGGTGGTCGGGCTTGTGGACAACCACACCGTATTTCGATGGTTCCTCCACCTTGGTCACAATAATGGTACCCTCCCCACCATGTGCCTTGTGTGCGTCGGCAAGCTCTTGGAATGGGTACTCGCAAATGACATCGGAGTTGAGAACGAAGAATGGTTCATCGCCCTTTCCGAGAATGCGCTCCGCAAGCTTGAGCGGACCCGCCGTGCCCAAAGGCTCAGTCTCTACCGAGTATTCAATCTTGACACCGTATTGTTCCTCGTACTTCTTCAGCGCTGCGGTCATCATCTCAGGTCGGTAGTTTACTGCGAGCACAATATCGGTAACGCCGGCTGCTGCGAGAGCCTCGATCTGGTGGAGAATCATAGGGCGGTTGCCGAACTCGACAAGGGGCTTCGGGAGGGTGAGGGTCAATGGTCGCAGACGCGTACCAAAGCCTCCGACGAGGATCAATGCTACATTCCTGTTAGACAGTATTTCTCGAGTCGTTTCCGCCGCACTGCACGTACCTTTGAGACCCATGTCGTCTGTGGTGGTCGATGATTCGGCTCTGGGGTTAGTCGCAGGAACCAGCTGCTCTGCGGGGATCTATGCGCGTTTCGGTGTGACGTGTCGGTTCGAGCGAAGGATAGCGACCTTGCGATGGAGTACAAGATCCAATGGCGACGTCTGGGCAGTAGTACTGGCGGTGTTTGTGACGAAGGAGTCGGTGAAATAACTTTCTCTTGAACACGTAAGTTCCTCCCCAGGTATTCGAGCTCCAGGGTCTCGCCTTCTGTGCTAGTGCCGATGGACCAATGAAGCGGGGGCTTGGCGGGCGTGCTTGCTAAATAAAGGGGAAGGTTGCATCGTTCCAGCAACATCACAAGACCGATGAGAGATTGGGTGACCCATGCCGACCCCCTCAGCCCATTTGTGGCGACACGTTCACCGCACTGTGGTGAATTGGCAGCTTCTGACACTCCAGCAGTGATGGTGAATGAACCTGAATCCGTGGTCAATGGCCTGCCGCGGGGATTCGAGCTGCTGAATCGTCGAGAACCCGGATCCCACGTGTTGAGGACGGATCTTATCTGCGGAAACCGGGCAAGATGGCAGCAACCTTTGACAGGCCACGGACAACGTGCATGACCGTGCAAATATCTTCAGAGGCCGAGACTGAAGATAAACTTTGCAGCAGATGCGCCTCGCGCCTCGCGCAACCACAGCTTGCCCATGCGGAGGTAGAGATACAGTGAAAGCCACACAGCTCCTTTCTGGCACTTGTTCCGGCCTACAGTCCCTCATGCCAACTTAGGCCAACATCATCCGAGCATGCGCTTACAAATGTTCTGGAGGCATTGCTCGATGGCAGTCTCCGCTCACATTGATCCCTCGATGTCGTTCAGGTCAGAATGAGTCTGCAGGCTTCAGCCGACGCTCTTTTTACTCGAGACAGTCTCAAACCTCGAACTCTCTGAGCATATCCCATAGAATCCTCTGAGGTCTTCCCCTGTAATAACTCAGAAACTCTACAAACGTCGAAAGAAGATGGAGCTCAGCGTGTGTCTCTTCACAAAGCGACACATGGTCCGCTGTCCGAGATCGGACTGCAGACCGCGATTGAGAAATCTATCGCTTGTAAGCATGTCAGGTGTGCCTGACCCAGATGCTATAGGGATCAACACAGTCGCCAAGAAGCACATCTTTCTCTTGTCTGTTATGCGACTGTCTTCAGTAAACCCACATGCGGAAAATTGGTTTTCTTTTCACGAAACTGTGTGGACATTTTGCTCTTATCGAAGAGGCGCGATGGCGCCGCGACAGCTGTCGGAGGTATCATTGTCATTATCTGGTAGTCAGGAAGTGAGAACTTATTAAGACGTTGGCAGATACAGAGTGTAGAGTTGCAGGTAAACGCGCTAGCGACGTGACAAAGGCTTGGCGACCGCTTCTTCACGCGGCAAGCACGCGGCGCCGAACCGAGTAACAACATCCCGGCACAAATAATTGTAGCTCCTCACCACCTGCAGGGAACAGGTCTAGGAGTCTGCCGAAAGCGAAGGACGAAGCGCGCAACTTCTCGTTGCCTGTCGAACCCGTGCTGAAAACAACTTCCAACCAAAAACTTGTTTGCACATCAACAACCACAAGCTCGTGCACAGTCACAACTCGTGACTGGCTCAGGATCGAAAATCTCCCCAATAGACGATTAGTGCGGTTTCGAAGTCAGACAGTCTCGGACCAAGTTCGCGCAACGCGCTGCGCGTAATCCTGGCAACATTTATCCACGATTCTGCAATGACCACGCGACTGAGCGTCACCGCGAGCCACATATGGATATCGCGAACTCAAATCTGGTCCAGTGGATCGCCAGCATACATGCCGCTGGCGACGATCCGTTGGAAGGCTTCGTCGACGCGCCCGAAGCATCTGGCATCACTCTCACGCAGCAGGAAATCAACCGCAACCTGATCGAAAAGGCCATCTCTACTTTGCGCGGGATTGAGTCGGAAGCAAGTTTTCAAGAGAAGGACTTACGAGAGCCTTTTGTGCGGAGTGCTCTCAGAGCACCACATCATCGCCTTCGAGATGGTGCATTGCCTTGGCAGGTTGTCAATCACCGTTTCGCGGCCGAGAGGAGTGCTTCTGCGTCCGTGGAACCAGATGTGATCCAGACTACTGCGATAGACAGAGGCAGAAAGCGTCCTCATCCAGGTGACGATGTCGCGGCCATGAAGAAGCGCAAGCGACTGAGAAGAATGCTGAGCGAGGAACCGGATGACGATGAACGGCCGAACCCACGATCCGCAACTTCCAAAGGCCGACAGAGAGTTTTGGCTGGTATCTGGCCTCGTGATGGGTTCCACGGTGTCCTTCGGAGAGGCGACCTCGTGCGAAGATGAAGACGCATTATGAGAAGTTTTGACGATTCGCAGCATTTCTCGCTGGCGCTTTGGCACAGAAGCGGTATGGTTCTGATCACCGCACTTTCGGAAGTCCATCATCTTGCTCTGTTGTGAGCTACATGGTTGGATTCTGCGGTGCAGCCACCAGAAGCGGTATGGCAAACCATAGTGGCCACATAAAGTAAGAGAAGGCCCAATGACCAGTACTACGGCGATCCGCTGACATCGCCTGAGGTCGCAGACTACATGTGTACAGCGACATAACACACTCGGGAACGTCGGCTCTTGGGAGTCATCTCGCGCATACCGGTCTTGACGCGGCTTCGTCACTGGCGGATACGCTTTGTCGCGTTTATGGCCGGCCCTTATCTGCTTCGGCGTACACGTCGGCTGATGTTGTTAGCAAGCAAAACCGTGACGCCGTCTACTTGTCATTTGTAGGGCGAGAAGCAGGCACAACAGGGTTGTGGCGCAAGAACCGGAAGCGGAATCGTTCCACGTTTCCGACCGAAATCTCAATGTCGACACATCAAAAGCCCACAACTTGACAGTTTTCGGCGCTGACAACAAACGCTTCTGATCACAACGACGTGCTGGTACTTGCAACTGTAAATCAATATGACGAACGCATCTGGGACAAATGCCGCTGCCGGCGCAAATGGCCAAAGCAAACTCGATAACCGCACAGTTCCGCCATTGGGCATGACGGGCAAGCAGTTTCTGGAAGCGGCAACATCTTCACTCAACGAGATTGAGCAGTACTATTCCACTATCGCGGAGAGACCTGTACTGCCTTCGATTGAGCCAGGTTATCTTCCCAAGTTGCTGCCAGATACAGCTCCCGAAGTCGGCGAGCAATGGACCGATATCCAACAAGACATCGAACGAACCATTATGCCAGGCATCACGCATTGGCAGCATCCCAAATTCATGGCCTATTTCTCAGCTAGCTCGACATACCCGGGAATGTTGGGTGAGATGTGGAGTGCTGCTTTGACCGCACCCGCTTTCAACTGGATCTGCTCACCTGCAATCACAGAATTGGAAACTGTGGTGTTAGACTGGATGGCAAAAATCATTGCTCTGCCACAAGAGTTCCTTTCAAAAGGCCAAGGTGGTGGTGTAATCCAGGGTTCTGCTTCCGAAGCGATCGTCACTGTCATGGTCGCTGCAAGAGAGCGATGGGTGCGAAGACAAATCGAAAGGGAAGGTCTCACAGATGCAGAAGAGATCGAGGATCGTTCATGCGAGTTGCGAGGCAAACTCGTTGCGCTGGCCTCTGACCAAGCTCACTCTTCCTCTCAGAAAGCAGCGACTATCGCCGGGACGCGTTTCCGAAGCATCAGAACACGACACGGAGAGGCTTATGCCCTCAAAGGTCAAGATTTGCGCAAGAAGATTGAAGAGCTCCAAGCGAAGGGTCTCCACCCATACTACCTGACTGTGTCAATTGGTGCAACAGGTGTTTGCGCTGTCGATGACTTCGAATCGATTGCTGAAGTAGCTCGCGACTATCCTGATATCTGGATCCACTGCGATGCTGCCTACGCAGGAGCAGCTCTTGTGCTGCCAGAGTACCAACACCTTTCCAAACAGATGTCTATGGTTGATTCCTTCAACTTCAACATGCACAAATGGCTTCTCACAAACTTCGACGCGTCATGTCTATACGTTCAGAAACGCAGAGACCTCACGGACGCTCTCAGCATTACGCCCTCGTACCTGAAGAACGAGTACACCGAAAGCGGCCTTGTGACCGATTATCGTGACTGGCAGATTCCTCTGGGTCGCCGCTTCCGCTCTCTCAAGATCTGGTTCGTGCTCCGAACATGGGGCGTCAAAGGTCTACAAGAACATATTAGACATCACATCAACCTCGGAAACCTGTTCGCGGACCTGGTGCGTTCGCGGCCTGATCTCTTCAGCATTCTTGCTCCACCGGCTTTCGCCTTGACTGTGATCACCATCAATCCTCAAATGTGGCAAAACCTCAAACTTTCGCAGTCAGCGAACGGAGCGGATCCGCGACCGGAACAGGATTCAGTGGACACCAAAATTGCAGTAGATTCAAAAGCGGACGAGGACGATCCCACGTTGAGAGCTGCAAATGATGTGACGAAGGAAGTGTTCGAGTTGATCGATGCGAGGAAAGAATGGTTCCTGACTTCGACGATGGTCGGTGGAGTCTATGCGATCCGAATTGTGTCGGCGAATCCTTTGGCAGAGGAGAAATATGTCAGACAGGTGTTTGAAGAATTGGTACGAACCACGGAGGAAGTTATGTCGAAGCATTTGGAAGGCGGAGCTTGAGTGGCAAACTACAGAGCAACAAGATTGCGAATAGCACCAGGCTGGTAACAGGCGGTGTCGTAGGACAGTTTTGGGATCGAAGACCTTTTGCGATGCCAGAAACTTCCGCCACGCGAGAAATCCATGCAAGCCTCATCTGGCCGAACACCGCGCGCATTTCCCATGCGTACATGCGCGAGAGTCCGAGGCCTTGCAGCAGACGGGTCAGCGCCTTTGTCAGCACATCATCGAGTGGGCCGGTCAACCTTGAAGGACTTCGGTGGATGCCAGACTGCTCTGCCAGAGTACAAGAACAGCACTCCGAGCACATTCCGCACGAAACGGACGAAGACAACGAAACCTTTCCCTCTTTCTACTCTACAATACCAGAACGGACCACGAACGAAAACGATAGAAGTCGGCCGGTCGACTTCGTACGACATCACAAGCATTCCTTTTCTGTAGATATGTATGTTGTATCCAGCTCATCTGCGGCTGTGCTGTTGCATCCCAAAAATGTGTAAGGTCATCCCGTGTGAAGCCTGAACATGTCAGACCTTGTCTACAGTTTCAATTTGCTGCAACCCATTGTCCTTTTCGCCCACATGTGATACATGTGCTGAAGTTCTCCTCTCCACTTCAATCGCCTTAGCATACTCTTTCTGCTCCTCTTCTGTAGCGCCAAAATAGTGCACCGCAACACTGTCACCAAACTCGGCATTAATGTCTTCCAGCGATCGATTCTTCGTTTCTGCAGCACGGTATGATCAGCACCACAGTCTCCTCAGATACCACACTGCCTATGTGTAACATGAAGTAACTCACCCGGAAAGAAGAAATATATCACCCCAACATAAACCGCCGTCGGACACAACAAAACCAAAAAGAACCTCCAACCAATCTTCTCCAAAGCAATCGGCCCCGCCACAACAATAATAATCTGCGCCGCAAACTGATTCGCCATCCCCCAAGCCGTTCCCTGACTCCTCACATCCGTCGGGAAAATCTCCGCCATGTACAAGTACTGCGTCGCATCAAAACAACTACTCCAGAAAATGATAAACAAGAAGATAAAGAAAATCGCGGCACGTTGGCCTGCGACGTTTGAAGTGCCGGTATAGAGGGCTTGGAGAATCGTTTCGAGGAGGAGGGAAATTGTCAAGCCGACGGCGCCTACGAGCATGAATTTTCGTCGGCCCCAGCGGTCGACGTACAGGGCTGTGAGGATGTTGCCGGGGAAAGAGGCGGTTACCCAGAGGGCGAGGAGGAGGAGCGGCATGTAGCCCGAGAGACCGAGGTCGGTGAAGATTATTACGGCGTAGTTGGCTATGATGAGGACGCCTGGGAAGAGCTGTAAGAGGTGTGTTTCTGGAGGAGATTGAGACAGGCCGCAACGTACCTGTGAACATATTGAACCACATCATTGCTGCGCAGATCAAAGCTCTCTTTCTGTTAGACGCAGTCTTGAAAAGCTCAAATTGACTAATCTTGGCTCTCAAGGCACGATCCTGCTCGAGTTGCTTCCTCATTTGGTAGAATTCTTTTGCAGCTTGTTCTTGGTGAGTATCACCAGCTCGGGTATGCAGGCGTTTCAGCACGGCTTCAGCTTCTTCAAATCGTCCCTTTTGCATGAGCCATCGGGGACTGTATGGTAGCCAGAATGAGCCCGCAAGCAGTAGTAGCGCAGGAACTGCTTGAAAGGCTAGAGGGAAGCGCCATGGGAAAGTACTCTCAGAGCCAGATGCAGAGATAAAGTAGACCCCAAAGCCGATCCAGGACGATAAGCTGTAGCCCATGGCGAACATAATGCCGTGCATTGACACCATGAAGCCCCTCGTCTCGGGCGTCGACACTTCGGCTTGGTACATCGGGATACAGGTGACGAGGATTCCAATGCCGAAGCCTGCGAACAGACGAGCAAAGATGAACATGCCAACATTGACGGAGCCTGCACACAGTGCAGCTCCAATGCTCAGAATAGCGGCCCCGAGCTGGATTGTATGTTTACGAGATAGTGCGTCCGCTGACCTGTTAGGCAAGACTTTTAGCTAAGCTCCTTGTGTATATCGTGCCTGGAGACTGACCAGCTGTTGAAAATAGCACCCAGACATGCTCCCGCACTGCTGACGCCATTGAAGGCACCAAACAAATTCGCAGTACGGTCGTATCCTGGCTCGCCTTGTTGTGCAAGGTTCAAAGATCTGAAAAATGATGGCTGACCGATCGTACTCCCTAGAATCGCAAGTCCGTATGAGCAAGCGGTAGAACCAAGTGCGACATAGACCACGACAGCCAGATTGAACGCATTGGGGATGTATCGACCCATGGTAGCTGCGTGCTAACAATTGTCACTCCAAAGTTTATCAATAAGCTAAGCAGATCGCTTCACAATGTGGGGATAGTGCTGTATTTCAGCTTGAATTTTGGTACCCAAGGTCCACGATGTCGACCTGTTTCTCCTCTTTCTGTGCAACCACTTACCCTCGGTATCGGTCTACCAGTTGCTTCTGCCCCTCTAGGTTAGCAAGAGAAGGCAGCGAAGCCGGCCAATGGTATCTCCGCATGTCTCATGATCTCAAACTATCGTGTTGGCTCAGATGTCGGATACCATGCCACTAGGCAGGCATAGCTCAGACCCTGCTTGCAGCTGTGCTATTCTGCCACTCCAGCGGACCAGAGTGCGAGCTTGAGCGCCACAGTCTTGGCTTGCACTGTTGTGACTCGCGCGGAACCTGTAGCCATCTCTAATTGAGAAGTCTCAAGTATCTTAGATGGCATGCGCACGCAAGACGGCTCGAAATGTCTCGTGAATCCAGAGTCTGTGTCAGCTTCTTTGCATAGCACGATAGCAGAAACGGTAGACCTTCTGTGTACTCGAACACTAATTTGACGATTCAGAGCTTTTGTCTGCTGTGGTGGATCGAGTAACTTCATGTGGCCTGAACCAAGTCTCAATGAGGTGGGTTGATCAGATCAGTCAGATTAGTAATTCCAAGAGCAGAGTATTGTGTCAGCCTGTCCTCGCTGCTCTCTCCTCGCTCGACCATTCTGGTTCTCAAGTCCACTTTCAGCAAGCTTATTCCCAGCCATCTGAAAGGAGTTCCATCAGGAGCAGTCCTGCCAAATGTTTAGCGATAGGGTTCTGTTGACCTTCGAGCAGCGTTGAGAAGAAATGGACTGCATTGCAGGGCCGGTTAAGAAGTGACTCACACTCCCAAGTTGCCATTGTTAGCTTTCGCAAACCCCTCATATCTCACAGCAATTCTATCGCAACTGGCAAACGCGTGCACGACTCGTGCCTGAAACTCGCGATACATCGAATTGGTTGTTCCGTCGGAGAGGCCTTTGTACTCTGTTACGAGCTGGGCTCTGCTGCTAAATAACAGATTATCGGGGCCAACTACACGACAGGGTTTTGTGCCGTTACACAATAATGCGTCTCCATCGAAGTCGATGTAGTCTGGAGTGAGCAGAGACATTGGGATGTCTGTACCGGTGGGTGATTGGCCGGTGGAGTTTGTGTTGAAGAGTTGAACATATTGCGAAGCAATGTATTGTGCTTCGTCGTTGGTAAGGCATCCCCACGTCTCATTGGCGAAGAGTGGATGTGCGGCGATGCTTTGAAAGAAGAGTGAGACGACCATTCCCGCAACGTGGCTTGAGAGGGGTGAACCGAGCATTCTGCGAGGCTAATTGAAAGTCGTCGGTGTGAGGTACTGGAGTCAAATGGCGAACGGCTTGGAGAAAGTGATGTCTCCAGGCGTTCGCTGCGTCCTAGAAGCGGCATCATGGCTGTTCATAGCAGCCATATTTATAAAGATATGCTGAAGACGTTCAGTCACGCTTTTTTGACTAATGGAGCTGGTACTTAGATCCAAGGTTTTCTTCATGGTAAAGTTTACATGCAGCTTTGGGATGTTGCTCTCTACAATGAGTAGGGCAAAGGCCGAACGGAGTTGCCATAATCCTAAGGCTAGACGATGTTGAAGACTGTGCTGCAGGTGAGCTGACTCGACCATGCTCGCTGACCGGTGTGTTTTAGCAGGACACGGAGCAAGTTCGACCAGACCGTGCTTGATCGAGGCAATGCATGGCGCGTTGGTCTAGGATTGCCTTCGTTGTCCATGCAGAAGCGTAGAGCCTGGGAGAGCTTGGATCTCCAGATACGAATTCGTGGCACTGAATCACGTAGGGCTCGGTGATGTAGGTCTTGATAGAGTAGAGCTTGGTGATAGAATTGGCGAGGTGCAGTAAACTCGGTCGAGAAGTGCCTCGAGTGCTTTCCCTGCTGCTGTTGCGAGACGCATTGAGTTGCTGCACGTGTCAACGCCGCGTGGTCATGCTTCCGCCACGCGTCATGCGCGCGGAACCTCACCAACTGAGACTGAGCTTCACTGAAGCGGGCGACGGAATTGTTTACTTCAGAAGAGGGTCTCAAGTGAAGAGACGAAAGTGAAGTGAAACTAAGGAAGGTGGTCGCGTCTTGGCCGGGGTGCTGATCCCAGTCAATGTTTGAAGCTCAGAGGCAAGCTGTCCCAATTCACCAACAATTCTTCCGGCATTAACCCAAGCCGTTGCTCGCAGGCATATTCAGGAGATACAACTCTCTGACGTTGCTTGTTGATGATGGAGAGTCCTAACTTGTACACCAAAGCGCCAATATAAACCGATTGCGCCCATTCGAGCACAGCGACTATGGATTCCGCCGATTCGATACCAGAGGAAGTGTGGGACGGGATGGAAGTGATTGCAGAGCAGTCGCAGGTGGTGTGGTGGATTGCCATTGGAGCCACGATGTTATCGGGATTCGTTCTATGGGTACAGCAGATGAATACGCACACTCTGAGTCAGACTGACACTTGTCTAGCTCTACTCAATAGTTTGGCTGTTCGCTCCATCTCCACGTCCGCCGACCAAAGCCGAAAAGCAGTACATAACTGTGACAGCCGAAGGACAGATCTCTCCTCCACAACCACTTCCTTGCTGGTACGACAATCATGTTGCGGTTAAAGAAATGTCGCGGAAAGGCCTCATACCCCGCGAAGAGTCCCACCAGATCACCGACGCCGAATGCTTCATGACACTAGTGATACCCGCATACAACGAAATGCATCGATTGAATGGGATGTTGGAGGAGGCAGTGGAGTACCTGGAAGAGCAATATGGACATCACGGAACACCGAGCAGGAGTAGTAGCAATGGAAAACTGCAGGCCAGTGGACAGCAGGGAGACCCGCGAAGAGGATGGGAGATCATTCTGGTCAGTGACGGAAGTACAGACAAGACTGTCAATGTTGCTTTGAACTTTGCGAGGACGCATCAGCTCAGCAAGCCTCCGCCAACATACAAGGGACCTTGGATAGGCAATGGTGGCGCCAAACCGACGACTATTGCGCCTGGTACGATCAGAGTTGTGAGCCTCGAACAGAACAGAGGAAAAGGTGGAGCGGTTACGCACGGAATGAGACACGCGAGAGGGACATATATCGTCTTCGCAGACGCAGATGGAGCAAGCAGATTTACAGATTTGGGCAAACTCGTCTTGGAGTGCGAGAAGGCAAAGGACAAGAAGGGAAGAGCTGTGGGTGTTGGATCTCGAGCGCATATGGTAGGCACAGATGCTGTTGTAAAGGTTGGTCGTTCGGCGCATCCCATCGTTACAGATACTGACTTGTCCAGCGATCCGCACTCCGCAATCTCCTTATGCGCGCTTTCCATCTCGGAATCTGGCTTCTCACAACGCCCCAAGTGGCTCAGATCAAGGATACACAGTGTGGATTCAAGCTCTTCTCGCGACCTGCGTTGCCTTATATCATCCCATATATGCACTCGGAAGGCTGGATCTTCGATGTCGAAATGCTGATGTTGGCCGAAAGCGCGGATATACCCATGGTGGAAGTGCCGATCGGATGGAAAGAAGTTGTGGGCTCGAAGTTGAACGTCATCAAGGATAGTATAGGCATGGCGGTCGGCCTTGCGTTGCTGCGCGTGGCATGGGGCACTGGAATTTACAAGAGAGATTAGTTCTAACGAGCGCGGTGCCTTCCGTCGACAACATGAAACCCTCGGTCCAACCTGTCTACTCAACCTTCACATCAATCAGCAGGAGTGCCCGCTGCTACCGAATCTTCACTTCACATCAAACGGCTTAAGTGGCTGATGCGATTTGGCATAAGAATTTGGTGCCGCCGGGTGCCACGTTCAACGTCACCAATCACTTCAGCACAACTTCGGTCTGGCCCAAGCTACGATTCCGATCTCGACACCGAAATACTCTTGATCCACTCCGGCCCGCACATGAAGCGCAAGCACGAAGAAGACCCTTCCGGCACTGTGAGCATGTTGCCACCATCGACACCAGACAAGTACCCGCCGGCGTGAGTGAGTCCGCTCGAGATCTCATGCTTTAACACAAATGTATCGCATCGGGCCTCTTGCTAACTTCATATCAAAGCACTTATGGCGACACGATTCAGATTCGAGTCGGGAAAGGTCCTGGCATGAAGACGTTCACTGTCCACCAGTCGGTCATTACCTTCTACTCGGGCTACTTCGAGGCTGCTTTGCGACCCGGAAGCACATTCCAAGAGGCGACTACCAAGATCTTCAAACTGCAAGAGGAGGACGCTGTTGTTTTCGAAAAGTTCATTGCCTGGACGTACAGCCGCAGGATCGACCATGATCCCGTCGATAAAACCTGCTCCATTCTATGCAAGTTGTGGGTGCTCGCAGATCGCCGTCAAGTACCTCTGTTGATGAATGAGTGCATCAACGCGATGCGAGACAGGATCGTGAGCAATTGGGAGTTGCCCTCATCGTGTCTGTCATACATCTACAAGCACACAATGGCGAAGTCAGCCTTACGCCGACTAGTTGTGGACATCATCGGCAAATCAGCTGGCGAAAGTCTTTTCGACAACGGGGACAAGTACTTCGGCAGAGACACACTTCTCGACATCCTCAAAGTCGTCCTCGCTCGCAGCGAAACTTGGAGCAAGGAAGATGTTCGAGAGGCGAAGCTGTGTCCTGAATACCATGTCCACGAAGAAGGCGTGACATGAGAGAAGAACTGAACAGCTGCACGCAGCCAGATACTGCTCTCGCACCCGTTTGCTCTGGATGGAGCGCTTTGCAGTGAACTGGCAGCTGCAAATCCGTTGGCCACGAATGTTACCTTGCATCGGAAGCACGTCTGTAGCTAGACAGCGGTGTCCGCGGCCAAAGGAGATCCGGAGTGTAGTCTCAGCTTAACGACGAACTTCCTTCGCAACACTATCAAGCCTGTCCAAGCACACTTCATGTTTCCGTGTGTTACTCCATCCTGCGATATCTTCTTGACTGGAAGTCTGACGGAGAAGTGGAACAAACACATGGTGAAGATGCCAAATGAAGTACAGCGTACGTCCGGCATCATCTGCTACACGTACCAAAAGTCAATGGAACCTACAGGAAAACTAACAATGCTGAATCAGATCTCAGTTGCAGATCTTTCTTCACATGCGGTAAAAGTGAGTGCCGACAATGAGTCCGAAACGCTGTCTGGCCATGCTCGCGATTCCTCACATTGCAGCGTGTGAACACAGAGCACTGCTCATGGTACGTGCGGCACAGACAAACAGCAGGCGCTAATGCACGACTTGCATGGAAACACAAACACGACTTGGCGGAAAGGCTTCTGCCTTCTACGTCGAAATCTTCCTCTTTTGCACCCAACAAACACACGCTTGCTCCCCCAACAATGGCACCCGTGTCAACGACGGAAAAGTCTCCACCAAAGTCAGTTACGTATTCCGCCCCGCGCACTCAAATAAGTACTGACAGATCGTCTTAGAAGCGCCTATGATGAGGCAGTTCAGATCAAGATTGGTCCAGCTTCGGCAGCAAAGATCTTCACCATACACAAGGGCATCCTCATCTCCTATTCCGGCTACTTCGAAGGCGCACTCCGTCACTCCAGCACGTTCAAAGAAGCACGAGACGGAGTGTTCTGGCTGCCGGATGAAGACATTGCTACCTGGGAACGATTCATGGTGTTTCTGTACCGCGAAGAGATCGACTTGACCGGGATACCTTTCTCTCGCCTCGATGTTCTCTGTCGCCTCTGGGTACTAGCCGATCGTCGCGAGGTGCCATTGCTGATGAACAAATGCATTGATGCCATCAAGGATGAAGTCTTTGCCAAATGGCACAGACCAGTGGACCTTCTACCGTACATCTACGCGAACACCGCACCAGGCTCAGCTCTTCGCCGCTTGGTGCTGCTCCTTGTCGCCCGAGTTGGCGACGACACAGCTATGGTCTCACCATTTCACCCTTCCACATCTTGCTACTTCAACGAAGAATCTCTTCGCGAGCTCTTCGAGCTGGTGTGGAGTCTCAACGACGATCGCCTCTGGGACCAGGGCATTATGCTGAGTTTCAAGACCTGCCCGAAGTACCACAGTCATGGGCCGGGCGAAAAGGAGAGGTGTCGAGAGGAGGATTAACGATGCATTTCATCTGCACCACAATTCACTTCCTATCAGATGTCTTGCATGGTAGGGAGAAGTTGGTCATTGGCTGCATGACGAACCAAACAGCAATATGACTGAAGCCACACAGTGCGATATTGGGCTTCGCAAACAGGATGTTCTTGTGCAGAAGACGTATAATTCCAGATGGCTTGGTCTTTTGAACCTTCTCTAATCAAATACACTCAGAGCATCCCTACTTCACCGAGACAGAACTCTAGATAAACATTACATTTCTCCGTATTCCGTTGCCCTCCTATACTTCTCTTACCATACATGCTCGTTAGACCAGCTTTCCAGTAGTCGGACAGTGTATCGATTGTGACCAACGACTGCGACCAGTGATCTTCAGTGTGGCAGCCCTGGCATGATGTACCGGACTTGGGTCCGTTGTCAGCGTGCAGGGTGCGCTACGATCGTACTGCCGGAAGGCAAAACAGAAACCAGGATTGGGAATTCGTACTCCTCTGACTGTGAGGACCTCGATTGCCCTTTCGATCCTCCTGTCTCCGCCTTGTGCAGCGTAGCTAAGGTGCTCTGTCTCGACAAGCGAAGCTGCCGCGGGACCAGGTTCGTGAGAGAGGTCGCAAAGTGAGCGTATCGCCCAGTGTCCATTTTGCTGTCCGCAGCTAGCTAGGGTGCGTTTAAAATGCAAGCCACGCATGGCGTTGCTCGGTCAGCGCAATGCACACAGCGAAATCTCACAACAGTAGGATTGGTATTTTGGCCGAACTCGTGACGTGACGATTCGAGTATAAGATGGACGAAACGTTCTCGTTTAGATACCGACGAATAGGAGGCTTGGCGTTTGGCCTGGTGGATGCCAGACTCGCTGCGGTGGGCCTGATACCCGCCCGCGAACGTCCGCGTGCCTCTTTATCTTCGCTACGCGACCAACTGCCAACGTCCGCACACTGCACCGGCTGTCCTCCTCCTATGGACGTAAACACTTTCGCACCGCCTGCGAGCCCTCCGAGTCCTGGCGACTACACATCCTGCGCACCGTGATGTCGGCCCTTGTGCCTCCTGCCGCCAACGAGCGATTCGAGCCTCCTGCCCTGGACTTGGGAGATCATCGCAGTAACATTGCTGCGAGCGTGCGGAGTGGCGCCCCTACCACGAACGGCATCGTCAAGTCCAGTAGATGGGCGCGAAGGACAATTGGCCTCTTTCTGCTCACCGTCACCATCTTCGCCTGGACCAGCACCAACTTTCTTGCGAGCGTACGGCCCCCTTAGTTTTCGATCCATCCTTGTGAAGACAGCACGCTGACATACGAGCAGTCCATCTTCTCCGATGATACCTACTCGAAACCCTACTTCGTCACCTACATCAACACAGCATTCTTCATTATCCCACTGGTACCAATACTGATCAAGAGGTGGCGCGAAGATCCCGAAGCATTCAGGGCATGGATAGACGAGCTGCGCATGCGCGCAAAGGGCAGATACTCCGCTTTGAAGCAGGAAGAGGGAGAGAATGACCGCGGCTATCACGAGAGTCCCATACTACGCAGCACAAGCGCGCTCCTGGACGAGCCTGTTGAAGGGAGCCAGGTGCTCAGCGGTAAGGACTTGGGCATCCCACCTTCGGACGCTGTGGAGGCGCCTCTGACGGTGCTGCAAACCGCGCGGCTCAGCTTGGAATTCTGCCCTCTCTGGTTTCTGGCGAATTACTTTGTGGCAGCGTGTCTGCAGTACACTACAGTGGCCTCCTCCACCATCCTGACCAGCACGAGCAGTGTCTTTACACTCATCTTTGGAGCCATGTTTAGAGTTGAGCGCTTCACGGTGCGCAAACTGCTTGGCGTGCTGGCTTCTCTGGCGGGAATCACTCTCATCTCGTGTCTGGATCTGTCTGGTAAGACAAACGACGATGAACACCGCGGAGACTTCCCGCAAAAGTCGCTGAAGGAGATTGCAATCGGAGACTTCATCGCCTTCCTCTCCGCAGTCATGTATGGTCTCTATGCCGTTTTCATGAAGAAACGTATCGGCGACGAAAGCAAAGTCGACATGCCGCTTTTCTTCGGCTTCGTTGGCCTCATCAATGTCCTCATTGCCTGGCCTGGACTCGTTATTCTGCACTACACGGGCGCCGAAACATTTCAGCTACCTCCGACTGGAGAAGTGACGCTGGTCGTCTTCTTGAACTCGGCAGGCAGCTTGATTGGAGACATTGCATGGGCATACGCAGTGCTATTGACCTCGCCTATCGTCGTTACTGTCGGCTTGAGTCTGACGATACCGCTATCTCTAATCGGCCAGATTATCCTGGACAACCAGAGAGCAGGACCATGGTACTGGCTAGGAGCATTCATCGTGGTTCTATCGTTTCTTTTCATCAATCACGAAGAGAAGAAGGACGACGACATACCTACGCCTGCGGCAGGCGAAGGGCTCAGCGCAGAAAGGCAGGACTTTTTAGCGCGATGATGATCACGTAGTAATATGAATTGGAAATTCGCAATCAGCTTCAATTTCATCGTGCTATTCCATATACTCTGGCTCGGCCCTCCTACTGCGCTTCAGCAACTCGTACGCCAGTCCATTGATCTCCAATATTGCAACCTCGATCTCGGGCTTATCAAGCAAGCGATTATGCCACCCTAGCGTATCTGCCACTGCTTCTCGCATGTCTTTGTCGGTGGGAGGCGTGGACGAGTATACTACATGAATCGCCTCAGCTAGCTCGACGGCGTCCCAATGCCGAGTCAATTGAATCTTGAATTTATCAAGACAAAGCGCTTTCAGCCCACCGACTCCGTACTGCTCAGCAGCAGCATACATTCGTGCATGCAGAACTAGATGTGGTTCTTGCGTTGCTAGCGGTGAAGGCTCGGGCGGGCTAGTCACCATGCTTCGATTTGCTTGCTGGCGCCTTCTGGGCTGGTTGGTGTTGTATGCTGTGTATTCTGTCGCTCCAAGCGGCATCGCATGCATTGTCAGAGCAGAGTCTGTTCGCGCTCTGAAAGGTGGTGAGAATGGCGATGCCGGACCACCAAATGCGCTGATGGCGGATGTTCCGTATACGTGGCCGTAGTTTCCTGCATCTGTTCGCACACTTGTGGCGTCGGAACTGTGTCTTGAAGCTGGCGTTGTAGGATCTGGCAGCCGGATGATGGGGTCGTAGTCTAGGAGGTAGAAGTATTCTACTATGAGTCTCACGACTTCATCGTCTTCTGGTAGGGTTATTTGTCCTTCTACACCTTCCTGAACTCAAGATCAGCAAATGAAGTTGTGGTAACACAGCGCAGGTCGGCATATCTCACCCTCCATCTTCCCTCCTTACAAGCTCGATAAATGAACTCTGACCTCGGACACACAATTGCGCGATGCACCGCATGCCTCGTACCCTCTCTCCCAAAAATCACCAGATCCGAAAAGTCCCGAGACTGATATATCGCCGCGAGTCCAGCAAGTAGGTCCTGCTTAGATCGTTCGCCCATCGTAAGAGCTGAGGTCGATCTCATGCAACCAGGCCTCAAAATGCCTATAAAGGAAGCGTCGTCATCTGATGAGGCAGAGCTACAGTTAAAGAAGCTACATAGCTCTGTCTGTGTTTCTTCTTTGCCATTGCGGCTGTGCTCTTGTACCCGGACAAGCTTGCGAAACGCAGATCAGGGAAGGGAAGGATCGATGCTATTCTGGTCTTTTGTGGCTCGTAGGATTAGTTAAGATTATGGTCATCCATCATGGGCGTTCCTTGAGTAAATTCCGAGATGCATGGTTCTCTCGTGCATATGATGCGATGTGTTAAGATCCTCTTGCTCTCAAGTTGGACGTGGTCTTACTGCTTTTCAGCGCCAGTCTTGCCTTACGAGGTGAGGCAGTCGTGCAGAGTGGGTAAGGTGTAGAGGAGCTCTGAAGTCTTGGCGTTCTTAAAATAGCCTGGAGTCTGCACTTTCCAGACTTCACGCATGCTCTTCCTCCTCTACTTTGACTAGATCCGGAGTACACTATATCAAAAGCTAAGTGATCGATTGTGATATGACTGGATCACAGACGAGGCGACTCTGGCAGATCGTACGTCAATGCGATGATGGCACAAGACGAGCGGCATTCGGCGACTGAATCTAACAACAGCATCGCAGAACATGGGGCCTCAGCACTGCGTAGGACGTGCTCTCGTATTGGAGACTCCTGCAGAATCTCTTCGCGGTCTCAAAACTTTGATAACATCGGTCAAGCTTCATCGAGCATCACAATTTTGTCAAAATTTTGTGGCCTCACCCAAACGTGCCTGCTCCGCAGAGATGGCTCCGTTCAGAGCCATCGAAGTTACGAAACTGGGCCATATTCATGATCACGGATGGTAGAGAACCGATAATCACACATCCTCTCCTTCATCTCGGTCGAACGTTGCGAGTAGCGACCAGCTGCTTGCGGATTCAGCGAGCCTCAGAGCTCATCTTGCAGACAGAGACGACAAAGTGTACGAACTTGCACGACCAGCTTCTGCAATTTTAGGAGATCGTGATCGTTGGCGTACCTGCTCTCACTCGCTCAATCCCCATGCCACGAACGGAAGCAATGAGAGGTGAAAGACGTACTCTTCCATATCTCTGGTGAGATTCGCATCAAGTGGCCTCGACATGCGGAGCCGAATTACTTCAGTCCTTGTCCCAGAAATGGAATCGACGAAGTGGTGGAACTCCACTGGACAGCCAGCATTCAGTCATCCTCATTCTCCTTAGTAAGTGGTACTTGCCAAAGCCAGTTTCTTGAGGACAACGCCCACAACTTTATATACTACACGCCTCCCACTGTGCTTCCACTCTTAATATCATAGCTTCGCTCTCGCATCGCCCGATACTCAAGCATAGCCAATCTCGAAGCTTTCAGAGACAATCCACACACACCCACACACAGAAGCAAGATGGGAGGCCTCTCACCAATCGCCCAACGCTTCTCAGAGATTCACCCCGACCGCGCTCCCGTCGCGATTCACAACACCAGCTCGGGCCAGAGCGGAATGGCCGAGAATGCCCAAAGACAGTACGATGAAAAGCGTGCCTCACGTCTCCGCGAGGTTCCTCAGCCACCGAAGGTGCAACGCGGCAACAAAGTGCTCTGCTCAGGCCGCAGAGACTCCATCCTGCTTGACCCCTTTCATCGCGGCAACCCAGAGGCAACGTACAGCCTCTCCTACTCTCGGGCCTACAAGCAAGGCGCTCTAAAGGGCACTCCTTCCGAGCGGCTCCCTAGTACGCCCCTCGGAGCGATCAAGGAGTCGGGGCCAAGGTGCCACAATGAGCGGAAGTGTGATATGCACGCCAACGGGTATACTGCGGAGCAGACGCTCATCTTGGCGAGAGAGGATTTGTTGGAGGAGAAGCCTGGTCTCGTGTTGGGAATTGGTGGTCTCAAGGCTCAGGATCACGACGATGATGCCGAGTGGGAGGATATGGAGGATGGATCGACTGTGATCCGGCGGAGATGAGTTTGGGGATTGATTCAATCTCCATGAGATTGATGTGCACTGAGGCGTTCAGTGAGAACATTTGGAAAAGTTCTAGAATTGCGATTTTTGGAGGAATGCAGATTGGTTATTGATCGCTCTCGTCGATAGATCTCTGCGTAGGCATTCAATGGAACGATTTCGAGAATTTTTGTGCTGCGACTTTCAGGAGATGAGATCAGTGACATCCACTCACGCAAGCGGATCTCGAGGGCTAGACGGGTCGAGAGCATGTGGACTTCGTTGGGCAGACTTGCACAAGATCCATAGCGGTGCATAGCGTGCGAGAAAGATGGAGAAGAAACTGCTGGAAGAGGACAATAAGTGGAGGACGACAGTGGAGGACCGGCAGCAGATTGCCAAAGCTAAATCAAATCGAGTTAGAAAGCTCATCAATTGACAGTGGCTTTCGCCAAGACATATCCACAATTGATCGGAGACCGTCCACTTCACCCAATACAACGCTTTCTCAGTACAGATTTCAATTTCCAATCGTTGTGATACGGGGATAGATAGGTACAAAGTCCTTCGAGGTACTTGCTCTGCGGTACGAGCAACAAACTTCTCACTTTTCGCAATTGATCTTGTTCCGACTTGCGCTGACTCAAGAAGATTTTCGCTAAAACTCGGAATCCTTCCCAAAGCTTAAGTCGTGCGCAGCACAAATTTGGCCCGCAAAATGTCGACTGCGTACAAGATGTTCGATGGTGTACTGAGTCCTGGCGTTTCTGGACAACCGACTTCCATGATGACGACCGACCACCATGTTTACAACAAGTAAGTGTATTTCAATGCTTGCAAGATTGCCGGTTGGAAAAATGTCGTGCGATGACACATTCGACAAATTTTTGCTGTGCTGCTGCGAAGTCGGATCGATATGAGGGGGGGTTGCGAAAAGGCGAGATCCCAGCTCTGGTCGTGCTTGCAGCAACAAAAGATCAAAAGATGCGCTCGAGTCGAGTTCCTGGTGGCAAGAGCACCTGCGGCATTGGCATTGAGGACCGGGTCCGGCGCCGAAATCCTGCAGGCGGCATGCAGTTGGCATTGAGATACGGGCAAATGGGCTAACAGATCGCAGCCCCCTCAACTCGAGATACTGCTCGACGGAGATGAAGTACATCTTCTCTCCTCACAACCGCTTCAGCACATGGCGTCAACTCTGGGTCTACCTGGCAGAGTCCGAGAAGGAGCTCGGTCTGCCGATCTCAGATGTTGCCATTCAGCAGATGAAGGATCATATCAGCATTGAAGGCGACGAGTTCGGTGCTGCTGCTATCGAGGAGAAGCGTAGACGTCACGATGTCATGGCCCACGTCCACACGTATGGTGTTGTTGCACCTGAAGCAGCTGGTATCATTCACTGGGGAGCCACATCATGGTACGAAAATTCGTGACAATAGGTGTCTGCCGATGCTCACGAGTCCCCAGCTACGTTACCGACAACGCAGACCTCATCTTTCTGAGAGATGCTCTTGACCTCATCCTACCTAAGTTGGCAGCTGTCATCCAGCGCCTCTCTGCATTCGCAATGGAGTACAAGGATCTGCCTTGTCTTGGATACACTCACGGTCAAGCAGCTCAACTCGTCACAGTCGGAAAGCGCGCATCTCTTTGGGTCACTGACCTCCTCCGCAACCTCCGTGGCCTGGAGCGCCAACGCGAGGAAATCCTCAATTCTTTCCGTGGCGTCAAGGGAACCACCGGTACGCAAGCCAGCTTCTTGACAATTTTCAAGGGCGATCATGCAGCTGTCGAGAAGCTTGACGAGCTCGTCACCGAAAAGGCAGGTTTCAAGAACGCCGAGATTTCTACCAGCCAGACATACTCTCGCTTGATTGACGTCGATGTCCTCCACGCATTGAGCTCGTTCGGTTGCGCATGTGAGCGCATTGGTGGCGATATTCGTCACTTGGCCATGTTCAAGGAGGTCGAGGAGCCGTTCGAAGCCGACCAGATCGGTTCCAGCGCAATGGCTTACAAGCGCAACCCAATGCGTTCAGAACGTCTCTGCTCGCTCGGAAGGAAACTGCGCAACTTCTCTGCTGATGCGGAGCAGACTTATGCTTCTCAATGGCTTGAGCGCAGTTTGGATGATTCTGCGATTCGAAGAATCAGTTTGCCTGAGTCGTTCCTGAGCGCTGATGCCTGTTTGATCTTGGTGGGTACCTGTCTTCCACCACTCTCGTTGCAAATTGCTGATTTGAATCTAGCTTAACAACATCTCAAATGGTCTTGTTGTCAACAAGGCTGTGATCGCCAATCGCATCGAGCAGGAATTGCCTTTCATGGCCACCGAGAACATCATTATGGCCCTCGTGGAGAAGGGCAAGTCAAGACAGGAGGTGCATGAGGAGATTCGGTAAGTCATCAGTCCTTCGTTCATTGTCGACAATACAGCTAACCGAATCGAAGTGTGCTTTCTCACCAGGCCGGCGCCGTGGTTAAGCAAGAAGGCAAGCCAAACGACCTCATCGAGCGCATCCAGAACAACGAGTACTTCCAGCCTATTCTGTCTGAGCTCCCTGCACTGCTCGAGCCTTCAACGTTCATCGGCCGCTGCCCTCAGATTGTCGAGAAGCTGGTCAAGGATGTCGTCAAGCCAGCTCTCCAGCCTTACGCAGCAGATCTGGCGAACGCGCAGGTTGCTGAGTTGAGCGTGTAGATGCGGTTCCTTCGGGATGGTAGATGGAAATGGGCAATGACTAGAGCGGACGACATTAACGAGAGTGGATGAACGACCATAGACGTCTGTACATACGAAACTGATTCAGTCATGCTTGTCTCTGCTCTGATTGCAAATTTCAACGCGTGACTTCTCGCCTTGAGCATCCAACTGTTCCGCACGCTATACCGAGTCCGCTCATGACCTCGTAAAGGGCCACGGGTCATTCCTACCCCAATACAGCAACGAAGCTCCAACTGCCAGGTAGTTGATCATCGTGATCCCATGTGCCGAAGCCAACGCTTCATATCCATACTTCTTCACAATCGCGGCATCAGCCAACGAGCTCAAAGCGCCATACAGCACCGCAAACCCCAGCGACCTTCGATCGCGCGTATAACATGCCAGCGTCAAGATCAAAGCTCCATTCTGAATATTTCTGAACGATACAGCTTGCACCAGACCCTTTTGCGTCTTTTGATTTTGAGTCAAGGCTTTGTTTTCGTCTTCGACGGCGTCGATTTCGAGGCCATAGCCTTTACCGAAAGCTCTCGCGTCTGAGAGACCGCCGATGCCAGAGATGATGAGTTCGGAGCAGCCGACGAGGATGGCGAGACATTCGGCGGGTGGAGGAAAGTGCGCGAAGAGGCCTTCGCCGGGGTATCGCGAGGCCATGATGGACGACTGGTTGTTGCTATGCGACTGGTGAGGAATATTATGCGGTGTACTGAGCTCGATGACGATCAACTGAAGCAACAGGAAACAGGTCAACAGCGAGCTCCCAAAGCGGTCTAGCGTGGGCCAATGCTGGAGCTGGCAGACTTTGGGACGCGGCGACAGTCGGAGACATTGGAACGGAGCTCTGGAACGTCGTCTTGTCTCGTACTGGCCGAGGGCATGATGTCAAGCTACCATCCGCCAGCGACATGTCCACAGCACCTCCTCAGCGAGGCCGTGGAGTCACAACGGCAGGAAGTCACACGACACGCGAGTCCGCACTCGCGTCTGCTGCCTCTTTTCGCTCTGGCCGAAACTCAAAGGCCGACTCCAGCCGACCCCCATTGCTCATATCGACAGGTCCAGAATTTCTGATATTGGACAACAATATTGTCTAGGCACAGCGACTCCTCATGGCAGACCAGCGATACATCTTCAGCAACAAAGAACTCGAAGTCTATTTTGACAGGATATGCCTGCCGGAGCACAAGCGAGTCTACGATGTGACCGGACTCTCCAACGATGATCAGCTCGAATTCCTGCACCTGCTGCAAAAACACCAATTGGTCAAGGTGCCATGGGAGAACTTGACCCAGCACTACAGCTGGCACAAGGTCATCAATTGCAAACCTAAGCACCTGTTCCGCAAGATTGTGCGTCAACCAGGTCGAGGCGGGTAAGTCAACGCATACAGTAGCGAGTCGCGTGACATAGGCCTGCGACTGATATGACCCAGCTACTGCATGGAAGCCAATCTCTTCTTCCACTACATCCTCCTCAGCCTCAAATTCGACGTCTACATGTGCGGAAGCCGCATCTTCCACTCCAAGACCCAAACCTACGGCGGCTTCACCCACGTCGTAAACCTCGTCACAATCGCGGGAACAAAATACCTCCTCGATGGCGGCTTCGGAGCTCAAGGTCCCTCTCGCCCAATGCCTCTCCACCACCGCGAAGTCCTAACCCAAATCTATCCCGCGCAAATGCGTCTAATCTTCGACACAATTCCCCAAAACCTCAACAGCAGCCACAAAGTCTGGCAATACCAATTCCGCTACTCTTCTCCTTCTCCGCGTTCATCCCCAGCAACTTCCCCGGATCGGAGACAAGAACCCTGGCAGACACTGTACTGTTTTCCCGACATCGAATTCCTCCCCGCAGATATCGAGGCTATGAATCTCGAACCTTGGCTTAGCCCTCATACATTTTTCACGCACAAAGTTGTCGCTGTACGATTTACTACAGCTCTCGAACGGAATGGTACCAAAGGGCCGGCTTCACCTTATGAAACGGAACTAGAAGGCGAAATTGATGGCGCGATAGTTCTGAATCACGATGTACTGAAATGGCGTCGCAGAGGACAAAAAGTCGCTGAAATTCCATTTCGATGCGAAGCAGATCGCGTAGAAGCACTGGGGATGTACTTCGGAATCACATTGAGTGAAGAGGATTTAGATGGGATCAAAGGGACAGCGGCGGAAATTGGGGCTGGGGCGTTAACGCACGGGTGAGATGAGAATCGGAAGTTAAGTGTTGGTCAGAGAGAAACCAGAGGGAAATGTGCTGTGTTCTGTTGGCCAGACTTCGCTTCCGAGAGCGCTAAAATTTTGTTTAGAATTGAGGGAGATGGTATTGGAACGTAGAGAAAAGGATTGTACATTGGAGAGTCGACTTGTCACATATCAACATCAGCCCATGATGTAGCTTTGTTTCCTCACGCGCATCCTTCGCTGCAAGGTTCTACATATATAATGCATGAACAACAGATGAGTCCGCAAGGCCAACACATCACGCATCGCATGAAGAAAGTACGCAGTCCGCAGTACGCAGTACAACGATAGCGCATTGACAGCACAGCACCAAAGGAATGGTATTTGACAGGCGGATCTGCAGCCCGTGCGAGCGAGCTTCGACAGCCCACCACGTGGCAATGTCAAGGTCATGGGCATGTCAGGAAGAAGGATTCATCATAGCCAAGTTTCTTCTTCAGTACAATCCACAAAGGAAATCCTTGACAGTTCTGCGACATCTGCGCGCTGGCCATTTCGACGTCACTTTGCTAGCTCAGAAGTTGTATGACCAAGGTTCAACAGTGCAGAGGTTAGGACTCCTGTGTCATGTATCTCGCACGTTGCTGGAAAGCGTCTTCGTTGAAGGATGCACATATTATTCTTGGCAGTATTTTTCTTCCGCTCTTTGTCCTCATCATCAAAAGAGCCACAGGTTTTGTAAGTAGCTGATATGCACACATGCTCGTCCGCTTTCTGTTCTTCCACAAGTGGAACAATCACAGTAGTCGCAATCAACGGCCCCAGCGTTAAAGCTGCTTTCCTCCTCCTCGTGCTGCACTCTCATTGTAATCATCAACATTTCATCGCTACCGCTCCGTGTGGCCAATGCATCATGTCAATATCAAAAGTAAACGCCAATTTCTATGCTGAGCTGAACAAGCATAAGAGAATCATTACGCATCTCCGGAGGTCCAAGTGGTCGCATCCGGATTGCTTAACTTCGTGGGTATCGAGCAGGACCGCCCATGTATGGCTCAAATCCAAGTCAGAGAAACGCCAACGCTTAGAGTGCTTGCGAGCTCCATTGAAGATGTGTTTGTTTACATCCAGCTGTAGGTGTGGATGTCATGTGGCCATATCCTGCAAGGCCTGGAGTACAGTCCGCGAACGTAGTAATGCATGAGGCCAATGTGCCCGGGTAGTGTGGTACTGGCCAGTATGGATAGCCACATGATGGATCATGACACGAACACAAGGTGATGCGATCCATGCCAGAGCGCCAATGACGGCCAGTGTGCCTCCTAGAGTGCGGTTGCACATATCCATAACGGCCAAGCCCACACCGGAGTCCAAATTGTCCACGAAATGTGGACGCAATCACCTCCTGCGGCGGTCGCTAGAAGAAGTGCCAGACAAGCCACCAAACACACTTGCACGGTTTGTGCGCGAGGATCCAGAGCTGGGTTGTGGGTTGCTTGGTGCAGCTGGCGCGACCCGTCAGTACGGGTCTACGCCTTGAATTCGCTCATGTGAACTTACGTCGACCAGCATATTGATCGTACTGCTGTGCGGGAATGGCACCGTATGGACTACTAAAGTCAGTAATGCGCGAGGAACAATGACCTGGAGAAGCGAACCTTTGCTGTGGTGGACTCGCAATGGGCTCACGATCCCGAGCGGACACGGAGGACACAGTGGCTGCCGGACTAGGGTAGGCGTACCTGGCGGGGTCTGCATAATCGGACTGAGGAGGATACCTTGTTTCCCTTGGATCACGACCTTGTGGAGGCGGTTGTGGATATCCTCCTGCGCCATATGGATCGGCGCGACCTGGTATTGATGGAGCAGTCTCATATCCGGACACCGGTACAAAGTAGTTGCCCTGTCTCACGTAGCCTGGCGGGGCTCCATCATTGGACTGCTGGTAGCTTGGAGCATACCTAGGTTCCTGACCATATGCACTGGTGACGGGAGGCTGACCACCAAAGCCGGACATGTTGGTATCCGCAGGATATGATGACCTACCGTCCGGCGCAAACCCTCTACTTTCAGAGGGGAATGGTCGGCCGTCAGGCTGATATGGGGCACGGCGATCCGGTGCAGGATAGCTTCCTCTGCTGGGCGCAGGCGGGTCCACCTGCATTCTGTCCACTGATATCCTTTCCCGTTCACGCTCGCGTTGGGATGGGGGCAAGCCATACGGTCCATCCATGTTGGGCGAGTCTCCTCCCGAGCGTTTTTGTGACACCCTCCCCGCACTGGAAGCGTGGTATGTGGAAGAGCCCACATAAGGTTCTATTGAGTCGTCAGGTACTGTTAACCCCGATTTGATACTCATGGTAGGGCTCTTGCTACCTCTTGTGCCTGTCTGACGCTGCTCCTGCCTCCATCGTGCAGAGTCTGCGCGCAGATCCGCAATCATTGCCTGCAGTCACGGTTAGCGATGGAACGAACGACGTCTGAGGGAGGGTGCGACACACTGATGTCAAATTCCGGTACGCCTTGATCCAGTAGCCTTGCACGCCCTGCTATGTTGTTAGTATCGCTCGCGGCCGAGTGCCCTCGGTGTGAATGGCTGACCTGGTTCTCGCCGGTTCCCACACCGGGACGGACGGTCGCATCGTTACCCAGGTATCTCTGGATGTCTGCGGAAATCACATGTCGGTCGATGCCTTCTCCGGGCACGAACCACTGGCGGGCGATCTCCTGAGGCATGGTGGGCACGCCGTTGGTCCTCACAACAAACAGGCACTGGACGACGCGGGAAGAGTCCTCCTAGAAATGGATGGCAGTGGGAAGTGGAAGCAGCAGCACTGAGGATGCAGGCTCCTGAGAGCACCGGTGCGCCGAGGGTGGATCCGGAAAGGGCAGGTCCTGTGATATGGCGGAGGAGAAATAGCAAGACGCCAAAGAGTCGCAGGCTCTGGCGGACCGTGACGACAGACCAGCAATCCCCGTCTTGGGCAGCGCTGAATCGGAGCAGCAGGCCAACTCAAAGCACGCCAAGGTTTAGCAGATCCGGGCTGTCGATGAGACAGGCTGGGGAATGGGGAGGGAAGTGATATGCGACCAAAGACGAAGCGCGGATGTTGATGTAGAAAGATGTGTGTTTCGCAGCGCAGCAAAGTGGCAGGCTGATGAGAGGGGCCGCGTGCGTGGGACAGCGGACGGGTGCCCAACGAGACCGTGACAGGCCTGTGCGGACACTGCAACAGGCTCAGCGCGAGCTCCGCCGCTGATAGGCTCCACCGCCCACGGCCACCGCAGAAGTCCACACGCCCACACCGACACCGACCAATCGAGCCGACGCGGGTGGCTGTCGCAGTCGAGCCGAGGAGACGCTGGCACTGCTGCGCTGCGCGATGAGATGCGAGACGAATTGCAGCAGAAATGACGGCAGCTGCTCTGCGCGACGATGCCTTTGTGACGCTGGCAGACAGCAGCAGGCGTGGCGGACGCGCTGGGCCTCGCCGTGAGTGGCTCCCGCCGTGCAGGCCTGAGTTGGGCAGCAAGGCCTTGCATAACAGCGGCAACCTTGGTGCCACACCATCACCAACCTCTGATCGGCCGCGCTCGCCCAAACACCGGCTTGCACTGTTGACTGACTGCCCTCTGACTGGCCAAGTGTCCAGTGCGAGTACCGCAGAGCGTCGGTCTTCCCACGGCCACTCTCCAGCGACCGGCCTTCTGTCCGCTGCGCTGACCACGACCGCCACAGCGCTGCCTGTGGATTACAACGGGTCAGACGTCACGCACGTCGTGACAACAAACACCTGCCAGCGCAAAGAGATACTTCCCGAAGCGACTTCTTGCTGCTGATCGAGCCCGTCCAGATGCGGCGCGACGGCATGCACCATGCCTCGTCTATGCACGTCTCGTACTACCGGGGCGTAGAACACTTCTCCACGAGCACTCCTTCTACCGCGATCCACCTTTCAACAGCAGAGCACCTGCACAGAACTGCGCTGCGGCAGCGACATCTCGGTCTCATTCGTCCCAGCAAGACACCAGACGCAACGTGCAATTCAGCGCATGTCGTGTCCGGCTGCCATTTGTCGCGAGCAGAGTCCGCGAAGGCTTCGTCCGCAGTGTGCATGTGCATTGCATAGCGCTGTTCAACCGCGCAGGCAACCCACGTCGGCACCAGGAAGCCCGGTGTTCTTTAGGCATCATTCTCACTTCAGCGCGTCTATCTGCACTACCCAAACGACACAAGAGGACGTCGCAGACCGACACTGGCCGCGTGGAGTCTGCCCGAGCTATTCGCATTTCGGGAGCTACCCCATCCGTCTCCCCAATACAAGCGACTGCCTTCAGGGTTAGAGCCTGGCGCCCTCACGAGATGCTTCCACCCGAAATGCCCATCTTGGAGCATGTACGTGAAGTTCGGCGCCCGACTTTGCCTGGATAGCGATGGCAACTTCATCTCGCGTGAGCTTGACAAGACGGCCCTCATCCTGAAGTATCGCGCCGTCAGTTATGTGCCGAGTCAATTTCCGGAGACCCAACACCAAATCAGGGCATCAGCGGCGCCAGGCAAGAGGTACTCACCTGATGTTGTGGTAGTCCACCGCCGTCCATCGGGAACACCTTCACGTGGTCGCCCTTCGTGAGCCCAAGCGGATCATTGGCATCAACCACCAATTGTCGATCGCGGAACGCCGCAGATGTCACGGCATCCACCGCCTGCGCGCCCTGCAGCCTCAATGGCTTTTGCGCGTGCTTCGTAGCCGCGCGCACAGCATCACGGTAACGGCGAATCCATGCGTGAACCTTCGGATATTGCTTCTCGGAGAAGTACGCTTGGTCAGGCATCAAGTCGCCCAGAAACCATTCGAGTGCCCAACCCCCCTCCAAATCCGCAAGCGAAAGATTCTCCGTACTCCCTACCCACGTCCTCCCGTCCGCGAGCAACGCCTCAATAATATCGAAACACTGGCGCAAGTGGACTGTGCCTTCGGGCTTGATCAGCTGAGGGTTTCGCTTTTGATCCGCCGTGCGAAACTCCGCGCGATCTTTCGCGAACTTGGGATCTTTGAGCATGGGCAGACCCTGGGGAATTTGCGACACCACTTTACTGAACACGCTGACGTCCACCATAAGCTTCTGCAACAGACCTGCCAGACCCGTGGTCTCGGGCATCGAGAGGCGAGGATGCTCCGCAGACGCTGGGAACAGCTCCTCAAGCTTGGCGATCATTATGCGTGTATCGACGTAGACCTCCCGGCCAATGGCCATGACTGGTGATCTACGATACTTGACACCCAATGCCTGGTAGAAGGAAGTTATAAAGTGAGTATATGCTTCTCCTTGGGCGCATGTGGATTCAAGCCACACCGATCAACTCACCTCCATATCCGGGCGCGGGAGTATCGGTGGCTGAAGCTACTTGTTCGCAAGCCTCTGATCAGCATATGTGCCGAGCCGTGCCATTGCTGGAATTGATACCCAAGCGGCTGGAGCCTTTTCGCTGGGATCAATAACCTTATACGTACACATTCTGCATATGGGATGTTTCGTAGAGCGAGGTAAGATGTCATTCGGCCTGGAGGGTGCACATATGATCAGCCTCTTCGTCTTCTCCATCCTCGTGGATATATTGGTATGGGGAGTACACGCACGCCCGTACGGTGATGCTCGGTAATGGAACAGGACAATTTCGTTGGGCACATTGATGCCCGACATCTTGTTGCTCGTTTCTCTGTGTGTGCTTCGTTCCGTCTTGTCTTTCTGCACGTTATGTGGCGTTTGGATATTAGACCAGTAGTCGTAAGTTTCTGTGACAGCTCCTGCCTTCAATTATATGCGCGTGGGATGTGATGTGAAAGAGACAGAAGCTAGACCAATGTGTCTCGCTCTGGCCGAAGGAGTTAGCCGTAGCCGACACACCACCAACGACGATCTTTCCTCGGCTCATCACAACTTTCGACTTCAGACTTCCCGCGCTGATCTGCTCTTCGGTCACACACGTGCGACTATCCCACGTGCTCTTTATTGATTCCTCTCATCATTGTTGAGGATTTAATCTATCAGACTTCTTCGTCGTTGTCGTCGCCTGGTGTTGCTCTTACCCCGCGACGCACAGGCAACACGTCTCCCATCATTACATGGAAGCAGTGATATCGCAGAACACAGTACTCCATCGCTCTTCACACGCCAGTATGCGATAGTTCTAGAATATACGCAAGCCAGAAGTTCGGACGGGAGATGACTCGAAGACTTTTCGCATTTTCCTTTACCGGCATGAACTGAAGCGAGACACAAACGAACGAGCGCACAAGGGTCTCGCATCTGCAGACCGCTCCTCCGGACGTCTCGAGTCGAGACGAGACGAACGGTTTCTGACAGGTCCAATGCCGTGGATTCTGCTGAGACGTTGGACATATATCTTCGGCAATGTACTGCTGCCCGAAGACGGTGAGATTGAGTTTCTGCGTGCCTCTGTGTGGAGATCGTTGTCGGAGGGCGGTGCGTGGTGGATATGAAAATGTATAAAGCAGCTTGATATGCAGCCGCGCCGCTGGAACAGGTCAGAGTGTTTCGTATGTGAGGAAGTTGAGACTGCTAGTAGATGGCGGTGCCGCGTGCTTCGGAAGGCTGAGAGCAATGAGTGGTGTTGATGAAGGATGAGAGACGGAGACGAGAGATCTCCGCCATTACTGGTCGTCGTCGTCGTGCTAATAATAGGTGCTAGAAAGCGAAAAACTGATGCGATTGCTGCGCGGATAATAGGCTTGAACTCATCATGTCCCAACGCAAGTGGTGCAGTCGCGGCCGTAGGGAAGATATCAATGGCTGACGTCGTTGTTCTATAAGCTGTGAACCACGAAAGGCGCCTCGTTCTATGATCAAAATGGCTGTTACTCAAAAGATAGTGATGGCTTGCAGTACCGTAATCGTGGTCCACGTTCCCAAACCTGCTGCCAGCAACGATCGTCAAGGTCGGTTCTGGCACGATCTCGATAGAAACGCCCCTTGTGGCTGTGACCTTGATCGAGAAATGCACAATGAGGGTCATGCTGCTCGAAACACAGGGGAATTGTTCTCGCCATGATCGGTCTCGAGTCCGTCCCTCAACTGCGCCACAGCAATCGCACCCATTTCCCAGTCAAGTGCCACACCATCCATCATTTCCCCCTTCGCACCCGTCACGATCGCCAACAAAGGCGCTTGAAACAGCTCAAAAGTGGCTGTTCTGTCGCACGCCAAGTTGGCCTGCTCCAACTTTTGCAGCGCAGATTGCACGCTTGGCGATGACGACAGACAATCAAGGCGCAGCGCGCGCCTGCTGTTTTGTTTGGTTTGGCGATGATGATGAAAGTGTCACAAGCTTTGCAACCCTTTCCACCCACTATTCACAAGAAACAAAGTGAAGCTCGCCAAAGGGGATATATACCTTGCTCCTCTTCCTCCGCGGAACGAACAAGACACTGCATCCACTTCTTGAACCAAAACCAAGAAACAACCCAATCATACGCCAAGGCTATCTTCTAAGCTTGAACTCTACCTTCACAACACCGCAACCATGCCTTTGATGTACACCAAGGTATGTCTCTCCCCACTTCCGTGCCCGCTCACGTAAGCGACAAATCACTAACAATGTTCATCAGAACTGGGGCAACAAGCGCGTCGGAGGCGGCATGCGCGTCGACAAGCACGGCGTCCACCGCAACCCATTCCGCTTCAGCCTGGGCAGACTCAACTGCTTCCGTTAAACATCCACTGCCGCATACGAAAGAGGCATCATGAGATGTACACATCACGACGACATGAAATGGAAACAACAGCGAGGAGTATCGAGCGATTGGTGCAATAGATGATTCATTGTATGATGGACGGAACAAACAGCACGGTTTCTGCAAGAAGAGCATGGTGGTTTTATATCATAGCGAAGGATGAAATACCGAATCAAGTTTGAATGAAGCTTTTAAAAACCTTCAATACTGTGTCACCGAATAATACAAGACCGCAATGACCCTTTTAAAGAGGCAATCGGCTCGCAAAAGCACGAGCGGCGTGGAGA
Organism: Cercospora cf. flagellaris; assembly: GCA_005356885.1. Classification (NCBI taxonomy): domain Eukaryota; kingdom Fungi; phylum Ascomycota; class Dothideomycetes; order Mycosphaerellales; family Mycosphaerellaceae; genus Cercospora; species Cercospora cf. flagellaris. The sequence goes on along the minus strand of RJLU01000005.1, from coordinate 2,182,352 downwards.
GCAGGTTAGGGACCAGTCACCATGGCGATAAGCTCGATTGAACAAGTGCAATGCTTCAATCTTCCATACTCGGTCTCTGATCTGCGCCGTTGACACGTAAGGGCACGCGCGAGGTCTTGGTGACAGAAGCAATGCCGAAAGAGACTCAACCTCCTACACTCTCCCAACGTCCTAGCTCACCGGTATGTCCGCGTGGAACGACCCCTGCCACGCCAGCCCCTTCCACCACGCCCGCCACGCCCGCCGTGTCCACCGCCATGCTGCTGTCCTGGGAAGAAGCTGAAATTTCCAAGCCCCGGTTGCTGCTGGACCATGCCTTCTGGCCGACCCACGTTAGGCTCCTTTCTCAACCTCAAATACAGCGCCTGCTCTTGAGTGAGAGCCCACTTGGAGTAGCCCTTCTCCATGCTAGCATGCACGGTGCGTCTCAGAAGCAAAGTGAAGTCGCCAGCCGTCTGCGTAGGATTTCTGTTATGCATGACCTTGAGGAATTCAGGAAAATTCTTGACAAGGTGAATGTTCTTGATAGTGGCAGCCAGCTCGGCAGCAGCATTGTTCGGCGGAGCTCCATGGCGGTCGAAAAGAGAGTCGCGAAGCTGGGGAAGAGTCATCTTCTTCACTTCGTTGGTGTTCGGGTCCGTTACATTGCGAGAGTTGCGAACGGTCTCCTGCATGAATTTGAGAAACATGAGAAGACGTCAGCTCGTCTTGGAAGCTTCGAACGTCTGATGGAGTCGATACTTTGATATCGTATCGGTTTCCATGAAGCTGAGCTCTGGCATGTCTCTGCCCTTTGAGTCGAGCGTCCAGACGACGTTGCGAGTGATTGCCTCTTCGATGATACCGTCGATGACTGCCTCGTTGATCTCAATGTCCGAGATGAGAATCATGATGAGCAGATGGCCAAGATTAGGAACGTGGTCCTTGGAGCGAGAGCCGGATATGAAGCCATTGATGGTCCTGTCAGCATTGCGGATGATTTCGTTGTTCTCACACGCAAGACACAGGAGAAGGTGGAAGAGATGGAAGTACGACTCGATGGCTTTTTCGCTCGCGTGCGTCAGCGTGGATTTCGCAGGTCCGTCGTCCAGAACGTATCTACCGCCATTCTCGAACTCTTCGGCCTCATTTGAGAGCCGCACCACAACCTCGTTCATAAAGGCGTAGATGACCTGCTCGGCGCCTCCACTGATGTTGGCTTTGCTGGCGATGGCGTTGATGTCGCGTGACGAAGATTTTCTGACGCGTGCCCAGTGACTCTCTGCGAGTGGAAGTGGCAGCCAGCAACTGAATGGCAACCCCTGGATACTGGTACGTATGCCGAGCTGCTGGAAAGCGTCGCGGGAGAGGAGATCAAACTCTGATGTCAGTGCGCGGCCTTCAACGCGTACACCTACACCAAGCTCGAGCTCACGGAAGCTCTGCTTAAGGGCGAAGCATTGCAGCTCGCGAGTCCTAATGACATTGTACTCGCGCATGATATCTCCGAAGCCTTCCCAAGCTCGAGCTGCTGTGAAGATGTGCTCGTCATCCAGGTAATCCAACACAGACAGCAGGATTTCCGCCGGGAGGTCTTGCAGCGTGACAGGTACATGATTCGGGTCCTTGGACGTAGTCGAGATGGTCGAGACGGGCTCGTAGGCGTTGTCAGTGGGAGCGGGCAAGGCGCGAGTCGGTCGATGGCGGGCATCGGTATCACCAAAGCCACATGAGGTGCAATTATAGCTGTCCTTGAGGACTTTCAATCCCATGCCGTCGGTGCCACGGGCCTGCCACTTCTTTCTGTCGACCCTGCCGCCGTTCTCACCCCACATCTGCTCGATGGAATCGGATGCAAAGAAACTCAGCAATTGGATGCAGATACCTTTCAGCGTGTAAGCAGGCGTGTAGGCATTGTCGAAGTCGAGCATATTGAGACAAAGTCGGTCGCCAAAGATGTTTGGATGACTGACGCTGGACTGAATAGTCACGTCAGGCGGGATCACTGGGTAGTGAGAACTGAACTCCAATTGAAGGTGCAGAGGCTCCTCGCCTTCTGGAATCAGCACCAAGCATGCCTTGGTGATGTCGGACTCGTTGACATGGAGCTCGATACCAGGATATGGCTCGCGCTGCAACTCGTCGATGTCTTTGAGAAGACGCTTGCGCATCATGACCGTCGTGGCTTCGGTCTGGCGTCGGTTCTGGAAAGCCATGAGTGCAGTCGAGCTCTTGTTGCGGGTGATCTAGCAACAGACAGTGGCGCTGCCCTGGCAAAGATTGTTTCGGTGATGTCGTCCAAGCTCGAGTTGTTGCCGAAGTCCAATTGTGAAATGGAAATACGCGTGACAGCAGGTGGTGTCGCAAAAGCAGCAGCGAGGCCAGGTACGGCTAAGTAGAGGGGCGTTTGTTGTATCGGTCGCTGTGTTTGAAGGTTCGAAGTGGATCTGGAAACATAAGGAGCAAACGGGCGACGGCAAGCTGCAGGTGCATGACCTAAGCAACCTAAACCGATAAATGACCGGTGTCCGGATTTGGTAGTTTGCAGGAGAATGAGTAGGAAGCAGGAGCTTCGAGCTTTGCCTTGACACAATTGAAGTCTCGCGCAAGGGGCGTGCCATGTGGCGCGAGTGGAGAAGGCATGTCTTTCTCGGCAGAATGAGAGATTTCATAGCTCACGAGATTGCCTACGGTCGAAAACGGGCCTTGAGAGATTGTCAGAGATACGACTCGTGATCGCGCCAAACCAGCCCTGTCTCTAAGAATGCAAGACGTTCTCTGCTTCGAAGCCTAGCGAAAAGGCGCTGTAGCTCAGCAGTAAACTGCCTGAAACAACAACATTGCTTGTGTGCCTCTGGCCGACGAATTGGTTCCAGTTAGTCCTCAGCAAAGCTGTCCACCATCCAGAGGTATTCCGCCATCGCCTTCTCATGCAGAGTTTGGTATCAATGTAGGTACAATCCCTCTATTCAACCATGATCCGCTGCGGTATCATGTTCATCGTCCGCCGCGTGAAGCGCAACTTAATGAGACCGCGGTCCATCAGCACTTGAGTGGACTCGCGAGGTAGCGCTGGAAGTGACCAGATCGCTGTGGCAGTTTTGTGGCAGCCTCTGTCTCGCCAATAATCTGCTCGCTCGGAACGGCGCAGAGCGATCGTTCATTCCCCCTTCAAATGTTCCCGCCTTCTTCTTTCCACTTCTTGATGTATTCCTTTCCGTCCAGTGGGCTCTTGGTCTCGGTGTGCGCATAGCTTTCGCGTTCCGCCCGCTTCACGGTGTTTGCGACAAAAGGACTCAACTATCTCCGTCATCAGCTCCTGTTCCCGCTTGATCACGCGCAATCCACCCCTTCAACATGCCCACTTACATTGAAATTCGTCAAGTCTGGGCAGACATATGTCCGCACTTTGTTCCAATCGATCACATATCCTCCCCATTTTGTATGTCGTCCCATAGCTCCTGTCCGGTTTCCTTTGTAGTAGTTGTGCGGACCTTGCTTGGTCGTGAGCGCCAAGCGCCTGAGTGCGCGCTGCATAGGCTGTGTGGGCTGCATGGCGGGCGAGTTGATCGATGTGATGGGCGATAGGTCAATGCAATGCAAGATGGTGCAGCATAGCATGTAGTCGCCGCGGGAGTGTCGTCTGGAGTCAATGCCAAGACTTCGAGAGTCGTGCCTCGTCTCGGGGACGCAGCTTTCCCCAGCCAAAATTTCGAGGTTTCAATTCAAATCGCACCCGCCACGCCACTTCTTGCAGATAGTCGCTTGTCTAGAGTAAAGATGCCTCCGCGCGTGTCCAGGTCGAGTGTGCCTACCAATGGGCCGAAGCAAGGAAAGACGGCAAAGAACAAGTCCAAGAAGCGCAGCTTAGATGCATACGCCAGAGCAGAGAAACTCGTTCCGCAGGAACGGTTAGGAATCGCAAAGCACCGTCTGGGAGAAATCGAGGACGATGGTCCACGACACAAACGGCAACGAAGAGACAGCAACGAAGAGGGCGACGAGGATGAAGACGAAGAGCCGCAGCGAAAGCGACCGAGCCAGCGACGAACGAAGGGCGATGATGTCGACGCCGAGTTTGGTTCCGACAGTTCGGGCAACGAGTGGACCATGGGCGGGTTGGCTGAAGACGACGAGGACAGCGATCTGGACTCAGACGAGGCATTTGGCGAAAGCGACGAAGAAAAGTTCGAAGGTTTCACATTCAGAGGGAGCAAGAATCTGAAAGGCAAGAAAAGCAAAGGCGGCAGGACACCAAAAAGGAAAAACCTTGATCTCAATGAGCAGGAGCAGGAAGAAGAGGACAGCGGAGACAGCCAGGACGAGGAAGGGCTAGGCTTCGGCGATGAGGCTGTCGATCTGGCTGCAATGTTGGACGATCCTGCGTCTGATGATGCACAGCAAGAAGGAAGTGGTAGTGATGAGGAGGACGAGGAAGGATACGATTCCGAGTCAGAGTCGGAGGAGGATTCGGACGACGATGTAAACGACGAGGAGAAGGCTGCACGAATGCGAGACCGTTTGGAAGCGCTCGACCCTAAATCGTCAAAGGAAAAGTCAGGAGCATCGACATCTGGAGCGGACATCGATATGAATGATTTATTTGCCGACTTCGCTGAGGATGTGGCTCCCACAGCGGGCACTTCAAAGAAGGCCAAGAAGAGAGCACAGCAAGCGCCTATCTCTGCTCCTCTTCCGAAGCGACAACAGGACCGGATAGATCGGGAGATAGCAACAGCGAAAGCGAAGGAGACCCTCGATCGATGGAAGAACACAGTGATTCAGAACCGAAGGGCAGAGCATCTATCATTTCCGCTGCAGCATCCTGATGACACTGGTGTCACCGTTGGTAAGGAGAAGTTCACACCCGCGACCCAAGGTGCGCCCGCGAACGAGCTCGAAGAGAGCATTCAGCGCATTATGGAGGAATCAGGGCTTGCCACACAGCGAGATGCTGAAGGAGGAGCGGAAGAGGAGGAAGACGAGGAAACTGCTCTGTTGAAAGCCGAGGGAATGGCTGAGAAGCACATGGATGTGGAAGAGGTCATGAGACGACGAGCGGAGCTCCGAAAGCAGAGAGCATTACTCTTTCGCGAGGAGATCAAGGCGAAGAGAATTGCCAAGATCAAGAGCAAGAGCTACCGAAGAGTGCACCGTAAGGAGCGTGAGAGAGCAAAGGAGCAAGAGCAGCTGGCTCTAGGTGGTCTGGACTACGATGCTATGGACGAGGACGCCAAAGACAAGCACGACCGCCAAAGAGCTGAAGCTAGAATGTCCACAAGGCACAAAGACTCGAAATGGGCGAAGTCTTTGAAGCAGACAAACCGCACAGCGTGGGATGATAGTGCTCGTGATGGAGCAGTTGAACAAGCTCGGCGGAACGAGGAGCTGAAAAGGCGAATGGCCGGAAAGGACATTTCTGACGACGAAGGGAGCTTATCGCCTGATAGCGATGGTGACGAGGAGGTCACAGCCGAGCAGCTTGATGCATTGCAGAAAGAAGCTGGCAGCAAAAAGGGCTTGGCAGGCCTCAAGTTCATGCAAAAGTCTGAAGAGAAGCGCAGAAAAGCCAATGACGAGGCTGTTGAGCGTATACGAAGAGATCTCGCGATTGCGGACGGAGACGAAGCTGAGAGCGAAGACGAGGACGAAAGGCTTGGTCGTGCCATTTTTGGACCTTCTTCTAAGGAGCAGAAGCGTCAAGCCAAGCAGAAGCAAGAATTTGAGGCGCCTGAAGACTCTGATGAGGAAGCTGAGGCGCGTGAGGCCGCTGAAGCTGGCATCGTTGTCGACAGACCGCAGTCAAAGGGTACTTCAACATCGAATGGAGCTTCCAGAAAGAACACATCAGCGAGCGGTCCACTTGCCAAGGGCGTAGCAAAACAATCCGAACCGGCGGCATCCAAGAAAGAGTACGGAGGCTGGCTTTCCACCGGTGGGAGCAAATCGAAGAAATCTAATGCAGCTGTCGAAGCCGATATTATCACTCCCTCAGCCATCGTCGCAGCGCCCCAGAAGCCCGCCGGATCTAACGCTGGAAGTTCAAAGGCAAAGGGAACCGACTCTGCCGCAGGCAACACGAATGGCTGGACCACCATCTCATATAAGAACGATGCTGCCAACGACGATGAAGACGCCTCCGACGCCGAACCCACCAACGCCATCCTCAACCCCAAAGAAAAGCACCAACTCTCCCTCCAAGAACGCGCCTTCGCAGGCGACGACGTCGTCGCAGCCTTCGAAGCCGAAAAAGCCGACATAATCGCTTCGGAAGACGAAAAAGAAACCTCAAACTACCTCCCCGGCTGGGGTTCCTGGACCGGCACCGGTCTCAGCAAATCTCTCAAAAAAGCCAACAAAAAGCAACAACATAATCCGCTCTATAAGACGAAAGTCGCGGGCGTGAGAGCGAATGAAAGGAGTGATAGGAATTTGGATAAGGTTATAATAAGTGAGAAGCAGGATCGGAAGGGGAAGAAGTATCTCGCTCCTACGCTGCCGCATGAGTTTGAGACGAGGGAGCAGTATGAGAGGTCCAGGAGGTTGCCGGTTGGGCCGGAGTGGACTACGAAGGAGGTGCATCAGAAGATGGTGAGGCCGAGGGTTGTGGTTAAGAAGGGGGTTAATTTGGAGGCGATTGGAAGGCCTGTTGCTTAGAATTTCCACCAAGGATGTTAGGGATTGAAGTAAGGAGGCAAGAGGTGTGTACATGATGTGGGAGTTACCAACTTCTCGCAATCAAAATGGCAAACCCCGAACTCAGGTCTCAGAACATTGTTTTGCATGCAAGGGGACATGTTTCTGTCGTTATTTCTACTCATGACTGTCGTAATACTGGTCGCCAAGCTTGGTCGCTGCAAGCAAGCTCCATGTCATGAGTTCTGTACTCAAAACACCAGTCGGGTATCTATCACTCGCCCAAGCACCATGCAGTTATATGCTCGATGTCATGGTGCATTCAAAGCTCCAAAATGGGCAAACAAATAAACGCCCATGCCATAAAATGCAGCTGAACTGCCCATGATCAATGCTCAATCATCAACATGCAAGCTTCAAAAGCCCTTCCGGTGACTCCGCCTCCCAAGGTGTCGCGAAGCAAAACGCTTGGGCCAGAACGGAACGTTCGCCTTGGCTCTCGTTCCCTCAGATCTCGCAGGCAGACCGCCTTGATCATCATCGCCGTTGCTCGTAACACCAGCATTCGTCGTCTCCGAAGGAGGATCCAACGGGAAAGTACTCGTCACAGGCACAACTTCAATCGTCACATTCGGTCCCGTCAACGGTACACGATTCGCGATTGTCAAACCCCAGGTCTCGTTCAAGAGAAGAAGAGATTGGACAGTTTCGAGCGCGGACATGGATTGCCCAACACCAGCAGAGCCATCGAAACCTCCCGTGTACCATTTCTGACCGCAAGTCGAAGTGCCAGGTGGACCAGAGCAGGCTTGAGCTGCGGCGATGGCGGAAGCCCGCAAACGCTTGGCGATACTATCTGTGATGCTAGGATAGACGACGGCAGATTTGGCGAGCCAGCGGGAGAGGTAAGCTTTGAAGGAGAACTGATCGTTATTGCAGGTTCCGTAGGGCTCACAGGCTGCTTCGAACATGACGTCGGTTGAGTTATCGATGTCGTCGGTTGGGAGGAAGAAAGTGTTTTCGATCGAGGTCAGGAGTCCTTCGGTGCGGTCTTTCCACAGTTGCTCATTGGTGAAGTTAGCCATCATGGCAGTGCCGTAGAGGAGCATGGCTGGGTTGTAGGACCATTGTGTATGATCGAGTTCGGTGCAGTTGATGAGGTCGTCAGAGCCGTCGAAGACTTGGTACGTGGACGAAATGAGGCCGATGCTGTCCATCCAGCCCCAGGTCTTCTCTGCCCAATCTGCGTATGTCTGGTTGCCGGTGAATCGGGCAAGGCGAGCGGAGATCTGAAGGAAGGCGCCATTGCTGATGGAGTTGCGGTAGTTGAAGCCTTTGTTGGATTCGAAGATCTGCCACTTTAGACCTCCTCCACACTTTTCGGTGTTCCAGCGGGCGACTTGGGTGTTCCAAACAGCGACGGCGAGATCGATCCAGCTGGTCACTCGCTGGCCAGGAGGGAAGGGAAAGCCGTGTTCTTCAGCTGAGAGAACCGCAAGGGCCTAGGACAACATTAGTACCGTATTCGACAGTATCGCTTCCTTGTGGACACTCACCCAAAACGCCTGATCATCGTTGCCGAGAGAAGTGTAGTAGGCTGGAGGCATGTAGTCCCAGTCTGGACCAACTTGCGCGAGTAGTGCTTGGGTAGTGACATTGACGTAGCTTGTGTCATTCGTGTACGCCCAGTAGTCGACCATGCCCCCCCACAAAGCACCGGCTTGCCACCAGTAGAGTGGTGCAGGAAGAGTTCCTATCGCAGTTGGTGCCGTACCGCTTTGGTTGTTCTGGTAGTACGACTGAAGGCCGTATGCGATGGAGCGCGAAGTGTCGCGAACAGAGACCGGGTCGTCGACATTGATCTCAAGCGCATTCGTAGCCCCCAGCGAAGCAGCTAGAGCTGCCAGGATCGATGTGAGTATCATGGTTGCTGAAGCTCGTCCTAGCTCTGATGTGCTCTGTGGCTGGTTATGTCTGGAATAGAAATCACAGCCCAGCTGTGGTTTGCACACAAAGGAAAGCCGTGTAGAATGTTGATTTCGAAATGCAGTTCAAGGAAACAGGTGCTGGTGGCGATGCTTTCGCCACTGTTTGCGCGGCAAACAAGCGACTAGCGATCTCAGCTTGAGCTTGTCCTGGGCAAACGAATACTTGGCCTGGCGAGCGCGAGATCAGATATGTCGCTCGCAACAAAGAATCGTCTTGTCGCACGACAAGGGTTGCGGGCACGAGTCCGATGTGTGCTTGTGCAATAGACTTTACCTCGATTCGTATGGGGCAATCTGCGTCGGCCAGTGAAAGATGCAAGTGGAGTCGTGACGCACACGGCTGAGCGTTGCCGGCGTCTGAAGTGCGAGCCGCGGGGTTCTGTTCAGCGCGTGTGTTTCGAAACCACGTACTGATGTTTGGCGCTAACGGTGCGATTGGATGTGATGTTTGGGAAGTCGAATGTTTCGAGGAGAGTTAGGGATATCGCTGGAGTGGTAGATTGGCAGTAGATATACCGCGCGCTGCCGCTATTGTTAGGTGCCGTCTATTGTGCCTGATTGTCAGTCGCGATTGCCTGTTCTGAAGAAATTTTGTGCATTGATGAGCACTACAATAGCAAGTCCGACAACTTGCTCGTGATAACAATAGTGAATGAAGTCACATGCAGGAAGTCGCTTCCCAGGATTCACGACTTCTCATCCACATTGACTCGTAGCGGAAGTATCTCCATGTGCGAAGCATCGTGAACAGTCGCTTCCTGCACAGAAGCTTGACATGCGTGATACCCTTGATGGATGAAGACGATGATGAGATGGCCGGTGATGAACAAGGTGAAGTGCATCAGTCGAACATTGTGTCTGAGCGCTTTGGCCGGAATGCCAATGTGCCAAGGAAACCAAACCGACCTCGCCTCCCTCCCGACGTTTGGTCAATGTCTGTCCCTTTTTGAGGTTCTTGTATTCGTTTGGACTTCTAGTCTACTCGTGACTGTCGATCTCTGTCGATGCTCAGACGACGCTCTGCTGTATCTTTTGTTGCGCAGAAGGCCGCCCTCCTGAGTCCTGACCCTTTGCTCGATATCGCTACGATACTCGTCCGGCGATGACTGGGATCCTTGGCTCCTTGAACGAGTCCGGTGGTCTGCTTTTCGTCTCTCTCATTTTAGAATTTCTCGACCTCGTTCAGGTTACTATATTCCGAATTGCTACAGCCCCTTCGGATGCATCCGCGCAGCTGTTACACGACAACTTTCAACAACATAGAATCAAGGAAGTCCTCCGATATCGAAAGCTCGTATACAGAGCTTTTCTTAGACAATGATATCTTAGCTCCAATCGTTTCTGGACTCGCGGAGTGACGCTGAGCCTTTCAGCAGACGCGATGATGCCGCCAGAGATGTCTTCATCAGGTGTCGTAGGGAATTCCGGTCATCGCTTGAATGCCATTGCCCAGATCTCGTCCAGCTAATAGCTACCATATCATAGATCCGGGCTCTGTTTAATCAACATTGGTGCCTCGTAGATCGCCATCCAGTCTCTGAGTTCCATTGGGATTCCGCAGTCTGGAACTTTGAACATCCAGACCCGGGGAACTGAAGGAACTGGCCGTTTTCGGAGAAGTCGATGCTTCCTCCAGCCGTAGTGTGTATTACCACTCATACAGCGGGAAATTGGTGATATTCCACTTTTATCAAACCAAGCAAGATCAGTATATCGCATGGGGTTGGAGTTTGCCAGAGCTTGATGGGATGAAAGATGGACAGGCTTTCACGACGCGTTGAACCTAACGAGTTTCTGACCCGACGGAGAGGCAAAGAGAGAGATCCCAGTAAGATTACCAGCTGTTGTCCTGTCGCAAGTGCGATTGTTGCTCTGAGATGGAGCCATGCATATTTACGAGCCAACATATTCGGCCTCTGCCGAATTTTCTAACGGCTCTTCGGCTTTCATGGTTCTTCCCACACTCAGCATTCATCCTTTCTACTCACTGTGCTTCAGGCCGAACCTCCAGGCGTCCAGAGTCGTTCCAATCGCTGACATCATGAACAGCGCGCCTAATGGCGTTGTCGTTGTGCTCTGTCCATCATGAATGTTTGCTTGTTTTACGACTTCCTCATCAAGGAAACCGAGAACACGATGTGTCTCTTTTGCGTTGCATCGTCCTATAAGGTTCAAGCCCTGTCGTCAAGATCGCGAACGTAGCCTGGAACGCCTGAACATCAGGCTGTTAATTCCTCAAACCGGATCGTCAGAACGAGCGAGGCGCTATGAAAGTCAGAAACCTTTGGGGGCGTCTCATTGGGCGACTTTCCCAAAGCGGCAACTTTGGACGCCTGATCGCCATCTGTCGATCAGGCTCTCCAGCGGCCATGTATAACCACACGGAGCATGAGATGTTACTATAAAGAATGAAAATATATCGATGTCGAGAAATTGTCCAACACACGATTCAAACTCTTCGCTGCACTCACCGCGCCGATCCATCATGTTCCCCCTTCTGCTCCTTGCTGGTGTGGCTTGCGCCTCACCAACTCCACTGTTCAAGAGAGAAGTCTTCCAAAACGACGTACTCCCAAACGTCGACTTGCCGGACCCATCACTTTTCTACAACTATCTCAATTCCCAAATGTATGTCTTCGCGACCGCCGCGGAAGGCAAGTGTATCCCATACACTTCGACCAGGACTTTTCCCTCCCGCGATTTTGCGCCCGTACAAGAGGCCTTTCCGAGCGAAAATGCTCCTGGTTGGTCGCAGCCTTGCTCGTCTTGGGCTCCGGATGTCAACATTGCGGTGAGTTCGATTCATTCCCCTGTCTTCGATCACATCGGACTGATCCTCGTTCCTTCCAGCCCAACAACGGAAAGTCGCATTGGATGTACTACGCTCCCGAGCTCAAGAATCAAACCGGCATCCACTGTATCAGTCTCGCAACATCCACACAGCCCGGCGGTCCGTACATCGACACCTCGAGCGAGCCCATGATCTGTCCTGCAGCGGATGGTGGCGCTATCGATCCAGCTTTCTACAGAGACTCCTCCCCGGCCGATGGATCGTGCTACGTTCTATACAAGATCGATACGCCGAACAACAACAAAGGCCACACAATGTGCGACGACGACACTAATCACATGCGAACACCCATCATGCTCCAGCAGGTGGACTGTAACTCGGGACAGCCCACTAATGGCGGCCCGACGGAGATTTACAACAATAACGGCGACGTTGATCGATGGAATATCGAAGCTCCGTCACTCTATCGTGGAAGCGATGGCACGTACTTTCTCTTCTACAGTTCTGGGTGTTATAGTAACGAGTCATATACGTGGAACTACGTTACATCGCAGTTCTTGAAGGGACCATATGGCAATCCACAATCGGTCGTTCGGTCGGGCGAGAAGGGAAATTCTGGTCCAGGAGGTGCAGATATTGTACTTGGAGGTGCGGTGCCGGGGGCTGTTGCGTGGCACTCGTTGCGAGGAGGTGATATCAAGAATGGCCGACAGTTGAATGTGGGAACTATGCAGTACAATGGCGCCAGTGCTCAGGTTGTATAGGCTGTCGGGCTTGGGTTATACATATAGTCCGTATTCTGTTGCGACTAGTTTCTTGTCGGCCATACTTTTACCTGGAGCACATTGAACAGCCAAGATACAATCGTGTGCTTGAATATGAACATATTTCACAATGAGATATTGTTACGGCAGGTGCCTCTGAACCTACATGCCATTTCAAAACTTTGTCGGACCAAGACAGGCGGAAAAAAAACTCCACTGAGCTGCACGACACTATTGAAGTACAATTTGCCTCTAAAAGAGCGTACTTTGTCTGCGCTACCTCATTGACGGGAAAAAGGCTGGCAGTGCCTCTGTCAGGTTCGATGGCGATGAAGACGTTCGTTGAGACATGAACATGCTCAACATTGAGGCAACGACGGGCCAACCTTGTTCATTAATGCTGTGAACAAAGTGCAAGATGGAAGGCTCTGGAATGCGAACAATGGAGTACAGTATTGGTCGAGAGAAGAGAGAAGGGCCGTGGTGTGGAGCGAGGAGAGGTGAGTTTTGCACGCCAAGCAATGAGACTGCCTCAGGCCGCGAGCTGCGACTCCACGCGATCCCATCCCCATCCCCATCCCACCTTATCGAGGCCTCATCTTGACAACGCGATCCTCCCGACGCACCTGTCACTTGAGAACAGATCGCTGGGCACCGCAGAATCTAGGCTCCATCATGCTCTCGGTCACTAGAGCTGCATGCTGCTGATACTATAGAAGTAAAGCCAAAAACGCCACTGGACTGACTCATCCAACCAAAATGGCATCAATGCTTCGCTTTTGCATTCAATGCCAGAACATCAGCTTGCTTCCATCGAGCGAGAAACAGCGCTATGTCTTCGCCTGACGTCCTTGTCACAGGCTCTAGTGGCCATCTGGGCCATGCTTTGATGCTCGAACTGCCCAAGTACGGGCACATTCCTCTTGGCCTGGACATTCTTCCCTCCGAGCACACATCCATCGCAGGGTCCATCTCAGACCGGCCGCTAATCCAGAAGATCCTGCAAGAGAATCCCTCGATTCGATACGTGCTGCACACTGCAACTCTGCACAAACCGCACGTGGGTTCTCACAGCAAGCAAGAGTTTATCGACACCAATATCACAGGCACCCTTGTACTTCTCGAAGAAGCAGTGAAAGCTGGCCACATACAAGCCTTCATATTCACAAGCACTACTTCAACTTTCGGTTCCGCTCTCTCACCTAAACCAGGACAACCTGCAGCGTGGATTGACGAGACAGTCACGCCTATCCCAAAGAACATCTATGGAGCAACAAAAGTTGCAGCTGAAGACCTTTGTCATCTGGTTTGGAAGGAGAGCCGTATGCCGACACTAGTCCTGAAGACATCGAGGTTCTTTCCGGAAGAGGACGATGACGAGAATTCGCGCGCTTCCTACCAAGATGACAATCTGAAAGCCAACGAGCTACTCTACCGCAGAGCGGACATCTTCGACGTAGTCTCTGCGCACGTTCAGGCAATTCGAAAGGCAAGGGAAATTGGATGGGGCAAGTTCATCATCAGCGCACCACCACCATTCCAGCGTAGTGAGGAATTGCTGCGTGACCTCGATCAGCAAGCCCCGAAAGCCATCCAGAACACATTGCCGGAGCATTGTAAAATACTGCAGGAGCACGGGTGGAAGTTACCGGAGCGCCTAGACCGCGTCTATGATTCATCTCGCGCGGTCACAGCTCTGGATTGGCGACCCAAGTACACGTTCCAGCATGCTCTTGAGCTCATCAGAGATGGGAAAGATTACAGGAGTGATCTAACGCACAAAGTTGGCAAACGCGGCTACCATGCGACGCCCACAGGAGTCTATACAGTCGACAAGTCTCGCTGACACATCTGTCTGCAGCGCCATGCGCAATTAGAAGAAGTTCATGTGGCTGTGCCGTTCAACGCAGCAACCGCAAATGTCTGAGGCATTTAAGCTGCGAACAGTATGCGTTTCTGGTTGCCATTATCTGCTTCATACTATGCCTGTTAGTTCTGTGAGCTGTATGCTTGAGCATCCGGCTTGGCCGAATTGCTCATAAGATCAATGCTTATGTCCGGCGTGGATCACGACAACTGCGTCACACAGAATCGCCCTGTTTCCTTATGGTATGCGGATCGAATACAATTTCTAAGGCCGAAGACCACGCCATGCGGAGGATGCTTGCATCCTCTTCGGCCGAGCTCTGTACTAGCGCAAGCGAGCTGAACAGTGCTTGATCCTTCTGACACTATCCTACATATTATCCACCTCAACTCAATGCTCCTTTCACAACCACACTCAATCCTCATTCTCTTGCGGCCGGGTTGGAAACAATTGATCAACTGGCACCAAAGATGGCCAGCAAAGAACTGAGCACAACAGCGACGAACGCTTCGAATCAAATTGCTCTGATAAATGAATATTTGACCGGTCCTCCTGCCCAAGAACTTGTACGCAGAGCTAAGATCTTCGAACACGAAGACAATACAGACAGCCATCCCCTTAAGATCCTCGATAATGCCTCTGGCATCGGCACGTTGATCTTCCGCGCCCTCATCCCAAGCCTCGCCAACGATCAAATCGGAAGGATCATAGCCGGAGACCTTGATGAAAACTATCTCTCCTTCCTTCGTGAACGAGCTGAAAGTGCAGGCCTCTCAGCAAAGGTTGAAGCCATGAAACTCGATCAGCAGAAGCCCGGTCTCGAAAGCTCCAGCTTCGATTACATCTTCAACAATTTCGGCGTCTTCTTCGCACCGAATGACGAAGCTGTACTGAAAGAGACACTTCGCATGCTGAAACCTGGCGGTGGTGCGGGATTCACTTCTTGGCATAAAATATCTTGGTGGGATGAGATCCTTCTACCGGCGATGAAACGCTACCTTCCTGAGGCGCCGGCCCTTCCGAATCCAGCCAATCTGTTCCCAGCGAAGGGGTGGATGGAGACGGAGAGCGCGAGGACTAAAATGGAACGGGCAGGTTTTGGTGATGTGAGCGTTGAGATATGGAGTTTCACGCCGGATGTGAGCGGGGATGAATTCGCGCGTGCGTGTGCGCACCTTGTGAAGGCTGTGGTGGCGAGGGCTTGGAAAGAGGAAGAGAGGGAGAAGTTTGGAGGGGATCGGATAGAGAAAGCGATTCTGGATTATCTCAACAGTGAATTTGAAGGCGGAAAATGGACTGGGAAGATGAAGGCCGTGCTGACATTAGGAAGGAAACCATGATCGACTAATGTGAAGACTTCGGCGAATCCAACTGAGCTGATGGAGACCAAATTGATTTCTGGCGGGCTGCATACTAATCTCAAGGTACGGACTAACTCGGCAATATCACAGCACAAATCTATGCTCCCTTCGCCTCAGGCACACTTCCTTGTCTTGTCGATCCCACAAGTCTACCAGTGCACCACTCTCTCATAAGTCTTCTTTGCGAGGTGAACCTCTCGCTTTCCGACAAAAGAACGCTTCTTCAAAGCATTGCCATCAATAGTCAAGCAGCCTTCGATCTGCTCGGCCGAGCACAGCGGCGTCAACGTCTTGGTTCCCATATCACAGTACTGTCCCTTCGAGTCGACGAAATCTGGACCCCAGGAAGTCGCGGACTCGCAAAGCTCCTTTGCAGAGTGTTGCTCAATGCTCGAAACGATCAGCTGCTCCGTCATCCACTGTGGACGGATCGAGACATCTCGTTTAGCTGGGATCCCTTCGACAGGAGTGTTGTCAACTCCGTAGATGGTCGATTGACAAGCATGGTTGTTTGAGATGGTGTCGCCGGCATTCTCGCCGTAAGCTCGAGTACGGAACTTCATCGAGGCATGGGAGCCGGTGGTGTGGTCGCCATCGAACCAAGTGCAGCGAGGCACATATGGGTTGCCGTCTTTGTCTTTGCCGGCCTCTTGGGTCTGCGTGTACCAAGTCTCGCCGCAGAAGGATCTATCATGGATCACTTGTCAGCAAACACTACTATGTGAGCATTGTGGAGGAAAGGACTTACCCAACATCACCTGTCCAGGCACCGCCAGGGCTACCATCATGCATCTTCACCGTGATCCAGGCGACGCAAACAGCATCATTGTCGAAGGTGACATCCACAAAATCAGCCTGTGTGTCCGGAGCACCTTGATCGACAGTGCTCGAGAACAGGCCTCCTTCTGCAACGCTGCCTCCTTTGCCCTCGCCAAGGTATTGATTGTCAGCATCGTAGGCGTAGACCTGTCGTTGTAGTCAGCATATTAGTCTCAAAAGCATCGACTCTTTTGATAGCTATACCGCCTTGATGCCTCCACCGGCCTCAGTCAGATTGGCTGCAAGACCAGCTTTGACGCTGATGATAGCTCCGTTTGGGCCATTGTCGCCTGGAAAGTTGCTCTTGGCGAACTATTCACAGTCAGTAGAGGGAGGTCATCTCATTATTGGGAGTACTTGCGCTGATGATACCGAGCACGCCGCTGACCAGTCCCACGGCATTGAGGAAGTCGGTCATCTTGGAAGGTCGAAGGTGGCTTTGAGGCTGGTGGAGGGCTTGAAACTGGTGATTGATGTCTTGTTCGTGCTGAGGACTGAGACACCTACTCGTGGGCTCTATCGGGATTTATACGCAGCATTCTACGATATTCCCTCATCTCGCCATCGTATTTTCTTCTTCCATGATCGGGTAAATGGTTGCATCGCATTGTTACAAATCTCCTAGCGAAGCTGTTGGACCGGAAGGACAGTCCGTCCTCATCAGACAGAGTCGGCCTGCTAGAGGGAACATTTCCAAACAACAGCAGGCGAAAAAGCAGTTTACCAACTCGCGAAGGAATCCGAGGAGGAATTTTGCCTACGCTAAACAGATGGATTTGCCTACGCTAAGTAAAGCACACTGCCTACGCTAGACAAAGGACGCTTCCTTCGATCTACAGTGCCAAATATTGAGCTCGTAAGCATCACTCGATTCCTCGAATGCTAGTTGACCTCGCATCTTAAGAGTACTACGACCCTCGCGGTTTCTTACGCAATCAAACCATCCTCAACTCCAAGCAACCAACCCGTTCTCCCACTCACCCTCACCCATGACCAAAATGTATCACCGCCTCCAACTTCTCGTCCTCGCCATCTGCGCATGGTCAGCCATAGCCGACGTACCAGCATGCTCCAAAGGCGGCCAAGTTGACGGCCAAAATCCCATTGGACCATGGACCACTCGTAAGTCATCTCACACCTTGTATACAGTAACAAGCAACATTTGCTGACCCCAAGAAAGCCGAAAGCTGCGCGGAAAAATGCTACTTCCAGGAAACCGACAGCAGTAGCTCGAATTACCAGATGCAGTGCAAAGGCAAATGTGGATACGAAGTTCCGGCTTGCGGGACTTCGGTCTGTCCGCCTGGGGCGTATACTTGCACTGGTGAGTTGAAATTCACTTGTGTGTTGTGTTGTGATGTATGCTGATCGGGTTCCTCGTGGTAGCTGAATGAATTCTGCACAAATGAGCGAGGGGAGGCTGTGGGTTACTGGGGCTCAGAGCTCGATATGTGTGTAAATTGCGGCGTGTGGTTGTTTTAAACAGCTTGCCAATGGTGATCGACAGACTTCAATACATTTGTCAATTCTCTTGTTTCTCATGACGATGTGTCTTCCACTACTGATTTTCTCGGTCTCGTCGTCTTCTTGTTCGACAGTAAGCCAAAGGTTTCTTCCATGTGGAGGTTCGCAGACACATGGCCACCGTAATTGGGATGCCGTAGGATGATTTGCAGCACACTAGATGTTCCATTAGCTTGTCAACTGTGGCATAACCGTCTCGTCGACTGTTGATTCACACATTGTCTCACCTTTTCAAATCATGCACAGCAGTGTCCTTGCGATGAGTGTCTGTAGTCATGAATTCGGCCGCGCAGCTCTAATGTACATTATTGAAGAAGAGCTCAACATTCCCTTCTTCAGAGCCTAATATAATCACCTCTTGACTGTGCCTCCAGCTAAACAGCCAATAAGACCGCGACAGCTGCAGATACCATAACCGTAAGTCCCACACGACTACTTACGCTCGCAGCCCCATTGACACCCTTGTTAAACATAACAGCATTGACGCATCCGCCTTTATCACCAGGATGTTGGCCGTATTCGAGACTTGATACCAGTATGCTCTTAGCACTGAAAGGCAGCGTACTGCAAAGTCCAGCCTCATTCTCGCAATTCCACGAATACCAGTGGCCCGCACTCTCATTGGTACCGTTCCCAGGGCAGCCGGGTTCGCTGAAAACGCGTAGCCATAGATTTCCAAGTCTCTCCGAATCAGTCTCTGGTTGGTTCGGATCCGCACGTCGTTGCGTGTAAAAGATTTGACTGTAGTTAAAGGAACTGGAATTCCATCCAGGTGCCTCACTGCCCGAGGAGTTGAGGAGACTGTATCTTACGCCATCGGATTGCATTGCCGATGGAGGAGGGTCACTTGGTAGTGCATAAGTTATGTTTGGGTTCATGAATACTTGATCAAGGTCCATGCATACGGGCTCATCGTAGCCGCCGATACGAACGACGATTGTGGCAGCTTCGCTTGGCATATCTGGAGAACGGCCACAGTCTGCTGCGCGTGGATCTGAGAACGTGATGTTCATCATTGTGTTGTTCAAGACTGGAGATGGCAATGGCGGAAGCTCATCTGGGCTGTTGAACGTCAGCTCATCCAACGTTGGTCCGACTTGGAGTACTGACTTGAAAACAGCCATGGATGGAGGCACTAGCCAGAGCGCTGCGAGAAGCACGCTATTGCCCATTATGGTCCTTCTGATGATTGGTCGGAAGGATGAGTGAATCGATCGTTTGGCTGTTGGATATTTCCCTACGCTGTTCAGAAAGCCAGAGAACTTGAACGTGCAACAGAGATGCCAAACAATTCGGCTGCCATCATCGTTAGTTCTAGTCTGATATTTGCTAATAAGTTTGAGGTGACATCAGAAGATGAGCGCCATGGATCGTGGGGGTAAATCCTTCCGCAGCGTTAGTCGAAGGACAGTTGCATCCGCTAGCTCACAAAGCTTCTGCGTTCTTGGCTCGCATAGCTTTGCGAGAGCGTCTGTTCCACGAATCAGCCCATCACTTGCTGGTCGATCTCTTGACTTCGTCTCAATAGCCGCGCACTCTTGCATGCTTTGCTAACAGCTTGGTGCCGTCTAAGACTTTGTTGGCTTGGCATTTTGGAGGAGACTGTCTCGCGGGACCGACGCATGTGCAGATCTCTGTTTAGTGTTTGTTGCTTGTTGGAGGCACAGCGAGGCGACAAAAGTTTAAGAGATTGCCGCTCGTGGCCGAGAGACATCGAACTGAGATAGAACATGTGCATCGCGATCAAAGTAATGAACGCGAGCGAGTTCTTAAACTTCTGAGCAGTTGCGGTCTTGAGTAGTCCTTGGCAGTGGTATGCCACAGGACTGATGTTGAAGTGCAGAATAAGAACAGTCAAGCTTAAGCAAGCCTTTTCATGTGCCAGAGCGGACAGCCGAGGACAAGCGAAGCTTATTTTAGGATTATAGCCATGCAGCCATCGTCTTCTGATGATCGATCGATGTACGCATGAAGATGCCATGCTGGAAGTGATGAATCCCACAAGGTAGACCCAACATAGAAGCCCATGCGAGTTGCTTGAGCTGCATTTACACGGCGACTATCGGATCCTTCGCCTTTGCTAATTGTGCCTCCTGGGAAGGATGCATACAAGCAGGAAGTTTGGCGTCTCTGCTCGGCATGCAACAAAACGGAAGCTCCACGGAGTGCAAAGAGCATTGCTTGGATGCTTGCGATCGATGACCCAGCGGAGCACTTCTTGGAGGAAAAATTGTACCAAACAGCCTTGTCCATGGATCAAAGCGACCACATGGCATCGACAAATGCTTCAACCTCTCAAATGCAGTTCTGCGAACGTGCACCAGGCCGAGCCCCGCGAGGATCTGCGTACATGGACAACAGAAGTGACCTTACGCAATGGTCAGTGTGGGACAGTCAAGATCAGCAACATGGGCCGCAAGCAGCGTGGACGCCCTCGCAACAAACCAGTGGGCAAGTAACAACATCGGCACAAGCCTCAACAGCGGAAAGAGCTCTGGCCAGTCTGGCGAGCTTGACAGACGCTGAGCTGCTGCAAGCTTTCCTGTCCAGTCTGCAAGACACCCAGCTTGAGGGTGATACCGGTGCCCCGAAATCGCCTCAAGCTTCATCTGAGCCCATTTGCTACGATCATGGCTGCAATGGACGCCGCTTTTCCTCCTTCGAGAACTACAGGCGGCATGTGAGGGAGAAGGACCCCGAGCGGACGGTCACATGTCTTCTGTGCGATGCGAAATTCACTCGCAAGAGCAACTTGATGCAGCATATCAGCCAGTCCCGATGCAGAGCTCTGCGAATGCTCCAGCCGCAAGATGGCTGCGATGGACGGTATTGTGCGTAACTCGGCTCAGGTTCATACTCCTGTAGAGGCGATGTGCGGAGGGAGTGGGTGGTGCACACCAGAGATCTGTTGCCGCGAAGTTCGAGCAGCTCACTGAGTGAGACCGTGCTCAGGCACGGAAGGGAGCCCGTTGTTCGTCGATGCAGTGTCTGAGAAATGATGGAATTGTATGTGACCAAGCTGTTCTCGACGAATGAGATGGAATTGATGGCAAGCTATGTCAAAATTTAGCCAGCACGACCGGCAATCCGATTGCGGAAGCACTTGCTACCCCAGGCCCCGCGCGCAGGGATCACTGCATAATCCGTGACGTCGAACTACTTCTTCACTATCGTAGACTGTCTTGTGTTCCTCGTCCACTCCCACTACACCTCCTCGCAAGCCTGAAAGGCAACAGAAAATGGCATCTGTAGAAGCTCTCCCACGAACGCACTTGCTATCTCTCCCACCCGAGGTCCGCGAGGAGATCTACCGTCTCCTGCTCTGTCCCGCAGCAAACCGCACGGTGCACTCGGACGAATATATCACGTACAACTATGCACCCGCTCTGCAGCTCCTCCTCACGAATCGTCTCATCTATATCGAAGCCCGCAAAGTCTTCCGCGACCTCAACCAGTTCGTCCGCATCGAAACCCCATGGCCCGAGGCACGAAACCACGTAGCGACCGAAGGGCACGTGCCCATCATAATCGCTGACCAGAAGGCTGCAAAATTTGATAAGCATGTTATGGTGATGAGCATCGATGCCCCTCAGCATTCGAGTCTGCAATGGGATGTTCAGAAATTTGTCATCTTGGCAGACGATGTGGACAAGTTCGCGGAGATGTGGATGTATTCAGGTCTCACGCATCCTGGTCTCAACGAACACTTGCGACTGATCCTAGAATTGCGAGATCCGTATCGCTTGGAGGGCGAGGAGAAGAAAATGTCAGAAGCTTTGCAGAGGAAGTTACTGCTGCCGTTTGGCGTGATCAAGAACTTGAATGCTGTGTCGAGGGAGGATGGGACAGTATTTACCGGAACACTACGGCCGTCTCCGAATATCGAGAAGGAGCTGAGAAGATTGCAGACCGAGCCTTATCATAGTCCGGAGCATTGCTTACGGGAGGCCACGAGACTGAAATTCGAAGGGAATGCAGAGCTGGCGAAACGCAATTTCCAGGGCGCACTGAAGTTATACAATGATGCATGGAAAGCGATTCATATTGTGGTGAAGGGAAAGCAACGCCACATTCACGCCGATGCGTTCTTTGCGCGAGAGCTGCGGGAAGAACCGTACACCGGGAAGAATGGCCAAACGGAGCGCTTGATGCTGAGGATACAACTCGTGGCGAACACATGTGAAGTATACCTGAGGATGAAAGAATGGTGGTTGTGTCATTTTTGGGGAATGCGGACGATTAACATGCTTCGAGATGCGATACATACCGAGAATGCTGAGCTTTTGGCTCCCGAAGACGAAGCTGTGCGAGAGTTTCCAGGCGCTGCTCAGATGGGAAAGATTTATTATCGGACCGCTGTCGCATCAAAAGAGCTTGGTAACGAGTATGAAGCTCGAAGATTGTTGAGGGTGGCAAGAGCCTACCTGCCGGACGATGAGGCCGTGAAGAGAGAGATTGCGGCGACAGCGCTCAGTCTCGGAGGCCCTTCGCCTCATCCATGGGCGCGAACTTTCGCACCACAAAGCTGAGTCCTCGCTGGGAATTTCTAATGACTGAAGTCGACCTCAGTCTCCCTACTGTCGGCATTGATCGGTCCGCCACAATCTTCACATGCGACTTGCATCGATCAGGACAAGTGAAGTGACGCAGGGCTACCAGGCGCAAACGAAGAGCTCACTTCTTGGTGACGCATCCAACATGCTTTACAACCTCCAACTCATTCCGAACATCCACCTCGACTTCTGTGCAGACGACACTGGGACCTTAGTACTTACACCATTCACTCACGCCAGTGACGCACGGAACGGCGGCAACAGTGACGCTGCGCTAGCGCAACCATTCCACAACAAGTTGACAAGGACTTTGACTGTCAGACGCAACAACGCTACCTAAGAGCGCTTTCGTCCCACCAACACGATGTCGACAGCAGAACAAAGTGTCACTTCCGCCGAGGGGACTAGCAACTTGTCTGACGAGCGCTCAGCATCTGATGCAACGCGTGGCTCAACATCCCCATCGGAGGGAGTGGGTGGACTCGAAGGGATTCGCAAATTGTCCCGAGTCAACTTTCGTAACACTTCGTTCCACAACGGTTTCCAAGAAATCGCCTTCTCCTCATACGTCAAACGGGCTCTCGATCACCCGGAAGCACGAACGAATCGTGTCACGAACATCAATCTCCGAGAGTTCTTGGTGAAGAAAACAATCCAGGAAAGTCGGACCTTAAGGAGTGAGCCCGAGTACGATGCCCTCCATTTCGACATTCCGCCAACGCCGCACATTGCGCCCGCAGGATACGATGAGATCCACCTCAGAAATGTTTTCAACCATGACATCGCCTTTGCAGCACTGAAGCACACCAGAGCGGAGAAGTTGATCGAAGATCGCGGATTGGTGATCGAGTACTCTGTTGCTGATGCCCACTTTCTGACCATCTTCGGTCATCTTCGCACTCCATCACATGATCCAGCATTGCTGGAGGGCATTACGTCAAATACCAGCTATGAAGTCTACCATGACTTGCGAAACGGCGTCGATATCGAGACTCGATTCTTGCACTTGGGCATTGAAGGCCACCTTGACCTGGGCGCCGAGATTCCTGAATACGACTTGCCACACGTGGAGGCTTTGCATGATGTCTACAAACGACCTTATCTGGTGCGCCGCATAGAGGACTTGAATTTCATCAAGGCATGGGAGAGTCTGACAAAGTCGGATTGCATGATGTGGTATGCCAGAGATCTGAAAGCAGACAAGTCTGTTTGGGTCACTGTCTCCTTCCACGATGCGATTCGAAAGGGGGATGATGGTGACAGATTGGGCTTTACGATGGATTTCAACGCTGTTGCTCTCCCGTATCATTGCGATCTGGACGGTGTACGGAGAGAGGAAGCGATTGAAGCACACAGGGAGTTTGAGCGATTGGAGGCTGAGCGGAAGGCAAAGGAGCAGAAGGAGCTCGAGCGAGCGGCGAAGCTGAGCGCGAAGCTGCAGGAGGAGCTCGACCGAGTAGAAAAGCGGAAGGCACGGGTTGCGGAGAAGAAGAAGGCCAAAGAAGAACGAGAGACAGAGGCTGCAACAAAGCAGCAGACCAAGCACGAGCAGAGTTCTATTCCACCGGCTACGAAGAAGAGAAAAGTCGAAGACGACCGAGAAGTACCGGCGGCGAAGGACCAAAAGAGCGAGCACGAGCAGAGTTCAAACTCACTAGTTGCGAAGAAGAGAAAAGCCGAAGACCAGCAAGATGCACAGGCTGTCAAGAAACAAAGGATCGAGCACGAGCACGAGCAGAGTTCAGACACAACAGTTGCGAAGAAGAGAAAAGCCGAAGACGAAGCAGAAGCATCGACTGCGAAGAAGCGAAAGACTGAGCACCTGCAGAGCCCAGACCCACAGGCTGTGAAGAAGAGAAAAGCTGAAGATCAGGAGGCTTCGCAGGCTCTGAAAAAGCAAAAGACAGAGAACCGACAGAGTCTGGGTGCACAGGTTGTGCCAGCGCAGCTGCAGTCTCAACAGTCTCCAGCAACGCACCCCAGCATGGAGTAGATGAGGCCGTATAACGGAGACCGACAGCACCCTTCCCGCCCAAGCACATTCCACAGAGTGTTGGCCTTTGTTTAGCATGAGGAGCGTTGATGCCCTCCCGACTCTTTGGCTTCGCAACGAGTCAAGATGAATTGTATAGATGCAGTACAAATCGATATCACATATTGAATCATATCCAACTTGGAATCCTACCCGAACAGCTTACCCTTTTCTCATAGAGACAAAGGGTTTTATTTCCCCAGTTTAGACTCAAGTAAACAGTTGTGATGCAGCGGCAAGTGAGCGTAAATTGGTACGAGTAAAGCATACGAAGAGCTGTCCGAGCCCTCACCACCATAAATCATCTACTCTGTCTCTGTATCATAAACCCTCCAGAAACAAGCCCCCATCTAAATCATCAATTCCATCCGATGAATCTCCGAATCCTTCGTCCACCTCCTCAAACTCTTCCCATAATAATAAAGCGGAACAGTCAACACAACCGGCAGCATACTAACCGCAAATTGAACCATAAAAACCGTCGTCCACCCATCCCTCATCATAACATCAAAAACCCAATAACTCAAACAAAACCCCAAAACATTCTTCAAAACCGTTCCTACAACCATAATCTCCCCCGAAATAGGTTTATAACAATCAATCGCATAAGCGATCGCAATCGATGGGATAGAAGTCACAGCTAAACCCGAGAATCCGAAACCGCAGACGATGATGGCTTGCCAGGGCCAGTGCCGTTGATAGCCTACGGCGCCGACGACGTGGGAGATGATGAAGAAGCAGCAGTAAGGCAAGAGAGCTGGGAGGCGCATTTCGGCTTCGCGGATTCCGTTGTTTTTGAGGGTCATTTGGCGGGCCCAGTAGTCGGAGAGGGGGCCGGAGGTGAGGAGGCCAATGAGGCCGCCGACGAAGAAGGCGAAGTTGGAGTAGCCGACGGCTTCGGGGCTCCAGTTGTAGGCTGGGGAGCTGAAGAGGCCGGATTCGGTGAGGTTGAAGAGGAGGAGGAGGTCGGCGGGGCCGGCGAGCATGAGGGCGGACCAGAAGACGATTCTGGGGAGGTGTTAGTGTATGGTGTAGAATGAAATGCACAGCTGATACTTACGGGTTGAAGAAGACAATGATGGGCGTGGTGATGTCCCGAATGATGAAGCTCATCCATCGGCTGTCTGGTTTGGTAAAGGGTGCAAATTGGGACTTGTCAGGACGACCCTTGCGAATGTATTGTCCAGATACCGCGTCGTCGTTGCTGTTCACTTCCGAGTCGACGACCCTTCCTTGCGCTTTTGATTGGTCCTCGTCGCCCTTCGGTGGCTGCGATGTGCGCGGACTCGAACGATGATACTTCGTCTCTGGGTAACAGAAGACAAGCAGAAGAGTAACGAAAGCGGTGAGTGCGGTAGAGAGCCAGAAGAAGCTGCGCCAGCCATGGTGGCTGCCAATGGTACCCGCCATGATGGGTCCGAGGAAGGCTCCCGAGAAGTAGAAGGTGAAATACGCTGCCATCCATGTTCCTCGTTCATGGAGGAAGAACATATCCGCAATCGTCTGCACCATTATCGTTTCGCTGGTCGCAGCAACGATACCATTACATGCGCGAGCCGCCAATAGACTTTGATGGCTCGAGGCAAGCGCCTGCCAAATGTTGGTGAGGACGACCAGAACGCCGAAGAAGATGGCCGTGGGTCGACGACCAAAGATGTTGGAAATCGGAACGATCAAGACATTGGCAAACCCAAGGGTGATCACGTTGAGGCCGGTAAGTAGCGAGAGTTGTTGCTGATCTAGGTGGAACTCCTGGCCCAGGAAAGGGAACAATGGCGCCAGAGAGAGGGCGGTGCAGACCAGTACCCAGACGTAGAGTAGTTGCGAAGTCGCAACAATGAGCTTCCACGTCGTACTCCAATTCAATGGATCGTTGGCGTTATTCGAAGGTTGCGGAACGAGGCTATCAAAATGTCAGCCAAGACGCTCATGGTCGTTTCGCATGTCTCTGCATACACTGAGCCTGTGTCGGCACCACCAGCATGCGCGAAATGGATGTTCCCAAAGTCTTTCATGACTTCGGTACCTGGAATGATTTCGATGTCAAGCTGCTCTGGAGCTGAACGCTCTTCCGTCTTGTCTGCCATTGTCGCCATTGTGTGGGTGGAAATTGACCTTCAGTAGAATGCCGAAGCGACAGACGCGTTTCTTATATCAGGTCCAATGAGTGTCAAGAAGTCAGCAAGACTCCTCGGCTTCCCCGACGGCAAAAGGTAAGCGGTCAATGAATGTCACAAGTAAGCAGCATGAGCTCAGAAGTCGGAGGAAAAGGTGCATGGGGTCGACGCGCAACGACCGAGTACATATACATGTACACAGAGGGAGCAGGGACAAACGAATGGCTGGGAAACGGCACCGAGCAGCGTTTCTCCTGTTCAAGCCGAC
Source organism: Cercospora cf. flagellaris (assembly GCA_005356885.1). NCBI lineage: Eukaryota > Fungi > Ascomycota > Dothideomycetes > Mycosphaerellales > Mycosphaerellaceae > Cercospora > Cercospora cf. flagellaris. Next base: position 2,155,653 of record RJLU01000005.1, on the reverse strand, counting down.
AGTTTCTGGCAACGTCGCCGCGACCGCGAAGCTGTCGAGTGTGAAGAACGGCGGTCAGCTACAACGGCGAGGCCGCCTGGGGAGCCTCATTAAATACTCCAAGTGGTCGAGAAATGCACCTGTACCAATCTATCATAAGCGTGCATCCGACGAAGTATCTGTCATCAGTGGACGTCAGCTGCATCGTCGGGTACTACCATCTTACAGGTGGCGTGGTAGGGCTCTTAATCGGATAGTTGCTCATCATGACCAACATCACCGTTCATCGCGCGTTGAACCGACCATGATCGACAAAAAAAAAATGTGAGATGCTTAAAGCGGGCGAGGAGTTTGGCGAAGGGACGTCAATCCAGAGCTGGGAGGTTCGGAACTGTATCCGTAACGCGCGAGCAACGGCGTACAGTCTCGTCTGCAGCCCCTGACGACCGAGGCAGGACGAACGTAGAATTGAGGCCTGCTGAAAGGTATTGCTCTGGTAAGGCTGATGGAACCTGCGGCCGCAGAACGATGCTCTGTTGCTGGACTCCAGTCTCGTTGGAAACTCCCGGATCCAGCTCCTCCATTGTTCAAGGCAGCTGCCTGAAGGCTGTGCTCCAGGTTGGCTTGAATGTCATCAGCGTGATAACGGGAAGAGCTCAATTCGAAGAGAATGACAACTTGCAGGACCTTGACAGGTTGATCATGTACTTTGGCGGTCGTTGAAGAAGGATGGTGTGTAGAGTGTGCAGGTTTGCAGGTCTAGCGCCACATGGAACGGGCCTTCTGCACGTTGATCCTTGTCGACCTCACAACTCCCATGCAAACTGCTCGCTCACCTTGGCCGTTCCAACGCCACGGATGGGATCATCGAAGCGTCACGGGCAACGTTATCGCCGTGCCTGGGCGTGTGGTCTGACACGATCTGCGATGCCATACCATCCCATCCCATCAGAGCCTCGCGGGCGTCGCACCGACGAGTGCATGCGCTGTGCTTGCCGCCGAGCTCCGTCGCAGCAGGAGCAGGAGCAGGAGCAGGATGAAGAGGAGGAGAAGGAGGAGTGTCGTGCATGGCAGGACTGCAGTGCGCTCAACGCATGGACGGACAAGGATGGTTGAGGCAACGGCCCAGCTGTGCCATGGTTTGTGGCATGCTCGGTTCGTGTAGCGACCGCGCAGGGCTCCAAAGCAAGTCTGTGGTTCAGCACGGCAGTGGTACGGTGACAGACATGCAGTCCACCTCCATCATCGCCATCGATAGCACTTTGCTCATCTTCACATCACCCTCCACGCAGGCAGGTCCTCAATAGTACTTACTCCGCCCAAGCACTCGCCCGCGGACGCCTTCCCTGTCGAGGCCGCGCGAGAACTCGCGTGACAAACAGACCACAGGTACGCCATTGATTGTTCTCAAGTCACGGTCACCGTCAAGCAATTCCTCAGCCCACCCCCGCGAGCACACGACACTTGCCTGCTACACCTGCGCCGCGAGTTGTGCCAGAGCAGTCCTGCGATTCCCATCGAGGAAGCTCTTTCCATCATCCTCAGCTTTCACCACAACACATTCTCCCTCGGACAGCTTCATCACCAGCAGCGACCTACACTAACATGACCTCGAAGCAATCGGATAACCCCGCCAGCTCCCCACAATCTTCTATCGATGCCATTGTCCAGGCACCTGTAGCCAAAGTTGTCGAAGCACTCCGGCCTCTCGTCAGTCTTCGCCCGTCCTGGATTGGTCCCAAAGCTCCTGCTCGACCTGTCACCCCAGGCGCCGTCGCCATGACCATTCCCGTCACGATCGAATACACATCGCCAGGTCTTCAGCCGCCTGTCTACATCGCAACGTCCCTCAGTGACCCACAATGGGAGCCAATCGAGATGGAAGGCACCAAGAACGACGGCGGCGAGTACAAGTTTTCCAAAACTTTCAATGTGCAGGAGGGCGAATATCAGTACAAGCTGCGTCTCGGTCCAGGAGATTGGTGGGTGTGTGACGAACATGAGCCACAGGTTGACGATGGCATGGGTAACAAGAACAACCTGGTCACTGTGAAGCCTGGTCAGCCTCAACACGATCGAACGGACTCGGTACATGACCACGGCGTGCCATTGATGCCGCACGAGAGTGCCAACCAGCCTCCACCTGTTTCGCCATTGCCACAATCGGAACGCAATGCCCCTCCTGCCACCCCAGGTGTAGAGCATCAAGCGCCGTTCTTTGCACACGAAACGCTGGCACCAGCCAAGTCGGCCGAAAAGCACGACGAGGAACCCGAGCATGAGCAACACAGCCCACTCCTTCCTCATGAGTCTGCCTCTCCCATGCACGAGGCGGTATCACCTCTGTTCCATCACGAGAGCACAGCCATTGACGACCAAAAGCACGAGGATCACCTGGACAAGTCGCCTTTGCTGGGCCGTAGAAAGCACAGCGGGGACTCGATACCACAGGAAGTGAGCCAAATCATGCTTTTGGCGATACGTTGACGCTCGCATACTGACACTATCTTAGGCGGATCCCAACGAACCCGGACTTGAGCATTTCCCAACGGATCATAGGGGCATCCTTGATTCTATTGCTCGCACCAAGAAGTCGTTGGCCGAAGATCAAACGCACGATCACTCGCCCTCGCCTTCCCCTCCTGCAAAGGCTGTGAAAGCATCTCCCAGCCTGCCTAGCTTGGCAGAGGACGCCAAGGAAGAGGAGCTGGCAGATGCGAAGAAGAAGCCTCAGGTCGCAATCGCAGAAGGGGATAACCGACCCGCAGCTCCTATCACACCACCGATGACACCGACGAAAGAAAAGCAGGCCGATCCGATCATCGAGCGCGTCCAAGAGAAGGCTCAGACAATCAAGGAGACAGTGCAGGTAGCGGCAGGACAGGCTGCTGAGAAAGTCGACAAGACGAATTACTCCGCAATGTATGTGACTATGCCAGCTTTGCCATCGGCACACTACTGACCTAGTCCTAGCCTCACTGGATCGATGTTCGCGTTCGCAGTCGCTCTCACCGCAGTCGGGCTTTGGTTTTTCTCGGAAGGCGGCAAGCCTCTCGACATCATCGACTCGTAAACATTGGCAAGAGGGGCGACCATGCAATAACACGGCAGCACAACCACTCCTATTCCATCGAGCATTGACCCGTAGTGCTTGATTGATTGGGCTGGTAAAATGAATGATTAACGATGATGGCGTTACGAGACATGAAAATGTGGAATGACCAATTGGGCATGGGCAGGTCCTGGTATTGAGCACGGACTACGCATTGTATTGGAGTAGGCTGTAGCGTACAATTTTACACTTCTTCTGCGCTTTTCTCTTCGGGAGATCATGCACTCTTCGCAACAGCTCAAGAGTCATCTGTTCGGGGACGAAATCAAGGGCTATGTGCAGTGTGGCTGCTGTCAAGGTTTGGCACAGCAGTCTCAGGCCTGCATCGATGATGTCCACTTCGTGGAGCATCGCTTTGCAAAGCAGCTCGAGCATGATAAATGTGGCTGTTGCACATGGTTCCCGCCCGGCGATCGCATGCAGGATGCATTCACGTTCCCGCTCCGACACGTGAGTGGTGGCTGCTAGCGTTCCCCATTTAGCGTCGAAGCTTCATCATGGACTCTCTCTGGAGGAAGCGCAAACCATCGACACGTCTCCTCGAAACACATGCACATATTGTTTGCGCAAAGTCCTTGACAAACCGCAATCGTCACCATCCCGGTCCCGCAGCGGCTCTGCTTGCCACGAGTTTCGTGTGCCAAACTCTGAACCTCCCGTCTCGTCATATTTTGACGGCCACTTCGAACGATCGGCGAGCACACTCCTTGCACTCTGGATAGCGACCACGCGATTTGCGTGAAGAGTAGAGCGCATACTACCTTCGACCTATTCCCCAGTCCAGCTACTGCAACCGCGACAATTGTCTCCAGTGGACTCGACACCGAGTACATCCCCGCAACACGACTCGGCCTTTCTCCCCTGCAACGTCAATAAGGGCATTGTACCAGTGTGAGCATACTGTACCGACCGAGAATAGATCCAAGAGCCTGGGAAAGCGCAGCTGTGGCGTAGAATACTTTAGCGCACCACGGCGCCGGCCGTGTGGCCACGGTAGTAGAAGGGAAGGAGAAGCCACGAGAACACTACGTGGCCAGGAGTTGAGGCAGGAGGAATCGTAGACCTCAGGACAGAGCATTCCGCGGCCAGCGTGCCAGAGGTTGCGCTGTACGCAGCCGAGTCGGATGTGGTCTCCATCTTGCGATGGATCCGCAAAGCCAGTCTTTTACCCCGTCGTTCAACATCAATAACAACAGCAACACTACGGGCATCATTGGCGGCAGCAACGGCGATCACTGGAGGGTTCAGAACGATCTGGTTCGTGTACAGCAAATCCAGGCGGAACACGCCGAGAGGATAGCGAGACTGGAGAGGAAACAGGACGACGATGCTCGGATGAAGAGCGTATGGGGGAACCAGTCGCCTTTTCCGAGTGTGCTGAGTGGGACGCCGCAACACGGTACGTTCTCCACATACCTACTGCGGGCTGTGATAGGCATGGACTGACGACTTCGCAGGGCCGCTCCAGCAACCTGCTGCAGATCGTTTCGCAGGTTTCGACGACGAGGCCAATAACCTCATGAGCAGCCTGCACTTGGATGCCGAAGAGGAGCCTCGGAGTAGAGCCCTGGGTGCTACTTCGAGGGCGAACAGTGTACGATTCGATGAGAGCGCGAATCAGAACCACTTTTCGCATTCTTCGCGGCCTTCTATGGATTTCTTCTCTAGGACAGGGAGCGGATTAGGAGGATTGCAGATGACCGAGCGGACTTCGTCACATAAGTCGGAAGGACGTGCCAGCTCGGTGCACTCAATGCGCTCTGCAGCTTCCGGCCGTGCGAGTAGCCTCAACTTGGATACTGCTGCTTATGGACTGGATTCTGCACGGTCGCCCTCTGAAGCACCAGGCCTGGCTCCGGGGCTCCTACTGTTAGGCGCTGTTCCTGCTATCATACGGTGTTGGATGAACACGAACTTCAAGCATGATGCTCTGCTGTATGCTGCAGTGTGTACAGGATCATATAAATCATTTCTGGATTTGCGACTCATTCAAAAATTGGGATTCGAGGATGTCATCGTCGCTCACGAGGAAGGCTATCGGACAGTCGAGCTACCCATCTACTTTCCAGAGGCCGTGCCTCACCCTGCTTCTTCCAGGTCGAGCAGCCCTGCGCCACAGCTACCTTCGCTCCGGGTCGACTTCCGCGTGATCGAACAAGTGACGCAGGACGATAACGACAAGTCAATACAAATTTTCATCGGAAGCGATGTTCTTCGAGCACACAATGCGGATATTCTATTCTCATCCAACAGCATGACACTGTACGATGACGAGCGAAGTAAGCTGAGCATACCACTGTCACGGCCCGAGAACGAAGTCGCCTTCAATTCACTGCATGTTACCAGCGGATCGCTACCCGGAGCTGGCGTAAACGCTTCAAAAGCACGAGTCGTGACACCTGAGCGCCCCCCGTACCTAAATGGGCTGGGCCGTGGTAGCAGCACGGCTTCTGTGTCGTCCGCGGCAGCGAGTCCGCCGCCTGGCAAATACAGACCTCCAGGCATTGTAGCAGCAGAGACAGGCGCCACGGACTTGATCAAATCTGGCACAGCTGGCTCCGACTCAGACTCGCGCCCTGGCCTTCCTGCTCGTCCTTCCTTGGCGATGCTTAACACCAAGACTGATCGAGAAGATCCCTCTTCAGACTCCGGCACCACTTCGACAACCACTGGCAAATCTACTGCGGCAACTCCTGCCATCTGGAGCAGTTGGCGCCGCGATGGGTCGTCTTCAGCTTCGGCCGCTCCCTCGTCATCAGCCGGTGGGTCCCTCGACTGGGCCAACGCAGGTAAGAACCGCGAGCTCGTATACCAACGCAAAGACACAGGCATCAAAGTCTTGAAACCGAAGACCGCATCGAGGACGGTATCTGCTGCCAACGCCCCTATCCCGTCGTCTTCTTCCGGCACGGCGAGTCCTGCGCCTGTCACTGAGAGCAGTAAGAGCCGCTTCTTTGACGAAGGCAGACGGATCAGCACTGCCATTGGTAACGAGAGACTCACGAGGGAGAACACGAAGGAGAACTCGGGTGCTTTGGCGACGCCGACGACGCCTGGAGGGAGTACGGTGAAGACGAAAGCGAATCCTATAGGAGGGGCTTCGGCTTTTTCTTGGTTGGGGAAGTAAGGAGCTTGTTGAACATCCATTGTCCGGACGGTTCACCTATGTGTATCGAGTTTTTTGAAAGCGTACGTATGTTGACAGCTCGCTTTGCTAGTCGCATGTTTGGCAGCTGTTGGAATGCATGATGACAGTCCTGCAGTGGTAATCTTTCTTTCTCGTTGTGTGCTTGGTTTGGAGATTGAAAGTATGCTTAGAGTCTTCATGTTCATGCTGACATGGTGTGACAGTACGATTGTGCTCGCAGGCACTTTTGGCGCAAGATGACGTCTAGCAGTTGACCGTCATTGATCACAACACCACAACACTCATTTCCCTCTCGTTTAGGCACATGGCTGACCGAATTCCTCGATACCGTTGTGCGAAAACCTGCCCTGGCAGCTGGAGGCAGTTGAAATTGAACTGGAACCTTGAGAACTGTGTGCCTGCGTCTCTTCGCTGGAGGAAATGGCACTTATTGGTTCGTTCGCTCTGGAGCTGGGATATTGCCCAACAGTCTACAGGCATACAGGCATCAAGCTCTTCACAGAAGAGTATAAACAAGCATTAAGCTTCTTTGATATGGTTCGTGCCAACATGGGGTGTTGCCGCTTTGGGGAAGCACGGACTGCGTTCCGTGGACTTCATTCGATTTCTTGAGCAGGGCTTATAGATGAGTATTTGGGAGTGAGTTTTGACGTGGACCATGGTATCGTGGTGGGTGATGAGGTGGTCCCGAGGCGAGACGATCATTTGTTGGTCTGCTCGTGGTCAGAGGTGAGGAGATCTCGAGAAGGATTGGTTTGTTGTTGGATCTGCTCGCCTTCGAATCCTTGGGGGAGTTCGTTCAGGAGCCGAGGATGCTGTGGATCGCTGGGCGTGGTTGACATGGTTCGCAGGTTGTGCGAGGCCGTAATCAAGGAGTTGAGCCCTGCGGACTGAGCTGGGGCAGGAAATATAATTGCAGCCTCGCGCACATTCTTTCTGCTGCTGACGACTCACGCCGACAACTCCGAGACGGCTCAGACGCCCGAGTCCAAACACCACTCAAGAGAGAGCGAGCTTGAATCAAGACATCTCAGAAGAGCCGCGCTGTCGACGGATAGCCGACGGAAAGCCACATCGACCATGTTCTCCCTAAGTTGGACCTCACTCACTTACTTCCTCCTCGCCATCACAACCTTCACCACTGCGCTCCCCGCCCAAGGAGACCATCAAGAACACCAAGACCAGCAAGACAAAAACGAGAAAACTGCCGTCAAAACTGTCTCCGATGACCTCCAAAGACTCAACAACGACGTGATCAACCTTTACTATGCCCTCCTCGCCTTCGACGGCTTCGACCTCCTAAGCGCCTCAACCAAAGGCCCCCCAATTCAAACCGCCAACGATCAACTGCTCTACGACCTCCAAATCGCCACCCAAAACGCCTTCTACAACCCCATCGGCCTCACAGAAGCTCTCACGATCCAAAACTTTGTGCAAAACAATTTGGCCCCCAATATCGCCGCCACGAACCAACTTCTCATTTCTAAGAAGGGAAATTTCGATACGACTGGATTGTCTGCGGTTGTGTTGGACAATTTGGGGAAATTGTATCAGGCTACGCAGGCGTATGGGCAGGCTTTGCAACAAGCTAATCCGGGCATTGTGGCGCAGGGTGTTCAGCAGTCTTTGCCGCAGCTTACGGGGCCGGTGGTGCAGGCCTATCAGGTTTATCAGGATAGCAGTACGTTTTCGTTTGCGAATGGGGCTGGGTTTCCGCCGCCGAGGGGTTGAGGGGTGATGGGTGGCGAGTGGACAGTGTGGAGAGGAGAAGGAGAGCGGAGGAGAGATGTAGATGTCATGGTGTGTTGAAGTTGGGGTTCGAGAGGGAGAATCGCGGCTAGTGTATTGTAGATGAGATCTTCTTTGTTATCTAATGTTTAAGAATTGTACGACTGGGTCGACCCTGCTGATGTTGACATACTGCCGTGACCCCAGGGCGTCGCTTTCCACGCCCATCGGTAACCACTCCGAGTATTGTCATTGACGCTCATACCTTCTTCAGATCAAAAAGTCCGTGCAAGGTCAGCCAGACTCTAGAGAACGTCTGGTCGGCCTGCTCTCGCTTTGCCAACTCGTGTAGTTGCCACGAGCGCAAAAGCCAGATCGCCACCGCTCCAGCGAGGAAAGTGCAAGCCGTGAAGACTTGGGCGCTGACATACCCGCTCGCTGAGACCAATTCCAGTGCCACTCCTTCGCCAAATGTGGCTGGGAGCACAAGTGGCAAGCAGATCATACCAAATGTGCTGGGCAGCCTCTGCAGACCTGTAACCTCAGCGGTAACCGGCACCACAGTTCCCCAGAAGGTTCCCGCGACAGTTCCACCCAATAAGGCGAAAATTATGAGAACTCCATAGCTCTTGGCTGGAATCCAGAGACTGAGGCAGAGGACTCCACAAAGCGCAGTCATGCCCGTGGCAACATTGATGCGTCCAAAGACATCCGAGATCCATCCCACCAGCGGCCGTCCAAAGCCCAACCCCAAACTCAGCATTGCTCCCACCACAGCACCCTGCTGACTCGAAAGCCCAATCGTCTGCGCATAATTCGGCAACGAGTACAACAGAACCACGAAGCCCAGTTCAGTCATGAACCCCCAAGTGATCAACAACCACGTCTCCACCCTCGCATACTCCCTCACATCAAAAGCCTTGGTACTCGGTCTCACAAGCCGATTCCGATCTTTCAACAAAATCGCACTCGTCAAATTCGTCACCAGCGTAGCAATCGCCAGAATTCGATACGTCCATCTCCAGCCCAAAGTCTCCAATCCAGCTCCAGCACCAAGATTATACGCCAAACCTCCGAACCCCGATCCTGCAGACGCAAGTCCCATAGCCAAACTCCTGCGTTTCGAAAACCACTGTGGCAAAATCGCAGCAGCGGTGATATACAAACATCCCATTCCCCATCCGAAACATACTCCTTGGCTCAGGAACAACTGCCAGACTTCTGTCGCGAAAGAAGAAGTAAGCATCGAAGCAGAAAGTAGAAATGTCCCGATGAGGAGAGTAGTTCTTGTACCGAATTTCTCATTCGAAAGCGCCACAAGCGGAGTGACCATTAAAGCTTGAGAAATCGAAAGACCTCCAATAAGAGCATATTCCAAGTGCGTCGCAGAGCGGAATGTCGAAACTCGCAGGAAATAGGCGAGGAATACACCCCATGCGGCGTTGACGCCCCAGGTGTGAGCGTTGATGAGGCAGACGCAGAGGGTACAGATCCAGCCTGCAATCACAAAAAAAAGTCATCAGTAAGTGCGTTTCAGTCACTCATTAAGTCAGCGAGGAAAGAGGAAACAGAGTAAACTCACCATAACCCCCATCAGGCGGAACATCCTCTCGCAACGCAAAATTGCCTTCTGTTTGCCTCGAAGCGAAAGCTTGCAATTCGACATCGTCTTCCTCCGCCCGGCTACTCATCCTCGAATGCGCTCGGCTCACATTCTCAGACCAAGTCATCGGAGTCGCAACCTCAGCAGGCGTTCGAGATTCTTGTGCTTGTACTTGAGTCTGTGAAATCGTCGCTCCATCATCAATCGTCAGCCTTGCAGTATTCGTTTCCGTTTCGTGTTCGCGATGCATCATTGCAGAACCCTTCGATCCTTCAGCCATGATCTTCCACAATGAAAAGTCTTCGTCGCAAAAGAGATCTATGCATAGACGCCGCTGTTACGGTCAGCTTTGTTGTCCTCGTCACAATAGAGACAAATCCGTTGTCGAGAAAGTGATGTGAGTAGGCGGGAGTCATAGCCGCTATTTTATCGTCATGTGCTGGTAATGAAAAAAAGGCTTGATGAAAGGGCGCAAGGCGTGCAGCAGTGTTGTCCGGGCCGGCGTCAACTGACGGTACAGAGCTCTGCCGAATAGCATTGGCGCTCCAGTCTCCAGTTTCGTGCTGTCACAGTCGTTGAGAGTTCGGCTAGCTCTTCTCGGAAACAGTATCCAGTACTTACTACGACTGCAGTACTGCAAACATATGATTGTGCATTCTTTATGCCAGCACATACGAGCAGCGACACATCGCGACAGGTATGCGGAAAACTTAAACCTTGGGTAAGTGAGTGAAGTCAACAGCCGTGCCATTTCATATTCCATGCTACGTCTACTTCGAAAATTCGTGAATGCCATGCATCATATAAAACCGTAGGAGATAACAAGGGCTCCGTGACCCTCATTGTTTAGATGCCTGTCTGCATCTCACATGCAATTTCGATCGCTTTCATCCATATATCTTCCAACTGCCTTCGTAAAGTGATAAGAGAACGAAATTGCAACATCTTCAGAAGACAGATTTGTCAAGATCGTGATCCGTGAAATCTTCAACCCATTATCGAAAAGAAAAAATTGAAACGGAAAAAGTGGGAGAGCAAAGTCCATCCCAGTTCGGTGCGCTGAATGGTATCGTCGCAATGACATGTTGAGTCAACGCCTGGTAAGATGCAAGGTGGTACAAGATCGTAGCTCCGGTAGGATAAGTTCAATGCGCTTGGTCCGGTAGCTCAAGAAAAGATAAATAAGAAACTGTGCTTTTCGTTCCGGTTCGTTTGTGTATTGCGGCCGTTATCGATGACTCGTGAGCACGTTGGGCGTAGTCGAGTGCCGTCATGTTCTTCGTGATCGTTGAAATTGTAACACAGTCGGGGTTGATCAGGGGAGTGCCTAGTTCGCTTTGATGACAAGCTTGCTGAGGAACTTGTTGCTGAGGCAGTCAAAGTCGTCGCGGTTGAAGGTAGCCGACTGTGCGCGCTCCCTGAGGTACTTTTCTGCACAACTGTTAGTGTCGGATAGGGGAATTGGATCGGTGCAAAGCTTACCATGCTTGTTGATGTGCCCACGCACTTCGGTCAATGCATCACACACGGCTGGGTTGGAGCCAAGCAACTGGTGGTGCTTCTTCGTGTCCCACTCCTGGAGACCAGGCAGCTTTGTGGAAATGGCGGCGAAGAGACCAACGATGACACCAACAGGTGTAGTCTCCATATCATCGCAGAACTTCTGCACAGCCTTCTCATCTGGCACACGGTAGTGACAGTCGAATTGCATCTCCTCCCAGATAGCAAGCAGGATGGTGGCCAGCATGAAGATTGTTGGCCAGTTCTTGAGCTTGTCACCAGAGTACACTGACGAGTAGAGAGCAGAAAGCTCCTCCAGGATGTCCTTTTGGAGTTCACGCCACATGTCAGCGAGTGCGCACTTGACCTGGAAGTTGATCATCACGGGGGCAATGGTCTGCCCGTAGAACTTTGAGTGCGTGTCGTTGATCTTGCCGACGAACTGTTCCTCTTCTGAAAGACCAGTGACCATTGTGACATGTAACGTCAGGTTGTACGCCAGGACAAGCTTGAGGGCCTTTCGTATCGATGGCGTCTTCTCCTTGCGGTAGTATCTGTAGCAGGTGATCAAAATCTCCGTCAGGAACTTGGTACCCTCGAAGTATTCATGCACAAAATCTTCGAAGCCCTCATCCAGATGGCGGTCGAGGTATTCCGATAGCATGGCAGTGCTGACGCCTTCCATACCGGCGCACAGCTTGGCAGTGGTGAGCTCGAATTCCTCTGGATCTTTGCTCTCGGTGGTCTCGACCCAGTCCATGCCAAAACATTGGTCGTCCTTGACGTAAACCTCGCGCGCATTGATGGGTAGGTAGTGGCCATAACCGTGGGTGATGTACAACACACGCTCATACGAGCTGTAGCCCTTGACGTTGCCGACACTGAAGCCGAGTGACACATGACGATCGTAGTCTGCCTTCCAGTCTTTCATGAAATAGCCAATGTCCTTGATGTCCATGCGCGTGCACGGCACTTGCCACAAGCGAGCATGGCTTGGTCGGCAACCGCCACATGGCTCACCCTTGTCGCAAGTCTTCTTCAAGAACTTGCATCGCAAGCACGCACGGAGTTTGCGGATCTCGTGGGCTTGCAAGCGCTGGTCGGGTCGAAGAGGACCGCGTCTGCGGCCGACCTTTTTCTCGCCGGTAGCAGCATCGCGGCGCGTAATAGTCGTAGGCGAGTTCTTCTTGATGACCGCCTTTGTCGTCTTGGCCTCAAGAGGGGATTTGCGACGTCGAAGCGGTGGCGACACTGGACCAGATGAAGCGGGCGAGGTCGATGATGACCCTGATGACTGGTAAGACACGACGTTGTGTGGGCTGACAGCGGTAGATGGGCCAGAAGCAGACGGCGATGTGTGCTGATGTTGGTGCATGGCCATGTTGTGAGCGTTTTGTTGATAGGCAGCATATTGTGCATCGAGATAGTCTTGGCCGTGAAGGTCGTGTGGCGAATGCATGGGCCATGGGGCGATTTCCTCGTAGCTACCCGACAACTCAGCAGAGTGAGGTCCGTCGGACGACGATGAGTCCGAACTCGTGCGAATGTGCAGATTCTGGCTTGGGTTTGAGACTGTGCCGAAGGAGTCTAATGACGCGCGATGGCTGTGGTAGTTCACCATCGACCAGCCCTCATTGTCCGACAGCGACTGCACTTCCAGTATGGTTCCGGTGGGTGAGCTGCCGGGCAGACTTGAGTGTATTGAGTCTGAGGCATTCTGCGTGTGCTGGGTGTGTTGTTGGAGGGCGGCCTGGTTCAATGCCATGGGAAACATCATGCCTTGCGAGTAGTCCTCAAGCGGATACACAAGAGCGTTCATCGACTCCATCGGGCCAGCCATGGTCATATAGTTCGTCGGGTCCATCCCAGCAGTGACAGCGTAAGTTCCGACAGTCGTTGCAGGCATGAAGTCGACCGGCGACGCCTGCAGCGATGTCCCGAATGACGCCGGATTGTAGGCGGTCATGTCGTTAAATGCCGGAGCGGTGTGGGCGGCGAATTGGGGCTGCTGCTGGGCAGACTGTGGAAATTGATACTGCCAGTTCGTGTCGGACATGATGCCCGAGTAATCGAGATCGAGGCCATGGGAGCCGAGATTCAGCGGTTGATTGCTGTGATTGCTGCTCGGACGACTCGTCTGGGACTTTTGGTCTTGACTCGAGGAAGAGGCCATATACTGCTGCTGCTGTTGCGGGTACTGAGCCTGCGCCTGCGCCTGCTGACTATGCTGCTGCTGTTGATGCTGCATCGCGACTTCCTGCGCGTACCGTTGTTGCTGCTCGAGGCTCACGAGTTGCTGCTGCGTGGGCCAGAAGGACTGCGGTTGTGGGTTCGACGCGGGAACGAACGGCGGGTATGTCTGCTGGAGCTGTTGTTGTTGATGGTGATGCTGCTGCTGCTGCTGCCGCTGCTGCTGTTGTTGCTGCTGCGGTTGCTGTGGCGGCGGATGGTGGACGGCAGTGGTGGGTGCTAGTTGCCCGCCAAAATCGAGAAATGCATCGTGGGCAGAGTAAGCAGCGAAGTCGTCCATGGTGGAAGAGTTTGGCGCGCACGCTACGCTGCGGTGAGAGGCGCTCAGATCGGACGGTCGGTCTGGCGGGCGTGTGGGCTGGGGCAGCGCTTGGTCGTCGCGGGCCTGGTCGAGTGCGCGCTCTTTCGTGCTCGCTCACCGCCGGACGCTGGTGGTTGTATTGAGGATGGTGAGAGCAACGGTGTCGCGGGTGGATTGAGCGGCGCCACAGCTTGCGCAGTCTGGCAGTCGAGCTGGCCACAGACAGCCTGCCCGCCGTGCGATCGTGGACCCGCAGCAGCGAGTAGCGACGTGGGAGGAAAGAGCGGTCTGCAGTCTGCACCTCGCGCATGAAAGGCTGGAGAGACCTGCAGTAGACCGGGGTGGCATTGGCTCGGCCGCTGCCGTAGGTTGCTTGATGAGCTGGCAGCCGCCTGTTCTCGCTGGCCATCCATCGCGGGCGCGCTGCTCGTCACCATCCTGTCGCGCAGGCGATGGCCAGACATATATACAGATGGTGTGAGGTGCGAACAACCAGATCTCGCCTTCCTCCACCACCGCCGCCGCGCACCGCTCCGCTGCTGGCCTGTGTTGCGCGCGCCGACGAGCTCTGCCTGCTCTGCCCGCCCGCACTGTCCCGCCAAGGCCCACGCAGCTGTCCCGACCAGGGTCCAAAATCGGCAAGCCGCGATCGACTGCGACTGGGAAGGTGCGGTGCAAAGCGCCCATCACGTGCAACACCGCTACTTCGCCCGCTTTTGCTTCTGCTGCTGGTCTGCTGCTGCTGTCCTCGATCGGACAAGGTCCACTCGCGCAATATCACGAAGCTTGCGCTGCTGCCGTCCAATACCACTTGCGCTGCGTCCTGCAGGGTCGCTATAACACCCACTCGTTACTTCCCACTGCTCCCTCCGTCGTTGTACCACTATTCCCTCAACCCGAGACATCTGCGGCCCCCAGTGCGCTCACTGTCAATTCCACGCGTGTGTGTACGCCGCACCAAGACATGCCGACACTCTGCCCTCTCTCTTCCTGCTTCTTCCGACCGCCGGCCCTGCAGCAGCTGTGTCTCAAAGTCGCATGCGCTGGGCGAGGCTCTGTTCCTCCACGGCGTGCTGCCGCAAGGTCATCCCGAGCATCCAATGCGTGACCTGCAAGCCCGCACGGCCGACTAGTCCCATCGAATCTACCGGTCCTCTGAAACGCATGGCCGTGTAGCTTTCGTGAGCCAAGTTCGGCGCAACACTCGAGAGAGCCTGTCTGCGGCTTAGACTCCGTTCACCGTCTTTCCTAGTCGCCGTCACCATTGCCCTTCCCGGACGGCTCGCTGCGTGCCTTGCTTCAGCTTCATCTCAGCTGACCCTTGACGTAAGAAAGTCGATCGTGTACGACACGCTCGCTCCGAGAAGGATGCTGGGAAAGCTAAATGAAGGAACATTAGGGCCCGGTGATCATCGAGGCTACGATAGCCATTTGATGCTGCGCACCGTCTCACGACGTGTGGCCTCGTGCTCGGCGCTCACTGCAGCAGGCGACAGCGAGGTCCGGCGCCTAACATTCGTGCACTCTCACCCTCTCACCACTCGGCTACGTGCAGCACAGCCCTCGTATCATCCGCACCTCCAGCGACACGAACCAGACTTTGTCGCGCGCACATGATCACCTCCAGCATCAGCACTATACGGTGCGCGCGTTCTTCGAGTCTGGAGCGTGGACCATGGTAGATCCCAATGTCACATCTGCAAAGACATCAAATCAAGGTGCGTGTAACCAGGACGCATGTGTCCTCATCCGGGACATCAACGGATCCGGCCATCAACTCCCATGCACAACACCCCACCCATATGCAGGTCATTCGAAGAATTCAACCACAATCAACTGGCATCCATGCACGACGAGTCAGCTCTTGCGCCATACAACGCACTCCACGTGACATGCACGCAGCACGATGACCGTCATACTGCTGGTGCGTGGCAACTCTGCCCTTGCCGCTTGGTTGTTTGCGTGCGCGTGGGTTGGTGTGCGCTGGCATGTCAAAGATGTGCTGCGAGCATGAGCAGAACTTCCTGTCACTGCACAGCAGATCGCGCATGCTTGGACGTGGTTCGATGGGTTGAGTCTAACTTGACTACACACCAGTATACAATAGGACATGAGCGCAACAATAGCATGCCCGAGCCGGAGATGAGAGTCTCATCGACAGCAGAACGCCCCAGTTTGGGATGCCGAGTCGAGGCTCACCGGCAGCTGATCGACCACCGGATCTAGTGGTACTTGCGCAGTGGCGAACGGGTATGGATCCGTCCTGCAATGAGGAACGAGGTCGTCTGCTGCTCGAGCAACTGTCGCTGATCCGTGGTCGTTAGCACAACGCAAGCTGGATATGCTTTCGACGCGTACCGCGAGATATCTTCAACTGCAGCTCATGCAACTGAACGAAGACCCTCATTGATCCTTCGTTGCCACTCTCAGCTCGAACCCCGGATTTGCAAGCTACGGACTGCGAGTGCTGCATTCAGCGTATGGTCATGAGACTTCGTCGGGCATTGTTACCGGGCTACAGTGAGGGAACGTAAGCCACCACGGTCTGGTCGGTGCCGGCGAGGGCGCTTCTCGGAACATTGCATCGACTTAGTAGAAACACTGCTTGGCATAGCAGTGGATGATCTTGGAATGACCTGCTACCACAGCACCTCACCTAAGTTCGCCATACTGAACAGCGAGAAACGCCAAGCCTTCCCAACCTCACCTCACCTCGACGCAATTTACCTCAATTCTCACCTCAAACCCACAGTATCATCATCTCCATCTGCTATCCCTCCAACTTCTGCACTCTCAAAATCTTATCGAAAAGAGGTGAAGTCCAGCCTCGTCCTCCATCATCCTCGTGACCCTCCACTCTCATTCAAGGCATACCCCTGCGAGAGAGCCTCCATGTTTCAGATTCCCTTAAGAGAATAGTATTATAGATCGAATATCACAATGGAAGTTGGAAGCTTCTTCCTGTATTTCTCCAGATGGAGAAGCGCAGAATTCCGTTGAACTTGGCAATGAAAGGCCCGATCTCTTCTCGACTCGCGATGACTTCCGAGCACATGGCGTTCGTCACCACGCTTGCAGGTATGTATTTCGTTCATTTCGACTCGTGCTCAGTCCCAGGCGCATGGCTCAACGGTTTTTCTATTGTTCTACTCTCTGTTCGTGAGTCGAGATGGGTCTGGAGTAGTATGCTTCTCCTCTTTTCGGACACGCTTGCTTGGGAGTACTACGTGGATGCCGTCTGACCGGGTAATCCATCTTAATCGAGACCTAATAGTGCATATCTTGATTTCCATTTTAAATTCTTTCTCGCGAAGCTTGATGCTAACAAGAGACCCATATCGCTTCTGCAAGTAGCCATCTTTTGAAGAATTGAGAGTGGCTGGTCACCGCTCTTTTTTTTTCTCGAGATTTTCAGAAGTTGAATGTGTTCTTTCGATTCAGTTTCCATTATCTCCCAGTACATCTGTTTCAACACCATACCATCTGCTCCTATTTTTTTTGATGCTCATCGACGCGACCTCGTCATTGAGGATGCGTGCTGGTGATCGAAGTATTCGTTGTGGAGATTCGACAGGCCAGATTTTCTGGAATACAAGGAATGCTTGTCTGGATATCCGGCTCTGCGAGTCATTTTCATATGGCGCAATACGCGCCGGGCCTTACTCGGTCTCTGAGTCAGTGGCATCAATGGCAGCGATGATAGATGTGGGAGTAGTCGGTTCCTTGCATCTTGAGCGCATGCATGTTGTAGGAGAGCTGCCCACATGATCTGCTGGGGAAATGAACGGCTCTGCGAGCTGTCGAAGAGGTTGCCACAAAGGTAGCTTATTTGCGACCACCATTTTGAAGGGAAGTCGTGACTTTGAGAGAAGGACGCGCTGTTGTCGCCTGCAAGAACAGTCATTAGGCCATGTCATCGGGCGTTGAGTACTAACACCCTGAGCATTTGTTCGAACCCTTTTTGGTGTAGCTCATAGCGTACCCTTCTCCTGCCACAATCGCCCTACAATCTGAGCTGTCTCCAATAATTGTTGATCCGTAAATCTCGCAGAAACCAACGACAACCCAACAGGCATACCACTCTCCCCTTTGAAGCCCGGAACATGTATCACCGGACAATGCAGCACAGTCCACATAGAATTGAAGCTCATATCGCCCGTCCACTCCAATCCAAGCGGCGCTTCATCCGGCACAGAAGGTACAATGACCACATCATATTGACTCGCGATCGAATCCCAAACAGATCGCAATCGAGCACAATTATCATACGCCTCTGACTGTTGTTTTCGCGTATATTTCTTTCGATCCTCGACGTGGCCTTGAATTGAATCCTCGAGTTTGGAGTTGTCGGTAAGGTAGGCTCCGAGGAATGACGCTTGACCTTCTTTTGCGATGATGATGTCGTGCCAATCGTTGAGGTGGGAGAAATCTTCTGGTAGCTCGAGATCTGTTATTTCGGCGCCTTCGGTGGTCAACAAGGATTTGGCTTTCTCCCATGCGCTCTGTGTTCCGGGTCCGGCGTTGGGCCATAAGGATGTTTTGCAGAAAGCGATGCGCGAAGATTTGATAGTGAACTGTCGTGGAGGAGTGTCATCTTCTATGCTGTATGCATTCAACAAGAGCTTCAGATCATCGACGGTCCGCGAGAAGAAGCCACATGTATCATTCGTCGTACTCCACTGTCCAATTCCTTCTCGCGAGACAGCTCCCCATGTCGGCTTGAACCCGTAGCACCCATTGAAGGCTGCAGGTCGGATGATACTCCCTCCTGTCTGTGTTCCCAACGCCACTGGAACCTGGAAATCAGCAACAGCAGCTCCTGAACCCGACGAGGATCCTCCTGGCGTCCTATCCTCTGCATGAGCGTTGCTCGTCAGATTCTGATGCCAGTTTCCTTGCTTCGAGGAAGCGAACTCAGTTGTAGTGGTCTTCCCGAATATCAAGGCCCCACGAGCACGTAGCACGGCGATTGCTGCCGCATCTGTTGCAATTGGTTCTGTGCTTTCGAATAGCTTCGAGTTGTACTGCGTCGGCATGTCTTTGGTCAACATGATATCTTTGATGGCAACTGGTAAGCCATGGAGAGGACCGCGCTGGCCAAGGGGTACTCGGTCCAAGACTTGTGCTTCCTTGACAACTTGTGCTTTGTCAAGATGCACCCAAGCTCGAACAGCTGCATCTCGCTCGGCAACTCTAGCCAACAATGCTGTCGCATAAGCCTCGCATGTTAGCTCACCAGATCGGATCAAGGAAACTGCTTCGGCGCCTGATATTTCATGGAGAGTACGATGCTCGATACCGGTCTGCTGGTCCGCCATCATAAATGCTGGTTTGGGCAAACGCTAGTGAGTGCTTTGGGCTTGGAGAAATGGTCGAAGACTGCTGCGGGAAAGAAAAGGTGAAAGTGGATACTATACTGGCCGACGGCGCGCGCCCTGCTCGTCAACCGTCGGCTAGTGATACTCCGAGCACTCTTTGAATCTCATGATGATAGCCTTGCCAGTCTGTGGCCTAGGTCGACCCGGCGGCATGATGTGCAGTACAAGGAGCCGACTCCGCTCAACCGAAAGCGAAGTTGAACGGCTTCTAAAGTTCATCCGCTCCCGTTCACATTGACGACACTCGTGGAACAAGGCGATGAATCCTTCTCGCGAATAGCTACGAATCCGGCCGTGGCTGCGATAGCTTGCAGGCTACAATGGTGCGCGTCCTTGAATACAGCAAGTGTTCATTGAGTGCAGGCGCCCTATAAAGAACGCTCCATGCTCCAAGGTTTGTTGATTTCTGTGTCAGTGGATCACATCACACGAAACTTTCAGCCTGAACCTACTACCACCCCTGACAGGACTACAACCATGAAAGTCATCCTCACGGGTGCAACAGGCCACATTGGTGGAGCAGTCCTTCAGCGTCTGTTGGCCGTGCCAGCAGTGACATCCATTGTCGTGCTTTCACGACGAGAACTTACCGTTGAAGACGCCAAACTCAAGACCATCATCATCAAAGACTTTCTCCATTACGACAAAGATGTTCTGGATCAACTTGCAGGAGCCGAAGCATGTATTTGGGTTCTTGGCACCCCGACTCAAGGCAAGGACGTCCACAATGATATGACGTTCGCAGCGACAAAAGCATTTGCCGAGCATGTTTTGCCGACGCTGGAGAGGGGAAAGCAATTCCGATATTTGTATACAAGCGGAGCTGCTGTTGTACGGGATCAGAATGCGAGCTTGTGGTTCCTGGATAAGACGCGCAAATTGAGGGCAAGTTGTCGCCCTTGCACCTAGAGTTCATGCTGACGATACACAGGGTGTGGTCGAAATTGGCGTCGTTGATCTCGAGAAGCAGTATGGTGAAAAATGGAAGTCGTATATTGTGCGACCCGCGGCTGTGACAACCGGCAAGCCCTTGTGGTCAGTCGTCTTCGGAGGTTGGTGGATTCCAAAAGAGGAACTTGCGGCGGCGATGGTTGACATTGCTGTGAATGGTGGAGAGAAGCAGACGCTGGAAAGTGCTGAACTACGGCAAAGAGGGCAGGCGTTGTTGAACCAGCAGTGACGGACAGCCTCGTGCAACAGCAATGGCAGGACATATCTGCCATACAGCACGTTCTGCAAGTGCTTGGCAACCGGTGGCCTTGATGCGCATCCTATCCGCCCACATCGGCGCGTCTTGCGGTTGTTGTTTGATCGGATGATAATGGAATGGGAGTGTGAACAGATGGAGACATCAATATTTGACGCAGTCGGAGTTCGGAAGCATACCACCAATGAGCACCAAAGCCGATATCGATAGCGTCAAAGCTCACACTAGCGCCGTGTCAAGCATGAAGCTCGAGCTCCTCCAGCCATCTGATATTCGGATGCTCGAGCTCCCAAGAAAAGAAGTCTTCACAACCGCCCGTACCGAACAACATACGTACGCCAGACTGGGCATCGTCCAGCCATAATCAGTACGCGTAAACACCATACGAGTCCGCTGGGCTTCGTCGCTTCCCTGCGAGCACTGCCCGCTGCCCAATGCCCAACAGAAACTCACAAGCCGCGGAAGGCCGGGATAGTCCTATATGCAAGCTTCCGTCACAAGAAGGCTGACCTTGATCGAGGTGGATGCGCATGAAACTGGTAAGAGCGGCTGACCTACCGACCTTCCTTCTTTCTTTTTCCTATCCCCAACCTGTCGTTCACCTGTTCGCCGTTCGTTGTCGCGAAAGTCTATCGCCTCGTCTGCTTCCGTGCTGGGTCGGGCTGGAGGAGGTTGCTGTCGCTGTGTTTGCTACTGTATTGCTTGCCGGGATTCGCAAACAGAATACACCAGACGGAAAAGAAAAGCCCTTCGACGCGATTTACACAAGCTTGAGCTCGAGCCCGAATCACCAGGATGATGCGCTTTAGTTGCGATGCGATGCGATCGCGCACCTGGAGTGCGATAATCTTTGCGTTGAGCGCTTCGACGATGGTACTGGCACAGAACGTGGAGAACTTCACTGGATCATTACAAATTGTCAATGGACAAGGGACATACAGTGGGACATCTGGCGGTGGTAATAGTGGAAATGCAGCCGGGTCTCCAGCAGTGCAAGCGCAATGTCCAGCGAACTACCCTGTCAGCTGTACAAACATACAACAGCCTTACTAGTAGGTCCTACCTTGTCCAGTGGGTAACTGTCAGAGGAGCGTACTAACAGGCTTGCTCTTCAGCTGCTGTCCAGCCGACAACTACTGCTCTTGGGCAAATAGCCAGGTCGCCTGCTGTCCGAATGGCAAGACGTGCTCAGGCTACGCGCAACCGACTACCACTGTGTATCAGCAGCAGCAGCCTACAACTGTAGTGGTGGCCCCGGCAGCCGTGACTACGTACTATCAGCAACCTCAGACTACAGTCGAGAACCAAGGATACGCGGGACAGTATTGTAAGACGCTGGTTGCGGTAGGGCCCGGGCTACCAACTACAGAAGCAGGAGATTGTGGCACCATATTGATTGTCGAGGCGGACGCGATACGAGCAGCTGTTGTAAATTGGATGAAGGCGATTGGCATGGTCGTTGCGTTGCAGCTGTTGGGCGGCATTGTGCTCATGAACCGATGACAGGAAGTTTGGCTTTGAGAGTTCTGAAGCTTTGCATCATACGACAGTTACGCGACCACGAAGACATACGGTTCACACCAGAAACGGCAATTTGTTTCTATTCCCTAGCCCGTTAAAGAGCTCGGACAGGCATCATGAAGCTGGAGCTTGAGCACAAGCGTGGATGTTATATTGCTCCGACCAAGTCTCCGGCCATGGGCTCTTCAAATTCAGATACATACCATCTTCTTCAACCTTCTACTTACCACAGTCTCATACTCTTTTGCCATGGCTAGTATGCTCACTTTGGCACATATATGCTTCTTGTCCCGATGTACTGCCACGCGACCATGATGATCACCTACGAAATGTGACATCATCCTCTGAATCCTTGGATTCGCATGTGCTTCACTTTCTCCTTTGCTACATGCAACATGCATTCGCTTGCAACACACCTTTGTGATCCCTAGCCCTCTCATCATGGAGCCGCTGTTGTCGCGGCTGGCTGTGAGAGCTGCTCCGCGCGCACAGGGCCTACTCATATCGAGGACGGGAGCTTGGAGAACCGCCGCGACATCAGCCACCGCATCGCAACTTCGCCTCCAACGACTGTTCGCTACAACCGATCCTTCTAGAGTCAGAGAACAGAAGAAGCCATTCGATACAGCTTCTGCTCCCGACAGTCATTATTCCCAGCCTGCCTCGAATTTATCCAACAATGTCACGCAGCAAGAGAAGGATCACTTCAAGCGCGTAGAGGAGCAGTCGAAGGAACTGCAAGCGCGAAGTCCGTGGATGCACGATGGTAGCGATGTGCCTCCGGTGGCACGGCAGCGGAGTGCTGGAGCCATGACTAAGGGAAAGCTCTTGACAACACCGAGCAGGATGCTAAAGCTGATAGTACCTCTGACAACGAGAGACACCAACAATGACCGCAAAGATGTGGAACCACTGGCATTATTGGTTCATCCTCAACAGCCGTTGAGCTACTTAGAACGACTGATCCAGAGCGAGATTCCCTTCATCGAGGGCAAAGATGGGAAGTCACGGCCACCGAACGTGACGTTTCGAGCAGAAGACAGCATGGAAGAAAGCATGGGGCCAGACGAGACACGCGAAGAGCACAAGAAGGCTAGAGAAGCGGCAGAGGAAGTTGAGCAAGAAGAGTCGATGCAAAGTGCGGACGAGACTATGGTGGACGGCAAGCGGGAGAAGACCGGTGTCATATCAGGCTCACAGAAGGACAAGCGAAGCGAGAAAGATGAACAGGCACCATCAGCAGATTCTTCGCATCCTAACTTTGTGCGCTGGAGCCCATCCACCGAGATTGGCGATTTTATTCGAGACGCGGCTAGAGGCAAGGAGTTTGCTGTCGACATCGAAGGCGCCCCGGAACCCATTTACGTCGGCGTCCCCAGCTTTCACGACCGCACATATTATCTTCGCATGCGATTACGAAAGGTCTCTAAGCGAATCTCGAGTATGGCGGATATCAAGCAGGAGTGCGATGAGCTCGCCCACCGCGGAGCGAAGAACGTCGCCCGCCTCGGCTTCACAGGCCTCGTAGGCTGGTGGGGAATAGTGTTTTACTTGACGTTCGAAACAGAACTGGGATGGGACACGATGGAGCCTGTCACATATCTGGTGGGATTGACCGGTATCATAGGAGGTTACATGTGGTTCCTCTACCACAACAGAGAAGTCAGCTATAAGAGTGCGATGAACTTCACTGTCAGCCGGCGGCAAGCGCAGCTGTACAGCGCGAAAGGTTTCGATCTGCCTAAGTGGGAGATGCTGGTGGAAGAGGGCAACCGCTTGCGCCGGGAGATCAAGATGGTCGCGGAGGAGTATGATGTAGAGTGGGATGAGACGAAGGACGAGGGAGATGAGAAAGTGAGAGAGGCCCTGAGGAAGGAAAGGAAAAAGTCGGAGAAGAAGAAAGAGCAAGATGATGAGAAGGATGGTAAGAAAGAGAAAGATGATGACGATGATTGAGCAGATGAGGGCTTGCGAGTACTAAACATCGACAGCATCGGACTTGGGGATAGAGGTTCCTGGGATTCAAAGCATAGCGAGGCTGGGACAGGTTTTGTCGGATGTAGACATTGATGATACCCTAGACTTTAACAGAATGATATTGTTAACATTTCCACCTGCTTTCCATAGCAGCGACAGCAGCGAAGCACGGGACTCAAGTTTTTATGATCAATCCGGATGGAAGTCTATAGGCCGGTGCCGCGGGATGTGGTGGGTGGAGTGTCAAGTGCGCATGCGCGCCAAGGAAACGAAGTGAAGTGAAGGGCGAAGCAAACGCTGCACATGCAAAACTTGAAGTGGAGCCCCAGGCGGCACAAAACAAGCACAACCTCGAAACCTCCGCGACAACAACTCCATCGCACTCTACCACCAACATGTCTCGCGCACGATCCAAGAAGGCGAAGCGCCTTCGCGAGTCGAGCCGCCTGACTACAATACCGCCACCAGCAAAAGTTCCTCGTCGACACAGAAAGAAACAGTGGGCTTTTGCGATGCTCGAGGGTGGCTCAAGCAATACTTTCCAGCCCAACACCACCTCCGCACCGCAGCAGGACGGAGTGACAATGACGGGCAAACCGGAGAGCGACTTAAATGTAAGTCTAATCTCTTGCTCACTCGAGCAACTCATATGGACTAACACGGCTCAGAATGCGAGTGACGACGAGCATTCCTCCATCGCAATGTCTACATACGGAGGCGACGAAGTAGCCGACGACGAGCCAGAGGAGGTGGATTACGGTGGAGTCACCTATCACATCGAAACCCACGGCAAGTCCTTGTTCAACAAAGCTCGTTATTTGTCCTACATCCGCGCGCGCTGCGGGATGAAAGCAGAGGACCTGATCGACACTAGCATCATTCCCAAGACCAGTGACACGGACGAGCCAGAGAACGAGCTGAATTGGAGCATGTTATTGCTCAAACAACTCGTCTGGCTGGTGGAGATCACGGTCGATGTCAGGAAGATCAATTCCGAGCTTACGCGGGCTGTCAACACGCGTATGGATCGGCATCGTACAAAGAAGAGCTACATTACGCATGTCATCGTCGGAGAGGTAGTAGAAATCTTCAGAGAGCGAAGCATCGCTAGGGCCAAAGAAGAAGGAGTAGAGTGGAGAGAGAGATTGGGATTGTAGACGTATAGCTGAGCAGAAGGTAGCCGCGCAAAGAGGCAGGAATCTCAGCGACCCCAAGCTCGGTACTTGTCATACTGGTACAACAGGACCTCATCATCTTCACGTTTCTTCATCTTCAAAGGCTGTCCGAACGGTCCACTGAACGTTGCGACCTCTGCTTGAATATCCTTCCAGAGGACATCACACCTAATCCGATTCTTCGGCTCAGATTTCAGGCATTCATCAATCAAAGCCACCATCTGAGGCGGCATAGCGTCTTGCACTCCAGGGCCGTACGTTGGTGGTGTACTTGTTTCTGACAAAAGTGCGAATCCGCACTGATGTCAGATGTGGAATGGTATATGTGGCTTGATTTCCAACTGGTGTCATACCAAACCGAAAAGGTTCCACATTAGCCTTGTCAAGATTGGCCAGTGCAAGCATTACCCGACCGAGTGACCAGATGTCGGAGGCTTCCGATGGCTCATGATGCCCGTACAATGAGTGATCTGATCCTTCATATGGCAAAACCTCTGGCGCCATCCACGCGGCTGTGCCTCCCCGCCGCGTGAGGTGATAGCCGGTGCTCTTTGGAACCACAAGGCCCCAGTCAGCAAGTTTCACAATCGGAAGCTCGGGCCAAACATCAGCATGTGGAGCCGCGAGCAGTATATTTGCAGGCTTGACGTCTCGATGTATCACAGGAACGATTTTCGGCGGTCGGTGGGTGTTTTCAGGAAGACGTCCTTGGTGAGCGAGGCATAAAGCTGAGGCTAATCCTTCGAAGATGCACCAGAGCAAGCGAGGTGAGATTCTCCTTGAAGCGTCGTCAGCTCAGCAGAAGGAATGACCGAGTTAGCATAGATCACGCACCAATTTACAGCAGTTCCTTCGGCGGTCTGCAATGCCTGTGCTTCTCGATGTGCCTCTATGAGATCCTGCAGGGTTCCATGTTCGGCATACTCCATGTAAATTCTGCGTCTCGTCAGTGAGTCTGCTTTGCTGCACTCTGTTTACAATGGCAGATTAAAGATTCTCGTTCCGCGAATGATGGACTGACCTGTACATTTTTCTCTCGGCGTAAGCCTTTGTTTCGTGGTATTCTACGATGTTGTCAGATCCGGGCAGAGCTTTGAGCTGCGTGACAATCTCAAATTCCAGTGGTATTCGGGAATTAATGTTGCCTGCCCAGTAGCCAGCATGGTCCCAACGATCGCCGTCGAGGTACGTGTCTTTAAGGGCTTGTCTGTTGATATAGCGTGCTTGAGCGTCTAACTGGACCCATAGAGTGGCCGTGCCATAAGCTCCAGCACCGAGCTCGCCTTTGTAACACCAGAGTCCAGGCTGGCTTTCGTCGTACCCAATTTCCTTCGCCACTCCCACGCGATCTTCCGGAATCTCTTCAGGACGATATGTCAAGTCATTGTCCACAAAAGCCCGCTGCATCTTGGCGAATTGCTGTATTAGACGTTCCTTCTCGGCGGGCTGCGCATTCCGTTTGCGCTTGTTCCATTCTGCTATGTCGAACTTGGCCTTTTCCAATTTGACGGTCTTCTTCACGAGATTGAGCGCATGGATAGCGATCGTCTCACCGTTCAGACTCGGTGGCATTATTAGCTCCTCCGGCTCGAACTCGGAGTACTTGTCAACTATCGAGCGTTCCTTCCCAATCTGCGAGACATCAGCGTTGAGGTTGCTCTCAAGCCTCGAACACAGTAAATTCCAGCCTGCAGCCCAGCGTGCTCGCGCGGGTGCCATGCATCTGCGCTCCCGATCATCATCAACGCAAGCGCGACTCTTTCCCCATAGCCAGGAGCGTTTCTCTCCTTGATTAGCTTCCGCTTCCTCGATATATCGATTCCATTCTGGTGCACGAAACAGCCACGAGGCGCCGTAGGGGGCAGCCCCTCCGTGGAGAACGTTCTCCATCATCTGCTCTTCCATCCGGCGGATCTCAACTCTCTCTCCAGGGAACCTTTCGGCATACTCGCTCCATTCAGATGCCTTGAACCAATCCTCAAAACTACAGGGCATTTCTCCTGCTTGTACAACTCCATCGATCATGTTCTGTCGTTGTTCTTCTATGCGGGTCGCCTGCTGATCGTCCTTCGCGTCACGGCTAGCCATCTGCCAACTGGCTTGCCACAAGTATGTATCGAAATCTTGTGGCTGGTGAATCCGTTCTGCCATGAAGTCTTGCAGCATACGGTCCCTGAGCGCAATCGTTCTCTGTTTGTTCGACGAGTCTCTAATGGCATCCTCCCAAGACTGCACTTCCAAAAACTCTCGCGGAGGTCTCCCGGTCTCCAGTGTTCCCTCTCCAACAAGCTTGAGCATGACAGACCTTGATTCTCGCAAGCGTGCCTCACCAATAATCATACCTCTTTCCTCTCTGTTCGCATCAATGTATTCTTCCCATTCCTTGTCGCGATAGAAAGTGGGCTTGACGACCTTCTGGTAGAAATCAAGCCATTCTCCAACGTCACGGCCGGAGTGGCTGATGGTCCATTCCGTGAAGAAATTGTACGTCTGCCCGAAGTCCATGCTTCCGATCTCTCGGAGTTTCTGAAGCAGTTCGGCCAAGGCTTGGCTCGTGTCAGTTGCTGGGTCGTTGTTTTCAGCACCAGAAGCTCCAGGGCCCGAGTCACGAATACGGTCAGCACCCGCCTGGTCATTGAGAATCATGTGGCGACCTTGTTTTTGAAGCTCTAAATGCTTTCCATTGGGTTCATGGTTGCTATCGCGCGCTAACGTGGTTTTGGGGCTACGAGCTGTGCTTACGCCCGTGGCTCCTGACTGACGGGGTTCGACGTTGTCGCCACTAGTGTGCTCAGCGTCGGAGGCCCTCTCATGCCCGATGCGAAGGCTTTCGTTGAGATCATGCTGTGCCATCTGAAGTTCCTCTTCTCTGTTGTCGTCGGAACTGTTTTGTGGTGGAGCGATGGGTGCTTTCTTTGAAGTTTTCTGCCGTCTCTTGCTCCCCGGCAGAGCTGCACCAAGCGCGCCATCACGATTTTTCCTCTTTCTCAAAGTGCGACCCCCGATCGTGACAGAAGAAAGCTGCGAGACCATAGGTGCGCTTGAGTCTCGCTTAAGCTTTGCGCAGGTAGATGTCAGACTCTTTGCCTGTATCGATCGCCCATGTTTAAGTTTTAGTTGCACGGAAAGGTCTATACGCGGCAAACAATGCGTATATTCTCTTTCACCCGATGGGTTCCAGAATCCGCTTTCCCAGCAGAGAGGCTTCGACACAGTCCCTTAGGCTTCCAAAATGCACTTTTCTTCCTACGAGGCCCGTTGCATAATGTGCATACTTTGCTGAATTCGTCATAATGTTTTCTTGCGGTTGATTCTCGTGCGTGATCGTAGACTCCCGAATCATGCACCAGCATGTATCTGTGATAATTTCCGCGCCAAACTCATCAAGCATCATCCCTATATTGTTCGAAGTGATCCTCTGGTGAACATCGCGACTCGTCGTGATCATAAGGCGTACGCTGCTGGCTTTCATTCTCATCTTGTCTTCGCTGTCATGAAGCAACTGAGCCAACGTTTCGAATTCTTCGAAAGAGAAGTGTGGATTTCCGAGAGCGATGACACTCACAGAAGGCTCAATTGCAGTGTTGAGTCTCGTGAAACACTGCCTCAGGTCTGTTATTTCGAGGCGCTGCCTGAGCATCTCCGGGCGGAGAATGCAATGCTCCGGCGTGACGCCCCTAACATGAAACATGCTCGCGGAAGAAGTCGTCGCGAAAGCTGCTCCAAACGCTTTCAGATCTGATATTCTAGGTTTGCTGTTTTCGAGGCCAAGCACGAGTGGGATACGATTGCCGCTGAGCTCTCCAACACAGTAGCCGAGTATGGACCAGAAGACATCTTTGTCAAAAGTTGTGGAATCTGGGGGAGGTGCATTAATAGCGATCGAGGGTAGGCGCCCTGCAGCTGTGTGACATCCAGCCGACGGAGCACGACCAACAAGTGCGATGCAGACATCAATGAGATCCGGATACTTCTGCGTCTTCGCGCCCAAAACGCTATTCGCGAACACTACTGCGTTCGACTCCGCCCAGGCGACTTGCTCGCCGGACGAGGGAGCGCTATCAAGCAGATAAGGGGCACAAGTGAAAGTGGGTCTTGCGCCCATCGTAACATAAGCATTTGCCAGTTTGTTGGCATTCGCTGCGAACTCCTCATCGATGCTGTGACTTTGCCACCGCTGCTGATCGATGCTGATTGCGTTCATAGTCGTAGGCACGGTGAACTTCGCATCGCCAAGAGCAAGGAGTCGCTCTGCAAACATTAAAATCGCAGGGCCTGTGTACAGCACGGAGTCCAAGTGTGCCTGAGTAACGTCGATCAGCTCGGTTGCTCCCTGAACCTTTGCAAAAGTGATGATGATTTTCATTGCTCTAGCAGCAGCACTCCCTCGATGCCCGTCAAGTATAGCAAGGTCGCTCGCATTCAAGTTGATACCAGTCGAATCGAATTGGCCATTTTCGGGGAGACCGTTCGATGGACCGAATTCCATCGGCGCAGCTTCGTAATTGCGCCGCGTGGTGATGATCCCGTTCCGGATGCTCACGAATTTTCCTTCTTTCCCTTCCAATCTGTCAAATTTCTTCTTCTCATCTGTGATCACAACCGGCAGCTCGTGCCCAAATAGTTCTCGGGCAACAATCACTCCTGCCGTGACTATTTCCTCCCTCTCTTTGAAGATCAAAGCCTTAGGGGCGGTCGCATTCAATAGCATCTCCAGTATCACAGTGCTTCCCGTGCAAGAACCCCTGCTCCCAGGTATCGCCAGGATTGTGCCCTTTAGGTTGATACCACAGAGGTCATGATGTGCGTCAACGACTTTGCCAGTAGAAGGGTCGGTGCCGCCCCAGAAGCTCAGAGGGACTGGAGAGAACTGTAGAACGCCAGTATCGCTACTGGGCTCCTCTTCTGAAAGCAAAGAATGGCAGCGGATTTCCATATTGGAGGCGAACTGGTGGAGATGGCATTCATTGGGTGTGGGCCGGAAGGTGCTAGGGATACTTGTGCTTTGCTTGCTCGTGCCGACTCAATGATTCAATTTGTTCGTACTATGCAGATTGATCGTGTCGAAGTGTTTGTTCGATGAAGCAAGTTAGGCCGGCAGTGAAGACCGTCAATCGTCGGGGCTCGGCCCGGTCGGCCTGCGCCCTACGCTTCGCTGCTGTCGCTGCTATGGCAAGCACCACCTCACGCATCACAGACCCGTGAAAGGCCATCCGGATCGACAAGAGAAGCGGGAGCCCAGGGTACATGCAAGCGAGGCCCAGAACCGAACGAGCCATGCTGTTCCACGCGCCTTCGGATCATCATCACGTCCACCACCAAAGCGATACTGACCACGAGGTGGCACTAGGAAAGGTCGCGTCAATCGAATCCCGTTTGAAGCGGCATGATACTTCCTCTTGCTTTCGAGCATCCTCGCGAATCAAAGCTGCATATTTGCCTCTCCCGTTGTCTCGCTCTGGAAGCTCCTAGGCGGCCGAATGTTCGTTCCCTTGGAACTCAACCGCTACACCGGAACCACTTCTCCCTTTCCAGTATCCTCGCTTTTCTACCTCTAGTCCCGGCCTCCTCTGAAAGGACAATCGCTCCTGCTCACAGATATAGTCGGGTTCCAAATCGCTGGATCCAAGTCTTCGCGGGGGCAAGTGATACTTCGGGCGTAGGAAACTCAGGCGATCGCGAAGGGCGTTCGTTGCTGTGGTGCCAGTAATCACTTGTGAAATGCGTGCTTGTTTCCATGAGAACACCCCAGAATTTGGATCAGTATTCGCCTCGGCCTGCGCATTGATCCTGCTTTTGGCGGGATGATGATCTGAGCCGCATTTTTCGTAGTTGTGCACTTGTGCTTCGGAGCGACTGGTCCGGTAGGACAACCCACAGGTTGCACAGCGAATGTATTCAGCACGTCCTCGACCGCTCTCAACTTCCCCGGAGCTCTTTGCGCCCAGATCAGTCGAATAGCCTGCCTTTGCGAGCAATGAGAACTCCTTGCACCTCCAAATCATGCCAATGTGTCAACCTCCGATGTCATGCAACCTGTTCTTCGCCTGCTGTTCCATCAATCAGACCCCCGGATCAGCACGCATCTTTTTGAAAACGACCGGCACGAAAACTTGCGACTCCGGAAGGAACTTCCACTGCGGATTGGGCACCTATCTGAGGATCCGACTGGCTTTTGACCGCCTAGCCGTAAGACGGTGACGAGAAAGTTGCGAATGCCTGTGCGAAAGGCCTGAGAAAACCAAAGAATCTTTACCATTTCGATCTCTCACGATATTGATCCCAAAATTTAAAGCAAATATAGCAAAGCAACTCGCAGCCGAACGAATGATATAACATCGACTGTGGGTATCAAGAACTTTATGCAAATGCAAAATCCGCGCCCGGAAGGAAATTGCCTCACCTCTTTCCGCAGCGCACCACCATACACTTCCCTCTTGCCCACTGCATCACCTCAATGGAGGCACAGCTTTGCAAATTCACTACACGGCACACCTACGCCGAACTCTCTCTGCTCGTCTTCAGATAAGAATGCTATGCCAAACTTTTCTTCCCTTTTCTAAAGATCAATTAGACTCTGACCCTGCTGTTGCTGCTGCTGGCCAGGTCTGGGTCCAAACGGATTGCCTCCACCAAAGCCAGCTCCGGGGCCGCCGAATTGCGCCGCGGGACCAGTTTGTGCAGGATATTGTGTCGGAGGCTGGCTGAAGAAGGGGTTGTTGCCGGTCTTCGCGGCTTCCAATCTGCCCATGGAGCCAGCGCCAGCAGAATTGACATATGTTCCAGGAGCTGTGTGTTGGGCAGGAATACGGAGATCTCCAGTGTTTCCAAAGGTATCCTGTCCTTCGCCACTCGACAGCAGTTCGTTGAGCTTTGCCTGATAAGGATCGACCGGCCTTTGCGTTTGCTGAGGCTGAATTGGTGATGGGGTTGGTTGTGGGGCCGAGAAGTTCTGGATTGGGTTCGGCCTCGTCTGGAATTGCTGGGTTGTCTGTTGCTCTCGGAGCGTGTCGAGTGTGGGTTGTTTGAATGGGGAGGCGGTCTGTCGTTGGGAGTGCGATGCAAAGGGGTTGTTTGATCCGGTTGGCTGTGGTGCGATGCCCGATTGCGTCTGGCTGTTGTTAGTCGCCCATGGGTTGTTCGAGCCAGCTTGAGTAGTGGGCTGCTCCTGGATTGGCTGTTGCTGTTGCCCGAATGCACCTCCGTTCATCTGATTTGCCCAAGGGTTGAAGGTATTTTGTGGCTGCAAAAACTGCTGAGCCGGCTGCTGCATTTGTTCCCAGCCCGTTTGTTGGGGCTGTTGGTAACCATATCCGTTCTGGAATGCGGTCTGCTGTTGTTGCAAGCCGGTAGGTTGACTGTAGGCGTTGTTCAAGTATCCAGTTGCCTGGGGTTGCTGCTGCTGCAAAGGATTGCCGAACCAGTCTACAGCGGCTTGTTGCTGATAGCCTTGGTTGAAGCCTGTTGGCTGAGGAGCCTGATCCGGAGTGTTGTCAAAGAGCAAGTCCTCCTGCTGCTGGTCCTCTAATTGCCGCTTGCGAAGCTCTTCCTCTTCTTTGCTCAACTTTATGGCCTTCGCCAGGTCATCATCTGTGTCAAAGCCACTGCGCTGCGCTCTCCTCGCAGCATCCTCCTCTGCTTCATTCTTGGAAGCTTCAATGGCCAGTCTGTATTCGAGATCATCGTCGTCGTTCTGTGGTCGCCTTCGCTGCTGCTCTCGCTGCTTAGGCGTTGGGTCGCCCCCGAGACCAAATTCCTCAAGTCCGGTAACGCGCGATTTCCACGATCCCCTGTTCGCTCGTTCAGAACGCAGTCGCTCTTCGTCCAGGATCAAAGATGTCAGCTCCTTGGCAGAATGTCGGACTGAGTACTAGTCAGCATTTCCTGCGTGTCTTGCGCCTCTTCAAGACATACTGCTTGCTCCAACATCCCTTCCGTCTTCATCAATGTGAATGAATTCACGCAAGGTCTTGATGATGTAGATGTTCTTCCTAGCCCATGTAACCACCAATTCCGAGCCTTCATGTAGACAATAGTCCAGGACTTTCAGACTCTTGAGCACGTGCCGCCAGTTCTTGCCCTTGTCATTCAACCGCTTGTCCAGCATGTCCATGACCTCGTAGAAATCGGTCGAGCTGCGACCTCATAGTTAGCAAGAGTTACCGTGTTGCCCAGCAAAGACACGCAGGACGTGACAACGGCGCATGGGCTTCGATCAGGAAATTCCGCACCTGTTGTAAGTGATTCGGGCGACATCCGCCATATCTGCGCCCGTGGGCCCCCATGGATCATTGCTCGTTGCTGGGTCGCGCGGTCAGCAGCCGTTCTGTAGTGATACCTTTCTGATCACTGTCACCCACCATTCCGGACCTTCACTTGCACGGAAGAGTAGCCCTTGGTGACATTCTTCACGCTTCGTAGAACGGAGGACATCTCGGCGGATTAGGCTGCAACCAATGTTGCGCTGGAGGGCAGTTGCTGTCGCCTTGTTTGCTGAGATCACTGCAAGCCTGCAGATTTGGTCCAGAAGTGTCGAATCGCCGGACGTCGCTGGTGGTGGAGTTGAAGAAGTGTTTGTTGGAGCTCTGCGGAAGATCACTGACTGGCCTTCCACAATGCGCGGCAGATGATGTCAGCTGGGAGCGACGAATGAGGCTCCCGTGGCAGTCGGCTTCGCTAGGAACTGAGCGGCGCGGTGGCAGGATACACAGCCGCGGTCTGGTGAGAAGATGACTGAAGTGAATTGCGCAGCAGCAAGTGGCGAAATGAAGCTGCCTGGACCAATTGCTCTCTGCAATGCTTGGACGGGGACGTTGCTTGCGCGTTTTCCTCGACCCTCCAAGAAAGCTGGCGCAGCTTCCGAATCGGCTGCCAGCCCAGAAAGCGGCTAAACCCCCGGCCCGCGCGGGACTCTTGGCGCTGCCCACCAGAACTTCAATTCTGTTTGCGCGCAGCACTGTCTTCTGCTCTGCAAGCTCGTCGAAGCCAGAACAATACCGCCCATCACCCTCCCTTCCTCCGAGCAGCACACCGTCAATATGGTAAGCATCGCACGAATCGGCTAGCCATTTGCCTCTGCTCGCTGATGGACATCTGCGCGATCTCTTTCGCACTTTGCGATTCGGCGGGCATGCAAATGGCAATGATCCCAAATTTTGCATCCACCATCGTCTCTGCGGAGCGATGCGTATGACTATGGCTTGAGCTGCGTCGGGCAACCGCGCAGTCTCTCTAGAGAAGGCAACAGTCGCTGATTGTTCTTCTCAATGACAGCCTCCAAAAGCTGGTGGAAAGAAGGCCGCTCCGGCTCCTTTCCCTGCCTCCAAGGCCGGTGTTAGCAAGAAGCAGGCCAAGGTACGTTTCGCACTTCCCTCCCGTGTCCGCTAACAGACTACTCACTGCTTCTGCAGAACCCTCTCATCGAGCGCCGCCCACGCAACTATGGCATTGGCCAGGACATCCAGCCACGCCGCAACCTCTCCCGCATGGTGAAGTGGCCAGAATACGTCCGCCTGCAGCGCCAGCGCAAGATTTTGAACATGCGTCTCAAGGTCCCACCGGCTATCGCCCAGTTCAGCAACACCCTCGACCGCAACACCGCCGCCCAGGCTTTCAAGTTCCTCAACAAGTACCGACCAGAGACCAAGGCCGAGAAGAAGGAGCGTCTGCACAAGGAGGCTACCGCCGTCGCTGAGGGCAAGAAGAAGGAGGATGTCAGCAAGAAGCCATACGCCGTCAAGTACGGTCTCAACCACGTTGTGGCTCTGATCGAGGCCAAGAAGACTGCTCTCGTCCTCATCCCTAACGATGTCGACCCAATCGAGCTCGTTGTCTTCCTTCCAGCTCTCTGCAGGAAGATGGGTGTCCCATACGCCATTGTCAAGGGCAAGGCCCGTCTCGGAACTGTCGTCCACAAGAAGGTGTGTAGACAACCCGGAATGCGCTATTACGCACACGCTAACGTCTGCTCTAGACCGCTGCCGCCCTCGCCATCACTGAGGTCCGTGCTGAGGACAAGAACGAGCTCTCCAAGCTCGTTCAGGCCGTCAAGGAGGGCTACCTCGAGAAGAACGAGGAGGCCAAGCGCCACTGGGGCGGTGGTATCATGGGTGCCAAGTCTCAGGCTGCTACCCGCAAGGCCAAGCAACGGGCCGACCGTGAGATCAAGATCTAAATGTCCGGATCTTCTCTCTTGTGTAGCATACGAAAGCACGGCGTTCAAAATAGCACGACAAGGGCTGTCTGCTGGGAGGGTGTTAGCTTATGGGAATGATACCACGCTGAATGAAAAAACGGCACTCAATACTGTGGCTGCTCTCCCGCAGCAGGACGTTCATCATGATCTCTTGTCTGTTCGTTTCTCTTCTACCATTAATCTGTCGGTGCACTCGTTGTCGTTCTGTCAGACGATTCTTACATTGCAGTTGTTTTTCCCAGGTTCGCGAGCAGAGCCCCATCCCTTGGGCGCGAAAGGCACGCTTTCGAGCCCGAGATTACTGACGGTAGTCAGTCACAGTCAGTCTCTCGGTCGACCACCTGGCCAAGATTCAAGCCAAGGAGAACAGAAGCCAAATGCGCTTCCAGTAGCCATCGCAAGTCCATGAACGGGAGAAGGCGTTTACGTCTCAGTTGAGCGTTCAGAGCCACCTTATGGCCAACACGCAAGCTAAGCAGCAGAGAATCCTCAAGGGAGAGACTTGGTAATCTAGCGATTGATCTGGCTCTTACTCTGGTGTCACCATCGCGGCAGTCTATCAACAAGTCACTGGTGAAGCACAACTGACTACTCCAAAGAAGCTCCCTCCACCACCGTAACTTCCTTCAAAGTAAAATACCGATTCCACACTTCTTCCTTCCTGAAACTCTCTACTTCAGGCTTCACCAACCCGATATGCACATAACAACCCTTGCCCTCCGGCGGCAACTTCGGACCCACGAAATGCGCGCGTTGGAATTGTGCAGCAAAGGCCCCCAAATCCGTCGTCGTGAAATGCTTGGCTTCGTGGCCGAGATACTCGCCCCAGTCGACCAGAGGACCACTATCGCTGTCGTTGTTCAGGAGAAGTTCAGAGTGGTAGAAGCTGGTCAACGCGACAATCTCAGGTTCGCCAGCGACCATGATGGGCCACCAGGAGAGAGAGAAAGGATGTCTCTTGCGGAGAGTGATGACGCCGTGGACGTGAGCGGGCGTGATAGCGGACATCGCAGCGCGGATGCGGGAGGCGAGAAGAGGGAGGCTGTCGGGTTGTGTGATCTCGCGGACGGTTGCGCGGGCAATGATGAAGTAGGTGAGGTTGCCGATCCAGGTTGAGGGGAGGTTGAGATACTTTCTTGCGTTGTGCGGAATGGTGAAGGAGCAGAGTTTGTCGAGGTCGGTGAGTTCCCCTGTCGAGACGCGAGAGATGATGAGGTTTCGCCAAAGGGCTGCAGAGATGGCATCGTGCGTGGAGACGGGCGATATACTGCTGGCATATTCTTTGATCGCTTGCGCATTCTCCGCTGAGATGTGGTAGTAATGTGGTTGAAACTGTGGTGGAGGCGGTGGCTCGGCACCATTGACTTCAGGAGGAGCTTCATCGTGGGATACTCCCGGCGTGAACAAGTCTTCGCCAATCGAGTATGCCCCATGATGACTGATGTTGGTCAACCCTTCTGGTACATCGAACACCGCACGGCTGGTATCAAGCACATGTGGCGGAAGGTCACCCTGCGTCTCAGTCGCCTTCTTGCAATTCTCGGCCAGAGCTCGCATGATCGCATTCATGCCATTACCATCGGTGAGGTGGTGATATATACACGAGCTCAAGAGAACACCCCCTTCGATGAAACTTAGCTGAAATTTCGATACAGCAGCAGGTTCGGGCATTATAGGTCCTTCGATTGGCATAATCTCCGAGTCTCTGAACTCTGATAGCGGGAATCCAGAGCGCTCCAGTTGTCTGAGACTTGGCATAGTTGCAGTCAGGTCTTTAACGACCAGCTCGATACCTTTACCAGGTGCCAGTTCTCTCCACTGAAGAGATCGTCAGTACTATTTCGATCTGAGATCTGGAAATTAACGCCTGCAAATCTACTCACAGGCTTGGTAGCATCGTGTAGAGCAGCATTTTGCACGACTATCGATGTCGCTCCTAGCTCTGGCGTTCCCTGCACAAGTGCTTTTAGAGCACGCTGGAATATGTCAACGACCTTATCCTGGCTCGAGCTCTGAGGAAGTTCGAAGCACAAGACACGCCGAGAATACAACCCAGGAAGCCAGATATCGTTAGGAACCAACTTGAGTGATGGCTTCGGCCCCGTGAGAAATATGCTTCTGGTCATAATGGGCGATTCCCTGTAGCAGACTCGAAGACAACAAAGATGCAAATGAGGCGTCGTTGTCTTCTAGGTTCCTGGAGCGTAAAATTATGCGACTGATGGAAAAGCAACACTTGGCAATTCGTCGTCTCGATCATACGGCGATATGGTACGATATATGTAGTCGCGCAGGATTCAGCCCCGGGCAGTTGCTTACATGCCGAATCCTTCGAGGCCTATTAGGTTTTACAGACATGAAGAACAAGCTAGGGCTTGCGACGATCAATGACCTTCCTATTGGGGACCTCATGCGGCTGAAGCACTTGTCGAGAAGCTGAAGTGGGCAGCAACAATTATATGCCCTGCTGTTCTCCCCTCAGTCGCAGCCTGAGAAGTGAGGAAGTCTGCGATTCAACCTTCAGCTCTGTGCAACAGTAGCTGCCACTTGTGCCGATCGTTCCGCCCTTGCAGCATCGTCTCGGACGGGGTGTGCGTCAGCCATCAGACTGCGTTATGGCAGAATGAGCACTTGAAGATGTTTGTCAGTGAGGTCGAAAAGGAGCGGCCTCGTGCTTCAGGTGCTGTCTTCTGTCAGTGCGATAGGCAGCTGTGGGGTGAGCTTATTCTTATGGTGTGGCAGCTTGAGCTCCTGATAAGCTCACATCGACTGGCATTTATTGGCACGCCCTTTGCAACTGGGCGCCAGGCCAAGATATAGTCTAGGGTACGCCACAGATAGGCACACGACGTACAGAATTGCCATTTGTGGAGAGCAAGTCCAATCGCGCTTCCCCTCCCCACGAAGCTGCTACCTTGGCGCCTGAGACGACCATGTTAGATAGGCAAGACCTCTCGCACGACCACACCTACGTAAGTTCAAGCTGAACTACATTCAATACACCTGAGCTATCATGCTCTCTTTCGCCATCTGGGCCTTGCTGGCTGTGCTGGCGGGGTATGTGCTCTACTTCGCGATTAATGTTCAAGCAAGGCAGAAGCTTGCCGACAGATTAGGCCTTCAGCGAAGGCGCTGTTCTGTTGCAACAACACCACCGCGAGATTTGCCTCCGAAACGAATCGCGGAGGTTGATGCGAGCGCATTATACGTGCATGCGTTTCCGCCTCATCGCCGAAACGCTTTCGCAGAGCTCCCATCGATAGCAGACGGTCAGCTCTCCAGATCTCCGCACGAACTCAGCCAACTTCCAGCGAACCACGAGAGATTGCTGTCAGACAAGGTGTCGCCGGATCCGTTCCTACATGCACTTCACGCCACACCCACGGGCTTCACCCTGGCTGAGATTGAACAGCTTGGCCGGTTTCCAGATTATGCCACTCTCAGCGGAGTTCCGTTGCCCAAAGCCTGTCATGAGTTTGACATTGGTTCCGCACTATCGAGGCCGTACCGTCCCTTTAGATGGGCCTACCACCAGACGATGTCTATCACAAAGATGGAGCCGGACTGGTGGCTCGAGCTGAACCAGGAATACGCAGACACGATCAGGTGGCGAGTGCAGACTTTCGAGCAGCAACGTGATACCGTGTTGCAGACTCTTCCGGGATCCGAAGTGGCAACAAGAGAATTGATGGAAATGTGCTTGCAGTTCCTGTGCGCACGATATCCGCACTACTTCCGTCTTGACCTGGAGAGAATGATGTTCCATAACGACATTTTGAAGACTCAGACTGATTTGGCCTCTACGCCGCCGATGCTTGTACTGCTCCACAACGTTCCAGAAGACTTCGCCATCATGCTGAGGGATCCTGAGACTGGTTTGTACACCTTTCGAAGTGGCATGATCATGTCGAGCTTGGGATGGTCTCTGGGTACCAAAATTGGTCTGAAGCTGAGCGACATTCACAAACCCGTTCCGGACTACAAGGAGAAGATGGAGTTCTCAATGGACAGGTATTTCTCCAAAAAGCCAACTGACAAGCCGATCCAGCGCGGTTCCTGGGGTCTGGAAGTTGACAGGCCGCTGTTCATGCCACCTGGCGATCCGCATAGCATTGTCCGCGAGGCCCAGAATCCTGATCACTCCATTGATCGCATGCACCTGAGAGTAGACTGGCAGACACTGAGGCGGCTGCCTCTTTCGGGGGCCATCGTATTCAATTTCAAGGGTCTCTTTACGCCTGTGACGGAAATTCGAGACGAGCCATATATCCCCCCGCTGGTGCTGAAGGTCCTAAAGGAAGGGAAGCAGAGTATCATGGAGTACAAAGATACTTGGCATACCGAGCATGTCGTAATTCCATATCTGGAGCAATGCGAGAGGGAGCAACTCGAGAAAGGTCTGATTGAGGCAGATTGGAAGCCCGAGACGCTGAGCGAGTCGCCTTTCTTTCCTGGCTGGGAGGAGAAGTGGCATAGACAGCAAGGATTCTGACCAGGTTGCGCGGGTAAACGCGTGGTGGCCGGGTTGTCGATTTCTCATCAATGCTGATGGTCAGCATCTTTATCAACCTCACCTGTGATGGTTGCGCGTATATCATGTTTCTGTGCAACAACTTGCCTCAACTCAATAGCTTTCTTGTGCATGAATTGTACAGAAACCGTCAGGTTGGCATGTCGACGCGTGCTGCCGGTCGGAAGCACTTCGGCTCCACACAACTCCGCTTTTGGGTGCCGTCCCAGAGCTGCAGCTCCTCTTTCCCACTCGCGCCTCGCGCTTCGACATCCACCAAACGACTCGAGTGGCACTGCAAGTCATCCGAGGGTAAAGCAAATGGCGGTACGCGACGTGTACCG
Organism: Cercospora cf. flagellaris; assembly: GCA_005356885.1. Taxonomy (NCBI): domain Eukaryota; kingdom Fungi; phylum Ascomycota; class Dothideomycetes; order Mycosphaerellales; family Mycosphaerellaceae; genus Cercospora; species Cercospora cf. flagellaris. Next base: position 2,115,725 of record RJLU01000005.1, on the reverse strand, counting down.
CAGGGCAAGTATTCCGTAGATCCACTAGAGCACCTTTCCTCTGTGATCTACATCCATCCTAGTTCATCTTCCTCTCGACTTCATACTTTCCGTATTTCTATTCTCCTTGAGTATCAGCAGAACTACTCATACGACAGCTCACAATGGCAGGGGACAAGCCGTGGCCAGAAGTGCCAATTGGCAACCAGAATGTAAGCCCAAGCAATGCAGTCCTCTACAGACGTCTCTTCGACTACAGACATGGACTGTCGTGGACAGCTGGACAACAGATTTAATGGGCTCTACCAATCTCCTTGGGGATATGCTAACACTGTATCGAATACTCGCAGCATGCGAACGCCGCAGTTGTCATCATTGGTGGAGGCATCTCCGGCATGTGTGTCGCCATCGACTTGATCAAGCGAAACAACTGCCGGAACTTCATTCTGGTCGAAAAGAGTGCGGGAATTGGTGGAACATGGTATGCTGCGGCAGCGTCTTTGACAACTCGCACGCACACTGACCTTGCGAAGGCTCGACAACAAATATCCAGGATGCTGCTGCGACGTCTGGTCCACCCTATATTCATACAGCTTCGCAAAGAACCCTGACTGGACACGCGAGTATCCTGGTCAAGAGGAGATCTTGCAATACCTTATGAAGGTCGCTCAAGAGTTCCAGCTTTACCCACACTTCCGATTCAACACGAGCGTCGAAGGCGCGAAATGGGATGACGAACAGAAGAAATGGATTGTGAGCGTCAAGACGGCGCCAGGTTCGAAAGAGGCAGAATTTAACCCAGCATATGATATCAAGGCGGACTTCGTGGTATCTGGTGTCGGACAGTTAAATCAGCCCAAGTGGCCTGAGATTTCTGGTATCGACGAGTGGGATGGAAAGAAGATGCACTCTGCTCGATGGGACTGGTCTTACGACCTCGAGGGCAAGAAGATCGCCATGATTGGCAATGGCTGTACCAGCGTCCAGATCTTGCCCGAGATTGCCAAAGTGGCGAAGCACGTCACTGTCTTCCAGAGAACACCAAACTGGGTCGTGCCTCGCCTCGATGCCCCAGTGTCGCCTGTGATGCGATCGGTCTTACGATATGTACCCGGCGCGATGTCACGGAAGAGAGCAGCCCAGATGGATTTCCGTGAGAGCACACACGGTTTCATCTCACAAAAGGACGAAGCGCTCGGCCAGGCGTTCACGGATGCGCACAAGCAGATGCTGGAGTCACAGCTGGCTAATCGTCCAGAGCTGTGGGACAAGCTCACACCGAAGTACAAGCTTGGATGCAAGCGAATCATCATCTCAGACGACTACTTCCCAGCCATCGCACGAGACAACGTCAGCCTGGAAACCCGCTCAATCGACAGCATTCAAGGCAGCCAAGTCAAAGTCAAGAACGAAAACGGCGAAGTCGTCGACAGCCTCGAAGGCGGCTACGACCTCCTCGTCTGTGCCACGGGTTTCAAAACCACTCAATTCCTCCACCCCATTGAATTCACCGGCCTCAACGGCCGCACCCTATCCGACGTCTGGAAAGACGGCGCTCAAGCCCTCTACGGCATGACAGTCGAAGACATACCCAACTTCGGAATGCTCTACGGCCCCAACACAAACTTGGGACACAACTCCATCATCCTCATGATCGAAGCCCAAAGCCGCTACATCAATGGCTTAATCAAACCCGTCCTGGAAGCTCGTAAGAACGGTAAAGCTTTGGCTTTGACCCCAAAGAAACAGGCTCTGAAAGAATTCAATGAGACTATCCAGCAGGAATTGCAGAATTCTGCTTTCAACGATCCGAATTGTAACTCGTGGTATAAGAATGAAAAGGGGCTGATTACGAATAATTGGAGTAGGACTGTTGTGGAGTATCAGCAGATGGTGGAAGACGTTAATTATGAACGCGATTTTGAGGCTCATGGGAGCGGGAAAGAGTTTGTGCAGAGAAAGAAGAAATTGCATGTTGGGAGGGTGAAGGAGGAGACTGTGGTTTCGGATAGGACCTTGTTGGTCATGGGTGCTGTGAGCTCGGCTGCGCTTGTGGGTGGATGGGTGCTGAGGAATTCGAAGTATTTGCAGGGTTTGAGGGCGAGGTAGATGGGGTGGTTGAGTGAAGGTCATGGGGTTGGTTTGTCATGATAGTATGAGTTTATGTTTTTAAAGCTGGGAGTCCCTTCGATGACAGAGCTATCAAATGGACTAAATGCAACACTTGGCTCGTGTCAATAGGACGCATGATCACGCGCCTCTCCAAAGTGCGGAATAGGCTATCCCGATGCGACCTTTGATTCTTCTTTGCCTCGCATCCCTCGGCAGCCGTCGGTTATCATGAACTCGGGACTCAAAGAACTGTGTGTCATTCCAGCGCATACAATGCAAGATCTGTGACTGTTGTGCAATGGTTCTTCCTGTGACTGTAGCATTTCTCGATCAGAAGCCACCTTTCTGGAATTGCAATCTTGTCTTCTCTACCACGTCCATTGGCAGCACGAAGACGGGATGCACAGGCAAGACCAAGTCTTCCTTGTCAATCGCCCATGTATTCATCTCTTCGTTCGATGGCCCTTCAGCTAACCACTGGAAAGCAGCAGCTAGTCTCCCACTCTCATCAACGGTCTCGCCTTTTACATCGTATTGGAAGTGGTTCATCGCCGCACTGAGACCAGCTAGCGAGTAGCACGTATGGTAGGCATCAGGTCTAGTGGAAGGTTTGTCTCTCATGCCACCACGCTTACCAGGTTGCTGACCGCAACAGAGCAAGTATCTGATCTGACCAGCTCGACTCCAGAGGTCGATCTGCTTGCCTGTGTGGTTTGGTCCTGCGATTGCTGCTTGTATTAGCGACCAGCAGCTACCGACCCAGTGGCTGTAGCATGCGTCGACGAGCTTGTTGGTTCGCCCAGCAAAACCTCCTTCGGGCGAAGCTTGAATGCCCGCGAGCCAGGACAGTAGGGAGTCAATGTTGAGGTACTTGGGAATGCTTTTGTGTGGAGCATCGATAATGCTCAGGCATGCCAAGGCACAGAATGCATAAGCTCCGTGAGCTTCATTGGTTGGTGCGCCAGCAATGCCACCCTCGTAGGTCTGACATCGTCCCACCCATTCTCCGAGACCATCAAGGAAGGAAGTCAGACCTGCTTTGCGAGCGGGTGCATCTGGTGGCAATTCAAGGGGCAAGTTGAGGAGCGTGATGGCCGTCATTGCGCAGTATGCTCCACGGATGTCTTCTTCTGCGTCGAGCGCCATTCGGAAACCACCATCTGCTTGCTTCACCTGGCCGAGAAAGTGCCACATTGCTTTGCGATCAACGACTTCCAGACCACCTACGGCGGAGAGCGCGAGTAGGGTCGCGTAGGTTGCCGCGCAGTGACTGAGTTGCCCGTGTCCTCCGCCAAAGCCTCCTGATCGATTCTGCAGAGGTGTGACCGTCTCCATCAAACGCTGCTTGTACTTTGTCACGTCGTTGCCCATGAAAGTAAGCCCAGCCATTACCCAGTAGAAGACCCAGGGCCGCGATGCGTCCATGGCAACGTATGGAGCCGGAAGGCCAGTTAGCCAGTCTTTGAGAAAATATGCATGCTTGTTTCGATTCAGATGAGGGATGCCGTGACTGTTGAGCGGTAAGCCCAATGACTCGTCGCCCGTCAAAAGCGATAGACATTCTGCTTCTGTCTTTGCTTGCGCCTCCGAAGTGGTTGTCTGTAGATCGTCTGGAATTAAGTTGAAGATCTCGCGATGCAGCAGCCAGGGTGGTAAGTTGAGTGGCTTCGACGGTTTCAGAAATGGTTTGCCAGGGAAAGGCACACCATCGATGCCATCGGACTCGACGTCTTCGTAGTCAGAGTCATCGTCGTCGGATGGCAATTCTTCGACTCTTGTATCCTTGATTGCTTCGTCCAATGTATCCTCCGCGTCTGTCTCTCGAAGCTCGACCATGCTTTCGGTTCTGGTTTGTCAAGTTGTTGTCATCTACTGGCACGAAGCTGACAACTTTTTTGTAGTCGTCGAACAAAGATCGCTTGGAGTTTGGCGATTGCTTAGTATTGTTTGTCTGGCATGTCGAACATACCCGTTTCTGGGCGCGGGAGGGACAGGCGTACGAATAATCCCAAAGGCTTGAGATTCGCTTTATCTTACCAACAATCTTGTCAAGCTATTCCGCTCGTCGTGAGCAGAAGTCATGTAGGCCAAGAGTGTTGTGCAGTGGATGTGACTTTGGCTTTGGTGGAAGCTCGCCTAAGTAATGTCCCACGACTTTCAGCAGCCATAGTGGCTGGGATCTGCCTTAGTCGTCATCGCGTCTTCCACGAAATGAAGCTCAACACAACCACATCAACGACGGTCTCCGCCGACGTCTTACTGTCCCACATCCTCGACATGTGATAGCCACGCCGAGCAGCCCTCGAGCTGCACATACCACACCGTCGAGCAACATGGCGCGCAACACAGAGGCTCCGCGGCGCATTCTGCCCTTCCGCATCCCCATCTTCCGAGTCTTCTACAGCTTGACATATACCACGCTGTACTTCCTGACGCTCGTATTCCTGGCCATTAGTCCCGTCACAATGATCTACTCGGCCATTACACAGTCGGCAGTCCAATACACCTTCATGATCGGCGGCGTCTACGTTCTAACGGCCATCATTGCCATAGTCCTCTACAGCGGTCGACTTTACACGAACCGAAGAGTTCTATCTGATATCGGCAAGCCGTACATTCCGGTCGAGGATGGCGAAGTGAGCCGGCTGGTGCGAAAGATGATTGTGAAGCAGCTGGACAGGAGCGCGACTGTGGCTTGGGAGAGCCGACCGAGGGACTTGTACGGCGAGATTCTGCTTGCTGGGCAGCAGGGCATTCTCCCCAATGATTCGGACAGCATAAATGTCAATGAATACACCGTGGGCTCAATCATACAGGTTGATCCTGCTAATCCACCCTGGGGCGACATACAGCACCCGGGATGGTCGTCTCCAAGTCATCGCCCTGGCAACAAGAATCCGGACGTACGCTTTGCAGAGGTCGTTGCAGAGCTGCCGAATCTCATCGAGGCCCGAGCCGTTTCACTTGCTCCTCCAGATCCCATAATGACGCCAGTTCAAGACCAGCCACGAGTTGCAGATCCCGCGGTCGTTGATCTGCTGACCAGACCAAAGAACATGCCATTGCGCGACTATATGACCCAACTAGGGCTCTTGGGTCTTATTCAGCCGCCAGGGATCGGACAAATATTCGTCTCACAGTATGAGAGAGCTCGTTTTGGTTTCTCACCGGTAACGGTGAGCGAGTTCGATAAGCTCATGGCCACGTTCGCACAGCTTCTGGCTGGCATGAATACACTCGATCCGGCGATTGTAGAGGAGATTCGCCTTCAGAACAGCGACAAGATCTCGATCCTGGATGTGCCGTTCTTGTCTCTACCGGAAGATGCAACAAACGATGATGATCATTCCGAGACCCCAGCACGAGCTGTCACACCACAATCAAGCGTGATGAGTCCAGTGACAGCGCGGGAAGGCTACACACCTCGCATCAATACTCCTTATCTCTCCGACAGCAGCGGCAGTCGAGATAGTCTGAACTCCGTGCTCAGACACACCCCAGTCGAGCGAAACACTCCTTCACGAATGACTGACAATCGGGAATCATTCTACACAGTGCAAAGCCTGAGCTCTTCAACGTTGCCAAGTGACTCTGGTAGTGTCCTTGTTCACGACTTGGAAAGCGGCGGCTGAGATATGGCAGCTGCGCAAGACAGAAGGAGTGCGGCGCGCAAACATTCACGGGTGTATATTTTGCGGCCGTTTGCATTTAAGACACTGATTGCTCATCCTGGCAAGTAGGATCTGCATGATCTTGTACACTTGTCGTCGCGGCACTTCCAGCAACCATAACGTACTCGCGATGCTGCACAGAGAGTCCGCTGCTGTGTCTGCCAACAGCTCGACGCATACTGTCCCACAGATGAGGCGTCCGAAAGACGTTGCAGCTCCATCGAGCGACACAGCCAAACCCCTCAGTCCAGCCTCAATAGGGTCAGCGAGCCAGCGTGGCGCGACATTGGCGTCAATAGCGAGTGAAGCAAGGCGAGATCTCACTGACGCTGTTGCCGTGTATGGCGCTGCGAGCAACTGCCATCACGCACTTTTCTGCCGCTACCTAGTACTCGCCGAAAGACTCCGCGATAAAGTTGCAGGGAACATGATGACCACATCGGACAGCCTGGAGTGCGTCGCTGAAACGCTGGAAGCGTCTGCCACGAAACTCGATGCCGCAGCAGTGGTACACGAACACCCGATTGCCGTACTGGATGAAGGAGAGCTGCGAGAAGTACAGCATGATATCCGCGAAGCAGCGAAGGCTGTTCAGTATGTCCGCGCAAGGATTGATCGCCTTCAGAAGGCCATTGAAAGACTGGAAACAGCGAACGAGGAACGGCCTTTTCAACCTTGATCTGGATGGTGCACATCAAAACATGGAGTCTGAAATTGCCCTGTCGAGTTCGGAAATTCAGCTGAAGTCTCATAGTCGCATTCTCTAGCACCTTCGGTTCAGTTGAATGCAGATATCGCGTATTGCTGTTGAACCACGACAGTGATGGCTTCTGATTGGATAATGGCTCATAGTCCATGAACAACGTGGAATCTCGGGACTTGCTCCGATTGCGACCGCACTTCTTTCTCATGTGAAGAACGCTGCGTGTTCTGCTCAATGTCACCCAATTGCGACCCCTTCGCCACTCGTCATGCTTGTATCCATTGCATCCTTCCAGCAGTGGTAGTTTGTTAACGGGATCTGCACTGCATTGCACTCCAACAAACAGCATCTCGCCATCGAAGCCCAAGCAAAAGGAGCAAAATACCCTCATCTACCACGAAGAAGTTTGGCAAGCCTGCCAGCCCGGCAGCAATAGCAAACCTGGCGACGACGTGTTGCCAAATTCCGCAGCCTGGTCAAAGGCCTTGGCTAAGTCCTTTTGGTTCTGAATACTGCGTGTGAGAGGAGATCAAGGGCGAGCGTATTTACTCGTTGCCGAATGCAATGTAGCCCGTAGTCTACTACATTACACTTCAGGATCCCTCTCATACGTTTGCACTATCACTGTCTCTCTTCATTCGCTTCTCCAGCCTAGGTAACACGACAGCGATCTTGGAGACACGGTCGTTCCACAAACTTCGTCATCACTGTTTCCTTAGCAATCAAGCAAATGCCATGTCGTAGCTCCTTTATGATAACGCCCACCCTCCTCGGAAGCTCACTCATAAGTTTTTCCCCCATCCTCGCTGCATGACATAGGCCTGGTTAGCGGATCCGAGCATATGATATAATCGTCGGTTGAGCAACGGCAAGCTAGATCTAAAACTGACGCCCTTACCGACCTTGGCATCGGTACCGGAGTTCAGCCAATGCACAGTCGATCCAAATCGCATCATCGCTGAAGGTGATCGATAAATATCATAGACGAGTTGAACGCGAGAAAAAAGCGACGGAATACGAACACCACTCGAAAACATTGGAATGCCGGTCAAAGTGTTACCCAAGCGAAGACGAAGTCCGAATGTCACATCCAGATCTCGTACACAGGATCAGAATTTCTCACGACAAATCGACAAATTCGTCGTCAAAAGTCGAACCTGCCAAGAAGCTACGGACACTGCCACTTATTGCAGATGTCTTTTCGAAGATGTCGACATCGGCGGCTAGAGACAAAATTTTGTCGAATACAACCTTTACGCTAGCTTCGCTGGAGTCCTCGGACGGTTCTGGGAATGCAAGTTGCACGAACGACAGTGGCAGCGACAAAGATAAACCGCAGCCAATGCATCCTCCCACAGTTGATGGAGCAGCAGCCGATACTGCGTGGACAGCAGCGTTGTATAAATCTGACTGGAATGCCAAGGGGGCAAAATTTCTGGCCAAGGGGAAGTAGTGAATGATTTGAAGCATTGGGCGCTGCAATGAGCAGCATACTTCCCAGGAGGAAGATCGCCCTCCTTGCGATGCTACGTGAAAGGATGTTATACTCTACCATCTTCACGAAGGAGAATTCGACTGCGAGCGATAGGGCACATGCAAAATCGCCTTTTCCTGTCATGAAGATGGCAACACATGAGCATCTCCGGAGGATATAAAAGATTCTGCCAGCGCGACATAGTGTCAGAAGTTCCATCAAGCAACAGCAGAGACAGACGGCGGGTGTTAACCCCCCTGATTCATCGAAGAAAGGAACCATGTCCGAGTCGAACAAACTCCCACCTATGAAGAACCCTCCTACCGCTCCGACCGGGTTTGCGAAACCCCATGCGAGAGAACCGAAGACTGAGGCGGGAGGCTGGGCAGATACGTTTTGGACGGCGGCGCTGTACAAACAGCATTGGAATAAGAAAGGGGCAGAGTATGTAGCGCGTGGGAAGTGAGAACTAATGTATGGGAGACTGGATCGGTACGATGGCAGTGTTGACGAGAAGCTATTTCGAGTTCCAGGGAGCACATCGAATGACTGAGCATATTGTTGAGGAGGCTTGCTCACAGCGTAAGGTATATGTAGCGATGTTAAGGAAAAGTGTATTATTAAGCGGCGATATTGCAGTCGATAGCCGCAGTCTCTCGTGCATGTGCTCACGCCAACATGGATCCAATTATCAAAGTGCATTTGTAGATCATTGACTTTATTACCTCTCCTTTCTCGCAGTCCAGCCTAGCTCTCCGCAAACTTGCTTCTCGCTCTCAGTTTAGCGCCGAAGAAGTACAGAATATACACGCCTGCTGAACAGCCACAACACAAGCCGGCGAGAAGCGTGACCCCTTTGTCCACGCCCATGTTGTCGAACATTGGAATCGAGAACAGAATGGCAGCTGCGGCGAGCATTGCTCTCGAGAACCCGTTCGCTGCGTACAGCGAACCGGCATATTTGGGATAGGTGAAGGGTAGGTAGATCAGCATACACTGAGAGATGATGAAGACTCCAGTGATTGTGATGACGACACCAATAAGGGGTACCATCCAGTGTATAGATTCGCGAGATGTCCATGCTGTGACGGAAGGTTAGTGGTTGGGGGTTTGATGCAACTCGCAAAGATGTTCAACTCACCATATAAAAGCAACCCTGCCGGGATGAACCAGGTGAAGATCAGACCAGGAACAAGTCGAGCTTCCGGTGGCGGCATTGCTCCTGTAGCCATGATTTCGGCAAACTTCTTGTCAGCGTAGAAGTAGAAATAGCCCACCCAGGCCAGAAACCCAACAATGACGCCCACAGCAATTGACAGAAAGGCGACTCCCATGATGCCGAATCGGAAATCGTACACTTCTCCAAAGACCATGGGAAACGACTCGAAATAGGAATAGTAGATCCCATACGTGAGTCTGCCAGCAGCGTTAGCCTTGCAAGAAGTTCAGTGTCCGGCGGGATCACTCGTTACCCTGTGTATACGGTCGTAAAGAGCACGGCAGGATCTTTCGCATTGATTTCCCACGGTTTTATGAGGGCGTCATACAGAACAGCTTTTCTGCTCTTCTTGCGCTGTCGCACTTCGCATTCGGCTTTGAGATCTGAGCGGCCGGTCAACTTGCGAAGCCTTTTCGCTCGCTCCCGCAAGATCCAATCGGCAGAAGTCTCTGGCAGGGTGAAGAACATCAGCAGGAAGACAGGTCCACTAATCCAAAGCAGTTCCCAGAATGGCCAGCGCCAGTCCTCGCCTACGACGGCGAAGTTACCAATTACTGGCCCCAGAGCCTGTGTGGTGTCAGTGCTTGGACAACTTTGTTGAGATGAGTAGACCTTACTGGACCGCATGAAGCGCCCGCTACCCAGAGTGCGATTGCATACGGCATCGCAATTGGACCGCAGAAGTCGCCATAACTGGCGCCACCTGATGCTAGAGCTGGACTGCCAAATGCCTCAAAGCGTCCACTCAAGTCAGCGCGCGTCTCAGCCATCGTTTGTGGATATATCGAGTCAGAATGGTGCTCGATACACTCAAAGCTTCAAGTGCATGTTCGACTTACACCTGTGAGAAGTCGTAGCACAAGCATGCCAGCATAATGATCAACCATGGCCGTTGGGACGCACAGGACCACAAAGATAGCCATGCCGATGATATATGGCGGATTGCGTCCGATTGACGGAATCTCGGATAGTGGTGAAAGGATCATCGGCCCCAGGCCATACCCAACGACGTACAAGGCCATGCCCACAGATGCTCCGACGGTACTCAAGTTCCACTTCTCCTTCATGGCTGGAATGGAGGAACTGTAAAGCGACGCGCCGATATAGACAGCAAGGGTGTAGAGAAGGATAACAGCACCGACCCATATCTTCTTTGTATTACTCCAATTATGAGGGTTGTCTGGATCAGTGTCGGAATACTACAGCAACAGTAAGTAAGCACATTGGCCAGACGAGAATCTGCTGCAACTGCACCTACCCAAGTCACGATGGTGGTGCTATCATTGCTTGGCTGCACAGCGAGTGGCTGGAAATTCCTTTCTACATCAGCGGCAGAGTACTCCTCTTGTTGATCGCCATCCCATCGGATGCCACTCAGATGGTCGGATGGTGCCTCGGAAGGAATGTTTGATTTCCGTTTCTCCTCAAACTCAGAGGGAATTGTGCTTTGGCGTCTGCCGTCGGGTTCAGATGGTATCTCTGAATTACACTTGTCATCGTTGTCGCCGGGCTGGATTGGAGTGGGAAATGAGATCAGTGCATATTTGGCAGGGAGTGCAAAGCTTTGTTTCTCTTCTGGCGCAGGAAATATTCGGCCGTTCGACAAGAACCGAACAACTTGGCCGAAAGGGGCATCTCTGATCGTGTCATGCATCGAGGATAGAACTTTGTACGCAGCGTGGGGGACACATGTCAGAAACACATATGGGGGACCGCTGTGCCACGATATATACTTGAGTCGATGGGCGTGGCGCTGCCCTTGTTCGAGACCGGGAAGGGAGAGAAGGCTTCCCACCATCCTGCTTGCAAAACTTATGCAGATGCCGCGCGCAGAGCTCTGTAGACCATGTCCAGTCGAATGTCATGGACAAGTATACTGAACACACGAGTGGCTTGCCCTGCTCAGGCATTGAATTCTATGGTCGACCATGTGCCCATTCGTGAATGTACCTAGTACGCAGGCATGCCGGATCGCACCGGAGGAGGTATGCACTGCACTGCTATTCCACGTAGTGGTTCAGTGATCTCGGACATAGCGCAGCTTACTGATATCTTCAGCACAGCGCTACCTCCGTTCGTTGCTTTACAAGCGACCCGGCGTATGCAGCCTCGATAAAGGTTTGCGGCAAAGGTCCATAGGCATGCAACTCATGCTGCTGATTCGGCACGCGTATCAGAGGGCTTGCTGGCCTTGCTCGTGCTGATGTCAGGCTCGGGGCCGCTCATAACTTTGTTGGGCATATGGTCATCAGTCGTCTTGGCAGGCGGACATTCGCAGTCTGCGGAGAGCGAGAAGGCGAGGCGTTGCGATGTTCGCTGTGATGCAGTGCCGAAGGTGGTGGAAGGTGGATTGTTTGGGACGAAGCGCGGTGATGAGGGACCGGAATTCGCTCCGCTTGTGACTTGTGACGTGGTGGGGCTGCGAGGCACATGTTTCGTGCTTCGAGAAGCTCGCAGAAGGAGCAGACCTGTAGCAGCAATTTCACTGACCAGACGAAGTTCGTCGACTAGACAAATCCCGGACTGTGAAGAGTAATACCGCCGCCATGCCCGTTGACTACAGCAAGTGGGACGCGCTCGAGCTCAGCGACGACAGCGACATCGAAGTGCACCCCAACGTCGACAAGCGTTCCTTCATCCGCGCCAAGCAGAATCAGATTCACCAGCAACGTCTGGACCGAAAGCATCGCATCACCACCCTCAAGTACGAACGTGTCGTCAACGATGGCTTGCTCCTCCGCATCGATGCCCTTCTCAAGGCCCTCAACAATCACAAGCAGGAGGTGCAGGACAAGAAGGACGCCGAGGGCATCGACGAGGTCGTATTCGACAGCCTGACCGATGTCGTGGGCGATACCAGCCTTGGGGAGGACCACCCGCCTGGGCCTCCACCAGGGGTGCACTCCAAAGAGGAGCAGCCAAGCTATAGTAAGATGATGGGCGCATTGGTCGACCAGGTCAAGTCCGAGGTTGACAAGAGCAATGCGCAAGGTGCCGGCAGGTACGATGCATACATCCGTGAGATCGAGGGCCACAATGGAAAGGTCAAGGGACTGCAAAAAGATCTCAATGTGGAGCTATCGAAGTTGGAGAAGGAGGAAAGCAGCAAAATCACTAGCGAGTCAATACACACCGGCTTCGACACATCACACGTTGCCAAAGCAAAGGCCGAGGAGGCGCAAGCCGCGGCTAAAAAGACGGAGAAGAAGCCTGAGTTGCTGAACGCAGGCAGTGTGCAGCAAATCGGTGGCCCAAAGTCAGGCTATGAAGCAGGCGCAGAGGATAATTCGCTAAACCCTGCTCCTGGCGAGGATGAGGATGACATTCAAGAGGCTGCACCCATTGCTAAGAAATTCGGTGCAATCGCATATGGCGACTACAAGACTAGCTTGGCCTTCATCTCGTCCAATCCCAGCATCATGTCCGAAAAACACACCGATGGTCTGCTTGTGGAAGCATTCACAGCCCAGCAGAACGCCAAATCCATGAAGGAAGAAGACTATGCGCGACAATGCGTTCACCAGGCACTTTTGCTTCAATACTGCCGCCAATTGGGTAAAGACGGCGTTGGGTTGTTCTTTCAACGCGTGCAGACGCCGAGCCACCAAGCACGCAAACTCTTCCTGGATGACGTGAACTCGACCTATGCACGAATCCGATCGCGGACAGCCGAATTGGCGAAGCAACAAGCGGAAGAGGACACTGGTGACAAGGAGCAAATTCAACTTCATGCTGTTGATCCAAATACCACAATCAACATCGTCACGCCACCCCCGATGGACCAATGTCAAACGGAGGACGAGAAAGCCGCGAGGACGATCTTTGAAAGTTTTCCACCAGGCTTACAACGAGCGCTAGAAACAGGAAGTCTGGACAAAGTCAACGAGGTCTTGGGCAAGATGAGCGTGGAAGAAGCCGAGGAGGTGGTAGAGCTGCTAGGCAACGGTGGCATGTTGAGCTTAGAGGAAGGAGTGATCGATGCAACAACTGACGAAGGCAAGAAGACGATCGAGGAGATTGAGCGGACGCATAAGATGCCTGGACAGCAACAGCAGCAGCAGCAGCAGCAGCAGCAGGACAGGGTGGTTGAAGTCGAAGACATGGATTAATATGTAGACTCGTAGAATTTGGCAGGAGCGCTCAGGCAGATGCGTATCACAAGTGCCAAGAAGCTGCACGTTGACACAACATGCATAAAGCTCCTTCCTCAGCTCCTCTCTTGTCCATTTCACAAACAGCTGACAAATTTCAGAAGATAATACAAAAAGGTTCAAACACTAGCTTCAACCCCCGAGCAGTCATCGAGATGTACAACATCGACCCAACCTCCCTCACAGTCTCCGGCTTCAGCGCCGGAGGCTTCATGGCCGCCCAGCTCGCTCTCGCCTACTCTAGTAACTTCTCCAGCCGCTTCGGCATCTTCGCCGGAGGCTCCTACGATTGCGCCCGCACTCAAGACTTCTGGACCGCTTGCATGCACAACGCAACGCCTTCAATCGAATCCTCGCTCGCCAATATCAAACGATGGAGCGCAGAAGGCAAAATAGACGACACTGAAAACTTGAATTCGAGTCAAGGCAGATTCTACGTTCAAACAGGTGTATTGGATGAAACGGTCGGGGTGAGTGTTACGAGGCAATTGGTCAGGCAGTTGGATCAGTTGGGGATTCCGGGGAGTGGGTTGAAGTACGTCGAAATGGAAGGGGCTGCGCATGTTTTTCCTACGGATTTTGAGGTTCCTCTAGAGGGGAAAGTTGGTGTACCTTGTAATGAGTCGGTTCATCCTTTTATCGCAGACTGCGGATATGATGGTGCTGGAGAGATGTTGAAGTGGTTGTACGAGAATGAGTTTTCTCGGTTGGAGCCGAGGAGATTGGAGGGTGAATTGTCGGGGTTGCTGGAGAAGTACGAGCAGACTGGAGATTTGTGGGCTATTGGTTTGGCGGAGTCGGGCTATATCTATGTGCCAGCCAGTTGCGCTGGAGATGGTCGGTTCCGTCACGGAGTGGCAACTTCGTGTAAACTTCACGTTGCTCTTCATGGGTGCACGATGTCGTATCTCGATATTGGAGAGACCTGGGTTCGTGATGCAGGTTATCTGGAATGGGCTGATACCAACGACATGATCGTCGTATTTCCTCAAGCAGGCCATGACGATACGAAGCGGCCGATCTGGTTTCCAAATGGGACGGAATATCCTGGTGGGGCCATTGCCTGTTTCGATTGGATAGGGTGGTCAGGCGAGGATGCAGACTGGAGAGGAGGAGCACAAATGCAAGCGATCATGAATGTTGTTGAAAAGTTGCTGCAAGAAGATGATTCAGTGAGCGCGAAACCGAACTGGCGACACGAAGAATTGTAAGCATCATTAGATGTATGATTTGCGTGAAGCTTATAGGTTCTCCAAAATAGATCTTCGACATGCTCTTCGGGGGAGCATCCTACAATTGGCCACGAAGCACATTTCCGGCCTTGATGAACAAGGTGAAGATGATTCCCACTCCAGTCAAGTATGCCACACTGCGGGCGTTGGCTGTTCCTCGGTCAGCGTTGAGTCAAAAGCCAATCCTGAAGGCCCAGACTCACCCATCGCATCCGTCGTATTGTTGATGTAAATAAGGTTGTACGCCACCCGGCTGAGCAAATAGCCACCAGACAAAACGTTCAAAGTCCAATTGTCCAATCTGACAATATTGCCCGCAACGACAGCAGCAGCGAAGAGTCCAAGGTTCTCGAAGCCATTCTGCTGGGCGCCTTCAGCGCGAACGATCTTCTCTTTGGTTGCTGTTATCACGTTAGTCCGCAGTTCACGAGGCTTTCAGTAAACTTGAATCATTCGGCACCTTTATCGATGCTCTGGTCGTTCGCGGTCTCCTTGGTATAGGTTCTTGGGCTCTTGTTGTCAAACTTTCCAAGACCTGCGGCGTAGAAGTGAGGCGCGATGGCCACAACCCATGCTGCTGGGACTGTATAGAAGGACTGTCCACGTTGCAATTAGTCATTTGTTGTGTTCGCAAGGCTAGTAGAGATTGCGTACAAAGTTGCGCGTGAGGTCCAAAGCTGCGGCTGCCATTTTGGTGGATGAAGGGATGGATGTCGAGTGTAAGAATAGGCGTTGATTCGACACTTTTGGGATGGAATGGAAAAAGAAGAATCGGGCCCAACGTGAAGACGCGTGAAGTCAATGCTTTCCACGCTCCTCGCGAGTAGTGACGTATATAGCGTATGCAAGACCCGTGCTCAAATTATTTGCATTCGTATGCACACTAGGCCGGATAAGCCCGTTGCCGTCTGCTCTAGTTAGGCGCATAACGTGGGAAGTGGAGTGATAGGCACTGTGCCTGCAGATACCATCTTCGACCTGGAGCGCATGTGTCTTGTCAAAAACCTTTGATGTATCTGTCTGCACTGTCCCGCGCAGGATTTGCTGCAGTACTGCGTATATCAATGCACCAGACATGCGAACGTCGTGCTTGCTATGCGGCCCAGGAAGGACGGTGTTCGAAAACCATAACACGTCTATCAAGTGCGACTGGAGAACAATCCATCGCGTCCACTACTGATGCAGGGAGCATGAAATCTCGCTCATTCCATCTCAGGCGTGATGATGTTGCTCTTACCACCATCGATCAGCACATCTCTTAGTGTCTCACAGCTCTTGACTCGAATATCGACGAAGCTCTCCGGGCTATAGAATGCCGTATGACATGTCAGGACCATTCTGCCCTCCAGCCAAGACTCTTTGTTGCGGTAGGCCTGGATCAGGGAATGGACGTTATCCTCGGGTATAGGTTCAATGGGAACGACATCTAGTGCAGCACCAGAGATGATGTTCTCTCGGAGACACTGTTCCACGCCGTCCAGGTTTAGCACCTCTCCGCGCGACGTGTTCACCAGCACTGCACCTTTCGGCAAGAGCGAAAGCAGGTCGTATCCGATCATGTTCCGCGTCTCTCGTGTGCAGGGGCTATGCAGGCTCAATACGTTGCTTCTCCTGAACAGCTCTTTGATATCCTTGGTTCGCTCGATGTCCAGGCTCTTATCCACACCGTTGGGCAGGTACGGATCGTAGAAAAGCACTTTAAAGCCGAATGCCTTCGCTCTCAGCGCTGCTGCTGTTCCAATTCTCCCAAGGCCGAACACGCCGAAGGTCGACTTTTGCAATCGTGCAACTAAGGGTGTCTCGATGGGCATCCACGGATCGGGAGGGCTTGCTCGTTGTCGTTCGTTGTGCAGCAAGATGCCACGCCGCATTGATAGCATGAGCCCGATGGCATGATCCGCAATCTCTGCTGTGCCGTAATCTGGCACGTTGCAAACTGTCACACCTTTCTTTGCCAGCGCTGGACGATCAAGGCGATCGTAGCCCACGCCCATTCGCACGATACTGCCAGAACTTAGCACCTGCCACTCGCGAAGATTGAGACGTGGCCACTGACACTTTCAGCTTCGGGAACAGCTCTACGTCTGACTCTGTGAAGCCAATCTTCAGCACCATGATGCCATCTATCCTGTTGCGAAGCTCTTCTGGGATGGCAGACCACGGCTTCGACTTCGGCGTGCCGGTCGGCCATAGTCCTGTGGAGACGAAGTTGAGTTTGTAATTCTGTCCAGGACGTGGAGCAAATATCTGCTGTTCGACTGTGTCGTCCTACGAGGTTTGTGAGCACGCTGCGAAGTCGTGCAGCCATGAGTTCTGTTGCTGCTGACCGGATACAGTCCGTCTGCCTGGATGATCGTAAAGGTGGGAATGCCATCAGCGTTCGAGTCAGCCATCTTGACGACCTAAAGAGCAATAGAAAATGTAGCTACGAGGCAGTTGCAGCATCGAACTGAGCATATGAGCGATCGCCTACGCTGCCCGCCATTGCCCGCAAGCCTGCCCTTCGGCGTCTGCTGCTGTGGAGCAGGAGCCGAGATCGGTGCAATGCGATGTCCTTGCCAATGTTGCCATCGTCTTGACTGGTGGGTCTCACAAAGACAGCGCGAATGGAAGGCTGGTATTGTGAACAGCGGATGGAAGTGATTCCAGTGGTTGGAGAAAAGGATGGAGGCCGTCGCCAGGGAAGAGCACTTCGGACATCGGCAAGGTGCACGCCCCAGGCTCAGGGCGGCATTTGACGACCCAAATTGAAGGTGTTCTTCAAAGTTCAACTCGCCTTTGCGCCTGCTCAATATAAAACGAAGCAGACGCATGCCACCAGAACTCGGAGTCGAAAGATGAGCAACAGCAAGCCCGACGACAGCCATACGATGGCCGCTTCTGAGATGCACGAAGAACGGCAAGTGGTTCATACGGATGAGCAAGTGAATTGCCATGCTGCCTGTTGTCTGCATTTCAGCTTCCTCTGTCCCACAGTCCCATTCGAATGCATACCTTCAACAATTTTCTCGGCGTCAAAAGGTGAACGCAACAGCGTAATCTAGCTGCGTCGCACAACCCGAGTCAGCGAAGACACGATCGACATCAATATTTGCTTAAGTCTCCAGGTCAGAACAGCGTGCCGAGCTCCAGGGCTGTAAGCCTCACGCCTCGGCTTTCAGCTGACTAGCTCACAAGGTTATGGTAGCATGGGGACGGCATTCTGATAGGTCACTTCGTGACCTGTATTCACGAAGAACAACCTAGTTCATTGGCGCCACCACATTGCCGAGTCTTCGATTGACCTAGATAACAACTAAAAGACAGTCCTCACCTCTTCCACCATCGCCACAAGAGCTTCATTCACGCCCAGGACTCTGCCGCGAGATATTGCGGTCTCGATCAGTGACCTCCGACTTCATCTCACCCTTGCTCGATCTTCATCATGGCGCCCCTAACAACTGCATTGACGACTTTACTCAAAGTCCAGCATCCTATCATGCTGGCAGGAATGGACCAAGTCGCCGGTCCCAAGCTGGCAGCCGCCGTGACTGCTGCCGGAGGCTTCGGAACTGTCGGCGGAGCACGATACACGCCAAAGATGCTCAGAGAAATGCTCGCCGAGCTCAAGGACGAACTGAAGGCGAGAGGTTGCGAAGGTGCACCATTTGGAGTCGATTTGCTGCTACCACAAGTCGGCGGCAGTGCCCGAAAGACCAATGTGAGTTATTTTCGAACCTCTGACAGGCTCGTAATTGCCATCTGAGTCGAAATGTATGACGATTCAAGTTCACAATGAGCTGACTTTCAACAGTACGATTACACGAGCGGCAACCTGGAGGAATTGCTGGACATCGTGATCGAACATGGCGCCACTCTCTTCGTCTCAGCAGTAGGAGTTCCCCAACCTTGGGTCATCGAGAAACTACACAAAGCGGGAATTCTGGTCATGAACATGGTCGGCCACCCCAAGCACGTGCACAAAGCATGTGCAGCCGGCGTCGACCTCATCTGTGCTCAAGGAGGTGAAGCCGGTGGTCATACTGGTGACATTCCCAGCATGGTTCTCATCCCAGCATGTGCAGATATCTGCGCGAAGTACACTTCACCTCTGACCAAGAAGCCGGTCGTCCTTGTCGGAGCTGGAGGAATCAATGACGGGAGAAGTGTGGCGGCAGCTATGATGCTCGGCGCAAGCGGCGTATGGGTTGGCACACGCTTCATCCCAAGCGTGGAATCCAAAGCACCAGAAGTCTTCAAGAACCAAGTCATCGCTGCTGGTTACGATGACTGGGTGAAACTGGAAGTCTGGTCGGGACGGCCTTTGCGCGCTTTGAGGAATCCTTACCTGACGGACTGGGAGAAGAACCGACAAGCTGAGATCAAGGATCTGACGTCAAGAGGAATTGTGCCGCTGCCATATGAGCTTGACCGATTGCACGCCGCTGGGAAGTTGACAGATGAGATTGAGGATGGTGCGGCTATGCGACCAGCCGGAATCGTGGCAGGGTCAGTTAATAAGCCAAACCAGACTGCGAAGGACATCGTGACGGAGATGGTTGATGAGGCGAAGCGGGCACTTGATCAAGCCCGACAAGTCTCGCAAGGTACCGGGTCAAAACTGTAGTGGCATCGAAAAAGAAACCTGAATTATAAATGCCGAAAAAATGGCCTCGAGCTCCAAATTTGACTGACTTCAAGGCGTCTCGCTCCAATACATTTTGTATAGCTTGAGCTCAATAAGTCTTCTCAAAAACTCGCTTCGCCAGACCAGCAAAGTCCAGCTTCTCGCTCTCATCCACAATCTCCCACAAATTGGGTTGCGTGAACACAGCCAAAGTGTTACGTGCAATTTTTCTTTCCTTTCCATCATCGCCCACCACGCTCGCAGGCCCACGCACAAAATGCGGCACAGCTCTGAATCTTCCTCTCGTAATCAATTGCAAAGCCTCACCAGTCTGAAACGCAAGACAGTCTCGTGGTATATCCACTTGCGTTGTCCGTCCCGCGCGGTCTTTGATCCACAGCCCAGCTTTCGGATCAGGATGTTTCTCCAATTCCGACAAGTCCGCAAGGAGGCCATCCTTGTCTCGCTGTGCTTGTATCACATCAGGCGAATTCGTCGTCTCATCGATGAACATATTCGAAGTCAACCCAGTCAAAGCGCCAAGATCCATATGCGTTCCACACCAATCGTCATCACCTTTCTCTTCCGCCCCAGCAGCTTTCGGAGGCGGAGGGAAATAGTGTAACAATCGTGCCTTCGTGCTCACACTCCCTCTCACAATATTCTCCAGAGTCCCATCTTGATAGCCTTCGAGTTTCGCCACACCATACCGATCACAGCTCCTGGCCACAAGGCCCGCAACGTCGACGATCAGCCGGCACAATTTTTCGAAAATTTGCTCGAAACCGGGCATGGCTTCCTCACTGGGCCAAACATTGGGACTTGTCATATCTGGAATGTGCGGAAAAAGTTCTCGTGCCTTGGCTTCTAGTTTGCCGTCTTCGGAATGGATTGGTTGGACGTAATATGAGCCTTTGAAGGTGTCGAATTGTCCGTTGTCAAGTTTTTCTTTGCCGCAAGACCAGCCGACGTTGTAACGTGCTTCTCGGATTTCGACTTTCTCTGTTATAAGCTGTCAGCTTCAGGTCGATTTTCACAGATCCCCGCATAGCCGGCCCATAAGAAGATTCTGAAGCTCTCCTGTATCGAACCAAAATTGACACAAACCAGTCATCACGTCCTCGATGCAAGCAGAAACAAGTCACCCTTGTCAGATCGTCCAAAGGCCACAACGCAGTAACTCTGTCTTCCCCCTAGACCCGAGTATCCAACCAACAGAAAGCAGTAACACCAAAGAAAGGAAATGAATTCTCAAAGACTCACCCAATTCCTCCCTAGGAAGATTCGCCAAATAACTCGCATAACTCAATACCTTCCTCCTCAACCGCACAAACTCCTCCGGTAAGTCCCTCACAACAATAATCCCCAAGCTCTCAGGTCCAAACGCCCGTTCCAAAGTCTCCAGATCCACACTTCCATTCTTCAGTTCTTGCAGTGAAACGGAAACGGCACTGGGTCTCGCGACATCTTCGTCGTGGGAAATAGAGCCCATGGTTGCTTGTCTAGATATGGGAGTGAGGAGGTACGAAGACAACCGGCAACGAGGACTCGCAACTTGGATTGAGAAGAGGAAATAGACTCGTATCGCACACTCGGTTGCTTAAGCCGAGAGACCTGAAGTCGCCCCCAGAATCTGCGCCTACCGCTTGTCGGAGCTGACCGACGAAGAGCAAGAACTAATCAGTCGCCGCACCTGCCGTTTCGGGAAGGGCAGTCAGTAAATAGTAAGCGAAGAGCCATTTTCACGTGGAGTAGTAGGGAGACTGTATCTTCTTCGTTCTGATGAACTCTCTTATTATGTCAAGTGGCCATCGCACAAGACGCCACTAGAATTGCCGACAAACGCCATGACCTCATCTAAACTAATGATCCATACCATCATCTTCTCTTTTCAGAATTTTTCGCTGATGAATCGATCAATTGACTTGCTTTCTCTACACCCAAACACCAACGCTAAAGTTCCATAGTTCGCTAGAAAGCCATGTCCATCTTTAAAATCTCGCTAAATCCGTCAAGCCCATCTAATTTTCAGGGCTGCCCATCATGTGTATTATATTGTTCGTCTCCAAAACATAGCATCCGGACCTCACAGTCCTCACTTCCACTAGCAACACGACTGTCGCTCAACCAAGAGCACGTCACCGGACCTTGATGGCCCGTAAAAGTTCTCTCGCATTTACCCGTTCGCGGGTCCCACACTTTCATCATTCTGTCCTCGCTTCCGGAGATCATCCTGAGATGGTCCGCTGAAAGTGCCCATATGCCTTCAACGTGCCCAAAGAAAGTGCGCACGCACGCTTGAGCGCGAGGCAAGTGGGAGTTGGTCAAAGGGTCTGTTGGCAGGATGTCGAATCCAGATGAATTGAGGTGTGGCGAAGGCTCCCGTGTGGGCTTGCTCCTGAAATGCGTGTCCCAGAGACGGATCGTAGAGTCCAGAGCGCCAGTGATCATGTAGCGAGGTGGCGCTGGTCTGTCAGCATCGTTCGGCCAGAATGGATCGGAATCATTAGGGCTGCTGTTGATGTGTTCTCGGTGCGACTGGGCGATCGTTACAGAGCTGACGCTGGTTTCATCGTCGTCCTTGTCGTTGGGAGTGAGTACGATGTCGTCCAAATTGAATTCAGGAGGCATGGGTACGACTTGTTGCACTTGACCAACATGACCAGTGAATTCACGGATGCACTCGCGCGTATCCAGATCCCACAGGCGAACAGTCAGATCGTCCGAGGCAGAAAACAGCGTGCGTGAGGCATCGTCGATCTTGACACTGTTCACCCAATCTGAATGCCCTCGAAGTGTATAGGTCGAGCCATTCTTGTGGTCCCAGACGCGGATCGTCCGATCTCGCGATCCAGATGCCATATAACGTGATGTGAAAGTCACACTGATGACACCATCGCTGTGAGGGTGGAATGTCCTCAACAGTTCACCAGTTCGCCAGTTCCAGAGCTTTACTGTTGAGTCCAGACTGCCAGTGACGAGCTTCTGGTCGTTGAATTGCAGGGCCCGAATGCCGCTCGTGTGGCCGGTCAACGTTCGAATTTCTTCTCCAGTATTGATGTCCCAGACCTTTACTGTCGTGTCGTATGAGCCTGTGATCAAGACGTTCTCATTGAATTGCAGGCACATGACACCGTTGGTGTGGCCCTTGAAGACTTTCGTGGAGCATCTGCCATACTTCCACGCTGTCCCAACCTTGAAACGAGCCTTGTAGACATCCTTCCATGGCCTCTTTCGTGGCGCAAAATAAGCGTCATTCCCGTCAACACCAACGACACCGCTGTCCTGGGATGATATGGAACAATGTCGCTTCGCGAGTTCTGGCGAGCCCACGGAAGTGGCGTCTATAGAACGCTTTGTGCCGCGGCTGCTGCCTGCCTCTCCGTCCAGTGGTTGAGGTGGAGGCATCGAAGCCTCAGCATCTTCCGGAATCGGAGTAATGTCCGGTGACCATTGGTTGAGCCCCCTGCCTGTCGCGCGCAATTGTATCTGTCTCTTCTCAATCCGCAATCTCTTTCTCTCCAGCAAAGGCAATCCCCAACCACATTTGGTGCACTTTCTATCGATATGCTGTTCGCACATCTTGTGCCATACCACATCATCATCTGCCAGGCTTCTCCATCGCTGACTGACCTGGGCGGCCTTGCACAGCGAAGTGGTGTCCAAATAGCAGAGAATCTTGAAGCCAAGCTCGGGTGGAAGCGCAGACAAGAAGTCGATCTTGATCAGATCGCGGATGTTGGCTGAGATGAAAGAGAGCTGCGGGAAACAGCATTGTGCGAGGATGCCTTGCAGCATGAGGTTGCGGTGTTTGGCGGGAGCGGCAGAGAAGGAGGACCAGACTTGGGAGATGACCTGCTGATCCATTTGCGGGAGTCCCGATAGCTCATCCTGCAGCTGCTCCATTGACGTCTCGTTTGCTTGCCGCCGGCACTTCAGATCAGGTCGGTGTCGGTAGCAGAACTTCGTGTTCGGTCTTTGCTCTTCGGCGTCGTGGTCGCGGTGGTCTTTGTGGGCGTGGGCGCTGCTGTTGTCGCCAGTGGGATTGTAGGAGCCCGGGATGTGCTCATGGAGAAAGGAGGAAAGATTCATATCGGCGTGCTTGGTGTGTGGAGGCGGGTGTTGGAGGGTGTCTCTCTTCAGGCTGCTTTCGTGCTCGTGATCGTGATGCGAGGTGTAGAGCTCACCATGTCCGTGCTCGTGATGGCGTGACGGTAGCGAGAAGGGTTCGTGATTTTCTGTTTTGGCGCTGGTGTCGTCGTCGTCCCCAGGCGTGGGCTGCTGCTGGGCGATGGAGGGACGAGCGGCGGCGGTGGTAGCGGTGTGGCTCCGGCCTGCGGAATTATGATGTAGCACAGACATGGCGACATAAAGCACGCCAGCGCTGGGTAGTGATGGCGTCCCAGGGGACGAGAGCCTCCATGCAGTCCCGGTCCTGGCGCGCACAGTCGCTCTCGTGTGCTCGTCTGTGGCGGAACAGATAGGCGGGCCGGCGTGATCCTCGCACGTTGTCAATGGGGAACGCAATCCGAATGGGCGGTGTCGTTGTGCGATTACTGGGCGGCCGGGTGGCGACGCGCAAACAGTGTTGCGATGTGAAGTGCTTGCGAAGTGAGGTGCTTGCTTGCGATGTGAGGTGCTCGCGATGAGGTGATGCTTGAGCCGGCTGTCGCAATTGCCAGCAAGCTTTCTTTCACCAATCGCAGGCCTGCACCCCCGAAAATCTCGCGGTTGTTCCGGTTTCCTCGTCCACTGATCCTGGGGTAATAAAGGCTCGCTGAGAACTCTGTGCCGTTTGCACCGTTCACTGGGAACGACCCGGCAGTGTTGAGGCGGTTCAGCAGTCGTGCAGAGCAGCAAAGTCGGGTGCTTGGCGGCGGGCGGGCAATCCCTGCATCTCGCTCGCTCGCTCTACGCTTTCCACGTGTGAACGCCACCTGACCTGACCGATCTCTCACCAACATTTCATAGTCGAGATAGTCTACCGCCAGCACTGCTGAACTGTTCTGGAGCTGAGCTCGCTCGGCCATGTTCGGCAGCGCCGCGATATCGCCATGAGCAGCGACTCCTCTTCGGCCGAGCTATCCGCTTCGCCATCACCATCGCCGCCGCGCTCGCCGGTAACGCATCATCTGCCTGGCCTGCAAGATCTGGTCGTGCACTTCGTGGACGCGAAGAAATCTCTGAGCGCCACCAGCCATGTCTACCGTGCCAACGAGCTGGTGACTAACTCCAGAGCGCTGATCGAAGAAATCGCTGTTCTCAATGCGAAGAACACCTATGCACGCCGAGGCCTCGATGAGCAAGTCAGCACGTTGGACGCCATCAGAGAGGCTCTCGTTGATGATGGGACCAAGATTTCAGACGAATTCGATGTTACTATCGCCGACTTGGACAAGGCGCATGCGAGGCTCGATAAGACGTTGAGTCAGCTGAGGAAGACTATTGTTGCAGAGCGACACTCCCTTTCTCGACAGCGTACTAACGACACAGTCACGAACGCGCCAGAGAAGTCAGACGAAGATGACACGAAGACCCTCTTCGATTTCGTCGACGAGGACACACATGAGAACCTTTTATCTACTCTCCGTAGTCTGATTGATCAGTACAACGATGCCCGTGGTGACCTCAACGACAACCTGTCTAGCTTCGAATCCTCGATACATTCTATCAAGGACAAGCTACTAGAGAATGCAGGAGGTGCTTCGACTCTCAAACCAGAGAAGCCCACGATCTATGATGACCCTCCGCCCTCCATCTCCTCCATCTTCGAGGGTATGGAGGAACATGCCACAGAAATGGCCGGCCTGCTGGAGAATCTTGTCAACCACTACGATTTATGCGTCTCAGCCCTCAAGCATACTGAAGGAGGCGGTGAAGCTGCGCGCGCCGCTACTGCGGATATGAAAGAGGCCACACCTGGCACCGAAGAATCCTTGTACGATAAGACTGTCGCCGAGCCCATTTCCGATGAAGAACGAGTTGAAATGTTGCAAGTTCTCCTGAAGGATGCTCAGGAAGTCGATGATGTGGTAGCCGAAATCCGCGATAGGGCGAGCGAGATGGAAGACCAATATTCTCTGCTGACAAAGTATGCCAAGAAAGCAAGAGCGCAACATCAATCTCTACAGCAAGTCCTGGAGACGATGCGTGAAATTCGTGCTGCCATTCCTGGTCATTTGGATGCTGCGGGTCACTTCCGAGAGCGATGGCAGAGTATCAGTGTTGATATTCGTGTAAAGACACAAGAGCTTGCGGAACTCAGTGTCTTCTACGAGCAATTCCTTGCTGGATATGGGAAGCTGCTTCGGGAAGTGGAAAGGAGAAAAGTGAGCGAGTTGGCTATGAAGAAGATTGTGGAAAAGGCGCGAAAGGATCTGGATAGGTTGCACGAAACGGATCGAGTCGCTCGGGAGGAGTTCATGGAGGATGTAGGAGCCTATCTGCCACGAGATTTAGGCGTTTGGCATGGATTGGATGAGGAGCCGCTCAGATGGGACGTGAGGCCGGTGTACGACGAAAGATCGCTTGGAGAAGAGGACGTTGGCGGGCAGGGATCGCCAAGACTATTGGATGGGTCGTGAGACATTCATATGTGCCGGAACAATGACATATGCTGTTTCCCACCCTCCATCTCGAATTTTTGCGGGAGTGCAACCTCGTTCCTGAGACCTCCACTCAATGACATGAGCTCACTGCTATTGCTTATGCAGAGTTTGAACGGTTTTGTGGGCCAAGATGGCTGTGCAAAGGTCAGTCCGAGCCCTTTGTGACGCATTCGACAGTCAAAGACATGGACACTGTCAATGTCTGATGACACATAAGATAGCGCAGCGGCTGAAGTGAAGTGAAGTGTAAAAGTGTGATAGACTCTACTGACTCATAATTTGGATCCTGAACGCATCGACCATCGTTCTTCTAGCACGACGATACTTAAGATGAGTCTCCACTGGCACAGGTCTCCTTACTACTCCACACTAAATATACTTGTAAAGTCAACAACTGAGAACAACTACTGTCAAAATTGGCCCTATTTCGTGATGTTCACGCAACGCTCCAGCTGGGAAAGATGTGCTGACTAAGCATGACGCACATCCTTGCACCAGCACACACTGCATCAACACACCTCACACTCAATCGCAATATGGAAGCCTTGAAGACGAAGCAGCCGACAACCTTTGGCGATCTACCACCTGAGCTCTGGGATCATATCACCAACTATTTGCCGTCCGCACGGTCCATCGCCACCCTTGGAACAAGTTGCAAAAGCTTACACGCCTTCGTGGAGAAGGACGCTTGGAAGTCTTTCGCGAAGAATCGCTTTCCGACATTATGCCCTCAAGACATCTCATCTCCCAAGGACGTGGCGCGAACGCTGACGAGCCTCTCGACGGCTTGGGATAGAAGAGCGTTCGTGGCGACTCATGTCGAGCCGCGGCTCAATATCACTACATTTCCAGGCAGGAAGAAGGCCGAGAAATGGAAGCGGCCAAGAGGTCAAACGATTGGCTTCACACCGCAGGTGGACGTCTACGAGGACATTCAGTCTACATGGCGCGATAGAACAGAAGTCTTTGCGTTCAGCGCTGGTGCCGAAGTATGCATTCGCCACACAACCCGCGGCGCTGGGCCAGATGATGTGAGGTGGACTACATACCGGCCATTGTCTGCACGTGAAGGCCGTGACGATATCACTGCTATGCACTTGATCCGACCTGATGCCAGTATCGGAGACGAGCGACAACATGTACTGACCGGTACTGCAAACGGCGATTTGCAATTACTTGGCATTCCTATCGATGATCCCTACGACCAGGACGTGCGAACTACGTACTTTACAACACAAGGCATGCCCGTGAGGTCGAGTAGTTTGTTACAAGAACAGTTCCTTCCCTCGCTTCTCGCTGCAAACCTGGGAGACTCCCGTATAGCTCTCTACAGTGTGGACCCAGAACAGTCCAAAATTGGTTCCTCGAGCCAGTTCGACCTCAAGCCAGCATTGCGAGCAGATGGCAATCCGTCTTCAAGTCATCGTGCGTGGTCTACAAATTTCTTATCAAGAAAGCTATTAGCCGTAGGCGCTGGGCCTTCTGATGAGCCAATCCACATTTACCCAATCACCGAAAGTGGTCTACATCGAGATGATGTGAGAAAGATCAGTCTTCGCAACGATTTCGATGCACACAATGGCGACATGGTCTCCAATGGAGTATCGAGAAAATCGACCTCCAACGTGTACACCACGGTGCCGTTGCCAGCCGGCATGGGATCTTCAGGCAACGGCGAAGTTTTCCTCTCCGGCGCATACGACGGAATTGTGCGCTTGCATGATTTACGCTCCGACCGTCAAGTAGAGCAAACTTATATCGACCCAGCGGACGATAGCGCGATCTATACGATCTTGCCTCGAGGCCAGGAGAGGCTACTTGCTGGAACTAGTCGGCACAACCTGCTGAAAGTCTTCGACATGCGACTTGGCGCGAAGTGCTACAGCTACTTGGATGTTGAGGGTCAGGAGAAGAGCAGTTCTGGAGAGCGTGATGCAGCAGACGACTACAATATCTTCCTCCGAGCGAGCAATCCAGCTTTCATCGCTCGCGGTAGTAGCTGGAATCGTAACAGAGTTCTCGAATCCAGTGTCTACTCGCTTGCATCGCCATCAATGCATTCTCCTTACGTCTTTGCTGGGGTGGAGAATGCAATCATGTCGCTCGCGTTCACCGAGATGCTCGATCCGCATCCCGACCCCACCTTCTTCAGACCACACTCCGGCGAGCGAGAAAGCAATGGAGATCTTCCTCACGAAGTCGACAGCAAAGACATCCTCAACCTCTCCATGTACGATCAGGACGCAAACATGAAGCTTTACGTCCAGCGTAACGTGTGGGAGACCCACCGGATCAGAGGGCTGAGATTGGGCGATGCGGGCCAGCGGAAGCCACTCGATCAGAGGTGGAGAGGAGCAGATGATGCTTGGCCTTAAAGCTATGTCGCCGCTTCGTGGCATCGACTGGAGCACGTTAATCGGGGGATTCATGACCAAACTCTTGCAAATCGGGAGCAGAACTGGTCTTGAGATTTTCTGTCTGTCTATCACCGTAAAGCAAGATAGGAACATAATAAGTTTTCGGATTCATACCTTCTCGACTGCATCCTCCACCACGGGGAAAAAAGAGTACTTCTCTCCGTTCTTGGTGGACTTGTCTTTCTGCCAGCAGATTCAACACATTCTGTCTATTCTGGTCATCCCGGCAACACACTGCAGCCAATAATGGGCATGAATTCGATAACGAAAGCCAGTAGTTGTACCCAAGGACGGTTTTGATGGGCTAGTCAAGCCAAGTGGATGCTGAGCTACTCCTTCGTCGAGATCCGGACGCCTCACCCACGCCTTCGCGTATATGTACGCTTTTTCTTGGCTCTCCTCGCGTGTCCTTCGTGAAGAAGCCCTCCGCCTCTAATTGCAGATCCTCTCGCCCCAGCTCAAAGAGCGATGCAAGCGCGTATGAGACTTGGTTCGAGGCGTCACATGCGTTTAAGCGGGTCTCCAGCATTGCAGTTTGGACGTTTAGAGGTATTCCAGGCGTCCCTATTGGGATAAATACGACGGCTAAATGCAAGCATCCAAAAGGTTAGTAGATAGCATCTCGCACTTGCGTAGACACGAGGCCCAATATCGGAAGCTGCGTCAATACGATCAAATCGTCCTATTCATTTATTCTTGCACTCAACCTATCGACCTTGTGGCCAGATCAATAGTGGTTCTCCAGGTCTTGACAACTCGGTAGTCCATTCCTCGTCAGCCAGATGACGAGTCTGCACGATTACAGCACTGTGATGCTTCAGACCCCACAATCATCCAAGCTTCGTTTCCTGGACGGCGGAATCGGAGTCATCTGGAATCTCCCGGAGATGGGAAGCCACAGTAGCACCAAACGCATGTGGTGCTTGTCGTGAAAGAGCACTGCCTCCGTTAGCTACTCGTCGAGGAGGCGAGACGCAGACGAGGCTCGCCAAAGATGAAGCACGGCAGATGGTTGCGTAGGCTAAGCGAGGTCTTGTTACGAAGTCTTACGAAGGGGACACAATCGGCAATGCGGTTGACAACAACCACGGTGGGTCTTCTTGGGCAAGCGAAGAAGTGCTCGGGCTCTCCGCGATGTATTCCATACTATCAAAGCTCAGGAGCTTCTAGGAGGTAGCTGCAGGAGGCAAGCCGCGCTCCAAGTATGGGGGCAAGAGCTTTCAGTGTTGGGTGTCGTGCCCGAATCGAGGCCAGCCTGGCCACCTAGGTCTGGAGCCGACAGGACTGTGTCCGCCGGACCATCCGGGCGCGAAAGTCTGTCTGTCTATCTGTCCGTTAGACTTCTTAGGTCGTCTATGCTTCAACGACTGCTGAGACCAACCACCTGCAGTCCTCATCTCCTGATCAGCGATCACATGCGCAAATACCGTTCATCTTGCGATTCTCTGAAGGATGGATGCGTCCCCCAAGATTTCAAATAGCGTGTTTCAGCAGCAAATCATTTTCCCTGCTCAATGCAGCAGCTCACTAGATGTGGGCCCCTGTTGCGCTCGTGGTCGCAGCTCGTTGGGCGGACTTCCCGTCAATGAACCACCTCGAGGAGATTTACCGTCACATTGGATCCTTCCATCCTACGAGAAGGCCGTTTGTAGCCGTGCGCTGGTTGTCTCGCCAGCTGTCGCCGTGACCTCTGCACAGTTCCATCATGAGTTCTACTATGTTCCCTCGCCGGTGGCTCTCAAAGCGCTCGAGTTCTGCAGCAGCAGAGAAGCGGAAGGGCGGAAAAGGGAGGTTGGCACTTTGCTTCAGTGTCGGTTATTCGCTAGTGATGGATATGCAATGGCATACTTTATGAGGGGGTCATTGCACTGTAATTCCAGCTGTTCAAATCTGGACACCGACTTTCCCTTCTTCGGGAGGATCCTGGAGAAGCAGAGTGCTGTGCGACCGTCAGTGCATCTCTTTGCCACCTCTGAGCTGCTGTGAACTTGCTCCCTCCTTCACAGGTTCTCCTTTAGACATGACTCGTTAGGAGATCACGCCACAGTGTTCATGCTAAAGATCCGTCATGAAGCAGCGAACATGCAGACCCAGAAAGAAGACGGACGGTTCGTCACCGTTTTTAACGTCGCTGTCGCTGCACTGTATTCGCACGGAGCATTGCCCATCAGGACATGCAACGTTGGTTCAACGCGACGCTATGAGTCTCGATTGGAATTTATTGGACAAGATTGCAGGGTCTGTGAATCAGCAAGAGCGATGATTGCGGCAGTTGAGAAATTTTGCTGGCAACTTCGGAGCAGACGCCGAAAGGGTCAGGCGTGGATCGTGCTGACCATGAGGCAGGTGACGTGGAATTTCATCCATCTGTAACGATGCGATCGCACACTCACATCAGCTATTAAGGAAACTGGACACACCGCCTTGAAACTTCCCCCGTAGCATCGATAAATACACAGCATGATGCGCGAAAGAAGGCTCGTCGTTGAGCATTGAGTATCGTCCAGCGTTGCAAGCACGATTCATGGGGCACATGCAGGAGCTTCCTCTCGCAGCTTGGCGCTGAAAAGGATGGCAGACAACGACTTGGCTTCGGCTCGGGACAATATGACGACGTGCGGCGTAGCATATCGGGCTGTCTACTATATGCGGCTGCAGCCTGCAGACCACGCCTACCCGCCTTGGTGTGTGCATGGAGACGGGACTCACGGCAAGCGGGCTGCACAGATTTTGGCATGACAACCAGCGAATTGCCTTTTCTTTAGGCGGGCTCTTCACAGGTGCAGGTGCATGTGCGTGAGATATGTGACCACGCTCGGGCCACTTCGTCAGGATTGCGTGCCATTGCAGCCTCTGCACTTCTTGCAAAAGGCAACGAACAAATCACAGTATGCTACTTTGGGGATCATAAAATGCCGAGAGTGAGGCTGCTCACGTCGGTGCCGACGAAGAGGCCGGGATTCGTCAAGCCGTAGCAAGTTGCAAGTATCCGCTTCCAATGATGGGGCTGAAGAAGAGGAAGATTTCGTCAATCTGAGAATCGTACCAACCATATTGTGGCGCATGAAGGGTGTGCAACCAGCCAAATATGCTGGTGTCGATGGCGAAGTTGTCTGAGAGCCCGTTCGGTTAGTCTCATTGCGTCTGTTGATATGGCGGACCAGCCGTATAACGACCTCGCCATTGTGACGAAGCGCAGAAGCACTGCTTGCACTGTGCTGTTCCACTTTAGTGGGGCAGCAAGAACTACGGGCCTCCTGGGGGTCACAGGCGTTGATGCTGTTGGATGGTTCCTCTGTCTAGTGCCATGCGTGTCGGCATTGGCCTCTCGCCACCTGCCGTCCTGGTTGTGGTGAGGACACGCACGAACGGAAAGGGCAAGGAACGTGGTCCTGCGACGGAGGGATGGCTACTGTCAGGCGGGCTCGGACTGCCGTCCGCCTGAAATCGGCCAGATCGAACTGTTCAATGGGTTACACAACAGACGGGTTTATCAGCGTCCCGTCACGCTTGAGATCCTACTCGCGGGCGAGCTGCTCCGCCATGCACTCATCTCGCCCTCGACCACATACCCCAGCGTGTTGCTCGATCTATGAGTGCAGATCACAGCCAGCTCAACCAGCTGCGGAGGCTCGCTCGCATGTGTGGTTCTGCAGGCTTCAACGCGAGATCCATAAGACCAGAGCGCCCATCTATGTACTGGTTGCTCCACGATCGTCTTGAGTTCTGCTCGTCCAAATTTTTCCTCTCACACCATGTCGCCAGCTCTCCCTGCTCTTCCGCGAAGCGATAGTAAAGCCAGGCTCTTGAAGTGAGTGTGCGGCGGATATATCGTTGCGCGGTGTGTGGGTTAACGTCTGCCACTCTAGCCACATCGGTCTAGACATGAGGGACAACATGCATCGCCGGATCTATACGCTAATGAAAGTGCGTGGTTGTCTTCTTCACAGAAACTAGCGCAGCTTCTCACACCAAGATTTCCCAGCTCGAAGCCAGCGAAGGCCGAAAACGAATCATTGCAGTCCTCGATGCTCGTGCAACGGCGGTCGGGAGCGTTCCTGGCAGCAGCAGGCAGTCTTCATATAGTACTTCGCAAGTCGATGAAGAGGTCATGGATGATGAAGTTCGGCGGATATATCACTCGGCACAACCGACTACGAAGACACTATACGATCTCGCCGTAGATCCGGAGCTCCCAGAACGACCGAACTGGATTATACGGGTGCGTCAAAGCTTTTCGCGTTCAGCTGAAACGATGTTTACAGGTTTTCGCAGTGGATGCTCTGGCATGTTTTCAGGTATCGCGATGGTCGACAAGCACAGAAACCAGTTTGCGCAAACGACGCTGTCGGAAACGGTGATGAGTCGCCATCGCCCACATCGCAAGTTGCAGTGCCAGTGACAATGACGCGAGGTACGAATTCGGGGGTGGCTCCGAACATGATGTAACTAACTGATAATCGCTGCCAGGTTCTGGTGCTGACGGTCATGGTCATTACCGTGGCTACTTCGATCCGGTCCGTGGGAGGTATCGGAATTGAGCATCGGCTCTGAAGGAGGAATCCTGATACGCCAAGCAATGCAATACATTGATTGCATTGGTTGCCGCAGAATGCTCCATGTAACACATTCGGTGCGAAGCCCGTCGCTACTACTTGCCACTTGGTGCTATGGAGCCCGCGCCGCGAGTCAGCTTGCTGATGGACTGTTGTAAAGCGTGGCAGCCATGAGACGATGAACGGTGCTAATATTGGACCACGAATTACGATACAATGCGCAAATAGGAAACTTCTATGGCCATAATCACAAACTTTTCCAGTGCTAACAGCCAAGCTGTGCCGCATGCGTCTGAATGATGGCTGCGAGATAGTATCGGTTCTTGGACACATCTGCGGGATCCACATTGGGTGGGGTCGTCGCGGACTCGGTCCTTTGTCCTTGCACAAGGGAAGTGGAAGCCGCATGTGGTATCCACGTGCTAGACTGCGCAGGGATGCTATCGGTCGACTTCTTACTGGCACGACTGGGCGACAAGATTGCTGCCCGATTGCAAATGGTAGGTGATAGCTGTAGCTCCTGCAGCAGATGCCCATTTTTCCTACGCTCAGTGGCGTGATGGTTGCTCGGTAGCTGAGGCACAGGCGTTTCCAGAAATACATTTAAACAAGCCACCTGTATCGTACAGTGTAAGGCATATGAGATGTAGACCGTGTTCGGCTGCAGGCTTCTTGAGCACTCCAATGCCATATCCATCGAACTTGTCAGGGCTGAGCGAAGAAGAACACTCCTCTATCGTCTGTCTCTTGATCGGGGAGGCCGCAACCTCAACATCACAAGTGCTCTATTGCACCAAAGTGACCAGCATTGGACTGCTGTAACGAAAGACACTCATTGCTCCGGGCCTGTGAAAGTGGCTCTCAGAGTGGCAGAGTGAGAAGCTTTGACATTGGTTGCCAATTGTGGCAGCTGGCAGGCACTGCAGCTAGTAAGAGCGCTGGGACGGTCTCGCATAGCAGGCTGTTTGGAGAAACCTGACGCACGAGTCCTGTATATGCAATTCCGGGTCCGGAGATGGAGCTTATTGGTCGCTTGACCTAGCTTCTATGCAGGTAAAGCGTTGGACACACACTTGAGAGTGATGTTTCATTCTCAAGTCCAGTACGAAATGTTGTCAACTCAACAAGCTCAACAAAAGTTGGGTCCCGGTACTGGTCTCTGAAAAGCCTTAGAGCAAGGAGACTTCAATGCATGATCGTCGCGCGGAAACGCAACACGGACTCGGCCCTTTTTGCCGGCGTGGCTATACTCCATCTTAAATAGTCCACAGTAACATCCAGGGGTACACATTTGACATATCGCAGACCTTTGTCGAATGTTTGCACTGGAGGGCGCGGTCAATCGCCCAACCCGAGTATGTCTTCAATTTTGGTTTGCGTAACTCTGCCTTGTCCGGCGCTGGGGGCGACGAGATGCTGGAAGTGAGAAGCAATGAAAGGCACAGTCTTTCTCGCAATGTTCTGATAAAGCTGGCACGATCTGTGAACTGTTCGAATCCCGGAGAACGGCTTGCATTGGGCCGTTCTGTTGAAAGGCTGCCACTCATCATCGTTGATACCAGTCCCGGTGCTGCCGTGATATCTGTGATGGCATTTTCCTTTCCGAATTGAGTGAGTATGTCTGGCTTCCAAGGCTTTAGTAAGCCCTTGCGTAAGAGAATGCACATACGCATACCGCCCCTCACCCCCGAAAAGCGAGATTGAAGCACATCGTACAAGAACACAGCCATGAAGCAAGCACAAGTCTAGTCAAGCTGAGGTCGTGCCCTGCTCCATGGAACCACCCTGTACTTGGAACAAAACATACGTGGGACGTGCAGCTGGCCGTGTGGTGTCCCGGTGAAGTGGGATGATCCGACGGAGAAGGGCCCGACTGCAGCTACATCAGCTAGCCTGACGCCGCACGTATCCAGTGGAGGTACCTCCTGGTCCAAGCTATCCGTCATTGCAAACTTTCCAGTGTGAAACTTGCATTTTACTCAGGATTCCCTGCATACGGCACAGGGATGTGGAGTCGGGTCTGTGAGCAAATCGCGAGTTCGAAGACAGTTCTCCCTGCCGTCGATTCTGCTGCAAGGCGTTATGTAGCTGATTGCGTTGATTATTTGCTGATCATGGAAGATCCATGTTCGCGAAATCCTCAATGTGGATCTGGAAGAATGCAGGACCAGAAAGCGTGCGCAGGCGCGACTTTCCTCGGGAGAGGACTATCGGATTGGACCAGCTGAAGCAAGCTTCCAAATGCTGCAAGCTGCCGGTACCGACGGGCGACTTTCCCCAGCCGAGCAAAGGATTCATCGGAGGCGGGCACGAGGTGCGAATATGCAAGGAAGGAAGTGGGTGCGCTTCGGATGTGAGCCGACGATCATGGAGCTTCCTCCGGGCCTACGACGAGCCTATTTCGACCTCACTTTCATGCACCGTGATAGCGCCATATCTAACGCCGGCCCGAAGCAGGATTGCCCAAAAGAGATCCGTGCTTCCATCAAAGCTGCTCGTTCGCCTGGACAGGTTCTCACTACTGAGTGATGATGCCAAATTCTGACGATGCTTAGGCGTAGTCCCGGCCACTGATCCACCTCTCCCGCAAGCGAGCTGCTTTGCAACGCAGGTGGATGGGCCTTCATGTGGCCACGAGCATTGTCATATCAAGAGTATAGGGTTGTGACACCAAGAACTCTTGGCTGGAATCTTGGGGCATCGCACCGGCCTCGCAGCCCTGAGGTCATGCGAAACTGCAGGAGAAATTCCACTCGTACTCGTGTGGGAATGGAGGGGCTAGAGATTGTGTGACGTGACATCGTGACTTCGTCAAGAGAAGTAGAAAATATGTACAAACTGTGGTCAGCTGCGTGGGAACAGCCGCACTTGTGACGCGACTTGCTGGGAAGACGAACTGTTGGATCGTGTATGAGGCCCAACAATGGCAACCGGCACATTTGCAGTCGATTTCATTCGTGCAAGAGGGTCGCCCATGAAAGTGGTGATTTGCAGATGGTGCAACAGAGCATGGGGCCGACCGCCTTAGCTGATCATCCGCCTGGTAGTCCTTTTCTTGGCTGGGCTTTTCAATGACATTTCACCATGCTTGATGTCCTGATCTTCAACCCCTACTCCAACACCGAGCACGATGCCCCTTGCCACCTCCTTCCCTGGTAGCATACGTGCACTCTTCTTTGGTGGGCTGGATATTAAGCTTGCCTCGGGCCCATCATTCCCTGCGCGGCCTTTGGCTGCCTTCTGAATGTCAAATTTTGGAGCAGCCGCAAGGCTTCTAGGCTCGCCTGACTGTCCCAATTTCATAGGCGCCGCAGCAGCGTGAGCGGACGTCTTCGTCATCCGCTTCTTAGGTGGAGATGCGATGAGGTTGTTCTCTTTGCCGGTAGTGGGAAGCGTGGCAGTCGGCGCTGGCAGCCTGGTCCCGGTCGTCCTTTTAGACGCGGGGGTCGGAATAGATCTCTTCAACTTAGCCACAGGATGATCTTGAACGGTTGAAGAGGCGTCAGGTGGCACAATGAGCTGCAGAGTATCGTCACCGGCCACGACTGTGTCATCGTCGTCAACACTTGATGGCGCACCTCGCTTCGGCTTCGCAGGCGTCGCGATGCGTGAGACCTGTCGCTTTACTGACGTTGAGGATTTGGGCTTCTTGTCCGTGGTCGTGGCCGCCTGAGTCTCACCTTCGGTCACCGGGGCCGATTGCCCAGCTACGGGTTTAGCTTTGACAGGCGTGCTCGCAGTCCTCGATGGTTTCAGACGTCTCATTCTTGGTTTGCTAGGCGTTGCGCTGGCAGGCAGTGCTTCTGTTACGACTCCTGCCTCCAACCCACTGACGGTGTCATCCTGCGACGAGAGTGGATCTAGTGAAGCATCTTCTGTCATCATGCTGATTTCCGGCTCCTCGCCTTGATAGAATGACACCAGAGTCTCGGACCACGTGATGCCCTTCCGTCCTGTGGGCTTTTCGATCTCCATCATGTCGCTGCCTAGCTCGGGACTGCGTTTCGCCAAAGCTTCTGCTTCCTCGCGTAAGGTCTTGAGTCGCACCAATGGCATGACAGCACCCTTTTTGTTACCCTGAGTATTTTTCCTGGTCTCCATGGCCAATCTATGGGCTTCCGTCTGCTTGAGCACAATGCCCTCACTTCTGCCCTTGATGGAGATCTTTGCTGGCCCCGAGTACGTGCTCGCTGACAAAGTCTCGGGTTTCTTCTTGGTTCGGCCACTTTTGCGACTCGCCGTCGGTTTCGGGCGCTGGTTTGTCTGTGCGGCAAGTTCATCCTCGTCAAGATCGTCTGAAGGATCTTGGGCTTTCGTCTGCTGGTCGTGCACCACATCTTGACGTGTCGTGGACGGCTTGCGAGGAGATGGGCTGTTAGGATCCAGATCTCCTAATACATCCTTCGAGGTCGGCGCGACTTGTACAAGGGGACTGCTGGCCAGCGCTTGGGGCACGACTGATCCTTCAGCCTGCCTCTCAAAGGATTCACGTCTTGCCGTGTCCGACACCCGCATGACGCTCTTGCTCTCAGAAGCCCGCTTGAGAAACGCTTCGAGCAAAGCAGTGTCGTCAGATATGCGCGGCTGCTGGTGTCTTCGCGGTGACATCTGTGGCTCCTCCGGTGGTGCAGAAGATGATCGTGCGGCTCGATCAGGGTTATCATCTCCAATTGCGATCCCTGATGGCACAAAAGGTAAGGGCGAACTATCACCACGGAAAGCGGCTTGCTCGGACCTCTTGATGGGTGTGAAAGCAATCAAATGAGGTTTCTGCGTGGACTTCAAGATACTTTTCCGCTTGAAGGGGCTGCTGGACTGTCTTCTAGGCGAACGTCGAAGTGGTAACCGCGGATGTGATCCAGCGATGCTGGGGACTGGACTAGAGAACCTGGCCGTCGTACAGTCATCTGGGACACGGGCCGACGGACTCGACGTCGGAGTAGGTAGACTCTCGGCTGACTCCATGCTATCTTCTTGCCCAAATGTTGTTTGGCGCTGCTGCTTGATGTAAGCTTGCTCAGGGGTGAGAACGCAAGCGTCTTCCTGCGGAGAATCGTGCTGCTCATCAGGAACGTTATACCTAGAGTCAGATTGCGCGTCGTTTTGTATGGCCGCTTGTCGTGCTGCAAAGTCCTTTGGAAGTGTCCTCCGTCGACTGGCGTTCTGCGCTTTGACCTGGCTAATCGGGCGTCTTCGGGCGACGGCAGGTGAGACGAAACCGGGTGGTAAGCTCGTCTGGTCATTCGACAGCACTTTCGATAGTCTGTCCGTGGCATCTGTGAAGCCGGAGTTCTCACGTAGATCTGTCGTGTCGCCCTTTCTTGACTCCGAAGAGCTAGGAGAGAAGGGTCGAAGGTACTCGTCGAGCGGAATGCCCAAGGATTTAGCTTCTTTTCTCCTCTCCTCAGGCAGCTCATCGCGTAGCTTCTGCCATCCTCTCGCGCTTTCTTCTTCGTCGTCCACTTCTGTGGCATCATCATCGACATCGCTTTCGGCGGGAGACTCTTCGCAACGTGTCGTTGGAGGAGTAGATCGATCCTGCTGGGGCGCGGCTTCTGACTGATCAGGTGTATGGTCAATGTCTTCTGAGTTCGAAGCATCATCACTTTCATCGGTCCATTCGTCGTCATCCACGTCATTAGAAGCAAGGTCCATCTTCATACCGCTCTCATCGAGGATCTCAATCATGGTTCCTTCGGGATCGTCTGGGGTTTCGCCTTCGAGTATATTGTCGGCGACAAGTCCGGTCACGTCCATATCATTTGTTGGCCGATCTTGATCCTCGTCTTCGTCCGCCAATGCGACTAGTTGCTCTTCGCCACGACCACTTCTCGTCACGATTCTGCGATTTTGCGGACTGCCCCGCCCGTCCCAGTTGCTGACAATGCTCGATGTGCGATCCGACGCACCGCTCCCAATGCGCATCTTCTTGACCGCCTTCAACGGCGTGCCTTCGGTGGCGGCTGTGTTTGCAGGCTCGCGAATGTGCACGTTAAACATGCCGGGAGGTGCGAGTGTGTTGCCTGACCCAGTCCGCTTCATGATCTTCCCGACTTTGAATCGTCGCCTGGCAAACGGCGACGCAGGCTTGCGCTCCCACGCGCGCTGCACCTTTGCGATGTGAACAAGATTTGGCGCAAGCGCAGCGGCATCGCCCATGTCCCACTCGAGTTGCGCCGATGCGGCGGCGGAGTCGTCGTCGGAGCTCGTGGCGGTGGGGAGCATTGCATCGGTGGGACCGGTATGGATGTCGTGTATAGATGTCGTGTCCGCGTCCATGGTTCCTTGTTGCGGTCGGACGTGCAGCGGCGCGTGTGGAGTGTGTTTGTGCCTGAGAGCGCGGCGAAAGTGGAACCCCAAACAACAAGCTCGTGCCCGTGCCCAGGCGACAGCGTCTCGCCAAAAACACGCTAGCATGTGACTTTCATCTGAATCGAGACACACGCCGCGGGAGTCGTCCACTGCTTGTGAATGCGCTGAGCAGCGAACACCACCACATCCGTCAAAATGGTGGCCGGAAAGACATCTCGCGAGGCTCTGGCCAGGGCTGCGCAGACAACGACGCCGAAGCTCCCTCCCTTACCGAAACTGCGTGTTCGCAAGCCCAACAAAGGCGAAGCAAACCCATGTCTGGGCATCATGAGCAGCATGCTAGGTACGCTCGCATGATGTATCATGAAGCAGTCGCATCTGGCTAACTGACCTCTCAGGATGCTGGGCGTCATCGGGTTATAGTGCAGCAGGTTGTGCTGCTCTGGAACAACAACTACGAGGATGCATGGATGCTCGAAAGGCGACGCAGCAATCCAAGAGCTCAATCAACCACCACTTGTCGAGATTCTACCCACAAATTATTGGCCCACACAAGAGAAAATAAAGTATTCTGGTGGCGGTGGACACTAGAGCATCGCCGACAGGCGAAATGTACAGAAGACAAATGATACCATTAGCGGCACGGGCGGCGTTCTGAGGCAATTGATTAGGACAACAGATGATACGAATCATCATGTAAAAGTACATGCTGTGCGACTCTCGGGCAAGGAAGGAAAGTCGCAAGCTGCGATATATGAAGGTACTCGTACGGACGCGCATCGATGCCAATTGGTATACTGGACAATGTGCCATCTGGGTGCTTGGAGGGCGTCTACACGGCTATTTGTCATACAGGGAGTCGCAGCTTTCCGCAGTCGCTGACATGAGACAAACGGCCCGGGACTGCTGCGAACGGCACTGGAAAATGGCCATCAGACGGGGCAGGCTTGTAATGTAACTCTTCCGCAGGACTCACTCCTCCACATGCAAGCAGCAGAGCCGTCCATCTTTTCTGTGCCCTCCGAAGAGTGTCGCCTCACGTGTCCTGAAGATCTCACATAGAGCACAGTCTAGACATTTCTGCGTCTTTCGAAGTCCATCTCATGCTCCAACGGTCCCGTGTCTAACCATGCTGCATTTCCCAGAAGTGTAGCTTGTGGACGCGGATTTAGGCGCATGACCAAGCAGCTTCGCAGGAGTATCATACCTCCTATTACGCAACAGCTTAAACTGCACTCGGGAGGATGGCACATACTTTCATGAACTTTCGCTGTACTCACGGAACTGGCATGCGTTGTGCACAGCATACGCCGAGCAGAGTTATCATCGGATGAAGTTCCGAAGCATCGTCGATCGCCTGCATTTTGCATGATCTCCTTGCTGTATTGGGCAATCTTCGCTTCGCGAGCGTACCTCAAGTCGTGCAGTCCAATGCCGGTCAAGGTCTTGCGAGTTCACGGCACGCGCAGGGCTATGCTCGCCGTTGAAGGCCCATAATGATTCGCTCCGTCCTTACCTCTGTTGAGAACCTGTAGAAGCTGAAAAGCGTCTGAAGAAGAGCGTCTGCCAGACCATGTGAACTGCATCTACACAGAACTGTCGATACGGCGGTAAGAACGTCGTCGAAGAAGGCAGGATATCGCTCAAACAGTGTGTTACTGCAATCAGCCAATGCAGAATGTCTACGTTTTCGCCACAGTGCCATAAGCTCGCTCCTGCACGTGGGCAGAACCGACTCCATCTCCCGGGAGGCGACCGAGAACTCACCTGCACAGTTCCGAGGCCCACAAAAGCCGTCGCAATGCACTGATCGGGCAAGAACTCGGAGTTTGCGTCTGCAGCCTGTGAATCCGTTCTGTTTTATTATATGAGTTCGAAGTTCAGCAGAGCCTCCTCGCTCAACATTGCCCAGTCTGAAGCTCAGGCAGCGAGCAGGGATGCTAAGCGGTTCAACGCAAGCGACTTATCGGCACACCTAGTTTGCCACTTCCAATCCATACCTAAAATCCAACCATAAAGCGAATCAACCCTGATCCTGCGGTACATGTCTTGGAAGAATGGCAGACAATCAACGCACAAAGAAGCGACAGAAGCGAGACCCAGGATCAGCAGATCGACCTAAAATGTTGCAAGTGGCTTGTTGGACGTGTCGACGAAGGAAAACTCGCGTATGTCTTCTCAATTCTCCGTTCCTGTCGCGATGCAAATTTCTCATAAGGTGTGCAGTGCGACGGAGGACGTCCAGAATGCGCAAACTGCGTCGAGAAAGGGGAGCCATGTATCTACGAAACTCATGAAGGCGAAAGTCGCGGCATGGCAATGCGGCGAGAGAACGGAGTGCTACAGGATAGAGTTACCCAGCTCGAAGCCGAAGCTGAAGCCTCAAAACCGTCCTCACTCTCTGCGTACTCGGGCAACTCGTCAGCCGGCTCGGTCTTCGACTTTTCCGAACAACAGCGAGCAGATAATCTGGCCGCAGGACACACATTCTCCCGTGCCATAGACCTCCTGCATTCTATGGCAACAAGTGCCGACCAAGATGCTTCTATGATCCTAGCGAAGCTTCGCTCGGGCTACAGCTGGGAACAATTGGCTGGTGAAGCTGAAGCTGTATTGCGAGAGAAAGTAACACCGGATGCGTCTTCGAACCCAACCAGATCAGGAGCTTCCAGCGCGCAGCCACAAGACTGGAAACGAGACTTCCAGCAAAACTTGGATCCCGCACTACAAGGTCCAGGTCCATGAAGGCTGAACCCTTTACACCAACGCGCAACAGATATCATATCCATGCTCGACGAGAGCATCAGGGGAAATAAATTGGCTCATGGTGAGAGCAACCAACGCACCGACGAAGAGTGTAGAGCAGCGATGCGATTTCATAATTCCGTATCTGCGCTATGTTTCGCGGCCATTTTGGCGTCAGTGAGACATGAAACTGTTCGATGAAAAACCCAAACTGCAGAGGAAAATACGCTGTCCACCACCAAGAAAAGCTGTGGCCAGGACCAGCGAGGCCTTTGAGTATGAAATAGAGCCACACAACCGCAGTGGGAAAAAAGCAGGAAAGGAAAAGGCTGGTTTCAGCGGGCCGAGAAGATGAAGTTCTTTCGCAACAAGCTGATCGTCGGCGACAGTTGTCAACTCCGCGACAGCGGCAAGGGCTGACAGCACACAGAAATTCCGCCGCAGCACATTTCGAGATCACTTCGCGCGATCAACTTCGTCCACGGGAGGAGCTTTGGTCAATGTTGTGCTCTAGCAAGAAAGAATTGCAAGCTGTCCGTAAGCATGAAGAACAGTAGCCGAGGGTAAGGTTATTTCGTACTTTTTCACAAACGTCAGAACAGACAAAAGAGCAAACCAATAACAGTGGGAGAACTGAAATGGACCTTGAGTCCGTGTAGCGTTATGTTATTATTGGAAGCGAATACACAGCTACTTATTTCGGAAGCGTCGTCGTGAAGCACATAAGTGCACAGCAAGTCCATGATCACACCTACTGATAGAAGCTTGGTGCCATGGCTCAACGGGTGCCCCTGCTCACTTTTCTCCGCCGTTGTCGACGTAGCTTGGGATGACGGGCAGGACAAGCTTTTCGAAGCCACTCATATCGCCGTTGAGCGTCAAGTAAACCTTCTGAGCAAACTCCTCCAATCTCTGGGCCACCTTGTCCTGGTCAGCTTTCTTCTGCAAGTCCGCAAGAAGGAGGACATTCGTGACTGTGATCTCTTCAAGATTGCCTCCTAGAGGAACAACATCTCCTGCTGACGTCAAGTCGAGAACTGCAAGAGCTTTAAGCATACTGAGCAGGGCCTTCTCGGCCGCATCGAAATTGAGAAGCTTGGAATAGATCGCGAAAAGGCGTGAGTATGCTTCTGCTACGACAAGATGTGGCAGTGTTTGGTCGACGTACTCAGTATATGTTGCTTCCGCGTCAGTGACCAGAGCTTTCGAATCGGAGACGACGGCGGCATCGAGTTTCGCGGGCAATGGGGCAGAGATTCGAGCCCGAAGAGCTTCACGGCGGTTCAAGGTATCGTTTGTGTCACGCGCCTCTGCTTTGCATAGCTTGCATTCGCACTTGAAGCCCCATATCCGGTGAAGAGCTCGTTGTTTTTCTGCCCGATCGCTGAACTCGCCGTAGGAGATGGTAATCTCCTCGTCCTCTTTTATGCTGCGAGTTGCTCGGAGGGTCAGCACGCCATTCTTGATGCTCTTCTCTGCATTCGGCATGCAAGAGTGATTGCAGTAGGCTGTGCGACACCACAGCCCTGAGGCTGATGCGCTGTGTGCACATAGGCGACCGGGAAATGCCTTTTCCTCAACAGATGCCGGGCATGCAATCGCATTTGTGGCCCATACCTCGTGAATATGGAATATATCGAGGACAGGCTTGCCATCGACGCGGACTTCAGCGTCG
Source organism: Cercospora cf. flagellaris (assembly GCA_005356885.1). Taxonomy (NCBI): domain Eukaryota; kingdom Fungi; phylum Ascomycota; class Dothideomycetes; order Mycosphaerellales; family Mycosphaerellaceae; genus Cercospora; species Cercospora cf. flagellaris. The sequence goes on along the minus strand of RJLU01000005.1, from coordinate 2,072,265 downwards.
CAGGGCGCTGTGATAGCTCCTGAGTGGAGATCGAACACCTTGGAAGCCAGGGCGGAATCGTGGAGGAGCTTTCGTGCAAGCTCTTTGTGAGGCGCACCAACAGGATCCTCCGTCATCATGTTCTTGCTCAAATCATATTTGAGAGCCCGGTAAGTGTTATTATCCTTTGCGGACACCAAGAACGCTGCGTGTTCAGCGAGAATTTGATCTCCGAGCTTAAAGGACTTCTTTGCGAACAGCCCTCGTCCCGCTTGCGGAGTGGTACGAACTTCCGTGTTGCCGGTCTCGTTAGCATGGTCCTTGACACTTCCGGTGACCTCAGTGTCTGTCTGAACCACTGTCGAGGCCACTGGTCCCGACACTGCAAGTCCATTGACGCGCCAGTGAAGCGGCACCAACTCATCGTCGGGATCCAACACAACCAAGTCGGTCGGGTGAGAGAGCTTGATGCGCGCGTTGCCCCCAGCACCGATTTTGCAATAAGGCTCCTTGATGACAAAAGCTGCGCCCACTGGAAGAACATCGTCTCCGGCAAAGTTGAAAGCATCTATCAGAAGCAACTCGGTGTTTCCTGCGGCGTCCTCCACACCGTATGTGCCTCCAACAGCATTCGTGACAACAGAACCGAAACGACGTAAGACGAGAGCGCGTCCATCATGCCGGGTCTCGAGGAGCATGTCCTTGATTGAGAGCGTACAATCGAGTTCTCGTACTGACTTGGAGCATGCTGGGTAAGGACGCTCAACAATCAAGACCTGCCAGTTGTTCTTGCCAGAGTCCACGGTTCTCACTTGTTGCTCGTGGCCAGCCTCGATGATTTGATGGATCGCATCTCTGCTTAAAGAAGGTAGCTGATCGCGTGGCTTCCCTTTCCGCTGCGCAGCTTGTTCGTTTAGATCGACACACACGGTGCGCAATTGATCGATGAGAGAGTGCTTCTCTTGCTCCAGTTCGTCCATTGTGTTCGGATGTCCTGACCAGTCAGGGCGGAAGACTGCAGACGAGGTTGGTAAGTAGACAGCGCTGATGCCTACGCTGTTAAGGACGAGTCGCGTCGCTCAGTTTGCTGCACGACAAAATGGCTGCTTGTTCCCATCATCGTTCGCTTCACTTCAGGACGCTTCTCGCTAGTTCGGCTTCACTTCACTTAACTTCAGATGCATCTTGCTGATCATTCGCTCGCAGCACATAATCGTGTCGAGCCATCGCAGAGTGACGGGTCTTCGGCACCAGCGAGTACGTTGTATAGCAGGCGATGAAATCCCCATTGGCGACTGTTGTCGTGATGAAGGGCTAGTGAAGGAAGGAAGCCACCTCGGCTCGGCATTTCGTTTTGCCGACTCAGGCACGCGTGCTTCGTCGTGATTCTAGAAACGCAGCTTCTGAGAATATGTTTGGAGTTGCTGTCTGCTCATTTACTCACTGACGACTCTCATATGATCTGAAAAGTGAGTGCATATCCTTTATGATCCGACCTCATGCCGCTGGCATTCCTCACGCAGTACAAGAACATGCATTTCTACGAACCATGTTCAGCATTGCGCAAGACCACATCCTTCCCTGTCACCCGTTCATGCTAGCCATTGACTTGCATATTCGCAGACAGAGAGCAGAGTACTGATCAACGTCATGTCGTAGGAAAAAGTTAATCAAAGTCGCAACAGTCCTGTAAAGCACATCTCCCACCTCAGCGACCCCACCACCCCACCAAGATGGTCCTCCACAACCCAAACAATTGGCATTGGGTCAACAAGGATGTCTCCACGTGGACGAAGGACTATCTCGAGAAGGACCTGGTGGGCATCAAGGCCGAGAAGAATGGCGTCAATGCAGAGGTCAGCAAAGTGCTGAGCATGGACGGTGATGTGGAAGTCGCACAGCGGAAAGGCAAGGTCATCACCATCTTCGATGTGCGGTTACAATTGGAGTGGACGGGCAATATCCCAGTGAAAGAAGAGCACGAAAATGACGACGGAACCAAAGAAGAGCGCGAAGGCACGAAGGACGTGAGCGGAACAATCACGATACCAGAGGTCGCACACGACACAGAAGAGGACGAATATGTCGTATGTTCTACCCGATCAGCCAATCGATCATCTAGAGTCACGGTACTAACAGCATCCTTCTAGTTCGAAGTAGAGCTCTACTCCTCATCCTTCGAAAAGGAACCAGCCAAAGAGCTCGTCCGCAAAGAAATCACCCCCCAACTTCGTTCACACTTCCAAAAGCTCGGCCCAGCCTTGATCGCAGAACACGGCAAAGACGTCCAACACGCCCCGGGAGAAAACCCCTCTGCCAAATTCACCGCAGCCAAGACCTACAGCAACTCCGGCATCAACAAATCCGCCGAGAAATCCGCATCCACAACCGCCACAACCAACAACGGCAACGACTCCGTCGTCAACACAACCAAACTCTCCGACCAACAAGAATTCCGTACAACAGCCGACCAAGTCTACGAAGTCTTCACCGACCCTCAACGCATCGCAGCCTTCACGCGCGGTGCGCCCAAACTCTTCGAAGGCGCCCACGAAGGCGGAAAATTCGAGATTTTCGGCGGAAATGTTTCAGGCAGCTACGTGAAACTCGAGAAACCGACGTATTTGGAGCAGAAGTGGAGGTTGGCGCAGTGGCCTCAGGGACATTATAGTACGTTGAAGATTCGATTTGAGCAGAATGATGTGGATGCTGTGACGATTATGAGGGTTGATTGGGAGGGTGTGCCGATTGGACAGGAGGAGCCGACGAAGAGGAATTGGGATGAGTATTACATTCGGAGTATCAAGACGACTTTTGGGTTTGGTACCATCCTGTAGGTGGGGGCGAAGGATTGGCAACGGAGGGAAGAGAGTGGAACGGACGATGCTTAGACGTGTAGATGATTAGACGAGATCAAGGATCAGTAAAGGTACCAAACCCTTTTAAAATACAGCTTGTCGCTTCGTTCATTCATCTGGCATTAATCATTATTATATCCACCATATGGCCTGCGTCTCCAATGTCGCAAAGGTCCTGTTCATCCATCGTCACGTCCTGTCACAGCCGCAACAGCAAGTTCATCAATGCGTTGCTTATACAATTCCATCCGATGCATTTCCGGATCACCAAATATCACATCCCTCAATTCCTCATCCGTTACCTGCACAGCCTCAATAGCTCTCCGTTTGCTTCCAGGTTTCTCTCGCAGTAAAACCATTCTGCCAGCATTCGAAAGAGTAGCCGGTGGAACCTCCCATCTCGGAGGTTGGTATTTGTTTCCAGGTTGATAGCCGCCTTTCATCGTCTGTCGTGAAGCATATTTTCGTAATGTGTTCGTCGTGGTTGGGGTTGACATGGGTGAAGGAGCAGCTACAATCCGCACGATGGTGCTCATGTAAGATCTGTCCGCTCGTACGACGACGTCGCCTTCATTGGCGAAGTGAAGGAAGACGTTACGCTCGTATCGCTTTCCTGAGGGCTTTTGGAGTGGCAAGAAGGACACGGGCGGAGTTCCGAATGTGATGCAGTGCACGCGCTTGAAGAAGCCTGTGAGATCGTTCAGTTCGGATTCAAAGCTGGTCGACATCATGTGCATGAAGAGAAGGCTCGCTACTGCTCCGCCAGCGCTGTGTCCGGTGAGGATCAGAGAGGGAGGTCCACGACTGTAGCTTTGCTCGAGCATACTTCGCAGGCGGGCGGCGACGGGGGCGACCATGGCGCGGGCTATCTGCAGAAAGCCAGCGTGAACGGCGTTTCCAGTGTCATCGAGAAAGCCACTGGGTTCAGTGGGTAACGTTCTGAAGTTGATGGCCCAGTCGACGGGATTCCATGTTTTACTGCCTCGAATCGCGAGCACGATGATGTTCTTATCATCAACGGGACGCGTTTTGATGACCATGGCTTTGGTGCCTCGCTGCCAGTCTGCCTCGACAAAGTCTTCTCGCTCGCCTCGTCGTGGTCTGCGGTATACATCTGATGACGCTTGTGCTGCCATACAAATGATCTGCCATGTGGGAATGTATATCTTCATGGGCAGCATCAAGGGCGGTAGACGAGAATTGGCATACATCCATGTCTTCTTGAAGTCGACCAAAGGCGAGGACTTGCTCCTGCTGGCAGTCTCGTTCTCGTTGATGGTCATCAGTCCTCTCGTGGCTTCTTCGAGCTCGTCGTCGCTCTCCCTTTCGCTGTCGTCGATCCGCGCGAAAACATCGTTCACTCTGGCCGCAACATGTGCTACTCGGTCACACAAAGCCGAGCCTTGATTCATGGCGTGCACTAGAGGGCAATCATTCTGTCTCGGAGCTGGTCGCGTTGGCAGAGGAGGTGCACTGAGGTTTACACTGCTCTGCCATGCTTGCTGCTGTGATCCGGTGTTCTGGTATACTTGCCCAAGGTCGACTGTAGATGCCCACGCCGATGCCTTCCTTCGAAGTCTGCCATCTTGTCTTGCTATTGCTTCTGCGGGCACATGCACCCGTTGCTGACTCTGCACGGGCCGCAGATAGAATGCTCTGCTCGGCTGTTGTCCGTAGTCATACTGGTTCTGGACGGGATCGTACGGCGGCGGCGGCGTCATGGGCACGTTCATTTGGCTCTGCGTGTAGTCGCCGGACATTGTGTGTCCATTGCTGGTATATACAGCATTGCCGTGGGCATACTGCTCCGTCTGCCAGCTCTGCCAGGCTGTCGGAGGGTGACTGGGTCGCGGAAAGCAGCTCATTCTCGACTGTGCTCGTGCTCGTGCCTGCAGATCTTGGTGCCGAGTGAGGGCCCTTGCAGACTCGTGGCGGCTGGAGTCCAATCTGGGCCAGTGGGAGGACGACACATTTATCTCGCGCCGGCTCGTCGCACACGCGTCGACGGTTCGCACAATGTACCGGGATTGAAGAGTTCGAGATGCAGCAAGGCGACAATCCACGAGGCCGCGCCGTTCCTGCGAGGTGGGACGGGGAGCAGAGAAGAGCAGACGGGAGAGCGCATCGCATCTGCGACGAGACGCCGCTGCGCCTCGTTTGGTCCACTCAGAGCTGCAAATGCCGCCAACCGCGCACCGTGAGACGATTCAAGACATCGACGCTGCCCAGACGTGTGGCACGCCCGGCCTGAGACGCTCCCGCGCACAACCTCTGTCCATCGCTGCAGTGGCTGCTTCTGATGCAGGCGAGTCCACGTTTGCGGTTAGAGAGGCACAAGGCACTGCCTGTCGGACTCGATCCGCATACCGCGATGCAAGCTGCTGTCTTCAGCCCTCCTTTCAATAGGCCAAAATCGGTGCCAGCGAAGCGTACAGCAGGTCAATCTGCTCAGATGATGACGCTTAGAAGACACGCGACTATCTCAGAGGCCTTCCGACACTGAGCCTGCATCTCCAACGCTACACAGAAGGCTCACAGACGCACGAAGCAGCCCTCAGGATCAAAAGGGGGTGACTTTCCGCTGGAGGACCACCGCTCACTAGCCGTAGGGCTGAGGAGCAATGTGACTCGAAGCATGAATGGCGCACTTTCACTCGGGACATATTGTTTGCTACCGCCGACCGCCAGTGAGCACCAAAGAGGCATATGCGGCCTCCATGTTGTGGCGCGGATCATACTTGGGCACGATCTGTGATGAGAGCGTAAGAAGGACATTATCGACACGTGTAGTACTAACATGAGCCGCTGCCACAGTGCTCAGCCCTACAGATGACTCGAAGATCAAACAGGCAGAATCATCGCACAGCCGTCCGGATTCGGTCTTGTGGACATTCAATGGCTCCCCGGGAGCCACCAGTGCTACCAGGCTGCACACTGCCCGCCCTCCTCACTTACGCAAACATGCTCATCAAATGCATATCCGCCTGAATTTGCTCTTGTGACAGCGTCCACCCATGCGCCAGAAGCTGTTGTGAGATGCATCAAAATGTCCTTCTGGTGACGATAGGCTGCCCCATGCGTGGCGATGCCCGTGTAGGCAAGGCGCAGTGTGCTCTGGACCAGTCCGCGGGTGGATAAAACTACACCGGTCCAAAGCAAATGAACCTCTGTCCAAACTGCCCCACGGATTTCGTATTCTGGTCCGATTTGCAGTAGAAGCTGCGCAGGAGCGATGTGAATTGCCCCAGGTCCATCTGCAGGTGTGACGTTTGGCATACTAAGAATTCGCAGCTAACGGGACATTGTCATTGTTGAAATTCGGCAGTCAGTTGTGCCTGCAGACAGCGAGGGCTCGGTCCTCACAGATCGCAGCAAGACAAACCAGCTGGTAGCTTGCCCGCTGCTAAGAGATGCAGCCGCCTGGGACCAAAGATGCATTGCTAAGGTCATGCGACATTACTGGGAAGACGTTCAATTCTTCTGACAGCAATCACGCACATCTTAACATCACTATTCTATTTTCAGAGCGTATGCCTTATGGCCTTACAAAGGAGTCGAGCTCATCGGATGTTGTCAGAATCACCTGATCAATTCTCTTCCAAATTATACAGTGTAACAACAGCGAAAAGCAAGCTAATCAGTTGACGCGACGGGACGGCACAGAACAGATTTCAAAGTGATTGACAGTAGCATGTAGGAGCATTCTACCATTGCGTACAGCGGCTGCTTCGTTTAGTAATTGAGGACTCCCGAAACATGGGGAAGAACCTAGTCTAGCATACCCAAGCAAGCGCCATCAACACGCCTCAGAGCTTGTACAGGATAACCTTGCCCTGTCACCGGGCATCAGGAAATGGCAGCCGCGTCCCGCCGACTCCGTCGCTGCCAACATCGACCTCACCTGTCCAACGTTTCCTGTCTCATACACCAACATGGCGCCTCGACTAGCCGCGATCTCCAGCTGGGGTTCTGCTATTGCAATACTGGCATCTAGCATAGCGCCAGTGCATGTGGAAGCTTACAAGACACAACAGTACAGTTGGTACAAGAACTACTATCCACGCGTGGATCAGTACTGCTTTGAAGGTGAGATTCATGCTTAGCGGAAGACATAACCCAGACACTAATTGTCTCAGGTTGCTTCAATGCCATCAATGCCATTACATTCGACTACAAGCCCGTCAGTAACAACAGCGAAGACTGGAAAGTGGACCGATGTTCCAATGAGCTGAAGATAGACTCCGGTTTCTACTGCGCACAAACGTACTGCACTGTAGCAGAGAGACATGCTGGCCTGACAACGCTAACGACACTTTGCGATGAAGTGGGAATGCGCATCCCGACCGTCGAGGAAGCTGCATTGCCAGAATCAGGATTGCGCGATATACTCGTGCTCGACCACACCGCAGCGCACACCACTGCTGAAACGCCGCTGGTTGTACCCGCTATCCCGGATGCCGAATGGCACGCACGCGCCACACGCACCGTGAGAACATTCTACAAAGCATGGGATCTTGGCTTCAATTTCTCGTTTCTGCTCGCGCTCTTCTGGATCGCCGCGATTGCAACTGGCACAACGTATCGAGTTCTGCAGTCGACTAGGAAAGCTTCAGATGACACGTCGTCCACCTTGTGGTTGTATGTTCGCAGAGTTCTCCTGTTCCCGGCGACCTTTGGCAGCAAGCAAGCTGTAGCGATCGGAAATGTTGGGACGATACCACCGCGGCTCGAGAGCATTTTGTTCGCCGTGTACGTGGTGATCAATTTTATGATGTGCTTCCCCGGGTACAGTGTCTTTACTGGACATGTCTGGTATCCTGACAAGAGGGTTCAACTTGCACGATATATCGGCGACCGAACTGGATTTTTGTCAATTGCTCAATTACCAATGGTCTGGGTATTTGCTTCTCGCAACAACCCCATTATGTGGTTGACAGGCTGGTGAGTTTCCTGAAACTTTGTATCCGGCAGTAGTCGCTAACAGTCTCCAGGTCATTCGCAACCTTCACCAGATTTCATCGTCTCGTTGCCAGAATTTGCATGGTTCACGCCGTTGTCCACTCCGTGGCATGGACAGCCTTCGCTCTCCTCTTCGACGTATACGACGCATACAAAATCCAAGCCTACTGGCGGAATGGAGTTGCCGCCACCGTGATCGGTTGCTTCATGCTTCTCGCATCGATCTACTACCTTCGCGAGAAGTACTATGATTCCTTCCTCGTGGTCCACATCAGCCTGTCAGTCCTCTTCTTTGTCACAACCTGGTACCATGTCATCATCTTCGATGGCGAATTCAACTATTTCCTCTACCCGTGCATAGCCATATGGGTCCTAGATCGGATTCTGAGGCTCAAGAGCCTGGTCCTGGTATCTGTGATGCCTCGGATCTTCAAGGGCGTCAAGGCTACTATCACTTGCAACCCAGAAACGGATATGATTCGGCTCGATGTTACGGACTTCCTCGGCAATACGCAAATTGCGCCGGGTGTGCACTACTATCTGTACATACCGGACGGGTTACGCGGTTACGAAAGTCACCCATTCACTGTTTGTTCTTGGCGAAGGCCTCAAGCTGCGAACTCCGAACCACTGTCGCCGACTGAAGTCATCAAAGAGAAAGAGAGCGATCTGAGCATTCGACCGACTTCAAGAGAATACGCCGTGGGCGGCGAGATGGCCCACACCTTACTCGTGCGACCATACGAAGGTATGACTGGCCGGCTGCAGAAGAAATTGCTCTCCAGAGCCTCCATCATCCCAACACAGCATACTGTCTTTCTCGAAGGGCCGTACGGTCGTAAGCTCGATCTGTCGACCTACTCCGAAGTCCTCGTCGTTTGCGGCGGCTCCGGCATCACGACAGCAATTTCACAAGCGAACTTCCTCGCTGAGAAGAACTGTCCAACCCGCATGCACATCTACTGGGCTGTTCCACAGCGCGAGTTGGCGGACGACGTTTGCGCGAATGAGCTCGCATCGGTGCTCGACGCCGGACGTCTTAATATGACTGTTCATTTGACATCTGACGCGGAAGATGAAGAGGGTATCGCAGAGCATCATCGAGGTCGTTCGAAGCATCGACAGCCGTATGAGGTGATATTGGGCAGGCCAGATATTGAAGCTGTGATGCGGAGGCATCGTAATCTGGCGACGAAGAATTTGGCTATTCTGACATGTGGGCCACCTCAGTTCAGCGATGCGTGTCGAGCTGCGGTCGTGAAGATCCTGGGTGAAGAGGGCGTTGAGGTTGGGTGGTATAATGAGAGCATGACTTGGTAGATGTCGTGAGCTGCAGTTCTGGCATGAGGATACTTGATAGTATATCCAAAAGTAAAGATAAATAGTCCTGTTTCGATGAGTGTGCTGTTTGAGATTTCGCCGAGATCTCCGGAATGTGCCTATTGCGGGGCGGCCCAGGTTGCCAATTTATGTTTTGGCGACTGGTGCTGTACTCGTCTCGAGCTTGTGTGAACGCGCAGTCCGGAGCAGAAGGCCAAGCAGCGCATATTATGAACCTCGTGATCGTAGGAGTAGAGAAGAGATCATTTCTTGAGTGGAGTTCGTCAGTCCAGTACAGGGAGGTCAATTTATCCCCATCGGCCACCAGCACCACTCATACCAAACCTCTCCAAATCAGCAGCCTGAGTGAAACCTCCCAAATAGCCTTTCACATTCGAGCATCCGGCCGCGTCCATCTTCGCCTCAGCCTTGGGCAACCACTCCCTAATCTGCTCCATCCGATTATGACTGCTCGGATGCGTACTCATAAACTGCGGCGGCGCCCCACCCATCCTCTTCTCCTCCGCCTCCATCCTCTCCCAAAGCCCCACCGCCGCCTGCGGATCAAAACAACTCTCCGCCATCATCAACAGTCCAATATAATCCGCCTCTTGCTCCTGACTCCGACTTCCCGGCAAACTGAAAGCAATCTGTCCCACTTGCCCAGAAATATTCGGATCGATCCCAAAAAGCCATCCGACCAACACCAGAGGCAACATCCACGCCGATTGACTCATTCGCTCTGCAGCGTGATGAGCTACATTATGTGCGATTTCATGTCCCAAGACAGCAGCCAAACCATCTTCCCCTTGACAAACATCCAATATCCCTCGGAACACAAAAACTTTCCCGCCAGGCACCACAAACGCATTCTTCATATCATCATTAATAACATGAACCTCCCAGTCCTCATCTTCCAATCCACAATGCGGCAACAATCGTTGCAAAACCCTCTCCACCATCCGATGTTCCTTCGAATTCGGCGACATAATCTTTCCTCCAAATTCTTGTATAACTTGATGATAAGATTGTATTCCCATCTTCTTCTCTGTTTCGGGACTTATGATATTGAAGCGTTTGCGGCCGGAAACGGCGACGGTTTCGAGGTTGTAGATGTAGATTCCTACGACTCCGCCGGAGAGGAAGGCGACTTCGTAGTAGAAGGTTGGGCGTGCTGCCCAGCGTCGCAGAAGAGTTGAGGCCATTTGAAATTGGCTTTGGTTGAACATGGGGCGGGCATATTGGCGCTTTTGTTGGTTATGCTGCCGCTGCTGCCAGGCGCGTTGCCAGTTCGTCTTCGTTTTAGGTCGAGTTCTCGAGGCCGAGGAGAAGGCGTTGCGTTGTGCGCTGCGGTAGATGTCGTGCCATTGTGTTCGTGTGGTAGGACGGGCTCGTTGTAAGGTGCTGGAAGCGTGTAGAGATGGCTGGTAACGCGCGTTGATGGTCGTGGAGCAGCAGCTAGAAGTGTTCCGAGGACCGGTCCTCAGCAGCGTTCGCAGAGACGCTGCTATTCTTTGCGACGCCATGTCGCAGGTTCTGGAAGGCGGAGATGGGGTTGAGACGTCATGAAGATGGAGACAGGCGAGGTGCTTAATAGTGAAGCTGTAAAGACGAGGGACGGCGATAGCCGGAGTTAGGATCACGATGAAGTCACAATGGTATAGAATATGGTGGAACATGAGAAGAACATTGTTGTCATTCGTGACACGCTTGAAACGCTATGGCGCATTGTAGCAAGCCATGTGTGCCCAACTTAGAACTTTTGCGCTGTCTTCCCTTCCCATGATCCCAACCGACTTGTATGGCGCACTACACCTTGCCTGCGGCAGAGGTTCAGGTAGCGGGCAGGTGTGTCCAGCGCAGACACAGACCCAGCCAGGTTTGCCATGAAGAGCAAGTCTCAATAAAATCCATAGACCTCTTGCTGAGGCATAGCCAAGTACTCCGATGCGCCATCGCTAAGATGTTGAGCGTCTTCTTCGGCTCAGGATGTCGACCTATTCGTCAGCCATGATTTCTTCCTTGCCCTCGTTCTCGTTCTCATTCTGGACCGGCACTCCTCCGTCAGCCTCATTCTCCTCTGCATCAGCAGCACGAAGAGCGATTTCAGCCTGAATTCTGGCGATCGCGGTCTCAGTGCGCCAGCCCGGCCGGTCCATGCGTGCGCTGTCGAAGACGAAAGGCAGCATCTCTTGGTCGACGGCATCGAAATCAGCATCCTCGGCGAATCCAAGTGATGTGAGTGCTTCTTGTAGGCCCATGCGCATTGCAGCTATTGCATAGAAGATTAGTATGTGTCAAACAAATATGGCAAATCCTGTGTCAATGAATTCAAGCTCCCGACCACAGCTTGCCGCCCTGCAATCAGAGCTACTGCACAGTGCAGGTTCTGTGACGATTTGAACTTACCTGGGCTAATCTCTGGCCTCGCCTCGCCCTCTTGCTCGCCATTGACAACGGGGACAACTTCACGGCAAATCGGACAAGTGCCGTGGTGTCCAAGCCACTGAACAAGGCATTCCTCGTGATACTTGTGGCCACATGGAAGTTGCAGCAGTGTACAGTCGCTCTCGAATGACTGTTGATCGATCGGGCACAGCTCATCCTCTCCTTGGAATGTGACCTCGCTACGATGCTTTCGAGGAAGGGCAGCAATCGTCTCTTTCGAAGCTGGCTGAAGGTTCACGATGGCATTAGGGTCTTGTGCCTCTGCCCAGTGCTCGTATTCTCCTAAAGTAAGTGTTAGGGGATGTTCATTTCCATCGCGACTCACCATCACGCATTCGCGCTTGCCGCCGCCGCACTAGCCAGTGGGTTGAATCCAAGGATGAAAATGCTCAGGGTGTCTTTACTTACCGTCATCATATCCATCTCCATCCTCCGGGAGCATATCCCCAAATGCCATACCCCAACGCCGCTCATCAAACTGGACGAACTGATAGCCGAGACCGGTGCGACGCGCTGCAACCCTGCCGTGGTAATCGACGATTGCCGTGATGTTCATAATGCCATTCACCAACAAATCATGTTGGAGACCTTGTTGCTCTTGCAGAAGACCTGGCCCGATGCACACGGGGCAGAGCGGCTTCTCCAAGAATGCTGGGACCACCCCAGCGTTGCTCTGCTCGTAGACCAACATCTCCGGGACATAGTTTTCCACCATGTCGCTAAGACAAGAAAGACTATCGAGAAATCCGTTCGTGCAAGTATCCAAACAACGCCGAGGGGACATGATGACGCTCCTGATGTAGTCACCAGTTGGACTTACCAAGAAGACGGAAGCATCCGAGGCAACCTGTTTGATACTAGTGGCAAAGGGGCACGTTTCGTCGCCTGAAAAGATGATCAGCATATGTAGGGCTCCCATGGAGGATGCCGTGGTGCAGTTGAGCCAGTGGGACTCAGATTCCGTCTTGTGTATAATTGAACGGGGGCACAGAACGGTGGTACTCACATGCATGGGATGCATCGCACCGATTTCCTGAGATATGGTAGTTGTGATCTCCGTATTGAGCACCGACCTTGTCGCTGAAAGCCAAGGGTGTGATGCTGATGTCGACGATCTCATCAGCATCTTTGGTGATGCTTACGATGATGTACCTGTTGAGCTTCATTAGCATGTATCTCCAAAATGCCTGCGTCTAGCTGATCTTCCATCAAGCTGCAGCTCACTGCCCGCGCCTCAAAACGGGGGTGAAGCAAAGGCTTCGTCGACTACTTACATCGTTGGCTTGAAGGCCTCGCCATCGTCCGCATCGCTCTCGTCGTCGCCGTCGCTTGCGTCCCCGTCGTGATCGTCGCCACTCTCGTCGTAGTTCTCGTCGCCGTCCTCATCACGATCGGACTCATATTCCTCGTCGCTCTCGTGCTCCGCATCGTCATCTGAGTCGTCGTCGAGCCCCTCAACCTTCTCCACGAAGATAAGGTCGCCGACGTTGACGCCCTGAAGGTCGACGTTCTGCGTGACTGTAAGCCCCTCGATAGCAGCCATGGTGGATCCAGTTGTTCGCCGAATGTGCGGTTTTCGGTTCTGCGTGGTGCGCTGTTCTTCCTGTGCAGCCAAAAGAATGTGTACGAAGAGGCCAAGACCTTTAGAGCAGTGAGCGCATTCGCTGACGACCGCGTGTCGTTTTGCGGTGGTGGCGACGCGCCGAAGGATGCTGTAGCTGTAATGGATGGCAGGAGAAAGCTCGCTTATGACTCCAGCAAATGCAGCGCGAGGTGAGCGCAAGTGAAGGCGCCCAGCGCTTCACGTGGTCGTCCAGTAACGGTCGCATGCACTTCGCATCGCTCGAAGCACGCCGTCGCTCCAGCGCTTGGTTGCTTGCGTGGTCGCGCGCGCGTTCTCGAATCCGCTTCCTGTGAGGATGAAGGTGCGAGATTAGCAGCAACGAGTTTCGAAAAAGAGGAAAGCTGTTGTGGCATGGGGAAGCAGAAGCTTAGCTGCCAGCATGCGCAAAATCAGAAGTATCAACTCCATCAGATTGCCAATTCTAGTGGCAAGGCTGCGGCAGCAGCCTGCGGTACCAAGGACAGATCAGGCAACAACTCACCTTGCCTCGCACCAACACCACGCCTATGTACACGTGTATGGCATTCAATCGTATACCGAGTCCACTCTACAACGCGCCCAATTCCTTGAGCTTCGAGATCATGCCATCGACATCCTCCACTTTACCACCACCTTGCCTCGCCGCTGGCTCAGCGACCTTGATCGTCTTCAGCCTCTTCTCGCCGTCCAGCCCATAATCCTTGAGCGTCTTCTTGTCCAATGGCTTCTTCTTCGCCTTCATGATATTCGGCAGCGATGCATATCTCGGCTCGTTCAACCTCAGATCCGTGGTGATAATCATTGGCAGTTTAGCCTTCAAAGTCTCCACTCCGCCATCCACTTCCCTCGTCACAGTGACCGCTCCGTCGTCTGCAATATCGACCTTGCTAGCCTGTGTCGCTTGCGGCCAGTTAAGGAGCCCAGCAAGCATTTGTCCCGTCTGATTCGCATCGTCGTCGATCGACTGCTTGCCCAAAATGACCAGATTCCGGTCTTCTTGCTCCACAACCTTCTTCAGCAGTTTCGCGACACCCAGAGGCTCCAATTCTACTTTGTCTTCTTGCACCAAAATGCCCCGATCGGCACCCATAGCCATCGCAGTGCGCAGAATGTCCTGGCTCTTGGCTGGCCCAGCGGAGAAAGCAAGGATGTCCTCCACGGGCTTTTTCGCTTCGCGCATACGGACGGCCTCCTCGATCGAAAGTTCGTCGAATGGGTTCATCGAGTGCTTGACGTTCGTCTCGACGCCCGTCTGGGCCTTGTTGACGCGAGGTTTGACCTGTCATGACACGATTTAGTCGTTGCCCAGCAGAGGGCGATACCATTGGAGGGCGAGCCTACAGCATAGTCAATGACACGCTTCACTGGCACCAATATCCGTAGTTTGGTGGCCATGTTTGCTGTTCTGGAGTAATGCAGACAGTTCTCGGACGCTTTCTGTCAAAGAAGACGTCAGTTACGGCTATGCGATCTCGGCATAAGAAACAAGAGCTCAGACGATTTTGTGGGGACGTGCAGAGCCGAGGGCAAGGATGCATACAACAAAGCTTCACCGACATGCACATGCAAACACGCAAACCACAAGCCCCGAACCAAGTTTTGGAGATAAAGAGTTGCACGACTAGGTTGTCTCAATGTGTTCATATCTAAAACTACATCGAATACAATGTGCAGAATGGCATAAACTCGTCGCATCTCATGTTCAAATCGATGTCAACATTGAGCGGTGTTCTTCTTCCTTTCGTTTGTCCCACCGCAGCCCGATTTCGCCCAGAACTCTGCAGCGTATGTCCATACCAGATAGCCAAGATGCTGCATAGAACAGGCAAGAAGTGGAGGAGCGGCAAGACAGATTTTCAGGCGCGCTAGCGAGAATCTCCCGCTCAAGCAGTGGCAGTGTTGACGTTGGCAGAGCCCTCAGCAGTCGATGGCTCGGCGTCAACGCCAGTCTCGCCAATTGGTGCGTTCGGGTCCTCGTCCTCCTTGCCTGGGCTATCAATCGCGACCTTAACGGCAATTTCACGTCCCTCGATCTCTTTGCCGTTCATGTCCTCGCAAGCCTTCTGTTGGAGCTCGGTGCTAGCGAGCGTGACGAAGCCGAAGCCGCGACCCTTGCGTGGCTCGTTGCGTGCCTGAAGCTTGCGAACCATGAATTTGGGGATGGGGCGGAGCGCAATCTTAGCGGAGGTCGGCTGGTAATCGGCGAAGATCTCAAGCAGCTTCTAAAAGGTCAGCATCAGGCAGGAACGATTACTCTGAGACTCAGTGGAAACATACCTTCTCTTCGCGAAGATCGTAAGGCAAGTTGGCAACCATGATCTTCGTCTTGCTTGGCACGCCGTCCTCTGGAGGTCCGCGCTGCTTGCGTGGCTCGCGTGGGGCACGGGACTTGCCCTGCTTGCCGTCCACGGTGATGGTACCCTCCTCGCCCTCTTGGCCGGTGAGAGCCTCGTTTGTGGTCTGTGTCAGTGGGTTGACAGCAGCAGGAACGTTGGTGGGGCCGTTGGTGCCCTCGGTAGCCTCGCCGTTGGTCTCAGCGCCCTTGCGGCCTCCACGACCTGCGCGTCCACCTCGTCCACGGCCGCGACCACGGCCACGGGTAGATGAGCGGCGACGCTGTTGGCCTTCACCACCCTCTGCGTTCTCGGATGTGGCGGTCTTCTCGGCAGCAGGCTCTGGCTTGCGGGCGAGCTGGACGGAGACCTTGCGATCCAGGATGGTCTTG
The DNA here is from genome assembly GCA_005356885.1 of Cercospora cf. flagellaris. NCBI lineage: Eukaryota > Fungi > Ascomycota > Dothideomycetes > Mycosphaerellales > Mycosphaerellaceae > Cercospora > Cercospora cf. flagellaris. The sequence goes on along the minus strand of RJLU01000005.1, from coordinate 2,056,373 downwards.
CCGTTCAACTCGTTGATGGCACGCTCAGCCTCGGTAGGGGTGGACACGTCAACGAAGGCGTATCCGACTGGGCGAGTCGTGCGTGGGTTGGTTGGGATCGAAGTGGTTTCGCTGGAACGACGGTCAGCACGCGACTTCTTGTGCAACGTGGCGGCAGGTGCAAACATACACAAGGTAGTCCTTGAAGAACTCCTTCAACTCTCCCTCGGTGGTCGCGTACGCGAGGTTTCCGATATACAGTCGCCGACCCTCGGCGGCGCTTGCGATGACAGCCTCATTCTGTGATGCGTTGATGGGCTTGTCGCCGCCAGCTCCGACACTGGCGCCTTCCGCGGTGCCGGTAGGCTCGTTGAGGGTGGTGTTTGCCAATTGGGCGGTGGCAGCCTCAACAGACATTTTGTTTGCAGGTTGATGACACGAAAAAGGTCTCTGTGGGTATGGTATTGACTGGGGTCGTGTGGTGGTTAAGGAAACTAGGTGCCCTGGTCCGCTGATGGAAACAGATTGTCAAGCTGTGGAAAGTGTGTCAGTCAGGACGATGCGCTTGTCGCGTGCGCGGCGTTTCTGCGGGGGCGACGTACGGAGAGTTGTCGTGGCTAGCTTCGTGGCCTGATCGTGAGATTTTGGGTGTTGTGGTGATGGTGTTGTTGATTGACGATGGAGAGAAGGAGAAGCGTCGGAAAGGAGTTCGAGAATCATCAACATTTCGCATGCCAAGCGGGACCCCTGCCTTCGCCGCACAGCAGGCGCAACTGGAGGCGGGAGCTAAAGTGAACAGAGCCAATGACGCTCACTCGACCCGGCCATGTCGTGTGCATGCTGGTGAATTTTTGCCCGTGGCCGCCACCGCTCGACCCATCATGCGACGATGATCGAGCCTCAGCAGCACATTTGCTCTTCGGCCCCTGCACATGTGCCAATGAGTCTGTCGCTACACCGCCATCACGATGCCGTTCACGGAAAGCACCGGCCAGGATGCAGCAGCAGGAGCGGGCGTTGCTGAGGGCAGGCAGAGTCAACGGTACGGCACCACAACAACACCACCATCTCCCTCGCACTCGCCACTGTCGCCAGCACTGCAGCAGTAGGCGCGTGTGACACGGCAGCCGATCCGTTCCTCCTCCACCTGGATCACGACGCTGATGCGGCAAGACGCAGGAGCCCGCCGCGCAACGCCCTGATTCTCTACGGCTCTGAGACAGGCAACGCTCAGGATGTGGCAGAGGAAATTGGTCGCATGACCGAACGTCTGCGGTTCGACACGACCGTCCTCGACCTCGACTCGGTCGTGTTGAAAGACTTGTTGCGGCCGACGATAGTCATCTTCTCCATCTCCACCACCGGACAAGGTGAGATGCCACAGAATGCCCGTGGCTTTTGGAAGAAGTTGCTCAGCAGCGCCTTGAAGCCGGGCATTCTCCGTAGACTTCGTTTTTCTTCCTTTGGTCTTGGTGACAGCTCATATGCTCAGTACAATGTGGCCCATCGTCTCGTCTGCGGCCGTCTCACTCAACTTGGAGCACAGAGCTTTTGCGAACGAGGTGAAGGCAACGAACAACATCCAGAGGGTCACAGTGCGGGCTTTCGTGAATGGATCGTGCAGCTCAAGCAGAAGTTATTGGAGGCATTTCCTCTTGCCGACGACATCGAGCCGATAGCAGATGATGACTTTGTCGAGCCCAAATGGAAGCTTGTGGCACAGCCGGCTGGAGATGTGCTACATGCTAACCTGAATATCAATGGCGTGCACAGTACCACGGATGCAAGCGCAGACTCGGCGGATGCGGGCCTACCGTCTTCATCTCTGCTGCCAGTAGTCGGCTCATATGCTGCCCATATTGAGCACAACGATCGCATTACGCCTACGAAGCATTTCCAGGATGTGAGACTGCTAGATCTCCGCGTTGAGGAGCAGGTGACTTATGGTCCAGGCGCCGTCGCAGTGATATATCCCAAGAACTTCCCGGAAGACGTGCAAGCTTTCATCGAACTAATGAAGTGGCAAGATGTCGCAGACCTTCCGCTGTCGCTCATTACCAATCAAGATATGTTGAACAACAAGCTCTCCACACCTTCGCCGTTGCGGAATTTCAAGTTATCAGAAGTGAATCTGACCTTACGATGGCTACTGGAGAATGTACTCGACATCATGTCCATACCTCGGAGATCATTTTTCGCCGGATTGGTGCATTTCGCTGGGGAAAGTACAGAAGATGAGGCGTATCAAAAGGAGCGTTTACTAGAGCTTGCCAATCCAGAGCTGATCGATGAGCTGTGGGACTACACCACGCGACCGAAACGAACGATAGTCGAAGCTATGATGGACTTTACCCTTATCAAAATCCCTTGGCAATATGCGCTGACCGCGCTTCCTATCATGCGAGGCCGGCAGTTCAGTATTGCCAGTGGTGGCGTGTTGAAGGCCGATGACACTGGCCGCACTAGGGTACAGCTCCTAATAGCAATTGTCGACCCTCCCAGTCCGATCATCAAGTATCGCAGGCGATATGGCGTGTGCACGAGGTATATTGCCCCGCTGAAGGAGAATCAAAAGATCAGCATTGGCCTGCAGGCAGGTTATCTCGACGTCCAGCCTTCCGAGCTTGAGGTCCCCGTGGTCATGGTCGGGCCTGGTACCGGACTGGCGCCAATGCGTTCAATGATCCATGAGCGAGTGAGATGGGCACAGGAAGCGCAAAGTGAGAAGTGTCCGACAGCTCTGACTGGCGACATACTTTTCTTCGGTTGTCGAAACGAAGACAGCGACTACTTCTTCCGCGGTGAATGGCGGACATTTGCGGAAAATGATGGACTTGCTGTTTGCACCGCCTTCTCTCGTGACCAGGACAAGCCGAGACAGTACGTCCAAGACCAGATTCGAGCCAATGGAAACAAGGTCTGTGAGGCTCTTTTACAGAAGAACGGCAAAGTCTATGTCTGTGGATCATCTGGCAACATGCCCAAAGGTGTTCGTCAAGCAATAATAGATGCTTTTATGGAACACGGCGCAATGTCTGCAGAAGAAGCCGAGGCATACCTGGAGAAAATGGAGAAGAGCGGCCGCTACAAGCAAGAGACGTGGTAGACATGGCGGCATTGTGGATCTCAGCGACGAATAGAAAAATGTGCGGACCAGCCAATCCGCACTCTCAATAGAAGAGTTCGAGGCAATTGGCAGCATTGAGCTCGATGATTCGTGCACAGCACTATCATAGCACGTGCTGGAGAGAATTGTACAACCACGGCCATGGGCTAGTCTACCACTATTGCAAGCCACTTAAAGATGAGAGGAAACGTTTGAGATGGTTTGGGGCTCATCGCTACCACTGGTACCGCGTGAGCTTAAGGGCGATAAGACATGCAAACGTTTGGGTCTTGGCCGATCCACCCACGTACAAGAGCTAGTGTGACAGTCTTTTGAACCTGTCGGAGTTTGATGATGGCAACGATGTCTCTGATGGGCCTGGCTCGCTTGGGCATCGAGAGAAGGACGTTGACTAGTGCGCGCCGGATGCAATGGCCAATGTGATGGGAATCGCGAACAGAAGGTCGAATTGATACCACCACAAATATGGCAATTTGATGCCGGGTACATATGAAATCGATGATGCCGATGCGTCGATGCATAGATGAAATCCGCCTTGATGCCATGCGCCACCCTACGAGATGCAACAGAATGCACCCATTCGCCCTTTTGCCAAAATTGCGTCCTGCGCATTTGGCATCACTCTCACATTTATGTGAAAGTGCCCCAAAGTTTCCCTTTTCTCCGTTCCCATACCGTTGAGAGCAACGCAGTATTCCCACTCAACTCCCCTCCTCCCTTCCATGCAACCCTCAAATGATCTGCAGTCGCTCACAACCCAGTGCCTCGTCTACCGTCCCTCCACCTCCACAACCCCCTCCAACCCTCCACCCCTCCTCTCACTCCCGGTCCACTCATGCACCGGATCCCGACTCAGCGTCTGCAACCTATACCTCTCGAAATCACTAATCTGCCCATCACCATGCACATGCGCATTCAACGGCAAAGGCGGCACCTCCCCCGCCGAAATCCCAAAAGCATTCCCCTCCGAATCATTCTTCATATTCCCCGGAGCATTCAAGCCCGGACCACCATATTTCACAAAAGAAGCCGGTGAACGTGTCAAAGAAGATTTTCGAGGCGTTCTATTGCGGAAGGATTTGGATCTTGTGGGAGAGGGGACGTGGGTTCCGTCTTGGGAGCGACGGTATTCGTTTTCGTAGCGCTCGTCGTTGAGTTGTTCCATGCGTTGTTCGGCGGGGGAGAGGTTGCGGTTCTCGTAGTCGGATGATGTGATGGTGCTGCTTTGGGTGGAGCTTGCTGTGTTGCTGCGGCGTTTGCGGACGGAGAGTTTGCGTTTGAGGAAGTCCATCTTCACTGTCGCTGTTACGAGGCGAATTGGTGGACGCGTATGTTTTTGAGTGAGGAGTGGAAGCGAGGACGCGGACCAGGAACGAGAGTGAGATTGATGATTTGTATGCTTATGCTATGACAAGGAGTTACAAATAATCTGATCACTTTCCTAGTCGAATGGATGTGTTGGATCCATGCGTCATAGGCCACATCATCTTCGCAACGGTCGCGGGGAGCGGGTATCTTGGTATCGCATTCCTAGCCTGGGCGGCGGCGGCAATGTCGTGCATGCGAATACATGGCTGCGGGAACTTCGGACGTGAGGTGAAGGCGTCGTGGCATGGTTGTAAGACGGAAGCTGGAAGCTGTAGAAAACGCCGGACGTATCGGAGTCTTCGCGTACGTGAGACTGGAGCTCTCACCTGGCTCCTTCTCAGTGCCATCCGTCGATCCTGATAGGCGTGGAATTTGATGGAGCTTTCGGGGCAGCACATCAATAATTTGATGGACGGGACAACGACACCAGAAAGAGTGTGAATGGGAATCTGTCGAGCCGAGAGAGACATGAACTAGCTCGCTCACTGCCGTCGCCAATCATCATCGAAGCGCAAGAACGTCCGTGCCCGGCGTCTGTCCGACAGCCAAGACAGACATCAGCTAGCTTCGGCCGAGCCCGTCAGAAATGATTCGTCAGAAGCCCGGGAGCCAGCCCGAGTGCCATTTTGTTCGCGGAGAGCTTTCTCTTTCCAAGTTCTTCTTTCCAACATACGTAGACTCTCTCCAGAAGTGCACGCAACAATGTGCTTAGTGGAAGACATTTAATGCTGTCGTCCTCAGCAACTTCACGAAACGGGTCTCGGCGCGCTCGTGCGATTCCTGGCGACTTTCAAGCACCGTCGACTGCAGCGGCCACGATGTCTTGCAGACCGATGATAATTGTGCTGGCCCATTGAGTAGGGCGTCCTCGGTACTAGCTCAGTCTTTCCTCTCCGTTCCTTCAGCCTCCTTGAGTTGAATTGCCGCGGCAAAGATACAATGGACTTTCTGAATAAAGGAAGATGCCAATTTCTTTCAAGTCAAACTCACAATGGCATAAGAGAATAAAGAGCACAACTTTCAACAATGCACCGAGAAGCAGCTGTCAAACGAATGCTGAAGTGCGAGAGCATCTCACGGTATCTACATAAATATGAACAAGTGCGCTGCGTACATTTTGCTCATTCCAAGCACGTCGATCTCGCAGGACTAGGTTGAGCAGCAATCATCGAACTCATCTCTCGGCGTCTCTTGACACTGACAGCTCAGTGTCACAGTATGACAGCCTTGCCACTGAAGATGGATTTCCTCATGGGCAACGGACTGGTTCCGTGCCCATCTGGCGACTGTCTGATTTGCTTGAACAGCGAGGCCATCGAACCAACCAAGATCTCAGTATGTTCTCACACAGACGCCTACTGCCGCACTTGCATCATTCGCTGGCTTACAGACCACAGTAACTGTTCCTCGTGCAGAAAGAGGCTCTACGAACATGACCACGACATGGATCAGGAAACTGTTTCCAATGAAGAGGACCACGAGTACTTGAGCCAACTGGACGATATGGAAGATTTCTCACATGGAGATCAGGTCATGAGTGAAGAACAACCCGCCGAAGAAGGAATGGTCATCTCCAAAGAACGTGAACTCCACCAACCCATCCCTCGCGAAACCACCCTCGGCATCCCAGTAACTCTCCAACCAAACCACCACCACTACGTCCTCGATGAAGTCGAGAACCCAGACTGGATGAACCGCTTCCTCGTACAGTATGCTCGCTGGCGTAACAGCCTCCCCGACGCAGCCTTCTCCCGCCCCGTCACCGATGATATCTCCCGCCCCTGCCTCATCGAACCCAACATCCTAACAACCCAACTCCTCCAAACCGCAAACGCAACCCTCGCCCGCGAATCCGCGTACTTCACCACCATCGAAGACGAAAAATTCGTCTTTCAAACCCTCATCACCACAGCATTCGATTGCATCCTCTCTCTCGAAGGTCAGAATTTCGAATCCCCGGATGCACTCTACTTCCACTTCGCAGAGCTTCTCTGCAAAGAATTGAGTAGCCGTTCGCCGGCTTTCGAAGTTTTTGTTACTGCTGAGGGTGATTTGATTGAGACTTTGCCGGAGCAGATGAGTTTTACTCAAGAGTATGTTTGGCATGTGATTAAGGAGGTTGTGGGCGAAGCGGAGAGGATTAGGGAGTTTATGGATACTGTGCATTGGGAGTAGAGTTCGGACGGCATAAGTGTCTTGTAAGGTAAGGAGAAAGTGGAGAGCATAGAATAGAATCGTGTCTGATCGTTTAGTTTTCGGCAAATGGTATCGTAATCTGCGAAATGGTTTCCCTCTTTCATCTTCCACATCATTAGCAATCAATTGATAGAAAAGTTCAGGTTACGAGCTCAATCTGACCTCAAGTCAGAGAATTGATGTAGAATAATCTAGCTCGGCATGTGCAAGAATAGGGTATTCGCTGTCACACTCAACTCACTCACTAGGGAAGACCCAAAAATGCTCAATATCCAACGTGTTCCAACAACGCCATCGCTCGTATGCCCGCTATGCAAAAGGTTCGCAACACGCTTCACAGCCTCGCACAAAACATCGAAAGGCATCAAAGGTGGTCTGGCCAGAAAGCCTCACTCAGCGATTCCGTTGGCAACCGGAGGCTCCTCAGCAGCAACAGGCGGAGACAGTGGTTCACCCATGCTCTCGCGCTTCTTTCGCTCTTTCTCCTTGGCTTGCGCCTCGGCAGTCTTTCTCTGCTTTTCCTGCAATATAGCGAGCTTCTCCATCTTCTTCTTTTGCTTCTCCTCCTGCTCACGCTCCTTTTGCTTTTGTTCCTCAGTCTTTCCCGCATTCTCTTGCTCAGCCAAGTCTTTCCAGTGTCGCCATCCATCGTAGTCGATGATCGCCATCATCGAACCCCACTCCTTGACTTTGCGTTCAAGCCAAACGAAATTAACAGGCTTGGTCAAGAAGTCGTTGCATCCGGCGGCCAGTGCCTCGTGTCGATCGGACTGCAGCGAGGATGCGGTAAGCGCCACGATGATGATGGGCGACTTAAATAGGCCCTTCGACATGTCGAGCTTGTCATCGTTTGGATTATGGGTCTTTTCCTGATCCTGACCGCTGCCATTGGCGTCCAATGGGCCTTTCTCGGTATTACTCCCGGGAGTCGAGCTGAAAACACCTATCCCGTTGACTCTTTCCAGTCTCCGGATCTCTTTCGTAGCTTGCAATCCATTCATGACGGGCATTTGAATGTCCATTAGCACCAAGTGATATCCTCCTGTCCTCCACTTGTCCACCGCTATCTGCCCATTCATCGCTGTCTGCCATCGAACTTTCAACCTCTTCATCAGGCCCTCCAGGATACGGAGATTGATGATGTTGTCCTCGACAATGAGCACGTTGATTGGCGGCACCGACCCATCTAGGACGCTCGACAGACCTGCTATGCTATTATATGTGTTCAAATGAGGAGTGCCCGTTCGTCCTTTGGATGACAATTTATCGGGTGTAGACCTGCGCGCTTTGCGGGGTCGAGGGCCGCGCATACCATTGAGAGCGCCCGTGTTTGGAGTCGGGGGACCAGACCCGGGTTTGCCTGTTGGCGGAGCTTCTGGCGCTGGGGGAGTGGGAAGAGGAGGTGCGGTCGGCGGATCGTGAGGTCGGTGTGTGGCCTCCGATGCCGAGGAATCGACTCGAGATCTAGTCGAGCGGGTCAGATGAGCAGAGGCGGCCGCCGAGGCAGGAACGTTTGTTTGATCGGCGTGCGAGGCATGCGTGATGATCGTAGGCGAGGAGGTATGCTGCCTTCCTATTCGAGGTCGGTGTTCGCGTTCTGAGCGGTGCCGGCGCCCGACAGTGCCAGGCGATGGGAGAGGAGGCACTTGGCCTGTGGTCAGCACTGCCATTGACCTCGGGTGCTCGCTCGACAGCGATCCGTGATGTTCACGAGCAATGTGATTGGGCAGTGCAGGCTGGACGGTGACAGGCATCGGGGGAAAGTAGTCGGTACCAGTTTCCGGGGGCCTGAACTCATCCAAGGCATGATAACTGTGGTGTATTGCTCTCGGCGAGGGACGCGGAGTCCGCTTTTGTGGCAGGTCTATTATGAGTGCCTCATCGACAGTTTGGCCGCCTGGGTAGTATGAATCTATTGTTCTGCAGATCTCCTCTTCAGGTCCCAACATGCGTGAACTCCGTGGACCAGCATGTTCTGAGCGCGTGACGATGGTCAACGTGAGATCTGGAGCGTCGAAGGTCTTGCCTAACGAGTTGGCATACTTGCGCAGAATCATGTCCCGCACGTCGTCGACCAGATCGTCATCGCGGATCTGCACCAGCGTTGCTGATGCGTTCGGCCGCTTCACCCAGATCTTGCGATGCATTGTAGCAGCCATTTTTGGTGCAGCGGACAGAGCACGCACCGAAGGGCTCGCAGGGATGGGCTCGTGCTGGGGCGGAGGATCAGTGAGTGCGTCTACGACGTCGGCATCGGAGCTGCCCACAACGCTCCGAGGGCGCGGTTGAGCTGAAGCTCGATGGCGTGGGCTCTGCGGCACTGCGGTGGATGGGCGAGGGTATGCCAGTCGCAGGCTCAGGCCGTGATCTCGTTGCAGCGTGCCCGATGATGAGGAAGTTGGTCGTGAGCCGGGGCTATAGGAGAGCATGTGTTAGTGAAATTTGGCGTCCGTAAAACATGCATCTCGAATGGGTTGCAGAAACATAAGGTTTAGCGCGATGTGCACACACAGCTCGGAGGAGCTCCATGCACAACATCGAGATCACGATCACAGCGCTCGCAGGACAACTCACTGAGACGGCTCTCGCTGACGAGCACTTCCCGCACCCAATGCCTCCGGTGTAGGCTCTTCCACGACCAGGAGAGGGTTCTCAGGCAGGGTGTCGCCGTCCAGGGCGAGGGCGGGCGGCGGAGGTGGTGGAGTGGCAGGCTCGGCGTGAGATTGCTGGTCGGGTCGGCTAGCCGCGTGAATCGCTCCGATCGGCGCTTGCCCGCCGTTCTCGCTGCTGGCTGCTGGTGCAGTGAGTTCTTCTTCGATCACGCCCACGCTGCTCGAACGCGACTCGTGGTGGGCGGCGACAGCAGCTGCAGGTTGGTCGCCGTCTTCCAGCTGCCGGACTTTATCCTTGAGCTTTGCAAGTGAGGCGGATTTCCGGGCCCGCCGCGGCTTGGAGGAGGACCGCGGGCCTGGGGATGGAGAGGGCGATGTGGAGGTCGCGGCGGTGCTGTGGTCGCTGGGGTCGCTTTTGGTCGAGGCGGCGGTGGTAGAGTGCTTGCTGGACAGCCTCCGCAAGATAGGCCGGAAGGAAAAGCGAGCCATCACATTGCAATGCCCGCCCTGGCCGAGCTTACGATTGGGGAGCAGGTGTCAGGGTGTAGCAAAGCCACGCTGGCGCCATGGGTGTTGGTTGGTCCGTAGGGAGCTGCCGCGAGGCGGTGCTGAATGATGCCGCGGTCACTGATCACTGCACCGGTGGAGGGAGAGGAGAATAAAGGTGAGACAGCGTGGTCATCAGCGGACGGAGTACTGGCAGCCAGCACGCTTCATTAGAGCGCAACTTGGCTCGTTCTTGCCCGGTTGCTGTCGATGGTCGGGATCGGGCGTGGCGGCCAGCATCGACGGCGCGCACCAGCACAGCACCCACGCGACAACACGGCAGGCAGCGATACACGTCGCGCTAGTTTGGCGACACACGAACAGGTCGTTGTCGACTCATGCCCTCCCTTTTCCCAACAAAGCAGGTTGATTGCGGCCTTGTTACAGCACATCGACGATGAATTCGATGAATCGCCGTCAAACCGTCTTCAAAATGCCCCCCAGCAGCTTGCCGCTTCCGGCTTGAAACTGAAATCTCCGATCTCCCTCTATTCTAGTTCCACATTCCTGCTGTGAGAACGCCACTTCACACTTGCTTTCGACACGCGTCGGCCTTGTTATTGTCAAATCGCGGCCAGCGCACGTGTTTGATTGAGCTACAGTATTGATGAACTCGTTGCCTTGGCGCTTCTCTACTTCGTCTATCGACCAGAACCTTGTCCGTCTCGAACACCAACGTTCTCTTCCCGAACCACGGCATCGAGCACCAATTCCCAGAAACAAGACTGCAAATCCAACATCTTCCAGGAGACGCGACAACACTGCCGTTCATCTGCGCTCCTTCCATCTGCCATCCCCGTCAAGCCATATCCACTCCAAGACCCTGAACATCCTGGCTCGCTCGTCGCTTCCCACTCGACGGTGCCCCTAAGCCGTAGCCCTCGTCGTACTGTCGTGCACGGTCGTATCGCGTGTGCCTGAGGTGGTAATCTCGCCTGGAGCCGTCGCCGTCTTCATTGTCACGGCTCTGTGTCTCCTTCCATCTCCGGAACCCTTCATCTTCGGACCATCGATGCGAACCATTCATGCGCACATTCTTCTCACTGCCACTTTGCTCGCGGCTGTGTCTGCCCCGGCCTGCACTTCCATTCCTTCCCTTCTCCACAGCCGGCGACGACATCTTCTGCACCAGCGGAGATTCAGCGCTACTCCACATCTGCGGCGACTGCGCTGCCATATGGAGTACAGGGCTCTCTGGAGGCGTCCAGGTGCCGCCGCCGCTGGCTGCTCCGGGGTTTGCTTGATAGTAGTTGAAGAATCGGACGAACCAGTAGTAGCCACCCGCGAGCACAGCGCCCAGCATCGGACCGGCGACGTAAATCCAGAAATATCCAGGGAACTCACCTGCAGCGACACATGGCCCCAGCGACCGGACGGGATTGAGCGAGGCCCCAGTGTAAGCTGCACCAGCAAGCTCAGCAATAAATAAGGCGATACCGATGCCTATTGGGGCCATGAATGTGGCTCGCCATTTTTCTGCGGCCAGCATCAGGATGGTGAAGACCAGCAAGGACGTGAGGAACTACCCACGAGTCATCAGTAACTTGGTCTTATTTGGCACCAGCTCAACTCACCATCTCGAGAAACAGGCCCTGTGCAATACTGACTTCGGCAGCGAGCGTAGTCTGGACCTGCCGAATGTCTCCCGGAATCATGGCTTTCACGATGCCAGCAGCGCTCATTGCTGCGACGACCTGAACCGGCAGGAAAACGACGCCTCTAATGACTTCCAGCTTACCAGCAAGCACCAGCCCGAGCGTGACTGCAGGGTTGAACAATCCGCCACTAACACGAAACATCGTCCAGGCATTGATCAGCAACGAGAACCCGTAGCAAAGCGATATGTATACCAAGGTTTGGCTTGAGGCTGCACCGTTTGGTCCACTGTCACCAGCCCGCTCTACAGCAACGCTGTGACCGAGGAATGCAATCAGGAGAAACATGAAGGTCCCCACGAACTCTCCTGTCGACGCGACAAGTGTGTTGCGCCACGCGGGCTGGAGGCGTGGATCTCTCGGTTCTGCGAATCCAAGTCCTGGCTTGGAGACTTCAGGAAAGTAAGACGCCATGTCGTGCATGCTCTCGGAGGTCAATGCTGTTCTAGAAGTTGCAGATCGATGGCTCAGTCGCAGATCTTCCCAGGTGAGGACTACTATTTGAATTGTCCGCCGAGCAGAACACCAGATGCCACATGGTTATACCATCCACGCTTTTCGGGGATTCGATACGAGTCTCTTGCGATGCTGAAGCCCACTGACGATGACCATGCATCGCGCTTTCATCCGGTTGCATTTTCTTACAGCATCAAGCGAGGCATTTTCACTAACATAGCTCATCCTTCACCAGCTCTCCAAACGGACCCGTACAGAAGAGTGGTAGGCGATGCTGTCCCTGTGGCGCATGACCTGCTCAGCATACCCTGGCCTGTCAAGTCCATCTACACCCCAGCACACCATGCTATCCTTGGCACGAAGCACTCCGAGCAAACGGTTCACGAGGCTGCTGGCGGACCACGTTGCCGCAACAGGTAGGGTATTGCAAGATGCTGCAGAGATTGTGCTTGGGCTATGCTGGCTGTGAAGCGGTGTAGGAGATCTAAGGTCAAGTATAGACGAGCACGAACGTTGCTTTCTGGCTATACTTAGCACCTGAACTGAAGTGCAGAACCGTTGGAGCTGACATGCACAATTACTAGTAGCTCATCAGAGATATTCGCTGTCAGAACCACGGGTGGTGGGCGCGGAGAGAGCGCGTGATCAATGCTCTGCAGGACTCCGTCTGCGCTGCCTTGCAGTATCAAAGTTCTACGAGGAACGCCTATCGCCAGCCGGTGGGAGCACACTGTACGTGGCCTCCGACGAAGGTAATTGGACTACTTGCCACAGGAGACCGGCGACTTGATGCAAGAAGTTGCTGAATGAATGCGGTTCAGATCGTGTCTAGGGTAAAAGAATGTAAACCGTCATCAAGCCCAGTGCAACTAGAAAAACAAATCACAACTCCTGGCCCTACAGAAATTAAAACCCATGGCTCTACCTTCTCTCGAATCTGGCCCGTTGCCACGTTTCGAATCTAGCTTATTTATTCATTTATTGTATTGTCATACAGCAACCCGTGAAGGGCCACACGGTAAGTCAAAGCGAATGCTATCAAGGGCCAGCTTTACAAGCATCGTTCCTTCGATGGGCAGTCGAGTCGAGCTGCACGCTACTCTCGCCGACGAGAGATTGTTCGCCTCAAAAAGTCGAACTCTGTTCTTCGTGTAAGATGAGCTGTCACAATCCTTGGCATCAGCCATTGTAGAAGTACGAGGACTTGAGTGGAACGTGTAAGCTTCGAAATGCTAGCTTTCCTTGATTTTGAGACAAGATGATAGTTCAGAGGAAATATTCAGCAATCGTGAAATATCTCAGCCGTCAAGTCATATCTCTTATCTCATGCTAGGTATCTTCTATCTACTTCAGAAGCCAACGAGACCTAGTAATTCCTGTCGTTGTTGTTTCCACTGCCGTAGCTATCCGATCCTCCACCATAGGTGTTGCTGGAACCATAACTATCATTATCATTCCTGTTACTTCCACTTCCACCAATCTTCGCCTTGACCTTATCCATCAAGCCTCCGCCCGAAGAGCCACGGGAATTATCCTCTCCGTAGTTCGTTCCTGAAATCGGATCATCCGGTTGATCGGACCGCTTGCTGGACAACTTGTCCTTGATCTTCTCGCCGATGCCGCGGTTATCGTTGTTGCCCGAGGAGCCGTAGTTGGAAGAGGAGTTGTTGTTGCCTCCGTAGCCACTGCTGGAGGTATCTTGATCGAAATTGCGGCCTGTTACGGGGTTGTCGGGTCGGTCGGAGCGGTCGCTGGACAATTTGTCTTTGGCCTTGTCGGCTAGACCGCGGTTGTCGTTGCCTCCGTAAGAGGAATCTCCGTATGAGGAGGTGTTATTGCCACCATACCCACTGCTGCTGGTGTCCTGGTCGAAGTTCCGGCCTGGATATTTGTCAGATAACATGTCTTTCGGCTATTGCCAGCTTGCTTCTATTGAAGTGCGTACCTGTGACGGGATTGTCCGGGCGATCAGATCGGTCGCTGGACAGTTTATCTTTTGCCTTATCGGCTAGACCGCGGTTGTCGTTTCCTCCATAGGAAGAATCTCCGTATGAGGAGGTGTTGTTTCCCGAACCGTAGCTATCGCTCTGTCCGTAGTTCGTTCCTGATACTGGATCGTCGGGTCGATCAGTGCGATCGCTGCTCAGCTTGTCCTTGGCCTTCTCGGTCAGGTTTCGGTTGTCGTTGTAGTTGTCGGAGCTAAGAAGGTTCTCAGTGCCTGATGTTTTGTTGCCCCAGCCTGGACCACTGGTCGTGCCAGAGAGTTCTGCCATTGTTGCTTACCTCTGTGAGTAGAGTCAGCGAGGTAGCTCAACATATATCTCCGTTATCTGAAGGAGTGGGTCACTTACTCCATAGCTGTCTCCTCCCGTCCGTCCCGAGCTCCCAAAGGTGTTGCTGCTACCATATGAATCGCCTCCTCCAGTGCGATTGGAAGAACCGTAGGATGAATCGCCTAGGCCTTCGTTGCGTGAGGAGCCGTAGCTGCCATCGGCATTTACGCCAGATTCGCGCCCGACATCATCATCCTGCTACTGATAAGTGTCTGTCGTCTGAGCCAATGAGCGAAGCTCCGCAATCAGGTACATACATAGCTACGACCACCACCGTAGCCAGCGTCGCCTCCTTGTCGACCTGTGTACTCGTCAGATAAGACTGCTTTCGATTGTCGATAGCTTGCTTCAATGGAGGAGCTCACCAGAGCTTCCGTAGCTGTTGTCGTTGTCGTTATCGTTGTAAGACATGATGATATGATTTCTTGTTCGTTAATTCTATGTGAAAAAAGTCCAAGTAATCTGAAATTCTTCGAATTGCGAAGGAGGGCAGGAGTAGCAGTACTCAGCACTCTTTATACACGCGTCCATGGCTCTGGACTCCCCAAACTCAAACAGAGAGCTCATCCAGCTAAGTCGCGCATACAGCTCAAAGCTGCGCTGCAAGCCACAAGCCCGACGTCACGCCATCAGACCCTCTTCTATGCCCATTGAAGCACGAATGTCGTTGGCCATGCATCCACGTGGACACAAGCACTACTGGAGCCGCAATGATCGGCTATAGGGTCCTGGTGGACTTCGTCATGTTCGTCATATCGTAGGGCAGAAATCAAGGAAGTTGGGCGTTGTGCTGATCGCCAGTGCTGCTGTTTGTGCCGACGATGCAGAGCTTTGTGTCATTGGTTCCAAGAAAACAAGGCGCAGGAGCAGCATGGCTGACGTCCGGCGTGTGGCTTGCGTTCTAGACGGCGGTGGAGCTGGTGGCACGCAAGCAAGCAGACGCAGAGCTGCTGAAGCTGGGACGACGTGTCGCTAAGGATATTACTGACGTTTTCATCAGCGGCGCTATTGTGAAGAGAGTTTGATGTTGGTCGATCAGTTGCGTGTCGTCTCGCGTAGACTTGAAGTTCAAGGCAAGAAGGTCCCTCTTTCTGGCTGCCTGAGAACTCAGGCATCCATAATCCATTCTTGTCACTTCATCACTCAACTATGCATCTACATTGCTACATTACTACGTGACATGGAATCTACAGGCTGTGGAGCACGACCCTCCTCTTCAGCGATCCTGTTCCAAGCACCTTGATTTGCAGCCCACCGTGCATCCCACTCTTCAGCCGTGCAAACTTCCGATCCACGTACCACGTCCACCGTAGACTCAGTACTACGCTCGAACGCATGCTCGGACATTCTTGTCAATCTTGCTGCACGCCGGACCATATGTCTTATCGCATCGAGCTTTTGACCACGGAGCTCATCAGCCTGCTGCTGGATTTTGGCACTCAAACCGTGAGAAAGAGCTTCCATGAACTCCATGAGGTATTTAGCAAGTCTTTGCCGACTGGAACCGTTCCACATGAGCCCTTGAGCAAGCGCCTGCCGTTTGGTCCGGGGGCGGCATGTGTCGAGACAAGAGACCAGAACATCCTGGACGGCTTGAGGAACACCCTTCGATGACCGTGGGTGGCATAATACAGCTGCCACGGTTGGAAGATGCACGCCAAGTACATCTTCCGTAAAGACCTTCACAGGCCCAGTAGAAAATGCAGAGAAGGCATATTGATCAATCTGGCGAATACACTCAATACCGAGAGAGCAGATCGCGACCTCGGTCACGAACGATATTGAGCCATCAATTTCATCGTCCCAGATCTGCTGGACTCTGCGAGCCACAGGAAGCGCGGCAATGATACTATACTTTTCAAAGCGATCCAAAGGAGCGTTGTAAGTGTCCCGGATCTCAGTGGCTTGCAATGGAACAGTGACTCCAGCATCCCACAATACGATCATCTGATCGCTAACGGAAGGCGACGGCTCTGAGCGTTGCGATACCGGCAGAATCAAAAATCGTTCCCGAGGTAAAAGCTTGTGTAGCTTGCGAGACGCCGCTTTCGCCTGACTTTTGACGCTTCGGCTTAGCATCCCATTGGATCGCCGCCGTCGACCGGCCAGACAGAACACGGTTGGAGAAGAGCTTCCCATGCTGTTCTGCTTTTGGTCCAGGATAGCCCCGACGAAATCAGAAATGCTGGCAAATTTGGCTGACTTTGGAATTGAGGCCAATGTGTTGGAAGCGTTGTCCGCGACTTCGAAAACGACCTGCTCGAAGAGCCTGTTGCTGGTCCTATCATCATGGAGTCCAAGGAATAGAAATGAGGTGCCGTACGACAAGGATCGACGAATCTGCCTCGAATCGCAGAGCTCAGGAGTTGTCCTCGGCGAGTCCTGGAACAAGAAGGGTTTGCCTAACAGAATGACAGTCTTTCCGTCGTATTTGGTAAAGAGATGGGCTATCATTGTGTCAGTAAATCATCTCCACGCGAATCGGCAAAATCGAGTAGCATATGGCGCGCCGTGCCACTTTCGAAAAGTACTCACGGAGCTCAGTATCTCCATCCACCTGCATCCCGCCGTTCTCGTTCACATCCAGACAATCCACTGTCATATTCAATTCTTCTTGGATGAATTGATGCAACGCTAGAACACGGCTTGGTGGAGTCGTCGAGTTGATCACCATCACAACACCCGCATTCTCATTGAAACAATAGCTTTTCGAGACGTTGACTTCGATCAGAATCGTCTGAGCAAGGATCATTTCGACTTCTGAAGCTGCATCTACCTCCTCCGAACAGACGAAACCGGCAATATACAGTGCGAGTGTAAGGTAGAATCGACTCGGAGCTCGAGCTTCGGGTAAGATCTTTAGCACTTGTGATGAAATACTTGTGGCTTTCGATTCGATATGAGCCACTGCTACCGGCACTTCGTTGGAATCAATGACGATGGTCGTGGCCTCTGAGTCAACAGTGCCATATTCTCTGGGGACCGAAACCACGACTTCGATAGTGCGTGGGAATGTGGCTGCATTGCCAATGGCTTTGTTGCTGAGATTTGTGATCTAGGGCCATGTGTGTCAATAAAGTATCGATGCCTCCATCTCTGCCACGGAATCTCACCTCCCACGAAATTGTGCTCGAAGAACCAGGGCTAAGGCTTGGTAGGATCCGGAAGTTGGAAATTGCGCAAGGGAATTGAATATCGAAGGTCCTCTCCAATCCAAACTCCGGAAGCTCAACATTCAGCCAAGGAAGCACTGCAGCAAGCGATATTTTCGCCCCGCGCTTCATGTATGCAGTGTCGGCAACGATCTCTTCGGCTTGTCGTATCTTGGCACTTATATATCCTTCGACAGTAGCAACGGTACCAGGCGTAATCGAGGACGGAAGAAACAGCTTGACTTCGTCGTCTAGCAAAAGATGCTCAGATGGCTTTATGAGCAATTCGATTCCTTGTAAGGGCGACGGCATTCCTCCTAGAAATTATCATCAGCGATTTGCTCGATGAATGGAATGTCAGAGGTGGAGAGACAATACCAATGTTTTCCACACAAACTCGACGTATGATGATCTTCTCACCAGGCTCAAAGATCCCATCACCATTCTCGTCTTCAATATCAAAAGACACGAGTCGGAGTTTCCAGGGCTTGTCATACTCGCTGATCGTTCCATCGAGGTTTTGTACCAGGATCACCATTTTGCCGGCAGCGCCTGGAAGACCTTCTTTCAAAATGCCAGTCTGTTCAAGACCATCTCTTCCAGGTTGTCCAGGCTGACCGGGCACTCTGTGGAGTGATCTGATGATGGGCTGACTATCGCAGCCGGCGCATTCACCTTGTCCCCCGGCGCAGTGGCAAGCTCCCTGACTTACGCGTCTTTGAGGTCGGGCATGATAGCGAGTAGCGATCAATGCTACGGCAGTGTTGAGGGTGCCGGACACACTCTCAGATCCTATTGCAGCGCGGGCGCGAGTGCTAATGTAGCAGTATTAGTGCTTCAATTCTATCAGTGCTGCTTGTCCAACTCACCCACTTCTTGCCAGCGATGTGCTAGCCATGAGCAAAGCATTCGACGGCGAAGTAGCTCTGATCTCTTGAGTAGTCTTGCCTAGGCAGTTCGGCGTACAGCGGTATCTGTAGCCGACGAATTGTTCCCTGTGCCAGTGAGAATCCTTCGTGCTTTTTCGGCGGGCATTTCAAGGCCTACCAATTTGTGCCCTCACCTCCAGCACCGCCTGCACCACCTTTTCCAGCACGACCATGTTCACCTGCGGCTGCACCGCTTCCTCCGGACACATCCCAGCTCACGGCGTAGAGCAGATGAGTCATGTCGTGGCCTAGGAGTATTTGGATCGATCCACCATCTCCTCCGTTGCCTCCATTCGTTCCACGGCCTGCGCTATGTAGGAGTCAGTGCTTTGGCGGTTTGTCGCACTCGATTGGTATGCGATACTCACTTGCCACCATTGCCTCCATCTGTGCCATTCTGTTCACAATCTGGTTAGTATCAGGCATTGAAGCAGCATTAAACGGATCAACGAACTTCAGCATCCGCCATCTGCGTTGCAGCCGCTCCAGCAGTACCAGAAAGCCCTGGATGGCCGTCTCCCCCCTTCCGACCAGTCTCACCATCACCACCAATTGCAGACAACACGAGCTTCCGCCGCGGAGCGACTTCTGTATTGATTACAGGCTGACGCAAACCTGTCCATCGCAACGTAGCAGCATGTATGTAGCCTACTTGTTCAGTGGACTCAGAGAGCTCGACAGCTAAGCTACCGCCAGGACCACCTGTCATAGGGTTTGCAGCATCGACTCCGTGTTCGCCATGCTTGTCTCGTTGGGCGTTGTACTCATATGGCTGTTAGCCAAGATTTGGTCCAAGGCGAAGTCTACTCACCCGGACGAGTGCGTCGTTGGCTTTGTCGTGGTCGGCCTGTGTTTTGACAAAGTCATCGGCATGTTGACCATTCACCGAGATGACGGTGACAGCTTCTTCGTCCATGACGGCTGGCAGGTCTGATCTTTGCGATCAAAGCCTTTGTCGAATATAAGATGGGAGTCAGCATCGTCGGCAACTTCTATGCCTTCTCCCCCGATGTGAGGTCGCCAGGTGCTGTGCAGCCTTGTCCAGCCTGACTTTGATCGCCTTCTCTTGGCGGTCCGCAGCCTGATCCACGATGGCACAAGCCACCACCAATCGCATGATGCCACAATCACAAAGAGGCCGCCCTTTCGATTTGCAGACTCAGAGCTCGACGCCCCGCTGCAGGGAAGCCTGATGCTGGTAGCCTGAGATCTGTGCGGTGCTGACAAGGCAAGGACGTCGGATGCTAGAGATTCAATCAATGGGTGGTTGAGCGCTATGGGCTGACACAACCAATGCTACACCATGGAACCAGTCCCAAGAGTGCGGCATCGTAGACATACACCTAGCTTTGCTGCTCCGCGGAGCAGCGTTGTATATGATCGACCCCAGCTCGGAAATACGCAGCCTCGCGTGAGAGCAGGAATCGTATGGAACCTCGACAGCCTGAAAGTGATCCAAGACGCGGAGCAAAGAGCCGAAGTGTCTTTGGAGAAATGGAACGATCAAATCGCGGCCTCAGAAGAGACGCTGAAAGCACAGAAACAGCAACAGCTCATCTCCCTACGCGAGGAGCATGAGAGGCGAGAAAATGCTCAGCAAGCAGCAGAAGCTGAACGTATGCTGAGATTGCAAAATGAGCAAGATCAAAGGGCAGAATTGCAACGTGCTGCTGTTGAAGCCGCATTGGCCATCGAAGCGGAGAGACTTGTCCAAGAAGCAGCCAGAGAACGCAGAGATGCGGAACTCCAGCAGCAATTTGCAGAGCAACAAGAGCAAGCCCGCGCGATTGAAGCTTCTCGTCAAGCACGAAGAAGAGAAGAAGAGCGAAGACGCGCAGCAGCACAACATGCCGCTCGAGAGGCTGCTTTGGCCGAAGAAATTGAAAGATTTGCAGAAGAGGCTGAGAGAGAAGCCAGAGAAGCGGAGGTGCAGCGTCTAGTGGCGCAGCAAGAAGAGCAACGAGCTCGCGCAAATGCAGAGCGAGAAAGGGTGAGAGTAGAAGAGGAGCAACGTCGTCGGTTGGCCGAAGAGTTTGCTGCTCGAGAGGCTGCTGTCGCTGGGGAAACGGCAAGGCGTGCCCAAGAATTGGAAAGAGAACGTTTGGAGGCGAGCTTTCGGGGTCTTGTAGAGGAACAGGAGGCCGTACAAGCGCGGATAGATGGGGAGCTCCGAAGAACAAGAGCAGTAGAAGAAGAGCGCCAACGTGTAGCTGCCGAAAATGCTGCTCGAGAGGCTGCGGCGGCGGCAGAAGCGGAACGGCTACTCCAAGAAGCCACGAGAGAGCAAATGGAAGTGGAGTTCCAGCGTCTTGTATTGGAAGAGATGGAGGCTCAAGCTCGCGCAGACGAAGAACGTCAGAGGGCACGCTTGCGAGAGCAAGAAGCTGAAGCTCGTGCAGAGGAGGAGCGTCGAAGGGCCCGCTTGCGGGACTGTGCAGCTTGTATGGAGCAGCACGACTTGTCTGAGGTCTTTCAGCTTCCGTGTGCACACTGGTATTGTCGTGATGCTTTACAAGGTAAGTCCGCGCTTTTCAGCACTGTGAGAAGATGGAGGCTGACGTTTCAGGTGCAATATCAACCGCTTGTACAGCTCGTCGGCCGTTTCAGTGTTGTCAGCAGACAGTGCAGGCACATCACATCCAAGGAGCTATCGCCCTTTCGGAATGGACACGGTATCAGGCAATGCTGGAGGAAACCCAGGAAGTCAATCCAGTATACTGTTCGAGGCGTACATGTGCCACATTCTTGCCATCTCGGCTGGCGACCAACCCGGATGAGATTCAGTGTCCACGTTGCGCTACTAGGACATGTCGACACTGTAAAGGACCCTCACATCCGCAATCTGAGTGTGTACACGATGTGGCAACGCAGCAGGCTAGAGATCTGGCACGCGTAAGAGGCTGGAAGTCTTGCCCACGTTGCCAGAGCTTGGTGGAGAAGTCGAGTGGCTGCATGCATATGTCCTGTCGTTGCGGCGCTCAGTTCTGTTATCGATGCGGTCGCCCACTTTCAGAATGCAATGACAGGTGTGCTTAGGAGATCAATCAACTCGGTTATTGACATTTCTGCTATGACCTCTCAGTGTGAACGGGGCTTAGAATCCGGCGAATGAACATCTTGCTATGCAAAGCCCACCCTTCTAGATTTCTTCTTGGTTAGAGACATATCGGCCCTGGCCAATTCAGTTCGGTCATGGAGGATATCCTCGAGAAAGGAAGGTTCTTCCGGATGGGTGCGAGGATGTGCCAAGTAACTCGCTGCATCCTGCCGCAGAATCGCGTCCAGTATTAAATCTTGATGGTTCATGTAGAAGTGCAGAGTTCGTCGGAGAGATAGATATCTTCTTTCTGCTCTTCCGTGCATAGACTCGAATCCGTCGAGCAGCATTTCGGGGCTTCTGCGTAGCGATCCGTCATAGCACAATTCTACAGCCCAACCTGCCAAGTAAGAGCGCCGTGTCTTATCAGCTACTGATGACAGTAGCTGATTTGGCTTCTCAGCAGGCCGAACGATGGGGCAAAGAAATCCTCCATGTCGTTGACTCATCGAGGGACACAAAAGTAACTCATCTCCAATTGCAGTATTGGCAGACACAAGAAACCTTTGCCCACCCATATCTTTTCTGGCAATCAAAACTTTGATCCTTAGGCCAGGAGGCAGTGCAGAGAACACAAATCCATATGAATGTGGAGCCGAAGAGTTGAGCTCGGGGTCCCAGTTGTCAAAGACCGCCGTGCGCTCAAAGAATCTCTGGATTTGTTCGATCGTCATCGCATCACTGACGTACGTTGGGACAAAGTCTGAATACTCCGGAAGAAGCGAATCATCCCCTACAAGTTGATGGTCGTCGCTCCACAGAGCTTCTTGATACAGGTCACGAGTATGCCCGACAACCTGAAATCGCTGCCATACCTCCATACGAATGAATCGTGGGCTGCGTGCAGACATGGCCAATTGGTCGGGCTGTACTGCACGAGGTATCATTCCCTCGTCGACTGTCCTCCAACGAGATATAAAATTAAAGACTGCAGCGTCGGAAAGCTCGGGATGCAGCCAGTACTCAATCATCTTTGTCATCGCGTCCCAAAATGTGTCAGGGATTGGTTGAGAAGCAGGATGGATTTGAGTCGCAGTAAGGCATTCCCTGAGGTAGCCCTCGACTACATTGAGGCAAAGGGGCAGTATTGGAGTCGTGTAGTCGATCGTCAAGTCCAGTTCCATCTGTGACTGTTCCGACAGCAGCGGCATAAGCGCATACACTTTGTCGCGTGCGTCTTGACATTCCGAACCCCCGTATTGCTTCAACAGCCCCCAGAGCTCAGCCCAGGGCTTTGATGCAGAGCCGATCCCGTTCAAGGACGCCACATTTTGCGGAGACTGGATGCTGACGTGGCGCGCTCTCCGTCCCTCCACCAGCGACATATGAACATTGTTGGCAAGATGTCTGGATTTTGGATGCTGTTCTTGAGTCTGTACCAGAAATTTCACGTCATGACTGACGAAGCTGTCCAACACTTTGACATACGTGTTCCAGTCAAGACTGTCCATGCCACAGAAGAAAAAAATGTTTTTGCTGAGAATGATCTCTTGCTTGATCCAAATGCGTCTAAAGTAAGGCCTATGCTGCAGCTCCCGGAGAAGGTGCTTCTCAGCTGCTAGAGTGCTCGAAGTGTCGTTATCACTGGGTGGCCGTAAGAGTCTTTCAACGTTGGCAAGGTTGCGACCAGGACCGAGACAGCAAGCCGTTGACTCTGCTTTGCTGTATATCTTTCCCATGAGCGATACTTGTGCACTTTTCTCGTCAAAATTTGACTGGTCGATGCAAATGGAGTCGACCCAGAGAGGTCCAGAATACTTGTGATGTCGCATTTGCCAGAGGGCGTACCAGCAATTCATGCGCACTCGATAGCTGTGGTCATTGATGGATATAGCCAGCGAGGGTTTCTGGTCGCCCCATGTGTACGATATGGCTCTGAACGGCGGGCAATGATCTAGACTGCACACTTCCAGTCTGGCTTGGATGTCCGAATCATCACTCGCAGGTCGGAGGTGTAGTAGCCGAATCTGATTCTTCGGTTGAGACAAATAGATACTATCGTAAGTGAAGGCCATATTCGTGACGTGCGTCTTGTCGACTCAGATCTCAATGCGCATCGCAATGTCAGTGCAAATGGCTCTCGGAGCCGCAGGCTCATCACTGCCTGTGGGTGCACAAGTGTTGACGTTCCGGCAAGGCATCAATCTGCCTGATCTGAGTCTTCTCAAGCCCCAATACTTTCGGCGCAGTAGGACCTGTTTTGATTCGCCGCCCCTGCAAAGGTGTCGCAGCACATTATGCCGGCGCCTCTGCAAGGCTGAAATTCTGGAACCATTGTTGCCGCTGCGCCTTGCCTGCTGGGCTTGTGGAGCCGAATTGAGTCAAGACGATTCGCGGGTGATGCAGCTCGATATATGTTCACTGTATTCCTGACGCTCGAGACCTGGAGACAGTCGAGAGTGTGTGTTGTTGCACGGTGGTCTGCAGTCTTAGGAAGTACAGAGCGATCCACTTTGAAGGACCAAGGAGCCTTGGCATGCGGCCTGAGGCAATTTGCGAGCGCGAAATGAAATGAAGCATCTGAGAAGAAGGTACATTGCCGCGCAATGGGCAATATCATTTCTGCATGTCTACAAAATTTGTTTCGAACGCCTTTCTTTTCGCACAGTACTGGTACAGTGGAACATCTCATTGCACTTCATCATTGGAGCCCAAAATCGAATGAAATTCTGGGCGCCGGACCTCGCTGCCTGCCGCAGACACTCCAGTCAAGTCCTTTGCTCTCAAAACGGCTCGCCTCCGTTTTCAAGATCTGTCGCCGTCATCTTGGTACCGTTGCTTTTACTTCCATGATACGTCTACGGCGCTCCTGCGCTGCTGCTGGCAGGTTTGCTGCCCGAGTGCAGGGATGATCCTTGGCAATCGGGAAAACCTCGCCAGCGAAACAAAGAGTTGACTACACGTCCTTCGGCGGCTGCCCTCAATCATCGCTCTTCAACGACTCTTCATCCCACCTCGTCCCAGCGTACTTTCTGCGCAGGCTTGGTACAACTCGATAAAGGCCCCAGTACGGCGTGTTGATCGGACTTTGGCCGGTGAACAGGAGAACATCGTACAAAAAGCCACCGAAGAGGCACCCCAAGAACGGTGAAACCATGGGAATCCAGAAGTAGCTGTACAAGGGGTCAGTCTGAGGCTCACGAGATCTCTTCTGAACGACTTACTAGCCACCTGCGGACCAGACCTCCGTGCCATATCCGATCATGTACGATACGAGACGAGGTCCAAAGTCACGGGCCAAGTTGATTGCGTACCCGGTCTCCCAACCGAAGCAAGCGCCAATGCCAAAAATGATGAAGAACAATGCTAGTGGTGTGAGGTTCTTTGCACCGATGTTGTGGTCATCCTTGATGGCGTAAATCAAGAACATCAACAGCGTGCTGGCGATGAACTCCGAGAAGAACATGCCGGTCCTGGTCATGAATGGTGCCGGGTAGGTACAGAAGACACCGGCGGATGCATTCTCTCCAGTCACGGTCCGGATGCCGACGCCTCCTTCGAATTCATCAATGGCAGACTTGTAGTTGGCGTAGACAACAGCGGCAGCAGCCATCGCACCCAGCGTTTGCGCCAACATGTATACGGGAAATTTCCTCCATGGAAATTTGCGAAACACACAGTTTGCAAATGTGACAGCCGGGTTGATGTGGCCTCCAGAAATACCGGAGGAATATACACCAAGCATGACGCCGATACCCTATGCCAAGTCAGCAAAGCAATAAGCAACAACAATCCATGTTGAGTACGTACCCATCCCCACGAGATGGATTGGTAATCGCTACCGTACGGTCAGCATTCGTTTGTCGTGCCACAAAGATTCGCGAGCGAGCCTACCCTTTTTCTCCACGACTCAGTACGACCTGGGCCACGACGCCATCGCCAAACATGATAAGAATGAACCTGAGCCCAGTCAGTCACCGGCTTCGCAGTGGTGGGACTGCACACTCACACTCCCATGAATTCAGAAAAAGGATCGCGCAATGCCCGCCGAAGTTTGCTCCATGTCAATGCCGAGTTTGATTCTTTCTTCAGCTCTGCTGTCAGACTACGGTTGATGGGAGCGCCTCGCTCTGCGTATGCGGAAGAAACGGTGGCAACAGTGGCACCTTCTGACAGTAGATCCGAATCGGACATTCGCTCTCTGTGGGTTATGTTCATGATCCCGTCCTCTTGTGAGTGTGGCTTCTCGGCATACTGAAAGTCGTGCTCCATCGTCGGGGAGTGCTTGTTCGCCGCCATCTTGTATATCGATGCGAAAGTCTATCCTGGCCAGCGTGTGACTCGAGACAAGATCAGGTGAAGCTGTTGCGGCACCGAGGGAACCTGCTCTTTGGGAGATTTGTGGCAGGACAAGAACGACACCAGAAGCTGGCCACAATCAATTTGGCTTGTCCACCTGTGCCGCCGGCTGGTATCCAGTGATTATATTACCACGTAGGACCGGCTCGGCCCCAGGAGGTTGGCTAAGCACGACCATTCAGCAACGCACGATCGGCAGCGGGTTGTGCAGGGTAGTCGCGTGGACTGCACAGCATAGGCTTCGAAGCTGCTGGTACGGGCGGCGAGCGTCTTGGTAGGTCTGACAGGCAGCTCGCAGAGGATCCTACCAGGGAGCTAGTACTGCCATGCCACAGCTTATGCTGCAAGCTGCGCGAACCAGGCCACATTGAGTCTCGCCATCCGTCAAGGGCCGGAAACCTTGCGCGAACAAAGGACATTCGCCGCATGCAGTCGCATTCACCATTATTTTGCCACGACCGTACCAATTCCCCACCATTGTGCTAGTGAAACAAGTTTGACATCGGTTCCAACGAGAATGCGGCCGGAAGCCCTGAGTGAGAGCAGAGCACATTGCGAGATGTGTCTCACCTCACCTGAGAACAATGGGAACGTCACACGACAGCATTCGCGGTACACAATCCGCTGTATTGCTTTTCGCACATCCGATCTGCGTCACCAGAATTCCCTACGACTGCGCGGGAGGTGGCATGAGGATCTCGTCTTGCAACCAATGCTGGCAGGCCCAGCAACTGTGTGCGCGGCGAGGTGCGAAGGAACGCAGTCCAGGCATGCAAGTACTCGTCAAAAATCGGCGCAAAGTCGCATCAGCGGCAGATAGCAAGTGTCGCTTCTCCAATGTGCTGAGGGCCGTCAACAACCGCGTTGACGTGGTTGGTTACATCTCCGCTCTGCAAACCAGCCGTTGCAGCTCCTTTGGCAGAGCTTCAGGGTTCCGCTGCTTGCCTGGCGAGCGTGGCATCCGCGGCAGCTGGAAGTCGTATCGGTAAACGCGCTGCAGAGGGTAAGCTAACCGGGGCGTACGAGCTTAGACGAGTGGTACGCAAAAAGAAGACCTGCGGCTTACTGCACGAGCGGACTGCGTTCCTGCGCATTGCGAGACGCAGTATGCCCATTGTTGCTGCTGCAGACATTGTCTCGACGCAGAGGTGAGTGAGAGTCTAGAACGCGCGGGCGAAACGCATGCGGTCTTCGCATTCCTCGTCGCAGAGTGGAACGCTCCACAGCTGCCCCATGGCGGAGTGCGTGAGCACCTGGAGAATCCTGACAACGCGCTGGGGCCGTCTGTCTTTTCAGGTGGGGTCGCTTGGCTGCCGTTTGGCGCCGACAAGACGCCGAACTCCCGTCTTGTTGCCCGCAACGCACGACATTCGCGCCACGCGCCACGACTGCGATTACTTGTCTCCCCGCAGACGCAGCTGCACGGTCTGACTGCTTCCATCGACCAGCTCTCAGCTCACCTGATACGACGCGATATTTCCGGCCGCGTGGGCCCGCGCTCTCGGGGCATGCGCAGCCGAGCACACGTGCGTTCCAGAAGAAACCAAGCCTTGGGTTCTGACGCGAGATGTGCTAGCCACGCTGACTGGCCTCGGCGGCTATTATGATCAGGTGGCCCAAAGTCAAATGCGGGCAGCTGCTCCTCCGTGACCCCCACCATCAGAGGGGCTCCAGAGGATTATCACATGCGCTGGGGCGACAGCTTGCTGCTGCTGGCTCGGGCCCGGTACTGACATGTGCACTCAATAAACAAAGACCGGCCGCGTCTGGCACGCGAGCATTGTTGCATGTACATTCCTCTCTCCTCAGCACCCTCGTCAAGTCTGCAGCTCGAGATCGCAACATGGCGCCATCTGAGGAAGTCTTCGTGGGCAGCATTGACCAGGGCACGACCAGCTCGCGGTTCTTGATCTTTGACAAAGCAGGAGAGCCGGTTGCTGTGCATCAGGAAGAATTCAGCCAGATCTATCCCAACCCAGGGTCCGTCTGCCTCTTAACATCCATGGAGGCGTGCTTGCTAACCTCCCCTCAGTTGGCACGAGCATGACCCGGATGAGATTGTCCAGTCTGTGCAAAATTGTATCGAAGGCGCCTTGAAGAAGTTTGAGCAAGACGGTCACTCCAAAGACAGCATCAAGGCAATTGGAATCACCAACCAGCGCGAGACCACAGTCGTGTGGGACAACAAGACCGGCGAGCCTCTCTACAACGCCATTGTCTGGACCGATACGCGAACAGCTGCACTTGCACGCGAGCTGAAAGCACGTCCAGACAGCGATAAGCTCACCGATGTCTGCGGTCTTCCCATCTCCACATATCCATCTGTCACCAAACTGCTGTGGCTTCTCAAGAATGAAGAGAAGGTGAAAAAGGCGTATGAGGCTGGAACACTGGCGTTTGGCACAATTGATGCATGGCTTATATACAAGCTCAATGGCGGGCCCACTAACAACGTCTTCGTGTCCGACCCCACAAACGCCAGCAGGACGATGTTCATGGATATTCACAAGCTGAAGTACAGCGAACAAATGCTTGACTTCTTTTCCTACGAGTTCGACGTTCGGAAAATTCACCTACCAGAGATCGTGCCATCTTCTGATGCGAAGGCTTTCGGGAAGATCGACTCGGGATCTCTCAAGGGCTGGCCTATTATGGGATGTCTAGGTGACCAGTCAGCAGCTCTAGTCGGGCAGAAGGGGTTCGAGCCAGGTGCGGCAAAGAATACATATGGCACTGGATGTTTCTTGCTATACAATGTTGGCGAGAAGCCTGTCATTTCTACTCACGGGCTGCTGGCAACAGTGGCGTACGATTTTGGCACGCCGGTATACGCTCTGGAAGGCAGTATTGCAGTGGCGGGCTCAGGAGTGAAGTTCCTCATGGAGAATCTTGGTTTCAGTCACGCAAGCCACAAAATCACCGAGCTTGCAGAGCAAGTTCCTGATAATGGCGGTCTGGTCTTTGTGACGGCTTTCAGTGGCCTGTTTGCCCCTTACTGGATTGATGATGCTCACGGAACTATGGTAAGTCACTAACTCTGTAGTCCTTGAACCTTTCTCACGCTATCTAGTTCGGTATAACACACCACACCAAACGCGGACACATTGCTCGTGCTACCCTTGAAGCTGTTTGCTTCCAAACAAAAGCCATCCTCGATGCCATGGAGAAAGACAGTGGACACAAACTAGCTGAACTCAAGGTCGATGGCGGCATGAGTAACTCGGCCTTGTGTATGCAGACCCAGGCAGACCTCGTGCGGATCCCCATTGTACGGCCGAAGATGAGAGAAACGACTGCTCTTGGTGCTGGTATCGCTGCTGGATTTGCTGCAAAGGTATGGAAGAGCTTCGATGAGTTGAAAGAGATCAATACTGCCGGCGAGACGAAGTTCGAGCCTGCAATGGAGGAGGCAGCGAGTAAGAAAATGTTTAAGAAGTGGGAGAAGGCTGTGTCTATGAGTAGAGGGTGGCTCGCGGAAGAAGAGGCTGAGGCTGGGCACAAGGAGGAGGCGAAAGAGATCAGTGAAGGCGCGGCGAAGAACGAGGAGGCCTCCAAAGTGTAAGTGCTAGTATGCGGGAGGATGTTGTTTCGGGCGATTGATGAAATTGGTCGGAGGGGTCTACCCGACACTGACATATATTCATGATGATTTCAACCTCACAAATCTCCATTGTCAAAGCTGTTTCGATACGAACAGCTCCCTGTACTGACCTTAGTGCAGTAGGGCAAAATTGTAGTCCCAGTGTCCCAAGGCCACCGTAAATTCAAGCTTCTTCACAGCATTCATGGATTCTTTGAAGCATCGGTCCTCTAGCGACAGCCGCGACGCTCCATCTGGTCGAACGTATGACGACAAACCTGCAATGCTCTGATGACTTTGCTCACCAATCGAGCAGTTTTTCTTAGGCCGCCCATTCATCTCTGCGCCACCTCGCGTTCCCCCTTCACCATTCCCTCGCCCTTGTCCTTATCATCCTCCTCCGCCGCTGCCCAGAAAGCTCACGCAAAAAAAGAAATCTCACTTACCAGTATTGTTTTCGATCGTTGCTGAAGAGAAGATGATCGAGCAAGCTTTCGAACTTATTGTCATATCGTTTTCTGCGTTAGGGCAAGCCATTAAACAAGGATCTGCGCGATGCGTGCAGGTGAAGTGAAGCTTAACTTCTCCAAAGTCTCTCCGGTTTCCAGTAGGTTGCGAGGCATTCCTCAGGAAGACGCCCTTCCTTACAAAAGCCCGAACAAACGGAGCGATGAAGTTAATCTGCTCTCGTTAGTCAAGTGAACAGTCATCCCGAGCGGAGTTTCACTCACTTGCAACATTAATCAGCATAGCCTTGGTGACCAAATACTCATTTATGCCCTGCGTCCCACCCTCTCTGCCAAATCCCGACCCCTTCACGCCGCCAAATGGAGATTCGCAAGCGCTGAGCATACCGACATTGACACCGACCATTCCAACCTCAAGTGCCTCAGCAACCCTCCAACTCCTCGCCTGATTCTCCGTAATAATGAAACTTCCCAACCCAACATCACAATCATTCGCCCGCTCAATGACCTCCTCTTCAGTCTCAAATTTATACAACCCCATAACCGGCGCAAAAGTCTCCTCTCTCGTCGTGATCATCTCCTCCGACATATTCGTGATCAAAGTAGGTTGCAAAAAATACCCATTTCCGAATTCTTTAGCTGGTGCGCCTCCAAGGACGACATGTCCGCCGTGCTTTTTCGCGTCTTCGATATGCTTCATCGCCTTTTCAACAGCTCGATCATGCGTCAAAGGACCCACGAAAACACCTTCTTCCGTCCCAGCACCGACTTTCATCTTCCCAATTCTTTCCGCCAATCTTTTCGCAAACTCATCATAAACCCCCGCTTGAACAAAAATCCGATTCGCCGTAACACAAGTCTGTCCACTATTCCGAAACTTCGCAAGAACAGCCGCCTCGACCGCAGTCTCCATCTTCGCGTCATCGAAAACAATAAAAGGCGAATTCCCTCCCAACTCCAACGAGAGTTTCTTCAAAGTGGACGAGCACTGCTTCATCAATAATTTCCCCACCCTCGTAGACCCCGTGAAAGAAACTTTATGAACTTTGGGGTTCGTACACAATTCCTCTCCGACTTCAGCTACAGTCGTCAAACTTGTTATAACATTAATCACCCCCTTCTCAAACCCCGCTTCTTCAGCCAAAACAGCCAACGCGAGAGCCGTGAGTGGTGTCTCCCCCGCGGGTTTCCAAACAGTCGTACAACCCGCCGCCAAAGCAGCACCACATTTCCTCGTAATCATCGCAGCAGGGAAATTCCATGGAGCAAGACAAGCCGCTACACCAACAGGTTGCTTAAACGTCACAATTCTCTGATTAGGATTCGCAGGCGGGACGACTTCGCCGTGAGTCATTTCGGCTTGGGTAGCGAACCATTCGAGGAAAGAAGAGGCGTAGAGGATTTCGCCTTTGGATTCTGTGAGGGTTTTGCCGTTTTCGAGCGTCATGATTAGGGCGAGGTCGTCGGCGTTGGAGAGGCAGAGATCGTTCCATTTGCGGAGAAGACGGGCGCGGGAGCGGGCTGTGGTTTTTTTGTAGGATTTGAAGGCTGTGTGGGCGGCGTTGATGGCTTGGGAGACGTCGGTCTTGTTCATTTCGGGGAGAGTGGCGAGGTGGTCGAGGGTTGCTGGGTCGATGACATCGAATGTGGCTTTGGAAGAGGATGAGGAGATCCATTCGCCGTTGATGAGGCCCTGAGTTCGCAGTAGTTTCGGGTTCTTCACGTCTTTGAGACTCTTTTGTTGGGCAGCCATGGTCGCGGTGTGCAACGTTCTGTAAATAAGTACGCGTCGGTCAGTGGCCACAAGATGGGTAAGACGACGACAGACAGTTCGTGGAAAGCGGTCTTTGAATAGGACTTGACCTATCGAGTGTTCTATATGTTCGGTTCTACTCGGTGCACCTGGAGTAGGTGCGGGGCAGGCAAGGTAAACGGCACACGCGGGTAGGCTTCCCCTGCCTATTTGGGTAGGAGAGCCCGCCGCCCGAAGACCGGTGCCAAAAGACCAAGTATAAAAGACTTGCAGCCGTAGGCACCAATTCTGTTGAAAGGACGGCCGTGTACGACCTCGTTGAAAGTGCCGCCGGAGTTCATGACAGAGCGGCCCGAGAACGAGTCGTAAATGAGATCCATCTTGGCATCATACCATCGTCAAGCGTATCCATAAGAGCCGTCCTAATATCCATACCCTTCATCGTGCCGCCAAGATGCTCGGATTGCTCATGATGGATGTCGTTCCCCGTGGTTCGTAGGCCAGCATTCTCATCATAGATGCGACTGATAGCAAGGGCAGGTACTTCTTTGTGCGCTGCAAAACGTCCACTTCGATGTCAGATGACACCGCTGCAAATATGTGCTTCGATCGAAGCAAGTCTATCGACGACGGCAAAAGCACTTCGCATGCCAGTCCTCGAGCGGCCCCCAGAAATCAGTAGGCCATGGCGGAGTATCGTTACAGTCATTCGTGATCAGTCCGCCTTGCTTCAAAAGTCATCGCCAGAGTCTTTCCTCTTTTTCCCCTTCTTCTTAGGCTTGGTGTCTTCAGAGTCACTGCCCGCCTCCTTCTTTGCTTTCGTTGGCGCATCCGGCACCTTGCTTACGATTTCCTCCAAAAAGTCGAGTTGTGGATCCGAGGCGATTGCTTTCTTCAAATGCTGTGCCAACACCCTCCTAGGGCCCTTTCCTGCTCCACTGGTTCCTTCAGGCCCTCGTGCCTGATGTGCGGCCGCTGAAATGAGCTTGATCATGAACAGCTCCAAGGCGCGACTGACGACCGTCGGGGTCACTTGAGCGACCTTGCCGATATCTTCATCCGCCTGCATGATACGCTTGATGCGTGCTACTGGGAACGAAGTCTTGATCTGACAACCCAGTGTCGGATCTTTGTTGGGCTCGCTTTTGATGGGCGCGGGTGGGGTTACTGGCTCGAATGCACCGTTGTGAAAGGGATCCATCGGCTCTTGCTTCACTCGTCTTGCCTTCTTGGCAGTAGGTGCATCAGGCATGAAGTCATCATCGTCGTCGGGTTGCTCGGCGTAGTTGACCTGTTTTCGTCGCGTCGTGGGCGGCATAGCGGGATGCGGTTGTGGTTGGTAGTGGTAGGTCTGCGGCGAGTGTTGTGGAAAGGAGGTGACGGGTGTCTGGAAGTCGGCGTAGGTGTTATTGTTGTTGAAGAAGTGTTGTTGTGGCACAAAGGACGGGGAGCCAGAGATCGGAATTTCCCCAAGCTGTCCCAGCTGCGGACTGACCGGCCGATAGGAGGATTCGGTGGACAACCCGGACAGGTCAGGGCTCTGTGGCCGGTATTCCATTGCGTGCTGCTTCCTGGTGCGCTTCACGACACCACGGTTGACTCGAAGCTTGGCCGGCGACCAGCGCCGGCGCGCTGCTTTGTCCTTTTGAAATGCGACCGCCGCAGCAAGACGTGTTGCGACTTGCGAAGACGGATCAGGCGCGCGCCGAGCCGAAATCTGAAACAGAGACGAAGAAGTGGTTCTGGTGCCTGAGGCAGAGGTAAGGGCAGAGCTGTGCGGCGGAGAAACCTCTGATCAGAGGGGCGGGCGCGGTCCAATTATGAACTGATTTATACGCAACGCGCGCCATAAGCCCCTTGTCGAAATCGCGCGCTAGTCCGCTTTCGCTCTTGCCTTTTCTTCTGCAGTCAACAAGACGGCATGCGTGAACAACGCGGCAGGCACTGCGCGCACTGCTCGTCTTCACCACGTGCACCGCGTCGCATGGCATCAGGGAAGGCACGCTCCTCTCGCCTCGCCGCCCGCTGTCGATGCTCAGCGCGCGCAGTTCCCCGGCGATAAAAAGTGCTGCCTGGGAAATGACACACTTGGCTCCAACGCCTTCCCGACTGCTTCCACAACTGGTCCACCTCGACGCCAACGTGTCTATAACGTCGACAAGCGCGTCACAGCACGTGTTTCTGCTTGGAGAACCGTGGTTCGCTCGCCCACGTCCACCACGGTGCTGTCTGACCATTGATTCTGCCCCGTTGCGCAAACGCCTTGCTCAGGACTTGAAAGAACACCGCCTCCATTACGACAGCCCCCAAGACGCTGCTACAGCTTCATGTTGAATATGTGTTGTAGTCACTGTCGGGCTGAGTACACAGAATTGCCTTCTTTCTCGATGATGTTCCTGAACCACTTTTCACATCGCTGACACGAAGATGGAGATGCTGAAGAATTCAAAGTGCCATTCGGATCATCGCAGTCCAGCTCCTATCGCCACGAATCGCGTCCTCTGTCGGAAGCTCGAATTCAAGGCTGTGTTCCATACGAAGTACGACCATGGCAGCGTTGAGTGCTACGCATTTCTCAGCTCCATCATAGACCCTTGGCACGCTCTTCCAGCAGGCTGTGTTCCAGCATCGTAAGAGGTAGGATGACTTCAGAGCAGACTGCGACTCCCTTTCATTCTGCAATAGGGTCTTGCTATCTGCTCATAAAGTTGGCAACACATAGCCAGCAAAACCAGTTCCAGTCCCAGTATCAGCTTCTGCCCAACCACGTTCGCCAAATATTTGCTTGGCAGGTTTCGAAAACACGTTGGGTTACACAGAACTACTGCGCCCGCGTGGAGCGCGTCGACCTTACCCACATGCACTGAACGTCATTAGCCACGTATGACGTCGAACCGACTGGACAGCTTGCTATGTGCAACGACGATCAATTCGACTCGAGACATAAAAAGATCAACTGAAGTAGCAGATTGAAGGCGGTCCAAATAAGCAACATACAAATTCTTCACAAGACAACCAAATCAACCACTTGGTACGACATTGACGAAGGGCGACAATACCTCCAACAAGCACTGACAGTCGCACAGTAACTCAACTTCGATCAACTTCTACCAATATGCCTATCGGACAATCCAACAACGGCGGAGCTGAAGGTGCCGCAAAGGGCGTCACTTCCACGCTCGGCAACCTTACTGGCGGCGTTGTCAAGACCGCTGGCGGCCTCGTGGGCACAGCTGGCGAAGGTCTCGGCAACACCATCAACAGTGAGTCGGCCCTTTCGCATTGTATGGAATGAGTATACTAACGAACGTTGACTCCGTAGACACTACCGGCACCAGAGCTGTCGGCGACGGCCTCAAGGGCGTCACAGGTGGTGTGAAGGATGGCGCCGATTCTGTCGGAAAGGGTGCTGAGAACGCTGGACAGTGGAAGACGTCGTGATGGATGAACGAGTATGATATCCACTGAGTAATGAAGTGACGATTCAGAACCTGGCTTGGTATCGTTTGAGCAGGTCGCTCCTGCTCGACACACCCACTCGCTAGTCTACTAGGAGCTTCCCAAGAATTTGTTTAATGATGCACAGCATCCCTCTTCGCTTTCTTCAATTCTTCCGAGACTCTTCTGTCTTCGCTGCCTCGTGCCTCATCTGGATTAACATCGTGAACCCAAATATCCCCAATATCCAACATCTTATTCTCCAACTTCTTCGTCATCGTCCTGACAATATCAGCATACCCCGGCTCGTTGTAAACATTGAACAGTTCCAGAGGATCCTCGTGCGTGTCGAATAACTCCCATTCTTGATCCTCCCCTCCAGCTTGTGTGCCTGTGTTGTTCAAGCCCAAGTTATACCTAATACCACAAACGTCAGCACTCAACATTCCACTTCATATAACCTCCTAAGACATAAAACGACCAAACGAATAACAACGAACTCACCAGTAAATCAATTTCCACCTCTCATCCCTCACCCCATAATGCGCATAAGAATTATGAATCACATCCCGATGCATCCAATATCGATGATACGCCAATTGATCCCACCCCTCCGGCGTCTTTCCTTGAAGACTACTTCGGAAGGATTTTCCTTGCATGTAACTTGGTGTAC
This sequence comes from Cercospora cf. flagellaris, assembly GCA_005356885.1. Taxonomy (NCBI): domain Eukaryota; kingdom Fungi; phylum Ascomycota; class Dothideomycetes; order Mycosphaerellales; family Mycosphaerellaceae; genus Cercospora; species Cercospora cf. flagellaris. The sequence goes on along the minus strand of RJLU01000005.1, from coordinate 2,020,713 downwards.
GAATTCCTGCGATGTCAAGCATTGTGGCGGCGAAATCGACGTTTTGGACTATGTCTTTGATGATTGTGCCAGGCTTAATTTCGCGAGGGTAGCGCGCGAGGAGCGGCATTTGGAAGGAGTCTTCGTAGATGAAACGTTTGTCGAACCAGCCGTGGTCGCCGAGGAACATGCCTTGGTCCTGGGAGGTGGTTGAGTAAGTGGGTGAGGGGTCTTTGATTTTCCTTTGGAGGAAGGGGTGGTGGATAGGACTTACAGAGGTGTACATGATCAAGGTATCGTTTGTGAGACCTTCTTTGTCGAGCCAGTCGAGCATTCGACCTACGTTGTCGTCGACGGATTGTACGACTCGGAGGTATCGTTGCATGTAGCGTTGAAATTTGAATTCGGCTAGTTGTTGTTGTGTTTCGAAGCGGAAGAGTTCGCCAGTGTTCGAATCGGTTAGTGGTAGATTACGAGGATCTTTGGGGTTGGGAACTTTGCGTTCGAGAGAGGTGCCAGGGAAGAAAAGAGCGCCGACTTCCTGACCTCCTTGAGGTTGAACGAAGCCGAGATCGAAATAAGTCAGGTCATCCGCCACACGCATCTCGGCTTCGCGTGCAGCATTTGCTCGATTCTTGTAATCATCTGTGAAAGTATCGGGCAGTTTTATCGGGTCCTTGTAGAGATCTGCGTATCGTGGATGCCATTCCCAACTTCTGTGCGGCGCTTTCTGGTGATACATCATAAAGAATGGTTGCGATTTGTTCCTGCTCTCGAGCCAGTCGAGGGCGATGTCTGTGACGATGTCTACAGCGTAACCGGTCTTGGTGATCTCCTCGCCATTCTCAATAAAGTCGGGATCCCAGTAATCGCCTTGCCCCGGCACAACGTTCCAGTAGTCGAAACCGGTGGGTTGATGCTCGCTGCCCTCGCCGAGATGCCATTTACCGATCATGGCAGTCTGATATCCGCCCTGCTTCAGGCTCTTGGCGATGTTCGGGAGACGATTATTGATTTTATCGTTGAGCGTGAAGACGCCATTGGCGTGGCTGGTGTTTATAATTAGCTTCCAGGGACTTGATATAGAGCCTTTCTTCGACTGTGTTGGCTGTACCTGTGCATGCCGGTCAAGATAGCAGCTCTGCTTGGTGTGCAGATCGAGTTCGTAACATAACAGTGATCGAATCTTGCTCCTTCGGTAGCCAGTCGATCAATGTTCGGTGTGTAGTTTATGCCATGGCCATAAGCAGATATCGATTTGGCCTGGTAGGAACTCCATCAGTACATTTGCTGCCCATGTACATTGATCCTGTACACACTGCATGGTCATCAGCCATCATGAAGATGATGTTTGGTAGCTTCACCATCTTGGCGGTACTGTGAAGTCTTGCCGAGGACTTCCTGCGAGACAGTGATCGAGAAGCGACCGGGCTGGCTCCTGCTTCTGTTTATGTAGTAACATCGTGAACTGACTATACCCACATCAAGTGGACTCCCTCAGGGATCTTCGAGCACTAGTCTCCGTTCTTCGCATAGGCTTGATCAGAAGTTGCCATGCAGTAAACATGAGCGATTCGAGGTTGCTGGCAGCACTCATGTAACGTACGTTTCTGCTCCTCGATCAGTGCATTTGGCCATAGCTTGGCACGACAGAGGTTTATACAAGTCGTAGTACAAGACTATGCGTCTCGTTCGTCTTCACGACAAGCTCGCAACATCAACCTCAATCCCTGGCAGAAATGCGGCCTGCGCATGCCAAGATGTATCACGCAATAATGGACGACTCATCTCGAGCGTCTTCGAGGGTACGGAGTCGCTCCTCAGCCACATGGCACCGGCCGTCGGTGGGTTCCATTTGGGAGATACTTCATCGCGTGGCTTGCCACCAACACAGGTCGTTGAGATAGAAAGCAGGCCGAGACTGGCGGAGAAATATCCGCTTGACTCGGGCTTGAAGTGTCACGAACTGTTCAATGCTATTCGAGGCATATCACTCTCATACCGGACAGCTCTTGATAGCCCGGAAGATTCCAAATGATATAAAGATGGAAGATAAGTGCTGTCAGATCGCATGTGTTATTTCTAGCAAGAGCAGAGCAGTCGTTGTCGAGGTCTCCTCCAAGCGGCTGGTCCCGGCACACGGCGGCTTTCCAGAAAGTCAATCTGCATGCCCGCATCCATCCATCCATCCCTCCGCGCCGCACGTGCAGAGTGTTCGGTTATTCCCCCATCCTGTTCTGCCTTTTTCCCTTCCATGCAGACGCAACTGATAGGCTGTATCGTACGTCTGTCGTACGAAAGAGATGCCGTCTTAGACAATGTACTTTCTCTCGACTATGCGGCACGATCGCATGTACACCACCGGTAGGTCGGCTGATTGAACGGCATAACTTCCTCTAGAGCTCACTTGTTTCTTACGCTTCCTCCCTCAACAATTCATCTTCACCATGGCGTTCAATTTACCTTCTCCTCCATTCGTGGACGTTCCAGGAACCGCGAACTTTCGAGATGCAGGCGATGGGAAAACTTTTAGGAAAGGTCTGGTGTACAGATCTGCGGACCCGAGCAAGACGACAGCAGAGGGCATGCAGCTGCTGCGCAAAGATCTGGGTAGGTCGGAATCTGAGCGCGCAGCATCCATCTCAAGGTCAATACTAATTCGAATCTCCAATCGCTCAGGCATATCCGCAATCTTCGACCTCCGCTCCCTCCCCGAAATCCAAAGAGACGGCCCCGAATGGCAAGGCGCAGACGTCGACGCCGCAGACCCCTTCGCAGAGCACGGCATAAACCGCTACTGGACCCCCGTCTTCGCCGCCCAAGACTACGGGCCCGAACAAGTCGCCCTCCGCTACAAACAATACACCCTCGCAGGTAGCGAAGGCTTCGTCAAAGCCTACACAGACATCCTCCTCGCTGCTCCCGAAGCCTACACGAAAATCTTTCGACATTTAGCTGCGCCGGATGCGAAGCCTTGTTTGGTACATTGTACTGCGGGGAAAGATCGGACGGGTGTGGTTGTGGCGTTGTTGAAGTTGTTGGTTGGGGTGGATAGAGATATTATTGCGGAGGAGTATGCGTTGACGGATCAGGGGTTGGCGCATTTGAAGCCGTTGTTTACGGAGAGGCTTTTGAGGAACCCTGCTTTGGAAGGGAATAGAGAAGGTGTAGCCAATATGACGAGTAGTAAGAAGGAGAATATGCTTGCGACGATAGATATGATAGAGAAAGAGTTTGGTGGGGCGGAGAAATATATGCGGGAGTACTGTAAGTTGGATGATGGAGAGATAGAGGCGCTGAAGAAGAATCTTGCAGCACAGTGAATGGACGACAGCTGCTTGGGTATGAGGTTCTGGCTTCGACATATCTAAAATGCGGACTAGACATGGGCGAGCATCGATTCTGGCATAGCTGATGAGAGGCGTGCTTCAGCTCGGCTGAAACAAGCATGCCGAGCATTTTCATCGGTTGCACACACCTCGTGGCATGATCAGGAAACCTATACCAGACCAACGAGTAAAATTTTGCGAATCGACAATGGAATTGTGCAATCGAGCATTGCTCACTCCAGACTCAAGACTAGAGAGATTGGCCTCAAGGATCGCACCTAGTTAGAGCCGCAGTACATCAGGCTACGTGAGGTCGAGGAACTTCGCCCGCCCAGAGCGCCGTCAGCACCTGTCAGCCAGCCCTATTTCCTCGGCGGTTTAGGCAGTGGCTGAATTCAAGTCCAATGATTGACTGATATAGGGCCACACTCTCGTGCACGATCCGTAAGTGGAAGGCGCCGCACTCGGCGAACGACTATGAAGCTGTCTTCACTCGGCGTGCAGCTTTGCATTTCACATGAGTGATCTCGAACCTATCGACTAGCCGCTGAGGCCACAATGGCTTTGCGTAAGCGAGCCATATCTGCATCCAAGATGGGCTGACGATCTTGGCCACGGGCACGCCGAACAGCTTGCCATTGATGTCAGGAGATGGCGCCAGAAGGGATCGAGCCTGGGTGTAGCATAAAGCTGGCGAAGTCCCAGCTCGTCCGAAAGTCACTCACGAGCAGAATGTATCTCTTCCCACTTGGTTCTTTCGCTGCCCTTGCCTGTATCACAGGATGTGCTTTGGGAAGCCCGCTTGTTATTGACAGAGAATGGAATGCCTTCGATAATGACCACGGCCATGGGTGCCACACCTTCGAGTATCAGCACCAAGAGAAGTGGCCCGAGCTTAATTCCGAGTCAAGGCAGTGTGCCAGCGGCCATCATCAGTCACCGATTGATCTCTCGAACGCTCCGTGGTCCACGCTCCACAAGCCATCGTTTGCGTTTCCGGGAGGCAACAACGTAGATGGCTGGGTGTTCAATCGTTGTTTTGGTCCGGAGTGGAACCCGAAGGCCCAAGCACACGCACCTACACTGCACTTTGATGGCCAAGCATACAGTTTATTGCAGTAAGTGTAGTTTCGAGCAGACTTTTGATCATCGAGATAATAGCTTATCTTTTGAAAGATGGCATACTCACACCCCAAGCTCCGAGCATGCAGTCATCGGCGGCAGAACTGCTGGCGAAATCCATTTCGTCTTCGGCGATGGCTCTGGTCCCAAGGCCGTCTTCGGTGTACCACTGGTCCACGGCGGCTACAGCAACTTCTTCAGCTCGGTGCTTGGCAATGGTTCTGTAGCATGGCCTGGAGTCAAAGATCCCTACACAAGAATAGACATCGCATTGAACTTCTCTGAATTTTTCAATGATGCCCACACCAACAAGTATTGGACTTACTCTGGTAGTTTGACGACGCCGAATTGCACTGAGGGTATCAGGTGGTTCGTCAGTGGCTTCAAGCATCCGATGAATGACCAAGAGTTCACTAGACTTAACGATGTCAGCATCGATTCTGTGCGAGACCTTCAGAAGATTGATCGACAGTTCGAAGATAGCTCTTTTGATGACGTTCAGTGGATCGGACATGAGGACATGTAGGAGGCGGAGACGAGGCGTGATCTCTTGGCTTTGTTCTTGTGATGATATGTTGATCGGTGCTCGAGATGCAGTTGCAGCACGTCTCGGTTGTGTCGGAATAGCACTCAGCTAAGTGTTGAGGCAGCAACATGACCATGCTGGAGTTTTTGAAGAATTATGTTAGAGGTTGAAATCGCTATATTGCTGCAATTTCACAATTTCGGTTCCTTCGTCAGCATCTTTGTTTGCAAATAGAGAAATGTTCCACAGGCGTGTCAATGGCGTGGAGAGGTCTCGGAGTTGTTCCCGTGCGTTCCGAATGCTCAATCCCAGTGTGCTGAATCTTTGCACGACGCAATGCTTCAGTATGACGATCTGGAGAGCACAAGGACATGTTGCCTTGGATGTAAGTCCGATGGAGGGATGACGAGGCGTGGTGAGCTGGCCAGCGCCTGCCCGCTGGATTTTCGTGGCCGAAAGCAGGTCCCGCCGTGCTCCCGAGCTCGATTTCCGACTCGACCAACATCTCACCTGCAAGCTATTTTGACAACACTTTTCACGCCATGGATCAGACTAGCCTCATTGGCAGCAGATACATGTCCAATGCACGAGCTCCAGCAGCGACATGCGGCGTGCTCGGCGTGCATGTGCTTCGCAGGATGCTCTCTCAATGGAAATGGGATGGCGACCGGCCGCTCCTTCGTCGCATCACTTCTGGAGCAGGATCCCACCGAGCTGACGAGCTGCACATATCCTGACACCTCGACTTCGTCCAGAGAAGACTCCGAAGTACTGAAGTTCTCCTCCTGCAAGTCCAGCAATCAAGCGGGTGAGCACAGCCTTGTGTATGCAGCCGCGGCCAACCATTCACGCCTTTACTGCAAGCCATCCCCGATCCTGGATCAAATCCACGCGGTGTGCACCCTCAGTCCAGCGAGCGCATGACAGTGCCAGTCTAGACACACGCGAGCTACAGCCTTATTGCCGCCACAAAGGCTGAGGCTGTGATCCTTGGGTACATACTGAATCTACACAGCCCCCCAGCCATCATATTTCGCTCAACTTCAAACACTCGAGCGCGCTGCACTTCTTCGTTTCATCAGCGTCGCACAAATACATCCTGCGTCTTGAAACGAGTGACAATCTGCAAGCCGCCGTCGACCGGACCGAACGACGTGCGTATTGCCGCTTTAGCGCGATGCGCATGTGAATATTTGATTTGAGTACGAGGCGTCACAAACAATGTCGACACCTGACCGCGCCGAGCAGCGCGGGCTTCTGAATGATGCATCACCAATACCAGCTGCCGGTCCGACTTCACCAACTGTCACGTCCCCAAGACATCGCCCGGGATATCAGAGGGTGCCGACAGTTTCCTTCAGCGACACTCCGCCGACAGAGGCGACCACAGCCATGGCGGCGGAGGAAGAGAAGATTTCTGCGCGACACTCCAATGACAATACCAGGCGCAACCACGGACTAGGCATTATCTCAGGAGGCACTCGAGATCATCAAGCAGATATCACACCCGCGACACCACAGCAAAGCGCTTCAGCAAGGAACTCGAGCCGGATGGACCAGAGTTACACTCCCTATTCGGCGTCCTCGAGTGCGGCCATGACTGGTTCTACCAAGTTCGAAGAATCCTTCGATATCTCTTACGATCCAAAGCATCATGCGTCACGAACATCACTTCAATCTGGAGCACCATCAATCTATGCCAAGTCAGATGCTGGCTTACTGTCGGTTCGCACGGCGTATAACGAGTTTGCGCCGCACAATCACTGTCCCAGCAAGAAATCATACAAGCACGGACGATTCAGCAACTGGATCTCAATGACCATTCTTACACTGGCCGTATTTTCGACCGCTTTCTCGCTCATCTTCCTGATCATCGCCTTGCGCGGGCCGAAGTATGGTCGCAAAATACGAAATGGTGGCTCATTGACGCCCTCATCGGCGGCGTTTCTCACGTCTTTCTTCGCTAAGCTCATTGAGCTCTCATTCGTGACTGTCGTGGTCGCCTTCATTGGTCAAGCATTGGCCCGTCGCGCATTCAAGCTTGAGCGGGCGCGAGGGATCACTCTCGCTGAACTGAATATGCGAGCATGGATCCTCCAACCTGGAACAATGCTCACACAATGGGAAAGTGTGAAATATGCGGGCATTTCATTCCTTGGCATTGTGTCCTTCCTCGCGGCACTGTTTGCAATGTAAGCTTTTCGCTTCAGAATTTGGTCCCATCTATACTGACAGATATAGTCTGTATACCTCAGCCGCCACGGCGCTCGTGCAACCTCAACTAGTGCTTCCTGGCTTTGAGAATAGATTGCTGCAAGCCAATGTGAGGTCGCAATATGCAAACCCCAAGTACATCGCTCAAAACTGCAAGACCCCCATCAAGTCGGATTACGACCAGGAGTTCAGCCAAGCGAACGTCGATTCCTCCGAGACTACTTGCTTGCAGATTGAGTACGCGGCCAATGCTTTCAGCAATTTCCACTCCTACCTCGCCATCTGGCGAGATCACGCCCTCGGATATGGGAACGGAACAGATCTCTTGGAGACAAGACCTTCAGGATACGCTCAATTCAATGGAAACACCACCGTCGTGGCGCCCTGGATTGAGCAAACGAATGTAAATCAGAGCGCGTTTCCCAATTACATCATCAACAACGTGACCATGGCCATGCCACATATGGGCATCGTGCAGGCTGCCATCGACCCGGCAAACGATATAATGCAGCCGTCGGAAGTCCAAGGCGCATTGTACAACATACGCGCCTCTGTACCATCACCGATGGTGAATGTCATGTGCTTGACGATGACCGAAACGCAGCTGAAACCTTTCGTATGGCAATTGTGGGACGACAGAAACATGACTGCTTGTAACGAGACCGATTGGGCCACCAATCGACCATGGCCAAGATGCGCCGATTACAACGAGACAAATCTTTATCTTACGAATCGGGACGGCTGGGACGAGAAGCTTGAAGATATATTTCATTGGGGTGAGAAATGGGGCACCAAAAATTATCCCCCAATCTTTCCGCATTTACCAAGTGACTACAACACGCTACTGAACGATACGATTGGGTCGAGCATTGGCTGGGGAAGGACCTCCATCTATCTTCTCCTCAAAGGAGGCCCAATGGACGGGGTAGGATCGCCAAATCAGGTGCCCGGTGGACCAAACGGCACAATGCAGGCCAGCAACTACGCGCTCTGTCAATTGCAAGCAGGCCTTACTCCGAACTGTGTTAGTTCGTACAATGCAAGTATCTCCGGAGGCAGTATGGAAGCTGTATGCGAGACTGGTGACGCTCTGGAGTACATCCGCAGTGAGCCAACTGCGCCGCAAGGCATATCCACCCTCAGTAAAGACTGGGTTAACATTGGTGGCGAGTGGGCAAGAAGCCTGTCGCTGAACGCTGGCCTACTTAATGGCAATGCATCGAATGCACGCCTACTCTCGCAACTCATCGTCACGTCAGCAGCCAATCTTAGTAAATCTCTACCTTCTACAGCAGAGGCGCTAGCAGTATTGGCCGGAAACACTCTACTACAAGGTTCGATGGACACACCTTTCACAATGTTCTGGAATTACACAAACACGATTATAGATGGCTCGCCGCAATACTTCAATGCTTCGGTACGAATCCAGCAGTACGCCAGCGGAGGATCAGGAGCGTTGCAGAAGCCATTTTACGTTGTGCTCGTGGCCGTATTTGTGATCAATGCGGCTATATTGGCATACTTCTTCTGCCACCGAGACTGGTATACAGACTTCTCTGAGCCGGTGCATCTGTTCTCATTGGCAGTCAATTCTCCTCCGAGTTACGAGTTGGCCGGCAGCTGTGGGTCCGGTCCAAGTGGAGAGATGTACAAGACCAGCTGGAAGCTGCACAGAGATGGCGAGCATTTCTATGTGGACAGCCAGAAGCAGACTGGCAGCACCACGATGGAGGTTGACAGTCCACGATTCAGTCGCAGGAGGCTCACGCAGACGTTCGAGATGGGTTCTCCAATTGTGGGAAAATTGAAGGACAGGTTCTCTAGGCAATCGTTCACTTGATAATGTAATTCAGATGCTGTCAGAGAGATAGGACTTTCGGAAGGCAGTTCTCCCCGAATACACAGTGCGGCATTGCCGTTCACGCTTGTCGGCTGATGCACTTTTTCCCGAATCTGCTCTCCACGGGCATCCTGTAGTCACAGAGCATTTCCCAGCTAACAGATAAGCCATACTGCGTGCACATTGGCCTGTGTCGCGTCACATGAGCGACCTGGGTCCTGCTTTTAATGCAAACACATATCGTCGGATGTTGCACGTCAGGATGCTCGTGGGCAACGTTCGGCTAACGCACCTGCACAAGTGTTGCTTCTTATGCAGAACTGAGTTCGCGGAGCTGGAGGTGGCGTTGCTGTAGCCGAGAGCCCTGGTTCGCCTGGTTCATGGTCTGGCCAGTGTGGGCCATTGGGTCAGCATCATTGACAAATCCCTGCAGAGGCAGCTGTGCTATCTTCGACATCACCACAATTTTCTATTGATCATACTCCGAAAGCCCGACCGCAACGACTACTTTTGAAGTGCAAGCTGCATAGCGGAATTACGAATTGATCAAACACCTCAGCTGGGCGACTACACAAGCAAGAAAGACACGATGACAGCAATTCCAGAATTCGCCTACGGGTCATCACCACCTGTACCGGTAGCTCCCCAAAAGCCAGAGCAGGTAACAGAAGGTGTAACACTTCTCAGACCGCTTTCAAGAAGAGGCCATGGACCTGGAATGATTATCCTCGCACCAAATGACGAACGAGCCGCACCTGTCGAAATCCAAGATGGAATTCCTTCACTACGGATGAAATGGGCCGAAGAAGGATATTGTGTCGCTGAAATCCGACCAAATGCTTCATCCAGCGCTCTCAAAGCTGCAGTACAGGCACTCGAAAACTGTACTGAATGCGAACCAAAAGACAAAATGGGCCTCATCTGCTACGATACGGACCTGTGGTCCAAATCCGCTTCCGCTGTGGAATCTTTGAAAGATCGCATCGTGGTCGCAGCGATTTACGCAAAAGCTTCGCAGTTCAAGCAGATCTCTTCACAGGCTTCTGTGCCTACGATATACCACTTGGCTGGAAAATCGGAGACAAAGTCGACGGCTACTGCCAACAGCAAAATTTACGAATATGCTACGACGGAGTCGAGTTCTTTTCCTGTCCCGTTCTATGAGGACTTCCACTATGCTACGGAAGCTGTTTCGCATTCGAGGAATTTGGCATTTTTCAAGCCGAGAATGAATGGACCTTATTTTGATCTTGAGTTGCTGTGGGATGAGCATACGTACTACGAGTTTGAGAACAGGAATGTTGAGCATACGATGGCGACGATGGTGGAAGAGCCTTATGTCAATCATGTGCCTACGGTATGCAGAGCATTCCTCTTGACTCAAATGCTTCGACTGACACAGTTCGCAGCTTACCGGAGGCATCGGACGCAAAAAGCTGACGAATTTCTACCGCGATCATTTCATTTTCAGCAATCCGGACGATACTGAGCTTGAGCTCATCAGCCGAACTGTCGGAATTGACAGAGTCGTGGACGAGTTCATTTACAAATTCACGCACGATAAGACACCGGATTGGCTGTAAGTCCTTTCTCTCTCCCCACTCATCACACCTCCAACCTTGAACAACTAACTAACGTCCCATTCTCTAGTTTCCCCGGCGTCCCGCCCACGTACCGATATGTTCAAATCCCTATGATGGCAGTCGTCAACATTCGCGGCGATCGCCTTTATCACGAACATATCAGCTGGGATCAAGCTTCTGCTTTACGACAAATTGGAGTTCTACCAGAAACACTGCCTCTGACAGTCGAACTACCTGCCGCGGCGACGAATGGGACGAATGGACATGTCAATGGCAATGGTGTTGCGCATAGTAATACTAAGCAGTATGAGATCACGTTGCCGGTTGCTGGGACTGATACGACGAATAAGATGCGGGATAAGAATTCTGTGCCATCGAATGGGATGTTTGAGTATAAGGCGAGGGAGGTTAGAGAGTAAGATTGGTGATGCAATGATGAGCGGTTTGTATAGGTAATAACGAAATTCATGTATTCAATGCAATATCTATGCTTCACTATTTGTCCTTCCAAAGGCGCAGTTGAGAATATTTCACTGTGCAATGATGATCTTGCAGTTTCCTAAATCAAGATCTTGCTGTATGGTGACCAGCATATATCAGCCTTCGAAGTCTTCACATCACACACGTGCACGAGAAGAACAGGACATGATTCGCAAAAAGTAAATTTCGTAAAACTCTCTTTTTGGGGGGTATATACAAATGCTCGAGCACATTGACAGCTTTAGACTTGAACGAATAGCTAGATCACGATTTCGTCGCATCATGCTTCTCAACCCACTCATCAATAAATCCGCGATAATCAGGAGGACCATAAGGTTGAGTGAAATCCGCCCAGCCATTCTTTCTATTCACCCTCAAACCCAGATCCTTCATCATAAGATCCGTGTATGGAATAGCATCGAAGACGAAATCTGGAAGACTGGCGCCGTAGCCGGTAGGGTATCGCCACTTACCTACAAGGTCACAAAGTTAGCTTGATTATTACGATTATCTTGGAGACTTAGGATTTGGTTGAGCTTACCCCATTGTGTGTGTAGCATGATCTCCTTGGTGATCTCCTCTTCTGTTTCTGCGATGCGATCTAGACGGCCGTCGAGAAAAGCGGAGATCCAAAGGGCTTGAACGGAGGCGCAGATTGAAGTTGAGACAGATGAGACCATTCCGGCGAAGGCGATGTTGCGGTCTTCGATGCGAGCAGGTGGGACCATGAAGCGATAGAGACGGAAGGGGTCGTTTTTCGGCTTGAAGTTGAGGGGAGGTTGAGTGCGAAGGCGGGGATACAGTGAGAGGATTTTCTCGTCGTATTCCGTTGCGAGTTTGGATTGTTCTGGGCGAGGTTGTTTGAGACCGATGCCAGCTGTGCCGAAGTTGAGAAAGCGGATTGAGGGTTCTTTTCGCCAGCCGGTGGAGCAGACAAGGACGTCAGTTTTAAGTTCGGTGCCGTCTGTTAGATGGACTGTGTGGTCTGTGAGACGTTCAACGTCTGCATTGTGTACGCGGACTTCGCCTCGTTTGATCATGTCGAAGAAGTCCTTGTCGTAGTTGTGAATGCTGAGACCGCTGCCGATCCAAAAAGCTGGGTTCCAGGGCTTGATCTTGCCGAGTTCCTTGTCGTTATCATAGCCGTTCTGTGTGACAACTTCGCCGCTCAGACCGGCCCAGAATTTGTCCACGATGAAGCGTCCTACAGCTGTGCCGTGTAGGAAATTCCGTAGCTTGCCTGCTAGCCAGCCTGATTCAGATCCCCAAGGACATGGCGAGAAAAGCTGCATCCATCGCACGTGCAATAGCTGCTCAAGTCGTTTGCCTCCCATCACGTATGGGTATGATATCCACACTGGGCCATTGCCACTGGGTCTGATCACCAGGTCCACAGGCACGCCTTGCTCAGCGTATGCGTAAGCTACATCGAATGCTGATTTGGCACCTCCCACGACCACAGCGCGCTTCGATGTCTTGATTGTTTCTCCTTGGCGGCAGAAGTCTTTGGCGTGAAAGTATGGTGCGTTGAACGACTCAGCTCCAGGATAGATTGGGAAGTTGGGTGACGAGGTTAGTCCAGTTGCTACGATAACTTTCTTCGTGAGCACGCTTGTCTGCTTGTCGCCCGACTCGGTCTCAAGTTTCCAGCCGCCGTCCGAGGTTGGCTCAAGGGAATTTACTCTCGTGAGGAATCGTGTTCGCTCGAAAACACCGAACTTCTTTGCGAAGTCTGTCAGATACTTGTGTAGTACCTTGCCGGGAATGTGATCTGAATGTGTGATACCATATTCCTACAGTGTGGCAATGTTAGTGCGTGTCTCCGCGAATTTCTGGATATTCTCAGTCAGGCAAACTTGCCTCTGGTACCATTGGGAAATCAGGATATTCGTAGGAGCCGTGAAGGTTGTTGGACTTCAGTCCATGATAAAGTCGGTTCTCGCTCCATGTTCCGCCACAGCTGCTTTCTGCTTCTAGGACGAGGATGTCCTCTGTAGGATGGAGCTCAATATATGTCTTCGCAGCCGCCAACCCAAACCAGCCTGCGAATCAAATTCAGTATGTTGAGTACGTGAACCGATGGGAATTGCGTGACTGACCAGCTCCGACCACGACCATGTCATGTTGGTCAGCCATGTTGAGCACTCTAAATTATGATTGGGGGCAAAATTCAGAGCTGAGGGCGAGTTGAAAGGGTGTTCTTCTGAGCAATGTCTGTTCCGAGTCTCAATGGCCTTGATATCTACGCGCCGCCAGCCTGCTGCCTTTAGAATAGGATACAAGCCCGGATATCTGCCTCCTGGACTGATAAGAAACACGCGACGCAGCAGCCATGCCGCCGCTCTTCTTGAGGGGACAATCGCCTGGTTGGCATCTCGGCACACTCGGTAGAATCCTTTTCGGTGGGTGCAACTCGATTCCCAGTCCAGGCTGGCACAGACGTGCTAGGGCAAAGCCAGAGTCCCAAGTGCGCGGTCCGTGATCCACTTCTGCGCTACCCCACTTCAATCTCGACCTCACCTCCAGTCGCTTCTCCAGAAGACACGGATCAGCGGTCGACCGTCGAACTCTGATAACAAAACGTGGTACCTGCAGGGCCAAGTGCTCCCCGCGATGGCAGCGGCAGAAGGCGCAGCTCTGAAGAGAGCGCGGTCCGAGTCACCTGCTTCATTGCCACTGCCAGCTGTAGACCGCATTACAGGACTGTATCACGCCCGCAGGAATACGAACAGCCGCGAGACTCCGCGATAGCGAAACAGCGGCGTGAGATATTGTGGAAGCTGACGAGGAAGAGCAAATTGTTATAGCTGCCCTCCTTGGCCGACATCGGATCCTAGCTACCAGTAGAGAAGGGAGCATTTGAGATTCCGTTCAAATTCAACGCATCAAGTCAGGAAGAAGTGGGGACGTACCGCGAGGATCTTCTGAAGGGAAAGTCTCGACTATAGACATACACTGGCTTGCACCTGTTCGACTTGCCCAGATCACAACTCGACTCCCAGAAAACATGGCAGCAAGCATTGCATCGAAGTTCTCCTTGAAGGGTCGCAACTATGTGGTGACCGGAGGTGCCATGGGCATCGGTACATATGGCCGCAACACTACGTCTTGGCCTCATTTCTGACTTGAGTGTAGGATACAGTATCACAAAAGACATTGCAGACGCTGGTGGCAACGTTGCAGTTATCGACTTGCGAGATACTCCTCTCGAGGATGTCTTCGGCTTGGCCAAGCAATATGGAGTGAGGGCAGAGTATTTCCAGGCAGATGTCAGCAATGAGTCGCAGTTGACTTCGGCCTTTGAGAAGGTGGTGCAGTCATTTGGCACGATTGATGGCATTGTAACAGCTGCTGGTATTGCCATTGACAAGCCATTTGTTGACCAGAAATGGGAAGAGGTTGAAAAAGTGTTGCAGGTCAACGTAAGTCTAACTCCAAATGGCAATTCAAGCTCATGTTCACACCGTCTAGACTCTCGGTTCCATGTTTGCAGCACAACTTGCAGTAAAGCAAATGCAAAAGCAAGGCACTCCAGGCAGTGTCGTTTTTATCGCCAGTATCACAGCACACGTCAACCTTCCAGGCTACCGAATGGCAGGCTACAACTGTTCCAAGGGAGCCATCAAAATGCTGTCGCAAGTTCTCTCTGCAGAGCTTGCACCTAAAGGTATTCGAGTCAACTCGATCAGCCCGGCCTTTATCGAAACGAATCAGACACGGGGTGCACGCGAGCACACGACAAAGGCGTGTGGCGACCTCATGCAGACAGCTCCTCCGATGGGCCGGATAGGACAGCCCGATGAGGTTTCGCCCGCAGCAATCTTCTTCTTGAGCGATGCAGCGGCTTATGTGACAGGTGCTGATATTCTTGTGAGCGGTGGTATCCACACAGGCAGAGGTGAGTTTGATCGTATTCTCCTGGCAAGGCAATATACTGACTGTTTTTCAGGCGGAGACTACGACATGTGTGCGCAATAGAAATAATAGACAAGATATACTTCCAATCAACATGGGTTTCCCAATTACAGCATCACCACGCACATGCGAAATCTTGTGCTTGAGGCATTGGCCCAGTTACTGCGTCTTGCACAAGAGACGAGGACCTCACAACCGAAGGTTACACCACCTGAGGTCTCATTTAATTGTCCGAACACAATGGGGAGCAAACTTGATGACACAACTCCATTTGTTCACACCTGCATATTGCAGCTTGGTCCCACCTGCCTCGCATGCTCGCGTAACGCCAGTCTCATGTGATTGGTTGCTGCCAATATCCACCTGCTGACCGTGCTTGGCAGGATCTCATCCTTCAAGCCTTGATTGCGGCCTCTTTCCCTGCTCGGCGCCGAAATATTAGTCGTTGCCAATGCAATTGTGCTTTTGATGACATCTCGCATCTGGTGTCATTATCTTCTCAACCTCAAACTTCCCACGCCAGAACTTGTTGCCAACGGATATGGCGGACTTCGACTGGAAACGCGAACGAGAGGTCCTTCGTGGCCCCTTCCCTTTCTTCGACAATACCATGATTTTCGAGCTATTGGATGTGGATGAAAGCGAAGCGACGTGAGTCTGTTTGATCTGTATTCACTAGAAGTGCGCTGATGAGGCTACAGAGCTTTGATGCGGATAACGTACAAGGGCAATGACCCACTCCTCAAGAAAGGCTAGCTGGACTGGACATTCACTTCTTGATGAACAGTGGCTGATCTGATCTGATCAGGCCGCGGTCACCCACTCGTACCGCCTTTGCATCTGCACTTCAAGGTAGGAACACAATGTGACTGCAGATGCAAGCGCTAAGCGATCATAGCAAACCGAGACCTTCAACGTAATTCAAGGCGAGATGGCTATAGTGACCGGTTGGGATGAGAAAGAAACCATCCTTCGCCCAGATAACACGCCCAAGGATGTTGAACCCATGCTCCCACACACGCCTTACTGCTATGGCGGCGATGTAGATACCATTGTCCTCATCCGAGCGCACCCAGCTGCTGAGAATGATCCATTGGGTGCCGTGTTCTTCGAGCACCTATTCCGACTTTTGGATGAAGCACACAGGGCTAAGAAGGCACCTGATGGTATTCAGGTCATGGTTATGCAGTCAGTGAAGCACAATGCTGCTGTCAGACATCTAGCTGACTTGTCGCCAGACACGCCACCGATTCCGCACTTGTCATGTTGCCGTCTCATGAATGGCTTGGTAGCCTACGTTGGCGGATACCATGGCTATTCCAAGCTGGCCTGGCGAATCTCGGGTGGCTGCTGGGCTATACGCCAGAGATCAAGAGGTTCATGCACTTGGATTGAGCGAGTGATGATACAAATGAAGGGAACCCAGTCAGCCGTCAACGCCGTATGACGGAGCATGGTCATATATGAGTCCAGCGAAGCGTTCGCGTAGTCGTGCATCTGTTCTCACAAGACAAGCTCGTTTTTCTTCTTTCCTCAAAGAGAAGTATTCTCGTGTTACAAGGCATCATCATATTACGCCACAACTTATGTCTGTCTGCGATGAGTCCAGCCCGAGGTCCATTTTGGAGCAAGATTTCGGATTGAATTGAATTGTATCGAGTGAGTATTGACTTCGTCATTTTTGGAGCTCGGTCTTGGCACCGCTTGGCTTCTCCGATGAACTCCTCCCTGCACGCCTTCACGTCAGTTGGTAGGCAGAGCATTGCCATTGACCAACACAACCATGCCTCCCACCATCAACCCATTTCCGGTGCTACGAACCGTCGCCTTGCGACCGCGACCAATCGTGATTCGACGCAGCGATGTCGTGAAAGGCGCCGTTGGGCGCCGCACATTCGCGGAGAAGAGCAAAGATGTACCAGAAGCAGAGCAGGGAGCAGTGGGGCCAAACATGCAGCAGGCAGAGCACGTCAGCGAGGAGGCAGCGAAGATGGCCAAGATACAGGGCGGCGAAGGACCAGATATCGAGGGACAAGGCACGCCCGTACAAGATGTGAGCAGAAGGTGTGGATGAGGCACACGCGCACATACTGATAGATTACAGATCTTGAAGGAGGAGAAGGAGACCAGGAAGAATGCGCCGCAAGTTCTCAAGGAAGACGTCAAAGCAGGCAACACGACCAAACCTCAGACTAGGCAATTCTCGACGTACGCTCGCAGACGGCTGGAAATGCAGTCGACCTCTTACGCACCGCCAGAGGCGGATCAGTCATTTGCAGCGACATCCTACGCGCGTTCTCAATCATTCGCAGCGGAGACCGTCGCCGATTACAGCGCCACCACGCAGTCCGCTGCCGACGTCGAACCGAAAGGCCACAAGTTCCCGCTCCCACCCATCCCACTCCCGCGAGAACTGGTCAAAGATCACAGGTACGACCCAGTCGTCAATCAAGTGACCAACTTGCTCATGAAAGACGGCAAAAAGTCTGTAGCCCAGCGCAACATGTCCGTCATCCTCAACATCCTCCGCACGGCACCAGCACCTACCTACAATGCCAACCGACCTTTACTACCAGGCGCGCCGCCCGCATCGCATCTCCCACTGAACCCCGTACTTTACCTCACGCTTGCCGTTGATAGCGTTGCGCCTCTTCTGCGAATTCGATCGCAAAGAGGTGCAGCTGGAGGTGGTGTTGCGTTACAGATCCCCGTTCCACTTGGCATTAGGCAAAGGAGAAGAACAGCGTTCATGTGGATCCTAGATGCGGCGGTGAAGAGGAAGAGTAAAGGTTCAGGCAATGACATGTTTGCGACAAAAGTTGCTGATGAGATTATTGCTATTGTGGAAGGGAGGAGTTCTGTGTGGGAAAAGAGGACGGCGGTACACAAGCTGGCGACAACTGCAAGAGCAAACTTGAACTACAGTATGCGCGGTAGACGTTAAGCGCGCAGGAGGGAGACCAGAGTAATGTAACCATGTATTCAACACGCCTAGAGCAATCAGCCTTGCTGGATAAATCCACAAGAGTGACGGACTGACCAGGCAACACTTTTGGAAGCATTCGCTGTGACGAAACAGCTACTTACCACTTGGGCTCGACGCCATAGACGCTTGCTCGGGGTTAAGCTTCTGACTCCTGGTGCTTAACCACGACGACTCATCGACGACACATTGTTGACTCGCGAGATACAGTAATGATCTGCGGAAAATAGTGGTGAACTGATCCTGCGGAGGACAGATGACATTCAACCGGCACCGAATTCTGCCTACAAACGACTCCTTGGGCCCGAAAGTCCGTCGTGGCTGCAAGCCATCTCGCATGGCTCGGGCGTTTTCTGCGGACCGGCCGAGGAATGCGCCACTTTCATTGGCTCCTGCCGGTCCAGAAGCACATGGCAGCGGTGGTTCGGCCGACCAGTTCGTCGACAGGAATCCAGATCGTGCACCCGCGAGACATTGTCTGTGTACATTATAATGTAGCGCTCTCTGCACAGGCGACACAGTTCCCTCTCATCGGCGCAAACGAACGTTACACTCGTGCAACTAACACGTTCAAACGTCGTTTCGGACAACAATGGCAACCGTCCCAGCAGCCACTCCTTTGGAGACTACAGCACCTCTACCACAGCCAATAACAATCACCAAGCCGCAAGAAATCCACGAGAAAGCGGAGAGCGTTACATCGAGTGACGATGAGGGCCACGAGAAATCACATCAGCGCAACGAAGAATCAGCGAACAACGACAATACCGATGGCGACAACCTCACACGAGAGCCTTCGGCGGCGCCATCAGAGGTGTATCCGGAAGGCAAACAAGTCGTCCTCGTTATGATCGCCATTCTACTCGCTGTCTTCCTGATGGCCCTGGACCGAACAATCATCGCCACCGCAGTACCTCAAATCACCAACGACTTCCACTCGCTCGACGATATCGGATGGTACATCGACTTCACACCATCTTCACTCCCACATCGTTTTGCTGACACAAGTTCGTTCCCAGGTACGCTAGTGCATTCATGCTCACAGCCTCATGCTTCCAACTTCCCATCGGCAAAATCTACACCTTCTACTCCCCGAAATGGGTCTTCCTCACCGTCATCGGCATCTTCGAAATCGGTTCCACGATCTGCGGCGCAGCACCCAATTCCGTTGCTTTTATCATCGGAAGAGCGATTGCCGGAGTGGGTTCCGCGGGAATAATGTCCGGGGCCATCATTCTAATGGTTAGCGTTGTTCCGTTGGCGAAGCGTCCAGTGTACCAAGGATTCTTTGGAGCTGTTTTTGGCGTGGCTTCTGTGATTGGACCTTTGCTTGGTGGAGCTTTTACTACAGAGGTTTCCTGGAGATGGTGAGTATGATCGTCTGTTGATTCGTGAGGGCGTTGCTGAGTGTAAAACAGGTGCTTTTACATCAACCTTCCCATTGGCGGAGTCGCCATGCTTGTGATCTTCTTCATCCTCAAGAAGACTCCTGCCGCACAGCCTGATCTCACTTTCCGACAGCAGTTGGCTCAGCTCGATCTCCTCGGCGAGCTATTTCTGCTGCCCAGCATCATCTGTTTGCTTCTGGCGCTCCAATGGGGAGGTGCAACATACCAGTGGAGCGATGGGCGCATCATAGCTCTGTTCGTCGTGTTTGGCGTGACGCTCATTGCTTTCATCGCCGTTCAGATATGGAAGCCAGAAACCGCTACTATCCCCGGGCGAATCGTGAAGAACAGAAGCATCATGGCCGGAATGCTCTTCGTCTTCTGTTTGGCTTCTGCCATGATGATCTTCGTCTACTACGTGCCAATCTGGTTCCAGGCTGTGAAGGGCACGACAGCAGTACAAAGTGGAATTGATACGATCCCCATGGTGCTGTCTCTGGTCGTTGGTGCCATTTCATCAGGACAATTGATCGGCCGGTTCGGTTACTATACGCCATTTGCCATGGCCGGCTCTGTCCTCATGCCTATCGGCGCGGGTCTGATGACGACTTGGAACCTTTCGACAACCAGTGGCTACTGGATTGGATACCAGGTTCTCTTCGGCTACGGCATTGGCGTTGGCATGCAACAAGGTGGCATGGCTGCGCAAACTGTTCTGAACAAAAAGGATGTGCCAACTGGTGTGTCGCTCATGTTCTTCGTACAACAGCTCGGTGGAGCCATATTTGTATGCGTTGGTCAGAATGTCTTCAACACATCGCTCATTAATGGCCTTGTAAGACTCGTCAGAGACCTCGACCCAATGCAGATCGTCAACACCGGAGCGACAGAAATCAGAGGCATCGTACCAGAGGGAGAACTAGAACAGGTTCTTGTCATATACAATGGAGCCCTTCGACAAGTGTTCATCGTCGGCGTCATCGTGGCTGCACTTTCGGCGCTTGGGTCTTTTGCATTGGAATGGAGAAGTGTAAAGGGCAAACAGGGCCCGACGGAAAAGAAGAGTAACGACAGTGGGAAGAAGCGAACAGAGACTTCTGCGGCAGAGAAGGTCTAGCAGTTCTAGACGTTTGCATCAGTGTTGTAGAACTTGTTGTACTTTTTAGCGATGATACCCAGCTCTGGCAGAGTTAGCATACATGCAGACGGAGAAACGAATTACATAATATTGAGAACCATTTCGACTCAAAGTCTATTGCATATGGTAGACTGCTTGTTCGCAAGCCCTGCCCGGTGCTTTTGTAGTGCTCAATCTCTCTTGTCACAGCCCTATTCGACGAGTCGAATCGAATTTAGTCGTGGTAGTTTGCCTGCTTCATCGATTGATGTTGTGCTGCAGAAAAGTCCGCTTCTGTCAGACTTGCCTGCGTGGAAACTTCTGTGAATAAATCCGCGCAAGGCCAGAAAGTTTCGGCAGATTGATCAGACGGAAATGGATATGAGGATTTCGAAAATTTGGATCACTTAGGCCTGCGCTCGTTGTCTGTCGTCATGCGTCTTCCAGGCTCGGTCGGGTTTGCTGACTGGCGCTTTCCCCTCGCCTGAATATGATTCAGATCTCAGCGTGCAACAGCCTGACCCGCCTGGTAGGCACAAGACGAGAACTATGCCATCCCGTGCATCTGTTGCACAGCTCCACCTTTTCGATGCAGGTACCGCGTGGTCTTTAGTCAAATTTCTCCCCCATCGGCCATTTTCCCGCTTGCGGCAATGCAAGATATCATGAACTAGGAAAGCTGTTACTGGAAGCCGTCCATAACGTAACGCCGTAGTGTTTCAAGTCCTCGTCAGCGTCAACCGGTCGTCGTGCAGCTACTTGGTGGCCGTTGATCGTAGCGGTGAGCGTCCCTGCCTGCCGCGAACTATTGCTGAACTCCTGTTATAGAAAGTCCCCTGGAGGAAGAAGCGACGTTTCGACCCTGACGCTGATGCTCACGACGTCGCAGCATGACAGAACTCAGTTTCGGAGAATTTCTGGCATTTTGCGACGTGGGGCAGCATGGGGCCAGAGCGGAGCGGATCGATCTTGTTGCCGCTGAGCTGGGCTCCTGCTCCAGCCACAGACAAAGCACCCGTCGTATATGTAGGTCGGAAAGTCAACTTCATCTTCATCATCCAAGTTTTTGACTCCGTGCCACGGCTGTCTGGACGCGCGGTGCCATGTGGTATGTGTCAGGTTTCTTGCTGGTTTTGTGGCTCAAATCACGCGTGAACCGGAAAAACTTCGTCGTCGGTGGTTGTTTTTGTCATTGTTTGATGATTGATTGCAGAAAAGGTACTTGTCAGGCAAGAGTCTCCCTGTTACCAGGCCGGACGGGGCGAAGTCTATAACCGACTATTGCGTGCTCGAGACCGGGTTCCTGACTTGCAGACGAGTTCATGCCTGCGAGATGGAAGCAAGGTTGTGGCGGCCATTGAGTCGGAATGCCGGGAGCTAGTAGCTGTCGACTAGCATGGCATGTTCGGGAGGACTTCTGTCGGTTGCTGGAAGCCGATGTCCTTCTAGCGCACAATGTTCTGGTGACAGCGAATCATGTATGTTGGGCACTGCTCTGGAAGGCGTGCATGAGACCTATGTTTACTAGCACAACCTGGACGGAAGAACGACGACGAACCTTGTGCAGGATTTCCAACCTAGGGCTCCATCTTGCCCTTCTCTATTAACCTTTTGCTCTGTGAGCGGTGCTGTGACTGCTGTCGCTAACAGTCTGTACCTATGCGGCGCCAGCACGGAGCTCACACGCTATTGACAGCTCATCACAGCTTTCAACCACACGTCACAGGATGACATTTTCGCTCTAGAAGCGACTAGTGGCAGGTCTGGACATGCTCGACGCATGTATCATCAACGCGCGGCGATTTACCTTGATAGTATTGCATGCCAAACATCGCAACTTCAGTTCCATTACAGCATTTGCTGTGGCTGAGAACTGCCATCCTCGAGGCTGGAGAGCGGTCAGACCGCAACCGATCATCGATCACTGCCGGACGTTGAGCCTACATACTTCCCTACCACCACAGATAGCACAGCTTTATTTAGGTGATGCTTTAGGTGTTGCTTTCTTCGACAGGACATAGCCTCAATAAATCTTTCTTGACTGCAGCATCTGAAACACAGAGAAGCGCCTCAATCCTAGGGAGACAGCTCTATCTTTACAGCCTTTCCGTGACCTTACTCGTCCTCGGTATCCACTCCGAGGCCTTGTCGGCAAGCTTCGTTCCTAAGCTTTTACTCTTGATATCAAATCTTGGAACAAGTTGTGATAGCACAGCGAAGTGGTTGCCGCTTACGGATTCTTGGACGTGACGATTGGTTGCAAGGTTGCGACTGCGCTTTTCGTAGATCAGCATTCCATGCATGTCCTTTCAGCGACTTCGTGTGTTCTTGTGAAAGTGTTGCCATTGCATTTGATATCCAGTATCATCCCAACCCTGATCGTACCGTGTCTGTTTGCTGTGTCTTTCGTCTGTGTCTTCGTCACCCATCCTATTTTTTTAGGTGTCATTGCGCCATAGAGTCCCGACCGTCTACCCTATCTATGCAACATTGAAGCTTGAACAAGAATGAAGTAGAAATACAAATGAATGGAAGTCAAATCAGCGCCTCAGGAGTCGCAGTCCCGGCTGCTCCCCCGGCTTTTTTCGCGCTTGTCGCGTAGCTCTGGGCAACGCCGGCGGTGGTTGATAAACCAGTTGCTGACTTGGGTCATACTGATGCCCGTAGCCTGTGCAGTGTCAACATATGCGATGTACATCGGGGTCTAAGCACGAACGTTGGAAAAGATGGCCTTTTGCTCCTCGCTGGGATATGGGTTGGCTATGTTCTGCTCAATTATTAGCAAAGGAATTCGCAAGTTGGGATTCAGGGGGAACATACCTGATCAAACCAGGTCTTCATAATTTCTGTTGACTGTTTCGGCAAATTACTTCTCTTTCTTGCCTTGCCATGCTGGTATTCATAGTGACTCGGCATGAAGAATGGAGGCGCATTGCTCTGGTACGGATGGGATGGAAAGCCGACTGGACGAGGCTGCTGTCCCTCTGGTCTTCCGTATCTGGCACTGTCTCGTGGATCGTTGTAGATGTCTCGCGTTTGCTGCACATAATGTCCTGGTCTGCATGGCTCTCGTTCGTAAGTTCGTGGTGGGTACATGCCGTAACTGCTCACAGAGGATCGACGCGAACTCGGACGGTCGCTGGACTGCCCGAAGCTTTCTCTGATTTGTCGTGTGAATGGATCTGGCGCGGTGCCAGTAAAAGGATTGACTCGAGGATATGAGGGTTCAAGCATGGTGGATGTAGGCGTTTGTTCTGGGGTTTGGTAGTGGCTAGCACCGCTATCATAAATTTGACGTCCGCCAGCGGACTTCGGAGGTTGACAGTGCGCTCCCCAAGGTGGACTGTTCACAGCGTGAATATTCGTTCGATGACTATCGCTCGTTTCCATTGGTGGGAATTGAGACATCGACGAGCGCGAAGAGGTCGCATGAGCGTTCGATTCTAGTGTCGCCGTGGGCGCAAAACGTGGGCCAGCCATCGCAGGTTCGGGGAATCCAACAGATCCGGTGCGCTGCTTCTTGTTGGGATACAAAGAAGGTGGTTTGTACGTTGATGTGATGTAGGATGGCTCTCGTGGGGCCAACTGACCGGGACTTCCGCCCGGACTAGGTGTCCTAGGAGGACTAGAGATGTTGTTACCAAGGACCTGCTCCGAAGTCAGTATCACGTTGGTCCCGCTCGACAGCTTTCAACATACCGTTTTGAGAGGAGGCAGTGATGGCTTTTGTCCGTCACCATTCTGGTAAGGAGGAGAGTGAGGAGCGTTGGTATTGCGACTGTCTCGACGAGAATGAGTAGGCCCGTCGGGTATTCCTATCGACCTTTCGCCCAAGTATGGGCGCGTGAGAAGTGGCCCGTTGTCGTAGGCAGTGTCCAAGGCTTCTTTGCTACTGCGCGACGCTTCTGGAGTCGGTAGACGTGGTGAGCGGTATCTCCGATCTCTCGATTGGTAGTGTCGCTGATATGGCGTCCCTTCATTCAGTGTGAGGCTTTCCATAATGACAGTGTCCGGCATGTCAGGACGTCGATGTCGATTAGTGAGCAGCCAGTGTATATCAAGCAAAGGTCTGGTAGTTGACGACGCCGAGGTGACGTGCGGCTGCTTTGACAAATCGGCGACCACAGACGCAAGGAGGGCTAGCAGCAGCTTTTGAACAAGTTAGATCGTTCGAGTTAGCCTGGAGCATCGAGCGTTAAGGTTGCTTCAATCGTTGTTCGGTAAGCGCTTCGCTCATGCTTAATAAAGAGGAGAACTCTCGAGACGGCAGCTTGGCCAGGGTCAATGTTTGGAGAGGCCAATAATGGGTCCTCGTGCGGGACTCGACTAGGAGTACACAACGGGAGCAGTGCTCCTGCTCAAGGCCTGTTGAGAGTAAACCAAGATCCGACGCATTGGCGTTCAGCGTGCATAGAGTCGCGGGCGGGTCCTGCAAGTGATCAGGATCTGCCCGACGGACTTTGCCCGTCGCACTCATGCGGCGACGAAACACATTGCGCAAATGATGCAGGCAAGGGTGCAGCACTTTCCAGGATGCTGAGATAGACTACTTTCACGATCCCGTGCGTACCCTCTCGAGATGCCGGACCAGTCCCAGCTCCCAGCTCCCATTCACCGGCCCGCATGGCGCATGTCCCATGCAGTGGCCGGGCGTCATAGGCCGTTACCTGAACCAGACAAGTGACCTGTTGACACGCGCTTAGTGCTCCAGAGGCAACGGACCCGCCGAGCTAGGGACAGTGCCAACTTGGGGTATCGCAACACTGTATAGTGCGATGGTATCAGCCCGGATGACCATCCCTGGCCACGAGATCCAACTTGGCGGTCAGTCGGAAGGGTGGTTGAGGCGCAGACAGCGCAGCAGTGTGCGTCGCCGCGGCAGCAGCAAGAAAGTGGGGAGGCTATACAGTTCGCAGTATACCACGATGCCTAGTTTCCTCGCGCGATGCCAGGCCCGTCACAGACGAATCTCCAAGCCTAACCTTAAACCACTGACAGCTGAAAGAATGACTGTGGTTGCAAAAGGCATTGATCGCCCACGAGCGCGGCAGCCGGACTGATTCCTGGCGGCCGTCTATCTTCGGCCTGCCACGGCGCCGTGGTGAAAAGCGTGTACTTCCCTGTCAGAGCCGCCACCGCCGCGAGCGAGCACGCCGCACGACTCGAGCATGCCCGCTGCCGTCGTGCTGTGAGCGAGCGGTGAGCGCGCAATAGGCCGCTTTGCGAGATGCCTTCTAATGAGCTTGTCGTCCCGACTGCAGCGTGCAATTAATGACGAACCCGGAACTCTGCCAATGAGTGCAGCGCGTCGTTGCATATTGACGATCCAGTGAAGACTCGGCTGCCACATGATCGACATGTGGCCCAAATGATGAATCCACAAGATGGCAACACGCCCGGCTCATCAAGAGTTGTCAGCCCGGGTCCCAAGTGCACTTACTCCACATGGCAGCGCCGTCCATTATGCGATGATGACAGGCACAATCTCACCCGCCCGTGGCAGCGTGCGTGCATTCGAAACAGGGCCCGTTGTGCTCACGCCCCCAACTCTCAGGGCCCGCTGTACGAACCTCTCCAGTGGGCGCGGTGTGAAGGGCCTTGCTTGCTCCCACGATGAACAGGCTCGTTCCGAAGGAATTCGGGGCCCTCTGGGACTTTGACACATTGCAGGGTTCGTTGCGTAACAGACGGGCGTGCCAGATCCGCGGGCGGCCTCGACGAGCAATGCGGTCGTCGCCGTCGTGGACTGCAGAGGAGGCGCTCCCACCGCCCCGCGACGCCAGGTTCGCGCAGGCAGGAGGTCGCCGCGCCGCCATGAGGTGACGTGCGCGGTCTTCGCGGTGGGCGCTAATGCCGTTGACAGCAGCGCAGCGGCGTGACAGGTCGGCAGCGGCAGAGGAGGTGTGCGAGGTGGTGTGCTGATTGGACGCGGCGTGAATGGGAAGAGGTCCATCTCAAACGTTGCAGCGCTGTGCTGCCTGACGACGGCAGCGTGATTGGCAGCAGGGATTGAGGCGAAATGTCGCGTTCCCAACTCCACGGACCCGCGACATCCAGCAGCACCTCACGCCGGCGCGATTGATGAGATGCTGCATCGGGCCTTATCACACGCAAGAGCCATGGCTGCTGCAGTTGCTGGAGCTTGGCCACCCACCCACGCTGTCGCCGCCCCGCTCCGCCGCCTTCCCGCCGCGACGCTGCGCTGGGAGACAACAACGTGGCAGACGGGCTGTTCATTGTCGTCGTCCTGCAGAAGCGGCGCCTGGTTGCTTGGCGCACAAATCGACGAGCGTGCCCGCCTGATGGCCACAGGCATTCGACCTCAGCACCGTCTGGATCCATTCCGCACTTCCGCCGCCCTGTCAGCCAACAAGAGCTCGACCGAGCATCTGCGAGATGTGCAGTGCATGCCTAGGTCGCTAGCGCCCTGGGTGCGAGAATGCTACGGCTCGACCATGCTGTGGCCAAATGTGGCGGCGAGCACGCCAGCTCCTTTGCTGCCCGAACAATCTATCTCTGCTGCCCTTTAGATTGCACGTCATGTGCGATGCACCACATCTCTGCGACCGCTGCACCAGCGAGCTGCACGCTGCCGCCCATCGACGCATCATCGACGGCTCGGGAGCCTCGATGCACTCCTCGCAAGCGCGCTCCAGGTAATGGGGGCGCGAGTGCATCTTCCCCTTTCGCGCAACGCCGAAGCTGGGGCATGTGGGACGAGAATCGCCTTAATATATCCTCCCCTCGCGCGCCATGCAATGCAACCAACGACATGTCCGGGAACGGCCCGGATCTGCCATCTTGGTTCGGATCATTGTGATCTGGTGTATGGACCTGGCAGGGTGGGACCGCCCACGGACCAGGAATCACTCCTCTGCCTCGCTGCGACTGGTTCGCAGCTTTCCCACCACTGCGGCACTGGGGTTGGTGCGAGGTGCACAGTTACCACTCGCTTCAGCGCTGTGCGATGCAACGCCTTGTGAATTCAAGTCAACATTGGTCGACGGACATGTTACAGAGTGGTAGCGCAAGCAGCAAGGCGCAACCTCAGGATAAGGCGAACATGGTTGACTCCAACGAGAGGCATCAAGGACTTCGCCCTCGTATTACCATGCCGACTTGAACGAGCATGTCACCCGACGGAGCAGAGTCTCCGCTCTGAGTTTTGGACATCGCCGTGTTCCTGATAGGTTACCGACCGTTTCTCCTCGATCATATGCCATGTTGTGGACAAGGGCACGGCGTGTCATGTCATGATCCAAACTACTGCCCCATACAATGGGAGTCTGATGAAACTGCAGCTCGTGTCGAGTGCAACATGCCAGACGCCACGCTAAAATGCGGTCTGGACGACCGGGCGGGCGAGCAGACCCACGAACGCTTGCAACGGGAACTTAGCTATAGCAGCCGTCATATCTCGCCATCTCTTCACGCAAGCAGAGCGACGAGAACACAGAGGTGATGTTATGAGCAGGCTTGGAGTGCATCATTGAAACGCCTCCCGATTCTCTACGTCTAATCTGATGTATTGTTCTAGGTGCCGCGCGTCACACAGTCCGGCAGACCGCTATTCCCAACTCCATCGCTATGCTCTTTCCAAGGTCGTATCAGTCATCAAGCGTTACATTCATCACGAAACATTCGTGTCTCACAACAAGATCCAAGCAAGCAAGGCCACGCTGAAGCCCAAGTAAACTGTCGATATCCTGTTCGTTCCTGGCACACTTCCCGAAGTCTCGCTCAGCAAAGCTGTGGGTACCGTTGTCCGACCCGTCGCCGTGATGCCATTCAATGTATCCACGGCCGCGATTGCCGGACCAACGTTGAAAAAGTCGACTAGAAAGAAGTTGGGCGCTCTGCCATAGAGAGCAGTGCACTCTGATGCTGCGGTGCCGAGGGTGCCCACGCCACTGCCAGGAGAGTTCGTGACTGGCGTGTATGTCTCGTTCGGACTTTGAATCCCTATGACTAATGGTAAGCAGACACAACGAGGACACTTCTGGGAAACCCATCATATCGCACTTACCGAACGCTTGATTTTCGTAAAGGAAGTGGTTGACCAGTGTCATATAGCCATTGGAGACCGCTGTTGCAGCCTGGTTTGCCAGGCTCGATGGCCGGCTCACCTGGCAGGAGAAGTCGGTAGGCGCAGAATTGTCATAGTCGTTCTCGACGATATACGTGAACTCGTTCATCAAGTATGTCGCTCCAGCATTATCACTGAGGCTCGCTACGAAGTTCATCGATCGCGTCCCAGCACTAATCAAAGTCTGCAAAGTAGGCCAATCGCTGTTCGCGGTGGTGTTGGTTGGTGTGTATGCATACTGATCCATACCAGAAGCAGTGTAAGCGGCCCCAATCGCGCTGGCAGAGGCACCCGCTCCATTCACAAGCAAGATAGTAACAACATCGTTGGAATTTGCATCCATCCAGGTTTTAATCTCGGCTAGCCAGCTCTCCAGTGTCCCCGCGTCTAGCAATGAGCAACTCGTATGGCAGACATGAAGGTCGGAAGATGTGTCGTTGGGAGTCTGTATTTGCGCAGATACCAGTCGGACGCCAGCAGCTAATTGTGTAGTGGTATTGTAGAATTGGTTCCCGGATGTGGAGAAGCTGGTCGTTTCATCGCGGAGAAAGGGACTGTTGTGTGCTCCAAGGTAAGTTATATTCGAGTATGATCTTTCGCAGAGATCCGGGCTGTTGTTGCATGCTGTTTGTGCTACCACTGTCTGGAGTGTTATGCTGGCGAAGAGGACTGACTGCCAGATTCGTCTGAACATGATCATGTCTTGGCCTGCGGGGCTACTTGACTTCCAGCACTTCGATCTCAAGGGAAAAACTGCCGCTCTTGATGGACCCGATTCTGCTGTACAAGCGACTGACAATGGCGAACTCAAAAAGACAGAAACGCCATGGATGTTGATGCAAGATGGCGAGAAAGTGTCAAGAACATACGGTCAAATAGCGACAGTCACTCTTGCCGCAGTGCTGCATCTTACCTCACTATGTGGGTAGCGGGAGGCGAATGAGCTTTCCATTCGGTGTACTCGTCAGCAGCTCTGTGACGACCAAGCCTCTAAAACAGAGGCGACGCGTTGCAGCTGGCCTTGGTGCGACAAATGCACTGCTGCTTTTGAACCACGTCCATTGCATCATGATCATCTATTCGTCAGCATCGGAGGAATTTGGCCTGATGCATTGGGGCTGTGAAGCGGAAGCAGTAGCATTGGTAGATGTATTTTGATGGTCAGCAGTCACTGCTAAGGCTGATGCGGATACGGGCAAGTGCGACATCCACACGTCCACAGACACGTGCTCGGCTGTGGCCGAATGTCATCCATGTCTATTTCTGGCCAGGGTGGAGACGTCACAACGACACGAACACTTCAACTTGTGGACCTGCCACGACGCTGCACTTCACCTTCAACGCGCTTCGCCATGAGATCTCCACCGGCCACCTGCAGTCCATTTTGGTAGGCGGTGGCTGAACTCTGCGCAGATCACGCTGGCGAGCACCTGCTGCAGGCTGCAGCAGCGATTCACTCCCGTCGCCTCGACGACTTCGGGATTTTTCCTCTCCTGAAACCGGCTTGCGTTGAGGTGCCGAAAGCAAAATAGGCAGCCCTGTTGACTCACCAGTAGGGTTACGTCTGTCAACCATCGAAAAGACTTCCGACTCGGTCGCAGCGTGCCCGAATTAGCACTCACCGGAAGAAGAAATCCGTTGTCAGCACAAAATACTGGGTCGGCTTCGCAGGCGTGTGGCTGATCAGCATGTCAATGCAGGAGCGCATCAACTTCAATGATTTGCACAGGTCTTACTCCGGCCAGGAACTGCGGGCTCTGCTGCTGACACTGTCACATCAATGCAGCACCGCTGAGCTCAACTTGGTGCGCTGTTCTGCCCAGGCCGCGTGGTACGGGGAAGTGCCTGGAAAAATGCCTATGCATGATCTTCGTGCAGACAGCTGCGCCTAGTGGCGATCCCGTAGAAAGAGTCAGCTACGGGCGTCTCGCTTGAGCACGATTGACGCGCGCGTGCTTGGGGTTGCTTGCATTGACTTGTCTCCACGCGCGCTGTCGCAGGACCCGACTCAGCGACCAGCATGGCCTGAGTTATGGCGGCATCTGATCGAACCCAGACTCAGGAATCCTATCGTCCGGTAGACAAGCCTTTAAGGAAGCGTCTTTGACAAATTCTTCCTTTAGGCTCATCCGGTATCTTCTCACATGGCTGGTATCCAGCCGCAACCGGGTGCAAAGACCAGCTGTAGCCTTGCAGATCGAAGAGGACAGGAGGTTGTGGAGGTTCGCCGCCTCTCGACAGCTAGGCGAGCTCTGTTACCGGATGCTGGTGTTTGGATGTGAGCTGTCTGGTCGAGATACAGCGATTGTCCACGCTGCTGAACAGGATCAACAACCGCAAGCGCGCAAACCTTCTCCTTCGCTCACAATCACGCCGAATTCCGAGTACCTGGAGTCTGCCCATGCGGTGACCTCTCCTCAGCGCAGGATTTCGAATGCAGGACCTTGCCATCTCACGAGTGCGCAACGGACCACGAATGATCATGCCGGAAGATATGAGCCTTCTCAACGTCCCTCTCCTGACATCGCTCAGCGAGCAGCATGTTGCTGGCTGACATGCGGCGCAGGATTAGAACCACTGGCCCGCCTGACCACGCCGCCACTCGCTGGCTCGTTTGCGATCCGAATCATCACTGCAACGCCGGTTTCGCCACGTTGACGAGGAGCGCCACTCACTAAAGAAATCAATAGTCGGGCGGTTGCGCTGGCGTTGTCTCATCGAGCGAGAGGCGTCTCAAGGTGAAGCAGCAAGTGGCACCTGTCGTGCGTCTTAGGTATAGGCCCTGACTACGAGACTCGTCAGTCTCCCGGTTCTTCCACCATCTTTGCCGCGACATGATGGACGATAGACCTGATAAGATCATGTCAGCCAAGAGAGGTGTATCCTGGAACACTGATTCGAAGCTGCGACATCATCGGATTTCCTCGTCAGATTCGTGCAGTGATTACCAGACGCGTGCCAGATGACCTCCTTCGCCAGGCATGCGTCGCTGTTCCTTTATGTTCAATACTGCAGTGTCATGGTCTGGGAGCCCAGTATTTCGACATCATGCGATAGCTACAGTCACGATAGTGCCGTCTTCAATGCGGAGCAACATCGCTCTTCGGGTGCAGTGAGCGCATATTACTTACGAAAACGTCCCTCGCAAGTAAGGGAGAGGTTTTGAGCTACCGTTTGGAAGCGGCTTGACTTTTTCGCTTCTCTCGGAGACCGTGATATTACTGTATGCACAGCCTCCACTCACTGATATGCTATTTACCCGTCCTTGGGCTGTATACTACGTGTTGTGCTCATGCACTGTCTGATTTGATATCGTGTCCTGCCAACCTTCCTAGTCTGGAATGGGCGCAGGAGCTTGCGAGGCGACCTCGACACATCATCTCCTACGTCACCCCTGTGCAAGAAAGCAATTCATCGTGCCTAGAACACGTCCAGCGAACAACACCATATCTGCCAGCACTGACTCGCTGGCATACCACCTTTTTCCCAGCACAGTCACCAACATGACGTCCGCTGTCAAATCAAAAGTCTCCGGCCTCGCAGGCTCACTTGGAAGTAGCTCAGCCACGACTGAAGAAGCAGAGAAATACAAACTCTTGGTCACTGCAGGACCTTCATACGATCAAGCAAAGCACCAAACAGTAAAAGTCAACACCAATGAAGCAACATACGTCGAGAACGAATTCCTACGAGCCAAAATTTGCGTCCGAGTGAGAGGTTTTCGCGGGCTACCTTCCGCTTCACCTCCCACATCAGACTACTTCGACAATCCCCTACATGAGAAAGATCAATACTCTCTCGGCTTCTCTTTCGTTCCTAAACAAGATCTTCCGAGCGTCGATACAGTCTGGGGGAATGATTTGGATCATCCAGTTCGCGATAGGCTGCCGCCTGGATTCAATACTGCGTTTCGAATCGTGAAGGAGTTCATCGACCCTGGTCTTGCTTGCGATGTATATGCTGATGAACCTTGGCTGTATGGTCCTTCTCTGTCCTGCTGGTTTGCTTTAAGGATCGGAGCCCAATACGAAGGCGATACAGATTTTCCTGCACCGGGAGTATTGACCGATGGAGCAGATGGCAGCGGGCAGGAAGTAAGAGATCATTTGGGCCTGCCAGAAAACAACGAAAAGCGGAGGAAGTTCTTCTTGAATGCTGAAAACAGGAAGAATTTTGTGTTCCAGAAAGGGAGATTGTATCAAGGTGATTTTTACAATCCTTATTTGGATTTTGCCAATTTTGCCCTGAAACTGCCTGGATTCAGTTTGAAAGTGATCAAGTATATTGGCGATAAGACACACTGCTTGCGTTATGTGTTCAAGAACAGGGAGACCGGAGATGTGTATTTCAACGTGAACTTCACGTTGCTCTGGGGTGAGAAGTTGCAACAAGCGTTGCGAGAAGATCAAGAACGACAGTCGAGTTCGGGAAATGGAGATCTGAATGCCGTCGTGACCGACTATGTGAAAGACAATGGGGCAGATCGGACAGGAGAGCGCCAATCCAGCAATGAGAAAAGGCCTCAACAGCCTGTGGAAGAAGTGGAAGAACCCTCACCAGACCAATCACAAGACCAGTCGCAAGACCAGAAAGTCGAAAGTTCTGCTCCAAATGAAATGCGACTACATCCAGGTGATCAAAATGCTGCTGCCGATGTCCAAGCCGCGAAACGTCAAGATGATTCGATTGATGAGATCGATCGGCTGCTGCGAGAAACGTCTACCCATCAAAAGAGAAAGGGTCGAATCTTGGATGATGTTGACTGAAGGACTTTGATGCTCATCCGAAGTTGGAGCAAACAGACAACATGGGTTCTTCGAACGTGAGGATGTGATCCAATGCCCCATCAAGAATACCATTCAGTCAGAGTCAAGGAAGCCGCAGGAGTATTAGTTCGAAAGAAACACTGGTTACCCGGGAAGTAAGAGGTCTCTCCTGTCTTGATCGTGCTTCGGAAAAGCAGTCTGCTCAAAGTCTCAATCACAGTCTCGTCCGGCACTTCTGTGGCATCGGAAATGGGGTTGAAGAAGCCCGGAACATCTCGTTATTAGCAACAATGGGGCTGAGATCTTCGAGAGAGATGGCCTTGGGCACTCTTGAGAAGCGTTTCCTTCCTCGCATCCTACATATCCTCGATAGCAAGTACTGTTCGCCGACGGAGTGCGTCCAAGTGCATAAGAACAAGTGGGCTGTCGAGGGACGAAGCCTGGATCCCCGGTCAAGAAACAGAGCATTTCCACCAGCTTATTGCAGACACAAGAGCAACGTCTCTTGTGAGGAGCAGAGAGAGGACCCGGTAAAGTACTCATCGATCTCGAGTGGCACCGAGACCCACTGCGATCGCGCTAGACTTATTAAGAGGGTCTCAATAGTTGGATGTGCATGTAGACATTGGTTGCCATCATCGTTAGACCTGCCATACCCATTGCGTAGCTGCTTCGGGAAGGCATAAAAAGAGTTCATTCTGGAGCAGTTGCAGGCCGACGCAGGCATCAGGCGTCGATGGCTGCCCACGACTCAAGAACCCGATGGCCCATGCGTTTTGCGTGCAAGATTTAACAGCATGAAATTTACTAGATAGAAGATAGATGGGTAGAAGTAGATGAAGCTTCCGAGGTGTGCTTTGCTCATGAGAGCGTCTCACTACCAGCGTCAAATATTGAGTTTCACTTGTCAAAATTTGATGTGCAGATGGCGCTAAGATAGGGTCCACTGCATGATGTAAACGATCTGCTGGAGCTTGACCAGACGGGAGCTTCTCACCATCTCGTGAAAGTCGACGCGTTCTCCAACATCTTCTCTCACTTTCTCCCGCACTCTTCATCATCGACTGTCACCCACTTCCGCTCACACCAACCGAGAGCACACGTCGGTATCGTGAAAATATTGAAAAGTATAATACGAAGGAGAGGATCAGCCATTGGTTTACCCAATGGCTACCACAGCAGCAAAGAAGAAGCTCGTCGTATGCGGCGGCAACGGCTTTCTCGGCAGCAGAATATGTAAAGCAGCTGTAGCTCGAGACTGGGACGTCGTCTCAATCAGGTACACACATCTCCACGCTCAGTTATCATCCCGTCCAGATCGCTAACACCAAGCTCCCTACAGCCGCTCCGGCGAACCCTCCTGGCCCTCCGTCTCCTCCCACACCACAGCCCCAACCTGGTCCAAATCCGTAACCTGGCGCAGCGCCAACATCCTCCAACCCTCCACCTACCAATCCGACCTCCAATCCGCCGACTACGTAATCCACAGCATGGGAATCCTCCTCGAAGCCGACTACAAAGGCGTCCTCCAAGGCAAAGAATCCCCCATCTCGGGCCTCCGCCGCGCTTTCAGTCCCACGAAACAAGGCTCCAATATAAATCCTATGCAGAAAGGCAGTGCAATTGAACCCGGGGAACAAGATGGACAAATCACCTATGAACTCATGAATCGCGACTCGGCGATCGTGTTAGCAAGAGAAGCGAATGAAGCTGGTGTCAAGAGCTTTGCGTATATTTCTGCTGCGGCAGGAGCACCGATTTTACCTGCAAGGTACATAAAAACTAAACGAGAAGCGGAGGATTCCATCGCGACGAATTTTCCAAGGATGAGGAATTTATTTTTCCGGCCGGGATTTTTGTTTGATTCGAGTCGAGGGTTTACGATCCCGATGGCTGCGGTTACGTATGGGGGTTTCATTGTGAATTCTTTGACGGGAGGCAATTTGACTTGGTTGATGGGGGCTGGTGGGGCGAAGCCGCTAAAGGCGGATCTGGTTGCTGAGGCGGTGGTGGAGGGGTTGGGTGATGAGAGTGTTAAGGGGCCGGTGGAGGTGAAGGAGATTGAGGAGTTGGCGAATCGGGGGTGGAGGAGGGGAATGTTGTGAGCGTGAGGAAAGTCTGGGCAAAGTGTGTTGATGCGTTCAAGCGAGATTTGTACTTCCAAAATTTGAATGGCAGCTGTAGAGTCGGCTATAGGTTTTTTTCGCTCTAGGTATGTGCAGCTTTCAATTTCTCAACGTTCTCATGTAGCCATGTGGACGCAGGATGGGTGTTGGTATGGAACATGAAGATTCTGACTCCGGATAAATCCACTCGCTGTCATGTATTCATTATTCGTTACCGCGCGCACAATTGGTCGAACTACGGAATGACACTCAGGCGTGAGATGTTGAATATCATTCAATTCTCGACATCTTCAGGCTTGACTTCATCCTTCTTCTGCTCGGTATCTTTCTCCCTCGCATCTCCATCAGGCCTGGCGTCCTCTTCAGCCTTCTTTCCCACCTTCTCCTCAGCCTGAACTGGCTCAGCGTCAGACTCTGTCACTAAGTCTGGTCAGCAAATATTTCAGACAATGATATCACTGTCAGGTGCCTACCTTTCGGAGTAACAATCACAGTATCATCTCCCTCATCCTTCTCCTCCTTTCCCTCGGACTGGTCTTCGGACTCAACGGCAACGGCCTTCTCCTCGGCGGCGGGCTCTTCGACTCCGCTAGCAGCGCCCTCCTTCTCATCGGTGGAGGAGGACTTCTCAGCCGCTTTGTGTCCGCAACAGCAGGTCTTCGCCTCTCCCTCCCTCTCGACCGACTGCGGCTTCGACTCCTGCTGCTCCCGTGGAGGCAATGCGGGCAACTCCCGCGTGATGTGGTCGTGGATGACTTTGACGATTTTGTCGTAGTCGTCGACCTGCTTCGAGGAGGAGTCACAATCCTTCTTGGAAACATCGTCGTTGTCAGAAGTCGGGTTGTTGCTGTTGTAGGGAATCGGCGTGTCGGCCGAGCCAGACGCTGTTGCTGGTGGGATTTTACTTTGGCCGATAGGTGTGCTGTAAATGGACTCGTCGTCCACAGCATCTTGATCAGGATTGGTCTTGCCTT
Source organism: Cercospora cf. flagellaris (assembly GCA_005356885.1). Taxonomy (NCBI): domain Eukaryota; kingdom Fungi; phylum Ascomycota; class Dothideomycetes; order Mycosphaerellales; family Mycosphaerellaceae; genus Cercospora; species Cercospora cf. flagellaris. The sequence goes on along the minus strand of RJLU01000005.1, from coordinate 1,984,285 downwards.
TGCCCTTGCTGTTGCTGTTGTAGCATGTGTTGGAGAGGTACCCCGAGTCGTCGAATTTGAAGGGATCTTCCAAGTTGGTCTTGCCGATGTTGAATTCGGACTTGGGCTCTGCCGGGTTGGAGGTACTACCGCCTTCGTGTGGCTTGGAATGTTGCTGCTTCTTGTTGGCGAAGGCGTCTTGGTACTGGATCTGATTCGCGATCGCGCTCGCCGACATTATATTGGAAGAGACTTTGGATGAATCTGATGTTGTTGCAAATGGGGACTGCAATGAGCTGCAGTGCAGAAGGTCTGGTGATGTGATCGTATTTGGTATGCTGAGTAGGCATGATGTATTCGTTGTCGCGCTGTCGGTGCACTTTTTATGTCTGTCTCGTTGTTCATGTTATGTGTATATCGACGTTGCTGCAGTAATATGTCAACATAGGATGTCGCTGCTCAGTGAGCGGTTTTGTGCCAAGTTATCCAAGTTTAGAGGTTCGTTGTCTGGCTTCATCCCAGTCGCGCAAGTTGACGCGGTGGAGTCATAACGCTCCCATGTGCACTACTTGGCGCGTGCATGTAGGCTGCATCAATTCCATCAGGAATTTGTGTATAGGAGAATTCATTTGACTGGTTGTTGGTTGTGCTTGTCTTCTGGGCTGCAGGCTGCCGCAATTCTCCTGCGGCTATGTGAGCCTGTTATGCAATCCATCGGACCTGGACTGTAAACATTATTGGAGCCTGACTGGGGAGCGACTGGCAACGGCAAGTCCGCCCAAGTAACTTCCAATCTGCAGTTGGGCAGCTCGGGCACGTTCTTGCTGCGATTCGGACTCTTGGACAACAACATCTCTCGACCTCCGCGACGCCGTCTCTCCACGAAGACTTTCTACTGGTTGCCTTTGGAGCAACGATAGTAATTGGAGGCGACACAAGGACGACTGGCGCAGCCACTGGTCGTATATCGGAACCGCATGCATGGTTCTCACGCCTGAGATGCAAGGCAGAGTTGGTATATCATCCGGCGAAGTGTTGTCCGGTAGCATGCCCAAGAAGAGCGGTCTTGATGTTATGCATGCGTGATGCACAAGCAAGAAGCAGGTGAAGGAGTCCTATGTGACACAAGTGCTGCACAACAACAGCCGAAGAATACGCTATTGGCTATCCCCGGACTCTCCGCTCATTACTTTGGCTCCTCCAGCCAGTTTCCAACACGCGAACTCGCGGGTTCAGCTCCTTCAAGCCGAGGCAGATAACGACCAGTAGCCTCCCAAAGCTGCGAACGACGCTTACGCGAACTACAAACACGTGGAAGGAAATGTCAGGCGTCTCACGCTGTTTCCGCCATAATTTCGGCCTCCCATATCCAGCTTCTGTGACGCGCTTCCACGAGGCCTTCCATGCCGTGCATGTGCGCACCCCGTCATTCTCCGCATCTCCACGCCCAACCTTAACGACGCGCAGCCATTGAGAAGCAGCAAAAGTCTGGCGCACGCCCCTTGGTGCTTCCGCTTGCCACTTGGGTAACTTCGTACCAGCAACGCCTGCATCATACCCAGCCCGGATTGCTCGATGGGGCAGGCCGGCGCTCGTATGCACTGCTTCTTCGCGTGGCTTGACTGCCGATGGTTAAAACGCTTGTTGATATCTTCCTTCTCTTAAGCTTCATCTTGCTCTTTTCTGGGGTTTATTGTGGGCTTCCATCGAGACTCATCAGTGAGCAAGATGGGCAAGAAGTTCTACGGCCTGCGAGGCCTTCACCTCAACATCGCCATTGCCGTCGTGGCGGGTGTGGATTTCGCCCTGTTTGGCTATGACCAGGTGAGTCCTTGCCACTTCCACATTCACTCCAGATCTGCCAAGACTAACCACCAAGGTAGGGTGTTATGGGTATGCGATCGATCTGAACGGCTCCACAATTGAATCGGCATTGATGCTCTAGCGCAGGCGGGTTGTTGACCTTGCCGTCTTTCCTCGACCACTTTCCCGAGATCGATACGCAAAATCCAGAACGAACAGGCCGAACTGCCAGCGAAGTCTCCAATATTCAAGGTATTACTGTCGGTGGATACACTCTAGGATGTTTCTTCGGTGCTGTGGCCACTATCTGGTTGGGCAACCTTCTTGGTCGTAAAAAGACGATCCTCGTTGGCAGCGCTATCATGATAGTGGGCGCTGCCCTTCAAGCCTCATCCTTTGAACTTGGTCAGCTCATCTCATCGAGATGGATCACGGGTTTTGGCAACGGCATGAACACTTCCACTGTCCCTACATGGGTAGGTATCATCACCGAGAAGCACAGCCGAGCACCAGATATTCCGTCCACGTGCATCACTGTTCTATCGCTAACTTAACGCAGCAATCAGAGACATCCAAATCGCATCGAAGAGGCCAGATGGTCATGATCGAGGGTTCGCTCATCGTGTTCGGTGTCATGCTTTCGTACTGGATCGATCTTGGGTTCAGCTTCTTAGAGCCCAGTACCATATCGTGGCGCTTCCGTAAGTCTGCCTGCGCCCTCACAGATTACACTAGTATGTGAGTTCTGACAATCAACAGCAATTGCGTTCCAGATCATCTTGGCATTGTTTATTGTTGCACTCATCCCCGGTCTGCCTGAATCACCTCGATGGTAAGTCTGATGGTCACTCGGTCTCTATAATCACAAAGCTCACATTGCTCTCAGGCTTGTTCTGAAAGGCAGAGACGCCGAAGCCCTGGAGGTTCTAACTGCGCTCAACGATACCACTGAAGACGACCCGAAGGTCCAGGCTGAGTTCAAGGCAGTGAAAGACACTGTCTTTGAGATGGCACAGGGCAGCTTCATGGACTGTTTCAGGTTCAACCGCAACAGGAACTTCCATCGTACTGCTCTCGCATACGTCAATCAAATGTTCCAGCAAATCTCTGGTGAGTCACATCTTATGAACTTCACAGCCGTATCTTGAGTCTGACCTGATCCTTATAGGTATCAACGTGAGTGTTACAGAAGTCTAATCAGCACTGTTCTTTCTGATTGATGCACAGATTATTACGTACTATGCGGCCACCATCTTCGAGAACTCCATTGGCCTTTCGCCTTTCCTTAGTCGACTGCTGGCTGCTTTGAACGGTACCGAGTACTTCCTAGCTTCCATCATCGCCATCTTCACCATCGAGAAAGTGGGACGTCGAAAGTTGATGCTTTTCGGCGCCATCGGACAAGCCTTATCAATGGCTGTTCTCGCGGGAACGACGTCCATACCTTCAGACGACCCTCGAAGTCAAAAAGCAGGAATCGCTGCAGCTGTATTCCTGTTTGTGTTCAACAGCTTCTTCGCTGTTGGTTGGCTCGGTTAGTATCATCCGACCTAGTCAATGATGCGGGTGATCTTGCTAACGAATGGTCTTACTACTGCGCAGGAATGACATGGCTCTATCCCGCTGAAATCACACCACTCGACATTCGTGCGCCGGCGAATGCTATCAGCACAACTGCGAATTGGATCTTCAACGTGAGTCATCGTTGCTCTCTTGCCCATCCCGAAAATCTAGCTAACAATCCTAGTTCATGGTCGTCATGGTCACGCCCGTTGCGTTCGCCAATATTGAATACAACACCTACACCGTTTTCGCCGTCATCAACGCTTTCATGGTGCCTTGCGTATACTTCTTCTTCCCCGAGACTGCGTACCGCTCCCTCGAAGAAATGGACGAGATTTTCCACAAGGTGCACGGCTTCCAGGGCATCTTCGATGTCGTCAAAGTGGCAAAGGAGCAGCCCCGAAGATATGGCAAGAAGGGAGAATTGCTCATTCCGTATGAGGATACCGAGGAGGCAAGAGAAGTTGCAAGAAGGAGGAGCTCGGTGGTTAGTGGGTCGAAAGGTGCCGAGACTGGTGTCTACAATACAGAGAAGGTGGAAGATATTACTGGGAAGTAAATATCAGACAAGGACTTGCTCCACTAGTTGAACAACCGTCTATACTTTTGACAATCATATTTGTTCTTGGATCTTCCTACAAATCAATCCACCTCGCCATCCAAAAATTCACAATCTCCTTTGCTTCATCCACAAGCCCCATATCCAACAACAACTGCGTCGTGCCCCTCACAGCACTATCCAACGCCGAAAAGATCCAAGCATGCGTATAACTCGTATGCTCACCCACAAAAACTGTATGCTTCTCCGTATGAAAATAAGCCGGTAAATAAAGATCCTGTTGTCCTACAATCGGTCCACACCAAGCTCCAGCTTGAAATTCTTCATGTTCCCAACAAATTCTATCATAATTTCCCGTCCATTGTTCTGCTGCGATGGAGCCGTGGACTTCGACCATGGCGCGTTGCACGTGTGCGACGTGTTGTTCTTCGGTCATGGAGCCGACGGAGCGGGCTCCTGTGCCGGAGATGTAGGAGCCGAGGATTACGCCAGGACCGGTGGAGTTGATTTTATAAGATGGGTAGCAGATGCTGCTGATTTGGGGGATGTTGGTTGAGCCGCAGCCGCCGATTATTGGGTTTTCGAGGTGTTCCCAGAAACGGGTTTTGTAGTGGAGGGCGACTTTGCAGGAGGGGTCGTAGTTTAGTCGGGCGATGGCGCGGGTGAGGAGGTTGGTGTAGGAGGGGAGACGCCAGAGGCGGACTTTGCTGAAGGGGACTGCTACGACGATGTAGTCGAATTCTTGGGATTCTGGGGTTGTGGAGAAGAGGTCTTTGTTGCGGTATTGGACGGACATTTTGGAGGTTTCTTCGTTCCATGAGAGGCCTTGTACTGTGGTGTTGTATTGGATGCGGCCTTCTACGGCGGGAGTGAAAGCGTGGGGAAGACGGGAGAGGCCCTGGTCGATTGTGCGCCATTCGGTCGCGGAGAAGTATACAGAGTCGTATGCCCAGGCCGCATCAGTATCTGCGATGTCGTCGACCTGATCTGTGATATTGGCATCAATGCCAAGGCGGTAGTTGAGGTACCCAGCTTCGCTGAAATGGAAATAGCCATTTTCTACGCTCCATTTGTGCGCTTGATAGACATTGGTTGCAATGGCGCGGAACGCTTCTCTGTCCAAGCCCATCCATTCGTCGTAAGCTGCTCCCGCTTCTGCCACTGCAGTGGCATTCGAGTAGGTGGAGTTGGCGTTGATGGAGTACGCTGGATTGGTCGCAACTTCTGCTGTTCCTGGGACAGTGCCATCCGGCCTACGCCTTGAGGTGCTCGATGGGTCGTTTGCCGCTGACTGGATCCATGGGATGAAGTTCACAGCATATTCGGAGTTGTTCCCATTTTGCTTGTTGAGCTCGTCTGCAAGCTGGAAGACCATGCGATGGTCGTTGATTTGAATGGTCTCGGCAGGATCGTCATAGGTAATGCTGACTGGGAACCGCATGGGGCCCATTTCTTGGTACTGATAGTCACTTGGCTTAGTGCCATTGAGATAGCTCGTGTGCACACGTCCACCAATGCGTTGACTTGCTTCGATGATTTTCCAGTTGTGGAAGCCGACGCTTTGCAGTAGGTGAGATGTCATTAGGCCAGACATGCCTCCGCCCAGAATGCCAATAGTCTTCGACTTTGCTGCTGCAACGAACCTCTCATCAGGCTCCTTCTCCTGCAAGTATGCAACGCCGTCGAACCAAGGCCCTTCTGCATCCATGATATCGGCAGCCTGGTCATATTAGCAGGCGAAAAATGCTCGATGATAGGGGCCAGAACATACTGCCAGCCATCTCTTCTGCTTCCTTGATTTAACAGTGACCGGGGAAGATCGTCCGACGAGCGTTGCACCCGAAAAGGCATGAAGACAACCTCCAGAAGTGATATCGTTTGGCGGAAGCCAGATAAATTTCGTGGGTCTTTGGTCAGCATGCGCTTCGTGTCGTCGTGCTAAGACATGTGTTCCGACGTATGTCCTGCCCAATTCATGATGACAATCATCGGTGGTCTGCGATTCACAAGACCCGTAGTGAAGTGATAGCTCCCCGTCCAGTGGGCTGTTGTAAGTGATTTGCACATTGTGCACTCCCCCCGCTTCAGCTACAATGTCATGATCAAAAGAAATGGTTGCCGATCTTGGAATGGCGTTGGCAGCTACAGAGGCAGCCAGACAAAAAGCGGGAACAAGACTCTTGACAGCCATTTTTGCGATTGAGACAGGTAATTCAAACACCTACCGCATAGTATTCTTATACGATGGGAAAGTCGCTGCCGCGCAATGCGATTGCAACTCCAATGTCGCCGTGCTGGCGGCCCGGGCAACAATGTACCACCTTGGGTTGCATAGAGCATAGCTTTTCTCGACTACGCGAGGGACATGTGGACCTATCTTGACCCATTGTGGAAGGAAGTAGCGGACGCTCGCTGTGAGATAAGGTCCCGATGATGCGTAGCAGATCTTTTATCTTGGCCTATCTCAAAATTTGCCTCTTGTCGTAGAACGCGTGGCAGGGCGTGCGGCAGGTGTGGGCTCGATAGGTGGCGGAGCTGATGCGGTGACTTTGTCCATGGTTCTTGCTTCCGACAGTCGATCGTGTTCCGTCGTGTCGTGTTATCGGGAGGAGTGTGCGTGTGTAGAACGCGAGTGGGTCCGCTTTCTGGCAGACTTGAGAGCGACCATGGTACCTTCAATGGCACAATGAGGTTCAGAGTTGAAGCAAAGTTGCACCGTAGCGGCCTCAAGAAGTAGTACGAGTGTGAGAAGTGTGTGTGCAATGGGTTGGCTTATATATTGTGGTGTTTATGGGCGATGAGGTGATGGCAAGGATCAAGCGCGTATCGTATGCCAAGAAAGCACGAGTCAGGCTAGCAAGCCGCATTGCAGACTTTACACTGCTTCACGCGAGCTCTCCACCTTCACACCTACTCCGCACATTCGCAACCATGGCGCGCAATGCTGAAAAGTCGCAGTCGATGCTGTTCCGCTTTCGGGCGCAGCAGGCAGCAGATCTGGGCATCGTCGACATCAACCGCACGAAGCGACCGAAAGCCATCTCTCAGCAAGAACACATCCCCACCTGTGAGCGATGGCGCGGGCAAGTGCTCAAGGAGATCAGTCGGAAAGTCTCCAAAATCCAGGACCCGGCCCTGAGTGACTTTCAGATCCGCGACATCAACGACGAGCTGAACAAGCTGTTCAAGGAAAAATGGCAATGGGAGATGCGGATACGAGAGCTAGGCGGGCCGAATTACATGCGCGGAGGCGGCAAAATGACTGATGATGAAGGGAGAGTGATTGAGGGAGGTGGGAAGGGTTATCGATATTTTGGCCGGGCGCGGGAACTGCCTGGTGTCAAGGAATTGTTCGAAGCTGCGACGGCAAAACCGGAGAAGGAAGTCAAGGAGACGAGACACGACCTGAGGTTGCGCGTCGATGCTGCGTACTATGGCTACAATCTGGACGAAGAAGACGGCACGCTGCTGCAACACGAAGTGCAGAGAGAGAAAGAGGCCCTCGAGGCCCTTGAAGGCGAGAACGACCCTGCAGACGGGGACTTTGAACCTCTGCCTGGCGACGCCGGAGACGGCATAGCTTGGAAATTGCCAACTGCAGAGGAAGTGGAGGTTGAGCTGTTGGAGAGGCGAAAACGGAAACTGCTCGACAAGCTCTGAAGGTCCTGCGGCCCTCCAATCACCAGCCAATCCCATCTTCGAAGACATGCCGCATCTCTGCAGCTGCTGTGTTGTAGCCCGTTGTAGCTGCAGACATATTGCCGCAGTAACAACTGGCCTTTGCGTAGCACACGCGATGCAACTATGAGCCGATGTCGCATCGAATTTTCCTCGCTGAAGCTCGCGGAACTCGCGCATGCTCAGGACCGTCTTCCTGCCGCGAAGCCCGGTATCCCAACTCAGCGTTTTCGCCTGTCATCGGACATGTTTGTATGAGTTTCATGGTCTCACAGGCGTCCCTTGATTCGGATAAGGGAGACGCTGTGGTCCGCTGCGTGGACGATCGGAATCATCGCAGGGGCCGCAACATGCTCTTCGAAGTGCTGTCAACAGGATCTGACAGAATGCGGATATCTTGCTTCGCGGAGTTCAAGGCCTCGAGGAATCGTGTACCGAAAGACATCGCCGCGTCCGTCTAATCTGCTTTGCGCTGTCTCCGGACCAGATGTCGGGCGTAAGCCTGGAGTAAGATAGTCATATAAGGTGCATCAGAAGCATTGACTCAAAAATATATACAATGACGACCTCAAGTCACGTTCGAGCGTACCCTGGGCTTTCACTTCTTCCCTTGCTGCATAGCGTCTGACACGCCAAACGAGCAGCCAATGACCAGCCAGAAGGATGTCACTGGAGATGTACGACCACCACATTCCGATGCCTTATTATCCCACGAGGGCCATGCGACGGCGGCCCGAAGCAGGAAATGAATGGCGCGGAGCATGAGAACAAGTTTCGTGCATTTCTTCAACTCCTCCACGTGTGGTTGTTGCGAAGTCTCACATGCAAGGGATCTAGCATTTAAGTTTTCGGCTAGGAAAAGCTTGGGCAGGCTTCAATTCGGTCCACGACGCAGCGAATGAGTGACCTTGTGTTCACCTCAGCGTCAAAGCGGTTGTCGATGGAATCATGGACTCGACCATGTGTTCTCAAGATCTCGCAGGCGTCAATGTATGTGCTGCACCACGTCGCATGTGCTCTGCTATGCAGATCTGCGTGGAGGAAGAGTGCGTGTCAAACGCGGATCGTGTCGCGCCTTTTCCTGCTTCTGGGCTAGCCGCTGACCAGCTCTCGAAAATGCCTCATACACAAAGCCCTCAGCTTCCTTTGGCGCATGACCGGAAATCGCGCAGATGGCACTTTGCATTGCACAGCCTGCGCCGAGCTCTCAGCATTCCATAGCTCTTGCGTGCAGGGACCTTGTGCCGCCGACTGCAGGGCCTCAACGATGATGTGCATGGCTGCACTCGCCATCCTCCGCACACGAGGTCACATCGCCGTTGCCGTTGCAGGCTAATTTGATAAACCTGCTGTCTACGAAGCGGCAACCTAACGGCCGTTTCTCTTTGTCAACGTGAGGACAAGGCACGTGGAGGACTGCCTTACCGAGCCTAACCTTGCGTTCACATGGCGGTGGCTATGCTCGGTGCATAGAGCTTTGCGTGCAGCTCTTTTCGTCTCTGCTATATCGTCTTGCCCTTCTCTCTTCCCTTCCCTTCATCGTCCCACCTCCTCTATCGTTCGATTCGCACAGCATTATCAACAACGCAATGGCCGAGCCCGAGCCTGACCTGCCCAAGGCGCATACGTACACTGCTGCCGGGCTCGAACGCGCACCGAGCGCGGATCGCGGCAGAATCACATATGCTGACGATGTGCGACTTCGTCGTAGCAGCACGCAGCAACAACACTTCGACAGAGGTCGTGGTGGCAGTCGTGTCCGCTCAAGATCGCGAGACTCCTCCATATCAATACGAACGAACCGAAGAAGCATAGATCCAAGCATTGTCCTGCCACCGCAGTTCAGAACTCTCTCCTTCGGCATCGAAGAAGACAAGCGAAGATTAAGCCTCGCGAATGCCGCCGAAAAGAAAAAGCCCAAAACCAAGAAGCAAGCCGCACAGATTGAGATCGGAGACATCGATTACCACAAGTCCTCGCCAGACGAGCTTCTACGCCGCCTCGAAACGTCTCGAAGCGCAGGTCTCTCGTCATCTGATGCGGTACAGAACTTGAAGACCGTGGGCAGGAATGTTCCCTCGCCACCTGCATCGCAATGGTTTCGGAAGACTTTGGGTTACCTCTTCGGTGGCTTTGGTGCTATACTCTTCGTGGCCGCTATACTTGTGTTCATTGCCTGGAGACCTCTTGGCGAGCCCAATCCAGCAATCGCCAATCTTGCCTTGGCGATTGTCCTTGTCTTAGTCTGGCTGGCACAAGCTGCATTCTCATTCTGGCAAGACTTCTCCTCCTCTCGTGTCATGGCATCCATCACCCAGATGCTGCCTGAAGACTGTATTATCCTTCGCGATGGGCAGCAGGTGCGCGTGGACGGCAGAGACGTGGTACCTGGAGATATTCTGAAGATCACAATTGGTAACAAGCTTCCAGCAGATGTCCGCTTCTTGGAGGTTTCGTCCGACGCGCGATTCGACAGATCTATTCTGACTGGTGAAACTGTACCGCTCCTCGCATCTGTCGATTCCACAGACGACAACTACCTCGAAACTGCTTGTATCGGTCTTGCTGGCACGCACTGTGTCTCGGGCAGCGCTTGGGGCCTCATCGTTGAGACAGGAGACATGACTATTTTCGGGCGCATTGCGAAGCTGACGAGCACGCCGAAAGCCGGACTCACTCCACTGCAAAAGGAGATCTTGTACTTCGTTGCAATCATCGTCGGTCTGATGGTGACAATGGTCCTCGTCGTGATCGGCGTCTGGGCTGGGTGGCTGCACAAAGAGCATCGTGGTTGGATTACTGTGGCCAACCTGATCATTAGCTGCGTCTCTGTTGCAGTCGCTTTCATTCCCGAAGGGCTTCCCATCGCGGTCACGGCATCATTGACAATTACTGCAAACATCATGCGCAACAATAAAGTCCTCTGCAAGAGCTTGAAAACGGTCGAGACGCTCGGTGCGGTGAACGTGATTTGTTCTGACAAAACCGGCACGCTTACCAGGAACGTGATGACTGTCACCGATTTTCTGGTCGGCAAGCTCTCAATATCTGCAAATGATGCTCCAGCTCGATACAAAACATGCGAGGGACTTCGGCAGCTAGCCAACACATGCGCCGTCTGCAACGATGCCGAGTTCGTCGCCTCCACAATGGACCTACCCATTGCTGATCGCAAGATCAATGGTGATGCCACAGATTCCGCAATTCTCCGTTTTGCGGAAGGTATGAGAAGTGTGTCTGAGCTCCGGGAGTCCTGGCGCTCGATATTCAAGGTCGCTTTCAACAGCAAGAACAAGTTCGCAATCAATGTTGCCAAGGGCGAGACGTCAGATAATCCCTTGCTCATGATCAAGGGCGCACCCGATATCCTGCTTCCTCGGTGCGCTTCCTATATCGACGTGGATGGCACGGTCAAGAGCATGACGGAACAGGACAAAATGACCCTTGAAGGCATGAAGGATTTCTGGTCATCGCAAGGAAAGCGTGTCATCTTGCTGGCTGAGAAGCCGCTCAAAGACTTGCCATTCGATCCCGTCGAACAGCCTCGAGAGTATGAACGTGATATTCTTGGGCGAGCCGCCGGTGACTTGGTCCTCAGCGGCTTAGTCGGTATTGTTGATCCTCCACGACCAGAGATCCCAGAAGTCGTGAGCACTCTACGCGGAGCCGGCATTCGTGTTTTTATGGTCACTGGCGACTTCAAGCTAACTGCTCAAGCCATTGCTGCCGAATGTGGAATCATCACCTCGACACCGAAGAATATTGACGACGTGACGCATCTATCATTTGAGGCAGGGTACCTGGATAGCGCTGGCATTCCTGAACAAATGTCAGAGAAATCCAGTTCTGAGCTCAAGAAGACCAAGTCGATCGTGCTCTCTGGCTCCGATGTCGAGGTTCTGGACGATTCGATGTGGGACAAGCTTGCTCTTTACGACGAAATTGTTTTCGCCCGCACTACTCCCGAGCACAAGTTGAAAATCGTACGAGAACTACAGCAACGTGACCTCACAGTCGGTATGACCGGAGATGGAGTCAACGATGCGCCTTCGCTGAAGGAGGCTGATGTCGGTATCGCCATGGGCTCTGGAAGTGACATTGCGATTGAAGCTGCCGACATGGTCCTCCTCGATTCCTTTGCAGCAATCGTCGAAGCTGTCAGATACGGACGTGTTGTTTTCGACAACCTCAAGAAGACCATCTGCTACCTCCTCCCGGCCGGTTCGTTCTCGGAATTCTGGCCGGTCATGACCAATGTTTGGTTTGGTCTCCCGCAGATTCTGAGCAGTTTTCTCATGATCATCATTTGTTGCTGTACGGATTGCGCTGCAGCTACAGCCCTGGCATATGAAGCTCCTGAAGCTGACGTGCTCATGCGACCACCACGTAACGCCAAGAAGGATCGACTCGTCAATGCTAAGCTCATTTTCCAGGCATATGGTTTCTTAGGTGTGATCATGTCTGTGACCTCGTTCGCGATGGCCTACTGGTACGCCGAGCGTAGAGGCATTCCTTTCTCTACCCTCTGGTTCGGTTTTGGCGTTCCTCCGGCTGGTATGAGCCAAGAGCTTTACCTGGACATTCTCAACACAGCCAGCTCTGTCTACTTCGTCAATCTGGTTGTTATGCAATGGTAAGCCCACACGATTGACTTGACATCACTCAATAATTGCTAACACTCCTGCTAGGTTCAACCTGTTCGCCATCCGTACCAGACGGCTCTCGGTTCTCCAGCACCGCATGAACTGGCTCCTGTTGCCTGCCATCGCTTTTGCGCTCGTCATCGCCATCTTCTTCCTTTACATTCCCAAATTCCACAGCGTACTGCAAACGTCTGTGATCCCGGCGGAATACTGGTTTTTCCCCATGGCATTCGGTATGGGCATCCTGCTGCTTGACGAAGGACGAAAATTCATCGTTCGCAAATATCCCAAGAGCATTGTTGCAAAGGTCGCGTGGTGATCACCACCACAATCCTTGACCATTTTGTTAAGAGACAGAGAGGTTATGCATTTGAAACGAGGTGAATGAAAGTAGCATACATAGATACCCTTGGAGGAGTGTTCCAACGAAATACATTTAGAGTTTCATGACCTCTTAACCATGTCCATGTCTCGGGGCCTAGCAATATTGGCGGAAAGATTCGGAGGATATGGTCATGTACAGCACCTATGAGATGTAATGTAGACTTCGTGGCATTCGAGCCCAATTGTGTTGAACAGCTGTCGTGTCTGTTCGCAGCGTTGTTGCCGACGATCTTCCACGCCAAGCGCGAGCGCTCTTAACTAGTGTTTCCTTCCGAGATGCGGTTGTTCCGCCTCTTATCCGCTGCCCTCATCATGAACATCAACATCAAGTACAGCAAAGCCTCAAATAACGAGACCATGGTTCAAGCGCAGTACGAGACAGAACAGTTCCTTCTCTTCGGAGACAGCATCACCCAGCAAAGCTTCTCACAAGAACGTGGCTTTGCGTTTGGAGCCGCGCTCGCGAACGAATATGTCCGTCATCTAGATGTCATCAATCGCGGTTTCTCAGGCTACAACACGCGCCAAGCACTTGAAGTCCTACCGCATGTCGTTCCGCCCCGGTCTTGTACCCGTGTGCGCTTCATGACTGTCTGGTTCGGAGCGAATGATGCTCGACTACCGAATACGCCTGGAGAACCCCAACAGCATATTCCTCTGGACGAATATGTCGAGAACACGAAAGCGATTTTGGCACATCCTGATGTCAGAGGACATGAAGGTGTTCGGATTATCCTCATTACTCCTCCGCCTGTGGACGAGCGGAAAGGTCTTGCGGCTGATCAGGCCGGCAATCCGAACAATGGCGATGTCATTCGTCGCAAAGCCGTTGTGACGAGAGACTATGCGAGGGCGATTGTGCAGCTGGGGCAAGAATCCAATGTGCAGGTTCTGGATCTCTGGAGTATTATGATCACTCGTGCGGGCGGTGCGGTTGAGGACCCTATTCCTACTGGTGCAATGGAGATGCCACAAAATGAAATTCTGCAAAGCTATTTGCATGACGGCCTCCATTTGAGTCCGGAGGGCTATCGAGTACTTTATGATGAGTTCCTGGCGCTCATCAAGAGAGTATGGCCTGATCAGGACCCGGACCAGCTGCCTTTTGTCCTTCCTCGATGGGATTCGCCGGTTTGGAAGAGGGGATCGCTGTGAAAGGTGAGGAGCACTTATCAAAGTGCTGAGTGCAAGGGATAGGGCTACAAGGTATACGGGGCCTTTGTGCTATTGCTCCTCGAATCGATAAACGAGACTGGAGACACTGTCAAAGCTGTATCTTATCGACCGACACACTCGTGGAACTTAGGCTCACACCAGGTGACATGCATGCAGCAAAAACGACACGCTTCGTGATGTACAGCGCATATACCTCTCATCGCCATCGTGTCTCGGCTTCACCCACCACATGCTCGGAGCAGATACCAAAACCTCACCACTAGCCAGTATTGCTCACACGTAGCGAGGCACTGCGCTATATGCAGACTCCCAGAGTGCATATACATCGCAGGAGCAAACACACTACTGTTGAGGCAGTCTGGCTAGGACTCATGGCCTAGCTGTACAACCCGCAACTGCCACATGGAGACCTGAACGCTGCTGTGTCTGCAAGCGATATTTGCTGTCCGCGAACCACACACCCGAACAGATCGCAGACCCGTGAGTGAGACATGATGATTATACACTATTTCATGCGTGCGTGGGACCACAGCTCTCGTCAAGTCGGAGGCATGCCCAATCTGGTCAATTGTAGCTCAATCAGACCATCAACTGCAGGGCACGTCTACAGCATGGCCACCTGACGATGGATATGCGTGGCAACGGGAAGTATTCACGCTGCCGAGCATGTATGCAGGAGTCTCGAACGACGCCACAGGCGGCAGAACAGGTCGAGATGTCGCCGAGCACACCAAGAACCAAGGCTGGGGAAATCTCGTTTCTGCAGCGATGCATGACTAGCCTTCGAACCTGGTTGACATGGCTGGACAGGATGACTTTGCACGTTATGATGGACGGACACGCGATGTCAAGTGTGGGAAACGCGTGATGCACAACGAGGGGTCGCGATTCTGGGAGGACGGCGCCACAGGAGTGAAGGATCCACTCGGCCACGTCCCGCGCCAGACCTCACGCTTGACTTTGCGGAAGCTTTCAACCGTCTGCTACGAATCTTCCGAGGTGCCGATGGCTAATTTCCCTTCTGTCTTGACAACTCATAGCCCGACCAATCTCATCGCCGCCTCGCCTATACACGCCTTGACATGGCGTCGTCTGCTTTCCGTAACGGGCAACAAGTCTTTCCAAGACACGCCTCCCGTGGGATCTGCAAGACGCAAGAAGAGCGTGGCCGTCGCTTACTTCTCATGGCTGGCTGAACGCAACGGCGACCACCTTCATATCAAGGTGGTCAGCCGCCCGTTGCTGGTGACCTTCGACTTCGACACATTGTCGCCTGTATAAGGCCGGGACAGGTTGGTGGTCTTCTCATTCATTTCACTATTCATTCATCATGCATTTATTCAATACTCTTACTTTACTCAGTGCCGTTGGCAGCACTGTTGTTCAAGCCCAACTTCTCCAGATCCCAGCGGTCCAGCAGATCGTGGATCAAGCCCTTCGGATCTTTGACGACTATGTGGATTATGATGGTGTCACTCCTCAGCAAGCCCAGGATACTTCGAGAAAGCCTGCACCAGCGACGGCGAATGTTCTTGCTGTGGCAGCAGCTAACAGTTGCGATGACTACTGGATGCAAGCCGCCCGCCACCAAGGCATTGCGGCTTTCAACTCAAACCCATCAGGCTACCAGGTGTTCCGCAATGTAAAGGACTTTGGTGCAAAGGGAGATGGAGTAACAGACGATACGCGTGCTATCAACAGTGCCATCTCGAGTGGCAATCGCTGCGCACCTGGCGCTTGTGGATCCTCTACTACAACTCCGGCAGTTGTCTATTTCCCAACCGGTATTTACATGGTCAACGCATCCATTATCGACTACTACTACACTCAGATGATTGGTAACCCAAAGGCTGGATGTATGCCAACAATCCGCGCATCCCCCACCTTCACTGGCGGCCTTGGTGTTATTGATGGCAACCAATATGGAGCCAATGGTCTGGGATACGGTGCTACGAACGTCTTCTGGCGTCAGATCCGTAACCTGATCATCGACACCACACTTGTTCCAGCTGCGAACGCGATCACTGGCTTGCACTGGCCCACTGCGCAAGCAACCTCGCTCCAGAACTTGGTGTTCAACATGAACAGCCAGCGGGGTACCCAGCACCAGGGTATCTTTATTGAAGAGGGAAGCGGAGGCTTCATGAACGATCTCGTCTTCAACGGCGGCCTTTACGGTGCCAATTGGGGCAACCAGCAATTTACAAGCAGGAACTTGACTTTCAGAAATTGCGTAACTGCGATCAACCAAATCTGGGATTGGGGTTGGACCTACAAGAGCATTAACATCAACAACTGCACGACGGGTATTAACATGACCAACGGAGCACCCAACGGGCTCAACATTGGCAGCCTCACTCTTCTGGACTCCAGCATTAGCAACACCCGCATTGGTATCAATACTGGCCGTACTCGCACCACCAATCCACCAACTGCTGGCGGATTGGTCGTTGAGAACGTCCGCTTCAGCAACGTTCCGATCGCCATTCGCGGGCCAGACGGTAACCGAGTCGGCAATGTTCAATCTATTGCTGGCTACATCGAAGGCCATGCGTACACTCCTACTGGACCTACTGAGGTGCAGCAATCGCTCACTCCTAACGTTCGTCCATCTGCGCTGCTTCAGAGCGATGGAAAGTACTATGAGCGCTCTAAGCCACAGTACGAAAACCTTCCACTGTCCTCTTTCGTGAGCGCCCGAACTGCCGGTGCCCGCGGTGATGGCAGAACAGATGATACTCGAGCATTGCAGGCTGCCATCAACAGCGCACGAAGCCAGAACAAAGTCCTGTACCTCGATCACGGAAACTATATCGTCTCCAACACAATCTACATTCCCGCTGGCTCCAAGATCGTCGGCGAGACCTTCTCAGTCATCATGTCATCAGGAAGCTTTTTCAACAACATCACCAATCCCCAACCAGTGGTCCAAATCGGCAAGCCAGGCGAGCAAGGCTCAATCGAATGGAGTGACACCATCGTCAGCACACTCGGCCAACAAAAGGGCGCGGTCATGATTCAGTACAACCTCGTAGCACCGGCCGGCGCCCCCACCGGATTGTGGGACGTGCATGTTCGTATCGGAGGCTTTGCAGGCTCGAAGCTTCTTGTCGCCGATTGCCCAAAGACACCAACTGTGCAAGTCACACCTGAGCGCATCGACCAGGATTGTATCTCGGGTTTCTTGTCTCTGCACATCACCAATGGCTCGACAGGCCTCTACCTTGAGAATGTCTGGCTTTGGGTTGCAGATCACGATATTGAGGATCGTGCCCTAACTCAAATTACAATTTACACTGGTCGTGGATTGCTCGATCAATCGCAAGGACCCGTGTGGATGGTAGGCACAGGTGTTGAGCAGTAAGTCATCACGATACACAGCATCACCAGTTCTGTTCAACATTGAGGCAATGCTAACAAACTTTTTTGCTTTTGCTACAGCCACGTCCGCTACGAATACCAATTCGTCAACGCCCGCAACGTCTTCGCCGGCCAAATCCAAACCGAAACAGCCTACTACCAACCCAACCCCAACGCCCGCAACCCCTTCCCCGTCGTCTCCTCCCTCTCAGACCCCTCCTTCAACGACGCCACAGTGACCGACCAAGGCGCCACAATCCCCGCCGCAAACGGCTGGGGTCTCCGAATCAAAGACTCCACCGATATCCTCGTCTACGGTGCAGGCTTATATTCTTTCTTCAACAATTATAGCACGACGTGCTCGAATCAAGGTTCCGGATCTGTTTGTCAGAACAGAATTACGAGTATTGAGGGATCGAATACGAGGACTTCGATTTATAATTTGAATACTGTCGGGACGAGGTTTCCTGTTACGGTTGATGGGGTGAACAGGGCTTATTATAATGATAACCAGGGAGGGTTTACCCAGGGGATTGCGTTGTTTAGGAATAGGAATGGGGTTTGAGGGATCAGGACAACCAGAATCAGAATCAGAATGGTAGGCAAAAGGAGGGCTGAAATCGGTAGGATTGATGTGGGATTGTGCATGTAGTCCTCTCTCTCTTGCGTGATACATAACACGGTGCATCCTCTTTTTCTCGCTCTATGATCAAATTCATTTTTATGCAAAATGTGTATGCAACGCTCTATGCTCAGGTCTTCGTGCTATTGTGACATATTAATTTTGATCATGTAAAACGCGTAGCTTCACTCCTCAGAGAGCAACTTGGTTGCTCGTGTTGTGGTTGTTGTGTCCCTGTTCGGCGATCGACCAAGTCACAACGTCTCCAATTCCCATCGATATGCTTGTCCCATGGTGGATTCGCATTCTTATTCTTTACGGGTACGGGCTGATCGAAGCTGCAGTGCGACCCAGAGTCCTCCGTTAGGCTAAAGCGACCTAACAATGTTTCATCGCTCCTCTCTCCCTCCGACGGCCATCCTCGCCATCGAACTTGCGTAGGCGTGTGGTGCGCAGGTTCAAGGCGGGCGTGAGCGACTTTGGCCAGGTCCCGGTCCGGGCCCAGAACTAGCACCAACGGAGCCTTGCTGTCCTTGTTGTGATTCCATATTGACAGGTATGTTCCATGGACCCTCCGACATATTGTATTCTGTAGGTAACACGAATTGGCTTGACCACATCAATGAGTCAAAGTAATCCTCTGGCCATGCTTGCCATTGCTCGTTGGATGAAAAGTTGAGCTCCGATCCGGACTGCATAGGATGGGGAGCAGTATTTGATGGTATCGTCGGCGTGTATACGCTGTTCTGCCCGTGCGCTGCCATAAGGGGATGAGGATGATGAGGGTAAGGCCGAGGCGCGTGATTGATATGATAGCCGTGCCGCTGTACACTGTCGATGTGTGAACTCGATTGATGGGGCGGCCGCTGCTCCGCCTCGGCCGAATCTAGGGCTCTCTTCGATGGCTTGGAATCGCCGGTGCGCCGCGAGGACTGCAATGTCCGTATCATGTCCGCAGCAGACTTAGCAGGTCGTAATACCTGCGCATAGGAATCGAGTAGCTGCACGCAGTTCGCAACGTCTGCCTCGAGCTGCTCATTATCGGCCGTGGCACCTTCAGTCGTTGCAGTTGGATATCTGCTCGCAACCAGAAGTATTGAGCAGGTACCAACCACGAATGGAATGAAATGATACCATGAATAGCTGTGGGGCGGCATGTTCGAAGTGCGGCATAGCATGCGTGCTACAATCTGGGCTTCAGCGATGCAAATCTGGCCCGAAGCCACAATTTGCTGCCGGACGGCACTCTCGAGTTGCGTATTGTCCGTTCCCACGCACACGTGCGGTCGGTGAATCAAAGCGCGAAGATTGTGGAAATTCCAGGCCAGGCCACAGCGCTGTCGGTCGAAAACGGCATCCTCTTCAACAGAGTGCTCAAGGTCGAAGCGTAGATGTGGCGGCAGCCCATGCTTCCACGCCAGTAGCTTCTGGTCCAAGGCTTCAATAACCGCGATACTCGATCGGGTGGTGCGAGGTCGTTTCGGTGCGTATAGGTCGTGAACAACGTTTCTTATAATATGTGACAGTGTCAAGTGGTGCTCGAGGATCGTGCCCGGTTGTGGTCCAGGTGACATCGGTAAGAACGTATCGTTCTCATAATCGAAGAGCGAGTCGTGGTGAGCACTGGGATAGTTGACTATGCTGTCATTTGGATTGATACAAGGTGGGCGGCCCAGCTGTAACGCGAGAATGGTATCCAAAGTGTAGCAAGCATGCCAGACACGTCGCCGCAGCTCTTTCTCGATTTGAGTGCAGACAGGTTGTGGTCGATTGCAGTGAGGATCGTCGATGACATGAAATCCGAGAATCTGAGCCATTCTGACAGCGAGGCTGAGCACCATCCAGCACCTGCACAATCAGTGATGTCCGGCGGATGTGTACGGTAGTACTTACCGATCGAATTGACAAGTCATGATCAGATATTGGCACTGCAAGATCATTAAAAGAACGACCGGTCTCTGCAGATCACATAGTAAGCAAGAAATTTCGACGGCAGATTCGCGTTGCGCGCTCACCGAATAATCGTTGTCCAGCTTTTTTGTTGCGTGCCAGGCTTGCGCGTAATAGGCCTCGTGCTTCCTACTCCTACCTGCGGACACATCCATCAGATTGTGATATAGGTCGCTCACGGCACAGATGGACACTGCGGGCATGGTCAGTCGCGGTCCTCGCACAGTGGCCACATCGACATACACAGCGTCGGCAAGAAATAATCAGGCACGCCATCGCAGGACCCCATCTTCCAATAACGCTCGTACTCGCGCCGGAATGTCCTCTCGCACATCAAGGGAAGGCTCCTGTTGTATTTGCGAAAGAACCATTCAACGTCACGATCGGCCTCTTCGCGCGTGGGTACAACTCGAGGCACCCCGCCATGGTTCACTCTGTAATCCCGCTGGTAGCTCTCCAACCTCAGCGGAGAGCTCGTTCGCGCCTGACCTTGGATGGCATGCTTCACTGCATGAAAGAAGTAAACGTCGCTGGCCTCTCCGTGATAACTATCTCGAGGGCCGTCAGCAGGCGGAGAATGAGCATTGTCCAAGTCGCCTGGAGAATCCGCATCGGCGTCTTTCGGGAGCAGCTCGTGAGGCAGGTGCCTTCGTATGCTTGAGAGGATTGAGTCGATGTTATTCCTCTCAGCATCGGGAAGCCTGGCTCGCAGTTGCGTTGCCAATTCGTCGTAGGCCTGGACTGCTGAACGAAGTGATTCCGTCTCAGCCGATGCTGCTGCAGCAGCAGAAGAGGCAGCAGCTGCGGAACTGGCTTCAGGAAGAGGATTCGTTCTCGGAGGACCACGTCGTTTGCCTACTTGCCTGCATCACGCAACGTACCGCAAATCAGCGAAGTTCTTCAGCACGCAGGTATCGGAGGGCCAGGTAAGACGGACCAGTTGCAGGTATAGCCATAGGCTTTGCATCGAGTGCAGACGGGCTGCTTGCCATCGCACTGTTTCCGTTAGTTCCTGGAAGTGGCAGAGGTCGCGATCTGCGCCGCCCTCGGGTGAGTGGCGAACCTTGCTTTTCAGGGCTCTGCACCTGTCGCACGCCTGTGTGACGCGTCGCCGCTTCAATTCCATCTTCGCATGGGCAGTAGATACATAGTGGCGCTTCGATCCGCTCGCTCGTGCTACCAGAGGTCGTTTTTCGGTTGGTGTTGAGCTGAGAGCGATACGGGACCAGCGGCGGAAGTATCGAATCCCATGGGCCGCTGTACCGGTTTTTCCGCATAAGCCTTGGCAGTTAAGCTTGGAGTTTGTGATGCATGGGGAGAGTGTCCATCAGGCGGGCGCAGTGCATGCGGTGTGCCCTAGTTGGGCGGGTGGTGTCTGATTGCCGCGACGTTCGCGCAACCAGATTGGGCTGCACCGCGATCGGTCGTGCAGGGACAAGCATGGCCGGTGTGACCACGGTGGGAGCAACCCGGTCAGTGGTGATGATGGTGCGGGCCTTGGGTGCGGGCGCGGGCGCGGTTGCGGTGCTGCCCTATGTGCGGACACGGTGGGGAGGAGTTAGTCGAAACACGGCTGAGGGTGGGCGTACAGAGCATCGGTGTTGAACAGATGCCTCGCCCACCGCCCGCCGCCCGGTGGTCGCAATGCTGACCCACGAGTACGAGAGAGTTTCCGGAACTTAGCTCCGTCATGTCTAGTCAGTGTCGCTCTGCCACTGCATGTGCTCGTCATGGGCGGACGCGTGCTGATGCCTCTGGCGCGGTGGGAGGCGAGCGCTCGAGCGGTTCGACGAGAAAGAGTGTCGCGCTGGAAAGTCTTGGAGGATGTGCGAGAGGTCGCAACTCTCGAGGTCAACGGATATATAGATGTCGACGGCACATCCGGCAGCGCACGGCTGAATCGGTCGCTGTTCCCTATGACCTCTCTCGCTTGCTTGGTTACGTCCTTGGCGGTTTTCCCGGCGCGAGATCACATTTTTCCGTGCTTGGAGCGTTCCGGGTGTCTTCTGGCATCCACATCCAGCACTTCAGAGGGCCGGCCGAGTGGTAGAAACGGATCCTGATGGTGACTGATGCGGCTGGCCCTTATATACCTCTCAGGTGCAGCGGGGTGCCGGCATTTGCTCATTATGCAGCCCTAACGCCTTCGTGGGCCTTGATTGCCTCTTATCCGTGGGACTGTGCAAAGCCTCTCACAACTCGATTCGAAACCTGTTGTCAGTTCTATGCTCGCTTATGCATTCGGCACACCCAAATTTCCAGGCCGGGGAAATGAGCGACAACAGACTGTGTCGATACTGTGCAACGCTTATGCAAACTATCCCGCGGAATGATGTCTGAGCAGCCATCTCGTTGTGTGTTCCCCGCGCAGAATTGCATTGCAGTCCTCGATGTTGATGAAGCCAGCAAAGATAGAGCAAGCGAGTCATGTGATACCAGATCTGGAACGTCTCTGTGTGCCAAGTTGGTTGTTCTACCAACCACAGCTCCGCAATTCACGCATTCGGACGAAGCGCCTTTTAGCGTCATGGAATTGATAAATTCCACATGCCATCAGGAACGAATCTCGACTTATATCCATGGTATTCGGTGTGTGAAGGGGTATACTTCGAAGGGCATCGCCAGATGGCTTGCAGAAGTGGTTTCAAAGCAAACAGAACTTGCACCACGACCAAATCGATGAGATCTCCAGCCTTGCTCCGTCGATGACATCTCCCATTGTTGCAACACAGTGATGTCCCCTTCTCGTTCTGACGCGAACAATTGCCAAGCCGAGACTGGAATGACTCTGATTGAGAGTGATGCACTTTATGCATTGGTAGTGCCTGCTATCATTACGCAGGCGGCATGAAACTAGCGAATAGACCACCTTGAACGATAGCATACATGACGCTCAATCTCACAAGGCTCTGTGCATGCCTGTGAATGAAGCGCACAGCGCTGCCTTCGACTTTCATGGCCCTGTTGCTTTCCTGTATTATGACCGCCAATACGATGTACCACACTGGATAGCCAGAAGAAATACGATTGATTATTTGAACATGAAAGCTCGTCAAGGCCAGCAATGCAAGCACGAGCTGTGGTAGAGCGAAACGGCTCATGATGTGCCGAAACAAGCCATCACTATGCGACTGTGCTCGGGCGCGATCACCTTTAGCAGTCCTCGCTGCATTGACAAGGCTGTCGAGTTCTGTCTTGTTCAACGCCATGTACCCCGTACACATAAGGACTCCCAGCATAGGGACTGCAAGAGCAAACAGAGGTGCGTTGGAGAGAGTCCAGTACTTGAGGAAGCCCACTCCCCAATAGTGAGACTGTACGAATGAGTAAATGCTGGGTAATGTGCTGTGGCACCAGGGTCTGTCGTTGCCCTTGGTGCAGTACTCCAGATAAGCAAAGACCTGGGGCAGCGCATAACCAATACCGACAAATAGTCCAGCAGCAAGGCTACTCAGCAGACCATTCAGTCTGACCCACTCGCGCTGGCGTAACATCTGGCCAAAGTGTGGCACAAAGGCCAGTGCGTCCCAGGCGAACAACAGTCCACTGAACAAGCCATTGCTGCGGATCATGGTCGATACGCCGATTGCGAATCCAGATGCGAGAGTCCATAAAGCCGACAAGACAGGCGCCGTGTTGACAATTCTTTTAGCTTCCACATAACACACGAGGCCGGCAAAGTGAGCCATGGCGAACGCAGCTTCGCCGTATGGTGCTGATAGAAATAGGCCTGCGGGAGAAAAAATGTGGAGACGCGCTGCGATGTAGGCAATCCGTCCTTTCGTCTCATGGTCCGAGGGTATTATTTTGTAAGTGAGCTGGAATAGCAGTATGACTGCGATGAGATGAGAGAGATGAGAGAAGAAGATGGCAGCCAGAGCGTGGGAGGCGATGCTTGGTTCATGAGCAGTAGGAAACAATACTGGAGAGTAATACTTAGCTTGGCTCGTCGAGGATGGAGCGTACAGGTAGGCCACGCACCTCCAGCGAAAGTTGATGTGACTCTGGTCAGGAAGGGACTGAAGGCCCATTGCTGTTCGAATACTTGGCCATTTGCGGATGCACTTGCGAAATACAGGCCATCCCAGCGCGTCAATCTTATTGCCAAATGATCCAGCCACGAGTTCGCGGTGTTTGCATTTGGGCGAAGGAGCAGCTGGGTAGACGTGTCATAGCCCGGACCTGGGCTCGCAGCGGCTATCAGCACGAGGAGTAATTTCCAGAGGCAGAAGCATGTAATCAGTTGAGTGATCTTGTTCGTTGACGTATCTGGTCTGGTGTAGCTTGTCCGTCCAGCAGCAGCAGTAGGCCCGGCATTGTCAGCGGCGCGGCCCATGACAGGAGACGGAGTCAAATTTGGTCCGCTCGGTTGTAGTGAAGGGAGCGCGGCTTGCGCGGATTGTGTCGCGCAGTTTCACTATTGACTGGCGCAGGCAGCTGCATATACGATTCGGAGAGCGAAGTGATTGAGACGCTTGATACGCAGGAGGATTGGGCTGACGCGTCGTGTCGCGTTTGAAAGGGCGCCGTCGTTGAAGGCTTGAGCTGTTGGCGGGCGGATAAGGGATTGGCCAGCCTCATCAGCTCACCAGGAGGGAAAGGGGTTGCTGACGGACCAGAGACAGCTCGACAGGCTGCGCAGGAATGGGGTGCGCTGACGGCGGTGTGGCAGGAGAGATGTGCAGAGAGGGGTGGAAGAGCGGCGATCCGTGGTGCCGGAACGCGTGAGAAGTGCACGCCAGTTCGAAGCGTATGCAGCCAGTAATCATGATTACATGTGCAATGCTTGGCCGAGGGGCCTGGTCGTTAGGCTGTTCCAGAGCGCGCGACAGGCCGTTCCACGCGTGTCAGACAAAGAAGGCTGCTGCCGGGCGGGCGCTGAAAGCAGACGTTTGGCGGGCTGAAAGACACAACTGCGAGGCCAGCCTTGCGCATCTCACAGCCACCGTCTTCCTCAGCGCAGCGCACCAGGCGGCCGCAGAGGATTGCAGATTGATTGCAGGTCGCAGTGCTAAGCACCAGTCGGCTATCGGGGACTCGTGCAGCGACGGTCTGGCTTGACCCATTCAGGCCATTCAGGATTCGGCCACTCCGGCACTGGCACATCCGCTGCCAACAACACGAGAGGAGCAGCACTACCACTCAGCTCCGACTCCTCCTCCGCCTGTCTGCCACCGCCGTTCTCATGTCTCTTCCTCCTCACCACACCACCCACGACGCTCGCTACTTCCCCACACCCTCTATGGACCGACAATGGCTGCGGCAACGACGGATCCGCGCCCTACCGGCCTGACATCATCACCACAACAAACAGAACCTTCCACAGCTTCCATAGCGCAGGCGCGATGGCCGTCCTTACCCACGAACCTCATCAGCTTGCTCAACCCCTTTGCTCAGGCGAGCACCAACAGCCATGCCAACGGCGACGAGAGTGATCCCGCAAAACCGGCGGCCCAGCAGTCGCAGCGCAATGAGTCCGAGCTCTCCACCCTGAAACGGCCAGTCCTATCCACTATGCAATATAATGGCATGTCTGGCTCGACACCCCCTTCGCCTACTAGAAGCAGCACTTCTGTCATGTTCGCCGAGCCAGATACGAGGAGCACAAGCGATGATGGGTCGCGGGATGGCAGTGTAAGCGACTTCAAGCGGGCACGCAAGAGCACGAGGCCCAAGACGCGCTACAGCATATGCCACCCAGTGCCAGAGTCGAAGGTCAAACAGAAGCTGCACCGACAGCCGCGATCGCTCCTACAGTTGCACAGGTTGCAACCCAATGCGCGGCCTCTACCAGCACTGGAAGTGATACCCTCAGCGAACTTCAGTGTTCGCTTGACCCGCGCCATCACCAAAGTGTTTCAGGCAAAGCATGGGTTTTGCGTCAATGACCTGGTCGTTCTCAAGGCAGAAAAGTATGGGACGCAGGACGAAGAAGCTGAGGCTCGAGATGTCATTGGATTGATCTGCAAAGGGAGTCGGGAGGAACAAAAGACGGGAAGCGGCAAGATGCTCATTCACATGGCATCTGGTCAGCAATGGGAGGCCTACACCACATCCAATGGCGCCTACGAGTGCTGTATGACCGACGAGCATGGTCTCAAGGAGGTCGTACGATGGGTCCCGAAGAAAAACAAAGATGGCAAAGGGTTCGCATCCGATGGCACACGCAAGTTCAACTTCAGCACCATTTCACCGCACAGTCGCCGCCATCCCGTTATTGCATCACTGCAAAAGACTGGCCTCGAGATCAACGACTCTTATAAGATCCCCGAGCCCACGATCAAAACACCACTCAGCACTCCCCAGTTGAGCGCAACTGTCCTTGAGGACGCTTTCGATGAAGATGCAGGTGACAAGGGTCAATCCGTCGTCACTGATGATGCTACTCGACAAATCGTAACTCTGACTGCTATCTGGGTTGCGATGCGCGAGGGCTGGTCGCCGAACTTCAGATATGATGACAAGCGCGATTCACTACCAACGGACCCTCCTAATTCTCCGGGCAGATTCGTCGCTAGTCCTGTGCTCAGCCCTCCTGGATCTCCAGCACCTTTCGCTCCGCTCGAGAAGCGCGCGAGCATCAGAAGTTTCGGTTCCGGGATCGTCCATCGAGCAAGTCACTTGGGTCGAAGTAATCGCAATAGCGTATCTTCGGTTCGAGGCGATTCTGATGTCGAGTCTCCAGCTCCCAGCAGAAGCGCGAGCATCAGCCTGGCACCTACCGGACGGACGAGAGCAGACTCATCCTCGACTGTTCTCGTACATCGTGCAGCCAGTAATCGACGGAAACGAACTGAGGCCTTGCGTGAAGACTCTCTCGAAGACCTCACAGCATCGGGTTCAACAGCTGCGCAAACGCCAAGGAAGCCTCAGTCATCACCTCTCGCTAGGAAGTCAGTTGGTGATGGACATTCATCAGAAAGCGACATGCCCAAGCGTCACAACGATGCTTCACCTCCTCCGACAACAGGAGGGTCGCGATCAGGGACTTCTGAAGATAAAGCTGGTAACCGCACCTCCACCACTACAGAGGGAACTACGAGCACGAGACGGGCCAACCATCCTCCTGTACTAGAGATGCGAGCGCAGCCGAAACGGAGAGGTTGGAGGCGGTTGCTACTTTGTGGGTCAAGTAAAGCGTAGCAAGGGCGATTCTTGCCAGGCCCAGCATTTGGGCAGCGCACTGGATGCCTCTCTACGCTCATTGTACATAACACCTGATGGAAACGGCCTATCAACAAAAGTGAAGGAAGGGGAAGACAGATTAAACTATAATTATCTTGTAAATAGCTGGACTATCAAGCTGTCACCACCACCGGCACGATTTAATCTTCGTCCTCGCCACGTCATATGTTGCATCTTTCTGCGAAGTTCGCATCACAACACTCTTCTTGTAAAGCTTAGGACATAGGCGAAGCTTTGCCAGAGATGCTTGGGCTTTTCTGTGAACCTTGGCGACATGGCTGGAAGCTAAGGTAGGTGGATGACCAAGGAAGCTAACGACCAGCCAGGCGTGAAATGGCTCATGCTTGATGCAACAAGTCTGCAGCATTCTTGGCCTGTGTACTCTTTTCTGCGGGCGCGACTGTTCTCGAGAAGAGCTTGTTGTAAGGTCAGTGAGTTGGCTTCGGCATTCAATTTCAAGGCCTGGAATGATGTTCCCTGATGTGCCCGGCGTTTCTCTATTGAACGGTGTCTTTCATGTCGTAGTCTTGGGAGCGTCGGCAGCGTATGATTCCCCCTTTTGACCGGGCTCGTTACAAGATATTCACCTTTCCTTTTGAC
The DNA here is from genome assembly GCA_005356885.1 of Cercospora cf. flagellaris. Classification (NCBI taxonomy): domain Eukaryota; kingdom Fungi; phylum Ascomycota; class Dothideomycetes; order Mycosphaerellales; family Mycosphaerellaceae; genus Cercospora; species Cercospora cf. flagellaris. Next base: position 1,956,783 of record RJLU01000005.1, on the reverse strand, counting down.
CCGCGCAGAATCCTTTTGAGTATCTGCAGTCGGCAAGTGTGGGCGCAGAGTTGGGGCTCTTCTGCGCTGCCACGGCCGATGGGGTGTGTCCATTGTTCGCATGGGTGTGCCACAGTCTCGTGCGCACGAGCATGTTGCGTGCGGAATGCCGGAGATGGACTTGTATTATATGAGAGACGTTCGACAACTTCGCTCTCCTTCAGACATGCCAGATTCCTGGGACGTGCTTTTTCCAGAGCTCGTCTGGATCGTATCGATTCTTGACTTCCCTCAACATGCCCTTTACGTATGGTGCGAGTCCGGCAAAGTGATCCTGATCTAGGGAGGCGTATGCCGGGTAGATGAACTTGTGTAGAGCACGCAAGCTTGTCAATTCTTGTTGCATCGCGGATCTCAGTTTCCGCGCTTCTTGATCAAAGTAGTCGTCCCGCTGCCTGTCGCTCCAAGAGAACTCGATGGATACGAGAAGCAAGGAGCCATCTGCGTAGTGAAGACCAAAGATATTGGTCTGTGAAGAGCCTGCTTGGAGATGAGGCACCGTGATTAGTTCATAAGTCGTAATTACCTGGGCTTTGCCATCGAAAACCAGCTTCGCAGTATATGCCTTGATGATGTCGTGGAGTATCTGCATGTTTTGCACAGAAGACTTGGCGGTCAGAGTGAACTTCAAGCGACGCAGACCCGGTGTCTTGTACTTTGAATTCTCTTCCGTGATATCCACAAGCGTTGCGGCACGGAGACTGTTGCTGCGGGAGGGTATGTTCATGAACATGTCCAGAGCCTGACTTCGCTTTCGAGGCTCGGTGTTCAGTAGATGTGCTCTGTAACGCCAGTCCTTCTTTCCCGGGAGCCGGCCAAAAGAGAGGTACGCAGATTGCGCTGGGTCTTTGTTGGCATTTTCAGCCGTTGCTTGCAATGCTTCGAACAGCAGTGGAGCCTGATCTGCTGCATGAGTCGTGATGCCACCAAACATTTTCCGATTCTTGATAGTCGGAAGCTTGATCTCGGTCACGATACCGAACGCCCCTAAGGATCCCTTTGCAGCCCACAAGAGATCCTCGTTCCAGTGCTCGTTCGCCCACAGGATTTGGCCTTGCGGAGTCACAAGGCCCAGCTCGTACATGCCATCGCATGTCCAGCCGTGCTCGTTCGCGAACCAAGAGATACCACCACCAAGAGCGTGGCCTCCCACATGGTCGTCAGCTATTCTGCTACCTGCCACTGTTAGGTTGTACTTGGCGAGCGTTCTGTAAACATCGCCCCAGCGAGCGCCAACTCCGATGGCAACAGCTTGATCGTCATCGACCAAATATGTGTGATTCAGTCTGGACATGTCGATGGTGATTCCATCTTGAACGTTCGAAGCGCCAGTGCTTGAAGACCGACCACCGGAAGTAACTGCGATAGTGACATTGTAGGGGAGCACGATATCGGCTAGTGCTTCTTGGATTTCTCGCGCGCCCCTGGGATAGAAGCGGCAGTCTGGTTGAAGGGAGGCTTGTTGTGTTGACCAATATGCACTCTGGCTCTCTTTGTATTGCTTATCGTTGATCTTGGCAACTGAGTCCGGGAAGGTAGCGGCAAGAAGCTGACACTGCCCGAATCATCAGCCCCATGCTTTGGCAAGGCCCTGCTGGATCACATTACCGCCGTCGGCGCTTGCAGTGGTTGCTGCTTGCCCTGTGACAAGAGTTGCGCTGCCGCAAGTTGCGCTGCGAAGAGCAGCGGGAAGACCGAAGTCAGCATTGCTGTAGTCAGTGCAGGTAGAGAGGCTTGAGGAGAAGTGAACGGAGGGTGAGGTCGATAACAGAGATGGAGGTAGCAGGGATTACAGCAGTCCGTCGCTGGATGCCTGTCCTGTGCTGTGCTGCCGTGAATGCGCAATCGTCTTCACATTCGCGATAGCTGTGTGACGTGCGGACTGCTGTTGCTGTTTCGTGCCTGCGTGAAGGCGGCAACGGACCTACCGTGTGGAACGAGGTCTATGGCATACACGGAGCGGCGTTGAGACGCGCTCGTGGGCAGTACACGCGGCCATTGCGCGGTGCACAGTGAGGAGCGCGCAAGATGGAAGCTTCGCGCGGCCGCTGGTGTGACAGGCATCAAATCGTCGTCAAGGTCCGGCCCGGGACATCTGCGGCCGATGCTTCCCCAAGAAATGCGTGCCGCAATTGACTTTCCCTAGCTTGCACACGCTCTTTCCATTGCACCACCGCGACAAACGCGGTCCACGGCATCGGCATGGCAGACTTCAACATCGATTGGAGCAACCCCATGGCCATGTTCGCCGCCGCCGCGCCGATGCAGTCCTATCCTGCTGAAGAAGTCGACGATGGCGACGATAGCTTCTACGCTGTCGACAACAACAGCACCACCAATGCCAATGGACAGTCGGAGCCTGGCGTAAGTATCTTGCACTTCCCTCAACACATTACCGATTCAGCGCGCTACTCGATGTTTGACACGGGCGGGAGGGGCGGGCAAGCGTTCGTGGGTGGACTGACTTCCAACAGGCCGTGGAGCAGAAGCCACCAGAGGCAATCTCGCAGTCTGATGCAGCCAAAAAGCTCGAGAACCAGAAACGCGCCGAGATCTTGCGTGCCAAACTGGTGGCCATGCGCCAGAATACTCCAGCAAAAGCGTCGCCGGCAGCGGCTTTAGCGCCTGCCAACGCCACTTCTACCAACACTCCCACCAAATCGTCGTCAAAGTTATCTCCTACTCCTGTCCCACAATCGCAGCAGCAGACGCAAGAAGAGATACAAGAGGAAAAGGTCGACTCGGACTTGGAGGCGTTGTTGGCAGCCGGTAAAGCACAGGCCGATGCTCATATCGCAGCAACAAAGCGGAAGGAGTTGAAGACAGGTGCTGCTGAGGGCAAGGACCAACATCAGACCTCGACGGACAACGGAAGTGGCCGGGACTCGGCAACCGCCAGAGTTGAGGCTACTGAGCAGCTCGCAGGGCACCACACGACTGGGTCTTCACCGTCTACAAGTCCCCCGACTAACCTCGCAGGCTCTTACTACACTGACCTTGCAGCATGGCTTGACATGACTGGCTACCATGACGTCGAATACCGCAACTCAAAGCTTCGTACTTACAAGGAGAGGAGAGCCTTAGAGGCAGAGGCCGCTCGCATTGCAGAGAAGCTCGAAAAGCTGCGCGAAGCCGAACAGGCTGAGATGCAGCAGATGCGGATCGGTACTCCCAACGTCAAACGTCCCAACATGGCACCGCCTCCGCTACCCCAGTTCCTGCCAAACGGCCAGGCCACTCCCCAGCAGATCAACGGTACCAAGCGTGCACGGTCGCCTGAGACTACACTGGCGGAAAAGCGCCAGCGTGAAGAGAATGGCTTCCGCATTCGTGGTGCCAAGGATTCGCCTCAATCGCGTCCAGGCAGTGCTCGTCGCGGGCGTCGTTCTCCAAGTCCAGGGTACGAGCGTCGCGTCGCATATCCAGATGCGCGGAGACGTTCGTCGATAGATGACAGAGGTTCTCTATCGAGTCACAGCCGCGATCCCTCTCTGGAGCGTCGTGCCCAATACTATCGTCGGGATGACGACCAGCAGCCTCGTTACGATCACTACAATCCTCCCTATGCGCGACCCTCGGGCGCGTTCAACGCCCCACGCCAAGGTAGAGCAGCTGGTCGTGAGGCCGCCTCGAGCTATCGGCCGAGTGCAGGACTGGAACTTCAGAAAGGCGGTCAGTCCAAATTTCATCCCCGCTGATATCTCACATTCATTGCACGAACTTGGGATATACGTTGGCAGAAGAACCTGATATGCAGCGTTGAATGCTGCAGCTTGCGATTACCTTACCGAGTTCCTCTCACCATTCGCCGCTTTGTTAGAGCAAGATCTGTCTCCTAACATTCACCCCAGGTGTAAGATATTTCATCTTGAAGTCCTGGAATCACCAGAACGTAGAGGAAGCTCAACGAACGAACATTTGGGCCACTCAAGAGAAGAATGAAGAGATGCTAACACATGCTTTCAAAACGGCCCGACATGTCATCTTGCTCTTCTCAGTGAACAAGAGCATGGCTTTCCAAGGCTATGCACTGATGACTTGTGCGCCTGACCCGAGGATTCAAAAGCCTGCTTTCACTGCCAAATTGAACTGGGCGACATCGCCAGCATTCACGCTGAGGTGGCTCGCTAAGACACCCATACACTTCAAACTGGTAGGTCACATCAAGAACACTCTCAACTACGACGAGGATAAGGGCGAACCACACGCCGTTCTGGTGGGTAAAGATGGGCAAGAAGTCAATGCGGATGCCGGCAGGGGCGTTGTGCGGATTCTCGACGATGCCGAAGTTGGCGGCCAAAATGGCAATGGCACGCGACTGTAAAAACACCTTGCAATGATCATTGGGAGACAGCTCGGTAGAGCCAAAAAGTAATTGACGGAATCGGCAAAAAGTGTACCATACAATCCAAAAAGAAAAACTCGTGCCATGCATTCTTCTCGTCTCCAATACTCCACCATCTCCGGGAAATCGCAATCTAGAAAAAATCCCAAATCCACACAGTCAGTGCCTTCGAAGAGATCGATTCCATCGAGATACACTTGACTTCACAATTCATCTCCCTCGGAGAACAGTCCAACACATCTTCTCGATCTCCCCACTGGATGCGTGAGTAACACATCAGTTCGCGCAGAGCGGCCAATTTCTTGTATTTGTTTCTGGGAAGCCCTCATCGAGAGAGCTCATCAACTTTCGGCCTTCATCTCTTGAACAATCACAGGCCAAGAACTCTTCCGCATCGATATCCACTCATCAGTGCCTCCGGAAAAGGGATTCTCGTCGAGACCAAATCTCATCTTCGGAATATTCGCGGTGCCAGAAAGGGTTTCTGCATGACGCCTTCCATTCCATGGAATTGGAGATTGTCATATCGATCTCATGGTTTAACCCTTCGAATCTCGAATTCTTCTCATCTTTGCAAACTCGCAGCCCAAATCCTTTCTATGTTTTCTCTTCATTTCACGTTACTTCTTCCCGAAGAGCGTCTTGACTGCGTCGGAGATGGACATGTCGTTGAAGAGCCATTGGTTACTGTGTCGACCAACATCGGAGAATTGTACAGTTTGAGCCTTGGGTTTCTTGGGCTTGTAAGCTTTGTTTTTGTTCTTGTTGGCTGTTGTTTGCGATGAAGAGGTGGATTTCCAGGTGAGTTTTGAAGAAGAAGAGGCTGCGGTGGTGTCGGAGCCAAAGGTGTCGGCGCGGTTTGGAGATTTCATCAGCGCTGTGGAGGAGAGCTGTTGTAATGTGGTGGTAGATGACGTTTGGGTGTGGTTTCGTTGGTTGTTCTGGTTGTTTGATAAACGATTGATTGGCTTGGTATGGAGAGTTGATCGTTGTTGTGGCTGGTGATTCTGTGGAGATCTGTCTAGATGGGGGGCTGATGCCTATTTATGTTCTCTCAACATACCTGTTATCTGCACCATTCGTTTGGTCTTGTCCTACGCACATAGCTTGTTCGGAAGGGACTAAGAACTCCGAGACCCACTAATCCTATCCACATGTCCTCGTTCAGGCCGTTGCAGCCACGCAATCCGTGGCTAGTGACGCATTCGTGGCTAGTAATTGGCCGCTATTCACCTCTTCGGGGTCGCTTCGTCACATGTACAGCAGGGGTCTTGCGCTATGCATGCTGGAGACCGGTCAGGCAGACAGAAATGCTTCCTTGGCCCAAGGTTTCGGAGACGCTATCATTGTTGATACCAATCATGAGTGCAAATTTGCGGTGGCCAAGTGGAACAGTCATTCTTGAGGGATGCCGTTAGCCGGTGCGAAAGATTCCTGGAGCTCTTGGGAACGACGTAGTTGCTGCAGAGCAATTGCGTATGTCTCTCCCCGGAAACACCGAGTGGTATGTTGTGCCAGCGAGCTCACAATTCATCACTGGAGTATGATGAGGGTGAGCGCTAACGTGGCTTGGTCCACCGCCTCCGATTTCGCGCAAGTTTGCGCAGTAGAGTGTGATATTTTGGTAGCTGGAAGGAAGTTGGTCGTGGATGATGCCAAGGTTTCTCCGGAAAGACCAAACGAGAGCCGAGCGAACCGCACCAGCCGATGGCTTGGCCCTTGCTCTTGACCCTGGTGTGGCTGACGACAACAGTCCACACTGATTGCAAAATAACCAGTACACTGTGGGACTTTTTCAGCACACTCTTCTATTGACCAACGATCGCAACATCCCAACGGTATCGACAGAGTACGTGCAGCGAGGTTTCGATGTAAAAAGAGGATTGGAGTCCCGCTCGAACGTGGTGGGGAAGCTACAGTGTACGGATTGTGGAATCCGCGTGCTTGCCTGGAGGCCACCTCTTTCTCAAACGGTTCGCACGTGCCTTCACGCTCGTAATAGCTGTGCTAGGTGCCTTTCTCTCTATTCATGTCACTACCTTCTGAGTGGTACTGCAGCTTCCACCGTCACTCCTGGCGTTATTTGGGGTGTTGCTCCGGTCAGGCTCGTTGATCATCCAGCAGATGCTACTGATGAACAGCAAGCTACCAGACAGCTTGTCAGTTCTGTGGATTGAGCATGCATTCTGTTTCAACGGAGACAGCGGGCCAACATAACAAGGACCTTGATGACCCAACCAAAGAGGAACCAGCGAGTATGCACAAGAAGGAAGCTCTTCAGGTCTTGCGCGTACTAACTCTACAGAACGTTACAAGCGACATCAAAGGAGATGAAACAGATGGCGGTGGCTTTGGTCCTGCTTGACGTTGGGAGAGGCCGCCCTTTGGCTTGTGGCTAAGCTGCAAGCTCCGCCGACCAACGCATGCATGCACGCCCCCTTCAGCTTGCGATGCTGACACTTTATATTGGATGGAGTAAGTTAAAGCTGAGAAACAATCAGAACGTGCGCCGAACGCAAGATCTGAGAGCATCTTTTGGAGCTTGTGCTGTCCTTTGCCGCAATGGAGGCCCTTGTGGCCGTTGGCTTCGCTGCCAACATATTGAACTTTGTTGATTTCATCTGTCATGCTCTGAAGATAGGAAACCAGATTCGGCGCAACGGCATGTCCGATAGTAACGCAGATCTGGAGAAGTCAATCACACTTCTAGAGCACCAGATGAACAAAATTCGAATGCAATGTGGGCAGACGACCAGTGATACAGACGTTGACGAGGTATGCAAATCGTTCGGAGCCGTCTCCTTGATACTAATTGATTGTTTAGTGTCTAGGGAAGCTTGCGGCAGAATGTATTACAATCGCTCAAGAAATCAAAGGCTTCATCGAGAAGTTTGAATTGGATAAGACAAAATCGGCTACTCTTAAGAAGGTCCCGGAAAAGCTGCAGCCGAGTCCAAATGAATTGAAATACGAACAACTCATTCGTCGTAAAAGGATGGCTGATGAATGGACAAGCTACTTGAAGAAGGCGCCAGTCCCGCTGACTGCAGATCAAGAAAATGAAAAGTCGAAGCTCGAGGCAAGACGCGCACAATTGAAGCAAATCAAGGAGTGCGACAAAGAATGCAGACGTCGCAAGATCGAAATTCTGGAGCCATTCACTGACAAACACGAGGGAGAATTGTATGCGGTCGAACAAAGGTACGGTGAGCTGCTCTCACAAAAGAGCAAGGACGATGCCTGGAAGGAAAAGTTGGGCACAAAAGTCGCCCCACTACCATTCACGGATGACCATAAGACGGAGTTGAAGAATCTCAGGACAATTGTCGATCACGAGAAAAGCAAGTTCGAAAGTCAAAGAATAGCCATCCAGGAGGCAAACAATGTGATCAAAAAGAGCAAATCTGAACGGCTGAAGATCAAGACCTTGGCGAAGGCTGTAGAATTGGAGTGGAACAAACCAAAGATCAAAGAACTTGTCGAAAAGCTTGAGCGTATACGCAGTATCTTGCAGTCGGAAGTCATGCTCGGAATCCAGAGATCGGTAAGGGATCTACAAACAAGATCGGAGTCCACAAATCGCCTTCTCGAACAAATCGCCGCGTCGGGTTCTGAACATCGAGCACGCGCTTCAGCAGAGCGCAAGCATGGTCAAAGTGTAACTGAGACCTTGATGAAGTCCCAGCAAAGTCACCTCCTACAGTTTGACATCGATGCAAAACAGAGACACGAAACTTTGATACAAGCGATCGATTCGTTCAAAACCTGTTTGGAGAGCCGGGTCCTGTTTCCAACCTTGCCGGTGCTGTTGACAAGAAGAGATCCTTCTCTACAATCTGCAGCTTTCTATGGATACGAAGCAATAGAGAATGCTGTGCTTGGCACTCTACATTACCGCAGGATGGAGGCACGGGAGGCACAGGTTCATGATGCTCACGAGAAAACTTGCAGATGGATCTTCGAAGATCCAAAGGACGCCGATAGACCTTGGACCAACTTCCGTCAGTGGCTCGAACAAGGTAAAGGGTGTTACTGGATAGAAGGCAAAGCCGGTTGTGGAAAATCAACCCTTATGAAGTTCCTCCGCTCGGACGTCAGAACACAACGCGCGCTAGAAAAGTGGTCAGAGTCCAAACAGTGCATTGTGGCATCGTGTTTCTTCTGGATGGCTGGGACGTCCCTCCAGAAAAATCAGGAGGGGTTGCTACGCTCTCTACTGCACACGATCTTAAGTCAAAGACGTGAACTAATATCGCGAGTCTTACCTGGACTGTACAATGCGTTGATGCCGCAGTGAGTTATACTTCTCGATTGCGTGGCGCTTCTTGAACTGATTCACTGCCACAGAATTTTCCAGGACAATTCTAATCCCGATATTTTCTTCTCCTGCGACAATCCTGGTTGCTCTCATTCGTTCCGACAACCAAGTCAATTAGAGGAACATCAAAACACGGAGTTTGTGACGACTAGCAGTCAACCAAGACTCGCTTACTGACACGATACTAGGCACGCCGAGGGAGCCACCGTTGACGTCGCAGAGCCGTCCGGAGCTCTGACAGTCGCAGAACTGAGAAAAGCCTTTAACCTGCTGGCAAGTCAGCATCTCAACGATTTCCAGATTTGTCTACTCGTGGATGGCCTGGATGAGTATGCGGGAAATCAGCAAGATGTGGCGGAACTTTTCAAAACTGTGACGAAGCATCCTTTCATCAAGGCGGTCGTATCTTCTCGTCCCGAGGCCACATTTGTCGAGGCATTTTCCAAAACCCCAAAGCTACGCATGGAAGACCTCACCGCCCCGGACTTCGAGCTGTATATCAAAAACACACTGTTGTGCCATTCCCAAATGCAAGCTCAAGCACGCACGACAGGCCTGGCTGAGAGGTTGACCAGTAAAATCTTAACACGAGCCTGCGGAGTCTTGCTTTGGGTGGCTCTTGTCGTCCGATCCTTTATCCAGTGCCTTTCCGATGGGAGCTATCCTGAGGAGCTCGAAACGGCCATTGAAGCTTACCCGCCGGAACTGCACGAGCTGTACGAGCACATGTTTGCACGCATGAAACCTTCCCATCGACTTGATGCTTTTAAGCTCTTTCAAGCCGTTTCCATTGCACAAGAAGTTGAATCGGAGATACCTACAGCTCTACAATTATCCTACTTCGAGAGAGACAAGTCAATCGGTGCCATCAGAATGCCTATCCAGGGCATCTCTCCTGCGCAACTTGAAGAACGCCTATCAATTATGCAAGCACGCCTCAGAAGTCGATGTTGCGGACTGCTGGAAGTACACAGCGACACTTCGAGTTATACTGGGAGTCAGATACCGCGATCTGCTGAAGGACGAGTTGTGTTTTTGCACAGGACCGTTTCCGATTTTTTACAAGACCCTGGCGTTCGCGACTTACTCGATCGAGAGACTCTCAGCATACGGCGAGAGATCTATGAAAATTTACTGGCGTCTTTCTTGTACCGCTTCAAATCCCGGGACTTCTATAGGGTGAAAAATCTTGCACAGTGGAAACAGCTCACCAAGGACATCGAGGCTTTCATGATTTACTGTGAAAGATCTGGACCAAGAAATCAAGAGTACCTGGAAGAATATAAAAAGGTGCTGACAGAACTTTACAACAAAGTACTCACTGAACCAAGAGCTACAAACGGTCAGCGATCGATGGCCGCCTCCTGGATGGAGCTAGTGCTTCAGGAGCGTGGCTTGAAAGTTTCTCCGGAATCAGATGATAATCCCCTGCTTTCTTTACTGGTCCGTTTTGGCCTCCTCTTGCCCGCACGCAAGATCATATCCTCCATGGACTCCTCCAAAACATTGTTCTTTGAGACTGGCGGACGGCTCATTGTTCTCAGACTATGCTTTTGGGCCATGCAACACGGTGACTTGAGCAGTGCCCACATAGAAATCATGCAATGCTTCATTGACTCCGGTTTCGATGTCAACGCTAGAGCTGTAAAGCAGGCTGGTGGTATGCAAAGGACGGCATGGGAAAGTCTATTGCGTCTTGCACCGCACGTTCTTCCCACACAGACCTCCGATTTGGTGGCTCACTGCTATGCGAGGTCATCAGTAGTCGAGCCAGGGAGTGAAGTCTCCCACGGCAATATGGCTAGTAGACTACATTCTTGGATCGGTCTTGTGGCTCTCTTTATCAGATCTGGTGCAGATCTGGGATTAGAACTCGAGCCATGTAGCAGTGTACCGAAAGGTGGAACCGCACGCGAAGTGATCAGGGAGATTCTGACTACCGCCATCGATGGAGCTGCACTTTCGTCAGCCGAACTCGTCAAACTTGAGGAAGAAAAGGCTCGAGTGGAGGGACTGCTTGACGAGCGACCAAACATAACCGGCGCATGTCGGGCGAACATATTGGCGTCAAATGCACCTCTACTCCGGGTCTCATCGACGCAAGCGAAGGAAAGGACAATGTCACGAGCGCGTAAAGTTGAAGATTGCACGAAACTTTCGCAACATGAAACAAGGAACGGGCCAGACTCCCAGACTATGGTCCCGGCGTTTGCAACTACAGATCCTCAGACTCGTCAGAACGCAGTCGAAGCTCTAGAGGAAGCTGGCTTCACCGGCTCACAAATAGATTCGGCCATCGAAAGAGCTGGTGTTGGCTACGATGTCGTCGGTCTCGTGGCTTGGATACTGGATCACCAGAACCAAGCACACCAGGCAGCTAAGGCCCCTCGAAATCTGAGCCCGTTCGGGAACAACGCTACCAGAGCGCAGATACACGGCGCCGACGCCAAGTCGCGACAGTGGGCCGTCGTTGCTAAGGAGTTGTCAAAACCGCAGCAGCCAAAGGTCGTCGTCGGCGCTCACTACATCTTGAAGCCGAAGAAACCAAAAAATCGCAGGCCGAAGAAATCCACTATTGACAGCGTCAAGTATGATGATCCTACTGAGAATGCACATGCGTCCAGAAGCCAACTCGGCACTGCAGCTGGATCTTTTTGCCTGCCTAGCGGCACGTTCACCTGGTTTTTCGAAACCAACAACGGTCACCGGAGCGATGTGACCTTTTCCTCCGAACAGCTGTCACAGCTTCAGAAACTAGTGGAGTCTATGATACAAGAATGAATATTGCTTGCTATGCGCAGGGCCGCTATATACAACTCCTTGGACTAGGTAGAACCTACGACTCATCGGAAGACATCAAAGACGCGATTCGGCTGTCGATTCAGGTCTCTCTGCGCATCTTGAATCACCCTGAGAATTTGAAGTGGAAGCATAGCGGCTGGCTTCTCCTCGATGCTACTAAGGATGAAGACCAACTATTCGAGTCGATGGTACCAGAACCGCACAAGTGTAAGACGCTCAGATGATCTTGCGTATCCACGAACGCTCTCTACGCGATTACCTCAACCTGGAACCCCTCGAGGCTCCCTTTCGCTACATACTCATCAACCATCTTCCTAAAATCCACAGGTCCAGCACCCCATGGCATTTTCTTCGCCTCATTGAATTTCTCCTCCTCAGACTTCTGCTCTTGCTTCTGAAAACTTGCCGCACCCTCTGCAGTAAAGTACCCAGGAGTACACGTCGGCAGCGCACTAAACCAACCAGCTCGTTTCGCAACTTCCTTTCCATACCGTCTCTCACCTTCTTGCGAAGCTTCGATGACAACACGTTCGCCCTCTACTGCCTGTTTATGCGCTTGTTGCAAAATGCCTTTTAGTAGTGTCGCTGCCATTTCCATAATGGATACAGCATTCCATGTGGCTGGAGAGCCACGAGGGAAAGTACCGAACAGATTGGGGAAACCGGGCATTGTCACTCCGAGAACCGTACCGGAATCGGATTGTTTCCAGTAGTCTTTCATGGTCAGACCATTTCGTCCTTGGATGACTGTGCCCATCTTCTCGGATGGGTCGAGCGCAGGGTCGAATGTGAAGCCTGTAGCTAGGATGAGAGCATCGATTTCATATTCGACTCCGTCGAATAGGATCCCGTTTTTGGTGTAGCCGTCGAGGCCTTTGCCATCTGTGTCGATGAGGGTTACGTTCGGCTTGTTGAATGTTTGAAGGTATTCGTCGTGGAATGAAGGCCGCTTGCACCAGCTTCCGTACCATGCTTGGAGTTTCTCAGCGGTGCTCTTGTCCTTGACTATATTGTCAACGCGTTTGCGAAGAGACTCCGTGCGTGGAAGGTCGATTGCATACAGCTCTTTGATATGTTTATCAACTTTGTCGGGTGTAACGAGCTTTGAATTGGAACCGAGAAAGCCAGACCCGGCTGGAGTTTGTGTCCAGCCATCGTTAATAATGTCGGGGCCAGCGCCTTTGCTCATGCTCACGTATGCATCGTAGACAATCCTCCGCTTGCGTTGCCAACCCTTCTCACTCGTGATCTTGGCCCAATCCTCTGCAGTAGTTTCTACTTGTCCCCGTGCTCCAACGTACGACGGTGTCCTTTGGACAACATAAACGTGATCAGCCCATTTCGCTAGCTCGGGCACGATCTGAACGGCTGTTGCGCCAGTGCCGATAATCGCCACACGCTTTCCTCGGAGGTTCACGAGATCAGGCTTCTCTTGCGTACCACCAGTGTAGTCGTAGTCCCAACGAGCCGAATGAAAAACGTGTCTCGCCTGACAAAGCTCCTCCCATCCCGGAAGCTTGGGCACTTTTGGTATGAGGAAAGGAGCGTTGGAGTGGAGGACAAATTCCGCGTAGACGGTGAAGGTCGTAGATATGGACGGCTCACCGACCGTTCGTGTCATCGTAACAACCCAGAGCTGTTTGTCTTCGTCCCAGATCTGCGAGTCAACGCTCGTGCACAACTGGCCCTTGATCCCGAAGTGATCGACGCTTCGTTCGATCTGACCTCGGATCTCATGTCCGTAAGAGTATCGATGTCTAGGCCGATAACCAGTTTCCTCCAGAAAGGGGACGTAGCAGTAGCCTTCGACGTCGCACATGACTCCTGGATAGCGATTGTAGTACCATGTGCCACCAAAACCTCCTGCAGTGTCGACGCACACGACATCTTCACGACTGATGCCAGCCTCAATCAACCGTCCTGCAAAGACAACGCCGTTGATTCCGGCACCCGTGATAAGATATTTGATCCTGTCGCCGTCTTTAAGAGGAGGGTTTTTGACTCTGGGATCGTCGTAGTCGACCCAAGGATCTTTAGCAAGAGCTTTGAGGCCTTGCGATCGGACATCGACATATTGACCTAGGCCTGCCTTTCGTAATCGTTTGTTTTTCTCTCGTTCGTATTTATTGTGCAGTGCTTCGCTGACTGTGTCTGGGGGCAACATTGTATGTGTTGTGATAAAGCGACAGCCAGCGTGCGGCGAGAATCAGAGACAATTGTTGTAGCGTCAAGTGATGCGAGTTCATCGTTGTAATAGAAGATCTGTCTTTATATCGAGAATCAGATCAATAAGGTTGGTGCCGACGCGCATGTCGACCATTCTCAAAGTGCACATCGGATGCTCAAAAACCAGCACAGGTCTGCATTACGATTATGAGTCCCCCTGTGCAAGGCAAGCCGCAAGTTGTGAAACCAGTATGGGATTCTGAATGGGTAGTGAATTGCATGGTCACAAGACTCGGTGCGGTTTCATTATTCGGATAGCGTGTACTGTGTGCGCAATTCGATGCACAACGGGTGCTCAACCATGAAGCACAAATGCGCATCATGATTAGTATTCTCCTTGCTGTACTGTTCTAGGCAGGCAGGCCGCGAGTTAGTATGACTTGGCAGAGCCATTGCGTGTTTCACAGGCTGCGTATATCCACTCCCACGACATCTCGTTCCCCGGAAAGAGTGCAGTCCGTGTCCGGTAAGTGAAAACATAAAAATGGTATGCAACAGAGTTCGGCCATGGCGACTGTGCTATTTCCAAGTCAGCATAGTTGTGCTGAAGTTGATCTCGGCCTTTAACCTTATCTCCACTGCTAGAACCATCACACCGGCATTCGCTCGCTCCTCAGAATCACTAAACATCATGAAAAAGAAAGAAATTCCTCCCACCGGTCCCCCGAAAACAAAAACGCCATCGCCCTCGCCCTCGCCATCGCCAAACAAGTAACAATATCGAAAGAAAACGAAACCCTTCTCCAGCAAAGCTCAGTCTTGCGTGCAGTCTCGCTTCAGCTCATCCCCCAATTCAACAGCGAAGAAGCTGCAAATGCCTCTACCTGACAGGAATGAGATCTCTTTGCCTGCCCATATGTACCGTGGCGATTGCCGTTCCCTTTCCTGCTTCATCATTGCATCCAACGCTGGCATTTGCTACCAAACTGCTATGTCCAGCGCACGCGATTCCGAGTCGTGACCAGCCGTCATGTCTTCATATCAAAGAGTCTTTGGAAAGGTGTTGATAGCTTTGAATTGCCGGAAACTTCGTTATCATGACTAATTCTCACTCGCACTTTCACTTTCACTCTCTGTGTGTGGTCTGTTTGCGCCTTTTTCCCGCACATGGACTTTCTTTCTGGTAGCATGTGTATACTTCCTCTGCACAATTTCTTTCGTGCAATCCAAAACTCAAAAAACAGAACCAAAGTGTGGCGCGCTCTCTTACAACAAAATCAGGTAATTTGACGGCGCAATACCCGTCTCGCCATTCTCCTTCTTCGCTTGCCACCATCTTCCAGACACATCGCTGACTTCGAGAATTTCATGCTTGGTGAAGGATATTTCGTTGGCGTCGTCTGGGTTTGCTTCGTAGCTGTATATCGCTTTGGCTCGGTATGGGTATTCTGTGGGCTGTGAGACGGAGCTGTCTGGTACTCCGGTTGTGTTGTTCGCGCTCATGCCGGAGGCGCTTGGCTCTGATCGTAGTGGTTGTTGTGGGTATCCCTTATTCTGCGCGACGCCGGGGTATCCGGTCATCGGCGAGGCTGTCTCGAATCCTTGCAGGTTGTTGGAGTTGTACATCTGCGGCTGTTGCGCGTTCGAGTGCAAGGTCTCCGGTCGGTATGACTGCCGCATTGCCCTGCTGTTGCGGCTGGGCGCGCGGTCCTTGTGGAGCGCGAAAGAGTCAAGCGTCTGGCGATGGCTTGCCTGCGGCTCAGCGCCAAAGTAGAACATCCAGATGATCTGGGTCAAAGTTAGCACACTGCGAAAGTCGGTATGGAGAAGTCCAACATACGCAGTCAATTGACAACAGAATGAAGCCCGCAGCCGCAGCCTCTTTGGCAGCCTCGGGAAAATAGATCAGCGCATTCACAGCGGACGTTGTGAACACCAGCCCAGCAGCCAGGAAGCCCGTCAAAGCAATGCGGTAAGTGTAGATTACGTCCGCTCCCACAGCATATATGACCCCAATGATGCATACTAGCATGTATGCCAAACTCCACCAGGAGTAGTTTGGGAATGTAGAATTGATGTCGGCAATAATGGAGGCGACGAAGGCGATCATCCAACCAGCCTGTCCCATGTTAGTTCCAATCCACAGCGTGCGCGCGCATTCACTCACTATGCCAATGCCTATGGATCCGAGCCAGAATGGATCGCCTGCAATATTGCCCAAGCTGAACCCTCGGCCCGCATTGTATCTGCCGTGGCCGCCCATCTCCATCTTCTGCAGCGACGGCGAATTGGTGCTGCTGCCGAAACTGGGCATGAATTACTGAAGTCGCGCGCGCGAGATAACCGGGTTAAGCGAGTGTCGATAGTTGGGAGAGCGGTTCTGGTGGGCGGCTGAGCGCACGCGCGGCGGATGTGCAGCGGTCACAAAGAACGTGGTCCAACTGCTCGCACTGGGTGCCGGCGCTCTGGCAGTCGCGTGCTCGGCGGGCGCGGGAGAAGAAATGGAAAGTCGTAAAAGGAGCGTGAGTCGTCTCGGTGTCGGTGGGCGTGTGTGGGTGGTCGGCGGTGGTGGTGCTGCAAGCGAGTGAGGGCGCGGCGGTCTCGTGCCTTTCCTTTCCAGCAGGCGGCGGGAGAGAGTCGGAGGCGCACGCAGGAGGTGTCGGGCGTGCGAGCGAAGTGGTCGTCGGTGGTCAGCGGTTGTCGCAGAGGAGAATCAGCGGTCGCAGCTTCCAGAGAGACATGAAACACGTTCAGGCGATGGCTCGATGGGAGGCTTGCGCGGCGGCAACTTCTCGTTCGCCAGACGCAGCGCGCGAAGCCCGCTAAATTGCTCCCGGAGGTTCCCCAACCCTGCATTCTCCACCACCATCCATGCGCTGTCTTTGCCGGCAATACTTCGAAGAACCCATATTGCGAGTCCAGACGCCCGTCTGCATGCCATCTTCTTCCGTCAACCCACAATGCCTCCTCACGCGCGCGTGCGATCGTCTCTGCATCGACATTACTCCACGTGCAGCGCCGCAACAGAGTTTACGCATGTCCCGCGTCCTCCACCATGACGGGGAGAAGAGCCGAGTGTTTCAGCAATGAGTCTTGCCTTCCCACGATGAAGAAGCAGTCTTCTGGCCATCCTCTCTTCGACGTTGCTGTCCGCCGTACCAGAGTTCGCAGACCATACCCTCCGTACTGACCGCAGCACACCCACCCATCGTATAGAGCGCCCTGTCAGCGACACGAATCTCTACTTGGCAGGTACCCCATGCGCCGAAATGATCCTTCACCACCAATCACCACCGAATGACGGGACAACCGCGCGAGAGCCCCCTCTATACTGCGGCTTTACTCGTGCAGCATGGCATACCACCGGAGATCCAAACACTTCATTGCGCGATATCCCTGCTACACCACGAACCGTTCCGGTCTCCAATCCTGCAGCGGATGAAGCTGGCAAACGAGATGACTGGTTGATATTGCACCCTTTGCGGGAGCTACCATATCCCATCTCTGTCAACTCTGGCAGTGCGTCCACCCGACTGGTAAATTCTGTCGCTCATGGCAGAGTCAAATTGCCATATCTCCAGTGTGGAGAAGGGGTAAAGTCACGAGCTTATGAACATCTCCGGTTCTCATGATTCTTATCAGATGCTCATCAACACTGCAAACCCAATTAGACATGGCTGGTCAGCCACTCTGCACACTCGCATGGAACGAGCGGCTTGCGCAACTTGCTCGACGATCAGCTTGACTTGGCAAACCAGGCCGGAGTAGGCTCTCAACCACGCAACCAGATCTGCGCGCATGAATCGTGAACAGACAGCAATGGGCGACCACTCGCGCTTGCTGCACCACAGAATCCCTTCGTACACCTACCCTTTAGCTGGCTTGGGCCACACACATTGTCCCGACATTCACGAGGTGTACGAGGTAGAACTGGGTTGTGATGCTCGCCAGTATGATCCGCATAACAATCTCCTCACTTTCCGTCCGCAGGTCTCCCTGAATATCGGCATAAGCGTCGAATATTTTCAACGTTTCACCTTGAGCCTAATCCTACAGTTGGCCGTGTCCTACTCGCGAGCCACATCAAGAGCAATGGCCAGGAGGACAAAGACCTTCGACAACTTTTGCTGCACGCACCGCATACACCAGGTCATTTTCAAGATATTTGGCATTGCTACTTCCTCCTTCACGACCTGTAACAGTCACACCAGTCACCTCAACTGGTCTTGCCGATAGCATCAATGGCAGCCTGCACCAACTGCTTGGTCTCCTCTTCCTTCACCTCACCTCTGATGTTATCCAGCCTCTGCTGCCATACCTGCCATCTCGCTGGCGAATAACCTGTCCACCCCGCATCCTTATGAGCAAATCCGCCTTTGGCCACTTTGCCTTCGAACGACTTCTGATTTTTGCTAAAATTCAACAATGCTGAAGCAGCATAGATGAACCAGACGCTTGCTGCTGCCACAGCAGGATCTGATATATTCTCTTCCTCGAGAGCATCTCGGACTGTCCAGATGGCGAAAAGCGAGAGGTCTGGGTTGTTGTTCGCCTTATCTTGTAATTGATCGACGAGCGTGGCGATGAAGGCATTGACGTTTATCCATCGCTGCTTCTCTTCTGGGGGAGCATTGTCTTCAGCGGCTGTGATAGATCAGTCAACAAGTCCAAACATCGAAAGCTATACAGTGATCTCCTCTCATCCACAATCTTGATTGAACGTACGGAAATTCCACGCATCTCTCACAGCCCATCCAAATGTCGGTAAGTCCTGCCACACTTTCATATCTTGCACTGTGCCATACGAGCTATCAGGCTGTTGCCCATCGGCTCGCTTCTGCGACAAGCTGACCAGAAACGCAGCCAGAGCGGATCGACCACTTTCTCCATGATGTGTAGCTGCTGCTCTTGTGATGATGGCTTTCCAGCCAATGTTCAGCTCCTCTTCTACCTCATCTGATGCTTCGTTTGATTGTAGCTTTTGCTCGACTGGGTCGCAGAATCGTTGCAGAGGGCTCGCCTCGGCGGCGTTGGTGATGAGGCCTTCGAGGGCAGAGTATTGAGTGGATTGCCGTACTGTTTCGTTGGCTACGAGGCCAGATTTTTGAGGCATGTTGTGTAATGGTCTGGTCGAGCTTGGTAGGTGACGTTGTTGCTGAAGGTGTACTGTAAATGTCCTCAGAGCTCCAATGTTCGATGGTGTTGCTGTTGCTCTTCGTAAATTGGTAAGAAATGTCGCTCTCATCCTACCTTCACATGCAGGACAAGATATCAATGACGTCTAAAAGTGCCCGCCTACCAAGTTGCACGCCCGCGTACAC
This sequence comes from Cercospora cf. flagellaris, assembly GCA_005356885.1. Lineage (NCBI taxonomy): Eukaryota > Fungi > Ascomycota > Dothideomycetes > Mycosphaerellales > Mycosphaerellaceae > Cercospora > Cercospora cf. flagellaris. The sequence continues at coordinate 1,937,792 of RJLU01000005.1, read as the reverse complement.
GAGCACGAGCACCACGTCCGACTTGTCGTCCAGAATGCAACAACGGGCGGCGCTCGCCTCTCGCCTCGGCGAGGTGAAACGCAACCTCTCGACGAACAGCATCGCAGCACCCGCGCACACCTTCAGCTCCGTGCCTGCAGCAGCGCAACATCAACCAAGGCAGCGCTGCTGCACGAATGAGATCTTGAGAGCAATAGGGCAACACCATCCGGAAGCTCCTTCTGCTTCTGGGCAAACGCGCAAATTCCCCATGCCGATCTTGGCTCCAAACCTCACATCTTTCCTGCAACATCTCCGAACTCTTTGATTTTCTACTGGACGACGCCCTCACCTACCGTAACATGATCGACCCTTTTGCAGCGCCTCCGTCCGAGACACAGCACGAGCGCGTTGCCCTGTGCCCGCTTGTCCAAACGGGGCCCAAGAAGCTAACATCACCTGTGCCCATGTGCGCCAATGCTCAATGCTGTATGGTCTTATCTTTCCAAGCTCTTCTCAGATCAATTCGACGTAGCATTACTCGCTGCATCTGACCTTCCCTTCCAAGCTGCACAAGCCTTGGGGACATCGCCTAAATTGTCGATCACTACTATCGTGACTTTGCAGTCAACTGCCATTTACGCCGGCTGACTGGCTGTTTCGGTGCAGCAACGAAACATCGCTCATGCCGCTCGTACTCTGGATCAGCGGTCGTGCAGCTATAGCTTGGCAGCGCTGTCCTCCGTGTACTATGTTCTGCCATGCGATAGGGAACGTGGTGCGCTGCTTCAGCTCGACTTGGCTAGTCGTCCGCGAAGTGATAGACGCTGCAAAACAGTATTAGCGAAAGCTACATTGACTATGGTATAAGTACAAGATCTCCAACTCCCCTCATCAACAGCCTTTCCAGGAGACAAGCAGCAGCAACCTCACTCAGACATCCTCAAGTCGTCCAGCCAGAGCAAAGCAGCCCAGCCCAGGCAAACCCGCCTCTCACTCAAACCACCTTCGCTCCTCAATATCATATAGAGAAAAGCCAAGATGCAGCTCACATCCTTCATCACCACCGCTCTGCTCTTCGCAGTCAGCACCGTCTCCGCCCCAACCGCAGCCCCAGCCGAGCTCATCGAACGCCAATCCGCCACCCGATGTGGTAGCTTCTCCTACTCCTCCGGCGCCGTCAGCGCAGCCCTCAGCCAAGGCTACAGATACTACCAAAACGGCCAACAAGTCGGTAGCAACGACTATCCTCATCAATATAACAACCGTGAAGGTAAGAAACGACCAAAAACTTCCACTTTCGTGCAAGTTATACTGATCATCTTTTGAAATCCTAGGTTTCAACTTTGCTGTTTCAGGTCCATACCAAGAATTCCCCATCCTGCAGAGTGGGAACGTCTACACTGGTGGCTCGCCTGGTCCGGATCGTGTTGTGTTCAACACTGCAGGACGATACGCTGGTGCCATTACTCACACTGGAGCTAGCGGGAACAACTTTGTTGGATGCTCGGGTACTTCTACGTAGATTATGGGTTTTGCCAATTTGTTGAGGGGTTGTCTGGGTTGCTGAAGGATCTCCCGGCATTTGAGTAAGAAGGTAAACGAGGTTCAATGCTTGGATTAGCTGGATGGCTACACGTCCCGGCTGGGCGTGGTTTGCTCTTAGTGGAGCATTGCTGGGAATTGAGGATAGATGCATGTGACGAGCATACTTGCATATGTCTCAAAGAGCCGTACTACCTTTTGCATGTCATAACTTTCCGACTTTCAAGCTCTTTGACAGTGTTCATGCCGCAAGGTGAAATATTGACTACAGAACACAATGAGAAGAAGTATACCATCAACTTTGTGCTTTTGCCGATAGTGTGTATGTACTACTCATCTACAGCATACGTCTTTTCTCATTCACATCATCGTATCATCATACCACTACAGCTGCCCATGTGTGATCACACCAGACATATTCCCCCTCATCGTTCCATTCGTGTATCCATGGTCAATCTGGCAGAGCTTATGCAGCAATACCAATGACACCGCAAGCTGGACGGCCACCAGCGTTACCAGTCTTCTTGCTCTCAGCGTGTCCGCCCTTGCCCAAATCATCAGTGCCAGCGTGCACAACAACGGTACGGCCGAGAACGCTCTCTGGGCCGATCAACTTGATGAGCTTGTCCTGGACAGAGCCCTTTGCGTTGCCCTGGCCATCGGTCTTGAAGTTTCCGAGATCGCCGACGTGACGCTCTGAGTCCTCTGGTGCGCCGTGTTCCTTGTTGTGTGGGTTGACTGGTAAGAGAGTGTCAGTCAGCTGAAGGCTGTTTCATGTTGGAGTGGACAGAGGAGGTCGGGAAAGACTCACAGTGAGGACCAGCACTGGTGCAGCCATTGGTGTTATCGCCAAAAGCGTGAACGTGCATACCACGCTCAGCGTTGGCGTCGTGGCCAGTGATATCCCATTCCACCGTCGTGGCGGAGCCCTCGTTCTCCTGAGTAAAGGTCACGGTGCCCTTGATGTTGGAATCACCACGGAGGACGGCAACTATGATGAAGATGACATATCAGCACAACGCGTTCAAAATTCGTGACATTGATGGTCTCGAGCCCCTCGCCGTGGGAGCTGTCACTACCGCTGACGCAGGGCACCGCGTAACCCAGACGCACGCACACGCCCGTCACGTTCATTCACCTTGATGAACAAACCCGCCGCGTGCACCGAATGAGGAGTAACAGCAAAAACCTGCTCATTCTTGCGATGACTAGCTCCACCAAACCCCGGCATTGGGCGAATGAGAGACTGGTACGCTACTTGACGTACCTGCTTTGACCATTGTGGCGGTGTTTTTGTCGGTATATATTTGGTTTCGGGTTCTTTTCGATGTTTTCTTGATGAGTTGAACGTGTGTTGTGTTTGGAGAAAAGATTCGAAGGCAGGAAAGTGTTGCAACAGCTCGGACGATGGAGGGGAAAGTGCGAACCCCACCTCGCCATGACGTGCCCTGAAACAACCGATCGCGGCCGTGAGATGCTCGCTGTGGGCATTCCTGATTTGCAAGCGAATTGGCCAAGTCGGACATTTTAAACGCGGATACAGTCCGAGAGTGATTTCTTTCTATGGCACAGCTTCTTATCAAGGAAATCTGGTGCGTTTGGGTATTTTCATTCATACGCTACAAAAAGGCATTCTTAATCTCGTAAATGCATTTGACGCCGGTTTCTCATCTGCTTTTCACAGTCCGACCCGTTCCAATCTATGCGGAGTTGATCTTCTCCTTGAGGATATCCTTGAGCGTGACTGCATCAGCCGCAAACTTGCTAATGCCCTCAGACAGCTTGTGCACGGCCATGGTGTCCTCGTTGAAGTCGAAGCGGAATGCAGGCTCGTCATTGAGGTAGCTCTTCTTCTCGATGTCGAGCTTGCCTGCATCTTCCGAGGCGAGCTTCTTTGGCACAGCATCAGTGCTGTTGTAGAGCTGCTCGAGGAGATTTGGAGCAATAGTCAGGTAGTCACAACCAGCAAGCTCGGTGACCTCACCAATGTTGCGGAAAGATGCACCCATGACGATGGTCTTGTAGCCGAATTTCTTGTAGTAGTTGAAGATTTGCTGCACCGACTTGACACCTGGATCGTTTTGCGCGTTGTACTCCTGCTTGGTGTTGGCCTTGTACCAGTCGAGGATACGGCCGACGAATGGAGAGATGAGGAAAGCACCAGCCTCAGCAGCAGCAATGGCTTGCACGAGCGAGAACATGAGGGTGAGGTTGCAGTTGATACCGTGCTTGCTCTGGAGCTCGTGAGCGGCCTGGATACCCTCCCATGTCGATGCAAGCTTGATCAGCACGCGAGACTTGTCAATTCCCTCCTCCTTGTAGAGCTATTCCCACAGTCAGCATTGTCCTGCGCACACCTTACTCACAGATCGCGTACCTCAATGATGTGTAGAGCCTTGTCAATGGAAGCTTGCTTGTCGAACGAGAATCTCGCATCAACCTCAGTCGACACCTTGCCCGGCACAATCTTCAGAATCTCCTTGCCGAATTGCACAAGGAGGTTGTCTAGTGTGGCATCAACCTGCTCGTCGATGTTCTTGCCGTGCTTCTTTCCGTATTGAACAGCCTCGTCGATGAGCTTCGCGTACTCTGGCTTCTTCGAGGCGGCGAGGATCAATGATGGGTTGGTGGTGGCATCCTGTGGCTTGTACTTGCCAATGGTAGCAAAGTCACCAGAGTCGCAGACGACGGTCTATAGATTTCCATCAGCTTCGAGTCATTCATATGCCGACAAATGCGGCGGTGGAGGATAGCGGGGATACGTACGGTGCCAGAGGCCTTGAGCTGGTCGAGGGAAGAAGACATGATTGCAGTGTGGGTGGGTGTTCAAGTCGCAGTCGTGTTAATTGTGAGTGTGTTGTTGTTGGAGTGAGTGAGATCAAAGATTTTGTTGAGCCTCCGCTGAATGTTTTGGAGGTGGAGGGGTATTTGCCAGGCTGGAGACCCTGCTTCGCTGTTGCCACGGGATGACGCTACAGTGGATGCTTAGCAAGACCTGACGAACAACGCCGGCTGCAATACGGACAAAATATTCTGTCTGTTCGGTGTCACGACTATGATGTCGACTGTCTTTCATTCAGACCAGCGCTTGATCACCGCTCAAGATATATTTCTCCAATCGCTCACTGACTTCCGCCTTGTCGGAGCAGAGTGAGAAGCCGCATCCTCATTCGCCGACACTTGCCCGAAACACAGAACAGGCACGGATAGGCGTGGCCACCTCTCGCCAACACTTTTGCTGCTGGTTTGCTTCTCATCTCCGATGAACATCAACCTGGCGTTGCACAATACTGCATCCATTCTCTCGCCACAAGCAAGGCATCCGAGCCTGCCGTAACAATGAAGGCGTGAGCGTGTTCGTTCCGCCGTCGATGGAAACCACAGGCTAAAGTGACCATTGATTCCGATCGGCTTCTGCCGGTCTGCGCTTCTGTTTCCTGTCTTTTGGGGGCCATTGGAGGACTTCAAATCACTCACCTCCACGCTTGTCCAGCAACTCCCGCGGGAGAGAGGATCACGGCATAGAGTCGGATCAAGTAGTCAGACCAGCAACAATGCGGACCAGCACAGCTCGGTCGCAGTCGCGGCTGCAGCTCCGAAGCCAGAGGCTTGGACAAATCCGCGCACGAGGCAGCGAGTCCGAGTTCGGTAGCACAATAGAAGCATTCTATTGCAAAGTGACACATGCACTCCGACGGAAATACTGCAATGGTATCTATCCTCTGTCCATTGCACCATCTTCTCATCCTGCTGACCCAGGCATAACCTTCTTAATCGGTACTGGCGGACGTCGGCAACGAAAGCCGCCCTCCAGACCGACCCAATGCCTTCCGCAAGAGTCACTTCAGATGGCGAGTAGCCAGCAACAACAACTGACCAGATATTCACATACGACCACATCTGCCTCAACCACACCTGATCGTACAAAGCCGTTGCTAGCAGTGAAGTAGCATCTTTTCTCACAAACTCTGACAACCACGAAGCAAGGATACTAGCACAACAACATGTCCATCAAGTCTGTGGTCCAGCTCGGAGCCGATGGCAATATAGGGCCAAGCGTCTACAAGACCCTCAAAGACAATGGCTTCGACATCACAGTCCTGAAGCGCAAGTCTTCCAGCTCAAAGTCAAAATACCCAAAAGAAGCCTTCGTATCCGACGCATTCGAAGTAGAAGAACTGGTCGAAGTGCTCAAAGGCCACGACGCCGTCGTCATCACTATCAACGGCAACCAAGTAGACATTCAGAAGCGCATCGCAGACGCAGCCGTACGCGCCGGCATCAAACGTAAGTATCTTGTCGACACCATCTCCCACAACCAAAGAGCTCACACATACTCTATCACAGGCCTCATCCCCGCCGACTTCGGCTCCGTCGACTCCTCCAGCCCCCTAACCCAAGACCTCGTCCCCTTATACCGCAACAAATCCGCCCTCCGAGAATACCTCATCTCCTTGGCCAAAGATAATCCCACCTTCACCTGGACCAGTCTCGTCTGCGGCCACTTCTTCGACTGGAGTCTCGGATTCCTCCACATCTGGTACCCCACCCGATCTATGGACATTCTCGACTCCGGCGACGTAAAATGGTCCGCATCATCTTTCGCTCAAGTCGCATTAGCCACGGTTCGCATTCTGCAAAGACCAGAAATCACTGCGAATCGAATGATTTATGTGCAGAGTTTTTGTATCTCGCAGAATGAGGTTTTGGCGGCGTTTGAGAGGGTTACGGGGGATAAATGGAATGTGAAGAGATTGGATTCGGAGGAGTATAAAAATGAGAGGGTGAAGAAGAGGGATGAGGGGAGTAAGGAGGCGATTGAGGACTTGGTTTGGTTGTTGGGAGCTATTGATGCGAATTGGGAGGGGAGGAAGGATTTTGCGATGGAGGAATTGGGGTTGGAGAATGAGGATTTAGATGTTGTGGTTAGGAATGTTGTGGAGGGGTTGGAGAGGGAGAAGAAGGAGGGTGCGTGAGAGACTATCTTTTGCTTGGGCTTGAGCATGCGTAGAGATAGATCGGTCGTGCTTTGGTCACCTTGTCTTCCAGCTGTGTGTATGCTGTTCGGAGCTGAACAACAATTGACTTCACCTGTCGTCGCCTTTGCCTTTGTTTCCGTATGCGGGAGAACTACTCATGGCATATTCGCGACAGGTCGGTATGCCGAGTCGTTCAATGTTGCAAAACTTCCACGTTCCGTTCCGCGGTGTTTCAATGGGATCCCTGACCGGCAGCCGGGTATAGCTCGTAGTTGTGAGTTTGTTGGACCTTCAGATAGGTTCACTAACATTCGTGATTGCAAAGTTCCAGATATCGCGCGAGGGTGTAAACATCGGTTTGTCTGTCAGTCGTGTACTTGACCATTTCGGAAGTCGCAAAAAAGCTCTCATGACTCGTTCCGTGTCGGTTTTCCGCGGCACAGTTTCACACCTACTCGGTCGTATGCATCGTGTACTTCGGCGCGCGGCGCGACAAGGACTTGACTTGCAAGCTCGTGACCTGGTTGTTGGATGTCCCTTGCAGTATTTGCTAGCGCTAGTTGATTTTAGTATGTAGCACCTGCAGACTTTTTGCGTGCAGTCTGTGATGCTGATGTCACCACCGAGATAAGCCCTACACCTTTGTTCAGCACCTCTGTACCTCACAGTGGAAAATGCACTTGTGGGCGTGTCAGAAGCGTTGGTCCTGACAGGTGTAGCTGACAGGTGTAGGTGCAGAAATTCTGCGAAACACCGGGTTCTCGGGTAATGTGTATCATTATAGCCTCGAAGCTTCACCCGACATGCGACCTTGCGATCATGGAGTGCTGACGAGACTGTCGTCGTTGTGTTTGATCATAGTATCGTACATTTCGAGCCGCCTCTGTCTCTGCGGCCACGATCACGATCGTGATGATCCCCGTTTTCTCGATGCTTTCGTCTGCGCTCCCGGTGTCTTCGATCCCCATCTTCCGGCCTTGCTTTTGCCAAATCTTTCCTGATGATCTGCCTGCAGACATCTATGAAGACTTCGTTGATGTTCGTTGCTCTTCGTGCGCTCGTTTCGTAATATGGAATGTTGCCCCAGCTCTGTGACAGCTGGAATGCTTTTGCTCGTGACACTGCTCGATCTTCCTCGAGGTCTGATTTGTTGCCTACCAGGACAATGGGAAACGACGGATCGTTTTTCGTTCGTACGATTTGCTCGCGGAGCTCGACGAGTTCGCGGAGGGAGGATGCGGAGGTTATGCTGAAGACTAGTAGAAAGCCCTGGCCGAGTCTCATGTACATGTCTCTGGGGGATCGTCAATAAAGGCTGCGCTGCACCAGTTCGCATAAGTGTTTGCATACCTCATTGCAGCTGTGAAACGTTAGTCGCTGCCTTGTGCTGATCATTGATCAATGTGGATACTGACTGAATTGCTCTGTGCCCGCAGTGTCCATGATCTCCAGGACCACATGTCTGCCGTCGACGTCGATATGCTTGCGATATGAGTCCTCAATCGTTGGGTCGTATCGTTCTACGAACACGCCTTGCACGAATTGCACTGCTTCTGGTTAGCGCCGAGACGTTGCGCGATGATGGCAGGCTCACTGGTCAAGCAGCTCTTGCCTACACCGCCCGAGCCCAGCACGGCGATGTGGTATTCTCTCTGATGCCCTGCCCGAGACATGATGCATTGGGTGCTGGAGAGGCTGTCTCTGCTGGCACCGTGAGGTTCTGTTCAGCACCGAGCGTGCGTATTCGGGACGACCGTTTGGTCGAGGTGCGGCTGTCGCACAGAAGTGTATGCTGCAGCAGCTGCACCACGCCTGCAGGCCGCTATGCAGAAGAGAACCGACTTGCAGTCCAATGTGACACGAGGATGAGGGCGCGGAGGCGGGTTCGTGCGGCGTGGTTGGTCGCAGCACTAGACTGATACGGCAGCAGCAGGATGTGGAAGAGGGCAGTGGTGGTGAGAGGAGTGGCCACTCTTTGTGTAGAGTGCAGTAGCTCGGGGAGCCATTGAGTCGCGTTCCATGGCAGCGATCTAGGAGTATTAAGTTAGGGTGCCTCTTGCGGCGCCGACGTGAGGGCTTCCCTGACAAGGACAAGACAGGAGGAGACTATAATTCTCTCCATGTCGTGCCTCGCTTAGGAAGCTAGCAGCGCGACGCATTGAGCTGCGCCGCCGATGCCCGTCGGCGTCTGTCGCACCTCCAACAGTCTCGAACAGCTAGATTCAGCTGCCTGGTGCATTTTTCCTGGCCGCGCAGCACCTCATTCGCTGCCCGCGCACCTATCGGGTTGCGCAGCTGCGGCGAAGTGGTTGGAAAGGCTGGAAAGCGGTCCAGTCACAGGCCTGTTGCCCGCCGCTCGTTGAGATGGACTAGCAAAAGCGGGCAGCGGAGCAACAGCCACGCGCAACCCAAAGCCGGATCGCACCCGACAGTATGGCCCTGGGACGCTTCTGTATGTGGACGATAATCAACAGAGGGCTGTCGCTCGCGCGATCTCCGCGTGGCCGACGCCAACAACCACATCTTGACGGATCATTCATGCAATCCTGCAAGCCACCATGGCCGCTATTTGACTGCAGATCTCGTTCCCAAACGCGAGGCCTACGCAGCGATGGCCGCCACTGCGCGCACACTCTCCTCATCCACGTCACCGAGGTGCGGGCGGCGGGCGCTCTCTGCTCCAATGCTTTTGGCAATGGCAAAGATGAGCCGATCGGCCGTCAGAGCATCGGACCAGTGGCCGGGAAGCCGATACGCTGTCTTGAATCATGGACAGCACCCTCAAGACACGGCTCCGACTGCCGCATCTCTCGACCCTGTCTTTTGGGGCCGATGATTGGTGTACAGCTTCTTGCAATGATGTCTTCTTGTCCATGTTGCACCACCGGTTCGGGCCGAGACGAGCGCCAAGCCCGTGCTGCGACGCCCTGCTTCCAGCGTCGAAGACACCTCACGCAATGTAGCACGCCCGCAGCTCGGAATTGAACGCGATGCGCCTGTCACTATTCGGAGTGGCCACGCTGCTCCTCAGATCGACGCAGGCAATCTTTGCCGACGAGGCTTGGGATGTCGACTATCACCATCCACTACTAGGCCTACCAAAGGAGGAGGCCACACTGTTTCATCAGCCAAATCCCGCGTCCAAGGCATCTCTCATCTACACTCTTTCCGAAGAAGGAATAGTCGGAGCTGTCAACCCGCGAGATGGCTCGCTAGTCTGGCGCCAGTCACTGCCTAGAAATCTTTCGGATGCCGGTTTCTTGCGGGCTGGCTCAGGTCAAGATATTGTTATTGCTGGAGCCGGCCACCAAGTTTCCGCATGGAGCGCTGCTGATGGCCGTCTTGCCTGGAGCCGAGAATTGGCACATGAAATCAAAGACCTGGAGATTCTGGAGCTCAATGATGGGAAGGATGTCGCCACTGCCAAAGACGCAATCATCCTCACGGGCGGCGAACGTCCTGCAGTTCATCGCGTCGATGGAGCATCAGGTGATGTGAAATGGACGCACAGACTCGAAAGCGGAGATGAGCCTTATCAGCTGTCTGCTTCAGCCACCGAGGTGTTCGCGATCCAGCTGCACAAGACGATGTTGGGATACATCAAAATAAAGGTAGCCGCATTAGATCCTGTCACGGGCCGCAAGATCGATGAGCATGCATTGAGTTCGGAAAGCGAGCTAGCATCAGCAGACACGATTATCTCGGTCGGTGCTAACTCCGCGTCTCCCATCATCGCGTGGACCGATTCTGCATACACCGTGCTCAAGGTCAACATTGTTGGAACGAAAGCGGTGACGACCTTTAATATCGAAAAGCACGAAGATCAAGCTGTGACTCGGGTCCGTCTTCACGCACCGTTTCACACGACTGCTGTCGCGCATTTCTTAGTGCATGTCGAGACAGAGGCTTCGCATTGGGCAGAGGTGTACCACATCGACCTGACCAAGAACAAAATTGCAAAAGCATATTCTCTACCCCGAGTTGGCGGCCAAGGCGCATTCTCGACTAGCAATCTGGACGCCAATGTCTACTTCACCCGCATTACGAGCAGCGAGGTCGTCACGGTGTCATCAGACTCCCATGGCGTTCTTGGTCGCTGGACGCTCGGTGACCTGGCAGTTGGTGCTGTACCCGGTGAAATAGTGACGCCGGTACATGCGGTGTCCGAAGTATCTGTCAAGGCAGGCGAAGTCTCCGCAGTCCGGACAGCCCTGCTTGTGTCGACCGGAGACTGGGTGCTCATTCGAGGCGGCACTCCAGCATGGCAGAGACCAGAAGCACTCGCAGCGACTATCTCAGCTACGTTCGCCACCACAGCACAAGTGGAGTCGTTCGCACATGAGCTCGAGCTGGAAGCTCACTCCAATTTTGTCAGTGCTTACATTCATCGCGTACAGCGTCACATTCGAGACCTGAAGCACTTGCCCGAATTAGTGGCCAGCTTGCCTCAGAGAATCCAAAACGGCATTTTCGGTACCACCGCAGAGAGCGTCGGTCACGACGTCTTTGGTTTCCATCAAGTCATTGCATGTGCGACCAAGAATGGCAGAGTGGTGGCAATTGATGCTGCCTCGGCGAACAGAATTCTTTGGAGTAAGGATGTTGCACACCTCAAGAACGGAGAAACATGGCGGCCCACGTTGGAGACCGGCGCGAATGGAGCAGTTGTCATCACTGTAGGAGATAGCCCTCCACTAGTGGCCTTGAACGCTACCAACGGAGCAGTCGTTGCCGATCCTGGAAGCGCCAGATCTCCTCTCCCGGAAGCCGATGCCATCAGATTCGGCCTTCAAAAAGATGGCTCCCTGACAGCTTCCAAATCTGGGCTGTCTGCAGATGGCGCACTATGGCGATTTTTTCCGCCCAAGAACGAGCGAGTGGTCACCTTGGTGCCCAGGCCGGTCAACGACCCAGTCGCGTCCATTGGCAAAGTGCTAGGCGATCGAAGAGTACTGTACAAATACCTCAGCCCGAACATCGCTTTGCTTGTTACAGCCAATGATGCCGCTCGAAGCGCCACTTTCCATGTCATTGATACAGTGACCGGCGCTACGCTACATGCCGACATTCAACACAACATCGACCTGGCCGAGCCAATTCCCGCGATCATCACGGAAAACTGGTTTGCCTACTCTTTCACTGCTGAGTCGGCAGATAGCACTCCTAAGGGCCACCATTTGGTAGTCGGAGAGCTATTCGAGTCATTTGTGCCGAACGACAGAGGACCACTGAGCGAGAAGGCCAATTCATCGAGCTTGCAACAGCCACCGGAGCCTTTTGTCCTCAGCAAATCGTACCAGATTCCAGAAGCAATCAGCAAATTGGCCATCACGAGAACTCGACAGGGTATCACGAGTCGTCAACTGCTTGCAGTTCTAGCTGATTCGAGCTCGCTCGTGGGCATTCCTTACCAAGTACTTGACCCTCGTCGCCCAGTAGACCGCGAGCCTACGAAGGATGAGCAGATGGAGGGTCTCGTCAAGTACATCCCAACCATCGAATTCGATCCAAAGTGGTATCTCAACCACAAGCGAGAGTTGCTGGGCATTACGAACGTTATCACAAGTCCGGCGTTGGTCGAAAGTACTAGCCTCATCTTCGCCTATGGACTTGATCTTTTCGGGACACGACTTACGCCGAGTTCTAGCTTTGATGTTCTCGGCAAAGACTTCAACAAGTTTCAGATGCTGAGCACTGTTGCAGGGCTTGCCATAGTGACATTTGTCGTGGCACCATTGGTAAGCTCTCCATCCGCCTGACGCACACAACTATACTGATTCACTATAGGTTACCCGCAAGCAAGTCAACCAGAGATGGCAGTTCGCCTGAGCACATGTGCCCAGTTTGAGAAAGACCTATGTCTGCAGTCACATTGGACCCCGGCAGTTTTTGCCGCGATACCTGGAAAACCGCGCACTGCTCGTGCACACCGCAGTCCGTTCAAGGTGTCTTGCATGATCGCGTACGCAATGAGATTTGCACCACGGGCGAGCTCTTTACCCGTCTGACTAATGCGACGACTTTGTCATCGTGTATTCGACCAGTTGCTTACAAAAGATTCGCGCATTGGCCTCGGGACAGGGCGAGACTATCTCGTGACAGCTTGATGCGAACACAGCGACGCGCAGTGCGCCAGGGATGCCGAATGAACTAATCCAAAATATACGTAGATGATTGCCGAATGAAACTTGTATGATGTGGATACCTTGCTAACCCCGCTATATCCGTCCCACCTCACATTGACGGCATCTTCCAATGCCACATACCACATGCCACATGCCACCCACCGAAAGTCGCGGACCATAAGTACTGACCCTCGCAACTCACCTGCCTTAGGAATCCACATCGACACGCAAACGAGGCTGGCAAACCAACAACAATGACCGACCAAACGAAATACACCCGAAAGCTCAAAGGCGCAAAAGTCCTCGTCATTGGAGGCTCATCAGGTAAGTCATTTTCCATTCTCTGCACATCGAGCGTCTTTACTAACCTCTCGTACTAGGTATTGGCTACGCCGTTGCCGAAGCTTCAATCGAAAATGGCTGCACTGTGATCATCTCGTCTTCCAACCCCGATCGCGTTCAGAAAGCTGTTCAGAAAATCCAAGCTGCATATCCCTCTGCCAAAGATCGCATTTCAGGCCATGCGTGTAACCTTGGCGACGAAGCGACCCTAGAAAGTAATATCAAACAGCTGTTTGAGAAGACTGGAAAAGGTATCGATCATGTCGTGAGTACGGCTGGGGATAGTTTGGCGATGATTAAATTGGAGGATCTTGATATTGAGAAGATTAAGAAGGCTGGTGAGTTACATTTCCAAATTGAACCTCACTTTCATTCATGGACAGACACTGACTGATGACTTCTCTGCTGCTAGGCCTCGTCCGCTTCTTCGCCCCACTCTTCATCGGCAAAATCGCCCCAGCATACATGAACGCCGGCCCATCTTCTAGCATCATCTTAACAACCGGCGCCGTATCCGAACGTCCCATTCCCAACTGGGCTCTCGTCAATTCCTACGCTACAGGTTTGCAGGGTATGACGCGCGGTATGGCATTGGATCTGGCTCCGTTGAGGGTGAATGTTGTGAGCCCGGGGCCAGTTGATACGGAACTCTGGGCGGGTCTGGGCGAGGAACAGAAGCAGAAGATGTTTGCGGAGACGGTGAAGAAGTTGCCGACGGGGAAGGTGGGGAGGGTGGAGGATGTGGCGGAGAGTTTTATCTATTTGATGAGGGATTGGAATGTTACGGGGGCGATGGTTAGTACGAGTGGCGGGTCGTTGCTGGTCGGGTAGAAGACTTTCAAGACAAGGAGCTTCGGCGACTGTTCTGAAATCGACTGGTAACATCATCAGCCGCAATCTTGGAGTGGCGAGCCCCTGCCACATTGACGATGCTGTGCGACACACCCGCAGCATCCTGTGAACGCCCGTTGCGTTTCCCTATTGGCTCACGCCTCTCTCGAGGACTTGGTCGCTAAGCCTTCGTGCGGTAACGTCGCAGCTGAGCATGCACAGCCTCACCAGGTATTTACTGGACATTCACGCCGGAAGGTACAGATACAACTCTGCGTCAACCTGTGCGCTTCAGTGTTTGCATCACATCGTCGTTGCTTGGCGGTACTGTTTGCTCAGCAAAACATCAATTTCTCAGAGTCTGTTGGTCAAACCGAAGTGAAGCTGCCATCGGCTATGGACATTGCCAATACACAACATGGCAGTCGACAAGTCGGTGACAAAGCATATCAAGCACCAACGACTTTGGACATTGTCGATCCAGTGACAATAGACTCTTCAGAGTCAGTCCTTGCAACCGAAGAGACCGTAGTGGGACGGAAACATGTATCAGCAGCCTCCCACGAGTTATCCGAGCCTCAGCTCTTATTAGATCCGGAGCCTAAGCAGTCACAGCACTCTTCTGACTGGACCGCGTCGAGTAGCTTGCAGCCAAAGACAACAACATGCAACATTCAACCTGCACACAGGTGGACGGACAATCTGGAAAGCGCAATTTTGTCGTTCGCAGTGGCTTTGCTTGCCGTATACTTCTTGGTATTTGCTGGGCTTGCAGTCAAGAATGACGGAATTGAGATTGAAGAAGGCTCTCAGACCGAATGGTTGCTACAGGCTGCGGGTTATGTAAGTTGTGCTTTCCATTTCCTGTGGATAGAAGCTCATGGTCACTGCAGGGGCCCTCGGTATTTCCTATCCTATTTGCTGCAGTGTTCGGTCAGCTTATGACCGCGATCGCCTCCTGGAAATTGGAAAAGAGCATCACCATTGGGCTCCTAGAACAAATTCTGGTTAGTCGCTCACTTGGCTCTGCTTTCTTCTCGTTACTCAGTCTTCGCATATTCTCTCTCTGGACTCCGGTGATTCTATTGCTATGGGGTCTCTCGCCCCTTGGAGGTCAGTCGGCGCTTCGTGTTGTGTCCTCTGAAGCAGACAATGTCGAATCAATGTCTGACGTTTATTATCTAAACGTACACAACGGCACTACACTTCTGGACTCCTTCCGTGATCGGCACAAGAGAGCGATTAACACAGTCTTTGCTGCAGCTCTGGCTAGCACGAATAGTCGAAACGCGGGCCACAGGACGTCTTTGGCAATATTCACATTCCGATGCTAGAGGCTCAAACGCACGAAGCTGGAGCAGATGCCTGGTTGGATATGACTATGAATACTGCATCAACGAATGTCGCATTGCTGGGCTTATCACATATCGGTGCTGCTGCTCAAGCCAACTCGTCGTTCATGCTTGAAACGTCATATCTCATGCTCGACTGCGACGTGCATGTAGTCGACGGCGAATTTCCGTTGAGGCTTAATGAGTCCAAAGTGTATCAAGCACAGCATTTGCCTGGCTCACGATACGCGCCCTCCCAAGCGTTGTACAATAATCCAGACTCCATCCACGGTTCAGTCTTGCGAGACCTCACAGCTGAACACGAATGGAACGATACGTTGCCTCGTCGAATCGGGTTCCAGTCTAGGTCTTATCCGGCCCAATCGACGGACACTAGAGCCTGGTGTAACATTACGACGACCTATATTGAAGCTCACACGGTGTGCGGTGGAGGTCCACGAGACTGCATGGTAGTTGCTATTCGTGAGCTTCCAAAGCAGCAGTGTCCACCGACCGCAACTGCGCTGGACGAAATCAACAAGTTCAAGTGCAGGGACGGCATCTATGGAATCAAGGGCAAGTATACGGCTGCCACTTTCTTCGCTCAATTCATGAATGCAATGCCATCACGATACGGCGAATACACACCAGTCGAGCAATACTTTCTGACTCCAGAGCTTCCGTTTGTGGTTGGAAACAATTCCATTCCAATCGGCTCGATTGGCAATACGCTCTTTGCGCAAAGATTCTCTCAACTGCTCAATACTTACTGGCTAAGCACTCTTGCTCCGTATGCAATTGCTGGCAACTTAACTTATCCTTTGGAGGACACAAAGCAGAGCAGTGAGCCTATTGCGGACGCAACGCCCGCTTATGGAGTCCGAGCGACTGAAGCTACTGTGAGAGAACAGCGAACTGTGTTGCGCTGCCACAAACTATGGCTGGCCGTACTCGTCGTTATCTCGGTACTGCTCATCGGCACAGGGCTTACTACTGCAGTGCTTAGCATCCTCAGAACTGGCCCGCTGGTGCTGGACGATTTCGCTAGTTCGTTGCGCAACAACCCGTACGCACTGCTGCAGCAAAAGAGCTCGATGGAAGATGGCACTGATGTTGCAAGACGATCTCGACACGTCAAAGTGCAGCTCGGTGATGTCCAGCCTGAAGAAGAGGTAGGCTGCATTGCAGTCGCCAGGCCTGGTCCTAATCAAATTGTTGCACGAATCCGGAGAAACAGAGTGTACGCTTGAGAATGCTCAATTTGTTGGTTTGTGCTTAGAATCGGTTCTGTCTGTGCACATTGACTTGTACGGGCATGCATCACTGCTGCTTGTCGTCCTTCATTCCTCCTCTGATCGAATGCTACCGCGTGTACGTGCTATGATAGTGCCGATACGCACATCTTATCAGTGCATCTCATTACTTGTTGCAGTGGATGACTTGAGATCATTGGGTCTTTGATCCTTGGTCACAGGTCGCGATTCGATGCTTGCGCTTCACGTATTCAAGTGGAAGATCGTTCTGTGAATGCTGAAGTGAGCATCAGGGTCCTCTTGGCGTGTGATGAAAGGAAAGCACGATCCCTGCAAGTGAACGCGGGGAGGTTGTGCACTGGGCACGCGATATAAAAGTTTAGAGGAACAGCTGTCCTGCACCACCGACACCCACTCCACTCCTCACGCGACACCTCACACGACATCACACACCACCTCCATTGACTTGACAGACCGCATTGGATACTGTCGGTGCCTTTCTACCTTCCCGTCCAACCTCACCGCCGAATCCTCGACTCCCCATCTCATTCCTCGAATCGCTACGCATCATGTCTGGCCTGCAAGAAGGAAAAGTCAAGAGCGTGCTCTCTGGCGACACGATTGTAGTGCGGAACAACAGAGGCCAAGAGAAAACCATCAGCCTCGCCTTCATCA
The DNA here is from genome assembly GCA_005356885.1 of Cercospora cf. flagellaris. Lineage (NCBI taxonomy): Eukaryota > Fungi > Ascomycota > Dothideomycetes > Mycosphaerellales > Mycosphaerellaceae > Cercospora > Cercospora cf. flagellaris. Next base: position 1,920,732 of record RJLU01000005.1, on the reverse strand, counting down.
ATGCACCACGCCTGCAATCCGACGAGAAATGCAGCTTCGAATCACGCGACTTTCTTCGAAAGCTCCTTGTGGGCAAAGTGATTCGCTTCTCGGTGCTCTACTCCATCCCACAAAAGACAGGCGGCGCATCTCGCGAGTACGCTGTCGTCAACCTGCAAACGGGAGAGCAATTGCCTGATCTCGTCGTACGAGAAGGTTGGGCATCGGTACGTGACGATGCGGATCGCAAGGCCGAATCACCTGGAGCTGCCGAACTGCTGCAAAAGTTGGAAGCGTCTCAGATGCATGCGAAATCGGAAGACAAGGGCATTTGGAACACATCGAAGCCAAAGGTGGAGAATGCCCGTGATCTGCCTGATGCGAAGCAATTTGCAGAGGACCACAAAGGCCAAGCCATTGACAGTATCGTGGAGAGAGTGCTCAGTGGAGACCGTCTGATCTGCAGACTCTTGCTCTCGCCAACGCAGCACGTCCAGACTACGATCCTGATTGCTGGCCTGCGTTCACCTACGACTGCTCGAACGAACCCTTCAAATGGCCAAACACAGCCTGCTGAGCCATATGGTAACGAAGCGCAGCAATTTGTGGAGAACAGACTGCTGCAGCGGGAGGTAAAAGTGCGGGTGCTTGGTGTGTCACCAAATAACTTGCTTGTTGGAGAAGTGCTGCACGCAGTTGGAAATATCGGCGAATTCTTACTCAAGGCCGGCCTTGCGCGATGCGTCGATCACCACTCTACATGGCTTGGCGCAGAAATGGGCAAGCTACGACAAGCAGAGCGTGCAGCGAAAGAGCAACAGCTTGGTCTGTTCCAGGGTGCTACGACAACGAAGAAGGCTGGCAGTGAGCAGGAGGCTGTTGTGAGCAGAGTCTTCTCGGCAGACACACTCTTCATCCGCAACAAGGCTGGGCAAGAAAAGCGCATCAACCTGAGTTCTGTGCGCCAGCCAAAGCCTTCAGACCCAAAGCAGTCACCATTCCAAGCAGAGGCCAAGGAATTCCTACGCAAGAAGCTCATTGGCAAGCACGTCAAGGTCGTCATTGATGGCAAGAGACCCGCTACGGATGGATACGATGAGCGTGAGATGGCCACTGTCACACAAGGCGGCAAGAACGTCGCTCTCCTGCTCGCTGAGAATGGATACGCTTCAGTCATCCGCCACCGAATGGACGATGCCGACCGCAGCCCTATTTACGATGAGCTACTTGCTGCAGAAGAGGCTGCTCAAGCTGAGCAGAAGGGAATGTGGGCACCAAAGCCACAAAAGCAGATCAACTACGTTGACTACAGTGAATCTCTTGAGAAGGCCAAGCGTCAGTTGACGATGTTGTCGAACAAGAAGAAGGTGCCATGCATTGTCGACTTTGTCAAGTCCGGCAGCAGATTTACCGTTCTTGTGCCGCGCGAGAATGCTAAGCTCACGTTCGTGCTGGGCGGTATTCGTGCACCACGTAGCGCTCGTGGACCCCAGGACACCGCCGAGCCATTCGGTCAGGAGGCGCACGACTTTGCTGTGAAGCGATGCATGCAGCGTGATGCCGAGATCGATGTGCACGACACTGACAAGCAAGGAGGCTTCATTGGTGACCTCTACATTAACCGTGAGAACTTCGCAAAGGTGCTCGTCGAGGAGGGCCTCGCATCAGTGCACGCTTACAGCGCAGAGAAATCTGGCAACGCGAACGAACTCTTCGGCGCCGAACAGAAAGCGAAGGAAGCACGTCGTGGACTTTGGCAAGACTGGGATCCTTCGCAAGAGGCTGCTGAGAACGGCGACGATTACGTGCAGGCCAACGGTGGAGCAGACGGCGCATCGAACGGTGATGCACCTGCTCCTAAGCGTAACACCGAATACAAGGATGTCACTGTCACCTACGTCGATCCTGAGAGCGCGCGACTGAAGGTCCAACTGCTCGGGTCTGGGCAAGCAAATCTGCAATCGCTCATGAAGGAGTTCGCGTCTTTCCACATCTCGCCTGGTAACAGCCAACCACTCAAGGATGCTCCGAAAGCAGGCGACATCGTCTCCGCCAAGTTCAGCGCCGATGGTGTATGGTACCGCGCCCGCATTCGACGCAACGACCGCGAAAAGAAGACTGCCGAGGTTGTCTACATCGACTACGGCAACAGCGAGACTCAGCCCTGGTCTGCGCTCCGACCTCTTGACCAGGCCAAGTTCGGTCCACAGCGTCTCAAGGGCCAAGCCGTTGACGCCGCTCTTTCCTTTGTACAATTCAACAACGCGCCAGAGTACCTCAAGGAAGCCGTGAACATGCTGGACGAGATCACTGTGGGTCGTGAATTGGTCGCCAACATCGACTTCAACGATACCAAGGATAACTTGCTCTGGGTCACGCTCATGGACACGAAGGCACCAAACCCACTCGAGACCATCAACGCCGAGGTCGTTACCGAGGGTCTTGCCATGGTGCCCAAGAAGCTTCGCCCATTCGAGCGCGCTGCCCCTGAGGTCCTGGCTGACCTGAAGAAGCGCGAGCAGGAGGCTAAGGATGAGCGTAGGGGTATGTGGGAGTATGGTGATCTTACTGAGGACTAGAGGAACTGTATCGTTGCCACTTGATCAGTGAATGCATTTTTGGGTAAGCCTGGGTTGAGGCTACGACTTGCATTGCATTTGTAGATATGCAAAAGTTGAAATGAAAGGCATCCGCATATGCCAGAGCTTATAGGGCTTTTGGAGCCTCGCAGCAAATGATATCTCTTCGGTCTTTCATCTACTGGACCGCGAGTGCCCGTGATTGATGATGTGAGTTCATGTCGCCTCTTTGCTGATTGCGGCTGGTAAGCTCGGGACATCTCGAAGAGACGTCTCGTTGAGCTCCGAAGGAACTTTCGAAGGCTGACACATGAGGTAAGAATTCCGAACTTATCGATGCAGATCAATCTAGCGTTGTACTTGATCCGGATTTTCTCTGATATCCGACATCTTTTGGTGAAACGATGCCGATCACATCAGAAACGACTGAGGCTTATCTGCTCCTTAGTTCGATGAAAGTGGTACAAAAGCGCTGCAGAGAGCTGTCTGGGAAAAGGGCCTTCCCGCAGACGACATTCAGGTCCGCTCGTCAGTTGATAGTCATAATACAACGACTATACTACAGCAAGATCGCCGGTATGGGTCGACAACCGAACGCACTAGAAAAACTACTGCTCTAGCTAGATCGTTCATACTTCTTCGCTAGTTTACCCATAGTTTCAAGAATCTCCCGTCCTAGCACCTCAGTCTGAACGGCAGGCGAGTCCAACCGCAGGTCATACGCTTTGCCCGCGTGGACATACAGCGTTTTGCCATTCATGAAGGGATCAGAATTGGTCGCTGCGATCACATTGCCGACGTCCTCCGAGCTCTGTACCGGGATTTCTGCGTCTTCGAACATTTTCACCATGTGGGCGGCAACAGCCAAAGGCGTACGCGTGATGGATGGGCAGATGACGTTCACCCGGATGCCGTGTGTGGTTGGAAGTGTCTTGGACAGTGCCCGACCCAAGTAATTGATTGCAGCTTTGGAGCTCTGTTCACGAGAGTTGTCAGCAAATTTGTGGCAGGGCACAATGATTGGGGGGTTGTTTACTGACACCATAAAGTGGAGTCTTGTGTGCCACATGGACTCCGGCCGTGGATGAAACAATTGTGAGGGACTTGTCATTGTCTGTTGGAGATGTGACCCCTTGCCGCAGATACACAGATGCGATATGTGAGAAGGTGGTCACGCCACGAATGTTGACATCGTATACCAGTGAAGGCGGCTCCTGCAAATCTCTCAGCACATTCTTTCTTGAACGCAGAGGCACACTCTCTGCCATTACCTTCCGGATACTCTCCAAATCAGCTGTCTCCGGAAACCACGAAGCTGGCTCATAGATTGCAGCGTTTGCTATGGCATGATCCACACGGCCATACTTTTCGAAAGCTGTGGCGAATAGTTTCAACTGGTCTGCATAAGATGTTACATCCGTCGGCACGAATGTTGCACCCAGAACTTCTGCGACTTTGTTGCCGAGCACTTGATCTCGATCGCCAAAGACAACATTGGCGCCGTGAGCACGAGCGACTCGTACGTAGCCTTCACCAATACCGCTTGCACCGCCGGTGATGACTACAGTCTTGCCTGCGAGGGCAGGGAATTCGGTTGCGAGTGTGACGACGGACATGGTCGATTCGATGACAAGTATGCCGTAAGTGGGTGTGTAAGCTTGTAAGCACAGTTGGCGAAGTCCAGCGCGCGTTTTGCCTGTATGATTACAAAACATCCAGGGGATTCGGGGCCGCTTGTGCTGGGCCCCATGTCGATTCGGTATTCACGACTCAGCATCAGAATAATCTTGTGCTTGTGCTCGACGCTCTCTTCGCTATGATCTCTCGCAAGACGTTTGTGTCCTGATTAGATATGGTAGAGCTCCGTACAAACAGCATCGCCATTGTCGACGATTATAGCTGCTCATCTCTGCAAAGACCTGTCGTAGGGAGTAGCGGCATGGCCTGGCATACAAGCAAGGTCTAGAAGGCGATTCCTATAGTCTCGAACTTTTGCAGTGATCTCTCACAACGCGGATTTGCCCTTGAATTGTATGCTCACTTTGTTATGTTCGCAAACGCATAATACTCTCCCGTCAGCTTTATCTCGAAATTCGCCGCGTATCGTCGCAAGTCGGTCTCCCATTTGCAGAACCTCGCACCGAATCTCGATCTGCATTCCCATACGGACAGGTCTGAGATACGTCACATTAAGTGTTCGTGACACGCCGCCGAACCACCAGAAGTCTTCTCGGGCGTAAGGTGCTTGACACATAGTTGTTGCCATATCGAAGACCAGTGCTATAGCTCCGCCGTGCATATTTCCCATGCGATTAGAGAATTGCTGTGTTACATCTAATTCGAAGACACAGGACACTTTCGGTGGACCGGTCGCGTCGATTAAGCGGATGCATTCTCGCATGAGCGGTTCATCGATACCCTGTGTGAAGTTGAGATCAGGTGTTCTCGAGACGCATTTCTTCGTCTCATATTGGCGTACCTCGAATGTCTTGCCATTGTGCGACGGGTTTGCATATTCGTCAATATATGCTTGAATTCGCTGTTTTGGGTCCGGTATGTCGATACGGAATTTCATCCCCGGTACGTCCATCAGTTCTGTTGTATATCGTGGTGCGCCAGACATGATGAGAATTTATCGTGCTTGTCCAGGCCTTGTGGAAGTGCTCGAGATGCAGGTGCACTATGTGATGGTCGTCCTCGGCATGTCGGTCTCGGCGGATGCGCTTCGGCGCCGAGATGCACCAGAACTGAACTGCATTCGTCTCGGGCCGAGCAACTTTTTGCGCACGATATCAATTGTGAACTCAGATTTCCCAGTAAGCCTTTGCTCCATGGAGGAGCAGTATCGCCTGCAGTGTCTCAAAAGCAGGAAAAAAGTGCTGAGGCAGGAACAAGTAGCGTTGGTGAAGTCCAGCACTGGTCGTGGAAATGGTGGACGCCGAACATCGTGACCCACAACATGGGCACCGAAGGCATCGATAATTCATATGAGGTAGAACAGAGAGCTTCTGCGATAGATCCCTGAGGCGCTCAAGCTTTTGTTCAGTCGCAGCACGCTATCGAGAACTAAGTGTTCGCTGGCCATGGGTCAAATCGCTTAAAATTGCAAGAATCGGCAGGATCGTACGACGGCTGCGAGGCCTGTAGTTTGTAGGCGAGCTTCAACGTGATGGCAAGTTTCATGAGAGCAAAGTGTTCCACTGCGCAGGGAGAAACGCCTTGCAGAGAGCAAGGTCGAACATACGGTAGTGGGGCCGATGCCTTACGTAAGCACCAACTTCAGCCATGGAAAATACCCACTTCACGCCGAAACTCAAGAGTCAATCAAGGATACGAGCATCTCAGTGGGTAGATGGCCTTTTGAGGGTCTGGGCTAGAGCATGTCTGCCTGTCATTGACCCTGCCATGGGCCATGGTGCTGAAATCACTCATTCCTCAAAAAAATTAACTATAATATTTTACCCGTACCGGGCAGTATACATCATCTGGGCGCCGATGGTCTAGTGGTTAGGATTGCTGCCTTCCAAGCAGCAGGGGGGGGTTCGATTCCCTCTCGGCGCAGCATTTTTATACGTTAAACAACACCTGAGTGACATCATGTCATAGAGTTACTCTTTTTGGGCGTTAGTATATCCGATCGGCTGTTAGAAACTGACGTTCCGATGGCTTCTTGGCCTGGAGGCACATAGCAAGAGGTCGCAGGGCAATTGGGACGGGTTTGGTAGAGATATCAGTGGTGAAGTGAACATTTTTTGTGCGAAGAATTTTTGCTCCCAATGCCAATGGAACCAGGCGACCTGACTGAGCATCCACAAATTGCCCCAAAAGCCCTTTACTGGATGTCTCAGCAAAAATCCCAGCGAATTCATCACAAAAGTCTTCCTCGAGTGGGCCGTCTGGATTGGACCTCCATACGCTGGGCAAGTGCCTTCCAAAATCCGTTCAGGAAAGCCTCTCCAACGCACATGCACTTTCTGTCGGCCGTCCCCAGTCTCACCCGCCCACGGTAGACAAGCTCACATGAGTGAGAATACTGGGCTCTTGACCCCCCGCGTGAGGCTCATGAAGGCGCTGTGAGATGGACGACCAGTGGCTTCGAGAAAAGTTGGTGGTTGGAGTCAGGCGGCTACCCATCAAGAGCCATAAGATCCCAACTTCTTGCTAGCAGTCATCATTTGCCGTGACAGGCGGCTGTTGCTCGAGATTTCCCAAGTCCTCCTCTGGCCCAGCGTCGCTGAGAGTGCCAATACTGGCGTAGCCAAACGTCGCCCTGTTTGGATCATCATAGTACTGGGCGTCGATGACCTGCTCTAGTGGCCATGAGCCATCACATCCCAAGCAGGGCGCAGTGTAGCGCTGTGCCACACATGTTGGCGTATGGAATATAACAGAAGTGGGACTCATGTAGAGCAAAGATCCGCAATATCCACCTACGCCTGTCTGCGCCTCGAGACAAGCCTCACAAGCCGGACTTGCAAGCTTGAACTAATCGATGAAGCTCCCGTGGCTCCTCCCAAGCATGCGGCACATCACTGAACTGGCGGACCATATATATAGACCTCAGCAAATTTGGGAACATCTCTTTCCATTACATGTCTTTCCATTGCTGCCTTCTCTCTGCCGCAAAGCAGCCCGCTGCTTGTCCCATCTTCTAGCATCGCAGATACGCCGTAAGACGTAATGCTCTGGGATCAGCAACGTAGTCAAGTGCACTCAGAGCAGGAATCTACAACAACGTCAAGAGGGAAGAGCCAAACGCATTATACAGCACCTTTCGGTCCCTACCTCTCCTACGGATCAACTCTGTTCCTCATGGCACTATGCATACTCGCCCTTCTGATGGCAGCCTTCGAGGACGACGCTGCATTGGCAGTAATAGTCCTTATAATCCTCATATTGGCACCGATCGGGTTTAGCATCAACCTCGTTACTAGCCCTTCTTTTGGCATGCCAATGCGAATGAAGCAAATAGGTCTATCCAGCGACTCGAAGACCATCTGGGTCATAAAACCTCTCTTTGCGAGGAAGAGATGCGAACGTGTCGGAGGAATGCAGTATTCTGCTTACTGTCGTCGAATGGTCGATTATGATGAACCATTGGTGGTTTGTACTATGTTTGGGATTGAGTATAGGATCAGACGGGAGCCTGCGTTATATGTTGTCGATTGGTAGACACGGACTACGCCACGAAGGGCGCATGAGACAAACCATTGCCTGACGATCTTGCTACCAGGCGATATGCAATCAGGCTGTTCGTCTGCAGCTGCTATTCCAGGATCATGATCAAGGCTGAGCTCCACAGTGATCAGAATAAAGAATGCTGAAATCAGAAACAGATCAACAATTCCCCTATATCTATGTCTGTTTCGCAACCGGCACCCCATTCGTAACCTCCCCAAACGGCACAGCCTCATAATTCCCATTACAGCTCCAATCATACTCCGCCTCCTCCAACATCTTACTTTGAACCTCCATGAACGTCGTCAACTCACACCATCCATCATCTCTCTCCCCACACTTGCTCAGCGACTTGCCCAAAGGAATCGTTCTCTGATTCAGAATGAAGTGGATGTACCTCGTCACGCCACCTTCTTCATACACATTCCCATCTTTGCGGTTGCCACTGAGTGGTTTTGGAGTTTCGATGATTTCCATGTCTAACCGCGCACCAAAAGGCTCCATGTGCGAGACAATCAGCGAGCGATTGCGTTCGATCCGGTCGGTAGGTAAGACGGGTGCGAATTGCGTGAGACCGAAAGCGGTTAGGATAGCAGCGATGTTCGTGTCGTGGCTGAAATCGAAGTTCAAAGTTTGGCCGAGAGGGAATGTTGCGGGATTACTGTCCAGAGTCACGTTGACTTGTGCTACGGGCTCTGTAATGAGGTGGTGTTGAAGGCGGGCGAGGATCTCAACGACGTAGCCGATTCCCACTGCGCGGCCGGTAGGAGATTGAAACATGTTGTTGCCTGCGAAAGAAAGGTCGATGGAGTATTCGTAGCCTTCCCATTCGGAGTATGTGAAAAGGCCGCAGAAGGCGGAGTAGCCGAGTGCAACGGTCTCATAGGCGCAAAGCGACTGGGCGTTGTAGGCGTCTGCGACAGTCCAGTTGAAGCCTGAGCTGTAGTTATTCAGTCGTGCAGGCGCATCAGCGAGGTAGATGGAAGACCACTGCGTGCTGGCATTGCTACCGCCAGCCGAAACCCCGGTGTTGGAATTGTTGCAGTTGTAGTAGCCTGCGAGAGTATTGTTCCACACGCCGGCATCTTCTTCGATTGCCAAAACCAAAGTGGCGTTATGTGTCCACTCCAGACCGAAGAATCCAGCGAGGAAGTACTCAGCAGACTTGAGCATACGGTCTTGTGTAGTCGATCTTGCTGTGATCTTCGTACCATTGTTCTTGTACAGATGGCCGTACATGATTTGGTGAAGAGTACCCGAGTCGAAAAGTTCTTGCTTGCCGACAGGCACGAGAATCTCAGCACCGAGCTGTCGCTGTCAGCAAATCAACGTTCCATATGCATGGTCTATACACGTACCTTATAAGTCCACTCATTCAAGAACTCTAGCGGCCCCGAAAATGTCGCATGCCCAGAAACGCCAGTTGTATAGTTGAGGATCTTCTGCCCAATCTTCTCAGCGCCAGCTCCAGTCGTGGGATACCGCGATCCGTGTCGTGACAGCATGTTCAGTTGCACGATCGAAGCATTCTTCGGCAGAGAATACTCGTCGACGCCAAAGCCTTGTGGGTTGGGAAAGTAGTGTGACAGCTGGCCATGCATTCTTTTGTCAAATTAGAATTGATACCATGATCAAACGAGAGGTAAATGTAATTCGTACTGGAAGATGTTACCGTTGTCGTTGTTGCCGAAAATTGGCACCTGGGTCGCCAATGGGCTGTTTGGGATGTAGGTCTAGTCAAATTGGTCAGTACCTTCATCCCCTGTGCTAACATTGCATACCACTCACCGTCCCAGCAAACGGCGCCGGATTTGTCTGCGCAAGGAAAGCCGCATCTCCGGTCGGTGTCGGACCTATCCATTTCCATCAGTCTCAGTTTCGATGATCATCTTCACACCATGACTCGCAAATAAGTTTTCCGAACCACGCAAACCACCTCACTTCACCCACATCCCTCAACATTCGTAAGATACCTACCTGGAAACAACTCCGGCTTCGTCACAAAATAATCCGGCACATCACTACTGCTGCTCTTACTCATCGAACTTCCATATCCATTCCCATTCCCAGCCACAGCAACAGCCACATTCCCCTTCACCAACGCCGCAACAGCGAACCCACTCGCCAAAGCAAATTTCCTGTACATGAGTATGAACTGCAAAACAAGAAGAATGAAAAGCACAATTTGTGCAACGTGAGTCGCGCGGGATTTTTGGACGCGTTTCAGAAGTGGAGAAGAGGTCTCAATTGTCTCCAGAAACGAAGGTGGTGGTGTTGTTTCTCTTGCTTTACTTGTTTTGAACTGAGGCTGAAGCGGCGAGGAGGAAGTCCGAGGGCCAGGATGATACTGATTATCAGAAAACTGGGCCGGGATGTCGTGGAATGGCTCATCAGTCTCAGCAGCGAAAGACGTCCCCTCACTCGGGGTATTTGTACTTCCAATCCTTTGGATCCGTGCCGTCGGCGTCACTACTTCTACACCTTCTGCTTTTGATGATGTTTCCCCGAAGGCGGAGGACGGCTGCGACGGCATCCCAATGCGAATGCGCGAAGCCCGGGCGAAGCAGCTTTGCGCAGAAAGCTTGCTTAGCCGCCTTGTACCGGGTAAAGCAAAGCAAGAAAGTTGTCGGCTGTAGCTGTGGTGCTCGCCCGGGTTTCTGTTCCTGGAAGCTAGTATTTCGCCTGCCTGAGCCGGTGTCGCGTGTTCGCGGGACAGCAGCAAGTGAGAACTCTCAATGCCGGCACGTGTCGCGTGGGAATCTTCCGAGGTGACGATGGCCCTATCTTTCTTTTCCTTTAGAGCACAATTTCTCGGCCAGACATACGAAAGAGGCGTAGGAGCGATGAGATGTTGATGTGAAGACGCTCGGTGTTGAAAAGGGCCATGTGGCTCGCGTTGGGGTTGCGATTGGGCCGGGTAGACTACCTTAATGACCGAGCAGGCTTGATGCCATGAAGCTTTCGTCAAGCATTTCGGTTTGTTTCAGTCCGGCGATGCTTGGTCAACGCCAACACATGTGAATGCGACAAATTAGGGTTACTAGAGAAGCAGTAGAGCGAAATAATCAATGCGCCTGTGTGGCGAAGTAAAACTGCCATCCAAAACGAGGAAGGTGCTACTTAAGGACACCAAGCACAACGCCGGCATGCCAGGTTAGCATCAAATTCGTGGAAAACATTGTATTTGAATGTCACGCAAAACTCATGTTTCTCCAAAACCCTTCGACGTTACATCGAAGCCTTGTACGTATTATTGTAATACCCGAGAATAGTATACAGCGGTAATGAGTTTTGCCATGTCGTCGTGTTTCAGCCATAAAGGCATTCGTAAAGTCGTCCCAATTTGCCCATCGTGTTTTGTTTTGTTTTGTTACGCTTCCATCATGCACATTGGCTCATTCATGGCCCTCTTTGACACAGGTCAGTAATCTACATGCGCGTACGAAGAAAGCAATGCCGGTATGCTGCAAGTTTACCTCCATGGACGTCTCGAGGCCATGACGTCTCTAATGCTGCCTCTGCGTTTCTGAAGACCGACTCGCGCCGGAGTGTCTGATGCTTCAAGTTCTTCTGTAGGGTCTTTCTTGGCGCTTTCGTTGCGTCTAAACAAGAATCGCCTCTCTTTATCGGTGGCAGCTGCTGATGCTGGCCGTGCTGTATTCATTTCAGTCTTCGCCCTCGTCGGAGGCGTAGGTCTACTATCGCGACTGCTAGGAGGTCTAGCGACAGTGGGGCTGCCGTTGTTGCCTCGGGTCAGGCGATCGGCGTGGCTGGTCTTTGGTCGTGGTGGACCAGATTGCGCGTATACAGAAGACGGCGCCGTGGTCAATGTCGGCAAGACAGGCTTTTCACCAGCAGCCATAGTATTGCTGAGGCGCCTGATGAAGCCTGGCATCTTCTTGCTAAGCGTTCTGGCTGGTGAAGGCGAGGTTCCAGAGCGTGGTGACGCGACGCTTGTCATCGCTGAAGGCACTGGAGATTGCGGCTGAGCTTTCTCTTCGGCTTCAGTAATCGTGCGATTCCCCGACGAGCTGGAATGTTGTGAACGCGCAGAATGTGGACTGATAAACCTGTCGACGGGGCTCCTGCCATCGCCACCGAAGCCATTGACAGTCAATAATGTTGGACTGGTTTCCACGCGGCCGAAACGGGGCTTGGCAGGAGCTGAGTGGTTCTGATCACTGGATCTCCTACGTTCTATCGTTTGAGGCCTCAGTGTCGGCGATATATCATTGCGATTGAACATGACATCATCCGGTTGTCGCGGATGTGACTGGAAGCTAGTCGGTATGCCCTGGTCGACTGACTGTCCATCCGCAAAGTCGTACTTATGATCAAAGGCGAAAGCCTTCACGTCGTCATCGCGAAGACTCTTTGGCTCCTGCGGAATGTAGTCTTCGTCTGAGCTATCGTCGTGGTCATGCCCATCTAATGCCATAGAACGGAATTGGAGGTTACTGTTATAAGCAGTGCGAAGCTCGATTGAAGATCTCATCTGACGTGGTGCAGTGCGAAGGCCGGATTCGGGAAGTTCGAAGCTTTTGAGTGGCGAAGGCACATTGTCGACCAGACTCTTATCTCGGACGATAGAAGATCGCGACTCCCGAAGCATTCTGGTGCTTACGCTATCTGGCGTAGGTGGCATGTTATGTTCACCAAAGGTAGGGCCATTGTAGCTAAGCGGTCGAGGTTGGCTTCTACCCGGCTTCTGCTTGCGTAGTTGATGTTGGAACTGCTTGAGCTCAGGTGCCGGCTCTAACGTTGCTGGCTCCTTTGAGGCTGCCAGCGCATTGTTGAGGGACTGATAGCGTGGACGGTGCCCAAGGGGTTGGTAATCGGACTCATCTTGCAGAGGTGAAGAGATGCGGTTCGACTTGGATGGCGTCGTTTCGATCGCGTCACGTTCGGACATCCACTGGCTGACCCGTTTGATGCTATCCTGACGCATGTGTGCACGAGAGCCCAGGGAGGCGGCCATACTCTCCGTCTGGTCAGTAGCTTCCCACGCATACTTATCGGGACTGACGGCCTTCTTCGGGCTGTAGAGGGACGGAAAACTGCTTTCGCTGAGGGCGCTCAATCGTGGCGAACTCGGCAGCTCGTCGGTGTCGTCTTCAGTCTTCCCCTCCTGTCTCTCCAATAGCGACTGGAAGCTCTGCACCGGTTTCAGCGATTTCGAGGTTTCCAGATACACACTTCGCAGCGCCTGGGTGCTGGGCTTTCTCGAACTCAAGACTGATGGCTGCCTCTTAGGCTTCGCGGGAGTCTGTGTGTTGAGAAGGCCTTGGAGCTTCTGGGATGCGGCTGAAGCATGATTCGAAGGTGGTTGAACCTTGACGGCTGGTGTCTGGGATACGCCAGCGGCGCGTGGTGGTGATGGGCGCAAGTCTTGGTCATGGATCTCGGTGCTCGCATAGCCAGAGTCTGCCTGTGCCGTAGAAGGCCTGGTAGTGCTGCCACGTTCCTGCAGATCGCCCACTTGATCTTCAAGGTCGCAAATGATGTCCATGGCTTCTTCGACTGCCTTGTCGCGCTTCTCCAACTCAAACACCAGCTCGCTGTTGATGCGCAGCAATTCCTTGTGTTCTTCCTCCAGGACTAGCGCGCGATCGACTTGATCTTGCATGGCCTCCATTTGGTCGCGCAACTTTTGAGTCAATTCGCGGCGATGATCCAATTCCAGCTTCAGCGCGAAATTCTGCTTGTGCAGGCGGTCCAATTGCTCGTCCATGTCGCGCACGCCCGGTGCTCTCCGCCTTCGATCGCTGTTTTGCGACCCAGCGTCCGAGGCGCGACTGCTCGCAGCGGCCAGTGGTGAGCTGTCGTACATCCTAGGATTGCGGCTCGCGTCCGCTTCGGCCAGGAAGATATCATCGTCGCGACCTCTCGTGAATTGCACGCCAAAGTCGGTGTGTCGCGCGCGTTTGGGGCGCAATTGCCGTGCGCGTCGCTCTTGCAAACGTTCCTGCAAGTATTCGGAAGCAGGCAAGACATTCATGCCACGCTCGCCCAGCGGGCTCCGCTCCGAGGTCTCGTCGCGAGACATTGTGGGTCCTGGCGCGGTCGATGATGAGCACTAGCCTCGAACGGATTTGCGACGCATGTCAGGGCGCGGATTGTTGTAGATGGTTCCTGAATATGAGTGTTTGTCGTGGAAGGATGGGGTCGGTGTTGGTGATGAACAGGACCGACGCAATCACAAGCGCCAGATGACGATGGTGACTGTGTGACCGCGGGGTGCTGGCGGTGATTCGCTATATTGCGGGCAGAATCAAATATGGGCTCGGCTTGCGCCTCGTCGCGTGTGCGTCGTCTCAGAATTGTCGCAGTCGTGCCGCGGCGGCATAACAAAAAGGGTCCTGGGGGACGAGGGCATCAGAGGGCGTGTCGCGTGTCACTCGGGCGTGGCGTGCATGTTGTCGGCGGGCAGTAGAGGCATGAAGACGATTCGCGTTCGCAGGCCGGCGAGGAGGTCGACGACAGGGAATGTGATGGAGTGTGGCCGTAGTGTCACTGCATCGTGGAGAAGACGGTGGAGTGCGCTCGAGCCATTCGCCAGCGGCGCTGAGGCATCCTGGCAACCGGGGGCGCTAAGACGACGCGAATTGTGTGTGCCGGACGCGCTAGGAAGTAGCCATCCACAGCGCGGGAAAGGGGAGCGGCCATCCCCCAAACTCAATGACCAGCCAGCGCGCCCTGCCATTGGCCCTTCGCCGCCCGCGCACTTCACGCCTCGACATTTCGCTGAGATGGCGATGCTCTGCAAATGTCCGCCGAGGGGCCACTGCCAACGGTCGCCGGGACGAGACGACTCTGGCAGCGTGGCAGAGCAACGGGCGTTCGTCTGGACGACCGCATCACGCTGCGCTGCTCCAACAACCACCCTCCTCCCCGGGCAGGCAGCCCTTGACCGCCGGCAGCAGTGCAGCGAGCCGACGTCTTGGTCCCCATCGAAACACGCCCGGTCGACGTACCTGCATCACGCCGGGCAACTTTCTTAGAGCGCTGGGCACCGACGACACAGGAATTTCGACCAGCCCTCGATCGCCCTTCACACGCCGCCCCTGCGTTGCACATGAAGCTGCTGCACCACGAAATCGCCATCGCACACTGGACTCTTCCTCTCCCACGCCGAGTATACGAGCCTGCGACACGCCAATTCCTTCCATGCCTGCACCGAAGCTGACCGTGCGCACCGATGTCGAGCAGCATCTGCAATATGACGAGGGCTGAGTTCAATGCGAGCAATCTCACCCCGTCATTCCGCTCCGGACCACAATGCTTGCCGTCTTCACCAGCATGCCCCGTTCCGAGCATGTGGCAGCAGGATCAAGCTTGCCGAAGACAGCGGCGCTCGTACGGACCGCCAGTTCACCCAACTGTCAAAACTTGGTCAAAGAAAGACCGGCGCTGCAAAAGTAGCAAGCCCAACCAGGTCTTACCGTCTCACACGTGATCGAAGTTGCATGCACGACATGGATCTTCCTCGTGCAGAACCTTCTGCGAAGACCTAGTCTGCTCCGCTTCTCCTTGGGCGCACAGTAACCCAGCGGCTAGTTTCACGCCCAAGATGCGGCACCTCTGTATGAGAGGCATCACCAGAGCCCCTCCTATGGACGCCAGCAAGGACGCCAGCACTGGCTGTTCTTGCTCTGCGTGCAAGCGTGACTGTCGGTCACCAACCCACTCTCCGATTGCGTTCACCATACGAAGCGCATCAATCTCCCATCGGCCTTGATAACGACAATGCTCAGCACGGAGATAACGTATGAGTGAGTGTATGCTGACTGTGCCTATATCAATCCTCAGTTCCCGGGTTCAGCAGTTTCACAATCTGGCACCATTTCGATCCTATTGACGTCTCCCCAACCATGTGCTGAAACCATCAGATTCCAACCTATCGGGAGATTTCACATGCCAATGTTTCTCTTCACTCCACAGCCCTACCGACATGAGACTTCCCATGTCAGAGAACAGATCTGAGAGAAATCTCGATCTTGAATCCGGCGTCCCGAGGGCATTATACTGAAACGGTCCCGTACCGGAGCGTTGGGAGACTTCTCACGATTGGTTTTGCTCCCTTCACGGTACCAACCAAATCAATCTCTCCGAGATGGCGGCTTCCATCCTGCAATTGCCTGGTCGAAGTTCAGAATATTCTGCAGCTTCATGTCAGCCAGACTCATCAAACCTGACATTGCAGCAATGTTAAATTTCATCGGAATCGCTCACCCCATCGGGATCTGCGCCTCGATTGTCAGCTCTCACACTATGAATTATCGCATCAGTTGATGAGAACTCACCCGTCACAGTGAAATGCTTCAATCCCCAAGGCATCACCTTCACTTCCTCTAGAACTTTCACTCCATTCGCAACGAATGTCTCATACAACTTCTCTAACTCATCTTCTGCTCCATCGACCCGAACGTGCACTTTGCCAAATTCGACATCGTTGGGGATGTTAGGGAAACCTCGTCCTATCTCGAATAAGATTTGATCAGTCAAAATGTTTGATACGATAACGCAGCCAGTCAACAGCGACTGGTGAATGCGCTTGCGAGGCTTTGATATGGGGACTTACTTCTCAAATACACATTCACTGGAATAGAAGCCTTTTCAGCATCTTCCCCTCCTAGTCGGAGCCAAGTATGGTCGTCGCGGTCGCGTCCTGAGATGCGGAAGCCGAGTTTGGTTGTGTAGTATTCTATCGCATCTGGAACGGAAGTTACGGGGAGGGAAGGTGTGATTTTGGTGAATGTGGGGGCCATTTTCTGATAGGGAATTAAGATTGAAGTGGAAGAGTTGATGGATTATGCGCATAGCAGTGAGCTGATGGAGCTATGGAGCTATGCGCAACTTTCCTGGGGTTCAAGATGATGACTAAGATATTGTGCTTACTGTGGGTGCAGAGTTCGGTAGCTGGCGATTGTGGTCTTTGGTTGTTCATGATTGCTTCTCTGGGTTTCTTATCCCCGAGTTGAAGGAGCATGTGTATACAGAGAAGAAGTATAGAAGGATAACGGAAGAGCGAGAGATGTGATGTTTGCCTAGACTTCTGTTTGAGCTTACACTGGTCACTTGCACGAACGTTCGATATATATGACCGGATAATCCTCCAGGCTTTCGCTCGTGTCTACTGCACCACCGGCTGGATGAATGAGTTTCAAGTCCACGCTGCACTGCTGGGGTGGTTCCGACAGGAAGCTACGGCACGGTCGTGGAAGTCGAGGTACCTCACTTTAATTTGAATGATTGATGAGATGCCTCCTGCAGTTGTCATCGCAGTTCATGCATGCCTTCACCTTATAAAGCTCGCCAGCATCGACGCCAACAGCGTTTGGGTCATTCTTGATACCCATTGCTGTTTTGTAGCGGAGCTATGGGTCGCCAGAGCCACGAGTGTCACTTGCCAGAGTCAGGCAACGGACGGCAGTCTCAAAATGCATGTCTGTAGCGATTGAGCTGTCGTCTTGAGGAAAGTTTCTGGTGGCTCGTGAAGGCTGTGGAGGGGAAGACGACACACGTGGCCTGGCCGCCGCACTAATGCTGCAAGCCCTGCATGCTCTGTTCGCAGCAATGGCTTTCCGCTGGCCGCTTGGAGATCAATGAGGTCGGTAAGATGCAGGATGCTTGAGCGATGTCGTTGATACACGGTCGATGGAGGTCGTGATTTGGTCGGTGGTGATAGAAAGCAGGAGCGGAGACAGCGGAGCTCTTTCCGAGCCAATGAACGAGGCCTTGCTCTCCTCCTCTTTTGCGCCTCGTGCGAGCTCATGTCTCTGTTTCAGCCAGCCACGCGACATCAGCCCATCGCTCTGCAGCATATGTGGAAACGTATCGTGCCGCTACGGCCTCGCCGACGTGAGGTGCCTGCCATGGGGAGGCATTCCGTCAATCATGCTCCGGCCGGGCTGTCGCCCTCTGTTCACTGAAGGCATCGCACGCGAGAGGCTACGCATGCTGCAGTTCCCATTGTCCACCACCAATTGCTTCCAGCTGACGCCTCCACCACGAGCGGCACACGGCCTACGCCCAGCTGACGAATAACTCCTGATCTTGCAAGAAAAACCACGGCCAGGAAGACTTGCAAGGCCTTCGGATCAATGGCTGCTTTCGAGATAACTGTCGAGCATCTCAGCGGTTCTCGAAGCAAGACTACACCGTGTCAATCGGGAGACCAGGGCCGTGGGAAAGCTCTCCATGCAAGCCACTGTGCCATCACATAGCTGAAGCAGCCACAAAGACTCATCCAGATGCTGCAAGAGGTTGTAATTCTCACATTGACAGATCCGACAGCTCGCTAGCGTTCGTGGCGCTTCGCAGTTCTGTGAAAGTACCATAGCTCCAATGGCGAGCTGAAAAATACATCAAAGACGATCAATTGCCTTACACTTAATCTGCAGAGACGCCAGCACCCCTCTCTCTTCTTCACGACAATATATCTTTTCGTCTTTACTAACCACAGAGTGCTTCAACGTTAGTTTGAGCTCCGCGTATCTCCATCGTGCACCATGGCGCCGGTGCGGGCTATCTGGACCAAGATTGTATACATCCTCGATTTCTTCGTCCACGGATCTCAGAAAGTCCCAGGTTTCGATACCAGTACTGCGCTGCAAGTGCCTATCAAGTCTCCAGAAGCCACAACCAAAGGAGGCTTCCCAATCTACAACCCACCAGATGACCTCGATGACGTTGCTGATCCTACATTCATATGCGAGTATCCAGATTACCGAAAGGAAGACGGCTGGGTTTCATGCAACACGAATGGCAACAGGACTTGCTGGCTGAGGAATACCAAGACCGGCCAGACGTACGATATTGGCACCAACTACGAAATTGATGGCCCTAAAGGAGTTGTGAGAGAGTATTACCTTGAGCTTTCAGAGTCCACTCGCAATCCTGATGGCGCCGGAGACGTGTATGTTCAGCTGTTCAACGGCAGTTTCCCCGGACCACGTCTGCAAGCTTGCTGGGGCGATGAGATCAGAATCACAATCAACAATACTTTGGCGAAGACTGCTTCTGAGCCAGGTAACGGGACTACAGTTCACTGGCACGGTTTTCGACAGTGGAAGACTGGCCAGATGGACGGAGTCAATGCTGTGACTCAATGTCCCATTGCACCAGGAGAGACGTTCACCTATGTTTTCAATGCAACTCAGGTAACTAGCGGTTTTGCTTCAGTCCATCTCCAGGTATCTATGCTGACGGCATAAATAGTATGGCACTTCGTGGTACCATAGCCACTACTCCCTTCAGGTGAGTGTGACTACCATTCCCTAATAGACAAAGCTTACAGAGGACCACAGTACGCAGCAGGATTGCTGGGAGCGTTCACTGTCTATGGGCCGATGTCTAAAAGCTTCGACCATCAAGTAGCTCCCATCATTCTGAGTGATTGGCTGCACATGCCGTATGAAACCCCCTTTCTGCAGTGCTGGGCGTCACTAACCCATCATACAGCGTCTTCGAGAAGTGGGAATGGTCTATGGTGACGAAGTGTGGTCGTATCTATATCGACAACATGCTGCAGAATGGCGTTGGCAAGTCCTCTGCGCGTTCTTAACATAGGGGTCTATGGCTAACCGGTCGAAGGTCAATGGCCTCTTCTCGATGCATCCAAGCCTGTTCCAGAAGGAACGAAGTTCAATGAAGTAGTATTCCAGAGAGTAGGTCGCATATTGGGTCCCTCTGCAAGAGATAGAGCTGACCTGCAGACAGGGAGTCCGGTACCTCATGCGTATCATCAATGGCGCGGCTGACACGACATTTGTGTTCTCCATCGATAACCATTCCTTCTGGGTCATCTCAACAGACTTTGTCTCCATCACGCCGTACTATACGAACAAGATTGTGGTTGGCATTGGTGGGTATCGACCAGGTCTAATCTGCAGAAATCGCGCTGACAGAGACCTTCATCAGGCCAGCGATACAACATCATAGTAGCAGGAGAACCCACTATTCCCTCCGAAGACGTCAACTTCTGGATCCGCACATCGCCAGCCACAAACTGCACTGCTTTCAATCCAGGACCACTGGACAAGGGCTGCAAACCCAAGGACCTCGGCTTTCGACAGCCTGATGGTCGCACTGGTATTCTGCGCTATTCTTCAAACACAGACTTCCCGACCACTAGTCGACAGGAAAACATAACACTTGACTGCATTGACGAGACGTACTATCCGGATGTCCAGACATTGTCACCAATTGTCAAGTGGAATGTCAGTGAAACTCGGCAAGGTGAGACGATGATCATATCATACTTTAATGCACCATTCTAACCACTCACCAGTACTACCCGACTTCCACCTCGACTTCATGAAAATCAACGGCACCCCATATTACCCCTGCAAAAAGAATACCTCCCACTTCTATCTCGTCCAAAGCCACCCAATGTGGCTAAACTTCAGCGACCCACCCCTCCTAAACCCAACCCAAGACTTCACCAAGAAGCCCTGGCTTACAGTCATCGACTCCGGCGATGCCGACGAAGACGCCTGGTTCCAACTCAACATCATCTCCGGCGCAGCAAAACCAAAGAACCCCTCAAAACCCCATCCTATCCCCAAAAAACCCAGCGCAGCTTACTTCCCCGGCCAACACCCCATCCACCTCCACGGCCACGACTTTGCTGTCCTCGACCAGTGCGTCCCCGACGAATCCCAAGAATGCGACATCGCACAAGCAAATCTCACACTCCACAACCCGCCTCGCAGAGATGTAGCTTTCCTTCCCGATGGCGGGTATCTGATCATCGCATTCAAAGCGGATAATCCTGGGGCGTGGATTATGCATTGTCATATTGCTTTCCATGCTTCAATGGGATTAGCGGCGCAGATTCTGGAGAATGTGAAACTTTGGCCAAAGACTTTCATGCCTGGCTGGGACGAGCCTTTCTTTGATATGTGTAGGGCTTGGGATAAATGGAGTCCTGATGATTCGGATGATCCGTGTATGAATTTGCATCCGGATGTTTTGCCTTTGCAGACGGATTCAGGGATTTGAGGGAGGGCTCTCCCACGTGAAAGCAGAGAACTGAAGTCAAGGCCAATACTGCGCACTCTGGCCTGGAACAAATTTGACTACTCTTTGGACACTCGCATCTCTCTGCCTTACGCGATGTAGCTGAGGTACTGTTTCTCGAGAAGCGAGGTATGCGTAGAGCCAAGGTCGTCGGCGAGAGAGGGCGATGTGTGAATTTTCTCTGTTTTTATTTTGCTGTCTACAGCTAGGGAAGGGCTGTTGGTGGGTGGTCGGGAATTTGTAAGTGAAGATATGAAACACAGGGTGGGATAAAATCTGCATGAATAGCATTGACAGCAGAAGATTGGCAGAAGTCTCATAGCTCGTCGTACAAAGCCGAAATCAGAACTACAAAGGTGTAACGTCCCTCGCCAATTTTGCAGCAAACATTAAAGAAATAGTCGCCCGTTTTTGCTCATCGGCGTCTCCCAGCAGAGCCAATTCTCTACTGTCCGACAGCCTTCTTAGCAGCCTCGGCGGCAGACACAGCAGCATCCTCAACCTTATGCGCAGCGTCCTTCGCAAACTCCGCGGCCTGCTCTTGAGCCTTCGCCAACTCAGCATCCCACCTCTTCGTCAACTTCAACACAACGTAGTACAACTGCACAACACCAACATGTACGCCATCCTTGGCCGCCATGGTAATTCCATGCTGAAGGAAACCTTTGACAACTTCACCTTCCAGACCAGAATACATTCCCTTCGCACCTTCATCGCGATAGATTTTCTTCAAAGCGATGAAGATTCGCGTCTGGCCTTCGAGGAATTGGGCGACGCGTCTGATGGCTTGTTTGACTTGAGTTTTGCGATCTGCGGAGTCGTTGACGGAAACGTAGTGTTCGCTTGGATCGCCTTCTTCGGGAGAGCTGCCTGCGGCTTGGGCACGCGATTTGGCGAGCATCACAGGATATGTGATTGTGGTGGCGATCACTTTGGAAAGTGCTGCCACGAGGAAAGTCGCACTGGCGTTGTCGCGTCTGTCCTTTGGCACGAGTCCTTTGAGGAGATTGTCGACTGCGAATGTGATTGCTGGGTTGAGCGTCAGAATGAGTTGTGCGCTGTAGCCGGCCCAGAACCCTGCGATGCCTTTTTCGTTGCGGATCTGTAGAGCGACATCTTTCACGCTCAATCTGTCGCTCTGAGCGGGTGTTGTCGAAGAGGTAGGATCCCTCGCAGCCACGAGAGCAGCCGTCTGTTGCCTGACCACGATGTTGGAGATGGGCTGTGTAACGGCCTTGGAAATCGCGCCAGCCAGAATTCCCACGCTCAATTCCTTCAAGATGGGCATTTGCTTTCCGCCCTGCTTCTTCAGCATCTGATCCCTCACGGCATTATATGCCAAGAAGAACAGGAATGAATCTGCGATTCCCTTCACCACATCCGAATTCAACCCAGCATAGAATCCCTTCAGTCCTCCCTCACTTTTGTAAATCTTCTTTGCCGCATCGACAGGGTCCTTGTATTCAGCGTCGGCATTGCTAGCGGCACTCGGTGCCTCCTTGTCGCCTTTCAGCTGCTTCTGCACTTGCATTCGCGTGACAATCGTATCGATCGGGTAGACAGTCGCCTTCGCCACTGCACTCGCAAGTCCTCCAGCTAAGGCATGACCCAAAGCTGGAAGGATGGGACCGACAGCAGCTCCGGTTCGTGAGCCATATTGCTCTTCGGTGACGAGGTGATAGAGGGTGAAAGCGTCCTCGGGGGTAAACTTAGCGCCGTTAAGGCTGACGATTTGTTCATAAAACGAGCTCACAAGTTGGGAGTTGTATTCGAAGAAGCCGGCGGCCTTGCTTGACATCTTGAGAGTCGAGGATGAGGAGCAGCGCGATGTAGTCTATGTCAAAAGCTTTGAGAGGCTCTTTTGATAGATATACAGCTTCTTGCTATTTCTTCTTCTCACTCAAGATGTCACGAAGGCAATCGACACGGCTTCTCACGATTTCTCTCCTTGACGAAGGAATGTAGATTCGTCGTCGTAGTAAGAAGACTAGTGTCTCATCTCCCAGAAAGGTGTCAGCATCGACTAGCATTCTCAGCGCATCGCCCCTCTCCGCGTCCTCTCGTCGTTCGCTGCCTCAACCCATGCTCGTTCATCTTGCATTCCCCCAGCATCGACTTCCATTTCCCCGCATTTCGGAAGCCTTGTAAGAACCCAATATGATCGTTCACTTACTTCCATTCGCTCGCTTGCCGCGTATCCTGGTCGCAGCTACGACTGCCCCAGGTCTTCCGGGAGGTTTCGTTCGCGTCGAGACGGTATCAATGGTTTGTGCTCCCTTCGAGAGTGAGGGGAAAGTGGTACGTAGAGTGAGGAGAAATTGTAGCTTGGCTGTGCAAGGACATGGTTCGCACGACCGACGTGAGGTTCGAGCGGGCGGGCTGGGCGAGGATGAGCTCTTTATGATGATGCGAGAGAGATGCGACGAACCGTCGTCATGATTTCCCCAGACGCTTCCCTGCAAGCGCGCATCTTGCCCGGATTGGTCCGCGCCTCGGCAGCCTTCGGTATGTGAGCCGAAAGCCATACTGTTTTGAGGCTTTGCCTTTTCGCGATCATCTCTTGGAGCGCGACTCGCATCAGTTGTTATCAGGATATGCGAATCCAAGAAGCATGTGGATTGTATCATGATAATGTTGACACTGGGTATCTGTATACCTCTGCACTGGCAGCGACCGTCAGGCCAGCAATGATCTTCTCCTCACACTCTATCAAAACACAACGCAATGCAATGCCGCCATGAACGCCAGTCCGAAATACATATTACCGCCCATTCGCGATGTTGATACTATTCGTGATGAGACACACAATCATCACGGAGAAGCCGTAAATTGCCAGTGCTAAGCTGCACTTTCGCAGTAATTCGCCCTTCGCTTGTCGGCCGTTACTGGAGCCACCTTCCTCGACAGAGGCGGTGCGATCATACTCCTCGTCTTCTTCATCTTTGAGAAGTCGTTGGTGGTGCGGCGAATCCGGCGCGCTAATCTTGTAATAGAACAGTCCGGGCAGGATGAAGGAAATGGCCGTGCTTCCTGTTGATCCGACATACGCGAGGACCTTGTCCAAGCTGCTCACAGTCATGGCCACAATATACGACATGATGATAATGCATGTCGTCAGAACGGCGAAGCGTACTTCGCTCATTTCTGTCGGCGTCGGTCGTCCTACAGGTACCTTGCCAGTCAGGAGAGAGCTCCTCGACGGCGATCCTCTAGATGATGGCGCGGGAGTGAACTCTTGAGCCTGCCTGTTTACCGGACGCCACTTCAGCACTGCATCGAGCGAGGCGCGGCAGGGATGTACCTGCAGAGGGTAGCTGAACATGACCAGAATCACTATGGCAGCCCGGCCGACGGTAGACGCCGCGTTCGGCACGTATTGCGCCACAATGTTCCCAAGGACATTGTCTCCAAATGTGAGGTATCCAGTGATGGCAACAAGAATGTAGGTACTGGCCGCAGTCCCTATACTCGCGGTGACGACAGCAGTGGTCCGTTTCGGGCTGTTGTCTGCGATCTCATTCAAGATCGAAAACATCTGTGGCTATTAGCATGCAGCCTCATCGCAAGGGTAATAATAGCTTTGCTCACATTTTGATGGCATGTATACGCGAATACAATGACCGGAAAGCTGGAAAGCGTAGAACCCAATCCTTGCCATCGGACCCAGTGCACTGCTCCCTTCTCGTGGCCAGCATCGTTCGCAACAAAATGGTAGACCACAAGTACGACCAAGTAAGAGATGGAAACGAGCGCGACCATGGACGTATACTTCAAGCTGTCCAACTTGCGCAGAAATGAAAGTGGAATCACGATCAGCCTGTATCCCCCGTTAGCTTGGTTTGTCTGTCGCTGCTCACTTCTCCAACTCACATAAACGCCGTCACCCAAAATTGTCTGTCGACCAGATACAACTGTTCATTCACATTGCCCACAAACCCTCTGATAACGCCGGGCATAAGATCGCCAATAATAATGAGATAGGACACGCCCACGCCGAAGCACTTCAGCATGATGGCCGCGTCGAAAACGACTGCTGCTCCAGGATACGTGATTTGACTGAGCGCAAAGAATGAGCTCCCACCTCTATCCAGATATCGCGCACATCTTGTCTGCAGGTATAACCCAAATCCACTAGTGAGCCCAGCCCAGAGAATGACAATCACACCCAGCGTGATGCCCATGTTCGAGAGCGCATGAGGCATGGCAAGCACACCAGCTCCCACGATTGTGTTGACGAGGTTTATGACCGAAGAGAGCCATGATGCCGAACCACCGCCGCCGTTCAGTTTCGAGTGTCGTGAGCTCCTGCCACTTCGTGAGGAGGTGCTATGCGGTCTCGAGCCGCCATGCTCGTCAGGCGAACTCGTGATCGCAGCGTAGGAAGCCATTGTCCAGGTCGGGTGGGCCTGTTGCCGTGAGGACACCGTTGCGCGAACCCGAGTCCTTTTCTTCTTCTGCTAGGTTCGGACGCCCGTCGGGAAATTCAAGGACTACCGCATGGGACGTTCGGTGGGCAGAGCGACACGAGCGCTCTTCACGACAGGGCGACTGTCTTGCGCGACCACGATTTGGGAGTTTGGGTGTTCGTCGGAGTGGGCGGTGGAAGTGGAGATGATGTTGGGAAAACGCCATCGCAGCGTTGCCAGAGATGACATCGGCGGATGCCAAGGGGACGGGGGCCGAAAGCCATCCTGGTGTAATGCGCGTAATTGACAGCGATTCATACGTTTTCTACTGCTACTTGCTCCAAGGACAAACCAAACTTCAGAAACAGATGCCATAATCCCGTTGTCTCGGCCTCCATTCTGAGCGTCTCATCCAGGGCATCTGGACCCATAATGCCTCATCAGCGATTCGAAACTCAGAAGCATCGCCAAAATGAGCGCTAGCTGCCGTTGTACTTCACGTCTGTCTTCTTCTTCTCGAAGTCGGATCCATCAGGACAACATATCAAGATTACCGACGCTGTCGGTCATGCGTTCGATTCACAAGTAGTGGCATCCACTGCCCGGAGCCTCGTGTCGGTAGCTCTTCCAAGTGGGCGACAGACGCAGGACGTCTATTTCCGCGGCCACGAAGTGCGTCAACGTGGAGAACATCCCGTATCCTGAGCGCTCAACGACACATCATTGAAGGAGCAGTAACAGTGAGACACAAGCTCGCGGAAGGCAACTGACACGAGATCGACGAGAATCTACGCCCGCATCTTATCATGCATACACGTTCGCCACCTCGGGGGGCTGAACGTTCAGGATCTGGATCGCCAATCTGACTTCAGGTCCTCAAGCACAGAAGGACCATGATATACTGGCTGCAATTTTGGAGTGGCCCAGGCTGCAGATTGGACACTTGATTGACTACTTACAACGTGCTGCCTGTGTGACTTGGCGTGTCCTCGCGATCAAGATCAAGAAAAGAAATAGTTCTTGCTCCGATCACGTGCTGCAGGTTTCTGTGCGCAAATGTCACCCCATGGGCTGCATCGTAGAGAGACTCAGTTCGTGGAGCTAGCGAGATTCCGGGGCTCTATGCCCGGCACTGCATTGGTCTCGCAGCTCACAAGTGTCGTGGAGACAAGACATACCTTGGCAAGACCAAAGCCTCGGGCTTATATGTGTCAAGGGAGAGCTGATCGGCATCGAAATCCAACGTTCGTGAAAGCATCGGGCCGGTGGAAAAGCAACGAAGTCGCATAGTAAGATAGGTGCAGCTTGTGCTCCAAGCAAGAATCACACTGCTCGACCGACCTGATTGCCGCTTGAGCGACTTGAGTAATGTGCGGATAACGCAAGAACCTTTTCCGCGAGACAGGTTCTTCTCAGTGGTTGACTTCCATGGACTCACGATTTCCGCAAGGAACCTACTTTTCCGCCCTCCTTTTCCGCAGACACCTACCACTTGGCCAACTTGGCACATGTTCACGCGAGTGCTTTGGCTACACCCGCCGAACTCCACAATGCTTCTCCGCGATCCACACATATCAAGTTGGCATGGTTCCCCGCCCCGGTCTCCGCAAGTTCGTCTCTTCTGGGATCAGATTGGCAGCACGTTTCTGCACGTGGTCCTTGGCGGATACTATATGAGTATGGCATGAGCACAGTGCTGAGACTTGCTCCTGAGGTGCTCTCAGGATCTTGCCAAACCCAGTCAACATAATGGGTCGCGAACACGACGAGGCCTCGCTGGCCAGCAATGAGAAGGACCTCGAGAAGGTCGAGATCATCGAGCAATACAATGTCAACAAGTATGCCAACATCGGCCTATCTGCAGAGGATGCAGACTTCTACGAGAACTTCCCCGAGGATAAAAAGAAGAGTATGATTCGGAAGATCGACATCCGACTGGTACCGGTGCTCGCACTGCTGTACTTGGCCGCACATATCGACAGGGCAAACATTGGCAACGCGAGTTCGTCTCCCCTTTCTCTACTGAGATGTCGCATTCAACGGCACTGAACTGACTTTTGCACAGAGATTGAGTGAGCAGAGCTTCCAGAGACATCGTGTCTGCGCCACAATTCTGACTTTCTGAACAGGGGAATGACCGACGATCTCAACCTCACCGGCATTCAGTACAACATCGCTCTCTCTATCTTCTTTGTACCGTACATCTTGCTTGAGGTACCGTCAAACATCATTCTGAAGAAGTTCAAGAGACCATCGACATACATTGGGATCCTGGTGCTCGCATGGGGTATCGTTATGACCTTCACCGGATTAATCACGAACTTCGCTGGTCTTATGGTTGTCCGAGTATTCCTTGGTATTGCAGAGGCTGGATTCTTCCGTACGTAATTGCGCTACCTCATGCATGGTTGTGCACCACTGATTCTAGTTCTAGCTGGTGCCGTCTATCTGATCACAAAATGGTACGCGCAACGTCAAGTACAAACGCGACTCGCCCTTTTCTACTGCGCGAGTGCACTTTCCGGCGCCTTCTCTGGCCTTCTTGCATTTGCCATCGCGAGAATGGACGGTGTGGGAGGCAAGCCTGGCTGGGCATGGATTTTCATACTCGAAGGCATTGCTACAGTCCTGATCGGTGTTGCTTGCTTCTTCATTATGCCAGATACGCCAGCCCTCTCCGGTCGGTGGCTCAATCAGGAAGAGCAACGATACCTGGAAATTCAGACAGTCATCAAAGAAGGAGGTCGATTTGCGATGGAGAACGACGACAAGTTCAAGTGGACCTACCTCCGCGACCTACTTCTCGACTACAAGGTTTATATGCAGGCCTTCATCCTCTTCACCGCATCGATGTTGGCCTACGGTCTCAAATTCACGATGCCCAGCATTACCAAGTCGATGGGCTACACGTCGGCAAATGCCCAACTGATGACCATTCCGCCATACGTCGCCGGCGCTATTTCTGCGATCGTCCTATCGAAGGCTTCCGATCATTACCAATGGAGAGCGATCTTCATCTTCGGTCAAATGGCCGTCGCTCTGGTTGGCTTCTGCATTCTGCTTCCTCTCGCGCCGAACATTGTGAACCAAATCGGTCCTTGCTACTTGGCTGTCATGCTTATTTGCATCGGACAATATCCCACAAACCCAGCAGGTTCCGCATGGATCTCCTCCAACCTGGCAGGCGATACGAAACGGGCTATGGGAATCGCACTCAACATCTGTCTTGGCAACACTGGTGGAATTGCAGGCTCGGTAAGTCGGATGGATCCCATAGCAGAAGCAATCACACTAACAATAGTTCTAGTACATCTTCCTCGACAGCGAAAAGCCAGGCTACCCAACCGGCTTTGGCATCGGTCTCGGCTTTGCGGTTGCGACCCTCTTCTGCGTCGTTGTTCTCGAGCTCTCGTACTGGCGAATCAACAAGTCGAGAGACAAGCTCGACGAGGAAGATGTGCGACGGCAGTACAACGAGGAGCAGCTTGCGAGACTTGGTGATAAGTCGCCGTTGTTCAGATACAAATATTAGAGAAGCATGGTCGACAGCACAATGATCTTGTATACGAATACAGTATTGAAGCTGTTGGGGAAGGCAGCGGCTTCAGCTTCATACCATTAGATGTGAGACGTAGTGCTACGATACGAACGCCTTTACGATCGTGACGGTGTAGACGACTTCATTTCTTCTGAGCCTCTCTTCGGACGAATGGCTCTCAAAGACCACGACGGAAGATGACGGGAGCATGAGCGCAGACATCGTCGATACATGTTCCGTTTTGATGAATCTCGAGATAGAGCTTCCTACTCGAATGCACTGGAATTCGGAAGCTACTTCTAGAGCACGAACTGCTGCTGTGCCATGGGCTTGCACTTGGTGCACATGGCGTGTTCGATAGTTGTCCTGGCTGTGCAATACATCTCTGAGCATACGAGATCTCCTTCCAAGATGCTACATATCTGTTCTCACGCTGTTCTAGCCTTTTGTTTGAACTTGCTTCGGAGCTGCCGACTTGCTGTTGAGGCAGTATAGGTTTAGATTGCTTGAGTGAGACGGTGATCTGGATTTGGAGATGATGATGATGTCGAAAGACATGTTCTCTGGAGTGACTGATTAGAAGGTATGGAGTACAGGCACATGGAGAGAACTTACACGGAAAGCACCGGTCAATTACAGATGATTACGAGTTTGATAGCATGGCGTCCTGGAATGTTGCCAGATGACATTGGACGCCAAGGATTCCAGCACCTCAGCCGCGTGCTTCCTTGCTGCACCTGCTCCACACTGCAGCAGAGACATGTAAACAGCTGACAGCAAACGATGGCTGCAACAAGCGAGACGGTGTCGGACACGCTGTCCATGCTGGAGCAGCGACTGCAGCGCATCGACTATGCAATTAATGGCGACAGCCCACAGTCGCACGATGATCAGCCAAAGCCGGCAGCATCAGCTGCGGCGCGTCTACGACACCTCGAGCGGACATTGAAGGCCCTTTCCACGAAATCTCATGCCGTTGCAGATGTTCTACAGATCCACAAGCAGTATCCAGAGCTGTTTCACCCAGCAGACGAGAAAGCTGTACCAAGTACACTTCATCCTGCGGCATTGGCACAATTGGTCCTTGCCCACGAGTCGCTGTATAAGACGACTTCGGCTCAGTTGCAGACGTTGCAGGACAATAGCACAATCCCAGAATCGGCGCCACTGGTCAAGTTGATTGGATTAGAGCCGCGCCTTGAGAGAATTGAAGCGAAGCAAATCGAGCAGGCAAGGGAGTTTGCGGAGCTGAGATTGAGGAGCACGAGGTTGCTGGAGAATTGGTACAAGGTCGGAGTGCTGGACATGGGCGAAAAATGGACAGACTGGGAAGAAAGACTGAGAGATTGTGAGATTCTGGTCCGAAGGAGAGAGGCTGCAAAGAAGAGAGAGGAAGGGATGCAATGAGGACGAGGCCAAATGCCGCCCCATATCCATTGATTACAGGCTGTCAAGTTCTCGGTCCCTGTGTCAACCATGCAAAGCCATGCACACTCAAGCCTGGCACACCCAAACACAACCCTCCTAGATGAATCCACCTCCAAAGCTGGAACGAACCGATGAGTGGCGGTGCATCCCACTATCCGTCCGACTTCCACGCCTGCCAACACTCCTCATCTGCAAATCATGCAGTTCTGACGCCGCCTTGTCGAGATCGCTGCGAAGGATGTTGCGCTCCCTAGTCAGATCCTTGACAATGTACTTCATCCCAGCAATCTGGGTCTCGGCGGCTTTGAGAGTCTCTGCGACTTCCACCAGACGCTTCTTCAGGCCGCGCCATGGCGTCCACTTGCTGGTACTGATTCGCTTGACAAGGGCGCGGAGCCGCTCGTTCTCAGCTTCCATCTCTTCTTGCATGGCCAATTGTTTTTGGGATATCTCAAACAGTCGTACCAGGTTCTCCTCCGTGTCTGCTATGGACGCCTGCTTGCGTTCGAGGTCTTGCTCTGCCTTCTCCAGACGTTGGGCGAGGTCGAAGTTCATGGCGCTCAGGCGCGCGATCTCTTGAGCTGGAGTTTCGTGGCTGCTGAATGGAGTCGATGCTCTCCTTGCTGCTGTGGTGTTGAACATCGTGGGCGCGGCAGTGTCGCCTTGGTAATGGGGTGGTCGCTGGAGGCTGTCTGGTAACTCATCAGTCTCACTGCTCGTTCCAATGGTGTAGTACGAATATGTGCCGTCAGAGGTTGAGGTTTGGCTTGTGTCGCTATTGCGCACACCTCTCGGAGCTTTTAGCTTCGTCGATGTACGCGGAAAGGAGCGCGCCAATAGAGCTCGAAACTTCATTCTCGCGAAGATGCAGGGTCAAGGTTCGAGCGTTGCGGCACCTGCAGTCACCACGGCAGCCGTTTGCCATGTTATATCTTCACACCGCAGGCAGCATGTCTCAGTGGTATTGTTTGCTCCATTGAGGGAGATCTCGCAACTGCAGTTGCCTGCCGGCGGTGAGACATACTCGACGTGATTCGCCATGTGCAGGAGAGCCGGGTGCTTGCAGTGAGGTGGTGTTGTGTAACATGGCTGGTGGATGCGCGCGCGATGCATTGGAGCAAACGGCGCGCGTCCTTGCCAAACACGGGCATCTCGCCTTCACTTTTGAAGACTTGCTGCCTGCTGTCTGACTTCTACCCACCATCGGCACCGACTCAGTATCAAAAGATACAACAAACCAAGACGCCTGTTATGGCTCCGCAAGACACGGTCGCTACCGTCGCAAGTACACCACATCAAATCGCCCAGAACATCGCGGCGGCGAAAGGAGATCCCGCCTTCACTTCGGGCAAAGTTACAATTGCAATTCTCGTACACAACGAAGCCAACGACATCCTTGTACAGAATGATTTCGACCTGACTGCCTCCCCATCTCTGGCCGTCACCCATTTCCCAACCCACCACGTCGATCTCCAGCCATTTGCTGCTGATGAGGACGCGGACATATCTCTGAAGTCTCTCACAGAAGATGCCATCACCGCCATGCTCGGCCCCATCGAGGTCGAGAATATGGCAGTACTTCGCACCGTGGGCACAATCTCAACGACCAAGGGCGCTGAAATCTTCGCATTCGTCGCCAGCCAAGTCGACTCTTCCCACGTTCCAGATGGGCTCATCGGTGACATGCAGTGGCTGCCGGAAGCAATTCTCCAGAAAGTTGACCTTCGTGCCATTGTCTCGCAGCTCGGTGGTGACAGCGTGGGCAACCTGCTCCGCGCACGCGAAGCTTGGAAGGAGGATTTGGACTCTTCTCTGGACAGTGTCCCGGACCTGGTTGGCAGTCTGCCATCAGCATCATCAGCAACGGTCGCGGGCGCAGGCTTGACATTTTGGGATGGCGATATCGAGTCCTCTGAAGACACTGGCTATGAACCTGATGCTGAGAGCTCCACCGACACCGATAGCACATTGGACGCTATCGACCATGACCAGGACCGATCACATGCTAGGGTCGAAGATTTGCTCGATGACCTAGAAGAGCAAGTGGAAGGTGTCGTCTACGGTAATGAATCCTCGAACGGCGAGGCGAAACAGTCGCAGCGCCGCCAGTCCAAGAACGCCTTTGGTGTCGAGGTTACAGACGACGATGAAGCTGATGGAAACTACAACACGTCCAAGCCGATCAGTCGTCGTACCTTCCAGCCCGATCCAGCTATCACCCGTGGTTGCCGCCAGCCACGCAAGCAGCAGAAGAACCCGCCACTTATGGTTGACCCGTCGTATCACTGGGCCGGTCCCCGCTTCGCACTCCCTGCCCAGAAGGTGGACGGTCGGCGTTTCGTGACCAAGCTTAACAAGACTGGAATCTCGATGGCGACGGACAAGGCTGTCACCAAGGGCAAGCTCATGTGGGAGGATTTGCCGAAGGTCGCGAGTGAGAACCGATTGGCCAGACGTGTCTGATCAGAGGTTTAGGTATCAAGATATGGATGCGGAGGCGCAGATACCTGACGGGCAATACGCCGTCTCGTATGCCCACGAGGCTTGGCGAGGGCTGATCTACCGAACGCACGGTATGTGCGCATATTTGCACCACGTATCGCTGGCGTATCACGCTGTACGTAAGAGACATATATTCTAGACAAGTTCAAACAGCGTGACCCTGCTCAAAACCTATGAAGTCGTGCACTGACGACTGTAGGAAGGCTCATTGGCTTCATCCCGAGAAACGTGGAATGCGGCAAGGGATGCTGAACGCCAACGACACACTTCGCTCAATTTCCAATCCACCGCACTTTCAGAAGTTCAGTCTACTGCATTGCTATGGCCGGCACGTCAGGCTTCGGCAATTCGCTTCTAAGCATATTTGGCCTGCTGGCCACGAAGACGCCTCCGTTTGCGATCAACACATCCGCAGTGAGTGCGAACCTGAGGCGGAATGCGTTACTGCCCCTCGAGTTCAAGCCTTTGCTACTAGGCTCTATCAAATCCACCGGATGGCTTCAGAACTCGCAATCTCCCTTCTCGCTGTTACAATTTATACCCGTATACCGGCACTCAATGCCCTCCATATCCGATTCCCGACTCTGCTTTGTGGTCCATCTCCACTCTCTTTACGGGTCGTCAATGCCCCAGTAAGCATTTGGAGAAACACCGAGGGACGCCATCTTTTCCATCCTGCGTAAATATGCTCGCACCTCCACCAATCGATCCTCCCAAGCTTGGGGGTCAGTCGCGCCCCTAAAGTCTTTCAAGGCTACATAGAAAAATTCCACATGCTCTTTCCTGAGCCCTGCACCCTCTCTGGCTATCATCGCACCAACTACCCGCACCCTATCCAAGTACATGTCCATCTCGTCGCGGTGTTGAACCGATTCCTTCTCCTCTCGAAGCATCGGCTTGTTGTCTCGACTCGGCCTGTCGTCTAGAATCGTCTTCAATTCGCCACTCGTCAGATTTAGCCTGCAAATCACAGTATAGCTGTCGTTGACTTCGATATCAAGAAGTCGTCCTCGTTCCAAGATCTGTCCTGGCATCTCGGGCCATAAGGATCTGGGACGCTCAGGAACAGGGCGACGAAGGAGTATTCCAAATAGCATTTGCAAGACCATTGGACGATTCCAGCCGAGCCAATTGAAACATTCTTCGCGCACTTGCTTACATGCAAGAGCGATATTCTCGGCGTATAGCGCGTGAAAGTGCTTGTTCTTTGAAGCGTAGCGGTCGTAAATCATTTCGCGTATCTCAAGAGGAAGTCGAAGGAATGGATCAAAGGTTCGTTTGGCGTTCCAAAGCTTGATGGACTGTCGTAAATGTATGCGTTTGTCTCGTAACTGCTGTTGCCTGCATAGTAGACTCTTGACTTGTGCGTTGACGATTGCCAGTTCATCGTCGGTTTCTGTGCGTTGTGTGTACCAGTCTCGGACGACTTCGAACGTCAGTCCGTCATCCATGTCGTGCGTGTGTGTGTGCATGGAAGGGTCAGAGGCGGGTTTGAGTCCTGATATAGTATGCTTGTCGAAGGGAGGTTGGCGCGTACGGTAACACAAACTTAGGCTGCAGCGCCGTCTGCGCGTTCCTTCCGTCGAGGAGAAGTGGCGTGTACGACCATATCCCTTGCATTACTTCAATTGCAGGGCTCGATACTACAGTACGCGACTTTAATTGACGTGCAGAACTGACATTTGCGAATTTGATACTGATTTTGACCTCGCTGCCTTCCCCATCTTCCACACATAAATAAACGGCAGCTTGAGAAACACACGTCTTCGCCATCAAGAAAACATTATTTGATGCTAAGCTTGGGACATCGCTGGATCTGAGACAGACTTCCGTCGAATCGTAGTATCCGGGCGTTGTCCCCTGAGCGACGACTTGTTCGTGTCCTGCGAGCATTGTGTGGCAATGATGCTGAGTCGGCCGCCTGTGCAGCTAGTTCTCGCTGAGCCATAGGTTTCCGCATTGTCTCTGATTGATGCCGGCAGAGCAGTGGCCAATTTGCCATTGGCTTTTCGGTGTGCGTCCAGCCTTATCATCGCTTTTCGTTGACTGCTGAGCCAGTTCCAGCAGGGTCATCGTTCGCAGCCTCTTCTATAATGGTCCAGTTGCATTCTGCATTTCCACCTCCAGATCTGCCAAACTCTTGTCCTTTCTGCATGCGAAAAGAATCCACCTCAAGTGCATACTTGTCAACCCAGTACCTTCCTTGGCTATCGTTGCAGCGACAAGCTGCATTTTGTCCTGCGCAACGCCCTTCAATCGGCAATCCAGCCTCGTCTCACCGCCCGCCACCAACAATGTGGCAACAGGTCTGTTATCAGCGCGAGCTGAGCGACCATTGAGTTCGACCATCCTAACACGCTTGAGCATATGTGCCGGCAGCTCAGAACACGCTCTGTCTACTGCGTATCGGCCGCGCCCATACCGGTCGTATGCGGCGTAAATCGTGTCTCTTACGTCGTCACTAGATAACGACCTGTTAAAGGCAAGCCAAGACAGGAATTCTTCCCGCACCGCCTTAGAGACCATTGCTAAAGAGCTGAAGTATCCTTCGTGGATGGTAATCCAGCTGGGATTATCATACGCATAGATCATTTCCCGAATCTCGAGGGGTAGTTGAAGAAAGAGCTTGAAGGTTCGATTCGAGTACCACATGTCGATATTTGTTTTCAGCAGAATTCGGCTTGGTTCCAGCTCCGCTCGCTTGCCTTCCAGGTACTTTCGCTGGCGGTCAAGCAACGCCATGTCCTCTTCGAGTTCCTTGACTTTGCCATCAATGTCTTCATATTGAGCATTTAGAATCCTGATCACTTTCAGATTGGCGCTGTCCGTCATGTCGCGTATTATAGTAGTAGGTCTGAAGGCTATTTGATGTCGACCGCTCGACAGTTTTGTTATAGAGCGTTTGGCGTGGGGGTACTGATGCATTGTGGTGACACGAAGTTGGGCTGCAACGCTGCAAGACCCTCTCTGTGTAACCCCAATCTCAGTGGGGGTGATCAATCCAGTTCCAGCCTCCCGGGTGACAAGCAGTAGTCGCTGCTCATTCGCGTGAATCCTCTGAGTCGGATGAAGACGAACCAAACTCTGAACCGAGTGAAGAGGAGCAACTCTGGACGTCAAGCTGAAGAAAAAGGCAACATCTCCAAGCTCCTGAGTGCCTCGCCTTGTTGCAATTCGCTGCGTAGCCATGCCTAGGGATCAAGTCGGCTGGTCCTAACTTCCAAGGCGCCGTTGATCAACTTGAAGTGTTCTTTTTTCAAACCCGCATCTCCTTTGGCTACATGCTCACCAACGAGCTGTAGTCTCTCGAGACGCTTTCTTGATTCGGCCTGGCGTTGTTTCGCGACAATGTAGCGGACCTGGCTGTCGTCTATCGGAGATGGAACAAATCTCGAAGGTGGAACCAATGTCCAAGGTGGAAGTGGTCTCGAAGATGGAATCAATCTTATTTCGCCACTCAACACATGCCACCTATAGTGTCCTCCTGATTCGTGCCATATATCAGTATGAATAAGCTGCACGCGACCAACTATCTCAGCTGGCAACGTGAGCCACCTTCTCTCATGTTGACCCTCACGAGGCCGACGTCGATGGAAATAGCGGGTGATTTCTCTCATGGCCAGCGGTCGGTTCCAGCTAAGCCAGTCGAGATACTCTTCGCGTACTTGCTGGCATACTTGGGCTATACTGCGCGAGCAACTCTCATAGTAGACGTCGGTATCTGGAACGTATTATTTCGCGAATTTCGCGAGGAAGACGGAGGAATGGTCGAAAGGGCCGGTTTTCCTTCCACTCACTGATCCGCAGAAAGAGCGGACGCGAGAGTTCGTTCAACCGTCGTAATTGCTCTCGGAGCTGCTCGATCTGTGCATCGGTGGTCGCAATCTCATCCACTGCTCCAGTTTGCATCGCTTCCGCACTGTTCATGTTGCACGTATGTGTCCAAAGCGATCGCCAGGAGGCAAAATGTTCTCCGGGGACGGAGAGGGTTCTCTGCTCTCAATCTTGGTGTTGGCCAGGATTGTGACCAGCGAAGTCAGTGGAGACAGGAACACCTTCTGGCCAAGGCTTCGCTTCCGATTGCTTGCGATTTTCGGAGGCTGATTTGTCCTCGAGGGCTTCGCAATCTACTTATGTTCCGCGAGCTTGGCGTTTATGGTAACACACACTCGGCTGCAATGCTGCACTCCTGTGGGCCCCCACGCTCAGTGGCGTGACAAATTGTCAGCCCAATCGTCTCCGCTCTCGTATCCTAATGATAGGCAAGTTCCGCTGTCCATGAACTCCTTTGCGTCACAATCAGAAAACGGCAGATCCTTGAGTCACCTCAACGATAACCTGGTTTCCACCTCACGATGCAATCGTGCCTGTATATTCTTGCCTCTTTTCTGTGTGAACGCGCTGACCACCCCCTTCAGGTGCGGTACCATTAGACCCAGGCCCTCTCTGATGACCGCGGCACCCAGAAGTTCCAGAATCTGCCGGTGATCAAGTAGAACCATATTGTCACCCGATTGCTCGATCAGCTTCACTTCACCGCTGATGAAGTTCAACCTCCAGTTTGCGAAATCTCCGGGCTCGAATCGAATGTCAAGAAGCCGGACACGACCAAGAATCTGCGATGGTATCTTGAGCAACATGCTTTGCCTGACTTGACGAAACGTGATTCTCGGGTCTGGAGGATCGTGATATTTTACTCGCAAAGGCAAGACAAGAGGTCGTCA
Organism: Cercospora cf. flagellaris; assembly: GCA_005356885.1. Taxonomy (NCBI): domain Eukaryota; kingdom Fungi; phylum Ascomycota; class Dothideomycetes; order Mycosphaerellales; family Mycosphaerellaceae; genus Cercospora; species Cercospora cf. flagellaris. The sequence goes on along the minus strand of RJLU01000005.1, from coordinate 1,883,375 downwards.
ACGGCCAAGCCAGTCGATAACCTCATCGCGGATTTGCTGAGAGACCAGCGTAATGATGTTCTTGCAGCCTTCCGCGAAGGTATCCGTGCTAGGAAAATAGTAGCTATAGATTATCTCGCGGATTTCCGGTGGGAAATGCAGAAATCGCTCGAGTTTTCGATTGAAATTCCAAGCGTGGGTCTGACGTTGTAGGCAAAATTTGGCGTGTTCCAGCCGCCATCGCCTGTGTTCCAGTTGTTTTTGCCTGGCTTGGAGCTGCATGAGCTCTGCGTCGACCGCGGCAAGCTCATCACAAGTTTGCTCGGTGCGAGCATTCAATTTTCGAATGACTTCCGGACTCGTGTTTGACCTCATGTTGTTTGTAGAGATACAAGTTTCGGGGGCTGACTTGACATTGGGAAGTGTGGCAACGGGAGCTTGGCGCGTCTGGTAACACAGCAGCTGCGAGAGCACTTTCCGCGCTGCCCCCAATCTCGGTGGTGTGATGTAATGCGTGACCAGACCCACCGATCTTCATGTGCACCAGTCCTCTGAGCCACAGTCAGGAAAGGGCAGCTGGCTGAATCCAGTCGGCAACGACAATCTGGCTTCTACTTCACGACTGAGCTTCCGCTCCATGTCTGCCAAGCTCCTCCCTTTCTGCGTCAGAACGCGAACTAGCCACTTCAGATGGATATTCCTCAGCCCCGAGCCTTCGTTGACAATCATTGAACCCACGAGTTGCAGTTTCTCTCGAAATGTCTCCGCGATGCCATTCACTTGCAACATTCCTAACCCATTTGATGAATCAATGAATTGAACTTGCCCGCTCGCCACGTACAATTTGCAACATACATCTCCTCCGTCTTCAATTCGGATATCGAGACACCGTACGCGACCAATAGCCTGCGCTGGCATTTCGGACCATATTGTTCTCAGGATGTGATTCGGCTTGTGAAATGTTGGTACCGAGCCAGAACTGCTGTATTTGAGCTTCAGAGGCACGAGAAGAGGCCGGTCGATCCCAAGCCAGTCGAGGAACTCTTCGCGCACTTGCTTGCAAACAAGTACAATGGGTTCATCGTAAGCGCTGAGAAAGGTGTCTTCTGCGACATAGTGGCCGTAGACCATTCGCCGAATCTCTAGAGGGAGCCGGAAGAATGGCTCGAATTTGCGGTTGTAGTGCCATTCTTCGATTTGCTGTTGCACGAAGTAGTTGGCGAGTCGCAGCCGACTGCGCCTGCCCAGAAGCCACTCAATTTCTTCTTCAATCTCTAAGAGTTCATCCCGGGTCTTCTCGGCGCGAGCATCCAAGGCCCTGATCACTTCCGGACTGGTTTTGTTCTTCATGGTGAGTGGGTGTGTGCGAGAGGTTAGGAAAGTTGAAGGCCGTTTGATCTGAGCTTGGGCGCTTGCCAGATTGAGTTGTTTGGCGAGCTTGGCGCATCTGTGAAACGCAGCGGTGCACAGCAGAGACAGCCTCGCTCTGGAATTCGCCGAAGAGCTTTGCTGCCTGGTTTGATGGCAAGGCACAAGCGGGTCACACAGTGTGAGACTTGATGCCTAATCAGAAGTTGCAACCAAACACATCGAAAAGTGAGCTTTTTGTCATTTCCGGCGTCAGCTACCGCGTCCCGTACTCCTTATTAAAGGCTCTCCCAAGTACCATTCTCCTCACTTCACTCGTGCCAGCACCAATTTCATATAGCTTCGCATCACGCATTATCCGCCCAGCAGCCATCTCATTCATATACCCCATACCTCCCAAGCACTGTATCGCATCCATGCCGCATTCGGTCGCTCTCTCTGCAGCATAAAGAATAGCGCCAGCACAATCCTGAGTCTTAATATCTGGGTCTTCAAAGCTCTCGTCGATCGCACGAGCAACAGAGTATGTGAACGCCGAACTTGCTCTGTATTTGGTGTACATGTCTGCCAGCTTGCCTTGAATGAATTGGTTGTGTGCAAGAGGTTCACCGAATTGTTTTCGTTCGTGGACATAAGGTAATGTCACGTCCAGTGCAGCTTTCATGAGACCGAGAGGACCAGCAGATAAGACTAATCGTTCGAGATCGAGACCCTCCATCAGCACCTTCACTCCTCTGTTCAGAGGGCCCACCACAGCTGAGTCGGGCACGAAGACATTGTCGAATAGCAATTCTCCTGTGTTTGATCCTCTCATGCCGAGCTTGTCCAATTTCCTTGCCACGCTGAAACCTGGCGTGGTGGTATCGACCAAGAAAACTGTGATGCCCTTACTCCCTGCATCGGGTTCTGTCTTTGCGTAAACGATAATCACATGTGCATCTGGTCCATTTGTGATCCACATCTTGCTGCCATTCAATTGGTACCCGCCGTCGACCTTTTTCGCAGTCATCTTCATGCTCACAACATCGCTGCCTGCTGTGTGTTCTGACATGGCTAGGGCACCAATCTTCTCTCCCGATAGCAGGCCAGGAAGCCATTGTGCTTTCTGCTCATCGTTGGCATGTAATTGGAATTGGTTGACGCACAGCTGTGAGTGTGCTGCGTAAGAGAGACCAATGCTGCCGGACGCTCTGCTCAGTTCTTCCAACACGATACAGTGGGCTTGGTAGCCCATAGCCAGGCCGCCATAGTCCTCGTCCGCGGTGATGCCCAGGAACCCAGCTTCGCCAAATTTCTTCCAGAGCTCGTTGGGGAATTCATTGTTGTGATCTGTTGCCTGTGCCAGGTCTTGAGGAATCTCTCGTCGGACGAACTCAACTGTTCGTTCCCGTAGTTCCTCTAGCTCGCTGGTCGTGGGTGGCTGAAATCCCTTGGGATGTTTCCGTGTCGAGGCATGCCGTTGCCATTGGGTGGCGACGAGAGGCTTGGAGGCTATTCGCGTTGCCGGACGAGTGCACTGCAGCACTGCAGTCCGAAGAGCTGTTGTAGGAGGCATCGTGGTGTTCGTGAAGATGGAATAGAAGTGAGACAAGACGCGCGATTAGCAGCAGTTCATCTGGAGAAAGTGTGGAGAGCGATCTGATCTCATGAACCCTGTTGTTGTGCCGGCGATATGCGCGTCCCTCGGCTCAAGACACAGCTTGCTCGCCGCGGATGCTCTGCCCAGCACAACGGATCCGATTCCAGGGCGAGATTGGACGACGAACAAAATCTGCATCGTATAAGAAACTCCTAAAGCCGCTGCCATCCTCGCAGCATGTGAGAATCGTCTCCGTCATGGCCGCCCTCATGCCCCCGCGAGCCCTCGCCCGCTCCCTGCAACACGTCTCCCGCCGACACGCTCTCCGCCCCGCCCAATGCCTGGTAAATCAACAACGACAGCGAGCATCCACATACGCCAGCCCACACCAGGCGGCTCAGCTGTCGATAGTACAGACCGCCGTTGACACGAGCAGCAATGGCTTCCAAGAGAATGCCGCAGCGATGGGCGAGTACATGTCTAAGCTCACGGCTTTACACGAGAAGGCTTCGAAGGGAGGGCCAGAGAAGTCCAGGCAAAAACACGTTGAGCGAGGGAAGCTGCTGGTCAGAGATCGTATAACTGCTCTAGTGGATCCCGGGTCGAGCTTCCTGGAGTTGAGCGCATTGGCCGGACATGAGCTGTATCCGGGCGAGGATGTACCAGCAGGAGGCATAGTCACGGGCATTGGGACAATAGAAGGCGTGCAGTGCATGATCCTCGCCAACGACAGCACAGTCAAAGGAGGATCGTACTACCCTATCACAATTAAGAAGCACCTCCGGGCACAAGAAATTGCACAACAAAACCGCCTGCCCTGCGTATACCTCGTAGATTCTGGTGGTGCCAATCTCCCACATCAAGCCGATGTCTTTCCTGATAGAGATCACTTTGGCCGCTTTTTCTTCAATCAAGCGAATATGTCATCACTCGGAATACCGCAAATCAGTGTGGTCATGGGCTCGTGCACAGCTGGTGGTGCCTACGTGCCCAGCATGTCTGATGAGAGCATCATTGTGAAAGAGCAAGGCACTATCTTCCTGGCTGGCCCACCTCTCGTGAAAGCCGCGACAGGCGAAGAAGTCAGCGCTGAGGACCTGGGAGGCGGCAAGCTTCACTCTGAAGTATCTGGAGTGACAGACTACCTGGCCGAAGACGATGCTCATGCGATTGTCCTCGCACGAAGAAGCATCTCCAACTTGAACTACCCCAAATCTGGCAACCCATCTCGAAAAGAGAACTGGACCGAGCCTCTCTATGATCCTGAAGAACTCGGCGGTATCGTAGGCACAAATCTCAAGCAATCCATCAACATGCACGAAGTGATCGCTCGCATTGTTGACGGATCCGAGTTCTCTGAATTCAAGCCTTCATACGGCACGACACTCCTCACAGGCTTTGCCTCCATCTACGGACACCCAGTAGGCATCATCGCCAACAACGGAATCCTCTTCAGCGAATCAAGTCTGAAAGGCGCACATTTCATTCAACTCTGCAGTCAAAGAAACATCCCTCTGATCTTCCTACAAAACATCTCAGGTTTCATGGTCGGACAAGACGCAGAGAAAGGCGGCATCGCCAAAAACGGCGCAAAATTGGTCACAGCAGTCGCCTGTGCACAAGTACCCAAATTCACTGTCCTCGTAGGTTCATCAGCTGGTGCAGGAAACTATGGTATGTGCGGACGAGCATATTCTCCTCGATTCTTGTGGAGTTGGCCATCGGCCAAGACGAGTGTCATGGGCGCCGAGCAATTGAGTTCTGTCATGGCAGCAGTGGGGAAGAAGGTCGATCCGGAATTGAAAGCGCGCATTGAGAGGGAGAGTGAAGTTACCTTTGGCACTGCGAGGTTATGGGACGATGGCGTGATTCCGCCGAGCCATACAAGAAGAGTTCTGGGTATGGGGTTACAGGCTGCTATGACTGGTTCTGTGGAAAAGAAGGAGACGAAGTTTGGTGTGTTCAGGATGTAATGTATCATCAGCATGGAAAGATGTCAGGTATTCTCACGAGATCACCAAAAGTCATTCAGCTCCGCGTGCCTTTTGTTCCCAGGTTCAATCGGATGATGCGACGCAAGTGCTTGGCTGCTGTCACACGGCTCAGAGCAAATGCGGACGCGTCTTCCGGCCAGGTCGAGCACTGAGTCTCGCAGACCACGGAGACGGCTGAGAGCCGGCGAAGAACAGCGAGCCGAGAGTGTCTACTGCTGGTGGCCTCGTATACTAGCCGTCCTGGGTCCTTGGTATGTGAACAGTCGCTCACCAACGTCATGCTACAGTGTGCGATGAGAGCCTTAAGCACGCCACCGGCAACGCCTAATTCTTGTCAGCGGTGCTGCCTTGAACCCATCGGGCTTTGCACAGAATGGAGTATGCGGCATGCCGCACAGTCGGGCGATCATTAGCGAAGAGGTGCTGACTTGAGCCTCAAAAGCGGCTGAGATCCAGCTTCTACCCTGAGAAGCATCAATACAAATCACCCAAACATGCTGCGGACGTTATCTGACTTCACGGAAAGCACAGTTCCTTGCCGAACATGCAAAGAAAGCCCTAATTATGGCGGTCTATAATGGATTCTAGCATTTGTCAACGTCGACGAAACCTCCACTCTCACGTGTACAAGAAGATCTTCTGCAAAGATGTGACAGACTGGTGGTGAGACACACTTACGTTCAACGTCTTCTTCAAGAGGTTCCAAGGAAGCGCACACGCGCCAGTCAGTACAATGACTTGCAGAAAGCGCGCCGAAGCAAAACAAGGTTCAGCGTGAGTATCCGAACGTTCGACGGCAGCAGATCCGGCAGGATTAAGCACACCGACTTCAACTTGCCAAGTTCGAAAGCAGACACGAATGACTCTCGCCCCGACTCCTTCTGTAATCTCCTGCTCTGAACTCAAGAACAAGCTGTCGGAGAAGTTCTGTGGGAAGATGCTTTTGCACAGCTAGAGTTAATAGCTTTATGCTTTCTCGCGGGAGGGTATAGCGGACCCTATAACAACCACGCTGTCGGATCCGGTATGTGAAACGGGCGCAGATCTCTGGCGTCGAACGCCACGAGAAGCAGCTCTGTCGTGATAAAGAAGCGGTGTCGTCCTTTGCGGACGCGGTTCGTATGTTGTTGAGAGTGAAAAAGCCGTCCGGATACGTGCATATTCGATCTTCATTCTTTCGTGTTCAACGTCGTTCTTGCATTCTTACTTCACTTCAATCATTCATTTAAATAGACAAAAATGCCGCGACCAATCTCTTTGGGTCTTACTGCTAGCCAACCAAAACGCGATCATGGCGATGGCAATACTCCATCGCCGAATCCGACAGTGAAGAAGGCGAAGTCCAGGTTAAGCAGGCTCTTACTCCATCGCAAGAGTTTCGATTCGGAAGACGACACCCGCATTCGCAACAAGAAAGCCGACAGCAGGAAGACCAAGTCGTTGAATCGTCGGACCATGGCCGCCCAGCCTGTTGGTGGCGGAGTTCGCGACATTCGATGGGATCCATTGCCACAACGTCACCAACACGATCCCCATAAGCTAAGCATGGTATCTGAGCGCGAAGAACCGCTAGAGCCGATACATCCCAGAGCTGTTGTCACAAGGACGACAATCTGTGAAGTACCTCGACCGGAGATCAGGCCTGGTTCACGACCCGAATACCGGCCGGACTCTGCGAAGTCATCAATAGTAAAGTTCACCAGTGCCACGACAAGCAAGCACGACAGCATGCTCACAGATTACTCCGAGCTTTGTGCTATTCCCACCGACGAGGTGGAGGAGCAGAATGAACTGCAACGAAGTTTGCGACAAATTCACGAATTGCCATCGACAGCTTTCTCGCGAGGACACAGCCGTACACCATCATCAAGTGCTCCTATTCCTTGCTCGCCTTCTGGTTCCGGATTGGAAAGCTCAGCAAGTTCCCTATACTCTGATGCGGACGAAAACATAAGACCAGTCTCGCCTATTGCAATTCACGCTTTGGATTTCGTACCACAGGTGACTGCAATGGATGTCGCGAATCTACCAGACTTTTCTTGCGTGCCTAATGCAATGCGTCGCAAGCATCAATCAGAAGCTGCTTCGGTCATCACTTTCCAAGGTTCCGGAGATGTCGTCACTGACTGGCAAGTCGAATGCTATCGTCTCCGGAAGCAGCTCAAAGCGGTCGAGCTTCAACTACGATACAAGGCCGAATTGCTTGTGAGCGAGCAGAGCCGTGTCAAAGCCGCCGAGGCCGAGGTTGCAAGGACCAAGACTGAACTCCAGCTCGTTCGAGGAGAAGCCCAGCTGCTCCGGGTATCCAATGGGCTGAAGCATGACGAGACTTGTGCATTGAAAGCTGAACTTGACTCCATGCAAAATGGTGATCAGACCAAGAACAAGGAGTTAACGTTCAAGCTTCGCGCCATGGCCGAACGGCTTTCTCTTGAGGAGGACGCCGTTGCTGACAAGGACCTTCGCATCAAGTGGTTAGAGAAAGAACGAGAAGAGCTCGAGCGCGAGAACCAGGTGCTGAAGAATGTCAAAGGCGCCTTGTGGGGCCACATGGAGCAAGCTCGCAAACGCGACTCACCGACCGCGCCTTCTGTTCCCGAAGGCCAGCCACACTGGTGGATATGATACCCAACATGACTACTCGGCTGCTACGTAGTAGTCCACGACTTCCTAGAATCACGTGTATTTAGTAGATTATTCCTTACCGAGCAAGTAGCATCGTTGCTGGCGCCAGCGATGCATTTATTCTTACCTTTCCATACCATTTTGTCGCGACATCTCTGTGAGACCGGATCCATTTGCGCAACTGACTTTCCCCAAGGCTGTCCCATCTCTGGTCGAGAAAGCTGGAGCTTTCGTCATGCCACGTACCAGACGCTTTCCTCAGGCGCTTCACCTCGTCTGGGATATAGCTCCTCACTTCGGAGACAGTCATATCGAGCGGTAGTCCTTGGAAGAACGGGATTGAGTAGCGCACGTTGCTGTTGGGTCCTGGGCTGATGACGCGATGGATTGTCGCTTTGACTGCCCCTTCTGTTGCAGCGTCAAACGCATTTCCAAAGTTGACCACGAAGCTGTTGGGCATCGGGTATGCTGGCAGCCAGTTCCCCGAAGACGACATAACTTCCAATCCGGGCTCTTCGCCCACTTGGTAGAGAAAGGTGAGCCAACCAGATGAGTCCTTGTGAGCGCCTACGCCTTGGCCTGCTGAAGCGTCATCCTGAGAGGGCGGATAGCGTAATAACTTGATGCGATGCTGAGGAGGCAAAAACGTTCGCAGTCGCGATTCGTCTTCAGTTGAGGCACTTTGCGAATTGGCGAGTCCAAAGAAATGGTCGAATGTGCCAATGGGAATACCAACTGCCTCTTCGACCAGATGCACAAATCGGTAGGACAGTTCTTGCACTGCGTCATGATAATGCGTGAAGGCCTTTCTGAAACCGGGAACAGAATTCTCCAGTGGCCACTGGTTGGGGCCTCTCAATCGCCAGTAGAGCTGCGTGAAGTCGCGCTGACCAGACCCACAGTCTGTGACTGCTGTATCTCCAGACTCATCATATACAACCGGCAGCTCGGTGGCGAAATCGAATTGTTCTCTCAAATCCTGCTTTCCAAGAGTGGTTTCTTCCGCAAAGCCACTGTAGCCGAGGAAGTGTGGGCTATTGAGCTTGCTCAAGGCGGCTTTTCGCTCATCCGGCAACGCAAATAGGTCTGGTAGTCGATCTGTGAGGGCTTCGATGATATTGGAGTCTACACCGTGGTTGACGATATATAGGAAACCCACTTCGAAAAGCGCTGCTCGAAGCTGATCCAGTAATTTCGGTTTCCGATCTGGGTCGTTCGCCCAGGACAGATCTAGGACTGGGATCGAAGCCATTTTCATCGACCACACGTAGCTGCTTTGAAACAGAAGCAATTATCCCGGAAAGTCCAGTCTTGCTACTATGAATTGAGACTTGCTCTGCTGATTGAGCGTCGCAACGGCGTCTTCTCCATTGGCGGCCGGTGAGGTAGATCCACAGGCTGATCAGCTTCTGCCTGTGCGCGAGTTCGTGCAGTCCATCGCGATGTCAGGAGTGTATTGCTCAGCACAAAGATGATGCTGCATGGAAACGGAGGCGCAACGGAATCATACAATGTTGCTGCAGAGCACGCAATGTCGGCCAGGAGGCAGAAACGCGTGGGGGCCTGAGGCGCGCCGGTGATGAAGTCACGCGCCGTTTGGGTTTAGCGCGGGGTCATGTCGCCAGTCGCGGTTGCCTCGTGCCTATTCACGTTGGTCCGAGTCGCTTTGACAGCGACAACAACAATCTTGCTGATCTTACACTTCGCACCATACCAGTTGCGAGAGTGCCAGAGACGCCAGTGTTGCCATCCCTCAAGAGCGCAGCAAGCTTGCCACTTGACTGCTACGTCCTCGTCGACCACTCGACGCCGATCGGCAGCAACGATAGCGACTAGCAGGTCCATTCTCTAGTCGCAACCATGCAGAACCTCATCCACAGCTTCATCGATCCGCTGCGCGATCGTTTCGCGCCAATCAACCACAACTCCGACTTTCGCAGCACAGGTCAAATCACTCCAGAAGAGTTCCAGGCTGCTGGTGACTTCCTCGTCCACAAGTTTCCAAGCTGGAGCTGGGCCGATGCCGCCTCGCCAGCTCAGCGCGTCTCCTACTTCCCGGCTGGAAAGCAGTACCTCGTCACTCGCGGTGTGCCATGTCGCAAGCGCATCAAGGCCGATGACTTCGCCGGTAAGGACAGCGAAGACCAGCTGGTCCTCGACATGTTGAAGGAGACTGGTGAAGAAGTCAGCGGCGAAGACGATGGCTGGCTCAAAGCCGGTGGCGACAGCAGCAGAGAGAAGGCCAAGAGTGCAGAGCTTGTCAAGGACGTTAAGACCGTTGACGACGATGGAAAGCTTGGCGAGGACATCGACGAGGATGAGATTCCAGACATGGACGACGAGGATGACGAGGAGGCTATCATTCGCGACGTCGGTGCCGGGAACAAGAACGGAGAGGATACGTAAGTTCACATTGATCCCGTAAAGGCGACCTGTGCTAACGAACATTTCAGCTTGCGCACCTACACCCTCTACATCACATACACTCCATACTACCGCACCCCACGCCTTTACCTGCAAGGCTACAACTCGACCCTCCAGCCACTGCAGCCGCTCGCTATGATGGAAGACATTGTGGGTGACTACAAGGACAAGACTGTGACACTCGAGGACTTCACCTTTGTCGACCCGCCGATCAAGACCGCCTCAGTGCACCCATGCAAGCATGCAAGCGTTATGAAGGTCTTGCTGGATCGTGCCGACGCAGCACTCAAGCTCCGCATCGAGAAGATGAAGCATGGCGAGAAGGCATCCTCGGCAGGAATGGAGGGTTTGGTCGACCAGACTACCAAGCTCGACATCAAGGACAAGTCATCTTCACCAAAGCCCAAGGACGGTGACGCCGAGTGGGAGATGCTGGACGGCACCCTGGAAGAAGAAGTTCCGGCTATCCGTGTCGATCAGTACCTCGTAGTCTTCCTGAAGTTTATGGCTTCGGTGACCCCCGGCATTGAGCACGACTTCACAATGGGTGTCTGACTACATCCGCCATTGAAGATCGATTGGAGCGAATGGGTACAGCCCCATGCAGGGTTGGATTATCCCAGAGAGGTCGACTGGATGGAAATACGACGTTGCTTCGGCGGTGCTATCATGGCCGTGGGGTTGTAAATGCCCACCGCGCTGAGAACGTCAAGGCCTTGAGGCCATTGAATTCGATTGCATAGCGAGGCGGCGCACTGGTTAGAGGGAGTCCGTGGGATGTTAGAACTCAATGATACCAAGAGCGCTAATGCAGATACGCGACATACGATGAATGAAGAGCAATGCCACTTGTGCCTGTGTGCGCAGTGTCGTCCAGCAATACGAGGTGCACTGTGATATGTGAGCTCTTGTCGCTGCACTGTGATTCTTTGACGAGCGAGCACATGTGCATGTGATGCTCTTATGTGCTCTTGTGATCCAGGAGCTAATATGAAACTACTGCCTCCTGGCAGTTTTGGCGTGTTTCAGGTTCAACTTTGCCAAGAATGACAACGTTCTCGGTAAGACGGCGATGGAGCCCTCCGCAGCTTGTCGGCCTTGACATTGACAAGCGTCGTCGAGAACTTGATTTTGTGAAACAGTAGCAGATGAGATCGAATCTCGCCCAGAATTGTCTTGAGATGTGGCACTGCTGGTGCAATGCAATATCTCCCCTTTGATAGGCCGACTAAATTTGTGTACCTTCTGCCGCCAAAGTAGCGCGATCATCCTTGCACCACCGAAGATCCTCACTCGTCGCTCCTACTTTCAACCCTCCTTCCTAGATTCTGGCAACTATTTTGCGCCATCGCCAAATCCTGGATCTTAATAACACGCAACGTTCACAACGGCCCCCGCCTGTCATCTCCCATCACGTCGGTGAAGAAAGTGCGTCTGATGAGGAGGCCGGCCGTGATGATGTGCGCGAGGAGGAGGTCAATTTGCAGAAAGATGGGCGATTGTAGCCCCTGGCCCAATCTCTCTCGTTCGGCATACTGATTGCTGTCTCGGTGCTATGCAATGCCGCTTTCCCTAGCACAGTATGCATGCCGGCACGGAGGCCCGATCTTTGTCCTTTGTCCCTTCGCAGCTCTCTCCCTGGCGGTCACGAAGCTATAACCTGTCTGCGGCTAGTGGCGTGCCAGGTCAGATCGAAATTGACCTTGGGCTTGCCTTGCCGTCATGCGAAATCTCATCAAGAAGGAACGTGCTTGCTGCCTGCCCACTTCAGGTTTTTTGAACTCGATAGCCCTGCCTGCCTGCCATCGCACCTGCTGCTATTGCTGTCTTTCATTGCGACCACTTTTGACTTTACTTCATCCTGTCGCAGACACGCGGGAGAGAGATAACACAGCCAGAACCGACGTGAAGAAACCGATTCGAGACAGTCTCGGTGCATTCGAGAAGAACTTACTTATACCTACCATCGATGCCGACTTGCATCATCGGAAACTGGAGATAATCAAGGCGCTTTCAGGTTCAGACACAGACCGACCCGTGAATAGCAACCGGGGAGAGATGCCACTTCCGTCGTCTACCATTCCAGCATTTCTGAGGTCGACTTGAGCGCCACATCAGATCTGCCCTTCACCTAAAGTAAACGAAGCCATCTCGAATGTCAAGATGGCCGCAACAGCAGCAACCTCAGCGTGGCTCGCGCGGACTCAAAAGAGGCAAAATGGAGAAATGGGCATGTTCATCAGAGTATGCATATTTCCTCCTAGCTGTCTGTCAAGCAGTCACTGACACAACACTAGCGTCCTTCAGAAGCTAAGAGTACCGGAAGCTCAAACAGCACTGTGACCAACAGCACACATTACACAGACGCCACAGATGCGACATGTTCGCCGCCCCACAGTTCTGTCAGCAGCACCAACAGCAGTATACCCGAGAGCTTTGAGAAACTACAAGCCCTGCAAACGCAAGTACAGAAGAACAATGCTCAAATTGCAGCCAACGAGGAGCGTATGCGAGAAATCATGCGTCGGGATGACGAACGAGGAGAGGTTCTGTCTCGGCGATTGGCAGAGGTGTCGCGATTGAATCGGCAACTTGATCTTTTGAGTGCTCTATTTGCGAGAGCTGATCAGGCTGTGCATGGCGACTATCATGCTGGACTTTCGAATTGAGGCATTCCATTTTGTCTTTAGCAAGGCGTTCAGGTACGGTCTTCTCTTGAAAATTGGGGCATACAGTGGGACGAAGTCTGACTTTCCAACAGGTGTTCAGGATGAAAATCGCGTGCGAATAGCAAAGCCGCGAGCTCCCGGGGATGCAAGTCCACGATGGACTAAGAGTGTTGGCAACTCGCTCGTTAATCGTTATTGTTCATGATACCCTATCCAATGCAGTACTTCCCATCCATACCAAGCACCTTCTTCGCTCCCATCGACCCGACAAGACCCAACCTCCCAACGCAAACAACTTCTTCCCAAAGGTAAACCCACTTCAAGACCTGCTCTCAGTGCGACAACCCTCTCCATACATTTCCTTACCTCCTCGGACTCCGCCCTTTCACAATCCATCCAAACCTCAACCCGCCCACAAAATTTCTACTCCTCGCCATCCAATTTCTCCTCCTCTGCTGCCTTTCCTTCTCCGCAGCAGCCTCCGCAGCCGCAAGACTTCTCGAATCCGTCGCCGTAGCGAATAAACCGGGGCCTTCGAACGTTTGCGTTATGGGAAACGAGGGGGTGAGATAGCGGAGGTTGAGGGTTGAGAGGATTTGTTGCTGTGGGATCATAGCGTTAGTGACTGCTTGAATGGTGAGAGGAGAGGCGGGGGCGAATACTTACATCCGATTGCCCCACTGCCCATCGTTTTTCTATTTCGCTGAAATCACTCCCTCTGGGGAGAGGTATTGAGTGGACTTTCGTGATGAATACAGAGAGGATTGTTGCGGTAATGAGGAAAACCGTTGTCGCTGGTATCCGGATTTGCATAATGGCTGAAGAATATGTCGAAGATGCGAATATTTGTTGTGTTTTGTTTCGAAGCGAATGAATCTTCACGACACAAGTTGAAGCCAAGTGCTGTGTTGTGCTGTCTGTAGAGGACTGGAAGAAACACAGTATATTGTACTCTGTTTTCCTCGACGCTGGATGCGATCAGCAAGGCATGGCAGGTACTTGCCCTCCTATTACCAGATCTGCATCAAAGAGGCGCGGGCACGAAATGTGTTTCATGTTGTGGCGGGCGAGGAGTAATGTGAAGATGCGCATTGGCATGTACTGAACACATGAGGTGTGTGGTGTGCATGAAATGCTGCAAGGGAGGCTGAAGAAAGGCTGGCTTGTCACATTCCAGTCAGACCTCCCTCGATCGATCAGAACATAGTCAATCCTTCGATTTTCAAATACTCAAGGAGTGTCTTTTATCTCATTTGACTTGACCATTGTAATGGTGCTAGTAGTCGATCTCTTTCGACGACCGAAAATCTCTATAGGCAGCCTATTCCTGCTTCTATTCCATCAATAACACGAGGCTCTCTGGCCTGTTTGGGGTATCGTTCCTATGCGGTCCCGCCGTCCATTTTTGTTGCACTCTGCGCCCGTGATCCATGCTGTTCCTTCATTTCCCCATCGCGCCTTTTCTCTCCTGTCACTGTCCCATGCTGTTGCTTTCCATGACTATAGTAAATTATGTTTAAAGAATGAATGATGAGTTTGGGCTGGATTACCCATAAAACTCTTCAGACCCATTGTCGTTGTCCTCCTACGACATCTTTCTGATAGGCAAGCCGGCCAGCGAGCCGAATGGAGCCCCAAAGTTGGTGGACGTCTTCTTCTTGAGCCGGATCCCGCCTTGCTCAAACTCCTGGTGAATCTTTGCTTCGTGCTGTTCCTGTGGCGAGAGTGCACCGCTTGGGTCTGGGGACTTGGTGTTCGACACCGATGGACTCAAATTTGAGCCGAAAGCCGAGGATGGCGATTGTATCGCATTGGAGTCCAGTGCGCGTGTATTGGCCGGCGAGATCGGGTCTTCAACGAATGGTGGGATTGCAGAATCGGCACCCTCGTTTGCATCCTCGGCGGGCGAGGCTAGACCAGGACTAGGCTTGGCGTAAACCAGAGGTTTACTCTTCTCCTCCTCGGGGTGTTCTGAGATCTCCTGCAGTCTAGAACTGAGAGCTTCCAGGGTGAAATTGGTGTCATCAGGTCTGTGCGGGAGTTCAGGCATGTTCAAGGGACCTTTCAAGGGCATGTCTTCTTCTTCGTCGCTGCTCTGAGTCAAATAAGTGTTGACGTGTGTGTTGTGGCGAGTTGGAGTGTCCTCGATGCCATCCATAGACAAGCTGTTCTCCGGTGGCGGAGTTGGCCTTCTTGGGACTTTTATGGGCGTACTGCGAGTAGGTAAGCGTGCGTTGCAGACGTATACAGCTTCAATATACTCACTGTCCCGCAAGCATGCGATTGACTGGCGGAGGCGGTGAAAGACCAGCCGAGGGTAGCGGAAGGGGAATTTCCTCGACTTGCAGACCTTCCGCGTTCGTGAAAGAGACGACCGAGCTCTGTCTTTGTCGCTCCTCGCCCGGCACGGCCATGATGCCGGGAAGTGCTATCGATTGTGGCGCTCCATCCCGTCGCGCGGCGAGAGGCTGAATGTTTTCGATCTCGGCAATCGTGGGCAGATTGATGCCTGGAGGGTGGGCTGCTCGCGCTTGCGGCGACACAATGCCATTGCCGTTGCTCCTGGTGGGTGTGGAAACGGGCGACTTTTCAGGACTACGCGCGCACGTTAGGGCCCATCACAGTTGCGTCATTGTAGACAACGGTCGGCTCTCGCTCACCTGTGGTGCTCGCCATTCTTAAGGAGCTGTTCCAAACTGCATATGCGCTCAAAGAAGCGCTGACGCTCCAAGTCCCACGACTCTCGCTCTGCCTGAAATGCCTTGTGTAGTTGCCTCAATGCCTCGGCCTGCTTGTCGATGATGGCCTGCAAGGCGAGCGGACTCTCGGACAGCGGACTGAGGCGGCCCATGATGGATTGCGAAGGCGAAGTCGGGTTATTGGCCGTGAGGGCATGTGGCGACGAGTTGCGCGCAAACAGTGAGTCGTTGGAGGAGGGAGCAAAGGCCAGCGGTGGTGACTTGGGTCGGTCGGGCTGGTGGTGGGCGGTGGAGGAAGTTGGAGGTGACACGGCCAGCTCAGCGTCGAGCGCTACGGGTGGTGATGAAGGGTTCATCTTGGGCCGTCATGCTACGGCGACGGGGGTCGCGGTGGTCTGGATGACTGAGGTTTGTGTCGGTTCGCAGATTCGTCGCGTCTCTGCGCCTGCTTGCCAGCGCAAGGATGCACAGAGTGACATCCCGACCACAGCGCGGTGCGGAAGGACTCCCCGGCGCGACCGTGCGCTTGCGAGGCGGTCCGATATGCAGCCGTCAGTCCGCGCTGTTCGTCAGCCTTGCTCTTCAGATGTCTCGGCGATAACAGCAGAGACAGACGGCTGTATATCTCATCCAAGAAGCTGCATACGCACCACCGTCCCGCAAGGTCCGAGAGGATAGCGTCCCTGACGATCGGCGGCACCAGAAGGCCGGGGAGAGAGGGTGTGATGTGCAAGGTCAAGGAGTCCCAACCTGAGAGCCGGGTCTGCAGTGGTCTCTCTCTTTCATGTGTCAGCCGCACCACCGCTAGATTCGTCGTGCGCAGAGTCGGTTTGCTGGAGTGCCCCTGGGGGACGTTGGCGTTGACGGCACAACAGTTCGTTGGGACGCGGCATCCACGGTGGATCTCCCACCGCAACCGTCCGCGACAGCAGTCGGCAGCCTGGCAACGTCAATGCGCGCTGCGCGTCTCCAGCGCCCGACTGCCACGGCACTGCGTCTTCGCGCTGGCCGTGCGTGCTGGCGAGAAGGGCCATTATTGAACGAACTCACCGCTGCATCCTGGCCATCCACGAGCAAGTCCCGGAGCGCACTCACGCACGCACCGCGCGCACTGTCGGCTGAAGAACCTTGGCCGTAAGCCTCCGCGACCGAGGTCTGTGAGTCCGTGACTCTTACTCACATGCTTGCCAACGAGTCGGACGACCGAATGATCCCAAGGGCGACGAAGCTGCGAAACCAGAGAGCCTGGCTTGGATCTCAGAGTATGATTTCAAGCAAGCTGGGCACACCATGATAAGGAAACAGGTTATCCTCGGTTCCACTCTCCTCAAACACGGCTCGTGATAGCACGAGCGTGCTATCTCGCTGAGCTGCCAACAGAGTTCACCAAGTGTGTGCTCTCGACCGCAACGACATGTGCCAGCTTCTTCGCGCCGCGACTGCGGCAATACAACTCATTCAGGCTGTCGCTGTACATCCGTGACAGCGCTCTGTCCGCAGCACAGCGCTGGCACAGTCTCCCACGTGTACAAATCCCAGAACTTCACTCGGGCGGACAATCAGCACACGAACACCTGAAGGGTACCGAGCCTTGCATCTGCACTGTGATTTCCATTGGTTCCACGACGCTCACCATGTCTCAATAAATGAGCACGTAGCAAAGACTAGTATGCTGACGTGCACGGCAGATGATGCGTTGGACAAATTAGACGCGCTCGCCTCTGATGGCCTGTACATCTTCATACGGAATCTCTTCTACCGCTGCACGCTTCTGTATTAATGCCAAAACAAATGGCAAGACAAAGGAATCCAGTCCGGTCTCATAGCGAACGTTGTCGGAAGCCTGTCGCTTCAACGCACCCACCCGTGGGTCAAAAGAAGTGGCCGAGGCGCTATGCCTGCTAGGCCGTTCAGATCATCAAGTTTTTCTGGAGAAGGACACTGTGCTTCACACCCTCGCCTCGCCGCCGTTACCGCTCCAATGCTTTCGACCTCCCAATTGCTGCTCCATATCCGCAATTTTGCGTGCCAGGTCTGCGTTGGTTTGTTTAACTACACCCAGCAGCTCTTCTCGATCACGAAGTTCCCTCCTCGCCAGCATCAATTTCTTCTGGAGCACGGCGTCGGGTGCTCCACTCTCCCGCTTGATCTGCTTGATCTTATCGCGTGTCTGCTCGCAGTCTGCTTCTGCTTGGTCCAGACACTGACTGAGTCGCTGGGCTTTCTTCGTTGCCTTTGCGAGTTCCTGCACTGGGTCCGCTTTGGGGTCAGTGTGCGCGGCATCCTCTTGCTGTGCGGCTTCAAGCTGAGTCCGCATAGACTTGAGGTCTTGCTCAGCAGTCTCCAGAGCTTCAACAGCGCGCGCCTTTGCCTCTTCGGCGATCCGTAAATCTTCCGTTCTGTCGTTGATGATGGACTTTTGCCTCTCGAGGTCTTTGGTACAGGTAGCGAGCGAGTTCTGCGCTTCTTTCCACTTCTTCTCCATACACCGCAGCTCGGCCATCGTAGTGTTGAGCTTTCTCTCCAGATCTCGGATTTGCATCTTGAGCTCGCCATGAATCTTGCGCTGACGCATCGATAGGACTTGTGCTGGAACGGACGGCGAACACTCCCATCGAAATACCCGCAAGCTGCACAGCTCTTTCGACGTGATGCTATAATTTCGCATAGCTTCTTCCTGGTAAGGTGCAAAAGCACGACGTCAGCATCCATCTCGGAGGTTCCCAACGGAGAAGCCTTACCATTCCCTTCTTCATGTTCGTGGCATGGACCTCAAGGCCTCTGACGTGCTCCTCTCGGATGTACAGATCCTTCTTCGAACGATACAACCTTTCCTTTGTCTCAGCAAGCATCTGGTTCGCATCATCCACCCGCTCGGCTGCGGCTGCCTTGTCCATATTCAAGATCGAGCACTTGTGCTGGAGATGGGCTGTGGAACTCTGTCGTTTTATTGAGACGGCGCACTCTTTACTCTTTTGAAGACCAGATATCGTATTCGATCGTCGCTTCGGTGTTCCTACGGCATCTGCGCATGTCGAATGCGGGTTGTCCAACATCGATGGCTGCGCAGGATTTTCCAGGCCGGCTGGGTGCTGTGGAATGCAGTTCTCGTACAGGCGCTGGAGCTCGCATGGCGACATACACGTCGGCGAGAGCGTGTCGGAATCTTGAGTGATTCGTCGAGACTTGACGAAGTCGGCAATAAGCTCCACTGAGACGACGGAGTGTCGACTGATCATTGTCGACCTTCTTGTCCTGGCTACCGGGGCTGGCATGAAGAAAGGCCTTGAGAGTCGACAACCAGGAAGGAAGTCGAATGCTTCGAAATCGAATTGGACGTCATCCGGGTGGACGGTAAACAGACTCTTGGTATCAACGACGAGGGACACATTATCGACTGGTGTGCTCAAAATGCGCTCTGCCTCCTGCCTTGAAACTTGCGACTGCCTCTCCTCGTTGCTCAACTTGGAGACTTGCGAGCTTCGCTGGTCGGTACTCAGCTTCGATATGTCAGACACTCTCTGGCTGCCATCTGACCTCGATATCGGGGAGCACGCTTGATCTTCGCTGAGCTTCGACACCTGGGAATTATGCTTATCGTCCCGGAAATCGATCGCAGAGTCCTGGCGTGGTTTCTCGAGCCGCATGTATTCTTCAGATCGCTCCTGGAGGTACCTCCATGACCGCCTCTTGACATCTTTGGGTATCATCTGAGAGAACCTGTGGTCCGGAGCGCTCGGGAACGCCGACATGTCGACCGCCATCTTGACCACCGCTATGATTAGAAAGTATACGCAAAAGAGTGTGGTACAGCGGTGATGATGGCGATGTCAACATCAACGTGCTGTGTCGAACGGAGGCATGCTGTTAGTCTACCACGACGGGATCCGGCTCTTTGCAGCATGCGGGATTCATTTGCAAGAGTCGGATTCTGAAACGTTGTGGAAGTGTATGCACTTGACTAGCTGTTAAGGCGGCGCGAGTCAGCACGCGCTTTGCGAAGCTGCACGCACGACGAAAGGCAACGCGCCTCATCAACCGGCTGTCATTGCAAACACGCTCTCAACACTGCAACCGCAACACAAAGCAGTGGAATACCACTTGCAGAATGCATTGCATGCATGCGGAGCTGTGGGCGGCATGCCGCCTCGTGGCGCCACTGACCGACAGCACTACACTTACACATGACGGAGCAGCCCGCCGGTGCATAGAATCTACCAGCCGTTGCGCACCGCATCCACAAATCGAAGACTATCCTCTTTCGAGAACTTGCAACTTACCCTGAATGGCGAGAACGGACTATCAAAGTCAACGACGCCGGAAAACTGACAACCACGTCTCTACTACCGGCCAAGCCACATTCAGCCACCACGGCACTCTTCAACAGGCATCGTTCAATAGCCCAAACGCTGTGCACCAAAAGTTCCGAAGCACTCCAATACGATGCCGCAATGACATAATACATCATCTATACATCCGTCTTCCCGCATTCCCCGCCGGAAATCTAGAGCCACTGCTGATTCCCATAGTGCGAGACAAACGCACCACCGAACTCCTCCACCGTCGCCCGCTGAATGACCTCGAGCTGCTTCGTGACACTCTCCTCCGCCGTGATTGGCCCTTTCCAATGCGGCGCGACTTCCGCAAACTGAGCCATCATTCCCCCAACAACTTTCTTCTGCTCTTCAGTCAATTCCCCAGTTTGAGTATTCACCACCCCAGGACTGATCGAAAACACCAAAATTCCTTCGGATTTTCCTAATGCGGCGTGGTATTTTCCAACTAGGAGGTTGGAGGCTGCTTTAGAAACTGCGTAGGGTGTAGCTAATGCAATAGAATGTTTGTTGACGAGCTCAAGATCTGCCATGCCACTGGTGATGACTGCGATTTTCTTCTCGTTGCCCGCACGGACGAGAGACAGGAAAGCGTTGAGAACATAGGATGTTCCGACGACATTCGCATGAAACGAATCTGTCAATTCGGTTGCGAGGTCAGAGGGGGTTTGGCCTAGGACTGTGGTGAAGGCGCTGGGTCCGCCTACGAGAGCGGCGTTGTGGATGAGAATGTCGAGACTGCCGTTTGTCACTTTGGAGACTTCCTCAGCGGCGGCTTGCAGTGTCGGCAAGTCTGTGATGTCTGCTTGAAGGACATGGACGTTTTTGATGTCGTCTGAGGACAGCTTCTCTTCTGTGGAGGATTTGTTGCGCACGAGAGCGAAGACAGTGTTGCTTGAGTCGGAAGATAGGTGTTTGATCCAGGCGTATCCCAAACCACGCGACGCGCCTGTTATTAGATAAGAAGGCATGATTGACTGTGTCTTGTTTTTTTTTTTCGGCGACTCGCGATCGATAAATGTGTTGGTTGGCTGTGTCTGTAGGGTCGTTGACAAAGAAACTTTAATCCATACATATGTATATATATATATATCCTTGACCTCCTCCTCTCAGCTCGACACTCGCACGACATCTGCATGCTATCTGCTTACAGCATCAAAATCGGGCGCGGGATTGAGTTTTAGTCATTGTTGCGTTACGAAGACCGGTCATAGAGGTAGCTTGAGTCCTTTGTGGGATCCTCCCGCTTACAAAGCGGGCGCTCCGTTGGAACAACAAAACATACCGGTCCCGAGCGGGATGAGTTTGGGGGTCGTGGACTTTGTACATAATCTTTCTCTTTCTTTACAGAAATATACAAGATCTTTCCTGACATGCATGATAGTTAAGCAAGCAAGCAAGTAAATCGAAGTCCATGCATATCGTCAACAATCTTCCTTTCCACTACAGCTTCGCGCCTTGCTTCTTCATCTTCGCCTTCTCTTGATCCCGAATCAAACGTCGCAAGATCTTTCCAGAAGGCGACTTTGGCACAACCTCGATGAATTCGATTCCGCCCGCAAGCCACTTGTGCTTGCTCTTATGCTCTTGCACATGCTTGTTGATCGATTCTCGCAGCTTGTCATCATTTTCCTTCTCTCCAGGATTCTTCACCACGAAAGCCTTCGGAACCTCGCCTTCGCGATCAGATGGAATTCCAATCACAACGCAGTCATTCACGGCTGGGTGCGTGAGAAGATGAGCTTCTAGTTCCGCCGGTGCGACTTGCATGCCTTTCACTTTGATGAGTTCTTTGATACGATCTGTGATGAAGATGTGTTCGTTTCCTTCTGGGGATTTGGAGATCATTGCTTCGTCTCCGGTACGCATATATCTCCCATCGGGCTCGTCGATGAAAGTTTCTTTGTTGGCGTCGGGGCGGTTGAGGTAGCCGAGGACGACGGCGGGGGATTTGACCCAGAGTTCGCCGGGTTGGTCGTAGCCTGTGATTTCGTTGCCTTCGACTGTTACGAGGCGGGCTGTGATTCCAGCCAGAAGCGACCCAGAGCTGCCAAACCAGATGTCGTGGGTTGGAGTGGCACAGACGACAGTGGAGGTTTCAGTGAGGCCGTAGCCTTGCTTGATCGCCCATTTCGGGAAAGTACTCGCCAAATCATCCGCAGTCTCTTTTCCCAGCGGTGCAGCACCAGTGAAAGCAGCTCGCACACTCGACAGATCATACTGCTTGAGGGTATCCTTCGCCTTGGTAAGGTGAATAATCATCGGTGGCACAAGATACAACATCGCAATCTTGTGATCCTGAATCGCCTGAAGCAACCACTTGAAATCGTACTTCGGTAGCACAACAACTCCATCTCCGCGGAAAATGCCCGTGTGACAGATCACGACCAAGCCGTAAATGTGCGACATGGGGAGTAAACCAAGACAGTTTTCTGTATAGTGTGTTCCTCCTTCTTGTCTGTTGATTTCGTCTCGGTCGAGGGATTCGTGGGTGTTCATTTGTAGGGTGTTCGCGATGACCTAGAACCCCAACAGTCAGTAATTATTGCAGTACTCAAGCCCACAATGCCGCAAGAACTCACATTATAATGACTGATACAAACTCCCTTAGGCAACCCCGACGTCCCACTACTATAACACAAAAACGCACACCTCTCCTTCCCATGCCCTTTCTTCCACTTCGAATCTGATGGCTCAAAGCGATCCAACTTCTTCCCCTCATTCACCAAATCATGAATCGTCTTATGTCCCCCATTCTTCGCTCCTCCAGTCACAATATCCGGCATAGGCAACAAATAAATCTTATCATCCCCAAGTCCAACTTTCTTCGCACCGTCCTTGCAAGTCTGCAACAAAGGCAAACAAGTAAAAACCGCTTTGGCTCCAGAATCTTTCAATTGAAATTCGAGTTCAGAGGCATTGTACGCCGCATTAACAGCTGTGAGAATTCCTCCGACGCGGTGAACGGCCCAAGCGAGGGAGAGGTAGTCAATGGTATTCAAACTGAAGCACGCGATGACTTTATCCCATTCGGAGCCGGAATGAGGGTCGAATCCGAATTCTTTGACCAATGCTCGGGACAACCAATCTATTCGGTCCTTGAGATCGAGAGCCGAGTAGGATTGACCTGTCAGGCCATCGACGAAGGGTGGTTTGGAGTAGCCGAGAGGGAACCTGCCGTAGGACTCATTGAACATGAAGGTCTCGATGGAGACTGAGTCCGGGATGTCCGGGAGCTGTGGAACCCATGATGGTGGGTGGAAAGGCATGGTTGGAGGTGGAGAGGTCTTTGCTTTCGTTCGTGTGTAGGTGGTGGTTTCGTGAGGTTGGCTAAGCTGGAGCTCTAGACCTCGGGTCTTTCAGAGCGTTTCCACAACGCCTCGCGGAAGCTCACGCGACTGTATCTATGCACAATGGGGAGGGTAGAGGATCGGATATGTTGGACAGAATTTCAGCGAGAGGAGGAAATTCGTGTGGGAGAGGAGGAAGATGAAGGTCAGAAATGGAAATGGTCTAGGATGCTCTGCCACAGTACTTACCAGGTCGCGAGGCGCGCCCGCCACGGCCTTTCATCTCGAGCTGACAGCGCCCATCATGTCGTCTCCGCTGTGCCGGCAACGCGACAAGCTGCTTTGGCTTCGATCCCCGCTTTTCTCCAGACGCCAGGGTCACATGCTGGCCTGTTGGTCTCGGCACCCAGGCGCAGGGATCGGAAAGAAGATGACGGAGAAGACATTGGAATGCTATCGCTGAGCTCGACCTCAGCTGTACCTGTCCTGTTGATGGAGAAGAGTAAGTTACATACCGATCTCATGATCTGAGTCCTGGCAGCGGCTTCCAAAACGATCGTGAACGAGCTGTATTGTTACAATATGGACAATCGGCTATTGAGCAATTTAGCCGAACCGAGCCAAGTGCGAGACACAAATCCGAGTTATCTCCATGCACAGTTTGTTGTTCGCAAGTTCCTTACACAGCGTTGGCTATGTCTTTTTAGCCACGTAAAAATGCAGAGTCAAGCGGATGTCCCAGACAGAAGAAGCAGATTGCCTCTACCGACGCCAGTGTGGCCGACGGCACCAAGAGCTCTCAAGCAAAGTCCAGGAAGTCAAGACGCGGCCAGAGATGCTTCCTTTCATCTGTAAACAGGCAGAATCCCCGCTGGTGGCCAGTTGGGTGGAGCTGGATGGCACGCGCAGAATTGGCCGTACTGGAATACCTGGACGCAGCGCCAGCAGAATGCTTTGTTGCATTGGGAACCTGTTCTGATGTCAGCGGACCTCCGAATCAAGGTGGCATGGAGGCAGTGTCAAACGTACATGCCATATAGTCGCAGCCGCCATTCTTCTCGATGCTCTTGTTGCAGGATGGACACTTCTTGAACGAATTTCTTATCATGGCCAGAGATGCCTCGTCTTGCTCAGAGTGCGTGCGGTCCTTGTACCCCTCGCAGGTCTCTCCCTCGTGCCAGGGCGCATCGCATGAAACGCAAGCCTTCGCGCCGCACTTGTTGCATGTGCAGATGTCGGGAGCCTTTGCTGAATCTCCTGTCAGAATGTTAGCTAACTGCTGTGATCAGCGGAGCAGGCATGTAGGTTCGCACCACCCTCGGTATCCTTCTTCTTGCCTCTGCCCAACTTCTTCTTCGAAGCTGTGGCCGCCTCCACCTTCACGTGCTTCTGGCCGTTGTCGCAGAGCGGAGCGAGACACCAACGCCAGCCTGGTATGTCTTCTGCCAACTTGCGTTTGGCAACCTTATCAAACTTCTCATACACGGCCTTTGACGCTGCTATCTCGACGTTCACCGGCCTCATTACCTCCTTGCATTCCACGCATTTGATGCCAAACGTCGATGTTTCATTGTCGCCCGAGACGCGGAGGAAATTGGCGCTGTCGACCTGCACCTCGACCCACTGCTTCAGGCACGTACGGCAGGTGTTGATCAGGTGGTCGCAATCGGGTGTTGGTGTGTAATTCGGGAACGATCTGGAAGTCTTCTCGTCGCCGCAGCAGGTGCAAATGTACTTGGGAGCGGCTGATTTCTGCTTTTTGGCTGGCTGCTCGCCAACGGTCGATTTGGAGGGGGCGGCGGCAGCCCTCTCGGCGGCGGTGTCGCTGCGGAGCTTCCGCGTCGACATATTGTCGTGTAGAATGGGAGCGCGAGGACGGAGTTGGATGTGGTAGTCGTCAGCTGAAACGATTGTGATCGCGGAGGTGTTCGCTGATGAATGAGGGGCGTGTCCACGAGCGAATTGATATGACCGCGTCGCGTGCTGGTTTGTGAATGGCGAGTGAACTGACATGACCGATCACGCGTCCGTCGACGCGTCAAGGTAGTAGCGAGTTGGTTGGCAGGCGTGAACTTGTCGACGGCAGGTCCATCCACGATAGGTCCATCCCCATGAAGGACCTACTTATACGCGAAGCAGAACGTCGTCCTGCAGCATATCGGTCCCACCTCGCGCACATCTTCAGGATCACGACATCTCGACCGACTAAGTCATATGGGTCGGGAGGCGTCACGCGCTCAAACACCAACGCACTGCAGTGTTGAACCTGAAACCTGAATTGCTGCTGACTTTGCAACAAAGGGTCAAGAAACATCGCGAAACTGCATGAAAACACAAGCACATGAATGATACACGCACAGCAAACCTCTAGCAGATTGTAGCATGTACACTTTCCATCTTCACCAGCTTTTCCAGACTCTTCATGTGCTCGTTCAGTCAGCAGCATTCTACTGCTATACGCAACCTTTCGATCCTTATAAACACAAAGGCGAAGCAAATCTGAAGCCCGGATGGAGAATGACGAGGGTCTGGCTTATCGGTGGTGCACCGATCTGTTAGTGCACTGACTTACAGGTGAATGTGTATTCACCGCGAGTCCTGATGGCTATTCACCAGCATCAGGCTTGTGAATCTTGGCACGACCGGCACGAAACTGACACAAGTTTCAACTTCAACTTTCCTCCTTACCAACACAGCAACATCAACACAGGAACTTACAACTTGCAATCGCTTCGAAGCACAAGCACTTCTTACCACCAGTCAATCATGCATCTCATCAACTGCATCCTCAACGACAAGCGTCCGCGCGTGCCGCCACTCGAGGCTCGCGTTCGCGCTCTTCGCAAACAGATCCGCGATGTTCAAGCCGACGGATTCGGCAATGCAGCATCTTTCCTCTTCAATAGACGTGACCTCGCGGGCGGTAATTACAAGCACGACAAGGCGCTGAAGGCTAAGCAGAAGGTCGTGTACTGGCAGATCGACCGCACATTCGAGCACATCTGGGGACGGGCTGAAAACAGAATGACTGAGCTGTATTCCAAACTCGACAAGGCTCGTTTTGATGTTCAACTAGTCAAGGCTCGAATCCGCGAACTCGAGGCCGAGGCTATTCGGGAAGGTGTCCAAACCACCACGAGTCTTGTGCCAGTGATGGCTCTGCATTGCAACAAGTCGATGAACAAGAAGCCAACGGGATTTTTTGATCTCCCCCCGGAACTGCGGAACGAGATCTACAAGCTCAGCGAGTGCCTGGAGCTCTCTGTTCACGACGACACGTGCTGGGAGAGCGCACCTCTGGACTGCCAGTGCGCTATTAGAGTCGGCAACAAAATGACCATGTACGTGAATCATTCTCAAACAGGAAGAAGCTGCTACCCGAGAAGAGTAAAACTAACCTCTCACAGTGTTCTTTACAACTCGCCATCGACGACCCATCACTGGAACCTCGACGCCACATCAACCAAAGGAAACGCCCAAATCGCATTCAACCATCAACCATCGTTGACTCGAGTGAGCAAGCGAGTCCGTGCTGAGACTTTGCCAATGTATTATGGCAACTTGCATATCAAGTATTCGCTACACCCCAACGATGAGACCACCAGCAACGTGTTTCAGTGGCTTCGTCGAATTGGTAAGCGGAATGCGGCTCTTCTCAACCACTTCGAGGTCACTATTGGGTGTTATTGGCCAGAGGGGGTAAAACAAGAAGATGTGGAGTATCTCAAGACCGCCAAGGCACGCTGCGAGGGCATGCTGAGAGAGCTGGGTGTCGTCGTGGAGCGATGCACGTTCATTGTCGAGAGACACCCCTGAGAGGTGGTGTGTCAGCGTGTTGGAGGTGACGAGCTCTCATAGCAAAGGTGTCTGTTACACCTCGATGCTGATTTATGGGAGAGACTGGAAATACCACAGAAGGGTGGCATGCTGCGCATATAAGCTGCTGAACAGCACAGTGTCGTTGCATTAGACGAGTAAAACAAGACCAGGGCATGACAGATGCTTGTTGATTCTCGGACAAAGACTATTAGAAGGGCCATTCGCAGTACAGCTTGATCAATGGAGTCTTTAGACTGAATCTTTCATACTGTTCTATTCGTATCATCACTTGCCATCTCAAACCTCGTGGGCTCACTACCATGCACCTCCGCCAACCTACCACTCTCATGTCCAATCGGAGGAGTATTGAGCTCTGTTGCCCCATTATATGCTCCAACGCCTGGAGCAGGCATTTCTTGTACGCCATAGACACCCCACTTGTTCGTCGTTGCGTGTAATTCCGTTGGGTCCCGCTGTGCTGCTACTGGATCCAGACGCTGGCTTCTCAATAGCCCTAATAGCCTTCGAATCCAAATTGTCAAAAGCCGCCTGCCCAATCGTAAAATTATTCCGCTCAAAATCCGCAATCACATAAGCCTCCTGAAACAGCGTCCGCCCGATAGTGTACTGACTATCATTCGCGGCTCTCCTGATTGGAAAATATGGTGTGTCTGTCTGATAGAACGGATACGATGCACTCATATCGAAAGCTGCATATGGTAGAACGATATTTGTCGTTTCTGTACCATCTTCTCGGGCACGTTTCCCAAAGGTAAATGTTATCGTTGGGCTTAATTCCAAGTTGCGAGAACGCATTGTCTCATTGATCAAGTAGAGATCAGTGGCGTTGTCGTAGGATAAGCCGAAGGCTGAGACGAACGCTTCGATGGCATCGTTGGGTAACCAGATGTGTGGGAGGGTGGAATCTATGAAGTGGAGGGTGCCAGTTGGGACTAAGTTGACAGTTCCGTCCTGAGTGTTTTCGGCTGTGATCTTTTGCATTCCTACGAGGAGTGATCTGGAATTGTCTGGACCCATCTCGAGAGATATGCTTATGGTCATTCGATTGGCATCGTAGCCACCGAAGGTCAGAGATCCAGGGCTGCGGTTTCGACAATGCGCTCCAGCTGTGTACGCCCCGGACAGGCTGGATATTTGTGGATTTGTGTCGTTCGCCATTGTACTGAGGAAGCTTGGAATTGGATCGTCGAAAGTTGAGAAATTGCTTGGTTTGGGTCCAAGACCCATCAGCCCGAGCCACCATACTGGATCTGCGATGCCAGCAACGACTTGGGCTGGTAGTTGAGTTGTTCCATTGCCACTTGTGTTGGCAAGGTCAAAAGTCTCTGACTCGAAAAGGCCATTTCCTCCTGGTCCAACTTGGCTTGTTGAGCGTCCAGTGTGTAAATGCCTATATTCTCACAGTCGTGCTTTCGTTTGTAGCGGAGTCGGAGCTGTTTTTGCCTTGGAATGGAAGCGTACCTCGCGGATCATCGCAGTATCCAAGATTGTCTTGTAATACCGGTCAACAGCCTTGTGGTGCTGCGATCTATAACCCTTGAGCCGCAGTGGCAGTGGCAGGTATTACGCAAAGTTGTGGAGGCGTGCCTGCTTCAACGATGAAGGTGTTTCAGAGGCCGTGATTGCCATCCCCGAATTTCGGTGGCTCCAATTACACTGGGGCAGGAACATAGCTGTCAGCCATCGAACACGAACACAACAGAATCAATAGGGACGCAACTCTCCGACCAAGGTGGCACCGACGATACGCAAGCTCAAATTTCAGGCATGAGTGCGCAAAAGATCCAGTCCCAGCCTCGCGGCAAAGTGCAGGATCGGTGACACAGCAAGCCAAAAAATGACTGGATCTTCGCCAGTGGGATATTTTGGTCTTTCGAGGGTTTCACACGGCGTTGTTGGGCACGATTCATTGGAGCCAAGCACTGCAGATCGGAAATGGGTTGATCCTGCAAGGCTGAGAGGGCTTTGGAGACCGGTGAGTAGCATGTAGGCACGTACCTCGTATGCACTGATCCAGATCCAAATTCAAGCGCGCATGCTCTGATAGACGGAGTTCAATGACACTTGAGATCAGGAAGTGTACGTTCCAGCGGAGAGAAGGGCAAAGCGATGTAGGCTCACAGGAGGCGCATACCAAGCAAATGCGTGATGGGCTATCAACGCATTACCTGGTCTTGGTGGCTGATATGGATAGATATTGACTGGACTTCGAACATACAGTTATGCGTGCCCACCTTCAATCATGGATCAGGTCTTCCTTTCCGCGCAAGCCGATCATCATACCCCTGAGTCCTGGTGCTTGATAGACGCAGAAGATCACCGGTGAACCTGCACGCATGCGTATAGGTCGAAGCAACCTGATCTACGCCGGGACCTTGCATCAACTGTAGGACATGTCCCACAAACAAAGTTGAAACCTCGAGTAATCAGCCACTTTGCGTACCTGCCCCTACCAGAGTCAGATGCAGTCGGCCACCCAGAGCATCAGCAAAGCTTAAGAGGATGCTTCGATCCACCTTCCACATGTCGCTTCACATCCTCATCATCTGACGATCTTGGTACATCTGGCCAACGAGATCCTACATGCAAATGTTCTTCCTCTGGGCCTTGTCAGCGGCGATTGTCAGTGGACAGCACGCTGACAACCATACACAGGGCTCAAGCACATTGGCTGCAACTAGGACAGCCACCATCACATCATCCTCCCTGAGCCCGAGTGCGTCGCGAACGTCGCCGCAGCCGACGGCGGCTCCTCCGTGCTGCTGGTTCGCAGGCTTCTCCGATGGGCAACTCGGCGTTAGGGGTAATTTCTATTACAACTCTAGTGTCGTGCAAACCGTGGCCACAATTTTCAGCACTATTGTGGACTATGGGGCTGTGGAAGAGGTGGCCAACGTGAGCACGAAATATATGGCAGAAGACGAAATATTCACGAGGTACGGAGGGTGGATTTTCAATGACTGGGATAGATACGCGGACTGGTCTCTCGCCGAGAGTTCACTCAGCCGGCTGGGAGTACCGGGGACGCTAGTCCAAGGTAGATCATACGCAGCCACAAATGTGTATCAGCCTGGCTCAACAGAAGAGTTCAATGCGTAAGTTGGAACAACGGAGACTTCGCAGTGCAAGAAGGCTGACATCTGATAGGCCCTATCCTACCCCGTGGCTGGCGTGGAACGCCGTGCAAGTCTGGTACAACGCCTCCAGCCCATGTGGCTCTAAAAAAACGGAAAGTCTCTCGTCGAGACCTCCAGTCGCAACTCGTACAGTGTCGTCCACAGTCCGCTCCGACCCCTTTTATGTTTTCGGCCTAGACTCTATTTGGATCGATTTTGACGTGCCAGGCGCCTACACATCGCGAACGATCACATGGACTGGAGGAACATACACCTCGAGGCACTTCTACATTCAGACGCTCTCTCTTGATGCTCCTGAGCTAAATGAATATAATCATTACTTGCCATCCGAAGCGATCGAACGCTACTTGAGTTTCCAGACGAGTGCCTATCCTTGGATCACGGACTGCATCCCGATGGACACTCCGGGAGAGCCCACGGTGCACATTGCTGTCAATCATCTAACGGAAACATCGCGAGTGACAGTCATGATGGCCAAATCTACTACCGACTCAAGGACTCAGCCTCAGCCTCAGGCTACTGGGGATGCTTCACAGCCGCCAATGACACCGACTCTTAGTCCTTCGGCTGATAATGGCGATGAGCCTCTGCCGGTGCAGAGCCCAACTGTTGCGATTTCGAAGAGCGCATCGAATTCTGCTTCGGAGATGGTTGCCCCACAGAGCGAGTCAACCCAATCTGTGCCGGGTATGGCTACCATGCAAGATCAAACGACTCGTGATCAACTGTCGCGAACTACCTCTGAGGAAGCAAGCTCGGTGCTTGTGAGTCCTACCACAGCACCGTCATCAGCACCTTCAAGCCCGGGGGAACCCACTTCTAATCGAGATGGCCAAATTTCCGCCGATAATTCCAGCGATGATGACCTGACGGGCCCGACAGTGGCGACTCCTGGAGATATCTCTGCTTCCACAGCTAATCAAGATGAACCACCGGCAAATACGGCCACCTCTCAATCGTTGGCTACGACTGTACCCGAGGAGCCTTTGGATCCTACTGTCGCTGTCTCAGAGTCGATCTCTGCTTCCTCAATTGCGGAAATTGGCACAAAGGAGCGACCAGCCGCATCTCAGACATCTGCTCCCGCCGTAGCCGACGACAGCATACCTTCCACAGGGGACACGGACAATGAGAGTAAAGGCGCTACGGCTGCAGCATCTGCTTCAGTCGTATCTGACACGACAACGATTCCAGATCAGGCAACTGATATTCAAGCCACCGGTGACGTTGGCAGCGGAGGGAGCGGTAGTGTGGCTTCAACTGCCGGCTCTTCTGCAGCGACTAGCGCTATGGGGGATGCGATCATGAGCGGCATTGGGCAGACAGGAACAAGGAACGGTAGTGCAGGCTATACTGGACCGGCTTACACAGGAGATGCCCCTGGAATGATGGTGAACATTGTGGTTGCTGTATCTCTCGGGTTGACGTGGCTTGCATGGAGCTGCATGTAGCTTTCAAGCAACATGAACCCGTGTCTGGGTCTTGAGACTGACAAAGAACCACGACTTGGGATCTTCGACACGATCTGTGGCCTTGTTTCTCCAAAGACAAAGTCTCGCACTTGGGGGAAGTGTCGTGGTTATGTCTGGCAAGTCCTCGAACGTCATTGAAAGTTTCCTGAAGCGTGTGATCAGCCAGTACGCCTGATCAAAAGGCTTATAACTCTATCCGACAAAAGAGCGCCGACTGACAGACATGTTGTTCGCCATCCGATTTCGAGTTCTCAGCCGCCATGATTCTCCGCCGACAATTGCTACTCGTTGCACGCTGCCATCAGTTGCACTCCACTGCCGAGTCAAACTCGATTTCCTTCTTCTCCCTTGACACCATCTTTTCATCTTTCTGATCATCTTCTCGCTTCAACTTCACAACGCTCTCCTCCTCGTCCAAAAGCCTCACAGTCTCCCACAACAAATTCAAGCGCGGTCCACACTTCGCCTCAGCCTCGAGCGTCTCTCGAACCCATTCCTGCGCCTCCGCAACTTCTTCTTCTGCTTTCCAAAGATTCTCTTCCGCCGCTATGCACTCACCGGATTCCCAACCCCTCAGCACTCTGATCAGATCTCTCTCTCGCTCCATATTACATCGACGTTGCTGCGTCTGATTGTAGCATTGCTGGGCTTCTTTCCGGTCGTCGATTGCGGCGTCGAGTGCTTGCTGCGCTTTTTGTAGCTGAGCTCGAGGGTCGCGGCGAGAAGCAGCTGCGGCTTTATTGGGTTTCTTTGCTTCTGCCGGGAGCACGGGTTTCTTTGTGCGCTTCTGAGGTTGGCGAGGAACGTATGCTGCTTCGTCGGTTTGGGTCCCCTTGCGTTTAGGACGTGGCGCCATTGCCGTTGTAACAGTGCTTGTCTGTGTGCAGGTATCTGATCTGAGATGCATGTTGACTGTAACGGTCGAGCTGGGATTTTAAGTTTGGGGCGCGCGTTGCGCAAGTGAAGTTTTCGAGTGCTGTGAATCTTGAAGTCGCGGCGGTTCACTGTCTGCGAGAAGTCGCTCTGGTAGGATTTTGCAAGTACTATAGCACAAGTATGAGCTAGGAATCAATGCCCCAATGCAGGTATCTCTGGCATCGTTGCTGCATGGTTCGCAATGGCAGACGGTGTCCTCCACTGTGTGCCGATCGAGGGAGAAGCTGACCTGATGTCCCGTCTGGTATAGGCTGTATTGATCTTGAGTATGGCTCAAGCCATGCTTTTTATTCACATGTCATGGATCGCTCGCTCGCCTGTTTGTCGATCAACGACATGTTCAAAATCGCTTTCTGGTGGAGCTGAGTTTGCTTGAGATCATCCAATGTCGGAGAATGACTACCTTGAGTCCTCAATTCTGCTTCAGGCGCTCGCCAGCTCAACAAGGCTTGATCGAGTGGGAGCTTGCTCTTTGAACAATGCCGCGCACAGGAAGTACACCGAGTCGGTCAGACAAAGATGAAGTGAGCGGCTCTATGCCTTCCTTGAATGAATAATGCTGAGCCAGGGACTGAATAAGTGAGAGTGATATCCGGCAAGAATGAAGAGTATCCACAGGAGTTGCGCATGGGACAATGTTCGCGCTCGTCGATGTTGAGCTCAGCTCGCGATCGGACCACTTGCAGTGGAAGTGCTCACCCACAGCCGTCGCTGCTACTCCAGCAGGTTGACGCGGCTTTTGGTGGCCGCGTTTCGAGCCCTGCAGCTTCTCAAAACTGCTGTGTTGCCCTTGCCACAGACGGAATGCCGTAGCAACAAGCAACGCGTTGCTGCCACTAGACCAGAGTCAACCTTCGCAGCTCATTCTTGGAGTCAAGAATCGTACATCGACCATACATCCATTCGACATTCGACCAGCCAACAGTCTTCGTCCGCGATACACTCTACTCAGCCATGACTAGCACGTCCAAGATTCTTGCGCTCGTTGCATCTTTCGCGATCCTTGTCCACGCCTCACCCCTCCCACCTCCGGTCGAGCTACCCATATACGAACGAACAATATTCACAAACATATCAGACACCTTTGACTGGAAAGATGTAGGTGGAGCAGCAGTCTATAGCTACATGAATCGTTCCGAGGTCTGACAGTCCCTCAGATCAAACCAAACCCCGAGCTCGAGTATCATGACTGCGGAGGCAACTTCAAGTGCGCCAGGCTAGAGCTGCCATTGAACTGGAATGCCTCTGGACCAGAGGATGTGACCTACAACATGAAATTCAACATGGCCATCGTCAAGCTCCCGGCATTTGTCCCCATCACAGATCCCAGGTATGGCGGGCCAATTTTGATCAATCCTGGCGGACCAGGAGTCTCTGGCGTCAAGCTGGCGAACGATGACGGGGTAAAACTACAGGCGAGGTTCGATGCCGCCTTTCTTCACAACAGCACGACCTACGTTGTACCGAACGAAACAGCCAAGTATTTCGACATCATCGGCTTCGATCCTCGAGGCGTGCATCATAGCACACCTTTCCACACATGTTTCAGATCGTACGACGAGCAAAGTGAGTACATCTACGGCAATGGGTCCCTTCCAATGATGTGGCCTGGGCAGAACCTGGAGTCAATCTGGCAAGCCCAGACTGCTATGGGTCGCCGATGCATCTGGGATCCTGTAACGAACCCAAATGGCTCAATTATCGCCAACTTCTCGTCCACAGCCATGGTGGCCAGAGACATGGTCGAGTTTGTGGAACGGCATGCGCAGTGGCGAGAGAAGCAGGTGTCAGACGCGAGCACTCGAAAATTGGTCCAATGGCGCAAAGGGGAAGAGCCAATCCTGATGTATGGTGCCTCGTACGGATCGGTGCTTGGAGCTACACTTGCCGCCATGCAACCGCACAGAATCAAGCGTCTCCTGCTTGATGGAGTGTCTGGTATCACTTCTGAGTTTGACCGTTCTCGAATAGTGTGACTGACAAGTTGCAGATGCGGAGTCCTACTATGCCGGCAATCTCACAACAGATGCTCTTGATGGAGATGCGCCTTTGCAGAAGCTCTTCGAGTACTGCGCCTCCGCCGGCCCAAGAAAATGTGGTTTGGATGCTGGCAGCTCGGCCCACGCTGTCCAAAAGTACTTTGAAAAGCTTCTCGCAAGCATGAGATTGAGAAGTCCCTACGCGGTTGAAAAACTCGGAAAACTGTTTCTGAGTCTCGGATACAGCCCCATAAGCAGTTGGTACGATATTGCTGCTGGAGCATTACCGCAGATAGCTACTGACGAAGCTACTTTGCATAGGCCATCATTCGTTGGAATAATCAAGTGGTTGCCATCAGACGCTCGGTCGTTGGCCAAATCGGAGGAACAGGTGAGTTATTTCTTCTTGTAGAGCCCTGCAGACCAACGAGGGGATCCCGTCGGAGTACAAACGCTGACTTGCTCTGTTGCCCAGGTCTCCTGGCCTTACGATCTAATCGACCCGTACGATCCATCAACGGTGAATAAGCATGTGGAGTTTTGTAAGTCAGCTCGAATAATTCCCATGTACATGCTGACTCTTGATTCAGTTTGGAGTGACATGATCCAAGGAGGTGACCAGACCGCACATCCGTCGCCGAAAGATTTTGCAGAGGGTCAGTGGCGCGAATTGCGAGATGCTCTGCCATTCACTGGAGATGCATGGGCGAGGAACTACCTGGGCACCTTCACCTGGCCTATCGTGTTCAAATGGCGATTCGGAGACCAGCAGCAAGTGGCATCCAATGTCATAGCAAACCCCATACTTTTTGCCAGCAACCTCGTCGATGGCGTAACTGGGCTACCTTCTGCCCGCCACATGCAAAGCCGTTTCAAAGGCTCTGGTCTCCTGATCACAGATGGAGAAGGACACACTTCGATAGCGGAGCCAAGTCTTTGTTACGCCAAAGCCACGAGGCATTATTTCCAGACCGGAGAGCTTCCTGATACCTCGAAGCATTGTCTGCCTGCCAAACGACCGTTCGTGGGGTCGGAAGGACCGAACACGGAGCAGACACACTGGGACAAATTGACGAAGGAAGAGAAGGTGATGTTCAACTCGGTCGCGAACTGTCCATGGGGAAACCGCTGCCCCCCTCTCTAGGCATGTCTGATTCCTGAAGTACTCCTCATATCTCATGTAGCCTATACAATTAATCAGTAACCTGCGTACAATGCTCTCTTCGCTTACACTCTTGGACGTTCATGCTTGTCTCCCGGATGGAATGCTGGTCTTTTGGCTATCTTTCCCGTTGATAGTCATGCCTCATCGCGCCAATCCGACCAACACGCTTCGTCGCTGTATTCGTGGCTTGCTCCCCTGGATCCATAGACTTCAATTTCAGGCGCGAGTTTATCTCAATCATCTCAATGGCGTTCCGCCCTGCGGGTGTCGCGTGGACTTGCCAGCTCGAAGATTAGCTGCGCTGTGCTCAAGCTTGACATGGTCTCCTTGGTTGGCACAAGAGTATGCACAAGAAGCGTGCAAGTGAACTCGATATGCGAAGAGGGTCATATGTCATCCTCGTGATGAGAAAGCGCACATTGTGGATGGTAACGTGATGAGTTTGAACAGTGATCGCAAACTCGAAAGGAAGACGGAGAGACATGCTGATCTTGAAGGAAGCATCAATATTTGATGAGACTTGACTTGCTGCTCCCAGTCCTCTGGGTAAACCATCATCCGCCACCAACGTCACCCCCACCAGTCCCGCCACAACATCCTCCCTTGCTACTTTTCACATACCAAGCACCTCAATCCTCTGATCTCATTACCACAATATTTTTCAACACGATGGAAGACATAGAAGACTACCCACCACAAGCTTCCGTCCTCTTCACAAAGTCCAATGTCCAAACGACATGGCACGCAAAAGACAATCTCACAATATTGCAACTTGCAGAACAGGCTGGATTGAAACCTAAATACGGTTGTCGTAGTGCGATGTGTGGATCTTGTGAGGTGAAGATTGTGAAGGGACAGGTTTATGGTCCTGAAGGCGATCGGCCGCAAGGGATCTTTATTTGTCAGAGTCGGCCTGCGACGGGTGAGATTGAGATCGAATTGTGAGGAGAAGATGAGAGGGTGCGGTGGCCGAAAGAGATGGTCAGACGGGTCGAGCAGGATAGTAGACGGTTGACGGGATACCGTGCAAAATATGAGAGGTCACGGAGACAACTTTGAGCCCAAGCGCAGCCGAGCATGTTCGCTCAGGAGGACCACTGAGCCTGCGCAGATTTTTTCAGAACGGAGCAAAACAACCGGCCAAGGGCTGAGTCGTTGTTGGCGGCATACAGTACATCTTCATGGCGCTAGACACACGCCATGTGAAGCAATATCGAGCGCCACCGATATCTCAAGCATTTATTTGGAATGGAAATGACTGATTGAGCATACCACTAACCCATGACCGACTATCGAAGAGACGGAGCTTTGATTCACATAATAAGCTACCAGATCCTTAAGAGGGAGATTCCTTCTAAAAGCTTGGAGCAAAAGGGAACAAATAGCAAGAGTAAAAGTACACATTGCGGATGGTAAACTTCATACAGGCCCAGGAGGCGAAGACGAGCATCATAGGACAAAACATTGTTCTGGTCCAAGAAAACTCTCTGCCTCCTCTCTCGAGCTCTGCTGAGCTCGCGACCTTCGAAAAGTATTCTTACTATTTTCCAAGCATCAGGCATGATGACTTACTGGCTCGGATCGTGGAATCAAGACTAATTGTTGGGAAAGCAGGTCAGAACTCTGGCATCAGCCCTGACTGGGTAGGCGGCCCCCAATGCAGTAAACAGCAGAACAACGTTCAGATAAGAGGTCAAAATTTGCGTCGAGTGCGACTTCGACTTGGTTTCTTGAGCAGTTCGAGAAGAGTTGTGTGCGGAAAAGTAGGAAATGTAACGACTGTAGCATGACTGACAGCAAAAACAATCGCCCTCGTTACAGCGGGGAATTACCTTCAGCATCGCATCGAAGGCTCGAGCCGCTTGAACGAGTGGACCATTGGTGACGACGTTGAATGTATTGTATTTGAAGTGATTCAAGCGCAAAGCAAGCAAGCTTGTTTGTTTGCTGGCTGGTTACTGAGCCGTCCGCTCGACCAAGAACAATTGTTGGTGACTCGGCACTTTCATCTCCATATGAAGCACCATGTGCTTCCGATACGGGGGAGGAAGCAAACGTGATCAAAGACTCGCGGAGAGGGACAACGCTATCGAAGCCGAAGAGAAATACGAACGAGAGCAAAACAATTGTTGTTGGTGAGGTTCAGCGATGGAAAGGCTGCGACACAGGCTTGTGCAGGCCTAGGATCGTGCCCAAATATCGCCGCAGGCTGCACGCCAGCAACCATGCTGGCGATTTACTTGGCAGACCGCTAGACCAAGAACGATCGTTGGGGGACAGAGGCTTTGCCTTAGTATATATGGGCTGTCACAATGCATGGGGATGATAAAAAAAGGTCCACCATGCTTCATTTGTGATGAAACATAGGGGACGGTGAGGCAAAAGAATCTTCCTTGGCTGAGCAGTACAACTCGCACATCAAGGCTCTCTCGAAGGTCCATCGAAAGCCTTCGAACTATCCTGAAGAGGCTTGTGGAGTACTAGGCGCTGGCAGATATGCCCGCGACTTATGAACTTACCACTCGGCCAAGGCAGATCGTTGGAAGCAGGATATTTCGACAGTATACTAGTGCCACTTACGCTGGTAGACAACGCAAGGCGAAGAGATTGTTATTGTCGGGAATACCACACGGCTGAGATAGATTATCAGTCAGCTTATCCTACGTGGAACGATGTGAAGATCAATGAAGGCTGTGAGGCATTCGAAGTAAGGGTAGACGATTGTGTGATGCCATACGGGATCTTGAGCGAAATAGCGGATAGACGAGGACTGCGACACGTCTCTTCGGGTGAGAGATCGGGCGAGGGGGCCATTGCTGTAGCTCTGTAATATTTGGCTTCTGTAATCAATCCACGATTCCATTTCAGTGTTTTTAGTATGCAGTCTGGGTATCACTGCGCCTCAACGCCATGCTTATCAGTACAGTCTATCATCAAATTCAACCAAAAGAGCAGGTTACTGCTCACTTCTTGGTCTTAGCCTTCTTCCTCGCACCCTCGACGGTATCTGCCTTCTTCCGATTCGCAGCAAAAGCCTCTTCAGGCGGCTCATCCATAGCTGAACTCTTCCCTTTCTTTCCCTTCGGTGCATACTTCTCTTCGAGATGATCGAAGAAGTTCTGCTCACGCCCTTTCTGCCTCTGCTGTATCAATGCAGCAAGATCACCCAGGCCACCTCCCGACCCATTCTCTTTCTTCCCCTTGCCATTCTTCTTATTCTTAATCTCCTCCTCTGCAGCCTTCGCCTCGCCAGCCTCGCTCTCCTTAGTCTTCCTCGCTTGAGCGATTCTCTTCTCCCTCTGCTTCTCTGTCTCTCCCAAATACTTCTCATACCCTTCAACCTCTCCGGTCTCGATTGCCTCGTCAATTATTGCACGAAATCTGTCCTCATCTTCCGTCATATCACTCAGCATGACCGTCTGGTAGATCTTCTGCATCCTCCCTTCACACTGCTCATATGCCTTCAACAGATCTCGCTTCTCCTCTTCGCTACCCTTATAGCTGCCCGCGAACTCGTTGATCCTCTCTTCTGTCACCACGTTCGCAAACTGCGCGCGGAAGAAATCTGCCCAGTCGAAGTCATCGTCTTCAATGTCGAGACTCTCTTCTGTGCGGCCGGTAGTATCGTAGCGTTTCCGCCGACGCTCATCGGATAGGATGGCGTATGCGAATGCAACTTCCTGGAAGCGTTGGTGTGCAGCATCTTTTTGATCGGGTGACACCTTGTCAGGATGCGATTTGAGAGCTGCGCGGCGGTAGGCTTTTTTGATCTCATCGGCTGAGGCATCTGGAGAAAGGTCGAGGACATGGTATGGGTTGATGGACGTGGGAGCTGAACCAGCGGAGACTTCCTCTTCCTCGTCCTCGAGAGAGATTTCTTCGGCTTGTTCCTTGCGTTTGGGCATGATGACGGTGGCGAAAATAGTGCTCGCTGAAGGGAATTCGATGTCGATACGGAACACAGGCAGTTGGATGGAGGTGAAGTGGAAGTGGAAGTTGCCAACGCGTAAGTTTCGTGTTTGACGCGGTCGCGCTGCCGATGACGCACTTTCTGCCTCGATACTGTAAACATCTTTCCTCATCGATCACGACGACTCCACTCTCTACGTACGACGATGACATGACCACCGCTCCCTCGGGTGTTCAACAGTATGCTGCCCGCTACTTTGATGCCTCGCCAACCTGGTTCCGCTGGAACAAGCTCTCCGCCGCCGATGTCTACAAACTTCGCGAAGAGCCTGGCTTCCGCGGGCAAAACGTCTGGTTTTGGCTGAACCACCCTATACAGTTCGTGCGGATTGTCGGATTTGTGTGCCAGATCGATCAAGTGGCCGGAGGAAGATACATTCTCATGACTGTCGACGACGGGAGTGGCGCCAACATTGAGGTCAAGTTGGAGCGGCCAGTGGCATATCGGGAGCAGAACGGAGCAGTCTACTCTAGCAAGACAAGTCTCGACAATGTCGAGGTCATGTCACACTTCGGATTACCTGTAGTGATCATTGGCAAAGCGACAGTCGACATGGGCACAGTCGTCATTGCTGAAGGGAAGGTGGAGAGTTACAATCAATCTCGCCAAATCATTGCTCTTCGTCTTGGACTGGTCAAAGATACCAACGAGGAAGCAATACACTGGTCCAAGGTCGCAGATTGGAAGAGAAGAGTCTTGAACAATCCTTGGGTGCTGTCGGCAGACCAGAGGACCGTCATCGATGCGAAGCTGATCGAGACAAGAAAGGCCGCAGAGCAGCAGTCGCGACGGCGTAAGAAAAGGAACGCAAAGATCGAAGAGCTGAGGAGGCGGCATGAGGAGAAGATCGAGGCGAAGAGGAAACAGCGCACCGAGTATTACAATCAAGGTGCACTCCCGGGTTCACATATTCTCAAGATGCCCTGGGACGACTGATCAATCTGACCTCATTCTGCGTTACCTCCGATCTATCGACTGGCTCTGGTGTATATCTTCTTTTCGAAATGATTCAACAAGTCCTGAAGACTCGAGCGACGTGGCTTTCCACCAAACTAGCTCTTCAGAGCTGTGCTTGTGTTTGCCGAGATCGTGGTCGTCTGTACTGGTGTCTCTACTGAATCGGACGAGAGCTGTGAGTATGGTATGCACGCAACATCTTCATGGTTCAAGGGAAAGTATACCTCTCTCCACTCTTGGCACCAACCACGTCGGATCTCACTGGCTCCGTCTGTCGCCGTTCACCAGCATCAGGCCTGGTTCTTGTCTGTGCGACACTCTTGCCTAAGCGCAACGGTGAGGAACACGGCAGTCTTGTCAACGACAGTTGGTTGAAAGCCCTCTGTGCAGTGGAAGTCATTTCTTGAGTAGCTGGAGATTGTGGAGGAAGAGAGATGAATGCAGCAGAGCAGAAGATGACCAAAGCCTACAGTCAGTACAGATCGACGGTACTTGTCAATCGCCCTGCCTACGAGGAAGCACATGAGCCACACCCATGCAGGAGCAAAGTCTGGACGAAAACCGCCGTCGACGTTCATGTGCTTCGCTTGGGCGTCAAGTTGAGCTCAGGGTAGCTGCAGTGTCGCAGACTGTGCATAACACTAAGCAACGTGGCAAGCCGAGGTCAGGATGCCTGGTGGTGTCAGCATGTGATTCGCATCCCACGAAGACCAGTTGGATGCACACACATGTGCGTGGAATACTGCTTTGGAGCCGCTGCAATAGCATTCGACTCACAGAGCGCCACGCTTCGAGCTCAAGCATTCACCTGCAGAAAGTGGCCCTGTCGCGGGCTTTGAGCCGAAAGTCAATTTCTTGTTGTCTACGATTGCACACTATTCATCACCTCTTCCATCCACGGGTACACGCTGCCGTTCGCAGGCGGATATCCCATGTGTAGCAGTCCAGTGAAGAACCTTCCTTCTTTTGGCCTTCCGTACTCCATCATCAACATACTATCCTCAATTGGCATCAGCCCGTCATGCGTTCCGTTTACCATCAGCAGTCTGCAGCTCTGCACCTCGACAATCTTGTTGTCCACCAAGCTCCACTCTTTCTGCGCGTTGTCTAACATCGCATCTTCAGTTTCGTATCCAAACTTCTCACGCAGTGCAGGCAGGGCTGTCCAAGGATATTCGTGATTGGCGGCCTTCTCTAACCAAGCTCGACTGAAGAAGTGATGTGTCCCAGCTCCTTGGGCTACAGAGCCTATGATGCGAGAAGCGTGAGTATGGGCCACGCGAGTGGCGTTGTAGCCGCCTGCCGAAAGGCCCCAGACAAGAACTTTGCGAGAATTCAGACGAGCTTGCGTGGAGATCCAGTCCAGGACGGAGGTCCAGAGACGGTCGGCACTTGTTGGGTCAGAGCGCAGCGCAGGACAGTCCGCCGTGCCAGGGATGTCTACACATTCGGCACTGTCAGCTCTGCCTCCGGTGAAGCACACGATCAGGCCTGCTTCCGGAAACAGACTTACCGGCAATAACGCTCGCCCACCCTCTCTTCAAGAACTCATCGCTTCGTACAGTATTGTCTGGGCGATGTCCGTCCAATCCACACATCAACAAGACAACTGGTGCCGGCTTCTCCTTGCTCGCATCTTTCGGCACGCGAACATACAACGGTACCTTATCTCCTTCGTCTTTCCCTGCAATCCCGGCCGTATGCTCAATCTCAACATCTTCGATCGGAACATCAAACAACGCCGCAGCTTTCAAATATGCTTTCTTCTGCGCCGCATATACCTCCTTCTTCAAATCCGAATTGATGTACGGAAACCTTGCAATCCTATAGACCGCACACGCGCGAAGGTATATCTTTACAACCTCTTCCTTATCTTCTCCCTTTGACAACTTCTCATCTGCCTCAGCGACTAATCTTTCCGCCGTAGGGACGAATTCGCAAGTGTAAGCGTCTGTGTAGCCGTCGTGGATGTCCTTGGAGATCAAGGATTCGAAAATGGGAGCAAAGTCTTCGTAGAGGCCGTCATGGAAGGGGTAGAGCGATTTGCTGGCAGGAAAAGACCATTTTTTGTTCCAGAGGTTCGAGATGCTGCCTAGATGAGGGTAGATGGAGTTTAGTTTTTCGGCGGGAAGGATCCAGGCGCTGCCAGTGCGGGGGTCGGTCATAGTGGAAGAGAGCGTAGATGATCAGGTTAGTTGGTTGAGGCTGTCAGATGACAGTAATAGGAGCTTTGAGAGAGGTGACAGGGTTTCGAATGGGGAGGAGGAAGTAAATGTTTGAACGGAACGTCTTCAGCTATGAAGAGAGCTCGCTGTGGATACTTATTTAGATTGGATTGAGGAGTTGATGCTGTGGCAGGTTGTTTCGTCACGAAACGCTCTTCGAATGGCACTTATCCCCGCCAGCCGATGGTATGCTGCATGAGCTTCGGACTCTGTGTGGAGGCCGAGCGAGGCTTCGGACGAGACATTGTACAACGTGTGGAGGATCTCGAAGTCGCGAAGACGAGTGAACATGTCTCCAGATGATTTGAAATCCGATATTCGTGAGATGAGCAGCATTGTGAAGCAGAGGAGGATGATGATGTTTGCAAGTCCGGAGTTTGAAGTTGGCTGCCGAGTGCCAAGACTCAGCGCTCCGCGCCTCTTCACCTCCTGCCTCGCTTTCTGCACCTGTGGCTCACACAACGCTTCTGCAAAAGATCGAACTCCGTTCGTTGGCTCGACGAAGACTAGTATGAGAGACTAGTCATGAATCCTTCTCGTCTCGTAGGCATCAGTGTGTAGGTAAAGCAGAAGACGCCCAAAAACAGCCGTCTTGTCATGGCACGATTGTCTGCTAACGTAGGTCCTGCATCATCGATACTGCAGTCCAGCTGGTCGAGATTGCGTGAATCTTGTAAGATAGTAGCCAGCAGATCCATCTCGCGCTATTCGGATGCGGGAGAAGAATTCGAACGACTATTCCAGTACACTTCTGGCAGGTGGCTGTCAGTTACACATTTTGTCTACCTGCTCTGGACTCACAAATCTGCACAGATGCAATGAAGAGAAGCGGTTTGAGGAACGCAAGCGTCTCTTCAACGTGTTCGAGCTTCAGAGGCTGGCCGCGAATGCCATTTACCGAGATGTCAAAGACATTGTCTACTTCGACAAGCTTGGAGAAGGAGCTGCGAACCGAGCTTTCCTCATTCGCATGCGAGACGGCTTTTCTCT
This sequence comes from Cercospora cf. flagellaris, assembly GCA_005356885.1. Lineage (NCBI taxonomy): Eukaryota > Fungi > Ascomycota > Dothideomycetes > Mycosphaerellales > Mycosphaerellaceae > Cercospora > Cercospora cf. flagellaris. Next base: position 1,839,743 of record RJLU01000005.1, on the reverse strand, counting down.
TGTGGCTCGCATACCATATGCCTTCATCAAACCTCGTGATATGCTAGTCGCCAGCGAGGCAGCAACGTTGACCTTCCCCCATTCTAAGGCACTGCCTGTGCCGAAGGTCTACGGCTACTCGGCGACAAGCGACAATGCTGCCGGTGTTGAATATATCTTCATAGAACACAGTGTTGGACAGCCTCTCTCTTCGATGTGGCTTGACACGACTTCTGAGCAGCGACGGAAGTTCGTCAAGAGTCTTGTCGATCTGGAGTACCGTATGGGTGCCATCTCATTCCCTGCCAGCGGGAGCTTGTTCTTCAGACGTGACCTTCCTGCTGGCATTCCTGGCATTGCGATAGACTCGAATGTCGGGGAGACGCCAGACTCGCTTATAGTTGGGCCCAGTGTTGCCCAGCCATTGTGGTTTGGGAAGCGGGCCGAGCTCTCGATCGATCGTGGACCATGTAAGTTTATGATCTCTCAATGCAAGAGCGGGGAGCTAATTCTTACTAGTCAGAAAAGCGAAGCAAGTTCTGGAAAGCGGCGCTAGAAAAGAGATCGAGTACTTACGGAAATATGGCCATCCACTGCTGCCATTCGATCGTATACGCAGAGAGACCTTCGATCTCGAACGACAGTTACCGGAGACTCACGTCGACAGCCTCGAGAAGTATCTGAGTATCATTGAATATATTCTACCGAACGGGGAACACGATTTGTTGCTGCCCACATTGAGGCACCCGGATCTACGACCCGTCAACATCTTTGTTTCTCCCGATTTCACGATCACGGCGATCATCGACTGGCAGCATAGCGTCATCCTCCCAGCGCTGTTGAACTCAGGCATCCCAGACGACCTCAACAACTCTCGCGACCCAGTCTCCCAAACTCTTGGGGCGCCGCGACTCCCTACGAACATGGAAAGCATGACAGAAGACGAGCAAGCCGAACAGCTGGCAATCTTTCGCGAACGCGAACTTCACTACGAATATGTCACACGCACTGCTGAGAAGAACCCAGATCATTTCAATGCACTGAGATACCCCTACTCGACTGGCCGGCGCAAGCTCTTCCATCTGGCCAGCGCCCCTTGGCAAGGAGACAACATCCCACTACGATCAACTCTCATCTTCTTCAAACAGCGTTGGGACAAGTTTTCGACAAATCCAGACGTCCCATGTCCAATCCTCTTCTCCGAAGCTGAGGAGGAAGAATGCTTGCGTTTGGACGATTCAGAACGTGAAGCTGAGGAGCAAATGAGAGATACGAAAGAAATGCTCGGGGTTGGACCGGAAGGCTGGGTACCCAATGATCATTACGAAGCGGCAAAGGAGGCTGTGATGGAGATGAAGAAGCTTGCGCTTGAGCGCGCGGAGACGCAAACTGATAGGATTGCGGTGAGTGAGCATTGGGTTTTCGATGATATGGATGAGGATGAGTACCTCTGAGCAAGGGGCCTCGATGGGAGAGATACCTTTGTCGCCTGGAGCAGGGCTGAATGAAAATGCGACTTGATGTGTGCATTCAGTATGTGTGGCGCATGAGTAAGTGTTGGCAGTCGGTGTCATCAACGAACAAGCACCACGCTCAACTAAGCAAAATTCAGCTGCCATTGGAAGCGAATTCCACGAGATCAAAGCTTGGAATACTCGGAGAAGAAAAGGGCTTCCGGACTACGTTATCCTGAGATCGACAGGCGCATGCGCTTGATTATACATTTTCCAGCACGGCGGACGCAGATCAATCAGAACCGTAATCGTCGTAGAACTAGGGAATCCCTTGAGGACGGTCAAACAATCAGAATGGGAACCACTTTGAGGCATTCTCGCATTGTAGGCATTAATCCCACTATGAATGAGCGGCGCTGGCTCCTCGTTATCAGCCCAGAAGTCTTGTATAATATGAAGCTATGTACGGCAAATAAATCCCGGCATTATTGATGGAAGCTCACTCTCGCACATCGACCAACCGCGTTGGTTCCTTAGTAGTGCTTCTTTGCGGTCGTGGCATATGGCTTCTTCGCCTCCGTCGTAGCATATGGCTTCTTCGCCTTCGTCGTGGTCTTGAACTTCGTTGTGCACTTCGTCGTTGTGGCTTTCTTAGTCGTATACACCGCCTTGGTGGTTGTGGTCGGCTTGCATGTAGTCTTTGATTTTGTCGTGCTGGTGATTTTCGCGGTTGTTGTGGTGCTAGCCCGTGTAGTAGTGCTTGTGGCCAGAGTAGTGCTGGTGGTTGGGGACGCAGTAAAAGTCGAAGACGCGGTAGATGTCGAAGAAGCACCAGTGGTTGAAGCAGAAGTTGCAGAAGAAGCAGTTGTTGTGGAAGAAGTCGTCGATGTAGCGCTACTCGTGGAAGAAGTAGTAGTCGTCGAAGTAGATCCAGTCGTCGTGGTCGTAGTCGTGGTAACAGGCAGGATGGTGCCGGAGCAATCTACAGTATCAACATTGTTGTCCGGAACAGAATCACTGCTGGCTTCTTTGAAGTAGCAGAATTGATTGTCCTTGCGAAATTGAGCTGTCACGCAGCGGATATCTGCTGTGCAAGCTGCTTCGCAGGCCTCGAAAGTTACAGTCTTAACTCGGAAATAATCATTTCCAGGACGATCGGTGTTGTGGAGAACGGTACAGACACGAGGATCTGATGTGGTTCGGCAGTGGTGGCGATGATATGCGTGGGCAGAAGCTGTTGAGAGAAGGGATACTGTGGTAATGAGTGTGGTGAAATGCATTTTGAAAAATGAGTGTGAATTAATGAACGTTCGTGGAAAGACAAGGCATGAAGAAGATGGAAAACGGGAAGAAACTGGTGACGAGCTCCTGATTTCTGGTATATCTCACCTTCATCAACATCCAGATTGCTGTGGCTGCAGTATTCAAATCTGTGGCTGAGGGACGTGAAATTGCATGGCGCCATTCCTTCACGTTGACATGAGGCTAAGTGAACTTAAAAGCGGTCGCTTAAGTCGCATCAAGCCGAATTGGGAAGACAGCGGCAACTTCCACCAGCCTTATCGCTTGTTCTGGAAGGACCAGATCGTGCAAGAGTCGTGAGTCCCGTTATCGAGTATCCAGCTCCAATGAACTGGAGAGATTCTGCCGCAACAGAACTGGGCGTTGCTTTTCGACCGAAGCAGGCTGGCAGATCGAAGTTTGAGTTGCGATGAGCGTCGGCTAATGCTGCCACTGTCAGCCTTGTGGTTAAGGGCAGTGGAAGGTAGATTATCATACCACGCTGCCTTGAGCTTTGGGCGGATTTCCAGATTGTGCGGTGGAGACTGTAGTGGGATGTGCGGGATAGGGAGAGGAGAGCTCCCATCGAGTGTCGATCATCACTCTGCCATCTTTAGATCCATCGCCATCGAGTGCTCACCTCACGTATCTCCGACCTGCACAATGTACGAAATCGCTCCACCGAATTCCTTACTATCGGCAGCAACGCCATATCTCGCTGATTCGTAACTGTACTCATCAGCGATCTGATCATTGATTCACGACTCAAAAGTCTGGAAGGCTTACTGCCACTTCAAATTCCCCAGGATCAAGCTTTTGTAGATGAAGGCAAGCTTGCTAAACTCCGCAATTTTCCCCTGCGGTACATTTTCGTGATGGAGAGTCGCTAACAACTTGCTTTCAGCGAGATCTAGTTCGATTCCAGCTGCTTGCATTTGTCTGGTTGTGTGAACGATAGCGGACTGCATATCGCACTGCGGGCCTTCGCTAGCAGCGAGTGTTGGAACTAGGTTTTCTAGCTGCCCGCTAGCCTAATTGCACAAGTTAGTACTAGGAGTTGGAAGCTTTGGGGCTGGATGGAGTACCAATTCTTTCTTCATGGATATGAGCTCGTTCGGGCTGTGTAAATCGTCAGTCACGCTTCAACAATATTATTCAGCGTGAGGACTGTAGACGTACTAGAGGACGAGCCAATTTGCAAGCCACGAGATTTCGCCAGCCTGTTTCAGATCTTTCGAGGAGACGTTGGATGTCATCAATGGTCTGCAGCAGTCAGTTATTCAGCTTATATTGTCGACAAATTCAGAGTCATATCCTACAGTCCAGTTGCGAAGACAAGGCCACAAGCACCGCTGTTGTAGCGAAATGTCATGAAGTCTTGCGCCGACGGCAGGTCATCGCTGTTCCTGTAACGCTGCTCGAGGGCGCAAGCGTCGATGTAGTGATCAATCTCATTTACAAGGGTTTCGCGATGATCTATCAGAAGTTCTCGTCAGCCTGAAAACTCCTGCTGGTATCTGAAATGGCGTGTACCGAAAGCGAGCAACGGAGTGATTACAGCGGCAATCTCTTCTATCCAGTCGACGTTGAGCCAATCAGTGCGATTTGGTACTCCGTGTACCTCTGGAAGAAAGCACTGTGCGCAGAGTCGCGAGGTGTCTTCTCGATACTGCTTAGCGAGCTTGGTATCATGCACGAGGTCGCCGTCGTCAAGTCTGTCATCGAAGAAGAAGATCTATGAGTTGCAATGTCAGTACAGTAACACGTGTTCGTCATCGCTTGCGCAGACAAACCCAATGCACAAATTTGACAAGCGCTATGAAGACGTCCAGATCATCGATGAGCGGGTAGAAATATGCGGCTAGGCTAGTCATATCGGCCATACTCGTGCCAAGTTGTCTTTTCCTGCCTTCGACGACTCTGAATGGGTGCTCAGTATACACACTTTCAGTATGATCTTTCAGCAGCACTCACTCTGTGATCCATTTCTCAATGATCGGCTTCGCAGCGGCATAATGTTGGTTCTTATGCAATGGCCAACCTGGCGGGAGAAGAGTCTCAAGAGGCGGTATCGTGACTGGCTGACCTTGAATCTGAGCAATGACAGCTTGCTTCTGAAGGACCTGTGGTGGGTCAGAAACAGCGTCGCCTGGTCCAGTGGGCGGCATTCTTGTGCGGAGAAACATAATGATTCGAATTCTCAAGAGGACATGGTCTCAACTTGGACGATGTGTCAATCTATGTTGGACAGGGACTAGCAGGTTCCAGGTAGCAATATATACTTAGCGCGCACTGGAGCTATCCTCCCCTGGCGGTCGACCAGAGCACGCGAGGGCTAGAATTTGTCCACGGAGCGCCATCTGCACTGCCCGAACACTTTCGTATTTGATGAGTGTAGCCGAATGCACAGCAGAGAGTGGTTTCATGCGACTCGTAGGCGCAACTGCCCAATCAGAATGCCATGCTGCTTACGTTAATACAGGCGGCGCGGGTGACGCATGGGTGGTAGCCAGGCGCCGAGGGAAACTAGAGGACTCCGCTCCATGAGGCTTGAGAACGTGTTCGTATATCTGCAATGTGGATGTCGACAATGTCCACCGAAACATGGCTTAGCTGATGGGAAATCGATGCACGTATGTAGACGAAGGTCAGGAGAATCTACGACCTGGAAACGACGGAGGGAGGGATTTCCCCGGTCGAACTTCGGCTTTCGTTGACCCCGCGGCAAGTTTCCCGAGCAGCAACTCGTTCTCGCCAAGACCAAACACGGCGGCGCTTGCAGACCTCACCTCCTTCACGCCTGCGACTTGCTTTTGGAGGACGAAGTTTGAAGTACTACCCATATCATCCATGCGAAATTGCTGAATACCTTCACGCTCTGAAGCGCAGACATGTCCGAGGAAACCGCTCCGCCGTCCGTCGTGGTCGACGAGGCCGCTAAGAAAGACTCCGCAACGTCATCATCACCAGCGGCGCCGTCCTCGGCAGAACACGAGCGCAGCGCACCGACTGGCCGGCCACTAAACCATCACTCAACCGCACCTGTGACCTCCTCGCCATTGGCCTCTCCACCGCAGTCTCCGCCCGTCTCGCCGCCTGCTGAAAGTGACACTCGTCACGCATCGGACTACTACTCCAGCCGAGGGACCCACGATAGGCTTGGCAACCCATTGCCAGAAAAGCGAAGGCAAGCCGCGATGGCATCAAGGTCCAACATGACTTTGCCTGGAGATCTGGGAGCAAGAGATCCGCGACGACCCAAGTCGCCGGCCCCTAATATTTTGCCTGGAGACCTGGGGCCGAACGATCCTCGAAGAGCCAGTAGCAGGCCCACAAGTCCTGGTGGGAGCCCTGCACCTTCAGCGACCTCAAGTCATGCCAGACACGCCAGTGACGATGTGGCCACTCGACTGGAGGAAGATCCTCCGGAGCTCGCGCATCGCCAGGATACAGATTCTGACGCCGATGCGGACAACGATAATGACACAGATGGAGATGACAGCAAACGTGGTAGGGCCATGAAACGTCCCGTTCCGGGCAGGACCACTTCTGGAAAAGCGATCAACGTTCGTGATGATAGTTCTGATTCCGATCGGGAGCAGAACGACAGTGCCTCCGCTACTTCCAAACCGGACCCTACCAAAGGACAGAGCAAATTGTCGTTCGCAAAAGATAAGAAGAAGACCCGCTTGACCAGCACCAGCCCTCATGGCAAGAGGCGTGTGCATCCTTCGACGGCTTTTGATGCCGCACCAAGTGGCGCCAGCACACCATTGCATTCAGACGATGAATCTGCTTCGGAGCTGCTGGCTGCGCAAAAGCTGAGTTTGTCTGTCAGCCAGGTCCACAGCACACCTTCCGCACATCGTGCTATAAGACAAATTTTGCGAGGTGATTTTGAGCATTTCCAACGAGAGGCTGAAGATGGAAGGAAGCGGCAACGAATGTATTTGGTCGCAACAGATATCTCTCCCGAAGCCGAATATGCCCTAGAATGGACTATTGGCACAGTTCTCCGAGACGGCGATACGCTGTTTGCAGTCTATGCGGCAGATGAGGATACTGTGGGAGATGATGGGGGTGTCCAATTGGGCCACGGAGCAGACAGTGTTCGCGACACTGCATCTATACTGAAAACTATGCCCACCACTGTGCAGCCACAGACCAGCACTCTCGGACCCTCACCACTCAGCAGATCCAGTCTTGGCGGCGACGCTCGTTCTAGGAGTCGAGGCGTTTACAACAATGCTGATGCAGAGCGACGAAAGGCTGTCGAGACCATCACCGAGCGATGCGTCAGACTCCTTCGCAAAACAAGATTACAAGTCCGTGTCGTGGTCGAGGTCTTCCACTGCAAGTCTCCGAGGCACATGGTCACCGAAGTGATTGACTTCCTCTCGCCAACTTTGGTCATCATCGGATCTCGTGGACAGAGTGCCGTGAAAGGTGTCTTGCTTGGATCATTCTCGAACTACTTGGTCACGAAATCGAGCGTGCCAGTCATGGTTGCGAGAAAGAAATTGAGAAAGCACAGTAAGACTGCTGCGAAGCGACATAAAGATGGTCTGGACATTGCGTATCAGAATACTGGAAGAGGTGGCAGGTTCAGTAATGTCATTCAGGTTGCTAAGGGCAAGGGTCTGCGGGTTGAGAGTTGGGATAAGGTTGGTATTGATTAAGGAAACTAACATGAAGAATAAAGCGGGTTCAAGGCAGGCATTTTTCATTTCAACGATCAATATTATTCGCAGGCGATGCACCCAAGCAGAAGGATGGCACGTGATGAAACGACTAACGTCGCCCTTTCAGAGATGCATAAGATACCGGTCGTGCCCACACCTTGTTACTGCTTCCTTTTCGCACTTTCCCCTCAGCTGAAGGCACTGCTTGCTCACCGCTTTCCTCAACGAACTTGGACCCGATCCTGCAAGCTAACGTCGCCCTCTTGGCAGCGTTTCACGTGGCAGCACACGACATCACCATGCAGGACGACCACAACATGCAGAACAATCAGAACGTGCAGGACAACGATGATCTCAGCTCCTCATTGGCCGATCCTTCCGTCTGGGATGACGATGATGATTGGAACGCCATGGTTGCTATCCGGAACCAAGTACCGACTGTGGCGCCTCCCCAGGAGGCTGCCGCCGCCGGGTAAGTTTTTTTTTTACCATGTGCTGACAATAGATCCAACGAGCCCAATGCAGCAAGTGCTTCCTGCCCCATCAGCCTCTCAGCCACACTCTCACTACGTAGTGGGCGTTCCTTTCACCACGATTGTGCCTCAGACCCAGGGGACGACGACTGCAGCAGCCACAATCATCTGCCGAAAGATCGCCTCCATCCCGCCGGGCTACCAAGCTGCCGCCATCTTGCAGTGCGGCGTATGTATGAGCCCTCACCTCTACGCACGCAAGGCAGACCTCAAGCGCCACATGGAAATCCACCTGCCGGCCACTCACTTCTGTCACGTCAACAACTGCCCTCGTGGTCGTCAGGGCAATGGCTTCACTCGTGTCGATAAGTTGAGCGAGCACCTCACCAAGATGCATGGGCTACAGCGAGCCTCCTCGTCTGCTCACTGAAAGGATGTCGGTGCGGGATGATGATTTCGGTATTCTGTCAGGTCGCGATTGACTTTGGAGAGGGAATGAACTTGACGACTTTCTTGAAGTAACCTATGCAGGCGTTGATGGTTACTTAGGCATTCGGAAACACAAAGCTTTGGCTGCCCAGATCTATCACAGTTTCTTATTCATTGAGAACTGGTTAAACCAGGTTGTCGCGTGTTCCCGGTCTGCCTTTCGGGGATGACATGAAGTTGGTCACACAAGGGCTCGGAACGGCTGCAGCCTTCCGGCCAATGGAAGCCCGACTTCAACTTTTCCTCTCAGGTCCTGGTTTCTTTTGCACATTGTCACTTTTGGGCAAGCCTGGTGGGATCATATGTATCCCCCTGACACTGACACAGTAGGAAGGGCGAGCTCGGAGATGGTGCCCGGCAGCTGCCGAGATATAGTCCTTTCCTGTCACTGAACGGACATCGAAGCACTTCGCAGAAGATTGTTCCAGGCACCAGACTCGCAGAGGGACGAGCTATCAATTCGGCGAAACTATCTCATCGCCGTCTTGTTGCTCTGTGCACGCCGCAAGTGCAGCATGTGGTTCTCCCGGCTGACATGTTTAGGATTCACACTCGCAAACTCGACTGTCCGGACCTGACTGGCCGCAACGACAGCAACTGAAAACTCCCCAAATGATCATTTCGATCACGAACGATCACAAGCTGATGATCGCAGCCGTACAGGCAATTGAACTGCCGTCAAAGTAGCCAAGGTAGCAGGCGCGGCCACTCCGCTCCTTGGCAATCACCGCCCTGGTTAGCCGCTCCACTTTGTCGTCTTGGGCATGATCAGCGGCATCCACCCCATGGGGTCCATCCCACTACTGCTCGTCTTCAGGCTAAATGCTGTACCAAGATCAAGGCCAGTCGTACTTCGCGAATCGAATCAGAACTCATCACATTCTTTCCCTTCGAACGACGCACGCGAATGCCCAGGCCTTGGCTAGGTATAGGATGAGAAGTCATGCCTCAAACACAGAGACTTGGCCACAGCATCTGCTCCACTGTTTAGCCTAAAGCACATGCGGTCTTGGGTGCCGCTGTTTACTTATCATGGCAAGTAACTGAGTTCAACTAACGCTGCGATCGACCAATGTCTCTCACTACTCTTCTCTAGCACCACCAACAGCCACATTCAGTCATGACTGAAGCAAAACATGACGCCGGGAGACCTTCGATCGAAGTACGAACACGCCATGCGAAGCTTGAGGATGTCCTCCCCAGAGATCAACCCTCCTGGTGGAAGGTTCGGCACCTTCTGCTTCTCAACCTATGTCTCGCCGTCCCCATGATGACGAACTCCTCCAATGGTTACGACGGGTCTCTATTGAACGGCCTTCAATCTCTACCTCAATGGCGAAACTACTTCAATACTCCAACAGGAGCAGTGCTAGGCGCTCTTTCCAACGCATACACCCTCGGCAACTTTGTCGCATTCCCAGTCGTGGCTTGGTTCAACGATCGATGGGGACGACTGGGCGGACTACGAGTCGGATGTTTGATCAGCGTCATCGGCGCGGCTCTTCAAGCAGCTGCTCAGAACTATGCCATGTTCTTCTTGGCACGACTGATCATTGGATGCGGATCCGTGATTGCTCTGGTCGGTGGTCCCACCCTTGTCTCAGAACTCGCATATCCGACTCATCGAACTACTTGCACTGCTCTTTTTGGTCCGTCTTGGTACACTGGCGCTCTCATTGCAGCTTGGGTGACATACGGTACACAAGACATGCAGTCGACTTGGGCGTGGCGACTTCCTTCCCTCCTCCAGGGTGCCATACCTCTCCTCCAGGTGGTGCTTTCATTCTTCATCCCCGAATCACCGCGATTCCTTGTCAGCGAAGGACGCGAAGATGGAGCCCGAGCAATGCTCAACAGATACCACGCTGGCAACGACCCAGCATACGCTGCACTTGTCGAATTCGAAATCAACGAGATCAAAGTCGCCCTCTCCGAAGCCGAAGAAAGCAAAGAAGTCTCCTACAAAGCCTTCATCAGCTCAAAAGCCAACCGCCATCGACTCTTCGTAGTCATGTTCCTCGCCATCACTTCACAACTTTGCGGGAACGCCCTCGTTTCCTACTATCTGAACCTCATCCTCAACAGCATCGGCATAACCAGCGCAAGGGAACAACTCGAAATCAACGGCGGACTAATGGCTTACAACCTCGTGACAGCCATCGCAGCAGGTTTCCTCGTCGGTCGCCTTCGTCGAAGACCAACATTCGTTTTCGGTCTGGGTTTTATGCTCCTCGCATACATCATCTGGACAGTTCTCAGCGCCATCAACCAACAGCGGAATTTCGAACAAGCTTCCCTCGGACGAGGCGTTTTGGCTATGATCTTCTTTTACTACATCAGCTATAATATCAGCATGAACGCTCTGCCGAACCTATACATTACGGAAGTGTTGCCGTATTACCTTAGAGCCAAGGGCACAACGATTTTCGTGTCTACGCAAGGACTGGTGTTGGTGTACAATGGCTTTGTGAATCCTGTGGCCATGGATGCGATTTCTTGGAGGTACTATATTGTGTTTTGCTGCTTGATTGCTGTGCAGGCTGTTGTGATTTATTTCACGTTTCCTGAGGTAACCTTATGCCTATCGGCGGTGTAGGACTTGCCTTGTGAGACTTTACTGACTTGCGACCGCAGACCCACGGCTTCACGCTCGAAGAGACGGCTCAGGCTTTCGGTGACGGCGCGTTGCATACTTCCTCATCCTTCGAGCCAGGAACCGAGAAAACCGATGCCGAAGCGGCGCATGTTGACGATGTTTCGACTGCGAAGCACTGAACAGACTTGTTACGGCCTCTGAGCATCGTACTACATGGAAAGTAGGAACGATGACAATATTGAACATCTGAAACATCTTTAATCTTCGCTATCGAAGCTTCCCTACTCTGAAATCGACTTCTCGCGCTGATGCGAGATCTCAGCAGCATCTGGGTTGATCGAATTCTTCCTTGCCACAGCATTCTCCTCTGCATCATTGAGCGAGTACTCCTCTTTATCAATGTGACGGAAGAGGAAGTAGAATGTAATTGTGACAATACCGCCAGCAATCGCTGGTCCGCCAAAGTCCCAAGTAAGGTATGGATCGCGAATGACAGACGAGCAAGCCAGACCGATTGCGTATGCGAAACCAGTGTTGAGCAGGTTGATGGCAGAGACGAGACCTCTCATGTTGGCAGGAGCACGAGAGTACGCAATACCGTATGCTGGGACGTTGACGAAGATCTCAGAAACACCACCAAGGCCGTAGGGAATTGCCATCCACCAGATGGTGATTGGAGCGACTCCAGTTCCGACAGTACAGTTATCCGAGCCGTACTCGCCGCAAGGAGATTGCTTGTACGCGTAGTAGTTCAGCACTGCGTAAGCGGCACCACCAACCGAGGACATGGCAAGACCGGTCGTGATACGTGCAACAGGTCCGTAGTGGATCTTCAACTTGCGGAGAAGTGGGTATAAGCCGTAGTTGAAGATTGGAACACTCAGGATGATGCTCAAGCTGTTGAAATTCTGGATAACGTCGTTGGGGACACCGTTCGTGGTCAACATCGTGGACAAGTAGCTGGCAGCGCTACCGATACCGTTGTCGTTGATATACTGGATTGGGAAGAAACAGAACATTCCTGTGGCCTGGAAGGCTCGTCTGACATCCTCGACAAATTCATCGTTCCATGATGTCTGGATGCTGAGTCCGGAGGCAGCGATGTGAGTTGGCTTGGCGAGATCCCAGAATCCGTGTCTGCCAATTCTGAAGAGACCCCCGCGGCGGAAGCAGACTCCGAGAACGCGGCAGACGCGGCCAAGTTCATTGCCTCCAGGTGGGTGGTGGATCAGGCGTGGCTTCATGAACCAGAGAAGAAGTGGCAGAGGTAGGTAGAGCAGGAGTGGGAGCAGGAATGCCAACCAGAAGCCGACATACTTCTCGGCGTATGTGGTTGCGACACCCATGAAGCCACCGACGTTGATCAGGAGGTAGAACCAAAGCATGACTCTCTCGGTCGTCGATTCGGGGTCCTCGATTACTCGTTCGCCATTCTTGGCTGTGATGACTTTGGGAACTCGGGTGGTCATCTGGTCGAGCAGGAGTGGAGATACGTTGGGCTTGAACATTGCTGCAGGACAGTGTTAGCAATGGAACATGCTGCTTTGCATATATGAGGCCGACTCACCAGCACCAACAGCCAGAATGTACAACGAAAGCAGATATGGCGTCTTGGCGCTTCCGTCTGCGAGGAGAGGCTTTGCAGCCGAGACACACATGAGGACGTGAGCAACACCGAAGACCACGACACCCCAGCAAATGAGCCTGAAGCGACCAGTGCGAGTATCTGCGAGCCAACCGAAGAAGATGGGGAGACAGTAGACCAACATGGAGAAGGACTGCGAAACGGCATTGGCCTTTACGGTACCAAGGCCGAGAGCACCAGCAGTTTCCTGCGTGCCTCGCGGAGGAGCACCATATCCATTGCCGCCTTCAGGAAGTGGACGGTTCACAAAGTTTCCAATGAGTTGCTGGACACCGTAGTATGATGCGCGCTCGCAAAATTCCACGAAGCAGATGAGGTAGGCAATGGCTGGCATCTTGCCCGGCACTCTTCGCAGAGTCTTGAGCTCCTCCAGCGTTGGCTTGCCCTCATAATCTCCAGCTGCGGCCAGGACATCGTGGTAGAGATTCAGATCGTCCGATCCGGTCTCCTCGTCTCCGGACGGCGAGCGCTTGACGTCGCTGGTGATTTCCTTGCTTGCTGTGAGATAACAACTGTCAGTTCATGCCTCCTCGGATGCGACCGGGTATACAATACTCACCCATCTCGATGGTCTACGCAGCAAAGACACGCTTCCCTGATGAGCAGAAAGAAGGAGGGAGAGCTGCACAGCACCACGCGACACACGGCTGGGGTAATAAAGCAAGATTGGAATGGTGTTATCGCACGTCGCCGCAGTGCCACATGGTTGCACTCGTGTACCCAGACCCGATGCGCTCCCTGCATTGATCATCCATACCCTTTGCGAGGTAGTCCCTCCGAGTATCAGGATAGCCTGTCCTGGTCATTGGCTGCAAAGTCTGCAAATCCCAGGTTGAACGGCAACCCTAATTGGAGGACATGCCTAAGTGGGCAAGAGCCTCGGCATGCAGAGCTAAGACAATCTTGTTGCACGAAGCAATCGGCTCAAGCCTGGCCAAGCGTGTGTCCAGTTTTCTCGGCGGGAAAGTGGAAGCGTGGTTAGACCGAGACCTTTTCTGTGCTCTGATTGTTGATGTGGCCAGTAGAAATGGAGGGATTTGATAAAAGTGCGCACGTCATCTCGACGGCGTCCACGCCAGAAAAAGAAGGTGACTTCGAAATCGAATCCTCTGCGAACTCAATTCTTTCGCCACGACCAACAGTGTGGAGCCGTACTGCCGGGTATGCAAGTGTGTGGCGGAATAATTGGGAATTGCATATTCCTTCGAGGTCCCTTCGACGTTCCGTAATGGACGTCCATGCAACTGTCAAATTCTGCTGGAGAGGATTGGCAAGCAGATGCGATCGGGTGGCGGAAGAACCAATTGAGCAGTGCCGAAAAAGCGCGCACGACCCCATGAACTGCCGTTCTTTCCGATGCACTATCACGGTTTGACAGGAACCTTTTCATGAGTTTCCGGCCGTCCGTATCGTTATCATGAGACAACATTTTGACAATTCGATCCTGTATCTTGTGTTGACAGTTCACATTCCAGCAAGTCAACAAGTGACATGCTCTCAAACTAGACACCACGATGCAGCCGGGATTTATGTTTGGGATAAGCTCGTGCATTCGGCAGTTCCAGCTGGACATGGACACGGGGTCGAAGAAAGCATGTGGATAAGATAAAATAGACATGCTCAACATAGCTTTGAGTTGTGAAGATACTTACATCTCAAACAAGGACTGCAGACCAAAATTGCAATCTTCCACGCGATCTCGATGCACGCGGCAACCACACAAGCACTACGCCGAACAGAGATCGAGGCAAACCTTTGTGGGTTCTGATCTTGAAGTATGTGCGACAAAAGCAGACACGAATCGCAGACCGGACCACGAGGCAACAAGTTCGAAGAGAACCTATCGACTTTGGAATTCTGCCTAGCTCGCAAAGACGGCTTGGAATCCTCAGCGACGGTGTTTATGTTGTCGTCGACATAAACGAGGCACTAATCCAATCAAGCACTCCACAACGGAAGAGTAGGATAGCTATATCTCGCCTACGCATGCTGCCGGACCCGCTTGCTCATGTTGTTTATTTTGCACTGCGATGCAAGTTGACACTTAGCAGAGGACGTATTGTTTGAGCGTGGCAACGCTTGGCACTCCATGCGTCCAACGATGAGCTATCTCTAACACGTGTTGTACTCTGGCTAGGAAGACTACCCTCCGTCAAATACTACAATGGCTGACATATGGAGTACATCACTTGGACCATGCTTCAGCGAATGGAGCGATACGTAGCAAAAATGAACACGATAAGTCTGTTCGACCTCTGCTTGTGATTGTACTTAATCCTCCATACCGACAAGCCATACACCGAACTTTCCAGTGAGCTCACATCGAGGTGTTGCTAGATTTTGGCAAGTCTGATTTGCACGGTATCGAGCTTTCGGAGACAGGTAAGGTTGCGTGAGCGAATTCTCAATATCAACGAAACAAAATTCAAGTTATGACTGGAGTGTGCTGAGTTTTCCTGCCGCTGGAGGATGGTTTGAACATTTCCACACAATGCATGACAGAACGACTATTCAAACATGGTGTCGATTCGAACTGCATCTCGCAACGAGGGACATCCAGCTGTTGGACTACACTTTCTTTGCCTTGTTGTGGGTCCAAAAGTAGTAGTCATGTTTGGATAGCAAAGCATCGCCCACATCAAATCAGCTAGAAGTTCTGGCAAGATTCGATCCGTAATGGTCTAGTGGCTAGGATTTGTCGCTCTCATTCTACAATGGTCCGACAAGGCCAGGGTTCAATTCCCTGTTACGGAATTGTCGCTCTCGTAGCATAGCAATCATTTTTGGCCCGATTGATGCAGGTTTGGTTGAGTTGCGTCCGGTTTTCTCTTTTGTGCCAACAAATTTCACTTCGGGACTCCCCGATCTCGAGCGGGAGGAGCCGCTGATCCTGGCAAGGTGAAATCCTTTGCGGACTCATTACTTAAAGTGAACTTTTGTCAATTCGTGCTGTATACTTTAACATATCTGCGCAACATAGGGGCATGAGAATCTCAACCATGGCATCACTCGCCATGAGTGCACCGCTACCCTCGCCCGTGGGCGCCGCTCGCCCAATCGATCGGCTGGAATACAAGATCGTGGTGATGATAACCCTGTTCTTCGCACGCTCCTGCGGCGAGGAGCACTTGTAGACTCTCCTGGCCGCCGTTGATGCTCTCCAAATGCATGACAGTGCTAGTATTTCCTCTGCCTCCTCATCTATTGACAGCGATTTGGGGTTTGGTCATGCTAGCAATGCCGAGTTCGAACAAGTAAGGGACATTGATGGATGATGCCATGAACGATGGGCACGACAAGATCTACCTCGAATGTTACAGAAGTAGCTAATGCAGAGCAGAGCCGTATAGCCTTTGGCGCAAACATCGACGACTGGCGCAGTGTTGAGAAACCCTAATTCGCCCATCTTCGCCCAACACGGAAATTCTCGAAGCACTATGATGACATGGCAGCACTGTCGTCAACAATACCGAATTCGAAGTCCAATATAACGATTATGAGAGACAGACCCCTGTCGACTTACACTCCAGAGTGCAGCAAATATGAACGAGAAGGACCTTGAGCACAACGCTCCGGACGACAGTAGCAGCAAAGATACCTCCCGACGAGAGTCTTATCAGGAAGCTGGCAGCCATGGACCGAACCAGTCGAAAGCGCCAGATACACCACAAGCACCAGCACAGAATACCTCCTCCACCACCCTAGATTGGGACTCCGAATACGACCCCGATAATCCCCAAAACTGGTCTGTTGGCCGAAAATGGTATCAAACAATCATGCCAGCGTCGATTGCCTTGGTTGTAACACTCGGCTCCTCGATCATCACGCCCGCTCGCGAGGAGATACAAATGGAATTCTCCACGAACTACATCCTCTCCCTCATACCATTCGTCGTATACGTCCTGGGTGTGGGCTTCGGGCCCTTCATCGCCTCACCTAGCAGTGAATACTTCGGACGAAGAGTCATATACCAAACGTCAATATTCACATTCTCGCTTTTTGTGCTGGGATGTGGATTCAGTCCAAACGTTGCCAGTCTTATAATCTGCAGATTCCTGGCTGGGTTTTGCGGAAGTCCTGGACTGTCGATCGGCACGGCGAGTATTGCTGATATATGGGTGCCGAAGGATAGAGCATTACCGATGACGCTATTTATCACGACGCCGTTCTTGGGACCAGCCATTGCGCCGATGATTGGAGCCTATGCGACGCTTGGAATGGGATGGAGGTGGACGCAGTGGACGTTGCTGTTCTTCAGTACAGTCTGTCTTGCAGGTTCGGTCGAGATGAAAGAGACGTACAAGTCTGTCGTCTTGCAAAAGAGGGCGAGGAAGAGGGGGATCGCCAGCGGTGAGCCTGATCTTACCCATGCACAGAGGGTCAAGAAGTTTGTGCAGGGCCAACTGAAGAGGCCGGTACACATGCTGTTGGTCGAGCCCGTGGTGGCGCTGTTGACACTGTAAATCTGCGTGAAAGTCAAGATCCGATGATGGCTGAGCTGACTTCTCAATGGGTACGTGGGGTGCAATTTCGGCGTACTGTATGGTTTCTTCGCGTCCTATTCCTTGATTTTTCCCAAAGTGTACGGCTTCGGCATAGGAGGTACTGGTCTCATATTCCTGAGCATTGGCGTGGGCTGCTTATGTGCTGCTCTTCTTCTGATCATCTGGGCACGTACGGTAACGCCTAAGCTGATGAAGAAGCACCAGGGCAAGCCACCGATAGAGCACAGGCTCTTCTATGCCATGATTGGCTCCATTGCACTCCCGATATCATTGTGAGTGGTTAGTTCAGCTCACTTGGAAGCAATTGCTGACGAGAAGCAGATTTTGGTTCGGTTGGACAGCCAACTATGGAGTGCACTGGATCTGTCCCGCCATCGCAGCAACACTGTATGGATTTGGTAACATGCTGGTGCTCATGTCTGCCAACCTTTACATTGTCGACTTCTACGGGGCAAGGTTCGGTGCCAGCGCAGCTGTGGCAAACAACTTTACACGCTATGCTTTTGGCTTCGCCTTCCCTCTATTCACTGTGCAGATGTATGAGAAGCTAGGAATTGGTTGGGCGACGAGTCTCTTGGGGTTTATCCAACTAGGACTGACGGCGATTCCCTGGGCCTTTTATGTGTATGGACCACGCCTGAGAGCAAGGAGTCAGTATGTGCAAGGAGGAGGTTCATGATTCCAGCATTCATCAAAATACAATAGATCATACACCAGGTTAAATCACTATAGTCTTGCTTGTACAGCACGCACCTCCTCACCTCCTTCCACATCAATCTCACTCAAATGCTCCATCACCGCACATTCGGCATGATCTTCTTCCTTCCACTGCGGCTCATACCCATTTTCACAACTCTTCTGACCCTCCTCCATCGTAACAAACCCAGCAACATGCCAGTCAAACTTCCGGTACAACTTCTCCACAGACCGATTGTGATTCGCAAGTGAACACCTCTGTCTCATGTACAGAACTTTCCTGCCATCTCTCTTCGCCTTCGCACCAAGTAATCGTCGCGTATAATCAGTGCAGAATTTAGTGCGAACAGAATGCATCGTCTTTGTCAACGTGCAGCCTTTTCGATGCTCAGGTTTTACGTAGAAGCTGAATATATGCCATCGAGTTTCTTCGTCGTCAGAACGTAGACCTCCCACATTAGGCCAGGTCCAATCTGTGAGAGGTATAGGTCCGCGTAAATGATAGAGACTGATCCACTCGCCTCGCTCGAGAGCGTCGTTCGTGTTGTTGTACATTCGTTGAGGATCGTGAACAATTGCGAATACATATCGTCCAGGTTGGCTTAGCAGATGCTCATAGTGCGAAATCGGAAGACTCTTCTCAACTTCGTACGATCCGGCTACAGCTCCATGGGATTCTTCCATTCCGTGTATGCGCAGATCTCGATATTTTCGGGCGCAGGTAGATAGCAGCGGACCCGATTTGGGCAGGACGGACACGATATAGTGGCCTTCATTCTGCCGTTGTTCTTGATGGCTCATGATTGCTGTTGAGTCTTGGAATAGGCGAAACGTGAAGTCTGCCAAAATGTCTCGCCCTCACAAATCGATACTTCTGGTCGGCCACACAACTCACGTGTCGTGTCTTCCACCATAACGGTGAGACGTGTTCGTGGTATACTTGACGTCACGGCCAAATCGATCGACTCGTCGCTGTCGTGGGCCTGCCAAGCGTCCAATGTGATGATCATCATGCAGATCAAAAGGGGACTGTAGTTGCCGAAAGAGGTTAATGCTGGTGGGAGTCTGCATCGTGGATCACTATGACGATCGAGGGATAAACCATAATCAATTATGGTGTACGCCACGTTCCAGTTCGTATGGGAGAAAGCTCGAACACAAGCAAAATGTGAATCGTTGCACGAAGTTTGACGTTGGGTCTAGCGCAGTCCATCAATCATGCGTCTAGCCGGTAGAAGTGCCGCTTCTGGTTGACGAAGGATGATTTGAGTTGATCGTGTCGATCTTGTGGACCCTAAGAGTATCTCGTACCTACTGTGCCTACAATGAGTCCGTGACCATAGTATACCTCATTACCGATCTCGGTGGGACAGCTGCCGAAGTCATCACCTCAACGTGATACTCCGGACGTCCGCGATTTCTGGGACAAGTTGAAAACATCTGACATGTCCTTCGACTCTTCGAACATCATCCACCTCAATGGACAACGCAGCTCGCAACAAAAAAGCATTAGAAGTAATACCATGCGAACCAAACTCCGTCGTTCTCATAACATAGGGCTGAAATATCTCGCACCCACGCATGTCAGCCACATTGCTGCCCACGACTATTCGAAATCCACTCGACAGCGTCACTACATTGAAGCTGGTTTCATCGCCTCGATGTAAGAAAGCTGAGCCAGCAGCGATAGTTCGTTGAGTCGTGCCGGGTCGAATATACTCCTTTATAATGCGTGAGCGGAGTGAGCCCTCTTTGTACGACCTGAAGCCATCGTCCTGTCCACGCAGTATCCAGGTTTCATCCGCAGGCAGAAAGGTCGGCCAAATGTCGACGGCATCGAAAGCCTCGACAGCGTATAGTATGTCGCGGAGTCTAGACATTTGAGGATCGCGGTCGTACAAACTGCCCTCTACGGGGCTATGGGCATCTAGTTGCTGCAGCCAGTTGGGTTCGATAACTCTGTGGATGTGGTCCACTGTAACATAAAGCTTTTCATCGGCACGTCTTATTGTCCAATCTTGCTGGGCGACAACGCGTTCGATCGGGCCCCGAAGAGTGAGACCTTCTGCGGTCAAAGAAGCAGTAGGATCCTTGCCAACTTCGTAGATGTGATGGCGCCACGAATCTGCTATCTCGTCACCTTTGATCGGTAAAGCAGCCCAGCCGAAGCCGTTGAGGCCTAGGAATGGATTATCGACCTGGTGGCCAGCCTGAAGGAGCGAAAAGTCCCTATTTTGTATAGCGAGCACGTTCACTATTTTGGCAACATTCGTGTCTGCATTGACGCTCATATTGCCTTCTGTGCTCGGAAATGCCGTCAATCTCCGATGTGGAGGCGTTCGCACCAGATTTAATACCAGAGCCACCTTGTCGAATACTTCGTAACATTCCAGTTCCTGTACGACTTCGTATGCCCAGGCGAATGAGCCAACGAAAACGAGGCCAGCGATCGGCTGATACAAGCTTGCGATGCCTCTCATTTCAGGTAGGCGAGGCACTGTTGCATCGTAAATTCGTGCTTTGGTCACCCACGCAGCCAGAACTTCACTGGCAAACTCAATTGGCTCCCTGGGCTTTCCTGTCTGATGCACGTAGAACATCGTGCCGCGACTCAGGAGAAACTCTTGCGAGCACCAGGCTCTTCCAAACCATCTACCATTCAGGATTTTGCGTAGCAATGTGAGAAACCTCGCGCGCTCTTCGCCTATCCTTCGCTTGTAGGACCTCAGGAAATCATATTCCTCGGCAGTGAGTTCGACGTCTTCCAGCATGACAGCAGTAAGGCGCGCGCCAGAGTAGATGCGGTCCATGATTGCGATTTGCTCTTGCTTCTCCAGGTCATCGTCTTGGTTGATACATGAATGATCCACCCACATGTGTAGCTCTTGACCATCATCATTCATCGAGGTCATTGGTAGCAACTTATCCAATACATGAAGCATGAACAAGCTGATGTGTTCGGAGTCACTGCAGTGCTTTCCATCCCAGACCTTAGTGGATACATTGCTGTCGTACAGTCTCGTCCATGCCTTACTGGGCCATGTATAACTCACTGCAACATAATCTTGTGCGGAGTAGGCTTGGGTGTGTAAGCTGTTGCTCTCTGTGCCTCTCTTCAGACATCTTAAGGGCTTCTCTGGTAGCGCTGTTGACGAAGACGACTGGTGGGTTTCGGCATATTCAAGTACGTCAACGAGCGACCACGCTGCGTGCGGCTTATTGAACATAGTGACAAAGGCGAGTGTCGTACATCGTATGTCGCAAAGGGGTGCTGTGAGAAAGAGCTGGAAGAGCTGAGCTCCTGGTTCGCAAAGCTTGGCGTGGCGTTGCCAGGCATCGATGCATACGCCGCATGGGCTCGGCATTGTACATAAGTTTAATGTTTTGTTGTGCGGCCCAAAGCTATGTCAAGTGTTGCAGCCGCCTATCGTCCAATTTCAGGTCGTGAAAAGGTAATCTTCCGTCGCAGCTATCTGAAAGAACTCTTTCTGCGCCGTCCCGGTCAGGTCTATTGTCCTCCGGAGTGAGGGATCTTCGATCTATAGCGATGTGTGTGAACAGGGCTATCTTGGTAGGACGTCTGTTCCTGCAAAATTGCGTGCGAGAAGACTTCAATGTCGAGAGAGCTTTTCCCAAGCCATTTCCGAAATCATGGACTTGAAGCAATAGTCTGTGCCATGGATTCACGACCACGACCGAATCGCTCCATTAAGCATACGACACGCGCTTTCCGCTCTCATGGCTTTCATAGAGCGCATCGACCCAAGCATGCCGCTTCAGTGCCCACTTCCAGTCCGGGAAATTCTTTCCATCTGCAAAAGCCTCATAGAGCCTTCCAATGTTTTCTGGTGGGCCGGCATCACCTTCTTCGAAGTCGATGTCCTTCACCTCGCCGGTCGCAAAGTCTTGGAGCCTGATCTTGACTTGCCCGGACATACTCACAGCAAAGGCTGTCTCGCCACGGAGTTCAATGATTCCCTTATCGCCTTCAACTCGCCATATGAGAGCCGGCTCGCCCTTAAATGGAGCACTGCCGTGGGCGATCGCTGAAGAGTGTGCGCCGCTTGCGAGAAGACCAGACATGGTGACCTGGTCGGCCGTCGTTCGCTTGATCGTGTTGATGACTTTGCCATCCGAGGGTTTCACAGTAACCTCGGGATACTGTGTTGAAAGAGTCGCTGAAAGACATTCGAGCTCGCCCAGGACATAGCTTACGCTGTCGTAAAAGTGCCCGAAGGGGATGATCATCATATTCCCGCCAAGTTCCCTGAAGTTGAGATATTCGTAGCCTTCACGAGTTTCCGCAGTACTGAGTGCAGTCCATAAGTCAATGCTGCTGCTGATCACGCGGCCAATTGCGCCCTGGTCGACAAGATCCTTCACCCGTTTGATTGGCGTACTGATCTGACCTTGCAGGCCGACCATGGTCTTTACACCCTTCTCCTCGGCTAGAGCTAGTAGCTCCTTGCAGTCCTTCGAATTGGATGCCAGTGGCCACTCCACAAAGACATCTTTGCCTGCTGCAATCGCGGGTTTGAGAGCATCGTAATGGCGGTCGACGCGCACTGCGCAAACAACCAAGTCTATCTCGGCGCTGGCAGCCAGTTCGTCCGGGGTTCCGTATGCTCTGGCATCTTTCAGAGAGTGAGCGTCAATTGCCTTCTGCGACGATTCCCGGGACGAGTTGCAGACGCCGGTGATGGTGTATTTTGGTGAAGAGATGAGATGAGGAAGATGAGCTTGCACTGCCCAGGAGCTTGTGGCGGAAAGGCCCAGGATGCCGACACGGATCGGAGGCATGGAGTTCCGAGATCTGAACTCGGGCTGTGTGTGCTCTTGGAGAGGGAGTACTACTACTGTGCGGCTCTAGTTGTGGATCGTGGATGTGCCGATGAGAGCGAGTGCAGTGTTAAAAGGCGATAAATACTGCACAGTCATAGCACTTTTATGAGGTTCAAACAATCTAAGGCAGCTTGAGATCAAAACTTACTAATCATGGTGGGTGGAATTTATGCACGCATGCATAACTCTGTGTGTTCACTTTCCTCTTCGCTCCAGTTTCATACCTGCTACCTACCATTGAACTTTCATCAACAGCCCGAATACAACCGAATTTCTGCATGTCTTTTCCCACGACTACCTCGCTAGTGGGCATAGCGATGCTATGCACATAGCCCCGGCTTACAAACGGAGCCTCCGCCATAGCCACTTTGGCCATACCTGACCCTAATATGGGTCTGCAAGAAGAAATGAGTCCGAGACCGAGCGAAAGGCGACTGGTACTCATGGCGTGACGACTGTTCTGCATCAATTCGCCGCATCGCGCATCAGCATGGCGATACTGCCGAACAGGAGACAGAATCCCACCAGAAACCCTACGCAGTCACAAGCTCTGCTGAGCTGTTCTACCACTTTATCACAAATTCGCACACTGCCGCTTCCGGTGAGCATGCAGAAGCGAAGCATCATGCTCAAAGGCAACTGCTATCCGACCTGGATGGCGCCGATTTATGATTGTCACGCGCGCCTCGGGGAAGGCCCGGCAACTCTGGAGGAAGCTCAGCACACGAGAGTAGGACTACGTGACGCCCAGCAACGAAAATTCCTTCGCCTTTCGGCATCCAACCTGGCAATAGAATACTTCGCTGGCGGTTCCGCTGACACCTCTAAGATACTTAACAACCTCTTTGTGGCGCCTTCGCGTAGCCACTATTGACATTGGCCCCTAACTCTGACAGCCTCTGTTGCACCACAGGTGGGTCTGTGAATAGAACACAGACAACCCATCTTGGTCGTGCATGGCTGTCATGGTAGTCTCAAAAACACCGCGCATTGTACGATCCTAGAATACAGAATTGCTGTTGAACAGTAGTCCTCCTCCTGGCTACAGCCGGGGCAGATGAGCACGAGAACGAAGCCTAACTCCCGATTGGCGTCCAATCCGGAGCACATTCAAATCCACAGTCCTTCTGCGCAGCATCGATTGACGTATGGGCTACGGCTTTCGCGTAGCACCAGCAGGTTGCAGCGTTCCCGTTCTTCGGATCTCTTCTCCCTAAAAAAGCAGATGGCGCGTCAGTCCAGAAGCAGATCAATATTGCAAACTCGTAATCTGTAGATTTTACTTACAGCAGCAAGTATCGTTCCAAGTGCAGGGCGGACTACAAGCCGTGTTTTTGACTGGGCAGTTGTTACCCGCAGGGAATACTAAATGGCCGCCGACATAGAGATCGCTGTTGCAGAGGCAGCAGGTTTGCCTTAGATCATGATTGATAACCTGATCTGTGCAAGTGTTAAAGACGAGCAGAAACGATACAAGTATGAAAGGATCATACAACAACATTGTGCTTTGATGCTATGCCTCGGATTAGCATGAAGAAATCTCAATTCTTCGAGGTAGACGACCTACTCCGGTCTTCCTTTCGGACCAAAAGGGATTGATCCTTGTCCGATAGCTACAGATGCAAAAACTAGCAGCAGCAGAGATTGAAGACCCATAGTGGCAGATCGGATGGATAAGAAACGAATCGAATCTACAAGAACAAAGAGACGTGCAGTGTACCGCAAGATCATATACTAGTTGGGCCCTATGAAGTTCCCGGACTTCTCGCCTTAATCTCGTGTCCTCCTGCACTACAGATACTAGTAAGTCGCTAGTTAAAGACGAATTCTTGTTCACTAAGACTTTGCTGACTGATGCTAGGCTCGCTGTCTGCAGCTGCTATCTTGATTAAGTATCAAATACTGTGATACTCCATAGGCAGAGGATGGACGTCAAGCAAGGGATCCGGTCAAGGGCTGCAGATGAACATTTTCCATTAGCTCATACAGCAAAATGTCGCGTGTCTAGCATTGAAAGAGACTGTGATGTATACAGGCTGACAGAGCATGATAGATTAGGGCGACTAGACAAGGGGACACCCGACATGCTTGTTGCATTATCCGACTGTCGGTTGTTGCTCTGACTCTAGCCCTGCGTGAGCACCGCCCTCGTCAGCCATAATACCTAGCAGATTGTGGGTCGATGTTGAGGATGCCTTTTAATGACTGATTTGAGACACACCGAACTCTCTGATTGCGAGCGACGCATGCAAAACTGTAGGATGGATGCACTGGTCCGTCCCCAGTATCCGTGTATGCAGATGACACTCTGTATGCCTTATTGTTCCGACACGATGAGTAGCAGGTCCTCACAGATGTTTTTTAACCCACAGAAACTGCCTTGGGACTTTATTCTTCACCCGGCACTGTCGTGTGGAGTTTCGCATGCCGACACGAATGGTGTCAGCAAAAGTGACTAGACAATACAGAGAGGCCCACCGGGCACGGCCGGAACATTTCGATTGAGCACCGCAAGAATGATGCTGTATGTGAGTGAAGGAGTCGTGCCTCCGCGCGACTGCGAATCAGGGCGGCGAACAAGATCTAGAATGACCACCATCGAAAGCGGGCGGTTGGCGATTGCGGAAGCCCATGGCGCTTCATACTACTCCGTGTGTCAGTGACAACGAGCAGCAAGCAACGTCCGACCCAATGGCGCGAAGGGCAATTTGCAAATCAATGGAACTCAGATGCTGGCAGCTCAAGTGCCCAACTGTAACTTTTATCTTACTGCCAGCAAACTGGTTGTCAAGAGAAGACATTTCGAGTTATCGTCTGTCACAGCTTACGCCACGACATCAATGGAGGACAATAGCGTAAGTAGGAACTTTGTGGCAAGATCCGAGTGATGGTGTCTCAATGATTGGAAATCTCGAACGCTTTGTGATTATGCACATAATTCAAGATCTTCTAGACAAGCATATGGATTTAGTCCAACTGTGGCCTCAGCGTGCCACGAACAGTATCAGTCCACTCTCAACCTGAATTCATTCACGCGCTCCCTTTCACGTCCGTCCGTTCAATGCCCCTTCATGACCGTATACCGGCCATTCACCCGAACAATCCTCAATGGTGCTCCATGTGGTGCTGTGAGAGCTAGGTTGGAGCTGTTGAGGATGCCTCGAATTTCGTCGGAGCTAATCACTTTGCCAGTGGCGTTGACGACCCGCGATAGGCGAGAGTGATGGGCATGATCATCTGTGATATTCTTAGCATAAGAGGGTCTGTCTGTACGGCGCGAGTGGTGACTTACAGATGTATCCGTGCCCTGGAGGATGAGGGCCGTGGTGAGTTGGCATTTTCTGCGAGGTATGATTTAGGCAAAGATGGAGAGTGTGTTCGGGTCTGCTAGGGAAGTAAGTAAATCACGAACAGAGGATATCGTCGATTCTTATAAGCGTCAGCCCTCCTTCTACACCTCTGCGGGGTCGCAATGTGAGGTTGACTTTTAGCACAGAGGCGTGACATTGAGTTCTAGCCTCGTCCACCTTTGGTGCCAGGCTTGCCAATAGTGTTAGTTCTTAAGCTTAAGAAGCTGTAAAACACAGCCTCGAACATGGCACGTGCAGGGACGCTCCATCCACAGACGCGATCTGGATGTTCAAAGTGATAGAGGCTTGCAGCTCCAGGTCGGAGCTTCTCAATGCCTGCAGGTGTCGCGTGTAATTAGCGCTGTGCAGCAACCGGCTTTGTATGGACGAAGTGAAACATTCACTATCGCTGTCCGGAGGTGCCAGCGTCCAAATTGTCGCAGTGCAACTTTTGTTCCAGAGACGATTTTTTGGGCGCCAGAGACATACTCACGACAACCAGTGCCCTCTCGAACAGGTCGAATCTGCTTCCGTTTGCGATCTGTGCCGTTCAAGAGGCGCTCTAGCATTTCCTGCCACATTGTTACATGCAGCCTCACAGCCTTGTAGGATTACAGCCTTGCGGGTCGAGAGCGGTCGAATAGTCTTCGCTGACACCTGAGCACTGCACGCCAGCAAGGATGCGAGGGATGGCTGTGATGCCGAAGGTGAGTACTCGCTGACGTCTGATGATTCTGGTGAAGCTAGTGATGAGAACCAGCTCTTTCAATGCAGAAAGAAGAAGAAGGTGAAGTCGGTTGTACTATGTGCCCCCGCTTCGTGCCAAGCCGCTCGTGCGTGAGAACGTGGCGTGAAGCGAATCAAACTCTACTCGCGCTCCGCCACACCAACATGTGCACCTGACGCCTTCTTTTCGGCTCCGCAAACCAGCATCCAGCGAGCAGTTGACTCCAAAGGTCCAATACGGTAGCTCAAGATGTGATCTGGTGCCCCGCATGACAAGATGAGGCCGTCGCGCGGTAGAGTCATTCTCCATGTTTGGAAACCGCTGGCAGCTCCCTGGAGCAATGTCCTTTCCGGTCGCTACGAGAAGCTGGCCTGCCATCTTGCAACGAAGCACTACTGACTGCTAGCAAGGACAGCGAGCCTCGAGAACATGCAAATCGCGGCCAAATTGATTCCATCATCAAATTGGCCTCCGCAGAAAGCCCAGCACGAAAGACATGAGTAACGCTGCCATGACTCCACCATGAAGCTCTTCGTACTTGCAGGATGGAGCATCCGTTGTACTCCTTTACAAAGTTCATGGCACGATATCAGTCTGAAGACATGTAGCTTGATCACTGAAGATGGCGTTGAAACTAAAGGCCAAGCACATTACCAACCGAGGCATCTCGTTCTCATTCTTGACCGTCTTGATATCTTGGCAGCGCTCACATATCTGCGTTACGTTTTCATCTGGATGTGGACATCGCCAGAACAAGTATCCTTATACATGATGTCTGCTCCGCTCCTGGACGAGCTACCAAACGAGGTATTCGAGGAGATCAATGTACGATTGCAATTATGTGACCTCAATAATCTTCGCATGGTCAATCGCCGCATCGCGCACATGGCAACTCAAAAGCACTTCGGCACCTTCTTGAGACACAATAACGTGGAAATTACAAGACCCGCTCTCGAATTCATGGTTGAGCTGACAACGAAGGACCGCATCGGATGTTTTGTTGAGCAGCTGACACTAGTTGGGGTGGTCTACAATACTGCTTTGCTTGAGCATCAGCTTGCGAAAACAACTCGAACATCGGTCAAACGTATAGATTTAGCACGCCGGATACCTTACATGCCAGACCAGCCTTGCAGTGAGGCAGAGCTAGCACATGCAGCCGAAGAACTCCAATTGTTGCGAGCGAAACGCGCCGACTTGGCTTCTTTCCACGGGGCAGGAGATGCCGTCAAATTACTGACACGCATCGTGCTCAATCTTGCCGCTCGCTCACAGCAGCGTGGGCTGAAACGCATCTCGACAGACGTCGTAGTATATCGCGAACATTCTCAGATATCAGAGGACATGTCCCAAAGACCAGGCTGTAGGTCTGTGTGGCACAAGGCTGCGGAGACATTCCAGACTCTGATGCTTGCGCTTGATGCCATCAGCCTACGCGTCCAGGAGCTCAAGATTTTCTGCAACGATTTCTCTGGGAATTGCAGCCTACAGTGCGTTGAGTTAAGTCATTGTAGTTGGCAAACGAATGGGATCGCTTTTACCTTGGCCAACCTGGAAGCATTGTCGATCAGTGTCTCTGATCGTATACTCAATGAGACAAAATACGATGTCTCGTCAACTGGAGATCTGATTGAACGCCTGGCAGCAGCACCAAGCACAACCAAGCTGCTGCCAAACCTTGAAATTTTGAAAACACAAGCGACGGACGAGGCAAACTTCAGTGGGCTGGTAGCTCTGTTGAACGTCTGCAAAAGCTTGAAAAAGCTCGACTTGAGGAGATGCGAGATGAGGCGATCTCGACGCGAGCTTGACAACGACGAAATACCGAGCTTTTTGCAGCATCTCAGCCAAGCAGTCCATCTTCCCACTTTGCAAGTACTTGCGCTGCGAAATCTGGAGGCGAGTGAGCCAGACCTGCTATCTTTCCTAAAGCGTCATGCTATCAAACAACTCACACTGCAAAAGTTTGGATTGGCTTCTGGTAGTCAATGGAATGCGATTTTTGACTATCTTACAAGTAAGGATGCTGGACTGGAGACATTACATCTCGAAGACATCTCCCAGAATCGTTTTCACGTCCAATTCTGTAAAGGTCAAGGAAAATTCGCGGATAACCACACAACAGGCGTACTGTGGGGGCAGCATGTTCACAAACAGCAACTGGGCAACATGAAGCCCATAGTGTGGCGCGTTCTGCAACGTCGCTCTGAGCCGTTGGAACCGTTCGTACTCAATCATCGGGAAAGGCAGCTGAACATGTTTGGCCCTCCATCATCGCAACTCAACTATGGCATACCCTAAATAACCGTGTTCTTTGCGCGCCCATGCTTGGGCCCAAAGCACCGCATTGACCAGTCTAGTGAACGAAGGCGAGACAAACGACCAACAGCATTTTGGAGGTTAGAAAATGCTGATCGATGATCGATGCCCAGCTGTTGCCCCATGCAGATCAATACCTTGCTCTCGCTTCGGCGGCCTCATTGAATTGTTGTACCATAACCTGCAAAGATCACAAAGGAAACATGTGACACGTGCGCCGAAGGCCTTCGAGCAATTTTCGCCACCGGCACATTTCCAGTATCAATATAACATGAATTCACGAGAACCACCGAACGAGGGCCCGGCCAGTCTCATGTTCCCGAACACAGGGCCTAGCAACAGCCAATCTGGCCGCAGAGCTCCAAGCTCTCCAGCCTCGTCGTCCGAATCGTGGTCCTTGGACGACATTATGCTGCCAACGTGCAGTCCATCTAATTGTGGTGAGCCCTTCGTGCGAGGAGTGATGACGAGCGGCAACACGTTAGAGGCTATTGTGACCACGAGGTCTTCAGGTCGTGCGGCGATTGGCACCAGTGCGACACAGCTTCGATCTCGCACTTTCATGTCCTTTCCAGCTCTTGCCTTTGTCCTGATGCGAGCAAGGCATCGTGTATCCGACGATTCTTGTACCTTTCTGCTTGCAAAATCTTTGAGCGCGGCCGAATGACGTTGCTGATGTCTCATGAGACGCTTAACGAAGGCATCGAAACTGCAAGTTCGATTGGTGACCTCGCCGACCACTCCAACTATGTAGGCTTTCACTCTCAGTCTCTGCTCATCAACGGCTCGTGGCGGCGAATGTCGGAAATATTCATCTTTGGCATACAGTGCTCGGAAGAACCGTGGATACAAGTGATATCTCAAGTCTCCAGGGTCTCCAGGGCCCAACACATCCCGCAACAGATTCATGTCGTCGAGGTTCCTTCTGGAATGCCAATCAAACACCCATGCAGGAGCTCCTGGTGCAAGCCCGAATTTGTTATGATTCGCAATGACCCTTTGTCTGTCTGGTGGTAGATCTGCCAGATTGAATATGTTGGCGATGTGTTCCGGCAATTTGCCACTTTTGGATAGCCGAGTCTTGGGGTCGCTTAGTATGTATACCGCAACATCGGTCCAGACCTCATCGATTGAGCGTGTGTAATCGACAGTGATGGAGCGTTTTCGTTTGTTCAAGCGATCCCCATCCGCGACGCTGATATCTACACTGCACATGCCCAGGACTGCGTACGCGGCATCTCTCTCGTCAGTTGCGCCATAGTGATGGGCAGTAGAAAGGACAGTGGGAAAGTCTCTTGACGACTTAATCGTGGATGATAGGGTTTCCGTGTTTGTCTCTAGCTCTTGAGCAAGCTGATGTGCAGCTCTATAGTATTGATTCGTTTCGAATTCGCTTTCACCGGAATCCAGCCTGTGAGACAGGAAACGAGCAACAGCCAGGCCGTTAAGAAAGCAATCCCAAGTCACGGTCCGAGATCCACAGTGGACGATGAGCTCTCGAGCTGCATACACCTCCTGGCGAACCCAGGTTCTTCGAAGCCACGGTCTCGCGAATAGCCGGACTAATGGTCCCCGCAGCGTTGCCGCATGTTCCATGCAAACTTCGGAGTGGTAAGTTCTCCAACCATGAGGACTATTTCGGTCTATCCTATTGAGGTCGAGATAGGCCATTGCTAAGTCGCTATCATCGAGGCTGTCCCCTAACCACACGTCCACGCCGTCAGCTGTTTGGAAGATCTGCAACATGTTCGATACCTGCTGTCCACGCTCTGAAAGACTGGTTTGGTCGATACAGACTGCATCGACCCATACATATCGTGAAGCTTCGGCATCTCGGAGATGCAAAAGGGCGCCATGTAGATTTTGTGTGATAGGAATTGCGCCGTCATTGAGCTCCAAACATCTATCTGCGGTGGAATGGCCCCATGTATATGACAACGCTCTGTAGTGCAAGGTCTTGCCATGGTCTATCGGCCCAGACACTGCGCAGTATCTCCCTTGTTGCAAGGTCAACGTTACGGGGATGAGTCTTCCCCGTGGAGTAGCGCCACAATCTCCTGGGAAAAGCTCCAGTATGCGGAACTGCCATGGTCTGATAGGCGTGTATGGCGATATGCCTGCTGCGACCGTGCTTGGACCACCGGCCTTGTGAGAATATTGATCGACCGGGCCACAAGGAGGTGTCGAAGGTACTTCGAAACACTTATTATCACACGAGTAGGGAGGTTGATCACTGACAGCCGAGCCTACACTGTCTCCCCAGAGATCGGAGTCGTTCGATTCCGTTGGCGACGGTGGATCGCTGGAAAAGTACGAGTCATCGGATGACCAGTCGTTCGCATCACCTCGAGCACTTCCGGAGTCCTCTTCAGAATCAGTGTGAGGTCTCGGGCTATCATACCCGGGTGAGAAAACCCCTTTAGGTCGTGGAGCGGCGCGCGAAGAGCTGGAGAAGGGAGGACGCTTCGTCAGCCTGCCAATCTTTGAGTGTCCTTTGCTACCGCCGCCCATTTTGACTCGGTGTCCAAAAGTACTTGATCAAGCGCGCTGCAAATCTGCGAAATGTCAAGATACTTTATCCCGACCTAAGTGAGGTAATGTTGCACTGATTTCCTTGCCCCGCCTTTGCCGCAAGGCTGAGATGTGACGCCCTGCAGCTGTGCTGACTAAATCGGAGCTCTTGCAGACTCCCTTTGGACATCAATGCATGCAATTCACAACTCACAGCCGCCGTCGCTGATCACTATGATAAAGATGCATAGTATCGGTTCCAGGAATAAGACCTGCGATTCACACGAAAGTGTTTTTCAGACAATCTGAGGGCTTAGGATGACGGCAATGAATGAATGGTTGGCTGTGCATCGCTAAGGTTACAGGTGCAAACAGGAGCGGCCAGCGAAGATCAGTGGCAGATAGGGAAGGGGTAAAACTTGCATGGAGCTGAGAAGTTTTGGGACTGTCGCACAGTCTCGCCACCTCAACCCTCTTCCACTTCTGGGCCTCGGCCCCACCACACCGACCTTATGGGACTCTTCAAATGCCTGGGCTCTTTCTGCCGTCTTTCTCGCACTACAAGCCAAAAAACCGAAGAGCCAGACATCCGACCGTGATTCATGTGCAAGACAGGCACTGTACCATACCGAATTGATGTTCGGCACGTCTAGCCAGCCTTTCCAAATACCAATCAGCACCACGTTGTAATTGCTGGCGAAGGGATTCATGACTGGGTCCATATCGAATTACGAAAGTCCAGGTCAGCCGCCTATAACTCAGTCACATCCCATGAGCAATTGGAGAACGCTTTCCACGGTGACTTCGCATTCTTGGTGATCTCAAAGTTACACTCCCAGTCTCGAAATAGCTTATCTGGCTTCCCATGTGGAGATTGGAACAATGGCAGGCATACTTGTGCAATGTCGGGGCTGCCTCCATCGTATGTGTCCATGGACTGCACCGTTCCAGCACGGCTCCACAGTCCCGATCGTAATCTTTCTGGCTCGCACAGGCTACATATCCAGTGTCCGTGAGCATGTCCCAATTGAAGTTCAACGAGATTATCGCAGCCATGTTCGGGAGAATGGCCTGTGATGATGTGGAATGGCTGCCATCGTCAATCACATCTCGTGACGAAAATGGCAAATCTAAGCTTAGAGCATCGAGCGAGCGCGATAAATACATGGTCCGACTGACGGTATACTCTGATTTGCTTCTGCAAGTCATTCATTCACTCAAAACTGGCCCAGCAACCTCAGCTGTGTGCTCTTATCCGTCTCTGACCCTTTGATAACTCACTTTTGCAGCGTTCGTCGGCATGGCTGGACTCCTCCTTTGCTTTGCTACACTGCAGATCCTGCTTGTGAAAGGTCTCCCGCTCGACACTTTCACCACAGCATCACAAAAGGCAGCATCCGGCCACCCTCAGCCGTACGTTGGCAAGAGCTCTGTCTGGGCTGATGGAAGTGCCATGAGCACGAGTTGTCCGCACGGAATATACACGGGCGGCTCATGCTATGCGCGTGACGATGATGAGCCTACCTCTTCGACCCTGTACCAACCTGAAGTTCCGACGCCAGCATCATCCTTGACCGCCGCTACATCATACATAAATGGGACACAAAGCGAAGACTGCACAACGGGCGTAGACTCGACACTCTACAGCACGTATGCACCTATTGAAACATATTCGAGTACCTTCCGGACAAGGCCAGAAGTTACTCGAACGGTCTACCCACAGCAGAGCAGCGAATCAGTGCCATCTCAACCGCAAACAACGTCTTCCGACATTACTTCCAGGAGCGAAGGACAGTACACCTTCTCTGACATCGATACAACAGTCAGTAATGAGATCATATCGACAACATGGGACGCATTTCCCACGAGCCTCATTTCTCGATCGGATGATAGCTATGTGACAGTAACCTACACGGACAGTCAGTACAATACAGCAATTACGACTATTACTGCTTCTCGATCACGCTCGTACGAACCGGCTATCACTACATGGACAGACTTGCCAACGTTTACTTCAGACGATCGCCCACATACGTCCGAAGCATATCCGCGCCCCATAGGATACGGGGATGAATCTTCGCCTTCGTATGATCCTGCCAACAGCAATACTGGGACATGGTCATTGAGCTTCACAAGTATAGATACCGACCCGACTCAGACGACGGATGCCACGTCAGAATCAGCCACTTTCTCCCCAACTTCAGACGATCATTCAACGAACTCATACTTTTATGGTCAGCCTCTACCTTCGACGTCATCTTTCTACGTTTATAGCAGCAGCACAAGCGACCCATACGCTTCACAGTCTGAACTTCCGCAGTCCACCAGGACTCAGCAAAGTGTGTATCCGGACCCGGAAATACCGGACACCTTTAGTCTGAGATCTACCATTACACGATCTGCTACGCCTGACACTTCCCTCTCACGATGGACTGCCTACCCAGAGTCCAGTTCTTCCTTCACAATCATCAGAGATCCAATCATCACAGCATCTGAGTTCTCTTATACAACATGGTCACAACGAACGATCTATGCAGACCCAAGCGTCTCTGTTACAGCTTTTCCGGAGCCCAGCACCAGCCAAAGAAATTTCCCATGGTCAACGCATACGAATCACCCAGATACCAGTGTGTCCAGTACTGCAGTTTTCGACCCGACTCGCACACAATCTGATTTCTTCCAACCTACGCAGTCACAGTACACTGTCTACCCGGAGTTTGGCAACTCAGCCGCGTTCACTTGGGATCCCACTTTCACACAGACTGAGTCATGGTCGCAATACACAGCATATATGGCACCAAGCAGTTCCAACACATTCACCTGGGACCCCACCGTAATTCAGACGGAGACGTGGTCGCAATACACAGCCTATCCGGGCCCAATCAGCTCCAACACGTTCTATCTTCACCCAACTGTTACTAAAAGCACTTCGTGGGTCTATCCTACTGCATACTGGCAGCCAACCTCCGATCAATCCGTGTTGCCAACGGCAACACCAGTAAGAGATTCCAATTATCAGGAAACGACACTCGTGACTGTCACCAGGACAGCATCTCCGACGATCCTCGAGTTCCGACTACGGACTTCCTTCATACCACCATCACGCAGGAGTTGGATGGCCTCTCGGCCTTTGGCACAGGCTAAGTCGCTCATTCAGCAGGGAACGTGGCCATGACGTTGCATCTTGGGGAGGAGACCGGGACAACGGGCCTGCGGATAATGGTGGTTGGTGATTGATAAAGTATCGCCAAGCCGATAGAACTTTGAGCAGGTGACGGGCTTTGAGGAGTTGCGAATGATGCACGAGGAGTAGGAAGATGTTGATAATATGTCGATTTCTTTGTACGGGACTTGGAAATGTACACTAGTTATTCGAAACACAATCCTTCGGATCAAAATGCCATCAATATACGTGTGTCCCCAGATGGGTCACAACACAGCCCTCGCTCTGTGGTCCGCCGGAATAAATCCAGCTGATTGACGACAATTCACGCAGTTCCATCTCTCTGCTCGCCGCTGCTACCCATTCGCCATTGTCTCGTAACCTCCTCCATCGCATCCACATTTCCTGTTCTCTCATAAGCCTGTTCCATTCGCAGCAGTAGAAGTTCCAAGTCATCATCAGCTTGTTGCTGCTCAGCAGACTTGGTCACATTCTTCGATGCGTTGATTCTTTCTCTAGTCTATATGGTATGATCCGTCAACACCGCGCGTACCCTTTAAATTGAATCTGGGTTGTCAGGAATGGAACTCACCTCCTTATCTATCGTTGCAGGGAAGTACATCAGCGACCGGAATTCGAGCCGTAGACACATGTCCGAATATTTGACGGCGTGATCTGGGCTCTGGCAAGCAGGGTCTGAATAGAGTTGGATGTAGTCGGCCCCTTCATCACTCGTATCTTCCAGACCAAAGGCACGAAGTGACGAGAACTTGGTTGCACCGGTCGAGAAACATTGTCCTTCTTCGAGAGTTTGATTTGGAAGAAAGAACAAGCTTTCGCAAATATCGTCAAGCCAGCCGGTAAAAGATATAGTTGAAGAGATTGCTCGAGGTAGATTAACGAGGAGCAGGACGAGGTAGGTCCGAGGCCTGAATAGCATTCGCATGGCGTGTTTGGTGAACTCTTGATCGTGTTCCTTCAAGCCTTGTAATCAAAAACAGAAAGCAAGGCTGCTGTTAAGACAGCCATGGCCTAGGCTGCAATGTTTGAATCTGGAGTTCAGGCAACCACATTGATGGAAAAGTGTAGAAGCTTGACGATCGTCTGCAAACTTGAAACATTGGCAGATGTGTTCGTGGAATAACATTATTGGACTTAACGAAAAGAAGGAATCTCACCTCACGCCATATATATACATCCTCCAAGTTACCAACCGAAACAGCACAAAAAAAATATCAGAAGCAGGATGCTGACGACACTTTTTCAACAGTCAGAAAGTGCGCACTGAATTGATAGCGCAGCAGGACATACCCTGTGTGATTCGAACACTAATTTTCAATTAGAGTTCATTCAACACCATTGAATTTCGGCGCAACGTACCACGCTCCCGAAGGAACTGGCTAGACAGTTGAATACGACTTAGTCGTATAGTTCCAATAGCAGGCCAGCGCCTATCGCAAAGTCAGATTGGGGTTCGCATCAAATTTTGATGGTGAAAATTGCTTACGTTAACCACTCCGCCGTTGGGGAAGTTAGCAATTTGAACAAGAGCGAAAGGTAAGATTGAGTCGTACCAAAGTGCCAATGCTGATTTGATTAGTCAGCATGATTGTTCGTGCGTATATGACCTGCATTACAAAACGCTGAGGCAGGTGTTAAGTGGAGTGCATTTTACCTCAAAAGGCCATTGGAAGCCAAAGCCACATTTCGTGTACAACAACTACCACATTTCTCCTAGTCAAGGGCGTGCAGTGGCCAACGAGGTCTGATCGTCGCAGATGGAAACCTGGAAAGGTGACACGAAACCAAAATTCTCCAACATCATGTCAAACAGTATATACTCTGTCTGCACTCTCACTACCGCTCCACTCTCCGACCTCCTGTCCCCTCCCACTTCCCCTCCCTATGGTGAAAGAAGAACAGAAGGAAAAAAGCTGGTATCATGCACAAAGCAAAACACAACCTCGTCCACTTGAACGAAGTCATTCGCTTTCATTCCCTTCTTCACTGCCGCAGCATCCAAATAGAAAAACACAAAACCCAAGAAAGACCTTCGCTCGCATGCATCGCTCCGTGTACGCCATGTGTTCTGATCCTCCAATGCTAATCCCACCACTCGCATGCTAGTCGTCTCCGGTCGTCGCAGGATTAAGTCGAAATGTGTGAGAAGAAGTACGAAAGGGTCGATTATGAAGAATGTTGAAGATCGGTGGGGCCGTCGTGGCTTGTGCTTTCAGGACCAGGTGCATTGCCTGTGTGCTGAATATCCGCTTCGCTTTGGGGCTGAGAAGCGGATGTCGCATGCGTGTGCATGCCTGCCGCTGCCTGAGACGATGGAATGCGACTACGAGGAAGCGCAGAGTACTGAGTGCCCTGGTCAACAGCGTCGTTGTGGCCATTCTATTGTCCACGTCCGATGTTTTGGCGGGCCTGCGAAAGTATTAGTTGTTGCACTGCAAACTCTGCACTGAGAGGAATGGACTGCCACATACCTTCATCATTTCAATCCGCGCCTTGAGATTTTGGGTAACTTCAGCAGCTCTCCGCCAACTCTCCACGCCGTCACCACCGCCTTGACTGCCCCTCAAACTGCTAGCGCCATCGCCATTCGGTGTGGCTCGACCACTTGATCCACCTGACAGAGCTCTCGAGCTTGGTCGTTCAATACCTGCACCGACACCACCTCTTAGCTTATCATCCGAAAAAGTCCTCGGACGGTTCTCCTTACCTTCACCGTTCGAGTACCCATTAGAAGCGTCGAGATTACCATACGCGCGCGAGCTCGGAACGCCATAAGTTCTCTGTGTGCCGTAGCTGGGGCGTGGCTGCGGTGGCGGTGAAGCGGGGCCGCTGCCATAGCCATCGACAGGACTATCGCGACCAGCAGGCGATCGGCCCAGTCTGGCAATTTCGCGCTTCAGCCTGTCGATCTCGCGCGAAAGACTGTTGGCACGGTCCTCTGCAGATTCGGCGTCTGACCGAGCTCGTACCAATTGCGTCTCCTTAGCTTTAATTTGCAATACATCTCGCGTGTGATCCTCAATAAGCTGGGCATTCTGGACCTGTAGCTCCGAAACTTGTGAAGAAAGCCTCAGCTTCTCGTTGCGAAGGGTCGATGCCTGTTCTCGCACAAGGTCGATTTCTGCCCGAAGATCTGTCAACTCTTGCCGCTCGATCTGGCTCAGTGCTGACGATGTTGATTCTGGTTGTCGTTGTGCTGGCGGTGAGGCTGGCGCAGCAGCCGGCTTGGCTAGTGATCTACCTGCAAGACCACGACCAGCACCAGCGCGGGGAGTTGTAGGCACCTGTGGAGGCTCGTCCAATATAACGCCCTGACGCTTCGGTGAGGCTGCACCCGCAGCAGGTGCTTTACCATACCCGGAGCTCGGTGGCTTGAGCCCTCCTGGAGGTCTGAGTCCACCCGGCGGCTTGACGCCAGGTCGTGTCGTGGGGCGTGGTTGCAAAGGTGCGTCTTCGGTAAGAGGTGGACTAACCGCCTTCGGAGGCGCTGGCTTCTTGACACCACCTGCTGCTGGTCTTCTTGTCCCAAGCGCTGGCTTCTTGCCTGCCGGGGCTGCTGCTGCTGCTTTGGGTGCTGGCGCGGCCTTCGGCTTCCATTTTGCTCGAACTTCTGCAGCATCGCGCATTTCCGTAATTTTCGTCTTGCGGATATCATCCAACCCCTCGAGATGTGCGAGCATGTTTCGATCGCCCATGATCTTCCAGAGAATTCCAAGTACTTCAGCGCCAGCATCTCGCAGCGGTGCCGCGCTTTCCGTCAAAAGCTTCTTGCATCCTT
Source organism: Cercospora cf. flagellaris (assembly GCA_005356885.1). Taxonomy (NCBI): domain Eukaryota; kingdom Fungi; phylum Ascomycota; class Dothideomycetes; order Mycosphaerellales; family Mycosphaerellaceae; genus Cercospora; species Cercospora cf. flagellaris. The sequence goes on along the minus strand of RJLU01000005.1, from coordinate 1,801,232 downwards.
CCGCAACTTCTTTCGTCTGCTCTGGAGTTGGTGCATCCCGAGTCGTTTTCAGCGCGCGTGCGAGAAATTTGGCGGTGTTCTCCTTAATCTGCGGGTTCTTGTTCTTCAGTGCTTCCAGAATGTCACTTTGGACATCACCAAGGCTGGTGGCCGCAAACACGGCGTCGCAGGCTGCCCCGATCGCGTCGGTGACTGTCGGCTTCTTCTCCTTCAACCGCTCGAGCATCGATGCAAGTATTTGACTTCGGTACTTGCCAAATGACTTCTTTAGACCCTTGGCGAGCGCCTCGACCACGTTTGCAGCGACTGTGACCACTGCAATGTTGGCATCCTTCATACTTTTCGCGCACCCTCGGATAAGATCGTCGAAAGAGCCTTCCTGGATTGCTGGAACGTTCACCACTGCAAATACTTCGTCCATGACCTCTTTGCGGTCCTTCCACTTCGTACTGCCTATCCGGTCGTTGAAATCTCCTGGAATCTTCTTCAAAACGTCCACAGCCTCGTACTCGGGCTCCAGATCGATTGCGCCCTCATCCTCGCCTTCATCTTCTTCGCCACCTGCAGCTGCCGCCGCCTCTGCTTGTCGCTCTTTCGCAGCCTGCTGTGATCGAAGGAGACGTTCTTGCTGTGGTGCCGGCTCTGCCTGTACTGGCTCGAACAGCTTGTCCAGATCCTTTTGCTGCACCTCTTTCAGCTCACCCCAGAAGAGCGGCTTCATGGCCTCGCGCAGCCATCTGTACAACTCGACCGTGAGAGCTTGGGCCTCAGCGCGCACATCCTTGTTCGCATGCCCGTACATCTTAGGCATCAGCTTGAGAACAGGCTTTGGCTCGACGACTTTGCAACCGTATGCATGGTAGATCTCCTTGAGCGCGGAAAGTGCTGCCACAATCATCTTCGGCGTTTTGTGTGACAGAAATGGCAGCAGCTCTTCCACGACCGGATCAGGCTTGTCCAGCTCGATCAATAGCAAGATCGCCTCCAGTGCTGCCGCCTTCGCTGCCGGTCTTCCTGTAAGGCCTTTCTCCACGGCAGGCGCGACTGTCTGATTCCTCGTCTTGCGCGCACCATCTGCGCCTGCTGCATTCAGAAACTCGTTGTATGCAACCAACGCCTCCTGCTGTGCCGCAGCGTTTGCGTCGCCCACTGCGCCCTTCCATATCCCGCTGTCGAATGTGAAATCCTTGACAATGGCGTCCGTCGGTTGCGCGGTCTTGAATTCCTTCGCGGCAGTTTCGTAGCCGCCCTTTCGAGCCTTCCAGTTCTTGTGCTGGAACTGCTCTATCAGCGGCAGCTGTGAGAAGTCCTCCTGGTCACCCATGCTGGGCTGAAGTTGAGCGGATTAAATTATGTTGTGTTCAGTATGCGCCGGCGTTGTGGGAATCGCTGTCGGTGCATGTGGGGGTGACTCGTCTTTTGGCTGTGGTGCGATTTGCTGCCTGACCAAGGGGAGGGATGTCGCTGAGTCGCAGAGTCCGTTCCGAGGTCGTTCCGGTGATGTGGTATCGTGAGCAACTCCTTGCGACAGAGTCATGCACAACGCGTGGTATAGGAGGAGGTGCCGTTGGGCTCTGACTTTCACGGAGCTTGTTTACCTCGTATTGACGACAGTTGCCCTGGCACATGATTTAGCGCCGAAAAGGCTTGGCACGAACCAAACAGAGCAGAGCCGCATTGAACATCCCCGCAGCTCCCAATCCCCAACAACACCATGACGGCAGCACAAGACCGCTCCTTTCTGCCCGTTATACATGCCACAGATGAGTTCGTGGTCTGTCGCAGCGTCATCTGATATGCATCACTCACTACCAACACAGCTTCCCGTATGGTCCGGCTGCTGATCAGTACTACGGGCTATATCTTCCCAATGACGATCGCCCTCATGGATACCTGTTGCCAGAGGTAGTGCAAAAGATGCCGTGGACTTCGAAATTTCATATCCAGCATGAGCATCCGCGCCGTGTCAGTGTCTTGGACTCTTCGAATGGGACAAACACTGCAGAAGCCGTCAATGCTGCTTTCCAGGAAGTCGTCACACCAGCCATTGACCAAAGACTATTCCACGTATTCAATGGTCAGCACAGTGAGCCCTTCGCGATTGCAGGCGCCAGATATGACGGCCAGGTGAAGATTGAACGCTTCGCCACGCCACTTTTCGGCATCACTACGCGTGGCGCACACATGATCGCGTACACGAACACAGACAGCGGCATGAAGCTGTGGATCTCGAGAAGAGCCAAGCACCTGTATATCTGTCCAGACATGCTAGACTCGACTGTGGCAGGCGGCGTAAAGTCAGGCGTACCACCATTTCAAACCATCATCGACGAGTCAGACGAAGAAGCTTCGCTGCCAGCAGACCTGATCCAAAAATTAGCCAAATGCCGTGGCGTTGTCTCTCACATGAGCACGACCGGGAGTCTCTTTCCTGGAGAAAAGGGTCTAGTATGCCCTGACTACGTCTACGTGTATGACATTGAACTGCCAGCAGACGTGATCCCAAGGCCGCACGACGATGATGTCAGCGCGTTCTACTTGATGGACATCAACAAGGTGCAGGAGGCTCTGCGTAGGGGCGACTTCAAGCCTGATGCTGGTGCAGTCGTAGTCGAATTCCTGATCAGACATGGCATAATCACTCCGGAGAATGAGCCCAATTTCGTGGAGATCAATATGCGGCTTCACCGTCGGCTGCCGTTCAGGACTGGATGAGCTGCGTCGCAGATCGCTAAACGACCACGCCATTCCGGCATATGCATAATCCGTACATCCAGATCCGTTGTAATGGGTACCTGTCCGGGAAGGTAAAGTGAACTTCGGGCTTTCGGGTGACCCGTTTGTGCCGCGGCTCAGAGCGATACAATGCGACATGGACGACAACACCGTCTTCATTCGCATTTGGTTTCTGCGTCCCTTGGACAGGGTCACGATCGCATCCATGACACGATGCGACTTCATGAGCAGGCTGTACGTTGGTCGGCAATTCGCACAGATGTTAGCACAATGCGATGGAAGAGTAGCCACAGAACGGGCGAACCAAACGAGCTGTACGTGTGCGACACCATCATTGACCATCCAGGTGCAACAGATTCCAAGTTCTCGACCACGAGCTCTTCCACGTTGTAACAACCGAAGTCTCGAACAAACGAGCTCCACATTTCCAAGGCTTCGGAAGCACTTCCACTCTGGGACTCGGCTTCTCGCTTGCGGTCGTCGACCAAGCCACACACGTTCAATGAGCTGTACTCTACGGATAACGACTACTAAATGCGCGAATCACATTCTGAGCAGCCCTGATTGCGTTGTTCGAACCTCACTACACTGCCGAATGGGACAATTCTCTCGCACCTTCCCGTGTCCCGAGCTCCACTTCTTCACGATATGGCCAGTCGCTCTCTTGCAGTGGTCCACTTGCCAAGCGAGATGAAGACACAGTGGAGTATGAGTTTCGTCTTGACAGCGAGAGCGCCTGATGCAACAATATACTCGCTACTGAAGGCCGCGCAATGTGAACCATGGCTGGATTCGTCCCTGGAACGCTGTCGAGCGCAAGATACATAAGAATGCTTGGTCGAACCAGCAGCGACCTGGTTCACAAGCACACACACCTTCCTTAGACTTCTCTACGTTCATTCAAAATGCTCTCGTTGCCTATTCTCGCTCTGGCGCTGGCCGCCAGCCCTCTATCCTTGGCGCAATCTGTCGTCGGCGAAGCGCCTGGTTTCGCAGCAGGTACCACCGGTGGAGCCGCAGGCAAAACTGTCACACCTACATCGACCGACGAGCTGGTCGACTATTTGACCTCGAAGGATGCGCTCACCATTGTCCTGACCAAGACCTTTGACTTCACTGGCACAGAGGGAACTAAGACTGAGACTGGTTGCGCTCCTTGGGGCACTGGTGCTGGTTGCCAACTCGCAATTAACGCCAATGACTGGTGCGGGAACTATCAGGAAGGCGCTGGTGCGGTCAAGGTGACCTACGATGTCGCCGGTACAACAGCCATCAAGGTCGGAAGCAACAAGAGCATCATCGGCTCAGGCTCCTCCGGTGTGATCAAGGGCAAGGGCCTTTCGCTTTCTGGCGGTGCCGAGAACGTCATCATTCAGAACATTCAGATCACTGAGCTCAACCCCAAGTATGTCTGGGGAGGAGATGCCATCACTCTCAACGGCTGCTCAAACGTCTGGATCGATCATGTCACAGCAAGTTTTCCTTCATTTCTTCCAGTCCCTACAAAGCGATCTAACTCACCGTGCAGATCAACAATATCGGCCGCATGATGCTTGTAGCCGGGTACGAAACGAACACTGGCATCGCCATTACCAACAACAACTTCGATGGTCAGACCGAATATTCCGCCAGCTGCAACGGTGAACACTACTGGGGACTCTTCCTCACGGGCGAGAATGACCAAATTACCCTCAAGGGCAACCACATCCACCACACCTCCGGCCGCTCGCCAAAGGTCGACAAGAACACTCTCCTCCATGCCGTCAACAACTACTGGTCCGACAACTCCGGGCACGCGTTTGAGGGATCTTCCAGCTACGTCTTGGTCGAAGGAAGTGTTTTCGACAATGTGAAGGCCGCTGAGCAGGACTTTGCTGGAAAGCTTTTCGCTGCCAATGACAAGAGTGCGGCGAGCAAGTGCGAGAGTGGTCTGAAGAGGACTTGCGCTGTGAACTCTTTCTCGGAGTCTGGGGAATTGGCTGGTAGCGACTCGGGTGTTCTGAGCAAGTTCTCGGGTTTGACTATCGCGAAGGCGGACGCGGATGTGCAGGCTGTGCCGGATAATGCTGGCGTGGGGAAGTTGAGCGGTGGTAGTACGAAGAATGCGACGAAGGTGAGGAGGTCGATTTTGGAGAGGAGGGCGTGGTTGTAGATTTCGTGAGCTGGTCTTGCAGGTGCGGATAGGTGCTTGCCCCAATGGGGCTTCACTTGTGGAAGTCGCGCTAGCGGGACGAGGGTCCACGCGTCAACCGCGTCGTGGCCGCTGCCTGAACGTAGATGAGGCAATTGCAACTTCACGTCGTTCACAACTTCGACTTCAACCACTCGCTGCCTGACTTGACACTGACGACAGCGCACCACTGCGTCCCCTTGAGCAGCACGATGGCAATACCGACTTACGACCAGCTCGAAGAGCAACTCAAGGCCGCGCAGGAGAAAGCAGATGCCGCCACGAAGGAAGTTGCTGCTATGCAAGGACATCTCGAGGTCGCTCGTCGTGTGCTGAGAATGCACGACGCCCTTCCAGGTGTGATACACAAGTCCCCGTGACGAAACAGTGCAACTAACCTTGGCCACAGTCCTTCCAAAGGCTACTCTGTTGTTTATGATGAAGGATGTTACCGATGCTGCAGCCGTCTTCGCGGAGCAACTGGACGGCCTCAGCCAGCGTGAGTCTGGTGAAATCGACGAGTTGATCTTTTTCCAAGAGTATCATGGCTGCCTTGGAGACTTCGCCTTGCTGGCCGAATTACCGGATGACGGCCCGGATCTTGCCATCGAGAAAGTCATTGAATGTGCAGAACAGGAGCTTGATGGTGGATTTCGCGGCGCCGTTTCTTTCAAAGAGCTTCCAGACTACGACTATGTCACGCTCGCAGCTGTGTGCAGAAAAGCCAGCAACGATCATGCCAATGGAGCAGCCGAAACATACGACCTGCGATCTGAGATTGACAAATTTGTGCAACCGAAGAAGTTTCTCCTTCGTAACATCGAAAATTTCGTTTCGAGCAAGCGCTCCAAGAGTTCCAAAGCAGCGCAGCCCACAGCTAGTGAACTCCAGCCAGCAAGCGGTCAGACACAACGTCGTGCCCGAATCCTCTTCAAGAAGGTATGGTTTCCGCTAACCTTGAAGTTCTTGCACGAATTGCAGCGAAAGGAAATCGCCGAGTTCCTGGTGCCACTGGTTGCCGAGGACGTGTTACCGGCGGAGCTCATGGACATGATATGCGCTTTCTGCTATGATGGGGATTACATTGCGCAGGCACCGTCTATTGCCGAGAAGAACGCACCAAAGTACAGCTCAAGGCGATGAATTTGAAGGTTGCGAAGGTGGGTTGACAGGATTGACTCGGGATGGGCAAAGGGGCATCGAGATACTGTTGCGGACGGCTTCTTGAACCACGGACAACAGCAAAAGATTATCTTTATGGTAAAGCAGCGTATATTGTCGTCTGTAATGGTAAAGGTCAATCAAGCACTAACACGTGTTGGGTCACACAATACTTCACTTGTGAAACTCCAGCTAGGCTGGCGCAAGGATACGCGAAAATCACGCGCGATTGTTGCCTGACGCTGGCATTAGCCAAAGCGATATAAACGTCACCCGAGTCCCCACGATATACTTGAAGCCTTCCGACTATCATACCCTCAACGAATCAACAACATTGAACTCATCAGAGCCAGCATGATGGCAGAACCGACCGCTGAAGAGCTCAAAGAACGATTGAAAGCCGCAACAGAGACAGCAGAAGCGGCAGAGCGAAAAGCCGAAGATGCGATCGAGGAGGCTTCCACAGCAAAAGGGCACCTGCAGGCCATTCTCAAAAAAGTTCAAGCACGCAAATTGCTTCTCCGTATAGTGCAACAAAATTTTAACTTTTGCGATCCAAGCATACTAATCCTTGTTCTAGTTCTCCCACGATCCTCTGTACAATTCATGCTGAAAGACACTCCCAATGCCGCGAAAATTTTTATGGAGCAAATGCGGGGCTTTGAGCAAACCTGCAGCCTCACACTCTGGGATGCCTACAACCAGGAATGTCTCGGAAACCTGGCCATCTTTGTCCGATTTACCCCCAAATGGAGCCAGTCGCGCCATTCCCGACGCGGCGAAATGGGCGGCACGGGAAGTCGATCTTTACTACCTGAGCAGGTCGGTGGATAAACTGATCGTTCTTGATCGATTGTTACTTGCGGGATTTCATACAATGAAAAGTCGAAATGATAGCCAAAGGGAAATGCAACAGGGCGAAAAGGCATTCGATCCTCAACCCGATATCGACGCGCTTTTACAAGCGAGACAGGATGTCCTTCCGTACCTGGAACGCCGCATGAAAACACATATGCCGACGTATGTTTTCCCACGAGAGATCGTGGACAAGAAGAGGAGTGTCAACAAAGGAGGTACTCCATCATTTCTGAAGAAGATCTGGTTCCCGCAGACTTTGAAGTTCCTGCGCGGGATTCGAAGGCAGAAGGTTACCGATTTTCTTATGCCGATGATCGCTAGGGATAAATTACCGGTTGAGCTTATGGATACGATCGCTGGGTTTTATTATGGTGCGGAATTCATGGCGAGGGCGGCGACCGTTGCCAAGCAGACTGCTACGAAATACAGCTCCAGTGGATGCAATGCTGAAGCGCGAGCTCTTCGGTGGTGAGCGGGGGCTGAAAGTGGATCAATAATGGTTGTATGTTCGCTTTCTCGAATTGAAGTCTTAGTGACATTGGAAGAATATTCTTTGTAGGCCTAGCGGTTATCGGTATCGTGTGCTCTGCAGAAGCGGGTCAAGTACTGACTCGTGGTTGGACTCCTGCCTTCGGCTCTAGAGTTGCACCGCGTTCACTTGTGTGACTCGGGCTAGGCGGGCGAGCACATCGCGTGGTTGTTGCATGGAGAAAATTGGACCCAGCAAAGGACTATATCCTGCTTTCCTACTGCAAATCGATTCAACACAGAAAGGACAGTCCAATGGCGAAGTCAACTTATGAAGAGCTCAAGGACCAACTCAGAGTCGCCAATGAAAGGACAGATGCTGTCTCCGAAGAGCTGGCGACTGCTAAGGGACATCTTAAGAATGTCCTCCAGGTGCTGAAAGCTCGCGAAATGCTTCTCAGTCCGTATGAACCTCACACTTCGGAGAACGTGATTACTGATTGTGCAATTAGTCTAACCAATATCTACTGTGTTGTTCATCCTAACGGACACCAGAGAGCCAGCGAAGATCTTCCAGAGCCAGATGGAAGACAGCCTACGGTACGGATCTGCATGGCCGTTTCAGGACGTCGAAGACTATTATACCAAGATAGAAACTCCCCACAGGTACAGCGACACACGTCCAGATGGCGAGCTTTGGCTCGCAGATCGTCAACAATACTTCGATCATCTCACTGTCCTATCTCGACTCGAACCAAGTGGTGCAGCATTCGCTATCGAAAAGGCATCTGTGTGCGCTATGAAGGAATTTGATGGTTACTGGCCCGACAGGGACAACGATCATCTTCGGGACCTCGACTACTTCACGCTCGAGATCGTGTGTAGGGAAGTCCGGCGGCACCGCAGCCTAGGATTGGATGATGACAAATTGCCGTTTGGGTGTGCGCGAGGGTCTTACGTCGGACTGATCAACGACTGTCCAAAGGAAATGGCTTCCTGGAGCATTGAGTATTTGATGGAAGTTGTGCAGGGCAAATGCCGGAGTACGAATCCAATTCCAGATGCTCAAATGGAGGAATTGAAGCAACTCCTCAGGGATGAAACTGATCACCAAGCTGTCGTACGAAGAATTTGGTTCCCACTGACTCTACAATATCTGCGCGAAATTCAGCGGAAACGAATAACAGACTTCCTCGTGCCGCGTATCGCAGGCCATATCTTGCCAGTAGAGCTTCAAGATGCGATTGCTGGATTTGTTTATGATGCAGACTTCGTTCAACAGGCACCGATTATCGCGAAGGAGAATGCTCCAGCGACACGCCCAACGGGTGATGAGTGACGGAGGCAACTTCAAAGAAAATCGAGTGTGCAGAGATATCTAGAAATACTAGACTTGGGATGGTTGACACCACACTGTGAATAGGATCATTCTCATCGTTTTTGGCATCAAATCTGCATCCCTGTCCAATCAGCTGATGGCTTCCCGCAGATACTCTGTCGACTGTCTCCCTCCTAGGCTGCACCTGCGAAGTTTGGCTGTGACGTGTTCGGAGCGGAAGGAAGAAGGAGGTAGGTACGTGCAACGCTCCTGCGCATCTGTCGAATCCCCTGGGTCGGGTCCACAACTCCAACTTGTGTAACCCATTCCAGGCGGACGCTTGCTGTTGCCTGGTGGTGGACGAAGGGATATGTCCACCTCCCATTCCTGTCCTCAGCCTCGTTTTCTTGGTGACCACGATGCAAAAGACTCCTGCCACGGAAGCCAGGACAGTCGGCTCAATGGCAGATCCAACCTACGAAGGACTTAAGAGGCAACTGAGCGTCGCCAACGAGAGAGCACATGCATCAGAGCAGAGACTATACCCTGCGGCAGAAGAGATGTCTTCTACGAAGGGACACCTCAGAGCAGTCTTGGAGTTGCTTAAAGCTCGGGGAGAGCTGGGCAGTATGGAGCATATCTCTCTCGACACAACATCTCATGCTGATCATGACTCCAGTCCTTCCAGAAGCCACCCGAGCTTTCATTGAGAGGTTGAGTCCAGCCTGTCAAAGCAAGCAAACTGAAGCTGTTGAAGAAGAGGTGGCCAAAGTGCAGATGCATCTTGGAATCGTGTTCCATCTGTTGGAACACCACAGACTGCTGCTGAGTACGAATCGCTAATCAATAAGCGGAATGGCATGAGATACTGACCCCCACTACAGTGCTTCCAAAAGCGACCGCATTGTTCCTGCTGAAGGACTCCCCCGCACACACCGCTGAGCAGCAAATCGAAAACGACGATGAACGAGGGTGGGGAGACGTCTGGCCCGAAGATCGCGAACAATACCTAAAGGGTCTCGATATCCTGTCAGAAATGCGGCCAGGTGGACCAGAAACTGCTGTCGAGATGGCATCTGAGTGTGCCGGTCTCGAATTCTTGTTCTTTGGGCGTGCCATGGCCAACGAGTACCTTGTCAAGCTCGATCAATTCACCTTGCAAGTGGTGCGTAGAGAGGCCAGTCTAGGACACGACCTGCAATTTCCACGGGGGTCTCTGCATACATCTTACACCGACTTGCTTGAGACGGAGATGGCTAGCAATGAGCTTCATATGGAAAGATTGATCGAACGCATGCACTCGGACGGACGTAGACCGGGACCGAGGCCTCTCTCACCTAGTCGACAACAGAATGTCAAGAGCTTGGTGGGTGACGATGATGCCACATCTGTGGTCAAGAGGTTCTGGTTCCCGTCGACCTTGGAATTTTTGCGTGCAATGGAGGTTGGGACTCATCTCGAAACGGTCCTCGATTTGCTCAAGGATCAAAAGGTCGTAGTGGGAGGTACGATATAAACCTCATCACCCGTATGTCTCCGAATGCCTGACTGTATACAAGACGTTCCATTTGCAACCATGGCATTCATTCACAAGACAATTTCGAACCCAACAGAGCATAAAGCCTAATGTTGTACCGCAGCAGCGGTGACGAAGGTGCAAGAACATCTCGATGTGCTTCTTGATCTTCTACAGAAGAAGAAGATTTTGTTGTGTATGTTGCCTTGCGGCCTCTTTTAACCCTGCCAAATCAGCCACTAACGTTATTTTGAAGTGCTCCCAAAAGAGACTCTACTGTTCATACTGAAGCACGTCGACGACCCAGCAGCTATTGTTGCCAATCAAATCAGCGCTCCAGGTGAGGAGTATGGACACTTCTGGGACAAAAACAGTGACGATTGTCTCAGAAATCTTATCATTCTTTCCAAATTACCAGACGATGGGACAGGCAGCGCTATCGTGCTGGCCACCGAATGCGCATGCGAGGCCATCTATGGATACGCTCGCACCAAGTCCAATGAAGATCTCCAGATTCTTGACCATTTCACGCTGGCGATTGTGTGCGATGAGGTCGACTGTGGACGCAAGCTGGAAATGGATTACGATGGACTGAGACCTTACGAAGATGTGATCCTTGGTATGGACCCCTATCTGGGGTCTTCCGATTTCGTCAACGATCTTATGAAAGATATGCAAGGAAGTCGCAGATCGGACAGATTGTCGGACGCTCAACAGCAAGAATTGGCACATTTGCTGCACGAACATGATGCTAAGACTGTCACAGAGAGAGTTTGGTTTCCGTTGAATATGAGGTATCTACGCGCTTTTCGTCGAAAGGGGGTTGCCGACTTTTTGATACCACGAATTGCGGGCCATATCCTGCCAGTCGAACTCCAGGATGCGATCGCAGCATTCTGTTACGATGGGAAATTATTTTCGGAGGTGCGAGAGATAGTGCGAAAGAATGCTACAAGAATACAAGTCGTCGAAGAGATGGAGAATATCTAGAACGTGTGTGATGGACAAGATCACCCAGAGGCTATCGAAGGTAGCGATGGCGATGATGATGCAGAATTGTAACAGCGAAGTCGGAGGGCTGCACAATTCAATGGTCTTGCAGTTGCTCAATGTTCCACGAGGTCCACTTGTGTAACCCACCCTAGGCGAGAACAGGGATGCGCGGAAAAGACGCATTTCTGCCTGAACGGAGTTGGGGTTATTTCAATGTCTCTATAACGTCTTGCCCTCCAGTTTAGGTCTCGTCTTTTGATCAATATCCCACTGACGCCTTCACATGTTAACTCATGGAGCGCCTCAAGATCAAAGACAACGGAACAGGAGCCGGCGACGACACAGCCGTGGAAGCTATGCGGAAGCATCCTATTGCGAAGCAACATCTCCAAGAGATGCTCAATGTGCTCAAAGCCGGCAGAGTGCTTCACCGCACGTTCCAAAGCACTCCTACCACAAAGTTGTGCTAATTTCGTCGACAGATGTGCCAGCAGCTACATTGTCATTCATATCGAAGGTGACTTCGGACTGCAATGAGCAGGGAGCAAACATCGTCAGCAGCGACCCGACTGAGACGTTCCTACATCTGAGGATTGTACACGATCTGTTCAAAACTCACGGACTGACGTCGCACTATCGTAAGATGCACATATTACTCATAACTCACCTGTAAGCATTGACGTCGTCGACAGACATTCCGTCGAAAATTGTCTATACTGTCCATGAGATACTATGGAACAATCGAGTGCTATGGGCTGGAGGACTATCCGCTGAGCCGGCGAAGGAGCAGGAACATCTCAATTGTGTTATCGACATGCTCAAAGATCACGAACTCTTGCTAAGTACGAAATGTGCAGAAGGCAAACGATTGAGACGCGTACTAACTGTTACTCCAAAGAACTGCCAGAGGCTACTATCTTGTTCCTGCTGGAGCACACTCTGGATCCATCGGACATTGTATACAATCAAATGGAGACCCTGGACCACGGCGAACGCCATTATGGAGAGAATTGGTCTTTAGACCGTGAGGCATATCTCAAGAACCTGGTTTTTCTATCCCAGCTGCCGAGGAACTGAGTAGAGCTTGCTATCGAGCTAGCGACAGAATATGCAGCGTGGGAATTCGAAAAGTACTCGCAGTCTGCCTCGCACGATAGTCTTGAACAGCTCGATCACTTTACACTGGCCATCCTTTGTGAGGAAGTCAGGCAAGGTCGGCCCATGGAGTGTGAAGATGGCATCCATGCGATAAATTACATCGAGAACCTGCACACGAACCCTTTGCAATCTGCCGAGGGTTATATGAGGGATCTTTTGGAAGATGTGCATAGCGTGGACACACCGGATGATAAGAAAATTGCGTTCGCGGCCGACCGTTTGGAGCAAGTTGAGCACTTATCGCATGTAATGGACCACAGAGCATTTGTAAAGAGGCTCTGGTTTCCACTGACATTGAGATATCTCCGTGGAGTCCGAAGGAAGCGGATAGCCGAGTTTCTCATGCCTCGCATAGTGGGACACGTACTCGCTGTGGAGCTTCAAGATGCGATCTCTGCCTGCTATTGCGATGCGGATTTTCTCGCTGAGGCACCGAATCTTGCGAAGGTACACCTCAAACATACCCTCAAGTAGATGGAACGAGGTTCGGCGAAGGGGGCGACATTGGGTGCAGCTGGAGGAGAGACTGGGAGCAAGATGGTTGTGTGACGGAAATGTGTCACCGAGAAGACAGGAGTAGGTTGGCCTACTCCAGGAGAGGCTAGAACATGAGAACGGCTCCGGTCGTTCGTGATAGAGGTGCGTATAGTCGTCAGAGAAAGTGCTGAAGGGACACAAGCTTGCAATTTCCAACAATGGGTATGATTCTCTTCACTGTAAACGTCTTCTGCGGAATTACCAAACTCTTGTGTCTTGGAAAAGCGGAATATCACATGGACTTCGTGAGCGTGGCCTGAAATCGTACAGTTGGTTCGCTCTTCTCATAGAAGTTCCCGATCCGACATCCCATCATCTTCCTCTTCCTCTTTCTGTTCCTCCTCATTCCAATTCGTGATAACAACCCATCGAATCTTCTGGGTAAGCTTCTCCTCCCTATCCTCCGGCAACTTCTTCTCCTCCTTATATTGTTTCAGTACAACCTCTTCCAGTCTCTTCCGTGTCTTCTCCAAATTCTTCCTCAACTCTTTCTCCATCTTCTCAAATTCTTTGCTGATCTTCTGCTGCTTTTTCTCATCAGCAGCTGCGTCTGCAAGTTCATGCTCTTTCCGGAATTTCAGGTCGTCAAGCTCCATCACCATCGTTCGCAAATCATCCACAGCATTGGCAATTGCTTCCTCAGCACCCTTGATTGACTCTGCTCGTTTCCTGGTAGTCTTACTCCGCTTTCGAAGATCTTTCTTGTGCTGGCATTTCGTCATAAGCTGAGCCCTCGTCGCAGACATCTTGCTGAGGATAGTTTCGGGGCGTACTAGTGCCGGCACGTCGGAGTCCAGAGGAGCGACATAGCCTCGCAAAGCTTCCATTCGCCGCGTACAGGAGTCCTTGTCAGACAACACCGAACAGTCTTTTGCATCAGCAGCGACTTTCTCCTTTTCGTCGACCAGTGCTGCATCAAGTTGAGCGTCCCAATCCAACGCTTCCAATTTAAGTTCACCCTCAGGAAACTCGATCTTCTCCAACATCTCCTTCGTATTACACACTTCCGCATGCAATTCCAAAGGATGGAACATGCCGGTGTTGACGTTCTTCAAATAGGTCTTCGATCGGTAGTACGAGGTCGCTGCACTACTCAATTGCGCTGCGACTTCTATTCCTGCGCCAAGGAGCATAGCTTCGACTGGACCAGTGCACCCAATGGCAAAGCCCACTAAGTCAACAGCTTCGAAGGCGTAGTGTGCAACCCAAGATCCGTTCAGGCCGTCGATGAAAGAGAGAAAGTCGGAGTTGGAGATGCCGTGTTGGACGAGATCGGGAGCGTAGGCTCGGACGAATGGGCTGTAATAGGGGCCTCTGAAGGATCTCGTTGTTTGCGGGATGACGATTGGGAGCTGGAGTGCTGGGTGGGATGATTTTGATGAAGTGGCTCGAGAGGAGGAGGATCGCAACAGTTCGAGTTCATAGTTGTCGCTGCGTGTGTTGCTTTCGAAAGCGGGTCGTTCGAGTTGGTACGCGTCTTGATGCAGACACTCGGTATAAGGAGGCGGCGCCTCAGCTGGGAAGGCTTTTGGAGCTTGTATGGTGCCTGAAGTCTGTCCACTGTAGGCAACATCAGACTGAATGGTTGGCATGCTCATTTTCGTGGGAAGAAACGCTGCTTGTAAACTTTGTGAAGCCAGCAGAGCTGCTATCGATGGAGGCGATTTGTTCGCAGTCTCACACGCTCGCGTATCATTGTCATTGCCCTTCATTGACTTCATCGCATCAGAATCAGACTCTTTCTAGATTTTATGGCAAAGCTACAATGCAACATCGATGGCTGTGTTGGAGAATCGGCCCTCCAGCGAAGACCCGAAAGCCGCGTGGCCATGTAGAATAGATCCAAAACTTGCAGCTTATCAAAGCTTAAGCGCTGCTTCGCCCTGCAGTCGGTGAGAAACATTGCTGTGAAGTATACGTCTGGCTGGCCAACGGATCGTCGGTACAAGCCGATGAGTCCTCGCGTCCCGCGCTCTCCAGGGACGTAGCTCCGCGCTCTCTTCGAGAAGCCTGTCGCTGCTTGATTCAGATCCCATCATCGCGGGTTGCTGTCTTTCGATAGAACCGATCGGAATACGTCGACCCGTACTGGCAACCTGACAGTTGATGCTGTCAACGGATCTCGGAAAGTGGCCTGAAAACCATTCCAGAGTCTGTACTTGAGCATGATGCATTGCTTGACGCCCAGCAGGTAAGCGATACTGGAATCAAAATCTGATCAGCATCGAAGTATATCAGCCATATAGTGAAATGGACATCGATCCAGTGACCAAGCGTGAGCTGCTGCATTCTTTTGATAGGTCTTCGAGTTAACTAGCAGCGTGGAACTGAGACATGTCCACAGATGCGGCTGAGCCAAGCGTTATTGCCGCACCGCTCGATGCTCCCGAGCAAAATGTAAGCAGAAAGTCAGTATATCGAGAGTCGAAAGTGGACAACTGCGAGAGCTGCATATTGAAGTCGCGAGGGGCCGTTTGTCAGTGACACCATACTTGGACGGATTGGATCGTATACGAGGTGGTAAGACCGGGAACCCCGGATGCGGTGCAGGATGGTATAAAGCTTACCTCTTCTCAGCACTGCACTGGGTTAAAGACATTGCTATCGCCAAATCTGATTTCCGTACTGAAGCGATCATCTCGCCATGGTAAATTCTCAGGCTATCCTGAAGGCATTGGCTGGCACCTACGCTCTTGTCAATACCACGACGTAAGTAAGGCAAAAGACATCTTCGACGTTGGCCATGACAAAGCACACGCTAACCCTACGTCGCATCGTCAGTCTATACAATGGTGTCCCAGGGAAGGATACTGAGTTCGGCGCGAACCCAGCTGGCCAGTTGATATACACCAAATCGGGCTATGTTTCGGTGGTGATCACAGACGGTGTGCAGTCCTCTTCTCACTGCTCATTGTGAAAAGGTGTCTGACGTCGCTCCAGCTACAAACACAACGCTGTCATTTGCCGGACCTTTTTACATCGATACTGATGTTCCATCGAATAAGGTATGTTCCAGCCCTCGCATACAGCCCTTGACTTGCCAGGTACTTACTGTGTCTAGACCGCAGGCCAGCTCTTCTATGGTCCCATCGCAGCATCCGATTATCCTGGTCTCATCGGGAGCAGGGAGCATACGAAGTACGATGTCGTAGTCTCCGATGGTAGAATTGGTTTTCCGCATGGTACAAGAATTTTGAGTACGCAAAGCCTCGGCCATAATGGGACAGAGGAGCTTGCTGTGTGGAGAAGTATCGACTAGCGGTAGTGAAGTTTGTTGCGATCTTGTGAAGTCCCTCCTTGTGCAATAGTCACCATATTGTTCGTCATCGTCGTCGCATACCAGTACACGAAGCGCGTGAGGAAAATTGGGAAGCGGTCCAGCGTGTCCAAGGTAGCAGTGACGGAATGATCCTCGAGTATCTCTGCCGCTGCTTTGCGCTCATCTGCGTATACAGATGTTGTTCACCCAGCGTAGGAAAGCTGGCCTCTCTGAAAGGCAGTGCCGATCGGCGAACGACTCATGCGAACCATGATGATGAAGCTTACCTCGAAGTTTGGCAATCATCCTTGCGGCGGATCAGGCAGCGAACGTAAGCGCGTTCTGCCGCGGGGACAATTCATTCTGCCTGACATGTGCCGAGTGACCAGTGCTTCAGAAGCTGGACATGTGAGCAATGTAAGCAATGTATTCCAGCACCGCCGAGTCATCGCGATGGACAATAGCAATCCCGAGAGACCCTTTGGCGGGGACAGCTAGATCGGTTCTATGCACGAGCCGGGTATAATGAGACGTAAGTGGCCGGGACAAGGAACAGAAGTGCGGATGTTCCAGGGAGCCTTGAAAGCGTAAGGTCAACGTGATCTCGTGGGGTTAGTATAAGATGTAAGGACCACGGACTCTTTTCCGTTTGCCTTTCCATTCTCCAAATGGAGCCTTATACTCAGTATGCGTCGACGAACATCAAGCCCGATTGAAGTGGGAGGTAGAAGTGAAGTCAAAGAGACGAAGGCAAAGAAAGCAGGACGAGTGAGGTGTCGAAGCGATCTGTACAGTCAGCCCAGCCAAGCGCGGGATCTCGCCAAAGTCACCGTGTAAGTTCCGCTTCTCCACCGTGGCTTCCACATTCTTCCCTCTCCATCTACCTTCACTCCACCACTGACGTTCTCGCAATACAGCATCACCGCCGTCGCCATGGAAGCCCGAATCGATCGCGATCAGTATCTTCAGCAACTGAAATCCTCTTCTCGACTGCCGCAGCAGACCTGGTATGAATGGTTCTGGGGACTGAAACCGAAGGGTGGTCCAGCCAATCCGACAGATGCCGCCAGCAATGAAGCTGTGAAGAACGCGTTCGTGCAAATGCTCGATCAGACAGAGCCGCCGGCTGTGTTCAAGCCGAGTGAGGTGGCTTTGCAATTGAATGATGAGCAGCTGGCGGAACTCGGATATGAGAAGTGGGAGGAAGTGCTGCCTGCTGTCTACGAGTTGGCTTTTGAAATGAGGGAATTCGGAGACTGCGAGATCTTGAGAAAGGGACAAGTCTTGCCTGAGAGTGCCACAATTGCGGATCTGGATGGGCCCATCCGGATAAGGAGGGTGGTTATGTGAAGGAGTGTCTCAGCAAGAGAAGGAAGAATAAATATACCCCACGCGATGGCAGTTGTGATCGAGCAGCATCGACAACGTAATGTTGGAATGCAAATGACAATACTGGGCCATATCTCTGGCTACAGACAATTGCAAGATCCACGGCGTTCAAGACGCCATGCTAGCACTCTCTGAGTCCTGCCTGCAAAAGACTTTCGTCTGTAGCACGCCAACCCAGGTCGTATCTTGGAGGACTCAGCAGCCCATCGAAGAATCTAGAGCGTTAGATGGATCGCCTTGCAATCGCACACACCCACGAACCTGGTGGCATATAAGTGCACTTGAGACGTTGGAGGCTGGAGGGCTACGCTGGCACCTGAGCTCTGGGCGTTTTTCTCATCCATGAATGGTGGATCATGAACATCGCCTCTGTGCTGCAGCATTCGAACTATTCTTGCAGCAGAAGCCACTGTGTCACGCCACAATCGACATGTATTCTGCATGTCGAGAGACTCGCACACACGAGTGGTGCGGGGCAAATCCGCTCACGCGATAGAAGCATCGCCTAGGATCGCCAACTCAACACGCTAATGAAGCTCAGAATCAAATTCTCTCAACCTCATCTTCACCCAAATCACCTGCGCTCTCATCAACTTGACATGACTGGCATCAGATCTGTCCTGAGGTGAACGCTTCCGGGCGACTGTTGTCATCATGGGCACTGCCATCAAAGCTCAGGACGATGTGGCGAACACGTCTCAATCGAAAAACTTAAACCGCAATGAGCCCTCCACGATCCCCAGATCCTCCAGCGAAGCATCTCTCGGCGATGAGGCTCGTGACTACGATGCCTCCCTCGAACACAAAGTTCTCCGCAAGATCGATCTCTTTCTGATGCCGGCTATGGTCATTGGCTACGGTCTCGTATACTACGATAAAGCAATTCTGGGCAGCGCAGCATTATTTGGTATGACCACTGACCTCAGCCTTGCTGTCACCGACAGAAGCACAACACCACCTACAGTAGACACCTCGCGCCTATCATGGGCCACGTCGGTCTTCTACTTTGGCCAACTCGTTGGCTCCTACCCGATGACCTACCTTCTCCAAAGACTGAACTTACGCTGGACGGTTGGACCAATGGTCATGATGTGGGCTGTGGTCTGCGCCGCTACAGCAGGTGTCACATCTTGGCAAGGCCTCATCGCCATTCGCTTCTTCCTTGGCTTTACTGAGTCTATCGTGCCGACATCCTTCATGATCATTGTCTCAGGCTATTATACCCAACGCGAACAAGCCTTGCGCCAGTCCTGGTGGTTCTCTGGTACAGGTTGGTTTACAGTCATCGGAAGCGCTCTCAATTACGGCTTTGCCCAGATTGAAGGCGGAGCTCTTACACCTTGGCAATACATCTACGTACTTGCGGGCGGGCTTACCTTCCTCTTCGGCATCTGGTGCTTCTTCCTCCCAGACTCTCCGCATACAGCCTGGTACCTTACTCCAGATGAACGAATTATCGCCGTCGAACGTCTGCGAAAAGGTCAAACCGGCACCCGGCACCTCACGCATGGCATCAAGAAATCTCAAATCAAAGAATCCCTCCTTGATCCCAAAGTATGGCTCGTCTCCCTCATTATGGCTTCAGCATACACTGTCAACGGCGCCGTCTCTGGCTTCGGCCCTCTCATCGTCTCCACATTCGGCTACACCCCTCTGGAATCCATCCTCTTCCAATTTCCTCTTGGGGCAATCTGTGCTGTTGGAATACCCCTAGCTGGCTATCTCGCCTCACGCTTCAAAAACATCCGAATCATCCTCCTCTTACTCTGCACTCTCCCAGTCATCGCTGGCTTCATCACCATCTGGCAATCCTCTTGGGGCGTCCGGCCTGTCGCGCCTGTCGTAGGCTACTCTCTCATCGGCTTCTTCGGGCCTGTCGTCAGTCTGACTGTCACACTCGGCGCTGGCAATGTCGCAGGAGAAACGAAGAAGAGTTTCATGGCCAGTGCAGTCTTCGTGGCATACTGCGTGGGCAATATTGTTGGACCACAAATGATTCGAAGTCAGACGAGGGCACAGCATTATCCTGAGCTGTGGGCGGGGTTGATCGGATGCTACGGAGTTACGATTGTGGCGGCTGTCATGTTGTATTGGGTGCTATGGAAAGAGAATCGAAGAAGGGATCAATTGGGACTGGACGATGAGAAGGAGAAGGAGAGATTTGGGTTTAGGGATTTGACAGATAAGGAGAATTTGCATTTTAGATATGTTCTGTAGATGGAAACATATCAGACTGGGCATTCCGGATATTCATATTCTGCCTTTGAGGTTCAAGATAATGCGAACCAAACAACAAAGTTGCCCTAAAGCTTATGCTACGCCGTTGAACGCAAGCCTGTTTGGGCTTCCTGACACATCCGTAATCACATCCTTCGTGGAAAGGTCAATAATGCGGTCGCACAGCTCAGTACCGCTTCGTTCTCCTTCCAAAGCAAGCAAGTACGCTCCAAGTCCAGCAACATGAGGCGCTGCCATGCTAGTCCCACTAATGGTGTTAGTAGCATCGATGCCTCCCTTCCATGCGGACAGAACATCGACACCTGGAGCATGGATATCAATCCCTGCTCCATAATTAGAGAAGTCAGCTCGGGCGTCTTTCGCGTCCGTAGCTCCAACGGAGCACACAACCGGGACATTAGCCGGTGCCATCAACTCTACAGGAATGTTGAAGTTGCCCGCTGCCACTGACACGAAGACTCCAGCATTGGCAAGCGCAGCGGCAGCTTCTTCGAGTAAGTTGGTACCGCCAAAGATAGTCACCGCGCCTAGAGACATGCTGACTACTGATTTGCCGAAACGACTTTTGGATGTAATGTCGTTGAGAATCCAGTCCAGACCAACGACAATGTTGGATAGTGGCCCGCCTCCGGTTTGGTCGATGACTTTGACGTCGACGATGGATGCATTCTTTGCAACACCGTACTGGGTACCAGCGGCAGTGCCGGCACAATGGGTACCATGGCCGTTAAGGTCAGTGTTGGGCTCATTTTCGATAGCGCTGAAGCCAAAAGAGACGCTGAATGGTCGTCAGCTCGCGGACATCGCTAGTGCTGGGAGAGGCAAGCATAGAGGGTGACTTACCGGCCACCGAAGTCGATGTGCTCGGCGTTGATGCCCGTATCAATCACATAAACGAATGTGTCTGATCCAGCGGAATCATCAAACCTATACGTCGAGCTGCCTGGCGTGCGGCTAGAGATCCTTCCAAGTCCATATGGTGCATTCTCCTGTGACACGATGGCATCAATCTCGACACGCTGATCTTGCTGCAGGCCTTCAATGGAGTCCAGTGCCAAGATTGAATCTGCGAGCTGCTTGGACCCTTCAAGGGTGAAACCGTTTAGATCACCAATGTGGAATTCCTTCTCTGGCTTGAATTCGCTGAGACCAAGCACATCGGCGACCTCAGCTAGGACGCTAGAAAAGTCGGAACCGCTTTTGGTCTTCACGAGCCATTTGTCGGAGATGAGCTGGTCGGCTTGACGTCGAGCCAGTGAAGATAAGTGCGGTGCAGCAAAGGCGGCTGGGAGAAGGCCGAGAAGCTGGAGGAGCCTGTACATCTCGCTTGCTTGGGGCAGGTGGAGAAAGATGCGTGGATGCGTAAGTGTGTACGAGTGAGTGAGTGAGAGAAAGTGTGTGGATTCAAGGACAACACTATGGCTTTTATACACCTTCAATGATCTGGCATAACAATCGCCCTCGCATACAATGCGGCACTTCCAGGCAACTTGCTTCTTGTCTAGTCCGTCGTGATACGAGCTGGTATAGCAATGCCTAGCATATTTTCTAGAAACTTGTTGATCAACGTCACCCGATTTAACGGCAGATCTCTCTAGCTGGTCACCATTCGAGGCAAATGCTGTGATGTGACCTTAGTGGATGTTGCACGAATACATGTGCCGTAGCAATCCGAGTAGCCAAGATTCCTTAGTGCTATACAAGTCGAAGTTTGGAAAGGAAGGTGTTAGAATGTTCCCTTGGCACCTTCGTACAAATGCGGAGAGTTACTCTAGTATTGTCGATCGCTACTCCGTATTTGGCAGTTGACGAAGTAGCTTTGACTAAAACAAATTTACGAGCGCTCAAGCTTGTCCAAGACCTACAGAGTCACAGCCAAGAGTCCTCCGTTCGTGCTGCACATGTATCACATGCAGACCTTTGCAGCTATATAGGCCGAGTGAAGCCGGATACGAAGACTTCATCGAACGACAGCAGCGCAGTTAACTTAGGCCGTTCTAAGCAGCATTGCGGAGCTATATCAACAAGCCTCTAGCTATCGGTAGACGCGTGCAACTGAGTCGAAGGGTCCATCGTCTTCCAGTCTGTATGCTAGGCTGTTTGGACACCAGGGTCTCGAGAGCAAGGCTTGCTTTGCTTTGTGCTTGGGTGGATAGTGCCCGTGGCTCTGGTTATGCTGGTGGCTGATAACATAGTTTCAAAGAGTTTATGAATGGCAATTGCATGGCTCTGCTGAGCCATATGCGGGAATTAGAATGTGCCTGCATCGGCCATGGGCTAAGCAGATTTATATAGTAGCTGGAATGATAACGCTAAAGAGACTGGCCGGGCCATAGTTTAACTATCGCACACACACGGTGCCAGTTGGTATGGCTCCGTTATTTGCGCCCGAGGCGAATAGCAGTGAATGATGAGCGCTGACGCCCTCGATTCACGTTCGAACAACGCGCAGCGCACCACGCCATATTCGCAACCATTCCCCCACCGGCATTTGCCATCTCTACATTGGACAACAAATGCAAGCTCCTGGTATAACAGACAAGCACCTTGATTGAACTCCATGGCCGAGACTTCAATCCGGTGCAAATTAGCCGTCCAGAATGCCCACCTTATAGCGCCTTTGATCGTCTCCGTCCCGCAGCCTTCGCCTTGAATCACCGGAAGAGTACCGATACCCATTCTAGCAGTTCTGTGATGTGTCATGGATGGCGGCCGATAGATTGGATATAGTATTTCGATTGGGATGTGTTCTGCTTGGGCGTCTTGGGCCTACAAACAGATTACGATGCACAGGAGAGATTCGCTGGCCATGCATCATGTACTTGTAGGCCTTCCATCTATTCAAGAAGCTGCGCCCGGGCACTTCGAGTCACGGATGTGGAGGAAAGCACCTACTCGTGATCACAGGCTGGGGCATCAGGAGACGATCAGACTGCCTCCCTGGTGTCACCTTCGTTGGTCGCGGTAGGGGGTAAGGGTAGACCGAGCAAAACTGTTCAGACACTTGTAAGCCCTGCCCCATCGACTTTTTCGACATCCAGTCGGGAGATCGGAGGGGCGCATCTTTTCATCAGACAACGGCAATTTACTTTCCCAGCGCGACGTTCGGCGGCGCGACTCTGCCACTCTGCGGCATGTGGCCCAACGAATTTGGTCAAAAGTATGCTAGCAGACTGTTGCATCTAACTCGTGCTGATTAAGAGACAATCTGGCTTCCGAAGACCCGAAGACGAAAGCCGACAGAAATCGACGCAGATGCAACAAAGATTGAGTAATCAGCCCAAACAGATCGCCAGCAGCACAGCACTTCAGAGAGTGTGCTGAGACTGGCTTCAACAAGATTGTAGGTGGCGGTGGATAAAGTAACGGCGACTTTCTAGCTCAGCTGCCTCCTGTCCCGTCCCGGGAACGATGGAGAGGAGTTTGGGCCAGCTGCGAGGCTCACGCTTGCTTACCAGCTACATGATGGCCATGGTCAGCCGACGATCTCGCATCAATCAGGAATTGCAGACCAGTTATGCACGACTCTTGATGGTAGAGATGATGAAAGGAGATACACGAGCAGCGATGCAAGGGCTTTCCAGACATTGCGTCCCACATTAGATGCGGGATCACTGTAATCGCTCTTTCTCGAGCTGCTCACAGCGCCGCTACGCACCAATTTGCGGCTCGCTTGTCTGGTGTCCGTCAGCTTGTACCAGGCACACGGATGACTGTCTGTGTGCCTGTCGCTATACGGCACCTCGACTCCGGCTTCTTCGATGTGTCAGGCGAATATTAGCTGGAATTCAAGCCGGATACCCCCTTCCACATCTGGCATTCATGAGGATTCGCACTTTTGTCAGAGACAAGTACTATTGCATGAAGGCAGTCTTTGCTAAAGAAAACGTAGAGCAATATCTGCGATAGTTGATATTGAAGAGAAGGCCCCAAATGGTTCTCGGCGGGCGCAAATTTACGAATCGTACAAGCGCACTTGGCCCTCTACTTTGTCCTGGCACATCTACTACGATGGGATAATCATAAAACAATGGCTCCTCTCGAACAAAGATTCACTGCAGCGGACAAGTAAGATGATCCGCACTCAACATCCCACGCTCACAAACCGTCCAGAACGGTCAAGTACAAGGCATTCGAGCGGATGGCGTTGCTTCGTTCGGCTTTGTACTGATAGCAGCCTGGCGTTGTCGGCGCAGTGAGCTGCAGGTTGCCGTTGGCATCGGTTGTAGATCCAGTGCCCAACGTGGCCCCTTGCGCTGCGCTATCGATGCCATATCTCACGTTTCGCGACGTGACACCCACAGTGATCGTCTCTCCTGGTCTCACGACCGCGATTGACGGGAAGACCCTGAGGGCGCCAAGATTCGGCGCGAAAGCGTCGAATGCCCAGAGATTGTCGTCGTCATTGAAACTTTGTAGTTGGCAACCACCAAAATCATCGCGGAGGAACCGGTTCCTGAATATACGCCAGGACTGGGTTCCAGTCTCTGTTGTCGCGGATATTCTAAAGATGGAGAAGTCTTCAACAGCATTGCTGTAAGTGCCATCAAAGTCAAAGCCTTCCTGCGCACCGGTGGAATCAAGCTGCGTGGTGAGGGTGCTTCCTGGTGCTGGGTTGGCGTTGTTGTTTGTTCCGTCGCACTTGTGTGTTCCACCGGAAGGGGTGGTGACATTGCGAGGTCCGGAAACGATGCAGTCGTCAAAGATGGTGCCTTCGGAACCGCCTTCGATACGGAATTCTGCGTTTGTCTGTCCGGGGGTTGCGACGTTCGTGCATGTGCGGGCTATTTCCGTTGTGTAGGTGGAGGAGATAGGGCCACCGCAACTGAAGGCTCCTGTGTAGGTGGTGGTGGTGACCGTGGTGGTTTGGCAGTCAGTCGAGGTTGGTGTGGGGTCCGTGACAGTGGTAGTGGTTGTTGTTGTCTACGATGCGTCAGTCAGCAATTGAGAAGCGCGGATGTCGGCAAGTGTCAACTCACTCCTACGGGGACAGTACTGGTCGAGGTGGTGGTGGTAGTCACAGAGACAGTGCTCGTTGCAGTGGAAGTTCTTGTCTTTGTCGCTCCAAGCAAACAAGAGCATGCACTGCTGATCTTCGAGGTGAATGGTTTACCGCTGCCGCATCCTGCTCCAAGGACAGAAGGAACGTTCATCGTGGGTACAGCTCTCTTTTTGAGGTCAGGCTCAGCTCCTCGCGAAACGTAGTTCACAAAAGTTGGGAAGGATGTTGACACGGTGGTGGTTGCAGTGGCACAAGTGAATGGGTTCGTTACTGTTACTGCTGGTGGGATGGAAGTGACAGTAGTGGTAGATGTGATGGTAGGCTGCGTTGGTCTCTGGACCACCTTGGTCGTGGTCGTGATCGTAGTAGTAGAGGAAGTTGTGGTGGTTTTGGTGACTGTAGCCGTGTACTTGATGTACTTGCTACAGACAGAAGACGCGATTCTCGCCACGGGCTTATTCAAACGAATTTTGGAGAAGCACTTATCTATACGCTGTTAGGAATCGTGCAAGCTCTGGCCAGGGTGAGCATCACTTACCAGCCGGACACGACGGCTTCTTGCCATAGCCATAGCCAGCTGGGCTTTGAGGCTCAGGGCTTGCAAAGCCCTGCTCGAGGAGCAGAGCGAGGCCCACGACAGTGGCAAGTATCTGCATTCCTACTTCCGAAAACTTGCGAAGTCAGAAGCGCGCGTGAGACCGCGGGGAGTGGAAGCCTCCTTATGAAATCGTGGCCGACCAAGCCTGCGGCCCCCGGACGACTCAGTACCTGCTAGTCCGAAGTATCAAAAGTGGCGCCCATTCACAACGTGGGGCGCGGGACTAGCACCATTAGTCCTGGCGTAGGTTTCATTACCGCCGTCCCCAATGCAATGAGTATCCAGGTCTCGCCGTGAACATACTCGCGTGCGCCAATTCGCACGACTGTTTGGATTTGTCGAACATAATATAGCGTTGAGCTATGCCTTCCAGTGAATCGCAGGAACAGAATGGGCGTGGTCTTGTCGAATTGGGTGGCCTGAGCAAGCCACGAGCTAACGCATTCACACCCGACCTTCCAAGACTGGTAAGCTCGCGGATAAGGTTTTGACATCAAATGTGAGCAGCAAGCATGGAGCGTTCCGGCCATGCAATATTTCAAGCCGCGGGAAGGTGCATGCCGATCGATACAATGAAGCTCTCCAAAGTGCATCAGCTTTATGCATGTTTATGGGCGCTTAAGAAGGGCAAAAGCGGCTTGGGATGCTTGCTGCACACGTTTGCCATCCCAAGTGAAAGTGTGCTACAATCATCAATGGCAAGAGGACTTTATGGTGAACACTTAAAACTGAGCTGCATAGCTGTTCGTTCGATGTGGTTCCTGCAATGCACCTGCCGACTCTTACCCGCTGAGTCTGAGCATTTGCAGGGCAAGAGACCTTCAGCAGCTAGCCCACAATCGTATGATGTGCGTATCGGCAGTGGCCAAGTCTGGACCACTCAGACCATTCATAAAGTGGCATTGATCCATCATACATTCTACAGTGCCTCTGGAATGCAGTACCTGGAGCGGGAGCATGATCTTGAAGACCTTGCGCCTGGTTAAGGAGGCTGAAGTTAGGCTGACGTAGATGGCTCTGGGTAGTGGCCTAATGTCCAAACGATATATGTAAGGCTGCTGATAATATGCTGGTAAACCAAGTTCGGCCACCTGGCGTGGGGTATGTGACCGGTTGAATCTTGGTTTTTGTCTGGCATGAGTTGCAATAGTCCAGGAATCGTTTTCTTCCCAGCTACGTGTTCTCTCGTTCGCTTGCGCAGGACCAGCAGTTTTCCTGTCATAGCAAAGGCGCTTCTGTGAGGATGCCGGAGGCTTGATCGTGAGCTTGTCCTTTCGTCAAATGGCGGGAAAAGTACATTGCTCTCTGATTAACGCAAGAGAAGCTTCAAGAATCTTTTGATCTGCAAGTTTAGCTTGCTGGTTACCCACTTCTTCACCCTCGTTATCAGAACTTGTGTCGTCATCTTCCTCCAGAGTTGTTTCGATCGAGCTGTCTTCGTTGTCGCTCTTCTCGCTCGCGACATCGGAGTCGCAATATGACTGATTCCCAAACACATCTGGCCGATACTGTTGACAGAACATCCATTTCTCTTGCCGCCATGCATAATGCCACTCGTACCTCGGTTTGAACCTGCCCCGCAGAATTGAGATACATTTATCTGACAACCGTGACGAGTCGGCCCCCGCGTCGAGCAGAAACGGAACTACGCCCAGGTCACCATGAATGATGGCCCCCTCTAGAGGAGTCTTATCACCCAGGTTTGGATCTGCCCCAACGGAGAGGACCAGAGACAAGACTTCAGAAATGCGTTCATGCGGGCAAGGGCCCGCGAAGAGCCGTGCGAGTGCCGTCGTCGAGCGCCGTCCCTCCAGCCAGGGAAGACTACGGACCAGGTTGATATCCGCGCGATACCGAAGCAGCAACTTTATGATATCAAGAAATTTTGGATTGTGCTTGGTGGCGTAGTTGCACGCTATCATGAGTGGTGTTGGAGCATCTTCTTCCAGGGGCCCATTGCTTGATGCACCAGCTTGAAGAAGCCTTTGGATCCCTAGTAACATGCAGCTCCTAAACGCTTGACACAGTGAGGTATTCTTGTCATCATCCTCCGCATCAATTGTCACACCATGGTTGACGAGGAAATTGATAGCATCCAGAGACTCCAGATCTACTTCCGTACTGGCAAAATTCTCACGTGTTCTTAGATCACAGCATTGAATAAGCGGGGTCCTGCCATACCGATCCCTCCCGTTGATATCGGCGCCTTCTTCGAGAAGCAATTCGGCCATCTCGCAACGGGAATGCCTTATTGCCTCATGGAGTGGTGTGCTTCCGTAATCCTTGGATTTCGAGTTGACGCTCACGCCTGCGGAGAGGAGCATTCGTGCGACTTGCATGCTTCCACAAGCTGCGGCTATGTTAAGCCAAGACTCTCCATTGTAGAGCACCAGATTCGAAGTCGCTGAGGTTTTGTTTACTGACGAAATATGAATCTTGGATTCATTGTATCGATCAATGATCTGGTTCAACAGAGCAATATCGTCGCTCTTGATGACGTCGTAAATCTCGCTCCAATGTTGCTCACTAAAATCGCTTGCCGCATCTTGTCTCACGCCTATTTCTGATTCGTCATCGCTGTCCTGCTTGCGCTTGCGAGCCTTTGGAGCCACAGATCCACGGACAAATCTGAAGTTGGTCACTTGCGGTGCCGATCCTTCAGTGTTCTCGGGAAGAGCTTGTACTAGAGGAAAAATTGTTGTTGGATGATCCCATTGCAACTCATTAATGCGAGCTCTCTTCGTGGGTGGTTCAGACACTTCCTCTTCTCCAAAATTACGAGAATTGCACGTCTCCTGGTGCTGCTCGAGATATCTCTTCGTAAATGTTCTCATGCAACGATCGCAGATTCTGAGACTCTCTCCTGTGTGTTTCTCCTTCTCGTGGTGTCGTGTAAGATATTCCTTCCGTGAGAACGGCGGGTTGCTGCACTTGTCGCACTGCCAGGATGGCTTCGCTTCGCTGCGATGAATCCTCCTATGTCTTCTAAGTGCATCCGAGCTGCCGAAAGGTTTCACGTGTTCGCACTGCGAGCAAATGTGGGCCATTGTAAGTCGTCAATCCTCACGCTCTGTGACCCGAGTATCGGATGGCGGATACTCTATTATGCGTTGCCAAAGCTACATCAAAGGAAGACCAAGTTGTTTGTGTAGGCACTGCGCAAACAGCGGGTATCAAGAGGTCGATATAGCTTTCCAACCCGGCTGCGGATAAGGTGTGAGACTTCGAAATCATGTGATCGATCACACGCAGCGCGTGGCGTTCTGAAAAATCCAAGACGAGCGTGACAGTTCCGCCAGAGGGGCGCACGCCTGCCTGTATAGGCGAATCACGACGCTGTACTGGGCTTTGCGAAAAATGGCGGAATCCTTGGCCGTGCGGGGTTCGAAAGTAGTTAACGCGGGCTCGCAATACCTTTGGATCCATACTGTCCAGTCTGCTTGCAAGGTCTTTACGTCTTTCCCCTTCCACTTGCTTTGGACAGCATGCCTGAAGTCGTCAAATTAGACAAGCTCTGTCCATGCTTGGCCTTGCAAGCGGCCAAGATCGTAAGAAGTTGCTCGGAGACACCTTCGCTCTCTTGACACAGCAATATGAGCTTCTTATCGTTTTGTGATATATCGTCTTATTTGGCGTTCAGATCCGGCTCAAAACGTCCTGGTAAATGTTGGACAACCCTTGCCTGCTCTTCTATCTCCACCTGTTCAGTCTTGGCAAGAGCTTTCGTAATCTGTGCGAACCAAATTCGTGGGGACCTCGACGATAGCTATTACCTTGGCTGTAGGGCTCAGCGCAGTGGAGGGATCCATGGTACAGAGCATCCGAGACGACTATTCGACAGACCTGTTGGAAGGATTCAGAGTCTCAAGCTTTTTCAGCCTCGCGCGCTCCCCCCGCCAACCTGCAGGTGGCAATTTGTCGATTCGCGCGTGACATGTTGCTGCAAATAACGGGACTTGAACTTCTGCAAGAAAAATCGGCAAGCCCAGCTGTGAAGGAGGTGGATACCCAGCGCGGAAGGATGAGGAGGTGTTGTTGCGACTGCCAAGACTCTCGCTTTCGGCCTGAGGCATAATATCGCTTCTCGCGATCAACTGAAGCTGAAGCTGAGCCTGAAGCCTACGCTGCTCAAAGCTCCTCGCAACAAGCTCCTAGCTAAAGCGGACCCACCGTTGGCCTATTTTCGCATATGAGACAGAACACAAGTAGGAGATA
Source organism: Cercospora cf. flagellaris (assembly GCA_005356885.1). Lineage (NCBI taxonomy): Eukaryota > Fungi > Ascomycota > Dothideomycetes > Mycosphaerellales > Mycosphaerellaceae > Cercospora > Cercospora cf. flagellaris. Next base: position 1,771,616 of record RJLU01000005.1, on the reverse strand, counting down.
CCGCGATCGTGTCCATGAATATACGATGATATCCTTCATTCGCTGACAGCCATTGAGCGAAAATGCTAACATTCTTCATCGACTACACATGGTATCGAATCGATGAATCAGGCAAAAGAACTATGCCCTTCTCTCTAGCTGTAAAGCCCCTCCTCACGCGCACTGTCCACACGTCTCGGCGGACCAAACTGTATCTTGCGCTCCTGATCTCTGCTCTCACGACGCCCCTCCACTTCGACCTCACCATATCTCATCAGCTCAGCCGCAAGGTCATTTCCGAACAGCGCAGCAAGGTCATCACGTTCCTCCGCAGAAACCACACCATCCACCAGCCGCGATCCCTAATCGTACAAGTCCGGCGTTTCGTGATGTTCTGAAGTGCTCTTCGTCGTTCCCCTCCCAATCTCCTCCATTTCCGTGCCATCATCAGATTCGAGATGAATCTCATCTGCCATCGTGTCATCGTCACCCATGTCGTCATCAGTCAGGGGAATTCCATGGGTCGCATCAAAGTGCACGTCGCGTGCAGGAGTGTTTCTGCCTGCGTCACCAGAAGATCCATAAAGGTCCTCTTCACCAGCTGCAAGGCTCTGCAACGTGGTGTGCCCGACATCCATATCCATTCCCGAATCGTCGTCGTCGTCACCCACCTGCCCAGAAACACTGTCAGCGCCGTCGCTAGCAGCGCCAACGCTCTGGAGGAAGCTGTCAGCGGCGTCTGCATCAGCGCCGTCATCGCCGTCAATGGCATCAAAGCTCCATCCGGCGTCGCGGCTGAGGTTAAAACCAGAAGCAGTCGTGGCCACATTACTATTCGTCCCCGTTGTCCTCGTTATCAGACGCCCCTCTGCTGCGACTCCAATCCCACCATCGGCGCTTAGGAGTCCCCTCTGGCTGCTGTTGTTCTTGTTCGCCCCGGCTCCTGCTCCGGCCAAGCCGCTCGACGACCCCGAGCCAGAGAGAGTTCGGCCGCCGAGCTTGCCTTCCCCCGATTCCTCGTCTTCCGCTTCCTCGGCAGGCGCAGCAGGATTGCGATATTCGTTGACGAGGTTCTGAAGGTATTCGGGTCCAAGAGGTTGGTCGGAACGTCGGCGGTAGAAGAGAAGGTAAGCGGCGGCAGAGTGAACACGATCTTCACCGCCAATCTTGCTGGTCATAGAGTCGTTGTAATCATACCACTCGCCGTCGTAGAAGTTCTTGGCCATGGCAGTGTAGTGCCCGCCACCAAGACCTCCGTAGTGGTTGTCCACAGCAAAGAGGTCATAGGTGTAGTCCTTGCCGTCCTCCTTGCGACCGACTCTGTCATTCATGTCAAGACCAGTGATGGGGTAGTCGACGAAGAGATCAATCTTGTCTCTGAACGAGCGATTGCCGCCAAAACGCTTCAAATGTACCACGAGGATGTCGGGTAAAGTCCAGATCTCCAGTGTCTTCGTGGCTCGCCGGAGTTCCTTGCATCGATTGCAGTACCAGGCATTGTCTTCCGAGAGCACCTCAGGTCGACTTGTCACGTCAAAACAATCATCTAGCAGGACGCCTTTCTTCTTCCGCAGCTCGCGCTTGGCTTTCTTTGCGTCCTGCTCAGGATCTTCGAATACTTTGATACCGCGTCGCCCATTGTCATCGCAAGTTGCGTGGCCTCGCAAATCTTTCTCAACATTTGCACTTCCGCCATACAAGCTGTCAAAACCTTCAGCCTTCCAGTCCAGCACGATGCCTTCGCCGAGCCGAATATAGTACGGACTGTCGTCATCATCGGCCTGTCTGCTGCCGAAGAGCCCACTACTACCATTGCTGATCGCTGGAAGACCTGCTCGAGGCTTGCCTTTCTTGCTTGTCGTTCCGACTCCGTTCTGGTTGGCGCCACGCTTCTTGCCTTTCTGCTTCTTGCCTCGGTTCTTCTTCCGTCGGCCTTTGCGTGATGTGGCAGTGACCTCGCTTGGTTCCATGATAATATCACCTCCGGCTGTCTCATCGTCGCTACTATCCTCGATGACGGACTCGGAAAGCGGGGTGGCAGCGTCGGCATCGCCTAAAGTGATATCTGGCTCATCGCCTTCGAAACCATTGCTGACTGCAACGCTCTCTTCATCGGCCTGGCCGTCTGTGGAAGGTGTACCTGGCGTGGACTCTGCTGACGAACTGGAGGAATGCATCGAAGATCTTCTAGAAGATCGCTTGACACGTGAGAACATGGGACGGATAGTGTCTTCTTTCACACCACTTTGCATCCCATCGGAGCAGTGCATGCCACCTTTGCCTTGTCCGAACTTGAGATCGAAGAGCTGGTGTCGCAGCGCGGGTGATACATAGTAATTGGGATCCATGTAGTTGGTCGGGATGTAGACTTCACTCGCTTCCTCGGTCTCGTCCACAGTCGCCCCATTCGTCATCGTTGCATCGTGGCTGTGCTGGTCGAGCGACACCTTAACATAGCCTTCCTCAGATTGTGCAGAGTGGTCGCTAACACCCACTGATTCCTCTGAGCCATTCTGGTCCTGATCCTCGTCCTCAACTTCTTCGACACGGCTCGCGCCAGGATCTTCCTCGAACTCCTTGAGAATCTGTCGGCTGGTCGTATTGGCAACTGCAGCGAGCACCTTCTTCAACACAATGTCATAGTCCTTCGCTTCTTCGCGTGAGACCGTGATGTAGAGCGGATAATTCGCGAGTGAATACGACGTGAGACTTCTGTCGGGTGTTCGCTGAAAGACCGGGACAGAGAACACCTCCGCTTGAGGAGCATCCATGCCATCAGTGGGCACCGCATTGACTGCATTCCCATAATGATATGACTTCCTTGCAGGGTTCTTCGGCACTTGCTCCAGCTCGTAGACAAAGATGTTATCATTGCCTGTGATGCTGTGTTCGGATAAGCTGCTGCCGTCGTCGAAGATCTTGTAGATCTTATGCTGGTAGATTTCGACCATCCACATGCGATTCGCATCCGCTCCAGGGTGCTTCTTCGCTAGTGACTCCTTGAGGGTCTTGATGGAAGCATTCTTGTCAATATCGATGTGATGTAGGACAGGTCTGCCACGGAGAGGAATGTAGGTGATATCGTGCTGGAAGGCGATCTCCATTGGCAGTTGCACGGTCACCAATGAGTACGGGTCAAATGTGATGCTGACTTTGTCACATTCAGGACATTCCATCTTGTTCTTGTAGAATCCACTGAACAGGTCCATAGCGATGGAATCATTTCGCTTCTTATGGTTGGTCCGGTACTGCTCCCCCAACTCGTGAATATACGAAGGATCATGGACTTTGCTGTCTTCAGAGTCTGGGTTCTCCACATATGGCTTCTTGTGGATGCGGTTCAAGTCCTCGTGAATGGCGTCAACCAGGAAACTGAGGAACTCTTGCGAGTCTTGTTGCCCATAACCCGAGAACATGGGCTGATGCCGACCGAGTGTATTCTTGAACTCCCTAGGTGAGAATGATCCGCCGGTGTTGTTGCCATAGATTCCTTGGATCACAGTGTGGTACGCATTGGCCATGGCGCCATGATAGCCCAGTGGATTGTCATTATTGATTTCCGGCTTGTAGCTTTTCAGCATGAAGTAAATGGCGAGCTCTTCGACACTTCTTATGCATTGCAACGCCGAGTTCATGTAGCAGGTGTTGCCCAGATTTTGAAGTCCAACAGTGCCACGCGTCTTTCCATTCTTCAGCGCGCGCCCTCGAGTCATCATGCCTCCGGGCGCAGGACTACTCGCTCTGGAGTTGTTGGCTGTGGTTGCTTTGGAACCGAGATTCTTGTTGACCACGCTTAGCACACCCCTCTTGGAGTCTGATTGGAACTCGCCGCCTGCAGGACCTCCAATCTGCTCCTCAAGGAGCATTGTTGCATCCTCGAAGAAACCTGCAGTGTTCATGGTCGATCTGCCATTGAAATTGTCATTGTGCGTCTGATCCGCGAGAGGTACTTGTTCAAGCTCGGTGCCAACCTCCATCTTCTTGAACTCTTCAGGTGGAAGCACGAGCTTTGGCAATTCAGACTTTGCTGGCGAAGCAGAGCGTGAGGCAGGAGGAGTGATGGCCATGGCGCCTGAAGATGTGGTGTTAGGCTGATCGACTGCTACTTGCGCAGGATCCTTCAATCGCCACACTTTCACCTTCGTCGATATGGGAATGCCCGCAGCGTTTTTCGCTCTCGTCAAGAAGCCCTTATACTTCTCAGACCGTGAGCTGACAATGCGCAGAGCGTCAGTTTCGTGTTTTTGACCAAACTTTTCTCTACCCTCGCGTCGGGCTTTGAGTGCTTCAGTGGCAGTCGCACCAGGCTTTTGCTTTGGCTTCTCCTGTTCCTCCGCGTCCGGCTGTTGCACTTTGCGAATAGTAACGATCGGAGGGTAGAGCTCGTATTGAACGTTTTCGCCCGCCGCGTCTGCATCTGCTGTGTTGTGCGCGTATCTGTAGATTGCTATTTGGCCAGAGGTCGACCCGTAATTCGCGGCAATGTCTCCGTAGGCAGATGCAGGCAGTATTGTAAACTCGTCGTCAGGTCTGAGGCCAGGTCTCAGTGGAATGAAGTGCTTTCCGTGCGCGTCATGCAGATGCGGTTCTTCAAATCCGCCCTCGGGGACGATATCCGAATTGTCGAGAGGTCCAACTGGTCCTTCTCGCGCTTCCTTGGGATACTCCTTGTTCTGAAGGCCCTCTGCAGTTCGGGACAAGACTCGGACGAGCCACTTGTTAGAGATGCAAACTCCCACATCGCCCTCTGCAGGCGCACGTGCTGCCAAAGTCCTGACGTGGTCGACCTGCTGCGTGATCTGCTCCGTTGTATATGCATCTGCACCCTTTGCATGCACGCCCTGGTCTTCTTTCGAATACGGAGGCAGCTCTTCATCATCTGCAGATGTCGACCCGTTTGTGCTCTGCACCTTTTCTGCACTGCTCTCTTGCATCTCCGTCATCGCGACATCAAAGTCGGATGCTTGCCCTGTCTCTTCCCCTTCCTTCGGGAAACTCCCAGGCGGCGGAAGCGCAGCGTTGACCGAAGCAGGTGCCGCATCCGCCGCAGTGACAGCAGCACTAGACGTCGTTTGCTTCTTCGCGCCCTCCATTTCTTCAGCAGTGCGCTTTGCCGGACTCATAGACCTGCCCCCACCAATCGTCCGCCCAGGACTCACCACCGCCCTCTCTTCCATCCTCTCATCCGCCGCACCTCCAATTGTGACCTCAGCAAGGGCAGCGCTGGGACTGCTCGCTCTTTCCCCAAGTGAAGACGGCGAAGAAGGTCCTCCTTCCAGCAGCGGCTGTTCGCGACTCGGCAGAACTTCGTCGTGCAAGTGCGGAGGAATGAATCGCGGGGGCGATGATCGGACGTCGAGTTGTTCGAAGAGGCCAGACGTGCCTGTGTGCAGAGTTTGGTGCGGTTGTTGTTGCTCAAGGGCGTTGGCAGTGGGCGAACGGGTAGGTGACGAAGAGCGATCGTCGTTGGAGGAAGAGACAGTCGTCGGCCTGGCAGCGGCGAAGGGAGCGAGCTTGCGCTTTTTCTGCGACGAAGCCAGGGTGGGTTGTGGTGAAGCAGACAAGTGCTTCACGAGGGCAACGGGAAAAGACAGTGCGGTTTGTCAGTCAGCGTGACAGCGTGGCCGATGATGAAAGCTGTTTGGCAAAATGCTGGCTGCTTCTTTGCGGGCCGCTGCAGTCACTTCGGTCGGCGACAACGGCGGATGCTGCGACAGGAACGTGATTGCGGAGGGCAGTCGTCACGTCGGCGCCATTTGGAATAAGGAGCGCGGTGGATGTATCGATTGAATGTGTCCAGGTCGCGGGGACGGGAATGTTTGTGTCGCCGGAGGAGGAAGAAAGTGCCACCACCCAGGGCCGATTGTGGAGGTGAGCTGCGGCGTGCGTCAATCCGTCGGTGAAATGGCCACCCGAGACACTTTTCACCACATCAGCTGCACTTGGTCTCGTTCACCAGGACACGTCGTCGGTATACCTCGGAGCGGAAATCAGGATAGAGGCCGCTCTGGGTACCGAGAAGGAGCTTTCGATGCGGCGAAGTCGTTGTCATAAGCTTCCCGTTGCCTCAACACAGCCCAGCCCTACCGTTGTAACCGTTGTTACACTTCACCAACACGCGAAACAATAAGCATAAAACCACAAAAGACGTGACTAGCACGCGCCATTCCGCGTCATTCACCACCTCCAGAAACCCCGCGCTGGGTTATGCAGTATCGGATCGGATTGCCCAATCGATGCTTTACCTTTGTGTACCGGCCTATCTTATCTATACCTTGCCTGAACGTCACAGCTTCTCGTGTCTGCGCCTGTTCTTAACATTAGCGATCGTTTTTCGTGTAGACTTAACATTAGGGCACAGACTATCCGATTTGATGACCACACCGCTCGTTGGCTTGTCTTGGAAGACCGAGTTCGCCTCAACTCAACATTAGAAGAACTACAAGCGCCTGCAACTGCAATACACGGATACTGCACATCAGAGAAAACAGTCATCGCTTGAGTTCGGTTGAGCGATGCTTTGAAGAAGTGTTGCTCCGAGGCCTAGCATCTGAAGGAAGTCAGCGGTGTATAAAATACCCTCGGCACTGGACTTCGAAATTCGTTCTGGTTATCCAAAGACCAAGTCCAGCAAGAAAGCAGCATCTATCACACTGCGTTAAGAGGACCAAGCAACACTCAACAGTCCCTGAGACAGCCAGCGTCCAATGTCTCCTCCACTCATCCCCACCCTGGCCCTCTCCGCCCTCCTCCTCGCCCTCATCTACAAATACATCATCCACCCAACCTTCCTCTCCCCCCTCTCCCGCATCCCAAACGCCCACTGGTCCTCCCCAATCTCAAGCCTCTACATCCTCTCCCACCGCCTCGCACAAACCGACACACCTCACATCCACCATCTCCACACCCTCTATGGCCCTGTCATCCGTCTCGCGCCCTCGGAAATCTCCGTCAACTGCGTGGATGGCGGCCTCCGAACAGTCTACCTCAAAGGAATGGAAAAGGGTTCCTGGTACAAGAACGTCTTTTCAAATTATGGCGTTGAACCTATGTTTGCGATGAGCGGACATGGAGAGCATTCGAGACGGAAGAGGATGGTTAGTGGAGTTTATGCGAGGAGCGCGTTGAGTGGGAGTGCGAGTTTGACGAAGCAGACGGAGATTTTGTTCAGTGAGCTCAGGGAACGAATTAGAGATGAGGTTCAAGAAGATGAGAAACATGGTCGAGAAGGTATTGAATTCTACGACATTTTCTGCGCTGTCACAATGGATTTTGTGGCGGGGTATGTTTTTGGGTTGAAGAATGGGACGAGGTTTGTGAGAGAGGAAAAGAGGGAGGGGATTCAATTGTTTCATGACTTCAAAGCACGGCAGAAGTATACTTTCTACCCGCAGGAGCTCCCGGGGCTGACCAGGTTTCTGGACAAGATGGGTTTAAAGTGGTTGATTGTGCCGAGTTGGGTCGGTGAGGCGAATGTTGGGCTTGAGGATTGGTTGATGGGCTTGGTGGAAAGGGCGAGGGGAACGAGGAAGGTCATGGATCGAGACGGACCGCGCAAGGTTGCTGTCGAGGATATCCCGACTGTTTATGTGCAGTTGGAGAAGGCTTTGGTGAAAGAGAAGCTGAAGGAGGATGAAGCTAAGGGAGTTGGGGAGAAAGACAGAAAGTATGAGGATCTAGTGGATGATCTGAAGTTGGAGATTGCGTCAGAGCTCCTGGATCACACTCTTGCTGGGTTCGATACTTCGAGCATTACTCTTACCTGGCTCGCATGGGAACTCAGCAAACCAGCCAACGCGACCTGGCAAAAACTCCTTCGCGCCGAAATTTCCACTCTTAAAGGAAGTCTCGACGCCAAAGCTATTGACAGTCTTCCAGTCCTGCATGCAATCCTTTTGGAGACTCTTCGACTACACGCGGCCATTCCAGGTCAACAGCCTCGCATGACACCGGAAGGATGCCTCACCGTTCTCGGTGACCCTGAGATCGGCACCGCATACCCCAACATCCCACCAGGAGTCCGCGTCCAAGCACACGCCTACTCGCTCCACCGCATCCCCAGCGTCTTCCCATCTCCAGACTCATGGCTCCCAGAACGCTGGCTCGACCCTCTTGAACCTTCCTCTGACCCGTCAAACCCATCGTCATATCAACTACGCTCACTCGACGACCCCAAGAAAATCGAAATGCTCCGCCATTTCTGGGCTTTTGGCTCCGGAGGACGAATGTGCGTCGGATCGAACCTCGCGATACTAGATATGAAAGCTACGATGGTGGGACTTTGGGGCAAATTCGAAACAGAAGTTGTGGATGATGAGGGTATGGTGCCAAATGGGGGTTACATGGCAGAACCCTTGGGGGTGGGGACCGGTGGGGAGAAAGGCATTGGGGGGAAGTATGCTGTGGATGGAGAGGGGAGGAAGTTTTTGAGACTCAAGGTCCGGGAGGTGGAAGGGTGATGGTGAGGTATTTGAATCAACTCGGAGGTTTGCTATTGCAGATTCTGTGTCGTGGGCTTTGATTGTACATGTTGCATTGCCTCTGTCTTGCTTGCCTTTTAGGCTTGTATGAGTTCTCGGAAATTATGAGTCTTGACCGATGCAGTCTCTCCTTCTCAAGCAATACATCCAGTCGATGTTGACCTGGTTTTGCTCCGAATTGGAAATAATATCATGCTCAGCTGGCAGCTTTGAAGCTCCTCTGCTTTGGACGCTCAATCTGAGCCATCAACTCGCCGTCTCAGTATGATACTGGTGGTTCAAACGAGTGAGCCTGAGCTCGAAGCTCGAAGTCCTGGATGCAATCGGTCTTTCCAACATCCCACTAAGAGAATTCTGCCTGCGAGGATTCTCATCCGGTCTCATGATGAAAGTACAGCAGAATTTCCTGGTATGAAGTTTCCGAGAAAAACAACCAGAACAGCGCAGTAGCTAGGCAGTCCACAGCGTTAGCAGCATACAAAGCTTTCAGTTCGACAATGTCTGTTCCCCTGATGTCTCTCTCCATCCAACCACGATCCGAATGTGAGCAATGAACAGAGATACTCACGCAGCAGTCGCAGCAAACACTTCTGCTCGTCTCGCTCTGGTGGCCAAGCTCAGCGCTAAGCTGAAGAAGAGTGTGAAGACCAAGATCACGACGATCTTGACTGTTCCGCTATCTTGTTCTCGGAACAGCACCACGACGGGCGCGAGGAGGAGTCCGACTGCGAGGAATGTCATGATTAGGCGGATGAAGACATCAATGCGTCGTTTGTCGTAGAGGAAGAGATTTTCGTCTGTGCTTGTTGCGCGTTGTTCGGCATTGGAGAAGAAGAACTGTTTCGAGTGTCAGATATGAGTGTTGAGAAGGTGTGAAGAAGGAGGGTGAGGGTAAGGCAGTAGTGCATGTGGAAGTGGATGGATCGTTACCTGTGTCACTCGTTTGCAAGGTAAAAGGGTCAAGATGTCTTCGACGAAACCATCGAAGGACTTGGTCTCGTGCTGCTCGACCAAGGCTACGAAATCCGAATCGTTCATGAAGACGTCTTGTTCTCGTTGCGCGATTGGAGCGTGCTTGTCGATGTGGTTGCAGACGGAAGTATAATTTCTCCGTGAAGCTTTGGGTAGCGAGGACATTTCTTTGACACGTCTCACGATGCTGTCTGTAAAGGGTGTCAGAAACGGACTGCAGAGTTGATGTACGAGTGGCCTGTTGAGATCTTGCAAAGGTCTTACCGTACTGCTCCAACTTCTCGTCAATCTGCTGCATGAGCTTTTTCCTGTACTCTCCTGCATCACCCCTGGCGAACATGCGATGATCACGCAAAGCAGGATCTTGGTCCTCGTGGTCGCCTGCATCGCACATTTGAAGCTGCGTCTCCAGCTCCCGGAGCTCAGACTGTCTATAAAGCATCACACGATTATGGAGCCAGCCATAGCGTCTAGTCATGAGGAAATTCTCATCGCAGTTCATCCATGCTGCAAATCGGGGGAAACCCGCAGGATAATCTTCAAGCGAACGTGCGTCGCGCTTTTCATTGATATGGTTGGCTTTCCAATGAGGTGGAATCTGATCCGAGAAGGTTGAGCTCAATTTCCGGAGGACGCCGATGACACTTGGTCGTCTTGTGGTTGCGGACTGTGACTCCAGGTCTACAGAGTCCTGAGAGGAGAGACTGGAGGTTGTGTGCGTACTTGTTACGTCGTGCCCAGATGCAGCTCCGTCCGCTGCAGATGGCTCCTGACCATTGCCGAGAACAGTCGATGTTGGTGATACCGACGGGGTGTCGTATTGGGACCGAGCAGGCGTAGACATATTGCTGAAGTGTCAGCTCCAATTCTGCGTACCGGCGAATGTGTGCGTGAGTTATGTTGTTCTGCAAGAGCTCTGGATTCGAGCAGCTAGCTGTTAACGAGCTGCGCGCGAAGTGAGGCCTCCTCATCTGATCAGTTTGGTTACACAAGAGAGGCAGTGCATTTGCATCGAAGCTCGGTTACGATTTTGCAGCCATGGGGCGGCAGCTGCTACATGTCGTGGAGCCACACTCAGCTTTGCCACACTGTGCGCTGAGAATAGCCCATGTCTGTGACCAGTAATATTGACGGCGAATTTAGCACTCTCACTGTTCAGGCGCATGATGGTGTACTAATCATAGCAAATAATGAGCAGGAAAGAGCAGATAGTATCACATTGATGCGCTCAGCTTGGTCTGTACCAGCTGGGGCAATTATCGCAAAGCCTTCTCAGCCACTCCCTTCTTAACGGACTGGTTCCCCAAGTGACGCAGGTCGTAAGTCTTGTCGGTGTTCACACGTGTTATCTGGTAGGGCCCTTCCCAGCCGAGGCGCGTCATCAGCTCGACTGTTTGATCCTTCTTGTACACCGGATTGGTCTGGCAAGGTCAGTCGAATTTCGAGAGTACTACAAGGCGTCGTGCCAAACCTTAGCCTTGTTCTTCGCTCCCGTCTGTACGGATCTTTTGTCGGGCGCTTTGTCCCTTTCGTTCTCGTCAGGCGATTCCCAGTCTGAGCTATCGTCCTTGATGTCCTGCTCAGGTGGCGCCAAAAGCGCAGACTAGTCCTGATTAGCGTCGCACGCTTTTCGTGCTGACCGCGCTCACCTTCGTATCCGTGTTTGCAGACATGATCTCCCGTCTGACAGGAGCAAAAGGTGCAAGAGGAGACGTTTTAAAGTCGGCCGAGGTGTTATCGCGATCCAAGGCTGGAATATGCAGAGCAAGGCAGCTAGCTACAGGGTCCGAAGCACAACATGCAGTGTACTGTCGCGCAATATAAGCAAGCTGAGTTGTTTGCGTCGCCACCTTCGATGATCTGTGCCTGACTCAGATCAAACTTCCATTTGTCGTGTTAAGAGATGGTGAATCCGCCACATTTGCGGCCTCGTAGCAAGCAGAGACAGGCGGCTCAGTACCAATTAATTCATCCACATGAGGCTGAGGCCGTGCGGTGACAGGGCCATGCACTTCGATCGATGGATTGCGCGAGTGACTAGGTCCCGCACCCTTCTCTTGCGCCTCACTGACACCTTCGTCGTCCGGATCGTGGGCATCTTTGAAGGATTCGTTCCAATTGTACAGTAATGGCGAATGGCTGGGATCTGGCGGCGGCGTTTTCACGCCTATTCTGTCACGCCCTTCAGCAACTCTCTTTTCCTCTAAGCGTTTGCGCAGCCTCTTGATTAGGGGCCGAATTTTCATCGCTTGCGTGACCCCTGTCATGAATCCCTCAATCTCGAGCCGAGGAGCGTGCATCTTTCTGAATGTCACCTCTTTGACATGCGGTAAGAACTGCAGTTCACGCGCGAGATCGTTCATGGTCTTCAGCTTCGGCTTCGCGCGCATCCGCAATTCCAAGTGAACACAGGCGTCGCCCTGAGCTGATGGCTGCCAATCATCGCGAATGATGTCGCAATTATTCCTCAGTGGCTGCATCCAGATCCTGCCCCAATCATGAATGCTTTGGTCGAAGAGGAAAGGCTTTCGGCTTGCATCTGCCTTGTGGTAAACATAACGATACAACTTGGACGTCGTAAATCCGGTCGGCTCGGGCGCCAGTTCTTCCAGCGCCGCACACAAGATTTTGGTGAAAGACTTCGTCCCAGTGGGCGCATCGGCATCTTGTCCTGGCCCAGTTGCAGTAATGATCTCGAACCTGCGCTTGCCGGCCTCGGCTTGACCGAATGCAAGGGCGGCATGACAGCAATCCGTGATGACCAGGACATCGGCGTCACATCGATGCAAGTGATGAGTGATATCATCGAATGGAACGTGAACATGGCCGTCATGATTCTCCTTGGCTCTAGCGTAAAGACTGAGGCGGCCTTGGTCGTCTCCAGCGCCATGACCCGCGTAGTAAACTATGCCCAGGCAGTCGGAGCTATCATAGCGATGGGCAAAGTCGGCGACTTTGGCATTGACTCCAGTCACTGCTCTTTCCGTCGGAATGGGATAGTGCTCCACCTCGAAGGAGAATGTTTTCTGAAACACCGTTGCAAGATCCTGAACTTCCCTCGCCCACACATTCATGTCATCGTCCTGCCAAGTGATGAGCAGTACTCCAACTTTATCGTAGATGGCGGAACCATTGCGATAGCGGCCCTTGATGGTCTTCTCAAATGTCACGCGCAAGTCATCGTAATGGCGGTGGTTCCTATCTGCACTCGTCTCCCGTCTGCGGCGGGTTCTTGGGCTTTCGAGCACGTCAAGTTCCTGGATCACAGTCTCGGTATGTACCTGCTTAGTCGTCGTCAATATCGCTGGCATGTCAGCTGCTGAGGCCACTGAGCGAGTGTCGAAAGCGTATGAGCGCTGCAGGTCGGAGCGACCTCTGCCCTTGCATATAATGCATGCCGAACACCACTCTGGACAAGCGAGGCTGTGTCAATTCGCAAACTCAGCCCTGCTTGTGGTCGCACAAGGAGGAGTGTTGTGGGCAAGCTCAATCAGAGCTCGCTTGACAAGCGATCTCAGCTCAATGCGTGCTCTGTTCATGCTCTGTTGAGGAGCAATCGCCGCTTTGTTCCGCTCTTTGCGTCTGTCCAGCTCTTCTCTTATGCCGATTCGCCCACCGACCATCTGCTTCATCTTGCGGCACGATCTGGTAGATACGGCGAGGGCATTTCCGCAGGAAGATGGTTCTGCGGCCAGTCGATGTCCATGGCAAGCTGTGTCGAACTCAGCCGGGCCACTCGGAGCGCTGTCCACGCGCAGTGGAAGCGGAAGGTGTACTTCAGTGCGAAGGAGATCGCAAGCCATCAAATATTGATTGGCGGATACCGCCGGGTCTTGGCGTTTTCCACCAACTTCGCGCTTCCTCCTTCCTCTTGTCACCATTGCTTGGACAACTTCATTCACGTCTCTACCGGAGCTGTGCTGCATTCATTCAATCCAGCAGGCAAGCAGCCTCTGCCATATGTCTAGTACCAGAGACATTCGAGAGCGCCGCAGCTTACTGGTGGTGTGACTTCTGGAGTTTGGACTTCTCCAGCTTTGACTTTTGGCTACTGTGAGGCGTCTGCACGTGGCTCTGGCATGACCATTCCGCATCCGGCTGGACTGTGCCATGCTTATGCCTATTCGAGGGCCATGGCTGAGCCAAATCTGCTTATAGCGCGTTCTGCTAAGATATTTGCAGGCAAGTCGACGCCTTTGCGGCGTCGCCGTGATTTGGAGGCTTCGATAACCCGGGGTGCCATGGGCGAGACCGCTACCGAGAACATGCAGACATGACAGTACATCTACAGCCCGTGCCCTTCGATAGCTGATGGAGGTTGCACCCAACTTGTCACTCGGATTCAGCATTCAAGATGTTCAAGGCCCTCCTTCTTGCCACAGTCGCTGGCGTTGGAGCTGCCAATGGTCCTGCTCCCGCATCGGAATTGATCGCCAGGAACAATTACCCGCCGTCATACCTTTGCTCGAATGTCAACAAGAAATGCTCCGGCAACAAGGCGAAGGAGTCCGTGACCGCATACTGCTCTTCGCTGCTGAAGGTACCCAAGAGCACTACGACCAAGAAATCGACTGTGTATTGCACAACAACCAAAACCACAGTTGTTTCTACAATCACCAAGCCGGCGAGCGTTGTCACTAGCACTATCTCTTGTGCTGCTCCGGCCACAACACCCCCTATTGACGATGAGCCTACAGAGGGCGGCGAGGAGACACCAGACCCGGAGGCCAAAATCAAACGTCATGCCAATGCACCCAAAGGATATGGTCCGAATACTGTGCACAAGCCATCCTGCTTCGCCAGCTACACCAAGTCTGCGCAGCTTACTTCCGCGTGCAAGTGTGCTTCAATCAAGCCTAAAACCACCACAGTAACATCGACTGTCAAGATTACCAAAGAAGCGAAATTTACAGTCTCCGTACGTTCAGACGATTCGAAAAGGTCCGACTCATTCGCTGACTTAGGTTCACAGGTTACCTCTACGGTCACCGCAGATGCCACCACCACCTATGTTGTGCCTACCTTTGCCATTGCGAACGAGGATGACCAATACTTGCGAACTGGTACCGACAAAGCTACACGAAGCGGAGTTGCCTTTGATGAAGAGGACGCAGCACTTTTCTTCGAGCTGACTGAGGCTGGTGTCCTGGTGTCTGAAAACGGTGAAGTGGCCGTCGAACCCTTTCGCGACGAGGGCGACCCTGAAATTTATCTTGAGGGTCCAGGTTCGCCTCTTCTCGAAAACCAAACACCTCTTACCTGCAGCATTTCCTTCCAGGCTACTGATTTTACTTGCCCTCTTGTCTGCCAATACAAGAGCTCTGCGGATCGGAATCTGGTGGTGCCAGAAGACCGGGTCAGGCTTGGAAGGCCGCCTTGGTATGTTGCTGAGCCCGATGAGGAGAAGGGCTTGACTGCCACGTTCAAGACGTACGCTGTCAGTCGCGGAGAATGTGGGCGTGGCGGTCGCGGAGGCTTCGGATGTCGTGGAGGCTCGAGAATGAGGTCCAGGAGGACAATGAGGTGAACGAAAGGCTGATATCGACAATGGCATGTTGCCGGACGAAGTCTAGCTGGCATTGTGAATGGTATGCAGCCGGACCAAGTTTATCTTACATCAATATGTCTTCTAGCAGCTCAATTGAACCTCATGACCCGAGCTGCAGGGTTTTCTCTCTCTTTCCATGTATTCCTCGCGTTCAAAATTTTGCTCCAGAAGAATGCTTTGTTCCAGACGAATGCGCGGAGATCAGTCGGCCAAGTGAACAGCATTTTCGCGCTGTCAAGGAATTCGTGTCCCAGCAGTCACCTATCGTCCAAATCAGAAATGCCAATTTGAAGCGGGACTGAGGACATACCACAACGTTGGCATGATATCGTTTCTCGCCTTCGAACTTTCAGTGGACATCTCTGTTGCCGCCTGGTGTATTTTGGGCCTGATCAAATTAGCTGAGGTTGCAGACTCACACTCGTGTTGGGCTTGACTTACACCAGGACAACACGCAATACCGCACGTGCCTGCATGCATACTGCACTCTAATATGCTGGCACATGTCGAAGACACTCGATGCAAGGGAGAGCTTGTCGGGGGATTTGTTATAGCTGTCGACGGTAGAGTGCTGCGAGTAATTCTCGCAAAAAGTCATGCAGCAATCTACGGCTGTGAGAGATGGTGTTTGCCTGTCAACGCTGATCATGGGACCGCTTATAACTGAAGTTATGCAATGTCGAGACTGATCATTTGCATCGAGGTAACTGACACCGTAGCCGCTAAGTCCTTTGTGCAGCTGGGCACACCGGAGTTCGGTCTCCTTAGAGCAAACATCGAGGCACCATAGCGGGCCAGGCAAGGTCTTGATCATACTGATCGCGAAAGGTGGATGAGTGTCTTAGCTCGCCGACGCCCTTTCCACGATAACCCACTTAGTCCTTCACTTTGAAGATCTGGGCTGATGTAATGAGGAGTGGGCTCACTCGGGATTCGGCTATCGAGCAAGTCTGGTTATCGATCCTGGTGCATAGCACTCTTTACCAGTCCTCGAAGTTTCAGATGCAGTGCACGTCTGCGAATCTGTGGGATGTTTGACCAGGTGTTCCTGCTTCGAGAGCTTGCTCAAAGATCAAATCGCGGGCCGGAACGAAGATCAACCACCCCTCACATGCTGAAGAGATCTGCTCGAGTGATTCCACCGCCCCGCAAGTGGGATGGTCAGACATGGACTGAAACGTCCTCGCTGCTGAGCTTCTTCACAAATCGTCTGCTCCACTTCTGGCAGAGAGGGCCGCCTGCTCCATGTTTCTTGATTGGCCGAGGGCCATCGGATGGCCATCTCAGATCTCGCGTCGCAGCTAGGAAGGATGCTTGCAGGTAGTGTGCAGAGCTAAACCACGCAGGAGCACTGCCCAATTTGAGAGCTTCCGATCTGCACGAGACGTACTATGCCTGTGACTGGCCTCGAATGAGTGTTCGGCGTCGAGGTCCGGTTCATTGGAGAGCCCGTTGCGCAGGCACGATATGCGAGGTTGAGGTCGGTCTCGTCTAGTAAAATAGTGCAGAGTGATGGAGCCAGCGGTAGGCATCCTTTCACTTTGCAAGACCCGCCGTTCGATGTGAAGCCAAGCCATTACCGGCTATCGGTGCTTGAGTATTGTGCAGCTCGCTTGCTTTGAACCTGCTCTCCTGTGACATCCGGAGGCCCGGGTGAATTGCTCGGTTTGGACGTGCGAAGTTTGTCTTTCCGGTGGACGATCAGTCTCAAGCAGCGCAGGAGAGTGGCGAGGAATTCCAGCTCGGCCTCTCTGGCGAGCAGGAGAGCCTTGTTCGGTGTTGGAAGCTGCGATGAGCAATGTGTCGGCAAGGTGCGGTCCGAACGTTGCAAGAGCGATCCGTTTCACGAAGCCCGATCCTGGCTCGGATCAAACGTTGGCCTTGACACGAACTTCTTCGACAATCATTCCACTTCATCCCACCGAAAGCTGCACCAAACGCACTGCTGCCCTTTCGCCGAAGTTCACTCTGTTTGCCACAAGGCCCTTCCGTTTCCAGGTTCCGAAGACAGCCAAAGCGGGAGATGCGTGGGGTTGGGAAGTGTTGCGCAGGAAGACATGGAAACGACATGCGAATGGCGACCCAATTGTGCCGCCCACGACGACTCAATTCTCGGGGGGGCCAGAGGTCTCTAGGATGAGCTCCTTTGCGAACGCTGGCGAATTTTCCACACTGCGGTCTTGTCAGGACTTGCCATCAGCAGTGCCCCCACGGAACGCCGTTCACTCTCCAATTCAATTCAGTTCAGCAGCGGCAACAGATATCCCGTTCTGTCGAGGCTACAGCCGACTGCACGAATACCAGGCTCAAAAACAAAGCCTGTCCAGTTTGCCAGGTGCACACGTGGGGTCATCCAGCTGCGGCTGGCGCAGTCTTTGCCCTGATCACAAGGAGGTGACAACGCATCACATTGCTGTGACCCCAGCACTCTGCAATCCAACGATCACAGGGTTACCTCGTGAGCAACATGTTCCCCGATTCTGGTTCCAGCTGCGCTACCCTGCTGCAATCAGCCTCGTATGACAAGCTTGCTGCAGGGCGCCGTTGAGCACAAGTCGTACACGATCCTTCAGGTCCAGCCCCGTGGTCCAGCTCAAGCGCATGGTATCTGCCAGTCGCGCGGGTCAGCAATGCCGCCACAATCACGCTCATATTGACGAAAGATGGAGATGAGACGGAAGCTTTGATACCTCACGATATTTGTCCACGAGCGATATGCCAGAC
This sequence comes from Cercospora cf. flagellaris, assembly GCA_005356885.1. NCBI lineage: Eukaryota > Fungi > Ascomycota > Dothideomycetes > Mycosphaerellales > Mycosphaerellaceae > Cercospora > Cercospora cf. flagellaris. The sequence continues at coordinate 1,753,913 of RJLU01000005.1, read as the reverse complement.
CTGAGAAGTTTCTACCCGACCGACCCTGTCCCACGCCTCGCTTCATTACTACGATCTTTTTGATGATGCGTCGTCCTTCTTCTTGGTCGACGACGTCGACCCTTTTCTCTTCAGCGTGTAGAGCGGCGAAGGGCTTTCCCTGCAGTCTCCTGCTCCAACGTTAGCCATCAGCTGCGGTAAGATAGACCAGGGCTTGCAATCTTACCACACCTCTCGCTCAGACGGTATTCGACTTCTACTACGTTCGCTGGACAACGCTTGTGCGTTTCTTGATACCTGGTGCCTTCGCGAATATCAGCGATGATACGACGGAAACTGACGAGCGACTTACACCAATAGCGCACTGTGTAGCGCAGGTGGTTGCAGGCGTACTGGACTTTTGTATAGTCACACATGGTTGTTGGGTCGAAAGGCTAAAAGATCGGTGGCCGTAATGCTGAGCTCGCCAGTATGTGGTTGAAAGGGATCCGAGAAGTGTGCTGAACGACTTGTGGCGACTCCAAGATGGTGGTCTCGGTGTCCAGCTAGCAAACTGGGGACTATTTGTCTTGCGGTGCCGTGCCTGCATCCATGTCGGCACTTGAATGCACTACCGGATGATCGGACGACTGTCGGTCGGCTCCTTCTAGATGATACAGATCACACTGTTCTCATCCACATGAAACGGATTGTGCGCCGGTAACCACTGTTGTACTTATTAGACGATTTGTTGAGTAGGTTACAGCAGACTTTCGGGCGAGGACATGAGAGGAGTGGGGTGTGGCAGGTACACAAAGCCCACGCAAGATGGCTGAAGGTCAGGATGATGAACGAGACGCCGTCTCCACGAATGAGGTTGCAGGGGCCTGTCTGAAGCTTGCGATTCGTTCATGCCGGCACCACCGGCAGGTCATAGTAGTGCTACGGCACGGCAAAAAGGACTTGTAGTCTTGGAGACTGCGGACGACGGGCCTTGCCTGCCGTGAGCATAATCAATCGGCATATCCTCATGTGCACAGCGCAGCATCGCCATTCGACGTTGTCATGAATCGCAAGGGCTATATCAGTGCCGTCTTCGTGCCCAAGATAGGGCTGATGGCGCTGGCTGCATGACCTGACAACTGAGTCTCCAGGACTGTCGTGGTCGCCTGTAAGGGTTGCCTCTCAGACCCACTGGCACGGGACGTCATCCGAGATCAGGTATAAGGATTTCATTCTGGACGATCTGATAGTATTCCTAGCGCCTTGACGCATCAGCACACTTGACCCAAGAGTCCGGTCACCAACCCATTGGGAAACTTGGCAGCACAGGGCAGCAGTCCCGACTCCGCAAGTGCCACAGCCTGTGATGTCAAACTCTGCACTGATCACATTGTCATGACATGGTCTCTTGTCAGGCCTTCAGGGTTCGGGGACGGGCGCTGCCTTTACGTTTCGTCTTCTGTCGTATCCAACGACACGAGAGCTCAAGACGAAGGTCGGAAGGGAGCCGACGCCACAAAACCCTCGCACGGTCAGGCGATCGACCCCCCGGGTGGCATTCCGAAATAGTTCGATCTGCATAGCCACGGAGCGGTGAGTCCTGCTTTCGAGATCCAGGATTAAGTGACATGACGGGCTTGTTGCTACTTACACCAGTGACACTTGATCTCAGTGAATACTCTTCATCCCACATCGGAAAGTGGCCTGGCGTCCTCATGAATCACGAGCGATTACCGAAACGTGCACAACGTGTGCACGCATACGGCACCGTGGTTGCACTACGCCAGGTGTACGGTCTGACAGCATCTTGAGATCCCTCTGATTCGGCCACTGCGTCTTCAGCGTGAGGCAGCGCAATCAGAGAGTGATGCAGTTGCCATCGATCTAGGCTTTCGTGGAACTGCCGCAGTTTCTTCATCATACTTACGACGTACAGTGCATCTATGGCGCAGTTCAGCATATTGCATTGTACACCGTCTAGTTGCAGAGCTCTCACCCGATTTGAAGCAAATGCAGCGCGTCTCTGCGTGTCATTGTGCTGGAGTCGTGGCATGGCTTGTACATGAGCACATGCAGCTAGCAGGACGATGTCAAAACGAACCGCGAAGGAACGAAATCGTGGAATCTCATCAGCCTCCAGCCTCTTACGGTCGAAATGCTACGTCAGTCGCTTTATACGGGCGAGGTCGTCGGCTGAGAGCCGTACCGCGCACGGCGAGAGACCATACGGGCCCTAGGTCGACGTGAAAAGAAGGAAAGATGGCGCGTCCCACTCGTGCTAGCAGGGTAACCAGCCTCTGCAGCGTGAGTGGATCAGTCCAGACAAAAAAGGTCAGATGCTGGTCTCTGACAGACCGCAACTACGCATGACAAGATGTTGCAACACCCGGATTACACTTTGGCCTCGGTACCAGAATCTGCAAGATGCGGAAGTATCCGGGTCTCTGCGAGCACGAACGAGTTGAACATGATGATCAGAAAAGACCAGGTCGGTGGGACAGATAAGCAACGACACCGAAAGGAAAAACGGTCAACGAAGATGGCGATGTACCACGAGGCCCTAGCGTTGGTCAGGGTAGAAGCAGGCATCGTGACACCATCCTTCAATGTAGACGCCGGCACGTGTCACACGAGACGATGCACGACATAGCTTTTGGACCATGCAAATTGGATAGCAGAACTGGATACGGCAAGCATCGCGAGAGGCTGTCGGAGGCTTTGATGGCAAAGACATACTGTGACGAGATTCCGGCTTTCTGTCCAGCCTATTGGACAACGCTCGTGCACGAAGAGTACCACTGGACTTTCGTCTTTTGGCCCGGATATCGACATAATCGATCTATCACTTCGCTCCTTAGCTCATGCACTAGGGCTGGCTGCCTGGTCGAACACGAAAAGCTGCACTAATGACAGAAGACCAAGACGGAACGAGCACGGGAACAGAAGAAGACGTATCACTTTTCGGTCGGCAACTTCGGTCTCGCCATCTCGAGGGACTCCTCAGCGAAGATCAACCGCCGTTCCCTACCATCGAACTTGGAAACCGACTTCTGCACGGCAAAGGTGGATACTCTATCATTTCCGGGTCGGTGACCTCAGTCTCCTCAATATCTACAAGTTCTACGCAACAAACACAACTTGGTATCTTTCACTAACAAAAGGAACTCTGATCTCTTAATCAAACTCGCCACCAGCCTCATCGGGATCCAACCACCCTCTGCACATCTGGACTGCGCGACTCCACTTCTCATACATCTTCTTCGACACTTCAGGCGTGCAATCTGGGTTGAAGATGACTCGATCTTTCTGATTGATAGCCTTGAGCTCCTCAAACTCTTTCCAGATATCAACAGCAAAGCCTGCAGCGATGGCGGCACCAAGAGCGGTCGTCTCACGCATGGCAGGGCGATCGACCGAAATGCCGCTGATGTTCGCTTGCGCCTGCATGCACAAGTTCGAGTTGGACATGCCTCCGTCTACAGCAAGACTGGTAAGTTTGTGCCCACTGTCCTTCTCCATAGCATCCAAGATTGCTCGGGTCTGGAAACATGTTGCTTCGAGAGTTGCTCGGGCGATGTGGCCTCGCTGCGTATGCTGAGTAATGCCGAAGATTGTTCCCTTCGCATCGTCGATCCAGTATGGCGCGAAGAGACCAGAGAAAGCGGTGACGAAAACACAGCCTCCGTTGTCCTCAACAGTAGCGGCGAGATCGGAGATCTTGTGCGAATGGGTGATGAAGCCCATGTTGTTCATCAAAAACTTGACACCTGAACCAGCCACGGCGACTGAGCCCTCGAGCGCGTATACAGGCTTCCGGTGCCTCCCGAAGTCGTACGCGATCGTGGCGAGGAGGCCGTGAGTCGAAACGACAGGCTTTTCTCCGACGTTGTACAGAAGGAAACAACCAGTGCCGTATGTGTTCTTTGCAGACCCAGGCGTAAAACCCTGTTGTCCAACGAGAGCAGCAGATTGATCTCCCAGGCAGCCTGCAATCTTCATCCCCGCCAAAGGACCAGACGCGATACTGCCGTATGCGTCGGCGTCAGAAGAAGGCACTATACGGGGTAGGTGCAACTTGTTAATGTCGATGTCGAAGAATTCCAACAGCTTTGGATCGTACTTGACAGTGTGCAGGTTCATAAACATCGTTCGTGACGCATTCGTGGAATCCGTGACATAGAAGTCCATCTTCTTGCCATTGAGATTGTAAAGCAACCAGGTATCGACAGTGCCAAAGGCGAGTCGGCCATTGTCGTATGCTTCTCGTACCTTCGGCACATGCCGCAGCATCCATACCAACTTCACTGCAGATGGGTAGGTTGACAAAGGCATACCAGTCAACTCTGAGAAATTCATTCCGAGCTCTTCTTCTTTCTTCTGCAGTTCTCGAACCAGACCTTTGGTTCTCGTGTCCGGCCAAGCAATTGCATTGTGAAGCGCTTCGCCAGTCTCGCTGTCCCATACAAGAGTGGTTTCTCTTTGGTTGGTGATACCGATCGCTCGAATGTCGCTGATCTCGTGACCAAGATCCTGGAAAGTTGCCGTGGCTCTTTTGATGCAGTTCTCCGCGCTGGCTATGAGTTCCTGAGGATCGTGTTCATGCCAGCCTGATTGCGGATAATGTTGTGTGAATTCGTGCTGATGACTGGCGACTGGCTGGCCTGTCCCATCGAAGATGATGAATCTTGTGCTGGTCGTTCCTTGGTCAATCGCACCAATGAAGAATTGTGCGAGCACATTCTCTTTACTTGTTGTGAAGCGAGGCATGCCAGGGCGCTGCGCTTTGGGTTGTGCTTGTGCATGTTCGTCTTTTTCCGCTCGTATCGTGCCTCTGTCGGCTGCTGTCATGACATTCCGTGTGGCATCTGGGGTATGCGACGGGAGGGCTTGCGCCGCATCTTCTGGAGCTGTCATGCTTCCGGATATCGCGCTGCTGAATTAAGAGTGGTATGTGCACTTAAAACAAAATGCGCCAAGTATGTGATTAGGTGTGCAAGGAAACAGGAAAAGTGGTCACTGTCAGACGAGATCTGTCGCTTTGAGAGAGCAAAGGGAAAGAAGGCGAGAGTGAGAGGGAAGCAGTTACCTGTCAGCAGTTTTGAGGCATTGAGCAAGAGGGTCTCCAAGGTTCCATCAAGACCCAGTGAGGAAACCCGTCATAAGCGGCCCCCCAAGAAGACGACGCGCGTGACTGTCAGGATGGAGAGAAAGTGCAAGAATATCGGGTCCGGACTGCGTTGATGTAAAGATTGCAATGCAGAAGATCCACTCTCTCCACTTTCAACTCCATATAGCGCGGTGGAGCATTTTCCGATTGACGTGGAGAGCAAACCGGGTCGCCACCGAGGCCTCGTTCTTCTGTTGTGAAGATTGTGTCTGCTGACCCCCAATTTGATGAGATGGGCACCAAAAGCTGGTCTGTTTCGAGCCACGCCATCGTTCGAGTGCCGTGGTATGTTCGGCAGAATGCTAGGCCACGACAGCAAATCTCCCAAGGCAATAGTGTCAGCGTCGTCGGTGCCCGACTGAGCCTCCACTATCCGATTGCTTGGGCTTGGACTTGCATGTGAGACACGTTCTAGGTCGTAGCTTTAATTTGGAGGCTCGTTCTTCGCTTGGTCGCAATTGGAATGGACGATTGCGTTCAGGGAGTCGTTCAGGAGTACATGTATACATTTTGCGTGCATGTGGAAAGAAACATTGAGGCAGAGAGCTTTTGGCAGTGATGTAATGTGGAGGGTGTGAGCCAAGAGGAGGGGCTGTGCCCAAAAATAGCAACAAACTGAGGGAGCTCATGTTGAGCTTACATATCGTGATAACTTCACCGCCACGCCATATCAAGGCACTTTGGTTAGTACAATCACGATCCAATTCACGTCTTCAATTGCTGACTTCCCTACGGGCGGAGTGGTTAAGTAAGTCGACTTGTCTTGTTCAATATATGGTCATCATCCTAACGAACTTCCAGCGCGCTGGCCTGCTACTGGAACTATACGACTCAGTCGTATTCAACTGTCTAGCCAGTTCCTTCGGGAGCAAGAGTTCGAATCTCTTAGGTGTCGTCAATGATCCTGCTTCTATCTTTTTGGTCGTTGCTGCATGAATGGGTGCTCTAAGGGATGCATACGGGGTGATATATGAGGTATTTTTTTGAGTCGCATCCCAACCTTTCGACTCCTTTACCTCTCAACTCAGCTGCATGACGCTATGTGATGCTGCAGCTCCGGTTTGGCAGTGCTCTGAATATGCTACATTTAATGTTTTGCCATATGGGGTCAGAGCAAGTATGAAATTGCCCCGTGGGTGGCCATGCAGTCTGCTCTACACTTTTGACTCTCAATCTGGCCATGAAGGCTTTCAATCAACGGCGCGTGGCATAAAGGTAAACGAAGTGTGCAGCATATCATCAAATTTCTGTCGTCTATACTGATCTGTCGATATTAGTCACTAATTTCGTACTTTCCCCTCATTCTTATCATTGCACCAAACTTCCAAAACAACCAAGGTATAGGCGCCATGACCGCTGTGAAACCCGCCAGCAATGTTGTGGCCCAGCCTACTCCCAGCGCTTCAAACATAGGCAGGGAGAATAGTGGAAAAGCTGCACTTAGTGTGTATCTGCTCAACATGGCCGCGCCAGCAGCAGAAGCTCCGTAAAGTGGACCATATGCATCAATCATGAACAGATTCGAAGGAGCGTAGATAACAACAGAAGCCATCATTGCGAGTCCTTGGAATATGATAGGACATGCCCAGTGAACACGGAGCTCAGCTGTCCACGCGAAAAGGACCAGAAATGCTGGTAGAAGAGGCGCCGCGACGATAGCTGGGTATAGTCGATGTTCTGGAGGAAAGCGCTCGGCTGTACCATGCGTTGCAAGGTGAGCTTTGAGACGAGGTTGATAGATGTAATGGTCGAGCAGAATCTGAGGGGCCGGAGCAAGTAATGTGCCCATAATCAAGCCCAGGAACGAGAGACTCTGCCCGGCTGTGCCGAAGCCATAGTAGTGTTCGTATACCCAAGGCGATGCAGTAACGAAGCTGTAGAGCAATCCGAAGAGAAAGCCGCTGTACATGCAGACCAGAGTCACAATGGTCTCTGTGAAGAGCATGTGCGCTGGACGGAGAAAGAGGACAGTGACGAAGTATTGTGTCCATTGCCATGCCGTTCTCTGTACCACGTCGGGTCCTTCGATGTTGTATTTTTTCGCGCGTTGCTGGAGGATGGTCTTCTTGTATGTCTCCCTAGTGAAGAGGACCGGAATATAGAAAGCTATGATGAAGAAGATGGTCGTCCATTGTGTCCATCTCCATCCTTTCCCCTGCACAACAAAGCCGCCGATGAGAGGACCAAGCACGGCACCAAAAGTGGGAATTGCGTAATAGAAGGACATGACAACAGAACGGTATTTGCCAGCGGTGTAGTCGCAAATCGTAGCAGATGCATTTCCAATAGCAGGCGCAGCCACCGCTCCGGCAAAGAATCGACATATGTTCAGTCCAACCACATTGTTGGAGAAGCCAGATCCGAGAATGAACAATGCAAACATTGGCGTCGTAACCAGCACCACGACTCTACGTCCTGCTGTCTCGCTGAGAGGCGATCCGATCAAAGGCCCAAATGCCATTCCGACATTGTACAAAGACAGTGGCAATATCGATATTTCTTCTGTCGTGTTGAACTCTGCTTTGACATTTTCCCTGCCTGCCGCGTACAACGACGCAGCGAGAGTGCTAACGAAAGCCAGGCCAGTGTATGCTACCGTCGAGAAGATCTTTCGTGCTGCGGAGAAGTTTCTTGGGTTGTCATGATCGTTGGGTCCTGTCCAATCCTTGGCATGTTGGTAGGGTGAGCTCGGCGAAATGACCGAAATCTCCATCTTCTTGATGTTTCGTTGTCTGTTGTAGTCAGCGAGCCATGTTCAACAAGAGCTTCATACGCGACTTCTATAGCATATTAAACAGTCACGGGCGGTAAAGCAAGTACAGAGCCGAATTCGGAGGAGCGTTTGCGAGGAAGTCTCAGGGCGTGGGAGGAATTCCTTCGCGGCGATCTTGACGCGGAAGCCGGCATCGTGCATCTCGGCATTCATCGTTCACTTCAGCTGTCTTCTCAGCCTCTCTGGCATCCATTGCCTCTGCTCTTGGCGTTTCGCACTATTGAGTACAGTTGTTGACGCGATGAGTGAGAGTCGAGAAGCTGACAGTGGATCTGGCTCTCATCAGAACATGTGTCAGGCTCCCAAAAGTGGTGACATGTTCCGGCCAAGCATCCAGAGTCGCACTTCACGCGTCTACGCGTCTCTTTGTACACGATCACAGGCACGCACAATAGACCCCAAACATGTCTGATCGCAGCATCTTGACGTGCTATGGAGACCGAGGCGCGCTATACATCATAGGGATCAAGCTCTCCGTCCAGACTCCATACCAAAATTTGGTCCCGCTTCGAGAGCTTTGCCTGAGCCATTGATGCTATGGCCAAACCATCTGGCTTCATGCTGACTGGCTGGATACCAATTATCCAGCTAGCTCTCGACCTCGTCAGTTCGGGTTCTCGCTACGTCGCTCGCGGTCTCGTCCAAGTGGAAGAAAACTGATGACATTCGGCTTCACCATGATGTCAACGGACACTACTACGAGCGCAAGATCTAGGCCTAACGTGGAGCTTCCAAAACACCGCGGTGATGGCATTGAGGCCGAGTCGAGAGATCAGAGAGGTTGAAGTCTGCTCAATTCCCTTTGGCATGACTGCTTTTCGACATTGCTCTGCACATTTCTCCCATCAATGAAACAAACCACGCAGATCTAGTGAAAAGAACTAACGACGAACAACATGCCAGCAGACCGAGATTTTGAAGAAGGTCACGGCAGCGTCGACAAGAGCAACTATGACTTCCGCTACAACTCAATCGCGACCTCAGGCTCCGGCTACAGCAAAGAGCACCACTCCCAAGTAGAATATGCGCAGCAAGGTGGGCCACATATAGCGATTGGTAAAGTAGACGACGTCAGCTTCAGCATACCATCATCTGAACGGAAATTTAGCTTCTGCTCCGCATCCGCATCGCGACCAGCACGATGCCGAAGCTGCTGCTCTGCACCAGAAGCTGGGCTTGAGGCCTGATGAGCACATTCAAATTATCGACTGGAATGGACCAGATGATCCCGAGAATCCGTGAGACCGATATGAGTACAGCATCAAGCACAGGATCTGAATTCTGACTTGTTACAGCTTCAACTGGTCAAATGCATACAAGTGGACTGCAACGTTGACAACATGTTTCATGTACTCGCATCTACTCACAAATTCAAAAGGTGTCAGACTGACATGATTGCAGCTCCATTTTGACTGGAATTCCAGCTGGAGCGTACGGCGCCGCAAGCAACCAGATGTCCAAGGCCTGGCACATCGATCAAAGTGGCTTTCCGTATCTGTCCTTCGCCCTCACGACCTGGAACATAGGCGCTGCTTTCTTTCCGCTGCTCTTCGTACCATTGACAGAGAGCACGGGTCGTATGCCAGGCTACTTCGTAGGTGCTCCTCCAGTACAGAATCTTTTGCCGTGGCTAACCTTTCTGAACAGGCCGCCTACATCCTCTTCATAATCTGGCTCATCCCCTCCGCCCTCTCCCCCAACTTCGCCACAATCCTCATAACCCGCTTCTTCGGCGGCGGAGCCTCCAGCGTAGCAATCACCATCGTCGCGGGAACCATAACCGACATCTGGAAAGGCGACCGAGCCCGCAGCACCCCCATGGCCGTCTTCGGCATGACCTCCGTCGTAGGAATCGCTCTAGGCCCCTTCATCGGCGGCGCAATCCAATCCTCTTCAACCCTCTCCTGGCGCTGGATCTACTACATCCAAATCATCTACTGCGTAGCCTTCCTTCCCGCCTTCTATCTCATCCTCTCCGAAACCCGCGGCGACGTAATCCTCGCAACCCGAGCAAAGAAACTCCGCAAACAAGGCCATCGAACCGCTTACGCCCGCTCCGAACTCAACAAACCCAGTCTCGCCACCGCCCTCAAAATCTCTTTCCTCCGTCCTACGAAAATGCTCTGCACGGAACCTGTGGTTATCATGTTTACCCTCTGGGTAAGCTTCGCTTGGGGCCTCTTGTTTCTCTTTCAATCCAGCGTCCCACTCGTAATGTCAGCAATCTACCCACATTTCACAACTTTCCAACTCACATTAATCCAACTCGCCGTTTCCGCTGGAGCAATTATCGCTTGGCTTTTAAACCCCTTTCAAGATCGTCTCTATTTCTCTTCCGCGGGAAGAAATACCGAACGACCAGGGAAACCTATTCCGGAAGCAAGACTTTATACTTCGGTTCCTGGATCTCTCATTTTCGGCGCGGCGATGATTTGGTTTGGAGTTAGTAATCATCCTAATATATCTTTTTGGGTACCGACGATTGCGTTAGGAGCGTTTGGGATAGGAGTTTATTCTATCTATCTCGCTGTAACGAACTATCTTGCGGATGCGTACGAGAAATATGCTGCTTCTGCCCTCTCAGCTGCTGGGCTAGGACGAAATGCCCTAGGAGCTTTCTTGCCGTTGGCTACGCCGGCGATGTATAACAACTTGGGGTTCGTAACGGCTTCTTGTTTGTTGGGTGGATTGGCGATTGCTTTGACGTTGGCGCCGCTGGCGTTGCTGTGGAAGGGAGAGGCAATCAGGGCGAGGAGTCCTTTCATGTTGGATGCGACTCTGGATGAGGGAGAGGCGGAGGAGAGGAGGGAGTCGGTCGCTAGAAGGTGGAGTGAGCATCATGGGGGTGCGAGTATGGGTGAGAGGAAGAGGAGTTCGGTTTTGCCGGATTCGAGGGTTGGAACGCAGAACTTTAGGGGAGTGTGAGTTTGTCTCAGGTGAAGAAGGACGTATGTTTTGAGTTCACTGTGGTCGTGGGATATGTATATCAGCCTTGTACGATTCGTGGGCGTTTGGGTATTCGACCAACAGACGAGGTACAAGATCAGGGGAGTTTAGTTCATACAGACAGTTCTCAAAAAGCTCATGATTCATCTGCACGACATGTTCAAAATTGCAGAACACAAGACACGTTAAAGAAGCAGGCCAGTACGTGAAGGAGTGACAGATTTGATTCGTTGCTGCGATGATCCAATGCGAGCAACCAAGCTCGCCGACAAAGCTCGCTACAAAAGGGGGTATCTTCAATCAAAAGAGTTTTCCTCATTTGCCCACCCAAGACAAACGATCGTATATCAGAAGCCAAAGAGCCCTCTAGATGTAACCTCCTGTATATCCTCCTCAAGTTGGACACAGATCCGCCGTGTACTCACATCACATCATGAACGTACTTGCGTCGTCTGATCGCTCGCTCTTCGTTCCTTGATCATCCTCGCCGCATTCATAGCCATGTAAGACTCGCCGAGGCTTCCTGCGGTGAATGAACTCTTGCTCGTTGGCCGATTAAACGACGAGCCGTAGATTTCCTTCGTCACAGCGTTGTGTTCGGCGCGATCGTAGTCACGGCCAGTATATACCGGATCGTGAGAAACGGAAGGACGTCGGAAACCAGGATTATTGGTTTGTTGCACAGACCCAGGGTGGAATTCAATGTGTTGCGCGTGAGCATCAAAATCGTCTTCTTCGTGTGACTCACCAGTTTCGCGATCTTCGGGTATGAGGCCTTCGCTCGATTCGTACATTTCGTCGTCATCGGCCCTTTTAATTCGGCCCATTATTTCATCCGCGCGGTCACGTGTGTGTGGTGAAGAGTCTCTGCCATCGGGGATCATGTCCTCCTCATCCAGGGCGAAATCCAAATCTCCGTCAATGGACGGCCTGGATGAAGGTTGCGGTGCTGCCTGGTTAGCAGTTTTGACCGGGTCGCCAAAGACAGGTTGTTTCCCTTTATCGCTCCTCCCACGATGAGGTAGCTGTGAAGACATGGTCGCCTCAGCCAGCGGCGATAATGTCATCTTCCCCGACGCAGTCTGTTGTGGTGAGTCCTTTGGCGGACTCGTTGATTTGGATATCTTTGGCGATGTTTCTCGGTCCGCCGGCGATCGTGTTCGCGAATGTGAGGGCGTGCTATTGTTAGATCCCATCGTGATTGGCACATTGTCTGAAGGTGCAACAATGGTATCGCCAACTGCCAGCGAGACTCTCTTTCGTTTTGATCGTGAGTGCGTTGGCGATTTGAGCGCCGAAGCGAGTCTGTTATTCCCGTCGGCAGATGAACCCGAGGAGGAGGTGCGGCTGGCCAATTGTAAATGTAATGGCCGTTTCTGCTGCGCCTGCACATCCGTGTCTGATTTTACACGATGTACCTCGTTCGGATTCGACCCGTTCGTGGTGGACACAGCTGAGGGAGGTGCAGAATCTGCACGTGCCGGGCTGGAAGTGCTCCCACCTCTGCCATTGTCCAGTGCCGGCAAGAAGGTCGGTGTGAAAACTCCAATGAACTCCTTGTCGCGGTCTTCGCTGGCCCGTCGATCGGTCAATCCCGCCAGCGAGGGTCTGGCTTCTATTGTCGGTGCCGCACTATCATCATCCACCACCGCTACTGAATGCGGCTGGCCAATGTGTTCTCTTCGCACGCCGGCCGACACTAGCGCAGCGACCACGTTTTGCTGCTGTCCGCGCTGCTTGGGCGGCGATGCTGTTGTGTCCTGTGTTGACTCTGAGGATGTCCTTCGCGGTCGGTTCTCTCCATGCGCCAGGCCAAGCTTGTGCCTTTGAATTTCGTCCTTTTCGAAGCTCTTATATTCGCGCTCTTTTGCGGCTATGTATTTGTGTATCGACTCATCGAGCTGTTTGCGCTTCGCTTCCAATCGTTCGAGGGCTTCCACGGGCAGACCAGCTTCGGCGAGAGACCTTCGGAAGGATTGTCGTCGTGAAGAAGCCTCTCGGCATGTCCTCTCGGCCATCGGTTGCTGGACGAATCTCGAGTCAGCACAAGCGATCCTGCGAATATGCGCTGGGCCGCTGGTGGTGGGTGGAGTGGGCTGCGCAGGAAGCAGCGACGGACGGCGGAGCGGAGGAGGAAGAAAGCGAGGACATCACATACCGAGTCAGAAATGCGACAGGCACAGCGACGAGCGTCCGTCTACTTGCAGGCTTTCGGATCATGTGAACTGGCAAAGGGAGCAGCGCAGCACTACTTTGGAGGCGAGGCCGCCGCGCCGCCAGATAAGCTTCGACCTAACGGCAGTGTGGCAGCGCGCACCACGATTTGCCCTCCACCGCCAGATTGAAGGGCCGAGTAGCAAAGCCGTCGCTCTCCTCCACCAGCACTACTCGCGCCCGAACTCACGCAAATATCCCGGTCGGCGCACCGTGTGACTCGTCCACTTCCGCCCTGCGCAGCGAGCCTCGAGACTGATATGTTCCTTTTGCCGGGCGTGTGTGCGACTGCCAGCTCCGGTATGTAGGTCGCAAGCCCCCCGGCACTGGAACGGCATTTGTACCTGTTTTGCCTTTCGCCTTGCCAACCCGGATGGTGATCGCGACCTGTCCTCCCGGGAACGCGGTTCACACTCGCTGCCCATGGAACGTCGAGAAACACGACAACGGCAACCACGATTCAGTCTCTCCCGTTCCCATCTCCCCGGGCAGCGGAGGCCTGCGACTCTCACATGCTGCACATGCCGCTCATACACGCATACCGCATGTCAGAGTTGCAGATGAATCATCATCATGCTGCGCATGTGCTGCGCCTTTCATCATGACGGGCAGGAGGCAGCAGCGCAGAGCAGGAATAAAGGCATCTGATGCAGTGATGCATGTGTTGTCCGACGCTGACTCGCCCGCCAAGCGCATCGTGTGAGAGCGCCGACTATTTGCTTTGCGACAGGTATACCGTACCTGTCACGTTGTCTACTTCCTTCGGCCGTATGCACAATCAACACAAGTACCTCTCCTCTGCGCGGCACAAGCACAAGCACAACCTTGGAAGGCGAGGCGAAGAAGCAGAGCGGGGAGATGCACGTTTCCTGTCCGCCGGCCTTCGCCGACTTCACTTGACACTTTGACCACGTGCGACCCGCATACGATCCGCAAAATCCCTTGGAAGCCGCTCATCGTTCGTTTGGATAGACGGCCGGCCGGCTGGGGATAGGAAGAATGCGCGAGAATGCTTGATAATCGTCTACTGGCTGGAACGGTCCAACGGCTTGTTCATTTCGCCATCTACTTGCCCTGCCACGTCGAGTGCTCGATGCCGGGCTGAGCGCAGGGCTATTTCAGCCGCCATGCAATATCTGGCTCAGAGTTCGAGACTGTCTGAGTATCAACAGGCTTCCCCACACGGTTTGCATATCGAGATCAACACAAGCAGTCACTCTTGACACTGAAACGCCTGAGACAGTGTTCTGACGCGCATTTTATGACATCGATCTTCCTTAAATCATATCCATTGCAGACTGACTAGATGACTGTATTACCGGATCTGGATAGCTACACACGTCTGTCTTACACTCGCCAAGAGTCTTACAGCTTTCATGAATCTGCTGGCCACGCAGACCAGTCCTCGCGTCGCTTCTCTACAATGCCTGAGGAGTCTAGCTAGCTTCGCAGTTCAACTCCCTAAGTTCCTGCGATCCATGTGATCGGCCGCAGGAACGATGCGCGGATGTCCTTCACGCGCAGCAGACTTGCATAGGCACTTGGCATCTGCCCTCATCACCGCAGGCCTCTTCTTCTTCGTCGTGGCCTGCTTTCGTCGTGGCCTGCTTCTTGCGAAGCGCAGAGCTTTAGGTCGAAGTCTGTTGACTATGTAGACTTTAGCGCCAGAAAGCTTCGCAGCAGCAGATCCAAAGTCAAATCGACTTATAGCTCACATCGGCGCAATAGAACAAGGTCTCCCGGTATGATGACCTGTTTTCTGGCTGGCCGCTTGATGAGAGGATGTCTTCGAACGCATACTTGTGCGTGTCAAACATGCTCGTTCGCGCGTACATACTCCATGATGGCATCCTAACCCAGCGAGATCAGCACTTGTCATGAAGGAAGAACAATGAGCGTGTTCAGGAAAGGAAGGAAATGACCAACTTACCCAACTCTTACACTGATGCTTCATTCCCCATCCATCCACCACCTTACTACCACTTTTCTTCTTCATACCATTCCCTTTGTCCTCTCCCACAACAACACCCTCCAAACTCATATCCCCAGCACACATAATGCCCTGTCTCAAATAATCAAAACAATGCTCCATATGCTTTTCCTGCTCCAAAGGTTGAAGTAAACGTTTCAGAGTCCCTTCCTTCAACTTGCCATCACCAGCCGAGCTTTCTCTCACCATCTCACTCATGGCGAGTTCAACCAATCTCACATGTTCTCTGATCTTGACGAGACAGTGTAATTGGTGGAAGACGGAGAGGTCGTAGAATGCTCCTTCTGATCCCCGTCCTTTTTGGTCTCTATTTGGTGTCTTTCCAGGCGGTAGTCCAAAATGCTCAGGCTTCTCGACGAAAACGAAACCTTCGCCGCTAGGGAGAAGGGATGTCCAGGCTGCATCGGATTCTGCTTCTGAAAGAGAGCTAGAAGAAGAGTTTGAGAAGCTCGAAGAGAAACTGAACTTGGGGTCGGGCTGAAAAGTCACGGATTCAAATGGGACTGTGAATGGAGAGTGTTAGCGTCCGAGTCCGCAAAATGGTCCGATCAACGATGATGTAACAGGAGAGCAAGAGAGGAAGAATGTCAACTGACTTTTTGGCACAGGCGAATGTTCGCCATCTGCATTGATGCGATCAATGGATCTCGCGGTATAACTTCCTGCGAAGAAAGCTGCGAGCGAGCAGATACACAGTACGCCTGAGTAGAGAAGCGTCTGTATCCAACAATGTCGTTGCTGTCGCTGAGAGGATTGCTGATGTTGCGAATCATCATCATCAGAGTATCCTATCGTGCCGTCGAAGACCGATTCAATCTTGCTGTAAGCCGCTTCCTTGTCATCGTGAAGTGGAAAGAGTGCCATTCTTGTCTATACCAGACACCACAATCAGCGAGACGAGGCTCCAATACGAAATTGTGAGAATGCAGGAATTCCCTGTCTGCCGAGTAGCGAGCAGCTCAGCTGTGCAATTACTGAGCACCAACAAAGCACAGGATACCACCGGAAGCTGTTGCGTCGCTTGATTTGACCTCACATAGCTAGATCGAATCTCGTGTCAGCTCCGGCCCTATGTCTCTTCACTTCGGCTCGCTCGCGTAGATTAGTCGACTAGTCATTTGCATGGACTAAAACCACGCGACTGGTGTTAGCTTTCCCCGCACATCAGTATCGAAAAGCGACAAACAAGCGAGCGAAGTTGCATTGCATGCATACAGTACATTCCCCCACATTCTGCAAACCGTCGATCCGACGGAGTGATAGCTTTATGCGGACCTTGATCCGAGCGAATATGGAAGAATCGATATTTCGTTCTGGCGAGTACAACTTGAGCTGTCATGGCTCAGATAGACTTGTGCAACATTGCAGACGAAGCAGCCGTAAGCATTCGAAGACCTGTGTGGGAGGATCTGTTGAGTTCTTGCAAAAGAGCATTGTCGCATTATCGCATTGATCAGAAATCCATTCGCTTACCTCCACAACCCGAGCCGTATACCGTACGGCAAATCCTGGGGTCCCGCACTCTTGGCACGACCAGATCGTATAGTTGTCCGAGAAAACCACCAGTGCACTAATCGCTCACGAGCTGTCCACGTGCACATCGTCGGACATTGCTTATCAAGGCAGGACAGAGCTGCTAGTAAGCTTTCGGGGCCCATGTCGTATTGTATGCACAGGTTTTACTTTTTTCTTGTTGTGGCCTGCCATTCTAGGCCGGCCAAGCTGTGGTATGCTGCCTTAGAGTCCTGCAGGAACGCAGCAGAGTACGTTTTGAAGTGTATGGTCCGACTCATGAACTCGATCCGATCTGGCCGAGGTCTGCTGATGTCCGGATATTGGTGATGAAGCTGTTCGACTCGAGCTGTATTCTTCCGCAAAGCAATATAAAAGAGATGGATTCGAACGCCCAATTGATCAAGGCAGGTCTCCATCGTTCAATCGCTCATCTGTTGTCAGTCGCTGCTCAAAGAAACCTTCAAAAGGTCGATCCGCTCCCATCAATATGAAGGTCGCCGCTATCGCTTCGTTGCTGGCTGCAACAGCCATTGCAGCTCCCACAGAGATGCTTGAGGCCCGCCAGGCAGTCGGCAACAGTGCAAGCGAGCTTGAGAACGGTGCATGCCGACCTCTGATCCTCATCTTCGCCCGTGGCTCGACTCAGCCAGGCAACTTGGTGAGTAACAACCAACTTCGATCATGGCTAGCTGAAGACCTTCTGCTGACTGCTTATTAGGGCGACCTTGGTTCAGCCACGTGCAATCAGCTCAAGACGGCATATGGAAGCACTCGCGTAGCCTGTCAAGGCGTTGGCGGAGCGTACAGCGCTTCTCTGGCTGCCAATATCCTGCCAGAAGGAACCACATCTGGAGCTTGGAATGAAGCCATCAGACTTTTCAATTTGGCCAGAAGCAAGTGCCCCAACTCGAAAGTAGTTGCAGGTGGTTACAGGTGAGTTCGGACAGAATATTTGATCTTCGAAACGTATGCTGATTGAGCCATGTAGCCAAGGAGCAGCGGTCATCACCGCTAGCGTGCGACGTCTCCCAGCAGCCAGCAAGACCAATCTGGCCGGCATCGTCATGTTCGGAAGCACACGCACGGATGAGGAGGGAGGACGTATTCCTGGCTACCCGGCGGCAAACACACTCAACATCTGTGCTTCGAACGATGGAGTTTGTGATGGTGGTCTTGATGTGTCTCCAGGTCATTTGGCCTACGCGGATGACGTGCCAACTGCAGTGAGCTTCTTGCGCGGTCGCGTCACAGCGGCTGGTGGCATCTAAGTGAGATTGCCGTGGAGAAACGCAGCTCGATGTAGTGCAAGCAGAATAGCGGCCTGAAATTGCAGAGAAGCTGCCTCGACTGCATTAGCTTGCACATAGTCACCTTGTCAAAGTTGAGCAGCGTCATGTTGTGCTCCGCGTACGGTCATGGGCCATACCGTCCAGGCACCGTGTGTGCGAGGAGCGGGTGGGTAGAGTGGTATTCGCTCCATGTCGTGACTGCCGCGAAGCAATGCGCTTCAGCGGGATTCCCATTGCAAAGCCTTCATGATTTCTGGGCTTGCATTTCTCGTTGCAGAAAGACAAGAAGAGATGCAGTCTAGAACTGTGGGGTTCATGGGCATGGTTTGTTCTTCACGCTGGCGATCCCTGCCCATCTCGTCTCCCATGTCATGATCAGCGTTGCCGGCAATGCGCCTTCATCTCGTCGACAACGCCGGGAGAGCGTGCGAGTGGCGTGAAACAGTACGAGATGATGGATCAGCCATGCACGCGGACGGCAGTATGCAGATGAAATTGTTGTAGAGAAAAGAGAAAGAGAGGAGCCGAGACTAGTGTTGCAGTACCTGCATATCTGCACGTCAGCCACCAGCGTGTGGAGACGACGACGCGCAACCCTTTCGCGGGCTTGGACTTCGTCGTGCGCTCACACCTCTCACAGACGTCCATCCTCACGCTCGTTCATGTCACTCATTCCGCTTCCCACGCCGCTCGCGTAGCGACAAACCCCCCCGCCAGGAGACATGCTCCCTTGAGCCACCATGTTGAGCGTGAGTTGCACCTGAAGGACACGACGGCGCATCCCGTCGCAAGCTCTCCTTGGAGCGCAAATAGCTCGCTGGGCGCTGCTAACCATGCCGCGACGCCATCAGTTCTTGTCGCTGCCTCCAGCGTTGCTCGCCTTCATCGCCGCCCTTACACAGCCTGCAAATGCGCAGTATCCGCTTCCGCCATCGTACCAAAACATCCTCAACTCGCCCATCGACCCCAATGTCACTGTCTCATACAAGCAGCCTTCCAATGGCACATGCACTACCGCGTTCGAGACCCAGAAGCAGTATACGGGATACATAGGGATTCCTCCGTACACGCTCGCTCCGATACAGCAGAACTATTCCATCAACACATTCTTCTGGTTTGTGGAGGCACGACAGACACCAGAATCCGCGCCGTTGACAATATGGCTCAACGGAGGACCAGGCTCGAGCAGCCTGTTCGGCATGTTCAATGAGTTGGGCCCATGTGAAGTGGTGCAAATGGCAGATGGGTCGTACGGAACGCAGATGCGGACATTCGGATGGGATCGTATATCAAACGTCCTCTTCATCGATCAGCCCAACCAGGTTGGTCTATCTTATGACACCGCGACAAATGCATCCTTGAACCTCTACACCAACGAGATTTTCGAGCCGGCGACCGCACCCATTCACGACCTTCCAAGCTATATGTACTTGAATGGGACCTTTGGCACCGCCAACGAAAATTCGAATACACCTTGGGCCACAACTGCCAATACCACCGAGATTGCAGCAGCAGCTACCTGGCATTTCTTGCAAACTTGGCTTTCGACCTTCTCACAGTACAACCCAGCCACTCGTCCGAGCATCACCACTCCCAATTCAGACGAGCCCGCTGGAATTCACCTCTTCACCGAATCCTATGGCGGCAAGTACGGTCCGACATTCGCTTCGTACTTTGAGGATCAGAACACGAGGATCCGCAATGGAGAACTCTCTGCCAATGATACCCTGTCGATCAGATTGCAGTCGCTCGGCATTATGAATGGACTCGTCGACGATCTGATCCAGGATTACTACTATCCGCTGTTCGCGTTCAACAACACATACGGAGTCCGCCTCATCGATCAAACGACCCAGTTGAACGCGATCAATAATTACACTCGGCAATGTGAGCCCGCGATTCTGTCGTGCAGGAATGCAACTCAGGATCCATTCGGCGACAATGACGCGACCAACGACTTGTGCGAGAGTGCGCAGTACATATGTAACAACTTGACAGCCCTCGCATTAGGAGCTGGATACAACACCTACGACATTAGACAAGAGTTGCCCAGCCCTGATCCGCCAACAGCTTACGTCGAGTATCTAAACAGTGCCTCTGTGTTGGAATCAATCGGAGCACCGGTTAACTACACCGAGAATAGCCCATATGTGCAAGCTGGTTTCATCTCCACTGGAGACACTATCCGTGGCGGTGCTGTGCAGGACTTGGCCGATCTGCTCAGGCTTGGAGTTCGGGTTGCCTTCATCTACGGCGACTCTGACTACATCTGCAATTGGGTTGGCGGAGAAGCTGTTGCATATGCTGTTGCTGGGGCTCTGCCAGAGTATCCGTCCCCAACAGGTGTGGCGTCCACCGGAGCCGGCGTGCCTCCGTCGTATGCAAGCGGCTTTAACGAGGCCGGTTATGCGGAGATCGTGGTCAACGACTCTTATGTTGGCGGTGCAGTTCGTCAATTTGCGAATCTGAGTTTCAGTCGAGTCTACGATGCCGGCCATTTTGTGCCATACTACCAGCCTGAGACCGCATTCCAAATCTTTGCGCGCGTCATCCTGGGCAACGACATATCCACGGGCGCGGACATTGACCTTTCATCATTCATGTCTAACGGCACGGCGAATGCCACGCACACTAATGATGTGCCAGACGCACCAAAGGCAACATGCTGGGTACGCAACTTCGCCAGTTCATGTACCGATGAGGACGAGGAAGATATGCGGGCAGGTAAAGGGATAGTCCAGCACGGAATCTATTACAAAAACACAAAAGATATCACTCTGCCCAAAACCACAGTAGCAGCCGGAATTCCTGGTCTGCCTATGGTCACCAGCAGCAGTGGGAGCACGAAGAGCAGCGGCAGTACGGTCGCTTTGACGGGAGTCTATACAGCGACAGGAACGCCTAAGAGTGCGGCGTCGAGACATTCAACTCCAGCAGGAACTGACATGGCTTTGGGACAAATCGCTGTCATTCTTGCGGGTTTGAGTGCTGGCGTGGCTGTCATGCTGTGAGAACAATGCGTTTGCTTGAGGGAATAACAGTACCAGTATACAGAGACGACGATTGGTTTTCGCGAAAGATACCCAAAAGCAAGATCGGAATAGAAAAGGAGTTGGAACATGTTATATGGCATTTGAACAGCGATAGATTCTGAGATTTTAATGCGAAGCGATTGTACATTTAGCAAGGGTAACGGACCTTGGGCGATGTGCAGACCGTCTACATCACGCACGTCAATTCATACTACTGCCACAAGATATCACAGAATATATCGTGAAATTGTGCATGCTGGAAGCCATTGCACAGCCCGTTCCTTCACAACCAATCGCGGTCCAAGCTTACAGCTGACAAGCGATATCGCAGCATGGGTCATAATTTAATGTTTAGCCACTTCACACCTCTTCCCCGAGCTCCAGCTTGCGTGAGCCATTGGCATCTTTTTCCCCCTTCAACATCGCCACCATGTTCGCCCTTCGCTCAGGCACGCTCTCTGCAGCGCGGCCATCATGGTGCGCCCGCAGTCAATGGCATACCCGCTCGCTCTCCCTCACCGCGCGCCGCCGACAAGCGACACCCATCGACAACGACGCCTCCAACCTCAACAATGTCTCAAAAAATATCACCCAGCCCAAATCGCAAGGCGCTTCACAGGCCATGCTTTACGCTACGGGTCTCAAAGAGGATGACATGAATAAGGCTCAAGTCGGTATCTCCTCCGTCTGGTTCTCCGGCAACCCATGCAACATGCATCTCCTCGACCTCAACCACAAAATCAAGGAAAGCGTGCAAAAAGCCGGTCTCTTGGGCATGCAGTTCAACACTATTGGTGTCAGTGACGGAATCTCAATGGGTACAAAGGGCATGCGGTATTCACTCCAAAGTCGAGACATTATTGCCGATTCGATCGAGACTGTCATGAATGGACAATGGTACGATGCGAATATTAGTATTCCTGGCTGCGACAAGAATATGCCTGGTGTGGTTATGGCTATGGGACGTGTCAATAGACCGAGTATTATGGTGTATGGAGGTACAACGGCGGCCGGTTGTGGTCTGCAACCGAAGAATGAAAAGTTGGATATTGTGTCGGCGTTTCAGGCGTATGGACAATTTTTGACTGGGGAGATTAGTGAGGTGGAACGAGCGGATACGATTCGGCATGCGATTCCTCATTGTGGTGCTTGTGGTGGTATGTATACGGCGAACACCATGGCTTCTGTTATTGAGTTGATTGGTATGACACTTCCGGGATCGTCGACGAATCCAGCTATGAGCAAGGCGAAGCAGTTGGAGGTCCAGGCCGTGGGTCCGGCAATTAAGAATTTGTTGAAGGAGGACATCAGGCCTTCGGATATCATCACACGAGATGCGTTGGAGGATGCGATGGTCTTGTTGAACATTACCGGAGGGTCAACGAATGCAGTCTTGCATTTGATCGCTATCGCGCATAGTGTGGGCATTGAGTTGTCAATCGATGACTTCCAGAAGGTAACGGACCGAACGCCATTCTTGGCCGATTTGAAGCCCAGCGGAAAGTACGTGTTCCAGGATCTGCATGAAATTGGCGGTACACCAAGTTTGATCAAGTTCTTGATGAGCGAGGGACTTCTACATGGTGACCGAATTACGGCTACGGGTAAGACAATCAAGCAAAACTACGAGAACGCGCCTACGTTCCCCGAATCTCAGGATATCATCCGACCACTCAGCAACCCGATCAAGCCCACAGGACACTTGTGCATCTTGCGCGGATCTCTGGCACCGGAAGGCGCCGTTGGCAAGATCACAGGCAAAGAAGGTACTGTCTTCACTGGCAAAGCCAAGTGCTACGATGCGGAAGATCTATTCATCGAAGCGCTCGAGCGAGGCGAAATCAAGAAGGGCGAGAAGACCGTTGTCATCATCCGTTATGAAGGCCCCAAGGGCGGTCCAGGCATGCCTGAAATGCTCAAGCCTTCTTCGGCCATCATGGGTGCTGGTCTCGGCCAAGATGTCGCTCTCATCACCGATGGAAGATTCTCTGGTGGCAGCCACGGTTTCTTGATTGGACACGTCACACCTGAGGCGCAAGCTGGTGGCCCAATTGGTCTGGTCAGAGATGGGGATACTATTACCATCGATGCGGAGAACAGAGTGATTGACTTGGTGGATGTCAAGGATGAAGAGCTGCAGAAGAGAAAATTGGAATTCAAGGCGCCGGCTTTGAAGTATCAGAAAGGAACTTTGTACAAGTATGCGCATGTCGTGAAGGATGCCAGTCATGGGTGTATCACGGACGGAATGTAGAGTGGACCACAAAGGAAACAAAAGTGTGTGTAAAATATGGCATGGAAGATTTTATTTGAGCAGCACCGAAAGGGAAAGGCTGGCATGGCGTTCTGGCGCAACGAGATGCTCCTGCTGCGGGATGTCTGGTCCTTTAGAACATAGCTGTGTGTAATTGAAAAGAAGGATCTTGCTTCTTATCTCATACGCTTGCTCTTCCTATGCCGCATCGCAAATGAAGACTGCTTACCGTGCTCAATACTACTCATCCTCATCATCTTCCGGATCTGCCAGTGGATCATCCGTTATCGGATCATGCAACTTCCATCCCACCAAAAGACGACCCTGTAATACATTCTTCGGCACGCCATCATAGGCCCAATCCTCGTCGTACGCAAAGTTCTTCAAGAAGGTCTTCTCAAACTGTCCATACCCTCCCGTCATAAACTTCTCGTGAATTCTCTGGTTCACTGTGTCCGGACGCTTCTCCCCAAACTTCATCGCTGCGAAGAACTTCATGATCTCATAGAAAAAGTCTTTTCGACCAAAAGTTTCCGCCAAGCGCAAGTCTTTGGCAAAACCTTCTGCGGCAAAGTGGTCGAAGTCACCGTACTGCGCTGCCCGATTTCTCAAGCCAAGGACGTGTTTGTAGTGTTTGAACGTTTCGTCTTTCTTCTTCAGACCCAGCATATCCAGGAAATCCAGCGTTGACCACATCGGGGACATCCAAATGTTCTCGCAGATCTCGAGGAAATTCTGCGGAGATTTACTGTCAGCATATTTTACCAGTTTCACCAAAACGTCAATCCAAGCCAACGTCTCCGTGTAGTTCAACGTGCCCACAGCTTGACGGAACTCAATCGTTTGCTTCGGCTGCTTCTTCTCCCCAGCGACGGGTCGCTGGGTATGACTGATATTTACCACGCACCATTTCATGGCATCCCAATGGATATCATGCAGATCATTCAAAGTCTTAGCATTTGCGATTATACGATTCCAGGATGGGATGTTCATAGATCTTGCATCTTGTTCGATGGATCGATCGCGAAAGAACTGGTTTGCTGGGTAACGGAGTTGATCTGGATCGATAGATGATGGGAGTCCGATTTGGGCTCTATCGGCCATTTTGATAAAATGTGCGGACTCGGGGCAGTTTTTGACTTCTGGGTCATTTGGTTGGTGGGGTCCGCCTGTGAGGAGGGCACTGCCGTCGATTCGGGTGCTGGAATGAAGGTTGTCGATTTGGCGTTCGTTGGCAAGGTGGAGGTTCAGGATGTTTTTGACGACTCGGAGAGGGAGTCTTCGGTGTGGTCCTCCGTTTCCGATGTGGACGTGAAGGCCGCAGGAGTGGTTGCTGAAAAGGCGCCAGGCTTTTTCTTCTGCTGAGACGTTAGGGTTGAGGAATTCTTCGTGTAGGCGCTCGTAGACTGCTCTGATCTCATCTTGGTAGGAGACTTCTGGTCGATATTGGCAGTCGCTTCGTTGATCTGCTTTGATGTTGTGGCCCGCGACATGAAGGATTCGGCTGCGAACTTCCAGACCATATTCGTTGAACTTGTCAAAGTCAGGATAGAAAGCTGTGTCGAGCAGTTGCTTCAGACGCAAAAGGTCTGTACCTACAGTCCAATTGTCATAATTCGGTT
The DNA here is from genome assembly GCA_005356885.1 of Cercospora cf. flagellaris. Classification (NCBI taxonomy): domain Eukaryota; kingdom Fungi; phylum Ascomycota; class Dothideomycetes; order Mycosphaerellales; family Mycosphaerellaceae; genus Cercospora; species Cercospora cf. flagellaris. The sequence continues at coordinate 1,729,150 of RJLU01000005.1, read as the reverse complement.
CACATCCACCCTCAAGCCACTCGCCTCCCACTTCGTTCAAAGGCAGTTGCCACTCGTGAAAATCACAACACTTACCGCAGACAATTTTCATGGGCTTGGAAAGAGCAGCATGGATGACCTCTTGGCCCAACCAGATGTCTTGTTCATTCAATGGCGATCGGCTGTCGATAAGCTTGTTCTGAAGCAATATGCATTCGATCTCGACGCCCAGCGTGAGATCTAGTGGACCAGCCACACTTGCGCTTTCTTCATCGTCATACTGTCTTTGCCAGTTGTCAAGCAGAGGCTGCTGTTCTTCCTCGCTGAGGTCCTTGAACTCTTCAGAAGACTCATATTGAGGGTCGTTGGGGTCAAGCTTACCACTCTTGGATGGGTCCATGTTTGTGGGAAGAATGCTCGGGGCGTCCCGAGCTATGATCTGTTTGCCGTAATGTCGTAAACACGGATTGGAATAGTCGAGTCGGTTTTCTGAAAAGCTTCAACAATCCAACGACAATTTGCGGCTTTGCGACTTCTTCACTATTGAGTCCATCGCGAGCGCACTCGAGAACTTATCATGGTATCATGAACAAAGACTGCCCCTCCTTTGTAAGCTGGCGAACAATGCTGGCAAACAAAGACGTCTGACAATGCATTGGTCTACAACCAGTCATCGTCTTGGTGCGATCTACGCGACACGATACAGAGACTGAAGTGGACAGCTACTCGGTATTCGTGATGACCGCGAGCAATGCGCTGTGCGTTGATTTTGAGGAGATTTTTGGGTGCTGGAAATCAGAACGCTGGAATCGTGGGGTTCTCCTTGTTAGTCAAGCTGTCTCCGTCTAGTGATTGCTTAGTAACCATTGAAAGCCGGAAATAGTGTCTTGCTCCCATTGTCTATACTCTGGAATCCCTCCCAGCGCAAGCCAGAAGCAGTGTGGCAGTCCAGGATACAGATTGACTCGCGACTTGCCTCCGTTCTTCTTCAGTATGTCATCGAAAATAAGTGCTTCATCACGACTGTAGTCCCGCCCGCAGACTTGCTGATAGACTTTTGGGAGACCTTCGTGTTTCTCGTTACCAGGCCAGAGTAGTGGCATACAAAGCTTCGATGTCGGATCAGCCTTAGCGCAATCCGTCATAAACTTCTTCATCTCCTTCGAGAGCACTGGATTATCTGCACATTCTGGCTGCGTGCGACTGAGGTACCTCTCGCGATAGACAGTATCGAGGTCTCCCTCGTTCAACGGCTGTATTGAGCCACAAGCCGAGTACACGCCAGTGATCTTGGGCTCCAGGTTTTCTTCCTTGGCCATGTGTGCGATCACCAGCGCCATATGAGCACCGGCGGAAATACCACCGATGATGAAGTGACGTTCGGCTTCTTCATCGTACTTGGTTCGGATATAATTGAAGCTGTCCCAAGCATCATTCAAGCTAGTGGGCCAAACATGCTCGGGAGCAAGGCGATAATTAGGTGCGACTACCATGCATCCAAGCCGTTTGCACAGTGATCGTGCGATACCTGCCGTCATGGTTGGACTACCAATGACCCATCCTCCTCCATGCCAAAGCACCACAATAGACCCATTTGGAACCGTGTGTCGTTTGGACGTGAAGATTCGAAGTGAGAGCTGGTAGCCGTCCCTTGCAGGAAACTGGCGAAAGGTCTCCTCGACATCTCGATCTGGTTCGTCCAGTTCGTCTGCGAGTTCGGTTTGCATACGGACCTTGGCCAGAGCGCTTTTCGTGTCTTGCCAGTCGATCCTCACAGGCGGCCAAACATCCATCATCTGACGTCGGTCAGAGTGCTCTGGTCAGTCGGTCATATAGGGTTTAGTGCGTGTACTTCTTGATATTCCTCTGTCGGCTCGGCGAGCTGAAGAATCTCTTCACGAGACATGCTCGTGAAGTCTTTTGTGAAGAGCATATTGGCTGGTTGTTGGTGAAAGTTGAGATCTTTTCCTGGGTCATTACTCAACTTATTCAGTCCTCTCGCGAGGCGATGATGGCACAGAGAGTTGGTGAGCTGGCGTCAAGGAAAGTTTGGCCGAAGCCGGCGACAACGTGGGCCTGACGCGAAACGCGCTCGCAGCTGCCACTCAAGTTCATCGACAACTCATCATCTTTGTGGTCTTTCGCGCGTCTCGCGATGAAGCTACATGGTTCGCTGCCGGTTCGTGTGTGAACTCGCCATTGTCACTCTACGCCATGTCTGTCGCTGTCGCGGTCTTCCAAACCATTCATGCGCCCTGAGCGGCTGCGAGGTGGGCGCAGCAAGGCTGCACACCAGTAGCCTTCAGCCACCTGATCAGCTCTGGAAGTGGCTCTCAGGCGAGGTCTACTCACTGCCTGCGCGGAGTACACCCATAGACGAACATCACATTTTGCGGTCGCAAGTGACGGGATTATCAGTATACGCTGGCAGCATGCTGATACTGGCATTGACAGCGCGTGAGCACGAACGGGATAGCTGACATTCATGAATAAGACGCCCCGACGCCATTTGCTATAGGCGCTCGCAGCACACCCATTCTAGACGACTGCAGGTCATAACAACATGCGGCTGTTGAACAGTAAATTCGAATTCTGCGATTACGACGTCTCTCCACCGCCATACGCCATCCTCTCTCACACCTGGAGCGAGAGGAACGAGGAAGAGGTGACATACCAAGATCTTAAGGATGGCATAACGACCACAACGAAATCTTTGACCAAGCTGGACTTCTGTAAAGAACGTGCGAAGGAAGCAGGCTATGACTACTTCTGGATCGACACCTGCTGCATCGACAAACGAAATGATGCTGAGGTCAATTATGCCATCAGATCAATGTGGAGGTGGTACCATGAGGCAGGTATCTGCTTTGTGTACCTATCAGACCTTTCGAAGAAAAGGTCGCGGGATACAGACTGGCGAGACGCGCTCAAAGACTGCAGATGGTTCACAAGAGGGTGGACACTGCAGGAGCTCATAGCATCGAAGAGGATCGAGTTCTATGCAAGAGATGGCCATATCGGCAGTAGAGAAGACTTATGGTCAGCGCTCAAGAGCATAACTGGCATCGATCTCGGGCATACCAAGCCTAGCCATGCAACGAGGCTGGGATGGGTTACCAAGCGTTCCACGAAGAGGCCTGAGGACAAGGCATACTGTATGCTTGGCATATGCGATGTGTCTCTCGACCCTCGGTATGGTGAGGGAGGTGACTCAGCTTGGCTACGGCTGCAAGATGCCATTACACATCGACACGGGACGATTGCATTGAGCGTCCATCGTACAGAGACGAGCAACGATCATTCAGCGACGATTCTCGAGGCTCTCAGGTTCGATGCCCTGGAGACAAGGCGGAAAACTGTGAGAGATGCCTTGGCAAGGACGTGCAAGTGGATTCTCGGCCATCCCGCTTGCGCCAAATGGTTGAAGCTGGAGCGCAAGTTCTTCTGGATCAAAGGGAAACCAGGAGCTGGCAAGTCAGTGTTGATTAAGTATTTGGATCAGCACGTCACACGCAAGCTGAAGAAGTCGAACGCTATTGGTCTGCACTTCTACTTCAATGCTCGCGGTGAGCAGCTTGAGAAGTCCTTCATGGGGCTGTACCGTTCGCTATTGGTGCAGCTTGTGGATCTCGTGCCAGAAGCGGCGCATGAGCTAAATGCACTCGGTATGCCGTTCGATTTGGCACAGCTACAGAGCGTCCTCACTTCTGTCATTCTTAGCATTGATAGACAGATCTGGCTCTTCATTGACGCACTGGACGAATGTCGTGAGGGCGATGTTCGGGATCTAATCGATTTTCTCGATGGATTGCAAGACGCGAAACTCTACGTCTGCCTTGCTAGCCGCCACTACCCTATTGTCAAAGTGCCGACAGATCTCCAGCTAAGTCTTGAGGAAGTGGATGAGCACAAGCAGGATCTGAGCACTTATGTCGAGAAGCTTGATCTGAAAGGCGAGGAGCTGGCACAGATGCAGCGCGATATTGTTGCCAAAGCAAATGGCATTTTTCTCTGGGTAGTCCTGGTCGTCAACATTCTCCAGAAGGACGTTGAACGAGGCAGATTCCATGCCATGCAATCTAGACTGCGAGAGATACCCGAGGGCTTGCCAGATCTGTTCAAGACCATCATCCTCCGGGACGATGAGCACAAGGAAGAATTCCTGCTCTGCCTACGATGGATCTTGTTCGCTCGGCGACCCCTTACCCTTAAGGAATGGTACTTCGCCATGATGTCCGGTGTTGATGGCTGTCTCGAGTGGCACGAGGGCAAGAACCTAAGAATGGAAACATTTCTACTTAGTTCTTCAAAAGGCTTGGCAGAGCTCACCAAAGGCAAGGCCATCACGGCACAATTCATTCACGAATCTGTGCGTGATTTCCTCATACATCAACGTGGATTTGAAGAGATCTGCGACAGCCACGAGTCGTTCGAAAGCATCGCTCATGAGCAGCTTAAACACTGCTGTCTCCGAGGAACGGCGTTCAAACTGCCAAGACAACTCGAGCAGCGTGAAGACAGGAAGGAGCTGCTAACAGAAGAAGAGCGCAGCTCGCTGAGAGCCAGATATCCATTTGCTGAATATGCCACGACATTCATTTTGCACCATGCAGATCAAGCGGCATGCAGCTTTCCTCAACATCACTTCCTAGTCAATGAGTTCACCGTATCAGACTGGACTTGTCGGTTCAATGCTTTTCAGAAGAGCAAGCCACTTGTCTATCGCAGGTCACCCAGCTTAAGCTATCTCTGCGCTGAAAGGGACCTCGCAAGGCTGGTGCCTCGACCGACTGAACCACTGTCACAAGATGCACAGCAAGTGTATGTTACACCATTGATCGCTGCAATTACCAGCTCAAGCTGGGAGGTGTTGAGAATATTCTTGACCGACATGAATGTACCCAGCATCGAAGAGACTATTCTAGAATCGAAGCTGAAAACGAAGTTTATATCCTCGCCGAGGTCATTGCTGTCCGACTGGCCTTGGCACTGGGCAGTCAGGAACGACTTGACCCATCTGTCAAAACACATTCTATTGTCTCGTCCTCTGCGGCAACGGGTAATCGACTATGGAAAGGCCTTGGAGATCGCAACGACACGTGGCCACGAGCAGATTGTGCAGATGTTGCTAGTAGAAGCGGGGGGAGAATTTGACCCACAGACTTATAACGAGATGCTGTGGGAGGCATCATTTGCAGGCCACGAGAAGGTGGTGAGGATGCTTCTCGGGGCGGGCGCAGACGCCAACGCTCATGGACGCCGTCACGGCACTGCGCTATACCATGCAGCAACGCATGGCTACGAAAAGATAGTGCATATGCTGCTCGATGCGGGCGCAAACATCCACGCCCAGGAAAGAGAATTTCGCAACGCTCTGTACAGGGCATCAAGCAAAGGCCACGAAAAGATAGTGCGGATGCTGCTCGATTCGATAGGAGATGCCAACCTGCAAGGAGGAGCCTATGGCACTGCGCTGGTAGAGGCATCAAGCAAAGGCCAAGAAAAGATAGTGCGGATGCTGCTCGATACGATGGGAGTTTCCAACCTGCAAGAAGCAGCTTGTGGCGATGCGCTGGTAGAGGCGTCAATTTATGGCCACAAGGAGGTGGTGCAGGTGCTGCTCGCAAGGGGCGCAGACATTAACGCTTATCACGGCACCCACGGCACTGCGCTATATGCAGCATCAAAAAGGGGTGAGAGGGATACGGTGCAGGTCCTGCTCGATGCTGAAGCAGATGTGAACGCCCCAGGAGGATATTATGGCGGTGCGCTCATGGCGGCAACAGTACATGGCCACGACAAGGTAGTGCGGGTGCTGCTCAGTGCGGGAGCGGACATTGACGCTCCAGGAGGGAAATACGACAATGCGCTGGCGGCCGCATCGCAAGAAGGCCACGAAGAGCTAGCTCAAATGCTGTCAGAGCATAGGGAGAAGACGCAGCTCCAACGTGGATCAAAAGAGACCAAGCTCCAAATCGATTATATTGTCAGCCGCCTCGACAGATGAAACACATTCGTAAAAGTTGACGTATATGTGAACACGAACATCTGAAATGGCGAGACTACGCGAGAACGAATCGGCTATAAACTTGGCTATGTCGACAGAGCCAGGAGAATAGGTAAAGCTAGCATGTATCAAGAACACGGCAGTCAGTAGCGATAAACATGCTGTTGGGCGGGTATCCCTGTCTCCTTTTCCAACCGGCGTTTCGTCGCGGGACTACAGTATATTGCGAATGAGTTTTATCGTTTCCTAGTTTAGTGTGCTATGTGAGTCGCGACGCTCTTGGCAAGATATAGCGAATACTAAAGTAGTAATCGCGAGATGTGAGGAATACAGTCTGTCATATGCATTTGGGGATCGGAAGCAGGGCTACTACCTTTATGTTTCCTATCTCAAGCCTTTATACTTGCCGACTCTGGACGCAGTGAGCTGTCTGATTGGCAGTGATAAATGCAGAGTTGCAGAGTAAATGTCCTGCTCTGCGTCCAGTATCTGCGTCTGCACATGACAGGCTGTAGTGCGAATGGCTCTGCTAAATCAGCTGTCGTTTCGGGCAAGGCCGAGAAATGAAATTGGCCAAGGCGGCGCTGTTCGAGCAAGGTTGTCGAACCCCTCCAACCCTCTACAGTATCTCCCACATCAAAGCGGGTTTTATGCAAACAGCCGATCTGCAAACAGACAGTCGCAAGACTTGGAGTCACGTATTCGCCGTCGCTCTTCCATTCAAGTCGCACCTTTCTTGTACTTCGAAGCCGACATTTGTGACGAGCGCCCGAAGCAGAATTACCATGACCAAAACGTCAGTCACAAGATCATAAACAAAAGATGAGCACATCGCCAGATGAGAGTCAGCTGAATGAGCAACACGACTTTATCACATCGAGCCTCGGCTATCACATTCATCCGACGATAGTCAAAGCACTCACCGAGGACACGAAAGTGCTGCCAGAGAACCTCCGGATTGCAGATATTTCGCGAGGCAACCAATTCAGTGGAAGTGTCTCTCCTACTATAGTCGCGCAAGCCAAAAGAGTGAAACTGCCGTTCGGAGGATATAGCAGCAGCAGGAAGGACCTACAAGGCCAATTCGATGTCGTCGCAGTCCGCCTCCTCCACACCAATCTCAAGCCCGACAGATTCAACGAAGCGCTCGATGAACTCGTAGCACTTCTCAAGCCGGGCGGCTGGCTCCAATGGATTGACTGGGACCCCATGACAGCTCGTATAGCCACTGTCAAAGCTGGTGCGCCAGATACCGTGCTTCGCGATGTCTTGAACCGCTTCACAGATGCTCTACGGGCTCAGAAAGCAGGCTCGACGTACAAGATTTCCACAGCGATGAGTCTACATCTGGAGGATGAGGAATCGGATATGTACACGGTGACTCCGGAGGTGCGTTTTACGGAGAATGTGGTTGCTGGAGCACTGTTGTATCTTGAACGCAGTGGGCATTGTACGGCGGAGGAGGCGAGCGAACTGAGAGCAAAAGTCAAGGAGGAGATTGAGAGTGCGGAATCTCTGCTGTTCTATGATCTCTGGTGTCATATCGCCAGGAAGCCGGCGAATGATATTGGGGATTTGAAAGGATGATATCTTCAACAGTAGCGGTGTGCTGCTGCGTGGGTCCTGCAGATGCTGAGGCACCCCTTCTCCATCTCAGGTAGATGGCGCGAAGGTTGTAGCTACCACGCGGGTTCCGCGGTCCCCAGGTCGAGAACACTGTGCGTTTATGAAAGTATCCTCCTCCTGCATGCGTTTAAGAACTTCTCTCGCCTCTGCCAAGGCCGACGAGCCTAAGCTTTGTGCCGAGACCGATCAAGCAACAAGCGCATTTCTTCTGTCTGTTGAAAACAACCAAGATCCTAGCAATGTTCCCTAGCAATATAGAACTTCTCAGCTCGTATAGGCGTTCACTCTGTCCCACACGCCACGTAGATCTGACCTCACAAAGAGCGCGCTACAGTGAGCGGAAATAGTGGCTGACGCGAAGGTTGCAGCGGGGAAGTCACAATGAGCGGCAATTACCCAATGGATCTGCTCGTCTCGGGCGCGATCGGGCGCCTGTCATCAAATCGAAGTCAGGACTCTTCCCCATTACGCGTCGAATAACACCTCGATGGTCTACTTTGGTCCGCGGTGAGGCAGTATCGCATTCCTACGAATCACACCTCGGACGCCTCGCTGTCGCCAACTTTCTTCGCAGTCAAACACCTTGCGACTCCTTTGTCTTCCACTTCTCTTAATCTGCGGCAACGACTCCGAAGCATGAATTGCCCATCGAGAACCGAGCCGGACATGCCCCCGGACTGGAATCAGAATCCAAATCCGCTTGCTGAGATCACGAGAAGCGAGCTGGGCAAGGTGGCGAGTGCCAGAGTCCAGCACGACCACAAGCTGAAGAATCAAAATGGAGCAGAGTCCGGATTCGCAGAGATGCAAGGCAATCGCGACCACCAGCCGCCGGAGAAGGGCATGTCAGTGAGCGGCGATGGAACTTCACCCATCGCCACCCCAGGGTTTGGAGGTCGCATGCTCGAGGACACACTCGGCACCACACCACCAAACCCACGCAAGCTGCCACCTTGGCAGCAACCTCTGGATCGCTTCCGGAAAGTGATCTGGAAGTACGTCCGCTTCATCGGACCTGGTTTCATGATAGCAGTGGCGTACATCGATCCTGGCAACTATGCGACAGATGCGGCAGCAGGAGCGACGTATCAGTTCAAGCTCTTGTTCATGGTACTGCTTTCGAACATTTTCGCCATCTTTCTGCAATCGCTATGCATTAAGATGAGCACTGTCACGGGAAGGGATCTGGCGCAGATGAACAAGGATCACTGTCCTCCATGGCTGAACTATATTTTGTTCTTCTTCGGCGAAGCAGCAGTCATAGCGACGGACATTGCAGAGGTGATTGGTTTCGCGATCGCTCTGAATCTCTTGGCTCCAAAACTGCCTGTCGTTGCAGGATGTGCGATCTCAATCGTGGATGTCATGTTTATATTACTGTTCTACAGGCCAGAAGGCTCCATGAAGGCACTTCGACTCTTCGAAGGTTTCGTGATGCTGTTGGTCCTGGGCGTGGTAGTGTGTTTCTGTTACCAGCTATCATTGATCCAGGGAACAACGCCCGGAGAGGTCTTCAAAGGGTATCTGCCATCGAGCGCCCTCGTAGAAAGCAAAGGGTGAGTACTTTCCACAGCATCGAGAAATACTCTTCAGCTAACACGTGTCAGTCTGTACCAATCTTGCGGTATCCTCGGCGCGACAGTCATGCCTCACTCCCTGTATCTAGGCTCCGGACTCGTCAAGCCACGCCTCAGACACTTTGATCAGAAACACAAAACCTACAACATCGACAGCGAGCTTGACGATGACTCGGCTAGCATCGACCGCAAATACCGTCCCTCCATGGCCGCCATCAAAGCTTGCATGAAATACAGCATCATCGAACTCGCCGTTTCGCTCTTCACGTTTGCCCTGTTCATCAACAGCGCCATTCTCATCGTCTGCGGCGCGTCACTCTACAAAGTCTCCGGCGCAGATGATGCCGACCTCTTCGGAATCTACAATCTCCTCCGCGAACAAATCGCCCACGCCGCAGCCACCGTCTTTGCAGTCGCACTGCTACTGTCCGGCTGTTCTGCCGGGATCGTCTGCACACTCGCAGGTCAAATGATTGCCGAAGGCCAAATCGATTGGAAGCTCAAACCCTGGGTGACCAGACTCTTGACACGTTCGATCTCCATCGTACCTGCGATTCTGGTTGCAGGAACATTGGGAAAGCAGGGCTTGTCTGACGCGCTGGTGGGAAGTCAGGTTGCGCTGAGTGTCATTCTACCATTTGTGAGTGCGCCGGTGATTTACTACACAAGTAGGAACAAGTATATGCATGTCGTTACCACTACGACAACGACAAGCAGCCCGGAGGGAGACCGGTCAGAAACTGAAACGCCAGAGACCAGAAGGGAAGTGGTTAATATGCGGAATCACTGGCTCGTGGCTGTCATTGCTGGCGCGATTTGGCTGATCATTGTTATAATGAACGTGGCAAATATCGTTTTGACTGGGCTGGGAGTGAACTAATCCACAAGAAGACGGACGTGCGAGATGAGAAGAGGACAATTCCTGTTAAAGTATGACAAAGATTGACCAGAATACTAACATTTCGACCATTTTATTATAGAGATAATAGCGAGACTTGTCTGCCAAGCAAAAACAGATAAGCTTGTTCATTCTTTCAGTCATATGATACAGAATCAGTGGAGCACATCAATGCATAATTAATACAAGTCCGCGTCCAAAAAGGGCTTACATGAACCAGATGAAAGGACGCCATGCGGGAAATCTTCAACACCAGTGTCCAATATGATCTCCAACACCCGTTCCACCAAGCACCAATATCAATGATCAACGAGCGGCTCCATGCACGTATGCAAAACAGGCTTCCAAGCCAGAACACCATATGCCAAACAAGTACGCAGGAAACGCTCATCAATCCGAATCAATCCAGTCCATGCCCAAACACATTCTTGTCCATCCAAGTCCGAACAACTTTCATAAATGCAATGCAAACTTCCGTGTTCAAACTTGCAGTCTGCCCATTCGATAACCTACCTCCTTCAAACTCCTTCTCAGCAACTTCAATGCCGCCTCAAACTGATAGTCTCCCTTCTTGCCGCAGAAATCTACGCATTGCTCTAGTCTCCTGACCAGATGCGCGACAGTAATGACTTTCTTCCGTGCCCGGTGAATCATCATTCGCATATCGTGTCGCGCAGCCGAGGTTTTGCAATCCCAGTCCCAGCTGAAGAATTCAGACTCGCAGAATGTGACCATACGTGTGGTCTTGGTGACTTCGGATTCGATGATGGAGAAGGTTTTCGGCAGATGAGTGACGAGGTGGGAGCGGGCGAGGGAATCGGTTTGCTGTGAGGAGTCTGTGGGCCCCAGGATGACGATAGGCTCGGGTTCGTAGCGGTCGGAGCATTTGGCTGGGGAGTACAGCTCAATGTGGAAGTCGGGGAGGGAGGACGCGTCGCTGCTGGACCATGAGGATTTATGGAGGTAGACATCTTCGTAGCCTAGAGGAAAGAGCACGCGGTATCGACGTTTGGTGAGGGGAGAGGAATTGTGAGGCGTGGTCGCATTCGTCATGAGAGGACCGCTGGTGAGGAGCTTCCAAGCGGAAGGATCGGTCGTGGACTTTACGAGCCATTTGGCTTGAGGGGGCCGTTCGCCTGCAATGTCCTTATCCTGAGAGGGCGTAGTCGATTCAAGAGAACCTGTGGGTTCTATTTGGTCTCCGTAAAAGTGTTCGTCATGGAGTGTGATCTCGGACTGCAGATTGTCGATGGTAATGGCGTCATTGTAGCTGGGAGGAGCTTCGTCTTCATGTGATCGCCTCATGGTGTTGGTCTCGGAAGACGTCCTGAGATAGACAATGTCTTCTGTAGTGATGTGCATCCGGGCTGCTGAGGGTCAGTGTTTGTGGAGAAAGAGCTGTCTCGTCGCTTCCGGCGAGCGGTGGGCGAGGACAACAAAGGAAAGAAGAGGGAACAGAAGGTTGGCAGGAAATGATGGCATGTCCGATTGCGTGTGATTATAGGGCGGCAGACATGGGTGAGGGGTGTGGCCTGGACAGAGTTTCATGAACTCTGAGCTTCTCTCCCACTGCCGGGCTTTCAGCGCCAATTCTTGGGGAGAACTGCTGTGGTTCCTGCAAACCGGATGCAACGGGTGAATTGACTGGCCGCGGGCAGGGTGGAAAGTGACACACCCGGCTGAGGTGGAGCGGAGGGAAATGGGCATTCTAGAAGGAAAATGGCGGGCGCAGAGGGTGTACGATGGGCGCAGACGCCAGCTACTGCACGATGTCAGAAGGATCGGCATCACTTCGTGCAGAGTCGATGCGGCCGGTGGGTGACAGATGTGCGACAGGAGACGGGGAAGTCAATCAGGCAAGACATGGCTCGCGTGGCCCAGCATTCCTGGCCGTCGGTCTCCGAATGCGAGCAAGCCTTGTCTGCAGACGCTCCCGGTTGTTCTGGTCGCGTCACATGATGGTAGTAAAGCGGAAAATAATGTGAAGGCGTATGCTTGCGCAGTGAAGAGGATACAGAAGCAGATGAAGTGAAGATGGAGGAGGCGTTCGCGCGCGTTCTCGTCTATAGTTAGCTGCAGGCTGCAGTCGGACCGACGAGAATCTTGGAACGGCAGGATCGCTCGTCGGAACCCCGAAAGAAACTCGTGAGAGCTTCTCAACCAACCCCATTGAGCTCCGCCGTTGCTGCGTCCGCGACAAAACACCACCCTCCCAGCCCATCCTCCACTCCGTCACTCTCTCTCGCCGGGCACAGCAGTCAGTCATGCTCTCTCGATTTGCGCCCCGCGCGGTGTCTGCGCCAGTGCGATCACTGCGCCGGACTCCCGCCCTTCGAACTGTCACCACCGATGCAGCCAGCAGTCACGCGGAAAAGAGCGATGTCCCAGCTGTATGTTTGGCAGCAGTCTTTGTAGGGAAAACTTGAAGCTCACTGTAGCTGCAGGAAGATGACAAGCCTTTCCAAGTCCGCCTCTCCGATGAGGCTTTCGAGACCTACGAGATGGACCCACCTTCATACACCCTTGACACCACCAAGAACGAGCTGAAGCAGATGTACTACGACATGGTCGCTGTGCGGTAGGTATCGGAGAAGACTTTGCGGACACAATGGGCAACTAACACTGGGATAGCCGGATGGAAATGGCCGCCGACCGATTGTACAAGGAAAAGAAGATTCGCGGCTTCTGTCATTTGTCCACCGGACAAGAAGCTGTCGCTGTTGGAATGGAGCATGGAATCACAAAGGAGGACCACATCATCACAGCCTACCGATGCCACGGTTTCGCCATGATGCGTGGAGGCACAGTCCGATCGATTATCGGTGAACTTTTGGGCCGAAGAGAGGGTATCGCACACGGCAAGGGTGGTTCCATGCACATGTTCTCCACCGGCTTCTACGGTGGAAACGGTATCGTCGGAGCTCAAGTTCCTGTCGGCGCGGGTATTGCCTTTGCCAACAAGTACGAGGACAAGAAGAACGTGACACTGGCCCTTTACGGTGACGGTGCCAGCAACCAGGGTCAGATCTTTGAAGCATTCAACATGGCCAAGCTGTGGGACCTCCCAGTCATCTTCGGCTGCGAAAACAACAAGTACGGTATGGGTACTGCTGCACACCGTGCCGCCGCTCTCACCGACTACTACAAGCGTGGACAGTTCATTCCTGGTCTGAAGATCAACGGAATGGATGTCCTTGCCGTCAAGGCCGCTGTTCAGCACGGAAAGAAGTGGTGCGCCGAGGGCAACGGTCCTCTCGTCCACGAGTACGTCACCTACCGATACGGTGGTCACTCCATGTCCGACCCCGGTACCACCTACAGAACCCGTGAGGAGATCCAGCGCATGCGATCGACCAACGACCCTATTGCAGGCCTCAAGCAGAAGCTCATTGAATGGGAAGTCGTCACGGAAGCTCAACTCAAGGAGATCGACAAGGAGGCCCGCAGCCATGTGGACGAGGAAGTGGCCGCTGCCGAAGCCATGCCAGTTCCAGAAAACACCCCACAGGTACTCTTCGAGGACATCTACGTGCGCGGATCCGAGCCACCATTCCTTCGCGGCCGTATTCCAGAGGAGAACTTCTACTACCCAGAGCGGGAATTGCAGATCCCAAAGTCGCCAGCCCAGACTCTAGCACCAGGCGGAAGCAGCTTGTAGAGACATGCATTTAGAGTTTTGAGATTGGGAATAGCATGGAATGGGACGAATGGTGTTATCCGGGACTGCGAGGCGCCGGGTCTATGTGTGATATGATACTGGAACTTTTGAGGCAGCATTGTATATTGAGAGAAAGCGTCGAGCGTCGAGACTACCACTATGATCTCTTCACGGCACAGCTACAACTCCCGTCTTCCAAAGCCATTTCTTATCTTGATTCCAGTCTGAGCACAAGCTTTCGGTGGTCGGCGTCAAAGTCGGCTAAGTGGTGCCGAGACGCGAGCTTGTTCTGCTGACTGAGAGGACGAAAGCAAGCCCTGCGACGTCATGGTTCACGATCGGCCTCTGCCATGTCCTCTTCCATCATTGTTGACCGTTGCGGATGTCGACGGGACGGTGACGAAACATTTCAGCGACGCCGAACATCGCACAATGGTCACCACCTGCCTCCGACGATAAGTACTTTCTTGCGTCTGCTCTACTACTTCCCGATTGATTTGACGATTTGGCATTCCTTACTTGCTCTTCTTCTCTACTCTCGTCTCCTCTCTGTCACCATTGGGTACTTGAGACGTCGCTTAGAACGAATTAGCGGCACAGTCTAGTTCTGGGGAGTGCGATCGGGCAAACGATCTAAGGAAAGAGCTCCAAGCGACAATGGCAACCAAAGCTCTAGGCGGGCAAGGCGGCGCCACGCAAACACCTAAGCAAAAGATCGAGCTCTTCAGTCCCCAGTACTTCGCAGCATGCACACTTGGCGGCATTATTGGTGAGCTCTCTATTAACGACCTGGTCACTTCTCCTGTCGCCTATTGACCACTTCCACCACAGCCTGTGGTCCCACGCACACCTCAGTCACGCCGCTCGATCTCGTCAAATGTCGCCGTCAAGTCGACGCCAAACTCTACACCTCCAACCTCCAAGCCTGGTCCAAAATCTTCCGAAATGAAGGAATGCGCGGCATCTTCACCGGCTGGAGTCCGACCTTCATTGGCTACAGCTTCCAAGGCGCGGGCAAGTACGGCGCGTACGAAGTCTTCAAATACTATTACGGCGAGAAATTGTTTCCCAATGCTCCAAAGACGATCGTATATCTCGGAGCTTCCGCAACGGCCGAGGCGATTGCCGATGTCTTCCTGTGCCCCTTCGAGGCGATCAAGGTGAGGATGCAAACCACAATTCCACCTTACGCGACAACGTTGCGAGAAGGATGGGGAAAGGTCGTGAAAGAGGAAGGATTTGGTGGGCTGTACAAGGGACTTGCGCCCCTCTGGGCCAGGCAGATTCCATACACAATGGTCAAGTTCGCGACGTTCGAGAGCGCTGTGGCACAAATCTACAAGACGCTGGGGAAGAAGAAGGAAGAGTACAACACATTGCAACAGACTGGTGTAAGTTTCTTGGGAGGATACATCGCCGGAATTGGGTGTGCTGTCATCTCCCATCCAGCAGATGTGATGGTCAGTAAGTTGAATGCCAACAAGGAAAAGAGTGAAGGTGCGGGGCAGGCTATTGGAAGAATTTACAAGGAGATTGGGTTCAAGGGGTTATGGAATGGGCTGCCGGTGAGAATTGCGATGATTGGCACATTGACGGCGTTCCAGTAAGTTTTGTTCTGGCCAACTCTTCACTCCGTGAAAGTTTACTAATCAATAATGCTTTACAGGTGGTTGATCTATGATTCGTTCAAGGTGTACTTGGGATTGCCCACAACGGGCGGACATTAAGAGACTGGTGGAGAAGGTAAAGAAACGACGAACTGCGGATCTTTCAGCATGGCGTTCTTGGAGCTTTGGGAAATTCGCGAGACTGCACTCATGATAGAGGATACAGAGTAGTACACCCTGATATGGAGAAAATCATCGTCGACAGCCGCCTCACCATCATATCCTTTGGGATGTGCAAAATCTAGGCCATCTCATTAAGGCTTCAAGCTTTTTGGCACGGCCACCAAGCTTTCAATTTTGCTGAGCATCCCACTGCTAAGGCCACAGAGACTACGGACGTGACACCTCGCAAGAAGACCCAAGAACGGTACTCGGACAACAACTTTGAGAGCACAGACGCAGCCCTATGTTGAGCTTTGGCGTTTTGCGGAGAAGACTCATGGGTCCCCTTGTCGAAACATCGAACTTCACAGCGGGGACATTTGACAGGAAACCTAAAATCAAGCATACCAACTTGTTCGCCAGTTGAAGCTGAGTCTCTGCACGGAGGCCTCCAGCGACATCAGACTCTGTAAAGATTTACAGAATAAGCCAAAGCTGCATGCATTCTCGAGGTGCTTCCAGATGGCCAACCGAAGCTCAAACTTTACGAGCACAGCATGGGAGACTGCAATGCGAGCTGATGAGAGCCAACAGACACGGGCTTCAGACATGGTACATCGCCCAGGCTCTACCCAAGATAACGCCATAACTCACAAGGGCACAGGAAAAATCGCTTCGTCCCCCAAAAGAGTGATTACACTCCACGGCCCTCCCCTTTGCAGTCCCCTTTCTAGGCCCAGCACTATCTCATTCCCAGCACAGCACAAGTTGACGATCCAAGACCTCACTGCCGATCTTTGTTGCCGCGACTGGAAGTAGCGAAGCACGACACGTCCGACAAGTGGAATCCAAGACCGCACGCGTTTATCGAATCTAGCGCACGTTCGTGGCCTTCTGAGCGTCGTCATCGAATATCGCCATGCTTCATGGCTGGGCGTCGCCCACTGCTGTCGTGGCGACATGTATCATCATGCCGTTCCTCGCCGGTGTGGCAGTCATACTAAGAATCTATGCGAGATTCTTCTGTACGAAGAATGCCGGGTGGGATGATTACAGTACGATGGTTTCAATGGTAAGAGGAAGCCTACTACCCACCACTAATGCTTTTGTTACTGCTGCGATCGGTCATGCCCATCGCGAGGGAGGAGAAACAGGGTCCATCGATGCTACAATGGGAGTAAGGCTGACGTGCAACCCATTGGGTGCTATAGCTCTTTTCAATAGCGACGACTGTTACGATTATTGCGCAAGTGGAGACTGGATTGGGGAAGCATGTCAAGGAACTTAAGCCTCATGAGGCGTTCTTGCAGAAGAGAGCTGTAAGTCACACTTCACAGAGCACAGAACAGAGATATACGACTTGCTCGGCTGTTACTTACAAGATGCTAACCATATGTTGGTGTTGACAGTTCTTTGTCATGATTATTGTTTACAACATATCTCTCTGCTTCACTAAGCTGGCCATTCTGATGCAGTATAAACGACTATTCCCTCAAAAGGGCTTCAAGCTCGCGGTTCACATCTCTATGGCGATTGTGATCATATATGCGGTGTGGAGATTTTTCGCGGCGATCTTTGTTTGTTCGCCTGTGGCTGCCTGTAAGTCTTTCCCCAGTATCAATCTAAGGTGGCAGAGGGTAGTGGAAGGAAAAGGAATTGGGTTGCTAATCTGGTTTATTCACAGTCTGGGATCGCTCGATCAAGCCGTTCCACTGTCAGAACAAATTTGCGAACTCGTAAGCACATCGGCGACCCAGCATGCAACGCTTGAGAAAGCTTACAACTGCCCCTCCAGGATGGCGTCCTGCGCCCTCAACATGTCCACCGATATCCTGATCGCCGCCCTCCCCCTCGCAATCCTTCACAAACTTCAACTACCGCCTCGGCAGCGCTACGCCCTCATGTCAGTCTTCGCGCTTGCAGGCTTCGTCGTCATAATCTCGATCCTCCGCGTCCCTTCCATTGTCACTCTCTGGAAGACTACAGACATCACCTACGTGAACCCCATGGTGATGGTCTGGAGCGACATCGAAATCAACATCGGCTTAATTTGTGCCTGTCTCCCAACACTACGATGCCTCTTCCCCAAAATCTTCCGATCAATGACAAGCGGAAGAAGTACAGACGGAAGCAACAAACTTGGAACAGGCGGCTCAGGCGCAGCCGCAACGTTCGAATCTAGATCCGGTGGAGGAGACGGAAGCGTAACATTCAACAGCGGAAGCCGCAAAGACCGACGAAGTCGACGAGCAAGCGGAATACACGCAAACGGCGGGATGGGGTCTTTCGGAGGGAAATATTCTGCTCGGTCAGATGAGAAGAAACATGTCGTGTTGGAGAATGTGGAAGAGATTGAGATGGCGAGCACAAAGGGGATGTTGATTGGGGAAGATGGTGAGCAGGGAAGTGGGAGCCGGCCTTCCAGTCCGCAGCACCATGTTCATCACCATCAGCAGCATCAACATCAGCAACCGCGAAGGCAGAATCCGAATGAGATTTTGGTGCAGAGGGAGATTCAGCAGGTGGAGAGTTTTCGGCCTGTGGCGGGGAACGGGAGGGCGATGAGGAGTGCGAGGGATGTGGAAAGGATGGAGAGGGAGATGGTATGATGAAGACTTCTAATGTTTGATGTTTGAGATGTACTGGTACGTCTTTTGGCCCTCTGAATGAAGATGAATTTGTGGAATGTACACAATCTTCTTCTGACTGAACTTTGACTGTTCTGCTACTTTGACAGCGCAGGACGCATGCAGCAGCAAATGCGTTGCCATATGAGTGGGCTTGAGCTTGAGGGCAAGCCGCGCTCATGCGCATACAACAAAGTTGCGCCAGTGATATTCCGAGTTTGCCATCTGGAACGATGGCTGCATCTGGAATAGACTTCAATGTCCCAGCTTTACTCTCTTGGCTTGATGGCTATGATCATGCAACAAGCCTCACTGTATCACGTATCTCTCTCTTCCAAGATCTTCCTCAACTCTTCCAACAGCTTCTCCGCCCCCTCAAGCACACACGACTTCTTGTGGAAGTAGTTCGTATACAATTGGAAATGCTCCTCTTGCACTCGCATCTTCTCAATGTCTGCCTCCAGAATCCGTGTCACGGCAACAACAGCCGTCGGGTCTGTCATCTCGACCACGAGAGCCTTGTACCTACACGGCCAGTTAGCCAGACGTTGTCCATCCGGTTGCGGCCATGTAGCAACCGCTCAGTTGAACGAGGATTGGCACGCACTTCTTCCAACGGTTGATAGGCACTGCCTTCTTAGCTTCTTGCGCAGCCTGAATGACGGGGTCGTGGCTCGGAAGTGGGATGCCTTCTTTGACGGCTGAGTAGAGAAGAGAGAGAGAGCTGTTAGCGCGGGTTTCTGAAGGACAATTTCGAAATCGAGTCCGCACCTAAAGCGTGAGAACGATGGTGTTTCTTGCGCAGTCTGCGCATTTTGGCCGCGGGCTGACGAGCGCGGCCCTCCGATTTCGCAGACATGCTAATGTGGAGGCTTGAGCGGCGGCGCGCGAGATGGGAGATATGGACGGTGCTGCTGCTTTGCTGTTGATGTTGGTGAGAAGCCGAGGAGGAGAAAGGCGCTGGTGGCACGACTTGACTTCAGCAATTTTTCGAGTCACGACTCGAAGTTTCTGGTGGACTCGAGTTGGGATCGAGACACAGTCTGTGGGCTGCTGAACCATGCCATTTCTGGCGGACGAGAATATGATATGCACATGACGGTCTCCGAGCCCCAGCCTTTGGCTGAAGAATCGATGACCTACCGTTTGAGCCTACAAGTCATCACGCACGCACGGGGGGAGGAGAGGAGAGATTACGAGAGATGTGCCCAAGGAAAGGGGAGGGGAGGGGAGGGGAGGGGAGGGGGGCTGGGGAAGGGCTTGGGTGTTGTCACTGTGAGCGCGATGGGGTCGAGTGGAGGCGTAGACCAGGCGTAGACCAGGCGTAGACAAGGCGTGTTGTGGTTTCGAATCTGCCGAGCTGTTAGCACTCCTACAGCTATATACTTTTCCCTCGACCGTTGTGGAAGCCCCAGATGTTCCTTTCAGGTCCTCGCAACCGGTAATTCCACCGCTCCGGAAGTTCGACCTGCTCTCAGTCCAGGCCCGTGTTGCTGGGGATCGGACCCAACGCGACAGGCCAACGCATTTTCCTGCCTCCCATGACGAGCGCGCCAAGGTTGAATTGAAGCCATACTTTGTACGCATCGACGATCTGAAGGTAACGTCAACCTGTGACGGCCGTCTCAGAGGGCAAGACCTGCACAACCCCGAGTCTTGTGGAAAGTTGAGGAAAGGAAGAGGAAGCAAGCTCGGAACGGCGGCCATTTTATAGCCCACACGCGCTAGCGGCAAGCTTGTGGAACATGCCAAGACCGCTCGAGTCCACTGCACAGCGACAACGACAGGACCCTCTCCGCCAGCTCCGTCTCGAGCGCAGCCGTCTCGATCTTTCAGCAGTCCGCAGCAGCATTCATCATCAGCAGCAGCAGCACGTCGGCAACTTGCAATCACGATGCCGTGGTCGCAGCACGCAAACCCAGCAGCTTTGGTCACCAATGACAGCACAGATCATCAGGCCGCCGGTCGGAACTGCCCATATATTGGAGGTTCGACGCATCCATTGAATTGTACGTGCAGCCGTCTGGCGGTCATGGCTGAACGGACGCTGATATGGGCCAGCAGTCTCTACCTCGCCAGCTACCACCGATGACGAATACGAAGAAGTGGAGTGCGACGACCACGACCGCGAACTCGAGTACGACGAGGACTACGCCGATGGCCTTCCGCTCGACAGTGACGAGCTCAGCGAGTATCTCACGACCTGCGGAGACAATGTGGGCGCGCGGTTGGAATTTCTGGAGCAAGATCCCATGGGGAATGCCATGGCGATAAAAGAGCAGCTAGAAGTCCAGGATCGTATCGAACACTACCACGAGGACCGCGTCAATGCATTCAACCGAAGCTCCAGCCCAGTTCAAGATACCCACAGCGCCGCCCAGCCAGAAGATGGCATGGACCGGGAAGGCGGCCAATCATCGAGAAGCCCCGAGCTGCTCGATAGTGACATTCGCGCTGAGTCCTGTGGAGTCGAATATCCCGTGCTCGTTCAAGTTGTGGCTCCTGAGGCTGTACAAATCTCGTACACAGTCGAACCATTTGAGGGCAAGATGCCCAACCTTGATCTTTTCCTCCGCGACAACATACAAAATTGGTTGAGCGACATTGAGTTCCTGGACGCTGCGCTTGAGAATGGGGGTTGGAGTGACGGTGTACTGCAAAGGAAGATGGCCGAGAAGAGACGTTTGCAACAAGAGCTCTTCGACATGATTGAGACCGGTCAAGCGTACATCGAAGATGCTCCCAGACCAGAGATAACCTCGACAGAAGGACTAGTCCGTCAAGCAGAGGGTTGGGGACCAGAGGCGTTCGTCGACATTTTTGCCGACGTTTTCGATTCTGATCCCGAGGAAAGTGCCAACGAGTTGGACTGGCATGAGGTCTTCTGGCAGAAGGGCGCGAAGACATTCGGACTTCTCCCAGCCAGGAAGTTCTGCGCTTCAGCCCGTGAACGTCATCCCATCCGTTGCGCTGAGGATGCCAAGATTTACAGCGTCTTATTCGATGTCTCCAAGTTCCAGGTCGCCAGGCTACACGGTATCGAAGCCTTCCTTGGACACCTGGACCAAGCACTGTATTTCGGAGGAAGGCTTGTCCCTCCTAGTGAGGCAGAGGAACTTCTGCGGCTGCAAAAAGGATCTCTGATGCTCTGGTCCAGTCTGAAGTATGAAGCCCACGGGCTCTTGCTGCCAGCGGACGAACGAGAGAAGCACTCTAGCGAGCCAGCCCCCTGCTGTCGATCGAGTGCTTCCGAGAATTTTGGGGAACTGCTGCAGCCATAGCACAGGCTGAGGAGAATATGGCGCGTGCACTGAAAATGAAGAATACTCCGAAGAGCTTGCAGGCCACATCGGAGGTGAAAATCAAGGTTGAACCGGAGGATGATTGATTCGTGAGCTACTTGTGATTGGTTTTTTGGGCAGTGTTTTTGTTGGCACCATGGTGAAGGCTGTTCCTGCAGAGCGATTGACAGAGATGGCGAGTTGTTTCAGTGTGATACCCGCGCGCGCGGAAGAATTCAAAGTTGTTGATCCTCACTTACAAGAGATTCACTTTGCAAACTTTCATCGTGTCTCCATGCATCTGCCCTCACGAAAGCAGCTATGCCTAGATCTGGTAGCGGTAGGCCATCGCTTCGACACTCAGAGGCAGCGGAGCGATGGAGGACGGTAGGGCGTTCAACGTGCCGCTCGCGAGAGTATCTCCATAAATCCCGTGCTGTTCAGTGACGCTATGGTTGGAGGCAGTGCCCAGGCGACTTTCGCAGCGAATTCAGAGGGACAGAGGGGTGCACCCGGTATCTCCGCGGATTCACTCCAGCTGCATGCTGCTGAATCTGCACAAGCTGCACTGCAAGCATTACTGAGGAAAATGGAGACAAATATGTGAGACAAAGGAACGTGAAAGCAGAAGCGAGAAGTGAAGTGCGGTCGGGCCCAACCTGGGAAACCTAACCGGATTAAGGTTAATTACGCTCAACTTAGAAATATGTTGTCGACGTCCATTGTCGCTCTGCTCAATCGTTCCTCTCTGAGCGTCCACAGCAAAATGAGCGCGCCTCGAGCTCTGCGATACCTCGCCAGAGCGAAGCAGTCGCGGATATTGCCGGAAACGCCCCGAAACACGCCGATACGGTACTTTCACAGCAACAGCTCAAAGCCGGCCCAAGCATTCGCGCAGCAGCCTATACAGGAAGACAAGCCTGCTGGCTCGTCCATCTCCAATCCCCAACTCTCCTTCCCATGTCTCGATAACGCCGAAGATCGCACACGTCAGCTGTCCAAGAAGCGCTCATTGTCTGGGCCAGAACCATCGTACACCTCCGGCAAACACGAGACCTTCCACTCGGCCGAGCCCTTTCTACTTGACTGGGGTGGAGTTCTGCCTTCGTATGACATTGCGTGGGAAGCATGGGGGACTCTGAATGCAGATAAGAGCAATGCAATCTTGCTGCATACCGGGCTGTCGGCCAGCAGTCATGCACATAGCACAGAGGCCAATTCAAAACCAGGGTGGTGGGAGAAGTTCATTGGTCCTGGCGCGCCATTGGATACGGACAAATACTTCGTTATATGCACAAACGTAATTGGAGGCTGCTACGGGAGCACTGGACCGAGTAGCATTGACCCATTGACTGGCAAGCACTACGGCACCAGCTTTCCGATCTTGACGATGCAAGATATGGTGAGAGCACAATTCCGATTGCTCGATGCGATGGGCATCAAGAAGTTATATGCGAGTGTTGGCAATAGTATGGGAGGCATGCAGTCGCTCGCACTCGGAGTCTTGGACAACGAACGTGTGGGCAGAATTGTGTCGGTATCGGGCTGCGCGCGAAGTACACCTTCAAGTATCGCAATGCGACATTGCCAAAGGCAGGTTTTGATGAATGACCCAGCCTGGGCCAAGACGAGGGGCAACTATTACGACAGCATCCCACCACATACGGGAATGAAGTTGGCACGAGAAATTGCAACAATTACGTACCGCTCTGGTCCAGAATGGGAAAAGCGATTTGGGAGGCAAAGAGCAGATTCTGGCAAGCCTCCTGCGCTTTGTCCCGACTTCCTCATTGAAACATATCTCGATCACGCAGGTGAGAAGTGGTGTCTGGAATACGACGCCAACAGCCTCCTCTATGTCAGCAAAGCCATGGACCTTTTCGACCTGGGCAAGGAGCTTCAAGACGCGACTGCGGAACGCAGAATAGCGAATGCGGACAAGCTAAAGCATGCAGTCAGCAAAGAGCAAGCAGAGCTCGATCGATGTGTCCTGAGTATTCCAGATGAGCCATATGAAGAGCAAGAGTCATCTGCCGATATCATGGCTGAGCCCTTGTCTGACTCTGCTAAGCCAAGACAGCCTTCTTCTGGTCCGCCTGAAGATTTGGTCAGAGGTCTGGCACCGTTGCGAGACATTCCAACGCTCGTCGTAGGCGTCGCATCCGATATCTTGTTTCCAGCGTGGCAACAGCGTGAGATTGCGGAGACTCTCAGACGTGTTGGCAATCGCAGCGTATCGCACGCTGAGCTGGGAGAAGATCGCAGTCTGTTTGGTCATGACACTTTCTTGCTGGATCTTGAAGGTGTCGGTGGGGAAATAAAAAGGTTCCTGGGTTGAAAAAATGTTGGTACAAGACCATTCTGTTCTGTCTGCAAGTCATGACCAATGCCACTGTAATCGTGGCCAAAAAAGCACGACGTGACGATCTGCCACGGCTTATGCGCGTTATTGAATATGACTCCCTTCATTCTACTGACGTTGATCGCCAGCGGAGGCGATGGCAAAATTCCTATCTCCGAAAGTGGAAGTGGAGTATGGGAGACAGCCCTGTGTAAGGGGTTTGTTGCCTTCTCGACACTTTCAAGGACGCACACTTCAGCTGCTTGTTATTGAAGTGGCACACCAGCGACGCCGTGTGCCGTTGCTGGTCATCTTTCCAGCAAACGCTACCAATGCCTTCACCTTGCCACAGCCTGTGCACCATAGCAGCGCGAAAGTCTCATCGACAAGGGCCTGACTCAATATGACAATGGTGAGGGCGGTATAATCAGTCCGACCACCACTGAAGGCCTGGTGTTACGTGTCGAGGCAACGGCAAAATGCCGCTCTCCTCGGGTAGAGATGCGAAATGCCAACACAACTGCTATGAAAGACGTGGCACGACCAGCGCTGGAGTTGATCGCAGAGACCTGGAAATTACAGTCTTTCAGGTACTGGACTATCGACGATCCCAGTGCAGCTCTCGGTATGTACATCGTACTGAATTTCAGAGGCTCAAGTGAACGCCTCTCCAGTCTGCAACCCATCCAGACTAAGTCCAATCTTTCCCTTCACCCCACTCTCTTCAATCTTCCTATGCGCCTCTCTTACCCCTTCAACCGTCAACGGTAAAGTCTGAGTATGATGACACTTGACCCTCCCCTCATCAACCCACTCAGCTAACTGCTTCAGAATCCTCCCATGTGACTCCACATCGACTCCATAGTATGGCTTCGTCCCCAACAAACACCATGTAAACGTCAGACTCTTCGCCATCCACTCTGTCCCATACATCGGGATCTCCTTGTCCTGCACGATCGAGCACACTTTGCCAAACGGTGCACAAATCTTCGCCGAGTCGAGAATATATTTCGATGCGGGCGTGTGCGTGATAAAGACATACTTGATCGGGACATCAAGTTTCAAGTCTTTGACTTGTTCCACGACATCTTCGCGATGATTAACCGTATGCGTTGCTCCAAGACTCTTCGTCCATTCTGTTGTTTCCGGTCTCGAAGAGGTCGTGATCACGACAGGTAGGTCGAGAATCTCTTTCGCGATTTGAGATGCGACACTTCCTACGCCTCCCGAGCCATTCACGATCAGAATCCCAGCTTTCTCTCCTTTCTGAATTTCCAATCTCTCAACTAGCGCTTCCCAAGCGGTGATCCATGTCAGTGGCATACAAGCCGCTTGGACAAAGTCTAAAGACTTCGGCTTGAGCGCTATGCTGCGAGAATCGACGAGCTGGTAAGAGGCATTAGAGCCATGTCGAATTGGGGAGCCGGAGAAGAAGATTTGATCTCCTGGAGAGAAGTCTTTGACATCGGGCCCGGTTTGGAGGATTGTGCCGCTTCCGTCAAAGCCGATGATTTGAGGGAGAGCTGGTGTGCGGTCGTAGTAGTCAGGATAGTCGTCGTAGGTCCCCGCGCGAACCTTTGTGTCTACAGGATTGACTGAGCAGGCTTGTACTCTGGATGCTTGTTAGTTGAAATCGAATGATAGTGATGGGCATTGTACAGACTGGACAAGCACATCATAGCCTTCGGGATCTTTAGGATTATCTGTCTCTATGCTGATCAGGTTGTCGATTGAGCCATAGTCTGATACTGCGATGGCTTTCATCTTGACTAAAGCTTTAATGAAATGTAGGATGAGGCTTGGAGTGTTCAAAGAATAAGCTTGCAACTGAAGCATAATGCATATCAATGATCGTCTCCAGGAAGCTCCACGGAATGAGCGTCATGTTGCGTCACATATGGCTCTCTCTCCACTCTTGCTGATACATGTCGTCGAACAAGACTTGTCGAACACCGGCGAGAGTCTGTGTGAGTTCGCTAAGTGCAGAATTCGATGGAGTTCGTGGGATCGAAATTCAGTCCCTAAGGCAGATGCATTTTCCTTCAGCACAAAGTCCTCAGCCCACATGATGCAGTAGTGCGTCTGCGAGGATCAGGCTTACAGATTCGTTCATCCCGCTCCAGTCCTCGCCTCATTAGCTGTAGTGTCTCATGGCAGCATTGGGAAGATGGAGAGATTGAAGAGTAAGTTGTCGCGGACAGGCTGTAGTCTATTACCAGGTCCATTTGCGTCCATTGCAACATGTCATCGAATCCTGAATTCAACTTCCGAACACGACAGAGCGTGTGAAAGCACTGCAGGGTCATCCAAGTCTTTCGTTCGATAATAAGAGAAAGGGTCATGTACTCGAAAGTTTGGTAGCAACCGGAAAAAATCGAACTTGCCGCCTTGTATCCAATTCTGGCACAGCTCATGCCTGCCCACCAGACGGTAAGCTTCACCTTCTAGCCTCAAGTATACGAAAGTGCGGAAGCCCTGGAGGATGCAGATCAGATCGCCTGTGTCCGGTAATTCGCTTGGGTGTAGATATATCTGCAGAGGCACGCCGTGATCACTTGGAGCGAAGGCTGTGTTGTCGTTCAGACGCTGTAGGTTCCCAAACCACGATGTTGTTACCCGATCGATGATTTTGCCTTTAACGACGAGCTCCAACCCGTCTTCAGATATGATGTGAGGATAGCATTGCTCGGGATAGACCAGAGATGGTATTTTGCTGTGCCTCTTGGGAACCCACTCTCGGCTTGTAGCAGTCCAATTCGGCACCCAACTTGGCAAATGCAGTCTTTTTCGTGCCAAAGCCGCGAAACCAATTACGTCCAAGTTTCCGTTTAGTTGTATATGTGCTCTCGCAAAGTTTTGATACAAGGCTTCGACAGGCATGCTATAGTCTGTACGAGGAACAAGGGCCCGAGCGTCGGCCGCCAGAGCAATTTTGGAGTACAGTATGTCTCTAGCGTCCATGCACTGGTTCCATCCCTTTGTATCTCGAAGAAGTTCCAGTATTAGCATTCGGGGCAGACGATCAACAGAATGTGAATGTAATCGGCATTTGAGGTCCGCAATCCAAGCCATGCTGCCTTTGCTTACTATACCCTCGGAAGTAGCGACGAATCCTGAAAACTTTCGAAAGTCCAGCCTGCGTTCCTGAATTTGTCGGAGGCGGACAACGCGGTCGCAGAGCTTGGCGAATTCAATGCTACGGGAGCCGCAGAAAAGTGTGATCTCTCTGCCTAGCACCAATTCCTGGACGATCCACGCTCTTCTCCAATACCTGTTGCGAGCCAGTCGGAGATAGCCGCCATATGCATTCTTCTGGCGCCAACTGGCCCTCTCCTTGGCCGTGAGCTCATCGTAGGATCTCAACATGTCCTGCGGCGTTCCAATTTCCGCCGGATTTGTAGTTTCCGCATTCACACGGTCCAAAAAGGAGTCGACCCTTTCGTTGGGAGAGCCGAGAACGACACAAACTTCGGAAGCGCAACCATATATCAAGTGCATTTGAGCTACCTGCACGGTCTTTTCCGCGTCATCACTCTGATTGATACTCAAAGCATCAATCCAAATAGTCATTCGTCCAGTCTGAGAAGAACGATCAGCTTGCACACTTGAGGTCAACGCTCAAAGATCACGTACGCGTAGCATTAGATTGAGAATATTCGCCACCTTGTCAGAGACCTGAGCACTCTCATTGTTGATGACGATCAGCTTAGGCGAGTTGTCGTGTCTTCCATACCAGAAACGGTCGGCCGACGACCAAGTATAGGATATCGCGGTAAAGTGTGTGCTTGAGTGCGACGTTGGAAGCGGGACGTGCTCGAATGAGCATTGAAGAACACCGTGGTTCGAGAAGCCATGCAGCTGCACGACTCGAAAAGACTCTGCTCCCAAAGATTTGTAGATGTCAGTCAGGCTGCGTTTCCCACTGGGTTTGCAGCTTGGTGGTCTGTACGGAATGCCGGGCAGGCGAAGTCGATGCTCATCATTGCTGTTGGGCGGTTGACGCGTACTGGGAGGACGTGTGGTGCTAATGTCCATGCTCTCGACATCAGAGTCGCCAGATGGACAGATCTCGGGCGGCGGAGTACGCTGACTTCACTGAAGAGAAGAGCCTCACCCTAGGTCAGCGTGCACACCGCAGGTTCCAATGCTGGCAGTAGGCTGATATTGAACTGATCGAGACTGAGCTCTGAGCGTCTGCACTTCGAGCCAGAAGCGGCCGCTAAAGCGCGTGGTGTGGCTTGCATCCTTTGCATGATTGCTCTAACGCACAGCAACACAGGGGCATTGCACGAGCTTTCATCTGACCTCAATGAGGCGTGTTCTTGGCATCGTAGCATAGCTGGAATGAACATTTCAAAATCACGAGCTGTACGATGAAGAAAGTCTGACGGGTGTTGTTGCTTGCTGACCCCATGAATCTCGCTTCCCGCCAAGCTTCACATGATGACGTTGGCCTCGTGACGAGGCGCGTGTCGAGCGTGACTTGATGATGCATGACCGTATCTGAGACACGAGACACCTCGTCTTCTGCTCACCGACCGCCTCAGTCATCACCACAACTGCCAGTCCCTATCGTTGACATGGCAGTCCGGCATTTGTTGTTACAGACCTGAACAATCGGATACAGCTTCTCCCTACCACAGAACACCCACCTACCGCCATGGACCGCCTCCGGTCCCTCTGGCAGCGCCAGCCCCAGCAATCCTACGTCCCCGTAGCGGAGTCCGAGGACGACAACGAGCTCGTCAACAGCACCTCCGCCCTCCAACCCAAACCCCACCACGAACCTCCGCACAGCAATAATGGCTTCTACATCGAGTACTCCATCTTCCTCCTCCTGGGCGTGTCCATGCTCTGGGCTTGGAACATGTTCCTTGCAGCAGGTCCCTACTTCCAGTCACGGTTCCGCTCAAATCAGTGGATCTTCGACAACTTCCAAGCAGCGGAGATCTCGGTCTCGACATTCACAAACCTGACAACCATGCTGGTCCTGTCAAGGCTACAGAGCGGAGCAAACTATGGCAAGAGAATCGTCTTGGGTTTGGGGATCAACATGATTGTTTTCTCCTTGTTGGCTTTGAGCACGGCGATAGACACAGGAGCGGGCGTATATTTTGCGTTTCTGATGTTGATGATGTTTTTGACGAGTTTCGCAACTGGCTTTTGCCAGAACGGTGTTTTTGCATTCGTGAGCGGGTACGGAGAACCCAAGTTCACGCAGGGAATCATGACAGGACAGGCGGTAGCGGGCGTGCTACCTTGCATTGCACAGATTGTGTCAGTAATGAGTGTGAGGCCGCGAGAAGGGGAGGGCCAGCAAGAACCGCATGGACCACCGCCAGTGAACTGGAAAGCTGCCATGGCATACTTCATCACAGCAACTGCGATCAGCGTGGTCACCTTGCTGGCTTTCTCGGTACTGGTCGCAAGAGACAGAAGACCTGCGAAGATTCAGCTACCAGATTCTGGTGAAGTGGAGGAGCCTGTGGAGAAGAAATCGATACCGCTGCTCTATCTGCTGAAGAAGCTCATATGGCTGGCCGGTGGTGTATTTGTGACATTCGCAGTCACAATGGTCTTTCCGGTCTTCACGCAAATCATCGTATCTGTTCGCCCGCCTTCAGAGCAGTCACCGATACTACAACCAGCTAGCTTCATTCCACTGGCCCTGCTTTTCTGGAACGCTGGCGACTTGGTCGGGCGCCTGCTCACTGCCCTGCCGTCAATATCATTGACCCGCTGGCCGAGACTCGTTTTCTTGTTGGCACTTTCACGATTGATATTTGTTGGCCTCTATCATCTCTGCAACATCCGCGACGAAGGAGCTATCATCTCAAGCGACTTTTTCTATCTGGTAGTTGTACAGCTACTCTTTGGTCTTTCGAATGGCTATCTGGGAAGTACTTGCATGATTGGTGCCAATGAGTGGGTGGAGGAGGAAGAACGTGAAGCTGCCGGCGGCTTCATGGGACTATGCTTGGTAGGAGGACTGACTGTCGGCAGTCTCCTGAGTTTCTTCATCACGGGCACCTGAAGAATCAGAATTCTCTTTTGACACCAGTCTCATCACAGATCTGCGCGTTGTTATGACATTGAGGCGCATTCCATTTCCCTGTCCCGGCATCATTGCTTTGCGAAATAACGGAGTTCCCAGTCAGACGAGGGTCGAACGATGCTGTAATTCGCCCCAGTTCAATCAATTAGCACCAGTCTCTTTCAATAACGCCAAGAACATCTAGAACGATAAGACGGCACAGCGGCCAACATCGAGTCAGTCCCGCGCCAGCGGCAGACGCTCCCATCCCAAGCGCTTTGACCGCTTTTTGACTTCTTGTCTAGCTGGACAACCACAATTCGGTGCCGAAATGGCTGACTACTAGAGACTGTACGAGTGCTCTGAACAGAGAACATCGGCTGATGCAGAGGTAGTTGTGCCACGGAAGTCTGCTAGATGAAGCCGCATCGACTCAGCCAAGAATGAAGAAATCCTTTCATTGGACAACAACACGGGATATGACTTTCTATTCAAGGAGACTCGACGCCTCTCGCTTCCGCTTCAGCCTTGTCCTCGCTTCAGCCTTGTGGGCGCTTCAGCCTTGCCGGTGCACACCTGTCATGTCTGCAATCATTGCGATGCAGCTTCGTGATCATAGCATCTTACAGATCCATCTGCGATCTCCTTGTGCTTTCGAACATGATGACAGACACGTGGGCTAATTTCAGGAGCACAGCTCATCGCATTTGCAGCTTAGATTCATCCGGACGTGTAACAAGGCTGTACACTTTATTCACGATCTAGCCCGATCACCTGCAGCCAAAAATTGAGATCACCGCCACGTGGACGACGCCAGATCTGGCACTTCGCTAGTTCTCATCCCCGATGCGGGCCATACAGTTGGAGGCGTTGGAGGCTGGTCTTCCCCTCGTGGCCTCGACCTACTGGGCGAGTAATGAGCGTCCTATACTGGCTCGTGGCGTTCTGAAATAGGGAGATGTGCAAGTTGGAGTTCCCATGTTATGGCAGACGATTCCACGGCGCCTGAAAAGCAAAGTGTCTGCCGCAGCCACAGTTCGCTCTGGCCAGGATTGGCAAGGGGATCTCGAGTTATAAAAGTTGCTGTTCGGCTGGTTGCTTGCAATGGCCAGGTGCTGTCGTCGCTCTCTCCTGCCCATCCATCATTGACCACCAGCAACAATGAGGAGCGGACCTCTTAGCCTAGTCTTCGGACTCCTCTCGCTCTCCACCCTCGGCGTCTACGCCAACAAGGACCAGTGTACCTCAGGTAAACTTCACACTGCGCAAAGTCTTCTGACCACCGACTGACTGGCTTGCAGGCAAATACAACCTCCTCGTATCAAGCCTCTCCCAAGATCGTTACGGACGAGATTACTGCGCATCTCTCCCTCCAAGCCACAGACTTGATCGATCGAAATGCCCAGCAGCCTTGAAGAATTACAAATATGAAGAGATCAAAACCGTTTGCTCCTGCGTCAATGAAAAGTGCAAGAAGCCGAAATGTTATCGACCTGAGACCTGTTGTGCCGAAGCTTGTGGAGGGTATTGCTCGGATTTGAGTAAGGATAGTAAGAATTGCGGAACTTGTGGACACAAGGTATGGTTCTCGTCGTCTTGACCTGACTTGATTTGAGTTATGTTGCTGATCAATATGGCAGTGTTCCGATGGCAAGAAGTGTATCAGTGGGAAGTGCAAGACTCCCCAACCAGCTTGCGGCTATGGTCAAGAACTCTGCAAGGGAGCTTGCAAGGACAAGACGACATATCAGACCGACGACCACAACTGTGGCAAGTGTAATAACGAGGTGAGACTAGATTAGAACTGCTTGGTCACAGGAAAGGACAGGACTGATTCTATTTTATCAAGTGTTCCTACGGCAAGAAATGCTACGAAGGAAAATGCAAAACTCCCCCACCAGCCTGCAATGATGGTCAAGAGCTCTGCAACGGAGTCTGCACGGACACAACAACGTACCAGACCGACCGTAGCAATTGCGGAGAGTGCGGAAATGCTGTACGTTCCTCGCCTATCTGATTCGAAAAAAAAGGTCCCTTGCTAACGTTGAATAGTGCGCCGATGGAGAATTCTGCACAAACGGAGTCTGTACTGTCTGCCAGAATAGTGATTGTACTATTCCGGTCAAGATTCCGATTGTTATTACTTGCAAATGGACTGGCTGTCCAGCGTGGCAGACGTGCAGTGGTCAGAAATGCACGCCAAAGTCGTGTGCATCCGGAACGGATTGTCCTACTGGATCTCCCTGTGTAAGTGGCGGTTGCCAGGCGCCGCCTTCGGCATAAGCATGTAGTGGGGGGTCAGGATACGTTTGCTCATGCATATAGAGTGGCCGCCCGCCTCTTTCTGAACGGGAGTTAGACAGGTTGCTAAGTGTGAACAAATGTACTCAGTATAATAGAAGGAGAGCGTTCAATTATTTGCAGTTGATTGAGATGTAGATAGTGGACAGTGGTCGAAGTATTCAATGACCTCGTCAATGCATCGTATGGAAGTGAATCCTGTGCCAATCGTTCAACCACTGCAATGCTCTCTCGCAGTTTTCCGTCATTCGTGGCGCTCTCCAAGCACTCCACCTAGCTCCCACGTCTGGCCCCTGGCAAGACTCGTCGTTACCCTCGTCAGATGCGACGACTTGGTGTGCAGTGAGTTTCCCGTCCTGTTGCCGTTGCTGCCCATCGAGTTGACACGGAGGCTTGACGACCTCCTCGGTGCCCTGAGGGGGCTCGTCGGGAAAGTCAGATAGCTCAGCGTCTGTCGCAGCGTGCAGTTGTTCAGAAAGTTGCATTTCTTCACGAAGCTCATCATTTTCTCTCTCCAGATCGCGTATGCGTTGTAGATATTTCTGCTCTCGACGATTGAGTAGAAGAACGTCTTGCTGCGAGGGGGTTGACTGCTCTGGTGAAATGGGTGGATTCTGTGTACCGTTGTCCCGAGTTGGCGACGATGCGATTAGAAGTGGACTTTGGCGGATGCCGAGTGAGGAACAGCGGTCTACAGGCGCTGCGTCTTCGTTGCTCCCATTGACAGAGTCTTCAGCGACAGAGTCACTATCGTGCCACGCTTCGAGATTGACACCTAGTATTGATTGCAACTGCTCGGTATAATGAAGAGCAGCAGTGCGGCGCTCTTTTGCGTCGTGCAGGTCTTCGAGGACAGCGTCATGCTCGACCTGCAGTGCCTGGAGTGCAGCGGTTGCTGCGTCACGTTCCTCAATGAGAAGGTGACTATCAGGTTCGTGGTTCTGACATTCAGCCGATATTGCCTGGGATTCATTAAGGAGTTCAGTTACGGCCTCGTCAATGACCAACTGTCGCTTATGAAGTGCTTCGTGCAACTTGGCTATGGCAGCCTGGTGTTCTTGACGCTCGTCATACATAGCGATTTTTAGGTCGATGACTGTCTGGGTGTCCGTCATCTTCTCATCTCTCCTCAAATGAAGCATCTCCCGCTCGATTTGCTCGACGCCATCTCGAACCCAAGGAAGAGCGCTGTAGGAATGCTGCTGGGCGAGCCGACGCAGCCAACCTCGACTGCTCTCGGTTGGACGATCGTTCGCCAAGTCGCAAAGCCATTTCCCGAGATGAGATAGAAACTGTTCAGTAGCGTCGCTCATGTTGTCAGTGTGCTGTGGCATGATTCTGCTGTGTTGTGATTCTGCTGTGGTATGATTCTGCTTTGGTGTGATATGTCTGCAATACTCGCAACGAAGAAGACTTCACTTATAAGCAATTCCTTGCGTTATGTCTTACTCTGAATGAAAGCAGGCTCTCACAGTCTCGCATGTCTCATTAAGTGGTCAGTCTGAGGCGCGACAGGACATCAAGACATGCTTGACACGCTGTAGACATCATGGACATGTCTTGCTGCCGCATTCCTGACATTCACACGTGGTATAGCAGTAGGTCGTTCACTGGCGCTTCAGATGGAGTCTGTTCAGGCGACTTACAAGTGAGTGTCTGGGACATACAGCTGAAGAGATTGACCACTTCGGTCGTGACATGTGCAACAATGTACCATTCCAGCAGCAAGTCGTCGGTTTCTACACGAGCCATGCGACCACAGCGACGATCATCGAATAGAGTCTTCTTGATTGACATCAACACGTGAATCGTCACAATGTCATGGTGGAGTCCTCGGTGAGTTTCAAACGTCACGCGCGACTGGGATCCTGAGGCATTGGCAGAAGGGCCGTAGATGTCGCGATATTTGGCAGCGGACTTGGCGAGAAATCGAGCAGCGGGCAGGGAGGCTTCGCAATGTTCCTTGTTGGCGCGTGGGCTGGTGGGTGTCAGCACCTTCGTGCGCGTGCAAGCGTGTGAGCCCTGGGCGATCGGTTGAGAGATTGTTGTTGCTCGGTGTCGGGTCGGCATGCGAAAAGCATCGTAGCTACCACTGGACCCCCAATGGACGATGCCCTTTCTTTCCACGCACGAGATGGCCTTTGCGCGTATCGCCGCGGCGCTCGCTTGCTGCGATATCGATACTGCATCTCTGACCACACCGACTGTCGCGATTGCGGGAGAAGAGCAACGAAGGAAAAGCGCAAACAAGCAGATCGCGTGTCTGAGTCTGCGTGCATCTCGACCCGCGGCCCCTGCTCGGTGAGTGGCATGGTTGCGTGGGTGTGGATTCGACAGCTGGGGGCCATGACGTCCGACTGCACAAATTGAGCAGCAGCAGCAGCGAGCAGAGAGCAGCAAAGCTCGCCGCCGCCGACTTCGTAGCTTGTCAGTAGGTCATCGTCTAGCTTCTGCTGGAGCGCCAAAGGCCCAAACTGTGCCAGACCCGACCCAACATTCTCCCCCTCACCCGCACCGCACCACCCACCATCGCACCGCCGGCACGCCCTCAGCTCGCACAAAGATCCAGTTCTATTCTCGGGCTTGTGTGCGCGCGCGTGCAACCCACGAGCCACCGAACCACCGGTACTCGCGGCTGAAAGAGCTGACCTTACCACGAAAGGACGTTTCACCTCGCTGTCCCGATCGAATCGCCGAGGAGCATGCGGTGGTGGCAGTAGTCCAGTTGGAGAAAGAAAAACACCAGCCTCCCTACAGAACTACCCGAGGACAACAACAGTGTCAACAACAATTTTCCCAGAGACCTGCCCCGCCAGAAACCAACGCCATCGCGTGAAAACATATTTTCCCGTATCGATATCGATAGCAGACAACTCCGCCCAGCATGGCGCCGGGCGTCGTCCACAACATCGCCTCGCGATTTCACCGAAGCAGTTCGCATAGCGCGAACGGAAGCGCAGATGCAGCCGAGCATGAGAACGAGAAGCAAAGACTGTCGGAGTGGGAGGCCGACAAGCGACCATTGGAGCCGGATGAGATTGTCGTAGATCCGCAGCACAAACCAGTGGGGCACTCGAGCAAGCACCTGCGCCGCGACGATTTTGATCTCGTCAAAACGCTGGGCACTGGCACATTTGCGCGCGTCTGGCTCGTGCGTCTGGCGAATCGAAAAGAGGAGACCAAGAACAAAGTGTTTGCGTTGAAGATTCTTCGAAAAGCAGATGTCATACGATTGAAACAAGTCGAGCATGTTCGAAACGAACGAAATGTCCTGGCCGCCGTGGCTGGCCACCCCTTTATCACGACCATGGTCGCGAGTTTTCAAGACCCGGAGTCATTATACATGGTGCTAGACTACTGTCCAGGCGGAGAAGTATTTTCCTACCTACGACGAGCGCGAAGATTCAACGAACCCACATCACAATTCTATGCCGCGGAAATTGTCCTGATACTGGAGTTCCTGCACGAGCGCGAAGGCGTCGCGTATCGAGACCTTAAGCCGGAAAACATACTAATCGACGCTGAAGGGCATCTAAAGCTCGTGGATTTTGGTTTTGCGAAAAAGATTGAGAATCGTATGAAAAATCGACCCATGCACCAGACAACTACCAGCAATGGTGTAAGCCACGCATCGGAGACTGACGAACATACAGGCGAGACTTATACGTTATGTGGCACGCCCGAGTACCTTGCCCCCGAGGTCATTCGAAACACGGGCCACGGGACAGCAGTGGACTGGTGGGCTTTCGGCATCTTGATCTACGAGTTTCTAGTTGGACAACCTCCATTCTGGGACCAAAATCCTATGAAGATTTACGAACAGATTGTCGAAGGCAAAGTGCGATATCCGAGTGCCATGTCAAAAGACGCGAGAGATATAATCGGAGGGCTGTGCACAGTGGATGTGACGAAACGGTTGGGCAACATGGCGGGTCGAGCGACGACGGTAAAAGAACATCCGTGGTTCTCAAGTATCAACTGGGATGATTTGTACCACCGGCGGATGAAAGGGCCCATTATACCACATCTGAAAAGCCCAGATGATACGCGCAATTTTGACGAATATGATCCGGAGCCCGAAAAGAAGGAACCGTATACAAAGGTGAGTGAAAGTGTCCAGTCGCGTTTGCTCAGTGCTAATCTTGTCGTAGGAAATGTATGAAAAGTACGACAAGATGTTTGCAGACTTCTAGCGCGTGGAGTCTTTAAACGGAAGTATGATGCCCGGAAGATGAGTTTCGGTATTGCATTGTAATTATGAATCGGCATTGGAGACGAGGCGAGCAAGCATGGTGTTTGGCGTACTGGACAAGCCTGTGTATGCGATATGTGACGGGACGATGGGCATGAAATCGGCATTATTGTTACGACAGTGGCATACTCGATGAACAAAATGAAGGACCTGGTAGATGGGCACGAGCTTCGACATCACGAAGCGAGGGACTGCCACTACATGCGAGAACGACCAGATATGGCTTCTGGTCGAAGGCACGAATGGAACTGCACGAAGATGGGACACAGCTCATACTGCACGACTCTTTTTCGTTCCCTCAGCATTCGGCTCTCGGCTCAAGCCTCGCTTCATGATCGTCGTCTCGCGGCTCGTGCATTGGCGTTTCCCCACACGAGCTCGACTCCGCTCAAACGGATCCGAAGCCACTTTATGACATGCAGTGCCCCTTCACCGTCCCTTCACCATGTCATTGCGACTGCAGAAAGCTCCGTTGAGCTTCATGAAGCTGTGCTGGAGACATGTTCCTCCGGACTT
The DNA here is from genome assembly GCA_005356885.1 of Cercospora cf. flagellaris. Classification (NCBI taxonomy): domain Eukaryota; kingdom Fungi; phylum Ascomycota; class Dothideomycetes; order Mycosphaerellales; family Mycosphaerellaceae; genus Cercospora; species Cercospora cf. flagellaris. The sequence goes on along the minus strand of RJLU01000005.1, from coordinate 1,692,284 downwards.
TGGGTAGCCGGAGGCTTGGGAGCTTACCACGCTCACCAGCACTATGGCGACGACAACCGAGGATCGCCAATGGGCAGCGGAGCTTGCTCACTATTGCACACGATCGAGGGCCTTCTGAGGTGGGAAGCTTGAGGACAATGAATGGATGTTATGCTGATACGATGCGTCAAAGCCACCACTGCTCGAACAGACTGTGCCCGAGCACTTTGCTTCCATTGTCTCGCGTTATGGCGACCGACCCGCGTACGTCCCACTCCCACCTTGCTAGAGATGAATGAAAGAGATCAAGAGCTTGCATTGAGAATTGAAATAGTGTGTCGACAAGGCACCAACGTATAACATTGACCTACGAAGAGCTTGATCAAAAGTCCAACGCTTTGGCACGCGGTCTACAAAGCATAGGCGTGAAGAAAGGCGACCGAGTGTCTGTCTCGTTGGGAAACAATATCGAATTCGCGATAGCAACATATGCCATATTCAAGCTGGGCGCAATCCTGAATCCGCTCAATCCGAGCTTCAACGCCAATCAAGTCGTCAGTGCCTTGAACCATCTGGAGACATCACATTTGATCATTGGCACCGAGACACATTTGATCCGAAAGGACCCGCGAAACAATTCGGATATCTTGAAGCATATCGCCCCTGGTATTGGAGGCAAGAAGCTGGAATCGGAACTCTGTCCCTCGCTGAAGGAGATTGTGTTGGTGGATAACTCTCATGGTCGAGTCGATGCGGGAGCCTTGGGCGCAACAGTACCTTTCCAGTCGATCCAAGAAGGACAGTCGGCTCAGTCAATATCGTACGAAGACCTACACAAGGACGATGTTGTCAACATCCAGTTCACCTCCGGTACCACTTCAGCTCCCAAGGCCGCCTGTCTCTCGCATCGCTCTATCCTCAACAATGGCGCACAGATTGGTGCTCGCATGCTTCTCACCCCTGAAGATGTCATCGTCTGCCCTCCGCCTCTCTTCCACTGTTTCGGGTGCATCCTAGGCTACATGGCCACAGCAACACATGGCGCCCAAATTGTCTTCCCCACTGAAGCCTTCGACCCACTCGCCTCCCTCCAAGCCGTTCAAGACTACAAAGGCACCGGTCTCTACGGCGTAGCCACCATGTTCCTCGCCGAACTCGAACTAATCGCCAACAAAACAATCCCCAACGAAGGCTTCCAGCACCTCCGAACAGGAATCGCAGCCGGCTCCTCCGTGCCCCAAGAACTCATGAAACGCCTCCACAAAGTCCTCAACCTCACCGAACTCACCATCTGCTACGGCATGACCGAGACTTCCCCCGTAAGCTGCATGACACGAACCGACGACCCTCTCCAAAAACGCATCGAAACCGTAGGAAAACTGCAACCCCACGTCGAAGCCAAAGTCGTCGACCCCTTCGACCACTCCCGAACCCTCAAAGTAGGCGAAAAAGGCGAACTCGCCGTAAGCGGCTACCTCCTCATGAAAGAATACTACAACGATCCCAAAAAGACCAAAGAAAGCATGATTTCTCTCCCATCTTTATCTGGCAAAAACGAAACTTTCATGCTCACGGGCGATGAAGCGGTTATGGATGAAGAAGGGTATGTGGCGATCACAGGACGAATCAAAGATTTGATTATTCGGGGCGGAGAGAATATCCATCCTTTGGAGATTGAGAATTGTCTCTTGTCGCATGAGGGTGTGAGAGAGGTTAGTGTGGTGGGGTTGAAGGATGAGAGGTATGGAGAGGTCGTGGCGGCTTTCGTGGTGAGGAATCGGAATGCTGAGGGGGAGAAGTTGAGTGCGAAGGAGGTGAGGGATTATGTTAGGGAGAGGTTGAGTGGGCATTTGGGTCAGTTTCTACTTTTTTGTGTTTGTGATGAGTTCTGCTAATTCTCTTGAAATAGTGCCCAAGTTCGTTTTCTGGACTGAAGATTATCCCAAGACGGCGAGCGGGAAGATTCAGAAGTTCAAGCTACAAGAAGAGGGAGAGGTGCTGGTTAAAGAAGGGAAGGGTCTTGAGTAGCAACAAATTGCGACAAGAGGGCGAGAACTTGCATAGGCTGTGTAGCCAAAGGAAGAGGCTCTTGATCATGTATGTATTGTACAGAATCGCTTTGTGCATATTGCGCATAAAGTGCGGCATGTCAGCGTTGGTTTTGTGTCGACCTTTGCATTTCCCGACGTCATGCTATGCCTCCTTGAAAACCATGATTATGAACAGTCTGTGAACGAGCTGGGCTCTCTTCTCGTAGCTTATTCTTTTCAGCTTTTGCCTACATATACAGTTCATACAGACACATCCCCTCTTCTTCTCTCTTGTTTGACGTGCCAGTGGTGCCACCCGATAGTCCTACCAGTCCCACTCGCTACCGTGTATGCATGTCTCTCTCCTGTCCATTACCTCGCTGGCAACATGCCCCTAATACTCCTCCAATAGGCTACATCAACCACCTTCTCGATCTCTTCACGTGTCAACCACAAAAAGTCCTGATCGCCATATGCGTTGTTGGTCAGATCGGCTTGGCCGGCCATGATCCGGGCTTTCATGAAGAAAGCCTTCAATCCGTACTCCTTGCGCTCGAACGGCTGGCGCGAAGTGGTCACGAGCTTGTTTGCGAGGATTGTGGCTTTTTGGGGAGACTTGAACATTTGATCGTGGTAGCCTATGGGGTGGTTGCCGACTACCCAGGTGTTCATGTTTATGCCGGCGGCTTGGAGGAGGACGCGTTCGGTGGCCTGGTGAGATGTTAGTCCATGCCTTATTGTGTGAGTGTCCGCAGAAGTGTGAAGGACATACCTGGTGCAAGTTCTCCCGACCATAAATGCGGTCCTGTGGGAAATGCCATGCGCCTTGCTTGTCCCGTACAAGGAGATATAATGTCCGATCCATGGCTCGACTCAGACTCTTCTGATCATTCTTCTCATCTGCCTCCGTCCTCCGCGGCGCAGGGCGCTCAATCACAACGTCTCCCACAGGTTTGCGAACTCCCTCGCCTTGTTTTGCGTCTCCAGCGATTTCTTCCCCTCCTGTCTCAGCTTCTCCCACGAGGTCATCAGAGATGGTCTTGCCCTCGGCATCGCGAATGAGCTTTTCGTAGATGTCTTCGGGTTCACCGAGCTTGCTCCCTATCGGCACTTCGTCATTCCATCCATCATCAGCATATGCGTTGTATGCTCCCACGTCCCGCGCGGCCACGCCTCTTCGTGCTGGCGCTTTTCGCTTCCATTCGAGATCTGCTGGCGTGCCCTTTTTGGTGTAAAAGTAGCGCGTGAAGGGCAGGGCTAGCCGCTCATTGAGACGCTTTTGATAGAGAAAGAAGGCTTTCTCGAAAGATGTCAATTCGCGGGTTATTTGTGGTGGCCTGGACAGAACAGGACTGCATAGCACTCGGAAGGCCTTTCGGGGTTCGGGTCGTGTGACAGGAGGATTTACTTTGGCTTTTCGTGGAGGTTGTTCGGGCTTCTCAGCTACTGCGGCGGCGGCGGAAGCATGTCGTCGTGATGAAGGATGGGCGAGTCGGTTCAAGCAGGAGGTGCATACGTTGTCGCGTGAAAGTGCTGGCGGAGGGTTAGGTGTCTTTCCTTTCATCAGTATAGCATTGCGTCTTACCATTGCCTGACGCCAATCGCCGCGCGCTCTTCTGTCCAGCATTCATCGCTCGATGTTCAAAGCCGTCTGTCGTCAATGTCGTGCCTACTTCGCCATCGACATTTCGCGAGAGACGGAGGAAGTTGCGGGCGGAGGTCCCGAAAGAGGAAGTGACCCGTGCTCAATCTCTTCCGCACACTTCAGTTCTGCCGCTCTGCCTCTCCGACTTTCTTTCATCCACGCCACAATTCCTTATCATCTGCCACGCTGCTCCCGTAGCTTTCAGATCATTTACACCGTGGCCAGACCGACCATCGCAGTCTTTTTTCGCTAGCGGCGCCTTCACAATCTCCAAAGGATCGCGGTTAGATAGTTACTGCTTACATCCATTTCTGTCCAACACTGGCAGAGAGTTGTTCGTTCAGTTCGGCTAGGGATAAAGCTCGAGCAGTGCAGCCACATGCGCTGTCAACATAACGCCAGGCCGTGGGCTACAGATTCAGCTCGCTGTCGCCAAAACTGCTCACTGGTGGAATGCCCACCTGATGGGACGAATATCAGACCCAGCTCCGTATAACAAGTCGACAATAAATGCACGATATGCGTGTTCAGCGCGATGATTCACAACACGCTCTCTGAAGCGACGTCCTGCCATCCGCTCTCAAGTCGCTAGGCTGTCGTGGCCGTGGTCTCCCTGCCTTCGCACCGACCTCCGGCCCGATAAAACCTCGCACCAAAGGAAAAATTCGACACCACGTCCCCACCCCTACCCAGGGCACACTCATATTCACTCTACAATTGCTCGAAGACATCAATAGCCCCAAGTTGCCGGGGTAGCTCAATCGGTAGAGCGTGTGGCTCTTAAGCAAATGCAAAGCATTGCTCATAGACACCTCAAGGGTACATATCACCTGCTTTCACATGGCTTCTCGACCGTCTTCTGACTTCTTCTCCAGTCGTGGGTTCGAGCCCGTGAGTACTACTCCATCAGTCCATCTCAAGGACGCAATGTCTGACATACATTAGCACCTTCGGCTATTCCTATATTTGAAAGTCCTTGAGACCATTCTTTTTTGTCAATTCTGCTGTCTCGACGTCGACCCTTTGACCGTTCGCACCACGCGTAGCATACTGGAGCACGGCAGAGCCTGTTTCGTATCTCATTTTTGCTTTGTTACTTCTAACACGGGAAACTGCTCACATCAAGACAATTTTTTGGGTGCCGACAACAAAAAAGCATCCTTCCTCCGTGTCTATATGTTCTAGACAACTTGATGCTAAACTTGCAAGAGTATATGGTCCGTAGGATCAAAGAGAAATGGCCAAGCCGTACCATATCGCGAAGCTTGTGGTTCGACATCACTTGCTTCGACGATTTTCCTTCGGGCGGAATATCCTTCAAGACATTGTTATTCGCGCCTGGGTCAATGTGCCAACCACAGCGTCAGTGGGGCTGCGAGGGAAAGTGCTCTTCTCGCCTCTGCATACACTCTCCATGTCACTGTGTGGGAAGCCCCCAGGAACGGCTGCTCTCCAAATGTCTAGAGAGTCCGGCGACGCAGAACCCTGTCCCTCATGCCAATCTCGCCATATATTGAATACCGGCAGGTACTACAAGTATGATACTACAGCCTCAATTGCGCAGATGTACTCCCTGAGGCCATCGTCACTTCTGCAACCCTCCTGCAGTCATCCTTTGTCTGAGACAACATCTTGTGGAGATGAACTCCCAAGACCTCAAGGCCCTATCATTAGCACAAAGACAATTCTTTGTCTTACAGATGTCACCACCCCAAGACACCGATATGATACAAGATCAGTGAGACTCCCTTCCTGTCTTGGAAGTCGTTCTTCTTCAATCACATTCTCTTATTTGCTCATACTTAATTTTCCTATTCTACCGCGAGTTGATCTTGCGTCGTTCCTTTTGTCATCAAAATGCGTAGCACACTCAACCGTAGAATCACTAGAGGAGCAGGTCTCCGCCGCGGTCCTTTCGATCGTCCAGACCGTATCGCACGCCGTGTATGGGGAGACGAGCGAGATCTTCCCCGAGCATGCAGGAGAATTACGGAAGGAGAGTATAATGTCTCCGGACGACGTAAGTCTCCATCCACATAGATTGTTACTTGCCGGCAGCCTCACTAACTAAACCTCTCCAGGCGCCCCACGCATCCATGACCAGAGCAAAGACCTCGACCATAACAAGTACTACCGTGGACGCTTCACTTCCGGCACCGTCATCGGCTGGTACACTCATGATCAAGACGATTGGGAGAATCGCAAAGTCAAGACTCTCCTCCGCCGCAAGCTCACCCTGAGAACCCACCATCTCTCCAAAGAAACCAAAGCCCGCTACCTTAAACTCAAACAGGGCTACATCTCGACTGATTCGATTCTGACTGAGATCGAACAGAATCAGATTCGAACGAGTTATGCGAATGCTTTGGCTGCAGCGCAATACTCTCACGAAGACGAGTATAAGGAGAGGAGGGCGTTGTGGCGACAGCAAAAGCAGCAGGAGGCTGAGGTGGCAAAAAAGGCAAAGTTGCAAGCTATCTTGGAGGCACTGGGCGGTCGCAAAGGTGCTGCTGTGCCTACGCCTACGCCGGCTCCTGCTCCTGCTCCTGAAGATGTGTCTAAGGTAGACTCTGGCCGTGCGACTCCAGCTAAATCACAAGAAGATGCGCGCGGGCAGACGGAATTTGAGGAGACCTTGGGCGGCATCGCGAAGTGAGGGAGGGGCTTCTTGGCTGATTGGGAAGGGAGACCGGCTGCGGTTTATTGGAGTATGTAAGAATAGCAGTATCCAAATCTGACATTCGTGTTGTTGGCCAACTTCTTCTTCGTATTTCTTCTTGGGGGACAGCTAAGAGGAGGCCGCTTCACAGCGACTCTCGGATAGCGCGTGAAGCATCTTTCAAATCATTCGCATCAAGTTCGCATTGTTGCTCGTCAAGGACCACGACGAGTTTCTTCGCCTGAAGCAGAGCCTCCCGATCAGTGGCTTGATCAATGTGAGCCTGTGCTTGGTTCGCCAAATCTCCCAGTGCTTGATCGTGATTGGAAGAATGCAGCCGAAGTACCACCTTCTCGGCTCCAGCATAGATCTGTCTCAATTGTCTGTTCTGCTCCATCACCTCAGTCTTGTCTTGCTGATTGATACACAGTGCATTAAGCCAGTAACGATCGTTTTCTTTGCTGGTCTTCGCAGCGTCAGCGAGAGCACTCCAGGCGTTGAAGTCGATCATTCTGGTCCTGCCATTCAGAGTGACGCCTTTCCGATCTATATCTTGCCCAGCTGGCTGATACGAAAGCACTGAATAGCCGACACTTGGCTCCCAGTATCTCGTTTGATGTTCGAGAGTTACGTGCAAATCATTGGATGTGGTTCGAGCATGAAAGCGTATGAGTCGAATGGCATCTGGGCCAAGCTGCGCATATTGGAAGAGCATGATAGGAACAAGAAGGACAGATGAAGTTACCTAGTAAGGTTATTCTGATTCAGGATCAAGAGCTCGGCAGGCAGCATCCGGCCGGCACGACAGCTATAGCTTGCCCGCACTTCTTGGCCGCTAACCACATTATGCTGACCGAGACTGCAGTGTTGCGGAAAAAAGATGCGTTCACAGTCATTTCCACAATCAGCGCGTCTCAGGCTTCAAGCCAACTTTCCTGCGGTACGCATTGACTATGTCGAGGTTTGGAAAGCTTCCTTTCGGCTCCCACGTCGCTGCACTTGCTGGATATCCAACCCATTTCACCTTGTAAAGCATCGTCTGTGGCTTTCCCGGATGCGTTCTCGGGTCGGACATGTGGTGTGCGAGGATTGTCTCAATCTCATATCCGTCTTCGTCTTCATCCTCTTCGCTGCCGCCATCCGATGAAGCGGAGGCCGAATTTGAGCCTTGAAGCTTCGATCTTTGTGCCAAACTGGGTCCTGTGAGAGACCTGCTACTCGATGCCACGACTGGTACAATCCTGCCAGGGCTCTTGATCACCTGCTTTGGGTTGTCTAGTCCAGCACGGGCGCGGTACTCAGAGACAGTAATTTGGTCAACGAAACTGTCCGCTGGCTCCCAAGTAGGTCCATCGTGGCCCTCCCACTTTGTTTTGTACAACATTATGGACGGCCTGCCGGGATGGCTCCTCGGGTCCGACATTTTGTGGCCGACGATGGCTTCTACAAACCACTCTCCGTCATCCAGATCGGACTCGTCGTTGTCAGCTGCCTCGTCCCCGGCAGGGTGGACGGCCTGCTTTGATGCAATAGGATTGAGAATGCTAGTCTTGCCGTGAGTCGGAGTGTTTCTCACAGCGGGCTTCTGCTTGAATAGCTCTGAATCGTCTGTGTCAGACTCATCCGAAAGAGTCGCAGAGGCTTTCAGAAATGAGGCAACTGTGACTCGTTCGCTAGAGGAACCTGATGACGCTGTATGCGCTGTAGGATGAAGCATCGAGGTCCTTGGAGTCGGTCTTGTTACACCAGGAGATGGAGCTGAGATTGCCTTGCTTTGTTCTTCCTTCTCGTCATTCAAGTCGTCGGTCTCTGATAGATCAATGACGATAGTTTTCTGCTGTTGACGGGGCGTTCCTCGTGGTGAAGCCTGGTGTGGGCTATCGCGAGTTGTATTGGCTGAATGAGTATGATCATCTGCTGAAGATTCTGATGCCAGTTTCACGCGCTTGGGCTGCTGTTCTTGGGAGATACTGAGTCGTCTTATGGATGGGCTTAAGCCAGCTGCTTTTCGGGCCACAGGATCGGTCTCCGGGTTGTACCTCCAGCCCAGTGGCATCAGTTCGCGAGTGATTGGATGCCGTCTCCGTCTGGGACGTTTGTTCGGTTCCAGTGACACGGGTAATTCTACCTTTGGCACGGAGGCGACAGACGCCTCAGGACTTTGCCCAAGTTCATGCGGTAACGGCGGCAGAGGAAGTAATTCTCCAGTCACTGGGTCACGTTTCCGTCGGCGACGTTTTGGCAGCTCGCCACCTCCATACGCAGGTTCGCGGTTGCCTGATGGCGGCAGCTCTTGGTCGCTGTCTGAGCTGCCCATGGCCACGCTATCCATCTGATCGTCTTCGTCACTTAGCGGTAGCAATTCTCCGGTCTCTGGGTCTCGCTTTCGCCGTCGACGACGTTCCTGAGGTTTCTTGAATAAATGTTTGTAAGTAGGTCGAGCGCGCCCATGGCGCCCCACTACCTCGTTCGGATTCGCCGAGTCGAGTTCCTCGTCGTCGACCTCTTCAAAGAGCACAATGCCCTTCCGTCTGGCCTTTTCCTTTCGCCGCTGCCGGCGCCTCTCCTCCTCAGCCTCAGCTGCTGCCAGTGCCACGGCGAGTGCCTCGCGTTCCTCCGCGAATTGCTCATTTTCGAAACGCTCCAGTTCATAAGGCGAGACATATTCCAGAATTTCGTGGAGAGTAATGTCTTCGATTTCGACGTCTCCCACTTTCAACGTGAACATGGGCAGCTTTCCCGGCTCATCCACGCGTCCAACTATACGAGCATCTCGTGGGGCTGTTTCCGAAGGCTTGAAGGGCAGCGGACCATCTCCGTAACTTCGCGGTTTGAGGGCATTCTTGCTCTTGGCATTGGTACCTCGCTCGGGTGAGCGAGAGATTACGCCGCTTCCCAGCACGACTCGCTTTTGTAAAGGCGAATGCTTGAAGACTGGCGTCTTCTCGCGATAGAGGGTTGCACCAAGGCTAGGCGGCATCTCTTTCACGGCTTGGCCGTCGCTGAAGATTGGTCAGCCGGTGTCGCAGAACACGCGTCTGGTAGCTTCTTGGCTCTACGCGTCGTGCATCCTGTATGGCACTCTCTGGCGCTGCGTCTTTCTCGCGATGCAATCCGGATGAGGAAGTTTGGGTTGGACTTGAGAGTGGGTGTATATGTGTGAAGGAGAAAGCGTGGTGTCTGAGAGTGGCAGCTGCGACATAACCTTCGTGACGCGCTAGCCGTACATGACGCCGCACCACCCTCACTCGAGCCGATAGTTCACTTCCTGCCACAACCCTGCTGCTCGGCCTGCTAAGTCAGATACGAGCATTTCATTGAGCATGTATCGCGGAGCACGAGATGTCCTAGTAGGTGGAAGGTTGAAAGTACGAAGATGAAGTAATGATACCATCATTATTCGCGGGTGAAAACACATCGTAGCTCAGCTTGAAGCAGCTTTGAGACTTTGCAGCAAGAGTATTCTCATGAAGCAGAACAAAACGCCAATTACACTTGGGTGCCCAACGCCGATTACCATCCAGCATGCAATGTCTTGCAGTACGCTAATCAACAGATAATCACATTCTGGGGTCGCTTCTGCTTCGAAGGCTTGTGTGGCTTCACAGCATAATCATTAATGTGAAAGCCGGTGTAGCCATCTCCCATCGAAGCATGTCCAGCATACCCTTTGGGGACTTTGTAGCGCCCAACAAACTCAGCGTCTTCGGGCTCCGAGTCAGAACCTTGAACGCTATCCTTCTTGCCGTGATCGATGGTGTTCATGTTGATGGGGCTAGGCGAGCGAATTGGTGTGCCGGGCAAGCTGGGCTCGACCAGGTGTCGATATGTGCGTTTATACTCTTCGATCATGTCTGTCGAGACGTTAGATCCGCCGCAGACGACGATGACCTGTGCACAGTTAGCGTTGCTCAAGATGTGGCACGGGCTGAGACATACGAAGCTCTCATCTGGTCGTGGTGGACGACCGAGTACCTTCTCCATTCTTCCACCATAGCAAAGAGCAATGTTGACACCACAGGCGGCTTCCACGATGATGCGCTCCTCTTCAGCGAGCTTCCAGCTACCCATGGCAGCTTCGGCATCAGTCAAGACAATATTCTTGGCCTTGCCGCTCTTCAGTGCCGGTCGCACGATGTCCCAGGTTCGCTCGCTGATCTTCACGCAGCCTAGTGATGTAGCAATAGAGGTAATCTTGTCGATTGCCTTGTGCTCGTTCCACTCGAGAGCCTTGTTGAGGGAGTCCGCTCCTTCTGTCTCGACAGCAATAACACCTGTCTTGGCCCATGTGTGACCTTGTCGTTCGATGCCACCCATGACTCCATTGAAGAGTCCACCACCACCGCAGCTACAGATGATCCAGTCTGGAGGGTGATCTTCGCCAATCTCTTCGAACTGATCACGCATCTCGTCGACGATGCTTTCGTGGCCCTGCCAGATGTCGGGATGGTTGAAAGGATCGACGTAGAATGGCTCTTCGCCTTTCTCTCTCGATTGTGGCATCAGCACTTCGTTAACATATGCTGTAGCCTCAGCGATGTTGGCTCCATGTTGAAGAACTTCTTTCGCGCCGGCGGCATAAAGCTTGTCGATCATATGTTTCTTCGTAGTGACAGGAACGACGACGGTCGCTGGTTGGCCCACAAAGTTGGCTGCATACACGCAGCCGAGTCCAGCATTTCCGCCCGAGGCAGCGAAGTAGTGCAGTCGAAGAGGATCGGGTGCATTGTTGTAGGATTTGAGGACGAGGTTTCCCAGCCCACGAGACTTGAAGGAGCCCGAAGGTTGCAAGTTGTCGAGCTTCAGGAAAATTCTGCTTCTGCGGCTTACCATCATGTTGCTTTGAAGTAGGGATGAGAGACTCATGGGTCAACGTACCAGCCTGCTTTCTCGGAGAGTCTCGTGGACTCAATGAGGGGTGTTTTGCGCCATGGCTTCTTTGTATTTCGAGGCCTTGGTGCGCCGTTGTTCGCGAGCCATTGAGGCTGGGTGTCCTGTGGCATGTCGATGGCCATTGTGCTCGTGAGTTGAGTTGCTGACTGTTGACTAGTTCTTGAACAGAGGTAAAAGTTCTAGGCAGAAGCACAGAGAAAAAAGAGAGACGAGTGCGAAGACGAGAGGCGCCATTAATGTGACTGACCTGTCGGATTGGTACCCTCGTCAGTCATTATCTATCTCCCTCAGTGTGCCGGAGAGAAGCCCCAGAGACGGTTTACGGCCCCGCCTGGCTCGCGACTTGCGCCGTATCAAAGCAAGCCCATGGCGAGTATCACGGATAGCACAGCTGTGGTGATAGGATTCCACTCAAAAGTCAAAGAGGTGACGTTCCCCATCTCTTCCGTTCCGCCCGATCTGAGCCGATGGTAACCACAAGGATAGTATTGCCAATCGTAGAATCCATTACCCCATCGCGTTCTTGCTGACCTCGCAGCACATGCAAGCAACTGGTATTCATTACCCCATCATGGTGCGCGGTTGGTACGCTATTACCCCATACTGCACTCTTCTAGAGCATGGCCAAGGCACGCCGATGCAAAACTTGCGCATGATAGAGTCAGAATGAGTCCTGTCGCTCACGTGGTGCATTGATCAGCTGTATCCAGGCCTAGGCGCAGCCAAAGACGGTACCCAGTCCATAGACCGCGTCGCGATAATGGACAATGATCGTTATCGCGACACAGCAGATCGCGCACGAGTGGCCTGGACAGCTCGCGCGGGAGTGGAAATTGGGCACATTGCCAGTTTCCGCGACCTGTTACCCGGCATATTCGGTGGTTTGCACTGCAATGGCAATGGAAGCTGGGCTGATTGGCGATTGTGGTCTAAAGATAGGAAGCCGTTGGTGAGGTGAGTGTGGTGTTGTGCGGTGGCAGTTGCCAAGCACTCGCGATTGCGCTGTTTCGAGGAAACTTTCGCCATGCCCTCCGCCAGATACTCTCACAAGCTTCTTCTGATCTCGCCAGGCTCACCGCCTTCCAGCTCCGATATGGTCTCCAGTTCGACACGCCTCTCCAAGGTCTCTGACTTGCATACACCTACACACTGCGTTGCAGACCACACCTGAGATGTATGGCCATGCAAAGCATGTTGCAATCGTAGGTATTTGGAGACCACGACATCTGCCTGCAATCTATCTACGCAATGGCGTGCGGAAACGTGGGTAAGTGCCATAATTCACCGACAATCTGAGCCTGGGAGATACTGGCCACGATAATTCGCCCACTCCTACAGGATTCCTTTGGCACACGAAACATCGCGGCTTCAGACAGTTACGCTATGACGCTTCATCGCACCCGGACCACGAAAAATACAGCACGGCGGGAGTACTGTTAGATGGGTGTCGACGACTACGACGCTGCGCCTCCGCAGCGTAGCGGTATCCATTGTCAAATGTCCATCCGTACGTCGCCGATCCATGTGAAGGCAGCTGCCTGAATGCTCCGAAGTAAGCTCGTGGTACCTTGCAGGCTGCATCACATGAGGCGAACATGTACTGCTTCCGCTACTCTGTTGATTAGGGGTATCGTCCTCGAGATTCACGTCCGATCACTTGATGCGTTGGTCCAAGGAGCTTTGCACTGTTGATCGTTCGGCGAGACGTCGTTGCGAAGACGCACATCTCTGTGATCATTCGTCCTTGCAATTGCCCATGGCTTTGCACAGTCGGAGAAACCTCGAGTGGTTCACGCATCCATTCCTAGAGAGATTTATGAGGATCCCAAGTGTTCTTTAGATGCGTTAGATGCGCTGATTGCAATTGCTTTCCGAATCGCGAGGGATGTTGCCTGACTCGAGCAGAACTTACCTTCGTAGGCAGCCCCGTCCGGGATCCATCTTCCGCCGTTTGATGAGATACAAATCGTTGTCCATACCTGTTGTGTTTCGCTGTATGACCTGGATTTCGCTGATGCTATGAGCATGTCTTGCCCTCAAGTCTCTGCCTATAGGAGCCCTGGAATCGCGAATAGAGCCCAATGCCTGTCACCGTACTGAGACTAGTCATAGGACGATGGGGATACTCAGTGTCAGTCTAACACTGTGCTCGTGGTTGTTAACGGGCTTTCCAATGCATGCATGGGCGGGCTGCAACCCATATCATCGTCAATATCATGATGATTGTTGTAATGCCGTGCGGGTAGTGCTCCTTGTGTTGCGGATGCCGCCAAGGCGAGACGATGGCGAGTGGCATATTGTTCGAATGCTCAGATTCGTGGCAAGCCTCCACGAGTGCGCAGTCCCGTGGCGTGTCAATTCAAACAGGCCGGGTGCGCACAACTCGAGCAGTCAAAAGACTGCCGTGAGATGTCGAGATTTCTACAAGCCAGACATTGTGCTTCCACCTTCGTCTGGTCGCCTCGCCGACTGTAGCCCATGGTTTGCTGACATGAACTTCCGAAACAATGCCCTCGATGCACCCGACTCGCTCAAAGGTTAAGCGTGGAACGATACAGCAGCTGCGGTATCAGGCAGGACCGACGAGATGGCTCTCTGCTGTATCAAAATTGTTACTGACGCGACATGAGGTGAACAGCAGCAAAACTTGGCGATCGACAGGGGAATTGTGTTTCGGGGCAACGCGTGTCGACGTGCCGGCTGTTCCTGGCACGTGGGCTTGTGATGACGGACTGGCCTAGTTTGCTTTTCTGTAGCATTCTGAAACTTCCTCCACGCTTCGCTCCAACTCTACGTGTCGAAGCATTTGGCAGGCTTATATTTTGGGCGCTCGATCTTGGAGGTGGCGACGATGGACACACCGGTACATTGCGATTGCCACAACGCCTAAGTGGCTCATTCCTACAACTCACTCCCGGACACTACGAACCGCAGCAACGACATCAAGACTACAGTACAGTCGATTACCCAGCAGACCGGCCGAGAGATGGAGGAAACATTAGGCGACCTCAAAGCAAAGCTACAGGCACAGCGATATCCGGAAGCACAGAATGGAGTACCTGAATACGCTGCGCCTACGTCACACGCTGGGGCGGAAAAGCGACCGTTGATTGATCAGGTCACAAATCCCTGGCAGCAAGAGAAGCGACCGACATCCGATGATGCTGAAGACGACGACGAGCGAGATTTTGGCTGCTGTGACTTGGAGAACGACAGGAGTTGCCCGAATACCGTACGCAAGCTCGTTGCCTCCCGTCGCGTCCGCAGGATGTTTGCACTATTACTCCTCTTCGCACTCGCCGCCTACTATGCATGGACCAGATATCTGCAGCCGATAATGGAAGAAGAGTGGGCATACAAAGAAGGTTTCATGTCTCAGGACAACGGCACATATGGGATCGCTCGTGGTGGCCGTGATAGAGACCTGGTACGGATTAAGAGCCTCGATCCTGCTTTTCTGCCCGGCGGACCGGCCGATCCAGAGGGCGAGAGAAGATTGGTGTTTATCGGCGACATCCACGGCTGCAAGAAAGAGTTGTTGAAATTGCTTAAGAAGGTCGACTTCAATGAAAAGACGGATCACTTGGTCCTGGTGGGCGACACAGTTACAAAAGGTCCGGACAACCTCGGGGTGCTCGATGAGCTGATTCGCTTGAATGCCACCAGTGTGCGCGGCAACCACGAGGACCGCCTTCTGCATGTTGCTAAGAAGCTCCATGTACAAGAGCCACTGCCAGTCGAAGCTACCAGCAGTAAAGGCTTCGCGAAAGATGCGGCACTCGTGCGACAGCTCAAGCCACGCCATCTGGCCTACATGCGAGATATGCCCTTGATGCTGCACGTCCCTCGACTTCCCATGGCGCGTGGATCTACCAAGAAGTCAAACTCGCCAATCACCGAACACATCATTGTGGTCCATGCTGGATTGGTTCCTGGTGTCAGCCTGAAGAAACAAGATCCTTACTTCGTCATGAACATGAGATCCATCAACCGCCGCACTCTTGTGCCTTCAGCAGTCCGCGATGGCAAGAATGCGAAACCTTGGTACAGTGTCTGGTGTTGGTACAACGATCGAATCTTCAAGGGACGTTCGATGGAAGGCCTCATCACCACGGATGACTTCGCAGACGATGAGACTGCAACAGAGGTGCCAGTCGGACTATTCGGCGGACTATGGAAGAACTTCTTCGGCAAAAAGAAGTCGCACGCCCGCCCGCAAGTCGTCATCTACGGCCACGATAGCAAGACTGGACTCGTCATTAACAGGTGGTCCAAAGGACTGGACTCGGGCTGTGTCAATGGCGACAAATTAACTGCACTTGTGCTCAATGCGAAGGGTGAGCAAGAGTTGTCGCACGTGAAGTGTAAGAACTATCGCGATTGAGCTGAGAGGACTGCTCTCGTCTTATTCTATGTCCTATTGCGTTCAAGCGAGGCGTTTGATGAACCGGAACTACACTAGACTCGATACCCCTTAGAGACTATAGAACTGCAAAAATGCATTGCGTGTACCTTAGCCGGTAGTGGCATCTAATGTATACGTCTCTCAACCAAGCCACCACACCAGGCGCCGGAAGATTACAGGTTCGCAGATGGGATCAAGAGGTTCTCCAGCGGTTTGGTGTTGATCATACTCGGCGACAAATCCGCGATCGTTCTGGCACCCAGGAACGCCATGTTCGTTTCGATCTCGCGCCTCAGGATCTGGATCATCCTTCGGATCCCATAGTGCCCGTATCCTGCAGACATGCTGAACAACACAGGTCGACCTATACCCACAGCATTCGCTCCCAAACACA
This sequence comes from Cercospora cf. flagellaris, assembly GCA_005356885.1. Classification (NCBI taxonomy): domain Eukaryota; kingdom Fungi; phylum Ascomycota; class Dothideomycetes; order Mycosphaerellales; family Mycosphaerellaceae; genus Cercospora; species Cercospora cf. flagellaris. The sequence continues at coordinate 1,676,279 of RJLU01000005.1, read as the reverse complement.
AAGCTTTCAGCACGTCCGTCCCACGCCTTACGCCTCCGTCGACGAAGATCTGCATCTTCTTTCCCATGATGTGGGGTGCGTAAGTCCGGATCTCCAGTAATGTGAGCAGAGGTGGCTGCGAAGTATCTTGCGATCGGCCGCCGTGGTTGGAAAGGACGATTGCATCTGCACCATGGTCGTAAGCTGCGACAGCGTCTTCCACACATCCAATACCCTTGACAACAATAGGGAGGTTCGTGATAGATCGCAACCATGCGATGATACCCCAATCGACATCGCCATTGATGAAGCTATTGTTCGATGCTGCAACGCCAGCACCGCCGCTCTTCATATCGTTGACCACATCTTCCAGGATCTCTTCTGTCTGTTCGGCGTCAGCAGATGCAATCACAATTCCAAGTCGAAGATGGCGAGAAACTTACATCGTCCTCAACGCCCTTTCCCCTCTCATCCCTCTCCCGGTTCCCTGTCACCGGACTATCAACAGTCAACCAGATCGCTTTCACACCCGCCCTCTCCACCCTCTCGACAAATTTTTTCGACTTCTCCAAGTCCTTATCAAGATACAATTGCCAGAAAACAGGCTGATCGGGTCTCACTCTTGCCTCCATAATCTCCTCGATCGTGCAACTCGATACCGTATTCACAACCTGACAGATTCCTTCTTCTCCGTCCGCTCTCGCTATTGCACATTCTCCATCCGGATGCACGAGCTTGCCCAGACCAACAGGGGAAGTGTAGATTGGTAGACTGCTGTTGATTCCCAGGATGTTGGTTTGTGTGGAGATGGAGCTGATTTTGCGAAGGATGCGGCCTCGAAGGAAGACTTTGGAGTATGCGAGGGCGTTTTCGCGTAAGGATACTTCGTTATCGGAGCCAGAGGAGATGTACGCCCAAGCTAGTGGTGTCATGAACCTTTCGGCGACCTTTTCGAAATCATGGAGGTTGATCATACTGCGGAGAGGAGGTCTTCTGGGCGTAGCATCTTGGGGACCGAGTGGGATTTCTTTGGGTTTTGTCGGTGGGTTGATCGAAGACCTATCGATCGTTCCTATCACGGCTTCACTTCCCAATGTCTCTTTGACGAGAGCTACATTGTGGAACATGCTGTATTGCTCTGTTGCATCTTGTCCAGCCAATTTCAGGATCAAACTGGCGCCACCTGGATGCTTTGGTGCAAAGTCTGTGACATCCCAGACTGTATCTCCAATAGCTATCCAACAAGATTGCTTGCTATTGTGCTTGGTGAGCTCGTCGGCGCTGATGGTAGTCATTCTGTCAGTTCGGTCTTAGTCGTCGACTTAGCTTGTACACCATGCTCTAGAGAACTCTGGTCACAGTCGACTGAGATAGTCTATCCTATCATAGCCGGCTCCAATGTCAGCAGATTCGCCGAAACAGCTACAAGTACTGACATGGATATTACAAGAAACGTGATATGTTCCGACAAGTGAAGCGGAGAATTTGGGGGACACAGTGGGGGTAGGCGCTGGAGTGGATCCCTCCTGCATGTGGTCAGAGCTTCGACTTCGACTTCGCTAGTACCTGGAAGCGACGCTCGTCCGATGAGAGTTCTGGTCAAGTGACAAGGACTAAACGACATTTACGACGTTGTGGTTGTGAGAGAGACTTGGCAGATCTGGGTTGCACAGACGCAAGTCACTCGCCCAATATGAGCACAGCTGAATCAGATCGGCCGTCCAAAGTCCTGCTGTTCGGCCTGGGAGCGTGAGTCTATGCAAATGGAGTTTCCGAGCTGCAGCTGATCAATAGGCCAGCATTGGTGGTTTCTACGCGTACATACTAGGCAAGAATAAGAATGTGTCACTCTCTGTAATAGCGAGATCCAACTACGATGCTGTGAAGAAAGATGGCCTGAAGATCGACAGCGATGTCCACGGAAAGTGCAACGTGAATATCGACCACGGTATGTTGAAAGAGTGCAGTGCCATCACCTTCAGCAGTAGATACTGACAGCACGCCCAGTCTACAAATCAATACCAGAGATTGCCAACACAACTTTTGATTTCATCGTCTGCGCTCACAAAGCCATTAAGCCTGCCACGATCCCTCCCCTCTTCAAACCCATCACAAACGACCAGACAACCTTCGTCATCATCCAAAATGGCGTCGGCAACGAAGAGCCCTTCCGCGAAATCTACCCTGCCAACACCATAATTTCCTGCGTAGCCTGGACTGGCGCAGTGCAGAAGACCCCCGGCATCATAACCCACAGCACAAACGAAAGCCTCTTGATCGGCATCTTCCCCAACCCGACCCTCGACCCACAACTCGAACAAACCCGTCTTCAAACCTTCGCCGACCTCCTAAAGCAAGGAGGAACAAACCACTCCGTCGAATCCGACATCCAAATCGCCCGCTGGGAAAAAGTCGTCTGGAACGTAGCCTGGAACCCACTCACAGCACTAACAGGTCTTCCCGTTCAAACCTGGTTGGAAACCTCGCCTGAAGCAAGAACGTTCACGAAGCAGTTGATGGAAGATGTCATCGCTGTGGGGCGGAAACTCGACGTTCCGTTGAAAGACGGATTGCCAGACGAGCTGATCGCGCGGGTAATGGCGATGAAACCTTTGATCTATAGCTCCATGTACCAGGACGCGCAGTCGGGGAGACCATTGGAGATGGATGTGATTGTTGGGTTTCCGATGCGGAAAGCGAATGAGTTTGGAATGGAGGTGTCCGCGCTGAGGGCCATATTTGCTTTGACGAATGCGGTCAATTCGAGGCTGACAAGTGGCTCGGAAGGATGAATTCAGTTGCTAATCTCGAGACGGTCGGTGTCGGGGAGGGCGTTGTTCACAGTGAAGTTGTACATTTTGAGTGCGCTGATATAGAACCTTTGCGCGCCATAGGCTATCCGCTGCCTCTTCGGAGACCGGCGAACAGATAGAAGTAGTCGACATCTCAACATGGAGCATCGCTCCCTTTCCCCGAGTCAAGGCCATCTTGCCATCTCCCATTGGGGTGATTACTTGTTGAATTCTTGCCGTTTTGGTCGGAGCGCTCAGTCTCCTAGTACGGACGCCTGCCGCCAGAGCTTGAACCGCGATAGTAATCACCGCCACCGCCACGGTAGTCACCGCCGCCGCCTCTGTATTCGCCTCGACCTCTGCCCCTGCCGCCTCTGTATTCTCCGCCGCCTCTACCGCCGCGTGTAGACTTTCGACCGAAGAGTCCAAAGTCCGCACCGCCATCTACGAGCTTGTCGCCGTCCTCAAAAGTGTACCTCCTGAGCTCTCCTTCGCCATACAGAGATGGATCCGACATTCGGTCCTCCCAATCGCTGCTCGTTCCCGACGTCAGTGTCTGCTGCCTGCTGTCCGAAAGCTCTCGCTCGACCGGCTGATAGTAGATCTTCGGTTTGCACTGGGTGAATTTGTACCGGGAGTCGAGGGTATCGAATGATTTGCTTTGGGCTGGCTGCTCCTGCTGCGGACTGGGAGGCGCGTCTTGTGAGCCAGACACTGTAGGTCGTGTGTTGCCGCCGTTGAAACTTTCTCTGCGGCCAGCACCTACTTCCTGTAATGTGGCCGTGACAGGCGAGTCTGTGTCAACGCTATCGTACACAATCTCCCACTTGGTATCGGGTCGCTCCGTTTCCGTGTCTATCCAGTCTTGCACCTTTTCCTCGGGCACAAAGTCTACCCATAGTGGCTTCCGCATTGAAGGCTCGTTCGGCCAGATGTGCTCATGCAGAGCTGATCGCGCGCGCGAAGCAGCAGATATTGAGTCAAATACCACCAAAGCGTGTGTCCGCAGCTTGTCGAGATGGAACAACTCCACAATCTCAGCAGCGGAGGCAGAGGTCGCGCCAGGCGGAGATGCGATTTCGCGGAGGTGTTCTCGTAGTGCGTTCGGTTGTAGTGGGCGGACCAGCTCGCGGATGTAAAGTGCACGGGTTGCCTCATGTCTTGATGGAGAGACAGCAGCATCTTCCATCGCTTCATCCTGCTCCGGTTGTCGTTGTCGGCTGTCGACTTGCACCACATCGTCACTGCTGCCGTACGGATGCACCGTTTTGGCGCTCTCCTCGTCCACAGCTGCGGGCGCATCCTCGGAAATTGTGGCTGCATCTGCAGTCTTTAATTTCTTGTTCACGCTCTCATCACTGACGGGAGGTGTTGGGCTCCGCCTTTTCCTCTTGTTCGTGCCCTCGGTGTCACTGCCCATCACCTCGTCCTGTGCCTCCCCATTGCCGTTGCTATGTCCGTCTCCTTCTCGGTCCTCCGTCTTCTCCACTCCATCCTCTGCATCATCCGCAATGAGCGCATCCACGTAATGTTTCTTTAATTTGAGCCCTTCGGCTGCGATGCCACGTTCTTTGACCAGCTCCTTCAGCTCCGGCACCTTCATTTTATCGTAGTCGGCCATCGTGGCGATGCTCAAGTAGTATGGGCCGAAGAATGGCGATGCCTGGATGCGATATGTGGGACGTCAGGCTGCGCGGAACGCATTGGGAGAAGTTCCCAGGGAAGACGAGTGAGCTGTGACGCCGCGTGCATGATCTTGCAGCGGCAGCCTCAGGCCGTGGCTTCCCGCAGGTCTTTCCCACAGCTTTTCCGCTTACGCAATCCGCGCTAACCAATCTGCAGTATTTCAAGTGCTGAATCCTCGCGCTCCTCTTTGCTCTGATCAGCGATGTGAGTGACCAGCCAACCCACCCCAAAGTTTGCAACAGTACTGACATGGAGTCGCAGTTTACTTCATAGAATCATTTCTATAGTAAACATCCACAACTGTACTTCTCACAGAAGCTACAGACTCCAACCTGGCTGATGAGTCGAACCGCGGCGCCCAAGAGTGAAGCCAATGTGTCAGCCCTTTTGGGTTGATGGCAATGATCTCGCCCTGCTCGAGCGTCTGGCTTCGGCCGGCTCTTGTAGGTGGGTACTGTCGGTCGTCTGACAGGTTCCCTCAATTTTTCATCAAGAGCTTGGTCATACAGACTGGGAATTGGAGAAAGAGAGAGCGGGGCGAATACAGAGAGGGAGCGCGCAATTTGCGAAAGGCACAGCTTGACGCCGTCATGACCGTCTATGTACAATGCTGGCTCCGTGTGCTGCTCGACCAGGCTGTGGCAGAAGTGTGAGAATATGCGACCGCTTGCTCGACGCGCAGCGCGATGGCCCGGCACAGGTAAAGGTTACTTGTACACGCCCGAAAATTTGTGTGCTCGCGCAACGCGATTTTCTGTACATGTTCTCGATCATCCCGCGAACCGAAGTCGATGCTGTACATAATATCACCGCCCCGAAGTCCCCGTTAGCAAGGTTTCACGACAGCTCTGCAACCTCTTCGCCGCTTCCTCGAAAAGTTCCGGTTCTCCATTCGCCAAGTCTTGCGACACCACGCTCAGGATCGCCGCACATCCAGAAACAGAGAGCATCGCGAGCACTCGTGCCGGATCGTCGATATTCGAGAACGCAGTCAAGTAGCGACAGCAAAGCTCTCGCTCATCTTGTCCTTCGATCAGATGTTGTTGCGTGTAAGGACCAGAAAGATGCAGACTCGACGCTCGTTGGTAGGCCCAGATGACCAGTGATGCAAGATACACGCCCCATGGCCGATACATCATGGGATCATTGCGAGAGCTGTAGCTGATAAAAGGCTGCATGTTGGAAGCATCATTCGCTCCGTTCTTGCCAGGCCGGTTCATCATGACAGCGGCCAAAAGCTTGAAGGAATGGAGTACCGCATGTCGAGCTATTGGCGTTGGCTGCCATGCTTTCATGCGTTGGAAGACGTTCAGGAAATCCTTGTCTGATACCTTGCGGCCCAGAAGTCTCTTGGTCCCGGAGAAGATCTGGATGTCGATGATATCGGCATGCATCGTGAGATGCGCAAGATGGAACAGTACAGTCGGAGCGTTGGCATCCGTGGTCTTCGCAGCACTGCTTCGACTCTTGCGTGGGCCAACCGCATCGTCAAAGCTCTGTCTCCAATGTCCGAAAGCTTGCAGCAGCATAGAGCGCCAGCGACCTTGCTCTCGTACTGATGGCACCGTCTCTAGGAACTGCAGGTGCTTTTCGCGACGGCTCATATGCCAGCCGACAGACAGCAGTCCTGCCATCAAGAGCATGCGTGCGGGAGCATGGGTCTGCACGTCGTGTGCATGAAGACAGCGCTTCAGTCCGTCCAGAAAGTTGATTGGGCGTATCCCGTACATCTTCAGATTCGCGTCCAAACGATGCACTTCCTCGGCGCTGTCTGCTCTCCATAGCGAGTCATCGCAAGGAAGCGGCAGTCGAATCTCGTACGGTGCCATGTCCGCCCCGTGTCCGTACATCAAAGCGTGAAGGGTGTCAATTTGGAAGGCCGTAAAGACGACTCTGTTGAATGATTCATTTCGGACCCAATGCACCCACCATGAGTCGAGCGAACTTCCAGTTGGCTTTCCAGGTAGCTCTTCGCCCGTCGGACTGGCACATCTGGTCGGCATTCCACTGGTGGGACTTTCGCTATCTGATCTTCCGATCAAAGGACTACCTCGACGGAGTAATGTCAAAGTGCTGGCGTGGTGAATGTGTGCACGCTCGTGCAATTTCCTAGATGACCACTGCTTCTCGTAGTATTCGAGCAACAGAAGTGCCTGCGCTGCCCAAAGCTGAACGGGCGGCTGAGCTTCAGGATCCGTGAAGATCTCCCAGCGCAGCTGTGTCGCGATGACTTCGGAGAACTCTTGATGGTCCTCAAGTAAGCCTTTCGGTTTCTGTTTTACCATGTCCGCCGCTCCCAGCATAATAATGGTCACAAGCAAGAGAACGTTGCAAGAGTTGGGTGAGAACGTCGGTTGATGCACAACTGACATTTGCTGATCCACGTTGGCCCAATAGTTGGCGACAAATCTGTCCAGAACACCAACACTAAGGTTAGGGAAGTTTTGTCCATCGGGATTGTATAGCAGTCTGGTCTGATCCGAGGCGGCGTACATTCGATTGCGCTGCTTCGTCAGGAAGTGTGACAGTATGCGCAGAACATCCGCTCGCCTCTCTTCTGACACACCACGTGTAGTTGTGCCTATTGCAGCATTGTCTCTGAGACTACTAGGAGTGGCATGGTTTGCAACACTCCCTGGTGGCTCGGACGTGGAGGCGTAATCTTCGAGATTCCAGACGTCCTTTGGAGAGTATTCCAAGCCGAAGTCCAAGAATGGCATGTTAGCTATATTAAAGTCATCATACTGTGAGCCTGGACTTTCGAAAAGCCAGGCTGCGAAGTTGTCGCTTGCCTGTGCAGCTGTGTCGACTGTTGCATTCCATGTATTCAAGGAGGTTGCTGCGAGCGGCGATGGAGCTGCCTGAGACAGTATTCCAGTCAGACCCGCTACTGACGGTGTTTCCGTACTCATCAAAGTGGGATCTGGTGTAGGCAGCGGTGGCCTGTTCGCAGCAGCCCACGTTGTCAAGGAGCTTAGACTCGTGGCGGCAGCTAGCCTCGCATCTTCAATAGACTCCTGACTATCCTGCCGACTGGCACCATACTCCGAGGCGCTCACGGGCTCTTGCATTGGAGCTTCAAATCCGATCTTGGACTCAGCAATGGTAGGAGTGCCTGGTGTTACTGAAGGAGCTCGACTGGAAGCAGTCTCATTGTGTCGATTCTTGTGCCTGATGAACAGATCAGGTCGCACAAAAGAATGACCACAGCCTGCTACCTCGCAACGATAGACTTCTTTTGGGTTGTGGTTGAGCTCGTGCCTGTGTAAATGCTCGGCTCTTCTATGGATACATGCTTAGCATCTAAGCACTGCGCAAGGTCTGATCATTGGAGCTCACGAGTATCTTTTATCGCAGCCAGGATGCGCACATTCAAATCTTTTGGCCTGACCTGCGCGACTTGCTCTCTGACGTTTCGGCGAAGGAGCCTCGGGGTGTTCATTCATCTTGGACGCCCAAGCTTTTGCAACACCCTGGGGTGCTCAAGTGGGGGTCTGGGTCGTGCTTCTTTTCACAATGCTTGGATTGCAAAGTGAGAATTTCAGTATGTGTTCAGATCCAGCATTGAACGTGATATTGCTCGATGAAGGTGCCGATCTCGATGGCACATGTGCAGTGGCAATGCGAATGTAGCAGGCAGACTCTGATGTGACCCCCAAAAGCTGGAGAGGAGAAGTGGCGGAGATGGCTTGCCGAGCAAGGCGGGCACGCGGCTCTGGACCGCTCCACGTCCCTGCAGCATGTCTCTTCGACATGCATGACCGTCACAGAGAGCTTCTACGCGAGCCCAGCTCCTCCAACACTTGCCAGGACTCGCAGACCAGATCTGCAATGCCAAACGATATGTTCAAGATCCACCCGTGCACGCTCAAACGCCAACGTCTCCTTCGCTGAGAACGACAAGAAAGCCTCCTGCATAAGACAGGACTACTCACATGATCCGAGGTTAAACTGCGTTTTCTTGCGTTCTCCTTGCGGCCAGGTCCTGAACTGATGTCGACTTTTTCCCAGTTACATAGACATATGCGGCATCTGCTTATCCGGCTGACATCTCCACCAATCATAGAAAACTGAGCTCTCGACTCCATTTCTTTTCGTCTCTGGAGGCGAATGTTGATCGAGCTGTAACGGGATCACGTGTGTCTTCGCGTACGGCCCTGTCTTCGAATGCACGAGTCTCGGGCACTCGCAGGTCATCGCGGTTGCCTTCCACCCAAGATTTCGCAACTGCCCGGACTACTTCGTCACCTTCTCCACGATACATGACCATCGCATGCATCGCGTCTCCTAACAGAAGGACTCACCCATCGTGAATATATTAGGCGTTCCTCTAGGCATCCAATCTGTAAGCTCGGGAAGGTTGGTTTCCGCATCATTTGGTCCATTCTGTACGGCTCTGCCCATGCATCCTCATCAAGCACCGCTTCGCAGGGACCTGTTTTGCCAACTGACAACTTCACACCCAAGAACCCGCGCCACTGGCCGACAGCCCGATGTCGGAACATGGTCTCTATCGGCCACTCGACTCTACGAGGCAAGAGGTTAGGCTGCTAGATATCTTGCCCTTTTCGAAGAGACCCGAAGATCCCGTAGCGTGCACGCTGCGAGTCGTGTCACTACAGGACGAGCCCACGCCTTCGTACCAGACTATCTCCTACGTGTGGGGAGATCCAACTCCATGCTGTTCCATCATTTTGAACGGCGAGATCTTCAAGGTGCCCAGATCGACAGATCAGGTCTTGCGTCGTGTATCAGATCAGGAGAATGTGCGCACGGTCTGGATCGACGCGGTGTGCATTAATCAGGTCGACCTCCAAGAACGTGCACAACAAGTTACTTTGATGGACCAAGTATACTTCTTCACGACTGGCGGCATAGTGTACCTCGGACAAGGAGAGCAAGACTCTGCACGAGCTATTGCTAATCTTGAGGACCTCGCACGAGAGGTCAAAGAAATTGCAAAGACACCATATGAAGAAGGAATGTTATTTCGCCCTAGAGGGAGCTTCGCCATTGCGCCGGATAATTCACGACTGCATGTCAATCTCGATGTCGATGCTTTGACAAAGTTTCTCGCTTTGCCTTGGTTGAGGTCAGTGATCTTTTTGACTATTTATCGACGGCTGCTTACATACACAGACGAGTGTGGGTAATTCAAGAAGCCGTATTGCCGGCCCAAAGTGAATGCTTGTTAGGCGACTCCAAGATCAGTATCGACACTGTACTCACTGGATGTGCCTGGCTTATGTATCATCGAACGCACCTGCCTTCGGGACTGAGAAACAACCTGGGTCTGTTGGCTACGCAGTCAATGTGGTCAAGCAAGTGTGTTCGAGACTCTGTGATAGCAACATTGGACGATAGACGCAATATCATGTCCTCAGGCGAGCCGCTCGGTATTCTGGTCCTCAATATTCGCGGATCATCGACTTCTGATGAACGAGACAGGGTATTTGGTCTGCTCGGCCTGGCGGCGAAGAAACGCCCGTTGCCAGAATTGATCCGCCCTGACTACACTGAGAGCCTGGCAGAAGTGATGCGAGACGCGACAAGGTACTTCATCAGCGTCGAGGCTCTGCTTGGCTTCTTCGTCGTGCCTTGCATCTCACACCGTAGGCGAGAGGACGTGACCGACCCAGACTGGCCTTCTTGGGTACCACGTATACACCGGACCGATCAATCGCGAGATCCCGCTGCATTACCTGCTTATTCCATGAATACCAACTCCGAGGCTGTCATTTCATGTGACGCCAATGTCCTTCGGCTTAAAGGATACGAAGTCGGTGTCGTCGGCTTCATTTCAGATATTCTCTTCGAATCAGGTCTAGGAGCGACAGATGCACAGCAAGCCTTGTCCAGCATCCACAAATTCGTCGACATAACAAACTCCTCAAACACCGCACTTCGCCGCACACTACTCGCAGACGTCAATTTTGCACTCGAACGCTGCTCGGAAGCTTCCTATGCAGATTACGACACACTCCTAGCATACCTTTTCCAAAGCCAAACTCAAGACTTCAATCCACAAGACATTACTCTAAGTAGCCTTGGCGAAGTAGACTCAAATTCGCAAGATGCTGGCATGAGAATCAGTCGCTTTCTTATCGCCATGGCCCGAGCCTGCAAGGATCGGAAGTTTGCAAGGACATGGCGAGGCCACTATGCACTCGTGCCCAAGGTCTGCGAGCCAAGGGATGTCATTGTTATGATCCCTGGATGCCGGACGCCAGTCGTGCTTGGACAGCTGTGGAGCGAAGATGATGAAGAACGGCGACTGGGATTCGTTGTGCTTGGAGAATGCTACCTCGATGGTCATATGTGGCCGGAAGATGTCGAAAGAGTGAAGAATAGCGATCGCAAGCTATACCATTGGAATATATTATGAATGTGCTTCCTGACGCAACCGAACGTGCTCTGCTACACGATGACGGAGATCCTAATTCAACGTGCGATTGCTTGGAAATGGAAGCATTGGGTTGAACGTCCGTTTAGCAATCAACTCATTCCTGGTTCACAATGTACGGACGCCGTGTGGCGAACCATCCACGCGATCTATGAGCACAAGAAATGCTATTGCCCAGATCGTGTATTGTAGCCAACTGGTCCTTGTACTGCGTACTCGTATCACCAAGAGAAAATGCTTGACCACAATGTGCCTCTATCTGCGACTATCAGCCGTGGGACATGTGGAATAGAAATTTGACCGCCAGTATCGAACTTGTTGTCCGTTCTTTCCTCAGGCACCAGTTGCGTCAGGCTTGCACACTTGTACATGCTTGGTGGACCGTCCAATGTCCTCGAACGAGATCGTAATTGTGCAAGTAAGACGGAGAACTAGCGCGTCCGCGAGTTGCGGCTTGATCCTCGAATAAGCAGGTCACTGCTCTTCGATGCCCGCTATCTAGACTCATTGGCTCAGGTCGCGCTCATGAGCGACTCGTATCATGCCATCGTAATATTTTGTCCTGTATTCCAAAATTCTGCTCGCAGCTAAGCCAGGTCGTATGGTCTTATGCCAAAATTGACCTGCTAACACAACGCAAAAGTTCTCCATCCCGCCTTAGCCAATCGTATGCATTGCAATCGCTGGTTCTTATGGCGGAGCTTTGTTTGCCGTGTGCTAATGGGATACTGCTCGCCACAGCGTTTGCGAGGTACGCTCGTGCCTCTTCCAGGCGGACCGACCATCTAGTTCCTGCACAAGACGCATGTTGCAACGCAATGATGTAGTGATACCCGAACCTCTCTTGTCGTTTGGTTTTACTCTGGGCAGACGGGTGAACTTTGATATCGCCATAGTGATAGATCTCTTTCGAGGTTTTCCGTTGGCCGGGGCACGGAAAAAAATCCGCGCGCCATCAATGTTAGAGCTTGTGTCGGTACTCTTTATGCCAGCTATTCCTCAATCAACGTATGTCGGGCCATCATCCTCTTCTTCTCTGGCAGCTGGCTCGGGCTTATGTCTGGCGGATGCCTGCGCTTGCTGCTGCTGTTGCTGCTGGTGAGCGCGGGCTCTGGCCGCCTCCTCTCTTTGCTTCCAAGCGGTCCGCACGGCGGTGTAGCTATCGATGAGGTCTTGCTCCGTCACAGCATCTTCTATACTCTGCAACACGCTCTCGACCACAGATATGTGATTTGCATGCTCTTTGTCATCTCGGAAGCGTGGTGTCCCATCCTCGTCAATCTTCGGTCGCCAGTGACCCGTCTCTTTCTCACGCCAGCATTCGATAATGCGGTGGTCAAATTGCTCGCCTTTGGCTTTCATGGCCTCCCACTCTTTCTCGGTGACATGCAGCGGAGCGAAGGTCTGGTAGTTATTGTTCCCGCCGTGAAAGACCAAGAGCTCGATTTCGGGAATCTGATCAAAGTCCTCGTACTGCCCTTCGTCGTCCTCCTCCATTGGGAACGCGCCGATTTGGAGCTTGAAGTCGATCGTGTTCTCGTGAGGCGGCTTCCATTTCAAGATGTGTTGATCGGTACCTGTGACATACGGGGTGTCCTTGCACGTGAAGATCAAGCCGTCGTTGCCGTGAGGAAGCCTGGGCAAGATCTCCTTGAACATCTCGGGAGCGGCGTAGGAGAAGCTCGGTTTCTTTGCAGTCAGCTGGAAAGGCTGTGCCTTGATATCTTCGGGGAAGTCCTTGGCGAACAACTTGTAGGCACTCAGCACGCCGTCCAGGATCTTGCCCACGCGGTTTCCAAAGTCTCGATCAGTGATGCATTGGCCGCGAAGGACAAGGATGTCGAAGATGATGTAGGTGAGCTGCTTGTGGCCATTGGGAAACCGTTGCTGCACAAGCTCTCCGTCGAGCAGGGTGTTGACGTGCCAGCTGTGCAAGTCGTAGCCTTTGGGCGGCTTCGGGAGCGGGATGTGCAGGTAGCCCGTCTCGACATAGTAGTAGTCGTTCTTGCGGTCGATGAGGAACTGCGCCTCCTGTGGTCGTCCATCGGGACCGTGGGTCTGAGTGAGGAACAGCAGCAGGCGGACGCCGTCCGTCTTCTCAGCCAGGAAGTAGTCGGCGCGCTCCAGCTCTTTCAGATGGCGGCGCGCAAACGAGACGGGTTGCGCGCCCGGGAACTTGGTGTCCCTCCGACTCAGCAGGTCCGCTACGGTGTCCCTGTGGAACTGCGCATCCTCCCGTGGCAGCTTGACGAGGTTCGGGACCTTGTCCAGCGAGATGGCCATGCTGGGCGAGCGTACCTGAGTTGTCGCACAGTCGGTCGTCGCGCATGCAGGCTGGAGACGCGAACGGAGGCTTGGCAACAGCGGCTCTTCCCGATCGGCGGCGCTAGTGAACAAGCGCCGATCGCCCGAGATGCGGCTGAAGTTTGCAGACTTCGTCCGTTCGCATCCGTCGTACGTCATGCATTGTGCTGCGAACCCTCCTGTCCCTCCATCCGCGGCGGAGATACAACCCCATCCTACCTCCGAGGGCGATGAGGAGTCGAATGCCTGGTGCATGGTGCGAGACGCTTGCCGGATGGCAGCGAGGTGAAGAATCACACTGGTCGGTCGTCCGCGACAACAATAGCGCTTCGATACAACCAGATGGATCTTGTCATCGAATACAAGAAGCACAAGCACAGGTGCCGAGTCCTTCCCGGGTGTTCGGCCCACACTTCAATCAAGCGCCGAAGCATGTCTTGGTGCGCTCGCCTTCTTACTGGCATTTGATCCAGCGCTAGAGCTGCTTTACACAATGTCGTCACCATCTGCTCGAAATCTCCTAGGACGCGTCTGTTGAGATGGAGACGTCACACGCGGCACGCTCTTTATCCATTGTCCCCATTAATGTAGGTCTCGCTTGTTCGCGTTTTTCCTTGTCAGCAATCTTGCTGGTCGAGTTTGCCGTCAGATTTCCTCCGCACTGCTGGCCGAATATAGGCAGCCATGTCGGAACCATCTGGCCATCATGCGCCAACAACGACGTACTCACCACAGCCTGCTCGCCAAGATATGATCCGAGACGAGAGCGGTATTCCCATAACCACAGAAGATGGTACCGTGCAATGGGTGCGCCCATCTTCAGAAGGCCAACAACCTACATCAGGCTTGACCACAGAAGACAACAATCAGCAATCCGCCGCAGTTCGCAGAATGCCAAATGATGAGAATCTTCGACGACTGTCCAGGGACAGTGAAAAGGAGAAAGACTCGGACCTGGAGTCACCTATTGCGCCACCTGTCGACCAAGACGCCAACATCGACATCGAGAAGCAAGGGGGTCGACAAGACAACGGTCACGACAATGCAGATGAAGAGCGTGATCCGAACCTCGTCGACTGGGATGGTGATGACGATCCAGAAAATCCCATGAACTGGAACCCAGTCCGAAAGTGGGCCATCGCGACTTCCATGGGATCCATGACACTGGTCGTCACGTTCGCGTCCAGCGTCTTTAGCGCCGCCACTATGGTCACTGCTCAACAGTTCGGCGTGAGCAGCGAGGTCATGATTCTGGGAGTGGCGCTATTCGTGCTGTGAGTATCGACCGCCCAAGCGCCTTCCACTGTTGACGTGGACTAACATGATGCAGTGGCTTTGCATTTGGCCCAATTGTCTGGGGCCCATTCAGTGAACTCTATGGTCGAAAAGCTCCTCTTTTCGTCGGATACTTCATTTTCGCCATCTTCCAAATCCCCGTGGCAGTCGCAACAAACCTGCAAACGATCTTCATCTGTCGCTTCTTCGGCGGCTTCTTCGCCTCTGCTCCCTTGGCCGTGGTCGGAGGTGCCTTGGCAGATTTCTTCGACCCTATCGACCGCGGTGTCGCTGCATGCCTCTTTTCCGCGGCAACTTTCATTGGTCCTACACTCGGACCGATCATGGGCGGCTTCATCACCATGTCATATTTAGGTTGGCGATGGACGCAATGGATTACGATGATTATGGCAGCACTCTTCGGGACCATTGGGTTCTTCGTCATCCCCGAAACGTTCGCGCCAGTGCTATTGCAACGCAAGGCAAAGAAGTTGAAGTACAAGACGAAAAACTGGGCCCTGCGTGCTCCAGCAGATGAGAAAGAAGTCAACCTCAAGGAAATCGCCGACAAATACCTCCTCAAGCCATTCAAGATGCTGGTACTTGAGCCCATCTTGATCCTGGTCACGCTATACATGTCGCTCATTTACGGCATAATCTACGGCTGTTTCGAGTCGTTTCCCATAAGCTTCCAGGAGGAGCGCGGATGGAACCTGGGCGTTGGCTCACTGCCTTTCTTGTCGATACTTGTTGGCGTTGTGTTCGGTTCCATCATCATTGTTGCCGTGACCAAGACCCGCACGAAGCGCAAGATGGAGGAACATGGAGAGATTGTGCCCGAAGAGCGACTCATTCCTATGATCATTGGAGGCTTACTACTGCCAATTGGACTGTTTTGGTAAGTCTTTGCTAGCAACGGGGAATGTTGCTAATGGACGCTAACCAAAGACACCTCAGGTTCGGATGGACTTCAAATCCAAACATCACACCTTGGCCTCAAATCATCGCTGCGATTCCTATCGGTAAGTCGTGTTCGAGAGGGGTGCATTTACTTCAATCACTGACATTGCATCTTAGGCGCCGGTATCATGATGGTTTTCTTGCAAGGCTTGAATTACATCATCGACGTTTACAAGATGAATGCGAACTCTGCAATCGCTGCGAATACTTTCTTCCGTTCGTGGGTCGGTGCGGCATTCCCCATGTTCTCAACTCCCATGTTCCACAACCTTACAGTACCATGGGCGATGAGCTTATTGGGTTTCTTGTGCGTTGCTCTGGCTCCAGTGCCGGTGTTGTACTACATTTATGGTGCGAGGATTAGGAAGTTGAGCAAGTATACCCCGGATTGAAGAGACGAAAAAAGAATAAGAGTGTAGGATAGACGTACGTTCAGCGACGAGACAAGATGGATCACAGGACAAGAATAACGCACATGCATGGACGTAACAACTTGTATAGAGTACGATTGATGAATAGATGTAAAGCAATTGGTGTATCATCGTAAAAACTGAACCTCAAAAGTCTCATTAGACTCTAAACCTCCACCTCAAATCCTCATCACCCTGCCACTCCCCTGTGAGAACTTCTGCGCCTTCTCTGGCGGCAATCTCATCTCTCTCCCTGTTGATCTTACTCAACAGCCACCACAAAGTCGACACAACGACAAGGTTACCAACCAGGTATGCAAGAGCCACACTGTGCCCAACAACATACTTCGGCGCATCTGCCCCTCGATACAACTGCGTACCAATCACGGCACCCAAATTTCCAATCGTAATCTGCAACCCGTTCGCCGCAGCACGTTTCGTCTGACCCGAAACATTCATCGCCGGCCACGATAGACCCAACGCGACAGAAGGATAAATTCCTGCAGCGGCGAGGAAAACTCCGACGTAGGATTGAGCGGGACGGGTTGTAGGGGAGGGGTTGGAGAGGAGGAGAATGTAGCCTAGGATGGCGGTGGAGGTGGAGAAGAGGATGAAGGGGGCGCGGAGTTTGTAGCGTTCGGAGACGAAGGCGTAGCCGACTGTGAGGATTGCGGCGAGGGCGTAGGGTGGGACGGTAAGTAGTTGGGCTTCCCAGGAGGCGTATCCGAGGGCGGCGATGATGGAGGGCTAGGAGATTGGTGTTAGTGGGTAATGATTAAAGTTTTGGGGTTGAAAGCTTACCAGGAAGAGGGATAAGGTATAGAGTGGAAGGGAGAGGGTGTGGAAGACTCCGTTGTATAGCCAGACTTTCGGATCCTTGAACGCGGAACCCACGTTCGCCCAGGTGAAGCCTTCGTGTTGAGTCGCGTCGCTGTCGTTCTTCAAGCGTGCATTGATAAACGCTCGCTCTCCTTCTGTGACGAATTTTGCTTTGTTTGGCCAGTCTGCAACAAACCAGTAGGCTGCTACAGCCACGACACAAGTCAACAAGCCTTCGAGGATGAAGATCTGCATCATAAGTCAGCCTTACATGAAATCTCCAAAATCGTGTCAATCGCATTGATGATAGGGAATATCTTACCCATCTCCACCCATTATATCCTCCAACACCGCGCATATGCCCAAGACCATACGCCAAAATACCACCAAACGCACCCGCCAAACTCGCCATAGCGAAGAATAGCGCAATGCGGAATTGTCTCTCCGATCTCTTATACCACATACTCAAATAAAACACCACACCAGGGAACAGCGCTCCCTCAGCAACTCCAAGAAAGAACCTCACAATCAAAAATCCCGCAACACCATTTTGTTTCTGCACCACACCTTGCAATGTCGCGACAATCCCGAATGCGAGGGTTGTGCTAGGAAGCCAAATCTTTGGGCCAATGCGTTTGAGGATGACGTTCCAAATGACTTCGAGAAGGATGTAGCCGACGAAGAACATTGTGAGACCGGTGAGGTATTGATTTGCCGTGATGCCGAGGTCGACTAAGAGGCCTTCGAGACGGGCATTGGCGACGTTTGCGCGGTCGAGGAAGGAGAGGAGGTAGAGGATGCAGACGGCGGGGAGGAGGTGGACGTCTCTGCGACAGAAGGTTAGAGAACTGTGCCAGTGATGAGGAATACAATGATGGGTTGTGGTTTACAATTTTCGAACGAGGCTCTTCTCGTTAATGTTGTATGCCGCTGCGATTTCTTCTTCATTGCGAACTTCCCCTGGAGGAGGAGAGCTCGTCTGCGATTTCTCTGCATCGTGGTCGAGGATTTCTTTGTCTGCTGCTGTAGGAGGATCGTATTTGTCTTGTTGTGCTGTAGCTCCAGTGGAGCTAAAGTGTCCAAGGACCATGGTCCCTACAACTTTGCCTTCGCACAGAAGGAATAATCAACAGTGAGATGGACGGCCACAGCCTTATCAGATGTTCACAACAAAAGTACTAAAGAGCATGGATATAAAGGCGATTACTTATTTATGGCGGGAACAGGATGACGGTTTTCGGCATCGTTCGTTTCAAACGGCAGACATCGCGTGCTTTCCCACGCGCAGCTGTCGCGTCTCGGCAACTGCTGGGTTTGACGCAGCTCACTGGTCAGCATCATGATGGGCTTGATGTCGTGATTGAGGATCTGCAGCCTGGAGACGAGCGCGGTAAGGTCGAAAGGCGGGAATCCGAATGCGAAAAGTGGAGGATCGGACCGCTTCTTGTTCGTTCTTGTGTTTCTTACCCTTAGATCTTGTTCTGTCCTTGCTTGGGAAAGGCGAATGGATGACCTGGTCTTCTGAGACAGGCGAACTGTTGTTCACGTGTCTCAAATGTTAGTTTGGCATTGAGAACAACGATGATCTGGTATTTGCTACGAAATATTCTGGACTGTGACCTCAAATCGTGCAACCGACGACCCGAAGCACGACATTGCGATCCTTGCAATCTTGTTCATCCTGTGCATCACAGATGGTTTTGCGGTAGTGCTCAAAGTCGGTACTAGCACTGTATATGGGGCACCTCCGCACGTGGGTGCGATCGCCCTCGATTCTGTTTCTAGCTAAACTACCTTTTTTGGTAAAGCATGTATGTGTAGCGATCGTGAACTTTTTGTTGACAACTCTGATTACATTCCTCTCTCGCCTGATGTATTCAGGGAGTGGAGAGTGCCGTGGATGTCAAGTGTCGTGTAAGAAGAGATTGGTAATGCAAGGGAGAACAGACGCCACGAATGTCGTGCTCTGAATACTCCAACTGATCTCGCTCTATGCCGCTGTCCACCCTTTTGACTCATGCCGTGGTGCATGTGTGGAACAGGGAGACGAGGGCAGTGTCGATGCTGATTTTGCTTAGTGAGAGCGCTTCTGCTGCTGCTGCAGTTTCTGCAACTCCGCTTCCTTTCTGTCGACGCTTAGCTCCAGCAAAGTGTTCTTACGCTTGAGCTCGACGATTTCCTGCGCACTAGCCTCCTGGTCCTCGCGTAGCTCGGCTAGGTCTTGCTCCTTGTTCTCAGCAATTCGCTCCCATTTGCCAGCTTTGTGCTCGGCTGTTTGGAGCTGCTGCTTGAGCAGAGCGTTTTCTTTCTCGAGCTGACCGGCCTTCACCTTCGCAGTCGCCAAAGACTTGGCCATGGCCTGAACATCGTCCTGGCTCTGGATGCTGCGAATCACCTGCGCGGCCATGCGGTTTTCGAGGTCACGGCGCTCGATGTACGACAACTCGCGAGGCACATCGATTGGCGGCTCTTCAGTCTGTGGCACAGAAGGAGATGCGCTTCTATTGGCCGACATACCGCGGGTGGTGGGGAAAGGCTTCGCTGGCGGACTACTGCTTGTACGGGCAACGGTAGAGTCGTGTCTCTCACCGTCTGCAGTCTTGCGCACTGCTTCGCGTTCTTGTAGGGCGGCTCTCAGGTCTTCAATGCTCGCCTCACGAAGAGCCTTTTGAGCATCTTTGCGCACAGCCTCGCGTGCAACCTGCGCCACGTCTCCGATCAATCGCTTTTCCACAAAGATTGGATTCTCGGTGCCTCTGGTCTTCTGGTGCGGCTTTGGCAATGGCGGCAACTTGTGATGCTTTTCGATGGGCTTGGCGAATGACGGTGCTCCAAACTTCACCAGCATATCCTTTGGAGTGTACTGATTGTGCCCGTGAGCACGGCGGTTTGGCTCCGCGTCGAGAATGTCATCGTACTTGCGCTTCGGCCGCACTACTTCTGGCTCAGGAGGCTTTGCTACCTCGACTGGAATACGATAGTGCACAGGCTTCCATTCAGAGTCGCCGCTGAAGTAGTAAACGTCTTGTCCCTTGCCGCCATGCTGAGCGAAGTGGTATTTTGCGTTTCCCTCTGCTTTCTCATCCTTGACGGCAGGGCGCCCGAGGTGGCGACGATGGCGACGAATATTACACGGCTGACCGAAGTCGTGCTGCCAGAACTTGCAGATCTTGGCCTTGGGTATATCCGATGCCAGCACCTGCTGAGCAGCTCGATCGTCAAGATACACGAATTTGGGCGGAATATTGTCGTCCCTCCAGCTGATCCTACCTATGTCGCTCTGTAAATTGTCAGTACTCGAGTTCCAGCGTATACGCTGGGCCTGTATTATTGCTACTCGAGTGACCACTGCAGGTGCAACAGAACCAGAGAGGATCACGAGGAACAGGACTTGATGCAAGCTTACCTGAAAGATGCGCCAACGCTGCTCGACTGAGACCTTGGGTGTCCGGCCATACCAATCTGTAAATTCGTCCCCGTCTTTGTCGCCCGGCTTCCAGATCTCGTACAGGTCACCGCCAATACGCATGTACTTACGAGAAGCTGTGGTTGGATCAAGCAAACTGGAACCGTTCATCGATTCATCGGACTCCACGCTGGGAATGGCACCCGTAGATGGTGGGGCATTGGCGGCATCGACCGTGTCATCGGCGCTCATGGCTTGTACCTTTGTCAGTTGCGTCAGCGATTTACCGCGGAAGAAACGAACATGGTGCCGCGAGCGGCAAAGGACGATGATTAAAAGAGCAAAGGACTTAGAAAACTTACCTCCGCCCAAGCGTCGACTTCATCGCTATGGGGAGAAGCCTCAGCAGCCTGAGCAAGGTGTTCTGGCAAGTCCTCCGTGGCCGGGACTTGATGCTCCTGGGCGAAACCGCCAGAAGCTGGCGGCTGTTCGAGTCTCTTCTTCTTTCGTGGCTTCTGTCCCTGTGAGCCTCGCATAGTGGCCTTTGCGTCTGGCTGCACCGTGGTAATCACGAACTGATTGAAGTCCATGGCGAATGTGCAATGCGCCGAGGTGTGACTCGAGGATGGAAGAGTTGTGTTTGGAACAGAGAGGCGAAGGATGACTCAGATCTCCGGTTGGTGAATGGCCCTTGGGCCTGTCTTGGGTCGCGGCTGAGAGAAACTTGATCGAGTGATGTGCGAGGGCTTGCCTCCTGTCTGCTGATGCTGGCAGAGCCGCTCGACTGTGGTGATGTCGGAAGGCTGGAGGCCTTGGAACTGGAAGAAGGCTGAAGCCTGCAGTGGTTGCGGCCAAGTGGAAGCCAAGGAGGTCGCTTCACATGCCAAAGCGCAGCAGCACGAATGGCAGTTCGGCCTCACTTTTCCAGGGCGTTGCCGGCAGTCGCCAGGGACTTGTCAGCGTGTTCCGCGGTCGAGTCTGCTTGATTGTTGCTGGAGAAATTGTGTCATGTCAGATGATGGTGAATGGCTAGTTTGCTCGACATGTGGCCCAGATCTTTCTACAACGACGATTCGTTACACATGAATGACGCCTCTGCACATTACTGCAGCTACTTGGGTGAATAGAGAAGGCCCTGGGCCTGGCAGCCTCAGCAGAGGTAGCATAATCAGCCCCAGCTCACCTGCGAAATGCCTGTGATATCCTTCATATCACGCTGTGTAAACGAAATACCAAGCAGCTTCCAAATCCGGATCTTGAACATTGTAGGATCTTGGTGTTCCTCAGCTCCGGCAGCATTGTTTTCGCAGAAAACTGCAAATTCAATGGTTCATCCCGGCTGAGATGGCGACTTTGCTAACAGCATATCATGGGCCATCTTCATGATCAGCGTGAAGATACACAGCTGCTACAGCTCGGCAAGCTAGCCATGTGAAGGGTTCAACAGCGGAGAGAAGGAAGAGGTGTGGAAGTCTCGCTGCAAGATAGACTTTCTGTGAGGAGAGGAGCGAGATCTCGCAGAAGTGGAGACCAGCGGGTGCTTCCTGCCAATTGCATTGTTGCTGACTGCTGGCCAATGTGTGCTAACTTGATTTGCCCGCATCATTGACATTGCCACCACCTCAGACGTTCAATCGCAGGCAATCCATCGTCCTGCGTCCAGGCGACGAAGCCGTGCTCACCCTTCGAATACATCGCCGACGACAACACCCACGATGCTGAGCACTCCAGCAAGTAAGGCCGCCCTGCGCGCCGGCGCGACGACCTCTTTCCCGAAGGTCGCAGCTCGCACCCTCTCGACCACCACTCCTGCCCAGGCCGTGGCACAGGATGGCCAACAGAAGCGAGGAATGGCTACAGTGCAGGATGCACCGCCGGTGCACCGACACGGCGGCTTGAAGGATCAAGATCGTATCTTCACCAACTTGTACGGACACCACGGGGCGGATCTAAAGAGCGCCATGAAGTACGGAGACTGGTACAAGACCAAGGAGATCTTGCTCAAGGGCCACGACTGGATCATCTCAGAGATCAAGGCTTCTGGCCTGCGCGGGCGAGGAGGTGCAGGCTTTCCATCGGGCATGAAGTGGAGCTTCATGAACCCGAAGGGCTGGGATGAGGACACCAAGCCCCGATATCTCGTCGTCAACGCCGATGAGGGAGAGCCGGGGACGTGCAAGGATCGTGAGATCATGCGAAAGGATCCTCACAAACTCATTGAGGGATGTTTGGTCGCTGGCCGTGCCATGAACGTAAGTAATATCGTGCGCGAGAGTTATTGAGGTCGCGCTAATGGAGCAAACTCAGTGCACAGCAGCGTACATTTACATCCGCGGCGAGTTCTACCACGAAGCTACCGTGTTGCAACGAGCTATTCAGGAAGCTTACCAAGCTGGTTTCCTCGGCGAGAACGCATGCGGATCCGGCTTCAACTTTGACGTATTCCTGCACCGTGGCATGGGTGCTTATGTCTGCGGCGAGGAAACGTCTTTGATCGAATCACTCGAGGGCAAGCCGGGAAAGCCACGTCTGAAGCCTCCGTTCCCAGCTGCTGTTGGTCTTTTTGGTTGCCCTTCCACTGTTGCCAACGTCGAGACTGTCGCCGTTGCTCCCACCATTTGCCGACGAGGTGCCAGCTGGTTCAACTCCTTCGGACGCGAACGAAACTCGGGTACCAAGCTTTTCTGCATTTCTGGCCACGTCAACAACCCTTGCACTGTCGAGGAAGAGATGTCCATTCCACTTCGCGAGCTCATTGACAAGCACTGCGGTGGTGTACGTGGTGGCTGGGACAACCTGAAGGCTGTCATTCCTGGTGGTTCATCAACACCAATCCTTCCCCGCAAGATCTGTGACGACCAGCTGATGGACTTCGACGCACTCAAGGATTCGCAGTCTGGTCTTGGTACCGCTGCAGTCATTGTCATGGACCAGAGCACAGACGTTGTTCGCGCCATCTCCCGTCTTTCCAAGTTCTACCACCACGAATCGTGCGGTCAATGCACACCTTGCCGTGAGGGCAGCAAATGGACAGAGCAAATCATGCACCGCTTCGAAAAGGGCCAGGCACGATCACGTGAGATTGATATGATGCAGGAGCTCACAAAGCAAGTTGAAGGCCACACCATTTGTGCGCTGGGCGAGGCTTTCGCTTGGCCGATCCAAGGTCTCATCCGACATTTCAGACCCGAGTTGGAGGCGCGGATAGCAGATCATGCTAAGAAGAGTGGTGGCGAGGCCCTTGCTGGCGGCTGGCAGCATGATGCAGTGAAGAAGGGCATGCTCATTGCACCAGGCCAATAGAGGAATCAAGGCGGAAATGAAGTTGATCGAGATTTGTCCTGTGTATGAACCAGCGCCGAGGAGTTCTGTATCTGCATATGTACATATTCCCTTGCGTTATGTGGCGTGTTAGAAGCAGCAATGCAAAGTACTTTCAAATGTTCACACTGCTGTCACAGCTGCTTCCAGCACGCGTGTATTGGCAGGAACTAAATCACCATTCTGCATGTCGACAACCTCGCTGCGCACGAGTAGAGCGCGTCACTCGTATTTGTCCGAGGCCTAAAAGCATAGGTCCAGAACCTGTCGTAGAGGCTTCGGTAAATTCAACAGAACTGCATGCTTGGACAACGTCGAGAGGAATATGTGCCGCGGTGAAATGTCTATAAACCTCCTGTTTCCTTCGCAGTCCGCGCATCGCTTCGCGCTTTCCTCTACTGTGGCGCTGTTTGTTGGTGGTGTGAGGCTGGTCTGCGGTACTTGTGCTTCTCTGAAGACGAAGCAATTGCGCTCATTCGATTCCAAGCAGTAGTCATGTGGCTGATGTAGCGGCGCTCCCGGTCTAGTGCTCAGCTCTTGCGCCCAGGTACGCTCGTATACTGTACAATGATATCTTCCTGTATGTCCGCAACCCAGCTCATGCAGAACAGCGCCTTTTCCGATGCTTTTGAGCCCATCATACATCGCAAGTATTGCCACAAAGTCGTCCAAGTCCCTCTACTCCATCTTCACCACACCACCCAGCGCCTTCAGTGTCTCGATGATCTTCTCAGCCTCCTCCTTTGGAACGCCCTCCTTCATCATCTTTGGCGCACTCTCCACGAACTTCTTTGAATCCACCAAGCTCAAGCCGAGCATTGCCTTGACCTCCTTGATGATCTTTGGCTTTGCGGCCGCGTCGAATGACTCCAGCTTCAAATTGAACAATGTCTTCTCCTCCTTCGCGGGAGCAGCCTCTTCGGGCTCCTCTGCTGCTGCCGCGGCAGGAGCTCCGCCTGCAGGTCCAGCAGCAGCAAAGCCACCAATTGGCATGTCGGGGATATTTAATCGTGACTGGAGAACAGATCATTAGTACAGGAACAAGCCTTGCTTGGTGGCGGCCATTGTCCTACCTTCAGCGTCGATACAAGGTCTGCCGTCTCAAGAAGCGTCAATTGGCTAATCTGGTCTACGATGCTGGCAATCTTTGCGTTCTCGGGAGCAGCAGCGGATTCCGTTGACTGCCATCTCCTTTGCTGTGTCCGTTGTGGGATTGTGCTGGCTGCGAATCGGGACGAAGATCGGATACATTGGCGGCAGGCGCGCGCGGCGTAGGAAGGAGCGAGCGACATATTGGCGAGGATGATGTGGGCGTCGATGGGAGATGTCGATATCGTGTGCTCGTGTGTCTCGTCGTCCACCAAATCGAACGTCCAATGCGGCGTTCTCGGGGGTGCACGCGGCACTTGCCGCCACCACCAACCTGATCGACTTCGAAGTCTGCACTTTTTTCTGCTCGACGACATATCACACTGGCTCTGCCAGATTTCCCTCCACTTCGCTCACGCACCGCGTGACGGTGTTCGCACTGCAATGGAGTGCACCTGGGACACCGAGTTGCTGCGCCAGGGCGGCCAGCTCCCAGAAGAGTTGCTGCAGATTATTCAGAACGGCAGCAACGAGCAATATCTTGAAGCTCTCACGAAAAGTGCACTGGACGCTCGGTACACGTACATCCTGTTGATCCACTGCGAAGATCTGCTTGCACACATTTGCGCGTCCCTACGGACCCACGGATCTTTGTCGTCCTCGATTGCCACATTAGGACGAATAATACCTTATGCACCTTTCCTCTCCTCTCTGGCCACTCACATGCTGGAACAGGAACGCTATTCACTGGGCCAAAAAGATGCCGACAACGAGGATTTGCTGTATTTGCTTGGCCTGTTTCGCCTGGTCAAGTACGACCGCCGAATATTTGGCAGATTCGTCCCACGTACAGAGCTGGCGAGATTACTGCAACGAAGCAGTCCAGCAGTCACGTATCTCATCATCAGAATACTACAGATCCAATTGCAAGGCGCAGATCATTGGTTTGAGACCACTCTCAAGCAGTATTTAGGCGAAGACCGGCCTGATGCTCCCCTTGACGGTCATTGGGACGACAGAATCATCGACTATCGGTTCCTGACCCTCTGGGAGCAAGAACGCAGTGACGCGGTGCTTACTGCTATCTCTGAGGCTCAGAGAGCGAAGGTCTCAGCGCCGTCCTCGAACATTCGACGCATCCCAGCGGAGTGTTTCCACCCGTCCACAACACTCGTTGGAGGCGTGCTATTGCCTACGTTGGCCAACGGGCACTCTGATCGAGGGTCCAATGAGTTGGTTCATACCTTGACTACATCAGACAACGTATCATGTATCGCACACGCCCTTAAGAGACCCGAACCTCTTCTGCTTACTGGCCTTGCTGGCTCTGGAAAGAGTTTACTAATACGACATGTTGCCAAGGCCCTCGGCAAGCTTGATCAAATGATCACTTTGCATCTCAATGAACAGAGTGATGCCAAAATCCTACTTGGCCTTCATACCACCAGCGATGTGCCTGGTACATTCATTTGGAAGCCTGGAGTTCTGACCACGGCCGTGCAAGAAGGCAGATGGGTTGTCATCGAGGACTTGGACAAGGCTCCGAATGAAGTCTTGGGTACCCTACTTCCACTCATCGAGAAGAGGGAGCTCTTGATCCCTAATCGCAAAGAGACGATATATGCTGCTGAGGGTTTCCGCATCATCGCTACTGTTCGTAGTTTTCGCAATCATCGCGGGGAAGAAAGCAAGCCACTTTCACATATGGTGGGAGCACGACATTGGCGGAAACTCTCTATCAAGATGCCTGAGCCTTCAGAGCTGGCAGACGTTGTCAGCAGCCTCTATCCTGGTCTTGACAAGCTCATCCCACAGTTCATGGCAGTTTATGGGCGGCTCAATGCGGCAAGTCAACAGCCGATCCTTGTGGGCCAGAGCAAGACCGGTGTTGCTCGCATTATCGGACCTCGAGATCTGCTGAAGTGGTGCAAAAGAGTTGCGACCAGCCGGCATGGTCGATCCTCGTTCACAAGCAAAGATATCGATGACTCTTTTCTTGAAGCCATGGATTCATTCTTGGGCGCACTACCAGACGACGAGGTACGAACAATGCTGGCTTCTCACATCGCAGAAGAGCTTCACATCGATCCTCAACGTAGAGACCACCTTTTGCGTGACCGGGAGCCTGAATACAAAACTGCCAAAGAAAGCGTACGAGCCGGACGTCATGCGATCTCACGGAGCAAGCAGAAGAAGATTGTCGAGAGCTCGTTTTCAACCAATCCACATACCTGTCGCACGCTTGAGAGTGTTTTGGCAGCTGTAGTGAACAGAGAGCCGCTATTACTGGTCGGTGAAACGGGGGTTGGGAAAACCACAGCTGTTCAGCATCTCGCCACTCAGTTGGGCAAGAAGCTGGTACCCTTCAACTTGTCCCAGCAGACTGAAGCTGGTGACTTGCTTGGTGGCTTCAAGCCCATCAATCCTCGTGCTTTGATGGTCCCTCTGAAGGACGAATTCGACGAGCTTTTCAGCGACAGTTTCCCGTCAGCAAAGAACGAAAAATTCATTGCCCTCCTGAAGAAGTCGATGGATAAGAACAACTGGACCGGCGTGTGTAAGCTCTTTCGTACTGCGATAGGAATGGTCAACCAAGAGCGGGCCGCTACGCCACCGAGAGACGAGGGTGAAGCTCCTGCCAAGAAACGCAAGACAGGGAGCAAAAGGGCCATCGACTTTGCCAAATGGGACGCCTTCTTCCTCAGACTAGAAGCGATGGAGCAGCGACTGAGCTCGGGCGACAAGGCCGTAGCCTTTACGTTCATTGAAGGCAACATTGTCAAGGCTGTTCGGAATGGAGACTGGGTGCTCTTAGATGAGATCAACTTGGCGTCTTCCGACACGCTCGAATCGATTGTCGATCTGCTGGACCCAAATCCATCCTTGCTGCTCACAGAGTCTGGTAATATCGAGCGCATCGAAGCGCATCCAGACTTCCGCGTTTTCGCTGCGATGAACCCTGCGACAGACGTTGGGAAGAAGGACCTTCCGCCAGGAGTTCGGTCACGCTTTACCGAGCTCTATGTTGAAAGTCCTGATAAGGATGCCAAGTCGTTGGAGAGCATCGTACGTACATGGCTGGGCGCTGCAGCAACTTCAGATGTTGCAGTGGCAAGCCACGTGCGGGAGCTCTACCAAAGGATTGTCCTGCTGTCTCAAGACAACAAGCTTGTTGACGGTGCTGGCCAGAAGCCACATTTCTCATTGCGCACATTGACGAGAACTCTCAGCTATGCCAAGCGAATCTCACAGATGTGTAGTTTGAGGCGTGCCTTGTACGAAGGATTCCAGATGAGTTTTCTGACATTTCTGGACGCAGAATCCATATCCTTGGTGCAACCTCTGATTGAGGATTGTCTTTTCAGGAAGGCTAAGATCAATGTCAAGGCAGAGCTGCAGCGGACACTGCGCAAGCCAGAAGACGGACATGCGTATGTACAGGGCCATCCCGGTAGCAAGCACTGGATTCGCAGAGGTGCGGGCGAGCTGCAAGACCAACCACAGTACATCATTACGGATTTCGTTCGACGCAATCTGGAGAATCTCGTTCGAGCTTCCTCTACTCGGCAGTTCCCTGTACTGATACAGGGACCTACATCGGCCGGCAAAACAAGTATGATCGAATATCTTGCACAACGCACCGGGCACAAATTCACACGTATCAACAATCACGAACATACCGACTTGCAAGAGTATCTTGGTACCTACGTTTCCGGGACAGATGGCACTCTGCAATTTCAGGAAGGCATGCTCGTCAAAGCCCTTCGCGAAGGCCATTGGATTGTGCTGGATGAACTGAACCTGGCGCCTACCGACGTGCTTGAAGCTCTGAATCGGCTGCTGGATGACAACCGCGAATTGCTAATACCTGAAACCCAGGAAACAATCCGACCACATCCAGATTTCATGCTCTTTGCCACTCAAAACCCCGCAGGACTGTATGGTGGTCGGAAAACGCTCTCGAGGGCGTTCCGCAATCGATTCCTGGAACTGCATTTCGATGACATTCCGATCAGTGAGCTTCAAGAAATCCTTCAGCGACGAACTCAGCAGCCACCCTCGCGATGTGCTCGCATCGTGAACGTCTATCGAGAACTTTCGGTCATGCGGCAAGAGAGCAGATTGTTCGAACAGAAGAGCTTTGCGACCTTGCGTGATCTCTTTCGCTGGGCCATGCGACCGAACGACACGATTGAACAACTAGCAGTCAACGGCTACATGTTGCTCTGCGAGCGTGTGCGTAAGCCCGAGGAGCGCGATGCTCTTAAGACCGTCATCGAGAAAGCCATGAGCGAGAAGGGACCAAAGGTCAGTATCGATGAGGACACGCTGTATGCTCAGAACGCGCCCGAGATTTTCCAGCACGTTCAATCTGGCGCCGATCATGGGGTAGTCTGGACCAAGGCCATGCGAAGGCTTTATGTGCTGGTATCGCGGGCTATTGCGAATAATGAGCCCGTTCTGCTTGTTGGCGAGACCGGCTGTGGCAAGACC
The DNA here is from genome assembly GCA_005356885.1 of Cercospora cf. flagellaris. NCBI lineage: Eukaryota > Fungi > Ascomycota > Dothideomycetes > Mycosphaerellales > Mycosphaerellaceae > Cercospora > Cercospora cf. flagellaris. The sequence continues at coordinate 1,647,341 of RJLU01000005.1, read as the reverse complement.
ACGGTGTGCCAGATGCTCGCTGATGCCATGGCTAAAGTGCTCCATACGGTCAACGCCCACCAGAACACAGAAACCGGCGATCTCATCGGATCGCAGCGACCTGTTCGCAACCGTGGTGCCGTTGACTCCACGCTCAGGCAACATTTGATTGCTTCGCCAATGCTTCAGACATCCGAGGGCGCGGCGTCTAGGTCAACGGACGAGCTCCTTATCGACTATGATCGCGTCGTGAAGTCTTTGCCAAAAGACGAACGGATGAGTTGGCAACATAACTCTACCCACCTGGAAATTCAACTCTGGCGTACACGCTACAACGCACTGTTCGAGTGGGCCGACGGCACTCTCATTAAAGCGATGCGCCAGGGTCAGTTCTTCCTGCTGGACGAAATTTCCTTGGCCGACGACTCAGTGCTTGAACGCATCAATAGTGTTCTAGAGCCATCCCGAACCATACTGCTTGCCGAGAAGGGTAGTCTTGATGCCTCAATCACGGCCGCGCCGGGATTCCAATTCTTTGCCACGATGAACCCTGGTGGCGACTACGGAAAACGTGAGCTCTCGCCAGCTCTCAGGAATCGCTTCACGGAGATCTGGGTGCCCGCCATGTCTGACTTAGACGATGTGCTCCAGATAGTGCAGGCGAAGCTTGTGGCTATCGCTCGGCCACATGCTCATGCTATGATTCACTTCGCCAGCTGGTTCAAGAAGAGATTCGATACATCAGCTAGCTCCGCAGTGTCCATTCGGGATATATTGGCTTGGACACAGTTTGTCAATTCGTTCCAGCACGCTGGGGCGCTTCCAGCCATAACACACGGAGCTGCCATGGTCTACATCGACACTCTTGGAGCAAATCCAGCAGGTCTCATGAGCACGACGTCGTTGAGTCTGAACGAGGAACGCCAGGCCTGCTTTGCCGAACTTGGTCGCCTTTTGGGTACCGATGCTCTTGCGTCTTACGAAGGAACCTTCGAAGTTCTCCATGGCCCGACAACATTCAGTATTGGCCCATTCCAGATCGAGCGTTCGTCAAATGTTGTCGAGAGCGAGGTGACATTTACATTCGATCCGCCTACCACACGATCTAATGCAATGCGAATACTCAGAGCATTGCAATTGTCCAAGCCAGTACTACTCGAGGGATCTCCCGGTGTCGGCAAGACGGCACTCGTAACGGCAATCGCAGCCGCGACCGGGACACCGCTGACCAGAATCAATTTATCGGACCAGACCGACCTGATCGATCTGTTCGGCGCCGATGCTCCGGTTGAAGGTGGCTTCGGATGGCGAGATGCGCCCTTCTTGCGTGCCATGAAGAGTGGCGAGTGGGTTCTGCTTGACGAAATGAATCTCGCTTCACAATCAGTCTTGGAAGGCCTGAATGCTTGTCTCGATCATCGAGGAGAAGTCTTCGTACCTGAACTTGGCCTGTCTTTTGCTCGACACCCTCGCTTCCGGCTGTTCGCTGCCCAGAACCCCCATCACCAAGGCGGAGGTCGCAAAGGGTTGCCTGCTTCGTTCGTGAATCGATTTACTGTCGTCTACGCCGACACATTCAAAGCCGAGGATCTTCTGATGATCTGTCAACGCTCGTTCTCTGAGCTCGATATCGACTACGTCAAGAAGTCAATCGCTTTCGTGACGCGTCTCAATGAAGAGGTCGCTGATCGAAGGACCTTCGGCGCCCTTGGCAGTCCATGGGAATTCAATCTGCGCGACATCACTCGATGGTTCGCACTTGCTGCATCCCATGACGGTCTTCTCAGAGCTGGTACAGCTCGAGACTTTGTTGAGATGCTGTTCATGCAACGCTTCAGGACGCCATTGGACAAGACGTGCGTGCGCGAGCTTTTCGGTTCGATCTTCGAGGGCGCACAGCACGCAACCGATCTTTTCTACAATACCTCCACGCAAACATTGCAGATCGGCCTCGCCCTTTTGCCTCGAGATACTGTGGTGGCTAACGTATCCAATGGGTATTCCAGCCTCAAAGCCTCATCGCAGCAGTTACGAGCTCTGCAGTCCATCATGCTATGTGTGCATAAGAGATGGCCTGTCATCCTCGCAGGTGGGTCTGGCGTTGGCAAAACGACATTACTGGAGGGACTTGCATCCTGTGTTGGCGCTGATATTGTGACGCTCGGAATGAGCGCTGAGACTGACGCACTCGATCTCATCGGAGGCTACGAGCAGCATGACCCTCACAGACGTCGAACACTCGCACTTTCCCGACTTCGGGCCCAACATGAGCTTCTTGGCAAAGCAGCGCTCGCACAGGGGCTTGTGGCTGACTACGCTGCACTTGAGCAGGCTTTCCTGGAAGTTAAACAGAAGGCAGACGATGCTTCGATCTCTCGTTTGTTGAAGCTGCTGCCGGAACAGATCGCCTTGCGACTATCTCCTGTGCTCGATGAGCTCAAACTTGACCAAGAAGCAATTGACAAGGCACGGTTCGAATGGATTGAAGGCCCTCTCATCGAGGCTATTCAAGAAGGTAAATGGGTGGTACTTGACAATGCTAACTTGTGCAGCCCATCTGTTCTAGACAGACTGAATGGTCTCATGGAGCCCAATGGAGTCTTGATCGTGAACGAGCATAGTGCTCCCGATGGCTCCGCGCAGATCATTAAACCTCATCCTGGATTCCGCATCTTTCTGACAGTCGACCCAAAGCTCGGAGAACTGTCGCGCGCCATGCGCAACCGCGCTGTGGAGATCTTCCTCGCAGATCTTCAGCCAGACACGGTGACTCCAACCACTATGTTGCATCCGGAGTCGTCGATGACCAGGTTCAGTGCCATGAGAAAGATTACTGCCTCGGGAGCAGATGGCTTTACGGAAGAACTGGCTTGCGACCATCGCGGTCTGGCTGACGAGCAGCTCATGCATCGCTTCGAACGTGACACAACTCGCAATGGCCCGAGCTGCAACGCAGCTGAGGCATCACCATCGTCGCTAGGAGATCAAGTCAACGTCCAAGACCTATACCATGGAGTGACAAACGCATTGCAGGCGCCTGCTGACTATGCTCGTGTACAGGTCAGTAGCCCAGTGTCTCCCAAAGTAAGTATTCTAGCTGACGGTAAGTGTTCTTTACAGACTGTACATCCTCTCAACAACCAACCCCTTATTCAACAATCTCAGCAAGTCTACACGGCTGCTGTTTCACTTGCAACACGTCATGACATCAATGTTCAGCTCACTGCAGTTACGGCAGCATTGAACCACTCCAAGGCTGATCGCAAACTGGTTGATCGTCTCTCTCGTTTCTGGCAAAGCGCCAGGCAGCAGACAAAGTTCAGCAATGCCAAGACAAAAGTCAATCTGCTGGATGTATGTGGCAAGCTACTGCTCCCGCTGCAAGAATGGTCGCAGCAGAGCCATGATCTGCCTACGCATGATCTGCACGCGGTAAAGAGCGAACTATTGAGCTTGGTCGCGTTCTGCTGGACTCTCTTGCGTGGACTGGGCTCGCCAATGATGGACGTCCCGATGTTGACCGCGATCTCGATGGTCGGACAATCTATCTGCCGCCAAATACAGTCATTCCCTGATCTTGAGGGGACAATTGCTCGATTCCAGAGCGGTCTGGACGATCTGGGGTTGGTCCCCAATGCGCAGGCTCGACACGCGTTCATTGCAATGTGGCAGCAATTCCGGCCAGCGATGCCCAAGACAATGGAAACCTTGCAAGCGCTGCTGTCCTTTGAAGATGTGATGGCAAAGTTCGACGAAGCCACCTTGAGCTTTCGCGTGCCAGTGAAACACATTGCAGAGCTGCGTGTACAGTTCCGACGAGCTCTCGACGTCAGCCATTCGGCTGATGATCTACGCAGTCTGGCGGACAAAGCCACCCGAACATTGCCTGCTGCTGCACTGGATGATGAATTGGTCGACAATGCTGTGACTGTGAAGCCCCACTTTGCAGCCAGCTTCGAATCCCTTTACCAGAGACTGGTCATTGCAAGCGAGGAGTATGCTTCAGATCCCATGGGAATGGCCAATCTAGAAGTTCTGGCGATGAGGAAGACAGCAAGGGGACTGGCTGGAGGCGCCGGCGCGACACCGTCACAGCTCGCCCTGAATCACATACGTTCGATCTCGTCAAGCACGAGCGCCGACGACGTCTCCATCACTAGTGATTTCCAGAGCTTTGCAAGCCTGAAAATCATTCTTGGCGATCTTGCTACCACGAAAGAGGTCAGCCTGCAGGCTTTGGGCTTGCTGGAATCCGAGACTGGAATCCTTGGTCACGCTGCTACCACTAGAGCGCGGCTTTTGGAAGACGAGGCCGTGAGACATCTGAACACCAAGCTCGGCATCTTGATCAAGTCTGTTGCACAAGCGCTGGCTCAGCAGAGCGAACTGGGCTTTCTCAAAGACCACGCAACCAGAATGTTACGCGATGAAGACATGCAAGACGCTGCGGTTCAAGCGGTCGCTTGTTGTAGTGACGAACGCGCTGCAGCGGTCTGCCGGCGGCTCAGCGAAGTGAAGAGGTATCTTACGACGACCTCCGAACAGGCGGCTGAAATGCAACAAAACGCTGCTTACGCGTGGGCGTCACTTGCAAGCGCCTGCCTCGATATATGCTTACCGGAGCACACCTTCGACCCAGTGCAAGAATCTCAAGTGTCAACCACTGTCTTCCAGCACACCAAAGATAACTTGCAGTCTCAACTCAAGGCGTTGCGGTCCTACAGGCAGGCATGGGTCGGAGAGCCAGACTCGTTACGCGCACGAATCTTAGAAGAGCAAATTGCAGCACTCGGTGAGGGACCAGCAGTGGTAGAAATATGTCGACCTGAGTTCTCTCAGCTTTCACAGCTCCAGGGTGATCTCAAGGCTTTATCGCGCCTCATCTCTCCTCTGCGACAGGACACAAACCCACAGAATTTGAACGACGCTGCGTGGAACAATCTGACTGTCATTCGCGACAGACTAGACGCACAATACCGAGCATACGCGGATCTCACGGCACCTGTGCTGGGATTCGTCGACTGCTTGTTCGTGGCCCGCCGACTGTTACCGTCGCCCACCCATCAGGCTCAGGTGCAGAGCTACCTTGCGAGAATCGTTCCGTTCTTAAACGCAGGTATCGACGACTGGACCAACGAGGCTTTGTTCGTCCACGCGCAAGGTACCTGTCGGTCTAAGGAAGAGCAACTTCTGTGGCTCTCTGTCACAGCAGCGAGATGCTCGATCATACCAATTGACAAGACTTCCCAAGAGTTCCGTACGACGCTTAACAATACTCTGCGCTTGTTTTACGAAACCTGGGCCAAGGAGCTCGATCACGACCAACGTATAGCTGCCCGCAATTCGAGTCTGTATCAGTTCCGTGGTACCGATGATGAGTCCGAGGAAGCAATCGCAGCCGATCTTCAGGCGCTGTTCCCAGCTTATGATGGAGGCATCTTGGAAACAAAGCAGACACCTAGTGTGAATGCACAAGCCTTGGCTCCGATGATCCAGGCGATTCATCGAACCATCCACACTGGGAAGGGCATAAGTCAAGAGATACTGCTCGATCTACTGCATAAAGCAGCCGAAGTGCCTGCACTACGGGACAGTCCGAGTGTCGCAGCCATCATCAGCGCTTTACACAGAGTGTCTGCAGAGCTGTCGGCACCCAAAGTGAGCAAGAACATCTACACCGACCCTGATGTGGGACAAGCGAAACGACTCGCTTCACTGCTCGAAAAGATTCAGAAGCGCTTTGAGTACATCCACAACGCTTGGCCCGATCATGCAACGCCAATCGAAGCACTTCGAGCTTGTAACACAATCCTAGCGGTTCACTACTCAGAACCATTGGCACGCTTCCTACCATACGTCGAAAAACTGCACGTCATCGTCAATGAATGGCAGAAAGTTGCTAGCTCCGAGTACTCTGTTTTCAGCCTGTTGGAGCAGATCACTAGCCTGGTGGTCAGCTGGCGGCAACTTGAGTTGTCAACATGGGCAGGACTCTTTGATCACGAAGACAAGGCTTGTGAGAAGAATGCTTCGTCATGGTGGTACGTTGCGTACGAGACGATCATCATCGCAGCTGAAAGCGAAGCGCAGTCTGGCGCGGCGCTCCAGAGCTTCTCCCGACAACTGCTCGAGACTCTCGCCTCATTCCTTCAACATTGTGGCCTGGGCGAGTTTGCCATCCGCTTGTCAATGTTGGCGGATTTCGCAGCGGATCTGCGGGTTAGGGCCATGGACAACGCTGCACTCAATCCTGTTCATGCCGCATTGACGAGCCTCATCCAATTCTATTCGCACTTCACTGCAACCGTCTCAAGCCACCTAGCTAGTAAGCGGAGCGAGCTTGAAAAGCAAATCAAGGAAGTGGTGCAGCTTGCTAGTTGGAAAGACCGCAACATCGAGGCTTTGAAGAGAAGCGCGAAGAACTCGCACAATCGACTCCTGCGCAGCGTTAAGAAGTATCGCATGCTGCTCGCTGAGCCAGTAGCCCCACTCCTGCAGTCGGAATTCCCAGCCATGGAACGACAGCTGGACCCAGAATCTGAGCAACTCGCAAACGTGGTTGCTGCGTCAGAGTCCACGCCTGTACGTCTTGAGGCCTGGCTTGGCCGGCCTCGAGAATTGCACGATCTTGCATCGGTAGCCACTCGGATTACTTCTCGAGCGGAGATGGTCAAGCATGCACTGAAGGTGACAAAGCGTCTCGATAGGTTTCTGCAAGAAACCAACGATGAAGCAGCGGAACTTCGCAAAGCAACACCGAGTGTTGCTACGGAGAAGAACAAGAGCGTTGTTCAACAGCTGAAACCGCGCAAGCGCCGTCTGCTCGCTGACGTTTTCCGCGAGGTTCAGGCTATGGGTTTCCAGAGAAATATGGCTGAAGACGTCCTCGCACAACAGCAGTCATTACAAGGTGTGCTGTCGAGGTCAATGCCACTACAATCGATCAGACCAACAGCAAGTGCTGCTCTTGCGGATTATGAGCACCACCGCTTCGCTCATCTTATGCCTACCGTGCGCGAGAGTACGATCAAGCACAATGAAGACCTTACACCTGCGGAGATTGCTAGAGGCAAGACTCTTCTGGAGAGTATGCTGCATGTCACCATCCAGCAGCGAGTCAGCATCAGCAACGGCCTCGGCGACCTCGAAGCTTTCACGAGCACGATGCGGCTGCTTCGTGAAGTAGTAGAGGTAGGCAACGTCCATTCCGAGAGTGGAATCGCTTCCGACCTTGGGCTATGCCGTGCCAACATCCTCGGTCTGCTTGGTATTGCACAAACAGCATTTCGAATTGTGCACATGCAATCACAACTGGCGAGCACAGACTACTCCGAGTTTGCAACGCAGTTAGCAACGAACATCGAAGGGCTGCAAGCTCTGCAGAATCAAATTTCCACTCACGCCGCCCTACCTGCTGGCATTAGTACGCGTGTCCTCCGGAACATCGCACAGCAGTTCAATGCGATATCTGCTCAACTTCGCACTCATATCCAGAATGCCATCGCGCGACACCAAGAGCTTCATCCTGTCTTGAAGCATGTCGCAAGATGGACCGCGACGGAAACCACAAAGCCGCTCACAGATAGTGCAAACCCCATCAGTACCGATGACTGGGTTCAGATGCTGGTCGGACTCATTAGCGATATACAAGCGCCATCGACTGCGAACGGGGTTGGTGTGAACGGCTCGACCCAGAAGTCCTGGCTCCTTGATGAGCAGCAGCATCTGCAGTCTTTTGTTCACACTCTGAAATTAGATGTTGCCCGGTCCAAGTTAGAGAACCTGATCAGCTTGCTACCATCGCTGCGTTCAGATGCGGAAGACCAATTTCCGGCCAAACAGGGCCTAGGTCAAATTGCACTGGTTTGTACCAATGTATTGCCTGTGCTGGAGGCTTACGCCAACAGTGCTAGCAATGCGCTGCTTGATTTTTCAAAGCTTCATGCCACCACAAGCAGAGTGGCATTCCATCTGGCGACATCCTTCGTGCAGCTTGCAAGACAAGGATTCTGTACGCCAACAGATAAGGCACAAGGCGAGGAGCAGCAGTCCGGTCAGGTTGAAAGCGGCACTGGTCTTGGCGATGGCGAGGGTGGCGAAGACATTAGTAAGGATGTCGGCGCAGATGAGGATCTGTCTGAGTTGGCTCAGGAGGCCAAGTCGAAAGAGAAAAACGATGACATTGAAGCTGAAAAGGACGCCGTCGACATGGCAGACGAAGACTTGCAGGGTGATTTCGACGAAGGGAATGGTTCCGAGGAGGATGACCAACAAGATGACAAGGAAGGCGGTGAGGACGCTGAACTTGATGAGGAAACCGGCAAGATCGGCGAGAATGACGACGCCGTGGATGAGAAAACGTGGGATGATGGCAAGAAGGCAGAGGAGGCGGACAAGGAAGCGGACAAAGGCAAAGGAACTCGCAATGACGATCAAGCCGCTGCAGAAAATGCTGAAGCCGACGACGCCCAGGACGATGAACCAATGGAGCAGGAAGTAGAAGCTGGCGCCGAAATGGATGCTGAAGCCGGACAGAACGAGCCTGATCAGGCCGATCCGCACATGCAAGATGAGCAGAATCTCGACCTTCCGGAGGACCTACGAATGGATGGAGACCGTGACGAGATGAGTGACATAGAGGCGGAGGATGACAACCCTGACGATATGGATGACGCTGGATACATTGAAGAGGAAGCAACGACAAAGCAGGACCCAGCTGATCTTGATGCCGAAATGGGTAAGGATGATGGTGCCGAGGAGGCCGAGCAGACAGGTGAAGCCACCGCTGCCGAAGATGATGACCCAGGCCAGGAGAAAGAAGGAGGCGACGATGCGAACTCTGACACAGCCATGCTTGACAACGAAGATACGCAAGAGAAGCCCGACGATGGCCTAACTTCCGCCGATGCGGGCCAAGGCCAAGAGGAGGACGTAGATGATGCGAAGAATTCGGGAGCAGTATCCAGTGCTGAGCAGCAAGAAGATGACCACGATGCCAATGAGCCAAGCGAGCAGACGGGTGCAACTGAGGGAATTCAGAGGACTCAGACAAACGAGGCTTCTGGCCAAGCAGAAACCGGCGATGAGCAACAGCAATCGCTCCCATTCAAACAACTGGGTGATGTGCTGAAGCAGTGGTACAATCAAAATCGAAATATTGAGGCTGCGCAGGAACCTGAAGAGTCTCAGAAGGCTGCAGAAGAAGAGGTCGACATGAGCGACCCACGATTCGAGCACGTTCCGCAGAATGTCGATTCTGACATGCAGGCTCTCGGAGCTGCCAGTGCTGAACAATCAAAGGCACTTGATGACCAGAACGCAATCGATGTCAACGAGCAAACCCTCGATGATGCTCCACTGCCCGAAGAGCAGGCAGAGTTGCCGGAAGAGGACGAAGCGCAACAAGAAGCCGAAGGCTCAGCAGCGAAGGGCGAGAACAAGGATGGCGGATCGAAGCCAAATCAGACCATGGTTGGCAAGCCCAAAGATTTGGACACTGCAATGGATGGTTACGCCGATATCGACGAACCAGATGACATTGAAAATGTTGATGAGCAGCTGGACCAGACACATCTGTCCCAAGAGAAACCAGAACTGAAGTCGATCGACGACGCCCGCAAAGAGTGGACAGATCACGAGAACAGAACCCGCAACATGGCGATCGTGCTCACCGAGCATCTTCGCCTGATTCTCCAGCCAACACAGGCCACCAAAATGCGCGGCGACTTCCGAACTGGCAAGCGGCTCAACATCAAGAAAATCATTCCCTACATTGCTTCTTCATACAAGCGTGATAAGATCTGGATGCGTCGATCAGTGCCAAGCAAGCGCACCTACCAGATCATGCTGGCAATCGATGACTCGCAGTCGATGAATGAAGACGAGAGAAAGGGCCTGGCTTTTGACACACTCGCTCTGATCGCCAAGAGCATGGCCATGCTTGAAGTTGGAGAGTTGTCTGTGCTGGGCTTCGGCGAGACAGCTACGGTTGCCCACGCCTTCGACATGCCTTTCACGTCTGATGCTGGTGCAGAAGTCGTCAGACAATTAACCTTCTCGCAGACCAAAACGGATATCAAGCGACTCCTCGAAAAGTCGATTGAACTGTTCCGAGCTGCACGACTGAAAGCGACCGGATCATCTAGCAACCTCTGGCAACTGCAGCTGATCATTTCCGACGGATTGTGCGATGATCATCCGTCAATCCGGCAGCTTGTACGTCAAGCTCATGAAGAGCAGATCATGGTCGTATTCATCGTCGTCGATGCTGCAGCTCAAGAGACTACGGCTGTGGGTTCGAAGCAGAGTATACTGGATATCAATCGGGTGGAATTCGGCATGGACGCGAATGGCGAAACTCAAGTGAACATGGTCAAGTACCTGGACACATTTCCGTTTCGCTACTATCTCATCGTGAGGGATGTGCTCGAGCTGCCCAATGTACTGGCTGGCGCTCTACGACAGTGGTTCGCAGAAGTTGTGGGGAGTGACGGATAGCGTCGCCAAACCTCTGCTTTTACATAAAGAGCCACTATCCTAGCTATTTGTGTACTCATACGGACGCATGCAAATAAATCTCATTCAACGAATGTTCGAGGCTTCCGTGGCGTTCTCGCTCTTGGGATGTCTCCCTTTTTCTGCCTCTCCCACCTAAGTGTAAGTTGCAGTCTCCAACGCTGCGGGTGCAATCTTGGGGCAGTTGAGGATCGCGTCGTCAGATAATCTCAGGAACCATTGCGAATTCTTGGTGCTCGCGCCTCCCGCTTTCTCGATCGGCCAAAGAATGATCTCAGTCTTGCTCGTGACACCGCCTGCGACACCTCCTCCTTTGATGTTGAGAGTCAATTTCGTATTGAGAACTGGGACGATCCTGCCGTCACCGGAAAAGTTAATGTCTGGGCAATTTGATATGGGAATAGACTTACCAGTAGGCACCTATGGAAGTAGAAAACGCAGGGTATGTCAGTGATCAGGGTTTCTACCATCTATATTTATGCGGCATACCTGTGTTATTGCGACACGGAACAATGCACCATCTGCTTCTATTGGTCCAGGGTGTAGTAGGATTCGCCGTCACCAGGAGTTCGGTGTCGGTCTTGCTGATGACATCGCTTGCTAGAGTACTTGAGCATCTCCTTCCCATTCCCAAGAGCCGAATTATTTACTCACCAGGGGAGGTAAGGTAAGTGCCGCTCTTACGGTTCAGGATATGGTACTCATATTTGCCGCTCGAACCGATTCCTAGGTGCACTATAGACCAGATCGCGTTGGAATTGTCATGACCTGGTGCATCCCTGAGTGTTCTCGTGAGCGGAGCGAGCGGTCGTGAAGCAGAAAGAAACCTACCAGATTTGGACTTTTGCGTCAGGAGCAGCGCTACCTGTGGATAGGTCTATGAACGCAGTGTCCTTCATACGAGAGACGATGTAGTAGGTGTTGGGGCCGATCCAGTCAGACATCTTGAAGAGGCTTCGTGAAGTGAATGGGGCTGGAAGTGTTGACTTGGCCTTTGTGATTCGAGAAGGCTGTTTAAAACGAGATGAAGTTGATGTCGAGCCTCGAATTGGTGGAGGGAGGAGGTATCTCTTATACTTGTTGGCCAACGTTCTACAATGTTTTCACTTGGCTTTCACATGCTCGATTCCAGATCTCTTCCGTGGCTCAGCTTCAGTACATCAATGCACGCTGTAGCTCCTCATGCGCCGTAGCATCGTACGCATATGAATGTGATGATTGCTCGGTGTCGAGGAGGATCGGCAGCAGTTGACTTTGAATCGAGGAAGTTCCTCTCAGCTGCTTGCTAGCCGTGCTCGAGGGGCCAAATCACTGGCACTGGAAGCGTCTCTAATGGACATGACTACAATGACTTTTGCAGTTAACCACAGAGCGGACCACTGCCATCATCAGCATGCAATCGTTTAATGCCACACGCGTGGGTGATGAAAGCTCATTGTCCAGTTGGTGCAACGATGGCTTTACCTGTTTAGGACTTTGCACGTGCTGTGTTGCACAGCTTTCATGCGAACGATGCAGCAGCTTATTGTCGACCAGAGCGAAGACCATGGTGGCATCACTGCCCAATGAATGATGTGGATGCAGAAAGAGGAAGTAAGCTGGCCTGGAATACGAGTTGCTGTGAGCTCTTCTGCAACGCGTACGCACCCCGCATGCTGTGCACTCCGCGGTCATTTCTGTCATTGTTGCTATATCTTAGCAGCGTCTTCAGATATTCACTTGCAGTTTTCGAGAGACCCAGTCGGTCCGCGTTGCTGGCTGCTGAGGACATCCGATCGCTGGAGCAAAAATGACCCACGACTCGACGGCAAGATTTGGCGATCTGTGTTTTCCCATCTGAAGATCATCGAACGAACGCACGTCTGTGAGTTGATTGTGCCGCAGCATTATACAGTATGCGGGCTCGCAGCGTTTCCAGCATTCTCAAAATGCTCCTCTCAATCCGTTACGCCGCCACAAAGTGTTTCCATGTCGTGCCATTGCAACATATGCTCCCACATCGCGTCAGTCATCGCTACAGCTTCATTTTGGAAATCAGTACCCGTATACATGGCTGCTGTCCAGTCCATCGATCGCCGTGACCTGGGCATTGAGCGAAGGTACTCCAGTATCTAAGAAAACCCGTACTGCAAGGCCCGAGCAAGTCCGAGCAGGAGTTGATCATACACTCAGCATGTTTGCGGTGGGCGTCCTTCAGCTGGTCGGTCATGCCTAATGCCATTACAAATGGATCTTCGTATGTGCTCTCTCGCTGCAAGACCCTGAGCACGTCGCGAGTACGTAAGTCTTCCAGCTTGACGAATGTCAAGTACCACTGGACCGCTATCGAGGGGCTGGAGAAAGAGACAATATCTGCATTGCATTGCAGGTCGTAGCAGCGACGTTGCCAGTATGCGATGTCCTTGCCTTCGGCACCGATCTGCTTGCAACATCGTGTGTCTCCGCATTTCTTGTCATGCACGCAATGCCTGAGTGTACAGGCTTGACCAAGACGCTGAGCCAATCGTGCGAGGTTAAACCAAAGGTAGCAAGATGTCAAACGAGGCTATGATCCGCTGCAGCAGTTCAGAGCGACCTGCAGTGATCTTGAGGAGCCATTCGTGGGCAATTCTTGCTACTATTATCAATATTTGTCAGTACACATATCAATATTCTGGTTTCCGACAAAGTGTCCGTCCTTTGTTATACTGCAATTCCTTGCTTCTTCCTCGATCTCACGGCAACTCGTGCACGTTTCGCCAAGTGCCGTTGTGCTGCGGAGTCCACTGTTTCGAGAGGTGAATGATCTGATCTTGTGAGCCCCAGCTTCGCCGATCGTCTTCCAACGCACATGTGGCCGCCGAATAATGACCAGGGTTCACGGATTCGTGCTCCTTTTCGGGCTGCGGTGGGATCTGGTTGTTGTAGCTCGGGCGATTAGGCATATATCTCTCGAGCATGATATCGTCATGCGCCACTGCTCCTCCTTGTTTCGAAGCTCGTTTTGGCCCTAAGCTGCCTCCGGAACGTGACGCTGAATAGCCTTGTCCCGATCGCCAAGTATCCTCGCCCACCTTGTCGAATGGTCGCATGAAAGCTTTGAGGCAAGGTAGCGAGGCTGATATGATAGACCATAATAGTTCCGCCTGCATCCAGATGATGGGAGGTATGATTCCTGTGCCATAGTCGCTGGTGTTTCGCAGAAGGGTGATCTGATAGAAGTTGAGCCCTGCGAAGACAATATCGACCAGTCTGCAAGCGAAGATAGCTGCTACTGTGATCCTGGAGGACCGCTTGTTGAGGATGCGGACCAGAAGTATCATCGGAACAACTACCAGCAAAGTCTCAGTGGCGACATCTAGGCTGAGACTGATCTGCCAGCGAAGTAGCTAGAGGTGCAGCTTGTCAGAACGATTTGCAAATGGCTTTTATAGAATACATACCAAGTTTGGACATGAACCACTGTCAGGTTGTGGAGTTGATGGGCTCTGACAATTGATAGCAGCAGCCAAGACGCTGCCCACACCATATACCGCAGAAAGAATGACTAAACTCCTTGAAAGTAGCAAGCTTCGGGCTCTGCCTGTTTCGAATAGTTTGAGTGTGAGTAAGGCAGTCGAGATCTTCGACATGGTATGTGCCAGGAAGAAAAGAAAGACGTGAGCTGAATTGGACTGCTTCGATTAGCTTTCACACTTGAGCCTGAGGCTGGAGTAGCATACTGTTTCGATTTTGTCAATCTGCGTCGCTGATAGTAGTCTTGTTGACTTGCCCAGTCCATGGCTAAGACCAAAGAGGACAGCGATGTACTGGCCAACGGCAAGGACGGTAGATGCCAGAAGCGCCCAATCATCGTAGCCGTATCTGAACACAGGAGGTCAGGCCAGATCATGCTTTCAACAACACGATGCAATGCTTCTTACAAACCTAGCAATTGTCAGTCTTGCAATTTTCGATACTGAGCCTGCAGACGTGCTTACCATATTTGACAATGAATCGGACAACAAAAGCGACCAGGACGTAGATCAGTGACATAACAGTGATGATCCATAGCCAGCCGCTATGGTCGTCGTCGGAGATGCGGACAAAATATCGTGTTCCAGGAGACCATTGCGAATGACCACTGTCGCCGCTGCTGTCGAAGCCACCGGCCATGTCGAGCGTCGTGGTAATGCCGTGTGAGTGACGGATCTATGTGGGCTTCTTTGAACATAGATTCAAATCGCTATACTGTTGCTGTTGAGAAAGAGCGCCATGCGTCATGGAGATCCAGAGCAGAAGGCTTGTTGCGCAAAACGATGAGGCTTTGCGCCTCAGTACTACCCCTAGATGAATAGACTCCACTGCTGAATGCCATGATCTATAAGCTCTCGTGCGGTGATGAACTGATAGAGAAGAAAGTCTTCTCGTTTCGTTATCGAGGGGGAGTGCCTGGGTCGCGATCCGGTGTCATGCCAGGACTGAAGGAGCACCAACACCAGCCCCGGACCGGCGTCTGACGACGGCGATGTAACAACGAGGTTCGAAAGCAACGGCAGGATCCCATGGAAGCGGTCCGAGTGGCAATGGGCGTCCGGGATGTTGTATCAAAGTCCTTCTGTAGTCGATCATTTTCAGAACTTGCCACTTGCCACCGCAGGCATAGTAATCTGGCTGAAGAAGGCATGTCTTGCTCGGAATGCTGGCCGCTCCCCGCTGTACGACGATGCTCGCTTCCGCTCACCGCGTATCCAGCAGTGATTCCGAATGGTTGCAGGTCTTGTGCCCGGGCTTGGCATGCTCCAGATGTGCCACTAGCGTTTCGTCACTTATTGCTTGTATGCACGTCGCCTTTTTGATCGTGAGGATTGACGCCAAACGACACATTGACTCACGCCACAACCATTCGCCTGCAAATCCTGTGAAGACAATCAACAACCAACGACAACGTCATTACATCGCTAGATGTTTTGACGCGTAACAGTGTTCAAATGTGATGTTGGAGGATAGAGCCAGCTCGCCAGGAAAGATCGATCTTGCTTACGAAACGGGCGCTCTGCAGACAGCATATGCCGCTGTGTCGCAAGCAATCGTGCGACCTCCAGTGCCATCTCTTCTCGCAAAGTATGACCAACCGCTCCCGTCTCCTGGATTATGCGGACAGGCCGACGGGTCCACGCATCTCGCCAATGCAATCCCCAATCGAACACGTCCAGTCAGCCACTTCCGCGTTGCCATGTGCGCCGCACACAGCACCCGCCATATTGGCACTGCGTTGAACCCTTCGCCCGTCTGAACCCTCCAAGCGTGCCGAGCATGCGGCTGCAAGTAACAGGTGGAGCAACGAATGGCGAACCTCTGCGGGTCATGCAGAACCTGAGAGTCTAGCACCTTGCGACGATTGTCGTTGTGCTCACTTCGTGCATCTCTAGCTCTCCCGTTGGAATGCGAGGAGAGCGCGACAGAGTTTTCTCTTGCTGCACACCATCGAGTGTGCCTTTTAAAGGCGCTTGCCGCCCAGAGCTCCAGTATAAGCTCAAAGTTCAACTCGAAATTTGTACTGGAGATCCAGAATGTCGCACACCCCAGCAGACGGACGACTCTCCTTCGGGATGAAGCCCCCAGAATCGAAATTCTCCGCTCGCAAGAGCCAACCTTATGTGCAAGAGAATTTCGAACCACGCATCGGAAGCATGAGGACAACCAAAGACATCCAAGAACAGCTTGATGAAGTGGACAGACTAACGAACAATATGTCCGATCCTGGACGAATGACTTCTTTCGACTTCCGGGACATGTCGCGCATGGGAAAGCGACAAGAAATGCGCAGAGTCTTTCGGCAATTCTCGATTTTGTCCTTCACTTGCGTGATTATGGCGACTTGGCAATTCCTGCTAACGGCAAACTCGCAAGGCCTGGTTGATGGTGGCAGAGCTGGTCTCTTCTGGAGTTACATCTGGACGCTCTGTGGATTTGGGTTGATCATCGCGAGCATGGCGGAGATGGCGAGTATGGCCCCAACAGCAGGAGCTCAGTACCATTGTACGCTCTAACACCACCATATCCAGCTCCCAATTGCGTAGCTGACCTTTCCTGCGCAGGGGTGAGCGAACTCGCACCAGAAAATTACCAGAAGTTCCTCAGCTACACCACAGGCTGGCTCTCCACAATGTCATACCAAGCCGGCAACGCATCAGGTTTCTTCCTTGCGGGCACCATCATCCAATCTCTCGCAATGGTCAACTATCCAGACAGATACACAGCATCTAATTGGCAGAGCACGATGTGCGTTCTAGCTGTTGTGGTCGTCTCCGGGATCTTCAACATCTTCTTTTCGAAATTCTTTCCGATCCTCAACAACATCTCGATGGTTCTGCATCTTTCTGGATTTGTGGCGGTTGTGGTGGTGTTGTGGGTACTCGCGCCTCATCCGCCCGCGAGGGAAGTCTTGCTGGAGTTTTCGAACACCGGAGGGTGGCCGACGATGGGTCTTAGTTTGATGGTGGGCCAGATTAGCGCAATCGCCTCTCTCGGGTGTTCAGATGCAGCGTGAGTTGACCTGGAAGCATAACGCCGGCAACGTGCTGACTTTTGTATGCTTACAGAGCGCACATGGCCGAAGAAGTCAGCGACGCTGGTCTTTCCGTTCCCCGATCAATGATGTGGACCTTCTACATCAATGGCTCCACCGGTCTGGTCTTTCTCGTCTCGCTGCTGTTCGCAATCCCGTCAGTAGAAGACGCACTAAATGACCCCACTGGCTATCCTTTCCTCTACGTCTTCAAACTGGCAATGCCAGAGAATAACATCGGCATCAACATCTTGACAGTCGTTACAGTCTGGTGCTTACTGGTCGGCAATGTCTCTTTCACCGCGACTTGCGCTCGACAAGCCTGGAGTTTGGCCCGAGATCGCGGACTGCCATTCTCCCCCTGGATATCGCGGATGAATACAAGATGGCATATTCCAGTAAACGCAACATTACTGACGCTCGTATGCACAGTCTTGCTATCCCTCATCAATCTCGGATCGAACGCAGCTTTCAATGCGATTTTGTCGTTGCAACTTTCGGCTCTCATGGCTTCGTACGCCATCTCGATAACATGCATCGCTCTCAAGAAGTTTCGCGATCCGGACTCCCTCCCCAAAGCCAGATGGTCCTTGGGAAAGTTCGGGCTTCCGATCAATATCATGGCCACATGTTATTCCATCTTCGCGAGCTTCTGGACATTCTGGCCGAATAGCACTCCGGTCGACGCCGAGTCGTTCAACTGGGCACCTGTGATCTTCTCGGCAGTCATGGCATTTGCCATGATTACCTACGTGGTGCAAGGACGACATCAATTCGATGGTCCTGTTGCCTTGGTCAAGGGGATGTGATACATGCCTCCTTATACATCATGGCGTCTTGGAAGGAGCTGGCAGGGCCTCAGTGCCGATCGAACCGTGTCGCGACGCGTCCTCGAAGGCAGCACCGTTCCCATTGCCATTGCAATCGGCCCTTGGAATGAGGAGACCGTGTCGAATGCCACATTCCTTTTGCTCGAAGCACATGCACAGCTTCCTGCTTGCAAGGGGATGTGACGTGTCATTAGCGATGATGGAGCCCAAGCATACATGCCACACGAACCGGGCTCCGAACGCTGCTCTTGCGACACATGATGATGCTGCGGTTTTGTTGAAGACTCGTGGTATTTCGAGGCCGCCATCGGACCGTATGCCGTAAAGACAACACAGATGTCTTTCGGAGGAATGGCGTATATGTCAATTCCTGGGTTTCAGAAGCGACAGAGATGAAGAGGAGGAGTGGTGCTGAAATCTGAGGAACTACGAGTCATCAGCGTTCCACGAATATGAATCAATATGATGAATACTTGCTGAAGCCGCGAGCTCGCAGTCCACGAGTGCAAATGCGAAGCCACGTACGGCCAAGTCCGCCTGTGTACAGCGTTGATAGTTCTTATTACATCGAACATCTGGCGATCCAAAATAATGGGATCAATGACTTGGTAGTAACCAGTCGACGAAGGCAAATTAATAGATGACGTTGTCTTCATCCCCTTCAACCATATGGTCTCCATCATCATCAATGTCTTCCTTGTCTTCTTTGACGTCGCTCTGAGTCTGTGGTTCTTCGTTACCGTCTGGTTTTTGGGCATTATCGGATTTGTCGTTCTGTTCATCCTGGGTCTGTTGCACTGCGCCAGATTCCTCCGGTGTGTCTGTTCCGAGCTCTCTTTTTTGTTCTTCATTCTCTGCGTTGGCCGCGGATTGTGGTGATGCTCGTACTGAATCTTTTGTTTCGGCCGCTGCCTTGTCAGCTTCTTCAGCACCGGTAACATCGGCATCGGCGTTGGCATCATGCTGGATTGGACTATTAGCCTTTCCATTGTGCTTCGCTTTGAGCGTGTCGACGTTGCCCGGCTCCTCGTCGTTCGCGGTGTTTGTACCGGCTTTCGGTGGTGTCTCGTCCGTGTTCCGTGGAGCTGGTCAGATGTCAGCTGCTTTAGTTGTGTGCCGGACAGTCGTTGGTCAAGACGCACCTTTTGACTCTTGAAAGTCGTCCAAACGCCTCTGCTTCTCATCTTCCCATTCAACGAGCTCGCGGTCGATCTGGTCCTGTGCATCTTTTATCTGCTGCTCAACAAGGTCCTCCTCATCAGGCAAGAGATCCCATGGTCGATAGTACTGCGTCTAGTTAGCGCATGAATTTTCTACACCAGATATCGTACGTACAAGCTTTGGCTCTGCTCTTGTCTGCAGGAAATTCGCCTTGCTCAGCAGATTCTTGTGCCGGACATGCATCTGGCATCTGTCAGTCTCCTCACTCCACCCTTTCGTTGTCCAGAGTACTCACATCGCGCTCATCAACATTGATCTGCTCTTTCTTACGCTGGACGGCTAGCCGCTCGAGCCTCTTCTGTCGATCCTCGAGGCGTTCATCGTCCTGCTTCTGAAGCTCAGCTTTCTTCCGTTGCTCTATCTCTGCCCGTCTCTTTGATGTTCTATCGCTGGGCCTATTCAAGTTTCCAAGTAATGCTCCAAACAACCTCTTGCTGCGCTGCTTTTCGTCGGCGCCCTTCGCTGAGCTCCTTCTGCGAGCATCTTTGCTGTCTTCCGCTGGCTCCTGCGCCTTGCTTTCCTCGTTCTTAGACTCGACGGGTGTAACTGATCGTGGTCGTGCAGCCGACGATACGACTTCTTCTCTTGCTTTCGCTTTTGGTGATGTCTTACCAGGACTTGTCCGCTGTCGTTTGCTGCTACCCTCAGTGTCTGCGTCCTCGGATTGTCGACGCTTCAAGCTGTTGTCTCCCGGCTCGGCGAGGTCCTCCGGCTCTGGGAGAGCAATCGCGGACGCAACGCTGGACGAGGCCGTCAGCTGTGTCATTCCCGTGGTGTATCATGATGGGCCTTACACTTCAGCCATGACATGCGTCTATCTGTTAGTGGATCAATGTTGAGAGGCTCAGTTGGCGCGTGGCGCGAAGGACGAGTCGCAAGTAAAGTTGCCCAAGTGGACGGAAGCTGGAGCATCGCTGACTAAGCCGGGTTCAATGCCGACGGGACCACTGGGTATGGATTCCCCCAATCTCTATATGATCTCTAGCTTTGCTGCTTTAGCCCAAGTGCCATTGCCTTGAACACTCTCCTGTCTTATTCTGTACAGCTCGTCGATCAACGCTGGTACAAATGTTCCAGGTCCCCTCACATCGTCTCGAACAGCAGCACGTTCGCCAGCAATCTCGTACATTAGTACAGCCGTCACTGCAGCAAGCAATGGATCTTCTCGCTCCACAGCCAGGACGCTTGCTATGGTTGTACCGAGGGTGCAACCACTTCCGGTGATCTCACCAAGTAACGCGTGTCCATTGCTGATTGTTATCGTTCGCCGACCATCTGAGATCACATCTGTGGCACCAGTCATAAGAACAACGTTGTGTTCTCTTGCCGCTGTAGCCTTGACTAGCTGGATCTTCTCATCAAGAGAGAGCTGCGAGGCTCCAGAGTCGACGCCATGTTGTTGGAAGCCTGTAGCACCAGCGACAGTACGTACTTCGCCTTCGTTACCCTTGATGACTGTGAAGTAGCCACCAGCCAGAAGTGTCTTCACACCATCGCGACGTTGCTGCGTGGCCCCAGCGCCTACAGGGTCATACAGCGTCGGTCCTCCCACAGCATTGTATGCTGCCAATGCTTTCAGATAGTTGTCCCGCATGTCAGGTGTCACCGTGCCCATGTTGATCACGAGCGAACCTCCAAGGCCGGCCAGATCTGATGCTTCGAGCCCATTGTTCGACATGATCGGCGAGGCACCTACAGCAAGAGCGACATTGGCAGCAAAGTTCTGAACGACCAGATTCGTCATGTTGTGACATAGTGGCTTCTTGCTAGCCATCCGCTTGATGAGCTCTGGCGCTTTGATGCGAATGTCCTGCTGGGAGAGCGCTGGTTTTGAGCTGCTGGCGGCCAACAACGGAGGCTTGCGTACCAGCTCTCGAAGATGGGAGGCAGCTTGTCTGGCATCATCTGCTGCGACTATAGCACTCACAACAGCAACCCCATCGAGCTGCTTTTGTGCTGATGCTGTCTGGAACAAGATCCGCTGGACGTTCGAAGCATTGATGCCACCGATGCAGACAGTCTTGACATCGAGACCTTTCTCTGCCAGAGAAGCAAGAATGAGTTGCACACCAGCAGTCCCGATGATGGACTTGGTGTTCTCTTTCGTTGGCGTTGCAAAGACAGTTCCCAGTCCGAGGTAGTCGGCACCATCTTTGGCAGCGATGATGGCCTCCTCTTCGCTGTTCGCGGTCACGCCAATGATTGCATCAGGGCCGAGTACTCGACGAGCAGTCTTCAGATCCAGGTCGTCCTGGCCAATATGCACGCCTTCCACGCCAACAGCCAGCGCAACATCGATGCGGTCGTTGATTAGCAAGGGCACACCGGCCGCTCGGGTGACTTTATGTAGCTGCTTCGCTATGCGTACGAGGTCCGCGGTTTCTGATGTCTTGTCGCGGTACTGTATGATGGTCGCGCCTGATGCGAGCATAAGAAGAGCTCTTCTCACACATGTTGGATGTACGCACCTCCTGCTACGGCACTCTTCACCACCTCCACCAGGTCCTTGTCACCCAGTATGGCAGGGGTGGAGTCAGTCACAAGGTAGAGAGTGTAGTCCACGTTCGGCGGCGCCATGACTCAGAGCTCTTCGGAGGTGTGTCGAGGTTGGTAGGGCCAATGCACGGCATCTGGCCGCATAAAACTTACTGGAGCTTTTTGCTAGCCGAGACGCAAGTCGTGACGTGCTGCGGGAAGTACATCATCAAAAGCGCTTTCCACAAAGTTCTACGTACTTTCCTGCTTGCAGTGCGGCTGACTCCCACCGGCGCAAAGCATGCTGAGGATGTAGAGGGGGTCACTACGCGTAGGTGCAGGCAAAACGACGGGGAACGGCAGATTGGATCACTTCGGGCGCCGCGTGAGCAACGCGTGCCGGTGGTAGGCGTGCACGTCGAGGCAGCAAGCCAGACAAAGGACATGCGGGCCAACAATAGTAGCACAGTCGATGGGAGCTGAGATGGAGAGCCCACCGAACAGGCGAGACCATATGCACGCACGCCGAAGACAATGCGAAAAGGGCATTGTATTGCGCGGTGGAGTCGTGTGGCCTGGATGAGCACGTGTGTGAAAAAAGGCCTGTTGTGTGGCGCCCGGCCGACTTCCGGACCCTCACCAAGTTTAACTAGATGACTACCACTCGCCCTCCTCTTTCCTTCCTTCTCCTCCAACATCATCAACCACCAGCACGCGCAACCTGCATCAGCACCACACGCCTTGGTCCTGCGCACAGCAGTCGTCATCGACACTTGCTCCAGCAAACTGCAAACTGCCCTCCTGATAGCCGGCGAGCCTCCGTCGCCCACCCGCCATCACCATACTCATCCTCCGAGGACTCGTGCCAACCCAGATCCATATTCCCGTCCAGAGCACAGGGTTTATGTATTCGTCCCACGCCAACGCCTTTCCAGCCGATCCGCCGCCTGTGCAGCAACCATTCCGCATAACGCGAAGACCCCGTAGTAGCGGCCACGAGCGCAACAACGGCTGACTCTCCGTCTGAGACCTTCTAGTTGAAAGAACTTACTCCTGCCAAAGCGTCTTCTACAAAGACGACCGCCTCACTGCACGGTAGCAGCAAACGCTTGCTCCCGACTACCGCATGTCTCTTCGGCCTACAACATAGACACCGCTCCCGGCACGCTCTCCAACTTGCCCATTTCACCATTCCAATACCGCAACCATGGCTACTGTCAACATTCGTCGCGATGTCGCCGATCCCTTCTACCGCTACAAGATGGAGCGCATCCAGTCCAAGGTAGAGGGTAAGGGCAACGGCATCAAGACCGTCATCGTCAACCTGAGCCAGGTGGCCCATCAACTCGCACGTCCTCCAAACTATGTCATCAAGTACTTCGGATTCGAGCTGGGCGCCCAGACTAACATCGACCCCAAAGATGACCGCTGGATCATCAACGGCGCTCACGAGGCAGGCAAGCTGCAGGACTACCTTGATGGGTTCATCAACAAGTTCGTCCTGTGCAAGGAATGCAAGAACCCAGAGACCGTCGTCAATATCAAGGATGGCGAGATTTTGTTCGACTGCAAGGCTTGCGGCAAGATCAGCAAGGCTGACTTGCGTCACAAGCTGTCGGGCTACATCTTGAAGGATGCACCAAAGAAGGGCAAGAAGGACAAGTCCACCAAGAAGGCAGACCGCAAGGCTCGCAAGGAGGCTGAGCGCAACGGCACAGCCGAGAAGGACGGCAGCCCCGGTGACAGCGGCTCTGATCCTGTCGATGAGGAAGCTGAGGACGAGGGTAACGCCAGCGACGATGATCTTACTAGGAAAATCAACGCCGAGGCCAAGGAACTCGCCGAAGTCAAGGAGAAAGAAGTCGAATGGTCCGTGGACATGTCTGAAGCCGCCGTGAAGGCTCGTGCTCAGGCTCTGCCTGACGATCTCAAGAACACCCTCGTCATCGAGAACGGCGAAGACGGAGAAGGCGGCGACAACGTCTATGAAGAGCTTGGCAAGTGGATCGAAAGCAAGGCTGAGGAGGAAGGAGGCGTTTCCAAAGTCAAGGATGTCGACATCTACTTGAAAGCTAAGGAGCTCGGCGTCGAGACCAAGCACCGCACTCCAGCTGTTCTTGCTCAGTGCATCTTTGACGATAGCATTGTCAAGCAGATCGAGGGTCGTGCATCCATGCTCAAGAAGTTGATCACCTCTGACCGCCACGAGAAGGCATTCTTGGGTGGCATTGAGCGCTTCGTCGGCATTGACAAGCCAAATCTTATCCCATCGGTCAGCGCTATCCTGCTCAAGGTCTACGAGAACGACCTCGTCTCCGACGACAACCTCAAGGCTTGGTGTGGCAAGGCCAGCAAGAAGTACGTCGACTTGCAGACCTCCCGCAAGGTCCGCAAGAGTGCCGAAAAGTTCCTCGAGTGGCTCGAGAACGCAGAGTCGGACGAAGAGGAATCTGACGACGAGTAAGGGGAGACTCTTGACTGCGTTGATGTCTGGCTGTAACAGAAATTGTCTGATCAGAATGTGAACTCCTCTCCTTGGTCTTTGTGGTGGCTTAGTTAATTCGGTTTCATACGAGTACATCATACTACACTCCTTGCGCCTACACATGCTCTTCACGTGCTCTTCCTCTCTTCTGTTACCTCGTGCTTGTTGTTCGCGTTCATGTGTCCCGCTCAGATGCTTGGCAGTCTCCAACCTCAGTTCGTGGGTAACCCTACTTTACTCCACCAACTTCCATGACATTCACTCTTTGCACACTTGCCTAGACATCTCAACGTGCAATGCGCGATCGTATCTCCTGATAACATCCGATCAAATTGCCAACATGGACCCATCTCTTCGCAGCGCCAAAGGCATGCAAAATGAAATCGACAGATTGCAGAGCAACCTCTTGCGCCGCTTCACGAATCTTGTCGCGCTCGCCAAAGTACGATACCAAATCCAAACACAGACATCTCCACCTATTCTAACGCGTCAAATCGCAGGTAAAATCCACCGATCGCGGCGTCTCCGCCACTGCGCAATATCAACTTCAAGCAGAAACCGCGGCACTTGTAAGCACATTCCATTCTACGCGACTTCAGAACCTATATGCTGCAAGCTCTTCTTTTGTTATTCTTTTTGTACCCATCGCGTGATTTGTGATGAGGTCGCATACTGATGATTGAGAATAGATACGCGGCGCGGAAGAAGTCCAAACTCTTATCCGGCAAATGCAGGAAATGTGGCTTTTTGGACAGTTGAATACGCTTGGTGAGAGTAAGATTCAACAGGAAACTGATGAGAATGCGAGGGTTGTGGCGGGGTTGTTGAGGGAGCTTACTGAGAAGGGGTTTGGGGAGGTTAATGGGGTTAATGGGCATCATGATTGAAGAAGCCTTGACCTTGTGTGCTATGGGTGGAATATTAAGGCGGCGGATCTCCGATTTTGTCAGACAGAAGGCACGACTTGAGGAGGATGAGGAGATGCGTGGATTATTGAGGCAGCGGATTTCTGGTTTCCACAGCACAAAGCATGACTTGGACTGGATGCGAACACTGGCCGAGTATCCCACCCACGGAGATGCTACACGCCAGTGCCATGGCTAGACTCCAGAAGATGAATGGCCACGCTGGACACGAAAGATATTGCGAAGCGCCAGTTGGAATAAGGCCTCCAACAGTTCGCAGATGCGCCCGAGTTCGCCATCTTGCACAGGCCAACGTGCCCCAGCTGCGCATACTATAGAACCAGGAATATTCTACGCAATGATTTGGAACGCTTCTCATTCTCCCGAGACAATGCACCAACGGCTTAAGCTCCGGATAGGCTGCTGGCTTCAATGCTCAAACACCTTAAGGCAAGTATCCGTCAGCCCCGATGTTGGCCGGTTTCCACGTGGAGGCACGCCGTACTACAAAGATCGGACGAATGTTCTCCGCGTTACGCTGCAGTATGTTGTGCTACCTTAGGCACTGCGGACACTATAGCCATACGCTCATCTTTCTTGCACTTTTCTGCTTGGCACGGATGGTCAGTGGTATGAGAATGGTGCAATCACCCAACATTCCTGCTTCGAACATGTGAGCCCTAAAGCCCTATCGCGAAAGCTTCTGATGCTCCTGAAACCCGTGGCAGTGGTCATTCTCCGAACTCTAAGCAAGTCAGTCAGAACAGTTATGCCTGTCATTTACCGCGTCTTTGGTAAAGGTGAAGAAGCTCAGGCAGAGAGTCTTCGGCATCGCATGGTACCTGACTAGCTGCATGTAGCGAGGGCGCGTATACACGTACCTCAAGTCGCGCTACTACTGCATATATTCCGTCCTTGCATATTCTCTAGACCTCACCGCCGGTCTCCATGCTGTGTTCGGCATCGTCTTGTACGTGCGGGTCCTGAGAGGCGAGCTCGCGCACACCGTGGCCCACACGTGCGGCGCCGGCGAGGCTGGTGACCTGTGGGCTCCAAGATGACAATATCTGCGACATGCGCTCTCCACTTGATCACAGATGTAGTCGAGAGGCTGCGAGCCGCGTGACTGGAACAATAGAGACGGAGATGAGCTGCGGTCTGCCTCTTTCCTGATCCAGACAGGCATCCTTGCCCTCATTTCTCCACCGCTCGCTTCTCACAACTCTCCTCTCCCACTTCGCTCCACAGCCAACAATCTTCGCAAACGACCCAACGCATCGCCGGCGAGCAGTGTCTCATCTGCAGGCAGCCGGCACATGGTGATGCCGGCCGGAAGGTTCTGCTGCACAGCATCCCGAATCGCAAGACCCGAGGCAGAGGGCCCCAGACGAGAAAGCGCCGCGTCGTGTCGACAGCCGCCAATGTGCGCCCACGCGCCGCTCGAGAGCGCTGCCTTCAACGGCATGGCGCGAGCACGCTCCCGTATAAATAGCTCCACCAGTGCATGCGCGCAAGAGAGATCGGCAGGCCAGTTGAGATGAGGGCAAGTAATCGCAATCGCTAGCGGCATTCCTGGCTGCTGAAAGCGTCTGAAAGCCGTTGATGATAGCACAATAGAGTTCTCAGCCTGACTCTCCGTCCTACTTATCGTTCCGATGCGCAAACCTTGCGGAACATCTTAAATACTTGACACTTTCTCCACTCTCTGCAGACTTACCCCGAGACAGCTTGAAGAGACCTCCAGCAAGATGACTACCACGATTACAGTTCCCAGGGAATATGGGTGAGATCTGCCTGGAGGAGAAGGAAAGACCACAAGGCTGACGCGTACACGTACAGCTATGTTGTTGCTACAACAGCCTTCACCTTCTTCGTCGGTCCAGGCTGCTTCGAACGTTCTTGAAGTCGAGACTCACAACGGGACAGCTAAGTTTCTGGCATGGCGCACGAGCCGGCATGAGTCGCAAACCGGCGCAAATCAAAGCCCCAAAGGCGTTTGCAGACAGCGGTGATATGGACAAGGCTGTGGACAAGCAGCATATGCAGGCCATGCACATGTTCAACTGCAAGCAACGAGCCCACTACAACTACCTCGAATACCAGCCATCGACGGCGTTGGCTATGCTGATCGCAGGTGTCGAGTACCCCATGGCTTCGACATGCCTCGGCATTGGATGGATCGTTGGAAGGATAATATACGCCGTGGGATATACGGACGCTTCGAAAGAGGATGGAAAGGGTCGCATTTATGGATACGCGATCAGCCAGCCTCTGGCTTTCGTCATTTGGGGCCTTGCTGGTTGGAGTGGATACAAGCTCACCTTGTAGGAGCTGACTTCGAAATTCTTGCGGCATTGGATACATGCTTGGACGACAGAACGATTTGCTCAGAGATCTTGTTACGATATGCCGAGGTCGGAGGACCTACCAGTACTCTCAACTCGGATGCGGCTTTCTTGACGATACCCTTGTGCTTGTAGGTGTCGATGGATGCAACGACTTAATACGATAATATGCTGTTTTTGCTGAGAAGCTCAGGTGGCTTACAAGACTCAATCTTCTCGCAGCAAGGTGAATAAATTCGGCCTCTGACCTTGTGAACACAGCACGCAGAAAGCAGCGCAGCGCGAGGTCAAGCAGCCAGTACAAGCATGGCGCTGCATCGAAGAAGTGATGTTTGTCGAAACCGTTGCATCTGAAGCCGCATAACTTCACTCGCTAAAGTTGAAAACAGCAGGTAACCCCTGTCAGCGCGCAGCGAGGGCGAATGTCTTCACATTCGCACTTTGTTTTGCTCACAAACAACTCCACCTCACAACTCGCTTGCCAAAGCGAGGTTGTGCAAGATGGCGCCCTCACTACATAGACTGCTCCGAAAGACTTCGCTTCCGGCAGTGAAGACGGAAGAAGTTGAACTGACCAGCTTGCAGCGCTCCAACAGCGACGAAGCCCTCAGTCGACTTCGAGAAGACACCCTCCGTCAAATTCGCGCCGCCAACCTCGCCGCCGGCAAACGCCAGCCACTCTCTGGACTTCCAAGACCAGAGCCCGTCGAAGTTCGTCAACTCGATCGCTCTGTCAGAAGCAGCTCCAATCGCCAACCACTCTCCGAACTTCCAGTACCAGAGCCCGTCGAAGTTCGTCATCTCGATCGCTCCGTGAGAAGAAGCTCCAATCGCCGGCCTCCGCTCCCGCTCGTCGAGAGCAGCAAGAGACGCCCATCTCCAGACACCCCATTGACCGTCGACAACTATCGACTCGATCGTTCCGGTGGAAGA
The DNA here is from genome assembly GCA_005356885.1 of Cercospora cf. flagellaris. Lineage (NCBI taxonomy): Eukaryota > Fungi > Ascomycota > Dothideomycetes > Mycosphaerellales > Mycosphaerellaceae > Cercospora > Cercospora cf. flagellaris. The sequence goes on along the minus strand of RJLU01000005.1, from coordinate 1,619,124 downwards.
AGCTCCAACCCGCCAGATCCACTCAAGAACAAAGGCAAGCTTCAAGTGCCGAAGTTTGCTCTTCCGCCGCCACAGAAACCACTGAGTTCTCGCGTCACCAAGCGTGATCCAATCTCGGACCGCGACCTTTTCGAGTTGTCCATAGGCGAAACTGGAAGAGATCCGCCACCAAAGACGAAGCGCGTAACAATTCGGGGTCGCGAGATCGAAATCGTCATCACTGACACAGACGGCGACAATATGGCCAAGCCACTCGAAGAAGACAAGCCAGTCGAGACGGAGAACTCGAACCGCCGCATTACGAGATATGGCGGGCGCCGTCCATCAGTCGCCGAGTCACAGCAAGAAGAGCTCGACGACGTGAGCGCACGCGATTTCGCCTTGAAGCCGCGCAATGAAGCGCTCCAAGTTCCAGCACTGAACATCAGAAAGGTTGGCAAAGGCGACAAGAGCCCAACTCGCATTCCATCGCCTCGCTCTGCGTCTCGATCCCCAGCCGAAGACTTGCCTGTCCTGCCACAGACCGCCGAGAACATCCGCCGTATTTCGCCAGACGCACTCACCGACCCAGAGTACACCCACCAGCCAAAGAGCACCCCATCACCAGCTCCAAGCGACTCGGACTCCACGCAAAACTCGAGCGTTCCCCCACCGCCACCTCCAAAAGACACAGTCGGCCCCACCAAGCAAGCAAAGAGCGCCAATCCACCCGCTCCAGCCGACACCAGCTCCTCATCCTTGACTTCTAAAGCCGTCAAGAAATTCGGCTTCCACACCAAACAGCGCGCCGCAGCAGCAGAAGCTCGTGCCGAGAAGCCCGCTCCACTAAACACCAAACCCTTCATTCCAAAGAACGTTCCCGTCTTCGTTCGTCCACCAGTCTACAACCCCAACCTCCCCGATGGTCTGCAGTGGTGCGAAGCTGGGAAGATGAGTAGTAGGGCAGCTGTGCCGTGGTGAGTCAAACATCCTCCTCGCTCCAGAGATTACTCATCTCTTTGACAAAGGAAGCTTCGAAAGAAGAATTGCTAATATTCGTGTGTTCAGGGACTGGACCCCACGCTGGACCTGCTGCAAATGCGAAGCCACCACGATCGTAGAGAACAAAGTCTGCGCCAATTTGTCGTGCATGCACGATCGTTGCCCCAAGTATTGCCAGATCAAGGGTCGTCCCAAGAGACAGGGGCTTTTCATGTGATGTGAGAGGGGTCGCTTGGTTGGCTCAGCAGTTGATATTGACGGAGAGAGATGAGAGATGAACGAGTGGGAAAGACTTCACCTGGGTAGGAGGTAGGATGGATCACAGATTGAAATTGGGGTTAGTGGACGTCTTCTCTGTTGTGTGCGAAAATGCTAGGGCACCGAGTGCGAAAACCCTGGGCATGGACGCGAGCAGAGGGGAATGGAGAACGCCATTATGGGTAATGTTGTGAGGCGGTTTCTCGCAGAATAGCGTAGGAAAATCAAAAGTTCTCAACAGTCAGGCCAATGTTCCTCTCCTTGCCCACTCGTAAAAGCTCGTTACCGACCACGATATCCATCAACCCCAAGCCAACGCTCTTGTATATCACGTTGCCTCGAGTGCTGCAGAAAACCATTAGCGATCGTTCTCAGACGATGAAAGGGAATCACTTACAGCCACTCCTTCAATCCCGAATTCTCCTGCAATTGACAGCCCTCCTTCCCCACATCAACTTTCTCCCCTCTCTCCACCGCTCTCCTCTCAGCATCACGCTTCAACATAAACAATTCTCCAAGTTCCACGACCTGATCCGGCATAAGCTTAGCTTGAACGACTTCACCTGCATTCTTCAAACACCCAGAAACTGTATCAACGAGAATAGCACCGCCTTCCTTCTGCCGCTTATGAATATGTCGATGTTCGTGATGAGGAGCAACAGCATATTGCAATATCGTGGGATCCAGCTCGATCATATGGGACTTGTAAGAGCCGATGCAGGCTATATATCGTCCTTTTTTGCGGCCTTCGGGGTTCGTGAGGTACGAGCCAGGAAACAGCGGTGTTGTGGAAGGTGTCGTGCAGAAGATGACATTACTAGCTCGGACATACTCTTTGAGCAAACGTCCATATTCTGTATGAGAAGGTGTCAAAATGCTGGTTTTTGTTTTGCTGTTGTATTTTGTGCCAATGTGGTTGATGTAGTTTGGATCATCTGGTTGTGGGTTGTATAATCTCATCACGCATTTTCGGGCACTGTCGAAGTTTCTTGTTACAATGTTCAGGTGGTGGATCTCGTCTCCACGGAGCAGTAGAGCGAGACGTGCATGCCAGTATGCTTGTTTGCCGGCACCGAAAATGGTCAAGTCGTGGACTGAGTGCCGCTTTTTGAGGAGCATCGTTGATGCGAGCGCCGTGCGGAAAGCAGTGACTTCTTCGGCGTTGATGAGGCCGACTGTGTTGCCGACATTATCCAGCAATGTGAGTGAGCCTTTGATTGTCGATACGGCAGATTGATCGGGATCGGGCTTCGATGTGAGTGAGAGATTTCCCGTGCTGTCTGTCACCTTGCTGACAGATGTAGGGACAGATGAAGTGCTTGATCGCTCTGACTGCGTGCTGGCGATCGATGCATTACGATCACCAGAGCTGATTGAGCTTCGAGAATCTCCATCCGACGCAGTCTCGGACAGAGCAGGGAACCCAGCATTGTCAGGCGGCAAAATGTTCAGAACTTTGACGCCTTGTCCAGTGATTCCACTGGCGGGCAGGTAGAGCGTTGTGGAGCCATCTTTGCGCTTCAAAGCCGTCCTCTCAGGCTGATAGTCCGAGCAGCAATCGATCCCGTCTTCGGATGTGCTGTACCAATGCAGCGCATCAGCAAGAGTAGCTTGTAATTCGAGAATGTCGTCTTTGGTTAATGAGTGCAAGATCTTGCTGACATTGTCAGCACTCAGAATCTGCAGGGGCATCTTGTGATCGGGGTGGATGGATGTGCAGCTGGTACGGGTGTGGAATCAGTTCTTGTGTCGAGTCCACGTTCAGAACGCGGTGTCAGTTTAGAATGTTGCAATTCAGAGTGGACAGCAGAGTATATGTCGAGGTTGCACAGTCGTAGCTGCTTGCGACCTTGAAGAAGCTGCTTAGTCAACCGATTACCAAACAATGACATCTTTTCCGAGTGGCATGCTGTGGGTCAGGGCATGAAATACATATCCTCCGACTGCAATCTTCCGTTGAGATGAACTACCTACGATCCTGTTCATGCAGCCTCCATCCCTCCCGACTCGGCATCGCTCATACTACTCTCACAACGCAGTATCCACAGCGATGCAGACAGATATACCAAGATCCCGACTCACGCGTACAACACTCTGATGGCGGATCAACCCGATCCTACGCCATTCCAAAGATCTCCCAGAGACCTGTGTGCTTTGCTCCCAAACACCAGTAAATAGCAGACGCAAATACAGCGACCCTGCCATTAACAAAGGTAGGCCGCAATACATCGCGCGGCAAGGTATTAGTTGTTTTTCTGAAAAAGTTGATGATGATAGTAATGCAAAACAAGAAGATGCTACCCACGTCACGAACAAGTGGTTCTCTATGCCACCTCTTCCTCAGCCCAGCCCGGCAGACCTGGAGACACGCCAAGGCCGTAGCCTTCAGCACTGTATCCCAGACCTGAGAGCTGCTGCGATTGGTTTTGCTGCGCAGCCTGGAGAGAGAAAGCGGGCAAGCTGACGGCACGGCTATGAGCGCTTCGCGAAGCACTGCTTTGACTCGCCTGGTTCGAGTAAGAATTCAAAGCATGCATGCCATTCGTGATATTCACGCTTTGGTGGCTTCCATGACCAAAGTGGTTGTGGGAAGGAGGTTCCAGACCAGCAGATCGTGTGGCAGCCACCTCATTAGGTGAGCTGTAGAATGCTTGCTGGTTCGAGAGGTGAGTGGCGGACGATGGCTGAGATTGCTGGAACGATGCCTGGACTCCATAATCCGAGGGGCTCAAGCTGCGCTGGAGCTGAGCGGCTTGCTGTTCAGCGACGGCCTGAGCGTTCTGCTGGGTTGCCGCAAGGTACAAGGTCAACGGATTGTTGCTGCCAGTATTGAAGATTGTCGACGCGGTCGGGCCTTGCAGAGGGTTGTAGCCACCCGGACCAGAGCTCGCTGGCGAGACAGAGTGCTGAGCTCTGTGCGACTGTGGTGCCAGACCGTTCACCGGAGAGGGTGATCCCACACCGTTCTCACTCGACTGTTGTTGCTGCTGCAAGTGCTGGTTGTTGATGATCTGTCTTGGTGGGTTGCCGCATCGATCCTTGCCGAAATTGACCTTGAATCGCTTGTACTCCTCCTTTCCTCTGACAGCCTCGATAGCCTTGATTGCGTTGGCGATGTTGGTAAAGTTCACAAACGCACAGCTCTTCTCCCTCAATGTGTTCACGAGCTCGATTTCACCATATTCCTGGAAGTCCTGTCTCAAGCGGTCCTCGGTCCAGGTCTCGTCCAAATTACCAATGTAAACATTACGCGAAGCACCACCGGATACTGCCAAAGCAATGGCAGGTGGAAGTGCACCAGAGTGCTTACCCCAGCCAATCTTCAGGCGTCTGTTGTGAATCATGAGTCCCTGAAGATTGCTCAGAGCGTAGAATGATGCTGCCGAAGTTGGGTCGATGAATGTGACGAAGCAAATGTGCTTGTCTGGGATATATCGAATGTGGTGCAACAATCCACCGCGCACCACGTTGCAAATTTCTTCGATAGTGGTTTCTGGGTGGATGTTACCAAGATAGACAGTACGGTTGCCCAGGTTGTTGACGCCGCCCGCGGTGGTCGCAACGGCGGCAGCAGCGACGGATTGCTGGGCGAGAGCGTTAGTAATGAGGTCGCGGTCGGCACCATTCAGGACGTGCGCATAACCTGGAGCAATGCCCAAGTACTGCGCAGCGTTCTGCTGCTGTGTCTTCGACACATATGCACAGCGATCTTTGCCGTAGTACACACGACGAGGGGCCTGCCATTTGGGCTCTTGTGGCAGCTGAGTGACAGCCTTGATTGCGTTGCCAATGGACAGGAAATGGACGAAGCCAATGGCCTTCTCACGCACGATCTTAACAGTGTCGATGGGGCCGAACTTGCTGAGGTCCTCGCGTAGCTCCTCCTCAGTGACGTCCTCGGAGAGGTTGCCAAGATAGACATTACGGGATGCGCCCGACTGCTGGACTGCCAGAGCGACTGAAGTAGGCACCGAGGATGGCTTGCCCCATCCTATCTTGATGTCCTGACCCTTGATTGACAGCTTCTTTAAGATTGCGTCTGAGTGGAAGTGTGTGGCCGAGCTAGCGTCCAGGAAAGAGATGAAGGCGCAGTTCTTGTCAGGCAGGAGGCGGACAGACTCAATCTGGCCACTTCGGACATGACCAAGGATCTCTTCAGCAGAGGTGTCCGGAGGGATGTTGCCCAGATAGACAGTTCGGCTGGTGCCAGAGACGATGCCAGGAGAAATGCCATGCATTGCCGTGCCGTATGCACCTAGTTGTTGGCCTTGGAAAGCATTGAAGCCCGTCGTTGGCGACTGCATACTTCCAAAGTACGACGAGGATTGAAGCGGCGGCGAGCCAAGTGGCTGGTACGCACCTGGCGACAGGACCTGCTGTTGTCCGAAGGCTTGGCTCATCTGGCTCTGGTGACCGCGTCCATTGGATTGCGTCGGGAAGCTCTGAAACTGCGGGGATTGGAAGGTGGTCGGCGAGCCTGGCTGAAAGGGGCTGCCCATCAACAGATTGGTGGGGAGAAGTGGTGTAAAGTTCATGTCGTAGCCAGTCTGAGGAGTCTGCATGTCTTGCGGGTTGTAGCTCTGGCTCATGCGGCCAGTGTTGATGGGCTGAATGCTATTCCTGTTGGTGTGCCGGTTTCCAAAGCCACCCAGAGATGGCTGAGCCTGATGAAACGAGCTCGGTGGGAGGCCATTCTCATCAGGACTCATCGATGGTTTGACCGCAAAGGATTGGGTCTGGCGATGGCCATAGGCCGGACCAGATGCCATGTTCTCGCCGTTCTGCATGCCAAGCATGTGAGGCGGGAGCACGAGGCTGTCCCGCGGATTTGCTGATAACACGGCCGTGGTGATGGTGTTGGAGGTCCGGATCTCTCGACCGGACACACAAAGGGTTGGTAAGAAACAATAGAATTAGAAAGTGGTGCACGACTTGCAAGGTGCCTGGCAAGTGTCCCCACGACTGTTGTACAAGAACCTTGTCAGCCCACGACCTGCAGATGATGAATTTCCCGTGCATCCGCGCTTTTGGAGATATGCCACACGAGAGACTGCTACTCACATGCTCGGTGGTGTCGACAAGACTGTGATGACAGTGATACAGTGCCGCGCGAGAGTGTGTATCCAACGCAGCTCGAGCGAAATCAATGTCCTCTGTCGCTGCCCAATGTATGTACACTCCCGTCTCTTGTCGACCCTGCTCCCGACTTCTCTTTCGAGCTCGCTCCCTCCTCTCGGGCAGACGCAGGCGATGGTGGCAGATGGTGGCCGGGGGTATTGGATTACGGGGCCGCTGGGTCTCGACGGGCAAATGGGCAGCAGGTGTGCGGCTCGAAGTCAACAAATCAAAGGGCGAAGGAGAAGGTATCAAGCAGGCGAAGAAGAAGAAGGATAATGAGAGACAATAATGCGGCGAGCAAGATGCAACGCTTGGGAAGAAGACGAGAAAGAAAGGATACAGCCGCCTAGCGAAATGTCATCGCATGGACCCAGCATGAAGACAGGAGGATAGGAGATGAGAGATGCTCAAACGGGCTAGCTCGGCTGTCCGATTCTCGAACATCGTGCTTTTCGGCACGGTCCACGCCCAGGATTGTCTTTAATATACGCGCGTGGGTGCAGTGCAATGTGGAGGGCTCGCGTGGCGTACTGCATCGTGGCGAGCGTGAGTGTCATTCACGTCTTGCGGTGCGATTGGTATCGAATATCGCAAGCTGCATGCAAGCTCTCGGTGTTCCTGCAGCCCTGCGACAAGCTCGTACGGTCGGAGCTTTCGAGCTCGTTGTTCCTGCAGCGGGCGAGAGCGCTAGGAGATCGTGTATGGACCAGCCACAGGGCAGCAGCAGCAACGAGCCGCCCGTTTTTGTCGCTGGTGCTGGCAGAAACGAACGGACGGGCGGGCCTCCGCCGGCGGGCGAGGGAACCGACGTTGCAGCATCATCCCCGCTGCCCGTCCTGTCGTTGCACGTCGCACACATTGTTCTGCTCTGCTCCGCTGGTTCAATATCTCCTATCAATGCACTCGTTCGCCTGCCTGTCGGTCTTGGCACAACAGACTGCACCATCATCAACGTGTGCTGCCGATGGGACGTGGCGATTTCGGGCGGTGATGTGCGCGCGGGCAGACACTCGGTGCGGTGGGCGTGTGATGGTGGTGCACTGCGAGGCCCGAGAGCAGAGTTTGCTGACTTAGGTTGTGGCCGCCAATTTCCCTTAACAACGCCCTCCAGCACGACTCGAGGGTTGACATCTGCCCGCATGACTTGTGCTGGACGACAGGAGAGCATGATCTTCAGCAATTAGCAGCGTCTTGTTGTCGAGCAAGCCAGACTTTGTGTGACTGGACGTTGCCCTCGCACGCCCGTGGCGCTGGTCGCTGGCTGGAATTCATGTATTGTACCACCACGACACGTCTGGTCCGCCACGAGGCGGGCCCATATCAATACCAGCCTAGCATGCCTAACATCGAAATTGTACGGGGAGCTGCTCCTAGCACATCTCAAGTGTGCCGCTCCGCTCCTGCTTGCCCTACAAGGCATTTCAGTCATCAGCTTCAGTGCATTCGAGCACTGGCAGCCACGATTGTCATCATTAACGTGTCAGACGGTGTTCAGGAATCCAGCATCGCCCAGCATGTCTTTCCACTCCCTGCTTACGGGTTGAGAAAAATCACCCGTATAAGCATCTTCGCCGATCATGACCTCGGCGAGTACGTCAAGGTTTGGCGGGGTTGTCTATCTGAAGAATAAGACGTGAGCTTTGACAACCAGATCTCATATTTCGTTTGCGTTTGCAAAAAAAGATGGAGTACGACAAGGCAGCAGCAGCCGGAGTGCCTGAAGCTCAAGCATATCCTCACCAGAGCGTCCAAGCGGGTGGCAGAGATGGCGAGCTCCGCATCGATGGTCCCAAAGTGGACACTTCTCTACTAGCAGAACCCATCACATTTCCATTCTCAGGTCGCACTGCGAAGAATCGATTCCTCAAAGCGCCCATGACGGAGCGCTTATGCCACTGGAATAAACCGGATGAACCCATCACCAAACGAGGCTATCCATCGCCAGAATATGAACACCTTTATCGACGTTGGGGCGAAGGCGAGATTGGCGTCATCGTGTCCGGCAATACAATGTTACGCTACGATGCCGTGGAAGCCTTTGGTAATCCGATCTTGCAAGATGATCACGATGGTAGAGTCGAAGCATTTCGAAAAGTGACCAAAGCTGCCCAAGCCCACGGCAGTCTGATCGTTGCCCAGCTTAGCCACCCAGGGAGACAAGGAGGAGCAGCACTGAACCCTTACCCTGTCAGCGCCTCAGATGTACAGCTGAACATCAAGTGGGCCGGCAATTGGTTCAACAAACCACGGGCTCTGAGTGTTCCTGAAATCCATGAGCTCGTGAGGGCATGGGGTGAGACTGCCTACCTATGTTATCAAGCCGGTTTCGATGGAGTACAAATCCATACTGTAAGTTGAGATGGAATGGTGACCATGCATGATGCTCTGCCTCCAGTGTAGCGGCTATGGCGTCCCCTCCGAAACAATCCTTCTCCGACTGCAGAGAGACGCATGACAAGGTTCTGACAGAACGCAGGCACACGGCTACCTCCTCGCCCAATTCCTCGCCTCCACTACCAACAAACGCACAGACGAGTATGGCGGCTCACTGGAGAACCGAAGCAGAATCATCTTTGAGATCATAGACGAAGTCAAGCGACGCGTGAACGATCCCAAATTCATCATCTGCGTCAAAATGAACTCAGTTGAATTCCAGCCTGGTGGACAAACACCGGAAGACTGCCGCAATCTCTGCGTCAAATTCGAAGAGGCAGGAGTCGACTTCATTGACCTATCTGGCGGGACTTTCGAAGGTCGAGCTTTCGAACACAAGAAAGAGTCCACCAAAGCAAGAGAATCCTACTTTATCGAATTCGCCGAGCTTATTCGACCATTGTTGAAGAAGACGAAATTATACGTCACTGGCGGCTTTCGTACAGCTTCGGGTATGGTACGTGCTCTGGAAGACCAGGCGTGCGATGGTGTCGGGATTGGCAGACCGTTGGGCGCGGAGCCTTATCTGTGCAAAGAGATTCTTTCTGGAAAAGTCACAGGCGCGATCGAAAATTTCGTGCCTTTGCCAAAGAACACTCAAGCGACAGGGATGCAATTGTACCAGATTGCGAACGGTGATGAGCTTATCAGTGATTTCAGCGAGAAGAGTGAAGTGCAAAGATGGCTGGAAGCAGATCAGATCGAGGAGAAGAGGAAGATGGACGTGCTACCAATTGTCGATTCTTCAGGTTATGCGCCGATCAAAGCCCAAGCAGGATTCGCATATCTGAGGTCATGAGTTGCTCTATCAGACAGTCACAGACCTAGACGGAAAGACACAATAGAACGAAGAACGCTAGAGTCACCACCATCCACGCATCAAAAACTCACACCTCTCATTCCCCTCACCGAAACTGAGCTCGAACCATATCCCCAACCCCATTCCTCTCCTTCCCCTGATCATAAACCTCATACCTCTCCCTCCAAAACTCCTTGCTAACCCCCTCCAACTCCTCCAACTCCCCCCTCATAATCCCCAACTCCCATTGCAGCACCTCCCCAACCTTCCCCCTCAACCCCTCCACAACCCCAACACACTTCCTATATTCCATCATAAACCTCACGTGCCCACTCTCCCTCGGCATCGCTCCCCTAATCGGAATCGCATAATGCCAAGGTAATTTATCCATTCCTGCAGCACGATAGGAGATCCAAGTTCGGAGGGAAGCTTCCAAAGTTTGATCCCTTAAAGGAAGAAGAGTAGTAGAGGAATTTGGAGTTGGAAAAGTGAGGAAAATTGTCAAATTGGGATTACACCGGAGGGGTTTGAGTTCGGTGTTGTAGAGACTTCCTGTGATACGGATGAGGTTGCTGAAGTTGAAGTTTTGGATTGTGATTGAGATGCGGGCGGTGGAGAGAAGGATGGGGAGGTATTCGGCTCGACATTGGCGGGAAGTCAGGAGGAGGCCGGGAATAGGGCGTTTTTTGTGTTTGGATTGATTGAGTTCTTTGGAAAGGAGACGCAGATGGGTTTCTGATGCGGCGTGTTCGTAAATTAGATTGCGTAGTTCTGCGGGAAGGTCGAAGAATGTTGTTGGTTTTTGTTGTGTTTTATCACTTCGGGTGGCGATCGAGGGTTTGCGCGGGTCATCGTCAGATGCCGATGATCGCGGTGTTTTGCTCGAACAACGGAAGCGATTGAACATGGCTAGAACTGTGTCAAGGTGTGATAGCAGAAGAGCCAAGCATGTGAGAGTGGGTGGCGATGACTTTGTTCAGAAGCTGGAGATGGGTGCGCCACAACAGCGAATGGAGCTGTCAAGCGGGCGGGGTCTGGAATCCTTACTCTCTACTGCAGCGTGCGAGTGCGACCAGATGTGTTGAAGGTTAGCTGCACCTTTCTGATGGTAATAGGTAGCCCATGAGCCCTCATCTCAGCGATGCGGTATTTTGGAGCTCACTAAGTTCAGCGGTCTAGTCGTGCACCGGAATGTCAAAAGGGAGCGGATCTGAGGCCGGCGTCGATCACAGTTCTATTACTTTTCGTGAGCCATTACAATTATTTTTTGATGATCTATGCAAGTATCGAGATCTCTCGAACTTCCTTATATTCTACTTGGGCCGCAGCAGCGGATGTGCTTCGGTATTGCTACATGTGGTCAGCTCGGGTCTGGGGACGTGACCTGCGACAGAACTTACAATACATAGTCATCCAGACTAATCACGTCCGGTTCGCTAAATATAAGATAGAAGTACTTCAATGTCTCAGCGGTCCTGTTGCATGGTCAGTATAGGCACGCAGATGCACACAAGCTACTCGCTCACCAGAAGCTCTCCATATTATCGATGAGCGCCTTGTCCTCCTTGGTGACATCTTGCAACGCAGCAAACGCGATAGACGTGCGCGTCGCATTCGTTATAGCCTGGAACATTTCCCAAGCTTGGTACTGAAACCTGACGTCGCCTGTAACTCTGTACAAAACGAAGACAGATTCGATAGCCTCTGGTCGTAATATGTAGCGAGAATCAGTGACTCGAACAAATCCTGGAGCAAGTTTGCTGTTGGCAATCACTTCTTGAGCGGTCTCCATATATTGTGCACGGGCGACACCAGTGCTGGATTTATCGGCCACAGCACGATACCAAGCGTCTTCATCCCAGGCGCAGTCTTCCCATTCCGCCTTTTCACACGGAAGTGCGGTAAAGATCTCGGGCATGATCTTCGTTGTAGTACTGTTATATGCCCAGAGGCAGCCGTCGACAAGTTCTCGGGCCGTATCCATTTCCTCGGGTTGTTCGAAGACTTTGGCAGCCAATGCTACCATCCCGCCGGCGAAACAAGCGAGATGTTCAGCTTGAGGCTGCAGTTTGCCCTTACTTTTGTAAGAAGGCCGCTTCATTGTGCCCGAGAGAAGCATCTTACGGTTCTCCGAGTTCAATGGGCGGAAAAATATACTCTCTTTCGCGGTAGCGAGAGCAAGTTTGAACATGTTACGATACTGATCGGTCCGGCCGGCCAGCATAATGTGTTCCTTCGGTAGATATTCGTACAGCGAATCGGCCATACCCCCAAGAGTGAAAGTGGAGTCACGCTGGAAATCATTATCTCTAGCATTGACAAAGGTCGGCCATAGCCCTGGTAACCTGGTCGTATTCTGCGCTTTCTCTAAGACGTCCGTCACGCGAGCGACGGCGTCATACCACTTTGGATCGCCAGTGATCTGGGACAATCGTGTGAACTCCAGTGTCAGCGACCCTATCTCAGCAAGGAGGGAGTGGACCTTGGGCTCCTGATCCTCTCCCAGTGCAGCCTTCTTCCAGTTCCACCTCGTCACAGGCATCCTGTTTGGCGTGTCGAAAGCAAGAATGAGCATCTCGCCCAGCTCGACAGACTTATCCAGGAGCACTTGATATCGACGACCGCTTACATCATAAGCAGCAAGCATGCCGCCAAGATAGCGTATGGTGGTCTCAAAGACGTTGAGCTCTAGCAGTGCCGGGGTCGTCAAGTCGATCTTCTTGATGGCGGCCACGGCGCTCTCAAACTCATTCTTCATGCCCAATATCCATAGTGTATCTAGCGAGTCCACGAGCGTTGCGCCCCATCCACCAAAAGGGTTCCGAGCTTTCCCACTCAGCGGAGAGACTTCATCTTGCAGCCATGCGTTTTTCTTGTAGCCATCCCACGAGTGCCGAAATGCTTCTTCCACCGCTCGCAAGCGATTTCTCCGCCAGAGAGTGTGCCCTAAGGATTCGGGCTCGAAGTCGTGCTGTACTCGAGGGATCTCGGCATGTGGGCCCGTGGGTAACTCGGTAAGCTTGGTGTTGGTGATGGGGTGCTTTTGCTTGACGTCTCTCCACCTGAATCTGGGCTTGAACCAGCCGGGGTTCAGGACTCTGTCAATTGCAGGTGGGGCCCGACGAGGTGATCTGCTGTGAGTATTGGACAAGTTGGAGAGGATAACGAAGAAGGCAATGGCAAGGAGAGTGAGTGACAAGTAGCGGCGTGACGACGGGGGCATGACGGAGGTGAGGCCGTCAGCAAAGGAGCGTCTAAGGGTATGCAGTGAAAGAATGATGCGACATCTAGAATCAATAATGGAGAAAGAAGGAGTGGTCGGAGCGCTCACCGTGCAAGCAGTTCAGTTCAGCGTGGTGCTGCTGCTCCCTGCCTCATACTCAACCCTCTCCTTGAAGCCAAGCCTTCGCGAGTGGGGCGGAACGACGAATGCGCTCTCCGCCATGGGTGTGCCATGTTGTTTGCAGTCGGGGCGCCAGACCGCCGCTGAGTGGGCGGAGATACCGCAGTGGTGTTGCTCTTTGCTCGAAGAACTGCAAGGCCAAGTCACAGTCGCGTGGTGGTGGGAGCCTCACGTCGCCATCTCGCTCTCCCGTTGGCTTCCGTGCTGAGCTTGCCCCAGTCGTCTAGCGCCGGCACTTGCTTCCGCCGACCGCGACTTGACCTGCTCCCGTCCAAATGTTTTAGATGGTTTCATTTTTTTTTTGGTGAACGTGGCGCGAACCAATGCAATAACATCCGACCAAGCGCATTGGTCAGAAGAGGCCATTGTGCCTGCCACCAAGTCATCATGACCGCGCTGTATCCCACGCTGCCACAATGTGCTGCAGTCGCCACGGCATTGAAGGTACTCCTGTGGCCGGCCTAGTAAGTGCAAGCTGCTGCAGCGGCCGTCTTGGGTTTTACCGACTAGCTGACGGGCCAAAGTAAATCGACGGATTTCGAAGTCCATCGCAACTGGCTTGCAATCACGAACTCCCTGCCTATTAAAGAATGGTATTTCGAGGTTGGTGGCATCGCACTTCTGCATTCACCTTACCAAGCTGAACTCCGGCCAGAAAACCTCAGAATGGACTCTGGATTATCCTCCCTTCTTCGCCTACTTCGAGTGGGCTATGTCCCAAGTCGCTCGCTGCATCGATCCGAATATGCTTGATGTACAGAATCTCGGCTACGACAGCTGGCAGACCATTTACTTCCAGCGAGCCACTGTGATCATCACGGAGCTCGTTCTCATCGGTGCTCTCTACCTCTTCGTCAGCTCGGCCAATCCCAACGAGAAGAAGCGAAGTCATGCTGCAGCACTTTCCATCTTGTTGTCCCCTGGCCTGCTCATCATCGACCATATTCACTTCCAGTACAATGGTGCCATGTACGGCGCACTCATTTTGTCCATTGTATTGGCGCGCTATCAGAGAGGCGGGTTGCTGCTCTGCGGAGCCGTGTTCATGGCTCTGTTGTGCATGAAGCACATCTACCTTTACTTGGCACCTGCCTGGTTTGTGTACCTGCTTCGCGTCTACTGCCTAGGGCCCCGTTCGATATTCGACATCAAGTGGTTCAACTGCATCAAGCTGGGCCTGAGTATTGTGGCCATCGTTGCAGCAGCAGCAGGGCCTTTTGCTCTTGAAAGCCTGGAGCAGTTGCCACAGATCATGAGCAGGCTGTTTCCCTTCAGCAGGGGACTGTGCCATGCATACTGGGCGCCCAATGTCTGGGCGATGTACTCTTTCACTGACCGAGTGCTGATATATCGTGGGTTGCGAATGCGATTGACATATGGACTCTTGCTGATTCTTGTAGTGGCCCCATACTTGAAGCTCCCTGTCGATGCAGATGCTGTGAACAGTGTCACCCGTGGCTTGGTCGGCGACACTTCGTTTGCCGTCTTGCCAAATATCCCGCCACGACTCACATTCGTCCTGACTCTGGCAGCGCAGATTGTAAGATCGACACAAATCGTTCCATGACACCGTACTGACACATGAAAGCCGGCTCTCATAAAATTATTCGCCCAACCGACATGGGACAACTTCGTGGCAACGAACACGTTATGTGGCTATGCCTCATTCTTGTTTGGCTGGCACGTCCACGAGAAAGCCATCCTCTTGGTTATCATCCCGTTCAGTCTGCTGGCATTGAAGGACAGACGCTTTCTCGGTGCGTTCAGACCTCTGGCGGTTGCCGGTCATGTAAGCCTCTTTCCACTCCTGTTTACCGCTCTGGAATTCCCAGTCAAGGTGGTATACACGATCCTATGGCTTGTTGCGTTTCTCATAGCCTTCGATCGTCTTGCGCCCGCGTAAGTAAACACACTAGCTCTGGAGTCGTACTGTTTTGACGCAGTCGCTGACCAAATGCCAGCTCGGAAAAACCGCGAATATTCCTGCTCGATCGGTTCTCTCTGCTGTATATTGCAGTGGCGATACCTCTGATCGCATATTGCTCGCTACTGCATCAGATAGTATTTGGCGCCAAGTACGAGTTCCTGCCTCTGATGTTCACCAGTTCATACTGCGCAGTAGGCGTGGTAGGGAGCTGGTTGGGCTTCTTAGTAGTGTTCTTCACTTCGTAGCAGGAGATACAGCGCTTTTCAAAATTTTAATACTAGGGGTTCATGCCCATCCTCTGTTTGCTTCATCTATTCTTTCTTGTTATCCTCATAAGCTGGACTGTGTGCTTACTGGTCGCTGCAAAAGATACTGCCATCGATCCTAGGGGAAGCCATCGATGCAACCCGTCCAGACATGTTCTCGGCGCGTTCGCGCGTGTTAACAGACTATTTGGTGATGTTTGTGCGATTCCACTCGTGGTCAGTGGCTCCAAAGGGTCCCGCGGCCGACCAGTCGGGATATGACGAAGGTCAAAGCAAGGGAACAGAACGGGAGTATCGCCTCATCGATGTACGAGCAAATACAACGGAGTCGTAGGGTACAGATGAGGGTATAGAATGAATGAGCCAATTGTCGCGATCATAATGAGCCCAAACATGGCCAGTGCGAGATGTTGCGCAGGCATTTGAGCCGCGTTGAAAGATGGGATGGGTAGACGAGAAGTGCCAAGACGAGGGAGCGCCAGCGCGAGCGCGACTTAGAGTTAGGCTACCCGCAAGCCGGTTGGCGGAAAGGGCAGAAGGCAGAGCACCAAGCATGCATCAGACTGCGGACTCCACAGAACATCGTCCGTCATGTTGTCTCCCCCAAAAGTCTGTTCCTCTTCTAATCCTCACCTCAAGCCACCCACCGTCCCCGCGACCACAACACCGCCCTTCTATCGCCATCACCATCCACCGCGCCCTCCATGAGCTTCGCGCCATTGCTTGACTAGCTCTTCTGACGCGTTTGGTCTCGGCTGCCTCTGTATACCGACTGCACCCCGGAGTTAACTTCTGCGACCACACGCGCACTTCCTGGACCTACCACTCAATCCATCCCGATCACATGCCTTGATCACTCGTTCAACTCCAAGAAGTACTCCAACCACGCGATCGATCACCAGTATATACATCGACACATTCACCGATCACCTCCACCCCGCTGGACGCCGCGCGTAGGACCCAGCTGCGCGCTGGGCTTGTACAAAATGGTGCGCACATCGAAAGAAACATTATCAGGGCGCGTAGCCAACAGCGAAACACAGGTTCTCAATAAGAGGAAGCCAGTCAACCTCATCGCGGCGACGCCTGACGTGCCAGACAATGTTGAAGTAAGATATAAGCCCAGCTGGAGGCTGAGGTTCTGGCTGACACGCGCATATCAGGTTTATGTGATGAAAGGCACGAATGAGGTTTTCACGGACTACGAGAAATACCTCAAACGGTATGCTCAATCGAATCATGTCGTAGGGCACAGTACACAGCTAATTCTCGCACAGCTTCGATTGGCTCAATCAAGTATGTTATACTTGCATGTAACACGGGACTTGTTTGCTAATGCCTTGCAGAAAAAGTTCACAGATGCGGTCAATGGCAAATCCGGACTGACGTATTGGGACGCGTTAGAGTCTGAGGTAAACGGTTCATGTGATCGGAGCAGCCGTTTCAACTGCTGACTGTTGCCAGACTAAAAGCCAAGCGAACATCGAGACCCTATTTCCTGAAGTACTACGTGATCCGATATTGAGAAGCGTACAATTTTCGACGATATCGCGCATGGATGAACTTGGTGAGGCAGACCGCCCCGACTTGAATTGTCCTGCTCATGAATTTTTAGTCAACAAAGTTTTCGACGATTTCAAGAGTGACTACTTTCCCGGCGAGGAAGTCGTGTGCACGCTTGACAATGGCGAGCAATTTGAAGGTACAATTCGTGAGAAGGCCAAATTTCCGATGATAAGGGGCGCGGATGGGAGTGTGCAGCGTGCGCCCTTCTCACGGTACTTCATCAAAGTGCATCATACTCCCAATGAAGAAGCACTACTGGACGACAAGCATATTCGCCGCGATCGCAAGGTCTTCACCAAGCAGAATCTCCGCGCGTTTCTCAAGAACTCGTTGCAGCGCGAGGCGTGGAGTGGGGCTCCATGGCTTGTCAAGGAGCACCTGGCAATACAATATCGACTACCGATGGAGATTCCGCAGCACCTGTTCCAAGACGCGAAAATGATGGCAGCCAAGACACAAATGTTGACAATGCGGCCGCCGAAGAATAAGAAACCGAAGAATATGTCGCCGGCAGAGTTCGAGCGCTTGCGACATGAGGAGTTGCAGCTCATCCAGCGACAACTTCACCAGCAACAAATGCCGGGCGCCCCTCCACCACCAGTCGGACACTACCAACAGCAACAACAGCAGCATCATCAGATGATGAATCAAGTACAGCCTCGAGCGCCTCCGCCACCTGTCATCAAATACCCTATTGAAGATCTCGATCTCCCTCCGAAGCGCAACGGGACCACGCGACCGGAGCTGAAATTCTTCAATGACGAACTTGCTGAATACATGCGCAGTGGACGAAAGACTGCTGTGCAAGGCATTGAGATGAAGTCAGTCGGTATGCTGCTTGAAGTGTGGAACACCTTGAACGTGCAATGCGAGGTCTACGTTCTGGACAGCTTCACATTCGATGATTTTGTGGAGGCAATGCAATACCAAGAGCTAGACTTTCCCTGTGAGCTTCTTGATGAGATCCATTGCGCAGTGCTCAAGTTGTTTGTCGATGAGAGCGGCAAGGTTCTGGTCAAAGACATGCCGCGGAAAAAGGTCGAAGAATCGCCGGCGGACGATGACACAGACGGCCAGGACGACAGCGAGATATCCACACCTCTGCCAGACGTACCTGCACGATCGACACGCAGCAGACTCAGCCACATGGAGGTTGCAGAGCCTCAAAGTCCAGTCGCAGAGAATCGAAATCAAGCTGTGGAGATGATCGGTGATCGTACATGGGAGGAACGAATAGCAGCTCGGGACTTCAGCAATGGTGGCTGGCAGGTGATTGTTGTTGGCATACTTCACCAGCTTTCTCAAATCCCATCGTACAAGGAGACATGCGAAAAGGTCCTAGCGCATCTTGCACCGATCGACGAACCACCAACCCCAACAACTGCGATGGAGCAATACGCATCTATGGACGTGAACCTGAGGATCGCGGCTCTGCAGATGCTAACAGTACTTACCATACGCACGGAAGCCATCAAAGACTTCCTTGAGACATGCATGGACGATATGACCGACGTGCGCAAGCGCAAAATCGAACATCAACGCGAAAAGAAGCTGGCCATGGAGGAATTTGCTGTCAAGGATCGCGAATTCAAGATCCTTCTGCCGGACCACCTGCCTCCGTCGCCCAAGATCGAGCCAACAGAAGCGCCAGATCAAGAAGCCACAGAAGATTCGATCGATCTCAACGGGAGTTTTAGTAGCCCCGAGCCCGGTGAGGGAACTCCCGGAGGCAGGTCACTTCGTCGTGGCGGTGACCGAAAACGCAAACGCGAAGAGGACCAGGCTCGTCGTGAGAAGGAGAAGGCTGAGAAGGCCGAAGCTGCTAAAGCGCATAACAAAGCTGCCAAGGAGTTTAAGAAGATCGAAAAGGAGTGCACAGAGCTCAAAGAGCGGATTCGGCTGCAGGAAGAGAAGATTGCCGAATGCGACTCGGACTTGCGTGAGGCTAATGTCCAGCGAACGAAGGTGCTAGGCAAGGACCGTTTCTGCAATCGCTACTACTGGTTCGAGCGGAACGGACAGCCTTTCGGTGGTTTACCGAGCTCGAGCACGTCGTCCTACGGCTATGCTAATGGTCGCATCTGGGTGCAAGGACCGGACATCATGGAACGAGAGGGATTCATTGATCGCACGCCAGAGGAGCAAAAGGAGTACCAGAGAATCTTCCAGACTACTGTGCCTCAACGCCGCCAGCAAGAAGAAGGCGGCGTGCCTCTGGAATCTGCGGAAGAATGGGGTTATATTGATGATCCAGATCGTCTCGATAACCTCATCGGCTGGCTTGATGACCGAGGCGAGCGCGAGAGAAAGCTGCGAAAGGAACTTCTCGAATGGCGCGAGCGGATTGCACAGTATATGGAAGCGTACAAGAACTTTATGGACCAGGAAGCTGCGAAGAAGCTTGAAACGGAAGAAGAGAGCGGCAACCGAATTTCCACTCGACACAAGCAGGCTGAGGAGGAAAGCGCGCAGAGGGCACGCTGTCTCCGCTGGACAAACACCATGGCGATCGACGAACAGGGACATATTCACTCACAGCCGCCAAAACCAAAGGAGAAGAAGTCCAAGAAGCAGGCGGCAGAGCGAGAGGACAGAGGGCGAGGAGTGGCTGTGCCCGTGAACCGTGGCAAGCGTTGATGGCGATTGGCAGAAGTGAGATGTTACTCGAGCAGGTGTTGGTTTGCTGTTTTACAGGTGCATGGATAACTGATCAAGCGAGCAATGTGGCCCACCAAAGGGCGCAATGTCTGGCACGGAGGCTTGTTTGAAGCCAACTGTTTTACATCTGGTATGGAACGGGAGAGGATAGATGAGGATACCACGACGAGGTTCGTGCGTGTTTGCTTGTTATGCATAGCGAAGTGGGCCGCACGCGGCGCCCTGGGATAGCTGCGACATGGAGATAGCACAACACTAGCAGAGTCTGCTGTATGGCTTGAAATGATACCACTCTTAACAATTAGAATCAATTGAGCGGATCCGATACCTGTTTCCCACTCTTCCTTTTTCTGATCCGATATTTACACAAGATATAACGCTAACGTACACGCTTCCTGGCTGGTTTACAGAGTCAAAGCTGAGTTGCCTTGCTGGTCGCCTTGTCCCATGAAGAAACGCTTCGACTCGAGACATCTCTCGCTTGTGCAACCTGGGCATCTCAAACCCATCTGCTTGCTGCACACGACGCCGGACTTGAGATGGTCGCTCGCCAAGTTGGCCAAAGCATTGATGAACGTTGTGCTGCCATTCAAAGACTCACATCGTCTTACGCGTCCCTCAGCGCCCATCTCGTCTGCCTCGTGAATGACTTCCTGGTCGATTTCGTACAGAGTCTCAATGTGATCCGACGTGAAAGCGATAGGGATGAGAACCATATCCTTTTGGCCCTTCTTGAGCAAGTTTGGCACGACCTCTGCTGTCTGTGCTCCAAGCCACGCTGATGGACCGACTTGCGATTGCCAGCACAGTCTGTAGGGATTTTTGTGTCCTAGCTTTTGCTGAACTGCCCATACAGTCGCTGCAACTTCGGCTGGATATGGGTCTCCTCGGTTCACGACGGACATAGGAAGGGAGTGGGCGGAGTAGAGCAGAACAACGCTGTCGCGGACGTCCTCGGGGTAGGATTCGAGTCGCTTCGTGATGTTCTCGGCGAAGGCATCGACTAGGCCCGGGTGTGTTGGCCATCGGTCGATTACGCTCCACTGGATTGAGCCTTCTGCAGGTGCTTCAGCGTTGCGGGTTGGCGATTCGAGACGTTGACGCCATTTCCAAAGCTCGTTTAGTGATGAGCCAGTGGTCGAGCAGGAGTATTGAGGGTACTGTGTGAAAGCCACTGCACGTCCGCCTCTGCCTTTACCGAAGCCGTCTTCGAACAGTCTGTTGTACATCTCCTCCGTCAATGGGTTTGCATAGCGGAACGCCACGTAAGGCTTGTGTGGTGCTGTTTCTGGGTTCGTCTTGTCCAGGATCTTGCACATCTCTTCTGCTTGGTACTCCGACCACTTCCGGATGGGGCTGCCTCCTCCAATGTCGGAATACTGTTTCTTGATTTTGGGTGTTCGTCGCCTGCTGATCAGAGGTCCGAGATAGTTCTGCAGTGGGCCCAGCGGGATCAGGTCGGCGTCTGCGAAGAGGCGAGAGAGGAAGTCTCCCACTTCGTCGGTCGTAGATGGCCCGCCCATGTTCATAAAAACCATGGCCGTCGGGCCTTTCTTGCCAACCTCATTCTGGGTGACGGGTGGCGCGACGGTGGCCATGCTGCGTTCGCTGCTCCATATTCGCGGCTTGTGGTGAGCGGGTTCGGGGGCGAGTCGGAGGCATTGGGCGGCGGTCGCGCGTCGCGTGAACGTCTTGAGAGGCTGCTGCACGCTCATAGTGGCAGATTGCGATAGAGTTGGTTATGCAGACTACAGTCGACGACGACAACAGGCCAGAGAGGGCATGCTAGACATTCTTGGGACTAAGCCGTAAGCAGCTTCCAGCTCGAAATGATTTGTCCGAGGCATCGATCGCGCCCACTGCATCATCGAACAGGGATCGGCTTGGACCGAAACTCAATCTAGGCTGTCATGTGATGGCGTGTCAAGTGTGAGAGCTTGACGCGTTGCTGCCTGCTACTTGTTCGCGACCATCAGTAGTGAAGTAGTCCAAACGCCATGCGATAGTTGACCACTCCCACACCATCAATGAGGTGATCAGCTATTGTCACAAGGCACTGAGCAAGATGCCGGGTCTTCCATACCGCCCAGCTGATGGCGACAACAACTACGGTCGCGGCGACGATGAGGAAGACGAAGATGACGAGGTCGAAGATGCATCTGGTTACAAGACCGTCAAGGATGCTGTTCTGTTCGCCATTGATGCGTCTAAAAGCATGCTGACGAAGCCCTCCGAGACTGATGACAAGAAGCCTGACACTGCTCTGTCCCCAACGCTAGCAGCTTTGAAATGCGCTTTTGCATTAATGCAACAGAGAATCATCAGTAATCCACACGACATGATGGGAATTTTGCTGTTCAACACCGAGAAGAGCAAGTTCGATGAAGGCGATGACTCTGGCAGGGGTTTCCAGTACCCTCACTGCTACCTTCTTCAAGACCTTAACGTACCAGCCGCCGAAGACGTTAAGCAATTACGAGGCCTAGTCGACGATGAAGAGGAAGCTTCAGCTATACTGCAAGCCAGCAAAGACGAAGTCAGTATGGCAAATGTGCTGTTCTGTGCCAATCAGATCTTCACCACTAAAGCGCCAAACTTTTCTTCGAGACGACTGTTCCTGGTCACTGACAACGACTATCCGCATTCATCAGATCGGGATGCGAGGAATAGCGCTGCTGTACGTGCCAAAGACTTGTACGACCTGGGCGTGACCATCGAACTCTTTCCGATATCACATCCGGACCGTGGCTACACGTTCGATCGCAGCAAGTTCTACAATGATATTGTATACTCGGCTACGCCTTCGGATCCAGATGCGCCAGCGCCTCTGACATCAGATATTAAAGCTGCCAGCTCCACTGCAAAGGACGGCATCAGCTTGTTGCAGTCATTGCTGTCATCGGTGCAGTCGCGCAATGCTCCGCGGAGAGCACTCTTCAGTAGTGTGCCGCTGGAAATTGGACCAGGTTTGAAGATCGGGGTCAAAGGGTACATCATCTTGAAGAGACAGACTCCAGCCAGACAGACGTACATTTATCTTCCTTCAGACAGTGAGAAAGCGCAGATTGCAGTCGGGCACAGCGAGCTTCTGGATGAAGCCACTGCCCGTACGGTCGAGAAGACTGAGGTACGCAGGGCTTACAAATTTGGTGGCGAGACAGTCTCGTTCTCTCTGGAAGAGATGGCGAAGATCAACGACTTTGGCGATCCGACGATCCGTATCATCGGATTCAAGCCTCTGAAACTGCTGCCCACGTGGGCGAACCTGGAGAAGTCGACATTCATCTATCCTTCGGAAGAAAGCTATGTGGGATCTACTCGTGTGTTCTCCGCTTTGCATCAGAAACTCCTTCGAGATCAGAAATTCGGTCTGGCTTGGTATATCCCACGTCGCAATGCAGCTCCTAGACTGGCAGCCCTGATCCCAGGTGCAGAGGAGCGCAACGAGGAAGGCGAGCAGCATATGCCTCCAGGCATCTGGATCAAGCCGCTGCCATTTGCAGATGATATCCGTGACAATCCAGATGTGAACCTTGTGAAGGCGCCAGATGAAGTTGTTGATGCAATGCGCACGATCATCCAACAGTTGCAGTTGCCGAAAGCGGTCTACGATCCTCTGAAATATCCAAATCCTGCTCTACAGTGGTTCTTCCGCATTTTGCAAGCAATGGCGCTGGACGAAGACTTGCCCGAGCATCCAGATGACAAGACATTACCCAGGTGGCGACAAATTCACAAGAGAGCTGGCGGATATGTCATCGAGTGGGGTGAAAAACTCGACGAGGCGTTCAATCAATGGCTCAGCGAGAACAATGCTAGCATCAAACCAGCTGCTCATGGTGGCGCCAAGCGTA
Organism: Cercospora cf. flagellaris; assembly: GCA_005356885.1. NCBI lineage: Eukaryota > Fungi > Ascomycota > Dothideomycetes > Mycosphaerellales > Mycosphaerellaceae > Cercospora > Cercospora cf. flagellaris. Next base: position 1,595,861 of record RJLU01000005.1, on the reverse strand, counting down.
CTGCGCTGGCATCTTCAGCGCCTGCAAAGAAGAAAGTGAAAGATGAGGACGATGATGAAGTAGGCATTACGGATGCTGACATGAGAAGCGCCTATGAGAAGGAGACTTTGTCAAAATTCAAAGTGAATGATTTGAAAACGTGGTTGAAGGGCAAAGGTCTAGGTGCCACTGGAAAGAAGCAGGATCTTGTGGATGCTGTGACGAGTTACTTTGAGACGAAGATGGAGACCGATTGAGGTTCTGGTGTTCGACCTACCTTACTGTGAACATATGACCATGCACGAGTCTCACCAAACATCATATGCACAGCGCACGGCACGTCCACGCATTGTGCGCAGCCTAGTCTTACAGCACGCGCCTAGAAGAGGCCTACGACGGACATGTGGTTCTCCAGATTGGTGCGGGAACAGCTTGACGGAGATAATCAACTGGACTGGTCATCAGGGTTTGCTCGGCAGCATGGGTTATGCTGGAAATGATCATGCATGGCATTCAGATGGAAGCAGCAAGATATCGCAACGGACACAACTCTCTGTAGAGGCCTTGCGGGTCAAGAACTACTGGAGAGAAGCGATAGTGATGATCGGTAGTGATATCCACGCATGACAGGGGTCTCACTCTGAGGAGCAACCTCAACGGGTCAGGCCAGCTGCCTATGTGTTGGTTCCGACAGCTGTCCAGCAGCGACACACTCCTAGCAGACTTGCTGTGGACCAAGAGCAACGGACAGATTAGGTACTCTCCATGACCCCAGCCGGCACTTCTGCCGCCTTCTCACTCTTCTCCGCCTTCGCTCTCTCTTTAGCTCGAGCACTCTGCTTGATCTCTTCCCACTTTGACTGATACTTCTTCAAAGTCTTTTCCTGCTTCACCGCGAGATTCTGTATCTTTTGCATTTCCTCTGCCTTCTGTTCTAGTTGTTGCTCGACTTGCCGCAAGCGTGCTATAAGCGCAGGATCGGTTCCTCCTTGCGGAGCATGGCCCTGAATGCTGGCCATGCTTTGGGTCAAAGCTGCCATCGAAGCATCCTGAGCATGGGTCTCGAATTCTGATAATCGAGTTGCCAATTGTTCCAGTGTGTGCTTGAGTGTCAAATTCTCCAGTTCCAGCTCCTCTTGCGTTCGTGATTTGCCAAAAGAGTCTCGTGGTCCGCCGCCTCGCGAGGAGAATCGGCTGTGTTTTGGTGATGTTTGGGCTTCGCGAGCATCCACGAATGCTTCTTCATCGTCCTCATCAATGCCTTCTAGTTGCTGCTGTTGTTGTGCTTTAGCGATGTCGGCGTAGGAGTACGTGCCTCCACCAGTTTGCACTACGTAGAAGCTCTCGGCAGGACCGAAGGCATGGCCGTGGTGGCCGCGTTGGCGATGCTCATCTTCGATAGCCTCGAGAGCAGCTTTCGAGAAGATCTTCTTGACATCTGGGGAATCGCTCGCTGGCACTGTTCTTTGGGTCAACTTCTGTGGCGTTGGTGGGTCAACCTTTACGTCGTCTGCAGTCAGTGGTAGACCAGCATATGCGAGCACAGAGGAAAGCTTTGTCATCGTGCCCGTAGTGATGCTGCTGTAGAATTTGGCAAAAGCATCGTCGTCTTCTATTTTTTTCGGGTCGCGAGCTGGCTTCAGAGTTTGGCTGTCCATGACTGAGGGCGGAATTTTGGGAGCAGGACTGGGTCCTGATCGGGTTCTGCGATGGGACTCGGGCGATAGTTGTCGTGCTCGGGCTTGGGCTGCCGCTGATGGTGGATTTCGTCCCGGCTGTGGAATTCCGCGCCTGGACGCGATGTCTCGTGCTAGAGAGGGAGACGAGTCGCGGACAGCACTGCCGAACCGTGCTGCGGCTAGAGCAGATGTGGTTGGTTTTGACTTTGGCGAGGCAGGATCATTCACCGAGGATGGGAAAGTTGCGGTCGTATCTGCCCTCGCAAAATCGTGTCGGGATACATCGAGACCCTCGGGTGTTGCATCTGTGGTGGCATTTGACGGAGGCTCTGGGGCGTCTTGGGCTCTGATAATGGTTGCGAGCTTGAGATGTTGTTCCTCCAGTAGTTTCAAGATCCTCAGGGCCTGCAAATAAGGTCAATATATGTGATTTGAGTGAATGCAAGGAGTCCCACCTCGGAGTCTCCAGTGCTTTTCGCCGCTCGCGCGAATTCTGTCGCTGCTTGGCCATGCTCTTCGGCCGCCTGCGTCCAGTTGATCTGTTGCGTCTCCTCGGCAGCCTTGCGGGCGTGCGCTTGGGCCTGCCTAACGTCAGTCGACTTCAGCGAGTCTTGCCGATGTACTCACCGCCGTCAAAGCTGCCGCCTCAGCCATGATGCGTTGCGAAATAGGTTGTTCTGTTGAAGCGCAGGTTTGACTTGGTACGCTATCGTCACATTGATTGTCCAGGGTCAGGTGCATGTGTCCCAGACAGGCTAAGCGGACTCGCCTCCGGCTTCACGTGTCAAGCTAGCAGGGAACACTTCAGGATGAACCACAACGACAACGGTATGACGCAGGCCTTACCATCCTACAATCTCAACTTCATACGCACTTCTATTCCTCGGCCACCATCGGTCTTGCTGTGATCCAGTCGCGAGAGCACAACGCTGGCCCTCAATCATCTCAGCGATTCGCATCATACAATACACATTGCCAGCGCGCCGAGGAATTACCACTTCCTAGGTTCACAATCCTGGCCAGTTGCGCCCTGATCCTGGTTGCACAGATCTCGAGAAGACATGCGAGACGCGGCGGCCGTCACGTCCGTAGCACTACTACTGCACTGGTGAGCGCACAACAATGACGGAGCCTGGCTCTGGATCATTGGCGTCACTTCGTCCTCCCGATCGCGCCGCCAAAGGATTTGCCAATTCATCAACCACCTCACTGCCCAGCAGCGGCGACGATGCCGACAATGCGCTTGGATTTCGATCTTCTATGGACAGAGCCATTAGCAAGGTCAAGGACCGCTCCAGCCGAAGAGGCTCCGTCGACAGCCGCCGAGACAGCGAGGACCCCTCGGCGCGTCGACTGTCAACTTTCGTTGCAAAGACCAAACGGAAGATCCGCACAGGTCGTACCAACGAGATAGAGCGCACATTGAGCAATGATTCGAATGGCCTGGACGTCGAACACTCCGACTCATCGCTGCTGCAAAGTGGAAGTGGTCGAAGCAGTCTGTTTACCGACGACGAAAGAACTGATGACAACAAGTAAGTACAACTTGCACACATGATCTTGAGCGCGATGGCATTGCATCCCCTGAATACGAGCTTTCAACAAGAGAGCTCAGACACATCTGGCCCTGGAAGGGGAGACCCAGATTCAGTTTCAGCCTGGCCTGTCACAGTCGAATCGGAACGACCCGATGCACGTGCCGGCTTGCTCAGACGGATGCTTCGGTCAGCCGTTGGCTATCAGATCTGCACTCACGATCACCATCACCAACAACCACTTCCTCAATACACGTCGTTCGAGCTGCGTGGACATATGTCCTATCATTTTTGACAGTTCTGGCTGGCCCAGTTGGCACATTTCGTTCTTATCATTCGCGACCGAGCCTCTGTTCTTTATTGACCTCATTGCTTCCTCCACAGTAATCCTATCCGGCCATCTCTTTCCACACACAATTCACATACCGGCTATCTGACGTACTCGTCGCCCGAGATCAACGCGCAAACGAGCTCGACCCTACGAGAGCCTGACGACCTCAATCCTTCCGTGACGGCCGAGGCACTGGCTAACATTCCACACATCGTCGAACCCCCAACCACCACCGATACTCTACCCACCGCATCGCGAACCGATCGCAGCCCTTCACCTGCCAGCAAATTACGTGGCAAGCTAAACTTATCTCGAAAGAAGTCGGGCGACGTAGAGGCAGTCAAGTCAGGGAGTGGAAGTGGTGGCCTTGGGGGACTGTTCAAGACCGTAAGCAGGAGGAATAGTGTCAACGATTTGCAGGAAGCCGAGGATACGACATCAGCTTCGCCGGCCAAACAATCATCGCTGCCTGTCGGCAATCAAGAACGGCCAGAGACCCCGAAGCGAAAGGGCAAGCAGCAGCTCGAGACACAATCGCCATCGACCCCTCACCTCCTTGATACACCGACCACACTGGTAACTCCTCCCACGCCAACTGAGTTCACAGCCGCCTCTGCGACCTTTCCCTTGATATCACCTACTAAGGGCTCACCCGCGACACGTGCCTTAAGCTCAGTCGAGGCAATACGGCGTCGGCGAGCTGAATCCACGGCCAGCCTGCCAAGCAAGCTCTCTAATAGCACCGTAGTCCCTTTGACGCCGACTGTCGAAGAAGCTAAGACACCCGGTGGCACATTGACGCAGGGAACTCAACACGAAGGGGCATCAGGCTTCTTTACTTCGTTCTTCACGGCCACACAGAAAGCCGCAGGCTCAGTCGGAAGCGGCATCAACATTCTGCCGTTTCAGAAAGCAAAAACCAACAGCACTCCTCAGCTCGTCGATGCTGGCGAAGGTGGTGAGGAGGTCATTCCAGGCTCAGAAAGCAGACCAGCAACTGGGCTAGGCGACGGCGACAGAGCTCCCCCTGCCATTGAGACACTCGGCAAGGGTAATCTGAACTTTGGGCACTTGGGCATTTCTGAAAGCGCACCGGATCTCATGGCTGCGGTGAGCGATCCTCCAGCAGTCGGGCAGATTGATGGGTCCAACCAAAATGGCGAGAAGAGCAGAGCAGTCGAGGAGGATGCTGCTGCACGCGCTGTTTCCAGCGCCTACGAGAAACAGCCGTCTGAGACGGGGACCGTGCTCAACGGCCACAACCGACCTTTGTCGATCGCATCAAATGAGCGTCTAACGCTAGGAGAGCAGACCCCTCCTCGGCCAGCCGCAGGTGCCGAAAGTACCATCGGCAAACGCTCTAATAGCGTCAGGAGTAAGCTGAGTGGTCGCCGGAAGCATCGTGGTAGCTCAGCAACAGCAGGCACTGGCAATTCCATCGCTGCAGCACTCAAGGATAGCACCACGGGCCTCGCTCAACCAGGTGCACATGGCACTGGCCATCGGCTTACGGGCTTCGCTGTTGCGAGTAGTAAGCGCAACAAAGATTTCCATAACCAATTCCGCAGTGTCCCTGAGGACGACTATCTCATTGAAGACTACTCCGCTGCATTGCAGCGAGACATCCTGCTTCACGGACGTTTGTATGTTTCCGAAGGCCACATATGCTTTTCAAGCAACATCCTTGGCTGGGTGACAAACCTTGTCATTAGTTTCGATGAAGTTATCTCCATCGAGAAGAAGAGCACTGCAGTCATCTTTCCAAACGCGTTGATCATCTCGACTCTCCAAGCACGTAACACTTTTGCGAGCTTCGTGGCGCGCGACTCTACATACGAGCTTTTGATTGGGATATGGAAGATCGGCCATCCAAATCTGAAGAGCTCACTGAACGGCGTGGTGCTTAACAACGCGGGCACTGGCGATAAAACAGAGGTCGCGGAGGAGCCCGGTGGAGGGCATGACTCCACAGAAGGGTCCGACGACGAGGTTTACGATGAGGACGCGGACGACGATGAAGATGATGTAGGCAGCTTTACCGACGGGGGCATGGGAGCCAGCGATGTTGGCAGCAATGTCGGCGATCATACTCTCAGTCGTAAGACTTCTGCGATTCCAGTCGCTCCAGCGCCACAAGTCAACGGGACTGTACCCAAAGGACTCGAGGGTGCAGATACTGCCGTGACCGGAGCCGCTGTGAGCAGTGAATTTCCTGGAGCGCCCGCTCACGAGCCAACCGAGTGCAGCGACAGTGCAGAACATTACGACAGAGCTTTGATTGACACGACGATACCAGCGCCCCTTGGCCAGGTGTACTCCCTCATGTTTGGTCCAGCTTCGGGAGCGTTCATGAAGAAATGGCTTGTAGAAGATCAGAAGTCCCGCGAGCTGAACTATGCTGATGACAAGATCGGCTTGGACAATGATCATAAGACCTTCACATTCGACTACATCAAGCCGTTATTCAACCCGGTTGGGCCCAAGCAGACGAGATGCACGACTACCAACACCTTAAAAGCATTTGACTTGGACAAAGCAGTGTCTGTGGAGTGCAGCACCGTAACTCCAGATGTGCCCAGCGGCAGTTCCTTCACTACAAAGACCAGATACTGCCTCATGTGGGGTCCAAATAACTCAACCAGGATGCTTGCTAGCTTTACTCTTGAGTGGACAGCCAAGAGTTGGTTGAAGAGTAAGTAAGTGTGATACATGGAGGTGACCAGCTAGCTGACCCGTTCAGGTGCCATCGAAAGCGGTGCTTTATCTGGACAAACCGAGTATGTGAAGGCTATCGTCGCCAGCATCAAAGCTGCCGTGACGACCAAACCTCCAGTCAAGGGAATTCCGCGGAAAGGCAAGCGGAAAGGTGGGAGGAAGGAAATCTTCGACACGACTGAAGTTGTCGCACAGCGCGAAGCTCCCGCTTCACAAGCCGCTTCGCAAACCCACTGGGGCCCTTTGGAACCCGTGCGGCCACTGCTGGAGCCGATCGGTGCTCTACTTCGCCCATTCTTCAACGCCCAGGTCCTTATTGCTGTGTTAGTCGTCCTGTTAACCTATTCGTGGTTGTTGCCAAGCCGAGCAGGACGTCAGGTAGGCGTTCCTGGTTATGCGTCACCGGATCGTATCGCAGCATACGAAGAGCTCTGGCGACGGGAAGAGACGGCTTTGTGGGATTGGTTAGAGGATCGCGTAGGCCTTGCGGGTGTGCATTCATCCTCGAGTCAACATGATCGCTCGAAGGGACCTAAGAGCAAACCAAAGAATGAAGACCTTGACACGCAGCGCATGAGCGAGAGGCAGATGGATGCCGCAATCAAAAGCACTGAAGAGAAGTTGTCTGCTTTGAAAGAAGCCGTGGAAAGACGGAAGCAGAAGCGCGATACGAGGAATTAGCGTTGCATAGATATATCACGATGATCCTGCCAGCCTGTGAGCGTTCTCGTTTGTTCGATTTATATACTATCTATCATTTTGAAGACCAAAAACTTTCTCTATCCATTGACCAGATTACGTCCTTCCAAGCCATGTTGGCACATTCACAGCTGCTGCCCTCCGTGTCTACCATGCCTGAGCCAGCTCGTGCTCTTGCCTCCTGTTGCTTAGCATGTGAAAAGTGGGGGTCCGCGCGTGAAGTGCTGGAGAAACCAAGTGACGCAATAAGGGGGACAGACAGCGGCGCGTGACATAACCCTTTCCAGACCTACCATATTCGGACTCGCATCTTTCTTTCGCTGTGTTTCATCTTCCATCGCGACCTGCATGGGCATCCTCGGAGAACCTTGTCAAGAAGCTGTGAAGCGGTACAAAGTGCGAGAGCTCAGCTGCATCGAAAGTCCTCTCAATCCGCGCCAAAGATGTCGACAGGACCGCAGTTCATTGCCATCAAGCGCAAAAGGGGCGAGGAAGCACCCGCGGCATTGCTCGTCGAGAGAGCAGGAAAGAGAAGGGTGACAGAGCCTGGGTTTCACTATGTGCTCAAGGAGAGCGGCGAGAGTGATGGCACTGTAGTGGAGTCGAAGGAAGCGAAGGACAAGGAATCATCGACGACTCCGAGTCTTTTCAACGCAGACGATGTTCAAAAGCGCGCCGGAGAGAGCAATGGCCATCAGCGAGGCAAGCTGTCGCGCAACATGTCGGGCAATGGCATCAGCCAGGGCACAATCACGAAGGAGAGGCGCACATTTCATCTGAAGCGCGTCGGCACGCCAGAACCCAAGATTGGCAAGAGGAAGGGCAAGGCGAGTAGAGAACGGGGCATTGCTACATTTTCGGAGAAGCGCGCAAAGCGGGACATGAATCGAAGCGACTCGAAGGCAGTGGCCGAATTTGCTGGACGACAACGCTCTGCAAGTGTATTGTCCACGCAGGGTGTGTCTGCAGAACCTGTCGATCGCCCACTCAAGCGACCTGGCAAGGGCGCTGCTATCAAGACGAATGGGAATGCAGCGTCTTCTTCCGCCAATGCAAATGGCAAGACAGATGCAGAGATGCAATCCATGGCGGACACGCTGCATCAATTCGCCGTGCATGAAGCCAGCAGAGGGAATGGCGGTATCACTAATCGTGTACCGGCTAAACCCAAGATCACCGCAATGCCCAAATTGTCTGCACAACGTAGTCGCGCGATCCACCAGCAGCGAGTCGCTCAGTCGTCGGCGCCCCTCTCGAGATCCCCACAAACCGATGACGCGAGCATGGACGAGGAAGGCGATTATGTCTATGACACCTATGTTCTAGCCACGACTTCGGGTGCTGCACAAATAGACGCACAAGACGTCGGCAATGTAGGCTATCTCATTATCACCGAGGAAGATCAGGCTCAATGGGAGACCTACATGGACGACGACCTAAGCGAGGAGGAGCCCAGTGACGAAGACGATGAAAATGCTGAAGACTGGTATGGCGCCGACTATCCCGACGACGAAGTCGCTTCGGACGACGAATTCGATCGCAACGCGTACGGTTATCGAGCGGGAGGTTCTGACGACGAAGAGTATGATGAGCACACTTTTAGCGAGGACGAGTATGAGCGCCAGATGAATCCTTGGTTGAAGAAGACTCCACAGCAATTCGCAAAGTATTTCAAGGAAGAAGACGGCCACGAGGCCGGCGAGGATTGATGAGAGACGAAGCGAGCTGCGAAATCGGTATCCACTGTTCTTTCTGCTATCGACGCGAGTACAGACTACAGACACCCTCGTACATCTGCACGAGCTAAACCGGAACCAGACACATATCAAGAGCCGACCCAAAACTGCCCCCCCAGTTGCCAGATTTGTCACCTCTTCACAGGTGTCGTTGAAGACCGGCAGATAGAATTTCTTCGGACCTTCCGCCGAACGGAATCCCTTACCCAATCCGTGATTTTTGTATTGGGATAATCATGACGACTAAGTCCCGTCACTTTTTGTTCGGTGAATGAGTCGCAAATCCTCGGTACTGTCCTCCGTAGCCTCGCGCGAGCGGGAGCCCAACGCACTTCAGGCCGTTTACCAATGATCTTTGGATCTCTGTCTGCAGCGCGATCCCACCTGTGCCACCGTCCCCACGGAACAGCGGAGATTTGGTGCTGGTGGTGGAGGACTGGTGGTTTGTTGTTGGGGATGCCTCGGTGCTATGCATTATACTGGTTTTTTTGTTCCATACAATCGTGGCTGTCATCAAAAAGGGGGTATATGCTATTGCGACTTTTTCCTGGTCGTCACGATACCCTCCCTACACACACTCTGTCTCTCTCGTTTGTTCCTTCATAATCGTCGTGTTTTTGCCTCGAATCCTGAATGCTATGTTGCTTTCCTCCCTCCCGTCGCCATGCTATGTTAGAAATTGCGCTGCCAGATCATATTTGGCGGCTGCTGGTGTTGACACCCTCGCTATACGGACGCGAAAGCGTCTTCCTGATGCATCAAGCTTCCCGGTGTCGCAGTACACGGATGGAAGTTTGAGCCAGATGCGCATCACGTAGGGTGGTGCCATGGTAAAAGTTCTTTGAACACACAAGGGCGCCGATGAGCACTCTTATGTGTTCATTTGCAAACCCAACTCTCGTGTTTCATTCAATTCATGGATTGCAAATATCCAATCTGTGAAAGGAACTCACGCGAGAAATTGGTCGCTCGCTTTTCCACTTCTCTGCAATCTGCAGCGTACGAACCGGGTCCGCTTTTGAGCACCTCCATGAGACCCCATTCCCTTCGCACGCGGTAGTATACGGATGTCAGACCACCCTTTGTCCTTGTACCAAATAGCTTCTCAAATCTGTCCTCGATCTCAGGCCAGGTATTATCTCGAATGATGCGGGCGTACATGATGAAGAATTTTTGCTCTTCGCTGTAGGAGGGTCGCGGCGGTCGCGGTCTTCTGTCGTTCATGCTGCCATATTGGAACGTGGTTTGTGATTGTTGTTGTGGTGAGGTTGTGGGTGTCTTGTCTGGTACTGTGTATGCGGTGGGTGGGTTACGGGTGAGGCTTTGAGGCGGGAGGGTGGCATTTCCTCCTGTGTAGTAAGATGACGGTGGTGACCCGAGTGAACTGGTTGGCGAGCTGCCGTAACTCCTTGCTTGTGAGGATGGATCGTAGTCACGGAATTCATCGTGGCGAGACCCGTGGGCTTGGGGCTCAGGTTCTACCTCATTGAGGATGACGCTGAGGGGTATCTTGCCTGATGAGCGCTCGTAGGACCGCCGTGAAGCCATGTCTGCCATGTTGGTGCTGGATTGAGAGTGTGAAGCTGGTGAGGTACTTTTTCGCACCAAAGATAGTGGTCTCCAGCATCGACGGGGTATATCAGGAGAGCAGAAAGTGGATTTGCTTGGGGTCTTCAGCACAATCTAGTGCGCTGGCAGACGAATCTGTACGATTTCGATTTGTCGGAGAACACTCCAGAGGACGGGGTCGATGCCGACACGGCCCCCAGCGTTGATCAATCAATTGCGGTTAAGGGTGACCTAGTGGCGCATGCAACGGGCGATTCAAGGTCAACCGACTCTCAAAGGCAGCAAGTCATTGGTCGCTTGCACGTCGTCGCTGTGAAGATGGGTCGCAGGTTAATTGCAGCATCTGTAAGGGGACCGTCATGGAGGGTATTTGAAGCCTGGCCACGGCCCAGCACACATGTGCAGCAGGCCCGAGTCATTCGGACCTTCTGCCGAAGCAGCTGTACGAAGCTGCAGAGCTGCAGAACGCCCGAATCTGTCACGGCCGGTTTTCGACACGATCGTCAATCCCTGATTGTCGACGTTGGATCGGTGCGCGCGTGGACCACTCTTCACATGGCCTCGGTTCTTAGCGCCGCGCCTGGTTTTCCAGCTTCTTGCGGCGGTTGTCCCGAATAGTGCACTACGGTACGTGAGCACTTGAGCGTTGCATAGATCCGCCACCGAAATGCCTATGGCGCGCGGAGGCCGCAATGCCCGTTGCAGCCAGAGAGTATTCATCACCATTTGTTGCATGCCATGCGGCCGCTACACCGACAATGGATCCATGTCCCCTCGAGTCTACGGGAGACATCGGTGTGACTCTGAAGAACAACTATTATGCTCGTCATAGATAGGTGCTGGTGGTGCCGTTCGTCCAACTCGCAGGCGCCTGCACAGGCCCCACCATCATCACACACATGTTACACGTTCCCTAGACTCGACCGTCCAGCGTCGACCGGCATGTGCGGCCGGATGCGCTAAGCGTCAAACGCCGCTGCCGCGCCGTGCAGCAACGATACTTTTGGTCTTGCATTTCGGGGGTTGCTCCTTGATGCAAGCATGGAGCCGGACGTCGCCACTCCGCATGCTTCGCAGCAGCGCGCAACTGTGAAGATCTTGATCTCGATCGCTTGATCGCATTCTCCTTCCTCTGCAATTCGGGAGGCGGTGGAGGCAGTGCTTTGCCCGTCACGACTTGCTTACTGTGCTGCGCGTGCTGTTCTGGAGAGAACTGCACTGGGCAATGGGGCCGCTTCCGAGACAAGCGCTGACTTGTCGGCTCGCTGCCGCACTTCAACACAGAAGTCCTTCCGCACGCCTTTGCAACAAAACCTGCTTCGCTGCGACAAATGCCACTTGCCGCGGAGAGTCGTACTGGCGGCTCCAGCCCTAGTCGAGCCCTGAGCTAAGCTCACTATAGGATCTACATTTCCAAGGAAGCCGGCCGACCGTAAGCGCGCCACACATTCTTACGCGCCGTATCTCGTTCTGCAGACTTGCACTGATGATTGATGAAACCAGCAACCACCATGCAGCAAGTGGAGAAGCGCAAGGAAGCCAGCCTGACAAGCATCGCAGGGGGTTGGCTTGATGCTTTGAGCCCCATGTGGCCGCACTGCGCTTGCTTGAACTCTTACCTGCCGTTCAATCGGTCACAATGACGATACAGAAAGCGGGATCGCGGCTGAGCAGATGCCCACCAGTCGACAGGTCGTGCCAGTAACAAGTCACCAGACAAGGCGGTGAGGATCCATTCATTGCTGTGCACACGCCGGAACCGCCTGTGAGTGCCAGATGATGAAAGCCATGCGGGTTACAATCATTTAGTTGCGATACCGCACGTGCTTCGCACCGTGTGCCGCTCGACCCGATAGTAAAAGCAACTATCCTCGGGCGAGACGGTGCTTTGGGACTCCCCAAACTTTGGACCTGCTTGCCCATTCAAGAAGTCCTGCAGACTTTACTGAACTTGGCGGTCGCCAGCGCACCATCTCAGCAATGAAGACAGCGCCACGGAGGGGTTGTGAGGAAGCGGGCCGCTTTACGTGGTGATCGACAGCCAGACGCAGCAGAGGCTGCAGAGCCCTCGAATTAGAGTTTCCAGCTTAGTGCCTAGGGTGCAAGCGTGAAGAAGTTCGCCAAACGGCCGGACTTCAGTCCGGGCCAGCTTGGATGCACGCATGGACGCCACTGTGCTGGAAGAGCTGCAAGAAGGATCACTCAGCTGATCGGCCCGGGTCACAGGTCCAAAGGGCCGTGTATATGGTGATAGTTGCCGCTGGTCCGATTTTGGAGATTCCGCACTACGCAGCCGCGTAGTCGTGCAGAGACTGGAAGACGGTGAGCGGAGCCTCGAGTCTCGGTTTGGTATCGTAAGTCAGGCACCTCGCGACCCACAATAAGTCGCAGTGGAGACGATGTTTTGACGATCGATGTGTAGGTTCCAACAGTCGCTGGCGCGTGGCAGCAGGAGTGCAGAATGACGAATGACCTTTCATGTGTGTTTCGGAGCCGGTCGCATGCCCGCTCGTCTCTGCTGCACGCCCAGATGATCATCTTCTGCACGATCTGAACTCTAATGGCAGCGAGGAATTCGTGACAAACAGACGGGGAGTATCGCGAGCCTTGGATCCTGCAGTGTCCAGTTTGGGAAGTAAACAGCGTCTCCAGCGTGATCTCGGCGCGCTTAGACCTCGACTGTTGTGCATCAGGCCTTGTAACCGAGGACAACGATATCCTGAAGTCTGCAGCACTGCAAGCCACCGTAGGATTGCCTTTGCAGGAGACCCGAGTACCTGATTGTATGGTCGCGCCAGTTGTTGGAACTTGTTGATTGCAAGGTTCGGCGCCGCAGCACATGTCGCGCGCCTTCGCAGGCGGGCAGTTACGATTGCGGAAAACGAAGTGGTGATTTGACAAACATCTATGTAAGAGCGGAGCTCCTTCCCGCTCATGCACAACCACACTTGCCTTGGACACATACCGTATGTGGGAAAGCACCTCTGAGACAGCATCGACGCCTGCATTTGGAGGCTATGTGCGCGAGTCATAGAGGAGTGTGTGCTCTGCTCGAGCAGATTGGCCAAAGCCGAACGCCTAGGACAATGTCGACCACTGTTCTATATGCGAGTACGCTCGTTTCGCTTCGTATCGCATGAATCAAATACTCTCGCAAGCTCGAAAGAAAGTTGCCATTAGATTCTCCGCTAGATATAGGATACCTTAGTGCCCATGCCTATCGTCTGCTTAACCTTCATCCATCCATCGTCAATTGCCCTTTTCAATTTCATTCGGAGATCTCGTCTCGCCAAGATCAACAAGAATGCAACAAGAAACATCATCAAGCGGAACAGTGCCATACTATTGCCAGTTATCCCTCGACTGGCTTCCAATACCATCTGTTGAAGATTGCTGAAGACGGTTGACGCCCTCACATACAGATTTGGAGGTGGAGCACGGGTCTTCTTCTGCGGCTTGCTTGGGGGCTTTGCAGTCGCGTGCGATGTATTTCGTGAAGTGCTCGCAGCTCCATTGCCATTCTTAATGTGGCCATTCGTCGGTCGGGATGAAGATGCATTGGATGTATTGGTGCGTGAGCGCTCAAGCTCCGCGGCTCGTTTGCGTTCCTCTTCGCGCCGCTCGTTCTCTTTGCGTTGAGCTTCTTCCGCTGCGCGCTGTTCTTCCAGCTCACGTTCTCGCAGCTCTTCCAATTCACGCTCGCGTTGGGCTGTGCCATCCTTTTCATCTTTGAGACTTGCCAGGGCGTGGAGAAACGCTTCGCGTCGCTCCTCGTCCAACATGTCGCTCATCTCGATGAACTGCTGTGCATATTCCCATTCTTCGTTGGCAGGTAGGACGTGTAGCGAGTAGAGCTCCAAGATTTTCAGGCGTGTTGTCAGCTCTTTGGGCGAAGATGTGCCATTGGACATTGGCGTCGCGATACCCTCATTCAGGTAGGCGAGCTGAGCCGCGTCGGCAGACGCAGAGAGGTATGCTTCAATTCGTTGTTGGTTCAGTTTCTGATTCTGCATGTGTCCAAGTAGGAGCGTGGCCAGATTCACGACGACGTCAGGGTCGACGTCTCCTTCATTCCCACCATAGCCTAGCCGAATGATCTCGTCCCACACTGATCCGTCCCTTGCTTTGGCGGCCAATTGTCTCCATCTTGTTGATCCAAACTGATTCTTGCCTTCCTCTGCACCCAGCTCGATGACCGCATGCAATAAGCTCAAGTAGAAGACCCAGACCTTCGTCCGGGTACCCTTGGAGCTCTGCGCGACGAGCGCGGCGCCATCACCTGAGCTCTCGCTGTGAACGCCATTCGTGCCGAGCACATCACTTTCGCCAGGCTGTTGTGAGGTGACGATGGGTTCGAGGGTCTCGAGAGCTTCTTTGAATCGCTTCGTGAGGTAGAGCTGCGTCGCCTGCTTGTAGGTCCGCACGATAAGGGTGTTGGCCGATCGCGATCGTGACAGACTTGAGATGGAGCTCGATAGGTATTGCGAGTTCAGTGCATCCTGATATGTGACCGTCCCCGCGGATGCCATCGCGACGTGCACGATGTCCAGAGTCAAGAGGACAATGCGGGCATCGCCAGGTGAGGAGTGTTGGTGTCGCGCAATCGGCGGTTACAGTATAGGTAGATTGCACGGGGACGGCGAGCCTCGGAACAGGGTCACGTGCAGACGCGATGAATGACATCGATATCCCTGCTCAATTGCTCAATTCCGCTCCGCCAGGTGTTTGCGTTGGTAGCAACACTTTCTCTGACGCGTCCACACTGCTTCTCGCTGATTGTGTTGGCAACGAACAGTGTGTGTTTCACAGAGCCGGCGGTCGTCCACTGTGGCTTCCGCTCTGGCCAGGTTGAGACTGAATCGTCTCACCTGCAGACTGAGTAGGCAAGTTTGCTACTTCTCTTCCGCTGATAACGGCGCGTCGCAGCGAGTGGTGAAGGCGCAGGCGACACGTTCACTTGGGACAGCACGACGCTCTCCCGCTGCACCTGCCACGGGCTTGATTCCTGCGCTCTCCAACTTCCTGTTCAAGCTTCTTCGTCCTTTTGCCACTCCCGACCATGAGCAGCAACTGACTCCGGACATCACTACACGCACACATAGCCACAGCATGGACGTCGACAAGGTTTCCTTCTACCCGCTGCTGCCGGACATTCTCACCGACATCAGCAAATCCCATTTTGTTGCCATTGACCTCGAGCTCTCCGGCGTGCCCACCAAAGCACAATGGGGCGACGGCAAGCCAACGCTGCAGCAGCGATATGCGGAAATCAAAGACGCTGCGGAGCGATATCAGATTCTGCAAATCGGCATCACTTGTGTTGAACAGGACATTCTCTCCGACAAGTACATCCTGCGACCCTACAATTTCGATCTGTCACCAGTCATCAACGAAAAGGGCCTTGACGTTGAGCGCATATTCTCGTTTCAGTCCGGTGCAGCTGAGTTCCTGCTCTCAGTAGGTTTCGACATGAACCGGCCATTCGCTCGTGGAGTGCCATATCTGTCACGAGCGGAAGCTAAAGATGCTCGGGCAAAGTATGCCAAGAGACAGGACAAGAGTGCAGTGGCGGACATCCAGATCAAGCCGACGGAAGTCGAGGCACTTGCTTTCATGGATCGCATCCGAGGCGAGATTGAGGCCTGGAAAAAGTCGAGAAATATGAACACGCCCGAGTACCTGATGATCCTGCCAGCCAGCACCCAGTTCCTTAAGGAGGGCGAGGTTCCCGCTGAGCTGACTCGGTTCGAGAAGAGACTGGTCCATCAATTAGTACGTGCAGAGTATCCGGAATTCGTGACCATCAGCAAGCGCGGCGCCATTCAAATCGTGCACTTTAACAAAGAGCGCGAGGACAGACTGGCCGCGGATCGTGAGCGACGAGTTGAAGAGCAGATCAACAGGCAGAAGGGTTTCCGTTGGATCATTGAGGCCTTGCACGGCGGTAACATATCGGGTCTTGATCTCAAAGAATCCGCCAAAGACGCCATCACAGGCGAGGACATCTTTGTCGACTTGAACGAGTACAAAGCGCAATTCCATCGTGCCCAGGCCTTGATGCGTGGCAATCCGCGAGTCTTGGTAGGTCATAATTGCTTTCTGGATCTTGTCTACATCTACAGGACGTTCGTTGGCGATCTTCCGGATACGGTGGAGGACTTTCGGAAGAAGTTACACAAGCTCTTTCCTGTCATTGTGGATACGAAATACATGTGCACGCACAATTGTGGTGACATCAGTCCAGCTTCCTCACTGGAGCAGATCGCTGAGCAGCTCAGCCCGCTTGAGACGCCGGTCGTTGAGACTGATTCACAGCATGGGAAGTACAACAACGTGCAGGCATTTCACGAAGCCGGTTACGACAGCTACCTCACAGCTCAGGTGGCAGTGAGGCTTTCTGCCAAGCTTGAGCGAGAGGGCGCGTACGTCGAGGTCGATAGACGGGCGTCTTCGGTTCAAAACGGCGTTGCGAAGATCGATCTGGGAGCCGACGAACAGAAAGATGTGACTGACAGCACCAATGGTCAGAGCAATGGACTCAACGCAGAAGCTGTGGGTTTCACACCTTCGGTGGCAGGCGCCAAGTGGAAGAGACGTGGCGACGAGAGTATCGGGCCTGCTGCAAAGGATGATCCGTTTTACAAAGACCCCAGCAAGCTGAAGTTTCACATGCAGACGGAAAACGTTACCATCCCAGACGGCATGCCGAAGTTTGGCAACGACTTCTGGCGAGTCTATGGAAACAAGTTACGTGTCTTCGGTACGCAGGAAGCAGTCTGCAGCCTTGATGACAGCGAGGACAAGTCAGGCCTCGAGAGCTCTGATGATGCTGGGGGTGTGGATCTCTAGGCGCTGTCGTGGCCCCCGTTGATCGAGCCCAACAAATCGCCGTTGCCATCATCCTGTCCTCCATGGAAGGGCAAGGTCTGGACCGGCAGTAGGGATACATGGTAAGACTCACATTGTCTCTTGGTTGCGTTTCATGCTAACTACCGAACAGGAGAAGGATTCACAGCGATGAAGCCGAAGCAGAAGGAGTGCTCTTCTTGCGGCGTGCATTCCGTCATCATCTGTGCGTTACCAACAGCAAGGCTCATACGTAGGTGCGAGCTATCCTAGAGCTTGCTTTCACTCCGTAGTCTCATCTCACCTATGACGATGACACTTGAAACCTCTTCTGCTATAGCCATACAGGCGTGGCAGCTCCCACGACCTTTCCATCTTCAGTTTTGCCCAGGTTGACCTTTGCCACCTCGGAAATCTTTTTCCCGTCAAATCTGAGTACAGAGACCCAGCCCTCTTCACTGTCACAGAGGGCAAGATACTCGTTCTCGCCGTGAGCCTGGCTCCACGGTGCCGGCTCGATGGCATTCGCGATGCCGCCGCTCGTCGGCGTCTCCCAAATGTCGATCGCTGTCTCGCTAGCAAGCGTACCATCGTCGTTGAGTTTGTATGCTGCCACATATCCATTCGTGCCCTTCTCAAGTCCACGATTTGATGCAAATAAGTGTTTTGGCTTCGAAGCATCTGGTCCGGTCGAGAAACGGACCTCGTCTGCCCAATAACTCTTGCAATCCTTGCCTTTGGGCAACACTGAACAGCCCTGAATATGCTTCAAAGTCACTCCATCCTCTGCAATGGAGAACACATCAACCATACTGCTGTGCTCCTGAAGAGAGTAGAGGATCTTCCCATTCGGATGTGGCCAAGTATGTCTCGGTCCATCATGCTCTCGAGGCGAAATATGCTTCGTCCCAAATTCCAAAGGTGGATCATCCGTTCCTCTTCTCTGGTGAGTAATTTTATACGTCCAAATACAATTCCTCCCAATATCTGCGATATACAACGCCTTCCCATCAGCCGAAAGATCTACACTATGCGCTCCATGCCTCAAACCACCGAAATCTCCATGCGCGACTTCCCCTCGCGCTTCAGATTGATTCGAGCCTTGATTCGTCACGAAATCGAGTTCTTGGACTAGATTGCCGAGAGAGCCATCGGCTTCTTTGCGGAAGACTTCGCCGCTAGGACCAGAGACTGAGAAGACGTGAGTGGAGTTATTGCAGACGTAGCCAGGGATCGCTTTGACGTGTTTGGCGTTGAGGTATTGGATGTTGCGGCCTCCGTTAAGGATTTTGTAGGCTGCGCAGGAGGGTTTGGGGGAGGTCCAGGCTGTGCAGTAGAGGTGTTGTTTGTCTTGGGAGAGAGAAAGCCAGGAGTGGCCGCCGATTGCGGGGTGTTCTTTGATTAATTTGAGGTTTGAGGTTGTTGGGTCGAAGGAGAGGAGATAGAGGCTTGCTTGGTTGAAGGAGCCGACTAGGAAGTCCATTGTGGGAGGGTGTTGCTTTTTGTTGCTGTTGATGGGTGGTTTGGCGTATGTAATCTTGTGGTAGGGTGAATGGCTGTCAATTGTAGTTATCATTCAAGTCGCACAATCTGTTAGTCTGTTGTTTAGGACATGAAGAATGACTACAAAGAGGTTTTGAGAATCGTCGGGAGTAAGATCGATATGAGGTCTGAAGTGGAGAGCTCTTCGGCAATAGACAAAAGGTACACGGTCCGAAGCTTACATGATTAAATCTCTATTAGGGCAAACATTAATGCGTTGTAGACCTTGGTGGGCTAGCAGATTTCACGCGCCCGTTCCGTCATGGTTTGCCATGGTTTTCGGCCTGTTTGTGATAGGTTGAGGTAGGTGCAATGAAGGGGAGTGAAGATGTTGTGCAGTGGAGGAAAGTTCGCTAGAGCCGAAGCTTCCGATGATCGTTCCGATGCCCGCTGACGTTGCCTGTCCTCCACCATACAAACATCTTTGAAGATGCAGTCCGGAATCTCAGGTGGGCGATGGAGCTTCATGCGATCTCCAGCTACCATTGACTAATGCTTTAAAGCCTCGCAGGAGCTCCACGATGCCTTCAATAGCTTCGTCTCCTCCAACAGCCAGCGAGCCTTGCTCGCAGGCATCGAGAATGAGAAGCTTATCCCCGTAGGCATGATTCCGCTGCAATCGCAGACCTTCACCGAGGACCTGTCGCAAGTCGCTGCGGAAGCGAAACCTGACAAGGCACTTTATGTCCTGCTCAAGGTCGAACCCTCCGCCGCGGATGGCTTCGTTGCGATCACATACGTTCCCAATGCTGCTCCCGTGCGCCAGAAAATGCTCTTTGCCTCCACTCGTCTTACGCTGGTCCGTGAGCTGGGCATCGAAAGATTCAGACAGACCTTGTTTGCGACAGAAGCAAGCGAGCTCACAGCGGAAGGCTGGAAGAAGCATGAACAACATGAGGCACTGAAGGCACCATTGACGGAAGAAGAGGCGGGGCTGGCAGGAGTGAAGGATGCAGAAGCACAGGAGTCCCAAGGCACATCTGCTCGTCGGGGTCATGCACCGAACAAGATCAATGTGCCTACTGGCGAAGGCGTGTTGGAAGCTCTGCAGTCGCTGAACGAGGAGGGCTGTAGAGGGACACTGGTGCAGCTAAAATATCAGCTCCCAGATGAGACTTTGCTGCTCGACTCGTCAAATGACAACGTCGAACCTTCGCAGGTCGCAGGGCTTCTCAGCGCAAATGAGCCAAGGTATAGCTTCTATTCGCACCCTTCGACCCAGGCTGCGGACGGCAAGCCAACGATATTGTTCGTGTACACTTGCCCTACCGCGTCGAAGATCAAGGAGAGGATGGTGTACAGCACCGGCAAAAGCTGGACCAGGACCGTTGCTGAGCGAGATGCTGGCATCACAGTGACAAAGTCCTTGGAAGCCACCGAGCCTAGCGAGTTGACAGCCGACTTGTTTGGGGAAGTTGAGAGCGCCAGTCAAGGTGGCAGCGGAGCAGAAACGCCCAAGTCTGGCGGCTTTGCGAGACCGAAGAGACCAGGACGGCGTTGATCGTCGAACAGCACTGTGTGAATTGGAAGACTTATGGGTATAGAATTGCTGCATGAAAAGCTCTCAACTTGGCACGAGTGCCGGGTATCATTTGGTATTTTTGGGGCCTTAGCTCCAGGCAACAAATAAAGTCCTCATATGAGTTCAACGTCCCCTCGTTTCACTCGCTCTGCAATGTTGCTCCACCTTAGTACCCATATGTCCCCTCGCACCATATCTATACCACCGTACACAGGTCGCTCCACATAACAGTCTCTCAGCACTCTGCAAAAGACAGCCGCGTCCTCGTCAGGCTTGTCGACCATATGCACACCACCACTCGAATCGTCCATCCTGTGTAAGTTCTGCGGAAATACTGACAGGAAGGAAGCATGGTAGTGCTGCATGAGTAATGACTGGTGTGCTTCGAGGTATTGTGACTCCAAGGTTGACAGCAGTGGTTCATCGTCAGGTTCGGCTTGCAGTAACCTTTGTCGGTAATGTATGGGGAACTTGTCGACCTGCACATTCGTCGTTCAGCCTGATGTAGTTGCCATCGCAGCACACAAATTTCCTACCTTTGCTATCCTCGCCCGCAAATAGCTCCTCACGAGGAACTTCATCCTTTCCAGTTCTGTCTGCAAAATCACCAATGTGAAGTTCTTGCTAGGATCCATTGACCCTGTCATATCTTCTATTATCTCTATCTGGCGCTTGATGCCATCATTCGCTCGCTGTATGAGGTCGGTGGGGTAAGGAAGAAGATCTGGCGATGTTCGCTCGTTTATCCATGCTCGCGTTAGGGCCTGGAGATCGAGAGTTCGGCGGTCGATGGAAGGGGCAGAGACTGAGGCGAGGATGTCTGATATGTCGGCGTCCATTGTGTTTGGAGAGTGAGGTGTGGAAATGCAGTTGGGCGCGTGCTGGTGGGGTGGATGGTCGGCGGTCGGGAGACGCGACTGAGTTTCGTGGCGCGTTTGCCTCAACATCGTGTCCTGTCCTTACACATCGAACTTCCTGACAAGAACATGGCACTCACTCTTGATAGCCTGCCCGATGAATTGGCAGGGCTCATCATTGACTGTTTGTCCGACGACAAAGACGCCCTCATCAATGTGGCCGTGGCATCTTCGCGCTACCAAGCACTCGCTGAATCAGTCCTGTGGCGACGCCTCTTCATCCAGACAGGCCCGGCGTGCAAGCGCATCTTGCAGGCTCTGAAAACCCGCCGCGGACGGGCGACTGCCATCCACGAGATCGAGCTTCGGGCTACACCTCGCGAGGAAATAGGCTTGCAGAAATTCCATAAGATACTTAGCCTTACCCACAACTTGCGGGACTTGATCATCGAGAGCCCGACATGCAACCACCGGCAGTGGAGCAAAGATGGGAATTGGCCGATCATCAAGCAAGACATTGAGGCTCTTCTGCTGCGCTCCGGCAGCAATGTGCCTTCAACAGTCGGTGCCGCCCAGCCGCCTCTTCAGCTACTGAAACGTTTGACGATACACAGCAACGGTGAAAGGACTCGCTACTGGTGTTCCAGGACCGTCTTCCCTGGTCTCTTTCTGCACCCATGTCTCGAAGAACTGACCATCTCTTGCGCGAACTTCGATCTCGGCTACGAGAATTTTACTGCATGCCAAAAAGTCTCACCGTTGAAGCGCCTGACTTTGATTGAGTGTAACGTCCACTCAAGAGGCCTGCTCGCAATACTTTCTCTGCCGCGCGCGCTTGAGCACCTATATCTTGGTACGAATCGTCATAATCACAAGATAGCACAGATCTAGGCATCATCGGTTCCCCTCATTGCACCAACACGCGCTGATACTTGCATAGGAGAGAATCGCGATCATCAATGGGAACGGAGTCATCTTCCTTGCAATGACTTACTGTCAGACAACGAAGACGAATTCTTTGAAGCATTAATGCAGCAGGCACACTCGCTCAAGACGTTCGCGTATCGGCCAAGAAAGCCAGAGCTGCTCGCCGCGTTCTCCGGCGAGAATTCTTTCTCTGCAATGCAGGCCTTGGAGTCCGTCAGTATCCATGGCAAATTAGGAACAAGCAATACGCTGGAAGCTTCGATCTTGTCAACGAGCCCGAACCTCCAGACTCTCGTGCTTGAGCTGGATCTTGATACACATTCAGAAAGAACATTCGACTCGCTAGCATGGGTGACAGATGCGGAGTCCATCTCCAAATCAGTATTCTCTCACCTGGCCAAACGCGTCGCCACTTCCAGCACCCTCAGAAATGTCCGTGTTGTGGTGTCAAGCTACCGACCACCCTCGGACTTCCACTCGCCTCATATGATTGCAGTGATCGATAGCTTCACCCGGTCTGTGCGAATGAAAGACATTCATGTTACCATACTTTACGAAGTTCGGCGTGGATGGACTACAATTCCTCCGTACTTATACGACGAACAAGAGCCAGTGCAGCACGTCATATTCGACTCAGCGGATAGTGGATGGACGGCTAATATAGATGGCATTGGTCACATCTCTGAAAACGAGAGACGATGGCTCGAAGCGGAGAGACAGGAGGCGCTAGACACTGCGGACGTACTGAATGAGTTTGACAACGAGCTGGATGAGTAAGACTGATGACGTTGTTGGTCGTTTGCACGACTGGCGAGGGACAGATCTACCAAGGATTTCTTTCTTTTTGTTTCCTTCCTGCCATCAGTTACTGAGATGGCCACCCGGCTGCTTAGGGAAATGAAAGCGGCGGAACAGCTCGAGATTTTGTTGCTCCGGGTATGCTTCAATTTCTTGGACTCCGAAATCAGCGTCAAAAGGAACGTGAATGGTAGGAAGGGCTTACGATACAATCTCGATTTGCTGATGTGTAACTTTCATCCTCATACGTACAACTCTGGGCCAAGTATATGAGACTAATGAACGTCAACGTCGGCGCGATGAAGGTCTGACGAGATAGATTCAATTTTCCTTACAGATGAACAAACGACATGTCTTCTGAGATACTTGCACTGGTACGCGGCGACCCCTGTCAAGCTCTACTGTCTCTATGCTTCGGCATCGAGTACAGATACTCGAACCCCGTAACTCGATCAAGCGGACTCCCTGGCACCTTCATGTCCTCATCAAACGGCCCATCTACTGGCGATGGAGTTCCCATCCTCTGCAAACTCCAATGACTTTCTCTGGCGTCGTTGTTGAAAATCCCATTCTGATAAGGTCCCTGATCAAATCCCCTTTCCTGTGCGATGACAGGACTGTCTGGGAAGTTCGATCTGTAGATCATGCTTCGTCGCTGTCGCTCTGTCAGCGGCTGGCGGAGAGCTGCTGCGAGTGGAATCGGAGGTAGAGGACTGGTTGGTGGTGGTGTTGGAGGCATCGGATCGTAAAGACTTGCGAAGCTGCTTCCGGAGAAAGGTCTGTGTCCTGACGTAGGAGACTGATCTTCAATCCCTGAACCCCTGCCATCGATGAAGTCTCTGGTAGCCTGCGGTTGGTTTCGACTTGCATTACTCATCGTATCGGTCCAAGCTTCATAGGGAGCTTCGTTTCTTTTCTCGAGATTGAGATCTTGTGAATACGTCGAAGACGGTGGCCGAATCCGAGTTGAGGAACATTGAGATTGTGGTCGCAGGGATTTCCGACGAGGAAAGACTGCTGTACCACCAGTCAAGTGGGCGTCGTTGTTTCGATCGAGTTTTTCCATTGGGAAAGCTGCTTCTTCATTGCCGGCGTCTGGCTTTCGGAAAGGCCAGAGCTTGTTTTTCCAGGCGAAGAAAGCCCAGATCAGGAGAAAGGCGAGGAGAAGAGCGAAAGATATGCCGAGGGCGACGCCGATTTGGCGGGAGCGAGCGCTTGAGTCTCCTTCGTCTGGCGTACCTGTGAAGCCTGGGAGTGGCGGGGTGGTTGGAGATGGGGTGATTGGGCTGAGGTTTGTCGATTGTGTGGAAGAAGCTTCCGAACCAGAAGATGTGCCCGTTGCCGAAGGCTTCGATGTGTCATGCGACGTGAGCGTCAGCACCGCTGTTGCTGTCGTGGTCTCCACTGCAGGAGCTGGTGTCGAAGCAACCGCTGCCGGAGGAGGAGGCAGGTTTGGTATACAAGTCGTTTCCATGCCCACCACCCAACAATTCGTTGGGATAGGCACATAGGAGGTCGATGTGACGATCGTGGCGACCGGCCACATCGAAACCGTGTTTACTGCTGTGGCTGTCGCGATGCCCGCCATGTTGGTTCCTTGCGGGTTGTAAGGGTAGGGCAAGCCATAGGCGGATGGCGCCTCTTTAACCGCATCGTTGGCAGCCATGCTGCCGTGAAGGGCAGATGTGGATGTGGAAAGGAAGGGCAGACATGGTGGAGAAGGGGTATACCATTGAGCTTTTTGCAGGAAGCGGGCTCAAGTGAATGCGGGAAGAGGACATCTGGATCATATGGAATATGAGAAGCATGTGTTGACATGTGGTTTGAACTGACGAGTGTGTCAGTGAGGCGTTGAGGTCTTGACACCCCTTCGATGTTGGTTCAAGTGAGCTTTGCGCTCAAAAGCACATGCTTGAGAAGACAGTTCAGAATGGACAACTAACATGTGAAGGAGCATGCATGAGAGAGCAGAATTTGAAAACTTGAATATTCATCTTACTTACGTACAACCCTCCCCTCATCAACGAATAAATACTTCCTCGAACCCAAATTCCTCCAAACATTACTCGGTCGTTCTCTCGCTGGGTTCTTCATCGGAAGTTCCAGCTGCCTAGATGCCAGCGACACAGACGTATACGGCTTCGTCGCAAGATTCGCTTTCGGGAGGCTATAAGTCAGCGTCAAAGGATTGAAACCTCCGGGCACTTCAGGCGTCTCAGCAATCGGCGATAAAATATGCTCGTGGTGCTCGAGCTCTTCTAATCGGTTGGCGATCTTGGACTCGTCAGCGCGGAGGACATACCCGTGATCTTTCACGTCGTCGAGAAAAGCATCGATTTCGAGGCGGATGTTGCGGATTAGTTCGAGAGGGTGACGGCTGTCTGCTGAAGGTGTTTCGATGAGGGGTCGGTTGGGCTTTTGTGCTGATGAGAGGAGTTTTGGTTTACATGAGGTCGGGGGAGGTGGATTAGGAGACTTCTGCTTGACTGGCACCAATTTCGTGTCTACTGGCTTCACGGCCTGCGTGAGCTCGAGGGGAGCGGAGATCATTGCCTTGGAAATGGAGGGTCCCGCCCTTCGGAGAGAGTGTGCGGCACCGTTGACCTGCATGCTGTGCTTCGCTCGATTGGAAAATTGAATAGCTTGTAGTGGAATGGAAGTGTGCTGTGAGACCAGCTCGCGCGGTAGACGTGAAGTTCGAAGAGGCTTGGATGATCACTGCTTCGATACCTCGTGGTGGGCCATGACTTTCATTTACACCACACCGATTGTTTGGCAGCTTTCTTTATTCGTAGCCAGTGGGGATGACTGACTTCTATTCATAACCGTCAAAGAATCGACTCGCAAACAATGCTCGCCAGCGTCGCGTAAGTGCCATGATATTTTCCTTGTCCTTCGACTGCCAGTCGGCAAGAGTTCCGAAGATTGGATCGATGAGAAGAATGGCAACCGAGCCTCTGAAACGCTTTGCGTCTGAAATCCAGTGTAATGAAGTGGCCGGAAAAGACCTGAAAAGGATACAAAAAACTGCTTTCTCCAATGTACACGATCTATGTTACAGCATCATCACTGATCTGTGATTCTGTCCAGCCCATTCTCTCACGATCATCATCGCAAATCCTCGCATATTCTAACAGCAGGCGTAGTACGTACACGCTCATGTCCTCCCTCCTGAGCACCTTTTCCGTCCATGCTTTGCCCTCCAATGCTATGTTTCTCGCAACATCGTCGTGCCCGGCCAGGCCGAGCAACTCATTACCCACGAAATACTCCATAATGCCATAAATGTCAATAAAAGTGTTGTCCATCGGCACGAAGTGCTTCCACGGAATCAGCCGAGAATCATGCCATTCTTGATAAATTGTTGCTTTGATGGGAAGGGAGGTCGAACCCAGAAAGCCGCGATAGCGTCCCGAGAACGAGTTGCCATCGATATCTGGTAAGTATTTGTTGCTGTACTGCTGTTTCATGGGCATGGCCTTGGCCACCGAGAAGTAATGGTCAGTGTATGTGCAGTGTGGTCCTGGCGGATCTTCAGGAAAGCAAAGCAGATGCACAGCAGCTGCATCAGAAAAGGAACCAACCCAGTCGCTGAATGCATGCTCGGGTGCCTCCGGCTTCTGTACAGTAAGGCTGTAAGCGTCGCTGTCAGGCAATACGAAGTTGATGCCTTTTTGCTCCGACTTTTGCTCGAGTTCTTTGATACTTGTGGCGTTCAGCATTGAAATGAAGCGGTGACGTTGAAACCGGGTCCAGTTCTCCTTCCTGTTCCTCCCGCCACTGGCCGAGCCACGCCAGATGAGTTTATTCTTCTTGTCTTCCCACACACCTCCGTGGTCATTGCCGCCCGAGTAGAACGGGTCTGTAGTCCAGTACATGGCGGGTGGCAACAATATTTCATTATTCATGGGCAACTTGGATCCTCCGAAAAGTGGAAAAAAATTCTTCGTGTTCGCAATCGAGATGGGCTCGACGAACGTGCCGTGCAGACCCTGGAGGTCCGGATGGTCACAGGGCGAACAAGCGTACGTCCAGTTTTGTACATAGCCCTCCAGTGTATTAGGTGGACTCTGCGTGGAAAGTGGAGGGGGCGTGGAGAAGTCAGTCTCCTCATATACCTTCCTCGCTGGGCTTTCTGGTGGACAGCCAACGACTGCGAGTCTCCAGTACGGACCTTCGCCCTCGAAACCTGCATCGAAAGCAGGCGGAGGATGTCTATCCATATCCTTGATCGCAGCCTGAAGTCCACTGAAATCTGTCTTCAACTCGCTTGGCGGTACGACTTTCTTTGCCAGCTCCGCCTTGGTCATGTATACATCGATCTCCTCCCACGGAACAACAATGCGGCTCTCATCCATGACGTTGATGGGGATATCCATGTCTGGAAGCAGAGGCGCCACGCTCCGCACCATGTCGGTCCATAGCTCTATCCATTCTCTCCGCTCGATGTCTGTCCTGCCAGTTGCATTTCCATTCCGCACGGAGATTCTGTGAATGAAGTCGCTAGCCTGCTCGCGGATCTGCTTGGGCGAGACGCCCCAGAATGGCTCCAAATCATCGTAGATGCGGTCGAAGAAGTCCTCCACAATCACAGCCGAAGAATTGGCGGCGAACTGGAACCACACGTCAAACAGTGGCGGTGGCTGGCGTCCTCTACGCGAACGGTATGCTTCGGCGGCGTCGTGGACATTTTTCGTCTCCCTGGTCAACAGACCCTTGTACGCGTGGTCCGCACGGGACGTCAGCGTATCGATGGGATGATCCGGTCGTGGCGCTATGGAGAAGGTGGGTGCGGCGTGCGGGCGGACCACATGGCGGCGCAGCGAGATGGGGGTGGGGAGGAAGACGAAGGTGAGGGCGAGGCCGATGGCGACGGCGAGGCCCAGCTGCACGAGGCGGTTGTGAATCGAGGCGGCCGAAATCAGCATCGTGGCCCACTGGGTTTGAAACGCCCGTCGCGCTCTCCTGCTCAGCCCTGCGACGCGCTCGGAGTTTCGGTGAGAGATGGCCGCCTCTTGCGCATCTTCTGCCTGTCGGTTCGTTCGTGGGCGGGCGAGAGACGAGGAGAAGGCGTGCAGTGCGACCACGCGAACCGTCTTATCCTCTTCTTCTCCTGACGTCTTCCTCCGCGAGCCGTGGCTGCATATCCGCTGCCCAGCGGCCAGGGTCGTCCTTGGCCCGACTTTCGCCAAGCATTGTCGTGAAGATGATCTGAGACACTCACTTCCGCTTCTCCTCCATCGACAAGCGTACAATGGCGCTACCACGTCATACCACAAGGAGGACAGCAGCAGACAATGAACTGCATTGTCACAATTTGAGGGACAATGAACATTCGTCTGCGCCCATTCACGACGGCCTGGTGACGTCTTTCACTCTTTGTTCTCAGTATTCACAATGCCTCCAGCTTATAACTCAGCACCATTTCCATACTCTTCTTCACCACAGTTTCTTCGCAACGAGTCGAAAGCAACACTTTACTCCGGCAGTAAAGACACAACTCAAGCACACACACAGAACTGCATCCACAATTCACTACACTTACCTCACCAGCAAACATGTCGCCAAAAATGTACGACTTCGACGACTCGGACGACACTGAGTTCGAGCCGCTCACCACGGTCCAGGAGACCAAGCCACGGCCTACCGCAACTGCTGTTCAGGCTGATGACGATGATGAGGAGCCGACCCCAAAGAAGACACCAACCCCAGTCTTGACCGAAAAGTCCATGACAAAGAGCTCTACCCCAACCATCGACTCTATTCTTCCTACCACTATGGCAACACTCGTAAGCTCCAGCGCAACCTGGGACTACCCGTACCCAACCACTGTCTCCAAATTGGCCAACTCCAATGACAATGACAGTGACCGACCCAAGAGCATCAAAGGCAACGACAGCCACAACGCCACCGAGGAGCTTGAAAAGGTCAAAGCCAACTTGCACACTTACAAGATCCACTACCGCAACATGATCATTGCGCTGACCTTGTTTGCTCTCCTCATCGTCTCGTTCGTGGCTTTCAAGGTCTGGTGGTTCATCCAGAAGCGCAAGAAGGCTGCTGCCGTCGGTGCTTTCAAGACTGGCCGTCGCTGGTTCAAGAGCGCACAGGCTCGTCGTGACCGGGCACCAACGGGACCTGGAGGCGTGCCGATGATATAGTAAGTGGACCGGTGAGCATTCATTATGTCTTTCAACGAATTTTCTTCAGATGGAGCGTTTGAGCGATAAGCATAGCATAAACATGACATGACGGGCGGACTCTGTGGATCGGATGTCCAGCCCTAACGAAATGGAAAGTACTTCTCTTCTCGCAACACTTTCTCACTCTCTACCTTTCCTTCTCTAAGTCACACAAATATGCGAAACCATCATTGCTCCACCAGGTTCAACCAGTATCAGAAGAAACTCAAATTTTCCCATCGCTGCTACTCTTCCTCCTCCTCAACATAAAACCTGTCTTTCAACCCCACAATCCTCCTCCTCCACTTCTCAAAAACCCACCTCTCCACCCTATCCACAACCTTCCCCTTCTCCTTCCCAACCCCATCAAACCCACCCCAAAGCTCCAACCACACATACTCCAGAAATTTCGTACCCGAATCCAATTTCTGCATCATCCCTTCAATCTCCCCCACCAACCCCCTACAAGAATTCACAACTTGAATCAACCCCTCATCCAATTCCTCCAAATTCTCCCTCACCCTTTTCACCCTCCTCTGTAATGCAATCCACTTCTCAAAAAACCCATCATCGTTCCAATTCCGAATTTCGATCCCGAATTGCTGATGCGCTAATTGACACATCTCTGCATCACTCATACTTGCTCGGGCATGGAAAGGGATATTATGGTAATCGATTCCGAGTTCCATGTATCTTTCCATGGCATCAGAGAGATATCCGTCAAGATTATCAAGACTGTGCCGAGCTCGGCCGCGCAGTTTCCGCGAGTTGAGAAGATTGCATTTGGCTTTCCCGCAATATTTCTTTGTTGTGGTGTGAACATGAGTTGGGGTATGCCATAAGGCATCGAAGGTAGTGAGAGGTTTGTTGGAGTCTTTGTCTTTGGGTGATTCGTTGTTGTCGGGAGTGGTAGTGCTGGCTGATGTTGTGGGTGTGGGTGTGGGTGTGATCGGAATGAGAGCGAAGTGTAAGCAGCCGTAGGTGTGTAGAGTGTGCTTGACTGTCATTTTTGCGTGCGTAGGAGATTTGTTGAGCGTTCTCAATATTTGGGGTTGGGACTAAGTGTTAAGAGGTGAAGATGCTAGAGCTGTTTCGTGAATTCACTCTGGTTTTGTATTCCATTCACCTTCCTGTCGCGAGCACTGGAGACGGTCTCTGCTGGAAGTGTCTAAGCAAAAAGAAGATGTCTTGGGTTCAAGCCCTGTATAAGACACCATTTTTCACGAGACAGTCCTATCAACCTCTGCATGTGCGAGTACTACCTCAGACATGAAAATAGTGATTCATAACTTGCACGACATGACAGCTTGTTTCTTTTCTCTTTGAATCATCTGATTCACGTGAAAAGCATCCTACAGGCCTACTATGCGGCCGTGCCCCATGCTGTGAGTGCTCGTGTAAGAGTTCCTCTGAAGAAACAAAGCCTCTAAGGGCCTTATATGTCACGGTGTCCACGCAAAAACATAGCCTCTTCTCACCTCCGAATTTTGATGTCCTGTCGTTTGTGCAATGCCAAATATCTCCCTTCGCCAAAGACGCTGTAGTGTTGATTTTCGAGGTCGATGTCCCGCTTGTCCGCATTTGAGATGCAGTCGATAAGCGATCGTTGAAATTGGTGAAATTTCAACGGCCCAATTCGTGAGGTGAGCAGATCGATTTTCGGGCTTCCTCAGTACTGGATTATCATGGCGTGTCTAAGAGTAGATTTTGGGTCGTCATGAATGTCAGTGTATCGGAAGATGCTTCTGTTGACCTCCCTCGTGTTGACTCGCTCACTTGTAGAAGCTACCGTGTCAATACCGGCTCGTGCCTACTGGTGCCTCTGCGGGTCTGTGATCTTGTTGGAGGATTTTTCAAGGTTTCCGACTTTGATACTCCATGTTCACTTCGTGGAGCATCCTTTGTGTTGAATAGTTGTGGATTCGCTATTCCTCCACCAGCAACCGTCTTCTGAGATGTATGAGGATCGGACGGAGGTTTCGCGCGCGGAGTTGATCGGTTTTGAGAGTTTGGGAGGCGTGCGATGTGACGGTCGTTCCGTCAGTCGACGTGTCTAGGCGGCGTGAGAGACACATAGACGATGATGAGAAGGAGTCGCGGTGAGAGGTTCCTCGGTGGTTAGCTGTGATCATTGAGCAATCATTGCGGCAGTGTTTTTGCGTGCTCTGCGATGCTTCTCGATACACATAGCAGAGGGCTGCTGATAATCTCAGTCGGTGTCGTCGAATACTGGTTCGGTGATGAACAGAATGGCTCAGGCGCTGTATGCCATCGCCGAGCATTCTCAATCTAGAGTAGCAATCCTAAGTTAGCACGGAGCGGTCAGCGTAGACTGGGTAGCCGTGAGCACTGTGGCAACTCTTTTTGGCAATGTAGAGTCGACAGTTCTTCGTTGCTCTGGAGTGTTCGGCATGCTTTGAGACGCTTCGCGATGCATTCAGCGGAAGGCCACTGATACTCGCGAGTGTGATACGGTCGAATGTTGATTCCATGATGGTAAGCAGGACTCAAGAGCTGTGTGCTCTTCGATAGCATCCTCACCATCTCATAAGTAGCTAAGGAGTAGCGATTTGAAAGCGGTGCCGGGCGATGGTCTGTAGGCATGAAGCTGTGAGCACTGTGGTCACTATTTGTCCCCTGGAAATAGTGTCGTTGCAGCATGATGCACGCGGGTTCATCTCATGGCTGTGGAGCCAGCGCATCACTACACCCACCCTTCTGACATGGAGTACGCCTCTTCTTGACGACGAGCGCCACCGCAACGCATCGCTGGTCCGACTCATGCTGGAGACGAAGCTGCTACGGGATCCATCGCTTGCTCACGACTGCCAGCGATCCACCGCCCCCATCGCCTTGACGCCCAGTACGCTTCCCTCGCAAACGAACACCACTATAGCGCACAGCTAGACCATCTTGTGGTGCGGACGGACGAGCTGCGACGACATCGACTCCTCACGAGCCTGGGCGGCGGCTTCATGCCCGTGGTCTCATGGCAGCCAGCGATCCGCCGTCCCCATCGTTTTGACGCCCATCACACTTCCCTCGCAAACGCATACCACCATAGCGCACGGCCAGACCATCTTGTGGTGCAGATGAACGAGCTGCGACGATACCGACCGCTCACGAGCCTGAGTCGTCGGTTCTTGGTGAGATATCCACACTTGTCGCTGCGGCTCCATGGCGGTGGTCTCATTGCAGCCAGCGCTGCGCCGCCACAATCGCCTTGAGACTCAGCACACATTCTCTCGCAAACGAACACCTTGACAGCGCAAGGCTGGACGATCTTGTGGCGAGAAGCAAGCAGCGACAATACTGACCGCTTACGATCTTGCGAGCAACAATCGAGGGCCGCCAGAGCAGTCTGCAGGCATAGAGCAGACAGCGCTTCATGCCCGCGCTCTCATGGTAGCCAGGGCTCCACTGCCCTAATCGCCCTGGCACCCATCCTCTCGAGAACGAATGCCACCACCACGCACAGCTAGATCACAGATGAGGATGGATCTGCGCCAGAGCCTGCCGATTGCGTGGCAAGCAACAAGTAGGAGCCGTCATTGTCGCCACGAAACACCAGGTCAGCAAGACAGCACGACCGCACAGCCGCATCAGTCCGCCACTCGCACTCTCGCACTTCGGCCGATGACAGACGATATGCCTTGTGGCAGGATGGTCCCGACACTGCACTAGCAGTGGATTCAATCAGCAAGATGAGAGGGAAACGCGGACAATACATCTGATGGCCTTATACGCTGGCTAGCCATGATCGATGGCATTGGACATGTGGCATCTGTGGTCGCTGAAGCCATACTCAGGAGAAGGACAACGCCCGACACGGCAAGGCCTTTGCCGTGTAGGTATCTTCTGGGAGCAGCACGGCTCGTCAATCCTGCACACCCACTCAATTGCATCAGCACCGCTCGCACTCGCCGATTTCAGACGATGTGCCTCCGAGTCAGGACGCTCTCGGAGCACAACTGGCGGTAGGATCGGCCAGCAGAGGGGAGGAGGGACTGCAGGACACGTCCGCTTGCCGACTCAACACACTGGCTGGCCATGATCATGGGCTCCGAGCATCGCGACCCGAGGTCGCTAAGTCCATCATTGAGATGAGCACGATGCCTGTCACAGCAAGGGCAATGCCGTATGATTGTCTTCTGGGCATAGCATGGGCCTCTGCCGTTCCTTCGGTGGAGGGCGGCGTGAAGGGCGTCCAGCGCAAGAGCTACACGGCCAGCAACAGCATGGAGAAGACCAGTAGTCCTGCAGGAGCGGCACCATCAGTCATGATGGCAATAGCAAGAGGACGATACGGCGGCAAACATGGAGGACGTGAGGCTGCCGCGGCTGCGTTCGGATCCGGTGGGCGCATCCTGCCTGCCAAGTCAAGATGGGACACATCTCCACTTTCCGGCTTCATGTCCTGACGTCCTGGCATGCCCATCGCAGCACAGCGCAGCGCGTCGTGGCTGCGTATACGCTCACAGGCCTTCGGACCGCGGTTCAGAACAAATGGCATCACCATAAGACACTGGAGGAACTGCGTATCAAGAGACCAGTGCGGAATCAGTACACCGGCAGTGCTAGGCAAAGACCTGCTTGCACACCGAGCGGAAAAGATGGCAAGAGCAGGGTATACTTGGGAGATTGGGAAGTGATCCGCATGAGTCAAGATCCTGTATATGATGGACCGGGTGCGCTTATGCGAATACGCTGGTAGAAGCGATTGCGGCTAGACCGCAAGTTGATTGCGATGAAGCGCTCAGCAGAGCAATATCGGATAGCGTTTTACGCCCAAGCCCGGCGAAAAGTCTTGCAGCGACCCAGCAGACCGCGTTCGCAGCCAGAGAGCATGGAGACTGAAGAGAAGTGTATACACAGAGGCCAGATGTATTTGAACGCGTCCTGCACGGCCCTCTGGTTGACCGGCATCCGACAAAGGCCCTGAGCATGCCCGGCTTGTAAAGTTCTGCAAAAGAATGCTGGGAAGATTGGACATCGGAATGACTTGACGCGATCCAGCATCAACACAAGCACTCTGCAACTCTGTTTGACTCTGGTCCTCCAAGTCGCAGCCTCGCCATACGCAGTCCAACCCAGATTCGCAAGGGAAGGTCACCTGTCGAGGTTATCGATGAGTATCGCGCAATCTCTTGGATCCAGACATTGTCCATCAGGTTAGTCGGTATGCTTTCTTGGAGTTGTGGGAACGAAAATATCGCAGCTCCCATCCTTCATGGTTTCCACGTCCCAGAGAGGAGTACCTAGGCGCCGCAAGTCTTCAAGCGCTCGTGGATCGTCACCACCACTTTTGCCTGGCTTTTGCTGCTCACCGTAAATCTGCTCGGCATGTGGGCTTCGTATCAGCTATGCCGCCAGGCCAACATGCCGGTGTCACACAAGGCATACGTCTCCTGCCACCTCGCTCTTGGTCTGCGTCATTCTCGGCCTGTATTCCAGCAGTGCGTAGATAAAGCAGCGTTGGAGCATGCGTACGATCGGCTTGCCGTTTTCGACTCCTAGCAATGCGGCTGCTCGGAACGGCAAGTATACACGCCATAAGTTCTCAAGCACGTGGAGACGCAATCTTGTGTAGGCGTGACATCCTGGTGAGACGAGAATCGCTGCTCGACACATGGATCTTGTCTACTCGGCAGCGCTCAGCCAAGGCAGTGGAGCCGCCTGAGTTATGCATCCTCCACCATTCAGCTCTCGCTCTGCGACGTGCTCAGCGAGTGTTGCAGTGGTTGGCCGCATACACGCTTGAACTTCATTGGGTCCCAGCTTGATGTTCGAAGGCACCGATGTCCTCTCCTCCGCCCGCCTCTGCGTGTCTCTGCGCTCTGGCTTCCGAGATGTGTCGTTTGTCCTTGCGGCCGCCAGTCTCCCTCGGTGGAAACGTTGGCAGACAGCGCGCCTCGGCGCTCGACAAAGCTGCGCTGGCTGTTTGTCTGGTGCCGCTGATAGCGGGTCCAAGTTGCATCGTGTTGCGATCGGCCAGTGTCACGCTCCGCAGACTGTCCTCCTGCTCGCCTGCTGTCATGTTCACGGATAAAGCCACCTCTTTCAGCTGCCTGTGCTCCTACCGCGCTGGCGGCGGAGTGCCTGTTCGTCCGTCTCGTACTGTCTCATGCCATATCAGGTTGCTCGGTCGAATGATCGCTCTCGTCCTGGACAACAGCGCTCGGCGGGACAATCGGAAGTGTTTTCGAGAGGTTCTCCAAGGCTGATGGGTCGAGACACGTCCGATAGAGTTGTGAAACCCCGTGGCATGTAAGGGAGATTGCGGCGCGCATCTGCGAATGTGTCAGTGCCGGACGCTCGGTATCTCGACTGCATCTAATACCACGCGTCCTCGAGGATAGATGATGGAGCTGTAGTCCGCCGCTTTCGTTGAGGCCTGCCCATCGTCGCTGGCGCTGCTGGTCTCGCGGATCCTGACGATGCCACGCCCGCCAGGTCTCGGCATGGCCGTCTCTTTGTTCTTTGCGTTTGCGTCCTCTACGCGCAGCGCATAGCTGTAACATGGGACCCTGCTCACGGCGTGAATGCGTGAAGGTTCTCTGTCCGCCTCTGCTACGCCCATCAGGGCTCAAGGAGGAGCGCACCGTTGGCGATGGTCTGCGGGAGTCTACTCAGCTACGGAGGTCGTCAGTGACCTGCTGGTGGCTTGCGACAGGGTGAACGGCACGGTGAACATGACGGCGGCGACCACAGATACCTCCTGTAGACGCGTGCTCGCAGCCAGCCGTGGGCGCGGTTCTACGGTCAGGCGTGCTGTTGTGCGCTCACGGGACATGTGGCGATTATGGGCAGGACACCCTCGATGGCACAGCACATTGAAGCAGATATCAACACAAGTATTGGCTTCATCATGTCTACGAGGGCGAGCTGGTGCTTTGCTCCAGCGTTGTCGAGCGTGGTGGCGCCCACCATCACCGCCGCGACAGACGACGCGACAGGGGCATCACAACAGGTTGTCACCACGTCGACAGCAAGGCACAAAGACAGATTGGAGTCACTGAGGGCAGACAGAGGAAGAGCTTCTTCTCCGAGCCATGGCTATCGGCCACAGCGACGATGAAAAAGTTTGACGCCAACCACGAGGGTTGACTGTCGAGGAACATCAAAAATTGTGCCTGTGTGGTCTTACCGCCCACAGTGTCCAGCTCGCGTTGTGCAATGCTTGCTGTGTCCGAGGTTGGCCAGAGCCAAACAACCCCCAAGCCGGACCAGCTGTCGAAGACAACGGGTGCGAGTGCCATGCCGAAGAAGAAAAGGAAGGAAGAAGCAGAGGAGGGGGCTGTACTTATAGTAAGGGAGGGGCACG
Organism: Cercospora cf. flagellaris; assembly: GCA_005356885.1. Lineage (NCBI taxonomy): Eukaryota > Fungi > Ascomycota > Dothideomycetes > Mycosphaerellales > Mycosphaerellaceae > Cercospora > Cercospora cf. flagellaris. The sequence continues at coordinate 1,559,620 of RJLU01000005.1, read as the reverse complement.
CGCAATCAACACGGCGCTAGCGGCAATACCTGGCAACCACTTGAGCTGACCAATGATGGCTTGTTGCTGCAAAATCACCACGGCGACAGCTATCTGGCAAACCTCTCCGTCATCGATCCGCTGGGGTGACGGCGGTGATGCTAGGCTTGGCGGCCGTCGCTCTTCCTACGATGGTCGTGCCACGAGACACGCGTTGGCAGCTGCTGAAGAAATGCCATCAGCATGCTGTAGATGTCAATCTCTGCCTCCGCATCTGTTTGCCATGTCTGTATTTTCAGTGGTGGTCGTCAGATGCACGCTGCGGGCTGCTGGCTGCCCGCGCCGAATTTGCGCGGAATCAGACCGTGACATGGACGCTGTGGAGGTTTCGCGCAATGGCTCAGAACAGTTCGCACGAGCTACACGTGAGACTACACATTTGTGATGGCGTCCAGTCACCTTGCCGCAGTTTCGGTGAGAAGCTCGAATAGGGGCTGCCTACTGCGACGTGTTGCTGTCTGCATCTGAAGGACTCATGACCGCGAGCTTCTCATCGTGCCGCTGAATGTTACTCGCGTGGGTCGCCGCGATGCACATTCGTTCTCCTTGACGCGGTCGGAACATCAAGCGGACAAGCGCTTGCGTAGCTTGCGTGTGCTCCATCGCTCAGATGATGAGAGTCAATGCCAATTGCCGGTCAGCAAGTGCATAGGACCTCGCTGCCTCACGCCAGAACCATGCGTGCGGCTCATGTCTGCCTTGCTCTGGTCAAGAAGGTTGGCGGTTGTGCTGACCGTATCGCTGTGCCGCTCGATGCGAACCCTCAGAGCCGCTGCGATACTCGCTCGGTGGACTCGAGTGTACCAATCCGCGCATTTGGCCCCGAGGCGCACGCAAACCTCTACAGACTGCTCGTGCTTCTTCTCCCATGCCATGAGAGTGAAAGCTAGCCAGCAGACGTGACAGTTCTCGCTGTGTTTTGGCTCGCAGCCCTCTTGCGGCATTGCCGTAGCCACAGCTGGCCGGCGGCTCGGCCGAGCGTACTCCGCCGCTCTCGTTCGCTGCACGCTGCCAACACGTCGAACCACGACCATGCAGCGCCCTGCGGCCATATCTGATGCTCTGATGAAGATACTCGTCCAGCTTCTTCCCTCCTCCAGCTCAGGGAGAGCGTGTTCAGCCGTCAGATCGCCGTGGAGACCGATCTTTCATGCAAAGGCGGATGGACCCTGTCTGACTTAAAAGTTATAAGCCACAAAACTTCGGTCACTCTCGCCCCGTCTCCGATAATGGCGGATTGGCATAGTGGTGGAATTCGTAGTCACGGTAAGTCTTGGGTCCTGTGCTCCCTGACATGTAACAAAAAATCCTCTCGCCATGATCTAGTAGAACGGCCGGCACCGCACTCTCTAGTAGCATTGGATTTCCCTCGAGTCCTCGGGAAAGACTTAGAGTTTTGCTGTTCGAACACACGTTTTTTGCACCACCAGCTGTTGATATCGGCTGGGTGCCGCATTTTTGCTGATCACCCTTTTGCTGCAGTTCACCAGATGTCCATTTTGCTGGCGAGAATGGCACGAAGATGCATGAGAGGCGCTGTTCCTATGGCAGTCTTTTTGCGCTGGGCATTTTGGCTAAGTACGAATTGTTGTTGCGCCGCCTTCTGCTGCAGTCCAGCAAATGGCGTTTTAGCTGGCGAGCATTGTACAGCAATTCATGGACGGCGCCGTCTTTGTGACGGTCACGAGCACTGCATAAGCAAGTTCTTTTGCACCGGGCGCTCATGCGCGATCTTTCACTGAGCCACCTTCTGCTACAGTCGAGCGGAAGGCGGTATGGCTGGCGAAGATTACACAGAGATTTGCTGACGGCACGATCTTTGTGACGGCCATGAGCGCTGCACAAGCAAGCTGTTTTGCACTCGGCGCTGAGGCCGACCGCGACCTCTTTGCTGGATCGGTTTCTGCTGCAGTCCAGCAAGTGTCTATATTGCTGGCGGCAATGACACGGGAAAACATGGAGACTGCCGTGTTGATGCTGCCGCGAGCACCGCATAAGCACGTCCTTCTGCACCAGCCCCTGATGCTGAGCGCGACCGATTTACTGTCCTGCCTTCTGCTGCAGCAGGTGATGGCTACTCTGTTAGCGGACATGGCACAAAGAAATAGGGACGCCGCCTTGTTTATGACAGTCTCAAGCACTGCACGAGCAAGCAGGCATGTGTTCACGGGGCACGCAAGGACAGAAAGGGCCTGTGAAAGGGAAGTGAGTAGTAAACAAGTGGGTGTTTCCTTTCCGGCGCGTTCAAGCTTCATTTGCGCCACTCAGTCACAAACTTCCGCCGCGCTGCCTGATTTTCTTATTCACCCTTCACCGCCCACCCTCCGCCTTTTCTTCTTCTTCCACGACAACCACCACTTCCATCACAACACCAACCAACACATCTTTTCACACGCCCTCTCACACACCGCGCACCCCCGACCAACCACCGCCATGGATCAGCCAGACCCAACAGGCCAGTCCTTCCCCCAGTTCGCCGACGGCGATGTCCGCATCTCGCTCTCCGGCAGTCGCCAGTACCAATTGCACAGCGGCGTCCTCAAGAACTCGTCGTCCGTCATGCGCGAGCTTCTCAGTGAGGACTACGCCGCTCAGCTGAACAATGCAGCGCACAGGAGGGGAGTCTTGATCCGCCACAAGCTCGTGCTGGCTGAGAACCCATACATCGACGAGGAAGATCAGAACTTGACCTACGTCCTTCAGGCAGTGCCTCTTGATCCCAATGGACGCCCTGTACCAGGCGCACCCACTGGCCTCGGACTCGAGTTGGAAAACGGCCGTGAACCTAACCCGATCGTGCTGGCGCACGACCTCGTGCTGGGCGCCTTCTACAATCAGCCGATTGATCTTGGTGACTCTCAGTAAGCTCTTATCATCCAGCTCCAGCTGCTACATATCTCAGCCGCAGACCCGCTGACTTGTGCTTTTAGGGAAGATGGCCTCGCCAAACTCCTTGCCACCGCATTCCAAGCGACCATCGTAGCAGAGAACCTCGACTGCGTCCGCATCGTCAGCAAGCCGATCGAAGCTACCTTGCTGGGCGCCGGACAGACCCTCTACAAGGCCATTGCTGATAACCCGACCGCCTGGCTCGGGTTTGCCTCTCGCGTCAAGTCCCGCGCCATCTTCAAGGAAGCCCTCATTCACTCCGCTGGTCAATACAACACCGATCACGTGCAAGCTGCTTTGGTCAACGGATCACTTCCAGATGAGGTAGTTGAGCTGCTCAGAAAGAAGGGCGAGTGGGTCAAGAAGACAGTGAGCGACTCCTCCAGATACCTGGCCTCATACTACCCCTCCATGCTCCTGCGCGAGTTCAAGCCTGGCGACAAGGACAACGTGTCTCGTGCCTCATATGGCAACGACATCATGATGTGGATCGCAGTGACCATATTCCGTCACTGGGTCTGCGATTTGATGGCCTCTGACCGCACTCACCACGCCAAGGACGGTGGATGGGCCTTCTGCAACGCTATCTGCAAGGGCGGCGACACGTATCTCGACCGTAAGATGCTGCAGCTGAGCTTCCACGCTCGCTTTCCGATGACTGGCAAAGGCATGGCTTGTGTTGAGCACCGCCTGTCCGAGATCAAGGAGGACGTCAAGCAGTGGATCCTGGTAAGTACAACCTTCACTTTAACTAATCACGCATTCACTTCTAACACATAATGTAGCCACTCAAGAAGAGCAACTCGGCCCTCGACCTCAACCAGTACCCGGTCGCCCACTTCTTGCACGTCCACGTCTACAGCGAAGACTACCCATGGGACAGCGTCACTCTCGAGCCCAAAGACGCCTACTACGAGGCCCGCCGTGCAGCCGCAATGGCTGAGAGTGCAGTGGAGGAGGCAGAGGAACCGCGCTCGGAGGTCCCGGAGGAGCTGAGGGGCGTACACCCAGCCTTGAGACCTACGGTTCTCAAGAAGGCTGGCCCCTTCCAGTACGAGTCGGAGGAGAGCGAGGGCGAGGACGAGGACGATGCCGGCAGAGGCACGTCGGAGTACCGCTCAGAGTCTCCAATCTTCAAGACGCGCGGAGCCGGCGAGGGTGACGGCGATGAATTCGACTTCGAGGAGGGCGAGATGGAGAATGCTTGAGTGAGTGTTTTATGGGGTGGTTTTGCTGCTTGTTTCTGCTGAAAATGCCGGTTCCGCGCCCTCGCGGGCACAACTGGCCGGCAATTGACGTTTGTAGTTGCGGTAGAAAGGTGTTCTGAAATGGGACTTGGAGAAATATCTTATCCTGGTGGCCTCAGCCCACCTGTTTTCCCTTGTAAAAGTATTGAAATTTGGTCTTCGAAGTGGTCTTTTGCCAAAGTTTCCCAAGAACTTCAGGCTTGGAAGCTGCCGTGTATGCCGTCAATCTGCGATTCAAAGTTAGAAGAAATCTGGAGAGCAGAAGGAATTCGGCATTGTAGGAACAAGTCACACGAAATTTGGGGCGAATATGGCAGAAAACCCGCTGACTCCAATATCAGATTGAGTCTCACAGCCCAGCAAGGTGGATATCCTGGCGATATACTGCAAGCATAGCAGCGGAGTGTAGTCTACGCTTCTCGAAACTGGCACATCTGGAAGCTGCCATGCATGCCCTCAATTTGCGATGGAGGATCAGAAATTTTTCGGAGAGCAGGATAGATTCTGCATTGGAAGAACAAACCACACGAGTATAGTAGAAAATCTGCTGACTCCAATACTAGGATCCATCTCAGAGTCTACGCATCAGAAAACCTCCAACTATCGTCCACAAGAATAGAATAGGAAGCCTGCTTTTGCTTCTCGGACCCGGCCTCTGGAAGCTCTCGTGCATGCCATCAGTGTCTGATTTGAGATCAGAGATCGTCTGGAGAACGAGAATGAAAGAAGGAATTACATAGCGCTTGAGGGGAATGTGGCATCTATTCTATTGACTCCAAGAAAAGGTCTCAACTGCGAGCGAAGCAATAAGCAGATCCCAAACTGTCTACCGCAAGCATGAAAACGGAAGCCTGGCGGTACTCCCCGAAACTGGCACATTTGAAAGCTCTCGTGCATGCCATTGGTGTTCGATCCGGAATCGTAATTGAGCCAGAGACTGGCACAGTACTGAATTGGAAGAACAAGTCACACTGAATTTGAGATAAGTCTACCAACACTCTCGTTGCCTCCAATATCAAGTTCATCACGAAGCCCAGTCATTGGAAAACCCCCAGCTGTTACTCAGAAGCGTGAAGATGGAAGCTTTATCCTGTCTCTGACCACCCGTAGGCTTGAAAGTTGCCATACAGGCCCCCAATGCTCGTAAGAAATGGAAATTGATTCAGAGAACGAGAACGGATTGAAATTGGAAGGATAGCCCACGTGGAATCCGAGTGAAGTTGGTAACACTCCTGTTGACTCCGATCTCAAATTGATCTCAACGCTCAGCAATCAGCAAATGCGCACTCATTTTCCGGAAGCATTGAGATAGAAGCTACTTCATGCTTCTCGATATCGGACTGCTTGAAAGCTGCTATACGGTCCGTCAGTGTTCGAATCGAAATAACAATCGATTCAGAGAACAAGATCAATCCTTAATTGGAAGGATGCACCACACGGATTTCTGCGTGAATTTGTCAAAACTCATATTCACTCCAATTCCAGATTCATCTAAAAGCTCAGCAATCAGGAAGTCCCCACCTGTCTCCCATTGCCGGAAGATGGAATCGTTCGTGTCTCAGGTAGCGTTCGGCGGCATAATCTGGACCAGCTTCAACCAAAGAGGCAGTGAGATCTTTGATTATCCGGAGACAGGAATTCCTGGCGAGGGTACTTGCATTGCATTAGCTATTTCATCAAGCCTTTCTCTGAGATATTGAGGGCTGCCCAGCTCCCGATGGTAACGACGACCAGGAATTTGCTATGGGTAGCTGTCAGAAATCCAACTACTTCTATTGAATCCACCGTAGAACCTAGCTCGCTCTCTGGAAAATCAAGAACTTCTGTGCAGCTTGATGTAAAGAAGAGGCGCAAGAGCCACGCAGAGAGCTGTCAGAGACGCGGCTACTCTGGGTATATTCTGCCTAAAAAAGCACTCTAAATCGTATACATGAATCTCGGATTCTCATCGCCCATAGCAAGAATTTCCTCCTCGGTCTTGCCTTCCATCTTGTGGTCGCGCTTGCCTGCTTTCCTCTGCTTGTTCTCCCAGGAGAAGTAAAGGTGAAGGGATGCGAAGACTATCACACCAAGAGCGACCAAAGATAAGTTGATAGAGTGGCCTTTGATGAAGCGAGGCTTATCCTGAGTTGGGTACAAGAATGGAGCTACCGTTCCTGCGATGTTGCCCAGCATGATTTGCGTGCCTGAGGCAGTTGTACGCTTGCCGTAGCGAGGGTTGTTGGTGTTGAGCCAGGCAATGTTGAGACCGAGAGCGACGTAGATACCGGTTGCGACGAGGAAGCAGCCGAAGTAGAGGACGCCTGGAGCGCCGTTGCTGAGAAGAACTCCGTAGCCGATGACGGAGACCGCACCAGCAGAGGCTGCAATTGGGCCACGAAGTTGCAACTTGTCGGACAGCCAGGCCAAGCACACGTATGTCAGGGCTCCTGCAAAATAGCAAGGCATCGTGAGAAGTTGGGTGATTGCGCGTCCGGCATCTGGCATGATTTGGAGGATGATGGTGGGCAGGAAGGTGCTGTATGAGTAAAGCATGCAGGCATTGACGAACTGAAGAAAGCGTAGAAAGTTAGCGAACAGAATCCAAATGTGTCTCCCAGTGACTGCACTTACTTGTGAAACCGAGAACGCGTAGGTCTTCCAATCCATGAGAGCCTTCCTAGAGTCTGCCCAATCGAAGTGCTCCGTGACGCCTGTCTGAGCCTTTTGACGAAGGCCAACGAGTTCACGCTCTTCCGCATTCAAGAAGTAGGCATTGTTGGCATCATCGGCGAGGTAGAACCAGCAGACAACGGCGAGGATGATGGTTGGGATGCCTTCGATGATCAAGATCCATCTCCAGCCAGAGTATCCAGCTGTTCAATCATTAGTGCCATGACAAGGCCAGTAAAAGTCTGGCAGACACTCACCGAGGCCGTCCATGAAACCAATTCCGTAAGCGAGAAGACCTCCGATGGAACCAGCAATGGCTGCCGAGACAAAGAGGTATGCTGTTCGGAGTGCGAGCTCGTTCTTGGTGTAGAAAAAGGTCAAGTAGACCACCATGCCGGGGAACAGACCTACGAAGGATTAGCCAAAGTTCCGACTGTGCCGGCGCGCTTGATACTCACCGGCTTCTGTGGCTCCGAGAAGAAGTCTGCAGACAAGAAGTCCCGCGTACGACTGGGTAAAGCCAGAGAATGTGGCAACCAGACCCCAACCCATTGTGATAGCTGTGTCCTCGTTCAGTGACCATTTCTCCAATTGTGATCTCTCGTCACTCACAAGCAATCCATCTCGAAGGACGAACGTATTTCTTCATGACCAAGTTGCTAGGAAGTTCGAAGATAACGTATGTCTGTAGGGTAGGGCATCTCGGTTAGTGGCCGGTTCTCCCTTGCGATCTTGCGTTTGCAGACTGTACTTACGACGAAGAGGATCGATACGGCGATCTGGAACTGGTTGCCCTGCATTCCAAGGTCCGCTTCGAGGCCGTAGAGACGTGCGTTGCCAATGTTGACTCTGGTCAACGTCAGAGGTGTGCGCCATCAGAGCGTTCGATCGCAAGGCTTACCGGTCGATAAAGGAGTTGAGGTAGAGCAGCATGACAAGGGGTAAGACATGCCAGTCGATCTTGCGAACCAGCTTTCGCTGCTTCTCAGGATCGATATATGGAATGTCGTTGCTGAGGGCATCGACCTCAGCCTTCTCGACGTATGCGATGTCCGACTTCTCGCGGATAGGTGTCACATCGCCGGAGCTGGAGTGACCCATGTCCTGATTGACGGTGATGGTGGCCATGATTGGCTGGAAAGTAGCAGAGATCAGAGAAGAGCGACCTTGATCGAGTGACAAGGGGGGCGATCATGATGGGCTTTATATCAGTGATACGGCAGCATGCTGCCCTACCTGCTCCAATGGCAACGCCATCTGGAGGCGTTATACTTGCAGCAAGAATAGACCAGGCCGCCATCATTCGCTAGGCGCTCTCGAATCAGAGACAACACTTTCCAAGCGAACTAAGCATTGTAGCATGCCACCCAGCCCCGCGGCTAGGACACTGGCCTAGAGCATACGAGGCATAGAAGAGATCACTTCGTGTGTTCTAGCGTGTTTCTGATGCTGGCAGCTCCCATGCAAGCGGAGAAAATCCACGTGTGCAGACTTCCGGCCGTGCGTCTGGCCTTCCAATGCCTCGCATATCGCTAAAGCTGGTCGAACATCGCATTAGTTCAACTCAAAAGTCTGGGGCCCCATATTCATCGACGCGTCCAGGCGTGGCCAAGATTGACTATAACTGTCGGTGTAACTTGGCAGACATCGAACATAACTCCTCGTCGGGACCGGAAGCGACTTCTCTGGCTGTCGGTGCAGCATGGGAGGATGTTGTGGCGTGGTACCGATATGTGGCTGCTGAGAGGCTGCAGATGTGGATGTTCGCAGAGGACTAGGAGGACATTCCTCCGCTCATGCAAGCCTTGTTTTCACCAATGCAGATTCAGGCAAATACTTCATCCGGAGTTGGAACAAGAACAGATCGTACTCCGTGCCTTGGCGACACGCTCTCGAGGCACACTGGGAGAGGGCCCGGAGTAGCTTTGCTCGTGCTTTTGCACACGTTTGCGGTGTCGGAAAGATGCACATTGTTTTTTTGGCAAGAGATTTGTCGTCACTTTTTCGAGAGCATATACCACTCGGCCGTAGAGCTCGATCCTGCCTCTGCATAAGCGCCGACTCGATGATCAGTAAACGCTCCGTCAGGTCGTCGATTTGACATTGTGGCTGCGGTCAAATGGAGCGCCACGCACTCCGTCGACATCTTGTGGAAGCTGTGAGCACAAAGTCAGTATGGTAGGTAAGCTTTCGGAACCTCCGAGACGCAGTCGTCGGATCCGTGCCCAGCCCATCATAAAGGGAGCGGGCGCTGCCAACCTCCACCACCAAGCCGACCTCCTCTGTTGAGATTAGCCTGGGATAGCCTCGAAGCAAACGATGCACCGCGTAGGCATATCGCGGCTGGATGTACTCGTTTTGCTCGTTTCCAAGCAGCGCCCGTTCCGATGCACCAAACACAGGTAGCTCTCGGCTCGGATGGTGGCATTCGACGGCGAAGTGAATGTGTCTGCGAAGGTTGTAGGCTCGTCAGAGGACGCGCAGCTTGTCCAAGAGCATGGCTGGCATGAAGTCTCCTGGTCTGCGAACCATCGAGATGTATCCTCTCGAGCTCACGACTCGCAGTCCGGATCCGAATACAGGCTTGAGCACGACACCCCTAGAAACCATCGATGGCGCCTCTATCTGGATGTGAGATCAGGAAGAGTTGAATCGTGGAAGTAGAAGGTGGACTAAAATACATCTGCCACGCGCCCTTTGCATGCCCATTTCGACTGGCGAAGATCAGCCAATGAGCTTGGCAGCCGAGGAAGTTCGCGTCAGCCTGCACCTCGCGTCGTCTCCCCAATGCAACAATAACCGCATTGAACCAGAAAAATGGACACTCAAGCTCCCAATCTCATCAGCACGACAACGGTATTGTCTCTGGGAGCGACTGTCGCTATCCTGGCAACAGCATACGCCGCCTCTCTCGCCCTTCTTCCAAGAAATGCATCTGCCAAGATACGCGTCCTCTTCGTGTGGCATGCCTTCGACGCCCTGATTCACTTCATTTTGGAAGGCTCCTACCTGTACAATTGCTTCTTCAGTTACGCGAATGTTGCCGACCTCGTCGACAAGATTTCTCCCAGTGGCGGGTCGATATTCGCAAGTCCGTACCTTCCGCCTGGTAAGCTGAACTGCTTTTGGCTCGAAGCCAAGACTCACCCCTGTGTAATTCCCTCATGCTCATGACCTTTGATCCCAGATATATTCTTCTTGGGACGCAGTGATCGCGTCTACGGCTCAGACTATGGCACGAATCCCTTCGCTGCCTTGTGGAGGGAGTATGCAAAGGCAGACAAGCGATGGGGCGGAAGTGATCTCACAGTCATCAGCCTGGAACTGCTGACTGTCTTCCTTGCTGGACCAATCGCTGTTATGATATGCAACAAGCTACGCAAGCAGTCAGCAGATGCTTGGTTCTGGATGACGGTCCTGGCTACTGGAGAGCTGTACGGGGGCTTCATGACTTTCGCGCCAGAATGGTTGACTGGGTCGCCGAATCTGGTCACGGACAACTTCATGTACAAGTGGATCTATCTGGTCTTCTTCAACGCTGCGCTGTGGGTGGTTATTCCGTTCTGGATCTTGTTTGAGTCGTATAGCAGAATCGCCGAGGGATTGAAGCTGCAACAGCAGGCCGAGGTTGGCAAGAAAGGAAATTGAGCAATCACGCTGCAGATCAAGTTCTCGCCTGTTACAGAAGGCAACACGCTCTTCGAGTGAGCGGCGCCTTCTGCAAGCAACCACAGGCCGCATCGACTGCGAAGACGCGATGACGAAGAAGGGTCAGATTCTTGAGACAGCACTCCTCTCCTCTGGCAAGTGCAGCTTGTCAATGTTTCGCACAACACCTTTGGCATGAGCTCGGATGAAGTTGGCGGAGCCATTTTCAAGCTCAGTCTTCCTGTCCTTTGCACATGCCGCACCCGAACAGTCTCCAACATATTGCCTTCTCGGGTTCGATCGCAACCGTTGTCGACGCGGCCCAATAGAACTCTCGCATCTGAACTCTCATGGAGTATCTCGTTACGAGCATACGAGCGTCCGGGTCACGGACTGCAAGCTCTGTTCGGATGAGACTGTTTGACTCCGCACCCTGGTCCCCTGTACCACGTCCCCTTGATCGAATGTCAGCTAATGCCCGCTCGCATGCCTATCGCTCCGCATCTCCGTGGCAGAGGTCACTCACTCAATCGCTCTGCTCGAGGCCTCCATCAACTTCACGATAGGGAGCTTATAGCTGGTATCGCGTTGGGTCCATTCTTATCGCTTTCGAGCTTCCTGATTGGACTAAGCAATTACTACAATCAGTGAACGTCACGCTTTCTGTAGTAACTGCATGTGCAACGAGGCCCTCGCTGACCGGCATCTCGATAAAGGTGACAGTTGCGGTTGGGCTAAATGTAAAGCGTTCAACAACCTCCAGGATGCACGGACGATTTTTGGTCCGAATTATACTGCTCGGCGCCATATACTGTTTCCAAGCACCTCTTGCTGGCCTATCCCTTGCGTTTCTCCCGATTTGCGTTGTCCTCAGCGAGAGTGATGGAAGTCAACAAAGGCATGACGTCCATGGGTACGGTTCCTTGAACGCCATGAGCCCACGGGCATCTTACGCACACGTCCCTATAGGGAAAGGCATTTCGGACTGACCAATAGCATTTCGCACAAAGCCACCAGACACTCGGGCCGGCGACATTATATGCTACATCTCCGTACTTGCGTTCGTGCCCTAACAAGGCTGGCCCTGAGCATGCAATTCGGACTTCTGTCCGACCAGGATAGTCAGCCTTAGGTGGACATAGCTCGACTCATGAAGCTTTCACCGATTGAACCGGCCATAGACCCTCGGCGATCTACGGTATAACAACAGGCAAATGCGAAATGATATGAGATGACTTTGTCAACCCCTCTTCAGCATCGCAGGGAATGGTTAGCTACACGACAGTTCACTTTCCTTATCTCGCCGGTCAAAAGAGGGGAAGGTCGTGGTCGTGAGGGACAAGTCGTTAACAACGGAGCAAAGACATGCATATAAAGAACTCTGCGATGATGATCAAAAGTGGCCCACAAGCTCTTTCGATATCTCAACTCTGCAAGCACAACACGATAGCCACCTAGCGAATCGCCTACAAGATGACTATCGACTTCTCCCTTTCCCCAGAGCAGGCCGCTCTCAAAGCCTCTGCACGCAAGTTCGCCGAACAGGTGATTGCACCATGTCGTGCACAGTATCTCCAGTTGCCCAATCAGTACGAGCGCTTCCGCGCCACTCGAGATGCTTACCGCCAAATGGTCGAGGGTGGATGGATCAGAATGCAAATCCCGGAGGAGTATGGCGGTACTCGTAAGAGTCTCGTCGATGTTGCCTTGGCATGCGAGGAGTTCTTCGCGCAGGACTCTAGCCTGCCAATCACTTGGTTGGTGGTTGGCCTTGGACTGGCTCCCATCTTCATGTAGTAAGTTGCACTGAACGCTGTTGTTGTGGCGACTTGAAGTCGACTACTGACAGACTGCAGTGGCACCGAGCAGCAGAAGAAAGAGTTCATCACGCCCTTCCTGACTTGCAAGGGAACGCCTCTGGCTGCGCTCGGCTTTTCCGAACCCACTGGTTCGGCCAATTGGCTGCAGAACGAAGGCGGTCGAGGCGTGCAGACCCTTGCACGCATTGAAAGAGGAGATGTGATCATCAACGGAGGAAAGATCTGGGCTTCTAACAGTGGAGGCGTAAGTGCAGAATCACTTATCCCTTGGCTCTACAGCTGACTTGATCCTTCAGTGGGACTTCAAAGGCCCCGAGCTTCTCTGCCTCGTGTGTCGCTTTGGTACTCGAGGTGCTCCAGCAGACACTATCGGAATTGTGGTCATCACTCGCAAAGAATTCGACGACCCAAGGAACGCCAATGCCTTCCGTGTCGGAGATGATATTGAAACTCATGGTAATTTCAAATCTCACTTACGAGCCTGTCGTTTCGGCAAGTACTGACGAGCGGGCGTAGGATTCAAGGCCCATTCGGGACCACGCACACACTTCACCAACTTCCGTGTCCCAGTCAAAAACATCCTTGCCACTCCTGGCAAAGGTGCTATCGTCAACGTCGCGGCTTTCACCGAGTCTGCAGCGTTGGTTGGTGCCGGCGCAGCTGGACTGGTCAGTCACTACGCCAAATTCTGAAGAACACACGCTGACGTGTCGTACCAGATGAGAACCTGCTTCGAACACACCCTCAAAATCGTCACAACCGAAAAGCGCGGCGGCTCCCGCCCCACAATCGAGTACCAAAGCGTGGCAGACCTCCTCATCAGCATGAAAATGCGCCTCGAAACAACCCGCTACCTCACCTGGAAAGCTTGCGACTACCTCGACAAAACAGGCGAAGCCGAACTCGCCTATCAAGCCAAGGTCTACGGTTCCGAGACCGCGATTCAATGCGTCTTGGAAGCCATGCAAGCAGTCGGAGTTACGGCTTACGATGTCGATCAGCCTTATGGTCTGATGATGGATGATGCGCTTTGCTTGCCGTTGTTCGAAGGATCGAATGTCGGTATTCGAAAGCGCCAGATCCAGAAGATCTTGGCTACTGCTGGATATGATCCTGACTCGACCGCGAGCAATACAAGCTGGAGCGAGGGGAGGCAGGGCTTCCCAAAGGGATTCTTGAAGTGTCATCTTTGATATCGTGGGCTTTAGTTTTGTGTGCTGTCATGCTTGTCTGATCTCAAAAGTCGTTTTCGCTGTCAATGATATCTTGAACTTGGCCAACAGCTTTGTCCATATCCTTTTCTTCATCAACCCTCACAAATCCCTTGAAACTTATCCCCATCCACCAAAACCCCCTCCGTTGTCCCCTCCCTCCCCAACTCCACCAAAGTCTCCTCACTCGGCACATACCTCGGCCACCCATATTCTAGCAGCCCCCTCTCAGGATCCCTCGCAAAAGCCGCCCAAGCACCCTGATAATACTCACTAACCTTCCTCTCCGCCTCCGTATCCTCCCCAAGCAAATCACTTGTCCCAAAAATCATCGGAATATCACTCGAATGATACGCTCCCAACCAAGGCAAAGGATTCAAATTTGGCCATTCACCAAAATATCTTGTTCTCCAGACTGGAACTCCCAACGAAGATTTCGCTGCTGCGGCTGCGTCGCCTGGACAGCTGAAACCAGAAGCGGAACGAAGGTCGACTTCGGTTTGGTTGACGCCGCTGGGACCGGTGTAGGTTACGAGGGTGACGGCTTCGTTGTTTGTGGTGCTGTAGAGGGTTGGAATTTGGGCGAAGAGGCCTCGGGATTGGAGATCTGTGTAGTTTGCGAAACGGGTTTGATTGTCGGCTGCTGTGCTGAAAGACAGAGAGCGGCCTTGGTTGAGGGTGGAATTGTATTCGTTGTAGACTTTGATGATAGTCTCAGCGTCGACTTTTTGCATGCATTGGAGTTCGGCTTCTGGGGAGGTTGTATTGCTGCAGCCGATGAGCTCGGCGACGTAGGTGAAGTTGGAGCCGGTGGGAACAGCGCCGTTTGAAGCGACTCCGGATTGTGCGATGAAACCTTTGACGAGGGGGTCGAATGGGTAGGCGTATGAGTACATGTCGACGGAACTACCTCCGGCTGATTGGCCGAAGAGGATCATCTGCTCCGGATTGCCGCCAAAAGCATGAATGTTGGCGTACGTCCACTCAACTGCTTTGCGCTGGTCCATCAGGCCAGGATTGAGATTGCGGCCATCGAGTGCAGCGGCACCAGGATATCCAAAGATATTGACGCGGTAGCTGGGGCATTCATTAGCGCGAGCAGAATTAAGAGAATGAAGAGTGCTTACTTCATCGCAACAACAATCACATTCTGATCAGCAGCCAATCGGTCTCCATACTTATATGGGCTCGCCGCGCCACCAGAAGTATGTCCACCTCCATGAATCCAGATCATGACTGGTAAATCATCCCCAGCTTTCGCATCTTTCGGAGCCCACACATTCACCGTCAAGCAATCTTCACTCTGGTTCTGTCCCGGTGACAGCAGGAATCCGGTCAAGTTTTCCGAGTATACTGTCGGCTGGCCATTGTTGTACTGTATGCAACTAGGACCAAACCAAGTTCCGTTCCTAACCTCCGAGCTTGGAGCCTTGGTCACTGGAGGTCGAAAGCGCAAGTTAGCGATAGGAGGTTCCGCGTATGGTATGTTGCCGAAGAAATGCACAGCGGAGTTGTTGGGCCAGACTGTTCCTTGCACAGCAAAGACATCTGTCTTGATGAGTAGCTCGTCATGCGGAGTGTGGACAGGAGACGAAGTGGCGGAGCTTATCAAAGCAAGCAATGCCAACAGCGGTCGATTCGATAGCTTCATATTGGGCAAAGAGGAGGCCTGAGTTCATTCATTTTATGTCCACTTCAACGCGCCTTTTTATACACGCGCTTCCCCTCATCTCGCATTGCATGCAATTTTGTCACCGGTGCAATAGTCACCGGGCTTCCGAGGTTGAGGCGACTGTCAATGGTAAAGGTGCATTGTAGGGGTAAAGACTCTTCCATAGCTGTAACGAAATCTTGACAAGATGTGCAGATCCCCAGATTTGCTCCACATTCGCCGCCACACCATCAGTGGGGCGCATGGAGACCACTTCAGACAGTTTCGCTTGGATTTAGTCACACGTGCTATCGCAACAATGCCTGCTGGATACTTACCATGCACCTTGATCAGTGCATCAAAACTGGTCCTTCGCAACTGCATTTGCTCATAGCCATTGATGTTGAGGCGACTGCGCTCGATCGGGACTGATCAGGCCGTAGATTGATGTGCGGGGGACGTGACAGCAGTGAGATCTTGGAGGAAGAGGAATCATACGAACTGTTCATTGTCAGCCGAAGCCGGAATATGCAAACATCATGCTGATTAGAATTTTGTTAGATCGACGCTTGTCCCCACCCGGAGCCCATATATGATGCCGCTGAAATGTCAAACTCCATCCCGATGCTAATCTTGATGTTTCGTGTACAAAGGAAGACCGTATCTCTTCATGGTCACTGGCCGTTCGCTTACAATTGCGCAAAATTATTTGGAGGAAGGCGTCGGCAGCATCTACGCCGGTGCAATATTCTGTCTCCATCGCTCAATGGATGATGCTTGTGCCGGATTTGTGAATGCTGTACCATTCATGTTAGCAGTCATTGCAGGTTGACTGGGGAAGGCTTGTTGTTGTTGAGGCTGCTGGTACCCATATCCGCCGGTGAGTGCGTAGTACGCAGATGGGTTCACCGCCTGTTGCTGGTACTGTGGCATTGCAGGATATCCCATCATACTAGGTGGAGCACCGTAGCCGCTATAAGCCATGCCGGCTGTAGGGGAGGCAAAGTAGCCTTGGCCGCCAACGTTCATGCCATACATGGGCATCGAGCCAGATGTTGGCAATCCTCCGCCTATGGCGTTGTGAGATTGTGGCTGGAAAAGTCCGTTAGCAGGCCGGCTCGGCTGCTGACCGAGAAGTCCACCAAAGCTCGTGGACCGGTTCATGGCAGCCGGCGAGAAGGTTGTATTTACGCCGCCCGTCGGCTTTGCGCCAACAAAGAGACCATTAGCAGGCCTGCTAGCCTCGTTGCCAATGAGCCCGTTCGACACATCGGCCGTCGCGCGTGGCCGAGAATCGACAAGTGGTTGGTTGAGATCGTAACTAGTTGTTCGAAGATTGCCAGCGATCAAATCTTGCTTCTGTTTCATTTGATGTTGCTGACTTGCATGCAACAGAGTGCCTTGCGCGGCCTCACTCTCGCGACTGACTTGACGAGATCCGACAGGGTTTCGAGACAGCAAGTTCGCCATGCTTGAGGAGGTGTGCAGAGTAGGTCGACTCTCGTTTCCTGGCGCCTGGCCAGATGCCTCACGCTCTTTCCTCAAACGCGCAGCGCGCTGCCCAAGCGTCTCGTTCTCCTCAACAGGAGGTTGTTCAGCTTGGTTGGCTTGCTCCTTCACTGTGGATTTATCAGAGGCAGTAGCGTCCGGGTTCGTGACTTGGAGGCCACCAAATTGTCCCAGTAGGTCATCGCTGAAGGTGCTGACTGGTCTTTTGCCGCCCTCCTGCACGTCCGAAATCGCAGCATCAAGTGCGAGCCTCCGTCGTCTCTGCCCCAAAGTTTCGCCCTCCTCGGCTTCGTCTTCGCTTGGCATGTCTGGTTGACCAGCCAGGTGCAAGCGCGATGCCGATTGTCCTCTGTTGAGCGCGGGCGCATTTGGATTGAGCCGCTTTCTCCTATGCCCTAGCGGTTCATTCTCTTCCATTTCGCGCCGTTCCATGAGTCCCATCGGTCGATCCCAGTCGCCCTCATTGCCCATCTTACGATGTGCGTTTCCACTTTTCGAAGGGAAGAGCATTCCCAATGGAACATCGTCTCGATCCTCATCACTGTCCTCGGGATTGCCCTGATGATCTTCCCATGCCAGCGCGATCTTCTTCTTTTTGCGCTTCTTTGCTTCAATGGCCTCGACCGCATCAAGTTGGAGCAGAGTACTATGCATGCCGTTCGGAAATGCGGTCGCCGCGGTTCGATTCCGGGACTTGAGCTGTGCTTTGCGCACTTGCAATTCTGCCAGTAGAGTGGTAGGCTGCGCAAACACAGGCTCTTCAATATCCCAATCCTCTCGTTCCTGTTGATCTCGGAAATCTTGGTCGATCTGATCGCCCTCATCCAGTGCCTGTGCTGTTCGATGCGGGCTGTCCGGGTCGTAACGATCAGTGTCATCTCCCACAGGGTGAACCACGTTGACTGCTTGATCAATAAGACCTGATTGCCTCCTGGAAGAGTCGCCAAGATCCTGCCGCGATGTACGCCTGGCGCGCTCTGCGTCGTCCAGATCATCACCAGCGCTCATCTGGCCCATGCTCATCTGGCTTCGCCTCTTCCGTAGCTTATTGCCTCCCTCGTTGAAATCTAGCATACTGCCGCGACTGGGTGGACGAGCTCGATCGTTTGTCTCGCCGTCCAAGTTCGTGCTGCTCCTCTTGAAAAAGTTTCCGATGCTGCTCTTCCGCCTCGCTTTCTTGTCACTCTTGGGAGATTCTTGCTTGATTTGATTCAACGTGGTGCTTGTGCTACGTCGATTGTGCATCGGCTTCTCGGGAGCGTAGACAGTGCTGCGAACATCCCCGGCATATGGATGGTCTGTGAAGGCAGTCACAGGTGCATTGGCTGACGATGCGAGGATGGCGTCCAAGGTTGCGACTGCTGACCCGTTCTGGACCTGGACATCGTGTGGCACTGATGATTGCTGGAAGAACATGGAAGCGCGCAGTTGGGGCGGCAGACTTTGTTGGTTGACTGTGCTCATCCTCTGGTTCAGCATGCCTCTTGGATTTGCATCTTCATGTGTAGTCGAGTGTGAACCCGAGCGAGCGCTTTTGGGTTCTGCCTGCTCTTCCTCGCCAATGCCCAAGGGGGGAATCCAAGGTGCCGACTCTCTGTTGGCCCGTGGCATGGCCTGTAGCATCTCCGAACGTCTCTTCGCCTGCACGTGCGGGGGCGGTTGCTGCGACAGTCTCTTGGGCATATTCAGCATCCGCGGCACAGGTGCTGGGTAGTACACCATGTCTTCGCCTGGCGGCGGCGCTCCAAGGGCCATGGACATGGGTCGTCCAGAGGACATTGGCCTGCCCTGTCGTGGTGTTCGTAGCATTGACGCCATGTCTCCCAACGTGCCAGACGACGTCCGCGCAGAGACGCGTCTAATCTCGTGGCCCTCCTCATCGAGCTCGACATACTCCTCTGTATCAGGGTTGTAGTGCACGCCGTCGAAGTCTCGAAAAGCCAGCTCGGCCTCTTGGAAGGTGTCGGCCGAGTGCGGTCGTTCGATGGGGTCGTGGTGATCCATGTTGGCTCGCTCTTGCTCTTGCACTTCGATGGGCGGGCTGGGTGGGATGGTGGCGAGGGCTTCCTCGATCTGCCCCGCAATCAGGTCGTAACGGCGGGCGAAGGAGGAGTGTGAGGTTTGGCGCGAGATGGCGTGTTCCTGTGAGTACAGCGAGGCGCTGCTGGGGGCCAGCGGACTGTCCAGCGGTCGTCCCTCCTGCAGAGGCTCGACGACGATGTGGCCACGGCGCGACGACTTGGAGCCCGAGGCAGCGCGCTGGAGAGAGGCCTGAGTCCAGCTCGAGCCTGACCGGAGGCTGCCAATGGGCGAGGTGATGGGGGCGGCGACGGGAGAGGCGATGTGGCCCGCAGGCGAGTATCCTCCCCAACGCGCGTGGGTGTTGACGTCGACAATGCTGTTGGCATACGAGCTGGCACGGCTGCGGCCAGCGGTGGGGTGATGATTACTATTATTGAGCCTCCTGGACAGCGAGGTGCCTCTAGCAAACTCTCCTCCCTGGTGGCTGCTCTGGATGGAATTCTGCCGCGATGCACTTCGACTCGCGCTCCGCTCCCTCTCCCGTATCTTCCTGATTTCCTCCCCGATGTCGCTGCCGCCCGCCGATAGCTCCTCCGCGCTGCGTTCCAGCCGCGTGATGGCGATGCCTCCTTGCGCCGCATCGGGCAGCGGCGACTGCAGCCGCGCGTTGGACACTCGCCTCTCCATGGTCGCAGGTCGCGTGTGTGGAGGTGCCTGAGGCCCGGGGCACACGCCGAATTGCCCAATAGGGGATCCCAGGCGCGGTGAAAGGCTCTCACGACGGCACGGCGGCGTGCTGTCGTCGGTGTCGAAGGTCGATCAGAGGGGAGCTGGCGTCGACGAAGGATCCATGGGCCATTCTGCAGTGGGAAGAGAGCGTTGCAGTGCGAGTTTGGCGCAGGCCATGTTTCGCACGTCCGTCGGTTTGCGTTGCTTGCTCGCCCACCACGCGACGCTTCAGCCTCACTTCCCTGCTGTCAATCACCCGCCCCGGCACTTTCCAACCGGCCGACAAGAGCAGAGGATCAGCCTTCGCGCGGGCAACAGATACGAGCTGCAAGTCTTCCCGAACCAAACGCTGCTGGCTGCTGGGCGGCGAGCAGGTATTTATATCCTCCAGCAGCCCGCCGTTGCAATCATGCTTTCTACGAGCATAGCTAGCACCGCAAGCACGACCGACCTCTCGTCGCTTGTTCTTGCACCACGCTGGAACCTCTCCTCCGCCGCTGCGCACAGCGGGAGATGATGTGCGACAAACACCTGTCGGAGCACATAGGGGAGTCCTGGTTGCTTGTCGGATAGCGATTGCATCCTCGCCCAATGGCTGCATGCTGACTCAAGCTTTCTGCCCGGCAGTGAAGGATGCACACGCTGCAGTAGCACGCTGCGGCCAAGCCAATACTCTGCATACATTGTGCTCTTGCAGCACCATCCATCTGGCTTGCAGCGAAGCGAGTCGTAGCCATCATCTTCGAATTTTCATCCTCAGTATCACCACGGTCTGAGAAGTGTATCAAGACGTCTACGCATCTCTGAACATGGACATCCCTCTCGCCTCAAGAAACGGCTGGCCAGAGCGCCGAGACGTTTTCTGTCAATCTGAGACAAATACATGTCCACACCTTGCCCACCGGGCTCGCCTCCATATTCCGAATATTGCTCGCTGTCGAAATAGGGCAACGGCCTGCTCCATGATAACTCGTCAGCATCGAAGATCGGCCAGCACTTCTGCACCCGACCAGCTTGCCGACTCCACGACCACCCGAAGCGTGCTGAGACAATGATCCGCCGCAGCGCAGTCTAGAAATGCAAGACCTGAGATGAGCACTGCAGCAGATGCAAGAGCAAAGTGACATCCAACGCCTTCCGGATCGTGGCTGACACTTGCGTTATCTGTGCAGCAGCAGACACAATGGGCAGCGTACATGCAAGTAAGATTATTGCTGATAAACAAGCAGCTACGTGCAGGAGGATCACCAGAATCGCAAAGACGCCCACATCTGCCAGATGCCGCCTGAAGACGGCCACCAAGCCAGCACGGCCGCTTTACACGTCACGCAATTCGGATGCAGTTGCCCATGGTCCATGTACGGCAAGGCACAGAGACACCATGCAAATCATAAGCCGTGTCACTATTGTGTCTGTTGTGTTGCCTCGCGTGCGGCAGATCATAGCACTTTACAGCGCCAAGACAACGAATAAGTGGGCGGCAATGCGCACGCCAATTTTACAGTACACGATCGAGCTCGTTCAGAGTGGACGCACAATGCTCGCAAGCAGGTAAAATGCTTCCGCGCATCGAAAACCAGATCCGCGGAGGAGCTGTGGGACGAGGTCACGTTCACTAACTGACCACCTTAATCGGGTAGTCGAATCAAATAAGCCATTAGACGAGCGACCAAGTCAAGGAAAGTGTCGCTGATATGATGATACTGTAGCCGCAAAGGACAATGGCTTTGCCAAGGTGCGACCCTCGGTGAAGTCACAATGTCACAAACAAGTTTTGAGAATAATCGCTTGCTACCGTCGAATGAACCTTCCACCATTCCACCATTCGTTGCCATACGATCAATACTTGCAAAGATCTGTTCCCGTCGCCCGTTTAGTAGTGCGTCGCTAGAGGAGCAGGAACTCCTGTCGTCAGGTTCACAACTGCTACGCTGTAATACGTTGCCGCAAGACCAACGCTACAAGATTGGCTGTGCTTTCTCGTCGCTCGATGCTTCATGCTTCCGTGTTGCACTGCTCAGATTTTGCTTCTGGTCCTTCCGCCTGTCAATCTCATACGAGACTGTATGCAAGAAGCACCAGGCAAGATGATACATGGCCACTCCGCGGGGACCGTCGGAACCAAAGAATACGCCGAGTGCGGAGCTACTTGCGAATATGGCGATGCTCGTTGCAGTCTTATGGAGAGACGTCTCGCCAGCGAGCAAAAGGAAGAGCGCGCCGATAACTACCAACTGCCAGCCATGCTAGACGTAGAACGTTAATCAACTTGACATGGACTAGATCTCGTTACATGTACTAACCTCCATGGTGGCTCTATTGAGAGCAATATTCAACTCAGTGTTGCAACTGTGTTTGCCTTCCCATCCAGGCGAAATCATAATGTTAAAGAATTCCTTGGGACTGAATGCGCCGTAGATTCCGAGTAAGATGCTGATTAAGCCGCGTGCTCGTATAGTGAGTGCTACGTAGGCCCCCATGATGGCGTTGATATGTGACGAGCAGATTGCGAAAGAGAAACAATCACTTCTTTATAGGTGTCACAAGAGCACACGCCGCAGTTGGAAGGCTGTGTACGCAGCGGTGCAGCTGGAGACCCTGAATACTGCACGCTGATCGATCCTTTTGGGTGCGACCAAGCAAGAGCTGATGGAGTGGAGGCCTTGGCGAATGTTCGGTCTTCGAATTCAGAGGCCATTTGTGGATTTGTCTCTGCAGGAAGCGGAGCAGTGGGCTGTGTATTCGCCGTGCCTGCACTTCTTATGCTGTTCTCCACGGAAGAATTGCTGGACAGCACATCTAGTCGCTCGGGGTGAGAGAGGGTGCCATTCCGGTGCTCGATAACTAGGCACGTCCACAGGAGTATCAAGATCCAACATCGCCTAGTTGTGGTCGTAGTCGAGTCCCGTCATCAAGAAAAGCGGTGTAAAATCAACTTTTGCTGGCAAGGACGGACGTATCTCAATCGGCATCGCTCATGTTCGCGTCGCTCCCGTCTCTGCTTCTCTCAGACCCGCTGCGACTGTCTCTGTTGCCATTGGAGTGTCCGTTCTCTTGCACTTCTCCTTCACTGTTCTCACTGTGTTCCTCATCGTCCCGATCCAGCTCTTCTAGCTCATCCCCGAGAGCACTTTCTCTCGGCTCCAGCTTATCAGCATCCTCAAGCTGCAGTCGTGGGTTGATTTTGGGCAGTGTGGTGGCGCAAACTCTTGTCTTGTTTAACAGATCATCCACGAACTCATCCATATGTGTCAATGCCCATCCTTCTCTTGTACGCCTCTTCAGCTTCCTGCTATCAGCCAGATACGGCTCGAGCGTTGCATAGACCTCCTCATCCTTCTCCCACGCCAATCGAATGTAGAAAGCTGCCAAAGCTCGAAGGTATTTGAACTCCTCGCCCGCTTTCTCGAGGTAGAAGGTGATGATCTCGCGCTCCGGAAGAAGTTGCAGAAGCTTGAATGCCAGACACAAGAACGGCGTGGGTTTCTGCGCAACACCGTATGTCCCGCCGATGAAGCTCAACTCCACTGCGCGATCAAGCAGAGTCGCAGCGTTGAGGCCAAAGCATTGTTCTTTCCAGTAGTACGAATCGACGATGCGGTCGCGAACGGGCTTTTCGAAGAGTTTGAGCGGATTGTCGCCGCGGACGAGCGTACCCGTGTAACCTCGCTCATCGAGCGCGCGTTTCGCGTCGGCCTGATGCGCCATCCTTGCCAACAGAGAAGACACCAGCTGCGTCACCAGAGACACTGAATTGTTGGCAGCGAAAGAACTTTAGTTGTCGATGCGATTCATGTGAAGGTCTTGGCGTTGCCATGTCCGACAGCATATTGACAACTCTATTTATCCCACGTCCCACTTTCGTCACGCTTAATGCTCGAGGAGACCATGCAGCTAACCGTGGCACAAGAAATATCTACCAGCATTCTTATCACTACTGTCCACTTCGGAATGCAGAAATGAGACTACTGCTGACACAAGCACAAGTGTCGGTAGCGCTCTCTTCCACCATTGTTGTTTTCTTTACTTTGCTGCTCTTTCTCTCTGGATACGTGCTTCAGCAACGGACTGTCAAGGGGTTGCAGGAGGCATTGAAACCTCGCATTCCGCAGCGACCGGCATCATTGCAGGATGAGCCCGAGTTCGTGGAACTGCACCGCTCGCGGCTGTTTGGGAGAGATGGCGGTGCGAAGATAATCAAGACAGATTACGACCGAGATGTGCACACGTCGGATGCGCAACGACTCGATTGGAACAGGCTGGCACACCTGCAACTTGTGCAGCGACACCATGACCTTTGCGCTGCTATCATGGTGCTGGCAGGGTTACACGAGATGAGAAGCCCGGCAAAGAGGATCCTCATGATACCGAGTGCGTGGGTGCAACAGAAGAAGAAGGGAGAGAGCGAGGATCCGTACCTCGACAGCACAAGAAGACTATTGAGACTGGCGCATAGACGGTATGGCGTCTTGCTACAGCCGATGGAGCCCATACGAAGTAATGAAGAGGAGGGAGATGTATACTCGCTGGCGAGTGCGTACCAACTCTACGGCAGCATCGATCGGGTACTCGCGATAGAAACGCCAGGACTGGTGCTCGATGCAGAACCTCTCGATGCACTACTGGCCTTCACCGAACCTTCGCCCTTCGTCATGTTACACGATACTGTCAAGAACGACAACATACATTCCGAAGACTTGTTCCTCATACAGCCTTCGAAAACAACGTACAACCGATTGAACGCAACGCTCGAAACACCGGAGTACAGCAGCTACAACGACACGTACCTCTCATCACTCTTCTCAGAACCCGTACTTTTGGACTCGAGCACAGACACTGGCGCATTGATCCGCTCCATCGGCACACTGCACGACGTGGCAGCAGATTCAGATTTCAATCAGACAGCATACCTGGACAATGTCGCATACATTCGATTCTCAGATCCGAAACTGCCTGGTCCACAGTACGATGTGCCCTTTGCGATGAAGCGAGAAGCACGTCCGAAACACAAAGATGCAGATTGGGCTTATACGAAGTTGTATGGCGAATATGCACAAAAGCGCATGGATATCTGCGGGCTGGACCTGGAGAGTTGGCGACCGGAGTGATAGTCTTTTGATGAAGCGATGGCGTTCGGGACGGATACCAGGGTGTAGATGCAAGAAGAATAGAATGGTACAAATCACGACAGCTTGTTCACGAGCTATGAAGCAGCGTGCCATAGACATGAGTAAACCATACCCAAGAGGATCTGAAACCAGACTCTCAAATGGTAGCAAATGCCAAGAATCACTTCTTGGACGTACGTCAACTTCAGCTTCGCCATGTCTTGGAGATGAAAGCTTATCATGCCACGTGCTCAATTGCTGCATCAGTGTAGGAGCACTTCAATGCCAAGCAAGAGGGACAAGATCTAGATAGGGAATCTTTTCTGCCACCTTCACAGTGGCGGTTCAGAGCGGCTTTTGACATACAGTAGCAGCCATGGCTAGATCATCAAGTCCTTGCGCACCAAACAACTTGCGAAAGCCTCCGTGAAACGGAGAAGCGCCTTCATGCGGATGAACAACTGAACAAAATCGACAAGATGTCAGCGACCGGCGGGAAGAAGTCCTGGGTCACAAAGACCGGCAACCAGTTCCGTAAAAATGGAACACTTCGTCCAGCTCGACTCCTCCGGCAAGACGTCAAACAATACCTTCAGCGATGGCCTACAGACTGGTCGATCTTCAATCAACTCGTGCTTGCCAGCGCTGTGTACATCTTCTTCACAAACTTGTTGCCCGGCATCACTTTCGCTTCCGATCTCTTCCAACGGACAGGCCAAAATTGGGGTACGATTGAGATAGTCTTCGGCACTGGTCTATGTGGAATCATCTTCAGTCTGTTCTCATTACAGCCATTGGTCATTCTGGGCATCACCGGTCCTTTCACGGTCCTCGCTGAGAACATATACAAGCTATGCGCAGAGACCTTCCAGGTGGACTTTCTCCAGTTTATGGCTTGGACTTTGATACATTCGGGGTGGATGCATATCCTCTTGGCCGTTTTCAATGCCCATGACTGGACTATGCTCTATGTAACGGAGTTCAGCTGCGAGATTTTTAGTTTGCTGAACAGTATCATCTACTTCCACAAGGCCGTGCAGGAACTCGAGCGAGCTCATAAGACTTTGGGCCAAGCAGCGTTTCTGTACGCAATTATTGGGGCGGTGGGGACATTCATGCTCGCACTGTTTCTGAGTACTGCGGAACGCTGGCCTCCGATTGTCCACAAGTACTTCCGCATGTGCCTTCGAGAATACGCGGCGGCGATAAGCATTATCTTCTTCATCGGCATACCGTACGCAGGTGACCTCAAGTCAGTGAACAAGGACACCCTTTACACATCCAGCGAAAGGTTCCGTCCAACTCGCCCAGGACGAGACAACTTCTACGTCCCATTCTGGCACCTGCCTGCACCCTGGGTCTTTGCCGCCATGATTCCAGGCTTCATCATTACAGTCCTCTTCTTCTTCGACCACGAAATCAGCAGCATAATCTGCACAATCCGCCGCTACGGCATCCGCAAACCAACTGGCTACGCCCAAGACATAGTCCTTCTAGGCTTGACCACCGCCCTCTGCGGCATCCTCGGCATCCCACCAGCCAACGGCCTCCTCCCCCAAGCACCCCTCCACTCCGAAAGTCTCTTATACTCCGACCCCTCTGAAACGACCTCCGAAATCATAATCGACAAACACGGCATCGAACACGAAATCCAAACCTCAACCCAACGCGTCCACGAACAACGCTGGTCCCACTTCCTACACGCAGCCGCAATCCTCGCCTTCATCGCCCCGCCCCTCCAACTCGTCCTCGGCTTGACCCCAACTTCCGTCCTCGCAGGCCTCTTCCTCTTCATGGGTCAACAATCTCTCTCCGTAAATCCGATCCTCAACCGAACTTTTCAACTTTTAACTCCACCTTCTGACCTCCCACCACTCCCAGAGAGAATGAAATCTTGGTGGCAAATCCATACTTATACGTTGTTTGAGATCTTGATGGCGGTGGTGATCTTTATTGTGACGTTGACGGTTGCCGGACCGGCGTTTCCGTTGATAATTGCGGCGTTGGTGCCTTTTAGGTTGTTGGTTATGGGGAGGATTTGGTCGAAGGATGTGCTGAGGTTTGTGGATCGGTGGGCTTGTAGGGAGGGGACGCCGGAGGATGAGGGCCCTCATGGGAGAGGAGATGGGGGTGATGCGGTGCTACAGGCTACTGCGGTGCAGGATGTGGAGAGTGGAGTGGTGAATGAGAAGAGTGCTGTGGTTTCGAGTGCTGATGATGGTATTGAACGGCGTGATCTTCGTGAACGATAGATGAATAGATGAAGGCATGTGTAGAGCTGGATCTTCCGTCCTAATGTACATCTTTCTTAATTTTACATATCTATTTGTACAGATAGACGCGAGCAGACTAGGCATAATCGCCTCTCATCTCATTGACGATATTCCGTTGTCGCTGCGCGCTCATCCTCTCGAAGCGATCAACAACCATCGTGAATGTTCCTCTGCCCGCAGTCAGGCTTCGAAGGTGTTTCAAGTATCCCACCATTTCTTTCAGGGGCACTCTCGCCACGATCTGTCTCATGCCAGATCCTCCCGTGCCCACATTTGCCTTCAATGAAGTGTTGCTGCCTGCGAAAGGATCCGCGGGAGTGTATATGCGAGCCACATCAATATCTGGAGAAGATGTGTCTTGCTCGTCAGCGCCGAGAGACACGACGGAACCTCCACGCGCTGATGAGATGTCGTGAACGACTGAGCCAAGCGAGTCTTCGTCTACCGAAATCGTGACCAACATGACGGGTTCCATCATGACGGTTTCGGAGGATGTGGCACTGGATTTCAGGGCAGATTGCGTCGACAAGCGTGCTGCAGAAGAAAGTGCTGAAGGCGTCGTGTTCGGGAAGATATGTCGCGCGGGGTCGAAGGTGAGACTGATAATCGTGGAATGCAGCGGGTAGCCATGAGTTGGACCTCGCGCCAGCGCTGCTGATACACCGTGACGCAGAGCCTGAAGAATCGCTGGGAGCGGTAAATCTTCTGGCAGACCAGGTTGCTCCTCTTCTATTGGCGAGCCATCATGTTGGAGGGTAGGTGTCGATATGACAAGATAGTTCTCGTCGTGCAGCTCGAAAACATGAGTACGCTTTCCGTTCTCTTGAGTTGGCCGTTCATGAGACTGCTGAACTGCAGCCGTACAGGCGGCCTTCGCGCTCTTGCCGCCAATGTCACGATCGTAGGTTTCTGTAGCAGCTCCACTGGCATCCGTGATCGCTTCCCTGTAGCCGATCTCGATATTTCCGATGCGAGCTTTGGCTTTAAAGTCGTTCACCAGCCTGTCGCGGGCAATCTCGAGGTGCAGCTCGCCCATGCCAGATAGGTGGGTTTGACCACTCTCCTCATCAACAGAAACATGCAGACTGGGATCTTCACGAAGCAGCAGTGCCAATGACTCTGTGATTTGCTTTTGTTCAGAGAGGCTGTTCGGCTCCACGCTGACAAAGAATACTGGCGGAGGTACATTAATTGGCCGCAGTTGCAACGTACTGACTGGTGGCGGAGGGCCAGTCTTGGGGTTGGCTCCTTGATACGAAATGAGAGTATCGCCAGTCCTTGTGAATTTTAGGCCCGGAACGACCCCAATTTGCCCTGCAGGAATGGAGTCGATATCGACCGCATCGTTCGCATACATCTTCAGCAGCCTCTGAGGTCGTTCGGTATTCATAAGATTCGTGTTCCACAAGGCGGCATTGCGGCTGACTGCACCAGAGTAGACACGCACATAGACCAGGACTCCACGTTTGGCATCTGCAACAACCTTGAATGCTAGAGCACAGGCTTCGAGCTTCTGAAGCGACATGGCAGCCTGTTTCTTACTCAAAGCTTTGCCAGATGTTTTGCGGCTCTCACTGGCTTGAACCACGAGTTTTCCAGACAAGAAGGCGCCAAGTCCACCTTTAGTAGTCGCATCAAGACTGACCTCAGGATCTGGCCTCTCCTCCGGGAAAGGTAGAAGGTCCACTACCGCGTCCAGGAGAGGTTGCACACCAACATTTCTGAAGCTGGCTCCTGCAAAAACTGGCGCTACTTGCTGTGGATGCTGCAAGACGCAGCGCCGCAAGGATTCGGTGATGTCGTTGGCACTAATAGCCAGGTGATCTTCGTCGGCTTCCAGATATTTCTCCACCATCTCGTCGTCATGCTCAGACAGCCGCTCTACCAGTGCTATACGCGCCTTTTCGAGCTCCGATGCCAGGTTGGGGTCTTCTTGGGATAACTGCGTGAGGTCGAAGACGGCAATTTTCTTGCCATCGCCGCCTTCAGGGTATTTGAGTCCCTTGAGTCCGATCACGTCGCCGACGCCTTGCAATCGCCCATCGGCAGTCCACCAGGGAATGCCGCATACTGCAGGCCATGCACCTAGTCTCAATCCGATCTCCTTGACTGTCCGAGAAAATGCCGCACCATCTCGGTCGAGCTTGTTGACAAAAATGATCTTGGGGATCGCGTAGGCTGAAGCTTGAGCCCAGACCTTCTCAGTCTGGGCTTCGACGCCAGCGACTCCGTCTAGAATACAGACAGCGCCATCCAGAACTCGTAGTGAGCGTAGTACTTCGAAAGTAAAGTCCGCGTGTCCAGGTGTGTCGATTAGATTAATGTTATGTGGTACTGAAGACCTGGGCATGCCCGGCTTGAGAGTCTGCAACTTGCCCTCTACGGATGGTGGCCATGAGAACGAGATGGCCGCCGACTGGATTGTGATGCCGCGTGCTCGTTCAGCGGGTAAGAAGTCCGTTACTGTGCTGCCTTCGTCGACATCTGCAACGCGTCAGGTATCCCGCTTCAACATTGGCCCATGTATGATCAAGGCATTCTGAGAATTTGCCATCGCGTTCTCTTCTTGAAATTGAACAGAGAGCGGATCCTACCTCCTATGCGTCGCGTGAAGCCGCTATAGTAGAGCATGCGCTCCGTAGTTGTTGTTTTGCCCTACCTTGCGTGAGAAAGAGGTCCGACTTCTAGATTCAGCACTACATACAGCATCAATATGGGCAATGATACCGATGTTTCGCGTTCGCAATGCAGCCCCATCTTGTGTTGCCTGTGCGCTACGTGCAAGCGAGCTCGTATATGATCGGACATGTTTGAGGTCGGCGCCGCATGCGCGTGCAAAGTGCTGTCTACGCAGCCATGATGCCCGCATCACCCTCGCAGAGATGTGATGGACAGGCCAGGGCGGTAAAAGGAAAGGAGCTGCTGCCGGTACGCGAGTCGAAGGACGAGACGAGAATCACAGGGAGAGTTTGCCATCGTGTTCTGCTTCTCCATCACCCAACCCATGTCATCGGTGCTCGCTTCCGAGAGCACCGTGATCCACCACCACCATTCCTTCCACGATGAACACCCACGACTACGACAGCCCGACTCCAGGCAGCTCTTCCAACGCCGCCGGCAAACAGAAGGTCGCGGATCCGCCCACACTATTTCGCTTCCAGCGCCGACAGTCAGAACGATATTTCTTGGAGACCGAGTACCGCGAATCCGAGCACACGCCCACGATGGAGTATCCCAGCGGACAGAGCCCATGGGCCTCGTCGCCCGAAGCGAGTCGCCAGAGCTTTGGTGACGACTCACTACCTCGAGAAGACCTGCCTGCGCCCGCGGTACAGATGCCCGACAACGAGCATGAACATGCGAATGGAGAAGGCTGGTCGTCACAAGCGCAGCAGAGTCAATGGCAACAGCAGCAGCCGCAGCCTGAGCAGCAACCTCAGCAACCTCAGCAACAGCAAGCGCCGCAGCAGCGTGTGGGCTCGGGTGAGGAGAATAGGAGACCCAACTCGGCCAGATACCACAACGTACAGCCACCGCAGCAGCAACGACAACATGTGCCCCAGTACAAGCTGCAAGCCAAGATTACAGGCCTGGAGAGGTCCGACAAGAAAGATCCCATCTTGCGATTTGATGTCTATGTATGTTGGACATGCTAGACTGATCACGAGCTATTACTGACTGTCATTCAGACCAACCTGCCTAAATTCCGAACAACACAATTCCGCGATATTCGTCGCAAGCACTCCGAGTTCCAAAAGCTAGGAGCTCATCTCATCGCCTCAAATCCCGAGGCTCTTGTACCTGCAGTCCCACCCGGGTCTTCGAGCGCTGGAATGGGGACGGACGAGGACGAGAAGATCACAAAGAAGGCTCTGCAGCGATGGTTAGACGTCATCTGCTCGAACGACGTCCTTATGAGGGATGAAGAGATGGTCTTTTTCGTGGAAAGCGACTTCGGATACAGCCCAGTAGTGCGCAAAAAGCAGGCAGCGACAGGCATGAGGAGGAAAGTGCTCAAACAATTCGCACCACCTCCGGACGACACACCTGAATTGCTTGAAAGCAGGCCAATCGTCAAGGCTTTCTACCTGGGGTCCATGGATGCGCAGCAGAAAGTCGATAAGGTTGTCAAAAGCAGACGAGGTAAGACTACATCATGCAGAACTTGGTCCTCCTCCGCATACTAATCCCGTGCAGCCCTTGGCACAGCAGAATCGGATCTTGGAACTAAAGTTGCGGCGCTTTCTAACAACGAGCAACACAATGGCCTCGCGAACGCATACCGCAAGCTTGGTAAAGTTGTGCAGAATACTGGAGACTTCCACTCAGCCCAAGGCACGGCGGAGGCTACAACGCTTTCAGACCCACTCGCATACCACAGCAGTGATGCTTTCATTGTAAAGGAAACGCTCACGAACCGACACATCCTGCTACGAGAACTGGCACAAGCGCAGAATGCCACGCGCAGCAAGTTGCAGTCCGCAGATCGACTAAAAGCCAGCTCCAGCGTCAAGCGCGACAAAGTGGACGAGGCTATCTCGGCCTTGGACGAGGCAAGAAGTCACGAGGCATATCTGCAACAGAAGACACAACGCGTAACGCAGAATCTGGTTCTCGAGAAACGCAAGTGGTTTGCCCGAACGGCAGCGGAGATGAGGACTGCAGTGCGTGAATACGTGATCCGAGAGATTGAGGCAGAGCGCCGGACGCTCGCCACGCTTGAGCAAGTCCGTCCTGAAGTGCGCAATATCGACGCATCAGGGGGCCTTAGTAGACTTGGACGGGAAGCGCACCCTGTCGTGCGACGCTCTAGTATGGCTTCCAGCCAAGGTCCCAAAGGCGACGCTTGGTCTGGTGTACCCCGCCGTCCAGATGGCCTGAACAGGAGCATCAGTGGCAGCTTTGCCCCCGGCGTGCCTGGTGCGGTGCCAGAAGAGGGCGAAGAGGATACCGTTGAAGGAAACAGGAAGCGTGCGACAAGTTCAGCCAGCAGCCTGGGCAAGCTGGCAGAGGACGATGATGATGACAGGATCGATGCACGGAATGCAGCGAGTCGACTAGCACAGACTACGTTCTGACCGCGATGCCGTGCGGAGATAAAGGTGCGATGACGACTGGGAACACCGGGTAGACCTAATGATAGCGCAAGCGTTGCATGTATGATGAGGAGACAACCGCATTTCTTCTTGTATATATTGTTGCAGTGCTACGTGGACTTCGACACATGTATTGAGCGGAAGGCACGTGCAGGAATGTCGCTTACGACTGATAACGCGGATTTGTAGCCGAGGCCGGAGCAATGCACTGTACTTTGGCCAGATTGTGCAAGCACGCAAGTCTCCCATTTTTCGCACTCGACATCATGCCTACGCGTGTCCTCATAGTCGGCGCTGGCGCCATTGGAGCTTTCTACGGATCGCGACTTGCAACGGCATCGAATACAGCGGTCTCGGCACTTTGCAGATCCAACTTCAAAGCTGTGAAAGTCGATGGCTTCAAAGTGTCGTCACCCAAATACGGCGAGCAGATTTTCAAGCCGGAATACGTCTTCGGCTCACCTGAAGATGCAAGGAACGCGAAAGTGAAGTGGGACTACCTGCTTGTTGCGACAAAGGCACTTCCCGATGTCAGTGACGATTCTGCTCTGCTGGAAGGCTTAGTATCGCCTGGGACTAGCATAGTACTGGTGCAGAACGGCTTGGGAGTGGAAGAACCATATCAAAAACGCTTCCCGGATGCTTCAGTTCTGAGTGCTGTTACCATTGCCAGTGCTGCTCAGCCTGAGCATGGCATTATCCAACATAATCGATGGACGAGGATCTCAATTGGCCCATATTTGCCACATCTTGACCGAGGCGGTTCAGGAGCAAAAGATACCGACTCCAAAGCTATCGAGAGCAACAGAACGATAGTGCAGCTTCTTCAAGAGGCCGGGATCGCAGATGCAGAAGATTACGACCATGCTGGTTTGCAATTCGTTCGCTGGCACAAGATCGCCATCAATGCAGCCATGAATCCATCTTCGGTCCTCTCTGGAGGCTGTGGCAACCAGGAAATGTCCTTGGAACCAGAACTGTCTCGCCATATACTCGGCATCATGCACGAGGTGCTGGACACCGCCCCAAAAGTGCTCGGCAAACCTGTCCCTCCCAAGCTCGCAACGGCGGAGAAGATCCTAGAGTCAACGAAACGGAACAGCTCTGGCAGTAAACCTAGTATGTGGGGAGATTGGTCGAAAGGAGCGAAGATGGAATTGGAGGTCATCTTGGGAAACCCCATTCGGATAGCGAGGGAGAAGGGGATTGAGATGCCAAGGCTGCAGACGATGTACGCGTTGATCCGAGCGGCACAGAAGAATAGAGACAAGGCGAAGGAGAATAAGTTGTAGAAAGGCCGTGGGATTGGCCGCGTAGCACTCGGCGTGTTGCGCGGAACACTTTATCCTTCAGAAAGCGCATGGCATATGCCGAGCCTTTGAGGGATTTGCTGTCGAGGCATCGATGAAGGCCCGATAGCTCGTGGAGGTCAGTAATGTTAGATGTTCTCGCCCAAGGCGGCAAGTTTCGGGGCCACTGGGTTTTGACCACACATGAAGCAGCACATGTTTGACGCATGCGAGCAGTTCGGTGGCAGAGGCTGGGACGGGTCAGAGTGAGACATTGACTGATGCAGGCCGAAGTTCAGGCCCCATCACCTGATGACTGACCGGGTTGCACATGCACGTGTGATGTAGCCGCAGGTACAAGGGACAAATATAGTGTCGACGTCGTCAACGCCGATTTCTCTATATCTCCGCGCTCGCCGCGAACAATGGCAGCAGCGTCCATTGTTACTGTCGAGCAGACCGAGTCGACGGCCTGACGCAGGTGATCCTCCCTCTCGCTAAAACGCCTCCGGGCTGAAGATCGCATCGAGCGAGGCATTCCCCGCAGCACAACCTACAGCTCCATCGTCGACAGTAGCGTCTGCGCTTCTGCCTCTACCTCACCTGTCACTGCCACGTGGATTAGCCTGAATAAGAGCACCAGCGCTGGTCGAGACTGTTGATGACTGTGGAGAGATCGAATTCCCCAGCTTCCGATTGACGATACGCAGCTCGAAGCACGCACCACCCCGACCCGGCTACGTCAGGACGACCAGCGAGAACGAGAGCCTTGCAAGTTGCATTCCTCCCACTGCCCTCCCTCCTCGCTCTGCTGCTTGCGTCCCGTCGCCGCCCTTCCTCCAGCCCCACCGCCTTTGTCCGGCGGCGAGCCTCCTCCTGGGCGCACACGAACCGCCCTCCGCCTGCGCAGCCTCTCCGCGCACCCTGCGACCGCGACGCCGCGCTGTCCAGCCATTGGGCACCAAGCTCCCGGCCTTCCGCCAGAGCTCCCCCACTGCGTTGCACTGCACCTCCCGGGCCTGCTCCTCGACCAGGCGACTTTCTTGCACGCACCCCGTCGCCCAGAGACAAGGAATAGCCCAGCTCGTCGGCACCTCCAGACACCTGCGGGCGAACAGATCGTGTGTCGCGGCAACGAGATACACGCAGCAGCTAGCCGCATCAGACACCACTCCACCCATTCATTCCCGCTGCGTGCACGTCCGCCGCAGCTGTGAAGACGGGCAGCGTGGGCTCGAGACATTGGGATTGGCTCACGTGCAGCGTCTTTGTGCGTCCATTGAAGCAGCATCAGCTGCGGTACCGCCGTTTTAGTCTCCACCTCCACCACCGCCCGCCCGGCACTGCGCGCGATCACCGCAGGAGCAGCGCATTATCCTCTTCGACATTCCCATCCCCGCTTACACGAGACGGGCGAGAAATTGGCGACCCCAAAGTCTTTGCCCCAAGATCCCTGCGTGCCACGGAAGCGGAAGGAACCAGCCGACACAGATAGCAACAACACCGCCTCTGTAATGCCGTCGCTCGGTTTTCTCAAGAAAAAGCGCACCAAGGACTCGTCGCAGGGGTCCGAAGGCCCAACTTCGCCCACCGTCGGCTCTCCCATCACCCCCACCACCACGAAACAAAGTGCCACGCTGTTCACGGACCCCGACACCCTGCAGCGTTCGCAAACACAGCAATCGCAAACAGCGAACGTCACCGACACCCCGCAGCAGACCTCCGCCACTGTTACACCTGCGACAACGCAGCAGGCCAACGGACAAGCTATGGGGACCTCCGTTCAGCCTAGTATTGCGAACCTCATCAATCAGCCCAACCAACATGCGCAACACGACTCCGCCTACTCTTCGGCCAACTTCGGCGACCAAAATGTGCCCCAGATCAATGCGCCAGCACAGAAGCCTACCACGAACCCGCTACGCGAGACGAGAGGCAAATACACGCTGCAAGACTTTGTCATCAACCGCACATTGGGCACAGGCTCGTTCGGCAGAGTGCACTTGGTGCAGAGCAAACACAACCAGCGCTTCTATGCTGTCAAAGTGTTGAAGAAGGCGCAAGTCGTCAAGATGAAGCAAATCGAGCATACCAATGATGAGCGCAAGATGTTGCAAAGGTGCAGACATCCTTTCTTGATTACACTTTGGGGAACGTGGCAGGACTCGAAGAATCTGTACATGGTCATGGACTTTATTGAAGGTGGAGAACTGTTCAGTCTTTTGCGAAAGTCGCAGGTAAGCGTATAATGAGCAGCACGTGGTTGGTGCGGAGCTAACAGTAGCCAGCGTTTTCCCAATCCAGTCGCGAAATTCTACGCCGCAGAAGTGACACTCGCGCTGGAATATCTGCACAGCATGGACATCATCTACCGAGATTTGAAGCCCGAGAACTTATTGCTAGACCGACACGGACACATCAAAATTACCGACTTCGGTTTTGCGAAAGAAGTGCCGGATATTACCTGGACACTGTGTGGTACACCTGATTATCTCGCACCTGAAGTGGTGAGTAGCAAAGGCTACAACAAGAGCGTAGATTGGTGGAGTTTGGGCATCCTCATCTTTGAGATGTTGGCAGGTTTCACGCCTTTCTGGGATTCCGGTTCACCTCTCAAAATCTACGAAAACATCCTCAAGGGTCGTGTCAAGTACCCGCCATACATTCATCCAGATGCGCAAGATCTACTCTCGAAGCTCATCACCGCGGACTTGACCAAGCGACTGGGTAATCTTCACGGAGGTAGCAAGGACGTCATGAACCATGCTTGGTTTGCCGAGGTCACATGGGATCGACTTGCGAAGAAGGACATCGATGCGCCATACGTTCCACCAGTTCGAGGAGGCGCTGGTGATGCAAGTCTTTTCGACAAATATCCCGAAGAGACTGAAGCGTACGGACAGACCGGAGACGATCCGTAAGTGGTGCAATGCGTGCTCAACATGAAGCAAAACTAACTTGCCTACAGTCACGGAAGGTCTTTCCCCGACTTCTGAGAGAATCGTCCTGCAGATGAAGACACGCGATCTGAGCTTCTCGAAGCGATCTCTCATCGCCTCTTACAGAACCACCAATCGACAGTCACTTACTAATGACCTGGCGACCAGTGGGGCATA
Source organism: Cercospora cf. flagellaris (assembly GCA_005356885.1). NCBI lineage: Eukaryota > Fungi > Ascomycota > Dothideomycetes > Mycosphaerellales > Mycosphaerellaceae > Cercospora > Cercospora cf. flagellaris. Next base: position 1,523,321 of record RJLU01000005.1, on the reverse strand, counting down.
TCGAATCCGGGCTACAGCGAGCAAGAAATTAGAGACTGTTCAGGCGACGATACAGCTTCTTGCACAACACACTCGGATCAATGTTTTGGAAAAGATCTGGGAATAATTAGCAATGATTTGATTTGAGGGGAACGCGCGCACGCATGCAAAAAGTGGCAATCTGTTCTTGGTCATTGGAATGGATGCATGAGCACACAAGCACACACACATTCGGATCTGGTTAGGTGCGTTTCCCTGAGTGCGATTCTTGAAACGCGATATTTGAGTACGAAAACCTTTTCTGTATGGATAGCATGACCTGTTTACGAAAGGGGCTCCTCCTAAGCAGATGATTCAATGACAATGCACTTGTGCAAGCAGTATATTACACAGGGCAGCGGGACGGAGTCGAGAGCCTGGCGAGTTTCGAAGCACATGACAAGCTCGCATTCGCGTTCGATGGCTTTGCCTTCATGACGTCGTCCTTTCTGAAGTGCCATTGCAGAGAATCGCAAGTGGATTGGCGCAGCTGGAGTAGACGACTGATGATCCAAGTGCTCACCAGAGATTTGCGATGAGTATGACGAGACAGATGGTCAACGTCGAATACGCTGTATACCGCTTCAAGCAAGAGTGCGTATTCACCCAGATCGAGCGATCGTCTTGGCATGAGGCTTGAACACAAACTTGGAGAGGAACCGGACAAAACGAGCTGAGCTTCTTTCCAGCGGTACAACATCCGAGAGTAGTTACCTATCCACCACTCGAGTGATCTGCATAAGCTGTCGCAAACCTATACGCATATTGCCCCTTATGGGTTTAGAGGCACAAGTCAGAAAGGCTTTCACTTTCGCGATTCGCAATTTTGAGTTCTAGTCTAGTCCAGAAGTAGACCTGCGCGGACTCGCTTATGAGTGGCATCCAATGGGCATGTGTTGGCGTAGAAGTGCATGTTTGTGTATGCGGCCACAGACGCCATCGTGTCGAGTCGAGTTGTGGTATATATTATGGACGCCAGGACGTCCTTGATCCATTTTTGAATGAAGTATCGAGAACCTCACTTCCTCCCTCCCGCCCGCTCTCTGGCAACTGTCAACAACGGCTCACGGCGTCAAGATGGCAGTACAAGGCTACGTGGACCCGAACTTCCCCAATCCTATGGGCCCGAACGATGCGACGATTATTATTTATGGCTATACGCCTGCCCTAGCAGTTGGCGTACTCGGAGTCGTGCTATTCTTCATCGCGGCTGTGGCACATCTCTACTTACTTGTTCGACATCGAACATGGTATTTCACACCGATGCTCGTGGGGACAATCAGTACGTTTCTCACCCTTCCCATTTCCAACAAATGCTAATACAACATTTCTCTACTACAGTAGAAATCGTAGGCTACACCTTGCGCCTCCTCTCCAGCCAACAAAACCCTTACTCGGTCCCATATTTCGTCGTCCAATACTTCTTCATCGTCGTCGCGCCCGTGCTCTTCAGCGCCGCGATCTACACCATCGTCTCCGTAATGATCAACATTTACGGCAGACAATTTGCTCCTTTGCCGCCGAAAGCCGTGTTGGGGATTTTCATTACTTGCGATGTCGTCGCGACGATTGTGCAAGTTGCTGGAGCGGCTCTTGTGGGTGTGGCGTATAGTAATCAGAAAGATCCAACGACACCGAATAACATTTTGTTGGCGGGTCTGGCGTTTCAGGTTTTCTCGTTTGCGGTGTTCTTGGTTATTTTGGCGTGGACATTGGTGAAGGCGAAGACGAGTCCGGCGAGGATCAATGCTGGCTTTGTGGTGGGGCTGGTCGTTGCGACATTGGCGGTATATCTGAGGACTGTCTTTCGTCTCGCTGAGACTGCGGAGGGATTGATGGCGACGCTTTCCACGCATGAGGTTTACTTCGGATGTCTGGAATTCGCGCCCATCGTCGTCGCGGTCTTTATCTTTACTTATTGGCATCCTGGACGTTGGCTCAAGTCTGGAGTTCTGGCGGACAGCACAGTCGTGCATCCTGAGAAGGCTTAACTGGACACCAAATGCAATTGGTACCACATTTCATCGACATTCCCGTTTTTGAAAGCGGACGGGAATGCCATAAGTTCGTCGATCTCAAGTTCCTGGACTCTTGACAGGAATGCGACGATTGCACCGCATGCAGCTCTCGCCTTGTTCGTCAGCCACCATTGATCAACCTGCTGTAGAAGTGCCAGCCAGTATGAGAGCAGTAACAGTCCTCTCGGATCACGATCATAGACGAGTGGCTTTAGAGACGGCCAGGTCCTGCCGAGAAAGGCGAAGAGAGTCGCAAAGTTGTTGGGGGAAGGCTCCAGACATAAAAGCGGTGCAAGTCCACGAACGATCTTGTGATAAGGATTATTGTGGGATGTTGAAGTCTCGTCCATCTCGCACAGCTTGACGAAAGGCTCCGGCAGACCCTCGATACCAGGTGCCTCAGATGTGAAGGTTCCAGCAGAGTCATCAGTACCGTACAATATGGGCAGCCAGCTCGACTGCGCATTGTTGTCGCGTGGAAAGAGATGAAATAGGCTTCGAAATCCTCCGGTCGTCTCCAGCGGAGTGAAGAAGTGCTCCAGACCGTGCTCATCGGAGACAATAGTCCCTTCAAGGACTTCATCGTGCATAGAGAATGTATACATGATCGACAGAAAAGTCGTTGCGACCAGCGCGTCCCATTGATTGATGCTTTGTCCCGGCTCCAAGGTGGTCAGGTTCTCACGATGAAGCTTCAAACCATTATCCCAATGTGTGACTTCCGCCAGTAAGCTTGCTGAATGACCAATGTGCCTCTGATGCGCGCAGGAAATCTGCGCTATTAGTTTGCTAGAATCCGACGTGTAGCGTCGAGGGACTTACTGCAAGGACCATATGCATCAGGTACGGATGATCCCATCCTGAACTGGCGACACATGACTGCATGACATTGCTTGTCCGGGGGCATCCCAGGGTGGTGGACACATATGATTGAAAGTGCTGGAGAATTCGAATGTCGCTGAGATAGGCTGTGCGTATGGGCGCATACTCGGCGCTAGGATAGAGTAGACTTTGTAGGTCAGTCTGTGCCAGCTGAACAGCCATGCTGTGCATTTCTGAGCCGAGGTGTGGTTCGGCGCCGTTGATCGGAGTTCCAGGACAGGTCGAGGACGCGCGTGGTGGCGTTGCAGTGTGCGAGAAGATGCACCCTATCTCTAACTTCACACACCGACCACAAGCGGGCAATGTTTCTGTGATGTGCAATTTAGAACTTGATATGAACATTCTTTCAGGCCATCGAACCCACCATCGCACTGCACGTATGTCAGTTATTGCGCGAGTCTGGGTTCAGTCCACTGACCTTGATCCGGCGTTTCTTGCATGCTTGACATCCACCACGAGACTTGGTATGTGCCTTGCGAGGAACGAATGCTCTAGGGGCGTGGGTGTTTCGGGCACGATTGTGGGCCTCTATCTTGAATACTACCTGAAAAGGCTTGATGTCTTTCTTCGCGTCCATGGTGTGCCATCGGTGAACTGGAGACAGTCAAATTCTTGATGTCTTTCGCTTCAAACCTGCTTTTCCCGCTGCCAAAAAAAAAGCTGGAAATGTCAGAAATCGTAAAGAGGTTCGATGTTCATAAAGTTGATGCAATTGAATAAAAGTCGGATGTCGAAGTCACACTGACCACGGCCAAGACAGCTTGGATAAGGTTTGTGCTTGTTTGAAGGATGCGCGATCTGCCAGATATGGCTAGATCCAAACACTCCCTCACGACCTACCCTCCGTTCAGGACACATTTTTGAGCACGTTGTCCACCATGACCTCGCTCAAGCCCAGATAGTTCGCAGGATCGCACAGTCGTTCTAGCTCAGCATCGTCCAAACCGGCCCGTTGGACCTCTTTGTCTGCTTTCAAGAGCTCCAGCAAGCTTCGGTCCTCGACATTTGCTCTCCTGCAAAGGTCATACACCAAGTCGTGCGCGTATTGCCGGCCGATCGACTTGCCAAGTCCCATCATCACCGCCTCACTCACTATGGCGCCTTTGCTGAGCTCCAGGTTCTTCTTCATGCCTTTCCCATCAACCTCAATGCCATCCAGCAGATAATGGGTCTGCTTGAGGCAAGCATGGCTCAATGCACATATTTGAGGCAGCATGATCCACTCGATCTCCCAAGGACCAGTACTTCGTTCGAAATCTGCGACAACAGCCTCTACAATACCACTCGCCATTGTCCTTACACTGCTGGCCATGGAGCAGATATACGCACAACCAATCGGATTGCGCTTTTGAGGCATGGTACTGCTGCTGCCTCGATGAGGCACATACGGTTCGCGAGCCTCAGCGACTTCAAGCTGCATCATCAACTTAAGATCGGTCGCAAACTTGGCGCATGTTGCGGTTAGTACAGCCAGATAGTTGGCGGCCTCTGCGAAGTTGTCACGCTCTGTGTGCCAGGCAATCTCTGGGACAGCTAGGCCAAGGTGAGCAGCGAACAGCTTCTGACAGCGAAGTCCGAGAGGCTCAGTCTCATTTTCAGAAGACTCTGGAACGGAGTATGAAGTCTCTGGCGTTATAGTGGCCAAGGTGCCAGCAGCCCCGGAGAATTGTGCGACAAGAAGGCGAGGGCGCAACTCGGCAAGACGTTGCTGGTGACGCTTGAATTGAGCTAGGAGGCGTGCCATCTTGAACCCGAAGGATATGGGGACGGCCTGTTGCAAGTTACTGCGTGCTGCCATGGGCGTGCTTCGATGCTTTTCGCACAGCGCCACCAAAGCTGAGACGATATTCTCGAGAGCCTTCTCTACTAAGTTGAAAGTGTCCCGCAGCTGTAGCACGACGGCTGTGTCTGTGAGGTCCTGCGTCGTCGTGCCCCAGTGGATCCATTCTCCCAAGCCAGGCTCTACAGCATTGATCTTCTTAACGAGCTGCTGGACCACAGGTAGAACCGGGTATCCTATCAGCTCAGTTTGTCTCCGCAATTGGTCGAAGTCAAGGTTCTCGAGTGTGCTGTTCTTCACAATCTCATCGCACGCATTTTGTGGAATGATACCCAGCTCCGCTTGTGCTTTGGCAAGTGCAATTTCGAAGTCTAGGAAGTATTGTGTTCTTTGCTTGTCCGACCATATGGCCGCTATCTCTGGCGTGGAGAAGACATTGCCAAAGATTTGCGAGTCGAAAACCGAAGTCATTGCTGCTTGTTAGCTTCGTGAGAGCGTTATCGAGAGCGAGTGGCGAGGTTCCCGAGACGTGAGCAGTGTGTAGTTCAGGTTGGTCGTCTGTGAGTGATATATCACGCTGTGGACTTTCCGTCATGCAAACGAGCCGATCTCGGTCAAGCACACAAGCTGTCGCTGCAAGGTCCCCGCCGCGTGAACAGATTGGAGCCGACAGTGAGCTTCATCAAGAACATGGGTTTATCACTTGCTCTGGCGCGTGTCACAGCGAACACGCGCTTCATGTTGAGCTGCTCTGGATCTGGAAGAACGGAGGAAGCTGCCAATTCTGCAGCAAGAGCTGTCGTCGGCGCTCGGCATCAGCCCTGGTTCTGCGCACAGAGCAAAACCAACACGGCAAGCACTTCTCTCCTTCTCCATTGCACCTCCGACAACAACGGCACAGAAGAAGTTCACAAACCGCAAGAAGCACTACATGAGAGCAAAAGCACGTGGGGCATTTCTTCACCCCATTGTCCATGTCCATGTACGGTCCAGACACGGCGTCGCTGACGTATGAAAGTGGTCCCAATGCTACAGTATCCGAACTTCTCGCGGCCGGAATATGGCCTCTTTCGCTGGACCACCGCATGGTCGACATGACGTTCCTTCGCTATCGATTACAATCACTGCTTTGCGTGTCACCATGCCTGCAGCATTTTCCTATCTGGCACCTGAGATCTCAGCATGTGGATCCAGTCCGCTCGTATTGCCCGTAGCAAACGTCAGCCCTCTCCATCACACGGCCCAATCGGCAACATCGCATAGAAGTGATGGGGCAGCGTGAGTAGCGACTGCACTGGTAAGTTCGACTATTCGCAATTCTTTCTTCATTTGCTTTTGGTTTGCTGCACGCGACACAAACCTATTCGCTGCATATATTCTTCATCAAGCAGAAGAGCTTAGAGCGCTGGAGCTTGATACGCGAAGTGGATCACAATGGAGGGAGAAGATGGGCCGGGCAGTGGGAGAGTAAGATCAAGGGTGAGAATCTTGCATCCATGAGGATCACAGTCGATTTGACAGATCATAGTCGGAGGCAATGCCCTCGCAGACTGACCACGAGGCGAACAATGGAGACCGAAACGAGCCGCCTGAACAAGATTTGCGCGACCAGGCTAGGCAGGAAGGTACAGGGCGACCAGGAAGATCAGCGACTGTCTCTGCAAACGACTTTCAACCTCGAGAACGAACATCTTTGCACCGCGAAACATCTGCAGGCCTGCGTCGCCGAGAAACTGCGGAAACTAGAAGAAGTGGCACACAAGGAAAAGCGAGTACAGTAGCAGGTAGGACACGAGGGCTGTCGCTCGCGGGGCCACAAGAAGTGCCTGTTATCCAGCAAGCGTACGAGCCGTACGTGCATCCTGGTTACACGGAACTGAACCCAGCCTACGAACAGCCCGCAAATGCGAAGCCGGTATGGAGTTTGGCAAAGCCCCTACCTCGCGTGTTGCGACCAGGGATGGTGCCAACCAAGAGCGAGATACTGCAATCGCGGCAGAATCCGGAGATGCCTGCAGAGCAGACGCAGAAGGCGGACCTTGATGTTGATCCAAATGACTTGGAGGCAGGTAGGATCGAGCTCGAATTGAACCCCAAGAAAGTTTCCGCTCAGCTCATCGACTCAAGGGCGCAAAGAGAGAACAACCTCATCTCCAGCATCGCAAGGCGAGGTACAATCCCAACAAGGCTCGAGAGCCGGCCTACGAGAGCGTCTTCGACGGCTTCTAGGATCGGCAGGGCACGAGCGTCGAGCGCGGCGTCGCAACGATCGATAGCTGGCCACAATGCGCCTCAAGAGGAGGCCGGAAAGGCACAGGAGCCTACCCCATTGTCTCCGGCAGAAGATCGCCCAACAGAACCACCACTCGACGCAATACCTGAGCACGGGTTGCCCCCAGTGCAAGGCACGGAGCAAGATGACAAAGACGACGCTTCGCTCTCCACTCTTGCACTTGAGGACGATGCTGCTATCTTGCAGGACATGGACCCCATCGCATTGGTCGAGAAGCCAGACGCCGTAGAAGAAGTGCACAATAACCACACCTGGTGGTCTGTCGTCAGAACACAATATCGCGAGTTTTTGGCAGAGCTTCTGGGCACGTTCGTGCAGCTCACCATCGGCTTCTGCGGCGATACGCAGGTGACATTGAATCGTGGCAACAACTCGCACACCACAGCCTGGTTGTGGGGTATGGCCACAATGATCGCGATCTATATCGCTGGTGGCATATCCGGCGCTCACTTCAATCCATCAATTACCACAATTCTCTGGTTCTACCGTGGATTTCCGAAGCGGAAGATGCCCGAGTATTTCATTGCTCAATTCCTCGGAGCCTTTCTGGCGTGCTATGCTGCGTATGGGATATACTATGCTGGCATCCAGGACTATCTACAAAGCGGTGTTGCGACTGATGTGGTCAACGGCTTCGTCACCAGCCAGCGGCATGAGTTCATTGGCGTTGCCACTGCATTCTTCAACGAGTTTCTCGGAACGGCTTTCCTAGCATGCACCGTGCTCGCACTCGGCGACGACATGAATGCACCTCCAGGTGCAGGCATGAATGCTTTCATCATCGGACTCGTCATTACAGGACTCAACCTCAGTTTTGTTTACAATACTGGACTCGCCATGAATTTTACGCGTGACTTCGCGCCGCGCTTAGCTTTACTGTCGCTCGGATATGGATCGGAACTATTCACGAACCCTTACTGGGTCTATGGGCCTGGTATTGCCACGATTTGTGGAGCGATGACGGGAGCTGCGTTGTACGACATTGCCATCTTTACCGGTGGCGAGTCGCCAATCAATTACCCTTGGACGAGGACGAAACGAAGCTGGAGAAAGGGAAAGGCGAAGTGGAAGAGGAGGGCGAGATTTCAAAGGAGAGAGAAGAAGGAGGAGAAATTGACAAGGTGAGGCGTTGGACGTCAGCATGTGCGGTTGTCGAACCAGTCATCGTGCCATGCTTATGTGAGATCATCATGATTTGGATACAGGGCTGAATCGGCTGGAATTCTGGCAATGAACGAGATGTCCCCAACAGCAACCCCAGACAGGCTTTATGGTCGTGTACAGTCGGAATCTCGAGGCCGGACCGTACAATCGTGTCACGTGCCATCGTCGTCGCTCTCGTTGTGCAGTCCGAGGCCGGCGACCCACAACGATCGGGAAGGCTCTTCCCGGGAGATTGGTTATCTGATCATGCCAAGGTTCGTCCGACATGGCATTTGCTCGACATGATGGAGCGTGGGAAGATGCTATGTTCAGCATGATGCGTATTAACAGAACATATGCAACCTGTTCTCTATGTACCGAAGGGGAAATATTTTGATGCATGATGCAAGCTACCTCCGGAATGCAGCTCAAGTACCGAGGCGGGAAAAGGAGCGCGGGCTAAAACAATAAGCCCTGGGAGTTAGTCAGTAGGACTTGCTCGGTGTGCGGACATGCATGCAGTAGACGCGATCCAACTCCGCGATTTCCAAGCAGACACGTAGCAAGTACCCGTCTATCTGTCAGCTCCGACAGTATGAACAGAGTGTGAGCAAAAAGGTGTAATCATGAGGGAAAGATTTGCGCGCTGCAGAATCGTGACGAAAGTTGTAGAGAAGAGGCTTGGCGGGCAGTCGAAAGTTAGTAGGGCGATCGCGGGTGTCTCACGGTTTGAGAGTGAAATCATGAACCCTTGGCTTTCTTAAGAATCTCGTCGTGTCGTGCACGACTTCTCTCTCCATCGAACCATTCTTCTTCTCCTGAGCACTGCTGCGTACGCTTCTTGTTATACGCCACACGGATTGCGTAGAGTACGACAATACTACGCAGGAACTCGCAAACTCTTTCTTTGTTCGACACTCGGTGCTGGAAGAAGGAGCTTTTGGTCGCGACTTCCTTATCAGATCATCAGATCCGAAATCGCCTTGCCACGGCAGGCACGCGTTCCTTGGTGGTGAGTCTTCTTCCCCACTCGCGCCGAGCGGCGTTGGCGGACGACGAGGAGGAGGACGACGAGGAGGAGGACGACGACAGCGACGACGCAAGACGACGGCGGCCACTGCACTCTGCCCGCATCTCTCCTCCGGGCGAGGGAAGGAGCGGGCGCGCGTATGTGGACATGCGACGAGGCCAGACCCGTCCGCATTGCTTTGCCTTTTTTTGGCCGAGCAGCCCTTGACGTCTTGCCGACGTGCCCCTCCGCCCTCCAACTGCTCTTCTCGGCCTGCGCCATCGGCTACTGCACCATCTTTCTCGCGCTGCTCGTTCGCACGCATTACCAATGCTCGCTCATCTACTGACAATGCCCCAGCCCTATACCATACGCCCCGCGCAATAACATTCACCCTGCTTACACACCATGTCTTCACTACATAAAGCCCATGGCGCTCGCCGCCACTCTTTCTCGGCCTTTGGCAAAGGCATTGCAGGACATCGCCACAAGAATATTCCACACAGCGCCACGAGCGACCCGAACAACCCTATTCCTATCGAACCGCGCAACACGAACCTGTCCAAGGAGGAAAAGCTACGACTCAGCGCTCTCACCAGCGCAATGACTGCCACTGCGAGGTCCAGCGGGGAGAGCCTCGGCTTCTACCCAGACGATGCCCACACGAGTGACTCCGATGCGCCCTCGACTCCACCCACCGAGCCGAGCGATCTCGTGGAAGACTCGATCAAAAACATGAACGGACTGTCGTTGAGCGAGCAAGATCTTCCTGCGACACGAACCACGAAGAAGAGGAGAGCGAGCACAACGTATGCTTCCAATGTAGATGATATTCGAAAACTCATTGGACAAGGGACAGGAACACAGTTCTTGCAGAAGTACTGTTGTGGCGAGGGATGTTGTATGATTGAGTCGTTGCCACTGCACACAGACGAAGTTGCATACGCACCCATCATCACACCTTCCAACGATGCATACCGAGCGCTCAACCTCGACCTGCGGGCACTTTCGCTGGACACAGACCTTACCAAGCTCCCAGATCCGCCAGCACAGAAAGTATCATTTGGCGGTATCAGGAGACAATCGATCGTGGAGAAGTTCCCGAATGAGTCAATGCATAAGCACGACGCCGATGAGGTCAACGAGTACCCGCCAGAGTATATGAAGCCACATCCGCCATACAGCATCTTCAACGCACCCGTCTATGGCGCACGCGAATTGACCAAGCCTGGTGCGGAGAAGCGAACATTCCACTTTGATATTGACGTCACAGACTATCCGGAGGAGGGTGGCGTTGACTTCAAGGTCGGAGGTGCCATTGGTATTTGCCCACCGAATGATCCCGCTGTCGTGGAAGATATCATGGATCAGCTTGGCATTCCACGATTCCAGCGAGACAAGGCCGTTCGTTTGCACACCAACGAAGGAAGATGGCCTACCATTTGGGGCGAGGAAGAAGCCAGAGAGTTGGTCACCACGCGACGAGAAGTCCTCACTTGGACTGTCGACATCTCATCCACTGCGCCCACGAAGCCCCTCCTGAGTTTGCTTGCCGAATATGCCACCGAGCCCAATGAGCGAAAGATTCTGCAGTACCTCTGCAGTGCACAAGGACAGGCCACATTCTGTGATCTTCGCACTGGTCCTCACATCACGCTACAGCAATTGCTTCATGCATTCCCGTCATCGAAGCCCCCGCTTGAGGCATTGTGTGGTGTGCTCAACCAACTCATGCCACGCTTCTACTCGCTCTCGAACGACCCACATATTTCGTCAGCCAGAGAAGGGCTCGCTGGTCGACGCCTGATCGAGATGGCAGTCACGATCCACGAGACCAGCAATTTCACTGGGCAACAGAGAACAGGCGTTGGATCTGGCTTCATGGAACGCGTTGCCAAGCGATTCATCGAGCACGATGAGAAAGCGAGGAAGGAGGCTGAAGCTCGAGGTTTCATGCTGCAGGAAGGTGTCGCCGGCCGACGACTCAACCTCCACGTTCCGATGTTCCGTGGACTGATGTCGAACCCACTTTCCAAGAAGTTCAACGCCGATGGCCCGATGGTGTTGATTGGTGCTGGTGTCGGCATGGCTCCATTCCGTGGCTTCATCCTCAACAGACTGAAGAACGCCAACTGTGCCAACAAGATCTGGCTCATTCAAGGCATTCGGGATACCATGCTGGATGAAATTTACAAGGGCGAGCTTGGCGCGCACGAAAAGGATATTAAAAAGGTCGTTCAGTCGAGAGCGCAGACGCTGCCGCCTGTCGCTGAAAATGACGATGGCGTGATCGATCACACGGACGACGACGAGCCTGCCAAGGTTACCGACCCACGCAAAGCGGACAAGGTGGCCAAGTACGTGCAGGATGAGGTTCGACTTCAAGCCGATATCGTATGGTACGTCATCAACGCGCTCGATGGCCGGATCTTTGTCTGTGGCTCTAGTAAGGGCATGGGCGAAGGTGTCGAGGCTGCTCTCATCGACGTCGCCATGGACAAGGGCAACTTGGATTATGAAACTGCGAAGCAATTCTGGGAGAGCAAGACGAAGGCTGGACAATACATTGCCGAGACATGGTAACTTGAGTGTCTGGTATCTGTAGGCATTTATTTGACTTGTAGTCACTGTCAATCGAGCAGGTGGTGGTGTACGAAGACGAGACAGGGAGTGGTAATTTGATGTTCAGCGAATTTTGATAGCGTTCTCGCAACCGGCATGTAGTGCCTTGTACATAGCTTTGAAAGCACATTAGCTTTGAGAATCGAAGGTCTTATGAGACACCGATGATATCAATATCAATTTTCCATTGTTCCACGTTAGACTTTCACTACAATCGTGAAGGCTGCTCTGAAGGGAGGATGTCAAGGATGTGCCACGATCATATGGTATACTGGTGAACCGAGCATTACCTGATTTGACTACATAGCCTCGTCGCTGCATGTCAGCGTTTCTATTCCCTACTTCTGAGGTTCTTCGTGGTCCTCCTCCAGTCAATCTACATTCCCTTCCTCTCCTCACTTCCATATCTCTTTCTCTTTCTTCAAGCCCACTTCCCCAACAAAGCCATAACCCCCGCCCCCAACAAAACCGACCCAACCATAAACGCCAACTGCCTATCATCCTTGGTCCTCTCCGGATTAAACAAAAAATCCCTCGCCAAAAGTTCCACAAACCCCGTATACAACAGAATTCCCGCCGAAATTGAATCCAGAACTCCTGAAACAATATTCGCTGCCATGGAAGATTCGTTATACGTTGTACGGATTCCTAGGCCTACGGCTATCGCGATTGGAGTTGTGAGACCGTAGCCTGCGCAGAGGGTGTAGGGGAGCCAGGAGAGGCGTTTAGGGAAGGGGATCGCTGAGAGACGGGCGCCTAGACCGAGGCCTTCGAAGGATTGGTGGAAGACTATTACGGGGTATAAGACTGAGAATTCGGAAGAGGCGGCGCTGCCGAGGGTTAGGCCGATTATTACGGAGTGGAAGATTATGCCTATGAGGTTGTTAGTACAGTGGGCAGGGAGGGGGGAAATGGGGGCAAGAAGTACCAAATTCCAGGATCAAGAAGGCGGAGATCTGTTGTTTGAAGGATCGGTCAGCGATCTCGTCCTGATACTTTTCGTCGAGAGAGAGGGATTCGATGTTGTCGTTGGGTTTGTTGACATTATCTGTGCTGCTGCCTGCTTCGACGCCTTTGGGATCTTGGTCGCCGGAGTGCAGGTGTTGGTGGGTTGAGTTCTGTCGCCCAGTCTGGTAGCGCAGAGCTGCTGCGTCAACGGAGCCCCGGTGAGAACCAATTCGCTCGAGGTCGGATGGTGTGCCGTGTGCAAGGCCGTATTTCTTCTCAACGTATCGTTCGGCGCCAAAGTCCATGAGGAAGACGAACATGCCTGAGGTGAGGGCTAGAGCTGGAACCCAGGAGTATTCGGCCCAGCCTCCTGTCATGCCTACGCAGGTGTTTGGTCCAATCTCAGAGTATGCTGGATCGAGAAGACTGTACAGTGGTCAGCATTCAGCAAAGAAGTCGATGATAGTCTCAACTCACTGAATGAATGCCGTCGCAACGATGACTCCAGCACCGAAGTATCGAGCGAACAAATACACATAGAGTGGGATCTTGATCTTTTTGCTTCTTGTCGCTAGCACAGGAAAGAACGTAACAGCCGATGAGACGACCAAGACCACAAACAACGCAGAGATGCGTGCTCCCAGTTGGCCATCATATTCGTTCTCTCCGGCTTCGATAAAGCACACCACATCGCGGACCAGATCTTGCGCCACGACCTCAGTCAAGTTGACATTCCCAGGCTGGAGTGGTGTCAATTCTCCAGAAGTCGGCGGCCAGGTATTAGAGTCGCTGTTAGACATGATGAAAGAGGTAGTCAAAGACAACAGAAGCTTGTTTCTTCCATCATAACAGCAGCAGCAGGCAGTGCAACTTCGACCTTATTATAAGCCCATCCTCAAGGCTCTACAGACCGGAGCAAGCAACCAAGAAAGTGACAAGCTCCGAGCCAGAAGGCTTGTCTTGCCGACGAACAGGCCTTATTCCCATTCAAGGCGATGCCACGAGGCATAGCGTGGCCGTGAAATCCACTTCATTCGTTGCGGGCTGCGTCCGCAACACCTTGATGGACCGTAAGCGTGGGACGTGGTCCCATCGTATTTGAAAAGCCGAAGTCCCGTTGGCTGACCATTCAAGTTGTCTTTGAGAACTTCGTTTTCAACAGAGACAATGATGGTTTGCCGCGTTTCCGGAGGATTGTGGGCGCAAATTTCGAATGCTTCGAGACTGGCGGGTTGTGGGAGAAGAGGTGGCATATTTTGGTTGCTGCGCTTCGAGAAGTACGTCCGGCGGAGTGAAAGATGAGTCGGATCAAACTCATTCCCAAGCCTTGTATGATCAATATGCCAATTTCAACATCGACATCAATCCCATATTGGTACTGGTTTCATTCCAGACATTGATGGTGTGCATGGTACCTCACAGGTGCCACAGCTCGAGAAGCGCGAATGAATGACCAAATCTATGCCTGCCGCCGCATCATCCGACCCTCATCGCCGGAAGATTTTGTTTTCGTTCCAATTCATCGCACACTTGGCTCATCGAAGCTCACTTGATGCTTGAATCCAATCGCGCACATTTCAGGAGCATAAACATACACTTCCTTGAGTTTGTCGATGAGATAGTCCCATTGTCGATGCGACAGCTTGCTGTACAACGCCACGATCTCAATCTCATAGAACGTCCTCTCGATAGAGTCTTTGGTTCTCGTACGAATGTCATCGACGTTCAGACCAAATTCTTCGCAATCTCGTTTCAGGCTGTTGACTGTGGGCTCCGGGGGACGGACAGAATACTGGAAATGTATCGTCATCATTCCAGTCTGGAGTGGACTTCTGGGCAAGGTGTAGCGATTTGGGCTGTGATTGCTATTGGATGAGCTGGTTCCGGGTATGGATTGAGAAGGGTTAACATTGGTGTTGATGGTGGGCTTCGGTTTCGCTGAAGTGGAGAGCTTTTTGTCCGGTTGCATTGTCGAACTTTTCGGAGTACTACTACTCCGTGGTCTGAACTCAGGCGGCTTGAGTGAGTCAGTCTTGGGCTTTGTTTGTGATTTTGTTCGGCGCGGCAAACGATCGGAATCTTCGTCTCGCGAGGGCGAAGTCTTTCTCATTTCGGCTTCCACAGCCGTGAAACCATCGCCGGCTTTCAATCTATAGCTGATGGGTTCTGTATATGGTCAGTCACTGTTCCAGAGTTCTGTGCGGGTCTTTACTCACTCATGTTGTTGTAGCTTTCTGAAAGTCGTAGCAGCTCATCTATGTGTGCTTTGCCCATTGCCAAGGGTATAATGATCTTGTTCTCTTCTTCTGTATAGACGTACTTCAGATCGTCCAGTGCCTCTCGTCGAACAAGCCGCTTCGGAAAACGCGTCAGTCCTCTCTTCACACTGTTCTGTGCAGCAGCAGGATCTTTCCCAGGCGTCGTTGGGTAGGGTTCCTTTTTGTGATCGGGCTCCTCGTCAGCATCTTGGACAGTGGCCTGAAATATTGGCACGCCGCTCCTACTCGACGAGTTCGACGCATAGGCGGAATCGGGCCTCGATGCGTTTGCCGGCTGCGCGGATGACAGCAGCGACACAGTGCAGGGTGCCGGGGTACGTCGTGGGCCAGCAACGCTGAAGCTATCCGTGTCCTTTCGTCTGAGTGGCTGATGTTTCTTCTCGGTCTCAATTTCGTCTTCAAGTCTCCAACGAGCTCTCTCCTTGCCCTCGCCATATTTCAGGTTCATGTAAACATCAAAGATGCCAAGCAAACAATACGACATGTCTTCTCGCTCTGTTGTCTGCCGATTTCGAGTCCAGGCCATCCTTTCCTCTACGCTTAAGGCTTTACTGCTGCTGAAATCATACAGTACCATTTGTGGGATACCCGTGATCTCAGATACCCTTGTGTTCAGATTATCCCCAGCTCCAGGACAACGGCTGATCTGTGCACTGCCAGGTCTTACGCGTGTGCATTTGTGTCCGTAGACTTCCCAATTGCTTGTGAGGAATACTACTGTCTGCGGAGCCAGCAACTCTTGGAGTGTCCATCCGCGGGTGAACCACTCGCTGTTGTAGAAGCTCTCTTTGACAGCATGTCTGCCAGAGGGATGATCAAGCGGCTTGAGGTCCGCCAGGAAAGCGAAACAGCATACGGCTTCCGAGTAGTATTTGAACATGGAGTTGATCGCACGCTGGACTTCCTGGCTATTCGACTTGTCGATACATGCCGTGTCGATCCAGAGCCAGTCACATCTGAGATCCGGCCCATTGTTGTAAGCCGCGACATTCAACCGTCGTACGAAAGCACAAAAGGCCTCAATCTTTTGGTAACCAGCTTTGTGGGTATTGCGCTTCTTGAGGACATCCTTGTACGTGCATTCGTCCCCGACCCATCTGTGTGAGGCGATCACGTACTCTGGCGCGTTGGCACCACTGAACTCCTCCAGCTCCAGGGTATTGACGTTGAGTAGTCGAATAGACATGGCGCGTCGGGCGATCGCACGTGTGATTGATCAGGCATTCGGGCAGTCGTACGTCCTTATTCAACCAGTCGCGCATGACGATGACTGGCTCAGCCGCTCGGCGGCCCTTGACGTGCATTGCAGGAGGAGTCGGCTCGCCTGCGAACACCATCCCACCACACTGCGCCACCACTAACATCAAGGAGGGCGCACCTCAAAGTACTGACTGGGCAGTAGGCCGCACCCATCGCTTACCAACAGTCATATTCCCGCAGCAACAAATATGATATCGCCAGATAAGATGACGCTGGTACGCGTCGGTGACCCAATTTCGTGCTGATCGACGGCCAGAAGCCGCCAACTGCAGGCGTTCCTGCGACCTTGCATAGGCCTGCGGCACGGAATTTCGGACACCACATATATCCTTCCCAGTCACCGCGCATCGCAAACTGCATCTCAATTAGAGCGATGAGCTCAAAAGATCGGTTGTATTGGGTGCCAGTCCATTCTCAGAACCCAGTTCAGACAAAATCCGGAGCGAGCAATTGGATCCCTCGTCTGACCAAGCATGAATTCGGCCCCGATTTGTGCAAGCTGTCGAGAGGGTTGTTCACAATAGACAATTGAGCCTCTCCCATGATTGCGACGTTGCCTAATCAGATGGCTAACGAAGCGTGAGCGCCTGTATGGACCGCCGCTATTCTGATGTACCCAGTCGATCATGGCCAGGTCTTCGAAAAGACAACAGAGCCAGCCCTGAGAGCATCAGTCCTTCCATACTCGTACCAGCCGGACGACAGGGTGACGACTCAGAGGCAAAAGATACAGACCCTCAATTGGCAATGGTGCTCTCTTGATCAAGAACCTGGACAGTTGAAGTTGTTGAGCAAGTGGGTACCTGAGGCCAGGTGGAGGTATTCGTTCACTTCACCAAGAAAAACCAAAAAATTGGTGCGCAGCTTGTCAAAGCAGCTCTTCTTCAGAAGACTGATACCTGCACTGGGGATCGAACCCAGGACCTTGTCCGTGTGAAGGACACGTCATACCGCTAGACCATACGGGCGATGACTAATCGCTTCGCCGTATCATTTATGATCCCGTAGAACAAATTGAAAAGTGTGCCAGGAAGGCGAGTGATCTCACTGACTTGGCAATCGCTTGGTACCAATTCCGCTGTGCTCCTTGAGAGCCATGGAAGATCTCACCTCCCTTAGACTTGAGCATACACTGTCGGCGAGAGACCGCTCATGAGAGACTTGCCGTGATGGTGAGAAGGGTGAGCTATTGGCCTCTCAAGCAGCTGGTGGAGTGGGACGTCTAGCGCCTCCCAGTCCTGCCCTACAGGAAGTCGTTGGCTGAAGGTAATCATGCCTCAAGCAAGTTTCCATGCTGCTGGTGGTCAGAGCCAAGCTACTGAACGCCGTTTCGTCCGTTGCTCGAAAAGAGAAATTCGGTTTGGGAATTCTGTACGTGAGCATGAGAGCATCGTTGAAGCGAGGCGATCTCTTCAATCATCTTCGACATCGACAATTTCGTGCTGGTGGTTGGTAACTGGTGCTCTCAGCACACAGGTGTGAACTTGGTAGGCGATAGGAGTGAAGAATTCGCGGTCGTAAACCGAGCATGAAAGAGGGTCACAGCGATTGTTGCAATGCCAGTGGAAGTTTCACTTTGATTCGATGGCCCTGCTTGAGACCACCTGCCACGCCGCTTCGATTCTCTTTCTCTATCGTTAGCTCGAGCTGCGCCACGTGCCGTTGATGTGCATGTGGTTGCGACCCATACAGGAAACCTGCTCACTGACTCCTTGCGTCTAGAAGATCTTCCAAGTGTCCTCTGCTGGACTGGCCTTGTAGATGTACAGAAGCTAGGGCAACTGTACACCGGATATCGCAATTCTCAAATCGTTGTATCTTGTTCTCACGCATTGGTCATGCGCCTTGTGTGTTGGACATCTAGAAGGCAAAGACTTGGTCCTCGAGCTTGCTGACTGGTCGTGCCTTGTCGTAGCCCATCGACTCGGTTGCCTTCTTGATGGCGGAGACCATAGGTGGAGGACCGCAGATCAGAATCTTGATGTCCTTGGCTGGAGCTGGGAGGCGTTCCTGGGCACTGTTAGTACGAACCTCGATTCGCTGTCGACCGATGTGCATACCTTGATGATCTCAGCAGTGACAAAACCAACTCCACCAGTCCACTTCTCTGGTGGGTTGTTGAGCACGTAGTAGACATTGAAACCTTCCTGCTTGGAGAGAGCCTCAAGATCGTCGCGAAGAAGGATGTCAAGCTCGTTTACGTTGGCAAAGATGAGATCGACAATCGTCTTGTCTCCGTTCTTCCTTCCGCGCTTAATGGCCTCGGCGATCTGAAGCATTGGGGTAATACCACTACCACCAGCAATCATTCCAATGCGGCGGCACATGTTTGGTGTGTAGACGAAAGCTCCCTTGGGTCCCTTGATCTTCATAGTGTCGCCCACGCTCAGCGTTGCAATGTGTCTCGAGATGTTGCCCTGTGGATAACTCTTGATGAGAAGATCGGTGTAGCCGGGTTGTTCATCGCTGGAGATGGGAGTGTACGATCGGACGACTTCCTTGCGCTCAACATTGCCAGTCTTGGGGTCGGTGACATCGAGGGTAGCGGCGAGGGAGATGTGCTGGCCAATGGGCAGGCCAAGAATGCTGTCTTCGGTAGGCAGCTTGAAGCGGTAGATGGCGGTGTTGTGCGAAATCTGTGTCTTTTTCGAGATTGGGAACTCTTGAAACTTGGTAGGATCAAGCACCTTCTTGTACTTGGGCTTCTTCTCCTCTGTGTTACGCTGATAAGCTGAATGTCCCAATACCAGTTATTTCCGGAAACGTACGAGTCAAGAAAACGAAAAGACCGCCGAGCAGGGCCAATGCTGCCACCAAGATGGGCGCATATTGCACCAGAGGATTGTCTGCCATTGCGAAGCTCCCACGACCGCTGAGCGTTGTTGCGATAGTTGGTGTCGGGTCTGACCTTGGTGTGGCTTCTCCAGAAATGTTGAAGAAGTCGCCCCGCTGATGGTCTGGGAGAGCTCACTTTTTGGCGCCGCCGAGGCCGGCAGAGCGACCGGGATTCACATGCACCCAGGGTCTGCGGAAACTCCGCTGTCCGATGTGGGCGGAAGGTCTACACAAGAAGAGGCATCAATTCCGTCTTCACTCAACCTCATTCCACCACATCTTCACCACCTTCGCGGTTATGTTCCGAGAAGAGAGTACCAGCAGGAGCAAGATCTTGCTAGACGCGATGCCGTCTTGGGAACGGCAATTGCGAGAATGCCTCCCCGAACCAGCGATCGTCTTGCCAGCAGAGAGGGACCAGATAGAGCATCCAAATTCTGGACATGATAGGATCTTCGAATTCCAGTGCGAAGACGTATCAATGTCTAGGTCGAAGACACATAGGCGATCCCGTCCTATCGTGGAGCTGCTTATGGATAGTCCTGGCTTGGCGGAAGCAGCGGGACCATCACCTCTCACCTCTTCAGACGACCTTATCTACTACTTCTACTACAGTACATGTCCGTAGAAGCAGGATCAAGTGAGATTTGCGAGATGGTCCTGCACAACGCGCACGCCCGCGTCGAATAGCTATACAATCGCTTGCAGCCGCCTCTTAGTTCCCATGTAACAGTTGCATCGGCGGGTCTCAACGTCCGAGTCGATCCTGCACTATGCCATTGACTTCGAAGAGGTAGGACTAGCATCACGAGATATCGGCATACACACCACCACAATGGGCGACCCTTCACAAGAGCTCTCAGCAGATGACATCGACCTCAATGATCCGCCTTTCCCTCTGACCGCCATAGATCGCGAGATCCTCGCAACAAAAGACGAAGACTACCACCGAACAACTTGGGAAGACCTCAAACATATCATCGGTACCAATGCCCAAACTTCACACCTTATACAACGACCTAACCCATCGCACCCCACAGAAACCAACACCCTCGAACAACTAAAACGCCTCCCCTCCGACCTCCGCCGCTACCTCGCCTGGTCCCACAACATCAAACGCTCCTACGGCAGCATAACAGCCTACGTAATTCAACAACGCCTCCACTGGAAACCCCTCACCACCACACCTCCAACCTTCTCCCACTACTCTCCCGTTCCCTTCTCCGACCCACGAGACTACGTCGTACTCCTCAACGACTGGCCCTACGGCTTCGAACCGGGCATCACACATCTTCTCGTCTGGAGTAGAACCCCTATCGCAACGGATCAAGAAAGAGGAGATGTCACAAAAGCGAGTCGGAAAGTCATAGAAGAGTTTGTGGAGAGGTATTTTATTGAGGAATTGGTGGGTGCGGGGCAGTCGAGGGAGGATGCGAAGGAGAGAGTTCTGTGGTTCAAGAATTGGGTCAGTCTGCAGAGCGTGAGAGGTGTGGATCATGTGCATATTCTGGTCAGAGACGCGCCAAAAGCATTGTTGGAGGAGTGGACGAGGAGGCATGATCTGTGAAGTGGTGGTAGAACATCACGTAGGACATGAGTCAATGAGAGGGATATTAGAATGTCTAGATCTTGATAGAACTGAAATATGGCTCATACATGTCGAGCCTCAGGAAGGAAGTAATCCACACTGCCGAACTTGAAGCCGCAGCTGGTAGCGGCAGTGTGGCGCCATGCGGTCCTGAGCCTCAGCATTCTGCTACCCCCAGCCTACCATATTTCGCGACATTTTGCGATAGGTGAGAAAAGCGCCAGGATGACGTCTGGGCAGATCGTGCCTTGGATCACGCGAGCCAAGATGCGCTTCTGATCTAATCCCTATCCTGTCTTTTTCATATGGCTGATCCAGCCGCGGAAATACAAATGCGGTTCTGGCGCTTCGGAGATCCAAATTCATCTGGTCATTCGTTTGCCCATATTTGGCGGCGCTTTATAGCAGCTGCACGGCATTCTCTGTGACTCGCTGATACGCACTATCTCTTCTCCTGTGCATCGCGCCCTCTGCTGTGCTTGACACAGCTATACCATCCACCTTTCAGATCGTTTTCCGCCTCCAACAGCGACTGCTAGAGCTGTGCTCCCCACAAGTCCGCATTTAGGCAAAAAAAGTCTCCTGGGTGACAGTCTCCCTCTCCGCTTGGTGACCGGCATATGGGACCCTATCGCTTTTGAGCTGTAAGGGATGCGCTGACACGTTGAATCATGCTAAACCCTGGCAGAGCACTCCCAACTCGATTGATGATCATGATACTCGCGGCCCTTGAGCGTTCTCGTGTTCCATTCCCGATGGTATCACAATCAACTTCGAGTCGCATGCTTGTCTGCCTCCCGGCCCGAATAGAACAAACTTCGGCGCCAGGCCAACAACGGCACACCTGTCTCATGAGCAGGTGGGAGCGGGCTGTTGGTCACCTTGCTCGTTTCGCAAACGAGGCCAACAACAGAGTGACGACCGTTGCAAACAAACTTTCGCGTTCGTCCTGGCCAGATTTTCGAGTGGCAAGTACCGAAGTGATGTGTTGTATGTGCTAAATCTGGAGGCATCGCGACGGCGAGCGAGCACTTTTAGCGCGCGGCATTTGTGTTTCGTCATGCATGCGGAGCTGGAAAGCCTGGGACCCCGGTCCTGGTAGCAACATGTCCGGGTTGCCTGTCTTGAACTGATCGGTGTTCGTGCCATATCGTAGCATCATTGCTCCGTGATAACTTGTGCCGTGATGAGTTGGAATCGCACAGCTATGCGCATCGCATCCAGTTTTGCGGACATGAGCCCAAGCTCAGGCAGATGGTCGCGGTTCGTCGTCTTTCTGAGGATTGGTCTGGATTTTGCGGCGTGTAGAAAGATAGACATCACCTCGTCCATTTCATGCCATTGACGCCATGTTTTGCGGGTTTGCTGGGTTCCGCAATTGTTGGGAAGTGGTCCTCTCATCACGTTTCATCCTCAAAAAGGCCCGGCAAAGCCACCGATCGGATCTCCATCGCTTGTATTTTGAATGCCAATCACTTCTTCCACTGTGAAGCACCTCCATGCGCCGTCTCGTTTCCTGAATCGAAAGATGGCAACGACGTGTCTGACCACGCCAGGAGGCACTCCGATCACGTCGCTTGTGACAAAGACGCCGGCGTGGCCATTCTTGTAGACGTGGGTGTCCAGGCCTTGAACCACCATTCTGTACTCCGTTTCCGCTGCCAGTGAGATGAGTCGTTTGAGGTAGGCGGGCAAGTCCTCAGTGCCCTGAGGCCAAGGCGGCGGAGTGTTCGCAGAGAATTTCGGGTCGAAAGACGCGGTCACAGGATGATCGGGCGTGAGCAGACGGTCGTTGATGAGGTCGATAAAAGTGCGCACAATATCTTCGAGGAGGGTGACAATGGCCTGTACTGAGGGTTTGGCCTTTGAGGCGACTTCAGACAGGTCCGGAGGTGCTTTGGACTGCAAAAGACTGTCGAGAGAAGTCAAAGAAGGCTTCACGTCTTCTTCTGGGATGATGGCGTCCGGGTCTTCTTTAAAGGACAGGCTGGAGGGAGCCGGCGAAGATAGGGAGGCCGGGGTGGGAGCTGTGCTGTGACTGGTGTTGGTATTTGCTTTACTGCTTCCTGCTGTGCTGGACCCAGACTCAGACTGCACGAACACATCGAAAGATTTGGCGTCGAGGTAGTGGTCGGCCATTGTCGCTGTGTCTTGATGGGTTTGAGGAGGTCTGGTTGCAGTCCAAACAGGACATCCGCCGAGCGGACTCTCGCTGCGGATGTACAAGTACTGCTGAAAGGTTGCAGCCGCGTAGTGCTCGCTTCTCTATTCAGATGTCAATATTCAGGTCCTGGGACAGAGTTCAGGCAGGTTCATGGTGGCGTCGAGGTTTGGCAGCGGTGATTTGGCACGTCGCGTTCGATGCCCGAATGACTCGGGGCGGACTGCGGCTGGTGACGTTCGGGACGTGTGCAGGCAGCTCTGCGTGTGGCGGTGTTGGGGAATGCTGCGCAATGGGCGGAGGGCTCCAAGAGCATCGCTCTGAACTTAATAAGGTTGCTGGCGGCGGGGGCACAGAGAGCATGGATGGCACGAAATGCCGACGCGCTGGAGATGATGCAGGCGCGGAGCACAGTCTGGATTGCTGGTTTGCAATCACCGCCGGGATCAGTGTCGACGAGGAGTCTCCCCGTCGCTGCGACGTCGCGTGGCAGTTCACAGAGTGGGAGTGGTGGGCCAGGTTACAGGTGTGTGATGACAGAGCATCCCCGGTCGACGCGGGAAACATGCATTAACCCAACGAGCCACTGCGCGCTTGCTTGGCACCAAACTAGATCTCTTAGTCATTCTCGTCATCCTCGTCATCAACGACCTCGACTGTCGCGCCCGCTGATGGCACCTCACCGAGACACATCGCTCAAGGGTGTCCGCTTGCTCTCACAACGACCGTGTCCAGATCCAGTGTGGCGGAGTCTTCCATCTTCCCTGTTTGGGCTTTTGACGATGCGATACTTCTCGGCTCCCACAGCACACATCTTATCACGCCAAGCCTGTTTTCGTAGACTGCGTGGCTGGACCGTCGCCATGAAACAGCGACCACTAAAATCTCCGTTCAGCGTGCGGCGAGGCCGGAATGCGCAAAGGCCGTCGCGCCGGCACACAGTCAGACTGCATACGCTGTGTGGAGACGACATCTGGAAGCAGACGGGACTTTCACTTCCTGTGAAGGCGTTATGTTCTCAAGTATGCCATGCAACATACCTCCTACCGATCCGGCACAGATGCTAACGCCGGACTCCACGCTTATTCAACACCGGCTTCTACCAATCCTTGCCCCATCCGTCATCGTCTTTTTTGCTGGAAGCCGCACCGCCCGAACTGCCAGCACTCGAGCCGCCCTTCATTGCACTTGTTCCTAAGCCACTGGGTTTGGCTTTTTGTGTATTCGTAGTCTCTCCTGCCGCAGCAAACTCGTCCCAGAAATCCTTCTTTTCCTTCGGCGGGCCAGCAGGCGCCTGCCCAAAGCTCTCCCAAAAGTCTTCCTTTTCATGTTTGCTGGCTCCTTGTGGTTTGTGATCAGGGTCCACGAACTTATTGAACTGATCGCCCAGACCCCTGGTCCCTTGCTGGACCGTGTTTCCGAGGTTCATTCCAGTCTGTCGGATTTGCGCTGCAATATCGCTCTGCTGGAAATTCTTCATGCCTGGCTGGACATATGTAGAGTTGATTGTCGCAGCTTGTTTGGTGACGGTACTTGACAGCCAGCCAAAGCCCTTGGTGAGCGCTGCAATGGGATCTTTCTGGAAGTCATCCACTCCGGGAACTCCGCCTTGTGAGTTGTCGTTCGTGGGCATTGGTGAGGATCCAAACCCAGCGTACTTGCCGCCTTGGTTGGGAGCCAGTCCCTCCGGTCTGTTCGCATTTGCTTCGCCCATTCTCGCAAAGTATGCTTCGTTCTGTGCCTTTTGCGATGGTGTAGATGTCCGCTGCGGTGTGCCCCTCGCTCCCGCCAGCGGTGTATTCCTGCCTGATCCTGCAGGCGTCTCTGATGCGCTTTCCACTGTCGCCTTCTTCGGTGCAGTCTTCGGCTTCGGCGCTCCCGGAATATATTCGGTGCCCTCCACCTTTGCTGTTAACCTCTCTTTCCATTCCTCACCGGCCTCGCTGTCGTATCGTTCAGAGATGGTACAGCTGTCGAATTCTCGGCCGATCATGGTGTTGCTGCTGTGCGCGTCGAAGAAGTCCTTCCATGGCTTGTTGCCTCCAAGTTCCATGCGCTTGACCTCGCCCGTCTTGAACGAATCCATGGTCACCGAACGGACGAACGAGATGTGCACGCCCAAGGATCGATGTATCCCGCTGCACGCGAGGCAGAAAAAGATGCCGAACTTGGGAGACGCCTAGCCGAAGTCAATACAACAATCACGTCGACTGGGTGCAGGCAGCGTGTACCCATTGTGGACTGGGAGCGCCGCAGTCAACGCATCTGTTGTTCTCGTTGGTCTTGGAGATGGTGAGCAGCTTGCTCTTGGTCTCCGGATCGACCTCCCACAATTTACTCATGCTGGCGGTGTCGGCGCGATCAGCATGTAGAACACGTCGTCAAGAAGCAACCAAGGGCGAAAGCGAAAATGAATGCTGCGCTGTAGCAAGGTGTTGTCATGGCTATCAGCGATCCCGCCTGTCAACATTCCACCCTGTCTCGTGCTGCCAAGCGATTCGGGCCCACTCCGCGGTTCAAGCCTTCCCACCTGAGGCACGTCTAGATCGCGACTGCACTTCACGACAACAACACAGCGAAATGTTCTAGACTGCATCCGTGTGCAGAGCACTTCATATACCAACAGTGCCGACATGTCCACTGCATTCTCAGCATGTGGCTACCAAGCGATACCACCTTACCACCGGACCCTCCGATCTTCGCCGTCAATGGCGTTAGCAACGTTGGGCCACCTCCTCGTACCGTACCTACTTCTGAAGAAGATCTACATCTCCGTGCCGATATCTTCACCTTTCCATCACGCCGCACCCACCACGTGAACCGTGAAACTTCCTCTTCCGGTCCGTTGCTGAGAGGATAAGTATAGATAATTCGCAAGCCACTCCTGCAGCCAGATGATCATCTCCTCGCCACGGCATCTCAGATCCGTACTCGGAAAACGTTCATGGCTGGCCAGTACGCTTGCAGGACTTAAGCTCGCGAAGCCGCCTGGCCTGAATTGCTAAGCTGCTTCAACAGCTCAAAGTTCAGTCTTTGTGAGTTTTGTGCGCGCTCGTTTCCTCTCCTACTTGCTTTCTATTCCCATATCATGCATGTCATTTTCTTTTGGTCGGTCCTCCTGGGCATAGCGAACGCGGTACCAGCAGGTCATACATCTTCTATCGAAAAGAGAGCAGACCCATACAAACCTCCTCGCAATGCCATATATGTACAGACATTTAGAACAACCTCCGGCGGCAAGCTTTCGCTACTGCCACTCATCGAGCAGAAGACAGATGTCACGCACATCTACCTGAGCGCTGTGCATGTCAACGAGGAACCAGGAGACATTAACCTCAACGATGACAATGTGAACAGCACTGTCTGGGATACCATTTGGCAAGAAGCTGCACAGTTACAGCAACGTGGAGTGAAAGTCATGATGATGCTTGGAGGCGCCGCACCAGGCTCATATCCACGACTGTGCGGTGGAGCTAATGGAGCAGTTGTAAGTATGCTAGAGGCACTGTGCGTACAGCGACTGATCCCCTGTGCAGGACGATTCGTACTACGTACCGCTTCGAAATACCCTAAAATTTCACAAAATCGAAGGACTTGACCTCGACATCGAGGAGCGCGTACCGTATACCTGCCCATTAAACCTGCTACGCCGACTTCATGCCGACTTTGGACCCGATTTCATCTTGACAATGGCACCAGTGGCATCAGAACTCCAGCCAAACCCCATCGGTCTCGGCGGCTTTAGCTACAAGACTCTTGACGCAGAAGCCAACGCTTCAGACAGGCCGAATGGCAAACTTGTCAATTGGTACAATTGCCAATTCTACAGTAAGAACACAGCCCGAGATAGACTCGTCTTGCATCGTTCACTAATTATGATAACTCAGATGGCTGGGGCGACGCTAGCCGACCGAACGGATACAACTCAATCATCGCAAATGGCTGGGCTGCAGACCGCGTAGTCATGGGTGTTCTGGATTCCCCGAATGATGGCGGAAGTGGCTGGTACGGCATTAGCACATACCAGAAAACTATCGCAACGCTGAAGGCCAACTACGAAAACTTCGGATCAGTGGTAGGATGGGAGTACTGGGATGCTGGTATTAAGGATGGCTACAAAGAGCCTTGGCAATGGGTTGCGGCTATTGGTCAAAGTGTTTTCGCTGCAAGACCTGGAACTGCTAATAGGGACAAAGACGGCGACTCTGGTCCGAGCCCGTGGCCAGTGTTGACAGACCAGTTGGAGGCATTGGGCGTTGAAAAGCTGTTGGCTGTGAGGGCATTGAATATAAGCGATGGTAGCTTATCAGGGGCGTTGCAGGTCTTGGGTTTATCAGATATTTTGCCTCTCTAGACAGCGGTGCTATTCATAATTTGAAGAAAAGGTTGCGCACATGATTGCGATAGGTCATAGCATGTCTTTGGAGTTAGTATCTTGTCATTCTGCTTTGCGGTCATTAGCTTGACCCGGGAAATTAGTTGGCGTGTCACAATGAAGAGCTATGTCGGGATGGCCTATGGGAAGATAGGTCTTGCGGCACACCTGCCCACATAGCTGTCATCTAGACTTCTTCCTTGGTGCCATACCCACGCCCAAACTCTTCAGTCCACAGTCTGACAATGCTCGATCTTCGGGTGTGAGCTTCAGCCGGGCGTCTAACAACCAGACCCACGCCCATCTCGTCACGCGACTCTTCTGCTTCAAGCTTTTTCTCCTCAAATTCTGCCTTTTGGTTCGACGACCATCTTCGCAGACGCAGTGCAGTGGGGCTGCCCTTCAGATCAGCTGGCGACAACTCCGTCGACACGCGACTGTTTCTCCGGCCATTTGCTTCCTTCTCATCCCCAATAGCGGAGCTCCTGATAGGTCGGCCACTGACCCACGCGAAGAATGCCAATGCATGTTTGAACGCGTGCGAAGTCTTCTCTCGCCAAAATGTCATTCCTCGTACTGTGTTCAGGGAACCGATCAGGATGAAGAAAGGTATGCACACTGTTGCGGTAACAATTCCGAAGTGCTACAAAAGTCATCAGTGTCAATGTTTCAAGGCGCAAACGATGTCCGTGATTCGAAAATGCCCCTGTGACAATCCCACTTACCCAGTACTGGCGCTCTTCAGGCATGTTCGTCATGCCGAACACAGAAGTGACGAATGTCAAGGGGAGGAAGAAGATAGATACGAGTGTCAATAGCTTGATGTTGTGCCCCTCTAAAGAACAAATCAGTGGAAATGTAGACAGTTGACGTCAACGCGTTGTACGTACGCTGGATCGTGATCTCGGTGTTCTTGACAGAATTCCGGCTTTCCTGAATTGAGGTACCCACGAAAAGTTCTTCTCTTAGGCCCACGACTTCCTCTCGGTGTTCGCGAACCTCCTTTATCAGTTTGTTGAACTTCGCAATTTCACGCTCGAACTTCTTCCGAAGTCCATCCATCCTGGTCCTGTAGTACTTACTACGGTCGCTCGTCTCGTCCATGATAGGCCAGATAGTTTTATGCTTGCCTTCCCATACATTGTCTGTGAAAGTGTCTTCGTACGCATCAACCATGGACTTGATGGAGGCCATGATGGTACCAAGAGTTTGATAAGCCCAAAAGTAACGTCGCGTGTAGGTGTACTGCTCATCCTCGAATTGAAGCTGATCTCTAACTTCCAAATTGAACATGAAGTCCTCCGGAGGCCGGGTGATGCGTGCGATCTCTTCGATGATCTTCTCGAAACGTACCAATGCATCGCGAAATTCTCCCAACAAGGTGATAAGAAAAGCTTCTACACCGTTGATGTAGTGTTTGCTCGCATCGTGCACATCGCCACTCGACTCCAGATCTGGGAAAGCCTGCACGTTGAGCACCTGCCAAGGTGAGAATGGATCATATGCGTAGCCATGACTCTGCACTGCACGTCTAGCACTGTTCTTGACTTTCTTGATTTGCGTGCCCTGGAGTGAAAGCGCCACAATGGAGCTACAACGCGAGATGCGGATATCGTAGCTGTTGTCTTTGACCTTGCGGTCTGCCATCTGCCAGCTCATCGGCTTGCAGCTGTCACCGATAAGTGTGTAGTATTCGAGGTTGAATACAAAGCTTCTTCGCCTGCGCTCATCGCCGTCGAATGCGCCATTGAATAATGCGGTTGAACCTCCGCTTTCAACCAGCTGATCGAACATCTGATCCATATCGAAAAAAGCTTTGTGTGTCAGGTGAATGGCTCCGAAAAGTATCGGACTTGGTTCTCGAACAATTGTGATTCTTCCGACCGCTTTCTGCTCTTTGGTAGCAGGATTGAGAGTCCGAAGAGAGTTCCAGATCTTCATAGCTGTAGATAGGTCTTCGGCTGACTCGGTACTTACAGCGATTGGAGCACCATCATCTCCAACATCCCAGAATTGATAGTGTGTGAGGTCGCTTCGATCTCCCACTAGGCCTCTTTTGGTGTGGAACAGATCACGCTGGGTCATTCGAGTTGGGTCGTCGATAATCCCCGTCAAGATCTTCTTGCCTCCCTCCCGCCAGGTGTGTCCCATGAGGTGTCTACGCAGCATATCTTCATCGTAGCTTTGAGTTTGCAGAGGCTCATGCGCATACAGATTGTAATTGCAATCATCATCCTCGGAATCCTCGCCGGTGCCTCGGGACGCAGTGGAAGCTGGTACGGTGTGCCGACCAAATGATAACTTCCTGTGCCCAGAACGCGAGCTGGAGAATCGTGGCTTATGCTCTATGCCAGGTGAACGTGGACTCGCAGCTCCATTTTGAGCAGAAGGCGGCAAGGTCGTACCCGAGGAATCCGTGGAGGAGGCCAATTGTCTTGTGAGGAGATCGTGCATCTGCTGAAAGGTCGCCAAATAGGCATCTCGATGAGAATCCAGCTGCCTTAGCAGTGCGTCCACATCCTGCGGGGTGGTCATCGTGTATTTCTAGATCTGGCTACACAGCCAGCGGTGAGCTCATGCAAGACATGAGGAGGACGTGAGGAATCTTCAATGTCCAGAAGTGCGAAAGGTCGCCACCAAGGCAAGGCTGTAGGCCGACGGTTTAGCCGCTCATGGCCTTCTCCAACGGCGCCGAAAGCCATAGCTCTTGCAATGCATAGAACTACTGCAGCCGCAAGGCTGCGTCTTGGCTGGAGGAAGTCCGCGAAGGAGCCCGTGGTGGAGCACCAACTTGGCGGCAGGGTCAGACCGCCTCAGGCCGGCGATTTCGCCATAGACACCTCCGATCGTCTGCCGACGAGCTGCCATCACCGTCCAAGCCAGATCGCGATAGCAGTGAATTCATGTTGGTGTCGATGTGGTAAGAACGAGAAGACGAAGTTGCGCAATATTCCCTTGGCAGCAGAGGAGCCAAGCTTTGCCACGAGCCGCAGAAGCAAGATCAGCTGGTTGTCCGAGGCTTCTAGATCGAGTTCATCATGTACAAAGTACATGCGGACTCCAGGTGAGGCGGCTTTCCAGCTCTGGTCTGCCTCCTTCGGAGGCAAAGCGCCTTGTCTGCCATCCTGAGCATCGCTTCCGAGTCCGAGGCGTAGGATAGCAGCCCCCAGCCCCTCTGCAGCCGCCTGACATCGAGATCTACCCACGTCCCAGCAACGTGAGTTACAAGCCCGCATATCTTCGTCAATGTCGCGGCCAGCGTCTCTGTTACGATTCATGTGGCGGCCTAGAAATCTTTTGGAGTCGTATCCAATGGACATCCTGCCTTCGGAATTGGAAAGGTCACCGTGAATGCTGGGTAAGTGAAGGTCACGCTTAAATACCGTACGGCGGCACGAAGCTGGTCATGTCATTAAAGTATCCTTCTCATCTTCCCTGAAAGACTCAGGAGGTCGCTCTCAAAGCGGCTGTGAGCTTTAGCTGTTGTTTCTCATTGTCCACGCTGCACAGCTTGAAAGAAGTCGAGCCACGAATCGCCTCGCGCAAAAGGCAGTGATTACAAAACAAGATGGAAAAGAGTCCATCCGACCTCGCTCCTGAATCAGACGCCTCTTCAACTACACAACACACTCCCAACACGGGTTTCACCTGCGGCAACCCGAGTGCCGTGCAAGTGCAGCGGTTTTCTAAGCCAACTGTCTCAGTACTTCATGAGGGCGACATTCCTTGGTATGACAAGAACTTCCTTGTTCTCGAACGAACAACTCGCAGAGCACTTACCCACACGGACCACGGCCTTCGTGTCGCATCACTTGAAGATGATGGACCAAACCTAAGGAATACGTGGCTGTGCGTTCAGAGGAATAATTTCATGGGATTTATGAACAAGCAGTCCCGTTGCTTCTTGGGTCACGATGGCAAGGGAAGCTGTAGCACTGTGCACGCACAAGTGAAAGGCATGGGTAATTGGGAATGCTTCGTGCCAAGGTTGTTGCCAGACGGAGGCTACCAGATTCTGTCACCTTTTTGGCACACCTACATGCGGTTAGTCGTAGTGGTGGATGAGGAGGGTCGTGTAGAAACAGCCGAGCATGGGGATACGGCCTGGATTTTTGAGGAGATCTGAAGGTTCAAAGCTCAGAACAACAGGCAACAAGTGTCGCGGGAATGGTTGGAGCGATTGGGAACATACAGAGTTCATTGCTTCTTAGCCACTGAGGCGACTCACATGTGCGGCGCGTTACTTATTGATTTCTTGGAACACAATAAGGACAATCTGATTGCTCTTCCAGGCTCATATCATGCCCACTGCTTGGCCATCCCGCTTCCACACTTTGCCATCCTTCATCACAAAGTCAACGCGTCTCAAAGCACCCAGATCTGATCTCACATCCGTATCCAGGGCGACAATATCTGCAGCGAACCCGGCTCCAACCCAGCCAAATTTTCTACCCGCCCAATCGCCTCCACAAGCCTCCCAACCATGCAGAGTGGCAGCGGTAAGCACCTGCACCAGAGGTACACCAGCCTCAACAAGCAACTCCAGCTCTCGAGAATTCTCCCCGTGAGCAACAGCGCCAGTATCTCCGCCGGTGGCCAACTTGACACCAGCATCAAACGCAGTCTTCGTCTGCGCCATGATCTTGGCGAACTCTTTCTTCTTATCTGCCAGGCCATATTCGAAAACGCTCAATGTAGGCACGAAGATGACTCCATTCTCTTTCAGAGCCTGTAACGCCTCAGTACCCTCCCAAGGCTCAAAACCGTGCTCGACAGAAGTAACACCGGCCCTCGCAGCGAGAATCACAGCCTCGGGGCACTGAGCATGCGCAGCAACAGGCGCCCTCGAAGCCTTCGCCTCTCCTACGATCTCATTCGCTTCTTCATGATTGAACTGCAGCAAATTGGGGTTCCGATCGTTATACAATCCCCTCCAACCCGGCGGATGTTGTATCTCGGGCTCACCAGCCCAAGCACTTTCTGGAAACCGCAGAGCACGTTTACGATAATCAGCATAGAATTTGATGATATCTGCTCCAGCACCAAGTCTTCTCCGAACACCAGCTCGGACGCCGACTACGCCGTCACAAGCATCTGCGAGACGCGGTATCTCGACGCCATTGATTCGACTCTCGATACGGATTTCGTACCCGCTGCTGCTTGCTAGTGGCTCAGTCGCACAGAGGATGCGCGGGCCTGGAATAATGCCTCGATTAATGGCGTTGCGTATGTGGACATCTGCGTCCGAAGCTGATTCTGTGCCAAGGTCGCGGTAGGTGGTGAAGCCGGCGAGTAGTGCTGCACGACAATGGTTTGTCGCTCGGATGGTGCGTTCGATGATGCTCTCGTCGCGTTCTTGATTCAAAGATGGGGTTTCTGAGTACGGATGAAGGAGGATATGGGTATGTGCATCAACGAGACCTGGTAGAACGCATTTCCCGCGAAGGTCGATGTCTGGGGCTTCGATCACGAGTGGCAATGGGTGCTTGCGTTCGTATACGTCAATGATGATGCCAGTGTCAGGATCAACAACTATCGTAGAGTCTTTGATGAAGGTTTTCTGCTTCGAGTCAAATAAGCAATCGGTGTGGATGCTGAAAGTCTTATCATTCTTCACTGGTCTGACGACCATCTTGGCAACGAAGCTTGGTGTACTGTGTGAGTGAAAGGAAATGCTTGGTTCTGTGCAGTTGTAACAAGCTCGTTACCATTCAAAGTATCGGTCAAGCAAGACAGAGGGGACCTCACAGCTACCCTAGCTAGCGATCGACAGGATCGCGACTTCCATCATCCTTTGTCCGTACCACCTTCCTGATTCAATTGATCGTCTTGGCACTTCTCTGCCGCCATATGCGCAGTCTCGAAGTCTCCAGTCCTCTGTTCCCCTCCCTCAGTCCGAGATCGCCTTCCTTCGAGCACATGGAGGCTTCGCTGATTGTTCGTGGGCACCAGACGAAACTCGACCGTGGAGATCTGGCCTGAGCAGCGACTTCAAATACCCTCCCACCTATCCACTCGAGCCTGGAACTCTAGGGCTGCTTCCAAAAACTCCACTGGGCCGAGACCGTGCGGCTTACGCGCTCGATAAAGACGGCCGCCCAGTTCGGCCACAATCTCCATATCGATCTGCTGGGGACCGTCTTCGTCCTCCATTCCAGAATCAGACTGCTCATCTTCGTCTGACGAGGCCTGATCGAGACTTTTTCGGGGCTGGAACTCTAGGGCTGCTTTCAAGAATTCCACTGGGTCGAGACCGTGCGGCCTACGCGCTGGATAAAGCTGGCCGCCCACTTCGACCTGAATCTCGGTATCAGGCCATTCATCCTCATCTGACGACATCTGCT
This sequence comes from Cercospora cf. flagellaris, assembly GCA_005356885.1. NCBI lineage: Eukaryota > Fungi > Ascomycota > Dothideomycetes > Mycosphaerellales > Mycosphaerellaceae > Cercospora > Cercospora cf. flagellaris. Next base: position 1,489,766 of record RJLU01000005.1, on the reverse strand, counting down.
CGAGACCGTCTTCGTCTCCGATTTCAAGATCAGACTGCTCGTCTTGTTCTGACGAGGCGTGATCGCGACGTTCTTCGTCCTCCATCTCAGAATCGGACTGCTTGAAGTCGGACTCCTCATCATCGTCATCTTGTTGAGCCTCTGGTGCGGCAGTCGACTCGAATTCAGCTCGGTCAAACTCGGCCTTGCTGAACTTGGGACGGGGACCTGCAGGCAGTGGGAGGTTGAGCCTGCTCATTGTGGCGATCCGAGTCATGCGCAGCAGTTCGAAGCGAGCGTGCAGTTGCTTTTCGGTCACGGTTACCGTGCAAGCAGTCAGTCGAAATCTTTGTCGCCAAAACAGGCATTAGATCCTGTTTACCGCCGTAATTTTTCGCGAAGCCTTCCATCAGGCCTGTGTAACAATCCTCCATATCTTCAATGTTACCGAAAGTAGCAGTCAGCAGGAGGTCTCGCTCCATTTCGACGGACCACGTCAACTTGCGGGTGCCCGCTGGAGGTGGCGAAATCTTGTTGGACAGAGTAAGTGTGAGCTTTCGCGAAGAAGCAGGTGAAAGTGTGCGCGACGAAGCGGGCGAGAGTGTGTGCGACGAAGTCGGTGAGGGTGAACGGTCTGAAGTAGAAGATGTCAGTTCATCGTCGTCCCACATGGCCCCTGACATTTTCTCCGCGGTGGCGCCGCGGGACATGCTTGCTGTAGCAGAGAGCAAGCTGTCCATGTTTCTCGAGAGAATTTGCGAAAAGGAAGCTCGAGCTCGTTATGTTTGCTTCCCCCGGCCAAGACAACCGTGCCCGGCGCTGCACTCACTCACTTCAATGTTCACTCTCTCCAACTGTCGCAGAGCTATGATGACTTGGCATGTCGAAATGTTGCGTTGGTGTCGGAAGCGCGATTCTTAGGGCGGTAAAGTGCAATGCCACATATCCTCGGGAATTCCAGAGCCAGAGTCATCACCTTCTACGGAATCAGTCAGGAACCCCATAGGAATCTCGTGTGGTCTAAGTGCTCATTGAGACACAACTTACGTTCGAGTTGACTGGCCAGTATTGCCGCCTGCAATATAGAAAGTCAGTGCACGGCACACCGGACTCATATCACATCTTACTCACCTGCTGTATTCCCAAAGTCTGATGTAACGTCTTCAATACCCCAATGACCCATGTCCGAATCGGACCACCCATGGGGTCGGCAGCGCCAGCGGTGAAGAGGGGGAATTGTGTCTGATAGCCTCCTGACATTCTGACCCACGGCAAAGTACCACGATCCTTTTCAGCTTGCTTGAAAGGGTGATGGTCTCGCGAGTTGAAGTCCACGAGTTGGTCTTGCGCCTGTCCACTTGAATCCGGCGCATGTATGATCGGAAAGGTGTGACTCAAGTGCTGAGGTATAACAGCCAAGATGCTCAACTGCAACTGTCTGATGGTGCTCATGTAAAACTGTATCTTGTCCAACTGTTCTGGATTGACTTTTCTTCCTGAGGTTCGCAAATTTACCAGTGCCTTTCGTAGAATGTCGATGAGCATGATTCGAAAGCTCCAATTACCGCAGATGATCTGTGCTATGACATAGCTGTCGAAGACATAATAGTAGTCGGAGTACACCATACGTCCCGTCGCAGCAACGTAGTGAGGTTTCCAATTGGGAGGGGCGTCAGCTAAGATGGATTCCAGTTCAGCGTAAAGGAAGAGAGCGTCATCAATGATGAGTTGCGCTTGCTCTGACGATACTGGGTAGTTACCAGGCAGTAAGCGGCTGTTCAGATCTGCGATCTTGAGACTGGCCAGATGGAAACGCCAGACACTCTCGCGAGGGTTAGGTATGAAACTTTCCGCGATCTTCTGCATAGCACGCACGTGGGCTGGGATTGGCAGTCGTCTGCTCAGACAGCTCATGATGAGGTTCGTACAAGTTTGGAGGAAGAGGCGACATCCCGTCTGAGTCTTGAATTGCTCGCTACCGCGCAGTTGTAGCAGAGACGCTGCTCCATTGACATGCTCCCGCCAGGAGTCCAAGTTTCGTTGAAAGCCGGAGACGCATTCGAAGACGCCCAGTATAGTGATGGCCAACAATGTGCTGTCTTGAGTCCGACCTTGTGGATCCTGTAGGGCAGTGTTGATCTTTTGGATAGCAGCAACATAACGCTTCTGGGCTTCAGGCTCCAGCATCCGCCCTTGGCCCATATTCTTGACAGCGTCCACAGTACCAAGGGCTTTAACAGCTGCCATGAGGCAGCCATTGCCGACGTCAATGTCCCATTGATCTCTTTTGTCATGGTACTTGTAAACATACTTCTCGAAGAATTGGGCAATTGCCAGATCATCGAGGCCAGCATGGAAACTCACTGGTGGTGGCCGTGGTGAGGCTGGGGTGATTATTCCACTTCCAGAGCGAGGCACCTGTACCACCGAAACTTGAGGGGTAAGCTGTAGTTCTTCTTCGCTCAGTGCTTCGGATATTGCTGATGACTGTGGACTTGGTAGTGCCGTGGCAGCTGCAGTGGAGGCGGCGGTAGCGTCATCTTCTATGCGGCGTCGAGTACCCTTCTGGGCGTGAACCTTCTTGATGATACGGTCGCTCTCATCATGGAACAATAGAGAGGTGAGGTCCCGATATCCCTCACACTTCCATCCTGCCTTCTCGCACTTCTCACAGCCAGATTCACGTAAGTCACACTATGCGCAGGCTGGTCAGTAACAGCAGCCAATGGAAGGGGCCAAAGACTCCACATGGCCCTGGACTCAGCTCACTCAGAGCCTTGCCGGTTCACCATGTGCGATCGCCGTGTGGGATCGACAAGCGCTTCTGGCTTCTTCATACCTTTATCTTCCGGCGTCGACAGGTCTCACATCCGCGCGAGGGCCTGCCTCGGAAAGGCATCGCCCCTCCAGAATCTCTTGACGTCCGTTCTATCGCCGCATAACCTGGTGGCTGGGATCCTTGATGAGGATGGGCCGAAGCGTGCTAGGTCTTGCGAGCTTGCCGTGGAGAGGCGCACGAATTCCATTTGAGCGTGCTTGGGTTTTCCGATGCGGCTCTTTTCGAGCGTAAATCTCGGATCATGAGTAATGAGACATGGGTGTGCCAAAGTCAGCAGACTCAAATAAAACCAACAAGACGAGGGTACACCGACCAATTGAAGTCCAAAGATCCTTGTATACAGCCAAAGGTTGTTGGAACAGTGTTCATCAGTACGAAAGTCGTCATGCACAATTGGCGGAACACGTGAAGTGCTGGCATGATGGACTGGAGGTTATCTATTCATAAGTGCTGTTGGAATGGCGGGAAGTGCTCATCGGCCGGTGAGGCGATGTCCCTTTCATATGTACACCAAGATGCGGTGCCTCCAATGGCCTGTGCATTGCTCATGAGCTTCGACGGCCCATGGGCTCGAAGGGAAATGAGGCCGCCACCATAGCCATCACGATATATAGTGCGGCACAAATGTAAATTGGAACGGCAGTCGACGTGTCAGCAAAACTAAGGATGTTCGTCAGCGATGCATGGGAGTTTTGAAGGATGCGACACTTACGTGGCAACGACTGCACTCATGATACCCATCAATCTATTCAATCCAATTGAGATGCCGTTACCGGTACCACGATGAGCTGAAGGCAGGACTTCTGGGGTGTACGCGTAGAGGGTGCCGTAGTAGATGTTCTACGCCACGGATTAGCTTTACATTGGACGCGCGATAAGTCCAACAGATCATAGCATAGCGCCAAAAGCGTAGCTTGGTGCAGGTGTTGGAGTCCGAGCGACCAGGACGTGCCGCGTGTTGCCACGAGTAACCAAACGATGACTTTGCACTTTCCGATCCAGGACTGTGTGTTCCAAATTGTGGTACAGCTCAGGGCTCCGATATTTGCAGCGCAAGCGTTCTTCGCGATGGTCTGCCTTCGGCTCTACTCGATTTGGAGGCTGGGAAGAGAACAAAAACGAGAAACACTTACCAGGCAGAAATTGATGGCGCACGTGAAGCCCAAGTTCTGAGCATCGGTCCTGACCTCAGTATAGGCGAAGAAAAATGTCATTGCAGAAAGAGCACCAATGATCTGGACCTACAGTTAGTACAAGAATTTCAGAGGCTCGGGCATCACATACCATAGTTCCTCTTCGTCCCCAGAACCATCGTGATTTGCACATGAAGCCAGCCAAAACCGGACTCGGGATACCACACAAGTTGGCAATTGCGTAATTTCGCCATCTGATGTTCTGGGAGAAATTTCCAAGCTGCGCTCCTCGAGTGTCCAGGTACACGGGCAAGAAGACGTTGAAGAGAGGATACGCCAGACCAATGAGTAGCCACGAGAACCAGATTAAAGACGTGGAAAGCCCGAGCTTCTTGGTAGTAAAGAGACCTGAAATATGCGTTCCAAACTCGCTGAGAGACCACTTCGATTCGGCATGAGCAGCTCCAGCAGAGCCACGTCTGCGGTAGTCGCCAGTGACGCCGCAAGCCTGGAAATCTTCAATGGTGAGGCTGCAAGGCCTGTTGTACTTCTTGGCGATGAACTGCAAAGTCTCGACGACTTCCGCGTCCTTGCCCTCGCCTACGAGGAATTTTGGGGTCTCACGAAGTCTGATGATTGTGACACGCAAAAGACTCAACACGAGCACTAGCGAGCCGTTTGCGAACCACATGTACCTCCAGCCAGGGTTTGTGTCCCAGTTGCAGGGCACGCCAGTTTCAACCGGATCTCCAGGACAGCTGTAGTTTGGCATGAACGCCCAGGCGAAGAGACCAGCAATAAGTTGACCTAGTCCCCACCAAGCGGCCATCAGTGTAAGAAGCCACTGATCTTTGCCGGGGAGATACTCGAGAAACACGGCGGTATCGAGGACCAAGTTGCCACCAGCACCGAAGGCAGAGAGGCACACAAATAGACCGAGAACGATCCAGTTGGGAGCTGCGCCTGCCACAATACAGAAGATCGAGCTGATCAATAGCGATACGTTGAACGCATACTTTCGCCCGATAATGTCTGCTGAGATGCCCCAGAACAGAGCTCCCACCAACATTCCGACGTAGACTGCGACGGTGAGACCGTATTCAAAGCCAGGCTTGAATTCATACGCGGCTTGGCCCTATAAGTGGTGGGGAATAAGGTAAGCATAGTCAACATACGTATCTCTGCGCAAACGTTCGCAGCCTTGCGGTGAGCCCGTTTCTGGCTCAGAGCTCAGATATAGCCGTGGAGCTAGAGACATTGGGGATAGGACTATTCCCCAGCGATGGCACTTACAGCGATGATACTCTGGATGAGCAAGATCAAAGAATCCACAGCGTATCCGAATCCATTCAACACAAAAAGCTTCCACTGGTATCGCGTCATGCCAATCTCGTCAATCGCATCATTGACCAGCTTCATCTTTGCATCAAGAACCGGATCCACATGCTCTTGCGCCAGTAAATCGCCCTTGTTTATCATGTATTCATCCTCGCTGCGTCTTACGGCGGCCTCGTACGTCGGAGGTGCTAAAGTCCCGGGCTGCACATCGGCCTCGCTCTTGGTCTTGTCCTCGGTGGACGCCATTCTGGAAGATGAAGTGTGTAGATAGGAGGACTCAGCCAACTCGATACTGTGCCTGCTCGAGGAGGCGAGAAGATGTTCGGACTCCAGGATGGGCGGAAGGAAGGGCACTTAAGTAGTACTACGAATAGCTGATGATCTGCCGCAGTGGCGCGTGGGCTGCATGAAGAGGATATGGTGCTTGGAAGTTTCGACGCTATCGTTTGGTGAGCTTCGAGGGTACAAAGTTCACACAACTCCGCGCGAATCACGCTCCCGCTGTATCAGCTTTAGCTTTTGAGCGATGTTGCCATAATACGCTTTGGCGCCAATCTGGAGACGCACGTGGGCGCAAAGCGTCGACGCGGTTTTAAGGAATGCCTTGGGGCGCTCTCGCGGCCGCGTTGCCATCTCGGGCCATTGTGTAACATGTCGGGCACGATGTCACTCCACAGTGGTTGGCGAGGGTGCCCTGTTCATTCTCTCGATAAGATCCAGTACAATTGTTCGCAGAGAGACGATGGGCGGGACAGCTGAAGCCAAGCTCCTCGGCAGGCGAGCGACGTAACCTTACCAGCGGACAGCAGAGACAGGAAAGCGAGAGTGGGGAAAACGCCCTAGCGCCACTTTGCCTTTGCGGTATGGCCGCTGGTGTAACCGGTATAGAAAATATTGTGCCGTGCTCGTATGCCAGAAATATGTAGGTACAACCGTTCGCCTTGCTGACAATGGCCAGCTGTGCTTTGATAGTCTCGCTAGTGATAAGCAGATCGATTGTGATCACATTGCAAACGGCACGATGGGACTCTCTTGACACATTGCAGCATGCGCACTCCTTCTCATTCAATGTCTGAACCTTCTGTTTATATGCAGAGCGGAGGTATAGAACGCCAGGGAAATGTGTGCAATGCCGGCTTATCGAAACGCAATACAAGGAAGCCAGCAACCGAATACAATCTCGCGCCTGCCAACGCCCGACAAACTTCAGAACAAGAGGACCTGATCTCGCCATATGTACAAGATCTTCCGCGGGCAACGGAGGCTTCAGCCATTTATCCAAGCATTGTTCCAATGTCTCTCCTTCGCTCGTTGACTTCAGACCGCCCAAGACGGCAGGCTCTTTCCTTGCTCAAGTCATCATAGCCAAGACTGTAGATGAAGAGGAGCAATAGGGCTAGGGCTGTGTTTTGTATCAAGCGGGAGTCGTGAGGAGCGAGTAGTTGCTGGAACGCAGCCAAGGCCAGCGCCGCTATGCCCGCGGTAAGCTATACATGATGCTGGGGTCTGGCGCCGCCACCAGCTGCGATGGACGCGGGCGTGCTAGCCGGCGCTGGAGGAGGGTATTCCTGCGGGTATTGATCATCCGGTCCAATTGGTTCGTAATCATCTTCGGCGTAGTCTTCGTCATCATAGTACTCTTCGTCCTCGGGCGGCGGTAGGTTGGGATCGTAGTTCTGTGGGTGTGAAGGAGGTGCAGGCGCTGAAGCGTTGTTGACATTGTTCTTGCCGCCCTTGCCTGCACCCTTCTTGTTCTTACGTCCCTTCATCTTTGCCTTCTCCAGCAGCCTACGCTTCTCCTCCGCCTTTTTGCGTTCCTTCCGATCCTTGATCTCGTATGCACGAATCAGCGCGTATGGTGGCACTCCGTAAATGTCTTCGTATTCACAGAACTCGCATATCCACATGTCATCGGGCTTGGGGCGGTGGTGGTAGTTTTGGTATTGTTGATTCTTCTTGCGTTGCGCTGCCTGCATCGCGTACTCTTTGGCGGGATTTCGACGAGGTCGGGGCTTGGGCGGCGGTGCTTGCTGCTGTTGGGGATGAGCCGCGGGTGGTGCATTGTTTGCAGGCGGTGGAGGAGGGCGCTGGGCGTTGACGGGAGGGTGCTGGCCGCGCAGAGGTGGTGATGTCTGTGTGCCGTGCGTGTTCTGTGGCATCGACCTCGCCGGCGTGGGCGTACCGGCGAGGTACTGGCCCTGCTGGTCGAGCATTTTCGTGGCAGAGTCGGACTCGCATGTAAACGTGAACTGTGATTGGGGCGTTGATGAGCTAATGGCGTGGTGAGGTGCAGATGGATGCAAGCTCACATTCTCGCGGCCCTTGGCTGCTGGTGTCAACGGGCCTTGTTCGGCAGCAGTTTTGATGGCCTGGGAGATGATTCCGCCGGTGTTTTCTACGCCGGGGTCTGTGTGTTTTTGAGGTTACGTCAGCCAACTTAGTTCAAAGAACGATGTCTCATCGAATGCGCGGAATTTACCTTCTCCGTTCCTTGCATCGCTGCCGCGTGGCGAAGCGCGCGAATGATAGCCATTGATAGTGTTCATGGTACTGCTTCCCAAAGGTCGTCGGTTTCTGCCATCTTGTCGCCCATATCGACCTCGTCCTGCGCCACTGATTCCTGTCCCCGAGCCGGCCGAAGGCGATGCATGAGGATCATAATGCTGTTGCTGTGTTGCATGCACGGCTTCTTCATCTGCTTCCACCCGTGAACTGCTGATGCCCATGTTTGCAAGCTCCGCGCTCAACTGACTTTGATGCATGCTCGAGGCTGATGACAGAGGTATCTTCCGCTTCTTTTTGTTGCTGGTGTTCTCAAAGCTCTCATATCCATCTCCTGAAGAACCTGTTGAGCCGGGCGGAGGCGGCTTGTTGGCAGCTCGTGAGGCTTCCACTAATCTTCGCTGAAGAGAATCGGGCTTCAGTCCTCCCCCATTAGGCATCGGCGCAGTAGCATAGCGGTAGTCAGGATGATCAAACTCTACCTCATCGTCACCGCTGTCTCCGTCATGATCGCATGTGCAGTGGTCATGGTGCACCGTGTGATGGTGATGGTGATGGTCGTGATCATGTTCATCATGGTCATGATCGTGGTCGTGGTCGTGGTCGTGATGGTGATGGTGGTGATGAACGTCGCCGTTCGTCAATCGGGGCTGCTGTGCCGGTGTGCCAGTCTCTTGCACGCTGAAGCTGAGGGTGGGCGATATGGGTGGTGGACTGGGCGGAAATACCAGCGAAGAGACCTGTTCTGGCGACAGCTTGGACCGCAGTCGGCTTCGAGGCAAAGGACGAATAGCCCGGTCAGGGTAGACGGATGATGCCTGGTCTGGAGAGCGGCCTGGCGAGAGTGATAGAGATCTGTGATAGCTATGCGCAGCTAAGTCTGGGTGCCGCGTCAGTGAATATCCCATCAGAGCCTCCTCGAGTACGCAATCCAGCCCTCGTGCGGCATTGCCATCACCAAGCGTGTATCCACAAGACCAGGACTCCGTAGACAATGTTCCCACCATTTACGAAAAGCTCTCCAAGCAGTGTAAGGTCCAAGATACCTCTGTGCTGTGGAGGGGTGCTTGCCACTTGTTCTCCTCCTCTTGCATCGTGGTAGCGCCAGGAGTATGTCTGGGCTTGCCCCAGTATGCCGCACTTACCGGCAGTCGTAGCCATATTCCATCTGCCTGCTCTTCAATTCCAGTATCCCGTTCCAAATGCGAATCAAAGGCCCCTCCTCTATCGCGCACAAGCAGCTGCAGGGTTGAAAAGGTGCTCGATGGTGACTCAGCAGTTGGACGGCGTCGGAATTTTGAAGGCCGGTCGTGGACTCGAGCGGGCGGGCGAGGTGCGTACAATGCTATACAAGAAGGACTCGGTCGTTCAGCAGTATAATTTGCAAGGTATAGATGATGATGTCCGTTGAAGCAAGAAGCAATCCTCCTCGTCCCGTCCTCGGAACTTAGATCCTACTAGCGCGGATGCACGTCAAATTCCCCTTCCATTACCATCAACCCGCGCTCAACGCTCCCTCCTGTTTGCTACCATCGAACCAGTCACTCAAATACGATGGTCGCTCTGCGATCAACTCACAGGCTATTCGGGAGCTTCTGGACACAAGCACATCTACGGCAATAGCTTGCAGCACCCCACGATCCAGATTTGATGCCGTGCCGCGGCAAAAGGGGTGGCTGCGTACTAAGAACAGTGACTCGCACTGCTGACCTCTGCTTTACACGATCGGATCTCTACATTGCTTAGGGCGCATAGGCTCGCAAAAGGCATTACAAAACTTGCGACCGAATCTGACAACAAATGGGGCTGCCCGGACACGAACTACATGCACCAGGAACGAATCTCGATTTCAATTTTCACTCAAGACTGGCTTATCAACGTCGGCAGCATGCTGTGTGCTGAAGCTCAGCTGTCATGGCGCACTTCCGCAGGCTATCTTGACATGTCTCCTCGACATCGAAGGACATTCGCCTTGACTTCACTGCGACTCAGGAACGACTGAGCTGCGGCCAGAGTTGTAACCGCTGTCATAGCCAGGGGCTGCATCCTCCACTTCTGCATTGATGTTAGCCATTTCCTGGTCTCGAAGGTACCCACTTCTGTCACTTGCCCTGTAGGCTCTGTGGCAAGGACTGCTGCCATACGACCTTGGAGAGAGCTCGCGGAATGTCCGTGCCCATCACCGCCTGACGACACAACATAGCGTACGCCTCTGCCCCAGTCAGGTTCTTCAACTCCTCCTCCAAAGCTTCGTAACACTCCAAAGCGTATGTCAGCTTCACTGCACGATCCTCGGCTTCGATGATGAGGTGTGCCGCAATGTTGAGGCGTGAGATGGCGTGTCCATACTCCTCGCACAGAATTGCTGCACGAGCGCGCGCGAAGGCTTCTTTGAGCATGTTGATGAGCTGGATCATATCAGGCAGCTCACGCGTGTCGGAAGAGATGAAGGCATCGACACAGTAATCGCGCCAGTGCTTCGGAACCAGGGCGTGGAAACGCACGTGGAGTGGCAGCTCGTGGTAGGCTTCGCCAAGTTCTTTGTCTACATCAGAACGTTAACTGGATTTGTTGATACGTTTGACACCATCACGATCACGCCGCTTACAGTATTTGGCAATTTCGGCAACGACTTCCGAGAACGATTGGAGAACGCCCTCAAGCTGAGCTTTGCTGAGCGAAGTTGGCTCGAAGAACGGATCTGAGTATGAAGCCATCGAGCCACCCATGTCGAAATCGGGCTCTTGGGTCGGAGTGAATGACGAGTTGTGACTGATTGGCTCGACGTCCTTGGTTCAGACCTCCTTCTTAGATCGCGCTGAAGTTCGGTCAATGTTGTTGTGGTTGGAGTCGCAAACAGCTCGATGCCAATGCTGATATGCCGCAGCTTTAAGGTCACGCTGGTGTTGACAACAGGTGGCTGGTGTCATTGTGACACATACGCCTGAGACAATAACCTGCACGTATCGCTGCTGCTGCAAGAAGGCACGGGCCGCACGTCACGGGTAAGTGAAGGCATTCACGTGGCGTTGGCAGCCAACGGTGTTTGCGTGCGGGTAGCAGCATGTTATTTTCCCCTTTGCGATACGCAGCGCATGTCCAAGCGAGGTCTTGTTCATGGCAAGCCGCATTGAAACCACGAAACGAACGAGAGACGTGCCCAGAGATAAAGAATGTTTTCGCAGGCTCGCTAAAACTACAGCAACGCTAATGCAGAAAAGAGGTTGTTGGTAATGGTATCTCAGATGCGTTCACCCTTGGTGCGTCTCCGCATCCGCTTCAGGGGTTGATCGCGTTTTCCGTCATCCTCACTCGACTGCAGCCTAGAGTCCTCGTCGTCAGATGGTGAGCTCACTTGGCAACCAGCGCTTGCTATGAGCAACATCGCTTCCTCCTCACTTCGCACCTTTCCATTTCGCAGCCAGCGACGCACTTGAGGTAACGCCATCGTCCAGTCCCGCAACATCTCAAACTTCTCGACACCTTGCTCTCGCCGGAGCGCCAATCGATACTCAATCCCCTCCTCAAACTCCACCTCATCATCGACCATGTCGCTGAATTTTCTGTGCAGCTTGTTCACAGAAATCTCGAGGGCCACTAGTTGATCGTTCATTGCTTCCAGTATTTCGAGACCGGTACACAAAGTCCTCTCTGCGGCTTCCGGGTCCACTTCTTGGAGGTGATGTGAAGTAGCGATGCAGAGCTGTTCAAGATCTTCCAAGTATCCAATACAGTCGTTCGCAGGCATAGAGTCGTCTATCGTGAATGCTGTAGCGCAGTCGATTTGTGGTCGTTCGTCAATCCTCCGGAGTTCAAGCGGAAGAGCGTGGTATTCCAACCCAAGGTCAAGATATTTGGTCTCTGTTGTGGTAATGCTTCGGCGAAATGAGGCCTGTGCATTGTGGATTCGTGTCATTGTGGCAGCGCGTTGTCGGATACCCATTGTAGTTGTGGTATGACGAGTTGATTGGAGAGGGAGCAGCAATATATGCACTCTCCCTCCTCTTGTCGAGTTAGCGCTGTCTTGGTGTCCAGTGCTTGCAGTATTGTGTCCTTGTTGTAATGCTTTGTCAGATGTCTGGAACTGCCTTTGGTGTACGTTCATGAGATTGTGAATGAACGGAAATGTCTCAGCTGCGTATCGAAAGTTCAAGTCAATCATATATGGAGCCCAAACGAGAATCTCCTACGAGTGGCAAGTCGGTATTGACAAGGGCTTCATGGTGCTACAACTCACTAGATCCGCGTAGCACGACGGAGCGCGTTTGTTTCTTGAACGGCTCATGACTTCGGAAGCCTTGCCGGTGCCCTGTGGTCGGTTTCGCCGGCATACGAGTCCAGCACGTCGCAGAGAAACGACATAGTGGACTCCAAAGATCGTCATAATAAGGAGTCTCGTACTTCGGTGTGGCTGTGCATGCCTAAATCCAGACCGAAGTTCGTGCGAGGAGTCTAGTGGTTCTTCTTATAGTGGAGCTAGGCTGGCACGCGACATCTGGTAGATCGGTGGAACATCTGCACGAACCATTTTTGGCTTAAGGTCTGCAGCGGTGCTGCCAGAGCAGAATGGACCATCGCAGGCTAGGGAAAGCCGGCTGATAGTAAAGACGGCATTTTGTCCACTTCGGGGTGGATACGAGATGGCCGAACAGAATTGCCAGATCTGGTCTGTATGTCTATATCCGGGGTGCGTTCGTGCCACAATCCGAAGGCTTGAGGCGAACCATGCAAGAGCGAGAGAACCGCCAAGGAGTCCTGTTCTCCACGGTCAATGACACCCATGGCGCCCGGGCGAAAATGGACAAATGTTTTGACTCTGAAGTTCGAGCCGATATACGAACAGAGCGTCCGAAAGTTGTAGGCGGATCGTCTTTCCTGGGATGAGTCTAAATGAGAATGGAAGGAGGTTTGGATGAAGTTGTGGATGGATGCCTCAGGTTCGCATCACGAATTCGCAGACAATTCTCATGTGCAAAACGTTCGACACCACCTCACAACTCACATGCTGAGTCGTTTCCTTCTCAAGCCCCGCCTTGCTCATGCTACTCAGAACACGGCATGATGCTCCAAAGCTAATGAAGCACCAAATCGCGCTAGGTTGTTGAAATCGCGCAGGAAAAGTGTAACATCGTTGCACAGTGCTGCCATCAAGTGGTGTCGAGAGCAGCCCGGATGTTTTGTAATCGAGACTACCTCGGACCTTGGATGTCACGACACACCATTGCAGACCACCTCGGACATTGGGAGACATCGCAACATTGCATAGTGCGGAGTGTCTTCACAGATCAGATGGTATGCCGGGTATATAGAAAGAACTCCTACTCATCAACAACAGCAGCGGCAGCAGCAAGACATATTGAACAGTAGCTGACACCTTCCCACCATTTCCACAGTGAATCATCCAATATCAGAATGGCAAGCACAGTGCTCTACTCAACCTCCGCTGATGGAAGAGTCGCATACCTGACACTGAATCGACCAAAGCAATTCAATGCCATCAACTCTGCACTGCCACAGGACCTGCGAAATGCAGTAAGAAGAGCCAATGCCGATCCTCGCGTGCGCTGTATAGTCCTTTCCGGTGCAGGACAAGGCTTCTGTGGTGGCTACGACCTCGATTTGTACGCTCAGTCTGCCACCAGAGGCTCCACTGAGGGCAGCCAAGAACTGAGTAAAGGATACGATGCTCTCCTCGATTATCAGGGCATGCACGAGAATACAGAATGCTTCATGGAGCTTTTCAGGAGTCACAAGCCGACCATAGCCAAGATCCATGGCGCTGCGGTAGCTGGCGGAAGCGACATCGCGCTTTGTTGTGATCTTGTCGTTATGGCAGAAGATGCGCGCATCGGCTACCCGCCTGCACGGGTTTGGGGATGTCCCACGACAGCCATGTGGGCTCTACGTTTGGGTGTCGAGAAGGCGAAGAGGATGTTGTTTACTGGCGACCTCATATCTGGTACTGAAGCGGAAAGGATTGGCTTGATCTTGAAGGCCGTTCCACTGGCAGAGCTTGACGACGCTGTGAAGTCGTTGACTGAGCGAATCGCATCAGTTCCAGCTGACCAAAACTGGATGCACAAGCAAGTAATCAATGGTTTCGCGGAAGGGCAACTTGTACAAGCGCAGAAGCTGGCGACAATCTTTGACGGTATTACTAGAAACAATCCTTCCGGAGTTGCCTTTCAGCAGCTCGCTCAAAAAGACGGTTTCAAGGCGGCGATAGCCGAGCGAGATCAGCCTGGCCGAACAGACAAGTACAGAAAGACGTGGAAGAGTGTTCTCTGAACGTGTTTGATGCTTCTCCTGGATTCGCCTTCTGAGTCAAAGCTGGGGGCGTTTGTTTGCTGCGTGCCACCAGTGACGCATCGGACCACCTCCCAAAACCCACCTGCCACCGGCCACCAACTTCATCAATACACGCCGGCCACCTTCAACTCAGCAGCCATGTCCACGTCCATCATCGAAGGCAGTGAGCCTGCCGATACGGCCGCATCCTCCACCCCCTCAGGCGCGAAACCAACGTCCTTCGAGGATCTGCCAGCCGAGCTTCGCAATAGCATCTACGAACTTGCAGGTCAGTAGCCTCGCGTGCCGCGAATCTCTTGATGTTACACTCTGACCGTTTACTCTAGGCTGTGGCAAGTACTATGAAGAACCCGTCAGCTCCCATTTCCGCCATTCCGTTGAAGGAGACTACACTGTCGAGCATCACCACAAAGCCCATGGCTGCAGAGACCGCGCATCGTGTTCGAATGCACCTTGGGATGATTTTCTCTCCTGGTCTCCGGCGGCAATCATGGTCAATCCTGCCCGTGACAGCACCACTCGAGTCAACGGGTTTCTCCCTTGGCCTCGAACATGTAAATCCGACCGCTGGAGAAGGCCACTGCGCTGCTATGAAGCTACAACCGATCAGCCTGCAATTACTCGCGTCAGCCGCGTCGTCCGCGGTGACACACTCTCCATCTTTTACGGTGGCCACCCATTCATCTTCCGATTGATCAGTACCGATGGCTCCGATAAGGACAAGATTTTGCAGTATCTCGACACGATTGGGTTAGTCAATGCGAGCAGACTGGAAGAAGTGTATATCGTCTATGCTCGCAAGCAGCAAGAGAAAGAGATTGAGAAAGACCTGCTCAGGGAGATGAAAGTTCGTGGAGTCATCACTGGTGGTATGGACAAGTTAGGGGTCGTGCGTCTGACGAGGCTTGGATATCCGTTCTCCCAGACTGACTCCGGAGTGCTTGACGCTGTTACGAGGGCGCGCGGTCTGAACTACTAGGCTCGGAGAATGAGTGGTCGAAGTGCTCTCGGCAGAGGAACAGAGAGGCGCGTCAAATGAGCTTGGCATTCAGTCTTGAGGCATCTGGGCCTGTACAAAGGCATTGCAAGCCACGATAAGGTGCTGCAACTCGGTCGCTATGCCGGCAAGATAAACATCGAATTGAGACCAACGAGTATGCCAACATGGACGTTTGAAAACAGGCCAAGTTTAGCCTTCTGACGAAGAAAGGATGGAAATGATACCGACACTGTATGCACATTGGGCAAAAGTAGCGATGATTTTATGGTTGACTCAACTCGATCGCTGCACTACTCTCCAAGCGTAGTGCTGTTGACTATTCGATGTGTTGGTTCCGGGATGTGTTGGCAGCCAACACTTCCCTCTGGCATCTTCACTGTGACAGCACGTCGCCCGCTGGAGCCAGTGTCTGCGACTTTAATTCGCCAAATCTTACCGCATAGCTTTGCTGAGAATTGAGTACCAGTCGGAGAAATGTCAATCAGCTATCTCTGACAATTCAATCACCGTTCCGTCCCAACTTGACATTGAGAACAGATTATTTCCAAGACCAAGCCCAGACTGCGCAAGCAAAGCAACTAGGTTGTATTCACCAGAACCACCAACAACTTCTGATCAGGCGATACAATCGACAGGTCCAGGCTAATGAACCAGGTTGTGACAAGGACAGCTGCCGATTTCTGCAGGAAGACGCGCTTAAACCTGACAAGTCAGCACAAACCATGAGCCTGGAACATGTATGAGCAGGGGAGCTTCGATGGTATAGACATGTGACTCAGCGGTATGCATCAAGACCATGGCCCCGGATGAGAGTCCACGATCCGCGAAAAAGTGCCCAAAGTCGGAATTCCGCCTGTATTCCACTACGCAGATGCAAGATAATGCCGCTGGACGATCTTATGCAAGAGAGGAAGTGGACGTGGCAGACGAGAAGATCGCCCTTCGTGCCGATCATCGCGTGCTCGAAAGCTTACCCACGCCGCACGAAACCGATGACAGGGATATAGCCGTGAGTGAAATGCCAAAATAGCTGCGACACGTAGGCAAGAGTGACCACAACTTCCATTCTCAGTAAGTCATTAGACATTATTGCGATTGTCTAGTTTGGAAAAAACAAGACGATCTCCATACCCCATAAACTTTTCCAGCTCATTGCTGCATTCCTCAACCGATTCGAATTCCTCCAACTGCTCCGTTGCAACAGCTCTCAAACCCTGCATGTGCTGCCGCTCTGCTGTTGGTGTTTGGGGCGGTCAAGCTGTGCAAGCTCGATCTAGATCGTGCCTGGTATCGCAGTGTCCTCCACGCCTCTCCCGTCTCTGTGCGGCGCTGAATGTCAGCGCTGGCAATTCCATTGTAGCATATCCTGCTTGATTGTGTTTGTTCTGTGCTCCTCGGCCGTGTGCCTTCGCGCCATGATGGTTGAGATGCATGGCACTGCTTGTAGGTATGGCCTTTCAGCTCACTCTCGTCCTGCAGAGAGAGGCTTTGCGCTCTTCCATGGCTCCATGTTGATCCTCTTGCACTTTGCGAGCAGTCTTTGCTGGCGAGTCTCCTCCGACATTGCGTAGTTGTCTTCGCGAGGTGCGAGTGGCAGAGTGTTTGCCAATAGGGTCTCGTCTATAGATGTGCGAGATGAGTTGGTACTGTCAGCGCTCGGTGACGATGTGCGTCTGCTGCTGCTGAACTTGGAAAAAGGCATTATGGTGGCCGTTTGGGGAATAGCAGCTGTATATGTAGTTGCTCCAGCGTAAAGGTTGTGTGTGACTATCAGTCTATGTGCCTTATGGTATGCCTTGCGTCGAGGAAGTCTGGTGGGATGACTGCTACGCGCGGCTAAGGGAAGGCGCGGGCGCTGTACTTATATGATGCTTACCTGGGTGCCTCGTGGAGTTAGGACCCAAGCCGGTGGCTTCCCCCAGAACATTGGCAAGCCACCTGGCGGAATACGTATCAACGAATCATAGGTCGCAAAACACCCCCCAAGACGCGAGCAACACGGCCTCATCGGCGTTTCACGGACAAAAGTTGCGGTTTGGCCGATGCGGACACGGCCTAAAGCCACTCCAAGGATTCGTGGCCTGGGCATCCAAGATACCGGTCGAATGCTCATTGGACGTCCGCTCGGGGGTATGCAGGCTAGCGAAGGCCGAGACCCAGCTCTTTCTGGCATGCGTGTGGTCGTAACACGTAGGACACGCAATTGTCTCAACCGATAATATGATCGCGGACCCAAGATCGAAGCCTGAAGAATGTGTCAGGTCTACGACCAACTCAAGGCAGCAGACTGCGCTGGTCGAGCATACACTGGCACCTGCTGCGTCGCACTGCTCGCATCCAACCCTAGGGCAGGCGGACAAATCGGTAACCCCACTGCCAGAGCTTCTGTCGTGCTCCCCTCATCATGATGAGGGAGCATCATGCTTTCCTGCAAGAAGCAAAACCAATGGCTTGTCTTCCAAGTGAAATCTTTCAGCTTATCACAGCAAATCACCACTAACCTACGCGGCCGCTATTGTCTTCAATGATGTCAGTGCAACAAATCCAATCCAAAGGCATCTTCCACGGCTTGCCAGTATATCCGCCTGAGCTCGTCGGACTTACGGCGATAGTCACCGGAGCGAATGGCATTAGTGGACATTACATGCTCAAAGTTCTATCAGAGGATCCAAAGAGATGGAAGAGGATCATTTGCCTGAGCCGCAGACCACCTCTGATCCCGGGTGGCTTGCCCGACAATGCTCAACACATACCAGTTGACTTTCTGCAGGAGCCGAAGGACATCGCAGATGTATTGCAAGCGCATAAAGTCGAGGCAGACCATGTCTTTTTCTTCAGCTATATTCAACCCACGCCAAAGGAAGGAGCCGGACTTTGGACCAACGCCCAAGAACTGGTCGAGGTGAATTCCAAGCTTCTCAGTAACTTTCTTGAAGCGTTGAAGCTTGCCGGAGTGACTCCGAAACGTTTCATGTTGCAGACTGGCGCAAAGAACTATGGCGGCCATCTAGGCCCAACAAGACTTCCTCAAGAAGAGACCAATCCCCGGGTAGAATTGGAGCCAAATTTCTACTATCCACAGGAAGACCTGGTCTTCCAATATGCGAAAGACACGGGCTGTGGATGGAGTGTGCATATGCCTGGCCCCATTGTGGGCGCTGTGCCGGATGCTGCCATGAACATCGCATTCCCACTTGCTGTGTATGCCACCGTGTGTCAAAAGCTTGGGCAGCCTCTCGAATACCCAGGTGATGCAGCTTCATGGCAGATGCACTCGTCAATGTCTGCTGCACAAATGAATGCTTACCAGGAAGAGTGGGCGGTCTTGCTTGGTCCTCCAAACCAGAAGTACAATACTTGCGACAATAGCGCTTTCACCTGGGAGAAGGCCTGGCCAAGGATAGCTGGCTGGTATGGCATCGATTCCAAAGGTCCCCAGGACGGCGACGAGTATGTGGAGTACCCAAGTCGATTCAATCCCAGAGGATATGGGCCGAAAGGCATTACGAGACGCAAATTCAAAATGGTAGACTGGGCAAAGAAACCAGAAGTGCAAGAAGCATGGAGAGAGATCGTGAAAGAACACGGTCTGACTCAGGAATTGAAGGACGTTGATCGAGTCTTTGGCTTCTTGGACGGCTCGCTTTGCCGCCCAGCACCATTATTGTTCTCCATGGACAAGAGTCGAAAGCTTGGTTGGCATGGATTCGTTGATTCGTCAGAGGCCATACTGGAAGTTTTCAAGGACTTTGCGAAGCTGAAGATGATTCCTCCAGTGCCTTTGGCAAGAGTCAGCTTCGACTGAGTGGGCATAGATTCTGAGCTAGCTTGAACTCGTCAGGAAACAGCAGACTCGAGTTGCGAACTTGGTGAGCGTGTCAAGCAACATCTGAGACCTATACATGCCCCAAAAGAAATCGCCTGACCTGGGCCGCAGCTGTTCAGAAACCTCTTGTCTAGCTGATGTTACAGACCAACTTTCCTTTGTCCATCCACGCAAAGCTTCCTATACGTCTTCCTCTTCAACAGCTCCGCAGCTCCAAGGGCACCAGCGAATGCCGGATCCAGTCCGTCCTGGAACCAGTTCGGCTGGTTGTCTTCCCCAAGTTCTTGGTACAAGATTTGCATCAAAACTGCCTGGAACTCTCTATCTGTGCATCTATTCCCGTACAAGATCGCCGTTCCGGGTCTCAAATCATGATGCTCGAGCAATGCGTTTCGAATAAAGTCTCGAACATTGTCCCAATAAGCCTCCTGCTCGAAATCTTTGTCGGAAGAAGGCTTCGAGCTACGTCCCAGCGAGTAATTGCTGTATGTATATGACTGGAGATCATACACGCTAGTAGTCTCCTCCGTCAGGACAATCTCGATACCGTGTGAGTAGTAAGCTGCGAGAAGATACGTTTCCTTGGGCAGCTTCTGGTTTCTTTCACATTCGCAATCCTGTTCGGCTTTCCAGGGTTGACAGAGACCTAGACCATGTCCTGCGAGGACTGCGTGAGAGGCATGCATGTCGCCGCTGGCGCCTTCGAGGGAAGAGAGAACTTGCTCGTAAGAAACATGGCTGATGGTTTCGATCTTTGCAAATGCTTGACGCATGATGTCGGTGCCGATGTTATTGGCTGTCAACCCAGGGATGTCGGGATAGGAGACTGTTGCTGCGTGGACGTATTCTCGAGTACGTTCTTCTGAGGCGGCTACTAGTTTTGAGAACATTGCGGAGAAATTATCGATTTCTTCTGCTCCAACGTGGTATTCGGTGTCGTTTGAAAGGTGGGACATGGTTTGCCTGTAAGATTCATTTCCCTCGAGGAAGAAGATGGGGCCATTGGTTGTGGATTCTGTCCCAGATTCGCAGCTGAACGCTGCAGTTCTATTTCGTTCATGGTCATCATGGGGCTTCAGAGTATTGTCTTTCGAGAAGACTCACGCATACGATGGTGTCAGCTCGAAGCCGATACTGCAGAACCAGAGTTGGCCAGGGATCCAAAGAATCCGTCTGAGGGCGTCGTTCACATTGTATATAACGATGATCAATAGGCAGAATAAAAACAGTATTCCGATTTGCAGAGCCCTTCGCAAAGATGGGCAATAACGAGCCGCCATTGTGGGTGAATGATCCAAGTATCCAAAAGAAAATAGCATATACTGTCTACACTGCTGTTACCACTCTAGCATACTGAGTGTTCTATGACAGCAAAAAGCAAAAAGATCAGATGTTGTCAAGGACTTCATATAGGAATAGCCGAAGGTGGGGCTCGAACCCACGACCTTGAGGTTTCAGGACCGTAGTCCGTAAGAGCCACACGCTCTACCGATTGAGCTACCCCGGCAAGGGGATTTGATCTGATCGATGGAAATTGCTCTTTCTCAATCGTATATGAATGCTGTATGATACTAGCCCCAAGAGCAACGGCATGAGAAGGGCCCTTCTATCACACTACTGCGATCTGTCACGATGTTCCGTACCATGGCTACGCAGCTTACGTTATAGGAACCTAGAAGTACACGGACACTCGAGATTTGAAGTTTCTCTCTCACAGAGCAAGTCTTGTCCATGTCAAAGACCTACAGGTCTATGGCACTGTCTATGGCGAGCACTTCTGCGACACATCATAGCTGTAACCCAGCAGTAATCAATGGTACCGATGATGCGTCAAATTATCGAGAGACTTGATCGAAGAGTGAAGCAGCGTCTACGTGAAGGCTATGTCATTGGGGCTTCTTGATTGACAGAATCTTGATCGGAAATGCCTTCTGATAGAACAGAGACGTTTGCTGTTCTATTGAATTGGGCTGGAAGTCAATCTCAGTGACCTCGAAATGGTTACGCACTATGCTGTGGTCAGCATTCGAATTCAAGAATATGATCTCTGTACTTACAGCAAGACTGTCTGAACGTTTGAAAAGTGTCCAGATTTCTGACAACACCGGAAATGAGCATGTGCAGCTGTGGCCTCAGCTCGAAAAGAAGTCGCAAAGTCGCCACCAGCGCTGAGATGCCAGTCTTATCGTAAGTCTGTTCACTTTTAGCACATTGTGGACTTGGAGAACCAGAGCTAAACTCACGATATCAGCGCCCAATATCACATCGTAAGGATATGCTTCACAGTCCTCTTCAACCCAAGTGGCTTTCAATCCTCTGCCCCACCTGAGCACACTGGTGAGCACCTTCGTCTCGTCATCCAGCCCGTTGAGGAAGAGGTTCTCCTTGAGAGCCTCCACAACACCTTCGTCGCCGTCCGTTGTTGTGACATGCTTTGCTCCGAGGTGTTTTGCAGCTAAGATCGCCAGAAAGCCAGTGCCGGCTCCAAGCTCAAGCAAGCTCTTGCCCTTGATTATGTGCTTATTCTCGGGAAGCAGGAGGTAGGAGCCAAGATGAAGCGCCGCTTCCCACGTTCGGAACCCTGTCGTTAGAGAGCCAGACAGCAGTTGGGGCCTCTCGAGGAGAGTGATCGTCGGCTCATCCTTGTAGTCCTCTTTGATGGTGGCTGTTGGTGGCAGACACGTAAAGGTGACATAGGTCTTTTGCTGCACGGCTGTGGCTTCACCTGGTAGATCTGCAGACATGAGCTCGCCCAGATGATTCATGAGATCATCCGAAATCTCCTGCCAAGCAAGAAAGACGATCAGAACAGGACGAATGGAAAGTATCGAAGTGAATGAAAGAAATGCAAGTCGCAGTACCTACATCTTCTTCAGGATCTTGAATGGACTTTTCAATCCTCGCGAGCAGAGGCTTGAGAACTCGCAATTGATATCGCGGTGGAGGCAAGTACTGATTCTTGTCGCTGTCAAATAAGTGCTTGTGCAACCAAGCTTGAATAGCAGAGTCTCGCAAAAGCTGTTTCGGTGGCCATGCCAGGAAGTCTGGCTCGAAAAGCTGCAGATACTGCCTTCTGAACAACAGGAGTTGGGAGTCCATCCTGGAATTTTGCAGCGCCTCTTTTCCGGCCAAGGGCAAATTGCTAGATCGCCTTGATGGAGTACTCAATTGCCACAATGATCTGTGACTGCGACTTTGGCCGATTGCGAAACATCAGGATGTGCACAGAAGTGAGCAAGAAGTTGTGAGCGAAGCAAGGCAAGTGAAAGGGTTGAAGCGCAGATTCGCCAAGGCTCGGAAACAGCCGAAAATCCACACGCGAATTGGGTGTGCGAACTTCAGGCAAATCTCGACGACGAACTTCGTGAAGCGCTCTTCTCTCGCACGACGCCCCGACATCCTCTCGCCCAACGACAAGTCGACAACCCTCACCATGTCGGAATCCCAGGTCACTCTGCGCACGCGCAAGTTCATCCGCAACCCACTGCTGGGCCGCAAGCAGATGGTCGTGTGCGTCCAACTACCACCTCCGCTCATCAATGCCGGTATTCTAACAGCATCTCCCACAGTGATGTCCTCCACCCATCGCGCCCAAACGTCTCCAAGGATGAGCTTCGCGAGAAGCTCGCCGGTCTTTACAAGATGAACAAGGACCAAGTTTCCGTCTTCGGTTTCCGCACCCAATTCGGTGGTGGCAAGAGCACCGGTTTCGCCCTCCTCTACGACTCCGCCGAGGCCATGAAGAAGTTCGAGCCACACTACAGACTTGTGCGCTACGGCCAGGCCACCAAGATCGAGAAGGCCAGCAGACAGCAGCGTACGTCAATAAAATCACACCATACATACCCATACCCGCTTCGGCGGAGGCAGATGCGTCATTTGGTGAGCATCATGCGAGAAGGATCTCGAACTGACATTGTGTGTCACTATAGGCAAGCAACGCAAGAACCGCAGCAAGGAGTTCCGCGGTACTGCGAAGACCAAGGGTCCAGCCAAGGACAAGAAGAAATAAGCGACTCGCAACAGCGTGTAGGGATTTGTCGCAATGGGTACAGACTCGCATCATTCGCCCGCTGCAGAGCGCAATGGAGTTTCTCGGCCTTTATGATCAGGCTAGAACCGTGCGGCAGCACCGACTCGGCGCTGGTTGGCTTAGAGTGTAGTTATACCCAAGCAATGAAAAACGCTACCTCCTTGCAAGAACTTCAATTCTCGTTCCGCACTCAATGCGCACCAAAGGCCGCCGGACCTGCAATCATCTCCCACCGCTTCCTCTTGCATCTACACTCACATACCCTGCTAGACGAACGTGGGTGCAGCCAACGAGAAACTGGTCCAAGCCTTTGAGCATCTGAAGTTGTTTCGAATCGCAGCGCCAGCATACCAACACCTTCCTCGTTTCTAATTACACTCATGATCGTGACGTACGGGAGCCAGGCTTCTACCATATTGCGTACTGACCACTTCCATTGGGATCCAGGACCGGGGCCCGAAGTTGTTCATCTACGACCTCAATATGCCCCACCGAGGTCTTCAAAATCATGCTGATGATGGCCTCGTATGACATTGGTCCTTATTCCCTTGGGATATGTATACTGCGCCGAAGCCTCTGCCGTACGTGTCACATTGACATCCTAAAATGCATAGCATGAGACAGGCTGGACTATCACACACGACCTGCCTTGCTGCTTAGTACTTCGACAGCTAGTACGGCCAATTCGTGACTGACTATGGTCGTCACAATTCCCCTTGAGGTAAGAATATCGGCTCCAGTGCGAGGAAAGGTGGTGAGGAACGACGAGATAGACGCATATTAAAGACTAAGCCCGGGACACGAGACCAGTCGTCGCGTGCGAGAAAAGGGCGCATGGACGAGAGAAGTCGTAAAATTTTTAGAGTAATTTGAAACAAACCGCATAGTGATGGATTGACATTTGAAGTTTTGAAAATTGTTGATGAGCGTAGGCAAGCTTCTTCAGGAGACAGTACGGGTTCGATGCAGAAAGACGGGGAACAACGGAGGTGCTTGAAGCAGCAGCTTCGATGCTCGAAAACATCATGTTCCCAAAGAGCCGGTACCACACAAAAAGACCTTGCGAGTGCAGGCTCAATGTTAGGCAATGTTGTAGGTATCCTGGGTGCGGTTGAAGCGGAAGCAGTAAATGCATCGTTGTTAGAAAGACGACGTACGCACTTTTGAGCACGTTTACACGGGTAACGCTTCCCAGGCACGAAATCCATTTGGGCATGTCAGCATCGATTCCCGTCCCTTGCAGAATCCCAGCCGATCCATATTGCTCTCCTGCGCGAACAGAGAGACCGAGTTGGCAGAGATGACCGCATGGGCGGGATGAATGCAACCAGAATGAACACCTGCATGGAGTACTGTAATGTCTCGATCCGTCATTTCGATCTCATCTCGAAAGGCCGAGAATCTGGGAGGAGCATGCGAAAAATGCATTGGGCCAAAGTCCGAATTGAGCTGTCACCCAGGCTGAACGTCCAAAGTCGCAATTGCGTTGGCGGAGCTCTTGTGAAGGAAGTATCGTTAGATGAATCTAACAGCTGACCAACGCATCCTGGCTGACCGCTGTTGCGTTATTCGACATTGCCCAGCATGGCGGACCAGGATCCCGAACACCTGGCGCACGCAAGTATTGACGCCAAAGTGCTCATCGATGTCGAATTGTTCTTTGACACGTTCGTAGACGGGCGAACCGTGATACGCGCGCCAGATGCATTCATCGAATAATGCGGTGTAAGTCTGATAGCTTTGAAGCGCTGCAGCCGATCGAGGATCTGAGTGGTTACTTGATAGGAATTGGCCGGACAGTAGCGCAAGTGGAGGTATGGAGCTGTAAGTTCAGCGAATTGGCAGCAATGGCGGTAGGCTTCCGCAATAGCAGCTACCTGTTCTGTGGTTGACAGTGTTTCCTCACCAGCGGCTCGGGTTGCGTTTCGCTGGAAATTCTGTGACAGCTTCTCAGGACAATGGATGCATGGCGACACTTGGGAGCCGACACAGCCAACAGGTTCGATGAAACTCCTGACATGCACGCAGGGAATTGATGATGTGTTCGTCGTGTTTGTGACGTGGAGTGCAATGGTCTAGAACGTGTTAGGGAGAAGGCACAGAATTTGACCTCAGGCAAGGTGATGTTTCGAAGAACCTCAGGCGGTAGAGGCTCGGATGGTGTTGGCATAGGTCGGCCATGACGATCCGTCATCCACTCTGGGCAATCCTCGGCTAGGCCGTGTATCAGAACCCCCAGGCATCCTGTGGTCTAGACGTGGGAGCGTGGACCGATGCTATGCGAGGACTGGTGTAGGAAGGAGCACGCACGCGGGTTCCTGGCAAGACGGTGATGAAAGGGCGCCTCGTTTGGCGTCCTCGTGTTGGGATTGGGTGGTGCACTGCATGAGACAGCTGCACTGTACCGCACCGCTTTGCTATTGCAGAGCAAAACCACGTGTGAGATGACCGGCCAATGATGGGAGGCAAGCCGGCGACACCGATGGCCTCTAATCACATGCAGTGACCATGTTGGGCCGTACAGAGCCTGCGAGCGTCCGAGCAACGTTGGTGTCGGGCGTCGAGGAGATGAGGGCAATTCGTCATTGCGTCGTCGGCGTCGTCGTACTGTTCTCCTGAACGAGGGCGCCGCGGAAAGCAGGTCCGCTGGGAGACAACACGGAGGCAGAATTGTGAGGAGACGCGCTGCAAGTCATCGCGGCGCCCAGCAAAAGCCTCTTCTGGCGGGTGAGCGTGGATCGACGCGCAAGCAGGCAGGCAGCGCCAAGCGAAGGCTGCTCCCGCGCCAACCATGCGGGCAGAAACATGCTCCCGTTCGTGTTGTTGCAGCGTTCTCCAAATCCGCGTCGTCGTGGGTCTCGCAGCATCAGCGACAGGCGCGCGCCAACGAACCATGGCCGCACGAGAGGGCCCACCGCGCGCGCACAGTCAGACGGCGACCCACCGCTGCACCGAAGCTTCGAGCGTGTGTGATGCCGTTTCTGCGCACCGCGATGGTGTGCGCCCGCATCGCCATCCCGGCCGCGAATGAGCCCACAAGGTCGCCAGAGTTGACGTGCTACAGGCACCGACCGCGACAATGGCCCTCGCTCGCACTTTGTTTGTTGCTGCTACATCTCTCGCTCCTGCGCTGCTCTTGCTGTGCTGCACCTTCCGCATCCTCTCTTTGTCTGCATTGAGCAACGCCATCGGCTAATCCTGGGCTGCAATCGTCCTTATCTGCACTCGCTATCAGCAGCAACACCCGGGGATCATTGCCCTCGCCCAGATTTACTTATCACCCGCCAACAGCCATCGTCCCCGAACCAGCGTCACTCTCGAACCGTGTGCCTCTGGACCGCGGTATCTGGCGTGCTGCTGACTCGGAGTGGCATCTCTCGACCCTCATTATTACCACTGCTGCCGCCGAGAAAGGCTTCCTGCGGCAAATATCGACAACGCACAGCCTCACGCTAGATCGCGGTATTTACTGGCATTATTGGGCCCTTCACGGACTGCACTGCGATCGATCACGCAAGCCAGTAGTCGATTCAGTCCGCCTTCCCGGCCTGCATGCCCAGCGGGACCGAATAAGCCGACACCGCGAGGCATTTGTTTCCAGGTCCCAATGACTACACGACATCATGCGCGCCAGCCCTCTCAGGGTCGAAAGCTACTGCCACCTCATGCTCGACCTGCCAGACCTCCGCCGTTGACGCAACGGAAGAGTTATAGTCATGCCCATTCCAACTCCACACCTCAGCCATCTCCAAAGAGACTGACGAGTTCGGGGTCCACGAAGGCTGGAGCGGAGTACATGTACTCGAGGGACGACGACGAGGAATCGGGCATGGCGAGTTTCTTGCAGTTCTGGTAGGTTGGAATTTATTGATGTGGTTGACATGACGTGGCTGACCTCTCATTAGCACCACCTGCGAGAAGCAGATACTCACTCCTGACTCAAGCATCTTGTATTGCTCAGAAGCGTACGTCCTCACCCATGGCCTGAGCTCAAAATAGATCCAGCCTCTGACATATATCGCAGCTGCCGCCGGAGAGATTCCCGACCGACCTCACTCCAAGAGATTCAGAGCATACAACAGTCGATTCAGTCACCGCCTCCGCTGTCCTCCACCAACTCTTACTTCGACCAACCGATCCCCGAGATTGTCCCTCAACGATCACCCACTGTCCTACGCCCCATGTCGAGGACATTCTCCGACTTCTCGATTGCAGACTTGAACGACTCTTCATCGGACGTCAGCCACGAGAGCGAGGCTTCGGACCACCACGATCATTTAACACTCAAGCAACATCGGCCTAGAACGAAGCGTTCATCTACGACAAGCACCGGTGCTCGTAGTCGCGGCGATAGCAGCACCAATCTGCCCTCGCTTTCGCACTCTCCAGGATCCTCGTATGGCACTGTCGCATCAATGGCCTCGATTCGTCCGGTCATGAGGCACAACCCTTTCTCGACCACATCCAACAGGAAGAGCGTTGAACTGGTGATACCGTACCCCATCGAAAGCACGAGCCCGACTCAACTTCTGAAGGACGCCAGTCTGAAGAGCAGTGCTAGCACTCTGACGCAGTTCAGAGTTGCTGAAGCAAACACTCTCAGCTACGAGGCACCATCGCCCGGCTCAAGGAGATATTCGAGAGAAAGAGCAGACCACTCATTGAAACAATTGTTCAGCCACGATGCCATGAAGGCGAATCCAAGGCACAACTGAAGATGGAAAAGACATGTTGGAGGAATACATGGGCATACATTATACATGATAGACTGCTTTTCCTGATCTTGTATATTCAGCGAAGGAGGTTGGGGGATACACTGGCGCAATTTGGGACGGATCTAGAACAAAAGTGAATTTTTTTGGAGGGCGTTGCGGGAGAGGCGGAAATCTAGTACCCTCTGTATCTGGGATGGGAGGAAAACTGTGTTGGGTATGATACCCGCAGGCTCTCCAACGAGCCTACCTTTATGGTGTCTGAGTTGACGAAGCGCCTCATTTTCAGGCCTTGAGACGTCAACTTCGTTACGTACATCATTCGAATATATTGCCGCTGAGGCTAATATGTTGTCTTCTATTCTCTTTCCATGTCTGCACCACTTGCCTCTGTCACTCATAGTGTCTTGATGTAGTACGCTTCCATCTAACTACCCCCAGGAGCCGAAGACCCTGATCTGACTTACATATTTAGTGCCATCTTCGCCTGGTCGATCCATGACCACGTGCAATGGAGTAGCAATTACCACATTCGGAAACCAAGAAGATTGTCACGAATGCCGAGCCATAGAAAGATTCGGTTTTCATGCATCACACCTAACTTCTCGAACTCTCGCCAACAGGCTGCACAGCCATTCTCACACCATCGCTCTTCCCCGTATCATCACGCCACCCATTCTCATTCTCCACATTGCCATCATCCAAAATCTGAGACTGCAGCTCACCATCTCCGCCATCGACGTTCATTGTAGCCAATCTCTTCCTATCGACACTTCGTCTCCAGGGCTTGTATAACAGAACAGATAGCAACCCAAAAACAACAAAACTTCCGCAAATCGCTCCACCAATAACATCATAGTGCTCTCCTGCTATGTCGACTCCATCCCAAAAAGGTCCTTCGAAATCCGGTCGGACGTTGTGAATCATGGTGAGAAGTTGAATGACGCCGATACTAATCGCCACAGCGACCGTGATGGCTGTCAAGACGCATTGGTAGTACAAGACCGCGATGGCGTCTTTGGCGAGTCGAGCAGAAGTATACAAAGACATCATAGCCGCTCCGTCGAAGGTGTCAAGTAGACACATTCCCGATGTGAAGAGGATCGGAAAGATGAGAATCAACCAGATAGAAGTCCCTTGCGCGGCTTGAATACTGCTGATTCCAAGGAGGGCGATTTCTGAGGAAGTATCAAAGCCGAGACCAAAAAGGACTCCCAGTGGGTACATTTTCCAAGGACGATCGACGAGTTTGAAAGTTCGGCGGAGGAGCATGGTCATACAGCCGCCGCCTTCGAAGCTGAAATCGAGGGATTCTTGGCCGATCGGTGAGGCGATGGCTCGTTGGAGTTGTTGGTAGAGTTTGTAGAGGATCCAGCAGTTCATTGTTCCGAGGATGATGAGGAAAGCGGCGGAGACGGAGGAACCGATGATGGAACCGACGGTACTGAAGCCATCGAAGCGTTTTTGGATTGCTGCGCTGCTGGCTGCGACGACGATACTGGTTACGATGACGATGGTGCTGTGGCCGAGTGAGAAGTATGTGCCGACTGTGACGGGTTTTTGACCTGAGGCTACGAGGCGGCGGGTCATAAGGTCGATGGCGGAGATGTGGTCGGCATCGAGGGCATGGCGGAGCCCGAGGGTGTAGGATAGTACGGCAGTTGAGACAAGTGCTGTGTGGAAGTGTAGCACAATTCCTACAGCCACCCAGACCACCACCTGAACGACAATCAGTAGGAGGATTATGCCTACAGCGTTGGCTGGAAGCTTCCGAATCCAGGGTATTTGATCATGGTAGTGCTCTGCTTGACTCCTCAGCTTTTCCAGTATAGGTTTCCGCTCCATGTCGAAGTCGTTCGTGGTTGCGGTGCACCCTGCGGTTGGGCTGCGAGGTGGGAGCAGGCTTTGTGTTTCCATCGCGGTGGTGGCACGAGGCGCTGATCTTTAGCAGTAGTGCAGTAGGTGGCCGCAACAGCCGCTGGCACTGAATTGAAGCGAAAGTCTCTTCTGTTGTGCAGGTCCACAGATAACGCCTCATGTCCCACCAATAACGTGGGATGGGCGGGGTAGCTTTGACAGTGGACCATTAGCAAAGCCAGCACATCCAGGTCGAGACCATCGCATCACTTGTATTTCGATACACAGATGCTTGCGTTTGTGCCACCGAAGCCAAAGCTGTTCGTGAGTGCTGCATTGACAGTGATCTGCTGGGTTGTGTGGGGAACATAGTTGCAATTGAAGACGGAAGCCGGATCGCCAGGGTTTTCGAGATTTAGTGTAGGTGGCAGAACGTTCTAAGTATCTCAGTCAATAAGCAGCTCCTCATTCACTGTCAGATTTCGCCTACCTCATGGCATGCTAGTACGGTGAAGATGGCTTCGACTGCACCAGCCGCGCCAAGAAGGTGGCCAATTGCACCTTTTGTGCCGGAGACATTGACTTGAGCAGCAGACGCCCGTCCCTCTTCGCCCAGCAACAGACGCTTGATAGCATTGTTTTCAGCAGCATCGCCGAGCTTAGTAGATGTTGCATGTGCGTTCACATAGTCAATCTTGCTAGGCTTGAGCTGGGCGTGCTTCAAGGCTTGTTTCATCGCCAAGAACGCCCCGTTGCCCTCTTCCTCCGGTGCTGTCATATGGTGTGCATCTGCTGAGAGGCCATAGCCACGGATTTCGGCGTATATGTTTGCGCCTCGTGCCTTGGCATGTTCGAGTTCCTGTCAGGAAAGTTAGTCCATTTCCACAAATGGTGATTGCCCAGGGCCCATGCCTCTAAGACGACTACGCCAGCGCCTTCACCAATCACAAAACCAGCCCTTGCACTATCGAAAGGGCGCGATGCTGCAGACGGGTTGTCATTCCAGTCCGTGGCTAGACTGCGTGCGCGAGCAAAGCCGGCGATGGCCAGAGGATGGATGCAAGATTCGGCACCTCCAGCGACCATCACGTCTGCATCACCAAACGCAATGAGGCGGGATGCATCGCCAATGGCATGTATTCCTGTTGTACACGCAGTTGTTGCCGCGTGGTTCGGTCCCATAAAGCCGTGCTTCATCGAGACGTGTCCAGCCGCGAGGTTGATGAGCAGCCTGGGCACGAAGAGCGGCGAGACTTTGCGATAGCCAGACTCATGAAAGGCGACAGATGTATTGTATGCCTCGTCGAGGTTGCCAATGCCCGATCCAATGGCCACGCCAGTCGCTTCAAGGTCTTCTTGCTGAGTAGGATGCCACCCTGCATCATC
This sequence comes from Cercospora cf. flagellaris, assembly GCA_005356885.1. NCBI lineage: Eukaryota > Fungi > Ascomycota > Dothideomycetes > Mycosphaerellales > Mycosphaerellaceae > Cercospora > Cercospora cf. flagellaris. The sequence goes on along the minus strand of RJLU01000005.1, from coordinate 1,458,852 downwards.
TAGGGCTTCTTGAGCTGCTGCAATAGCATACTGGGCGAACAAAGCCATTTGGCGCTCTTCGCTTGTGGTCAACCAGTCCTTGGCCTGCCATCGGCCATCGTCGCGACTGCCCTGAGGCACGAGTCCCGCGACGCGACTTGGGAGAGCTTCAAACTGCGATCCTCTCGAAGCAGTCGAAAGAATGCCGCTGTGCGACTTGAGCAAACGCTGCCACGTCGGCCGTACGCCGGCTGCGAGCGGAGTGACAGCACCCAGGCCAGTCACGACAACCCTTCGCATTGCTTATGGTCGACATGTTGTTGTGATCGAAGGACGGGAAAGTTCGCAGGCGCAGCTAGGCCAGGAATAGAAACACAGGCGAGCTCGCACGTGCCAGCAAGCCAACCCCAGCTCTTCTTGAAGTCTGTTTCCAACTCTCGCCAACTTCGCCTCACCGAGCCAGCATCGCTTTTGTCACCGAATCGCCGGCACGACGGAGCCAGTGAAGGCGAGCAGATGCAGCAGTCAGCAGCATTCGGGGCCTAAGCGATCGGCAGACAGCTTTCTACAATATATGCAAGGCAGACTCGGCTCAGCCGCTGTGTTGTGCAGATCTGGTGTACCAGTCGGAGCTCGCGTGCTTCGCTCCCCAAGATAAAGAGTCGCAGTCAAGTGCGAGGTAAGCACCGCGATGACAACGTCAATAAAAAATGCATGTCAGGCTTCTGGAATCAGGTCTCCGCATCTCAATGTGAAGAAGCGAACGCGACACAGCGTTCGCAGATGCAGCAAGTCCGGCTCAATCGGCCGCAGACGCAGTCCTTGAGCTGGTCACACTCTATCCTCACACTGCTTCTAAAACCGACACGAGCAATCCTTCAACAGCAAAAGAAAAGATGTTCTTCCGCGCAGAAACTTGTACGACATTCGATGAAGGCTCCAAGGACGATGGCGCACTTCGCATCCACAGGCCTGAGAGTGGCTGACGATCCAAACAAAGAAATGCCACCTCCATCCCGACCGAAGGTTCAGCTCAAGCCGTGCGGGATGGTCCACTACATCACCGCAGCACAACCTTGCAGCTTGAGCGCACACTCCCATTCGCTACAACCCTCGCTGACACGAGATCCTGAGCTCTGCTGGCCTGATCGGACTTTGTGCCTATGGGTACCACATTTACATGGTGTTTGGTACGTGAGCAAGCCAGATCTTACCTTGCGGCTGCACCGCAAGTAAGTAGCACTTGTCAGCCCGGCACTCGTCCGGAACACGCGAGTGCCTTCTCTTCTCTTTCTTCGTGTGCCTCCTCCACCTGTGTCAAATCGCTTGCGCTCTTGGATGCTGGACATCGTAGAACTCATCGTCAGACCTGTGAAGCTGCATTAGAGACCTCAAAATCGCCATGGACATCGAGACTCCACCTTCGCCGCACAGTCCACCGCCAAGGTTCTCTGTGTCAGAGGCTGCCACGCCGCGCTTCACTGAGCACATGTAAGCGAGGGCACCATTTCTCACGTCGCATGGCAATACAGTCTTGCGTGGAGCTGTGCGCGATCATACAGGTACAGAAACACTGACGGTGGTCGAGCAGCCATGATTCCCCACCATACCAACAATATCAAAACTTCGACGCACAAGACACTGGTGTTCCTCGCTATGGCTCAGATGCAGGCACACTCGTCGATGGCAGGCTATCGAAAAAGGACAGACCATATTCTCCCAGCGAGCTAGATGACATGCCTATGGCAGAGACTTACCGTAACAAAAACGACGAGAGTGAAAAAGAAGTGGTCATACCTCCCATCGCGCCAGAAGCTTTCCCCCAACAGACAGACAATACAATACGGCCTCAAAGGAGACGCATCTGCGGCATTCCGGCAATATTATTCTGGTTGATTCTGGCTGCTATTGTAATACTAGGGATAGCGCTGGGCGTGGGGCTTGGCGTTGGGTTAAATCAAGACCATGATGATGATGATTCAAGGAGTCCAGACGTTAACGCAACATTCTTGATCGGTGGTGCGATAGATCCCGAATACTACACGAGCGAAGGTGCTTTCAATGGATCTGGTATTGCCTTAGCTTCTCAATCCTTTTCTCGGGAGCTACAAGAAGGCACTCAAGGGACTCTCGTCATGTACTACCAACACTACAATGGCGATATCCGATTCAAACAACTTGCCAATGATGGCAGCTGGAAAGGCGGGGACTTTTCAGCAGTTGTTGCGCAGGACGCGAAGAACAGCACTCCTCTGTCTGCCGTGTCGTACGTGCTGAACAATGCCAGCACCTGGCACGTGTTCTACATCGACCAGAATAACACTCTGAAGCAGAGATCGAACAGTAACACGACCAATGTATGGACAGACGGGCCTATCAACAATCTGAATCTCCAGGTGTATGATGCAGACATGGTCGGCATGCAAGCCTGTTGGTACGGCAGCGAGTATGGAGACAGTGATTACGCTCATTCTCCACTTCCGAACGAGGACCCAAATGCCAATCGTAGTGCAGAAGCGGGCATGCACATGTGGTATGCATCGGACGCTACGACTTTCCAGCAGCTCGGATGGCGGAACGGCGACGACACCTGGGAGCATCAGTTCACTTGGGACTCCAAGAATGGTCACGCTGGTGTAGGCTGTTATTCTTGGGGTCCTGGGACAGTGACATATGTGATGTTTGTCAATGAGCAGAACGCCGTGGAATTTTGGTGGAAGGACACGAATACGAATGTGACGAATACGACAAGCCATCCTGTGAACATATGGACGAAATGTAAGCCAAGGCTGCACCTCTTCACTGTGTAACCAGACTGACCTATAACCAGCTTCAATTGCAATCGACAATGTACATCCGGCGACGAGCCTTGGCTACACAAACTACTTCTACGCCCAAGATGCAGATTCTCTGCTCTTCAAGGGCTACAACATCTCGTGGGCGGCAGAGAATAGTTCAATTGTTGGCGAACCTTTCGAGGTTCAAGGCGATCCTGGTCTCCCCGGGACGCACTTGAGTGTGTCTGCGTTGCCAAACGCATCTGGCGGGAGTGACATTGTGGTGTTTTATCAGAAAGAGGGCGACGACATCACTGTACACCAGAGGGACCTGGTCGCTGGGCCCTGGACAGCCGCTCAAATTCCTCTAATACATTGAAAGTGGGCGTGAGAATTTGGAAATCGTCGTTTATCATCAGCGTGGTGTTCGGGAGTTACCATTAAGCGACGAAAGGGAACATTCGTTGATAGCTTCTGTTGTTCAAATTTACGATAAACGGACTCTCCGTCAAATATTTTCATTTATATTATCTGGAAGCCATGCGCACTTCGATACATTTCGTGATGTGTATTGTAGTGCAAAGTGAAGTGGATGGAACCTTCGTGGTGGACCCTGGGGAAGTCGTCCTGGACCCACCTGTTCCGTGAGACACGCGACTTGACGCGCTTCGACCGGCAGCTTCACTTCTCATCGATCAACTTCTCGGGCCCAAATTATAAGACTCTGCGCGGATTCCTCTCAAGCATGCGCCACTGTCGCCCGACGCTCGACTAGACGTTCGCGCATCCACACATTCGCCATGGCACGCGCTACAAGGAAACGGGCGTCGCAACCCGATCCTGAGCCAGAAGCTGAAGTAGAGGTCGAGGAGCAGCAGGAAGAGCAGGAAGAGCCGCAGGCACAAGATGCGATGGACGTCGACGAGGATGGAGAAGAGGAAGAGGATGGCGGTGATGCGCTACAGAACGATGAGCCGCTGACTTGGAAAGCTGGCAAGCCCATTGCTGTTGCGACTCTGTTACAGCGACTCAAGGCATTGGCTACGGAACTCCGACATCTGGAACAAGGCGACTGTGCGCGAGCGTCATTGGAACCGAAGGCGAAGGAATTGTCGAGTCCACTACTTCTCGGCCACAAAGATTATGGCGTCCAGGTCTACACACTCCAATGCATTGTGGAAATGTTCAGACTGCTGGCTCCGGACGCACCCTACAAAGCAAGTCAGTTGAAGCAAATCTTCAATTTCGTAATTTCAACAGTCGTCCCTGCTATTGCGGATCCCTCTCATACATACAATGCGCAGCACCTGGCCATCATCACGTCTCTTGCGACTGTGAAGAGTATAGTTCTGGTACAGGACCTTCCAGGCGCAGACCAGATGCAGAAAATCCTGTTCACTCACTGCTTCGACGTGCTGGCCCTCAACGTCCCCGGTGGCGATAAAGAGCTGCTGTCGAAGAATGTTGAGTTCAACTTCACGAGTCTACTTTGTGCCCTGGTGGACGAGGCTCAGACTGTACCTCTCGAGATCATCGAGGTCATTCTCGCTCAATTCCTACGGGCAGACCCTCACGCTGTTACAAAGAAAGGCGAGACACGCTTCTCAGAGGTGCTCAAGGAGGTATCTCCTGCATACAATATGGCCAGGTCTATTTGCAATACGTGTGAGGAGAAGATGATCCGTCACATTGGCCAGTGGTTCCAGGCCGTTCTAATCGATGCGAATGACGCAGCAGCGGAGACGAAGCCAACGAAATCAAAAGGCAAAAAGCGAACACATGATGAGAGCGACGACGAGTCAGATGCTGCCTTGGTTGCGCCGTCAGCGGACGATCTCCAAGAGGCTGAGAAGGCGCATCGCTTACTACGAGAGCTGTGGAGGGCATGTCCTGGAGTTATCCAAAATGTTTTGGCGCAGATCGAGAGCGAACTCAATACGGAAAATACCTCGTTGCGTCTCATGGGAGTCGCTGGTGTCGGCGACATGATTGCTGGCATTGGTGCGGCCGGACCTCCGCCGCCTGCGGCGCTCGATCCTGCAGCATATCCATCGCAAAGCTTGGCTGACTACTCTCCGCCCGCGCAACAGAACGTCGTTCTGATCCCGGCAGCGCCACAGGCGTTCTCATCAACCTATCCGACCACCTATCAAACGTTTGTCGATCGCCATCGCGACAAATCTGGGCAGGTCAGAGCCGCGTGGGTGACCGCGTGCGCTCGAATAATCCTGACTTCAGCAGGTGGCAAGGGCTTGGACTCAGATCAGGAAACACAGCTTCTACGGATATTCTCGGACTTGCTGACTGACAACGACGAGAAGGTCCGCCTTGCGGCCGTCACCGCAGTGTCCACGTTTGACTATCAATCAATCGTGCAAAAGCTCGGCAGTCATGGAGGTGCCGGCCAGGATGGTTCCGTGCTCTTTCAGTTGACTGCGCGTATTAAAGACCCAAAGCCTCACGTCTCCGCGACTGCCCTCGAACTTCTGGGCAAGCTTTGGGGAGTCGCTTCAGGGGCGATCATCGAAGGTAATGAACGAGCCCGAACTTTGTTCGGTCCCATACCCAGCAATATCCTCAATGCCGTGTACATAAATCAGCCGGTCTTGAACGCGCTCATCTCGAAAGCCATCTTCGATTCTTTGCTGCCGATCAGCTACCCTCCTATCAAGACCAAGTCGAGTGGAAATGGAGACTCTCAGCGAGTGCCCGACAGTCAAAACAGCCAGGCAAGAGGACTAGACCCTGATCGTATCCGTAGCGAGCGGATACTGGCTTTGATCCGCGATCTCGACGAAAAGGCCAAGAAAGCTTTCTTCGGCATGCAAGGGCTCCAGGTGTCACAAGCAAAATATGTGTCAATCATCCTAGATCTGAGTGAGAAGCTGGGCGGCGATATCAAGAGCAATAAAGAGGATGCCCAGAAGCTACAGAAATTCGTTGCAGCTATTGCGGACAGATTCCCGGACAAAGTCGTAGCAAAAAATCACCTCACCGCTTTCTTCGGCCATCACGATCGTCGGAATTTCGCACTAGTCAGAATGGCCATCAGTGCTGAGAGCGACTACAAGAAGAGCCGCAACGCAATAGCGGAGGTTCTCAAGCGACTTGAGGTTGCCTCGCCTAATGTTGCCAGCGCGGCCGAGACGATAGAGCCACTTTTGCGGTCCACTGCTGTTCTGGTCTATAATAGAAGCCATGTGCCTGCGATTGTCTCGATTTCTCGCACAGATGACAATGGACTGGGCAGCGCGGCGCATGAGGTGCTGAAGCAGATCTCTACACAGGCGCCACTGGTGTTTGAGGTACACATCAAGGAACTATGCGAGACTCTCAGGAAGCAAGCTCCTTCTGCAACGTCGCCCAACGATATCAACGCAGTAGACACGCTCAAGGCATGCGCTGGGTTCTCAAGGCAATTTCCCGAGAAGATGCCAAAGGACCGAGATTTCTTCCAGGCCATGGCGAAGTTCGCAAAATTCGGTTTCCCTCCATCGGTTGCGAAGCATGCTGTCACAGTTATTGTTGCGGCGGCAGATAAGAAGGACATGTATGTTAACGACATCATGAAGCACTGCCTGGAAAATTTCGATGTCGGCCACGAGAATGCCGCTACAAAGCTTGCTGCGATCGGTCAGCTGCAGCGGCTAGCCTATGTGCAAACAGAAGATCATGCAGACGCCATCCACGAGATCCTTACGGGTGCGCTGCGCAATCGACATGCAGCAGAGGAGACTGGCACATCGTGGACGGCTGATATCGACTCTGATTTGAACGTCAAGCTCTGGGCCCTCAAAGCCGTGGTCAACGACATTAGAGGGCAGCTGCCGGACTCAGATAGCACTTCACTCGACAAAGAGCTACAAGGCGCTGTCCTGAGGACGTTCAAAGTACTGAACACAATCATCGAGCGTGATGGTGAGCTGGCGGGCGAACCTTCTCCAGAGAACCACAAAGCACATATGCGGCTGAGTGCAGGAAAGCTGATACTCAAACTCTGCTGCAACAAGCATATCAACAAGATCTTTGCTGCTCGAGACTTTAACCGACTAACGAAAATTGCGCAAGATCCCCTGCCCGAAGTTCGCAAAGGATTTGTTACCACGCTGAAGAAGTACACAGGCATGCAGAAACCACTTCATCATCGCTTCTTCAGCTTGATGTTCTTGTACGCATTTGAGCCGACGAAGGCTGTCAGGGAATCTACTGCAACGTTTCTCAAAGCCCGTGCTGCTTTCTATGCAAAGGAGGAAGTGCCAGTCCTGGAAAATGTGTTCCCGTACTTCATGAGTCTGTTGGCACATCACCAAGACTTCTCGCTTGCTGAAAAGGACATCTCCGACTTCATTGAGTACATTGTCTTCTATCTCAAGGCTGTGGCGACTGAGCAGAACCTCTCAGACATTTACGCTTATGCCCAGCGCGCCAGAAGCTTCCAAGACGCTATCGAGCCTGAGAAGAGCGAGCTACTCTGGACTATGGCTGATCTCGCTGAGGCTATCATGCGTGCATACGAAAGTGCCAAGGGCTGGTCACTTCAGCTGAAGCCCAGCAAGCCGGCGATGCCGAGTAGCGTATACCGACAAATCCGTGATCAGGACTTTGCAGACGAAGTCTCGCACAAACGTTTCTTGCCAGTTGAGATCGATGAGCAGATGGATGACTTGGTTCGGGATCGACTACGGCCCAAGAAGAGGAAGCATGCCGATGGCGACTCGAAGCGACCAGCGAAGAAGATCCGAGCATCCAACGGCGACGAGAAGGCTGTGCGCAAGAAGAAGGTTCCAAAGGCACCGAAAGCGCCAAAGCCAGCAAAGACGCCGAAGAAGAGAGCAAGTGATGCCGTACCCTCTTCCGCAATGCGCAAGAGCACACGAGTCTCGAATGCGCGGAGCTACGCCGACATCAGTGATAGCGAAGATGATGATCCGGACAATGTGGCTTCCTGGCGGTACGAGGACGAGAGCTCAGATGAAGAGGGTAACAAAGAGAACGTTGGGTCATCTACCCCGCCCACCAGCGACCCCACGGGCCCTAAGAGCCACGCCGAGGACAGCCGCGAGCACGAAGATGACGAGGAAGAAGAAGACGGGGACGAGGAAGGAGGCCAGGAAGTCGTGGTCGCCAAGCCAGCAGCAAAGACCAATGGCAAGAAACCGACAGCCAAAACGAAGGATAGCACCCCGAAGGCGCGCGAGTCGAAGAAAGTAACGCAAAAGAAAGCGACAGCCACGAAGGAGTTACCAGCTCGCGGAGGTCGGTCGTCCGCAAGGACTGCAAGCAAGAAGAAGGATGTCATGGACATTCCGAGTGATAGTGATGAAGACAGCGCTATGGAGGCATAGGTACGGTCTACAATCCGAGGCAAGAGTCACGGAACCGTCACCGCAGCTGTGCCTTGTCGATGGGCCGTTTGTAAAGTGTGGATACCCAACGAGTGCAAGGAGGCATGGCTACATACTGCATCGCGTTTGCTAATAGCTTATCGGTGTACAGCGTACGAGCGTGAGCGTAAATCACGAATGATATTCTTTCCAACGTTCGCCATTTGGCGTCCAAGTACTTGTGTGTGAAAGCGAGCTATACGACAACCAACGTGAGATCAAGCTTGTTCAATGGCGCCACCCTCTTCCCCTAATGATCCTTCAACAGCAATCTTCCCCAGCTTGACAGCGAGGAAAGATCACTAATAGGCGTGCCGTACCCCGTGGATCACACGGCACGTCCCCAAAAGCACTTTTGGGTTGTCGGCATACCAGGATCAGCTTTAACTCTAAAAGAAACTGTCCGCAAGTCACATCTCTATTTTCTCGACATGCAACTCGATCACAACTCAACGCCAACATGATAACAGTTTCTATTTCCGACTTTGAGCCCAAGGGAGACACTTCATGGAGCCTGACTGCCTCCAAGACCTAACATCGCCAATCCACATCAAAGTGTCCTGGGAAGCGCACGATCAGTCTGTGACCCTATTCAGTCAAATGCTGAACCTCGTCCAAGAAAGATGAGTAATACAACCGTGACAGGCCCGACACGATCAAATGCGGTGGAATCACAACGCATCAAGCCAAGAGACTCAAATCTCTGTGGTTACTCTGAGTCCTAGTCGGTCGAAGCCAGGACCACCTGACAAAAAGGTTCCCACAACCAGGGACACTTTCCATGGATCCGATCGCATAGGACGAAGTTTCGATCTATCCGGCCTGTCCGCCCTACCCAATTGAACCGTGATGCTGCGAGGCGCATTGGCACGCACTGTACAAAGCGAGGCAATGTTTAGATCTTTGAAGGTCCCTGTGCTTTTGTGAAGAGTCGCAATTTCTCCGTCTGGACTTTGCATTTGGTTCTGACGACCGCTGACCATGACATCCTTCTCGACTCACACAAGTGATCTCTCAGCCTCGATAAAGCGCGGCGACAGTCAGCCCGATAATAAAGCCATTTTAGAAGACGAGAAAACCCATGTCTTCCAAACAGCACAAGAAGAAATCTCACCCAGCGCAAGCCTCTCATGTCCCTCATTCACCGAGCAAGAACAGAGAAGCATCATCCGACGCATCGATGTTCGCGTCGTACTTCTGCTCAGTCTCATGTACACCTGCTCCCTCATTGACAGGGTGCAAATCGGTCTGGCCATGATCACCGGTATGGGAGCAGATCTCAGCCTGACCGGAACCCAATACACGACGATCAACGCGGTGTTCTTTGGACCTTATGTTGTTCTGCAGTTCCCGTCTACGATCCTGCTGAGAAAGATTGGACCGAAGAAGTTCTTGGCCAGCACGACACTCCTGTGGGGGATGACAACAATTGCCGGCGGGTTCGTGAGAAAGTACGAGGATATGATTGCACTACGCTGTATACTCGGAGCGTGCGAAGCTGGCTTCTTTCCGGCATGTTTATACCTTCTCATGGTCTGGTATCCACGCTACGATCTCCAGAAACGCAATGCTGCCCTCCTCATCATCGGAATGGTCAGCAGCGCCTTCTCCGGTATCCTCGCATTCGGAATCTCCCACCTGAGCGGCCACGGAGTAGGACCAAGCTTCTGGGGCAAACTGAACATCCAAACTGGCGTTCGTGAGCCCGGAATTGCTGGATGGCGCTGGATCTTCATTCTCTATGGCACAGCCACATGTATCGTCTCTGTCCTATCCTGGTGGGTCCTCGTAGATTTCCCGGAAAAGATCGCCCTGGGCACCGCGCACAAGACCTTCCAGTTCTTGACGAAAGAAGAAGCTACCTGGGCCATTCAGAGAATCGAGGCAGATCGAAAAGATGCAATGCCAACAGAGTAAGTGACATAGCATCTCCTCCACCTCAATCTTTCCCTTGACACAACACTGATCATGTACCACAGATTCAATCTAAAAGAATACATCAACAACGCATGGGACCTCAAAATCTGGGTCTTCAGTCTCCTCATCCTCTGTCAAGCCACCGTCGGCTATGGCATAGGATTCGCTTTACCTTTCCTCCTGATGGAAGGCATGGGTTTCAGTCTGACAGTCTCGCAATGTCTCTGCACCCCACCTTATGTGCTCGCAGGCGTTAGCACATGGTTTGTGGCATACTATTCCGACAAATGGAGAATACGATCGCCCTTCATTTTGGTGAACAGCTGTTTCGCGTTCGTTGGTACGTTGCTACCAGACGTTGTGTGTTCTGGAAGCTACTGACTGGAATTTCAGGGATTTGCTTGATAGGGTACGTCGAAACTGCTGGGGTCAGATATTTTGGTGTGTTCCTCGCGGCAGTCGCGGGATTGGCGAATGCACCTTGCCTTTTGACGTGGCAGGCGAACAACGTGCGAGGGCAATGGAAGCGAGCACTCGTGTCCACATTTGCGGTTGGCGCAGGTGCCATCGGAGGCGTTATAGGGTAAGCCTGCTGAAAGACAGCAACATAGAGGATCCCTATCACTAACATCAACTTCGCAGATCATTGGTGTTCAAGCCAGGCGATACGCCCCATTACACTATGGGGATTGCGACTTGCCTCGTGGCTCAGGGACTGACCATATTCTTGGTTTTGCTGTTGCTCTGGAAGTTCATACGAGCCAACAGGCGAGCGGCGAGTGGTGGCAAACTCATCGGAGGCCTGCCGGGATTTCGATACACGCTTTAAGTAGCAGCTAGGGCAATAGATGAAAGCACCTGCAATGAAAAGATGAGCAAGTCATGAACACGCAAACAGTTGATCATTCTCCGGGAGATCGAGGGTATCTATGAGCTGCCAATCAACAAGTCTTGCCAAACACCAACCATGCCATCATGTCTTCATCAAAGTCATCGTATCGTGCCGTGCCAAGTTCCACCTTACAAAGCGGCCATCAACCCAAAGCCCGCGATAGCAGCACCGGCCATCCAGCCAGCAACTGCCTTGGTTGGAGCAGCTCCCTGGCTGTTGAGACTGGGCGATCCACTCGACGATGGTGCGGCCACATTCACAACCGAGGTGTATGTTGAGGTTGTCTGTCCATTCGCGCCACTGAAGGTTGCAATGCTAGTGAAGGTTGATGGCGTGGCATGCACAGTTGGGTGGACAGTCGTCAGAAGCACCGATGTTGCGTTGTGAGCTGTCACTGTTGTGTTGCTGTAGAGTGGAGCGGAGGAGGCCGATACTGTGTGGGTAATGCTTGCCGGAGCAGGGGTCGTGACTCCCTGTGGCAGACTGGCGCAAACCAGGGATCCGATCTGCTCGGTGTTGGTTGAGATGCGGCCTGGTGAAGTGCTGTTGAAAGACAAGCCCGCATTGCCGGTGGCGTTGCCGTTCTTGAAAGGTGTGCAAGTGACTGAGCTGAGGTCCACGCCTTCCGCCTGTGTGAGATACAGCGTGGAAACGGCGTCAAGAGCAGAGTCGGTGTAGATGATGTTGACAGGCACAGTGACGGTGGTGTTGATCAAGCCATTACCGGCGCCGCCATGGCTGGTCTCGACGACGACACGGACGCTTTGTGATGCTGCGGTGGTTGCTGCGGCGAGGACTGCGACTGCGGATCTCGAGACCATGTTGTAGTTCTGGGATGGAATTCTTGAATACGTTGAGCAGGTGTTGGGTGAAGTTGTCTTGCGGCTGTAGTCTGTGGTAGGTGTATGCAGGTGCTGTGGTACAAGTAGGTGTCTGAGGTAATGATCTGGTGAGTGTCACAGGTACAGCCGTGTCAAGCTTTTGCGGTATGGAATGTGTGTGTACAGGGCGAAGTGCGGGAGAAGAAGTGGGAGGACAAAGGGCTGCTGCTGCTCAGCGGGCATGCAGCAGTCGCACTGCAGCGTGCAGAAGGCAGCTCCTGAATTGAGGCATGCTTCTTGCCCTTCCACTGTCGTCGCTACTGCCGTCGTCAGCTGTGCGATGGTGCGACCCACGCCTGTTTGACCACCGGCGCTTCAGCTGCAACGGCAGCCTCTCGCTCGCAGAAATAGCAAGCCCGGCCCTAATGCCAAGCCTGCAAGCGTGTCTTTTTCGCGTCGTCGCCGCCGCCCCGCCCCGCCCCTTTCTCTTCTCCCGCCGTACACTTCCCTCTCTGAGACCACTTGGTCGCGACATCCAGTGCGGAATTCGAGCTCATGAGCCTCAACGGCGACCACCGATCCAAGTGAGCGGTGGCAAGAAGATATGAGTTTCCACCGTCAATCTTGGGAACTGCAAATTCTGAACTTCGCGACAAGTGCGACTCAAGATGCAGAACAACAGACCGTTCTTCACCATTCGCACTTTGACCTGGGCGGCGGTCGATTGCTCATCGCAAATCCAGGGAGGCTCACTCAGATGATTTGTTCATACTGATATACTGTGCTGGCAGAGTTGTCGATAGAACAAGATGGGCGACATGGGTCTGACTACACCTCACTTCGTTCACTAATCCTCATGCAGTAAAGTCGGCCAGCTCTCGCTTTCCATACACCATGAATTCGGCCAAATATCAACTTCACTTACCTAACTAGTGCACTATGCGTCGTATCGTCGTACCGTCAAGACCAGGGTTGCACAATGGCAGAGAGCCAAGCGACTTACGCCCGGCCTAGTTCCAGTGTATGCGGCAAACTGTATGCAGAGCTTTCTCGGCTCGGTGACCGTAATAGAAGCCAGTCTCTATCCTTCTCAAAGCCACAAGTCAGACGCATTATGCAACGCTTTCGCGGTGTTGGTCATGACCTGAGCCTGACCAACCTGGAGGCCGTGAATCACTACAACAACATCGCAAAAGCGGCCGCGCGAGTGGATTAGTCCACGTGGATACTCTCCGAAATTGAGAACGTGTTTCCACGAGGCCTTAGCGATCATACAGTGGGTTCTTTGGATGGCTTTCGCGCGAAGACTCGGAGCCGTGGCGCTGGACGGGTCACGATGCAGCATGAGCTTAACCAATGCCGGAAAATAGCCAACCCGTCAAGAGGCTTTCAGGTCCATAGCCGATCGAGAACAGGCAGAAATCGCAACGAGCCGGCCTACAGAACTACGCCACAACTAGACCTGTCTCCGCCCAAATGTCCATTGAAGAGCTCGGCCGAATATGAGCCGAGATGGAGCGACCGACATTTTCTCCACAATCCCCGCATCATGTGGCATGGAGAACAGCAACTGATGTAACCGCAAGCTGCCATAACAACTGCCGCTTCCTGATAGCACTTGCGTAGACCGGCATGATTGCTCGGCTACGGCACGAACTTGAGGCTTTAGAAAGCGCGTTCGGCTGCAATGGGCAAGCCTGCCGCGTAGAAAGCTTGTTCGCCGTCCTACATTGCGTCACGCCGCCTCAATGAATGTCTGGCAGCATCGCAATGATCAATCCGGCGTGGAGCTGCAGCGTGGGCGACTGGCCGAGCCCAAGAGCTATAAAATGGTCGCGCCGCGCCTTCTACCTTTGCTTCACCAGTGTCTTGGCTAGGCACTGTCAAACGCACTCATGAAGTCCTTCATTGCTGCTGTGGGCCTCGTCGGTCTCGCATCTGCGGCCCCTCGTGTGCAGACGCACCAGAGACCGCATTCCTATGGCGGGCCAACTGTCACTGTCAAGAATGGAACAATCGCTGGCGTCCACAAATCTAACTACAAGCAGGACTACTTTTTGGGTATGCCGCATCATAGTGAGAAGATGCGAAACGCACTGACAAATTTTGTGTGCAGGCGTTCCATTCGCTCAACCTCCTGTGGGACCACTGCGTTTCACGAATGCCCAAAGCCTCAATTCCTCTTTCGATGGCACGCTTCAGGCTACCGAATACGCACCAATGTGCTATGGATATGGGGTACGTTGTACCGAAAGCATGCCCAAGACAGTGAATTGACGTATCCAAAGGGCGATCAAATTGGTTATCCGCAGTCAGAGGACTGTCTATACTTGAACGTCATCAGGCCATCTGGCTACGAAAACGCGTCGTTGCCGGTCGGAGTGTGGATTCACGTAAGTCACATTTCGTGTAAGTGCTTCTCCAATCTCAGACTGATTGATCACAGGGCGGCGGTCTGTATATGGGTGGTACTCAAGACAGGCGGTACAACCTTACTTGGATCGTGCAAAACAGTGTCGAAATCGGTAAACCTATCATCGGCGTCTCGATCGCATACCGGCTAGGACCTTGGGGCTTCCTTGCGTCTCAAGAGGTCACCGGCAGCGGCAACACCAATATCGGACTTCGCGATCAACGACTTGCTCTGCACTGGATCAATGAGAACATCGACGCTTTTGGTGGCGATAAAAACAAGGTTGCTATTTGGGGCGAGAGTGCCGGTGCTGGTAGCGTGGGCTTCCATTTGACCGCATACAACGGTCGCGATGACGGTCTTTTCCGAGCCGGTATAATGGAGAGTGGCAACCCCGTCAATTACAACAGCTATGCGACAAACGTCAGGTACCAACCGAAGTACGACGCTTTGGTCAACGCGACGAACTGCAGCGCCGAGGCAGACACCTTGAGCTGCTTGCGGGACATCCCAGAACAGACTCTGCAGGACCTGTTCAACACAACTTCCAGTCTGTCATCTGGTTGGAACCCGGTCGTGGATGGCGACTTCATTCAGAGATGGGCGTCCATTCAGCTCAAGGAGGGTGACTTTGTCAAGGTCCCGATCATTGATGGCGCCAACACAGACGAGGGTACTTCTTTCGGACCGGACGGCATCGATACCGACGAGGAATTTGCAGCGTACATCACGAACACTTCGCAGCTGACGAATCTGCCCGCGGCTCTTGCTCCACGAGCACTGGAGGCATACCCGAACGAGCCAGCTTATTTCATCCCGCCTGTGGAGGAGGTCCCACTCAACTACACATATCCTCCAGAGAATGGTGCGCAATACAGACGCGCCAACGCTTACGCAGGAGATGTTGCCTTCCACGCCAACCGTCGAGGCGCAATGGAGGCTTGGGCCGCAAACAACGTCCCAGCATACTCTTACCGCTTCAACACTCTTCCTACGGGAGTTCCGTGGTATGCGGGCGTTGTCCACTTCCAAGAGGTTGCATTCGTCTTTGACAACACCCAGGGTCTGGGATACGATGCGGAGCATGGAACTGTCAACCCATTCCAGAACAAGTCGCAAAGCTACTACGACCTTGCTGATTACATGAGCAAGTCATGGGTATCGTTCATTCACGATCTTGACCCGAACTATGAGGCAAAGCCTGCTTCTGCTCCAGCTTGGCCACAGTACAGTCTCGATCAGCCAGAGAACATTGTTTGGGATGCAAACAGGACGGAACTGGCGTGGCTTGAGCCTGATACGTACAGACAGGAGGGCATTAGGTTTATCCTCGACAATGCTTTGGCGTACAAGAGGTAGATTGATATGTAGCTATCAGCGAAACAGCCTGACGATCTCTACTTGAATTCATTCAAATCGTGCTCGAAGCTTTGACTACCATATCAATCATCTCGCTGTTCAAAGAAACGTCCCCCACGATTGTCTCTCGCTTGGACGAAGAGTAGTCCTGCTACTTGACCCCTGCACCCACCAAAAACACGAATCTGACGCGTACGTCGCTCTCGGGTTTCAAAGCTTGGCACCTGCCAAACCCTGCCTTGCCTCCCAGTTCTTGCCATCAAAGCCTCAACTCAACAATAACTTCCTTCTAATCATCTCTGACCTCCATTCATTCTTTCTCTCATCTTAAATGCCTCTCCGATAACGTATCCCATCAGCATGGCGGACGAAGACCGCCCATATCAGCCTTCCCTTCCTTGGCGCATCACCTCCGCCGCAACCATCGGGACAGTGGGTCTCCTATGCCGAAGCTTTTTATTCGCGCTCAATAGAACCGAAGTCCATGGTCTTGATCGATTCTTGGAGATTCTTGATGATAGGGAAGATGAGAAGGGGAGGGTGAGGGGTTTGGTGACGGGTATGTAGTCATTTTTTACTCTGTAACTTGTCCTTTTTTGCAGGGGGTGTATAATTGATTGAATTGTTGTGTAGTGTCGAATCATACGAGCGTGTAGGTGAATACGATATGATCATTTTCGCTCCTTTTGAGAACCTGTGATTGAGACTGCATTTCTAGACTCGATGATCCTCTGATATGGGGTGTTCTTCCGTTTCGCTACCACTGGACGCCGAATAATATGCGATGGTCGATGGGAAGCTACGATATCTGTTTCAAGAATGGAATGCTGTCCGCCTTCTTCAACTATGGAAATACGTTGCCTACCCATCGCTCCGCGCATTCGACATTTGGAGGATTATTTCAACCGACCATGACGGAGTGTATCAAGTTGCTGAGCGATCCGCATCAGATCAAGAAGGGATATGTCGCTCACACAGAGGATGGCTCATTATCTGAACCGTCTTCGATGGAATCAATACCCGCCTCGGACCCTTTCACTTCAGGACAGCTGTCGTATACCTACTCTACCAATGGCACGGATACCTTCCCTTCGCCTTCGGCATTTCCTTGGCGAAGACATAGCTGGGTTCACATTTTTCCGGAAGGCATGATTCATCAGCATCCTGCTCGCGTGATGCGGTACTTCAAATGGGGCGTCGCACGATTGATCCTGGAGTCAGAGCCTTGTCCTGATGTGGTACCGATATGGATTGATGGGCCTCAAGAAGTGATGGACAATGAGAGGGCGTGGCCAAGATTCCTGCCCAGGGTAGGGAAAGATGTGAAGGTGGCGTTCGGGGAGAGGGTCGATAGGGAGAAGCTTTTGGAGCCTTTTCGGGAGAGGTGGCGGAAGTTGAAAGAAAGGAGAGTGGGAAAGGAGCAGAAGGAGGTGGAGAAGTTGGGCGTCGTGGATGACGAAGAATTGAGATATGGGAAAGAAGCGCAGCAATTGAGGATCGAAGTCACACTTGCGATTCGTGATGAGGTTCTGAACGTGAGGAGGCAATTCGGACTACCTGATGAGGACCCCAAAAGGAGTTCGGCTGATAGCTACCGGGAAGAAGGCATTTATGGCCGTGATGGCTTTGGTGATATTCATGGTGTGAAAAAGCTTCCGGATGGCAGTACCACAAAAGACATGTAGATTACAGCGATGGTAGCCGTGGCCCAGCTCAATTGCACAATACTTTCAAGGCAGCAGTGGTTGCAGATAGGGCGAATGCTGCTAAGCATCCGCATGGCTCCTTCTTTGTCGACGTTGTTCATGCCTGCCAACCTTGAACTATCAGAGAGCAAGCACGAGTGTCGCTGCCTCATGTTAGCCAACATTTGGCTTCATTTGACCATCGACTATCCTCACAGTCTGCAAAAAGTCGACATCTTTCCGACGTGGAGTGTCAGTGAACTGCATATCTCTTGGCGACAGGGTCCCGCAGCTGTGGCTGATTGCTGCCCGCCGCCACGATGGCTTTACGACTTGGAGTCAACATTGGCCGGTGTCCTGACCAGTACAACTTTGAACACTACGGAGTACCAACGGCCTCGAGGCTCACCGGCCATCGAGACTACATTCCACGACCCATGGCGGCGCCCTCGCTGCTGATTCCCGGCCGCCCGGACACGTCGCTCAACGTGCAGCTCCATCCGCTCGTGCTGCTCACCATCTCCGACTACATCACCCGCCATTCGATTCGCAACCAGTCGGGACCAGCGGTCGGTGCTATCCTAGGTCAGCAGAATGGCCGCAGCTTCACGCTCGAAGTCGCATACGAGTGCAAGCTCGACGACAATGCTTCGTCATCTGTGCAGTTCGATGCCGACTGGTTCATGACGCGCCTCGAAATGTACAAGGAAGTCCACAAGGAGCCTGCTCTCGATCTCGTCGCTCTTTTCTCGACCGGCTCGATCAAAGGTCCCAACTCAGCGCACCTGCCAATATTACAGCAAGCGAAGGCACTTACAGGGTCGGACAGTGTCATGCTGCTCCTCTTCCACCCAGAAACAGTCGAGGGATTGCAGGGCGGAAAGCTGCCCATCAGCTTGTATGAGACAGTCGAGGAGGGAGACAGTAACATCAAGTTTCGAGAGCTGGCATACGATGTGGAGACGGGCGATGCGGAGCGGATAGGCGTTGACTTTGTCGCCAAGGGTGGTGGTACTGCCACTGCTGTTGCCAAAGCTGGAGGAGCAGACGCTGCAGCAGGCGCATCCAAAGACGCTAAGGCTAAGGGAAAGGGCAAGGCAAAAGCAAAGGACGATGAAGCCGAGACCAACGGCACAGCAGCGACGAGCATGCTATCTCCAGAGGACGATGAGCTCATTTCCTCGCTCCAGGCCAAGGTTAACGCTATCAAGATGCTGAACGAGCGCATCAATCTCATCCGCACATATCTGAGCGAGCAACCCCAGAGCTATCTCACAGACGCAACCGTCTCAGATGCACCACCGGACAACACAAACCACCAGCTTCTGCGCAGCGTACAGTCCATGCTGTCCCGTCTACCACTTCTCGCCCCGCCACAAGCTCAGCAAAGTGTTGATTCTTCGGAAAGCCACAACTCTTTGCAGCAGGCGAGCGAAAAGCAACGACAGGATGTCCACCTGACCTCACTTTTGGCCACTCTCACCCGGTCAGTCGCCGAAGCGCAGACACTCGGGAGCAAGTTCAGCATCGTGCAGAAGGAGAGGCAGAATAAGGATCGTAGCGCCTTCAGCAGCGGCAGACCTCCTCGAGGCGGATTCGGCGACGAGACCTTGTACGTCAATAGGGGTAATCAGGACATGGACTAGCAGTCTTCGTCCCAGTATCAATCACTATTGGCCAACAACCGGCCGTATGGGAGCGGCTCAGCAGGTTTTGGAAGTGGTCATTGGAACAACGCTTATCCTACTGGAAGCTTTGCCGGGAATGGTTCTTCCTACCTTCACACGCAGGACCGCTCGGCCGGCGGCTCTTCATCTAGGGGTGGAGGGCGCTCGAACTTCAATGGCGAAGGTCGTTCACTGTGGTGATTGCAAGCCATGAGGCAGCGGAATGGAGGGAAATGATACTATACGACAGATATGAGACACGACGCATAGCACGCGCTGAGGCATGAAGCTTCGCAGAAGGGAACAGTCGCACCGAACACTACAGGCGATAGAAGTGCAGCGAGATAGAAGAAGCGCGCACCAGCCAAAGATGTATCACGATTGCGATAATTGGAACATACCAAACATGACCGATCAGCCCATGCTCCTTCTTCGCTTCAATCAGTATCCTAACGCCTAGCGTGCTGATGGATAAGAGGTCTGTCAAATTTTTTATTTCCCCCTGTACAGAAGCCTCTAAAAAACGCCTGGGCAGACTGACCAGTATGAAGCGGCAAAATCTCGAAGCGGGGCAATTGATGCGCAGGTTAAAACATGCTTCATCCGTTCACTCTATGTACTGGGGCGCCGGGTACCGACTATCATGCCTCAGTCAATGCACCGCAAGCAGAGTATCCAATACATCAAAGCTTTTCTTATCCCAATTCTTTTCAGGATTCTGCTCAGCTTTCTCATCGATCCTATTTACGGCTCTCTTTTCCGAATCAAAATCATCCGTGGGCGACTGGTTCGTTCGATCTTCGACTCGAAAGTCGGACCTATCCTCGGTGGCGATAGCATTCTCTTTGCGTCTGCTCTTGGTCTCCTGAACCGCTTCGTCCGCCGACCAGGACTGATACAGCGCTTCCTCTTCTGGACTCTTCTGTCCAGCCCAAGGACCCCAAGAGACAGTGACACTAGCTGCTTCTCTGGCGGCCTCATTTTCTGCGATTTCGTCTGCTAGGCTTGGCCAATTTCCCGAGGAAGAATCTGCCCAGCCCCAATCGCGGTCGTGAGAGGAAGATGTTTCGTCCGGAATGAATGGGAGAGCGATGTCTTCTGGTAGGACTTCTGTTCTTAGTTTGCTTGGTCGTTGTCGATGCTGCTTCTGCGGAAGAGTTGGACTGCCGGAGGCAACAGGCCAAGAGGGATGAGGAGAATCAGAAGAAGCTCCCATAAACCCCTTCTCAGGCTTCACAGTGTTCTTCTTATACCTCACATCCGGAAACTGCCTATCAAGGACATACAACTTGTCACTCCGTTCTTCTTGAAGTCTCACCAATTCCTCCATACCCCTGTCTGGACGCTCATCTTCCGCTCCATCGCAACCATACTCCTGATCGCTACAAGAAGTCATCAAGACCAACGCTGCGACTTTCTCGTCGAGAGTCTTTGTCACTCTCTCCTTACTGCACGGCCCACATTCTTGCTGAGAGTAGACCGTGATAGCCGCATTGCCCGAACAGGAAGGCTTCCGTTCCTCGCGAGGAGACTTTTTGTTCTTGGTGGACGAGCTGGGAGCAAAGTAATGGGCGTTACATTTTGAGAGGCGGAAAGTGCAGAAGTGAGAGCAGGTGTAGCTGATTGTGCGGGTTTGACACATTTTGATTATTGAGTGTTGAGATCAGGTTGATCGGGGTGGCCTTTTCAATGCCGTTGGGGATTTGTGGGCTGGTTCTGCTGGCGCGTTCAATCCTTGTTGGTCTGGACATTGGGTGTCCTCGCAGATCGTTGGGTGGATGGCGTTATCAGCGCCGTTTCAAAGCTCGATTGAGGAAGTGTTGCCTGGGATGATTCGGTCATTTGATTGATGTTGTGTGTGATGTTGTCATTGCGGTTGAGAGTGTCTCATGGCACTCGTGGCAAGTAGTGATTGGTCTCGTGTGCAAGTGGCAGGCGATCAAATAGGTCGAGCCAGGCACGCCTGAGGTGAAGATTGAAGTGGAGTCGCTGTTGCCTGCAGTGGTCAGAACTCAATAACAAGGGCAAGACAGACTCATGTGAGTGCTAGAGCCATTTTACCTGTTTGAAGTGATCATCACAATGAAGAGAGTGAAGAACGATAAAGTTTCCACCAAATGCACGAGCATTTGAACCCTGAGTTGATCATAATACAAGAGACTAAAGAAGATTTTCCCTGCCCTCGAGCGATTGTAGTGGTATCTCTGAAAAAGCACAACCCCCGTGCTCTTCTCCACGAGCTCACAAAACGCCGACCCCCTTAGCCAGCAGCCAATGCCAGCTACCCAATGAAAATTTTTCAAGGCCTCGCTCTGAACCGCCTTTCCATCAAAGATGTCGTGTCTCGTGCAATTAGGCCACGACTCAGTCTGTGGCAATCGGATCTCCTTCCAAAGTACTCCTCCGTCCCAAACACATCAACACACTCTGGCGCCGTAGTGGAATCGTAAATCCATCGTACTGAAGCGCCTTCGCGCGCAATCTTTCTAAGATCGTGCTGAGTGCGCCCCAGCCACACTATCAAGGCCTGTCCCTCTCCTGGACCCAAAGTGTGGCACATGGTCCATCCAGTTCGCCTGGCCTTTCTCCCTCTCCTTGGCCTGCCACCAGTGCTTTTTCTTCTCCTGACCGAACTCAGTCGTACTGTCCTGTCGACTTTGGTCTGCGCTGCGGGCACTTGGTGCGTGCGACCTGTCGCTATTTTGACGAGAGTGTGCGGATGATATGCTAGCCGTGGTACCTGCAGGACGCTGACCAGTGCGACCCCATGCCCTCGAGCTCCCGCTCAACGGAGGGCCTGCTGCACGACGATAATCTGTTATGTGGGGTTTCCTGACGCGCTGGCCCTGCTCTGACTCGTGCTTCGATTGAGGCGAGTCACTGCGGGGCACATCGGCTCGCGCAGTGTGCTCACGTGTGCTGTCTTGCCCGGAAGAATGAGCTGACATTCGATCGGTGCTTTTAGTGATCGAGAGCTGCGAAAATTGCTCGACCATTGGAGAGCTCGTTGCGGAATTACCATACGTGGCTCTCGTATTTGGCCGTGGACCGTCTGATTCGCCATAAATCTTCCTCGACTGGGAGGAAGGGGAAGAAACTTGGTCATCCTTGTGTGGGAAGACAGGCGAAGCCGGGCTTTTCAGCGAAGCGCGAGACAAGACTCTTCTGAGTCCATGATATGCTGGAGTCAGACCACCAACGAAGGAGGGCGATGATGGGAGCTTTAAATGTGAGGACGGTTCTGCTTTGGTGCCTTGTTGCACAGTGGCCGGTTCTTCATCCTTCCAGGAGTCCAGGCCAGGGAGAGGGGGAAGTTCTCGGTTCAGGTCCACCTGCGTTTTCGCTGGAGTTCCGCTGGGTGGCCGGCTGGAATCTGCTTGCGTCACGTTCGTGAATGCCTTGGTCGGCGGGTGCCACTTCTTCCAGTCTGCTGCTCTATCCGACGAGGTCCTTGTTTCTGATGTTGAAGTTTGCATCGAGCCGATAGACTGGTTGCGTACATGGCCACGCGTGTACTCGCCGCTCGGCCTGCCGCTTCGAAACCCTGAAGCCGTGCCTGGTCTGAAATATTCCTTCATGCCATGTGCAATCTCACGTGCTCTACTCGGTGGTCTTTCAATAGGGTCCGCTGTTGCTCTGTTAGACTCGTGGCGGCGAACATGGGCAAAGAGATCCTGAGTCACGCCTTTGACATCGGTGGCCGCCCGGCTCGCTGCCCGGCTAGCAGCTCGTGATGCCCTGCCTAGACGACTATTTGAGCGGACAGGCATTCGTCCTCGGCTGTCAGTGTCGGTATCAGTTTGGGGTTGGCGGGAATCAGTGCGAACTGCAAATGGTCGTCCCCGTTCTGCATCGTGCTGGTCTTTACTTCCAGGCCGCGTTTGGTTTTGATCTCCCGGTCTGCTTGCAGAACGTGCTGGAACTGGTTTCCGTGCAGGAACATGTGAGTAGGGAGCCGGCAGAACAGGTGTCTGCGTTGTCGACGTGTTATCACTCTGATTCGAGGGATCGATTGTCTTCGCGCGTTCCCTTTCCTCCATGACCTTTTTGTGCTTTTCCAATTCAGCGCGCAGCCAATCACCATTGGAAAAGTCCGCCTGAGGTGCACTGCCACTTTCCGAAGTCGGTGGGATTGCCTGTCCAGAAGTGCGCTTGGAACGGGCAGGCGTATTGACAGCGGATGTCAGGCCTGTAGAAGCCGACCAGGGGTAATCCGTGGAATCTGTGTGGGGCGTGGAGCCCGAAGTGCCGACTGAATCTGATCGCTGCAATGGCTTGGACTTTTCCGTGTTACTGGCTGGAGGATGTGATGTTTCCGATGGCTCGACACGCGGTCGCATACGTGATGGCATGTTCTTGACAGCATCGCCGGCCATCAACATGTCTGCGCGCGATCTCGCATTCCTCTGGACATGTTTGCTGCCATGGCTCTCACCGTTGAACAAATCCTCGGTCGCTACATTGGGCTTGTAGGCGTATCTCGATGAGTGCGGTGGCTCTTGCGAACGTTCGTGTCTGTGACGCATGCTACTCGTCCTCGCTGGATGCAATGCCTCTGCGACGGGTCCAGCCTTGATCGCAGCATAGTCCAATGCGGGCTTTGCTGCTTCTCCTCCCCATACCTCATGCGAGGGCTTTGGATGTGTTATAATGTAGGTGCACGCGGCTCGCAATTCGGCTTCAATGTCATTGGGCATTGGCGGTCGCACACTTTTCGGCGTCGGTGGGCGCGACTCGGGCGGGGAGGCATAGTGGTCCTTCCAGTCTCTGAGTTCGTTTCGGTCTGTTCGATGGGATGCATTGTGGCCAATGTTGCCAAGGTGGCCGATCTTCTTCACGTGCGGCGTGGTCAGCAATAGTTCGTGGGCTCAAGACGCGGGCAGCGATCTCGCGATCAGCCCGAGGCCATGGCACGTACCAATCTGGGAATGTCAAAGGAAAACTTTCGTTTCATCTTGGAA
Source organism: Cercospora cf. flagellaris (assembly GCA_005356885.1). Lineage (NCBI taxonomy): Eukaryota > Fungi > Ascomycota > Dothideomycetes > Mycosphaerellales > Mycosphaerellaceae > Cercospora > Cercospora cf. flagellaris. The sequence goes on along the minus strand of RJLU01000005.1, from coordinate 1,434,997 downwards.
GCCATGATGGAATTGCCCCGCGCGAGCGAGGCGTTGGCGGCGACAGCAGTCGCAGAGGCAGGATGATGGGCCTGGGTGGGAGGAGGTGCGCAGAGGGCGACTGGAGGTGGCTTGAAGGGTATCGGTGTCTCAGTAGGATATGTGGGCCTTGGGGGGCATGCAAGCCGACGCAACACGCTCGTTTTCCGGGAAGCACACTCGTCTGCAGCTGACCTTGGCGGAGCAGGCCTGTGTTGCCGTGCGCCGGTCCTTCAGGCGTCCCTCAGGCGCTTCGCTTGCCGGGCCAGTTATTGATGGTGCGTTGGTGGTGCTGCTGCTTCTGGCAGGTGGGAGTTGGGCTGGCCACTGGGCGCGGGCGGTGGGCGGAGGCAGGGCGGGCACATAAGAGCAGCAGTCGTCTCTGGGGCGCGCATGGGGGCAGCGAAACCAGGCCACGCGCAGTCGCAGCCGGGCGGGTGACAGTGACAGGGCTGCATGCGACTCAGCGCGGTGGTGTGCGAGAGAGGAAGAGAAGCTGTTTCATCTACCCGCGCCCATTTCTCCATCAGCGCTGGCGTCGTGCTTGCCGACCTTCAGCCTCAATGCAGTCCTGCCCTATGCGAATGCCTCGGCCGCGCGATCCACCGAGCGGAGCGCGCCCTCATGATTGCAACAAACCGTCTGCGCATACTTTCTCGCGCACCGCTGAAGCTCCAGGATGGCGTGTTTCGTGCAGGTGAAGTTCAGGTACCAGAAACCTAAAGCGCCCGTTGCCAACCTTGAGCTTGCTTGCACCTCACACGCGCCGGGCGTGGCTCAAGCTCCAGCGAGCCGGCCGACCTCGTGTCCTCCACGGACCGAACTGCGCTCCTCGGCCGCCTCTTCATCAGCGACTGCGCCCACGGCACGCCTCAGGCCCGCCAGCAGCAATCTCGCTCGACTCACCGCCGCGCACACCGCTCGACATGTCTCGCCCTCGAACTGACTTCCCTCTGACCTGTACAATGGCATGGTGACTTGGTCGCCGAATCAGTGGTGGAGCCAGCGGGATGGTTCGTCCGAGCTGCTGCTGCACTTGCACGACGCAACAACATCAAGCACACATCCCGACAATGCTATGGCGGTGCAGCACCTCCCGTCCCTGCTGGACCACCCTGCGCATGGATGCTGTCTGACGACGGAGCCGCACCTGTCTGCTTCACCCTGACCACACTGAGACCGCAGACGTGTAGCGGACATGAATTCTCCGGACACCTTGCACCTTTTCGCGCCCATCCCGCCATCGCACAAGATGCAGCTGGGCAGGTTCTGCAAGGAACGCCTCTCGGTCATCATGTCGGTGCCACAGATGTGATTATTGCAGCTCGTTCTCGTCGCACCGAACTCCAAAAGCCAGAACCGCCCGCAGCTGCTAGTGCCACCACGGCTTTCGAAACACGACATGCAACACGTTGACCAGCCCACTTGCTCGCTCGAAACAACCTTCAGCGCTCGAGCCTTGCTGATACTGCACCAACGTACCTCTCAATACCTCCTACAACCGGAGGCATCGCGAAACAGCCGCAGCCCAAGTGCAGCCACTCTCAGCAAGCCTGGCATGCGGACTCCAGCCACAGCCGACGTTCTGAAAACTGGTTCGGACCTTCTAGCGCTGCCGGCAGGTCCCAGTTGCAGTTCTTCGCTGTACTTACCGCACCCGGCATACTGGCTCGCCGATGCAACCATTATGCTTCACAAACTGCTGAGGGAGCATTGCTTGCGGCATACTTTCTTGCACGCGCGGGTTCTGATCTGAAGCACAAAGTCAGGCCTACCACGCAGCAAACAACGTGGTGCCACGCGCCATTTTGCCCCTCTCGGCGGGTCCAATATAAACTGTGTGATTGGATTCGGATTGTCCAGCACGCGCTGAGTGAGATGCTGTGGTGTTGTGTGGTATCGAGGGTGGTGGAACTCCTTGCCGCTCACAACGTGATGTCCACTACCTCGGAAGTGCGGCAGCGAAAGCGCTAGCACTATTGTACGCATGAGATGCAGGCCCCCGAGCTGCACGCACACCTTCGCGAGACGAGGGGAGAACCTTGTCAAAATGTACAGCAGGTGAGCAACGCGTCCCCCTACGCTTTATGGATGCACTTGCGGATCCGCATCCAAGTCCTCATCAAAGACACCACACTTACGGAGCTATGCAAAGTCATGCATAGCTTTTCAGCAGATTGTGTGGTCTGCATTTGAGATGAACGAGTCGACTGTGCAGCTGTCTGTACCGGCATCTGTAACAAGCAGCAGCCAGACTTGGAGCCCAATCATGTTGGGCAGAGGTGAGCTTGCACTATATGAAGCTGAGTTGTCTGATAGCCTTGTTCTAAAGACAGAACCCTACAAAGGGCTCAATATTTTAACGGTCACCAGCAGCGACTGCGGCATGGCCAGGCCGGACGCCTCGTCTCCTCGCCTCATCTTCTACAGCCCTGGGTATCTCATCCTCCAAACTCACCCCTTCGGGCTTCCAACTCAGGAGCTCTTTCCCACGCTTGGCTCTTGCCCTTGAATTAGCACCCCACAACAAATGCCCAGCAGGCGTCCTTGCCGCCGCATCCTCGGCCGTAATAGACCTCACATCAGCATTATCAATCAACTTCTGCTTCTTCATCTCATCTGCAACCAATTGCGAGACCTCACCCCACACATGCTCTCCATTCTCACAGAAATAATAGCCCTCGGCACCCCACACAGCAGGCTTGCCCGGCCACTCCTTCGTCGATCCACCCGCAGCAGCTTCTTCTACAAGCTTCAAATACAGTGTAGAAAGATCATGCACGTGGACATGTCCCCAATACGTTTTCCCTTCATTCACCTTGGGAACATATCCCTTCTCCAGTGCAGTCCGAATCAGTTCCGGAACTTGATGCGATCGCTGATTATCCGGTCCTCTGCCTGGACCATAAATACAAGGTGGAGAGACGATGGCCGTTTTCACACGATCTGCTAGATCTTTGCCCGCCTCCAGCACAATCTTGTCAACTTTGCGATGAGGCGCGTCATCTGGCAGAGAGGTGACATCGGAGACATTTTCGAGATCATCGTAGATTTTCTCGCGGAATTGAGAGCCGAAAATGGAGTTATTACTCTTCCCTTCTCGCATGTCTTCCCACATTAGAAGACCTGTGCCGGAGGTATGGATGTAAAAACCTGGAGAAGAAGCATCGTGGCTTGAGAGACCTTTGATTATGGCTTCGGCTGAAGGGGCATGGTCTGCGTTTGCGAAGTCTTCCAGGCAGTCAGTCATCTCAGCTGACATACGAACATGGGAATTTAAAAATCCAAAGACAGAAATGAGAATCGAAAACACTACTTACGACAGACGATATCCGCAGCCTTAGCCTCTTGTTCTATTAATTCCACGCTATCGAGATCTCCGTATACGAGTTTGACACCGGCGTATTGGGAGGCGACTTTGGCGCCTTTGTCGCTGTTACGGACGAGAGCTGTGATTTCGTATTCGGGATGGGATGTTGCGATTGCGTAGAGGGCATCGCCGCCGATGTAGCCTGATTTTGGCGCGATGTGAGGTTAACTATGCTTTTCATGCGTTGGCATGAGAAGGGTCGTACCTGTTGCGCCTGTCACGAAGATTTTGACCATTTTGTTGTTGCGTTAAGGTAAGTTGTGATGTGAGGGAGGTGGAGTTTCTGTTGTTCTATAGAATATTGTGTTGCATTGGTCAGCTTGAAAGTGGTTTGGAGTGACGTCGATCATCGATTGGCAAGTGGAGGGGCACAAAAGCGGTTCAGGTGCCCACTAACTTACTCGTCAGGGACCTCACGCTTCATGTAATTCTTGGTGACATTGAGAGCGCCAGAAAGGCTGAGTTGTAGTTCGAATGCTTCTCGATATGTGTTGATCGCATTCTCCTGTTTTTGCCTTCACCAAATGCTCCAAAGATTCTTCCCGCCCGAAACTCCCTACTTGATGCATGCTGCGCACTGGTGCTCATCAATCGCGAGTCCTCTATCGCTCTTGCCCGTTCAGTAAATGCCTTGCGTCCTGTACTGGAAAGTATCATATAACCTCGTGTAGTAACTCCCAATACTCTTGTTCACGAGTTCTTCCACCAAATCTCGAGCCTCTTCTTTGCTCTTCTCAAGCGCAAATCTCGCACGCAGTGCGCTCACGACGTTTACTAGACCTCCTCCATAGCAAGCCATTTTGCTTTCGCGGCCCATGAGCTCGACCAAGGTAATGAGTCGTTCGGCCTCTCGTCGTAATGCCTGGAAGGCGTCTTTCATGAGCTCCTTGAAGCGGCTGAATGCCTCGCTCTCAGGGCCACCGAGCACTTCCACATACTCGAGAGTCAGCTTGAACGGGGCAGCTTCGAAGCCCATGTTGCCCGGCGAGTTCGACAGCATGAACCCAAAATCGATATGTACGACGTGACCTTCGGAATCGATAAGAATGTTGCCATTGTGTCGATCCTTCAGCTGCAAGATGTAGCTGATAATGCTGTATGCCGCCAAGCTACGAGTGAAGCAGTCGAGTGCTTTGATGTACGCGGGCGACTCGGGAGAGCCAAATGTCTTGCTGTAATGGTCTTGCAGTGTTGCAATTCGCTTTTTGGGGTTCGTGCCAGCGGCGATACCTGCGATGGTGAGAGATCGCTTAATGGAATGCAACGAGACTGCATTGGTGATGGTCTCAATCAGGCCGGAACTTTCACCCGTGACCAGAATACGCATGTTTTTGACCCACACGTCCACATTGTGCTCGGCGAAGATTCTGTCGCAAACAGCAATCAGCTGGCATGCGAACGCTTCTTGCCGGAGATCCGCGCCGGTCTTCACAATCACGGAGACAAGATCCCACTGCTTGACCCAACCATATGGTGATGATCGACGAATGCGCTCTTTCTTTTGTTCCCAGGCTTCTCCGAACATTGCTGCGCTTGGATCGTCTCTGTCGCCTTTGCGCTGGATGCCACCAGTCATGGCGTCGTTCTCCATGCGGGCAGCTCCTTTGCCAGTGTTCACGAGATCAGCGTCAGTTTGATCTTCCAAGGATGCAGCGAGATCTTCTGCCTCGGCCTTCGCGGTGCCCGCCTTAGCCATGATGGTGTCGAAACTTGGTCCTTGCTCCTCCGCGAGAAAGCTTTGCTCCTCTAGCGACTGCATGCTCGCAATGATCTTGGCTCGGATGGCCGCAACTTCCGCTTTGGGTCGCTTCGCCGCGCTCAAGTCCAGTTGTGCAAGCATTTGCGATGCCGTTCGCATGTGATCAGCGAGGGCAGAAACGTCAGCCTGGGTTGCATTTTGTGGTCGGAATGGAGATGCACGGTCGGAGCTATTGGGCCTTGCAGTCGTCAAGCCTTCGGAGTTCCGGGGCGTCGCAACGCTCGCCGCTGTTGAAATGGTGCTGACGCCACTCGACAGACGCGGAGGCTCTCTTGAGCTTCCTTGTATCCCGCGAGGACGCGGACTATTCGTTCCAGATCTTGGTGTATCGTCCAAGTCTTGAAGGAGGGCCGTACTTGACAGGTCACCACTAGTAGGCTCCAGCACGCTGTCAACTTTCACTTCGTCTTGCGGCGACGTAATCGCTGCTTGCCGCGCAGCATCAGTTGTATCGAAGAGTCTGCGCTTCTGCTTGCCTCGGTCCGACAGAATTTTGGATAAGAGTTCCTGATTCTGTTGACTCTCGGGGTCGAAATCGAAATCCTCCCGGATTACTTCTAGCATCAGCAGGTATGGTACCTTCTCAGCGCTATTGAGGCTGGTCGCTTCTGCGGGATTGAGACGCACGATACGGTGATGCTTGCTTCGACTCGCCGAACCTCCCAGCAGGGTTGCTGGGCACAAGAAAGGTATATCCACTTCTGTCGGAAGGTCCTGAGCGATTAGACCTAGCTCAGCACGCAAGGCACTCAAGCGGGCAGGCTTCGGGACTGATACAAGACGATTGGAAATGCCTTCGAGAGCAGTGAGAAATTGGCTCTGGTTTCGGAAATAATTCTGCCGCAGCATTCGGACCTTCTGGCCTCTCGACATTGTAGATGGCGTTGAGGGGCGCAAATTTTGTGAGTGCCGCCGGGTGATCTCTCCTAATCGCCTTGGGACACCAGGTGACGCTGGAAGACTCATGCCGACACTTACTTTCCGGCGGTCTTGCTTCTTGTCTGGCAATGAAGCACTGCTGACAAGGCCCTCAGCGTTCATGCCGAGGGCGAGAGAATGTCGTGCAGGATTCCCTGCGGAAACGTGCCGCGTGCTATTCGATCGTGACTCCTGGGGCAGCGCTGGAGTGTTAGGCGTCGATGATGAAGGCATGTTCCCATTGACCTGTATGTCTTGTGGCCTTCGCGACTTTCGTCTTGGCGGCTCTTTCCCGTCGCCCGTTCCAGGTCTGCTGCGTCTCGCGGTGCTTGCGCCAACTGTCGCGCTTCTGCTTAATGTAGGCGTGGCCGGTGATACTTCGCTCGCGCCTTCCTCGATCGGCCGAGGTCTCCTCGCTTGCGCGATTGCGAGCGGTCCAGCGTGTTGTGGCAGAAGAGGCAGTCCAACTCCCGCCAGTACCAGACTCGAAAGAACTGTGACTGGCAGCACATTTTCCTTTATACGTGCTCTTCGCAGAGGCTCACCCCCTCCAAACACGATACTTTGCACTTTGTTGTACATGCGGCGGCAGGTCTGGAAAGCGTGGGACGAGGGCTGGCTGGATAAATCGTGCAGATACGTCTGGAACAGCCAGAATGTCTCGAGGCCGGGTCAGCACCATACCCTGGTATAGCTCACATCTCTAACCTACCAGCAACGCGCCATTGACAGACTCCTCGCACAGATCTACGAGGAACTCCTCCAGCGCCATCGATTCATTGTCGATCGAGATGACCAGGTGGCATAGCTGTGGGAGAAAGAACTCAATCTCCTCGTAGCTGAAGCCTCGCAGCTTCGAACAGAGAACATAGTGAATACCAACGTGCTCGGCGTAGCGACTGCATCCCGGTCAGCGCGTGTGTCCCTGAATGGGCGCATCGATCGAGTCCTCACGCAAGGTATGAAACGGTGAGCGAAGGGTCTCTGTTGAAGTGCTCGGACTGAATGAACCGCTCAAGAAGGTTCCAACTCATGAAGACTGTCTCATCAGGTAGACAGGTGCGAGTGTGGGCCAGGTGTATCTCATCTTCCGATTTCCATCAGAGTCGGTGACAGGTGGCTCGCAGCGGGTTGCGATCGCGCGCTGCGTGGGGTTCGGACGGAGGGACTGTGTCGATTTGAGCGCTCGAGGAGGACTGCGAGTGTGCGCGGCGGGGTCGTCGTTGCGTCTCGAGGATTCCAGTATGTACAGAGAGTTGAGAATATGTTGCACGGGGAATTAGCTCCACGCATTGATGATCGAGGACATGCCTTGCAGCTGGGGCACGCTGCCAAGCGGGCTGTTCGGAGCTGCCGTCTTCTCTCCTGCGGCGATTGTCCGCGTTCCGTGCACCTCATCTGCCTCCTGACCGTGTCTGGAGTTGTGCCACTTTTGCGCCTGAATACGCCGTCTGATACAGTATGGCTTTCGTGCTCATCGGAAAGAGCGACAAATCTCGATGGATCCGGAGCCACTGCTGATGACCACGCTGAGGCGTGAAGCTTCATCAACAGATGTGCGAAATGGAGAGAATTACGCGAATTCACGGGCGGAGGCTAGGGAATAGTCGATACCGCTCGCATTGCGGTACGCGATGATGCGAAAGCACTTGCTGAACCTGGAGCCACTCGCTTGAAGCGACATGGAGGACTCCGTTGGCTACGTCCTCGATAATCGTAGATGAACACTTTAGCGTCGCCGGGTGATCACGCTCTCAGACGACCACCGCACCTTGCTCGTCTCCGTAGGTCACTTCGTGGTGCTGACCAAACATGTTGGAATGGACAGCAATGATTGATGTCGCGGCGTTGGGTCTCCCGATATGTGGCGACGTTTGCTTCAGTTGCTCGTTGCTCTGCAGCGGACTCAACAGACTTCTGCGCGACCAGCGCTTCCTCAGTCACGGCCACGCCCCTCGTCGCACACTTACCCTTCGTCCTCCCACTGTCGATCAGCGGCACGTCTATCAAGATGGTGTATCGCGAAGACGGCGACGAGCTCGAGCCTGCAAGCCTCTCTTCAGAAACCGGCGGCGCCGTTCAGCAACAGTTCGAGTCGACTCTCACAAACCAAACTACAACAAACTCGACGACATATTGTCTGTGCAAAGGCCCGGAGTCTCTGTCCATGATTCAGTGCAATGGCTGCGCTGACTGGTTCCACTACTCGTGCGTTGGTCTCCAACCTGCTGATCCGCCGAAAATAAGGCAATACTTCTGTCCAACCTGCTATCGGACCGGAGTTGGCCAATCCACGTGGTACGGCGGAGCAGTAATCACCAAGCATCAGAATAAGCGGGTCAATGAACAGCTGCTGCGGCTAGACACTGCTAGAGAAGCGGCCAACAGTGCTGTTCAGAGCCGCGTTCGCCCCCTTGACGCAACCGTCCGCCGCCTGAGATACCAGCAGAAACGCCAACTTTACGTGAGGAAGCATGCCAATGGCCAGCTCATGACGATGGACGGTATACCGATCACTTTGGACCCTCCACACAACGCACCTCTCCCAGCGCTCCAACATGCGACTCCAAGGGCCTTCACTTTGTCGAGAGCTCCAACGCAACCTTCCATGAAAGGGCAGCACCGCACTGGAATCAACAATAACCCTTTTGGCGGCGACAAAGCTCTGCCGTTGCCGACACACAATCCAAGCGCTCCGCAGCTGGCAATGTCTGTGCATGATTCTCTTGGAAAAGGCGTACCGTCGAACATTCACGGAACGGATCGCCAGCTACCAGGAAACCTACTGCAGCCCACATGTATTGCACGGAAGCAATCTTCGCAAACGCCGTCCGCCAGTGCCGAGGCGAATCTAGACAAGATGGGAGACAACCCCAAACCACTTGCGAAACCGAAACACAACATCAAGAAGCCAGCGAGTGGTTTTGACATGAAGTCCAGTAAGCCAGGCGATAAGGACAAGCCACGCAAAAGCTTGGTGGTGAAATTGAAGCTCAGCGGAAGTAAGGGAGGGATGCAATTGGAATAGTCGTACAACGTGATCACCGGGAGTGCCAAGTGTGGGTGCGAGAGGCTGTATGGCATGGGTCAAGCTGTTGGTTCGCGATGGAAAGCAGGCGAGCATAGAGGATGCATGATAGGCGGAAAGCAAAGCAAGAGCTAGAGTCTATATACTACGTGCTCCCCAGAGGGACCGGGATTCCTCTTCTCTGTTCGTACCTAGGCTCGAATGTGTAGATGCTTCTGTATTTATTACATTTCGGTGTTTTGCAACCAGTCTGTGTCAGGAGGGTGTGCAATGCGTTCTTGTGAAGCACTATCCAGCTGTCCCTTTCGTCATCTATTCCTGTTTCAGCTGCCTCATTCACCTGGTCGCTCCAAACATTGTGACACATCCATATTCACCGTTGCCTTGCCTGCACGTGAACGCAAAAGCCAAAAGCGAGTGGCTGACTCAGCCACACTTGTAGGATTTAGGGCCCCGCACCTGCCGCCAAGCCCACCGTTTTCCCGCTGCATCCTTGAGCTTCAGCACTGACTTTGAGCATCAACGCGTAGAGGCGCGACGACCGACGCGATCTACTAAAAAAGATTATTCGCTTTCTGCTGTGAATACGATTGCTTCACTGGGAGTTTGGGCGTTCTGGGTCAGGAGCGCACAAACAGTAAGCCACGGCTGAACGCGCAATCAGGCTGCCGTCGTCGCACAAAAGAACGTGCCCTTTCGTCACGAATCTCGCTGATCGGCGCCACCACACCTACCGCGACTTCATCGACTGCGCTTTCTTCAACGATCATGCAGGGCCCAGCCCAGTGATTGCTGCCGCGCTTATTCCACCATGACCGCTGCCGTCAACGGCGACTGGAGTCGCGACCACCTCGCTGACGCAAATCCCGACCTCACGCGCAAGCGACAACGACTAAGTGAAGAGGTCGAAGCTTCACCGAACCCTAGCGACGACAGTGTCGTCGTCGAGGCACTTCCACCAGACGAGGTCGATCTCGTCCATAACATCAGCAGTGCCATCGAGTTGCAGGATGACAACAACATGGAACTTTTCAGCAGCACTTTGCGCCTAGACCCGAACCAGCCAACCATTCGTCCTATTGATCAGATCAACTTTTTGATCAACACTGTCAACGAAGCGGAGAGCAATCTGTCACCGATCTTTTTCGACCGTCTTGGGACGTGGCTAGACAACCATGTCACACAAGTTTCTCCCGACAGCTCTGACATCCGTGAGAGGTACTTGGATGATGCCGACTTCTTCTCTCAACTGGGTGTACTCTGTTTCAGCATTTTCCAACGGCAAGGGGATCTGTTTCCGGAGGACGAAGTCACGCGCTACGAACTCGATGCATTGGGTCGCAGTGTCCGGCGATTCACAGAAGCGACAGTGGCGCTTGCCCACCGACTGGTGGCATACCTCCCAGGTGTATTTGATTCTGCTGTTTCGAGGAGAGACTCTGCACAGACAACGAAGACTCGCCATCACGTGCCCATGCTCTGTTGGATACAAGTCCTCGCGCAGACAGTGACTTTGCACGGAGCGTTCTCTTTGCGAGCATATTGCCACCACAAGCTGGGGTTTGAGGCGAAGGTGCACGCCGAACAGTGGAGGCGAGACTTCTGTTCGACGACACTAACAGCGCTGTCACAACTCTTGCACGGACTGTCTCAGCACGATCGCGAGATCGACAACTCATGGCCAGTCATGGACGCGATTCTTCGCATTGTCCATGCGCTCGACTTGACAGTCAGCAAAGACATCGATCGCCTTCTAGCCACATGCCATCTGACAATACTTCCTATGGTGTGTGCCAAGCATTCACGAGCTCTTCCGGAGTGTTTCCATCAGCTGCTTGTCGAAGTCTCGCAAAAGTTGCTTGCAGTCATGATACGGTCTGCGAATGAAGAGGGCATCGCCAACCTCTATCGACAATATGTGAGGAGCGATCACGATGGGCTCCTTGCCGAGCACTGCCGGGAAGACAAGTCGCTGGCCCAGTTGAAGGACGTGAGCGAGCACAATGAGGACGTCTTGAGGGAGCTGATAGTGACCTCGTGGGCCCTGCAAGCGTATCGATCTTACGTCTTCAGCGACATCATGGACGTGCGAAGTAACGGCTTGACACTGCTGAGCGCGCGCTTGCGGCAAATCTTCCATGAGTACAAAGTCGCCAACGGCGGAGTTGATCACCCCGTGCCACAATACGCATCGCGTTTCCTTCGGACGAACGAATTCACAAAATACATCTTTGGGCCAGATTCTCACGCAAGCTTGGTCAAGCATAGTCAGGACGTCATTGGCTTTCTCGCCGTGACAAACGCATACACGGAGTTCGAGACCGATATAATATGGAATTCTTGCACCAATAGCGTCGAAGGAGAGTTCGCAAAAGCCGCTTTTATGATCTTGACCGATGTCTCCAAGTACTTGGGCTTCGACAACCTTTTGTATTTGGCGAAAAAGTACACCACCACAGAGCCGATCAAGCTGGGTCAGGATGTGGTCGAGTCTCTCACAGAACTGTTTCAAAAAGTTCAGGTCAAAGCCGATTCGGAGTCGGGTAGCTGTCAGCGGCTCGCGACCGCATTCATAAGCATCGACATCATGATGCGCGTGGATGCTACAACCCGAACAGCATTCTCAGCTCATTTAAGGCAGACGGCCAAATTGGAGCTCTTCCGCTTCACAAAATCACCTCAGTCCGATGCCGAAGATCGAGTCGAGATTTTCCGCCGCTGCATCCCGCATATCGTCGAGTCAACAAGGCACGCCACGACTTGCATTGAGATTGTGGTGATGTTCCTGCATGATGACAGATCTGAGGAAGAGGTTCGAGGTCTCCTTGGTCTTCTCTCGGTCGAAGCTGCTGTCGATGAAATGGTGCGGTATGTGTCAGAGAACCGCATAACTTCGATCACTCAGTTGCAGACCTACGATGTGGGCGCCATGGACGGAAGGCTTGAATTGCTTATTCGCCTCCTTCAACACGCTGGGTCAAAGCCGAATGAGGGACTGTCCAAGCTGATCTTTAAGTACACCATTGGTGACCTGGCGATCTGCAATGCTGCACGCGAACGAGCATGGCGCACATTTGCTCGAGATACACCTGTGGCTCGCCAATTACTCACGCAGTGGCTTCGGATTGAGGTCATGGATCTCTCGCCGCGGTACACCACGCAAGCTTTGCTTGATCACTTATGTCACAAGTTGCAAATGTGGCTGCAGCGTGAACAAGCAGATGAGGAGTTCTCTCAGATACTGGATCTCACAACCTGGATGAAGCTGGTGCAGGTCGCTGAAAGCCCATGGCATGTGTCCGCGATCGCTCAAGAACTAATCTGCCAAGTACTCTTCATCCTGCCAAGGGGTGGCGTCAGCAAGAGCTCGATCCTTGCATGTCATACCAAATTCGCCGAGCGACAGATTGGCAAGGCATGCGAGCAGTCCGCGAGGGCAGATCTACCTGAGCATAAGGAAGGTGTTGCTGATGTGATTGGCAAAATTGGTCTTCTCCAGGCTGTACTCAACGGCAGCAAGCAACATGCTGATCTGTATGACGGCAGACCGGCTCCAGAACTTTGCCTCGACGGTGACGCCCAGGACAGTGTCGTGCAATACACTCTGGAAGTTCAGGGCGTTGGACACCATCATCCACGTGTTGTGACTGTACGTGCAAATGCTGAGACTAAGGTGTCTGAGCTGCTTTCCAGGCTACCTGACATCACAGGGGCTGCATCTCATCGCATGATTGTGGCAGGCCATGAGATTGCTTTGGAAGACCGTGCAGACAGCCTCTTGTCAGATCTTGGAGTACAGATCTCAGGTGTGATTGCTATCAGCCCCAAGCATAGCATTTTAAGTGATGTTGGCAAATTGTTGACATGCACAGGAGCGATTGAGCAGCAGATTCTGGAGCACCACGACCAGCTGGAAGAGCTCCTGGATGCGGCAGAGCCGATCGCGGCGAAGGCTTTTGGGCTGCTTATTAGCATTCCAGTTCCCAAGCATATCCGCACGAAGCTATGCTCTGAACAGGTTTCTGCATCTGTCCTTTTCCCTCCTGAGTCCCGATGGAGAACCATGTTCTACCTCAACACAATTGAGCGACATCTGAAGGATCTGGCCCGGCTAGGCGTTGCTGATGAGGCTTTCGTTGTTCGTGGTATCGCGATGCTAGTCCATACCCTTGAGCACCACACGCTTCCTGAGCAGGAAGCAATCTGTGTACAAATCATGCGCATCTTGACCGCGTTCCTGCGGGAGAGGCCTCCAGCGCCAACAATCGAGACCCTCATAGATGAGCCGGTGCAGTTTGCTACATGCATGATTCGTATCTGCGAGTATGCTGCTTCAACACCTCAAGAACAGGTCCGGACCCGGCATGAGCTGATCAAGGGTGCATTCGAGCTCTTGCAGGAAATTTGTCGACGGCAGCCGCTGGCCTGGCAAAAGTTCACGGAAGATGTCTACGTGACCGAACTGCATGCTAAAATTCTCTTTCATGATGACATCGAGCTGTCTGCGTGTGCCGCGGCCCTCGTCAAGAACTTCAGCATTGACCAAAGCACCCCTGATGCTGCTATCGAGTTCTACACTAAGGTTGTGCTGGACATACTGCCGCGAGCTCTGTCTCACGGCGATCGTGCAAAGCAGTTCTTCGATCTTGCCACTCAGCTGCTGCTCAACAATTCGAAGCTGTGGACCGACGAAACAAGTGCTCGAGAAATCACGAAATCGTTGCTCGACACAATGTGGGAATACGAGCATGACGAGTCCGAGGACCTTCCTATTCTTGATATGGTCGTGACTGGATTGTTTGGACTTGTCAAGGAATCTATCAGCATTCTGCGCAGTTTCAAGAAGCCCTTGGAATTGCCGGGACTGGCTGCAGAGATATTCTCACAATTCTTATTCGCGGATGACGCTCAACACGACGCGGACGACTCTCCTCGGATCTCCAATGCAGGCTCGACCGCGTTTACATCACGCCAACTGTATCATCCACAGTCTCGTCACGAAGCCTATGAGCTCCTCAGAACAGTCTGTGTGACCAAGGAAGACTTTCAAGATCTGCTGAGCGCCATGGACAAGCCTCTTCAGGCGACACGCAACAGTCCTGCCGACCGATTTCCAGGGCGCAAGGATTATTTGCGCCCACCCGCTCAGTGTTCCGGTCTGACAAATCTGGGCCAGACATGCTATATGAATTCTCTTCTGCAGCAGTTGTTCGCCAACGTCAAATTTCGCCAGTTCATATTCGATACGCCGACTGACAATATGAGACCGAACCAGCAGATCCTGCTTCAAGAACTGAAAAGCCTCTTTGCTTGGATGCAGAACAGCGCCGATCCAGTGGCATCCACATCTAAACTCGCCATCGCACTTGGCACTGAGGTCGGCTCGCAAGAGGACGTGCACGGCTTCTACGAGGACTTCTTGAGCAAGCTCGAGCTCGAGATGCCCAATCAAGCCGCGAAGAAGGCTTTGGCAGAATTCTATACCGGGAAGTTGATCACCCAGATCAAGGGCGAATGTAACCACGTCTCTCCACGGACGGAGTCCTTTGTGGATCTGCCTATTGTAGTCAAGAACAAGAGGGACCTCGCTGAGACTCTTGACGAGCTTGTCCAGGGTGAGCCGATGCAGGGTACCAATCAGTATCGGTGCCAATCCTGCGATCCAGATGGTGATGGACGTCTTGTCAACGCCATGAGAAGGAGTTGTCCAGATGTGATACCTGACAACCTGACATTCTGTCTGAAGCGCTTCGAATTCGACCCCATTAATGGCATTGAAACCAAGGTCAACGATCGCTTTGAATTCCCTCAGACCATTGATATGTCCAAGTATCATCATGCATACCTCGACAATCCCGAAACAAGCGTAGACGAAGATCTCTTCGAGCTTGTGGGTGTCATTGTGCACATGGGAACCAACGGCTTCGGACACTATTGGTCATACACTCTCCTGCGCAACACTGGAATTCCTGGCTCGCGGACTTGGATCAAGCTCGAAGACAGGAACGTGACGACTTGTCAAGACGGCTTAGCACAGGTGCAGCACGAATGCTTTGGCGGTCTCAGATTCAACAGCGGCAATGAGCGCTCGGACAATGCATATGTGTTGCTCTATGAACGTAAGCGTGTCCTCGAGGAACAAATTGCTTTGCCATTCACCTCTCTGGACCCCGTGTCACAAGCTGTGCTTCCGCCGCGGGTAGCCTTCGATAACGATCTGGAGGACGAAATCCGCAAGCACAATGCGATGTGCCATCGAAACGCCCATTTGTTTGACGCGGACTTCGCAGCGCTCATGGAATGGATTTTGACGCAAAGTAAGCTGTCTGGCTTCGTAGCGCCATCGGGCGACTCGCCCAGCCCTGAAGCTTCATCCGACGCGGGCTCCGACAATGAAAAGGCTGAAGATGGCGAGCAGCAGCAGTCGCATGAGACTCGCGAAGAGACACCTCTCGACGACTTCACGAAGGCACTGAGCAATGTCAGCACGACTTTCATCCAGCGTATCGCCTCTTGCGATCCAACGCCGGTTAAGAAACTCAACATGTGCTTCAATGGGCTCTACGCAATGTTCCCCGACAATCTGAAGCTGGTTGACGCTGTGCTCCGGGATCTTGTGAAAAACACTTGGTTCTGGGGCATCCTTGGCAGTGGTAAGAAGGCTGCCAGGGTCACGATACAATCCTTCTTGTACCGTGCGCTGTCCAAAGTGCGAGGGCACGATCGGGCATGTCACGATTTTGTAGTGAGTCAGCTTAGAAATCTGCACGCATACTACATTCACAGGCCCGAATCTGTTGTGGCACTGGACTGGTCCGACTACCTGTCCTTTGCAGGCTCCTTGGCAGCGTTCGGACCTTCGGACACTGCTGCAATGCTGGATTGCGGTTACTGGATTTGGGCCTTCGAGATGATCCGTCTGCCTTTCGACAAGGCTACGAGAGCCAAATATCCGGGGCTATTTGATCAGATACTTGCACTTCCCGAGAAGATGGCCGCTGTGTACCAATTCCTTCTGAGTCTTGTTGAGAACCACCTCGAGACACTCGATATCAACAATTTCAGCCCAGACACGGAGCCACATGTCGTTCGGAATGGCAAGACACTGTTGAAGGAACGCGAGCTTGCCCTCCTGGCACAGACTTCTGGCATCTCTCACGTGTTCACGTGGCTTCGCGCTGCCAGATATGCGGAGGTTACCAACAGTGGAAGCTGGAAAGACTTCGCGCCGGGTAAATTGCTTGGAGCTCTTGTTGGCCCAAATGCTAGCCCAGAGCTTTATGGCGCTACTCGAAACGCCTTAATGCAGCATATCGATAGTGAGGAAGAGCAGTTTAGTGCGCTGCTGAGCCTGGCAATGCACTTCTGCACGAACACTGAATCGCAAGACGATGCTCAAATAGTGTTCGCAGCGGTAGCTAGAGTGACGCCAGCCTGGGAAGGCTCCGAAGGAGAGCTTCTTCAGATACTGCCCTCGGCGATGAAAGAAATTCCGACTGTGGTTCTGATGACACTCGATTTGTGGGTCAAACACCTCTTGCTCATCAAGGCGAGCGGCGTCCGCGAACCCACAGCGAACTTTGTCGTCCAGAACGTCTACGACCGGAACCCGGACCTCACAGAGCCGGATGTGGTTGCCGTACATGCACGACTCGCTGCCCAGCTTGTCCGGGAAGGCGGACTTGAGATGCAGCTCGCATACGATGAGGGCCGTTCTCGCGCACGCTTTGAGAGCATAATCCATGTTTACCAGTACATCGCGCCGTACTTGGAAAGCTTCAGAACCCAGGTGGCCGACGAAATCCGCGCCGGCAACGAAGGTTCGCTGCCATTGGACCTCAGAATAGAGTGGGAAAGGGCACAGCAGACATTGGCAATGCTTGAGGAGCTGGGCTCTGTCGTTGCGCAGTGGGAGTCGGAGACGACGGGATCGGCACTTCCTTCAGGTGTCATCAGATCGAGAGAGGAAGATTCCGACGAGTACGAAAGTGATGACGAAGATGCCGAAGATGGTTGGGACAGCAGCAGCGACCTTGCTTAGAAAGCTGCCAAATCCGCTTCTTGGACTGATCAGGAGAAGATGGACCACGATGCAAAATTTGGCGATCGGAGCCCTTTTCATGCTTCAGCGCTCAGCCGTGTGTAGAAAAAGATTACGAAGTGGAACGACAGTGTAACATAGCAAGGTCAAACAGCAGCCTTGGAACGATAAGATGTATTGGTAGAGATTCATGAGACATAAACGAAATAGACAATTGGTCTTCATTTTGATTCTTTTTGTGCCTGTCGTGGTCCTCGTGTGAAATCTGTCGTCTAACCTGAGACTATACCGTGAAATCTTCTCTCGTCTCTCACTGTGGCTACCTCTGGATGAAGATACCTCTGAGTGCAACCGCAGGTTGCTGAGCAAATCAGCACAGCAGTTCATAGATCGAGAGACAATCTGGTTAGGCGTTTGCACTCAAAGGTAGTTGCATTCAGAGGTATCCACGACTTATCATGCACAAGTCTTGCTTGTCATTTTGACGACGAACGCGCCGCGCTCGATCGTGTTGACGAAAATGTAGCCTGACTTGAAGTAGGCGTAACTGCTCCAGGTTCCCAAGAATTCGATCTGGCCGCCTCCTGCTTGGTTGTCGTCTTCAGGGTAGATGTCGAAGAAACCTGCTTCGCAAACACTCTTTCCTGTAGGGTCGCTTGGGATGGAGCGGACGTCGAAGACACGGACGCCTGCGCCGTAGGATGATTGGTACGAGTAGCCTGTGGTATAAGAGTCAGCCACTGCTTCCTGTCACGGGCATATGCAATTGTGAGGTGACTTACCATCGATAACATATTGGTTGTGATCAATCGCGCGGTGACGCATTTGGTAGTTTCCGGTGATCTTTGGGTTGCGGAGGTCACGAATATCAACAATGTATGTCGTGGCAAAACCGTTGGCTGAAACGCCTGTCCTCTCGAGCTCGTCGATCTCGTCGTCCATGACAATGTACTGCTGGTTGTTGCGGTCGAGCACCGAGCCTTGGTGCACATAACGCGCACCTGGATAGCTCACTTTGCTGATGATATTTGTGACGTTCGCCTTGTTACCCACATCGTAGATCGTGAGCGAATCTTCCTATAGAGGCTGTCAGAATGTTCGCCTGTCTTTGGGTCAAAAAAAATATTTATTTTTTTGAGAAAAAAAAAGACTTTGACGCAAAAGGGAGGGGAACGGAAAGGGGAGGCAAACATTATATGCGTAGCACAGATCTCGGCCGGTGTAGCGAGTGTCTGGGCCTCGGTATACAAGACATTCGGCGTCGTGGACGTATCCGTCGCCTGCTGCGCACCCCATGGATCGGGGGGTTGCCGGGTTGGTCATGTCGAAGAAGGCGAAGCCACTGCGGCAGACATCGGTGCGAGGAAGTGCTCCGACAGCAGCGAAGTACTGCTTCTCCTCATTGATGACCACGTTATGGGCTCGGCCGGTTGGCAATAGAGTTCGGGTCCATGAAGTCAAATCCGCCTGAGTGAATTGACGTGGCGATGCTGGGTTGATGTTGAGCAGTTTACGCATGTCTATGGGGGAATATTAGCCAGCTACGATAAGGTAAGGTTTCTGCTAATCTCACCAAAGATCTGGATGCCATGATTTTGAGCCTCGCTACCGATCACCATATAGTTCTTGTAGGAGCGGATCTCGCGCCACTCCGAGCCCACGGAGTATGCAGGCAGGCGACCAAGATACAACATCTTGCCATCGCGGCCGATCTCAACGAAGGCCGTGCCTCCGAATTGACCGATCGCTACCTGCAATGCCTTATGTCAGTGCTTGCGAATGGGTCAGCCCGTCGACCAGGGACCTGCGAACGTGAGGAGACACATCGAATGTGCAAGATAGCTTTACTTACGAATTCTCGTCCATCTGTGTTCGTCCAACCCCACGACGACGAGCCCTCTCCGCGGGTGTCACCCAAGGTGTCATGGCTTAGAAAGTGATGGAGGTCCATATTCTGGCATCGAAAGGTGTTTGCAGCACCACCTGGGCTAGCCACGGCACGACCATTGACGCATTTGGTATAGCCAAGCTCCGGATACTGAGCAGAGGCGAAGACGCCTGCCTCTTCGGCCTTCTTCCACGATTCCAGTTTTCGTTCTCGGAGACTCATGTGAACTTCACCAGAAACGTATTCTTCTTTCGAAAACGACTCTCTGCCCTGACCGAGAATGAGATTGCCCATGGCCGTGCTGGCCATGGCCGAAGCAAGCCATACTAGACGGACCATGATTGAATGCAACGATGGATTGAAAGAAGAGAAGGGGATTGAGAAGAGCAAGAGGCCAACCGCTCTGCCTGAAACTGGAAGTGTCGTAGGATCAGATGAAACGAAGACGTCTGTGGAGGCTAGGCATATTTATCACTATGGCAGTACACATGTCCGTCATCGCTGGGACCCAGAGCCCGACGAGCTCTAACCTGCTGTGGGAGGTGGCAATGCGACACTATGGTGGCTATCAGGTAGCCACCACGAAGCGAGACGACCAGCCAGTACCAGCCAGAAGGCGTAACATGCCCAGGAAATGTTCATCTTCGATACCCACGGGAGTCTTCCCAGGAAACGACGTATGCTATTGTCCTTCCTTATCCAGTAGATTGCAGCAGATCAACTCGTGTAGGTGGTGACCTTACTGGCTGGCGTGAAAGTAGTGTATGCATACCAAGAGGTCAGAGGTCAGCCACAGCTCGGGCCAAGCGTTGAACTTCGCCAGTTCGCCGTTGCAAGCCGTTCGCGGCCTACGAATGATATACGAGAGATAAGGTGCCAAGATTTTGCACGTTTCACAAGATTCTGCGAGCGCTTCTTCTTTGCAACATTGGTGTTTGGTGTGTAGTCGCGGCTAAAGTCCTTCTGATCGGCATGGCCTGGCTGCGTGATAGAACAAATACTTTGATACGGGCCAGATTTATAGTTTTGCGAAGCGACAACGAGGACTGCAGCAACAGAAATCCCTATGAGCCGCCTGCCCTTTTCGGCCTGTCGACGCTTCTGGTGATTGAGCCCGTCTGGTCGGGCAGCGCGGCGAAGACTCCACGCTCGTGGGCATAGTCGTGCAGATGCCAGCCAATGAAGACTCCGGCGGAAATATTGATGATGCTCCGCAGTCTGATGAGTCCGAACAGCATGGTGAGCGTACGGATCGGTGGGTGAAGAGAAGCGGATTGATGGTGCTGGTGGTTGAAAGAGCGCCGCAGATCACAGATGGTTGTCGCGTGCTGCCAAGACTGTCAACCTCGTGACGTGCAAGCTTCGCGCCACCACGACGATCACGGCACGCAAACACTACCCTGGAACAATATTCCTCCGCCACACGATCGTTGAGCGCGATTCTCTTCATCGCAAGGCAAGGCACGGAGCCCGCCTAACTCGCCGAACGAAGATCCTGGCGCATCATTGATATCGAGATGTGCACAAGGGATTATGCGGACGAAGATTCTATTTGACAGCTCTATTCCTCGAGTATAACAGGGAACCACGCTCACGACACGCTCTTTTGAGCCTTGTATGACCTGCTGATGGCCGATTTCACTGCTTCGGTCACTTCCTTCGTGCCAGCAGTGCCCCCGAGGTCACGCGTGAGAATGCCTTGCCCGCAGACTTCTTCCACGCATTCGAGCAGTCGATCCGCAGCCTCTTCCTCGCCTAGCCACTTCAGCATCTCCGCCGCCGTCCAGAAAGTCGCAACTGGGTTTGCAACGCCCTTGCCGGTGATGTCGAAGGCTGAGCCGTGAATTGGCTCGAACATGCTTGGATTCTGAAGAAAAGTTAGCATGCTGGGAATGAGCCGGGAAGGAAAGGACATACCTGGCGCGTAGGGTCGAGGTTTGAAGTAGGAGCAATACCGATAGACCCAGCCAGTGCTGCTGCGAGATCGCTCAGGATGTCTGCGTGCAGGTTCGTTGCAACAATCGTGTCGAGCGAGTTTGGCTGCAATACCATGCGGCATGTCATGGCATCGACAAGCATTTTGTCCCTGCAACAGATGGTCTGGTCAGCAGGCAGCTCAATAGCCTCATGCTCACGTCCATACTTACATCTCAACATCTGGGAACTCTTTGGACACCTCAAGCGCGATCTCGTCCCACATCACCATTCCTGTATACAAAGTCAGCAACCTACTGCGGTACTCATCTCGCTGCAACTTGGGTACGAACCATTACGCTGCGCATTTGACTTGGTCACAACAGTGATGTGCTTCTTCGGCCTCTTCTGAGCAGTCTCAAAAGCAAATCGCAACAGCCTCGTCACAGCATGGCGTGTGAAGATAGACACCTCCGTGCTCGTCTCCCAAGGTTGACCGCGATGTGAGCGGCCTCCCTGCCCAGCGTATTCGCCCTCCGAGTTTTCACGAATAATCACCCAATCTAGATCACCAGTGCTCGCATTTCTCAGAGGTGACTGCGTCCCCTTGAAGATCTTGGTCGGACGAACGTTGGCGTATTGCTGGAATGGCTGGCAAATTGCTAGCCTCAAACCCCACAATGAAATATGATCTGGTACGTCTGGAGCTCCCACTGCACCAAACAGGATCGCATCGTGCTTCTTGAGACTCTCCAATCCACCGTCTGGGATATATTTGCCAGTCTTCTTGTAGGTCTCTGATGACCAGTCGTAATTCTCGAAGTTGAGCTTGAAGGCGCCTGAAGCAGCACTCAATGTCTTCAGAACATCAACTCCGGCATCGATGACTTCTGGACCGATGCCATCTGCTGGCATGCATGCTATGCTGTACTCGCGAGAGTCGTCTGTGATTGCGATTGGAGACATGGTGGTAGATGAAGCTTTCCCAAGTTTGCAAAGTATTAGTTGCTGCTCAGTGGATTTTCTTGCAGTCTGATATCTGGTCTTCGCATTCTATGATCGCAACATATATCTATTCTCAACCTCGATACAAGCGGCAAAAGTTGTGCTTCTCGGCTTATGCACAAGCGGATCTCTCAGGCAAATCTTTTAGCCGTGGCTTTCTTCTGGGCTCAGAATGCCCCGCCAGCACACGCTTGCGGTCTTGGCTGCACCATACTACCATTCAAACTCCACGAAGAATGTAGGCACATTGCGTGGCGCTATGCGCCAGTATCTTCCACGGCTCATGTTGTGCCTCAAGATTCTTCAGGACTTCATCTCGTTCGATTTTCGATAGAAGGGCAAAGATCTCAGTATCTGGTCTGCTAACTATTTGCGTATATACACTGGAGCAGAAGCAGTGTCGGTCCTTCTCTAGAAGATGGCCAAAGCATTTGGTGGCGAGCCGATAGCACCTGGTACATTCAATGGCACACTGGTCAACAAGAAAGAATATCGGTTGAGCTTGGCACAGGTCTCGCTCAATGCCTTCAAATCCCAAAGCTCACCAATGCTCATTCCGAACAGAGCCAGGAAGTATTGGTGCAACACCAGGTCGGACACTGGCACTTCTTTGCCATCGACCACAGAGGGGATGTGCTCGAATGCGATCATGTCGCCAGCGACTGCCGAGAAGTGCTTGTTCCAGAACCATTTGGCTGCCTCTGGGGTGCCGACAACGCCACAGACACGGTGAGAACCCATGAGTTTCTCTTGCTCCTCGCCAGTCTTATCAGTCAAGCCCTCAGTGAAACCAGATCGGATAATGATGACATCGCCTTCCTTGAATTCAACGCCCTGCTTCTTTGCAATGGTCTCGATGTCTTCGATCGTGATCTTGTCATCCGTGTAGGGATTGAAAGCTCGACCAGTCTCATCGGCATATTTCTTGAAGTCGATGAAAACTCCTCGTGCCACCATCCCGCCACGATCGTGCCAGTGGTTCAAAGTTGCGAGCTTCTTCTCCTTATCTTCGTTGCCATGCGCTTGCACCAGTTCCTCTGCAGTAGTTTTGATGCCGTTATAGCCCGACTGACTTGGCTGATGATGAAAGTGCATCAGGGAATCCCACTGAGAGCTGCACTGGGTATTGAACTCGATCTCGTCATCGTATCCGTGGCAAGCGAGAGGAGAATCAACGAAAGAGAAAGTCTTGTGCACAAGTCCTTTACGCATGAATCCGGGCGTCTTGATGGCTCCAATGGGCCAGTTCAAGGACACGTGGACACCTTCCTTGGCCTCGGCGTACGCAGCTTTGACAACTGCTGGCGTGAGCAGGTTCAAAGTACCATAGATATCCTTCTTTCCGTCCTCTCGGAATTTATCCCAGACTCCCCACGCGCAGCCTGAACACTGTTTAGCTCTGCTCAAAGACTGCGTTGAAAGCATCGCAATTCTTCTGACCTTGTGGCATTCCCTCGACCTTGGGAAGGTCATCGAAGTCTGGGACTGTTTTGCCCATGCCCAAAGCTGATTTGACTGCGTCGACCATTTTCGCTTCAAGTTAGATGTACTGCAAGGATGATAATTATACTGTAGCGAGCTTCGCAAGATAAGATGCTCCGAGATGAATGGGGATAGGTCTGCTACTTATTACAACAGAATGACCTACCCTCTTGAAGCTCTGGACTTACTGACAATCATGGAGCTCGGTCATTGAGCGGGGTCGAAGAGGAGATCTCTTGCTTCATGGTCTGGCTTTCGGTGGAAGGGTTGTTCATCGCCATCAACAACGTCGCTCAGTATGAGTGAAGTAAAGTTGATCCCGGTGCGCTTCTGACCTTGCTTTTTGATCACCATACGCGAATAATCGACCTTGATGGCGATATGTGCAGGCCCGCGTGCGGATGATGGCTTCGTCCGTGTTCGGCGAACTTCCAGACAGAGTTCAGGCAACAACGCTTAGCCAAAATAGGTAATACCGAGTCGCACGCTCCCCTTTCCATTACACTAGTGCGGCTGCCACTGCCACCACTGCTCATCAACATCAACACTCACATCTTTGAAGCATTATCATCGTCACTGATATTGCTTAGATGGACGAGCACCACGCTACCATGGGCGAAAGTTTGGTCCGCTCGCTCCGGTGTTCCTTCACAAGTTCTCCGCTCTTAGCCGCTCATCAGCAGGCGAGGCTACATACCACATGCCAGCATCCGGTGTAGGGTTGCAAGATCCTTCGAGCTGAAATACTGCTGGCTTCATAGGCTCTGTGCGCCCATATCGGACGAAAAGTGGTCCATGGTCGCACAAACTTTGTCCTCAGCTGGATTTGCTGACTGGCGCCAGCTGGTGCACAACATATAACTGCCATCTAGTGTTCCTGTTCCTGATCTCTTACCCATTCTGCGTTCTCCGCGTCCATTTACAGTGATTACTAAACGATAGCAATAGCCCAGCAACCGCAAGTGAGCATGGCGCCTCGTGTAGCAGTAATTGGTGGCGGGTGAGGATCGAGCGTGGGCATGAGACGAGTCTACTGACTGATTTTCTTGCAGACCACTAGGTCTTATAGCTCTGAAGACTTTCAAGCAAGATGGCTTCGATGTCACACTATACGAGGGCCGTTCCTGGGTCGGAGGTCTATGGAAGCCTGATGCAGATGAAGCTCTGTCGGCGCTCAAGACCACGAAGTTCAACTCCAGCAAATATAGGTGGGTGCACGACTGGTTGGCTTGAGTCAGAGTTTGTCTCATGTCACTTCCTTATAGGTCTGCCATTCCTGGTTTCCCTATGCCCGACGATATGGATGACTTTCCCACTGCGTGTCAACTTTACAAGTACTTCAACGACTATGCCGACCAATTCGAACTATGGCCACATATACGTCTGAGTACCAAGGCTACAGAGTTGTCGTGGACAGGGACGGGTTGGGCTTTGTCCACTATGAACAACGGCCAGTCTCAAGCTGTCGAGCACTTCGATAAAGTTGCCCTCGCGACCGGATCGTTCACGAAACCGAAGTTTCCCAAGCTCGATGGCATTGAGCTCTTCGAAGGACCTGCTGACCACTGCGTCAAGTTCTACGATCCTGCCAAGTACAAGAACCAAACAGTGCTGATCGTTGGTCTCCATGCATCGGCTCAGGATACAATTGCTGCTCTTGCGGGTCATGCAACCAAGATATTTGTGGCCCATCGATCGGGCTTGACGCTCCTCCCTCGATACAGTACCGATGGCTCTGTTTTCGATCGCTTACCATCTTTGAATTTTACGATGTTCTTGGTCTATTTGTCTGCTCTTTTCCCGGCTTTCTACACGTGGATGATGGACTTCTTCCTCAATACGATGTCAAGAAAAGCCTATCCCAATCAGCCTGTGAGCTGGGGTTTGAGTCCTGCTCCTTCTTTCGCGGTCACCACTCCTCTCATTACTTCGATCTGGCCTCATTTGGAATCTGGTCTATGCGAACCAGTGGCGGCTGTGAAGCGTTTCGTGGGACCGAAGAGCGTTGAGCTTACGAACGGGCGCATTCTAGCAGGAATCGACTCAGTGATTTACTGCACTGGCTACGATGCCGAGGTTCCCGTAAAGTTGCCTGAGGAAATCGAGCCATATCCTGTGCGTGGAGAGCCGTCCAACTGGTATCGGCATATGTATCCATGCCATGTGAATGCTCGGCTCCGCAACTCAATTGCTCTCTGTGCGCACGGAGCTTTCGCACTACCAGGATTTAGCCAATTCTTTATTCAAATCAATGCCATCTCTCAGATATGGCTGGGCAACTCATCACTCCCAAGCCTAACAGAGATGGAAGACTGGAGACAAAAGTACAGAGCTTGGCGCTCGGCTGTGGCCAAGAAATATCGTGCTCAATCGACGTTCTATCCATTCATGGTGCCGATGGCGGATTATGCAGCGTGGTTAGATCGCACCGCAGGTACTGGCATCAGAGAACATTTTGGCGTGGTAGGGAGATGGGTGAACTGGTGTGCATGGAAGATGTGGTGGCAGGATCGAGAATTGTATAATATCTGTCAAAGCGGAATGACCTCGCCGGCGATATATGCACTGGCCGATATGGGGAAAAGACCAGCGTGGCCAGGGGCACGACAGC
This sequence comes from Cercospora cf. flagellaris, assembly GCA_005356885.1. Taxonomy (NCBI): domain Eukaryota; kingdom Fungi; phylum Ascomycota; class Dothideomycetes; order Mycosphaerellales; family Mycosphaerellaceae; genus Cercospora; species Cercospora cf. flagellaris. The sequence continues at coordinate 1,408,963 of RJLU01000005.1, read as the reverse complement.
AAATTTTTGCCGACAATGCCGCGGTGCAGCGACAGCAAGCAACGAGACAGGCTGCTTTGATGAAGGGTGATAACAAGAGTGAGTAGTGGTGGAAGATTACCATAGCATGTGTAGCGTGGTGTTATTGCTGCGTCTACACAAGTGAATAGCCATGTATAGCAGTGCATCGTCAGCCAAGATGTGGCTGAGAAAGAACGGCGCGTCATCTGCAGGGTTTCACTCGTTCAGGCGTGGCGGAAGGAGCAGCCGAAAGCCAACTCTCAGCTGGCACATTGGAAACAAGTCGAGTCCGCGGAGCATTGACAAGAGAGTCTTGGTGTCAATTGCGCAGGCCTGCGCTCAGCCACGTCGCAGCTATTTCCCACAACACATCACTCCTACGTTTCCTAATGCTGCTGCCTCGATGCTACCCTCAATAAATCGCAGCACATCCCGACCGCTCCGCTGACTGAATTTCCGACTCGACCGCCTACCTGCATATACACCATGACGACAAACCAGCACAGCGCCCACCTACGGAAATGGCTCCTCTCTTCTCCTCCCGTGGAATGGGGGATCAATCAGTTGCGAGAACTGCTGATCGGCAGTCTGAAATGTGGCCCCATACCGGAACATGTCGCTTTCGTCATGGACGGCAATAGGCGGTGGGCACGACAAAGCAAAGTCGAGACGATCGAAGGACACAATATGGGATTTGAAGCGCTGGCGCGAATCCTCGAAGTCTGCTATAAGAGTGGCGTGCGTGTCGTGACGGTCTACGCGTTCAGCATCGAGAACTTCAAGCGCAGCAAATATGAAGTTGACGCGCTGATGGACATGGCCAAGACGAAGCTGGTACAGCTGAGCCAGCACGGGGAGCTCTTGGACCGATATGGTGCGAGCGTGCGCATTCTGGGTGACAAGAGTCTGGTGAGGGAGGATGTTCAGGCTCAGATGGATCATGCTGTCGACATGACCAAACACAATCACAATGCCGTGCTCAACGTGTGTTTTCCTTACACCGGACGGGAGGAGATTACGCACAGTGTGCGAGAGACTGTCCGGGACTTCAGCAAGCCGCCGACACGTCCGCAGCTCAAGAGACCATTCAGCGAAACCCACATTCAGAGAAACATTCTCAGCCGAAATCTACCGGCGGTGGAGGAGGAGGATTCGCCCAAGGAGTTTTCACATGCCACCTCCGACGCCGACTCGGTATCGACACAAGACCTCGATAATTCGTCGCACATGGATCCAGCTTCGTCACAAACGTCGAATTCCACATCACCCGTGCTCAAGGCTGCAACAAGGAAGACAGCAAATCTGCCAGACCCAGAGAACATCACGGCAGAGACACTGACAAAAAACACTTATACACACGATGCGCCGCCACTGGACTTGCTGATTCGTACATCGGGTGTTGCGCGCTTGTCCGACTTCATGCTGTGGCAAGTGCACGAAAACACCGAAATCAAATTCCTCAACATCCTCTGGCCAGACTTTGATTTGTGGCATTTCCTACCCGTACTGGTTGAATGGCAATGGCGTCAAAAGAAGCTTGCAGGAGAAGGGAAAATTGGGCTGAAGCATGCATGATGTTTCCTTCAGACCAGCCGGATAGATTGTATTAATACCGAAGGGCTGCCGCCATAGATAGCGTTCCGTTTGTGCCAGATTCTGTATAGACCAATGATACCCTTCGATGAAGACTTCGCACACGAGCGCACTGACAAGAAATCGATGAGGCCTATCTCGCGAACAGGCTTGGGAAAGAACTAAATGCGGCTTCCTCGTTCCTGCAGTGCCTGCGCCCACTGGACCCGGAGCTTTGTTGCCAAGACATTTCCAACGTCTTCCCGCTTTCCAACGTCACTCGTCTTCTCTTCCTCGCACCAACATGGCGCGCAATGTTGCTGAGCCACGCATCATGTGCTTCCGAATGCCACGGATGCAAGGTCATCCGAACGCCATCGCATACACAAGCACACAGGTACGCCCGGAACGAAGGCCTCGATGAGCCAGCGAAGACAACTTCCAACTTTGGGAGGGCCGTTCAGCTGCTGTGAAACAGTGCCAGGGCCGCGAACAAAGATCCTTCGTCCGCCTCTGCACGACCAACGGCGCTGCTCTCGGTCTATGGAGTCTTCCAGAGAAGCTGAGCGCTGTTGGATGGCGTCGAAACGCGAAGCCACAACGCCCGTGCGACCTGAGAGATCAGCGACTATCCTGTTCCTGTCGCGCAGCCACAGCACGGATCCATGTGTCTCTTACCTCACTTCTCACATGCGTGACCGGATGGGCTCTCGTTCCAGGGACATCGCACGCTTCACATGGGTTCTATGTAGCCTGTTCCGGACTCTGGTCCGGAGCAAAGTACGAGCTTTTTTCAACTTCATCTCGAACGCGGAATTCTCGCTGTCTCTGTCTGTTCCACGCGCAGTCTCATGCAAGTCGTACGCATGGGCGTGCAGTACAAATCATGGTCATACTTCATCAGCCGTTGGATCAGACCTCGGTATTGTGCTCTGCGAAATCTGGGATCGTGGACTCCACTTGGGCACCAACGACGCCTCTTCACGGCCTGGAAGCCTTCAGCTGGAAGGATCATCGTAGTCATTGCCAATGCCTTTCAAAGCAATCAGGAGATCTGGTCTGCACAAGGACGGTAAAGTCCCGCGCAGCAGCGAAGGCAACAAGCAGTGAAGTGGCTCCGAACGAGAGGTAGCGACCGGGGCCGACATGCTACGCGTGGCTTCGCCTCTCTTCGCGACCCTGGGAACATAGGGCCGCCGCACGTATGACGGAATCTCGCTTCACCAGATCAGACAAGCATCGTCGGATCAGCGCAACTCGTCGAAGCGGTGCACGACTAGTTGGAGACCAGAGACTGTCATCGGCACCGGACGAAGTCCATGTACGATTTCTTTTCGCGCATTACATTGCGACCTAGGTCCGGTGTGGAGTAGTAGATGAGCCTTGAATTCACCCGAGGCGACTCTCGCTCTGTGCACCTACTGCCACGTCGTTCACTGAAGTTTGTGTATGCGGGAAGCTCGCGCTGCGACATCCATGCTCGGCCAAAGATCCGCATTCGAACATCGCAGCATGTGCGGCATCGAGTAAGCGATATTACTGCAACCCATCCTGACAAGATCAAGACCCAGCGACACGGACCATGCAGGAGTATAGCGACCGCATTGGGATTCTTACCTATCGAGGAATAACATGATCAGCCTCGTCGACCCTCCCTGCCCCAATCGGCAATTTTGGCATCGTCTTCCGTCCAATTAAGAGCACAGCCTGGGATGTCACCTGGCTGGCTTCCGCGTGGTCGGTGATTGGGATGTATGAATTTGGTCAAGCTTGCATCCACTTACCACCTCGTTCATATCAATCTGTCAGCTTCACATGCATGACAACAGTGCACTCGGTACTGCAGCACGGCGATTGGTCTGGATCAGACACACAAGTTCGTGCATGACCTAGCGACGATCACTGCCATTGCCCGTTCCTCGAGCAGTACTGTCTCAAACGGTGACCGGTACCTCGGGCTTACAGGGCTCCAGAGTTCACGATACCTCCCTTGTCCAATGAACGGAATCATTGGGCACGAGCATGGGCATAATTCCTCCTTCAGAGCGGCACAGAGTGAGCAGCATAAGCGTCACGTCGTGCGGAACACGTACCAGGAGTGTCGGGAGCGAGCGACTTGCGCGGACACGCTGAGCCACTGGAGGCCAGGTGCAACCATCGTGGTGCAACATATCCGGCGTTGGCACTGTGATCGCATCAAGCATATAAGAATGGCCTCTTTGCCGCGATTCTGAAATCGCAAAACCAAGATACTAACCTTCTGAACGACAAACACCACTGACGACACTGAGCCACTCACAAATATTATGTCTATTCCAGCAGACTGGCCCCAGTTCGTAAGAGTGCGCTTATGATTTTGGGTCGAGGACTGACACCGCAACAGGGGCGACGCAGCCCTGCAGTGCATGGGAAGTCAATTCTCTCCCGGCCAACAACCAGCTGGCGACAAGCCGGCTCCCGTCAAGCCTCCAGTCGAACAGCCCAAGCCGAACCCGCCAAAGTCGAAATCCGACTCATCAAGCGGTCACAAGCGTCGATGATGCAATCACCGAAACCGTTCTTCGACCCGAATTACCTTGCCTTTGACACGACTTGCGGAACAATCGATGTGCTTGTAGCAAAGAAGAAGAGCGCTCGAAAACATAACCCTACCAGCTGGTCTGAGTGACGCACACAATCACTTGTAGATGTTATATTGTACGGCAATGAATGGGAAAGATTGATCAATCCTCACTTGTTGATCCTACTGCACATGTCGTCCAACTCCTTGAGACATGCTCCCCTTGTCGATCTGCACGATGCCTGCCACGCTCACGCAAAGCTGCATGAGCTGGTAGCGAAAGGGCTACGGAAGCGCACATGACATTTCAGCCACTGAATACCAACAATGCTGCTCTCTGCTGCTTTGGGGAATTCTACCTCTGCCCAGTGGCCACGTTCGCGAGGATCCCACGACGTAGCATGGTACAGCTTTTTGTTGCCAGCTGAAGCTGCAGTGCAGCTTACGGCGATATCTCCGGAGACTGTGTTGCGATGTGCGAGATGCTGTGAAGCAGGTTCCAGAAACTGTATGTGGGAGGCAAACGTCACAGCGAGATTGTCTTGTGGGAGTACTACGAGTACGTACGCTGTGGTAGCAACATGCTGTATCGGCGTTCGGCGTTCGAGGAAACTTGGGCTCAGAGAGCGTGCGCAGGAATTGTGACGTCCACACTGGTAAAGTATACCGTAGCATTCCAGCAGCCAAGATCGAACTCCAAAAGCCGACACATCACGTGCCTCGTCAAAAGCCGAGATTCCATCACGCTGCTATAGCCTCCCGTAGCCCAATTCTTCCTCCACAACCACACCCATCCAACACCGCCTTCATATCGTGTACAAAGCCATCACTTTTGACAGACTTTCCCACACAGTCTCACGCTAATGCAACCACTTTACGCGTTCCTTGCTCGACCTCATTCCGGCCCAACAACGCGCGGGCAGGCGTCGTGTTCGCGCGCACAACGACTTCTGAACATTGAGTCTCGCGCATCGCAGCACAGCGATTGGAAGACACGGTCTCCAGCTTGTCGCTCAGACTTTCGCGACATGGCTCCAGCTTTGTCCAACTATGCCCTTTTTCGGTATCAAAGAGGCTGGGTGCCGTTGCTTCTGATGTCAAGTACCTTGTCTGATGGCACTTGTGGACTTGGCTTGGGACTTCTCTGCGCGCGAGCAGGGTCGGTGAGCTGTCGCCGGAGTCGGCGATATGGTGAGGTCTGAAGTGTACTGCTTGCTATATACTCTCCGCCTCTGCTTTTGCGCGACACACACACGCGCGAGAGCCCCGACATTACCATGTCTTTGCTCAACCTTCCTTTGGCCGAGCTCTTCCCTCCTGATGCGCCGCCCTCAATGGCATGCGGGTTGCAGGTACCTGGCGCTAGTCGCCTTTCCCTATTTCTTCGTCTTTCGTTGCCCGGTTAACGACTTTCTTCTGTAGGTGAATATTGCGCTCTCTACGAGATGTCCTCGGTTGTTCTTGCAGATTCTTTTGCGGTATTCCTTCTTCGACTACGAGATACGACGAGTCCAGTGAATCATCTCAGCCAGGTCCGCTTGCGAAACCATCCTAAGTTGCTCACGACTTCGAGCGCGAACATTGTGTGCTTGGCCAATGGAAAGCCTGGTATCGACGGAAAGCGTGTGTTCGGAGGTGGCCGTGGCGGAGTTCAGAGGACAGGATCTGTACTGCAGGTGAGTTGAAGTACAGTTGTCGAAATTCCCGATGTGTGATGCTCATTCATCAGTAGTGATTCGGAGTCACTGCTATCTCAAGTCGGGATGCAGTTCCCTACCACAACAACGACACCTTGGAGTTTCTACTCCCATAAACTTCAAATGCGTTTGACATGTACGCCCAGTGTCATTCCCGCTCGAGGTGCTGGATCTCTCAGACTCAGTGTGAAGTCTGAGATCACAGTTCGTACTTTGCCCTGCACGATCGTTCCAGGTGTACTGATTCACCTTGCAGATGTGTAGCAAGCGCACATCGATACGAAAATGGATCAACGATACGGATGATGGGACCTCGTTCTGGCTCAATCAAGGTGGAAGCACCGTAGAATCGGCATCGCCCATGGCTGGTCGCAAGCGGCCAGCAGACCTAGGATCTTGGATGAAAACAGCGGAGGTGCGCAGCAAGAGGCGAAGACTGATGACACCTCAGACTCGATACAGGCTGTGAAACACCAGACACACTGGAGCCGTTCAGCTGGCGGCGTGCCAGCTCGAATCTGGTAATCTCCTGGTCCCATGACCAACGAATAAGCCGACCAATGTTACACTGCATGGCCACTGAGCCGAGAGGGCTTCCATCTTGCAGATCGCATCGTCAGACGCTCTGGATCTAGCCATAGGACGTACGCGATCTGGAGAGTAGCCGCTCAGTGGTCAACAGTTGGCACCCGTCATACCGCTTCACGCCTTGAGACACCGTAAAACCTCGCAGATTGCACGCCAGGCATCTATTTAGCCCTGGAACAGCACGCAGCTTTAAGCCGAACCGGGTATATGGCGTGCCCAGTGCTAGCAGGCTCGGCTCAGGCGCATGTTCATGCAAAAACGTCAGATATCCGATTTTCGAAGCTGTGTCGCAGACTATCCGGAGCGCTCTTCCCAGCTCGACAGGCGCTATCACACGCCTAAGCAGATGCTTCGCTTCCGTCCGAAAGATAGCAGCAAGGCGCATCGAGTGAGCTGGCAGCTAGGTCGCGGGCTCGCTACCTGAAATGACTCTCCGAAATATCCAGACGTTGTCAGGCAAGACCCATGTCGAAGGATCGATCATTGTTCACCGCCGGCAGATCTGCCTTTTTGTGGATTCACGTTTCCGGTTGGCATCGTCGCCAGCTCGATGGTACATGCAGCTGGAAAGAAGTATATGCTCTGCTCTTCGATGACTGGTCGCGAAATTGTGTGTGCTGCTGTTTCACAGAACACGTCCATACACCGCTTCGAAATTACTATTAAGATGGCCGAGTTGCCCGCAGATCGCAAGGGATATATTCTTGCCAGCATTGCATGCGTTTTTGTACGATAAAGCCGAAGGTCGAACATGCCGCCCTCGGTTGCAGAGCGACCACTCGTTCCGAACAGTGGTCAGGCTTCCAATGTCGGCGGCCCTCTGTCGTAAGTCTTGCTGAGGAAAAGTTCTATGCATCAGGGGCTGATACGGTCGTGCAAAGCGTAAGGGAAGAAGTCCTAGCAGGCATCGGCGCGCAATTCGAGCATGGAGGGCAGATCGTACACCCTGCGACCAAGACAGAGGTAACGCGGGAGCGATTTTCTGAGGTAAGTTGGGTGCGCTGGTCAGAGCAAGGGCGTCTCTAAATAGCGACAGGTGAAGCCAGTCCCCGGATTCAAAGGTTGGCTGGCAGGTCGGGACGACGAAGCTGCGTATCGGAGGAGCTATGGAGGTTGAGCCGGCACTGTCTGCTCGCCCGAGGACCAGACTGCTCGCCGGCGTTTGAGATTACGGACTGCCGCATGCGCTCATCTACGACCGACCAGTGATGCCATGTAAGTATATTACAGGGCGTGGTAATTCCTGTGCTTCGCCTACGGGCACCATCATCGGAAAGCTCTCGTGGACCAGCATTCTTCCCCCTACCTTGGCGATGAACTTGGCACTCCAATTCTGGTGGGCCCAAATACTGTTCGGGCTGGCTGCTGCTGCTGCTGCGCGAACAAGGTCCAACAAGTCCTGCGCTTGCTCCAGCTCAACAGCGTACAGAGCGTCTTCCACTTCTGCAATTCTATCGACACAGAATTCTGGCAGAACGAAACCGAATGTGAGCTGGCAGTAACATATTAGCAGCACAAAGATATCCTCCTCCCAACCAGCCTCTCGTAATTGATCCAGATCAGAGGTGCCTGCATTTGCCACGACGCCATCTGCGAAATCTCTCGCGGCTTCAATGCTAGACCGCCCAAGTAGTTCGATCAGGCCTTCGATAGTCGTGATAAAGGGCCCATCAGGAAGTGGTTCAGGATGTGGGAAGGAGGTACGAAGCATAGATCGCAGGTAAAGCCGCAGACTATACATCACTGATTCCAGTATGACGACTTGGCTGTCTCGATAGATTTTCGCAATCTCCTGCCGCTTGTTGCTTGGCGGTACCGTAGGCGTAGTAGTATTGATCTTGTCGAGTTTTGGCGCCAAAGATGAAACGATCATCCGCGTAATATGAGGTAGATAATGGCGGCTCGGGCTGCTCTCGTCGACAAGGCTGTGCAGGACATGATCTGTGAATTCAAATGGCAGTCTTCTCTCGTGGCGAATGGTGTATGTCAGCAGTTCCAAGAGTGAAGAGGGCATCTGCAGGAAGATGTCTGCTGGCTTGTCGAACACCGGTGCCGACTTGTGCAATGCGAAAGTGGCCTTCTCCCTGCTCCACTGCCCAGCCGAGTCAAAGTATCCCGGCTGTATTTGTCGTATTTCCGGTTGAAGATGGTCTGGTGGTGCTTTGAGCACAAGCAGAACACTGTCGTTCGGGTTCGAAGGAATGCAGAATCCGTAGCCAAGAAGAAGGGCGTCATTGCCTTTTGGCCCATAGTTGTTGAAGACTTCGCCGCCTTCAGCCACTTCATCGCTAGTTGATACATTGAAGCGACCCGAGTCGAAGCTCCAGTCGACATGGGCATCGTGATGATGGTTCAGAGTGTCAAGGACTGGGAACAGAACAGGAAAATCGAGATCTTCTGCAGGGCTGCGCGAAAGGTCAAGCAGTACAGTCTGTCTACGACCATCAGGCGCAGACTTGTATGCCGACCAGTACTTGCTGTCTTGCGGGTAAAGTGCACGAGATGAAAAGGAGCGCGATGTGAACATGGTTACCGCCCACTTGTAGAGGTGCCTGAGAATGATCAAAATTGAATTCCACCTACCTTGCGCAGAGGCCGACTCACCAAGTATATGGCGCTGGGTCTACCTGGGCATTTTGAAGCATAGCAATCGCCTGGTTGTAGTGGTTCTCATGCAATATCTGCCGCGCCTTGGCCGTGAAGAGAACATCGGTCTCTGCGAGCCAGAGTAGATCTTGCTCGTCAAACCAGAGAGGCGTCAGAAGCTCGCTATCCGGTGAGGGCAATGTGTCCAGGTAGGGCTTCCAATATGAGGTGTCGCGATTGATGTACTGATGCATCAGATAGAAGTGGCCAATGGCCTGAGGCGCAAGACCGCGGTTTCGAAATACCGTGAACGAGTCGTCCACGAGGGCATTGAGGGTGGACAGCGCGATGGAGTGCGGTATCATGCATATTCGCGCATTCTTGTCGAGGCGTGCGCTTGCACGACCTCGAATGCCAGCGGCGTCTGTGTGTTCCAGAACAATGTCGGGATGCAGGTAGCCGCCATTTTCGCTCAGCCAGTGGCGGAGCGCTACCAGTCCTTCGGCTGAGGCCATTGCGCACGATGCGACGCCGTCCAAGAGGGGATCCCCGGACTCGATTTGGAGTTGGTGAGACCTGTGGCGCCTTCAATTGCCCTTCTCAGTCAATGGAGGTGATTTCGTGGAAGGCTTGGTTGTATTCCTCACGTCTGCCGTTAACTAGAGGCCGCGCGCATAAAACGAATCAAAAGCAGCACGGTACGTCATCAGTGGGTGTCGCTTCCGCGCCGCACCCGGTGCTTGTTTTCTTGGCAATGGGCGGAGCTTCGGATGATCTGTGCGCGCGGCGGTCGCTGTCAAGTCGTGTCGTGTCGCTGTTTGCTGAAGGTGCTGGAGCATCGTGCTGCGACACAAGCTTCGCGAGCGCTGGACGAGGCCCTTTGTGGCATTGGGACGGCGCTGACCACGCCGATTCTGCGCCCGGGTCGACATCTAACGCGACGACATGTGCCTGAGAACGTGCAGTAGGAGCAGAGGCATGCTTTCTGGGGATTGGGCGGCGAGATGCAAAGATGAGCAGGCATGAGAGAAGAATACAAGAGAACAGTCGAGGTTTTGGAAGTCGTGGGGGGCTTTGAAACGGGCAACCTGGACACACCGGGGCGCCCTTCCTGCCGCTGCCATTTCCATCTGAGACGCGATCAACCGCTTGCAAAGCCGGCATGAGCGACCATTGTAAGAAGACGTGGGAGGTGCTTGGAACGACAGGAGCCATGCAATTCCGCATTCGAGATTCTGCTCAATGAGGATATGGGCGTCTCGTTCGCCTTCTCCAGCTGAACGAGCGGAGCTGCACGGCCAGCAGTGCGCGATTTTCGTCGGACCATGTGTCTATGCTACGGCACATGGAGAACAGCAGACTTCCAGAGACATTCTAATTGACCTCATGGCTGCTCAGGTACCGACCCGCTAAAAGCTTCGATTCCAGCTCCGTACGCAACGCTAGAATATTCATCACACGGGCTAAGGAAGCACTAAAGATCCTATCTCAAAGGCAATGCGGCTCCTCGCCGCCGACGATTGAACTCGTCGTGCGCGGTCGAGTTGGCTTTGATCAAGTCGTGGTAAACAAGCAGAGTGCAATGGAGTTACATCATGTTCAACCTGCATATTGATGCTGCAAGTGCGATATATGCTCTCCTGCCGCAGCGTCGTGACATGATCGCTTACTTTCAGACATGACCAGATCGGGAATACCACATCTGCGGTGTATGTGACAACTCTCTGCAAGCTCAAGGCCAGCCTCGACTGTTTCGAGAGCTTCCAGAGCCTGAAGCGGCCTGAAAGGAACGTTAAACCTATGCAGTGCCTCGGAACTTACCAGGGCGATTTGACTTTGAGAATGACAGATCTTTGCCAGATCGAGAGACTGGGACTAGCAGCACGACCGATACAGCCGTCCAGCTTCACAGTCGTTGTTCTCCCGGCTGCGAGAGTCCTTCCCACGTGGTCTATGTCGTGGCCATTGTCTAGAGGCTGTTCTCTATTGACGGGAACGTTAGCCAAGCAGCCGCACTTGTACTTCCCAGCATGAACTTCACTCCATCGGCCAAATCTCAAACCTACGCTCGGACGCCATTGCGCTATCAATTCGGCCTGCACCTAATATCACAAGCCTACGACACCACGTACTAGCTGGACGCGGTGCTATGGCAAGCGGAAACGTGATGGTGGCTACACCACGAGCCAAAATTTTCGAGCGACGACCAACAAGTGCTAGACGGCCCCCGAGCTCGCCCCAACAGGCAAGATGAGGCTTGCAAAAGCACTTTACTGACCCAAAACGGACATTCATGTAGCTAGTCGCACACCATTCGGTCCACGCACGATTACGATGCTGAGTATGTCGCGGCTCAACATGAAATTATAAAAAGTCCATCTCCTGGGTGTTTCTCATCTCCATCATCAGCTTCTTCCCTTCACTCTTCTGCATCGACATACGTCCCATCGCAGCATGAAGTCCTTTATCGCCGCAGCGGCTTTTGTAGCTGTAGCAGTGGCTCAAAACCAGCAGATGAACGCAGCAGCCATTGCAGCAGCACCACCTCCAGCAGTCACACAAGCTCCAGTTGGCGCAGCTGATCAAGGCGATGTCACGTACGACCAACAAGCTGCCGCCAATTCAGCTGCTGACGTCCAGCCAACCTCTGCACCTGCCTCCAAAATGAAGCGTGCAGCCTGTGACCCTCAGCCAGCCGGGACTGCACCAAACACCTACCCAGATACTCCAGAAGCCTTCCAGAAGAATCCATACTTCCATGGACAAGCCAACTCGTGGCCAGTCTACATCCCATCAGGCAACTCCTTCTACGCGGAGCGCTTCCGAGACAAGAACGGCTCTACTCAACAGAACTCTTATTTGACCTACTACGTCTTGGACAAGTATTCTCCTCCCGAATGTGCCAAGAAGTGCGATGCCGTGAAGCTGTGCACCGCATTCAACATCTACGTCGAGCGTGACCCAAGCCTGGAGCCAGGTATTTCGCTTCTTCCTTCACTTCCTCACCGTCCCTCCAAGCTAACAAAGTTCTTCCCCTCCCAGGCCCAGCCTGCCCCAACCCCAAATCCGTCTCCAACTACAAATGCGCCCTCTGGGGCTCCGACATCTCCGCCTCCACAGCAACCAACACCGGTCAATACCGCGACGACTTCCACGTCGTAATCACAGCCTCAAACGGCTACTCTCGCGCCTCATGGACCCCACCATCTCTCATTCCGGGCTTCCAGCTCGCTCAGAACCTCTCCAACAAAGCCATCACTTCCGCCTCTAAATCCACCTACCTCGGCTGGAAATTCATTTCAGGCCCATACGACCCTAGTCTCTGTGGTTCGTACGCTGTAGCTCAAACCGCAGCGAACAAGCAGGATGCGAAAGACAAGGGATATAAGAGCTACCAGCCTTGTAATTTGTTCAATGCTTATTATGTCTATAAGAATCAGTATGCGCAGGGAACGTACTGCCAGCTTTTCAATGCTGATATTGATGGAGTTAAGGCTTCGGGACAGGCGGATACGACTTATGAGGGAGATAGCTATAGCGTTGGTGTCAGCTACACGTGGAGAGCCAGTCCCCAGAATGATGGGCAATTGTAGGTGATGCGGTAGGGATGAGCGGGATTGGGATGAACCAAGTATGAAGTATGAAGTGCGAAGCCATGATTGAGATTTTATAGAGAATGAAGCGTACGTGGATTCTTTGCAGCATGTCTTTACCGTATCATCAACCGCAGTCGCATGCTGTCAAGCTTTCTGCCAAGATTCAGTAAGGTGCAGACACCAACAGGCCCCTTGCCAGCGAGCTCTGTGGGCAAAATATTCTCAATACAACACGACATGAACGCAGTCAAGAATTTGAACAACAATTGAAACACATGCAATGCAATCCAAAATAACTACACCATGTAATATGTACAATCATGCAAAACTTTCCGTTCATTCGCTTTCAAAGACACCTACAAATCAACCTTGGGACAAACACGCCACGCGTCCGGCTTCCGTGCGTGTACCATCTATCAGCCCTTCTTTCCGTCTGGACAAGCAACCTGATGCCTGTCGCACATTATTGAGCTCGGCATTGAAAAAAGTAGATGCATCTTCGCAATTTCGCGCCATTCGTGTCATTCTGCCTTTTCCATTCGTTACCTCCTCAAAGCAGCACCATTGTTACATTGTCGGCGGGAAAGTGCTCGCGTTTATTCTCCCTTGAGCTTGTCCTGTTTCACTTCGTAGGCCTAGGTTCAAAGTTAGCTTTGGCTCATCACAACATGTGATTAGCATTATCTTACCATCTTCAGCAGGTTCTGCTCCTCGAGCGTATGGCTGCTCTTCAGACCAGTAGCCACGGATGCGCTTGGGTTTCGGCCAGCGTACATGACGTGCTTGCGGTCGTGGTGTTCAGTGTGGTTGAGAAGAGTCTCGATACGAGGTTGCGTGAAGCTCCAGGCACCAGCATTGAGAGGCTCTTCTTGACACCAGACGATAGTCTTGGCGTTAGGGTAGCTGTCCAAGTTCTCCTTGAGTTGTGCCCACGGGAAGGGGTTGAGCTGTTCAATACGAGTGATGGCAGTGTTGGTGATGTTGTTCTGTTCACGGTGCTTGAACAGGGCAGCAAAGACCTGTCCAGAGCACAGAATGACGCGCTCGATCTTATCGTGTGAGTCGATCTTGAACTGAGCGTCGGCATCGTGAGCGGGGTCTGGGATGATCCACTGGAACGAGCTGTCGCCGGTGAAGTCTTCAATCTTGGATCGCGCAAGAGGGTGGCGCAGCAAACTCTTGCTGAAGAACGAGATCAGAGGCTTGCGGAATTGTCGGTTCATTTGACGACGGAGGATGTGGAAATTGTTGGCCGGGGTAGTGCAGTAGACAATCTGCATATTGCAGTCCTGGTGCTGGCGGTCAAGCTTTTCAGGCGATGGGAAGATGCGTGGGTCCTCGTTACACAGCTGGAGGAAACGCTCCATGCGACCTGAACTGTGCTCAGGACCTTGTCCATCGTAGCCGTGGGGCAAGTTCACCACGAGACCGGAGCGTTGCAGCCACTTGACTTCTCCGGATGCAATGAACTGGTCAATGATGCATTGCGCATTGTTGGCGAAGTCACCAAATTGAGCTTCCCAGATGACAAGAGCGGTAGGAGAAGAAAGCGAGTATCCATACTCGAAGCCCAGGGTACCGTACTCGGACAAACTGGAGTTCGCAATGACGAAAGATGCCTGGTCCTCGCTGATGTGCTTCAGTGGAGTGTAGGTGTCTTCGTTCTCTTGGTCGTGCAGCACCGCGTGTCGTTGAGAGAAAGTTCCACGCTCGACATCTTGTCCAGAGACACGGACATGGTGACCTTCCTGTACGAGCGTTCCGAAAGCGAGAGCCTCTCCAGTAGACATATCGATGTTCTTGCCTTCTTCCACAGTCTTCGTCCTGTTGGCCAAAATACGCTTAAGGTTTTTGTGGACATGGAAGCCTTCCGGAGGCTGTCCGATAATCTTGGCAACGTGCTTCAAGACTTCTGGCTCGACAGCGGTTGGCTCGTGAGGTAGCACCTCTGTTGCCAATTCCTTGGGCGACTTGAAGCCATGCCAGGCGCTAGTCAACCATTCTCTTGAGTTTGGCTGGTAGTCCTTAGACTTCGCGAAAGACTCTTCGAGCATTCCCCACACCCAGGCCTTATGCTCCTCGATGTCCTCCTTGGTAAAGGTCTTGGCCTCGAGCAGCTGCTTTGTGTACTTGTCGAGCACCGGCAATTGCTCATTGATCTTCTTGTACATGAGCGGCTGAGTGAACGAGGGTTGATCGGTCTCGTTGTGGCCTTGCTTTCTGTAGCAGACGATATCGATGACAACATCTTTCTTGAACTTGGCACGCCAGTCGGCGGCAAGCTGACAGACAAAGTTCAATGCCTCAACGTCATCGCCGTTGACGTGGAAGATAGGAGCCTCCACAAATTTGGCAATGTCAGAGCAGTATGGGGTGGAACGAGCGAAGCGAGGGTCAGTCGTAAAACCGATCTGGTTGTTCACGACAATGTGAATGGTGCCACCGGTCTGGTACGCTGGCAGTCCCACGAATCCCATAGTCTCGTACACAATACCCTGAGCGGCGAATGCAGCGTCACCATGAAGCAGAACGCCCATGGCAGAGTTTGCCTGCTCTTCGTCTTTGTTGTAGTGTAGAATAGCGCGAGTCTTGCCAAGCACAACTGGATCCTCAGCCTCCAAGTGCGAAGGGTTGGCGACCAGAGACAGCTGCACGCGCTTGCCAGAAGGAGTGGGGCGCTCGAAATTCATACCCAAGTGATACTTCACGTCTCCCGAACCCTCGTCGGAAGGCTCAGCAGAACCACCAAACTCGGAGAAGATAGACTCATTTGGCTTGCGGACCACATTGGACAGCACGTTCAGACGACCTCTGTGGGGCATACCGATGACAATATCCTTGACTCCGTAATCGACTGAGCGATCGATGAGAGCCTTCATACCAGGAATGAGTGACTCACCACCTTCGAGACCGAAACGCTTGTCGTTGGGGTACTTGGTAGCAAGGAACGTCTCGAACGAGGAAGACCAGATGAGTCTGTCCAGAATTCTGCGCTTCTCGTCCACTGAGTACTTGTACGGAGATGGAACCTCAATGCGCTCACGGAGCCAATCGCACTGCTCTCTGTCCGCAATGTGAATGTATTCCACACCGTATGGGCCACAGTACAAGCGCTCGCAAGCATCAATGATCTCGCGGAGTGTCATCTTCTCCCGACCATCTTTTGCAAACCTGGGCAGGATACCAGGTCCGAGGGAGAACTCCTGCTCCATATCTGATTCCGAGAAGTTGTATGTAGCCAAGTCGAGCTCTTTCGGTGTCGATCGATTCAGGTCCTTGATGCCCAGCGGGTCAATGGCGGCCTTGTGGTGTCCACGCGCCTGATATGCTCGCACAAGCAGCTGAACCTTCAAGTGATTGAGAACCTCGCTGCTTTGGCCCTCTGCCACACCGACCGCGCCACTTGGAGCAATCACTCCGCCAGCTGGTTGTGGAACAATGGTCGGTGGCGGCTGGAAAGCTCTTGAGACGGGCATGTCTCCCGATTCCATGTTGCGGAAGTAGTGATTCCAACTCACGTGGACGGAGCTGGGATCGCGCTTCCACTCAGAGTACATCTCGTCGACGTAGCCGGCAGTGTTTCCGGTCAGAAACGAGTCTGAGGGGTCTACGCCATGATCTGTCCTCTCCGCCGCCTGCGCATAGTTGCGGTACTGCGAAGTGAAGGCATTGTATGAAGCAACACCAAGCTCACGCCTCTTTGCAACCAGTGCCGTTCGAGGTGCGCTCTTGGGCGCGATGGAGGAGAAGGCTCTCGCGGAGCTGCCGGTGGCCAGGCGTTTGCTGCATGCGGAAAGCTGGGAGAGCAGCATGGCTGCGAGTTCTTGATGGGCGCTCAGCAGTGTGCGAGTATTAGGTGGACGTGGAAGGCCTCATGCGCCGAAGCTGCGCTGGAGTCCAAGAGGCGAGCGGGAGGGTGTGCAGGTGATGGATGCTGTGTGTTGCAACCAGCTGCAGCTTTGAACTTGGAGGTCACTGGTCACTCCCATCGGCGTCGGCTGGAGCCGGAAAAAGGACCGCTCTGCTTTGCTGCGCTGCGGCATTGCACTCCGGATGCTCTCTACAACCGTACCTCCTACACACACGATACTACTGATTGTTCATTACTCGTACGGAGTCCCAACACTGCGAGACGCCTCCAGTCATGCCTATGTTTCTATTCAGCACGAGGACACTTTCTGCTCGTCCTTTGCACGTGCAGTATTGCTGAGCTGTCGACTGACACCTCTTCCGGCACAAAACTCCGAGCTTCCAAGGCCAAGAACGCAGTCGCTGCAGCTCCAAGACATGTCTGAAGCCGCTGACAATACGTGTCACCGGCTTTCCCAGGTGTCAAGGGCAGTATTCTTCTGCGATTCCCATGTAGCAGGTCTCGCCGTCTAGGCATAGACTCGAAACCCCCCGTCGACAGCAGGAAATCACCCTTCTGCCATGCACACTACTTCATGCCTTGCATCGCTCACGAAGATCTTTACAGCCACATCTGAGCTCCGCGCGACTATGCCAGACCAGCATGCATTGAAGACCACACCGGCGTAGGACATGGCGAAGGAACTCGTCATTTCAAGCTCCGAGCATAAACACGTAACTCCTCGCCAGTCCAAGCCTCTCGCTTGCACCATCGGTGCCATGCGGGTGACTGCATGCACGCTGCATTCAATCAACGCTCGAAGCAGCTGGAGATACCTAGAGGCATACGTTTTGATGGCATGCTGCTTGTTACAGCAGATACTCGGTGTTGCCCGACAACTCATTTCTCGTCGCTACTCAGCTTATAGTGGATCCGAACGTCAGAAGCATGAAAGGTTTCACAACTCGTTCTTGCAACAGCAATGTGAGCCTTCATGAGGAGCTACAGCCATTGAAGCTGAAGTACCACATATGGTGGATTGGTCCGTGCACTCTTATCATGCTTGCAGTGGAAAGCATTCTTTGCAATGCACAAAAGAAGCGCTAGTCCACCAGAAAGTGAGGCTCAAAATCACATGGCAGCCACGAGAAATTTGGACCAGCCAACATCGATGCTACAGAAGGAGTCACACCACGCCCCGCATGCGGCAAGGCATCGGTGGGGAAGTACAAGTCGCGCCCTTGAACGATACCAAAATTGTGTCAATGGTCAGTGTCAAGCATTGTACCAGACCATGTAGGGCAGAACATGCACTCCATGTAGCGTCACATGTGTAAGTGTCCGTTCGAGAACTGTCATTCTCCTGATTTTGTACTGAAAACACGAGGTCGAAGTGCAACGAAGCTTGCATTCTATCAAGTGATTCCTCAGGTGTTGTTGATACATGTCTTAAGAGTTCTTAGTTGGTTCCGCTATAGAACAGTGTGGCACCAAACGGAAGAGCCGCGATCTTTTGTGGCACGGCTACGACAAATATTTTCAAAGCTGCGAGCTACTCGTCTGCTTTACATGATTGCGCTCATAGCATGGCATACCTATTCAGAAGTACATCTCATCACGTGCAATTTTCGCTCTCCGAATTTATACCATAAGATTAGCTCCGGGAACTTTCTGCCTTTTTACGCGAACATCTCAAGCAACGACAACATTGTCGAAGCCTTCTTCAAAGCCCTCCAACACCACCTCAAATCATCAATTCGAGCAGATCAGGATGCCCCAACAAGAGAGCATAGTCAGACTATGGCCGCCAGGATTCTTGAATCCTGTTCTTTTCGTCGGCATTGTCGCGTTCTGTTTAATGCTGAAGACCTTGGAAACGATGCAGTCGGGCATTGAGATCTGTAAGTAGCATCGAATGTGCTGTATCGTGGCCATAAGCTAGAATCTTGTCGCACAGAAGCAACATATCCAGGAGATTTGATTTCAAGCGAGGTTTGGTTGGCACGGCGTATGGAGGGGAACATGATATTCAACATTTTGGCAACTTCTGCACGAGTGACGAGCACAATCGATCGCAACCACAGGAAAGGAGTTATGTTATTCGGGTAGGGCCACAGGAGTGCGGGCATGGCAGGATTTTGGCTGGCGATAATTCAACATTTTGGAGAGCGTTTTTCTCATCTTCTTGATACTCTCGACGCAGCTTTGGGGAGGGCCAGGATGTCCAGTGACTGTGTAGAATCGCTAGGTGCTTGGTGATTCAGAATGCATCGGCCGCAAAAAGCTGTATTCACTCGAGCAGGTGGCCACTAGCTTTGGCAAGCTCTTTTCGTTTCGCTCCCCGAGACACATACATCCGTTAGCGTATCTCCCTCAGCGACCTGTCATAGCTCCTTCCCGCCTTGACTGAGTTATAGCTCGCATCTGTGTTTCGAACGGTTCTTGCTTTCTGTCGCTGGGCTCTCGGTACCTATCGCCAGAGGACGGCAGAGGACATCGCGCCGATCGAGAAATTGCGGTTGTGATGAGAACCATGATGAGATGTTATTGGAAGTGGGCTCTCGTTTCACCTCGGCATTCAGCCGCAATCGCCAAGTGCAAGGCCTTTGGCCCATAATTAAATCTCCAGATATTACGACTCGATGACATTTTTGTCGGGCGCAAGCAGGTTGCTCCGCTTGACTTGTGACCTGCAGAGCCACTTCCTAGCGCGTGCCGTTCGTCGTCCACTAGGAGCGCGAAAAGAAATGCTTGTCTGCTTGTTGTGATGAGCTTGTTCGATGACGTTGCTTGGCTGCATTGCTTCAGATTCCGCTTTTGCCAGCCACGCTGCGATCGATGCACCCGAACATCATTTTCCTCTCTCACTTCGGGACATTACTCCACACAGCACGCTTGACGTAGCTCTTTCCAAGTTTTGTAGGACGGCCAGCAAGATCGCGTCAGGCATCATGCAGGTACAAACAGTATAGATCTTCAATACAAAGGTAAGCTAGTTTGTGCTACTCACAAACAAACACCACAGATCTGTCCTTTCTCTGGCAGCGGCACCCCAGTGTGCTCTTACTATCTGGTATGGCTATGTCTACACTAGCTCTGGTCGTGGCCCTCGCGGCGCTGTCCATGGCCTCGAGCCAACAGCAACCCCTGTACAGCGAGTACAGCTTCAACCCGCTGGAGCACTTGGCTGGTATCGCACCATACTTCGAGCCAAATGATCCAGCACGAGAGCCCAGTCCACCTCAGGGCTGTGAGGTCGAGAAGGTCGCATACCTTGTTCGCCATGCAGCTATCAATGCAAACGACTTCGACTACGAAACCTACCTGGAACCTTTCACCGACAAACTCAAGAATACTACAGTAGACTGGTCGAAGATTCCCGAACTGTCATTCCTCTCAACATGGACCCAACCTAAGCTGGAAGAACAAGAATTGGTAACAAGGAGCGGGAAGCTGGAGGCTGCTCAGCTCGGTGTTCAAATGTCCTTCAGATACCCGAAGCTGAGACTGCCGAAAAGAGTCTGGGCGAGCACTGCTGAGAGGACAGTCATCAGCGCGAAGGGATTGATTCGAGGCCTCGAGACAGATGAGAATCAGATCAACTTGGTGCAGATCTACGAGGGCAAGGAGTCTGGCGCCGACAGCTTGACACCATACAAGGCATGCCCCGCCTACTCTTCTTCGCGCGGTTCTGAGCAAAGCCAGACCTATGCAAAGAAGTATACCGCGCCCATCCTGGCAAGGTTGAAGGCTTACGCGCCAGACTTCAGCTGGACGGTCAACGATGTTATCGGCATGCAAGAGTGGTGTGGATACGACACCGTTGTACGCGGCAGCTCGCCTTTCTGCTCGACAACGCTTTTTCGCCCCGATGAATGGTTGCAATTTGAGTACACTCAAGATCTTATGTATCACCACAACACCGGCTATGGCAACCCAATTTCTGGTTCTCTTGGATATGGCTGGGTCAATGCCACGCAACAACTTCTTTCGTCCGACGACGACGATGAGCAGGATATCTATGTCTCATTCACTCATCGTGAGCTGCCACCAACCGTGTTAGTTACACTGGGATTGTTCAACAACTCCGATTCGACCGGGGCAAACGACATCAATGCTACCATGCCACTGGACAAGGTCAACTATCACCGCCAGTGGGTTAGCTCATACATCCTTCCGTTCTTGACCAACATCGCAGTCGAGAAGATGAACTGCACGGGCTCGTACGGCTACCAAAACCAGACTGACCCTACGTACTACCGCGTTCTGGTCAACCGCAGCCCACAGACCATCCCTTACTGTCACGATGGCCCCCAAGAATCTTGTTCTGCTGCAGGATTCAAGAACTTCGTAGAGGAAAGAGGACAGTTGTTTGGCGATTTTGCTGGCGCTTGCGGCGTGGAGTACGATAACTCGACGAGCGTAATGAGCTTCTACTCGTCGCCAAACAATGGCACGATTGTGGGCAAGAAGCATTGATAGACTAGTACGAATGTAATGTGTAATGATGAATGACATGCGATGTGACAGTAATCATTTTGATTGCCACGACTATTCACCTTTCGTTTGGAGTGAAAAACGAGTGACATATGTGCTGCACCGGACCTCTCGCTTTGATGTTTGTCGTGGTGGTGCCTGGCCAATAGCAATGACGCCGACTTGAAGTTCGCCTCTCCACGCCTCGCTTGCATCTTCAACGATGCCTCCTACAACCGCGACCGCGGTCTTCAAAAAGAAGGATGGCATCCTCACTGTCGCCGAAGACCGCAAATATGTCTTCTGGAGTCCAGCATCGCCACCCTCATCACCGCCTTCGGTAACAATACCTGTCGCCGACATCACGAACCTGCAACAAACGCCTGCCACGTCGAAAGCGATCGCGCTGAAGATTGTAGTCGGAGAAGCTAGCTATGTCTTCACCTTCAACCACAAAGAGAATGCGCGCAAGGAGCAGGAGAACACGACAGAAGTTTTGAGGAATACTATCGCAGCGAACAAGGCCAAGGATGCTGCTCAGCTTGTTGCGCCTGCCGCTGGCGCGGCTGCTGCAGGCGGTGCTGGTGGTGGAGATAGCAGTGCAAGCGCCGCGATGGCCATAGCAAAGGCGGTCTCATCCTCAAAGGATGACGAAGGCTGGTATGATGATGCGAAGTTGAAGTCGGACATCAGCTTACAGCGCTCGCTGCTCGAGTCAAATCGCGTGTTGCAAGAGAGATTCAATCAGGCGCTAAAAGACAAACCTGAATCAGTATCTCTTGCACAGTTCACAGGGCAATTTTGGTCTGCGAGATTGCATTTGCTTCGAGCCCATGCCATCGAGAAAGCTCAAAAGCAGGGAGAGTACAATGTCCTGCCCGAAATTAAGTTCATCGTGAAGCCGGCAGAGAAGGCGGGCGAACCAGATGTCAAGCACTTGGCGATCACAAAAGAGCAGATCCATCTCATCTTCAAGCAGTACCCCATAGTCAAGGAAGCCTACAACGACAATGTGCCTCCACTCAGCCAGACGGACTTCTGGACAGGTTTCTTTGGCAGCCGATTGCTGAAGAAGCTGAAGGGAGAAAAGATCACGCAAAATGACAAGCGAGATGCCAGGTTTGACAAGTATCTGGACCGGGAATCGACTGGACCCGCCAGCATACAGCACATTCCACATTGGATGGACCTGGAAGGCAATGAGCAGAATCACAGTCAGCGAAAGGGTAACAGGCCTGATCAGGATATGCGTCCGACTTCGACTGACAAAGTGCCTATCTTGCGAGTGCTGAACAACCTTTCGGAGAAGATGATGGCACATGTAGCGCCTGAAGATGGTGAGGCTCACGCGCCGATTGGGTTGGACGAAGAGACATTTGAGCAGCTGCGACTTCGCGATCTTGCCAACGAGGACGTAGACAATCGGGTCAGGCTAAGTATCAAGGAGCAACAGCGGTATCTTGGAGGCGACAAAGATACTCTGTCTGCTGATGCGAAGCTGTACGCTAGACAAGATCCACGACAAGTTCTTACATCGATGAACACCGGGCTTCAGCCCAGTCAGCTTGGCAGTGATGCCAAGGGTACCCTCAGGCTAGATCATGTCATCGGATACCATACGGATGACGATTCAGATTCAGACGATGAGGCGCCCTCAGCACAGACGAATGGCAATGCAAGGAGAAAGAAGCCCAAGGTTGGCTCGCACGCTGCGATGGGGACCGCATCGACGACAATCATGTCTTCAATCAAGTCGCGGCGTGACTTCAATTCACCGGACGCGACGTCTCTAAACGGGCTGAGTCCCGAAATCTACGACAATTTAGTCATGACAAACAACACTACGAACGAGTTCCTGCACTACTTCTGGAGCTTGTTCCTATCAGGAGACGCCTCAAAGACCAATGAGCTTGCACAGCTTGTATCGACCCTCGACCGCAGTGTAGATCGCATCAACGCTGTCGGCGCTCAAGCCGATGCTGAACGGGAGCAGAAGGTTGGCAAGATCAAGAAGCAAGTAGAAGAATACTATCAGAGAACCGGCAAGCGCCGGAAAATCGATTATGATGCTACGGTAGCTGGCGGAAAGAAAGCCGTGGATGCTATGGTCAAGCCGACGCTGCAAGCGCTTGCGCAGGCGACAAGTGCATACCGAAAGGCGTTTGAGGAGCAGAGTAAGGAGGCCGCTGCTGCCACTGCTGCTGTGTAACACTGACTAGCTCCGCTGTGTGAGACACTGGGTCGGATGGCTTTGAATCAGTGCTAATATCCTGCTCACTTGGCCTCTGTGCTTTCTGTCTCTCAGCATCAGGGATCTGGAACACATTGATAGACAGTTGTAATTGTATCACATTCTCGCACAACGAGAAAGAGTTGCTCGATTTCAAATTCTGCTTGAAAATAGTGTTGTTAAGTTTGTGCGACAATCACGTTAGGGTCTGCTCCTAAATGTATGTTCGTACAGTCTTCGGAGCAATAATGACGCAGGCGCGCTGGGGCAAGCATTCAAAAGTGAAGTGCGTGCAACACGTGAGTGATGCTCAGTCGATATGTCGAAGCGAGGGTGAAGTTGTCTACTGAGGCAGCAATGCCAAGAAAGGGAAGGAACCAGCCGCAACTTGACCCAAGCTCCCTTTCCTTTGCTCAAAATTCTCTACCGAGCAACTTCAGCCGCGTCCCTTCATCCACCTCCAACCTTCAACATCGATATCGCTGCAACACAGCACTCCCAGTGCTGTCGGTAACACACCCAATCATGCCATGAACTAGTCAATGCCTCTCGGTAAGCCATCTTCCTCTTGCTCCCCTCTCATCCTGATGACAACACGCACAACCGCAAACTAGAGTCTCTGACCTCTTCGGAGGATTGAAGCTACATTGCTACGTCAGTCTGAACGACGACGCTCACCTCTCACTGCAAACCTGGAGTACTTTGCGATCTTCTTACTGACAGTGAGCAGGCTCTGTCGAGACTTTCTTCACTCTGAATGGCACGATGTCGTGGTGCAAGTCAGCTTGACTTTGCCATACCCGCCTGAGCTCCACGCGCTCCGCACTCAGTATCAGCAGCCGCAAGCAGACGCAGGCATGACCAGGCCCGATACTGTTACAGTAGGTAGGTCAGCACTCCTCACCAGCACGACTTCCCGAATGATGATTTAGCAAAAATTGGAATTACCGCCTGAGGGTTTTCTACTCATTATCCTTTGATGCGAAAATGGCTCAAATCCTGACTACACTTCCTCCACGATGGCTCAATACATGACTGTGTTGAGAAGCATGTACTAATGTGGATGCAGCAGAAGTGGCCCGGTTGCGAGGGCTCACCCGGTCCTTTTAAGGCCTCGCCCATACCGCGTTCGCACACCCTTTTGTTATCACCCTTTCACCGCTCCCAAACAATCGGATCCACTACCGCCGACATGGCTACCGACGCCATGACAGAAGCGTTCCGAATCTACCTCCAGTCTTGCAGTGAGGATAACAGGAAAGCGCGCCGTGCCAAATGCAGCACCCAGCATGACTGCCGCTGGATCTGGAGCGGCTTGGGCAAAAAGCAAGGCTGAACGTGACAGACACCGGCAGTGAGGGCATGGCCGCCCAAATCATTGGTGCGCTGCAGCAAGCAGGAAACCGCCAGACCAGTGGAGAGCAGGCACGGTGCCACTGGTCCTGCCGTGGCGAAGACCGAGAAGAAGCAGCGCATGAAGGCGAAATCTGATCTTGATTGAGGCATATATGGTAAGTCGTTACCTCCTTTCCGACTCGTCATCTGATGAAGCGGCACTGGGCTCCGACACAAACACATGAGCCGATACGCCATTCTGTGACAGGCCTAGAAAACCTCGTCCACTGATCTTGACGTTCGCGCATACGTCTCTTTTCGAGAACGTTTTCGGAGCTCACAGCTGACCAATGACTAGTCTAAACGAACTCGAGTCCATGACCACGGGTAAGGCATCATTCTCTCCTCTCCTCCCACCCCATCCGAGATTTCCTGATGACTCTTGATGACGAGTCTGATTCGGCATTGTCGATGCAGACACAAACATTACCAAACCATTCATGCCTAACTGATAGCAATCTCCATATCACGTCCTACTGTCTCACAACACGTTTGCTCGGTGCAACCGCTGACGCGACAGAACAGCTTGATCTTTCCTTGGTCTGCTTGCCCATCCGCATTTTGCGAGGTGTTAGCTGCCTAAACACTACGTACTCGTTCGGAACGTCGACCTAATGGTAAGCACTCCCAATATCGACCTTTACTACCATGATGATTCCAACAAAACCAAATGACAAGCATATGTCCAAGCCACTGTGACAGGTGGCGCAGACGAGAAGTTGCGAAAGCCTGATCTCTTGTGGCTTTGCATGATGCATTGTGATCTCCTCAAATGCACCCTTTACTGACTCAAAGTAACAGATCAGCAGTCGTTGACGACAGTGCGAGGTCAGGGCAACATGACATGATGTTCGGTAAGCAATTTCCACTCGTCGTCTGCACACAAATATTCCATGATGATTCCTTATCATATCTCACGACGGTCGGCCGAGCAGTCAAAAAGTCTGCGTTGACGAGATGGCCCCTGACAGGGCCTTTGATTCTGATAGCACCATTCCCGTTCAGCATACCTCAACATCAGATATTAGTGTTGAACATTCGCTGACTGGGCTCCAGGGCTGTTCGATTATCTGGTCTTCATGTACAGGAGCCACCACCGTCCGGGAGGCGGTGCGTAATGCTAAGCTCCTCGCTCCATCGAGCGCTCCATGTCTTGTCATGCGGCAGTGTGCGCCGGCGCTGCCAGATGACGATCCGAGAAGCCATATGTCGTAGAAGAGTACAAGAGCCGAGCTGAAGAGGAGAAGCGTCAGCATGCAATCGCCCATCCAGGCTATCGGTATCAGTCACGCAAGCCAGCCGAGAAGAAGCGCATGACCAAGAGCAAGTTGGCCGGGCTGGTCGCGAACTCCGGCAGCATCAATGCTACCATGGATGCGCGACGTATCGGCCACGAAAGTCGGGATACATACTTCACAAATTGAAATGTGCTCATCAAACAATTCTTGATTCCAATCGTCTGTCTGCTCTCAAGTGCTCCATAACGCCATCGCTTACCCATCGAACCATGCCACGTTGAGTGCTCCAACGACAACGAAGAACTAAACCAACACTGAAGAACACCATGCATGTCCTCACCCGCCCAAACAGATGCCAATGAACTCCTCCTGCGTGATGCCTCCCTGCCCTCGCACGTCGAATTCCTCGATCATAGCCGCCAGCTCCTCTTCTTGCAGACCCTCTCCCAGTTCACGCGCCACTCTCCTCAAATCCTGCAATTCTATTCTCCCCTTTCCATCGGCGTCGAAAAGCTCAAACGCTCTCGCGATTTCCTCCCTTGGATCGCGGGCCAGCACGCGCTGTGCCGCTATGCTAACAAATGCTTGATGCGAGAGCAGTAATCGCGATGGACCAGAGAAAGTCGGTTGTGCAGGTGGAGGTACTGCTGAGCGAGTACCAGTGAGTGACGAAGCTGGTACACCGTGTTGCTGGAGAATTTGTAGAAGTTCAGTCTTGGGAAGTTCGAAGCCCAGGGCTTTGAGAGCAACTTTCAGCTCGTGGTAGTCGATATGGTTGTCTTTGTCTAGGTCGAAAAGTTGGAACTGCAGTCCCCATGTTAGCGATGTGTATGCGTTTCGCGTGTTCTCCGTCATGCATTTGCTTACAGCTTCGTTAATCTCTTCTCTTTGTTCCTCGCTGATTCTATCTAGCGCATCACGCTCTTCTGCTTCTCTTCTCTCCCGTTCGAGGCGCTCTTGTCGTTCGCGCTCGAGACGTTGCGCATCGCGTTGTTGTTGTGTTGTGCCGGAAGGTCCTGCTGTGCCAAAGCCTCCGCCTGCGCCGGTCGCGTTAAAGCCTGAGACTGGATTTTGCTGAGGAGCTGCGAAGGGTGTTTGGGAGGCGTAGGGTGTTTGTGCGCCTCCTGCACCCCGTGTGAGGCCTGTTGTATATGGGCGAGAGGGAAATGGTTGATGTGAGGTTGCCATTGTCGCTGGTGTCGATGCGCCAGCGGGTGGTTCGTGGTACGCTCAGTGCGCTTTGGAGGATCGGTGTGTCTTGATTATTAGATTTCGCTTCGCATCTGGAGAATCGTGACCGGGAATGCTTTCAGCAGTCGCTACGCATACAACAGGCTTTGCGACAACGCGTGATTTCTCGAGTGCTTTGTTGATGGTTAAGTTTGCGGTTCACGCGTCACGCGCGTTGCCGAGCGATGGAGAGATGCCAAGGATCGGCAGCTTCACTTCACTCCGCATTATGTGATGCCTTTGTCACCGAGCAACATAACCTCATACCCGCCATCTCTGGGCATAGAGCAGTGATCTAGGCGCTGGATTATCGGCATGTTATACAACAAACTCGCTTTCATGAGTGCAAATACTCGCCGCTCTGCGATTCCAAAGAGGACAGAAGGCTTGTAGATGGAGGACCAATAAGGTTGAGTGCATGACATTAGGCCAGAGCTGTCGAGGTGGCATCGAACTTGCCGGATATCTCGGCACATAGGATGCGCAGACTCGAATGCAAATCGACGGATCATGAGCCACTTTTGGAACGATGAGTACGCAGCTTATGCGAATAGACACTTATAGGTCTTATTCGAATTTGCCCGACAAGGGATACTCCAGCTACTACAAGCGTCGTCGACCTTCAATCTTCGCCTTTCCCACTACCACGTCCTATCTCTAGCATGTCGCAAGACCTTATTCTTCCCTCTAGCCCACCATGGTATAAGACATTCTTCACCGAAATTCTCCCAACTCTCCACCCCTTCCACCCCTTCCTGGTCGACCTGTCCCACCACCAAGCTCTCCGCCGCATGGACCCACAGGACGTGCCAAGGCTCCAACGATTTCGTGAGATCCTCTCTGGCATAGACAATTCCTCCGCAATAAGATCCTCAATCATCTCAGCCATCCTCACATCTTTTGGCGGCCTGCTCTTCCTCACTGCATTTTCCCTACCTTGGATCTGGGAACCTGAGTCGCTTGCCTGGTATCACTGGTATTGGCTGTTCCTGGGCACGATGAATATTCTTTGTGGCGTAAGGACATTTCCATGGGACGGAGAGACGTTGATCGGGAAGAAGATGGAGTTGGACCATTTGGAGAAGTGGGAGAGGGGTGAGTTTGTTTGTTGGTTGACGACTTGCTTGCTAGACCATTCCCGCTGATGTCGTTGCAGAGAGGAAGAACCCGCTAGAAGGGCAGGCAGATCCTGTGAAGATGGTGCAAGTCGAGTGCAAAGTATAGATATCTCCCAATGACACGAAAAGTAGAAAACAGTGCTTTCTTTTCAGTCGCTAGCGTGGCACCTCATGAGTTTCCGAGCTTTGCGCTCAATGTTCTTTCTCTATACACAGTAAGAAGAGGCTAGCTGGATCAGCCCAGCACATATTTATACATGATACAGACCTTCCGTCTCGTCATTGTCTGTCGTCTCCAAATTTTCAGAATACGCCTCCAACACCAAATGTAATGTTTGTTTCCACATTGAGCTTGCAAGCGAAATGCAGCCTTCATCGAACGCTGCTGTATATGAAATGCATCAAATGGCCGTAAGGTCCCGACCGCCCATGTCGCCCACGCTCGGAAGCGGAGTCAACGCAATGAGTGAAACGTGCATCGATATGCCGCCTGCTCCCATGGTCTTTTGAAGTACTTGCAATAAGCACCTCCTCGCAATGCTCGTAAATGTGGCAGTAGTCCTCCTAGATGGTCCACTCGCAAGCACCAGGTATGTCGTGTCTTTGCCACGTTCCACATAGGAAAATGCAGATCTCGGATCCGGAACAGAAATAGACGATGTGGGAATAGCAGTGCAAAGGAAATGCCTCTACTTGCCCGGCAGTACAGAGAATCCATTGGAAGCCTTCTGTTATTATGGCGCCGTTAACGGTCACCCTCAGGTGGCTTGTGGCTGTGGCTGTGTCTTGAGGGCCTCGTTTGATGGGGGCAGCCCGGAATTAGGCAAGTTCATTGTGGTTGCTGGTGGACTTCCGAGGCTCGTGGCTGGTGTCGATCCGTTCGTAAGGTATGATCCTCCCTGAGATGATGCAATGCTGTTGAGACGATTATGTGCGAGGCTGCCAGGTCGACCTGGGCCACGGCCGAGAGGTGAGTTGAGTTGACGAGTCTTTCGAACCTCAGTCTCAAGTCGTCGCCGTTCTTCTTGCTCAGCCTGCACCAATTGTCAGTATAGAAATAGTTGAGGGGATAACGACTGGACGTACCCTCAGTAGTCGAAGTCCTTCGGCTCTCGACTCTCGCATCATCTTCTTGAACTCTTGTCGGAGCACCATGACACTGGTGCTTTCCTTGACCACGCCGTCAGCGCCAGGAGACTTAACACCCATCCATTGCACTTGATGATCACTCAATTCTCCTTCCAATTGTTCTGTCCTTTCGCGTAGCGTGTCGATAAGGTTCTCCAGCTGACCACGTTCCTTCTCCAGTTCAAGCGACTCGCGAGTCATTTCCTGGAACTCCGTCATCATATCTTGCAACTCCTGTTCGAGCAATTTCGTCTTCTCAGCGTGCTCTCGTCGGAGCTGAGCAATTTCCTGATCCTTCAGCGCAGCAAGGGCATCCAATTCTGCCTCGCTTGCACCAGCTTCCTTCTGCCGCTCCTTACGCGAGCCATATGCGCCTTCCAGCTCCGCCTTCGCCATTGTGAGCTCAGTGGTGAGCCTGACAAGCTCACCCTCCATATCTTGCATCTCCTGTTGAACGTCTTCGAGCTTCTGTTTATGGGCGTCTCGTTCGGCTCCAAGTGAGTCCCGTTCAGCAAGGATGAGAGCATGTCGCTCATCAAGAGCCTTGCTTCGTGCTTCGGCGGCCTCGACGGTCTTGCGCAACTCGTCGATTTGGGACATGACCTCTTGCATGTCTGTCTGCGCCTGTTGCGCCTGCTGATCGGCGAAAAGATGATTCTCCACGGCCTTCGCCAGGTCCTGCTGTGTGGCATCGTAAGAGCTGTTCAGTGCTTCGTAGCGAGCCTGAAGCTCTTGAATTTCCCGATCCTTTTCCATATCAGACTTGCCATTGAGGTCGCGCTGCTGCTGTATCTGGCGACGAAGAATTTCTTGCTGTTCCTTGGCGCTGTTTGACACGTCAATGAGATTTTGCACGCGTGAACTGAAAGCTTGCAAAGAGAAGTCTTTGCCACTTGCTCCCTCAACTGGGCTTGACCGGTGCTCGTCGGAGAAGAGATCCCACAACCCTGCAACAACTGTCTCATACTCCTCTGCTCTCTTTGCCTGTTTGGCGGCAGCCGACTGGGCGTCCTGGATTCCTGATGATGCATGCTTGGCGATTTCCAGCTGCTCGTTGTGCTCCTGCAGGAGCTTTTGCAGCGTGTGCAGGCTATCCTCGAGGTACTGCACCTGGTTCTGGTACCCATGGCCTGTTGCCTGGGGTGGCTCTCTGAGATCCTTAAGAGCCTCCATCACTGACGAGATCTGCAGAGTGCTGTGAAGTTGGTTGTTGACGTCCTCGAGCTGCTGCTCGACCAAATTCCGGGTTTCCGAAGCACTGTCTTGCACACGTGCATAATGCACCTTGTTCTTCTCTCGTTCCTGTTGCATGATGTGCATGTTCGCTTCCAGCACCGCGAACGTGTTCTCGAGGGATGATTCCAAGCTTTCGGAAGGAGCAATATGTGGCTCTGGCTCCGGTTCCTGGCCGCGCACCTGACTGGCATCCGTGATCACGCTTCGCAACTGTGCATTGAGCTGTTGCATTCTCTTCTGCATGTTGATCATTTGTTGCTCGTGCTCTGCTTGCATTCGCTGAACGTCTGCACTACTCTTGGAAGCTGCGGGTGCACCCTTCAAGATGTCTCTTATGCCGTCGAACTCGTCAAGCCCGTCTGGCGCATGTCCGAGCACTTCGTCATCGCCGTCAAGGTTTCGGTGTCCGTTGGCAAGCCAGGCTTCTGAAGGCTTGTTCGCTTGATCTGCCAGCACGGCAGCAGTGTGTCTGAGTAGAGATCTCTCCACAACTTGTCGTCGTTCCATCATGGTCCTGATCTGCTCATTGAGCTCATCCACTTTCTTGATGCTTTGTGATAGCTCGTCCTCAGCTTGTATAAGACCCCCCGCACTATTGTTGCTGCTCGTCCGTTTTCTGCCCCCCATCAGGCTGTGCCTGTCCTTGTCTGGGCTTTGCGGAGTGTCCGGCCTGCCATCCTTCTTACCGGCGGAGTACAGCCTGTTCAAGTTCTGCGCGGCATCCTTCATTTTGATCTCCAGGACCAGCTTGCGATTCGCAGCGTCGATCCTCGAATTGAGCCTTGCATGTTCTTTCTTCAATTCATCGATCTGGCCCATGTCCAAAATCTCGAAAGCCTGCGTATCCAGCAATGCGGTCTCGTAGAGCAAATGCCGCCCAACCGCATCGTGGTTCTCGGCATGTACGTTCGTGTTCAGCTGCATATGGTGGCCTGCGATCTGGTTGTCCAGGCCGAACTTGATGTCCTCAAAGTGGTTGCGCGCATTCCCATTGGCATTCGCGTGACTTGATGGCAGCCTGGGTGGCTCCGGGAAGCTCGCGTCAAAGTCGAAGTCGCCGTAGCCACCATTTGTGCTCTGGCTCAGGGCGTGTGCTCTTGCTGGCATTGCTGGCGGTGGTCTGGTGGCGTAAGAACTCCGTGCAGATGATATAGGACTCCCGTAACCACTCCCGTCATAGCTTTCGTACTCTGGCACTGATTTCCGCCCGTGCTGGTAGCCGTTACCATTGCTCTGCATCATGTGCGTCTCTCCGCGTTTTCCGGTCGGTCGACGGCGCCAGACAGTCTGCTCGGCTACCCAATGCCCGTGCGATGCCTGTGCCGCGTCTTAATCTCTCAAAGGCGCCCTGGGTATGCAACACGACCAAGCATTCTTCAAGCGGGCGCGGTGGAGGAGTGAGAGGCGGCGGCGGTTGCCCAGGTGGCACTGGTGGTGTGCTGGAGGATCGAGGAATGTCAGCTGGAAATTGGTGTCTGTCAGGCAGTTCGTATGCACGCCGGCGCACGAAAGAAGCAGCCCCCAAAGATGGCACCCCGGGCTGGCGGGCGGCAGGGGTGATGCAGCACACTTTATTGCCAATTGCTCTTCCTCGACGGCCCCAGATATGACCTGCTCAACGCCGACAGCCAGGCCTGCGCTGTACAAGTCCAACGTGCAAATGTCCAAGGAGCGGAGCACGAAGCGTCAAAGAGTGGAAAATGGAAACGCAGGGCCGCTTCTTCAACGGCCGTGAAGGAGCGGAGCACACGCAGCGCAGCGCAGCGCTGGCCCAGGAACACGGAGAGGCGATAGAGTTGCGCACCGCCGGCCGGCACTGCCGTGAGTGAAGACCGCTCATAGGCTCACGCGGCTTTTTCGCGCGCAGAGCCGCCGTCTTTTTCACAAGCACCAAGCAGGGGAACTACCGGCCCCTTTTCCACGCGACTCAGCGTATCGATATCGTCCGCACGCGTCCGCCGGCAGACTCGTGATATATTTAAGTGCGGCCTTGCACGCGGCAGGGCTGCTAGTCAGAGCCACTTTCACGCTGGTCAAACACGGCCACTCCCACATGCTTGCGACCAATCGAAGATCGGCAATGCGAACTGTGAAATATGCCAGAGCTGAGGGTGTCCGGTCATGACACATGTGGTCCCCGGGAAGCAGATGCTGTCACATAACCTTGATCATAATTGCAAAAGTAACGGTGCGCAATAATGATGCCTGATCCCCAACGCCCACTACCGCTCACGGGTTCTGCAAAAGCGTGCTGCGCGGAGCAGGGCAGATGGAAAATCACCGGCCGAACCACAAATCCGCACAGTGAAGGGTCGTATGGCCAGTGATCTTTATCGAGCCCAATATCTGTCCCATCATCCCAAATGCAGGTCCTGCTGTCCAGACGCTGGCCGTTGCACGCAAGGTCCATGGCCTAAAATTGAGCTTCATCGCGCTTATCTTGGGATCCTGAGTCGAGAGCAACTGGCATGACTTCGTTTCCGATAGCCTCATCTCGCATCTGTGGTAGGTCGGTCTCGGGCACTTTGGCACAAGGTATTTCTGTTCAAAAATGCGAGCGATTGACACTCTGTACTCACGCTGTTCGCAATGTACGTTCAGCTTACCTATCATCATTAGGAATCAAGGCGAATCCAGCATACGCACTCCGATATTCTCTACGTGATGTAGCACACGATGACATGCAGTTCCGAAGTCGTTGATATTGACCAGCGTCTAAGAACACGGGCCATACTCTTCGGTATTGCGTTGACCATTCTAGAAGCCCTCTATATGACAACCTTTGAACGCTGCGTGAGCCATCAATCACATGGCAATGATGGCATTTGGCATCATTTCATCGGGATCGTGGCGTTTTCATGGCTACACGCTTCACACATTGAGAATTCGTTTGCCGGACGTTGTAAACGAAAAGGGCAATCGCGATCGCAAGCAGCTAGTTCGATCGGGGCGAATTACGTTGACCATTTCAACGGCGCACTTGGAGCATGTTGTGAGTCTTGTGATCGCGGTTAGAAATGCGCTCTCATTGTACACCACGCCCGGTCACTCTCACTTCTCTATCCAGCTGCTGGGAACTGTGCGCGATATCTGCAAGGGGAACCGGATGAATCATCAAGCGTGCTATGATAGAAGTGAGGTGACGCTCGAAGGTGGAATGCGGTCAAGCTATGTCGGTCGTGCGTATACGCGGTGTCCTGCTTTTCTCTTTGGGGGCGATACTCAATAGAGCCAGGGTGGATAGAGGCGTATACTCATAACAAGCGTTAGAGATCGATGAGCACGTATGAACCAGTAGAACATACACTCCGGTAACAGCACCACTTGCCACCGCGACTTCGAACTTTAAGCCCTCGATCCACAAGCACAACTGTGCGGCAACAAATCTTGAGCTGGTGCGCCAGTAAGATATCGTGCACATCACGTCGTGGGAAGAGGCGTCTAGGGACTCGCTGTCCCAGTACGACCTCGAGGTCAGTGATTTGCAGTCCTGGTATATGCACGTTTCATTCCTTGTTACATGGCCATGCTAGCGTGAGGGATCCTTCAGGTCGTGCTGTTCGACAACCCCAGGAGGGTGCTTCCTGTGTTGTAGACAAGCCTTCAGTCCAAACGTGCACAGAACTTTACCATCGAAGGCAATGCTATGAAGCCTAAGTGAGCGGTTCTGTGAATGAGCCCGTACTGCGTTGAATTGGAAAAAAAGTAGGAGCTTGTCTTGTGATTGATTCGAAAGTTCTTTGGTTCAAGTATCTCCGGTAATGTACAGCACATCTGAATCTATGCAGTGCCCGGCTCAAGCTGCACATCGTCAATTAGCAGGTAATACAAGTGTGCAGAATATCCGCAACTTACTCTCCATGGGTTGCTTAGCTCAAAGCCCTTTGGTGCCTTCACGTTGTCCGTCTGCCCTCGCAGGAAACCTGTAAGCCGCCTGTCTCGGTCCATCACTGCGCGCGCCCGTCAGTACTCCGTCCTCGTCTTATATCTTCTGCCCCACATACTTTGCTTATCCCACTGATCTACCGAGTGCCGTTGTCTCTTGCCACCATTTTGCATGTGTCGCAGCTTGCTCAAACCCGCGCCCGACAAACCGAAGAACTGCGGAAGTTGTTAGTGGCTTCGTAGTCGGATGGGGTGGGAGGAGCGCAATCGTACGCCGAGGCAGATGGCATATGGGAGGAGGGCTTCGAATGGCACGCCCATGGTGGTGTGGAAGGCGGCGCTCGTTCGTGGTGTGGTCAATGGCGGAACTGCGCTGCTGCAGCAGTTGGTGGTGATGTTGTATGCTGGAGTTGCTCGGCTGGGGCCAAATGTCGTGGCTCGAGAGGAAAGGCTGAAGGACAACACGGTCCGCCCTGAGTCTGTCTTTGCTGATGGGACAGGTGACTACTGCCTGGAAGTGACCCGATGCTACAGTCTGCTGAAAGCACACGTCTCGCCTGCAAACGGACCGCTGTACTTGCAGTTGCAGAGGGAGAAGGAGCTGGGTGTCACGACTTTTGCGGGAGCCCTGCTCGGGACAGCTGCTTGATCGCAGACGTAGGGAGAACGGTGGGGACTTGAGACACGCATTTCCAGACAACAGCAGCATCGACCGCCATCTCGACCACTCTACCAGTGTCGCATCGCCTCAAACTCTTCATCGAGCCGCAGAACACCCTCCATCGAGCCTGCCAAAAGAGAGCAGCACCGCTTTGCAGGCAAGCGCGGATTAGTCAGGTGGAAAGCAGCGACGACGACAGCGACAACGCGCTCAAATCAGCTCGAGCACAATCCATATCAGCTACACGACGTCTCTGGAACAGAAAACGCGTGCCAAAGCTCAGACATCACGTCCAGATACCAGTCTTGGCGGATGGGTCTACACCTGGCCGCGGAGCAGAGACCGCTGCGCAACTGAGGCCGCGAGCGAGGCGCACAAGCAAAATCACGAAGGCTAGAGGCAGACGGAGAGGTCACATGGGATAAATCGCGATCCGACAGGCAAGGTGGCTACCATAGTGCTCAACCACGCCCACCCCACCCCGAGCAGGGTGCGCGGCCGTGGTGTTAACTACAAGGCTCACTTCGCCGCCGAGAAGATGGAACTGGACGAAGACGCCGATGCACCGGGTGAAGAGGAGGTTGACGAGGACCAGGAGTTGGAGTACGATGACGAGGCCGATGCTGAAGGCGAGATCGAGGAGGAAGACCTGGGCTCCGAAGCTGATGCAGAGGGCGAGATCGAGGATGACGACGAGGAAGGCGAATTTGTGGGTGCTGTGAAGACACGATCCAGTCGAACACGGTCCCGACGGTCTCCTGAAGACGAAGATTCGGAAGGCTACGAGGGGAACCAGGAAAATGACTCCGATAGCGAGAGCTCTCAAGCGGACGAGGGTAGCTGGCAAGCTGCGGACGATGCTGAGGAAGACGACGACGACACCAAGATTGAAGGCGCCGACGCTAATCGCTGCATGTAAGTTGCTTCGGTGCAGAAAATGTGTTGTATAGAACCTCGCTAACGAATACTGCAGCTTTTGCAAGCAGACCGAGGAAAACGATCCCGGTGAGGAATTTGAGGAATATCTGGCGTGTGCAGTTTGCGGCGACAATGGTAAGTTGTTGTGAAGTGGGCGAAGCTTGAAATCGAGTTTCGAGAGGTAAAGGATGGAAGAATTGCGGCAAAGCAACAAATGATATCAAACGTTCAAGGGTCCGAGCACGCGCTGACTTCCGTTCCTGCAGCCCACCGGCAATGTGCCAGAGATGCAGGCTCGCTAGCTGCCGACCAAGGTGCGTACCGAGAACTGAATACAAAAATCCCACTGTCGCAAATTCACTGACACGATCTTTTAGAGGCTGCGCATTGGCGATGTCAAGACTGCGTGGCCAATGGCCTCGAGGAAGATTTCAAAGATGTGCCCCAGATGCTCTCAAATCGGCGGCGATCTTCTGCGCCAAAGATGGCCAGAGATCTATTGCCACAAGCTCGCGGTGGCATCAAGCCTGGATCGCACTCAGTATTCAACACTCTCATACTGCCCGACGACGAGATGGATGGGTCGAGATCGCTCAGGAAGCGCAAGACTCCCTCCGAAGACGTTGATGATGCTCTGCGCAGCAGCAACCGAAAGCGTCCAAAGACAACAACGCCCGAAGACGAGCGCAAGGACCACGTGCCCGAAATCGTTGTAGAGCAGGCTGAAAGTGTCGACGACGACGATGCCAAGGCGACATCCAAGACACGATCTAGTCGACCTCAAAGGCAGAAGAAGGACAATCTTGGATGCCGGATCGTTCATCGCTCAGACGACCCCAAGAGTATCATCATCTCCTTCCCAGTTACCGTGGCGCAATTCGAGACGATCGAGAAGGATGTTTTGAAGAAGCAGAAACGTCGCGAGCGTGATCGAGCACGACGAGCCCGCAATAGTCGACGTACTGTTACTGCCGAGCCAGAGGACGGCTCCGGAAGTGTCTCGACGATACCCATCGTGCAGACGACCATGTACAACAACCCATTCTTTCCATTCCAGGATCGCAACGTAGACGAACATCAAGGCAAGCCTTACGGCGGGATACTCACAGACGCAGAAGCCGATACAAAGAAGACGTACCCGGACGACACCGATCGAGCGGCTTTCCAGGCTGCGAGGGAGAAGGCTGATGAGGAATGGAAGCAAAAACTCGCACGACAAAATGGTGAAACGCCTGCGCGACCCAAAAAAGCCACGCCCGCGAGCAAAATCAAGTGCATCAATTTTGGACAGTACGAGATTGACACGTGGCACGCTGCGCCATATCCGGAAGAGTACAGTCGCAATGAGCATCTCTACATCTGCGAATTCTGTCTGAAATACATGAATTCGGACTATGTCGCGTGGAGACATAAACTGAAGTGCTCAGCGAGGCATCCTCCCGGTGATGAAATTTACCGCGACAACATCATCAACCCAGACACAAAGCAAGAGACAACTCTTTCATTCTTCGAGGTCGATGGACGACGCAACCCGCTGTACTGTCAGAACCTCTGCTTGCTGGCCAAGCTCTTCCTGGGGTCGAAAACGCTCTACTACGACGTGGAACCCTTCCTGTTCTACATCATGACCGAGAACGACGAACACGGATGTCATTTCGTGGGCTACTTTTCAAAAGAGAAACGCGGCATGGGCGCACCTGTGGCTCCGATTGAACCTAGGACGTCTTTCGATGAGAACGCGCAGAGTGCCATTGCTGCCGATAACCAGGCAAGTCTCGAGGGCACAGCACAAGATCCTGCGCTGCAGAACCCAGGCAACAACGTGTCATGTATTCTGGTTCTGCCCGTACACATGCGTCGCGGCTTTGGCAGAGTGCTCATCGAGTTTTCTTACCTGCTGACACAAGTTGAGGGCCGAACTGGGTCACCGGAGAAGCCATTATCTGACATGGGTCTGGTCTCCTATCGGTCCTACTGGCGCAATGTTCTGTGCAAGCTGCTGCTTCGGTATCGTGACAAAGAAGAAGAAACCAATGCTGGCAAGCAGCTTACGGTTGTACAAATTGCCAAGGAGACTGGAATGACTCCTGATGATATCGTCTCGACGCTCGAAGGGCTTCGAGCATTGGTACGAGATCCTCACACGGGAACGTACGCACTCCGGCTGGATTACGATTACATGCAAGAGTATGTCGACAAGCACGAGAAGAAGGCGACTATCAAGATTAATCCACACAATCTCTGCTGGACACCGTACATCATGGGCAGGCCTACGAACTTATTCGCCATGGGCGAAGAGACGAATCAGCCTATCCAAACGGTGGCGTCCCGGGCAGATGAAAATGCAGAACTGCCTGCGCAGCCAGAAGAAGGCGTGAAACAGACCTTGAAATCAGAGGAGACTGCTACTGATGGAAGCCAGGCGAATGGCGATATCGCCGTTGCGACGCCGACAACAGAACTCCCACCACCTGCGCTCGATGATCTGGAGGTATCGCCCAAACATCCCAAGAAGACACCGCCACCTCTCACGCTCACACCTCAGACCTCTTTCCTCGTGGACAAGCAGAAGAGCAAGGACAAGGACTCGCCCTCTCGCCGCTCCCCTCGCAAAACACCGAACGGGCATACAACCACGATGCACATTCGTACAAAGTCTCAACAGCTCGCATCCGGGGAAGCCACCCCCAATTCCGACTCGACCGGCTCGCAACCCACTTCCGCAGGACCCATCCCACCTTCTCGATTCGAAGTCTTCCCTCCTATTCCTGGCCAGCCGCAAACAGTCAAACGACGTGCAAATCGTCCATCGGCGCGACGAACAAGCTATCGTAACGCGTATGGCACTCCAGCTCGACGACGAAGACCGGAAAATAGGACCCATGGAGATAGTCCCTCCAGGCCTAGAGACCGTAATCGAACGTCATCGTCTACCAGAAGCAGAAGTAAGCCTGAGACCCCTGCTGCGGGTCCTAGCAGTCTGCGGAGGGGTCGAAGTAAGCTAGGTGATATTGTCACGTTGGCAGATGTGGATCGCATCACAGAGGAACAGGACAAAGCTGCGAGCGAGATGGCTGCCGGTGACGATATTGCCGACGATGAGGCTGATGCTCCTGGCGAGGAGGAAGAAGATGATGAGGCAGACGCCCCAGGCGAGGAGGAAGAGGAGATCATGTACGAATGATGACGGGTTCGATCACAAACGCTTGATGCGAGTGCGAGAGTACCAAACATCCGTTTTGTCGCGTTGAAGCGAGTCAGGGAATTCTATCTGTGTTTTGGAGGTCACGCCAGCCAGCGGACCAGCTTGTGTGTGTTTCTTTTGCGAGAATGACGATCGTGGGATTTTGTCTACGGGTGGAACAGGAGTAGGGTCATGCCGGATGACCCCACGCATGATTGGGAAATGGGAGGATGTGCTCGACAGCAGGATTCTCGTGTCAGGATTAGGAATCGGCCGGTCTCGGTCGCTGATTGTAATTATACTTGTTCTTCTTCCCTCGTCAGCAGAAAAGGGACAATGAGATACCCCGAAAAGGATGGATGCGTTATTAGATAGCGCTCTGAGGTGGAGACTCAGGGCCGAGTGCGTGTATACTATATTGAGTAATGGCAATGAAGGGTCAGTTTGGAATGACTGCTTTGGGAGTGACTTTGCTTTCCTGCATTGTTTCGGACCTTGTGCTAGGCCTGTTTGGGTAGCTGTCATGATGATACGAGCGAGGACAGCCGGTATATGAAGCCGGAATAGAGATGCTCGACGATCATCTGCTGT
Source organism: Cercospora cf. flagellaris (assembly GCA_005356885.1). Taxonomy (NCBI): domain Eukaryota; kingdom Fungi; phylum Ascomycota; class Dothideomycetes; order Mycosphaerellales; family Mycosphaerellaceae; genus Cercospora; species Cercospora cf. flagellaris. The sequence continues at coordinate 1,369,224 of RJLU01000005.1, read as the reverse complement.
CTGTCGATCGTTCTGAGGCAACGCGGTTGTGATGTGCTATGGCAAGACTGCCCAACAGTTTGAAGTCTCGGAAGGTCATGGCAGATGATTGAGGTTCTTCCTCATGGTCGTCGATATCGTGAGCGGGCGGAGAGCAACAACAGGACTTGATAAATGACGATACCGGTCAATCTCCTACGCAGCTCGACCGTTGATCAAGCGATTCTGACATCTCGGCTGCGAAGACCTCGTCGGTAGGACTTGCAAGGCTGCGCGCTAAGATCAGCCTTGCGAAATCAATGTCATGCAAGTATGTCGCGCGTCGTGTAGAAGGACATCCACGCACGAGCACGGAGCTTTTCCTTGGTTACGACATGCGAGGTCAAGGAGTATTAGCTGACATTCTTTCCCCATGTAGCTTGTGCCTTCGGAGAACTCCATCCGGTCTGACGTTTGTCATAGTACGCCACTTCTGCTGTTCTTCGTATGGAACACCGCGGAGAGTAGTCCGCGGCTGCCGGTGAATCGATTTATACCCCCAGTGAACCAAGAGTTGCGTGTTCAAACATAGGTCTTGGTGGAAGCATTGATCCAGGTTGCCGGAATTTGTGGTGGGTCGGGAAGAAGTTGGCTGCTGCTGCAGCTCATTGAAGCTTCTACTAGGAGTTGGCAATATGTGAGCCGCTGTTTGTGATCGTCAAGGGTTCCACGACCTGCTTTGAAGGATTCGGAAGGGATGGGTTTGACAGCCGCCAGAACCAAGGTCTTCTCGCGCGGCTAAGTCGTTGGCGCAGGGGCGGATAAGGTACCACCAGCTGAAGTGCTGAATTTGAAAGCTCGGAAATATGGAACCGAGCACGACCGAGTTCTGTACTGTTGCATGAGGTATACTTGAGCAAGCGACGTGCAGTACCTGGACTGGGCGCGAAATGCAGCAATTATGTGTGCATGCGGGTAGAGCAACGCATTCGAAGGTTCCTCGCTCTCAAGTTCATATTGTGATCATCAATACCTTGCCTCTGTGCTGTTCTCAGTCTGGGTAAGTACTGCGATCAGTCTTTCCAGGTCAGTCAAGGCGGACAACGACTTTGTCATCGTTGGCCACTGGCCACCTGAAGTTTTCTGACAGGAGTGACACAGCAGAGTCCCGAAGGTGTCGCCCAGAATACTGCGGGGACGAAGACGTTCGCGCAGATTTGTGGGAGGCCCGTCTGCATACTGTTGCTTGGATGCGTTCTGGGTCTCGTGCAGTGAAATGGCGGATCATGTTGGAAAAAGGTAGAGAGTCCAATGCGTACGTGCTCGGAGCTCCACATCTTTCGTAAATTGTCAGCAATTGTTTCATGGCATAACTAACAAAGAATGCGAGCTGTAATTGCATCTAAAGAACAGTCCTCGAATCGTGTCGCAACGTAGAGTCAACAGAAAGTCAAACGTCCTCATCTTGACCCAGGTAGCGTGCGCGTGCGTGCTGACTGCTGACATGCTTGTGACGAAACTGTGCGTTTCTTGTCACAAAATGTGCTGATCAGTCGAGCATTGGGCCCTCTATGCTACACCATCGAGCGCAGCTCTGAAGGCCTGGAGGATCGACAAATGCTGCTAATCTCATGCTGTACAGGACAAACTGTTCAGCAGCGTGGTCAGTCTTAACGTGAGCACACCGTTGCAGTCGTGTCGCATCCAGTGTACACACGACTGAAGTATGACCTCGTGGGAGGCAGCGATCGCCAGCCCAAGACAGGTGCAGATACTGAGTCCAATGCCAATCGAAGACGAGACCCGCAACTCCACGCGAGGGATGCAACGCGCGTCTCTGAGTAGCATTCGAAACTTCTCCACATTGCACACTGCAGTGTTGCATTGCTGTGTCGCTATGAGCCCCGTCATCACAACGTGCTTTGATCAAGTGACAGATAGGCATAGTAAATCGGATGGCCGGTGTGAGGTGTTTTGACCATCCTGAAGTCCGATCATGCCTTCTGCAGCCAGGATATAGAACCTTAAGCAATGTGATGTCTGAGCTCATCGAGCCTATTGGAATGATCGCGCGACACAGTGAGCTCCACGAGGGCGGTGTCATGAGGCCAGTGCTGCATGTATGCCCACCTGCACACTCCTCTTTGGGAACACACGCTGTGCAGCCGCTTGCATAGACCGAGAGGCCCGGGACGTGTCACCCAGAGTCTATCGTCAGTGCTTGCCAGTCAGTGTCGATCACTATCGTAGCAGCGGGCATTGACCTCCCGCTGAGGGGAGTATCTCCTCTTGCCAACTTCACGTATTGAATGCCAGCCAAGCCGGAGCGGGTCGTCTCTGACTGACCTCCGAATGACTGTTCTTGTGCTGGCCTGATCACTACTGCAGTTGCACGGACAACGGAACAGCTCATTGCGTCGCCAAGACTTGCCCTCCGATATGTGGTCGTTACCGAGAGCTCCAAGACGCGCGAGCAGTCCGAGCTGGCAAAGGAGGCGTCCGTGTTCTCAGGGCGCTATTGTGACCTGGCTTGGAGTGCTTTGGTGGGTCGTCTTCAGGGCACAAATGGGATCCTTCGACTTCATGCTCATGGATCGCGGTCTTCTCGCCGTAGCGTTGAGAGAGACTTTGTGTGGCTGTGACTAGTTCTTCACATGTCCATCCGGCCAGGCTCGCATCACAGCCACAGTGCGCGCCAGTCGGTGGCAGTGTGCAGCGTCGTGGGCGCGTCGGGATGAATTGCACCGCCCAGAGCAGGTGAGGCGAGCGCAATGGCTCTAGATCGTAGCCCGTCGCCAATCTGAGACAGTTGTCTCTCTTCCGAGATAAGGACACGAGCACGAGCATCAGGCCGTAGCTCGTTCCTGGGGATGTCGAGCCTTCCCATCCCGACTGCAACGCAAGCTTGAGAAGGAGCAGTCCGTCGTGTAGCTAGCAAGCAATAGTCAGCATAGGAGGATGCAGCTATTGATTCACAGCATCAATAGGACGTCAATAGTAGCTTGAATTCGGGCAGTCCTTCCGCCCGTTCACTCGCCTGACGTCTGATCGTGCTCGAGCACGGACTTCTTGCGTCCCGGGGAGCGCCTTCCAAGCTCGTCTTCCCAGCATAGCGCCAAACTCAATTGCCACAGTATCGTAGATCACCGTGGTTGGTTTGCCTTCTGCTCGGCTCGACGAGAATGCCAAGTCAATTCGTCAGAACTATTGGAAATTGAACAAACTGCTCAGGCGCGACTTCGGTGTCCAAATGAAGTCGTGGCCTATATCGCAAGCATTATAGCCTGATATTTTCGACTCGCCAAACCCTGTGCAGTTGAGATGAGACCTGACACACAGCAGTTGGGAATTCCGCTTTTCTGGCCAGTAGGAGTCGAGAGAATGTTTGACGCTTGCTCGACAGGCGGATCACCGCTACCGTAAATTCCAGTTCGTCGAAGCTCCAACGTGCATGCACGCCTTGCGCAATTTCTCAAACCTTTTGCTGGCCCTCACCTGCAAGCGGAAAGTCTATTGCACCACAGTGCAATCGTGACGCAGACAGATTTGTAATGCATGGTTTCTGTACCAGAGCAGAAGAGCCAAGTGTTAGTAGGACTGATTGTTGCGGAAGAAAGGCTGAGACAGTGTTGTTTAATGATGATTGGTATCCAAAAATGTACATGTGAAGAAGTGAATCTGTAGAGGACGTCCTGTTGACCGTACAGAGAGTCGTACAATCATGATGGTTCATGTGCAATTGCATCCACCTCCCTTTTTGAATGCGCGTCCCAATCCACCAACACCTCGCTTCCCAGTGCGCAAACATCGGATCCAAGCCCTCGCTCCCTGTAAAATCAAAATGCTGTGTCGGTTCTGGATTAAGTCACCCTATTACCCTGAGTCGACCATGTGCTGTAGCCCCGAAAGCAAGACCGGTCTGATGCAACAGATGGCAAGGCGCCCAGCGAGCCATCAAGGCTCTCGCTGCGGATGCAATGGTGTGGAACTACCATGAGTACGCGTTTCCGAGTCCTAGTAGGCACGCGTTTGCGAATCTGCATACGCATATCCACCCGACGACTCTGGCGCTTCCGAGCCGTACAAGCCATTTGTCTGCAGATAAGCTGTGTTGTACGGATGTCCCGGTCCTGAAGATAACGAGTTGCTATCTGAGATCGAGCTTCCCGGCATTTGCAACTCCGGGTAGTGGTGCCCATCTGACGATGGCTGGCTCGAGTAGTGAGCTTGCTGAGGATACGGATATGAGCTGCTAGGGTAAGAGTTCCTCGGGATGGTGCTCACTCCTCCTGGATCGCCGAACATGGTGGACTGCTGGCTGGTCGTGGTTGGGTATGGGCTTTGTTGTGGTGCACTGACGGTCACACTCGCGGTCGGTGAGGGAAGCGCGCTATTCTGCTGTATCCCTTGCCAACCTGCGGACTGCATACCCATCGACCGACCACCCATACCCAGCGCATTCGGCGAATACTGGCCGCCGTAGCCCCCGTAGCCGCGTTGGTATTCGTTGGTTCCCATGGCATAGCGTGTGCTGCTTGGCAGCGAGCCCGCGTAAGTCGAGTTTGGGGTGTCTGCTATCGAAGAATTCTGGTACATGGAACTGTCGTATTCGCTCGAAGATCGATGTCGCTTGACTGCTGGCGACTGCGCTGTAGTGTTGTAGTGGTAATCCTGTACTGCGCCTCCATGCATAGTGGAGTGCACAGAAGGCGATGTGGTGTCAGGTGGAGATCCGTTGTATGCGCGCTTCTGGCCGCTGATGCTCGATATTGCTCGATTGTCCTTGCGCACACGAAGCTTGACACCTTGATCCGAAAATGTACGCGTTAGGTGCGTAGACTCCGACATGCTTCCGAAGTCTCTTTGAGCGACGACCGGGAATTCGGCAGAGTCGATAGAGCCTAGAAAGACGACCTCATCGGTTTCCCTGCACTCGTTAGCTATGTTGAGAAGAGCGACGTCTACAGGGTTGCACTGACTTGTTGGTATCGAACAAACTGAAGCGCAACTTGTACTGGCCCAGCTTCTTTGCCGATATGTCGCCGAAGACGAAGAAGCCTCCATCCTTGTTGTTGATGTCCTTCAATCGGTGTAGCGATGACACGGTCTGCCCTATCAGGAGTTTTCCTGGCGGTTGCTCGTGTTCATCCTTCACAGAGATCAAGGTGACCATCATGAACGTTCGAGGGCTGACGAGCCATTGCGCGTTGTTCGGGTCGTCACGATCGTTGTACTTGAGCTCGATGATCGGCGGAGGGTCGATGGGCTTGCGGTTCTTGGGGTTGTTCTCTTGTACGACCTGTGCCCTCTTAGGTTCCTGTCGTACTTCGAGCCGAATCTGATCTCGCGCCATCATGTTGCGTTCCGCCGAGCCCAAGTCAGGTCGGCCAGACGATTGAAAGCAGTGAAGTTTCCGGTGGCTCGTGTGAGAATGCAACCAGAGGGTGTGAAGATTGGTCCTAGAACGAAGCTCTTGAGAGAGATGAAGGAAGCGGTAGACGTTGATTCAAAATGCACCGAAGCTGCTACGTGGAGGAAGGCGATCGGCCACCCAACTTTGTACGGCGTCGGTGGCAGTAAAGTGGAGGGTTAGGTGGGCAACTGGTGAACCAGAAAGCTTCCAGGGCGTGACTCCAGTAATAGTTGTGATGATGGTCAGGTATACCCCACGTGCAGAAAGTCTGTCGGTGGAAGGGCGTCCAGCGTTGCTCGCAAGTCAGCTGAATACGTGATGAGAGTGTGGGCAACGAGACGAAGGTTTGTGGTTCGTTCCACTCGACATGGAGATTGAGAGCTGTTGGAAAGTCGAGTGGCCAGTTATTGTACAATCGTCGGACCACAGTCTGAAGCTCTGAGCACCTCGTTCGGCAAATGGCACCTGCTTCTCCTGCAACGGCTGTTGCGCAATAATATGCGACTAAATGACCTCTTGCCGCGCCCTGCCGTCGATGATGGCAGAATGGGGGAAAGATCACGTTGTCGCAAGCCGGGTGCTCGATTCCTAGATTGTCGTGTGGTGAAGCCTTTGATTCCTCGATCGACCACCGTTGCCGCACCCAAACCTGTGGGCGGAGCGTGGAGCGCAGCTGGGTTCCCGGCTCAGGCGCACCCAGAGGGATATACCCGCCTCCCCGTGCGATCGACGAGGCGGCTGTGGGAGGGTCGAGTCCGGTTTGAGGCAGGCAGCGGTTTGGGGAGCGATGCTCGATTGGGGAAGAATGCAGGTCTCAGATGTCAATGCAAGCGGTGGGAGCGTACCAGAGCGGGCGTCGAGAATAGTTTCGGTTTTGCTGTGCTTGGGTGGAGGGGAAGGCCCCACTGTTGACCTGTGCCAGCCAGCCTGCAGGAGCAATCAGTGCTCTGCGTGCGTGCGGTGACGAGCAATGGCCCTGAGATCGCCTTCCTTCCTCGCCTTCCGCAACGATGACCGCGGTTGACCGGGGAGCAGTCACAGCAGCACGCGGCTCGCTCTCCCCATTCACTGCTCGCTGTCGGGCAGGCCTGCGAGCGAGGACAACAAGTTGACAACGCTCTTTGTGCACGCAGTTGCTGCTGCACGCCCGTCCGCTGCAGCGCCTCTGGTTGGCGGTTAGAGTGCAGAAGGTTGACAGCCCGGCTCGCTACCAGCGCAAGCAGACTATGCACACTCCAATTCAAAATCCACCTGTGATGAAGAAGGGCAGTTGCCGGATCGAATCGCCGGCTTTCCGCGCGCTCTTGGTCAACGACCTTGGTCAGTCAGCCGGATGGCGCGGTCCTGGCGGGGTGAGGATATGGCTGGGCTGGGCTCAGGTCGTTCGTCCAGCACAGTGCGAGTGCAGTGCGGTGCACAGAAGAGCACGCACGACGAGACGATACAGAACAGCATCAGCGCGGCGAGAGCAGCGCCGGCAGGTAAAGAGAGCCAATTGCTGCACCAGTGACGCACCACAATTCATTGATACTATGGGGAGATCCGCAAGCCATGCCCAAGTGGGAGCTCAGCAGCAGCAGGACGTTGCAGGGGTGATTTACGCAGAACGATGCGCCGGCTCCGGCTGAGGGCTCGTGAGCCGCGAATGAGGATGGCGATGTTGGCGATGCCTCATCACCGCTGCTGCTCTTCACCATCGTCGGTGTGGCCACGGGTAATCGCTGCGTGCGGGCGCCGTCGCTGGCCTCGATGCCGCCATGGTCATGGTGCTGGTGCTGGAGGGCGTGAGTGATGAGCGAGGCGAGTGGTGGTCGCCAGGCGGCAGAGCACCCCTGCAGACACCGGGCACAGGCGTGGAGGATGGGCCTAGCACCGAGCTGGAGCGCAAACCGGGCTCGCCTCTCCTCTGCCTGGCCACCGAGGCGTCGGCCGCTCCGCTGAACGCGTGAGGCCAGACGGCAAAGAATAGCAACACTTTACGGTGCGTTAGGTTTGCTTGGATGTGCTCCTCGCGCTTAGATCCCGGCAGCATATGCGCCTGACGCACGTCCGCGCGAATGACACGCTGCAATTGACTTTCTGTTGAGGAGACGTCTTGCCTGGGCATTGCTCTCGCCGTCGTCTGCGCTGCCTTGCGTCGAATATACATGTACATGCTTGCCACCGCCCGTCACGTCACATGCGAGGAGGCACCGCAGCCAGCGCCAATGCATCTACGCGCGCTCAAGGACGAGCACCGCATTCGCATGTGCTGGCCGGCCCTGCTCTGCGCTGCTCTTGGCCCACAGCCCAATCCGACGTTGCGTTTGTCGTGCCACAAGCCACGTTTTCGCCGCACGCCAGCATCTATCTTCGCGTGGCAGCCCTGTCTTCTCCAGCGGCACTCGTCGTATCAGCAGCCAGACCATTGGGCCATGTCCAAATGACCGTCAAACTGCCGTCGCGAGTTCTGTCGCTGTTGCAGCACCATCCTGTGGCAATAGAGCGGCATCCGCACGTACTGTTTTCCCGCTCCGCAAAGGGCTTAGGCGTCTGGTTGTTCGATGCACGCCACAACTCTATCACGTACATGCCTGTGGCAGCTGATGATCCGCGCTTCAGGCTTCTCGCCAACACTACCGACTAGTCGCCAGGCAGAGCGAAACAGCAGACACTCTCCGCCCAGCGACGGCGTGGACGGTCGGCCTGCTTCAGTGGAATGGTTTCGCAGCCGTGAGGCTCTACATCGGTGTCCGGCTGAGTGGGAATGCCCACGCCTGGGGAATACGCAATCGGAGTACGACGCAAAAGACGAGACTGGGAGCACTGCCGCAGCTCGCATCACCTCGAACTCATGGCCACGGCATTGTGCGCAAGCGATCCCGATCGATACTTCACGAGGGTGTGAGCGCACCAAGACTCACAATGAACACGCGACTGTCATGGTCCACTCTCGTCGCCCCAGAGCAGGGATTTCAATCTCCCGAAGTCGCGCGTCTCAAGCTTCTGGAATGGTTTTGGAGAGACGAGCCCATCCCCCGCCAGCGCTGGCTACCGACGGCATATCAGCGGCCGTGCGAGTATTGATTGCTTCTATTCACCGCATATCTTCCACTCTTCACACCGCGACAAAGTCACCAGTGGTCCCGAGGTGCCCTGCAAGCCGTAGAAGCAGTCTGGGAGGCGCGCGACCTCAATCCTCTGTCGCGTTCGCTGAAGGCGAAGAGCAGTCACGATGTTGATGTCGGTGTGCCTGAGTGGCGTGTCTTGCTGCTAGAGGTCGCACATTCGTGAGGAGACGCCAAAGCTCCACTTCACTGCAGCTGGCGGCCACGCGACCTTCAAGGAGTGCATCTGCAACCAGGTTCGAAGTACCACCTACCATGGCTCTGCGAAGATCATGAAGCTTCTCACCACGCCCACTCGAGTGACCACATGTCGCCGTCACCTCAGTGTCCTTCTCAGCTTCGGTGCTTATCTCACGAGGCCGATGCAGGCAGACGATGGACGATTCGCAGAATCAATGTCGCACATTGCCATGCATTATCATGGATCTCTGATGGATGCACACTGCTTTTACTAGGTGTATTCATATAACCTCGCAGTTTCACATGCCACCTGGACCGCTGGTTATGGAGCCTTGCAGACACAGGCACGACAGGGTGAACTGCCACGTGGGCGCCCAAGATGCCACAACATACTCACGCACAATATATTTGAAGCGTTAGCTACACGCTTGGCACTGTGTCCTAAAAATTGACGAGAGGGATCCACTCGATTCTTCAATAAGGCACATCTCCGCACCCGACTTCCTCAGTGGTCGCCGTGATAATTACGGTGTGCACATCGGTGTAGTCTCACGAGCATTCAGCGCTTGCTACACGACATCTACGCGAAGCATACGCCAACATCACTCCTCGACATATGGCATTCTTGTGTACTCTACACTCTGTGCGATCGCAAGTCACACCACACGGATCCAGGCAGCTGACAGGCATTGTGTGCTGTGTGTGCAACACCGCTATTTAGCTGCTCTGCACAGCCCAAGCGAAGCCATTAACGCGATTCTGCATCACTATTCGTCATGTCCTCCACCATGATCTGCGCTTCCAGGCATGAACAATCGAATTGATTCGAAATTATCGTGGGCGTCGCACAAAACTATGCGCACTTGGGCTACTGCTTTTTCTGACAGATGCGGTCAGCCTGCCTGCAGGATGCGTTCGTTGGTGATGATGATTGACTGCTCGCATCGTGCCCACTTTCCGCGAATAACGCTTCGTTCTCGGTGGCTTGCCGGCTCGGGATCTCGACACGGGAATTATCTTTCTATCACCCGCGGACAATCCATGCATCGCATTCCGGTATCTGCGGCACATTCTCGCCAGACTTGTCCGGTGTGAACATCGGCTTTGTTGATGAGGATTCTCGCGTGAAGCTATCATGCCGTTTAGCTGCGGCACTGGGCTCAAGGTGAGAGAACAGCAATCAAGAACGATCAAGGCGTCGACCAAGGTCCGCCATTGTCACTGGACTTGTTGGCAGCATACCAAGCTCATCACATTGTGGCTAGTCACTACGGCCAATGTAGATGATCCTTGACTTTTCTACCGAGTGTTCCAAGGCTTATAACATTGACAATTTGTGCAGCCGTTGTAGCGCCTTGAAAACCTCATCTTTCTCGACTGCTTGCTTTGCAACTGATTCTCCCGAACAGCAAAATATCGCGAAACTTGCCGGCTATCAGAAGCGAAAGCGATGCACAATGCTCGGGATTAAATCAATACCGTCAGCGGCAAAATGACAACAAGGCCACGACAAGACACGCTCGATTACAACTTGCCCATGGCGGAAATAGTGCTCTGCGTGCTTGCAGCTAGCTGATCGTGGCCTGATCATGGCGATAGCACTGTCCCACGTATTTATTTGTGTCTCGTCTCTGATATAGTTGAGACTAGTCGCCTCTGAGGTAGGACATGAGCGTGATCTTCGGGGCAAATGCGAGCGGGACATTTCGACATTCACAGCTGCAAGGAATGCTACGCCGCTGCGGTTGTAACAATAGCACGGAGTCTTCAAAGTTCCTCGGCCAATACAATAAACGTCTTTCAACTCCATGCACGGCCAGAGTTGAGGTCGCTGCTGTGCCGGGTCTCGCCCTCGCAATGATATGGAGACGTCCGTTCAATCACGACAATTGTCGGCGCATCGATTGCTTCAGCACGGTGAGCACGGATCGAGAAAGTACGATCGCAACGAGCGAAGTATTGCTCAGCTTCATGTTGTATTGTTACACCGGGACGGAGCCCTGCTTCTGCCGACTTACAAGGCCACGTCCTCTATTGCTGTGTCTCCTGAACGATCACAAAGATTGAAAGTCGAACAGCAGCATCGCTCACAGACTCTCCTCTGATACAAGCCTACCAGATGTCAATTAGATCTTCTGGGGCATACAGGCCCAATCGATCAGCTGTGGATTTAGTTTGTTCCACGTATCCCAGAGCCGGCAGTACCCAGAAACTGTTGAAATCAGCAACATAACAGCAGAAGCATATAATCATCGGTCGCCAAGTGTTAGAGCTCGCTTTCAAGCAAGGCCACGGTGTTTGCATACATCTAGCAATTTGTGCCAAGACCACATAGAGGTCTTGTTGCCGCTCGGCGGGAAGGCCGATCATAGGTGAAGTCCGATTATTACACCTAGTTCTGCAGCAAGAATGCACAAGAGCGTTTGCGCGGTGCCAATCGCGTCATTACTACCTGCCGGCGAGTTCTGACGCTAGATTTCAAACTCTCCTGCAATAGCAAATTCTTTACCGCAAGTTGTGAAAGGCTAATGCACTCAACGTAGCTGATTCAGGACTGTTGAAGCTGGTGGTAGGAATTGCACCTGCGAACTCGACTAGGAACCCGAGATCTTAATCATAGTCCATGGCGGCACGCGCAGCATGAGGTGAAGTCGAGATATGCATTGCTCTGAACAGGAGTTGGCATGGGATAGTCCAGCAGAATTGCCTCTTTGAGGCAGTGCGGCGAGAAGGCCGAGACATCTTGGCCAGAGCTTGCATCGCGGCAGTCCTGGATACACTTTTCCTCCTGTCCTTCTCAACCACTCTCTTGATCAACAATCCAACTCTGGCTGATGTCTATCTGGAGGTACTACTGACCTTCGAGAAGTTGACGTGCGCATAACCCAAATGTTGCCGGACACTCCGGACTTCGGAATCACAATGTCTCGGTTTCCGCCAAGCAGTGGGTTCCAGCAATCGGAGCGAGGACAAAGATGCACCAGGCCCCAACGGATGATGGAAAGGACGAAAGCATCTTGATGCATCTACTCTACCAGATTATGCATCGGATCTGATATCTAAATTGCTATATCCGACCTTTCTATACCCCTCATCACGCGACGATCCTGGCACGCTCTGAGAGATCCGTGGTTCTTCGCTCGCGATCAATTTTTGGCGTTGTCCGCGTGGCATACGGCAGGACTGCGTGAGCCAATATAGGACCATTCTCGAATCTAGATCTGTCTCACAGAATCGAATCGAAAGAAGATGATCGCCAACGGCATACAAGGTGAGTCTTTCTCATGTGGTGCATTCTGCCGCGACCTCTCTAGCAATTCGTTACACGAACGCGACTGCTCTTATCGTGACTTCCCCATCATCCCTGCTTTTGGTGTGTAACGCAAGGCTGAAAGCTATACCGGACTAAACCCAGAGCTTCTACCCAGCAACTGCACATGACCTCCCCAGCACTTTCCTCCTCACATTGAAATCTTCAATATTGCTTCCGACCTGGTACTGCAATACATACTGATCGATCATGTCCCCACCTACAGCAGACGCCTATCATCACTGCCTAGATTGCAACAAGAAATGGGCCGAGGAAGTGGCTACTAAAGATCCTGAATTCTTCCCGACATGCTCCAAAGGTCAAGCTCCACCAATTCTCTGGATCGGTTGCGCAGATTCTCGGGTCCCTGAAACGACGATTCTGAATTGCAAGCCGGGCGAGGTCTTTACACATCGGAATATCGCAAACATCATCAACAGCACCGATATCAGTCTGCTTTCCATCGTCCAGTTCGCAGTCTTTCATTTGAAGGTCAAGCACATTGTCGTGGCAGGACACACTTCCTGTGGGGGCGTCGCCGCATCTCTCGCCAATATGAAGCTGGACATCCTGGATATATGGCTGCAGCCTTTGAGAGCGTTACGAGAGAAGTTTTCGGACGAGTTGGAGGATATGGACGAGAAAGAAAGGGGGACATTTCTGGCGAAGAAGAATGTACAAGCCGGAGTGGAGAATCTGAAGAGGATTCCGACCGTGATTGATGCGATGAGGGAGAGGGGATTGGATATTCATGGCGTGATCTACAATATTGATAAAGGGCTCTTGGAGGAGGTGGATGAGCCGGAGGATGAAAAGTATAGTGTGAGGAGGGTGAAGGTGTTTGAGCGGAGATAGGTCTGCGACGACGCCTTGGAGAGTTCACGGGACGCGTTTTTGACGCCCGACATGGATACGCGTTGTGATTTTGAGACGGAGTAATCTTCAGCTATACCTAAGCACGCAGCGACGTCAGTGGAAGAAGGGTCGTGGTATCTGCCCTTGCTGCAACACATCGTATCCGCCGGTGTCCTTGATTTTCTTGACCCTCTCGTGCAATCTTTCGAACAGCTCGTGGAACGACTCTACTGCGAACGGTAGGACCCGGACCCTGGCGATTTTGCGTCACCACGGGGAAACGTGGTGCCGATGTGAGCGGCATTTGGAGACTCTGGCGGCGAGGTTGGAGTAGGTCATTCTTCTCGCTCTCGAGCTATCTATCGCTCCGCAGACCGCCAGCGAGCATTGCAGGGCACACGGGCACAACGACACGATCAGACACGCCATGTCGCCGCTGCTGTGACGCTTGGAGGCTGCTTCGCGCAAGACCCCCAAACCCACCACTCGCCGGCCTCGAGCTTGTCGAGCGCGTCGCATCTTTCGCCCTCCAGCTCCCTCTCTCCTTCATTCTGCTCCGCCCGCCGCGGAGCACCGCCGTCTACCATGGCACCGCCCATGTCGAGCCTGCGAAAGACGTCCAACATCATGACCGAACCCAGCCCGAACCCACACTACCTCAATCACAATGGCGTCCCACCACCGCGACGCAGCACCGCCGGCCGCGCGATTCGCACCAATACCACGAGACCTACCAACTACTATGCTCGCCCATTCGGCTCCATGACCGCTGGTATCGACTCAGACGCGAACATGGCCGACCAGTCCTCGCAGCCCGCCGGTTTCTTTCCAGCGTTGACCTTTTTCACTGACGCCATCACCGCTCTGCCGAAAGAGGTCATGAAGCATTACACGCTCATGAAAGAAGTGGAAGCCAAAATATACAACCCCACTGATCAGCTGGGTGATCTGATAGATACTCTCATGGAGCAGCCAGTGCCCACGCGCAAGCAGACCGCGAGTGCTGGAGCTCAGGTGGGCACAGCACAAGGCCTGCTCAGCTTGACTGCCAACAACAGCACGAGTGGTAGCGCCGCAGCGAGCCTCGTGAATGGCATCGGTGGGCGACATAGCGCGCAGCCCTCGATGGCCGGTTCCTTGGATGGTGCCGAGGCACCTGATAGCGAAGAGGAGCTCAAGCGCAGACATCAATACCAAGAGCTTCGCATGCTCACGCACTCGATGCTCGGCAACCTAGACGAGAAGATTGTCGTGCTCAATGAAGTGAACCGCGTCCTGGCAGCACAGAGCATGCGCATTGATTCGGTCATGCCACACATTGAGGGTGAGATCAGCGAAGAGGCGCGATTGGGCAGCATGACCCATTGGGCATATAGCGAGAATCGACAGAAGACGAAAGCAGCTGCGACTGGCGCGAACAGGCCTCGAGATGTGGCCGCGACGAACAATCTCGCGGCAGCGGCAGCAGCCATGCACGAGGTAGAAATCGCACAAGCGAGGAATGATGCTCAGAGAGAAGCAGCCGGTGCTGGTCGCGGAAAGGGCAAAGGCAAGAGAGTCGTGGAGGCTGCTGGCGATTCTGACTTTGACGATTCGGCGAAGCCTCGAAAAGCGCCAAAGGTTGGCAAAGGAAAAGGAACGACAGCTGCGAATGTCACTGGATTGGGCATCTCTACCAATGGCGAGCCTGCGCCTGTTAAGAGGAGAAAGAATGCGGACAAAGCTGCTGTTGTGGCGCCTGGCATGGAACGGCAACCCTCAACCCAGAAGGGCGCGAAGGGCAAAGACACGCCGCGCAGTACGCCCGCGGTCGACCCTACGGCAGCAAAGGCGAAGTCAACGAAGGCGAAACCTGGTCCGCCCAAGGGCAAAAAGGGCATGCCGGGTTCTGCTCACAACAGTCCAATGCTGGCTAGCAGTCCACTTGCCTCCTCCTTCAACCCAGCAACCATGGAGGCACCGCCCGGTCCACGACCACAGAGTTCCAGACTTCGACAGAACAGCACCGCAACCAATCTTCGTCATGAGAGAGTCCAGGACGATGAAAGCGCGGCGAGTCGGCCCGCATCGGCTGCCGGCAAAGCGAACGGTAATGGCAATGCAGAGAAGGTCAATGGCAGGAGAAAGGCACACGAAACAACAGAAGAGCATGATGATAATACCGGCGATGAGCAAGCTTCAGTTCGAGCGCGGCTAACTCATGAGGTCACCCAGAAGCTCAAACGTGAAGAAGCAGACAATGGAGACACCACAGGCAGTGGAAATGAGCGTGGACGGCCAACAAACTCGCGCTCTGGTAGCGACCGAGGCAAGAACAGCGGTCGGGGCTCCAAAGTCGGGACGCCGAAGACGGAGGCGTTCCCAAGTATTGGGTCAGCGGCTGTGGCGCGTGTCCGGAGCACGCGGCATTCGAGGCATGGGGATAGAGACTCTAGTTCTTCTGAGCCACAGATGCAAGGAACGAGCATACCGAAGCATAAAAGGAATGCCAGTAACAGCCATCTTGTCAAGCAGCTGGCACCGTTCAACAAGTCGCCAAACCTTGACCGGCACAGGTTAGACGATGATGACGACGAGGAAGAAGATGAAAATGGAGATGGAATCAGGCCGAATGAGGGTGCCAATGCTGAAGATGAGGCTGAAGCGGAGGCAAGAAGAGCAACGCGAAGATCGACAACTAGGAGGCCGATTTCACGACGCAATACTGCCAACTCGGGCACTCTCATGATGTCGCCAGCGGCTATGAAAGACTCTCGAGAAAGTTCACCTGGTGCTTCCCCGCCACCGACAAGCGCGCGGCTGTCAACGAGGTCATCCGGCCGCAACGATCATACTCGCAGCGAGAACAGCTACGGTGCTGCGGTCGCGCGCATGGACGAGCCTCCTGCACTGGAAGACGATAACAGCGACGATGAAGACGAGGTTCCAGCCGAGCCTGAAGAAGACCTGGACGACGATGCTGCTCGAGACGCTGATCAAGAAGGCGATGATAGCGAGCACGATCCGGATGACCCCAACGAACAGAAATATTGCTACTGCAATCGCGGGTCATATGGCGAAATGGTGGCCTGTGACAATGACAATTGCGCAAAAGAATGGTTTCACCTGGGTTGTACAGAATTGCGAGAAGCTCCTGCAGAGGATGACAGCTGGTTCTGTCGAGATTGTCGTCCGAGGCCCGGCAGAGCAAGAGGAGGCCGTGGCGGAAGGGGTGGGCGAGGTGCCGGATCTTAGAGAGGCCGTGCTGGAGCCAGAGCTCGCCGTCGCGCTCGGTGATGTGCTGTTGCTTGTAGATAAGACGAGAGATGTGAAGATCGGGTGAGACTATAGCATGGCAGCCTAACGAGAAGAAGCGTAGAATAGATATCCATATGACAAGCTCAAGCTCAGCTCAGTATTGCAAATGGCGGCACAACGAAGCCTCAACGTATGTCGTCTGCGAATGTGTAATTGTTAAAAGGTGATTGGCCAGGACTTTACAAATAAGTGTCTAATGATTCGCGGAGGAGAAATTCACGAGCCCGTCCGCGGACATATACAAGATTGTGGCTGGTATCACCAAGCAGACGTCGAAACTTGTGGCGCAAGAAGTGCGAATTGGCTTTCTTTTGTTCAAAGTTATTTTACGAAAGGCTATGCTACGCCTCATGCTGTGGCTATGGAAGATGCGCCTAAACTAGGAAAGGTGGAATCTAAGACCAGAGTTTTGGTTAGCTTATTGGGTACTGGGTGTAGTTTTCCGATTGATTACTGAACGTGACACCAGCGTAGGGGGAGTGTGTGGTAAGTTTCAGAAACAGCCTCTATGAGTTTACAGCATCATGCTTCCTTTTTGGGGATGCATTTTGAGTGAGCTGGGTAGCAAATAGTGCTCTCATCATTGTGTGGTTGTGTATGGGTTGTGATGGGAGGATGAGAGGAGACTTACGGATTTGGGGGTCAGGACGACTCTCGAGGTAGCTATATCAGTGTCGTAAGCTTGCACGGACGAGGGAAGAAGGCAGGTCAGCCGTGTCCACCACTGCGTTTCCCGGCATATGGCCAAGGAGCTCAGGAATATTGTTCGCGAAGGTGAGGTGAAGAAAGGGAAGACGTCCAGAGAAGAAGTTGGAATTAGGAAGGAGGGCAGAAAGTTTTGCGCACTTCGGCCCGATCCTGCCGCGTACATCATCTCTGAGCTCGAACGCTCCTTTTGCAAGAAGACACGATTTCATCAGCAAATCAGGCAGACAACTTGACGATGCATCGTCGCACACGGGCGCAGCGCATATTCGGGCTCTTATGATGCGACTCTCCGCACTGCGACTGGACCGAGAAGGCGTTGTTTGTTTGGTTGAAGCCAGCCATTACCAACGTTGAACGCGTTGAAGCCTATTTGCCAAGGGGACAATGTCACCTACAGGGACCGTGTCGAAGGACACGCGCAGGACCAGCATACGCGCACCAAAAGTTGGCCACAAGAAGTCGCGCAATGGATGCCAGACTTGCAAAGCACGACGGGTAAAGTACGACCGTCCCTGCCGATTCTTCATTGTCTAGGCATCTTTCTAATCGACTGTTTGATGTTCAGATGCGATGAAAAAACTCCGGAATGCGGTATATGTCTGCGACTGGGTCTGGATTGCACATACGTTATACCGGAGCCGTCAAAATCTCGTCCAAAGTCAGGCAGCAGAGAACCTGCATCGGGCCCACCTCTCATCGTCTCTCCTGCACACTCCATTTCTCAAGGAAGCCCGCCCTCGACTTACGGAGAGCCAGCTGCCCAGCAAGCGACCACAGGCCAAACACCAGATCCTCTGACCGAAGAGTCAGAGCAACGACGATATCTTGAACTCCGCCTTTTGCACCACTGGATGCTTGCCGTCTCAAGACCATTTGGAATGACCTCACCTCCGGCCTGGAAGGAGCTTTGGTATGGGGAAGTACCACAGGTGGCGCTGACCAATAGAAACGTTCTATACGCCATGTTCACCATGACGGCGACGCACCTCCTTGGCACTTGCCCCAATGACATGCCGCTGTACCAAGCGAGGGAGAATTACTGGGTTTGGGCACTTCGTGAACAACGAGCAGCAATCGTCGATCTAGATAATTGCAACACCGACGCTGTTGCATATGCTGCTCTTCTGATCAGTATGAACTCTCTAGCGATGCTTCAAGAGCGTTCAATTGAGCCATACACTCCACCCATCGAGTGGCTAGAGGTTGGACGTGGCGCATTCACTGTTCTGCCACCTCCTGAAGCTGTGCCCGAAGGCACGGGCTTGAGAGTCCTCATGGACACAACTGCCAACATATGGCAAGCCAATGCCACATTTGACGCTGAGATGCAACGAGAGTTTGGCGCAATTCTCAACCGAGATATACCTTCGCAGGATGTATGGGACCAGGAGACTTGTGAAAGTTATGAAACCACTCTCAGCTACATCGGCTCATTCCGCCGAGGCGTTCTCGCTGGCGAGGCCGCTGACATCAATCTACGATGGATCTGCATGTTCCCATTCATGGTTCCCCGCAAATTCGTTGACTTTCTGGTCGAAGGCCGTCCTCGGGCTCTGGTCACCCTGGCGTATTTCTTTGCAGTGGTTGGTCTCACCGATGCTTTACAGTATCTTGGCAATACAGGGGACAGAACGACAGCAAAACGTGAGATCTACGCAATCAGAAGCGTTCTCTCACAAGAGTGGCAAAGCTTGATGCAATGGCCATTGAATGAAATCGGCGGAGGTTGAGATCCCGGCATGCCGATGTAGCGATGTTGCGTGATGCCAGTCTCCGCGGGCGGCGCTGCAGTTCCACGAACAGAAAGCGAAGCATCCGACATTTGCGGTATACTCTGCGCTGCGTTCTTGCTTTTGCACCGCCGGCCAGACTTCACAGAGTTCGCCGACGGCGAGCGAAAGTGCAGCCATCATCACTACTGAATCATGGTGCACGAGCCGTCAAGATACTCCAACCGCTGTTGCTCACCTGGCCAGGCTACTGGTTTTGACACGAGCCTGGAATCTAGGCAAGGCAGTAAACGGCGCTCAAGAAGACGAAAGATGCCTGGTTGACACCATCGGTGAAAACAGTGACCAGTGGCAGCTTAAGCAACGGGTATTGGAAGCCACCACTTAATGCATACGATCGTCCCAATGCGGCCAGACTTGGGCTGCCCTTAGCTTTTGCATGACGGGACGACTGAGAAAGCGCCAACAGCATCTGGAGACGATCGACCCTTCTCGGCCCTTCTCCGATGGCTTTTTTGGTCGATATCATTGATCCTGCATCTCGCGCCACCTGCTCCATAGGTCGCATTGGCTCACGACTGATCGTGAAGCTGAATACGCGCCCTGCAAAACAATATTTGACGCGCCCAGTTGGTCAAGCGCGTTGGCGGACAACCGATAAACTGGAATGTTTTCTTCTTGCACGCAGACGGCAGGCTGTTTACCGATTTAGCCGTGGCCAGTCACTTTTTTCTTACAGAGGTAGCACAACTGTCACCAGTCATTCTATCACGATGTGGACGAGATACCATTGATGTTGCAACGCGGATCGAAGTCTCCGGGCCGTGCTACGTTAGATCGGCCACATTAGGCGCAGGCTATAGCGGCCTATTTCAAGCACTGTCGAGAAATGGAACTTGCCAAGTTGCCAGCACATCTAGCCTACCGAACATTCGCAAGTTGCAAACTAGGTAACATTAGCGGCGAAACTTGCTGCTTGACGCCTATTGAGGTTGTTACGTCGCCATCGGATGCCGATGCATGGCTGGGAAGCGGACAACCGGGATGTCCTCGTGGTCTAGACACACATGCATTTCGCGCGACGCGATCTCTGTCTGAAATTCCGACTTGGGCATTCATGATGGCTTCATCCTGCTCGTGCACGACTGAAGAAAATCGAGTCGTCAGCAAGCCGATCTCGCAGCGACTGTCCATTTCGCTGCAAGGACGAGATGCGTTGTGCGCTTTGCAAGTAAAGCAGTGAGAGGACATGTAAAACTTCTGACAGCAGCTGTCACTTGGTGGCTATGTGGCATTACTAAGGTTGATGCATTTCCGGCAGATTGCGCACGATAGCAAGCACTCCAAGCCATCGAACGTGCAACTGCGTGATGCGCTCCACCGAAAAACCCACTCCGGGATTTAGTACGCAATTTGGGGACCCCCTTCAAGCCCCATTTGTCGTCTTTCTAGACCCCTTCGGTCTCCTCCCGCAGTAGTCATCGAGCGAACGTCGACGGACTCATGCAGCCGACGTGTTCCAATGGATTCTGCAGCACCGCATTCCCATATTATCTTCACGGGACTCAGCGCCATCATGCATGCCGACAGGATTCTGCGTGGCCAATATCGGCTGGGCTGAGCTCGTGTTTGCGGAGAAAATTGCTCCTCCTGTGGCATAGGCTCATGCATACAATGTCGACTGTGGTAAAGGCTCAACAATGGCTTCCACGCACTCGCTTGTATTACGCTGGCATTGGTCGCCGCAGTGCGATCGCGCCTTGGCCTTCTTTAAGCGATCTTTGCAGAAACCCATTTCGTTCAAAGCCGATTGACGCCTGATCATAATTAGGACGCACATTATTCGCCACAGCTACCAACAACCGAAGCTCTTTCGACCACTTTCGGCTCCTTCTATGATAACACTATCATTCGCCAGGACATTACATCGCCTGCATCCCCCTCGCGATCATTCGTGGATTTTCTTTCAATATGTCGGCATGTGCTGTGGAGTGGCTGAAGCCTGACCAGCGTGTCGGGTTTGATCAGGACACACTCCTCGCGACCTAGGAATCAAGGTCGCCTTGGGCTCGTGAACTGTTGTACACAGCGAAGTTGGTTGTCTTCTCCTTGCTTCGGCGCATGGTTCGGTGATTATGGCGTAGTGGCCACACTTCTCCCACTTGATATTGGAGAGGTAGCACATTGTGCTCTTGGTAATCGGTTTTCTGACGGCAGTTCGAAAGCTCGGTCGAGTCGTGAGGTTGCCTTTCTGCAATGTCGATTGCAATTGTGCAAATCTTGATCTGGAGGCAGCTGCGATGAGAAGTCTCCTGGAGGGTCTCGGAAGTTCTGTGGTCCTGCCTTGTACTCTAATTCTGGGGAGTATCGTTCAATACAGCATCGAGCAAGAGCGAGCGTCGGATTCGGCACTGTTGGAGAGTTGGATGGGATACTTTGCAGTGCTGAGGAATGGCAGGGCAGGGCTTATACGATCTGTCGCGTGCTCTCTGTCAAGAAAGTACAGCGAGCTGTGTGGGAAGAGCAAGCGAGCTGTCTGCACCTCTGTCCACTCGCCTGCATGAACATTCACGAGCCCATATTGACCGGCTCGGCTGAAGATGGATCGGCACTACCTTCTACAGCCGCAACCTCCAATTGAGTTCCATCGGAAGACTGCAGATGTAGTGGCAGAGCAGGACCGTCGGAACGACCCACCATACACACTGCAAACTACGCACACGAGGGCTTAATGTGCCCTTCGGCGGGTCCGTGAGGGGGACTCCCACCCTAGTTCTGCGCTCTTTAGACCCAATGATCTGGTCGATGGTGTCCCTTCTGGTCTCTTTCTTCAGCCGGTCTTAGCTCCGATGGGTCACACGGCGTGCTGCAGTTTATCCGAAGATGCACACGTCTTCCACGTGCAACGCTTATTCTCACGAATCTTCTCGCCGTCGCCCAAGTTGCGAGCAGAAGCACGGCTGTCACTTTATCGTGGTTGGAGCCAAGCCCCACCAAGGTTCCGGGGGGGCACTCCTACACTATTGGACCCCAGATATGACCAACTCGAGCTCTTGGAACACAAGCAAAACAAGCTGGCAGTTTCATATTGTTGCTGCGAAGGCAATCGATCTAGTAGCTGCGATCGTCGCATTATTGGCTAGACCAAAAGAAATTTCCTGTTGCACCGCGATGGAACGAAGCCAGAGCAAAGCAAGTGACAGCACACGAGAAGCCGAGATGCTCCGTAAAACACGGGAGCTAAGTGCGTAAGTGACGTTTGTCATATTGAGCACCTGCAGCAATGAGCCAAATTGGATAGGGTTGAGCTGAAAGTCTAGGCCATTTGAGCCACACTGAAGGCGCCCACACGGAATATACGACCACACTGGCAAGCTGATCAGACGAGCTGACGAGCTGACGACTCCCGCAATGACGCCGCATCCCTCGGAGAAGTCAACAACGCGTCCATGACCTGCAGAAAGAATTACAAAAACCTTGCATGCAGAAGAACATTGCTACAACAAGAGAATACAGAATTCCATTTTCTTGTCACAGCACAGCGCCGTGTAGTTCTCTCGTCGACAGACGGGACAATCAATGCCATGCCCACGCCGAGCCTCGCCCGAGGTTACCTCAAACGACCAACCAGTTCCGAAGGATTATTACACGCAAGCGTGAAGAAAGGCACTTTCTGCAGCTTGCAGCTTGCAGCTTGCCCAGCAAGCCTGCGCGTCACCAGCAGTGGGTGACAGGCACCGGTAGGAGCGAGCAAAGCAGCTAGGCACCAAGAAGGAAGCTGTGGAAGGTCAAGCAGAACAAGCTGAGGTCCATCTACTGCGCCGCTTCTCGAACTTCCCCAGATCTGGAATGTGCCAAACTGCATCTCAATTTATTACACTCCATATTATTAACCGTGAGGAAGATCAGCATTGCAATGCATGCAAGCAAAATCCACAGCAAGTCCGCGGTATTCCCGAACCTGGACAAACAGAGGAGAGTCTTCAACTTTTGCCCGCCCGCCTCATCACGAAGCTTACGAGTAGGAAGTACATTTCAGCTGATGAGCAGAAAGGTATCAGCTGAGAGGCCACGCTTCGACAAGGATTGCCTGCCCTGCCCATCCAACTGTCCACGCGGACGAAACGAAGGGTTTGGGCAGAAAACAAAAGTTTCGCGCCTCATCACGCCTCACGGATCTCGGGCCGATGGTTGTGGATGGCGTCAAAGGCCGTCCAACCAACGGGCGGAAAGACGTGGCTGATGATGATGCAAGCAAGCATGTCAGATGGGGATTCCAGGTCCACCGGGCACCGGGGATCCGAAGCCGCTGGTTCCTAGCGACACTGCTCTGGCGACACACACACCTTTTTCTGTCTCTGTACTATCGTACAAGTATCCTTGGCGATCGTGCACTACTGCTCACCCACCAGCTGACATCCTTGCAAGTCGAGTGCACGCGGACAGTCTTCGGGCATTATGAGGAAAATGACATCCAGTGAGGATTAGTCGGGAGTTGAGGAGGTCGAACTTTCAAAAAGTTTCGAAATGGATGAGGGATACATAATACAGTCAATTCTGGCTATAACGATGCCTCCGTTTTGACGATTTTTATCGTTACAACGAGGTATCGTTACTCAAAATGGTCATGTGACCCTTGATCTGAGGCATTTTTCGATGAATCACCAGCCGAGAAGAGGGTTTCCAGGCGCTACTACGCAAAATCGGCCGCCAAGTCTAGTCGGCCAGCCTACCGATAACGATATTACTGCGGTTAGGGGCCGTGCGCACAACTAGATCGCTAGCGATATCGGTATATCGCTCCACACACCAAAAAACAGGTGTCCGGACGATTCATATCGATATAACGAGATATCGTTACCCGCAACATCGCTATAATCAGAATACACTGTAGCATCGTGGCTATCTCCTCCAATGCGCTAGAAGTACAAATATTCGTAGCACGCTATTACGCAATCATCCTCCCATCGCTCACTATCTTCGTCGTACATAAAATGAAATTTGCATCCGCACCTGCGTGCGACTCCGATCAAAGCTGGGTATCGATGATGCGCTTCGAACGAAGTGTCACAATATATTGGCAACTGTCGCAACAGTCCGGGCCCCTCGGCTTTCCTCCAGTCGTGACAGCGTAAAATCGTAAATTCGTGGTAGTGGTGAGAGGGTTAGATTTTCGACACGGTACTGGAATCCGGACAATCGTGAAGACCAGGTCTGCGCGAAACAGTGGGCTTGCACCTGCTTGCGAATGGAAACCAGCTGTTGATCTGCATGACCCGATTCTCTCGTCGACCAAGTCGACTGTGAAAGTGCTCTCCGAAGGAGAGACGGCATCACCTCGGAGGTGTTTCCATCGCGGTGGAGTGCCTCAAGTTCAAGTTGGCGACCGTGGTCGCTAGGTATCTCAAGTCATGACATGATCCCAGAATACTGATTTCCGCGGTGTCGTAGGAGTTTCCAGATGTGCTGCCGCTTGCCTCGGTTTGATTTTAACGTGATGCGGATAGTCGTTCTCCCAGTCTTCACTATCACTCGTCTCGTACTGCGTGACCACTGTTTTGATCCACGCTGCTTTACTTCGCACTGGATTGCAGCAACTGGCCGGTGACCAATCCATCCCAGGAGAGCAGGGAGACGTGACTGAACGATCCTCTTCGCCCGCACTGCTCGCCGCCCGGTTCTCCTCAGCATGTCGTGCCTGAATGACATGCCACAGCATCCATCGGATCACCCAATTGTGCCCATTGGCGGTCCGCGTAAGGTCGTAGATCCCTCTGGTCTGTCGAGACGCATTCTCGTAGATGTTCTCCACTTCCCGTTGAAAGGCCAGTTCGGACATTTGACTGACACTGTATGGTGGCGTGACCGTCTTGCCACGTGCAACAGATTGATCTAGTGACTTGGGATCTCCAAACAGTCGACGCATACCCACTTTGGCTTCTTCCTACCTTGATGTCAGTGCTGCGCCTCGTGCTCCAAATAACGTGCTTCGTACCTTCATCTTTCTATAGAGCATGCGATGCCGGTAGGCGTTTTCTTGCAAGCCCAGATGGTGAAAGAAGTTCGTTCTGCTGTCATCCTGGGCAACGACCACTCCTGTAGGGCCATTGAAACAGAGGAAATCGTCCAAGCTCAACAGCGAACACAACTTGGTGTCGCTCATCGGTCTACTCTGAGGTATTGTAGCCAGTATATCGACTGGCAAATGTTATGCAACTCCGTAACGAATTGTCCCGTCGCTGTTGTGCTACCCTTTGCCGAGTCAGAAGACGGGAGCGGAAGGTCTGACGGTGCGAATATACCTGACAAGGAGATGACATGTCATTCTTGGGAGGATGGCGATGGATCTGGCAGCCGGGCGATGGGGTCATGCATGTCATATAGGATACAGGAGAGCAAATGGAAAAGTTCGGTCCTTCCATCCACAAGAGCCGTCTAGCGTTCAAGCCGTGGCGAATAAGGCGAGTACCATGTCGCGAGAGCGGAGCATGAGATCTTGGAGTCGCCAGACAAGGCGCAGCTGAGCCGGGGGTGATGGTCCAGCAGTTGCCGCACGAACAACCAGAGATCTGGAGAACGGAGTATTACCCGATTGTTGGATTAGACTGGGATAACGGCAGTGTTGGCAGGACGAGACAAGCGCTATTGGTTGGAATTGGAGAGCCCGTTGCTCCCGGAAAGCTTGCAATCACGCAGACATGGATAGACCCTCGTTGTATTTGGAAAGGCATCTCGCGCCGCCGCAACCTAATCTGAGATGCTGTCGCAATTGGTGCGTGATCGCTGGGTCGCTTAAGCACTTTGCAACGGAGAGTCGGCGTTGCAGGCTAGACAGCACATCTGTTCAAGTCAAATATATTGCAATTCGGTAGGAATCCCGGCGCCGGAGCAGGTGAAAGTCGATATAAACAGAGCATGGCCGTTGGCAGATGAGGGCGAACGCAGCGTTGTGGTGAAGTCGGTCAGCCTGAGTCGCAATTTCCAGCTTGGACGTCCGCAACGACGAGGTCGCCCGTACCGCACCTCGCTTGCAGGTTGTGGTCCTACGAGGATGTCGCGCACGTGCACGATCGCCAAGGCAGCGATGGAGTCTTCGCACGCAGCTCCCCTTGCTCGCACAGGAGACGCCCTGCGGTTCTGGGACTTGCTGCTTCCATTGTGCGTATCCTGCTTAGGGGAAAAAGCGCACGCAGGGCAATGATTCATGCCTAGGGCACTCGGCTTGCTTCTGCTTCGCATTCGGCCACGATCTGCTGAGGGGCTCTGGACGGCAGTTCATTGTGGCTGCTCCGAGACGCCCTGGCGCCGCTGCCCGTCCCCATCTGAGAAGATCGACGCCGGCCCGACACGAAAGTCGTTCGCTGCTCGTTTTTGGTCGTGATTCAGGAGCGAATCTGTCGTCAACTTGCGACAAGCAAGACCTACCGACGAGCCAGGTCAAGGGTAGTTGTCAAAGTGCGCTTGCGCTTGCGGAAGATCTTTCTGTGAAGCCAAATATATTGCTCCGCGTTCTCGGCCGCTCCCGTCATGGTCGATGCTGGCCAGATTTGAAATGCAAAGGACCCGACGCTCCATTTCGCGAGGTGAGGTGAGGTTCGAATAAGGACAATCAAGCGCATCGTCCAGCATCAAGCCCGTGTCAGCCATGAACGATGCAGCGACGAGTCACGCATTGCCTTCCTTCACGGGGAGACCTTGCACTTTCCACGAAGCGACATGTTCACCTTCGGACTTTGATACGAAGGAAGACGCCCGATTCTGGATTCTCGCCATATTGCAGTAACAACGGACTCCTTGACTGCGCACCACGCCGGTGTTTGCAAACGCACGAGCTATCGAAGGCCGTAGTATAGTGTATTTTCGCATTCTAAGGCTGTCTAGGAAGGTTGGAACACGGTCTTGGCACTCTAGCTCGTGTCCCGTGGTCCCCCATCGAACGTGCTATCAAATCACTACGTCAGTATTTTGTGACTAGTTCATCAAAATCCTCCAAACCAGTCCACAAACGACCAATCCCGTAGTTGCAATCAAATGCCATCATTCGCACCACGGTCATCTCAAATACAGCGGCAGTTATTGAAAGCAATGTCGAATACGGGTGGCTTGAGCTACTCTGCAACTCTTTCTCAAGGGCTTCCAGCCACATCGAAGCACTTCAGCACAGCCTCATCACAAGCTCAACAGGCATCAGACAATCGCGGAAGAAGTCATGATCAGTCAACAGTACAACAAAAACGACAACCTTCCCCATCCCACATCCCACAAACAGGAAACGAAGAACAAAACGTCTACGTCCTCACCCTCCTCACAGACAAGCCCCTCCACGAACGCATGACAGACCTACGAAAACGATATTTCCCAAAGAAAATCAACAAACTCGCAGCTCATCTGACACTATTCCACGCGTTACCAGAAAGTAAATTAGAAAGCAAAATAATTCCCACTCTGCTTGAAGTGACAAAATCTACTTCTCCCTTTCGTGTCGAAGCGACTGAGCCTTTTCGGCTAAAGAAAGGGTTTGCGATCTCGGTGTCAAGCCAACATGGTGGGAACCAGGCGAAAGCGATTCATCGACAGTTACAGGAGGCTTGGAGGGGAGAGGGCTGGCTTTCGCAGCAGGATGTGGGAGGGTGTCGAGTGCATTATACGTTGATGAATAAAGTGGATGACGAAGGTGAAGTTCGGCATGCGCTTGATGAAGTGAAGTCGTTTTGGAAAGGGGATGGTGGGAAGGCGGAGGGACTTGCGCTGTGGCGGTATGATCGCGGTTTCTGGAGATGGGAGCGGAAGTTCTCGTTTGCAGGCGGATCTGGCTCGTGATGCGACTGAGTTCGAGCGGGCAAGCTCGTGATGCAGGATGATACGACGAGATATGACTAGAATATTGATGGGAAAAGGTCCGCGAAGCCAAACATCGACCCTGCAAAGAGGAGGTACAGCTCCTTCGCGAGCTCCTCGTATTGACGCGCAATACCGCCCTGGCCTTTCGCTTCCTCGATCTGTGCGGCATACATGGCCTGTGCAGGGTATCAGTTAGAAGAATCGAGGAAAGAACCCTGTCTGCATTGGACTTACCGCATGTATACCCGAAGCATCGAGCCTAGCGTTTGACTTGTCAACGGACAGGGTGCCATTGTGTTCAGAGATGTCAAAGCCCAGGTCGCGAAGTACGAGCTGAGCGGCGTCGAGCATGGCATCACCCATGCTCTGAGTAGCGTACGCCATACACAGCCAAAGATGGACCACGTGCAGCATACTTCTAGGCAAAGCTTTGAAGAGAGAGTCGTTGTATGTGCTCTCAATTCCCTTGCAAAGTTTCTCGGCCTGGTTGATGGTTTCCATAGATGGAGGGCTCCATTCCAGAACGGGGTTTTCATTCTGGAGCTCAATCACTTGCCCAAGGAGCGAAGCGCGTATGTTTCGTTGATACGGCGGCGTATTGACCTCGGCTGTGCAGAGTCGACACGTGCAGGTGAAATTCCAGCATCTTCTCAACTGCTCATGGAACTGCTCAATTGTGTTCTCGGGATTGATGTATCGCATAGTGAGTTCTTCGCCAGCAGAGATGCGTCTGTTGGCTCGCAGCAGGAGCATATCGCCGAGGAAGGTGCGGCTGACATTTCCGGTGCAGTCATGGTTGATGGCGGAGCTGGTGAGCCAGACGCCTGTGCATTTGCTACCCTCATCCTCTTCGTCCATTGTGATCGAAGATGCCGATGAGGGGCAGGAGAAGCCATTCGCCTTCAGAGCGCTGATCACCTGGAAGCTGTCGACTGGCACCACGCCATCGACAAGGACGGGAGACGGCCTTGGTTGGTAGTTACCATCGCAGAGCTCAAGGAAACGAGCTGCTTGCTTGGGATTGTGCAGCAGTTTCCGTAGAACCTTGACGTGTCGCAATGCATGCGTGCCGACCGACATCGAGTTATCCAGCAGGTTGATAATCCTGCTCTCCTCAGCTTTCTCCTCTAGCCCAGCCACGCAGAACGCCTTTTCACACATGACAAGTTCTCCCGCTTCCAAATCACAAGTCGCGAAAAGTCCGCGGCCTTTCACACTCGCATCTTTGATCTCGACCTTGGAAGTGAAACTTGCGTGGTCCAGAATTCGCAGCTTGGGATCCTGGCGCAGCTTCTTCGTTATGAGCTCGAGATTGTACTGCCCACTGGCCTGTTCATCGAGACGAGCCTTCGTACGGCGGAGCTGAGATTGCGCTTCTGTGTCCTTGGGATCGAGTTCCAGGACGTTTTCGAAGAAGGACGCAGCTGATGAGAATCGCTCGAGCTCATATGCTGCACAGCCGGCTCGGTAGTAAGCCTTTCCATTCAACTTCTTCGACTTCTCGTTGAGATCTTTGGTGGGAATCAGAGCTGCTTTGGCGTCCTCCAGCGCTGCCTCGTGCCGTCCAAGATACATGTTGGCCATGGCGCGGTTGCGATGGAGGTCGTGCTTGACAGCGGCCGCGGCGTCACATGTTTCGAGCCCTCTGCTGTAGAATCGAACTGCCTGGCTGTAGTCTGTCTTTTGGTACGAGGCATTGCCTCTCTCCTTGTACATGTTTGCGCCATCGATAGACAAGGAATCGAGCCCTGCTTCTCGCAGGGTCTTTGGCACGACCTCGTGGCCTTCGTGCAGGACGATGATGTTACCCGGGTGATCAACACGAATCACACAGCCATCCTCAACGGTGATCTTGTAGTACGGGTCCTTCACTGCCACCAGTCCATCTTTCCGCAGAATGTCTTGGCCGCAATGATATACCACTAAACGATCGACATTTCCGTCGGCGTCCTCGACAGCGTTGACTACTCCGTCCTCATTCTTGGGGTGGCCAATAGTACGTAGCACGAGTCGTTTGCCATGGTGCACAGTCTCCAAACACAGGTCGCCGATGGCGATGTCTTCGAGTTCCGCGAGCGATTTGGTGCACGGCGGATAGATGTGGCCGACGATGATTCGATACCGCTCCTGCAGGCCGTTCTGCTCGTTGTCCTTTCCAGCCGCCTGGAATGATTGCAGGAGCTCCGCGCGGGTCGGCAGGTTTGATGGACGTGGTTGCCCCTTCCTTTCGTTCGCCGTCTCGAAAATGTCTCGTTCGCGCTGCACCAACGCAAGTGCTGCTTCGGGGTCCATATTGTAGCAGCTTGGGATGTAGTGCAGGTGGGCAAGTGCACCAGGCAACTTGTAGTCGCGTTTCGTGTTTGCTCGAACGACAGGAAGGCATGGCTGCGAGTTTCCACTAGCGCGTTTCGGGTTCGACCCACTTCGCACAACGGCAACGAAGTGAAGCTGAAAGCAAGAACACTTCAACTTGTGTAGTTGGCCTGTCCTGACAGAGATTCTTCGCCAGTTCCAGCGTATTCTTCCTTCATCGCATCCACGTTGACCCGGATGCGGAGGCCACGATACAACGCAGGACCCGCATAGTGCAGACACATCACGAGATATTCCTCTTCGCGCAAGCTCTTGAACTCGGTCCTGAGCACTGAATCGTGCTCTGGCGGTAAGTATGCGTGAGGAAAGTGTGTATCGAGGACATCTTGTGCAGTCATGGGAGATTGATGCAGCCGAGCAGACCACAAATACCCTCCGCGATTGTGCAGCTTTCCGTCTTGCCGCACAAAATGGAGCCGAACGCTACAGCGATAGTCTGCTCTTCTCGCGACCCTAAGAGATGAGAAATGTGCAGAAGGCGTCCGAGGCGCTCGTTCTGTTGAGCCAGCGCGTCAGGCCGCATTGCGCCGCTGTAGCATGACTACGACTTGTTGGTATCGGCCGCTATGCAGTGGAAGCTCCGCGTATTCTAGAATGGCGGTTCGTCGAATCCCAGTGAAAGCGATCTTCAACCCCGGCAGGTACCGAGACCTTGCTCGAAACGATCATCAGCAAGGTGACGCTTGTTGGTCAGTCCAAACGAACGCTGCGTGTGAGGGCAGTATCGCTGCTTCCGCGTATCGTTATGCCACATGTACCTCCAGACTCTTGGTGGAGACAGCGGAGGCTCCTGTGCTCAAGTGCCAGCACGATCCAGTGAGGCGTCAGTCGTATATTGGACTGCGATGGAAACGAATTGACTTGGAAGAACTTGAAGGATAGATGAGCTGATCTCTAGCACACGCTGACGGACGGCAAGACCAGCCGGGAGATCCATGGCGAATTGCAGTGATTGGCTTAAACCTCACGCCCTCGTGCATAGTTCAACCAGGACTTGGCCCACATGAGGACCGCTCCTCCACCTCTCTTGGACCCTGCAAAATACTTTGTGATATGTGGTGATTTACGTTGCTAGTCTTGCACATAGATCCTGTCCAATGTTCCTATCCCGTCCAAGTTGTCACCAGAGCCTCGGTGTATCGCATGTGCCACTCGTAATGAAAGCTGACAAGAAGCCTCGACCGTCTGACGCGGGCATTTCTCTCTCAAGCTTTCCACGTGCGAGTCGACACATGTTCAGGTTGTCAGACCGCCGTCTTCTTCGCCGTCAGTGATTAAGCAGGCGATGCCATGGAATATTATTTCCAACACGCCAAACATAGTGAAGAAGCTAATGAGGCATACTGCTGACTTTGAATTCCATCAGGTACAAGGGCTTTGACTGCGTCCATTGCGCGTGTGGCTGCTTGGTCTAAGTGGTTCGCGGGCTCCGCGACGGGACTCCAGCGCTGAGTGCGGCCGGTATGATGCGTCAATATGACGACTGGAGATAAGCCATGGATCATCTTGACGTTGTGTGAAATTCGGCAGCCTAACCGCACTTCAAGTTCTGTTCAGGGCCGACCCTACGCTCTGCATTGCTGCAGCAGCAGAGCACCGAAACTGACATGCCCTCATAGCCAAGAATACCGCGACATGCGTCCAACGTGGCGACGTGCCGACGTGCCAGAAGGACGGAGAGGCCGGCACGCGGGCATCTCAGTGGCAGGCAGGATCATTTGGTGCCGGATTCGCGACGGTCATGGAACGCGATCATGGTCATTGCGTGCGCCCGCGGCACGACGCAGTAACAGATCCGCCTCTTGCACAGCACGAAGCACCGCAAAGGGGTCATTGGGGTTGGCCCGTATCAAGTGAAGTATCCGTGCTGCTTCCACCTCGGACCTCGTTGCCAGGGCTGCATAGAGCTCCCTCATGGCGCTCAGCTGGTCTTGCATCTCCTCGTGTCGTCGTTTGGCCGCCTCGAGCTTGGTGACGTCGGGCTCAGCGACGTCGTACTCACACTGCAGCCTGCGTTGGCGACAACGGCCACAGAAGGGACGCACGGCGTCGCACTAGACGGCGGGCTGTGAGCGGCATCAGGGCAGCAGAAAATTGGTCGCTCTCACCTTGACCTTCTTGCTGCGGCACTGGAGGCACGCGGCAGCGACCTGCTCCCTCTTTGGCGTCTTGCCGTCTCGTCCTGAGCGCGAACTGCCCGAGCCGAATTTGGAGGCGGAGGATGAGCCCGTTGAGTCGGACGGGGTGATGTAGTAACTTTCTGCCATGAGGTGAGTGCGACCTCCAAAGGCATTTTCACCGGGCCGCGGGAGCACTCTTCAATGTCTGACTAGGCTCTGGATTGTGTCGAGCAAGGCGGGAGGCTGCTGCACAGTCGGCGGTGTTTGTAGTGCATGACAATTGGCACGGCGCAGGAGCGCGATCCGCTCGTTGTCATTGAGCCGAAGCTTGTGAGTGGAGCAAAGCCAGAAGCCTCCATGCGGCGGCCGTGCAACACGTCGTCTACACGAGGCTAGCAGAGCACTTTCGCAGCACTCTTCACACACGTCGTCTGGAGCGCGCGAGAGCTGCACGGCACTCCCGGGACGCAGGACACGATCTCACGCGCGGGCAGCACATAATCATGGCAGTGTTCTAGACGCCGCCCATTCCCTCGTGGTTGTGTCGCTTGGCCCCAGACCGTGTGCTGTGCCTGCCCGCCCACCGGCCATCTTCGCTGCGGGCGTGACGAGCATGCACCTGCGCCGCGGCCACGGCCCAGGCCTTTTCCATCGTTGATGCTCTTTCTGCTGTGCGGTGCTGCGCGTTGCTGTGCGTGAGACTGCAATGCTCTGCCCTCTCATGCCATCGATCGTTCTGTGTGACGCTCGCCCGCAGTCGCCACGCCCGTCTGGACGCGCTGCGCTGCTGCTTTTTTTGACATGATGCCTACCCGTCGATCCGCCAAACTTTCTTCCCCCATTGCTTGCTTCCTCCGCCGTGTCTTCGCCGCTGTGCACTTTCCTGCACGGTCGCGACGGCTGGCTTTGACATTATCACTCACACTGAACTCGACTGCAATGCACCGCCCCGCCCGATGTCGCCCGAGACTCGCCGACGGCTGCTGTGCGGTCCTCGAGCTGCGAAGTGGAAGCGATTCCACACATCGGAGTTAGCGCCGGTAGCTGCATCCCATCCTCTGCAGCCCTGCAGCGAGCAGAACAAGTTGCGCGGTACTTCTGGCCATCTCCCGCGCGACAGTACATCGTGCCGGGCACGCAACAGCTCGGGCGCGCCGACAAACACTGTCCGAGAGGCTTGCGCCGAGGTGCTGCGCTGCGTCGTCTGGAGTCCGGCGTGCTTGCATCTGTATGCGCTGTCCAAACGCATTTGCCCAATTGAGCTTGGCTGGCCCAGCAGTCGCACTGCCTGCTTCACCTCGAGCGAGACGATGACTTTGCTGCAGCAACGTGCCACTTGCCCTCGGAGCGGTGGCGACATGCATGAGAGCTGCACTTCGCATCGACACGAGCTTGCACGCGTTGCCTGGACAGTCTCGAAGGCCGTGCAACTCACCCTGCCCGTGGACCACTTCGTCTGAGAGCACAGGCGAGCGTGCTGAGCCCTACGCCTTGTCCTCCACATGCGCCAAAGGCTATACGCAGCATGCTGCCCTTTTCTGGTCCCGAATGTGCCGCCTCCTAGCAGATCTGACCCGTTTGACCCGCCGCCTCTATACCGACATGTTCGAGGCCCATCAACAAGAGCACACAGTCGAGGCTCTGACCAAGCCCAAGCTGTCGACTACCTCTGTAGCCTCTGTATTGTCCCGCTGTAGGACATCTGCAATACTGCATTGGCTCTGTCCAGGAGGTCGACGCGCTCGTGGAGATCCCTCATCAACTTGAAGACCTTGTGATGCCTTTGGCGTTCCGATACCACCTGGCACAGCAGATGTGATCCGTCGCATGGTGAAGATACGCTGCTTGGTTTTGTCCGCCGATCTGCAGGACTCGCGTTGGACGCAATGGACCACGAGCAGGAGACTGGGAGTACTTTCTTCAGCTATTCTCACTCAGTGACAGAGTTATCGTCCATGTTGCGTTCCAGGCATTGTAGCTCGACGGATACCCGCTGTCGATATGTGAACGCTGAGTACGAGAGCTTTTGCGAGTGGTCTTTGCAATGCGATTCGGTCGATGCCATGATGGGCTGTACTGGTCTGTTGAGCGGGATCATTCCTGAGGTGATGGCGCGAGCGGGACAATTTCGCTCTCTGGAGAGGCCTTCGGCCTTGTGCGAAGATTATCGAAGGTAGGAAAGGTGATAGTTAGCGATGTTGTCTAGGCTCAGGTCCCAGGTCATTTACACCGTTGCGACAAAGTTGTGATAATCTTCGGAGGAAGCCCCGGTACATCGCGAAGATGATCAAATGTCGCTAGCCCATCTGGCAGGGTTCAGTTGATCCATCATCGATCGCAAAACAAGATTTAAGGCAGGCGCGCACCCTCTGCCTGCCATCGTCCGCTTCTCCCGCACGATCGGAAGGGATGAGCGACACCTCAAACACGATCATGCAGTCCCTGAACGCAGGTCAGTATCATTGCCACGTCTCTTCGGAAGCTCAGAACGCTGCTTCATCGGCTTGACCACTAGTAGCGGCATTGTAGGAGTCAGAGGCGCAGAGAACGCCAATACGAAGCAAAGACGCAAAGACCTACGGGGCAAGGACGTCTTCTCTATTAACAACCCACCACACCACGGCGCTAGCGGGAGGGCTGCAGATGTGCCACAACTATGATGCAAAGAGAGACGCGAGCCCGGATTGCCTCACGCGCCGGAGGTCCAGAGCGCACATCGGACGTACCTCCATACTCTGCGCTGTGCCATACAAGGGAGTCGCGGCGACGGGACACACGGTAACTTGCATTCGGCAAAAGAGGCGGTCCACGAGCGTCGCCGTGCATTAGCTACATACGACGAAGCTTGCCGTGGCCACGCTTCTCTGCACCACCAATGCTGATTGGCACCAGCTCTCATGGGCGGCTGTCGCGTCGGAGGGCTCGAACCTGGACGCTCCTCACAATCCCGGAACTCTGAGCCATCGAGAGCGCTACATCTTCCCCGTCCACAAAGGCAGCGTCTGTTCGCAGGAAGTGCTGACCACCTGGGGAAGGAGTCAAGTCTGGTCTTGTGCCGCTAGGAAGATAGCAACCATGATGAAGAGTAGACTGTCGCGTAGCGATGAGCGCAGAATCGGCACATCAACACACTGCTTGTCAGCGCAGACCGTTACATTGATTACACAAAAGCCTTGGTCATTTCTTCTCAACACGCGATAGCAGGGTTACTTCCTAAGCAGAAGAGATGTTGGTCGTTCTCGACAGCTGGATCATCTCTTGGGTTCAGATTTTGCAGCTCGCCTGCTGTTGCTCCACATCGCGGCGGGCGATTGTATGCGCTCAAGTTTGGGGTCCGATTGCATGGCATAGATGATCGTCAGCATGTCGTTGTACATACATATGTTCGGTATGTCTTGGCAATCGGCCGATCTCCGTTCCTTGTCACAGGCCAGCCATTCACGAGTCATGCCACTTTCAACCTCTTGTCGCACATGACGAAGCGCGCTTCTTGCTGTCGATTTGTGACATTGATTAACTCTTGCAGAACTTGGCACAGATGGCGTGGCATCTACGGGTGGCATCCGAATGCGAGTTGCTACTCGACGTTTGCGATCTAGTGCCTCGGCAATGAGCTGTCAGCCAGTTCGATTCCATGCCAAGCTCAATGCCGACTGTACAAAGCTCTTCAGCATCAGCACTTCTCCTACAAGTATCAAGAGTCAATGGACGGCGTCATCGACCCGCCAGAGACTATCATGGCCCCCAAGATCCAACCGAGCGACATTGGGACAAAGGTGAAGCGGGAGTACATTGAAGTAAATGGCTGGAAGTGGTGTAAGCGAATCTGAGAGCCCCTCACTTCTACATAGAACAGCTGTATATTGACACAGTCTCTAGCATATCTCGAAGCCCACACTGAAGGAACACAAAAAGCCGTAGCTGTCCTCATCCACGGATTTCCAGATCAGTCGTTAGCATGGCGATACCAAATCCCGCTGCTCACATCTCTTGGCATTCGGACTATCGCCCTCGACTGCATGGGCTATGGAGAGACCGGAGCATCCGATAATTTACGAGACTATGGCTTCAAATGCCACGCAGATGTCGTCGCTGCCATAGCCAAGAAAGTCGGCACCCACAAGATCATCATCGGCGGACACGACTGGTAAGAAACCACCACCACCACCAAATTTATCTCCCCAGACCAAAAAAACTAATCACATCCCACACCAAATAGGGGCGGAGCAACAGTCTACCGCGTAGCCCAATGGTACCCAAATCTAATCTCCCACATCTTCAGCGTTTGCACCGCCTACGCCCCACCCACAAAATCCTACATCAGCACCAAAACCCTCGCCGAAACCACAATCCCTCAATTCGGCTACCAACTCCAACTCGGCAGCCTCGACAACAAAATCGAAAACGTCATAAAAGATCGCTCCACAATGACAAAATTCCTCCACGGAATGTACGGCGGTCGTGTATCCTCCGGAAAATACTTCATGCTCCCCAAAACAGGCATCGACCTCTCAATCCTAACCTCTGAATCCGAAACCATCGCTCCAACTCCTTTGTTAAATGAGAATGAAGTCAAATACTACGTCGACGAATTCATGAAAAACGGAATCCACGGTCCATGTAATTGGTACAGAACCCGAGAGATAAATTTTCAAGAAGATTTGGAACTTCCAAAGGAGACGAGGAATTTGATTCAACAGCCTACGTTGTATATTTTGGCTACGAGGGATATGGTGCTGACGAGGGAAATGAGTGCGACAATGGAAAAGGCTGTGCCGAATTTGACGAGGGGTGAGGTTAAGGCTACGCATTGGGCGCTTTGGCATGCGCCGGATGAGGTTAATGGGATTTTGAAGGAGTGGTTGGAGGGGGTTGTGTTGGGTGGGGGGAAGGAGAGTAAATTGTGAGGTTGTTGCGGGGGTGAAAGGGTGATATGAGGGTGTGTTTATTACGAGCGCTGGGTCATGAATAATGCCGGGATCTTCGTCACTTCGTGTGGTTCTTTTCTGTGTGTTGACATCAGTATTTTGCCGAGCAATGCAGCAGGCAACTTCAAATGCCACATCATCACAACATTGTCAGAATTGTATTCTCTCAGGTCGACACGTTCAGTATCTTGAGCACGACGATGCGAGAGTGGAAGAGAAAGTGGGTTAAATGGTATAGGCACAGTCACTCAATCCATGACATTCCCAGGGTATCATCTCGGTAATTCCTTTCCACCTCTAAAAAAGTACACAAACTTCTGCACACACATACAGAAGTGAGGACATCGCTGTTAGTCCTCTCGGTATATTGATCAGCTTCACCTCGACTTGACGGTTTGCGGACTCGCATTCAAGCTCGAGCTCATACTCCTCAACTCCTCATCGCCAATCGGCCTCACAAACCCATTCTCACCTTCCACAAAAGAACTCCCCGCGCTATGATTGGATTCCCCGGTTCCTGATGTAGGTGACAAACTCCCTTGCGCCTTCGCTAATTCTTGAGATGATGTGGAGGGACCAATGACTGTGCGCCTGTTCTCTCTACTCGTGAAATCGAGTTCCGGGATATCAGGTTCAGTGGCATTAAATGGTGGACTGGTCGAGTACTGTGAGCCTGAAGTAGATATGTAGCCGTTCTGTACGGCTTCTTCCACGTCCTCAATGTTTCCATCTTGGCCTTTTTGGAGACTGCTGAAACGTCTGTGTTTGTATTGGCTCTGATCAGGGCTTACGGGCGAGAATGGTCCGAGTACAGTCGTCCTGCGATCGGGGTCCCATTCGGAGAGGTCGACAAAGCCGGGGAATTCTGTGACGTCCTCCTCATTAGAGGACTTTGTTTGAGGCCTATCACCAGCAAGTGTTGCAGCGGCTTCTGCATCCGAAATGAAGCTCTGGGCAGATACTATACTGGCCGTGTCGTCATCCTCGTCGGTTGTGCCGCCTCGGCTCAGGTCTTGGACGACCGGGCTAAACATGCCAGCACGCAGCTGTTGCTGGGCTTCCGAACGTTTTCGAACAAAAGCTGCATCCATCTGGGATTGAAATTCTGCAGAAGGACGTCCAGCTTCGTAATTTTCTCTTCGCAGCTTCATACGTTCCCAATCTCCTCCGAATTGCACGACCGAGGCTTGCTTGCCGTGAAGCACAAACCGTGGTTTATCACGAGTAAGTCGGGGCGTAGCTTCCTCGGACTCCTGGCCTTCAACGTGGGCTGAGCGCACAGTGCTGTCACTCTCCTTGTTACGCCGATGGCGATGCGACAAACTTGGAGTGTGATGATCGCGCAAGGTCTTCTGTAGGCTTCTTCGCACACCTTTATGCTTGCTGCTTTCAGGTGAAGTACCTGGCGCCGGACCGTCAATGCTAGCACCACCGTCTCGCACGACATGAGCATCGGGTATCATCGTCGCTCGTGCCAGAAGCTGAAGCTCTCTTTCATCGACACTGGCAGCTGGCGTGAGCGCGCCGCCATTGCCGGTACCAGAAGTATCAGTCGAGCGAGTGCGAACCTGGAGTATACTAGAAGCAGAGTGTGAATGTTGCAGGCTGCCTCGATTGGCGGGAGGGGATGCCGATAGCAGCGTGCTGCTCACAGAGCCTCGGTGCTCTTTCTCGCCCTGGGACGTGTTAAGTTCGAGGGGAGGAAGACGCCACGGTTCGTCTTTCTGTGGGCTGGCAGATTGTGGTGGAGTCGCTGACTTGTCAGCACCTGTCTCGTCCTCGGATTCCCGAGTTGGAGGTCTGTTGAAAGTCAAGCTCGATGGGCTTTGCGGTGGGCTCTTTGGCGTTCGTTGTGAGCTGAACCTAGTGAGCATCTTCGGCTTCTCCTTGCGCGCTGACTCTGGCTCGCTGGGCCTTAGCTTCTCGAGTTCGGCAGCGCTCATTCCGTCGATTCTGACGTCCATTGCAAGAATGTCGCGATGGCACTTCATGCGCCACATATCGCGCCGCAGCCATTTGATCGTGGCGTCAGCTCGGCCAGCTGCGAGAACGACATCCTCTCTGGTGCGCGGTGCTATCGGCGCCAGGATTAGTAAATGCCGTGCGTTTCGCAACATATTCTCGAGCTGGCGATTAGCACTCTCGATTTCGCTCTCGATCTCAGCAATCTTCTGCATCATAATTTGGCGTCGGGCTGCCATGACTTGTTGTTGCAATTGCGGGCCGAGACCTCTGTGAGTGACAGTGACTTCTTCGTCATCAGTTTGGAGCGACCGGGACGAGTTTGTCGATCTCAGCCTTTTGATTGATTGAGTGGAATCTTCATTGCCTCCTGTCATACCCCGAATCCGCACACCCGCAGCGCGGAACGCTGCGGCATAATTGATGAGACCGAGCCAGTCGTGTAACTCACTTTCGTTGTCCGCGAGGAAGACCTCTTCTTGTCCGCCGTGCCTGACGAAAGTGAAAGCGTTCTTATGTCGCGTATATGTCGAATCAACCAACGCCACTGCATTGTCCGTTTTGATCAAAGCATCCGGCTTGAAGTCCTGCAAGGGCGGCTTGAAAACTACAGGTGTTCTCGATCGACCAGGCCTCTGCTGATTGATGAATTGATGCATCAAGCCTTTCGCCCAGTGTGAATTACGGAAAAGGTATAACTGGGAACCAGTGAGAATGGCGCCCCACTCCTGCCACGGGCTTCTAGTCTTCTTTTTCTTCGCGGACTTGCGCCAGAGAAGTCCAACTTTGGTAATCTTCAGATCCACAATGCCTTGCTGCGTCTCTGTCGCATTGGTCTGGCCATTGATGAACTGGCTTTCATATGCTGCCGGACGCGATCTCGCTGAGATGATTTGTATAATTCCGGTATGGGTGAATGCGCGTTGCAGATAATGCGGATCGAGCTCGCCTTGGCTGCCACGATAGTCAAAAGGATCGTCCATCAAGATTGTATCCTTGATGGCCGGACGAAGCGCGTCCAGCTTTTGTTCCACAATGAGATTATATGGGTCCACAGGTCCAGAAGGCTTTCTCGAAATGTCCGACGCACCTGGAATGGCACTCTTGAGCTTGCCACCAGACTTTTTCGGTTGGGTGAAATGCAATACGCGTTCGCCATTGATGTCTACATCCTCGTCATAATGTATGAAGGGCGTGTAGCAAATGTTATCGTAGAAACAGGCCAAAACGTCGTCGGAGATGCCTTGGCCGGACGTATTCTTGACATAATCTTGTTTCTGCATTTTGCGCTTGTTGTTCCGATTAAAAGCGTCTGTATGCAGCATCATGATCGAGAAGGCGATGAAATATGCACTATCGGCACTCGCATAGATGCCAGGATTACACTCGTGGTACCGATCTGCAAATGCTTGGATGACACGATCGACCTGCTGCGTTTCTTTGGGCAATTCTGCCTCAAGCAAAAACTTGCGAAGTGACATGTCAATGGGTTCTGTGAAGAAAGGAAACCGCCTGGTGTAGCTGCGTAACACGGCCTGAGCAAATGGGTCTGAGGACTTGGACAATATCCCAGCAATCACACTCCGTGACACGGCATTCTCCAGTCGCTCCAGATACTTCCCTGGCGTGTCTCCTTCTTCGCGCTCAGGAATGACAAGCGCTTCGCGGCTCATTGCGAACGAATTTGATTTGCTTCGCGTCCCTGGCGATCCATGCCGTGGCGAGTACGGCTCTGAACTTTGGCGGAAGCGTGAAAGATTGAGCAGACCGCCCAGACTTGACCGTCCTGCCGTGGAAGTTGAGGTTCGGCCACTCGCCGAAAGAGGCGGCGTGTCTGCATCGTGCCCACTACGCCCACCAAACGAGCTTTGCGTGGAGGACCTATCCCTCAGGCCGAGTCGCATGGGAGGCTGCAGTGGTGATGAGGGATTCGAACTGTGAGACTGAGAAGACGTCTGTCGAATTAAAGTGGTGTCAGGTTCCGCGAAGACCAGCGATCCCTTTTTCGGAGATCCTTGAAGTGAATTCGGCTGGGGGCGCTTGGAAGGAGTCGCTTCGGTGTGCGCTCGTCGCAGTGGGCGGTCAGCCGGTAACTCTGTTGACGGCGTGGCATCTGTTTCTGGCGCAAGCGATTGTGTTGATGCGCGTGGGGTAATGGGGCCGTTTTGATCGTGTTTCGAATCATCTGGAGGCGGAAGTTTCACAGGAAGCGGGAACAGCGAATTGCGATTCTTGTTTCGGCGAGGCAGCTTGAAAAAGGTAGTATGTGTCTGGACAGTATGCGTCGTGGTTGTGGTGCTTCCATAGATATGTCCATCTCCAGAACTGCCGTCCGAGCGGGAGGATTCTGAGAACCTTGGATCCGTTGTCTGAGAGACAGGAACGGCAAGCGCAGAGTTCGAGTGCTCGCGGTACGAGGGAGGTGCACTATGCTGGTCGCTGATGTGCATAGCTGAGAGCCGGTGCAAGTCCTCAAGACCGCTAGTCTTCCCTCTGCGAAATATAGACGAGCCCTTCTTCGCGGTCCTGCTTCTCTCGCTCGAATCTCTGCTGATCTGATCTGATGCGCGCGATTTCATGGCCGACGACCTCCTAAACAGCGAGGGCCGCGCCTGCCTC
The DNA here is from genome assembly GCA_005356885.1 of Cercospora cf. flagellaris. Taxonomy (NCBI): domain Eukaryota; kingdom Fungi; phylum Ascomycota; class Dothideomycetes; order Mycosphaerellales; family Mycosphaerellaceae; genus Cercospora; species Cercospora cf. flagellaris. The sequence goes on along the minus strand of RJLU01000005.1, from coordinate 1,327,823 downwards.
TCCGTGTCCGCCTGCTGCGCGTCTGGCACCTCGTGTCCCATCGTTGGCGCAGTCTTGACAATTGTTGGCACGACGCCGTCAGGAGTGACTGCGGGCACCGGCGGCAGCTCTTCGTTCACCTTTTCACGCTCCGCATCCAACTTCGCGCGCGCCGACAAATGGGACTCTGAGTAGTTGCGGAATTTCATAAGGCTGAATCGCTTCCGGGACCGAGTGGCAGCATCGTGATCCGTGCTGGGGCCGGCGATGTCATCTGGGTGGAGCTCGTGGGAGAGTCTCGAAGCTGGCAGCGGCGCAGAGTCGACGCCGACGGTCACTGGTCGTGTGTAGGCAGCATCAGGCTTGAGAGATGCGTTCTTCGCGGCGGCAGCGCTGGGAGGAGCGAGGGCGTCATGACGGGCATGGGGATCCACCGCAATGTTATCGGTGCTGCTATTGCTGTTGCTCGGCACGCCCAAGACACTCTGGCGTCTCATCAGCAGCGGCATTCCCGGCACGCCTCGCTGCACAGGCTCTGGGCATTGGAAGGGCAGCGGGCGGAGGTCCCCAGGCTGGCGGAGGTTGGGCAGACAGGCGGGCACAATATGTAGGAATTGAGCGAGGGCTAGGGTGGGCGTCCAGGACGCTGGTCGTGTGGATGATCGGCCGTTGGGTGTTTGTACGACAGGGTCCAGCGGCTGGAGTGCAGGGCTGGGCCGACGATACGAATGGAGAGGGTGGTGGAGGCGGCGGCGGCGAGGCAGATTGCAGAGGAGGGGAGGGCCAAGCAGAAGGCTGTATCAGGTGGGAGTGGTGTTTCGATGCATGCACAGCAGAGAGCGGCGCAAGAAATCAGATCATCATGGCAATACGCGTTCCAGAGCACACACATGAATGCGACGCTTCCCCTGAGACGCATGTGCTTCGACTGGCGCGATGCTCGTTACAACCTTCTTTTCCCCCAGCGCTGCGTCATGGCCCGGCCTCTCCGCCAGCTCCGCTCCGCTGCTGCTGACTGTGCAAATGCATCTCAGCCTGCTGCGGCCGGTACGTTGACGTCTGGCCGCGGAGGTGAGAATAGCGATGCTGCAGCGGGCATCGGCGGCGGTGACGACGCCATCTCACGCTGCACAGGCCTCTCCCAGCTGGTCTGTGAGGACATCGCTGGGCCGCCACGCGAGAGACCAACACCCGGCCATGCACAGCGCACGATCTCGAATAGATAGACGGCTGCCTGATGCCTGACGCTGATGCTGATGCTGATGCTGATGCTGATGCCCCTCCTCCCGCGAGCCGGACAGCAGGTGCGCGCGTGTCTCCTGCAGTAGTCGCAGCGGTACTTGTCTCCTCCGCGCCCAGCCAGCAAGCAGGCCTGCGAGGCGGCCAATGGCAGCTGCCTGGCTTGTCCCACTTGCATCGCAAACCTTCAACGTCGGTGGCAGTGTTGCGCTCTGCCACGCGATCTCACTTCACCGCGCAATACCTCTCCAGGCACGGCTTTTGCCTGCCTTCCCTCATGACCTGCCACCATGAAGATCCATAGCGCAACGCTGCTGGCAGTATGCGCTCTGGCCATCGCCGCACCCTCTCCCCCCCACGAGCCACAACGACTATCGCGATGGGCAAGCATCAAACAACACTTTCTGCAATCCGTGCTAGGCTTCGAACAAACCAAGGATGAGCGCATTGTGTTGTCAAAGGACGGCTGGGACCGACAGCTGCCAGCACATACTGTTGCAAGATATGGCGGGGATCTGGTGCTGCGATTCAACATCAGCACTTCAGAAGAGTCGGCCAGCTTGGCAGAGGCTGCGGATACGTTGATGCTGGATGTGTGGGAATTCGCGCATGACTGGGTCGACATACGCCTGTCGAAAGACAGCGTACCACTGTTGCTCGGGTTGCTGCCAGACTCGCTCCAGCACGCGCATAAGCCGTTGATGGGAGAGAAGGAATTGTCCGAGGCCATCATTGCCAACTATCAAAAATCCACACACCGCAACACACCAGCCTTCAATCAACCTACAGGGCGACCGCTCGGTGCCCTGGAGCACGCCTCGGAAGCCGATACCAACATCTTCTTTGGAGACTTCCAGCCTTTCAATGTGATCGAGCCATGGCTGCGCCTGATGTCTTCTCTCTTCACAACGCACGTCAGACACATTAACATTGGTCTGTCATACGAGGGCCGCAGCATCCCAGCTGTACGAGTGGGTGTTCATCCAACCAACAATGATGACCCAAATCCTCCTCGACGAAAGACAATCCTCATCTCCGGAGGCCTACATGCGCGCGAATGGATCAGTACCACGACGGTCAACTACATCGCATACTCGCTGATCACCGGATATGGCAAGGACCATATGACCACACAGCTGCTGGAGAATTTCGACTTTGTCTTCATCCCCACTCTCAACCCAGACGGCTACATCTACACCTGGGAGACTGATCGTCTGTGGCGCAAGAACCGCCAGCAAACAGGCATACGGTTCTGCCAGGGAATGGACCTCGACCGCTCCTTCGGCTTCGAATGGTCCGCAACAGACAACCCATGTAGCGAGTCCTACACTGGCGAATCCCCCTTCGAAGCCGTCGAAGCCAAACGCCTGGCAGATTGGGCCAAAAACGAAACCGAAAACAACAATGTCGATTTCGTCGGATTTCTGGACTTGCACTCATACTCACAGGAAGTACTCTACCCCTATAGCTATTCCTGCGATGACGAGCCACCCGGATTGGAAAACCTCGAAGAGCTCGGCATGGGCCTGGCAAAAGCTATTCGTGCCACACATGGTCGTAACTACGAAGTCATGTCTGCATGCGAGGGCAATTCTGTTATGACTTCGACTAACAAAAAGATCCACTTGCGGCCTAGCGTAGAGGCCACGGGAGGTTCTGCTTTGGATTTCTTCTATCGCACGATTGGAGTGCGATATGCGTACCAGTTGAAATTGCGCGATAGGGGTACTTACGGGTTCTTGCTGCCAAAGGTGAGTTTCTTTGCGATGCAAAGAGACTGAACGCTGTAAACATTGTGCTGACGTGACATGCTACAGGAACATATTATTCCCGCTGGCAAGGAGATTCTGAATGCTGTGTTATATTTTACTTCATTTTTGAATGATGTGTATTATGCGTCTTCAGATAGCGGCAGCAAGGCGCCAGAGTTGACGTCGCTGGTGCCCGAATTTGAGGAGGAGGCGCGAAGCCTGCTGGACCAGTCTGACATTGCGAGAGATGAAGAAGATGATGATCCGTGGGTGGTCATCGAAGACTTGGAAATTGAAGAAGCAAAGCTTGATTTGAAGCGGCGACGGAGGAGATAGTCTTGAGACTGAAGCAGAACTATGTTTTAATGAAATCAAATTTATCATCATGCAGCATCTCAAGACATGCTTGCACGGTCTCGAAGGACAATCCGGCGCAACGTAATGCGCTAAAGCAAGACCGGCCATGATGGTATGTTCACACCAAGCAGAAGCGACAGGTGGACCACAAACCACAGAGCTGAGAACAAGAGCGAGGTGAAGCGAGGTACCAGGTTGTGTGGGCAACCTAATATCGAGCTGCATCGACCAAGCTCGCTCCTGGCATTACTGGAGGGCTCCTCACCGGTCTATGAGCTGTTTTCCATCCGAGCCGATGCGGCAGAGGGGAGAGAAGCTGCTTCGATCAAAACACATAGAATATTGATCCGAGTGCTTGACTCCCGTTTTCTGCCAGTCCCAACTCATCTCTCGCAAGCCTTATCCAAATCGCTCAATCCAGTTACCACTCGTTAAGCTCAAGCTCAGCTATGGCACCAAACAGCAAAGAACAATTGCTGCAAATCTTCCGGCCTCATCAATTCGCAGCCAACGAGGAATACATCGACCTCTTTCACGTCTACGACAACTTATCTCAAACGCCTTTCAAGCTAGGTATTGGCATCCAATGCAAAGATGACAACAACTATCTAATGAATGCATGGAATGTCATCACCCCACTCACAATGAGGCAACATTTGAATTGGTGGAATCGCAAAGCTACACAATTCGTGTCTCTTTACAGCGACCCGGCAGCCGCACAACGTGAGCAAGCAAGGCGAAGGAACCAACCTTTTGTGCCGGGCGTCGGGTCACGAAACGTTCATTCTGTTCGCATTGCACATGTGCGCATTCCTCCAGGCACGGGAGTTTGGTTCTTCTCGCGATCCGAGATGTTGGAGATGATGGCAACTTTCGGCGACGGAGCAAGGCATGAGATGTTTACAACGTCTGCTCCTAGTGAGTGGTTCGTATGGGGACGGGTCCCGGAAGAGTTCATTGTGAATCGGAGGGCGCTTTAAGTGATTGGGAATGAAATCGTCATACTACGTAAATGTCGTGCACGGTTTTTGTCGTGTGGTATAGTTGCGGGACCTGAACTGCCACGGTGGGCTGCCACGTATGTTGTCTGGATCAAGCACAACTGCGTCACTCAAAAACGATGCTAATGAGTTTGATGAGTACGGCCAAGAACATAAGAATAACTTGACACCCTGCACTCCTCTTTGGTTTTGAGACAGACGTTTGAGATTCGGCTAGCTAAGAGAGTATAATAGAGCACTGCTCAATTTTTGCCAACCCAGAAAAGGTGATCAAGTAGGACTCCAGGTAGCACAATGCAGACGTGATTGAAGCGATGACATGCTTCCCGCCGCGCCGCTCTCAAAAGGTGTATATCATCTGCATTCGATCTTTCTCAAGCCTTCTGCCTGCCAGGCTGGGAATGAGGTCGTGGAATAGCTGCAAAAAGAAGATGGGGGATTGGGTGGGATATCGTAGGGCCGTTTCGTTGCCATAGCTCGCGAACGCGCTTTTCTTTGACTGGAATGTACTCGATGTAGATGTCGTGGCTTCAAGAAAGCAGAGTCTACTTCTGCATCATCAACTGAACGAACTCATTGTCTGTTGCGGTGTTAGTCAGAGGTCTAAGTGGCACCGTTTGGTGGTGTCCGCTTCTCATCTTACAGTCAATTCTTCCGTCGCCATCCTGGTCAGCCTCGCGGATCATCTCGTCCACCTCATCGTCTGTCAACTTCTCGCCGATGGAGGTCATGACGTGTCGCAGCTCGGCGGCACTGATGAAGCCGTTGTTGTCGCGGTCGAAGACCTTGAAGGCTTCACGGATCTCCTCCTCAGAGTCGGTGTCCTTCATCTTGCGGGCCATCATAGTGAGGAATTCGGGGAAATCGATAGTGCCGTTGTTGTCGGCGTCGACCTCGTTGATCATGTCCTGAAGCTCAGACTCGCTGGGGTTCTGGCCGAGGGAGCGCATGACAGTGCCGAGCTCCTTGGTAGTGATTTGTCCTTCGGTCGAGGTTAATTCAGTACATTCGCAGAGGGTGGGCGCACATCATACCATCGCCGTCCTTGTCCTGCGGTGCTATCGTTAGCTCTGCCTCGCAGCTGCCTGATTGTTTCAGAAAAGTGTACGTACGAAGAGGGAGAAAGCCTCCTTGAACTCGGAGACTTGCTCCTCGGTCAATGAATCCGCCTATCGCGACCGCTCAGTCAGCCATGTTCCGTTTCCAAAGTATTATGCGTGCGGCGTGTGTTGTCGTGCGCTGCTCAATGTGCCCGACACGCACACCACTAGTGGGGTATCCGAATTGCGCGTACCATGATGTGTGTGCGGTGATCGCGGGCGTTGCGAGGTCGATGTGTGAATGTCGCCGAAGCAGAGGGCGCGAAGATCAGGTCGAGTCGTTGAGTCGGGCGACAGGTGTTGGGGGTGACAGCAGGAGGGGGAGGTGTTGTTTGCTCGACGGCGGAAGTGGGCAGGAGCCAATTCACTTTCCAGGGACTGACGCTCAGCTCATCAACGGTGACTTCCGACACAAGCTTTCCCACGGGCAACGGCCTGCATGTGCCAGCTGCTTCGCTGTCCTATTTCTGTCTGCCCTTCCGTACAGTAGCCTATACCCGTCACACGCCCGACGCTCTGCACATTTCCATCGTCTTTGTCGTCGGCAACCGACATCGCGAACCGCCATCTCGGGACACGCCCGCGTCACAGTCCATCCCAGCACGATCCAACGATGATGAGAGAGGTCTAAGCAGGTCGCGAGCTTGAGCACTGCACACGATGCGCGTCTGTCACCACATTACCACGTTACAATGTCGACGGCGGTAAACCTGGGGGCGTGGCGCGATCGGACGAACCTGTGAGTGGCAACGTGTGCTTGGGAAGAGACCATTACAGCTCACGCCTGTGTAGCTTCATTTCCTATCGACAGTCCTACACACATCACCCAGCAAAGCGATCGCGCATTGCAGGTCCTAGCAATGGCCGCTTCACCGATGCGTCAGACGACTCCGAGCGGGCTGGGCTCATGTCTAATCTCGACAATGATGGAGATGCGGTGATAGAAATGGACATCCTTCCTCCGCGATGGCTGGACATTCAGGACGAAGTGTCACAGACACTATCAAACATCACTGCGAAGATGAAGAGGCTGGACCAGATGCACGCGAAGCATGTGCTGCCGGGCTTCGACGATGAGAGCGTGAAGGCTAAAGAGGAAAGGGATATTGAGAATCTGACCCAGGACATCACGAAGGACTTCATCACGTGTCGCAATTCTATCAGGAGAATCGATCGCTTGCAACAGGAGCAACAGCAGCAGTCGGGCGGCGCCATCGCTGACGCTGATGCGACCATGGCGAAGAACCTCAAAATGTCGCTAGCGAGCCGTGTAGGGGACGTCAGCACACTGTTTCGCAAGAAACAATCTGCATATTTGAAGAAGATGCGCACACTGGGAGGAATGAATTCCCCGTTAGACAGAGCTGGCACTCCGATGGCACAAAATCCATACAATGATCCGGCCATGATGGAATCAGAAACGGACCGCTCGGCAGCCCAGTCAACGCTGCTGCAAACCGCACAGGTGCGGAGGAGGGGAGTGATGGACGCGCAAATTGAGCAACGAGAACGAGAAATTGAGAAAATTGCGCAGGGCGTGATAGATCTGTCAAATTTGTTCCAAGAGTTGAACACTATGGTCATCGACCAAGGCACTGTGCTGGATCGCATAGACTACAACGTGGAGCGGACGGCAGAGCACGTGAAAGAGGCAGATAAGGAGCTGAAGGTGGCAACCGGATATCAGAAGAGAAGCACAAAGCGGAAGATTATACTGCTACTGGTGCTGATTGTGGCTGGCATGTTCATCTTGCTGCTCATAAAGCCAAGGCGAAGCAGCTCCTCGACGCTAGCACCACCACCAGCGGCACCCGCAGCACCTGTACCGAATGAACCAGGAGCTGGAACGCCGCCGAAGATGCTAAGAGTAGCAGACACAAACAGCCCTATACCTGGAGAAGGGCTTGACGAGAGACTGTCGGAATGGAAGAAGCGACGACGACGAGTCGTGGTCAATGCATAGATACCCTTCTGCGAACGAATGAATCAACATTTCATTGAATGTGCACAGGTTGTACGATCTCGTGTCTCGATCATGATGGTCCCACAATTCCGGATTCTTCGGCTGCAAGCTCGACGTCACTCGGCGCGCGCTTTCTCACCATCATCAGACAATTGACAGCTTGAGTGGTTACGGTAAGTCCACAACTCTTCTTCATTCACACTCATTTCACAAATTTGCTGCAATGGCCAAGATAATCCTCGCTATCAACGCCGGCTCAAGCTCAGTCAAAGTTTCCGTGTTTTCCTATGAATCTCCTACGAAAGAACCCAAACAGCTTGCAGAAATCCAGATCTCAGGTCTCACAGCACCACCTGCCAAGCTGAAGTACACACGCGGCGAACATAAGGTCAAGGATCAAGAAGTCCAAGAAGTTGACTCTCAAGAAAGTGCCTATGAGTACATTATCAAGCACCTGACCGAAGATCCTGGCCTCCCAGAGCTCCAACACCGCGATGACATCGAATTCGCCTGCCATCGTGTAGTTCACGGAGGCGACTACGACCGACCAACCAGAATCGACCGAGACACCTACCACCACATCGAAAACCTCTCTGATCTCGCCCCTCTCCACAACGCTGGCGCTCTGACAATCGTCCGCGCAGTCCACGCCAACAATGCCAAAGTCAACAACATCGCCTTCTTCGACTCAGCCTTCCACTCCTCAATGCCAAAACCCAGCACTACCTACGCGATCGATCAAAACATCGCTCAACACAACAAACTCCGCAAATACGGTTTCCACGGAATCTCCTACCAATTCATCACCCGCTCAGTGGCAACATATCTCCAGAAACCCAAAGACCAACTCAACATCATAGCCCTGCATCTCGGCTCTGGAGCTTCCGCTTGCGCAATCCAGAACGGAAAGTCTCTCGATACATCGATGGGCTTGACGCCTTTGGCTGGCTTACCCGGCGCCACTCGATCTGGCGACGTCGACCCCTCACTCATATTCCATTTCACGCACGATGCTGGGAAATTGAGTCCCAGCAGTACGAAGGATATGAGTATCACGCAAGCAGAAGAGATTCTAAATAAGAAGTCTGGATGGAGTGTTATGACGGGCACGACGGATTTTGGGGTGATTTCGAAGAAGGCGGAAGTGGGGGATGAGAAATGTAAATTGGCTTTTGAGGTTTTTGTGGATAGGATTTTGGGATTTGTGGGGAGTTATTATGTGAAGTTGGGTGGGAAGGTGGATGCTTTGGTTTTTGCCGGGGGGATTGGGGAGAAGGGAGGGCAGTTAAGGAAGGCGGTGGTAGAGAGGGCGGCGTGTTTGGGGTTTGAGCTTGATGGGGAGAAGAACGAGGAGCCTGGGGAGGATGTGGTTGTTGATATCGGGAATGAGAAGAGTCGGCATCGTGTGCTTGTTGTGCAGACGGATGAGCAGTCGGAGATGGCAAGGCAGTGTGCCAAGCAGGCGGATCAGTTGAGGAGAAAGTAGTCAGTCGGCGTGTGCTATACGAACAACTTTTCACTGTATAATTTCTGAAGTAATTGTTGTCTGCGAGATCAAGCGGAACTACCCTTCTGCTTCTCACCCAATTTCATCGCATTCAGCGTCTCACCAGCTTCCTCTTTATACTCCTCCAACCAACGACTTTGCGGCTTCCTCTCATATACCACGTCTCCCATGGTCCACGTCATCCTCTTCCGATCTGTCTCCCAATCCACATCATTATCCGGACAAATGACATAGAATTTATCTTCGCCCATCTTCTTGTACAAATAATCTGCCACCTGCTCTGGAGCCCAGGCGCCATCGGGCTTAGTTGTGGTCTTCCCGCCTCCCGTCAATCCGGTAAATGTCCAGCCTGGCACTAGCAGATGAACCGAAGTCTTAGGTGAAGACTTTGCAAGATCGAAATGGAGATGCTCGGTAATTGTTTTGATCGCGGACTTGGAGGCATTGTATGCTGGGTTTCCTGGTGGGTTTGTGATGCCTTGTTTGGAGCCTGTGATGATGATGGATTTTGGAGAAGTGGAGTTGTTCTCAAAGTGTGGGAAGAAGGTGTTGATTCCGTTAATCACCCCAAAGAAGTTGACATCGAAGATCTTGTGGAAGTAGGCAGAGTCCGTCCAGTCGCCATTGGCACCAATGCCCGCGTTGAGATGAAGGAAATCGAGTTTCGTGCCGGAACCTTCGAGCTTCTGTTTGAGATTGGTCCATTCTTGGAGGCTGGAGACGTCGAGAGAGTGGGTGGTGACTGTACCGCTGGACTGGACTTTGCTTTTGGCTGCGTCTAGAGCTTCGGTGTTGTTGTCAACAAGGTGGACGTTCATCGAGTGCGAGGCGCATAGCTTGGCGACTGCGAGGCCAACGCCGCTCGCTGCGCCTGTGATGAGGGCGGTGGCGCCGCCGCGAAAGACTGCTGTGGGTGAAGACATTGCGTATGAGAGCTTGCTTGGTGGGTGGTTGTCTAGGAGAGGAGGGGTATAAGAAAAACGGGTGTTCGAGCCATTACTTCTATTACCCCAATGTTCGGGGCACCCCAATGGCTACGATGACGATGGAGCGGCGGCGATAAGAGCTATCTCCGGCACTTGTCGAGCGCGGAGACGTCGAAGAAGAGCATGGCGACGAGGAGCCGCACAGCCTGCACGATGAGTTGGCAGCAGCAGCATACCGTGGTCGAGGACAACGTGGTGGTGCATTCGCGAGGAGATTACCGTGGGAAGTGAAGCATCGAGATGCAGACGCGAACGGGTTGCTATGGAGACGCGTCGGAGCGTGGATGTTGATTTCATGTGCTAAAAGGCTTCCACTACCCGAGACACGACGCGCTCGAGTGCTAGCGCCCGACTCCAGCTCCTCACACCTGCATTGAGTCTACCATGTCCACTGCTTGCTTCTTCTAGACGATCCGCGACTCTCGACTGCCATGGCCGACGTCAAGCACCACACGCCCGGACACCGCCGCAATGCCTCCTCCAAGTCCAACATCTTGAGATCGCTGGTCTCGTCTAAAGGCCGCCCAGTCAGTCCTGAGCAGACCGCTGCCAACGCAAAGCAGGATGAGAAGTTATACAGAGCCCCGATGGGTAGCCGGGGCGTGCTCGGCGAGCGACAAAACAATGTCCAGTCGCCTCCATCTTCACCAAGCAAGAAGAAAGACACTTTGGGGAGGGGCAGCAGAGACAAGACGAAGGACAGTCAAGCCAAGCCACAGAAGTCGAAGTCGTCGACGAATCTCGCCGGGGTTTTTGCGAGGATGAATCGATCAAGCAAAGACTTGTCAAAACAAGTGAATGTGGAGAAGAACAAGGAGAACACTTCGCCCATCGAGCACGAGCCCGCGGCACCGACGCCGATATGGGCCCAGATGGCTACCACGAACCACTCGTCCGCCCAGAGGGACCGTCCCAGCACGAGCAGCAAGCCATCCTCAAACGACCTCTTCGCTGAGATCGATCGTTATACCCCTCAAGTGTACAACGTCAGCAAACAGCGGAACTTCAACGGAACATTCGATGAGCCCACCCTACGACCTTCATTGTCGCAGCAACGACCACAAAGCTATCATTCGTCTAATGGAGAAGGTATGTTGAGCGCATTGGGCCGCAAGATGAGTGGAAGCAAGTCAAGCATGGAGAGTCGAAAGTCGGACGATTCGAAGAGAAAGATGCTGAAGGCACAGGAGAACAGGGTCTCTTTCGATCGGGATCGTATTCTGGGGCGCACTGGGCCTGATCGAAAAGTGAGTGACGGCAGTACGGAGATCCCTGCTGGCAAAGAAAAGATCAACTTGACGAAGCGAGGCGGAAGAGTAATGGCTGCTGTGGCAATGTTTCAGGGTAAGACCAAGGAGAGATCTTCCAGCAAAGAGAAGGAGAAAGAGGAGGCACCGCTCGATCCGAAGGCTGTTGATGCACAATTTGAGGCGGTGCTTGCTGCTCGCAATATTCCAGAGCCCATGCGACAGAAGATGCGGAGCTTGACTATGAGAGTCAAAGCAGACTTCATTCGGCAGGATCAAGGTGCTGGCAAGAACAATAGCCCGCCGGCCACAGTCACCAGCTTGGAGAACACCAGCGCTACTCACCACATCACCACTGAGACCAAGGTGCCCATTAAGGACGAAGAGGACAGCAAGTCCACAAAGCGGTCCAGGACGCGGAGTCGCACGTTCACGTTCTCGCGGGGGAAGAAAGAGCAGAAAGACGATGGCTCGCCGGCAAAGAAGCCACGCTCGCAGAGTCGCAGCCGCCCTACTTCGATTATCATACCAAGCAACAATGTGTCAAAAACATCTCTCACACCAACAACGCCTACTGGCTCACATGGACGTCAACATGCAAGTCTGGCCGTACCTGGAGATTACATCGCCTACTTGCGGCAGAACCCAGATCCGACCAAAGTCGAGGTTGGTCGATTGCACAAGCTACGCATACTGCTTCGCAATGAAACAGTCTCGTGGGTTGATGCATTCATCACACAGGACGGCATGCACGAAATCATTGAGCTCTTGAAGCGCACAATGGCGATCGAGTGGCGAGAAGATCACGAAGACCAACTTTTGCACGAATCACTGCTTTGCTTGAAAGGGCTGTGCACAACAGAACGTGCGATGGTGGAGCTAAACAAATTCGCAGACGATCTGTTTCCTGCATTGATCGCGATGCTGTTTGACGAAGAGAAGAAAGGCCCGGCAGAGTACACGACTCGGACGATCATCTTCAATGTGCTGCTCACGTATTTGTCATCCGAGATGAACAAATCCTCTGCAACGCTCGAAGCACGAGCGCGAAAAGTGCTCACATACCTAGGAGAGCCACCAAAATCGGAGAACGAACGCCCAGTGGACTTCGTTCTAGGCATGCACACTCCTCGACCATACAAACTGTGGTCCCGCGAGCTCTCGAACGTGACAAGGGAGGTTTTCTGGATCTTCTTGCATCAGCTGAACGTCGTGCCGCTTCCTGAGCCGAGCAGCTCGCACTCGCAAAAGACTGATGTCGATGAAGAAGAACGAAAGAAGATCCTTGCCAGCACTTATACACAGCGACATTTTCCGGGCTCTCGTCCTCCGGTGCCAGCAGCTCCGTACATCGGAGGCGTTGAATGGGATGCTACGACGTACATAACAGCACACCTTGATCTGCTCAATGCAATCGTTGCATCGATCCCAGACCAACACTCACGAAATGACCTTCGCGAAGAACTCCAGCAGTCCGGATTTGAAAAACTCATGGGCACCGTCCTCCGCACCTGCAAAGAGAAATTCTACTCCGGTGTCCACGATGGCCTGAAGGCCTGGGTTGCTGCTGCTCATGAAGATGGCTGGGAGACACGCTTCGTCCGCGAGGGTCCTTCAGAAGAAGAAATTGTCGAGCAAGCGATGAAAGCTCAGAAGTCGCCCAAGAAGAGTCCGAAGAAGAAAGCGGATCTGCCACCGCAACTTGACAACGCTTTACCATTAGAGCCACCGAAGTTGGATCTTGGATTGGATCTTAGCTTGACGAAGACGAATGGAAAGATTGATGATGATGATGGGTGGTTGGGTTAGGGACTACGGCCTGTTTACGACTCTCTTCCTCTTTCTCGCTGACGTTCTCTCACTCATGGACGAACGAAGAAAAACAAAATCAATGAACGAATCGCAACCACAGAATCATGTTGGACGTTAATGAAACCAAAAAGAGCACAGTAACGAAAACTTTTGGGAATCGGCATGGGCACAGGGACCACTGTCATTCGTTATGAACTCGAGGTGTCTGGTCGCATTCTGGAATGGTGGTTGGGCTCTTTTCGTACTTTCTCTCTCATGGCGGCGGCGTTTGTGGTTTGAGGGCAGCATGGATGAAGGCGAAATACACAGTAACGAATTTTGGAATACTGCGATCGATATTGTTCAATCGAGCCACACTCATATTATGGTCCGTTTCTTCTCCTTTATTCTTCTTGTTGCTCCATCCCTGCTTGTACCTGGTGACAATTTACTGCACTGCATCGCTCCAACTATAGCTCTCCTTCATCATGCATCGCTTCTCGGCACCATTATGGGCAATCGCCGCAAAGGATGTTGAACTGGCATTCGGAATTGCTTGTGCACTATTGCATCAAGGAAAATATCTCGTCAGTCTCGTTACGGTAGCAGACCATTAACAAGATATCTCTTCTTGCTACGACTTACCCCTTGGTTCTGATCGAGTATCTCATATCTACATCCTTGCTTTGGTTGCCACAGTGCCCGGCAAGTACCAGTTGTTGAGCCGGCAGGCTTTCTGCAGAGGTTGTTGATGGGACCTTCTTTTGTGCAGGCGGCCATTGCGCTCGTTGCGGCGAGGAGGAGAGTGAGGAGGTTCATATTGGTTGGTCGGTTGTTGGTTGAGGTTGACTGAATCAATCGATCACAGTGTAGTTTTCCTGTCTGGAATATGAGAGCATGTGGCTGAGAATTTTGAGAGAGATAAATGGAAAATGGAATGGGACGAGAGATTGAGAAGGGGGCTAACCACCTGCCTTGGTGACCCACTCCATCACTGCTGCGAACGACTGGAATGTCGGTCTCCTGCTTGAGCTAGAGTCGGGTTTGTTACGGCTTGATCGTAAATAGGACTTGGCTATGTAGAGAAGAGACGGACGCTTCGAACCCTGCTGTGGTTCCTGCCGCAATGGTTGCAACCTGGACTTTCTCCTAGGTTCCTCTCGTTTGAAGCAGCCTAGTGCGATCGGAAGTTTACGCGCCAGCCTACCATAGTGCTAGACGGAGGCACCTCGCGCACGATCCGAGGATAAGTATAAGAGTAGGTCTCACTTTCGCGAGTCAGCTACACGACAGGGTGATTTAGTTCTTGAGCGGCGATCTTGGCATTGAGAAAGCTGTTCTGGGTTCCTGGATGAACTTGAAAATTCGGGACAGCCTGTGCGAGTTTCTGCTTCTCATCATCTGGTTGTCTGGGTGCAGATCGCTGAGCCGTGAAGGCAAGGAACGTCTTTGCAATCGAAAATTATCGTGAGTTTCTAGGAGCGACAGTATTCCCTGCATCTGTACTCGGATAATATGTTAGCAAGTTCATCCGTTGGTACAGTAGTCGGGCAGAGATTAGTGATCTTTTGGGCGAGAACGACAGTCGTTCCCCCTCGTGCGGTCGGGTCAAGGACAGTGATGCCAAGCCAAAGACCCATGTCGGTACGAGGCATACGATGGCTAGGATGCAATATACCGCCGAGCGCTCGAACGGGTAGACGGGTTGGCGCAGCTCCTTCCTCTTCCACACACCCGACTTTCTCGACGACACTCGTGTGAAATCTGGAAATATCAACAGGAACGCGTGAAAGATGAACATGGTAAAATACTGAGAACTATTGACAGCAAGACACGGGCTCGAACTCAACAGATGGACATCCGCCGCGCCAAGTTCTGGAGCTGATCGATTTCCGTCGGCTCCGGGGTCTGCGGTGCTCTGCCTGGGTTGACGGCACTGATGATGGCAGGAATGGCCGCCGGATTCACCAGCGTCGTGATGTCGCCCAGTTGATCCTCCTCACCGCACCAGATCTTCCGCAGCAATCTCCTCATGATCTTGCCCGCTCGATTCTTTGGCAAGTCCTGGACGACGACGACATGCTTGGGTGAGGCGAACTTTCCAATGCTGGTGGAGACCTGCTCTTTTGCAATTCTAATGGCTTCAGCATTGTCAATGCTCCGATTCAAGGAGACGAATGCAGTCACGGCCTGGCCAGTAAGATCATCTGGAACTCCGACAACCGCGACTTCAGCCATGTAGGCGTGCTCTAGAAGAGCTGCTTCAATCTCGGCTGTCGACAGTCGATGAGCTGCCACATTAATCACATCATCGACGCGTCCTTGGATCCAGAAATAGCCGTCTTGGTCTCGAATTGCGCCGTCGCCGGTGAAGTAGTATCCGGGATATGGGTTATAGTAGACGTTCATGAACCGATTGTGGTCGCGCCAAACCGTTCGAGACATACTTGGAATAGGCCGCTTGATGGCGAGGACTCCCTCAACTCCAGGAGTTGCGATCTCAACACCTGTGGCAGGGTTGAGCAGAGCAGGCTCCACTCCGAAAAATGGAAGTGTACAGCAACCTGGCTTAGACGGAGTCGTACCCGCCAGAGGC
This sequence comes from Cercospora cf. flagellaris, assembly GCA_005356885.1. Taxonomy (NCBI): domain Eukaryota; kingdom Fungi; phylum Ascomycota; class Dothideomycetes; order Mycosphaerellales; family Mycosphaerellaceae; genus Cercospora; species Cercospora cf. flagellaris. The sequence continues at coordinate 1,312,306 of RJLU01000005.1, read as the reverse complement.
GCGATCAAATAAGAGCCTGTCTCTGTCTGGAAGAAGGTATCGACGACATGGATCTGACCTCGGCCGACCACATCATGTACCCACTGCCACACGTTCGCCGCGAGTGGCTCTCCTACAGATCCAACGACTCGCAAGCTCGACTGCACCGCGTCGCTTTTGACGTACTGATCGCCAGCGCGCTTGAGAAGGCGAAGCACTGTTGGCGCCGAGTACAGCTGGGTGACACTGTGCTTCTCGATGATCTCCCAGTATCGCGATGGCGATGGATAGACCGGAGTGCCTTCGTATATCACAACAGTACAGCCCAGCATCAGCGGACCGTACAATGAGTACGAATGGCCAGTAATCCAGCCGATGTCAGCTCCACAGAAGAAAACATCACCGTCGTCCGCGTGGATGTCGAAGACGTATTGCGTTGACAATGCGGCACCAAGCAGATATCCGGCGGTGGTGTGCATCAATCCTTTCGGCTTTCCAGTCGAACCCGAGGTGTACAGCATGAAGAGCGGATCCTCGGATGACATCGAGACCGGCGTGAACACCGCAGGCCACTTTTGAGTCTCTCTGGTCCAGTCGAAATCTCGACCTGCCTGCATTGGCACTGCGCTCATCGTAGCTCGATAGACCAGACAGCTCGCCACATTTGGACACTGACTAAGGGCTTCATCGACGATGGACTTGAGAGCGATAACTTTCCCGCCACGAGCCCCCTCGTTGGCCGTTAAGACCACACGGGCGTCGGCATCCAGGATCCTGTCGCGAAGAGCGTTGGCAGAGAAGCCACCAAATACGACTGAGTGGATGGCACCTATGCGCGTGCAAGCCAGGACAGCGACGAAAGCCTCCGGAACCATTGGCATATATATGGCAACAGTGTCGCCTTTCTTGACACCAAAGTCACGCGTCAAGACCCAGCTCAAGCGTGACACATCTCTCTGCAGCTCTTTCCACGTCAAGGATCGGTTCGGACTGCTTGGCTCATCTGGCTCGAAGATGATTGCTGTGGCATTTGGCTTGCGCTCAGCATGTCTGTCCACGCAATTGAATGAGGCATTTAGTCGGCCTCCTGGAAACCAGGCATTGTCCCCGTCCTTGAAGCTGCCTTCGTGGACAAGATCGCCAAAGTCCCGCTCCCAAGTGATCAGTGAGCGTGCTTGTTCAGCCCAGAACTGATCTGGCTGCTCAATTGACTTCTTGTAAAGCTTCTCGTACGCCTTCAAGTTCTGCACACGCGGATGGGGCGAAGATTTCCTGTACATGCGTGAGATGGTGTCACATACGCACAACATCGAGAATGCTTACCCAAAGCGCTCGAGCGGCACTAGAAGCGCATCAGAGTGCCTTGTGATGGTGGCTCCCGCGTCGCCCATTTTTGCTGAGATAACTCGAATTTTCGATTTTTGATTGTCCGGAGGCGTCTGCCGATTCTCTCAGGGAGCGGAGGTCCCTCTATTTACATTTGCACTGTGGTGGAACGCCCCATGATCACCTCTCTGCTCGGCCTATACCGTCTTTCACGGAGGCGCCGCAATGCGCTGTCCTCGTTTGAGAGCATGGCAACACGCCACCATAAACCAATGGTACCGGCGGCCACAACGAAATGATACGACAGCACATGCGTCGTGCGCGGCCGACGGCGACGGCCTTCTCAATCAAGCCTCTCAATCGACTGACTGCTTCGGTACAAAGCATGGAGAAAGTATGGAGAGCGACTTTCAGCCATTCACGAGCTTCGTGGGCGCGGCAAGCCACAAAAGCTACTCCAAACTTTGTAATATTTGGGACTTTCGCCTAGTCTAACTACGTTCGGCACCTGGCACACTGCATTCCAGCACCCGTTGCAGCTGTCTGGCTCAAGCTTGTCGGGCCATCTGGGCGTACACATCTTGGGACCAGTCGAGATTCTGGCCTCTCGAGCCGAAAGTGGTATGGCTGTCGATATCGAGCGGCGGTACGCGAGTCTTTATGGTTCTATAAGCGAGCAGACACGGTCACGCATTGCACTAACTTGGAATAGAGAACACGAGTCTAGGCTTGAAGAGCAGGAAGCCAACATTGGCCTCGAAGCTGATCGCAACGGAAACGGATGCGGCCACAGCAACAGCAGAAGAATGACACTACCTATCCAAAACATTCCCACAATGCGTACAATGGCAAGCTCCGCTGCCAGAAAAGCGTCTTTGGCCAGTGTCCTCGGATGTACCTCCTAGCCCCGCGAGGAACTGTGTCGTGCGGTGTGACAATCAGCGCCTTTGCCGCGACGCATAAACTTTCATGTTGTGGCTGGCTGAAGCTGAAAGTCTCACATGCAAGTCTTAAGCTCTACGCTAGAGAAAGGCTACGCTCTTAGTGCCAAAATGTTCTCTCCTGATGCCGAGTAGCCAGAGAAGATGGGTCGCAGGGCGCCCACCCGCCAGAGCGATTGGAATATATTCCATACCTCACACGTGTGAGCGTTGACCACATTTGCTTGGGAAAGCACGCAAGAACAAGCCAAGCAACTCTTCGTATCCTAGACAACGACATGTTTCGAAAGGTCTCATGGCAGAAGGATGTAGCGGAGGTTCAGGCGGAGGAGACGCATGAAGGAGAGATGGCAGAGAAACAGTTGCAGCCAGCTGTGATCACATCAGCTGATGGAGCCACTCCGTTGCAACAGTCCCCTGCGATACCAGACATTGCTCACGTCAGGCATCACAGCAACAGTGTTCGGAGAAGCTCAGTTGTCTCGTTCGAGGCACGACGGGGTTCGATTATCCAATCGATCGCCGGCGATGCCCATGTTGGACAAGGGACAATCAGAACATCAACAGGGCAGATGAATCGCGACGATCGACAACGCTCGATCTATTCAATCAAAGCCGCTCAGGAAAGCTCCGAAACGGACATCGCAAGCCTTCACGATGGAGATCTGCCGGCGCCGGTGCAAGACTTGATCCAAGCGCAGACTGCCGGGCAATACAAGTTCACTATCACAGAGAACACTGAAAGCGAGAAGAACGAGAAGACGACTGTCAGTGTCGAGGTTTCACCACTGCAGTATACCGAACATATTGCAAAAAAAGAATTTCTGGACGCCTATGCTGCCAAGTATCCTCTTCCAGCTATTCAAAGACGATTCGCCTGGTTTCGATATGGATGGTTCACAGTGTACCGAAGACTGTTCGCTATTGTGTTCACGGCCAACATGGTTGCCATAATAGTGCTGGCTAGCCAACGAGCACGATATAGCGCAGCGGCGATTGGTGTAGGAAGCAACATATTCGCTGCTGTCCTTGCTCGCCACGACAACCTGATCAACGCCGTGATCAGCATCATCCATCTGGTGCCTCTAAGCTGGCCGCTGGCAATCCGCAAACGATTGGGCAAGATTTACTGTCATGCGGGAATCCATGCCGCTTGTGGAACAAGTGCTGCGGTGTGGTATCTTTACTTCACTGTCCTGCTGGCAACAGATCCAATTCCTACCGCGGTAAAGAAAGGCGTACGACTCGGCATCTATGTCACCACAGGGCTCATCTTTACATGCCTCTTGATCCTTGTAGGCATGTCCCATCCCACAGTCCGAAGTCGCCATCACGACCAATGGGAACAATCACATCGCTACATCGGCTGGCTTTTGACAGCCATCATCTGGATTCAAGTTGGACTTCTCACCTCAGCTTCAGAAACACCACTTTACCGATCACCACTCTTCTGGCTCGTCCTCGGCGTAACGCTCCTCCTCATCTACCCCTGGGCCATGATGCGCAAACGTTCCTTCACTGCGACCCAACTCTCCAGCCACGCCCTCCGTCTCGAGTTCTCCCACAAACTCTCCCTTACAGGCCACAATATCCGCATAGCACAATCTCCTCTGTCGGACTGGCACGGCTTCGCCACAATCCCCCGCAACGACGGCACAAAGGGCTTCTCCGTCATAATCTCCAACGCAGGCGACTGGACGCGCTCCATGATCAATGCCGAAAATCGCAAGAACACCATCTGGCAGCGAGGGAGACTTTTTCTGGGAATTATTGAAGTTCCTATGCTATTTTCGCCTTTGGTCATCGCTGCCACGGGGTCGGGGATTGCGCCTTGTATGGCTTTTATTCAGACGCATCCCGATTGGCCGGTGAGGATTGTTTGGTCTGCGAGGTTTCCTGAGACGACGTATGGGGCGCACATTATTGAGACCGTGTTGAAGGCTGATCCTAATGCGATTATTATTGATACGAAGGAGACGGGGAGGCCGGATATGGCGGCGTTGATTTATGCTGCTTATAAGGTGAGTTGTGTCTTATTACGTTTGTGGTAATGTTTTGAGAAATGCTGACATGAATTGTGATAGGAAATCAAAGCTGAGGCTGTGCTGTGCGTTAGCACGACCAAGGTTTGTGAATCTGTGTCGTATGAAATGGAAGCGAGGGGTGTACCAATTTATGTTCCGATATTTGATTCGTAGAGGTCGTTGTTAACAGAATAAATACCTAGAATGCAAAAAGTTGTTCTTGACTCAACACTTGTGGCATTTATTCCTTCTATCGAACAATCACAGCTTGCGATATCGTAACTTGTGCGGAAACAATCGTGTTCACCCAGCCCAAATACTTCGCATGTGCCATCACAGCCACTGCGTCTCCATACTGCAAGCCGCGCACCCAATCTGCTTCTTCTTGATTCTCAGAATCTGCTGACCAGGTTACATGTTGTGTAATAAAGCCATTGCTTGTTGTCACATTGTTCAACACCTCCCGCTCATTATATATCTCTCCGCATCCCGGCTTGATAATCCCAGCTGTGAACCATGTCCAACTTCCAGAACCAGGATATGCGACATAACCTTGGTCTTTGGATGTTATAGAGAATTTGACTGAGCGTATTGGAGTCCGCGTTGATGTGTTTGAAGCTATCTGAGGAGTAGTTATGCATGTTCGAGGCGAGTTGTTTACCCGCACGACCATATAGGCATTCGAGGTGGTACTGATGTTCTCGTATAGTTGAGCATGTTGGATGATGGGATGGATGAGATCTGGGACGAGTTTGTGTCGTAGGAGGAATGCGATGTGGTAGATTTCGGATTTAGTGTATTTTCTTTGGGTTTTGAGAGTGATTTGCTGTCTTGTTGGAGTGTTGGGGTTGTGATCGGCGGATAGGTCGCTGCATAGCTTGACAGTATTGATCGTAGCAGTCTCGAAAACACAAGTAATCGACATTGACGTTTGCAAGAAGCGGACCGCAATCGAGCTCTGGGACACGGGTCGAAGGTCATCCTCCAGACAGCCATGCTTCGCTCTCAAGCTCTCCTCCCTCAGATTGACGGATCCATCGCGATGGTGGCTGCATGCTCAAAAGCACCCAACGGTACCTCCGGCTAGCTCTTGTGAGCGCAAGCACTAGTTCAACAAGAGTGCCGAATTGCTGCAGGTGCCTGATAAAGCTTCCGCAAAGCACGCGGCACATTTGCGAGAGGCGAGAACGCTACTGAAGAGCTTCTGGAAGGCTAGTGTTAAGCCATGGGCCGTCGGCGGCAAAGTGCAAAGAGCGCGGCCGTCGGCGATTGATTACTCGCGCTATGCGCGCGTGGCTCATGATTTTGTTCAAAATTCGTCTACTTCAAATCATCATATGAAGCCAAATGTGAGCTTTATGGTGGATGATGAGTCGATTCGTACGTAATGACACTCTCCCTGCCTTCCTCGAATGATGTCTTACTTGTCCAGAGACGACCTGTCCCTCGCATCACCCAAGAACGGACGACTTCCAGCTCACTCTCGCCAGTTAGTGCAAAGCTTCATAATCGTGGCCGCATTGCAGCGAAAGCAAGATCCCTTCCCATTCCTGCCCTAGAACGCAGGAACTGATCCTCAAGAACTATCGCGGCAGGCACAGGTCTGGCGTGATCAGTGCTGGAAAGAGACTTTTCTGGCGTCGCAGATGTGGCTTGATCAGCTGAGGCTTCGTGTACCTTGGGCTTTCTCCGTTCTCCTCCCTATTCGGGAATTAGCGTCAATGCGCAGGACTCGCTTGGTAAGGTTCTTGGTGATGGGCTGATGAGGCTTGTTGCGGTGCCAGGGTTCGCTGAAAGCTTTTGGTTGATACCAAGCTCGCGTGTCTGGCAGAGAGGAGAGAACACGACCATGAGAGACTGTCGCAAATTGAGCTGCGATCACTGAGCAGTCACGAATGGGACGTGATCAGGTTAATGGAGACCACAATTGGGTAGCTCATCTGGAGCTGATTCTGTGGCATTGCCACGTTGCAGCGGAAGTTTATACTTCCGAGCTGACTTATTCCAGTGTCGACTTCACTGCTCAAGCTTCGCGCGTCCCACTAGCGACGATAGCAGTACTTCTGGAAGCAGGCATCGCAGCCCTTTGGCAGCTTGCCCCTTCCATCTCGCGCTTTGATCCCGCATGCAAAGCATAGACCCCAATCCGCATCACCATTTTGTGTCGCGATTGCATTACCATTCTGGATCATGCCATTGGTCTCTTCCACAGAATACTGAATCTTACTCGTCGGCTGATTGGACGGATATGTGTAATTAACATTCGGCAAATAGATGATAAAAATCGTGTTCGGCTCATCGCATCCGAAGAACACCGCACGTTTGTTCAACCCCTTTGCGACAAATTCTGCGACATCAGGTATGAAGGGCATCCTAGTCAGGCCAGCAGCCTGAGCATTCTCATATGTTTGTCGGATCTCTGTGCCATTGGGAAAGTTGTCCGCAGTGTCTGCGCTGTTATCATTGGCAATGAGGACATCGATCTTGCGAGCGGGCTGGATGAAGGGCCAGATTGGCACATTTTGACCTGCTAAACCACCGTCGGCCATAGTAATGAGCTTGTCATTTTTCACGGTAGTGCTTCGAGAGTAGTTGAAGAAAGGATTCGGATAAATTCCAAAAAGATCTTGGAAGGCGGGACGCTTGCTAACGCTGATGATGTCCTGCAGAAAGTTGGCGAGATCTGCATTGCTGCTGTTGGAGGGCGTCAAAACTGAGCAAGCAGCAACGAAGATATCACTGCTCGTGCCGAAAATGTACCCGATATTGTCGTAGTGCTCGATACATTTTCCAGCATTGGTCGGTCGGCCGTTCGTAAGATCAGATCCCATGTATTTCGTCGAAGCGAATGCAGAGACACCTTGATCCCAGGAGCCGTATTCGTAAGGTGCGAACTCGTACTGCGTGGCATTGATGGTTGGCACACATTGCCCTTCTGAGCTATCATCCACTCCCAGCGCTGTCATAATGGGATAGGGCACGTTGAAGCTGGTGAAATTGCTAAAGGAGGTCAAGGTAGATAGGCGAATGTCGTCACCGCCGTCCTCGCCGTAAAGGAATTGATAAGAGAGCAATCGACCCCATGCATCGATAATCGTGTTGTCAAAACCCGCGAGCTGCTTTGCCACAATATCTGTCGTGACTTCGGCGTACTTGTCCGTGCCCTGGAGGTTCGCAGGGAGCAGTAGACTAGCCTGGAACTGCGGCTCCCACAGGCCGTCACGAAGACTGCTGACAGTAGGCCAATTGTTGCCACTGAAGCTACTCAGGAACCAGGCACCGCCAGACAGCCCGGCCTCATAAGTGAGACCTTGGAAGATCCCACTCGTGCTGAAGTTGCCATCACGACCGTCGAGAGCCTGCACAACGCCAGCAGTCTCAAGCAGAGCACGATAGCCGCCTCCCGAGGAAGTAAGGGCCACTAATGGCTGCGACGATGTTGAGAACTTTCCCTTCTTCGCGAGCCAAGCGGAAAGGCCTGCATCAGCCTTTGACTTTCGTGATCGAATATACTTGGATTCGTCGGAGCTCAGTCCATTGGCAGGTCGAACCAGCTGAGTGTTTGGGCAAGCCACGTCCTTCGGAGCATAATCCTCGTCAATAGTAGGGAATTGTCTAGCGACGAGATCGCCACTTTCATCGCGGACTTCAACGACGTCCACTTGAGGTTGAGGTACTGCACCAGTCAGTGCGCTGAGGGAAGCGAGCGTGATGAGCAGTGAGCGAAGGGCCATTGTGTGCACAGGAAAGGCTAGAGGGTAAGAGTGGAAGGACAAGAAGAAGCCTGTGCACAGAGCAGCGTCGAAGCGGCTGGCGTAAGGTGTACCTACAGAATGCACTGAAACCCGCGAAACGCGCGCTCCGGAAGGGGTAAGATCCGTATCATATATGTCCGAAGAGATGCCTCTCGTTCAGCAGGCTCGGGCACAGGCTAAAGGAACGTCGTCGGAGCGGAATCCCAAACAGTCGCAATATGCTGGAGGAGCACAGCGTCGCGGGTCCGACTATCCAAATACCAGTTGCGACATTGCCTGTCGTCCTGTCAATCGGGCAGGTGCAAACTCTATCCATCGCACGGCATCTTGGAACGGTGTCTGGGCCGCGTGTCAGCAGCTGCTTGTGCAAGTGGCCTGGCTAGCCTCGGTGCGATAATGCCAATCAGCCTGTTAAGCGAGGCATGGTGTGCGGAGAACGGCATATACTATCCAGTTCCTGAGCTAACAGCGTGGAGAGGGGAGGCATTGAGGCGGCGATGAGGTTGAGAGGCAAGGCAGAGGTGGTGAAGCGAGTGTCGTTGATCGGCGCACGTGGTGGGTGGTGGCAGGATCCGAGACACGCGCACGCAAAACGCAATCTCCATGAGTCGCCAAGCGATCAGTCCAAAACGACCAGGTGAGGTAACCGGGCCAGCGCGAACCTGCCCAGCGCTCCTTCTGCCTTCGTTCCATCTCGCCTATGGGGCAAGTTGTGATATCGAGCTATCGTCAATGTACGAGGACGTCAGAAAGCGCAGCAGGCCGATGCCACGCTCTCTGCGCTGGCCGGCTGCACCGTAGCGAAGCCAAGTGCCTGGCCGTCGACGTCGTCTCTGCTCGTGCGTCCGTCAAGCTGCGAGAGGGCAGCTGTCTCTGCGCCAGCTGTTCCAGCCTCAACTCGTGTTTCTAGCCATCTGTTGCAGATGTCGGTCTGGGGTGCACGCGACCATTTCGCCCGACCCTCAAGAGAGAAGCTGACCGCGCAGCACACCGCGCTTTCGAGCCCAGAGCACCGATATCGACGGTAGCGACTTCAGCAACTCACGCCTTGAGTCGTAGCATTTGGATCGCAGAAGACCAGTCATGGCGGGAGCCGGAGACGGGACCGCTGGCGGGCTGCTGGACGTGGAGAAAGAGTTGACATGCTCGATATGCACCGATATTCTGTACCAACCGCTGACGCTGTTGGACTGCTTGCACACCTTCTGCGGAGGATGTGCCAAAGAGTGGTTTGCGTGGCAGGCGACAAACGCAGTCAATAGCAATAAGCGGCTCGTGGCAGCGCCGTACACATGTCCATCATGTCGCGATTCCGTCCGAGGTACGAAAGCAGACTGGAGGCTGACAGCACTTCTGGAGGGCTTTTTGAAGGCGAATCCGGGCAAAGGAAAGACAGAGGAAGACAAGACGGAGATGCGGCAGCATTACAAGCCAGGGGACGACGTGATTCCGCCCGTCGAGGTCAGTTGGGCAGATGAGGATAGCGAAGATGAACGACTCGTGGCGGAGATCATGGACATGAGCATGGCTTCAGTGGACCCAGACACGGCACGCCGGCGGACAGAACGAGCAAATCGAGACCGGCAACGAAGACGGCAGGAGCGCCAACGCGTACATCGGACGGAAGATGTGTCTCGAGAAGAGCAGTCCAGCAGGTGGGTTGCACAGCAGTCGGAAAGGCAGCAGCAAGAAGGAGAGCGACAGGTGGAGCATCAGCCATCGTTGCGGAGTCTTCTCAGCAACTCGGACATCAGCTCGGAAGACGTGCAGCAGGAGATTTTGCAGTCCATCTACTCGGAAGGCCTCCTCAATGGCATTGACATCGACAACTTGACCCCAGCGCAGGAAGAAGAGCTCACCGAGAGGATTGCCGAAGCATACCGCAGGCGACAACGCCATCGTGATCGATCACGAAACCGCGAGCGAGATAATGCATCTTCACAGTCCTCGACGAGAAGAGCCACGAGCCCTCGCACCCATCTCGCTCAGACGCAACAAGCACAATCTCGGGCCAGGCCACCCATATCGCGGCCACATTTGTTCGAGCAGCAGACGGCAGCAGGGGCGGAGCGGCACCATCGCCGATCTGCCAGTGCCAGCAATCAGCACACCCGGCGCAGTGAACAACGCCTGGATACCGGCTCGACCGTGAGCCCAGCGGCTCGCTCTGCCACAGATCTCTCCGCGCGACCTCAGGGCGAGGATGTTCGGCGAAGTCAACGACCGAGAGCGTCTTCCAGCAACGCTCGAAGTTCCACAGATCCTCCTCGCATGCGTGAAGATGTACAACGCGTTCGTGCTACTTCCAACACGGTGAGATCTGATGCTCCGCGAGGCAGTGGCGAACAGCGAAGCAGAGACGCTCAGCCTAGGGAAGTCACGCATGACTCAGCCAGATCGTCAATGAATGAGCCTTCCACACTAAATCTTCCACTCGCCGGACAAACCGCGCTTGCAGCAAATGCTGCCGCGCAGCAAGAAACACGTCCTGCTGCGCCAACTTCCGCCCCCGCGCCTGAGGCAGTAGCCTCGGAAGCGATATCAACAGTGAATGCAAGCGCTTCGGTCGCTTCATTGGCATGTTCTCGCTGTCAGCGCCCTAACATTGGCTTCATGCTTCACTACAACTGCCACAAATGCGACTCGGGCAACTATAATCTATGTTTGCGTTGCTATCGTGATGGCAAGGGATGCCACCACTGGTTCGGCTTTGGGCTGGCTGCCATATACCGCTGGCAAAAAGCAGCCGAAGCGGCAGAGGATCCGCGTCACTTCGACTATCCTCACGTACTCATGCCTCGCAAGTATGTGCCTGTCTCTGCCTCGAACACGGACGCGATCGCCACCAGTAACGAGCCTGTCCTTCAGGAAGGAGCTTTCTGCGAGTCCTGCTTGACTTTCACGAATTCCTGCTACTGGTACTGCAACATCTGTCTTGAAGGAGCTTGGGGTTACTGCAATGCCTGTGTGCTCACGGGGCAGCACTGCACGCACCCTTTGTTGGCCATCGCGCACATTAGGGCCCAGAGTAATTCTGACCCTTCGAGAATACCGCTCTGCCTGCCCGTGCCTCATCTCAAGCAGGACTCGTACGTACTTCTACCAGTGCTAACTGACTGCGATATATGCAGGCAGTCGATCAGTGAGCGAGAGACTCGCTTTCATTGCTATCAATGTAGTGATGGTGACTATGACATCTGCAACGAATGCTATCACTCACTTGTAGCAACGGGGAAAATCTCTTCAGCGAATGGGCCAAATGGCTGGCGACGTTGCTTACAAGGTCATCGTATGAGCGTCATTGGCTATCAAGACACACCGACCCCGGCTGGACCAGGCAAAGTACGTGTCACGATGCGCGACCTCGTTGGTGGCTGGAGACTGAAGGACGATGCCGCTGCAAGATCCAACAGTAGAAGAGCTGTGCCTGTCGACTCTAGGCCGGAGTCACGAGCGTTCGCGATCTGGTCCAGGTGGCCGAAGGAGGAAGACAGGGACGAATTGGCATTTCCTAAGGGGGCGGAGTTTAGAGAAGTCGAGGACCTCAACCCTGATTGGAGTGTCGCAGTTTATGCTGGAAAAGTCGGATTGGTACCGAAAAACTATACCAGACGACTGTCATGACCTTACTTGGCACGCCACTTTCGAGCAGAGTGCCGCGGAAAGGCGAATTAAATCGCAACATTGCCAGGCTACCGACCGAAGAGGATAGCAAGAGATGTGTGCAGTAGCGACGGATCAAGAAAGTATTTACGCTTCGAGTATTACCTGGAGTTACGCCACAGCATTTCCATCGATCGATGTCAAGATACACCTCAGGAGCAGCGGGCGTACTCTCGATATTTTGCTCACATGGCAGTCCCAGCATGGCTTGAGATCTCCTGATTGACATCTTTCTCTTCGACACCGAGCCGTGAGCGCAGCTCCTGTCTATTCGGTGCATGTGAAGCATGGCAAGAGTGTAGTCAGAACGGTTTGAGGCCGCGCAGCCTACCGCCTTTCACTTTATTGGAGCACAGCCTCTGTGGAACCATGAATTATCTTGACAAGTATGGGTCCACGGATAACTTTCCGAATCTCAGTCCACAGAGACGAACTTCTTACACCTAGATATTCTCTGCGCCCCTCTCAACTTCTCTCTCACCTCACTACATCTCTTCCAACCACTTCCTTCCACCATCCATCGATACCGGACCTCACGACAAAAAGAACGAGCATCAGCAGAGATGGCGGCTCTCGTTACTTCTGCAACGAGCGTCCTCGGCTCATCGTTGCCAACTGCTCTTCCCTCCCTCGGCGTGACTGGAATCAGTGCACCGGTCTCGAAAATCTCTGTCGCTGGACCCGCTAGCTTAGACGTACGACGCATCGTTGAATGCGATGCCGTTCAAACCCAAGTCGTGACCGAGTCGTTGAGTCTGGTCCAAGAGAGGATGCACCACCTTATGGCGAAGCACGATAGGGAGCTCTCTGATCCTACTTCTCATACTCGTCGCCTTCTGGAGCTTTTCTTTGGGAAGGACCTCACCGAGGAGCAACTTGGGTTTATCACAGGTATGTATTTCTCTCTCTCAAGGGGTGTCGCTTTCTCCCGTGAGAGGAGAAGGTCTCTGCTGGTCAGCCTTCCCTCAAGCAAATTTTTGCCGCAGAGACTCACCAGGAATACCTCCCCTTGGTGATCCTTTCGACTTGACACTAACTTCATCTCACAGACAAACTCCACCGCGTGATCACAGAAGCCGGGCAGCCGACTTACCACTGCAAAAACAGCTGCCCACCAAATGTAGTAGCGCAATACACCTGGAACGGCAACAGGTTCAACGACACAAGAGACAAGAACATCCATTTCTGCCCATCATTCTTCTCCTCACGCAAGGATTTTGGCCTCGAAAAGGGAAGCTGGCTTCAAGCACTGTACGCCATTCACGAGGGTGTACACTCAATCGTCATTCCCGAGTCGCCTAATGATAGTAAGTCCGACTTTTCCTTCTGCCCGCCTTTAGCTCTTCCGCAAAGAATCTCTGCTGACTATCTTTTCTTCTTCTTTGCTCAACAGTCGGCGATACTCCAGGCTACTGGTCCGAAACAGGCGCTCAACCAACCGGCGAAGCAAAAGTCGCCTACGGCCACATTTTATCAGAGCAACTTGCCGCGTATTCTTCCGAAGCTGCCATGTTCAACGCCGAGAACTACAGACAGTATGTAGAATTTCTCTATCAGGCGGACACAACCGGAAAAGTGCAAGAAGCCGGCGGGAAAGTTCACTACGGCGAGCCTCCAGCTTGGACGACGATTTGGAAGGGACATATGAGGTAAATTCTTCGACACCATGGCGCACTTCTGACAAGTAGCGGAAAGCTGATACATTATGGTTACAGAACTTCCACAGTCGCACTCGGCGCACCGACACCAACGCCAACAACAACTGAAAAGCCAACAGCTGCGATGTTGACGACTTCAGAAACGACAGAGGCGGTCATGGCAGGGATCGTTTTTAGGATTCCTCCTCGGGTAGTGCCAAAAGTTCGACCAGGAAGCAAGCCACAGTCTTCAGATGCGGTCTCGACAGCAGGGGAACATCTCAAAGTCTGGTGGTTCGCATACGGCCTTGCAGGTTTGGCGGGCTTCATGTGGGTTGTCATGTGAGAGAACGACAGCACATAAGTACACACTGTAAATGAGGTCGATAGAGTAGTATCACCTCAGAGCACGAGATTGGGAAAGACGTTGGCAGAGGGTACTTAAGGGACGGAAGCAGAATCAGAACGACAGCACGAATGATAGAAAGAGATGAAATTAAAGACCACTTGATCGAGAACCTGCACTCTACCATTGATCGTTAAGCTCATCATACATCTCAAAGGCCAGCGGATGGGGTAGAAGAGGATGACGCCGACGAACCAGCGCCGCACGCCCTTTTCCTCTTGCTTTCCCGCCTGCTGCCTTGCCTCGTATTCATGCTGCCGGGGTATCTATCTCGCTGGGTATTCGCCTCTGACCGTAAAACACATAGTCGATGCATCCATTGTTGATCATCGGTGTCAAAAGAAAAACACATAAAGCAAAGGAAAGCACAAACGCCCAAGCACCTTCGCTAAACCATTTCCCAGAACGCTCAGAACGCATCGAAGATTCCCTGATGCACAGCAGCGGTCGTCATCATCCGTAAAGTCGTTCCAGACCGTGGCCATGATGCCAGCGTCTGCTTGACGCGAGCTTCTCGACATGGAGCGAAATGCAAGCGTGGTCTAGACCGGCAAGCCATTAGCCAGCCTCTCGGCGCGGACTGTATCGAGATTTGGCATCTCGAGCTCGCGGATCTTCTCGTCGTACTGCGCGACTTTGGCTCTCATGCCACTCCACCACTCACTGAACTCGACCAAGATCTCCTCGTTGCCATTCTCCATGCCTAGCTCGACACGAAGTCTGTCGACAGTGTAGCCCGCTCCTTTCAGACGTGGGCCTGAATTGGTGTTGATGTCGTAGAGCTCGGCGCTATAAGTCTTCAAGAAAGTCTCCCAAGCCGCTTCGTCGAATGAAACCAATCCTGGAGTGGAAGGAGCGGTGGAGACGTAAGAGCCAAAGGAGCTACTGAAGCCGTCGGAATTGGAGGCACCGGCGCTGGTGACAGACTCGGTATATGTGTGGAATCTGTGAGGGATGGCGCGTGCGTCCGAGATGGTAGCAGGAGTGAGGTCGGCGTGCACATCTGGGGTAGGACAAGCAGGAGTCTCTGTTGGAGTGAAAGGCGGGGACTCCATACCGACCACTCGGCGCAATGGCAGCTGCTCCAGCTTCTCGAGTCGGAGCAAGTTAGCTGGCAGTGCGATCGGTGTGGGGGACACAGGGGAGCCCATCGGTGGAGTTTCTGCGCCCACGACTGCAGAAGACTGGATCGACGGGCGGCGCGAGAGATGAGCCAAAGTATGCTCTGGGTAGCCGCGGTACAGGCTCTCGTCATCGAGTTTCTCAATACGGACCAAGGCAGTGCAGACAGCGGCGCCGGCATATCTCCACTCCTTGACCGCGGCCTTGAGTTCCGAGGGCAAGCGGTCCTCGAGCTCCTTTGGAACTGCCCACTCAGCCAAATGGGTGTCGTCGTAGCTATAATTCTCGGCGCCATCGTCTGCCTGCGAAACACGGTCGGCAGCAAGGTTTTTGCGCATGTAGATCTCCTGAATGTGCAAGTCAGAAATCAGACTCGACGCGCCTCGCAGTTTGCGGTGCTCTCCATTCGACATATGTACTTACGTATGATTTCGGCGACTGTGCCCAAGAAGGACGACGGTGGACGGGCTGCGACTGGGCGGAGGAGCCGGTGCGGGGACGTTGTTGAAGGAAGTCCATGTTGATGTTGATGTTGTTCTAGGTGATCGGCTTGGGTTGGCTGGAAAGGGAAGTTGCTTTCGACTCGGTGGTGGAAGGTGATGCACTAGGGAAGAACGGAAGGTCTGTCGCTGATCAAGGTCATCCACCAGCCGAGTGAACGAGTCGAGGGCCGCAAGTGAAGCTGATGAGTAAAAAGTACGTCAGAGGTTTGATGCTGAATATTAGGTGCTGGGACAAGAGCTGCGGTAAGCGAAGGCCGACTTAAATCGTTTCGAGGGCGATTGTGTACCTTGATTGAATGGCGCTGCTGTTTGTCAAGGGAAGCGAGCTGTGACGAAGGAGTGAGTGGGCGCGCTTTTTATCCGTCAAGGAGCGTCGGGAGTTTCGATGCGTTGTTTGTGGTCGAGCTCGAAGTTCTTGTGGAAGGGCAGTGCAGTCCCAGGAAGGTGGGCCTCAGGTGATTGTGGTGCCGCCAGTCGCGGCTGGGCGCGAAGCTGCAGGCTAGTTTGCCGATCTTTCTTCCTATTTCGAGTGAATGCTGACGGGAGGATTAGTGCATCGAAAGCTATGGAATACAGCGTCGCTTCTATCTGTGCGCCACAATATCGATATTATGTTGCGGCAATGTGGAGCGCTGCGTCTGCTCGTTCAGTGATTGCCCGGGTAAGGACGCGCAAATCGAGGCTTCTCCAGACGCCTCGTAACGTAAACATGGACAGTGCTGGATCGATCTCCAGAGGTTCGTAGGAGTTTTGATCGATGCGTGACTCAACCTGGAGTAATGCGACAAGGTGGACCCTACGGAAGACGTCGGGACAGATCGAAGTTTCGACTCGAGACAAAGGGGCACCACTTGCACGCGTTCAGAACTTTGCAATAGTCCGCATTCAGGAAATTACGTGACTGCATGCACATCGCCTATTGATGACTTGCTTGCTTCTTGCTGTCCAAAAAGTCACTCGGCTCAGGGATCGTGACACTAACACGGGTCTGTTGCTCAGATCGCCATGGGCTCGAGAACATGTCTCTGATACTGTATCTCTGTGCTTTGTGCGCTCGGAAGCTACTCCAGTCTGAACAAGGAAGGTCAGTAAGTGCAACCCGAAGCTGGAATGTGGCAACCCCACGCGGCGCACAACGATTCGTTTCCGCGAACATGTCGTACGCGTGGGCCACACGTGTAACAGAGTGTCGTGATTACGGCTTACCTTTCAATGAGATGCAAACCAGACTGTGTTTCGATGATTTGCGAAATCTCCCCGGGCTTGAGGGCAAAGGAAGCCTGCTCAAATTCTGCCTGCATATCGCCCTTGCCGAAGAAACCGCTGTGATATTGTCAGCATGTTTGACGCGTGTGACTAGTGGATGTCTCGAGGCTGTGGTGCATCATAGCACGAATACAGCTTCGAACCGTGGAGATGAGAAGGACTCACAGATCACCACGCTTTCTAGCCGAGGAGCAGTCGCTTTCAGTGACGGCAAGATCGCCCAGACTCGTCTCACCATTCCGGATCTTGCTCTCGTAGCCGCGGATGATTTCCCTGGCGTCTTCCTTGGAGCGAGTGATCTCAGACTCACGCCATGATGATGGTCGGCGTGAGTCCTTGTGCTTCACGAGCAGATGCGCAGCGCGGATCTTGCCGTCCAGGTTTTGCTGCTGGGCACCATCAGCGCGCAGGTTGGCAGTGTGGTATTGACCCATGTAGTGCTTGAGAGTCTCGCTGTCAGTCTCGGCCGGAGGCTCCCAGCGCGACTCCTTGGTGGCCGCATTGAAGTAGTACGGCAAATTCTTGCTGTTGCTATGGCGCACTTCCCAGCCTGCTGGAAGTCCGGTAGCCTGTACGCGTCACCGTCAGCGGGCGCGGACGATGGAGCAGCGCGGCGAGGGCGGTGTCAGAGAGGCTCTTCCATACCATGATTGCAATGAATGTGGGGAAGCAAAACGTGATCGCTGAAAGCGGTTTGTCAGGATCGCGCGGGCAGGCTAGATCTCGAGCTTGATAACAAGTCCCTGGTCGATCAGGCTATCTCGGCTGTCACATGCAACAGCGCGCTGCTTCCGGTGTGGATGAGAGGGCAGTAGTGTACGCGGAAGTAAACAGTACAGTCTGGTGAACGGCCTGCGGCCAGAAAGTTGGTGAGTGAGGATCGCTCGTGCGTGCGTGCCTGGCAACGCGATTGCCCCGCAGCGGCTCGCGGGAGGGCTTCTAGATTTTCGCACTTTGTCTTTTTTGGAACCCGGCAAGCCCGGCACGCGCCGCTAGTTCTACTTATTAACTACAAGTTCATCCGCAACACTCACCTCCACCATCGTCACAACATCGGTCCACGCAGACCATCCACGACCATGTCCGCCTACGACATGAACGGCTCACCTGCGCCTGAGGGCAAGGGCGACGACTCGAAGAAAATCAGCTTTCGCTTCTGCCGCGAGTGGTACGTATTGTCGCGCGAATAATGAATCCACCACGCGGCGGAAACTAATGTGACGCGCAGCTCTAACATGCTCTACCCGAAGGAGGATCGCATGAGCAATACGCTCATGTTCGCCTGCCGCACCTGTCAGTTCAGCGAGCAGGCGACCGCTTCCTGCATCTGGCGTAACTCCCTCAAGGAGGACGTCCAGGAGACGGCTGGTAACGTCGACGACGTTGCCCAGGATCCAACGGTGGGTAGCGATTCTCCATCCGATACATACATGACAGAGGACGAAGGCGACGACGAAGACCTGGACATTGAGGCCCAGGACTTCGAGCCCGAGATGTGCACCATGTGCGGACAAGAAATCCTGTGTCCCATCTGCGAGCGACCGACCGATGCGCACCTGTCCCTCGAAGTGCCCGATGAAGCAGAGCTCCCGGAAGAGGAGGCCAGCGACGCGGTCGAAGCGGAGAAACGAGAGAGGCAGCAGAGCTCTGCTTGAGGGGGAGGCAAGAGGAGGACGTCTTCACATTTACCAACACTGCATATGGTTTTTCGTCATATCTGGTCGGCGATATGTGCTGACGGATTGGTGTTTCCAGCTCCCGCATGCCGAGGAAGAATGCAAGAAGTGTGGTGCACGAGACGCCGTCTACTTTCAATCGCAACAGCGAACCGCTGAAACTGGAATGGTGGGTCTTCGCGCTACTTTCCTCGACAAATACCTACTGACCATGATAGGCCCTCTTCTATGTCTGCTGCGAATGCCAAAACGTCTGGTCGACTCTTGACGCTAAGTATGTACAACCTGTGGCAGCATGCCAGCCGACCGATCTACGTACCTTTGCTAACCTTTCGACCGCAACCAGGAAGTAGAGTGGTACGAATTCAGCTTCCTCTTACCACCGCACCCAACTTTCTGACTTCTTCTAGGCTTAGTATCAGGATCGGAACAAATGAAGGCTTGGATGATGAGAGACATGACGCCATCCACATCCATATCAACGACAGTACAATCTCGTCCTGTTTTTCAGGAGAATATCTTGAACGACGAACCAGCAAGAACCCCAACCTTGCACATTGGCAGAGAAGGATTCTCATCGCCCCCGAGTGTCGCGAAGACATCCAGATTTCCCCGACAGAGCGCGTATGTCTCGAGTGTCCTTTTGCGCCCCCCACCACAGAAGCGTCGCAAGCAGCAGCAGCTGCAGCAGCATCAGCAGGAGAAGGAGGACTCTGTCGTTCCAGAGCAGAGAGACAGCGATGAACAGTACGGTCTCGGTATTTTCTGACCGGTGCTACTTGGGCCGCACAAATTGGCTTCGCATCAGCTAGCCATGAATGCTTCAGAATAGTGAGAGACAGGGTGCAGCACAGACACGAAATCAGAACTTCGTCAATTGATGAAACTGAAAATTTGTTCATCCTGTCCATCCATGCCGTTCGACTTGACGTGATCGCTCATTTGCGTCCTGTTGTGGTAAATTCGTTTTGTCTGTGAATTCCTCTGCATTGAACTTTCGCTCCCACCAGCTATGGGTGGTGAGCTCTTATTGTCCCCAAGACAATTATTCATCATGTCCGACCATCGTACACACTTGACCTCCACCTAGAGTCCCCTGCGCGAGTCTCGTGTACCAGCTGAGGTACACAGTAGCATATCGCCCTTTGTGGTTTCGGCCTTGCCTCAATCCTCGACGCGTTTGCGCGGGTACCTGCCACGATCGCAGATCCCTGATCATGCGCAGTGAACTCTTTCGAGCCATCATCGAGCATCGACTGCTGGCAGGTTTTTCGAGCAGAGTTTTTTCTCTCTGGTGGCCTCAATACCACCGCGTGTCCACTCCCTTCGTCTCATCCAGTATCTCAATCCCATATCCTTCTCTTCTCAATCTCCCTCTACAAATGCATCGGAGCCAAACTCAGAATTTTGCTCCATCCCTTCTCTCTTACCTCCCTCGCCACAATCCCGTTCAATCTCGTCCCAATCGGATCTCCACCCTTGTTAATCAACACGCAAGCATTGTCATCAAATCGGACTACACTCCCATCTTTTCGCGCGAATTCCTTCTTCGTCCGCACGACGACTGCGTGTCGAATATCTCCTCTTCGGACCTTGTTGGCTGCGGATACGGTCACGCTGCCTCCTCCAGCGGATTCGGGGCCAAAGTTGCGTTGTTTTTGTACGACGACAATTATGCGATCGCCGACTCGGGCGGGGGTTTTGCGTTTGAGGACTTTGATGCATTCGGCAACGGCGGCGCCGGAGTTGTCGATTACGTTGACCATAGTCTGTGGGTGGGATTAGATGAGATGATATTTTTGGTGGATGATGGATGAGGATATGGCGAGTGGATTACCTTTAGTTGGATCATGTTGACGGTTTTGGGGGCCTGAAAAGGCCTGGTGCCTTGTTCAGCAGCAGAAGGAGATGTGTGTACGATTATACAATGGTGCACCGTGATGGAGAATGGTATAGGTGCGGCGTGCTTCGGCAATGCCCCGTCGGTGATGCATGGTTCATGCGGCTCTGCATGCGCGTGCCAGGATTTGCCGAAGTCGTGATTGGACGCCGGCAAGGGATGTCGAGCAGTCGCCAGCCATCTCTCCAGTCCGCCTGGCTGTCTTCTCGAGTCCGTGAGCCTCAGCCTTCCCCATCGACACCACCGCACGTTTGCGCCAACAACGACCCACCACGCGCCAACTCTTCCTCGCTTGTCCGTTTGCTTGTCGTGCATTTCTGCGCGTGTCTCAGCCGATCGATCAGGAACCGTCGAGAATGCGATTTCGCGCCAAACACGTCTCGTAAAGTGGTTCGCGTGGAAAGGCCGAGGAGGAGCGGCGTTGCGCTGGAACTGGAATGAATGCGCGGAGCGTCACCCTTTGTCGGACGCTTGTCGCATCTTCTTCTCCTCACTCTGGTGACTTGCTGTGTGACGGTCACGCAGTGCCATTGCAGCCATGGCTCGTCAAGCCGCGAATCTCGAAGATGCGCTGAACAAGAAGGGTGGTCTGACACTGTCCCAACTCGCCAACTACGACGACTGGGCCACCGATGCGCTTGTTGACAAGGTGTGTATACGCGCAGCAAGGCAAAACATATGCGCAATATTGACCGAGTGCGATAGGTTTACTTCTGGTCTCACATCCGCAAACTCAAAGCCACGTACCATGGCAGTCGACATATCACACAAGAAGAGATGTGCAAGATATTACAGCAGGAAGTTGTCATCAATCAGAATGCTGGCAAGGCACAAGAGTTGTTATTGAAGACGAAGGGCATTGCAGCCTTCCACAAGGCTCTGCGCACCGAGGATGAACGGGAGCACTTCGTGCGGCACCTGCGGCAGTATATTGATATGTGGCTACCGAGCTGCCCATTCGAAGTATGCACGACCAATCGTTATACCATCACGACTGCCGAAGCAAGCATTGTGGCACGCAAGAATATTCGCAAGGATACGGAGATTGAGTTCCTGCGAGGGATTCAAGTGGAGATGACAGAGCAGGAGGAACGTGAGCTCTCCAGCAACACCGACTTCAGCATTGTCATCACGAGCCGCCGCAAGCGCCCATCGCTATTTCTTGGTCCAGCGCGGTTCGCCAACCACGACTGCAATTCAAATGCTCGGTTGCAGACTAAGGGAATGCACGGTATACATATTGTGGCACGCAGAAATATCGTCGTTGGCGAAGAGATCACGGTCACATACGGCAAGGATTACTTCGGTGAGGATAATTGCGAATGTCTGTGCCACACGTGTGAGAAGCTCCAGCGCAATGGCTGGGATCCGCGTGGTCCCATTATCCATGACGACAGCTCTAGCGAGGAATCCGACGATGAAGAAGAATCTCGGCCATCGACACCAAAGAGGCGCCATACGGACAACAGTGCGTCGAGGAAGAGAAAGCGCCAGGATGAGGCTGAGGACCTTGATTCTAGCTTGATGAGTCGCGGAAGACCGCGGAAGCTTGCACGGCCGGATGATCAGCTCACCGGCAGGAAAGAAAGCCTTGATGAAGACCGCAATGAACGGGATGGCAGGGGTCGATTCAAACCGAAAGACACGCCTCCTTCGCGAGGGAAGAAGGGTGCACCTCGCTCCGCACCGACAAAACTTGGCAAAGTCACAAAGAACCGGAAGAGTGATCCCGACGAACCATTACTCGAAAAGATCTACCGACTTCTTGGAGGCGTAGCGGATCGCTCAGATCGCAAGCAGCGTGGACTTTCTGCGACCGACCCGATCGTCATCACTCCACCAGAAAGCTCGGACGAGGAGAAAGAAGAAGGCGCGGATAGGGAGCAAGATGAGAAAACTGAGGATGAGGAAACAAAGCACATCGTGGAGGTCAAGGCAGAGATCACATCGAACAACCGAACCGTTATTCGCGGCAAGGGAGGCATGTTTGTGAAGAAGTCTGCACTCCAAAAGGTGGAAGTCGACACCGCGGTGAAGACTTCACCAGCGCCATCGAAGTCGAAATTGCCCGCGATTGGAAAGTCGCGCAGTCTTTCCAACCTGCGGAACGTTGTCAGCGTGGACGACTCCACCACCGATCTGTACAGTGTGCCGCAATCACCAACATTGACCGAAGAAGCAGCACAGAAACGGGTCCGTGGTCGGACACGGAAATATGGCGCAGACGCGAGTTCGCCATCCTCAACGGGAAATGACAACTCATCATCTGCTTCCTCTGGTGCTTCGAGCGCCACTTCTCTGGAGACTTTTGCGAACGGCAATATCGCGCAAGGCATCTGCGATATGTTGACCACTGATATTCAGCCTCAGGAACGAATCACAAAGGTCTCGGTTTCAGAAACCAAGACAAAGGTCAAAGGCGTGTCCACAGCCTGCCTCGACGACGACGAGCGATCTGAGTCGACAGACAAGGCAGAACAAAGTCGCACAGCGCTTCGCAGGAGCGTGCGAGGTGCGGTGGAAGGGACGACCCCACCGGTGACCAGTATCGAGAATGAAGAAGAGGACGAAGAGGGTGTCCGCCGCGGCACGCCTCGCACTCCTGGTGATTACCATCTCTGTCGGACTCTCCTCGCTACGACGTACCACCGCTGGGTCGAATGCCGGAATTGTGACGAATTCTTTGTACAAGAAGAAGCCTTCTTGACACGGATTGCGTGCCCACGCTGTGAGCGCCACAGTAAACTGTATGGGTACTACTGGCCCAAGACCGAGAAAGAAGGCAAGCACGACACTGAAGAGCGAGTTCTCGATCACCGCACGATTCACCGATATATCGATCCCGAAGAGGAGCGCCAGGAACGCAAAGGACGAAAGACTCTAGCCGAGCTCTTACGCGATAAGCAGCTCAGCGAGGGCCGAGGCAGTGAAGAAAGTGAATCGCCCGAGAATGTCAAGATTACTCGCAGTCGGCAATTCCGTATCACTAGCAGGCTTCAGGAGCCTACGCCTGTGAGGAGCGACAGCAATAGCAGGAGAGCCAAAGCGAGTTAGGGTGATGATTTATTGTGACAGTACAGGTATTGCCCACGATGACAAGATGGAATGAAGCATGATTGAGAGCATAGCTGTGAGGAGGAGAAGTGCGGGAGGGACAATTTTCAATTGGCGGCATAGCATTGCGAGGCTTTTCCTTCGCGTTGCGCTTTTAGCTCTCATCTTCGGGCAGACGCTTCCTAGCAGGCGGCAAGTCTGGGATGGGAAAAATGTGCGCCACGATGTGGCAGCGTTGCAGAGCAAGCGAAGACGATGTACCAATATTGACAAATCTAAGCATATGAAGCAGCAGCAGAACACGAAAGCAGCAGCGAAGTTTTGCCTGCGCGATACCTTGCAAGTTCAAATGTCGAATCGAGCCTGGCCCAGGATCATCATCTTCTTCGCCACTTTTCCCGCGTCACGCGAGACTCCCACACGAGCTGACCCTGTCTATCTTAGGTAGGACAAACATAAACGCAACACAGCAGAATACACCAATGTAGCTTTCCGCTCCGCACTGCCCACTTATCTCCCAGCACCATGGATTTTTGGCGTTGAAGAAAGAGCGGTCGGCTGCTATCCTCGCCAGTTTCGAAATGATTGATTGTCCTTCCTTCCCAAAGCACATGTCGATCTACGCAGGAGCTGCAGTTTTGCAGGCAACTTTTGTTTGCTTCCTTCGAGACCTTGCAAGAAACCAGGTGTACGGTCATGTGCGATGATGTGTGCGAGAAAGCTGGCCAGCGCAGCGGAAGAGTCCTCGCTCACCGTCTGTTTCTCTTCACGATCTATCTCGTTGCCTTGTTTTGGTTATCGGCTTGATTGCTTGCTGCGTCCGGCGGACGCTTCGAGTCCGCGTGCGCGCTTCTCTCGGGACAGAGAGCATTTCACTTCGAGAGCGATAAGATAACAAGACTCAGAGCGAGAAAGAAAAGCGTTGCCCAGAAAGGGTTTGCTTTTAAACTGATTTGGTACGATCATGGGCATCCAACCCTCCAAAACCGAACTCTACCTCCCCTCTCAAACCCTTCGCGAATGCCATCCAGATCGCTGCTGGTGCGATCGGCCATATCATCGAAGTAGTCGATACGTCTACGTGGAACGAGGAGGTACGCAAGAAGAAAAACCATTCCAAGACCTCGTTCTCCTTCCGCTTTTCATCTCATATCTCTTCCGACTGATTACTGACGTCGATGTGCTTGAAACATAGGCGACGGTCGCGAACGCTATCAAGACCCCGTAGACATGTTCTCTTCATTTCTGATGGGCGCTGGTCCCGCGCCGCAGATGCCAT
This sequence comes from Cercospora cf. flagellaris, assembly GCA_005356885.1. Taxonomy (NCBI): domain Eukaryota; kingdom Fungi; phylum Ascomycota; class Dothideomycetes; order Mycosphaerellales; family Mycosphaerellaceae; genus Cercospora; species Cercospora cf. flagellaris. The sequence goes on along the minus strand of RJLU01000005.1, from coordinate 1,287,775 downwards.
GGAAGGATCCGAGAAGCTGGACTGTAAGAGATTATGAGAAGTTGGGCGAAGTTATGGAAGAATGGGCGAGTAGAGAGTATGGAAAGAATCATGGTTCGAATGGTAGAGGAGGAAACGGAGGTAACGGGTATCCACCTTGGCCTGGGATGGGTGGCGGAGGTGGAGGGTACTGGGATGGTGAATATGGTAGTGGCGGAGGGAGACATCATGGTGGTAGGAGGAGCAGACGGTGAGTTGAAAGCACAATACAATTCCCGAGCTCCCTTGCATTGAAACGTGATTCTACAGCGAGGTATGCTGACCGTTCGGTTCGTCCAGATACGTCCCTTGGGATCAATTCGAAGACCTCAAATCCAATTTCCACCAGATGGCCGAGCAGTACCAACGCCATATGTCCGAACAAGACGCATTCTTGTTCGGCTCAGATACGGATCGAAGGAAAGAACAATACCGACAAAATATGCTCAATCAGCTGAAAGAGATGATGCCCCAGCTGGCGCAGATGATGTATTCCGGAGGAGGCATGGCTCAGCAGCAGCAGCAGCAGTTTTTCCCAAGACAGCAGATGCCAGGAATGATGCCCAACCCTATGATGCCGTGTAGTGCAACTGGAGGCACTATGCCCGGGATGAGCGTGGCAGGAGTGCCACCTACAGTGGGGTGTGGAATGCCGGCAACACCAATGCCTGATCCCATGCAAGCTGCTGCTGCGATGAATGGCATGATGAACAACCCTATGGCGGCCGCAGCTATGCAACAACAAAGCATGACACCAGCTGCCATGCAGATGGGCGTGAGCCCAGGTATGATGAATGGCGGTGCTGGAGTCATGCCACCAATGATGAACAATGGTATGATGATGAATGGCATGATGGATCAGCAGCAGCCACCCTTACCGCCAGCGAACATGAGCAGACGCGCACGGAGACGAAACTTCACCGCGTACGATGATGGGTTCGATGACGATTACGACGACTTCCGACCCAGGAGAGCGGGGTTTAGAAGACGGAGGGACTGGAGAGATGATGGCGATATGCTAGGCGGGTATACTGGCGGTGAGTACGTAGAACTTTGATCCCAACTGAGTTGCTTGGAAACCGGCCTGCTGATGAGTCAGTTAGATATGCGTGGGCCTAGAGGACCTATGCCTGGTGGTTCTGGGCCTCATCGCCCAGGAGGAATGGTATTCGACGATGACGTCGAATCTTTGCATGCGAGCATGGGCGCCGGGCATGGAAATGGACCTCCCAGGCCGCAGCCAACATATCCGAATGATGCGCCCCCGACATATGGGAACGGAGCTGCTGCGGCTGCTTCAAACTTTTCGCCCCCCTTAAGGAGGCCTGACTATAATGCGGCTGACGTAGCGGCATCAGCCGATGCGCAGCAGCACAGGAGTGCGATGCACGGAGCGGACACAATATACGCCCAACCGATGGAGGCCGCAGAAGGCATGTACACCCGGATGGCATTCCAAGCAAGAGCAGGCGCGGCCGACAGCGCTCCAGACATGGAATATGGCGGGTTGTATCCGACTTCATACGGCATGGGCGGAGTGCACTCTGGCATGGCAGCGGCTGCGCCATACGCCTCAGCAAGCACGGGACCTGGCATTCCGACAGCAACCGCAGGCCCGTCAATGATGAGGTCTGCGATGAAGCGTACCGTCAGTTTCGATCCTGGCGTGCCGACCGAGACACCCCATCTCACTCGACCGCGCCAAGAGGAAAGTGCACGAGGAGAGGCTAATGCAGGTGCTCCACCTGATCCGCGCGACGGACTTGGGAAATCGAAGGGAATCTGAAATTTGCTAGACGAGCTTTCACGTTCGAACTGCTCAGTCGCTCTACGTGGTAGTAGCTAGGTCGTAGCGCCAAGATGGACAACATCGGCTTTAGTTCCCTGAGCTGCTTCATTGCAGATGGCGGTGTCTCATCCAGGTAGGCAGCATGTGAAACCCTAAGTTCAGATCACCAAAGTCCCCCCAAATATTAAAGCTCTTGAATGTTGCGATACACACCTCAAGTCACGGCTATCTTTGGCTCAGGTCATGTACCACACTTGGGCCGCGCATCTCCGCCTTGTATCCGCTTCAGGCGCGGAGATGTCAAGACGGTCTCGATTAAGTCTTCTGTCGGATGTCGAAGGTCCCGGCTTGATGCCACCGAGTCGAATCAAATCGCCGTGGTATGTGATGGTTTGTCGCGTTTGGAGAGAATCCTCGCAATGCTTGGCTTGAGATCTGCGTGAAACAGTTCATCATAGCTGTGAACTATCGGCAGTACATTTGGGTTCCCTTTGCTGATCATTTGCGTATTACCTCTTCGCTCGCATTGGCGATACTGCGCTGCGAGCAGCCTCTTATATTGTCAGGAGCGTATTGGGATTTTGTCGGTCGAAATATGACCTTCCAGAGTGGAGCAGTCTAGACTGCCGACGCCTGCATCAACAGCAGCACTCGATACATCGTGCTAGAAGCATCCAGCTGTCACGAGACTTGTCAATGCTCGTTTTTGGCACCTGTGTCTTCCAAGGGGATGCTGGCTGGTTGCAGTGTTGTACATGGCGGCAGCGCACTCGTACAAAACAATTTACCGCGTGCGACCGATATGTCAAATGGGATCCGACCAGTTGTCATACTTGCTCGACTCAACAAGTCTGAGTAGACGATGGCCGAGGGCCCCAAGAGGCATCGTTACGAACTCCTTTTCGTAGCTCTTCCACCCCAGTCAAAACTGACCCTCGCTCGTCGCTTGCAGCTGCGTAGACACCAAAACATGGATCGCGTCGTGCTGCACGAGTGAGTGGTAGATCGCGTGGTCAATTTCTGCTTCCGAGCTGCAGCGCGTAGGCGGTCATGAGAGCCGGCACTTCTCATTTTCCGGCTCTTACCACGGCGACTGGACAGCCAGTCGGGACGCGCTTCATGTTGTCGATGCGCGAGAATGTGACCTATAAGTTGCCCTCATAAGGCTGTGAAAGTGCTTAGACGAGAGCGGTGAGCGTAAGTTGCTGAGACTGGCGATGCTGATTCGGTATCTTTCTGTTCTTATTGGACTCAAGCAAAGAAAGCGGATCCGTTTCATCCTTCGCATCATTAGGTGCTCTCGTGCGGGCGCGACTCATACAAGGATTTGCATAGTGAGTGTAAAAGCTGTAGCTCCGTATCTTTGTGTGTTTGAGTACGACGACACCACAAATGAATTGGGAGATGAGTTAATGAGGGCGATGCATTGTACCAAGGCATCTGTTCCAGAAATCCTCTGAGTTCCGAGCATGACGAATTGGTCACGCAGTGCCTATTTGGGACGCAAGAGAATGCATGTCTCCGGATTCGTAAGTCGTTCACTGCCAGGAAAGGCCCAGTGCATTGCTGCCAGCGCGCTTTGCGCGCCAACGCAACAGAGCGATAAATATGCAGGTCGCGAACCGACGGTACTGGATCCACGAAGCATGTTGCATCATGCGACACCCTGGATCTATTCCTGCGGACAAGAGAGGTGGTTCTGAGGTCGCCGCGTGAAGGCCTCTAGGAATGGCCGCCAGTCGAGCCGCACAGATCGAGGATTGCAGGAGAAGTCATTGAGGTTTGACCGATCCAGGGTCCAGGGAATGTCAGTAAAGAGTCTTGGTCAGCGCGTTGATGAACACGCCAATGGATGCGACACAGTCCAAGAGTGAAAGTCTGACTGTCGCGCAGAGAACAAGGCAGCTTATGCTGCGCTCGCTGAGGCCCATTAGCGGCATAATCGACAATGCATGTCATCCAATATTCGAGTTCGTTAGTGAGGTGCAGTATGCGAGTAACTCTACGGCCATCAGTATAATTTGCTCACCATGATGTTCGCATGACACACTTCAGTGTGGTGTGTTTTGATCGCATCTCTCGCTCTAGGTAGCAGTCCGTTGATGAATTCAGTAGTGACCGTGTGATTGCGATACCATGCTGTGCATGCAGGGCCCACATGTGCAAGACTTAGTGCGGCGCTTTGCAGAGGCGGGGAGTGATAAGGTAGTCCGGGAAGTATTGAACTTCGGGGCAAGCAATCATGATGTGCCCAACTGCCTAATTCTCGGGTCGGCCGAAATTGGGCGGAAAGTCTAGAAATGTTCGACGCAGTTTCCTGTCAAAGGCCGTCCATTGCCAGTTCTAGCTCTTGAATAGCATCGGAACAATTCCGATTTTCTCGATGTGCAGCTCGCGGCGCACACGTGTGCGCTTCCCAGGCAAACAATCAACGACAAACTGCGAAACGCGGCGCTCGCTCTCAAAAGGCCAGCGTGACCGCTGTGCTGGTACAAACACGAGAAGCGATGTGGATGCAGCAGCTGGAGCTGCGTCATCATTTTCTGCTCCAAATTGTGCGGAACCAGAGGTGTGGTACGCTTTGCTGGGGCTTCGTCGCGACTGCATGTACGAGCAGCTCGGGCCGAAGTTTGCGCATCCTCAGCAGATTGGTGGTGACATTGCTCTCGAGAGTCGAGCGACCAGTGTCGCTTACGAGGCGACGTTCACTTAACGCTCAATGATAGCGCCGGTAGGAGTGGACCGAAACCTAGAGGTCGTCAGGACGGGCCGGCTAGTGTACGGGACTGCCAATTTTCAGTAGCTGCCGCGGTGCAGCCAGGGTCTCGTCGGTCGTGTGAATGCTGAGCTTGCACATGATGCGACGAATAGAGTGGCTGCGGAAAGTCGATATTGGCCATGCTCCAGTCGAAGGGGGACGCGCGCAGCTGCGGATATTGGGGTGAGCGCATCTCGCAGCTCGAGAGCGACGAACAGCTGCAAATGCTGTGATGGGGCCAGGCCAGGTGCTGTGGGCAGGCAGTGGGCGGGGAGTTGTGGTGGATGCCGTGCAGCGCTGGCGTCGTCGCTCGTCACATCGGCCTCGTCAGGGCGGGCGCATCGAGGAGGAGTGGGCGTCGCCGGCGGACGCAAACCTGGTTTCGTCGACTCCGCAGTGCATGAACGGGCGAGGTGAACGTCGGCTTGCAGGATGAGCGTCGTGTCGTGTCGTGTCGTGTCGTGTTCGAGGAGTCGCGACCGCGGCGGCTGCCTGGCTCGCGAAGCGCGAAGCCTCCCGCTGTCGAAAGCGCCACAGCCGCGTCCTCTTCCACCACGTGCAGCAGCACTTTCCTGGCTCTGCTCTGCACCTCTTCGCCCTCTTCCACGACATGACGACCGCATTTTGGCTGGGCCGTTGATTGGCACTCGCTCACAGGGGACGACAGCCGCGCTAGTGCTCTTCGCGCCGGGTTTGCACGTCCGCCGGCCTTCCACTCGGCCACTGCAGCGGCGCCGCAAACGGGCATGCAATCCTCCCACGCAGCAGATGGGAGTACTGTACCGCGATGGTGCGCGACGCGCGCCTCGCGACATGCTCATCAGCGACGACGGAGCGCGAAGGCACGGTGAGCCCTGTCCGGTGCAGGGCCAGCCATCGCGGCTTTGACGCAACACAATGGCATGGATCATGGTTTTGTCGGTTAGCGCAGCCGAGCACAGCAAGTGTCGTCCATCTCGTCTCAAGAGGCCGCGAAGTTCAGCAGCCGGCGGAGGCGGAAAGCGGTCCTAGTTTCCACCCACACAGGCTGCGCCCATACCCCATCCCATCCACCCACCGTCTGCCTCCTCCATCACCGCCAACGGCAGTGCTGCTGGGGACTGCTCAACCCGGGCTGCATGGTTCTGCTGCATGTTTTACTTCTACATCACAGCTGTGACCGGGATCGCATTGGCTGGAGGGGACCTGCGGAGTCGGTATCAGATCCATACGCCTCTCACCAGCAGCAGAAGGGAGTGCGCCGTCTGTGAGCAGCAGCTCCGCATTTTGTGAGCTCCGGAGGGTGCCTTTCGCACATCCGTCTCACAGCGACACCACATCTGCGACCCTCTGACACGGACGCGTTCCAGGGCTATATGTGGCAGCAAACGCGGCACGCGGGGGCATGAGAAGTCGGAAAGGGTGGGTCGCACAGAGTCGTCAATCTCGACTGTTGCAATGCGTGCTGTGTGCTGCGCGTGAGCACCGCGGACAGCCACCCTGATCAGGAGCTGCCTCCTTGCTGGACGACGGATGGACGGGCATCTGGCATCTGCTGCTTCAGTACCAGTCTACAGCATACAGCATACGGCCTACTGATAACGCGCGGCAGGCCACCAGCACGCAGACCGACGGACGAGCAGGCTTGGCGGCGCTGCCCCCGTCGACCAGGCGATGCGTGCGCTCGATTCGCTGCCTCAGGATTGTGCTGTGCGGCTTCTGCGCTTGTGCAGAGCCCTGGTCGTGCGCGTTGAGTGGTTCATGCCGCTACTGTGCCTAGTTGGCAGTCCGATAACCTGGTATTGCGGTAAGCGCTGCGAGCCACCCCGGCCCCTCTAGGCTCCTTTGAGTGGTCTCTTCTCGGGATGTGTTCTTCCATCGCCGGCTAGCGACATGATGGTGTCGGCGTCCCACCTCGCACGAATCGCCCATGTCGGCCTGCCACTACGCACCGCTTGGCCCTGTTGATGCAATGCTGGCGCACGGAGAATCTCACAAGCGATACCACCAGGTCCTACGTGCATTCTGCCAAAAGACCGGTCCTGCCCACCCTGGCCACTTCGCTACCAAACGCTCGTCTACGTCGTCGCTGCTTTCGACGCCTTCGTCCTGGTGCATCACCACCGAAACCAGGGTATCTCGATCTGGGAGCCAGTGCCTTAGCGCCTCGCCGTGTGTGTAGCTGTGGAGGACATTAAGTAAAAGGGACTATCCCTGCGCTAACACCATACCCACCGCTCTTCTTGGTGACATTGTGCACGACGCCGCTTCAGCGACGTGCCACCAGTTCCCCGTCGTCCTTTTTTCGAACTCGGCAAACACCAACAAGCTCGCATTATCGTCTCAGCTGCCAAATCCGCACGCATGATCTTCGGGTGCCTCCTCCATCGTGCCCGACTTTCTTCGCCAGACGACCACTGGTCTCATTACACGCCCATATCAAGCCGTCATCTCGTCTCAAGTACAACAAGCCAAGAACACTCCGGTCTGCGTCCTGCACGCATTAGTCGGACGTTGCATACGAGCCTACATATCGCCGCCCCGGCCGCAGATCCTCACGCCACTTTGAACACGCAGCTTTGCACTCGTCGAGCAACACCATAGATATCTCTGGTGTGCTGCTTCTTGCCGATCGTCAACTAGCTACCACAGTCAAGCACTGGAGCGCGAGCTGGAGTCTTGTTCCCAATGTCTCGTCCAGTGCCGATACAGCCTCCGTACGATGACCCAAACAGAATGGCGCAGACACAACGTATACCGACATTTCCGCCATCAAACTATCTAGGCCGACCGGACCAACGAGCCTCTGGTCCTCAATTGCCCCCAATACATGCTATGAGGGCTGCGCCTGAAGATGGTGGTCGGCCAGTCCAGCTGCCGCCCATGCAGATCCCTCTCCAGGGCCCAGTCTCCCCGCCCAGAGCTCCGTCGAGATCAATACCTGTCGCGCAGCTCCTAACAAGCCCGCCTTCTCCGCCGCGTGCACGCCAGCCCGCTCAGGCGCCATACCAGAGGCATTTCCACCCCGCGCCCGTCACTTACGGTAGTCCGGTTGGTGATTGTCGAGCTGCACCGCCACCGCAATCACATCCATATGCTACTCAACATCGTCTGGACCAGATTCCGGAGCCATTGAGACAACAGCAATATCAACAGCAGCACCCGATAGAACAGTACCAACACGCAGCACAGCACCCACCTCCTCCACCGGTCCAATTCGAACGTGCTGCATCTCACCAGTATAGCCCCACAAGAAGTGTCTTCTCGTCTCCCAAGAGTTATACGCATTCTCAGCCATCTCCTCGATCGTCATTCCCACCTTCGAGCCAAGCAGGGTCTACACCCAAGCCGAAACCTCAACCGCCTCCACTCAACTACAATCTGGCTATCAGACAGCAGCCTGCAGCCGCTCGCGCTTGCGGTTTCGGCGAGCGAGATCGCCGAGTCATTGATCCACCGCCTATCCTAGAGTTGAAGATCACTGACCAAAATGGCTTACCTGAGCTCGACCCCAGTGGCATGCTCGCGCTGCACTGCACCTTACTGAACGCTGATGGTGCCGAGGATGAGACCGAGCTCACACCGTCTATGCCTGATATGCCATCTACTCGACGACTCATGGGCACGCTCGTCGCTTCACCCTACCAAGCCAAAGACGAGAATGGTCTTGCAGGCACCTTCTTCGTCTTTCCGGATCTCAGCTGCCGCTCCCCCGGCCAATACCGTCTCAAATTCAAGCTCATTCGCGTAGATGGGACCAACATGACGTGCGTCACCACCCACAGCAGTATTGTTTCAGACTCTTTCAGCGTGTACACCGCCAAAGACTTCCCCGGTATGCGAGCAAGTAGCTCTCTGCTCAAAGCGCTGCGACGGCAGGGCTTGAACGTTGGAGTGAAGAAGGGCTCGGAGGCGAGGAAAGGCAAGACGAAGGCGAAAAAGTCGGCGCAGGAGCACTCGGGGGGTTCGTCGGACGGAGGAAGTGACGATTCGGACGTGGAGATGGAGAGTGGTTCAGCGAGTGGGAGCCCGAGAGTCAAATCTGGTGGCAAGAAGGGAAAGAGGAGAAGAAGGGATTGAGAAACGTGATTGACGAGGAGGAATCGAGAAAGGAATTTGGGTCGACAGGAAGAGGATCTTCTTGTGCGCGCCCTGATTCTCCGTCTCATCAGGCGAGCGCCTTCATGCACTCATCTACCAGGTCCTGACATGCACAAAGCAGGGTACGAGTAGGTGTGGCGGTGCTGCTAACGCCGCAAAATGCTGTTCTCCAACCATATCGTTACACCAACACTTCAGCTGTACGCCTCGCGGGCGGACTTTCCGACGATACGCAAAGATTGTACGATTCATCCCCAGGAACGATGTCTCTTTTCGGCTTCTCGGGCCTCTCTTTTGTTTGCTGGATCTGGACGATGAGCGAGCGAGCTGAGTCGAGTCTACACTTTGGGCTTCCCGGGGCGGGTAACGATTTGCAACGAACAAGAACACCGTAATGGTCCGCATGTATGGTGGCTATGTGTGCGTGTCTGAGGAGCATCGCTTGGGCTCTTTTGCTTTTCGTTCTCTGACGAAAAGATTCTGAAACGTTTGGGCTAGGCTTTTATGTTACCCATGAACAGTATTGTAGCGTATCGTAGCACCCAGCAGTATCGATTATCTCTCCTTCTTCTTTCTGCCCAGGCAGCTTCGCTCATTTCTGAAAGGCCACATCCAGGTCGAAGCAGAAAGGTACTTCTCATTGCGGTGCGCTCTCGAGCTTGCGGGTCCGGCATACTCATGATTATGATTAGGTGTGCAGAGACTGCCATGCCTCCGACGGCGACGCTTGATGGCCTTATCTCCGTGACCTGTCTAGACACCTGACTCTCGTTGCGCACATCGATCTACTTGTGCAGACTACAACCTCGTAACATCCTGCAACAGGGTGTCACAGGACACAAAGCGAGAGCGCGAAATTCGGCCGGAGTAAAAAAGTCATTCATTCATCGATCGGCTCAAGTGGTCGCTGAGCCCTACCCTTACTTTGGAGCCGAACCTAAGACAGTTCGCCAGGATAAACACATCTTCGATTCGCGATAGCGTACTGTGCAGGACTGTCGATGCCGTGACGATCGTCGTGGGATGATTCCGGATTCGTTGACCCACGATGAGAAGTTGGGAAAGTTGTCCGGCGATTATCTTAGTGGAATGATGTTGATTATTGATTAGAAGAGAGAGAGCCGGCAAATTTTGTCCGACTCTCTGTAGCCCGGTTGCCGATCGATTGGGGCCAGCCTGACTGCCGAGACGGCGCACGAAGCTAGTAGATTGAGATGATGGGGTGAAGATGATGAATACTCTTTGCGGGTTGAAAGCTAGTTTTGTCGTGGAAGCCCTAATATCAGCAATTGATTGCGGCAAGTGAAATCGGAGATCATGTTCAGGTCAAGAACTATCGATGACTGAACAAATAGTGTTTTGACTCCTCTTTTCTTGCGTACGACCGGTGAGAGGTGCGTATTTGACGGGACGAAGAGCGGGTTTCAACAGATTCGAAAGCTAGATCCTGGTATGGCATGGTTTGTCGCGCCAAGCTGACGCGGCAGAGACTAGGGTCGACTGGACGATGTTCGTTTCGTCGCTGATGGTTTGCGTGATGGAGCGCTCGTCATGGCGTGGTGGTGGCCTGCCAATGTCGAACGTTATCACGCGAAAGAGGATGTATCGACGTAGGCTTTCTCTGTAGAGAATGTTCGTTTATGATGCGACCCGGCAGATGCTGTCGAAGTCTACTGTTCTGCAACGACCTATAAAGGTTAGGGACCGGAGCAAGAGTGGACCGGTCGTTCGCACGGGATGTATTGTGAAGGGTACCGCTCACTAGCAACTGTGTTGCGAGATCGCAATTGTCACCCTCGATGCACCAGGTCAATCCTGTCTTGAGGTATGGCTCAAGCTCTCGTGCTACGACTGTTAACGGTACGGATGATGGATCCGGTTTTGCAACAACCGGCACAGAGAATCCGAGTCGCATCAAGAATGCGCCTATTCGCGGAGAGTCGGTCCGGCGGGTGGGATGTCTCTGACCAGGGACGACAGAGTTCTCCAGCACGCCCGCCTTTGTGACGGCATCACCTGCGTTCACTACTTGTGACTTATCTCGCACCGTGTCAGTCCACGCTGATGCCCAGCAAAGCGAGGATGTGTGTTATTGTGACGCCGTTCGACACCTTCGGGCAGGAACATGGTCGTACCTCTGGATCCTGCCCCCTCATGCAAGCACCAGAATCAGTTCGCGTCAGGCCAGCCTAGTCTGAGTGGGGACATTTCTTGGCGTTGGTTCCAACACTCAAAGCCAGACTGTGGCATTGCTGCGGGCTCGTGGTTGTTGCCAAGGTGGTCATGCAGTCATTTCCAGGTAGGGTGTTGGAGCACCACTAGGCGAAGTCTCAGCAAGCCCGGCTGACCAGATTGGTGGTCCTGTGGCAACGCTAGATCGAGCAAGGAGGGAGTCGGTGAGAGGAAAATCGGTCAAGGCTGTGAACTCTAAGTTTGAATACCTGGTATCTTTGGCGTGCCAGCCATGTGCGCTGCATCCTGCAGCCAGGTCCCTTACGCCGTAACCTAGCTTCTTTTTCATCGTCATCCACGCCAAACTCTGAACGCCAAAGCTTCGTAAGTCAGGAGCGTCGCTCCAAAATCAAGTAGACGGACAGTACATTTGAGGTACGCGCATGGTCCACGGATCGCGTGGAGTGCCAGACGGTACTCATCGAGTGTTACCGTTGACGTGGCCATTACTGATGTTGGTCTCCTCAAGCATACCCAAGATTGGTGAGATTCGTCCGGAAGAACTGCCCTTGCGTGTGATCTGGTCGAGCATTCGGGCACTCGCGGCGATGAACCCTAAGTAGGGCTTAGATGGGCTCAATACACGACTGAGATATTCAGGATGGAACTGCACGCCCACGAAGTAAGGATGATCCTTCAGCTCAATGACTTCCATTCGCACTCCGGTCTCATCCTTTCCGATGAAAGTCAACCCGTGCTGTTCGAGGCGCTCGATGTACTCTGGATTGACTTCGTAGCGATGTCGGTGTCGTTCCATGACACTGTCGTTCTTCAGCCCGTAGAGGGCACGGAGCTTGCTCCACTCTGTGTTTGGCTGCCAATAAGTTGGCTTGATCCCCAGTCGCATGGTAGCACCCATCTGGCCTGGATTGTGTTCAGGCATGTCGATGATGACTCGGTCGGAGTCCGTGCCATCGAACTCGTACGATGTAGCTTGCGGCAGTGTCACACCGCATACTGACCGCGCAAACTCGATGACCGCAATTTGCATACCCAGACACACGCCAAAGTAAGGAACCTTGTTTTCTCGCGCCCAGTTCGCGGCAGCGATCATGCCTTCGGTACCTCTGCTACCAAAGCCGCCAGGGATGAGGATGCCAGAAGCCGTACACACATCGTGCCAGGCCTTGTGGAAAGCGGCGGGGTCGCTGCGATTCGTCTGCTTTTCCAGATGCTCAGCATCAACGTTCTTGACCCGCAGCTTCTTGCGGCAGTACATAGCGGCATGCTCGAGAGACTTGATGACAGAACAGTAGGCATCTGGCTGCTCAAGATATTTGCCGACAAGGACAATTTCAAGCTCTTCGTGCACGTGCTCCAGACCCAAGGTGAGGGCACGCCAGGTGTTCCAGATCTGCTCGCCCTTCTCGAGAGAAGCTGGTGATAAGGTGAGCGCATCTAAGCGCAAAGCCGAAGTCATCATCTGGACGAGATTCTGCTCGTGAAGCAGAATCGGCACCTGATATGTCGAAGGCATGTCTCGGACAGCCAAAACGTTCTGGTTCTCCACCTGACAGAAACGAGCAATCTTGTCGATTGCGTTCGGATCCAATGGCTTTTCACAGCGGCACGCGATGAGGTCTGGGATCAGACCAGCTGATCGCACAGCTTTGATGGCCATCTGTGTTGGCTTCGTCTTCTGCTCGCCGTGAATGACGGGGACGTAGGAGACGTGGATTTGCATGAAGTTGTCGCGGCCTGCCTTTCGACGCAGCTCGCACAGAGCTTCCACAAATGCCATGCTCTCGATGTCTCCAACAGTACCTCCCAGCTCGATGATGCACACGTCTGGCTCCTCACCACTGCCGTCTACGGGCACTTTGGCAACGCGGGCGATCCATTGCTCAATCTCTCCTGTGACATGGGGCACAACCTGTACCGTCTTCCCAAGATACTCGCCGTTCCGCTCTTTGTCAATCACGTTCTTGTAGATCTTTCCCAGCGTGATGTTATTCTGGCGCGTGAGGGTGATGTTCAGGTATCGCTCGTAGTTGCCCAGATCGAGGTCGACCTCGCCTCCGTCGTCCAGGACGTAGACTTCGCCGTGCTCGCGTGGGTTCATCAGCCCCGCATCGACATTGATGTACGGGTCGATTTTGATGCTGGAGACCTTCAGACCCATAGTCTGAAGCAGCAGGGCCGCGGAAGAGGCTTCATCGCGTAAGTCTCGTTGCAGCACAGCGCGACAAGGGGAGCAGTATCATACCAATAATGCCCTTTCCCACGCCGCTGATGACGCCTGCCGAAGTCAACATCAAATCCTGCCATGTCCTGCTCGCCGCTGGAAATGCTCAGCTCTTACCTCCTGACACGAGAACGTACTTCATTCCGCCCATGTTGAATGCTATTACACCTTGTGGTGGCCTGTCTCCGGTTCAAGGAGCGGAAGGAAAGAAAAGCCCTTCCTCCAAGCAGGACTCGAAGATTTATTACCCGAAAGAAACGCGCCAAGACTTTCACGCGCCGCGGGACTAGCGCGTACCTCCGTTCGTGTTGCCTGGGTCCGACGTCACGTCGTCGTTCACCTCTCGTGTGAACATTCTGCGTGTAGGATCACATTTGCAAGCCCGCATACTCTCATCTGTGTCAATGTCACCTTCAGGAAGTGTAGTGTACTCCGAGGACGTGGTCAAGCTCAATGCAGCTGCCCGATGAGCCGCTGACCTGCGGCTATTGCATCACGATCACGATCCATCCTGGCACGACGCGAATCAGGTATAACTATTGTGCTTCATCTCCAATGCTTTGGTTTCCCTTTCTGCACTCTTCACATTTCTTCTATCAGTATGAAGGGACTATCTCACCTTCTGCCATTGGCAGCTCTGGTCGTCTCACACGAGCAGCAGATCCCTCTCCACCCCGCTGAGCAGAAAGCACAGCCACTGACACTCGATGCCATACCATTACTGGGCTTCGGTACTTGGAATTTGAAGCAGCCAAATACCAGTGAAGCAGTGTCTTGGGCGATCCAGGTTGGCTATCGTCACATCGACTGCGCAGCCGCATACGGAAACGAGGAAGAAGTTGGTAAAGGCCTGGCCGATGGCTTGAAGAAGACAGGTCTGAAGCGTGAAGACCTCTGGATCACGTCCAAGCTATGGAACGACCATCATGCCCCAGAAGCCGTGCAAGAAGGCCTCGATCTTTCCCTTCAAAAACTTGGCCTCGATTATCTCGATCTCTACCACATGCACTGGCCCGTAGCATCCGGAGCTGGCGGCAAAAACCAAATCTATTATCTCAAAACCTGGGAGTCTATGGTCAAGCAGTTCGAAGCCGGCAAAACACGCCACATCGGCGTCAGCAATTTCAGTCCCAAGCAATTGACAGACTTGTTGAACAACACGTCCACGCCACCACACGTACACCAATTCGAAACTCATCCTTATCTCCAACAGAAAGAGTGGGTTGAATGGCATGCGAAGCACAAAATCCACGTTACAGCCTACTCGCCCCTCGCTGGAACAAATCCAACATATAAAGAAGGCGATAAGCCAGAACCGCTTTTGAGAAGCCCTGTTCTGCACAAAATCGCGAAGAAGCGCGGTTGCACGCCTGCGCAGGTGGCGTTGCAATGGGGAATGTCGCGAGGAACGTCGGTGATTCCAAAGAGTATACACAAGGATTACATCGAAGGCAACTTTCATGCATCAGAATGTGTCCTCAAGAAGAAGGATTTCAAGAAGCTGAGCAAGTTGGGAGAGTACTTCCATCGATACAATAATCCATCAGAGAGCTGGCAGGTTCCACTCTACGAAGGACTCGAAGACTCAGATGGAAAACACAAGCCCGCGACATGGTTCAAGCACCACTGAAGATGGCACGACGCTATGATTCTCACGAAAAGGGTATCTCGAATTATGACTATTTACACAATCTGTACACCTGAAAAGTCCTTCTATCGTAATATTACATCTCTTTAATGCTGCTCGCGATGCGCTAATCTGATCTGAATGGCCCACATGTCTGGTTCCTTATGGCCTCAATTCGCTGAAAATATATGGAAAGATGACAACACAAGCTTTCCAGAACACGCCAATGCTCGCAATAGCTCGAAGAGGGATGAGCAGAGGATTGCCGCTCGTGATGTAGATCCAGATGGCGTATAATGCTACGGCGAAAAAGTGGTAAAACAGGACGAAGGGCTGTCGAATGATGCCAGCGAGAAGTCCGACAGGTCCATCAATGCAGTTTCCTCCGAGCTTGAAGTAGTGGAAGCAACCCATCTGGAGGGCTTTGAGTTGTGCATCATCTGCTCCGAAGAGAGCATAAAGCGCTTGCGCGAGGATGTTAATCACGCTTGTCAAGCTCTTTCGTCTCCAGTGGAAGGTTCGCATCTGCTGGAGGATGAGTTTGCTGTCACTCAGGTCTGGCACGACTTCCGGTGCAAGCAGTTCCGAGAGAAGTACGGCGTCGTTGAAGGCGACCGTCATGCCACCGCCGGTGAGGGGATGTCGCATATTCATTGCGTCGCCGAGAATGAGAAGGCCTGGAGTTTTATTTGTTGTCGGCGGTAGCCATGAGTTTGGCATTGATCGTAACCTGTCCTTCTCAATTGCTGCTGCGAATGAAGGCTGCACCCGCTTGGGCAATGACGGGAGCACAACATTCTTCAGATGCCCTTTGACCCCGCCGTTCTGGACGCTTGCCGAGGCCAAGTCGTTCGGGATATCAATCAAAGCTCGTGTTTCATGTGTGCCGATCTGGTATAATAGAACTGGTTTGCCATCTCCCAGAAGAACATGTCCATGATTGGGCATGGGCAAATCAGCATCGATGAGCTCGAGAGCCCAGAATTTTGATTTGGCCACGGGCGCGTCTGATCTGAACTCTTTCCTGAACTTGCTCGCATACCCATCAGCAACGATGGTTAGACTTCCAAAGTATGAATCTGCTTCGCCGTTTCGCGTAGCCTGCACTCCTAGGATGTCCCCCGTGTATTCGCCTCGAATAAGATCTGTAGCCGTTGCTTCGACGACGGTCACGTTGGGGTTCGACTTCGCTTTCGCTCGCAAGTTTTGAATGAAGCGTCCGTGGTGAAAGGATCGTCCTTCTGGTCGCTTCCTCTTCGTCCCTCGGTATTCGTCTGTGAGGCTCGTCTTCTCGTCCACTTCCGGTGTGTCGCTCGCGTTCATAGGATACGATATCCGCACTTCGTCCCCATAGTATATCACATCGTAGCCGAACACCTTGATCGCATCAATGCCTTCGAGACAGTCTCTCAGTCCCAATGTCTGTAAAGCCTGCACGCCCCCTGGCTGCAGCAACTCTCCCACAATGCGATCGGGCTCCTTCAGCGATCTTTCCAGCAGTATGACACTTCTTCCCTGGTTCCCAAGCGCCCATGCGACTGCGCATCCAAAAATGCCAGCGCCCACAATTACTACGTCGGCTTCGTGGTGCATCGTTCTGTTTTCCTCGGCTCTGTGTGCGAGAGCGGGTCGTGCTGGTATGAGGGAGGAGGGTAGATTCATGTTGGGCGACTCTTGTATATGTCTATGCGCCTGAGTCGCAACCAATAGTGAACGTCTGTTTGGGTTGTGGTGGGCGATTTTAGAAGAGAAATAAACGTCTTACGACTTTTGGGTTGTGCCAGGGACCCATGAGGCAATGGCGAGATGCGAGATGCTCCGGACCCTGTTTTCCGATCTCCGGCTGCAGTCTTCGAGGAGATCCACGTCAGGCACGATCGAATCGGGACTTCCCGTTTGCTAGCTTTGTTCACGTGTGCTGCCTCACTTGTCGACCTCATCGCCACAGTGATGCTGAGCCACCATCTCGACTCATGCGACTGTGCTGCTCGTCGATCCATGTCATCGGGGCTGTACCATGATGGCATACGGCATGGCATCTGGTCTGAGGCCACTACGTCGATATCCGGCCAGCAAGTTCCCTAGTCAACGATGTGCAATGCGCAAACATCCACCAGTATTCCAAGGCGAGATATTGTGCAGGTCCTCTGATAGCATAGGCGGCATGGAGAAGCTGCCGAAGCTGAAGCTACACTGAGTCGCTGCACGGCATCGCTCAACGTGCTGAGATTGGCAGTTTGGCTCACCCTGCCTGCCATCGCCGCACCAGTCTACGACTTAGCACAAGAGCCATGGGAGCAGATGACGCGGAAGCATAATTTAACCATTGGATACGTGGGAGCCCGGACAAGTCTCGTCAGATGGGGCCAATGGTATGCGGGTCAATTTGACGGGGCATTGCCAACCGATCTTTGGAGGCAGTCCTCATCGCTCGTCCCCAGGAGTTTGCATGTAAATCCGCTGATCCGAGACTTTGCGGCCTCCATATGGTAGAGCATGAGCTATTGGGAGCACGTCGACAGGCTTCCGATCAACTTGGTCGTAGCGGTGAGAACACAGTTCCACATCGAGTGCAAGCACCGCTACACTTCGCCCTCGCCGTTGCGAAGGACATGGGGATGTTGGCGAACCCGCGGACAGGTCAGCCTTCTGACAAAGAGATCTTCCATACGTGAATTCGGACTGTGGCTGGTACCATGAGAATTCGGACATATGGTATGTAAGCATCAGCAACGATTTCCGTGCGCTCGCGAAGCAGAAAAGGTCTCTCATATCGAACTCACTTTCATGCAGAGACTTCCTGGCAAACGAGACAACCTGACGTACAATGTCTTCACTTGTTGGTCTGCAGGTACGAAGAATGATGTGCTGATTATTGCAGCTTCAGGTCGCGTTGGGAATACACCTCTCTAGAATGGACATGAGCGGTGGGACGATGAACACAGCTTCAATAAGCAAGCTTTTCACCATCACCGACCCCCAGACTGTAGTCAACCCCACCGAACTCCAAAGAAAGTGCTCCGCACAAAATCACAAGGCACAAGCAATGGCGCACGGACCACCACCCACACTTCACTTCACTTCTCATGCAGCCTTCCCCGCCGCATCCAACGTTCCGCTGCACTTCATTCCGCCAAAAATAGTCGCCGCAATCGCCCCGCCACCCTCGCCACAACAGCAGTCTTAATAAAAGCTCCAAAAGTACTGCGCCTCGACCAAGCTTCTTTGGGGAGTACAAAACGCCAATAGGGAATTCGCACATTGCATGAACCAATTGGAAAAGTACTAAGGACACAAACTCAATTCGTACTACGCATATATCGGTATAAGATATCGATCGGTCATGAATTTCGAGCAAAATTGCGCACCAAAGCAGCTTGGTCTTTTTTTTTTTTTCTTTTTGCCTTTCTTCACTCAACTTTGTTTTCTCTCTGGCGTTGTTTTGAGGGTGATGAGTGAGGGGTTGCGGAGTTCGAATCTTGTTTGTGTTTGTGGGGCAAGGAGTTTGTGATTTTTGCCATTGTTTGGTCGGTTTTTTTGGTCGTGTTTGCGACTTCATCTGCTGCTTTTCGCTCCCTTCTCGGGGCGAGCTGTATTTTGGCCGCCAACAAGGCGTGCGACGATAGCGATGTAATGACTCCCAGCCGATCGAGGAGGGGCGCAATGACCTCTAGTGAGGGCTTTTCTTCAGGACACCTCAAGATATTCCGAAGTACAGGAGCGCGGAACTGATGATAGCAACACGATCTTGGATCGAAACTGGAAATGTCGTGGAGGTGCTATTTCGCAGCTGTTGAGCATCACGGAGACACGTATCTAGAGCTGGCCTTTGCGCGACATCTATTTACAGCACACAAAATGTGACTGCAAGCAATACCACGCCCGCGATGTTCGCCCATCTTGGACTCACATGGCCCACCCCGCCAGTCTGCTGCGCAGGCAAAGATCCACCACCTGACGTTCCATTCGCAGTGCCATTCCCTCCGTCCAACGCAATCTTGAACACCCAACTATACATATCGGCATTTCTTACCTGCTCGCTAATACTCAACTCGAGGCTGCCATTCGGCAACAACCTCGAAGGCACAACACTCCCACTCCTATTCCCCCCTACAACTCTAATGTCATCCCCTTGCACATACGGCACCGGACTATCCAACACCAACGTCGCGTTCGGCGGATACAACGTCAAAATATAAAATGCCTCTGGCGTCTGCGTGAACCGAATCGTTTCACCTTCCTGCGGCGTAATGAACCAATACGTCGTATTGAAGATCGCTTCCCCATGAGATTTGATCCATTTCCCCGCTGCTCGAAGATTATCCTGCTCGACTTGAAGAATCGTGCCGTTGGCCATGGGACCAATATCGAGAAGGAAGTTACCATTCTTGCTGACGATGTCGATGAGAGAGGTGACGATTACGTCGGGTTTCATATAGGCTTCGATGGGAGTGGCGCGGTTGTAGCCGTAGCTGTACGGGTCCATGCCTAGGTTGCTTTCCCATTTGCGCATTTGAACGGCATCGTATTTGGCGTACTCGGGCGTGTCAAAGTCGCCTGGGAGACCGCAGCGGGCGTTGATAGAGACTTCGCGGCCTTTAGCGGCGTTGTCATTGAAGTATTTGGCAGCCCATTCTGCTGTCATGTTTGGACCTCCAATGTCGCACCACATTATTTCGGTGCCCATGTCGGCGAGGATCTGCATTTCTGGCACCATGAGATCTGTAATGAAGTCGTCGACCGGGACGTAGCCAGTGTACGGCAATGTCTCATTCGTGTATGGATTGGTAGCATTTCCACCTGGCCACGAGCCGAAGCCGTACTCCTTGTAATCCGGATGGAACCATTCCGGCGTGGAGAAATACGTAGCTTTGTGGAGATGTGGCTGATATTGATCTGCAGCATCAAACAGCATTTGCAGAAGATTCTTATGTGGAGGCAGAGCAACGCTCGTACGATTAGTGATGCTGGACGGAATGTCGAAAATCGCATACCCTTCGTGGTGCTTGCTGACTTGCACGAAATATTGCGCTCCAGCATCGGCGAAGAGATCGACCCATTCTTTAGGGTCATATGCATCGGCAGTGAACTGAGGGATGAAGTCATCGTAGTTGTGATCGGGACCATATGTGGCCAGGTTGTATTCCCAGAATTCGCCCTTGGTCTGGTTTTCGCCTTGATTCATGTACCACCAATACCACTCCGCATATTGCTCTGCAACTTGTTAGCAATCACCCCGCAAACAGCATACTCTCGTATCACCAACCTTTGTCACCAACATTGCCCCATCCTGGCACGGAGTATACTCCCCAGTGAAGGAAAATGCCATACTTGGCATTATTGAACCATAGTGGACTCTCGTGCGAGTAAATGCTTTCATAGGTAGCCTCATATGGGCCGATACCGAATGTTGCGTTGAAGGTTGAGCTCGCACTGACTCCTGTCCCAGAAACACGCACAGTGGCCTGGCCGAACGTACCAGGTGCAGTGCCATCCTGGTTGACAACGCCAATGTTGACAGTTGCTTGATCACCCGGTCGCAGGCGATTGATGGTTCCAGGCACAACTGTCTCTATTCCAGGCCCTTCTACCGTAACCTGCACTCCATTCTCGGCAAGAATCCATTCGTCGCCGACATTGTTGACCTTGACGGAAAATATTTGCGTCTTATTCGTGCCTTCCATCCACATGCTGGAAGATCGTGCATGCTGTATGTCCACGTTGATTCCCGTGCCCTCAGCTGGGACAAGAGATATAGCGAATATGTGGAGTCGTGTCTCTTCTGCTGCACCTCCTGGAGAGCTACTCGATCCGGCAGTAACATTTGGCAATTTGATACTGGTGATTTCCTTTGTGCTATCGACCCAGCTTATGGTCTGGAATATCATGGAACGATTGTAATCAATGCTCTCATTTGTCAGATAGTAAGGAAAGATGATATCACCTCCATAAGGATATGGCCACGCCCAGAAAGGATCAACAAGTATCGGTGCCACTGTTGTGGAGTTGTCGGCATATGTGGTGGTAATGTCCCCTGTTGCAATCGCTGTTTCGGCCGCCGCAAGCATGTGAATGCTGAAGTATTTGCCCGCAGGAGGAGTGATGACTTGGCCTTGCGCTAGTACATTGTCGTTACCAGTCTCGCGATATTGTGGAAAGTCATAGGTTGTTCCTGCATAGGTGAAATTGGCCCGAGGTATGTATTCGGCAGGGTAGCCACTGTGAGCTCCATCGAAGTCTGCGTCACCGGGCGAAGCAGCAAAAGCCCTGTTGTTCACCAGATCTGACAAGTCAATAGTTATAGATCGTGCATGTGCTCCTGCTTCGTTATCATCGGCGCTCTTGGGGTTCACTACCAGACCACCTTGCCCGAGTACTAGTGTTAGCAGGCCAAGTTGCCCAAGCACCGAACGAAAGCAGCGCATGTTGAAGCAAATGGCTTGAAAGCTTGAGCAGAAAGAGCTCGATCAAGAAATGGGGAGAAGCTTCGCATACTTGTACCTGCATGACACGATTGCATACTGATCAACCGAAAAGTCTGGATAAATGGGGTGGTCCCACATGGGCAGATGATACGAGAAGTCGACGGTAGCATGCTGGTCTTCCCCGCGCTCGCAGCGTTGTAGTGCATGTTAGTGTTGTATGATCAGCCGTTAGGTGCCATTTGCAGGCATGATGATAGTTGCTGGTTGCTTGCATTGGGCTTGCAGTTGCCGGACGTCATGTTCTGCACAAAGGCGGGACGTCTCAGATGTGTTCGGCTGTGCGGGGTATGCAATCAGGATGTGCCTGAACTTTTGCTGTTTTCCCGTAATCTGGCCTTGAGTCTGGCAGTGCGGCACTAGGTGACGTCTGCTCCACGTGCGTCGAAACTAGAGACATGTAGGTAGCGAGTAATGTCATGAGCGTGTTTCGGCCGCTGGGCGCTGCGACGATGGTGAACGGGAACGGTGGAGAGGGAGAGATGTCGACGGACGAACGACTGGAGAGAGAAGGGAGTGGTTGAGGCTGAAGAGAGGCTTGGCATACCGCTGCGCCACGCGAGCCAGGATCAGCACCAGCGGCGGCAGCGTCTAGAGCTCATCGTGAGACGAAAGCGCCAGATTATTGTTTTGTTGTATCGAGCCGCCCTTTCTTCCTTTTGTCGCACAACTGCCACGCCCTGCATCGCGACCGTTGAGCGCATCCTCCAACCACCTCCCGCATCGGTCCTCCTCGACCACCGCCCGCTGTGCGCCATGAGTGGCAGATTCGTGCGTGCCTCCAAATACCGTAAGCTGTCAACATCCGGCCACGCTCTACCCTCCGCCGCGGCTCACATGCATGCACAGGGCACGTGTTTGGCCAGAATGTCAAGCGCGAACAATGCTACGACAATTTGCGTGTGTCGCGGAATGCCTGGGACAGCAACCTGATCAAGGCTAACCCCAAGTACATCGCCGTCAACTGGGAGTCTGGTGGTGGAGGCGCATTCGCCGTCATCCCCCTGGAAGAGCGAGGGAAGCTGCCGGATGCCATCCCATTATTCCGAGGACACACGGCAGTCGTGCTGGACACGGACTGGAGTCCTTTTGACGACAACATCATCGCATCCGCCTCGGACGACGGCAAGGTCTTCCTGTGGCAGGTGCCTGAAAACTTCCAGCTGCGCACGGATGCCGAAGAGCCTGAGGATGTCAAGCCTGTCGGCAAGCTGAGTGGGCATTCGCGGTATGCTGAGACCGAGCAGGCTGAGCTTCGTGGGAACTGACATTGGCACAGAAAGGTTGGCCACGTGCTCTTCAATCCTGCCGCCGAGAACGTCCTCGCTTCCTCCTCCGGCGACTTCACCGTCAAGATCTGGGATCTCGAAGATGGCAAGTCGAAGCTCACCCTGAAGGGTAACGATATTTTCACCTCCATGTCATGGAGCGCCGACGGTAGCACCTTGGTGACCACTTCAAGAGACAAGAAGCTACGCTTCTGGGATGTGAGACAAGAGAAGCCTGCATATGAGGTGCCCGGACATAGCGGTGCCAAGATCAGCAAAGTGCAGTGGATGGGCGACCACGACAGAGTTGTGACTACAGGCTTCTCCAAGATGAGCGAGCGACAAATGGGCCTCTGGGACACACGAAACCCGACAACACCCATTGGCGACTTCGTGCCATTGGACTCTGGCTCTGGTGTGGTCATGCCATTCTGGGACGACGGCTCACAGATCCTCTACCTTGCGGGCAAGGGTGATGGCAATATCCGCTACTTCGAATATCAAAACGACAAGTTCGAATTCCTGTCAGAATACAGATCGCCAAATGCTCAGCGTGGTCTGGCTTTCATGCCAAAGCGTGGAGTCAATACGCACGAGAACGAGATTACACGTGCATTCAAGTCCGTGGACGATGCGTACATCGAGCCCATCTCATTCGTGGTGCCGAGACGTGCAGAGACTTTCCAAGACGACATCTACCCACCTACTGTTGGCACAGAGCCAGCCATGTCGAGCGGGGAGTGGTTCCAAGGCAAGAGCGCACTTCCGCCCAAGCTCAATATGGAGGATCTGTTCGACGGCAACGAGCCAAAATTGGTTGCCGCAGAAGCACGACCAAGGACTGCCACGACATCCGCCCCAGCTCCAGCGCCTGCACCTGCACCAAAGGCAGAGCCGGCGCCAGAACCTAAAGTGGAGCCAACTCCAGCGCCAGCTGCTGCTACACGAGAACTTCCCAGCGTCAATCAGAACAAGCAGTCAATGGCCACCATGGCAGACAAGTTTGCCGACAAGGACGAGGAGGAAGAAGATGTCCGCGATGACAGTTCTTTCGAGGAGATCCAGAAGCCAGTGGAAAGACCTTCTGTGATTGCGGCACGACAGGCAGAAGCGACCAAGCCATCTGCCACTTCTTCTGCACCAGCTCCTGAGCCAAGGGCTGAGCCGAAGAGCCTCGCAACGAACACCGGCGAAGGCGTGCCTGCAGCAGCTGTCAAGCCAGCCTCGGAGCTCCGTGAAGAAAGCAAGACAGCGAGCGCATCTTCTGCTGCAGCACCGTCTGCAAGTGCTGCAGCTGGTGGTCTCCGCGACGTTCTTAATGAGATCCGGACCATGCTGCAAGTACAAGGCAAGCAGATCGAGCAACTCACGTCGGAGGTGGCTCAGCTCAAATCGAAACTTGGGGAGTAGGAACCTCCAGCGACTTGTGTGACCGCCACAAACGACATGCCTCCACGACAGCCTTCAACTCATCCAGAAGTGATCAAGACGCCCTCCGTCTCACATTTAGCTGGCAGAGTAAGCACCATCTCGAGCAGAATTGGTGCGATGCAGTCGAATGCCCAGCACGATCGGTATCGCTATCACTTCATACCAGAGCTACCAAAGCAGGCAAGAGCGACGTTTTGATCAGGTAAAGATGTCTTGTCTTAGCGACTTGTGTAAGAGAAATAGAGATGCTGTACGAATCAACGGCCATTCCAGTGATGTCCTCGATGCAATCGTCATAGAAATTTCATGCGCTGTGTTCATAAGTACGTGCCATCCGCGTTTCAAGCTTTGGTGGTAGACGCCACTTCCGCGAATCCTAACATGACTTCCACCTCACCTACAGAACGCAACACCGAAATGGTCAACCCGCGCGTCATCATCGTCACTGGCGCTGTACGTTTTGTCTGCATCTCCATGAATTGATGCAAGCGATGCTGTGAACTGACATTAATGATCCATTAAAGAATAGAGGCATAGGACGCGCCATATGCGAGAAGATCCTCTCCAGACCCAATGTTGGACCTCTCAAGCTATTCGCAACATCACGAAAAGGCGATGACCTCGCAATTAAGGCACAAAGTCCAGACCAGAAAGTACTTTACCCCAAGCTAGACATCTCTGTCCAAGACAGCATTCGCGATTTTGGCGCGGAAGTCCAAAAGCTCCATGGACCTGTTTCTGTACTCGTGAACAACGCGGGCGTCAACCTGGACCAGCCTGCGAAGAGCTACGGACCGGAGAACGCGAAGAAGACGCTTGACATCAATTATAGAGGGACACTGCAGGTGAGTATTCTCTCTTTCGCGCATATTTGTTCAGAAGGATGCTGATTCTACGCAAAGATGTGCCAAACGTTTCTTCCACAACTCAGCGATGGCGGCAGAATAGTCAATCTGTCCTCGATTGCTTCAAGCATCAATATTTACAGCCCCGAGATCCAACAGCGTCTCCGCAGTGCAACCACGTTCGAGGAACTGGAACAGATTGCCCAAGAATTCGAGGTACGTACCTCGTGCTCATCACATGTTTAACCCCGTCATCATGCCACGAACACACCACCATCTGCTACTGTATATCAACAACAACAAACAACCTGAAACGCGAAACTAACACGACATCTTTTGTAACCCAAACAGCACTCCGTCCGAACCTCAACCGAAGCATCCTCAGGCTTTCACTCCACGCAACGAAGCTACAACGTTTCCAAAGCCCTACTTCGTGCCGCAACGCGCATCCTCGCCTCTCAGAGCCCCCAGCATCTGATCAACTGCTGTTGTCCAGGATGGATAGACACCGACATGGGCGGGCTGATCTCTTCGCGTGGAACGCGTCCGCCCAAGACCGCGGAAGAAGGCGCTCGAATCCCTGTACGCTTGGCATTGGACGATATCGGCGGCGTCACGGGTGAGCACTGGGCGAACGATTCTGTGAGGAGCCGTGAGGAGGGGAAGGTGATGAAGGATTGGGAGGAGAATTGATGCATACTGTATGCATCATGCACTGTGACAGAAAAATGAATGCCTGTCTGCAGAACTGCATACTGCAATGCACGTCCTTAATTCTTCTTCCAGAAATCAACACCGACCGTCTTTTCGTACTACCTGCCCTTTCGATCATCACGCCATGCTTCCATGCAAACAGCAACAGCACAACAGCCACAAAAACAAACTTTTCGTTTCTTCGGCTCCAGATGCCCAAGCATGCATATCCATCGCACAGCACACCAACAAACCTCCGAGGGAAGAAAAAACCATCACAGCACAACAGTAACACCGAGATGAGATCTCCATTCCAACTGAACATTCTAGGTTCTAGCGCGGCATTGACAATACCCTTCTCCTTTCTGGCTGCCACGTGCGCAGCATCCAACCATGCTAGTGCGCTCTGTGCTCGAGCAAAGGCCAACAATGACGAAATAGGGGTGCGGTCAACAATCATGAAGCGAAGTGAAGAAACAGAACAGCCGACATTGATGCTGTATACCAAACAAACACAACAAACAATGACGCATGATTCTCACCTCATCGAAGAAGCTCTGCTCGATCGCCGCGTGAATCCATGTCCAATGTAATGCAATGCAGAAACTACCCCTCCATTATCCTAGCATTCTGCAGCAGAACAGACACATCAGACAGCAACACATCATCCGATCTCACGGGCCCGCGCGAGCGTGGGGTGGATTCGCGACGAGGCACGGGAGATGCAGTCTCACCATGAACGTCAGCAACCAGCAGCCGAAAGCTGCAAGATGATTGCTCAGAAGGCCATCACCATAGCTACTACCGAAGAACACGCAGCACATCACAGGGATCACGAATTCACGCGATGGACGATCACACACGGCGTCGGTGATGATGGTGGTGTCCACGTTCAGTCGCCAGCTTATCCATGCACGTTTTAAGAGACAGTCTGAGAAGTTCAAAAGGTGTGCATAGTCCGTGTCAAGTGTGCAAAAGTCCATATGTAAGTAAAAAGTTACGAGTGGGAGTCTGTCTGTCGCTGCTGCTGCTTGCTGCTGCACTTTGGGCATCCTTTCTTCTTCATTACACATTTCCCAGTACTCCGCCCAGCCACCCATCCTCCCTTCCGAACTCCTGGAAACGAATACAAGAAAACTGTTTTAAACGAAGCGCTCGAAACGCATCCAACATTTGCCAACGCCATCGACGACGCTCAATGACGATTGAGAAGTATCGACACAACAAGCGTGCAAAAAGAAGAAATCGCTGCTGTCATCAAACACACTGCATCGTACAATGATGTGTACAAAGCCTCGGAACAAGAAGCGACAGATGAGAGATGCTTGGTGACAAGCACGTAACGAAAAAGTCGGTCTGTCCAACTCCAGACGATTGACATGTGATCGAACGACATGGGAAAGACTGGTGTCTTGTACCCTTTCAAGGACCGTCCAAATCCTGACTTTGGGCCTTCGAAGCTTCAAAAGCGAAGCGGCGCTCTGAGCACTCCTCCTAGAAGATCATGCTCTTGACTGCGTCTCTTGAGCGATGGCCTCGTCGAGGGCTCATGGGAGGCGTCTTAGGTCTCATTCCAGAATTTGCGAGAGGTGCAAGCGGGAGATCCATAACTGAAGCTGAACCTTTCACGGGACTGTTTGGAACGCTGCTGGCCACTGGCTTACGGTCACTCAGCTTGCGAGCTGGGGCAGGAGGTTTCGTGAAGTCGCGCACGTCCGTGCCTGAGGAAATTTGAGGCGTTGATGGGATGCCTTCGGCCTTCTCCCTCGACAGGACAAGGTCCGTCCAGGAAGCGGACTTCTTGCCGGTGTCAGCTTTGCCGATGACTTGACTCAATGCCACCATCCAGTCTGCCTTGTCTGCTGTCTTGTCGGCATAGAAGTCAATTGTCTCTCCATTGGCGAAGCGGATTCGGAAGCCCTCCTCCACGTAGGCATATCCTTCATCTTCCTCTGCAAATGCAGATTTCCGGCGGCCACCTTTGTTTCCAGGGTTGCCAGACTTTGGATCAGCTACAAGTGTGCTCTTGTCGTCCACCAGGCGTGTAGCCTTAGTGAGATTGATCACCGCCCGCTTTTGCTGAGTATGCTCGTGGTATGCGGTCAATCGTGGGCCTTGCAGCCGGAAGAATCGCCGTCTCCAGTGAACACAGTCACCACCTTGCTGACTGAGATGGCCCTCGTGTACAACCTCGACACGCTCGCTTGCTCTATTCATCTCCCGCACTGCACTGCTCATGCTCTTCGGCATGTCCTCGTCCGCCGCTCCAGCTGGCTTTGGCACGTAGAGAAGTTCAAGTTGGAGGAAGCCGACAATGTACGGTGGTCGTCGAACTGGACCAGCATTGCCACGCTTACTCCGCACACTGTTGACGACCTGCGAATCCCGCTCGAGAGCCCATTCGTTGTAGCAGGGTACATCGACTATCAACTTGCGGCCAAAGCATTGCTTCTCATGTGCGCGCAAGTTGACGTACGCGCGTGCGAATGAGCCGTCTTGAGCATTCACAAGATCGTGCAGCAGATCCCAAGCTGTTGGTGCAACAGATGCACGCTTCCGACGCTCCTCCTCGAGTAAGCGGCGCTCTTCAGCCTCTGCTGCTTCTCTCTCTTGGCGCTCCTTCTCAGCACGCTTCTTTGGACTCGTCAAGAAACGTGACAGACTGCTGGTCTTCTGATGCTTCGAGCCCTTCGTGGGGGAAGTGGGTGCGTTGAGCGAAATATGCTGCTTTGGTGGTGGCGGGAGCTTGGTGTTCAGAGTAAGCTGGAACTCCAGGTCGTTCAGTACTACCAATTCGAATTCCTGCCCGATTGGTGCATTTCGTCCCAGCTCCAGGCTGGTCGTCGTAACACAATGGAGTCCGTTGTCGAGAGTGAGCTGGAAATACAGTCGATCGTTCTTGGGCATTGGCAAATCCAGTTCCTTGACTCCCGCAACCTTGACGAAAAGTCGGCCACGTTCGATGCCTTCTCCGACATCGTCTTCAAGGCTACTCGTGCCTGCGGCAAAGTCTTCGTTGACAACACCAAGAACACTCGCTTGACCTGGTAGAGGTGGAGCAGGACCGGTCGAGTGCTGTGCCGCTGACGCCTGGCGTTGGCTCTTCCTACGTGCCTTGCCATTCCATGCTTCCGTTTCGAGGATCCCGCTGCCCTTGCGAGGGCTCGAATTCGCACTGCGCCCGCCACGAGAGCTTGGTCGTGCTTCTGCTGTTGGTGACATGGGAGGCTCGTTGGACTTCGCTGTCCCATTGCTGTCGCCAGAGAAGTTGCGGTTAGTAGCCACAACGAGCTTCGTATTCTGGCGCATGAGGTATCCTTTCTGCTTGCGAGGAAAACGGTTAGCACCAGCACTAGTCTGATGTGACGAATAGGGAGTCACCAAATGGGAAGATGGCTCTGCTGTCTGCCCTTGTCGACTGACAAGATCAGATCTGCTAAGAGCACTGATAGGAAAATGGTGCAGTACCTTTTGGCTCTCGATGACTCGCTCGAACTCGTGTTCAAGTCCAAGGCCATCGTCATCGTCAGCGGTCACACGAGGAATATCCAGATCAAGTTTCAGCTGCTTTCGGCTCTCTCGACGACGAGTAGTTTCACGAGTAGTCTCTTGAGTGGACTCAACGGCAGAGTCTGCTTTCGATTCATTGCCGTCTGACGAATACTGCGATGGCTCCTCAATCTCGCTGGCTTGTTCAACCTCTGCCTGGTATGCTTGCGGGATGGGTGGAACAGGATGACCGGCACTAACGATTCGTCGCTGTTCAGCCATCATGCGCAAGTCGGCTGGAGTTGCGGATGGTCGAGCTTTGAGCTGACCGTTCGTCTTGATGGTAGCCCTCCGCTCGGGGATTACTGGAACTTCTAGTTTGGACTCGACTGGTGGAGGAAGCTCTTCGAAATCGTGCACCTCACTGCTGGAGTGATGTATGACCGAATCAGGACTGCCTGGCGGAGAGAACTCGCCATCATCGTAGTCAGCGCCATCATATGTAGGACGTGGCAGATCCTTGAGCACTGGTTTGGCTTCAACCTGCGGCACGCTTGCGACCGATGGCTGCAGAACTGGCGCACTTGAGACAATATCCGTCTGTTTGGTTGACTCCTCTGGTGCTGGTGTTCGGACAATGTAGTCCTTCATGCCGAAATCGAAGTCATCGGAGGCGCGGTAGGATGGTAGACCCATGAAGTCTCCACTGGTCGACTTCTGTGGAGCTGACTCAGCCTGCGAGTAGTCCTTGACTGTGAGCAGCTGCATGGCATCCTCTAGCTTCTCCTTTCCATCATCAGCTTCCGGCGCTTTATCAGACTGAGCCTGTAGAACTGTGCTCTCGGCATCCGGCTCAACAGAGGAGTACTGGCTCTCGGAGTCGTCGTTGTTGCTAACATCGTGACGAAGGACAGAAGATTGGCGTTCGTAGTCATCCAAACGCGAAGGTGATCTTGCTGGCTCAGACAACAGCGACTCGTCAGCGACTGGGATAGCGTTCAAGTCAATGGCATCGTCATCTTCAAGTGGCTCATCCTTGATCTCGACCTCTGCAGACTCATATCTCTCGTGATCAAGTGGGCCAAGAGAGTGCTCGCTCACGTCGTGGCTATTTTCTCGCGATGGAATGGGCTCATCTGGATGCATCATGGCCAGCTCCTTGTATGATGGACGCTCCGGACTGTCGCCCGCCTCTGTTGGGGTTTCTTCTTCGTCCTCGAATTCGTATCTGGAATTGCGAACCTTGCGCAGAATGCTTTCTCTGGAAATGGTGGGTGGCTCATCATCGTCGAAGTCAGGGAGGTCCGCAAGGTGAGACTCTTCCTCAGGCTCTTCTTCCTTGATTGCCACGTCGGACTTCTCTCCCGTGTCCAGATTGGTTATGGTCATTTCCGCATGGCCTTCAGAGTGTTTCGAGCTCGGGCGATCTGCGGATTCTTCTGTGTGAATGTCCTTGCCGCACGAAGCCCGCTTTGGTGGAGAAGGCAGGTTGCGTGCAAGGTTCGAGGCTCGCTCAGCAACAGCTGCAGCTGACTCTCGGCGGCCATTCATGAAAGCAGGAAGTGGAGGCAATGGGCGGGACTCGCCTTCTGAAGCCAGGCTTCCAGATCGCGAAAGATGCTGCCTCTGCACCTCTATAGAGGAGCCCTCGAAGACATCGTCTCCATCGTCAACAAGATCTCGGCGAGCTTCGTCGGGCGACATGCGCGACCAGTCTTCTGGCAAAACGACAGGCGTCTTGTCGACATTCTCCAAGTCTGCGTCAAAGCTGTCATCATTGTGGTATGGCTCGAGTGAACTCCCACGCTCGAAGCTGTATTCGTCGTAGTACTCATCCGAGTCGAAGCTACCCTCTCGGGAGCCAGATGCTGCTGATACTGAGGGCTCCGGTGTGGGGTTCTCGTAGACGTTGATCTCTGGCTCGGCTTCGTGGAAGGTGACACTTTTGTTGTGGCGGTGTATGGCGCGAGGAGTAGGCGCGCGGTCGTCGCCGTCAGACCATGGCCCACTATCGTGCTCGAAAGAACCGAATTGACTGGTGCGTGAAAGCGAAGATTTGGTAGGTGAGGATGCCGGCTCCTTGGATGGTGAAGAAATGGACTTTGCCTGTGGGCTGCTGATGATGGAGACAGCCGTCTCGCTCTCAGTGCGCTTATGTGCCGATGGCCTTTTGGGGCTCTGCAGCGGGTTGTTCTCTTTCTTAAGGCTGTCATATCTGGTGAAGTGGTTGTTGGCCAAGTTCCCGCTCAGCGGGCGGTTGGCACTCGGGCGCTCGACGATGGGCAAGCTCGATGGATCGTATGCATCCTTAGTCTCCAAGGCAAAGATGTTGCTCTGCTTGACGCGGCCGGCTTGCCTCAGCCTCTCGATGCTGGCTCTTCGCTTGGCCGATAGGAGATTGGGCGAGTTCTCGCGGTCGGACGAGGCCTCGTTGTCGAAGCGAGAGGGCGACATGGGGTCCCTCGTCTTCCAGAAATCGCGCGGCGAGGAGTTCTCGTTGAGGAAAGAGGAGTTGTCGGTGTAGGGCGAGGAGTCGCGCGAGACGATCATCTTCTGCGCGGACGTGTCAGTCAGTAAACACGGGCAGGCGGGGTCGGGAAGTCAGCTCTTACCCTCGTCGCCTGGTTGTAGCTGGGGGAGTTGCGTCGTGGAGAAACGCTGGTGATCTCGGAAAGCGCAGCCCGAGTGGCGGCCATCTTGTTGGGCGTGGATGAAGGCGTGTTGCCGGACTTGGAGATGCGCAGCGGCTGGACCTGTCGCACCATGGTGAGTAGCTGTCCCCCAAATGTGCGAGCGCCCGTCACAGTCGGCGACGAGACGAGAATAGGCTAGATGCGTACGGAATCCATTGCGCCGGGAGAACAGCGTGTGTCGAGTGCACAATGCAGCAGCACGGCTCAAACGCTGGAATGTTGTCGCTGGCGAGCCGAAGTTCACACCGGCGCCGTTGCGGCTCTGCGCTCAGATGCAATAATCGCGTTGCGGAAGAATAACAAGCAGTGTGAAGAAGAAGCTGTACAAAGTGCCTGCTGATGCGCCTGTCATCTCATTGCCCAAACGAATGAAGACAATGTTATTGTGAGAGTGTGAAGACGGCGCAGAACAAGAGGGCAGATGCACTGCATATTCCTTCTTGTTGGGCAGCCCCATTCGCGTGTTGATCGTGGGTCGCGGTTGCCCGTTGCCCTGGCGACTGCCCAGTTCAAGTTTCAGCGCGTCAGCGTTCCGATCCGCTTCCGCCACTCTTGGCGGCGATCGCGGAAGATCTCCCTCGAGAACTTTTGGGGAAACATCTCTGAACTGATGATCCGTGAGTGGCCATCGACATGCAGCGCCTCTCTGCTGCCCTCTGCCCCTTCTGCGAGGCGCGGGCTCTCGCGAAGCCCTTTCAGCCCGCATGGCAGCAGCAAGCGCGCAATGCGGCGACCCTGCAGAAACGCAAGCCCTCGCGCATGGTGCTGTCAGAAAGAGTGGCTAAGGGGCCTTCGAGACCGGCGGAGGATGGTTATGGCCGACCGACAAAGATGCGGACGAAGAACAGTCCGTTTGGAGGTATGAACGTGACGGAGGTGCCCAGAATGCTGCAGGTGCAGAGGAACAAGATTTCTGAGGCGGAGAGGAAGAGACAGGAGAAGATGAAGCCAGGGAGCGGTAAAAGAGAGCAGACTGCCAAAGACCCAATGAGGGCAATGAAGATGCAACGCCGGTTGGCGAACATCTCGTACGAGAAGCGCAATAGGATCAAGCAGGAGATAGCTGAACGAGAGAGCTTCAATGACTTTGATCTCTTGCCCATCATCAAGGAATCCATCAGCACCCAAGCGCTCGCCGGACAGCTTGACATTTCCCCCTCCCCAATACAACGATTAGCGATTCCCGCACTTCTCGATACCCCCGATGGACGACGGCGAAAGAAGAGGCACGTGCAGGATGAACCATCGAAGGACATGAAGCAATTCCTGCTTGCCGCAGAGACAGGATCTGGAAAGACGCTGGCGTATGCATTGCCCGTGATTGATGCGATCAAACGGGCAGAGAAGGTCGAGGCGCAG
The DNA here is from genome assembly GCA_005356885.1 of Cercospora cf. flagellaris. Taxonomy (NCBI): domain Eukaryota; kingdom Fungi; phylum Ascomycota; class Dothideomycetes; order Mycosphaerellales; family Mycosphaerellaceae; genus Cercospora; species Cercospora cf. flagellaris. The sequence goes on along the minus strand of RJLU01000005.1, from coordinate 1,254,826 downwards.
GAGCAAGAGCGTCAAGAGAAGGAGAAGATGGAAAAGAAGCAGGCAGAACGACGACTGTTTGAGTTGGATGAACCTGAAGTGGAAGATCTGTCTAAAGGGCGGCCACGCGCCATCGTCCTAGTTCCTACGGCTGAGCTGGTCAACCAGGTCGGCGGCCTTCTGAAGAGCCTGTCGCATACCATCAAATTCCGGACAGCGATGGTCAGCGCTGCCTTCACAGGGACTGTTATCCGCAGCCGTCTCTTTGGTCCAGGAGGCGTGGACGTTGTTGTTGCGACGCCTCACTTACTCAGCAGTATCTGCGAGAGCGATCCGAACATCCTGTCACGAGTATCACATCTGGTCATCGACGAAGCGGACAGCCTGCTTGATCGTTCATTCAGCCCAATCACATCTGGGATTATTGATCGCGCCGCTCCCTCGCTGGAAAAGCTGGTCTTCTGCTCGGCCACGATTCCGCGAAGTGTTGACTCGTACTTGAACAAGCGGTATCCAGAGACTAAGCGACTTGTGACGCCAAACCTCCACGCCATTCCTCGTCGCGTTCAGCTAAGCGTGGTCGACATTGAGAAGGTGCCATATCAAGGAAATCGTGACCTAGCCTGCGCGCAGACGATTTGGGACATCGGCAAAGAAGCTGCAGAGGCAGACGAGGACAGGGAAAAGAAAATCGTTGTGTTCGTTAACGAGCGAGAAAAGACAACAGAGCTAGCAGGCTACCTCAAGTCCAAGGGCATCGATGCGACCGCATTGTCCCGAGACAGCGACGATAGAAAGCAAGCAGAAACATTAGCTGCTTTCACTGGTGCTGCAGTACCGACGACCAGGCATAGCGGAGAAAAGGCCACGCGCAAAGAACGCAACGACTCAAGTCAAGCCATCAGCGCAGGCGATCTGGCGGAGAAAGCCAGTTCGGTCCCACCTCCACGACAACTGAACAATACCAAAGTTCTAGTCATGACCGATATTGGCTCGCGTGGCATTGACACTTTGCTTGTCAAGCACGTTGTACTTTACGATGTACCGCACACCAGTATCGACTTCATACATCGCCTCGGCCGTGTAGGCCGCATGGGCAAGAGAGGTAGAGGAATCGTGCTTACCGGCAAGCACGACCGGAAGGATATCGTGAAAGAGGTCAGAGAAGGCATGTTCAAAGGACAAGCGCTGATTTAGATAGCAGTCGCACGAAGATACCCTGTAAAACTACGGCATTACATTCATGTACAGTAACAAGATTTCCTCTCCCTAGCCAGCATCGAGAACGTGTTGCTGGCAAGAACTAGCTCTCTCTTTTGGTACATTGCCAAGCTCGTCGATCTTCCCAAGCCTGCAGCACCATAAGCGAGCCGATCGAGCCTCGATGGACAAACATGTCTCGCTGGCACACAGTGCACAAACATCGCAAGCGTCACGCGCAACGAGTATGCGTGGGCTTCACTGGCAGTTCAAAGGCTGGGCTGTTTAAACTTTACGCGTGAGCTCATAGTGGGTCATTCCTAGAAATGGCAAGGCCGAATTTCTTGGAGTGGAAAGCAGGATATCAGATCAAGCCCGGAAGTGTTCAACATACACAACTCGACCTCATACCTCATTTGCGATGCCTTGCCCCTCAGCGGCCGCAGTCGCCTTGATCTGCTTTTGCCTCTTCCTGACTCCCGCTTATGCCTTCGGTGCTGGCGAAGTACCAGAAGACAACGAATGGCTTGGCTACGTCTGGCGACACGGAGATATCGGTAACTTGTTACCTTTGCTGCCTGTCAGCTTCGTGAGCAACTATGCATTCACGAAACTACAAGCCAAGCAGGTGTATTTCGGCAACTGGTTACGGGACTTTTCGCAACTGCTCGATACCACTTGCTTAGACAAGGTCCACGAGTCAATTCTGCGGGCTGTGGTTGCGATTCTGGCGTTTATGGAATTTGGACTCGCTACAGATGGTTTTGATGTCACGAAGGAGCGTCTTGGAGTTTATCGACATGAGGAGCATATTGATAATCCGAAAGGTATGTAAACGTATTCTCTTGACGCATGACGATACTCTCGAACATAATAACAAGTGTAAGCTGTGTTCGAGAGATCTGCAATTGATAATCTTCGATCGCACAACGTGTGAGAGGCTCATGCTGACCTTTGATCGAAATTTCAGGCTACGCTGATGACCTGCCGGACAAGGACGCCACAAAAATCGATGGCAGACTCCGTGGTCCAGTCAGGGAAGTGGAGCTCGAAGTCGACCCAAAGACTGGCATGAAAAACTATATTGCAAACTCAGGAAATGATTGGACGACATCAGCTGACTATATCCGTAAGAAGCTGTGGGCATGCATTGAATACAAGCGTCACGAAAATGAGGCGGATGCGCTCATCAGCCTGGGAGCGGCAATGCACACTATAGAAGACTTCGCCGCCCACAGCAATTTCATCGAGCTGTGTCTCCGTGAATTCGATGGATGTCAGGATATCTTCGCATTTGTGGGCGACAAGAGTTGGATAGAGGCACCTGGATCGCACAGCAAAGTCCCTCCGTTAACAACAGGCACATTTGGCGCTGTTGATATCCTGCACAGCTTTCTAGGAGAGGCCGATGACCGCGCGGCCATCATCAACAGGGGCGAGACGAGAACTACCTCTTTTGGCGACCTGTCAAATATGCAGTCCAAGCTCTTTTCATCCTCGAATTTCAAAAGTGCCTTCCAGGCCATTGCTTCAGTTGCTGAGAAGATCTCGTCACTTACGCCAGGAAACAGCGACATTGCTGGTCAGCTGCAGTCAATCAATTCTGCTGTCACGGATGCTCAGAACAATTCCAACCAGACCAAATCCTCAGATGAAAAATCCGATGAACCTTTTCCCAACTTATGGAATGCAATCCACCCAATCTTCAAACTTCACGACGACATTCAGCTCTGGACCATGAAGCATGATGATGGACCTACCTTTCCTGGGCTGAGCAAAGCTATAGAAGACATCAAGACACAGGCGGATAACCTAGCATACAAATCACTGGCTGCGTTCATCGAACCGGCGCTCAACGAAGTCCGTGCAGCTGCAGAAATGGCCAAGCAGCAGACAGTCGAGATGAGCAAGGCGTCAGAAATTTGGGAACCAGGCTCCATGGACTCCAATCCAACACATTCGGAACTGGCAAAAGATCATTTCAGCAATCTCTTAAATCAGCCAGCGGGCATCATTGCCACTATCTGCCTGAACTGGAGCACTCAGCAGATAGTGAAATGCTGGGATGATCCTTCATTAGATGTCGAAGAGACGATCGAGGATATCCTCTCCATCATGCACCATCCTGCATTCGTGCAAGAACCAAGCGACATACAGCGATACATGCAAGACTCTGTCCGCGAATGGTGGGACGCCCATACCGAGGATCAACACAAATACTTGCTTAAGAAACTCTCGAAAGAATCTGCCCAGGATCGATGGAATCACCATGATCACACAATGACCGCTCGAGACATGGCAGGTCGAGGCACGAAGGGGTTTGCCTCGTTTCCAGGAGCCTGGCCAGAGACTACTCCACGACCAGTCGACGATACATTACGAGAACAGTTCGTAAAGAAAGTCCAAGAGGTAGCGGACGGCCTTCGAAGCGCCAGCGAGAAAGTCGTAGATGCAGCTCACACAGTTGGAGACAAAGTCGGAGTCACCAAGGCGTTGGGGCTAGGCAAGTCGGAGGAATTGGACGATGCGGTGACTCGGCTTGCGAAAGAACACGATATCAGTGAGGGAGAAGTCAGAAAGAAACTTGACTTGGGTGGACCTCACTTGTAGAACGTTGGACTTTTGGCTTGGATGAGTATAGACCCTACACTAACTTGTGCTGCTAACCATTTCAATGCAATAGATATTACCTTCACCCCACTGGCTACACACCTTCGGCCACTAACGGCTTGTCGCAGATTTCGCTGAGCGAACGAGCAAATCTTGGATCATCGTGAAGCTAGAGCTATCGATTACTAATCGAGATCTCGGTGAGCGATGTCTTTCTCGGGGAGATGCTGGCGAGGTATGCCCCCGGAGGAAAGGAAGAGATGACATGAGCGGTCAAATTGGAACGGAAACTAATGGAAGACTGCATGTTCGGCGAGCGAGCGGTCACATGGCTGTCGCGTTTCGAAGACATCGGTGCTTGACCGAGTCTTGGAGTTCTGAAGGAGCAGACAAATACTAGAAACTCGATATAGGCACAGATGAGCCGAGGGTGGATTTTTGCAATCACGTTTGCGCGTACAGATTTTGCCTGACTTTCGCGGGATCTGGTGCATGATTGGGAGGACGATTGAATATGTGAGTTACACGGCAGTGAGAGCTTACCATAGACAGAGTCCTCCGAGCAGCAAGCACGTCTAGTGTACCGATGTAGGTCAGAGAGTCAACACAATCGTCGACAATGCATTTTCAAGGTGAACGAACAATCCCGAGATCGAGAAGAATCAATGCAAATACTCATCGATCACACGAGCTCAACCCAAAAATTAGCATGACGATTGCACCGGGACCGAGACTGGGACTGCGCTGCTTCTGTGATACATCGCATGGCGACATGCAGTTCGAGCATCGCCAGAAAGAGAAAGCGGTGCAGAGACGCAAGACAAGAAGGGCAATAGAGATTTTAATTCTACTCTAGTGACTTTTTTTCAGCCAGCTTTTGGCCCAATCATTCATATGCGTTCCTGACGCATTCTCTGTCGATATCTTTGTATCTCTGATTCACGATCAAACGCCTCGCCACCGAATAGGCATCTACCGCCCATTTCGGAGCTGGCTGAAAAGCGCAGTAGCACGCTGAGTCTGGCCAGCAGTGAATCGATCCAGGCAGGAATCATCACTGTAGTCCATATAGTTGTGAATGCTGTCAACACCGCCGCCGGGGCAAGTATCCTTGCCAACAGGGCATCCGCTGGTGAAAGTTCGTTGAGGTGGGGTGTCGCTGACAGAGTCGCCGGCTCCAGTGCAGCTTTGGCCCTGGAAGACGTGGAAGAGGCCGAGCCAGTGGCCGATTTCGTGAGTGGCAGTGGCACCCTCGTTGAAGGGTGCAGCAGCACCACCTGGAAGCGAGTCTGCAAGGTTCACGCAGCCGTCGAGGGTGCGGTCGTTCGTGGTTGGGTTGGCGACTGGGAAGTAGCACCTGAAAGTAGAATGTTAGAAACAGCTGGGGAAACATCCACACTTGTAGTCTCTCATCGCGACCTGGACTCCACGCTTGCCTCGCTTGTCGACACAAGATGCCTCGGATACGCTCGACAGGGCGAAGATCTAGAAGCAGAGAAATGTGAGAGTTGCTTACCATCCGAGGGTATCGCCTGGAATGTCGGAAACGAAGTAAAGATCAAGCTCATCATAGCCTTGGGCTTTTCGGAGCGCAGTCTTCATATTACGCTCGTTGGCCGTGCCAAGGTTGGCAGTTGCCCAATTGTTGTTGACGGTGAAGTCGGTCGACGCCAGCCTGAAGGTGAATCCCATACCCGCGTAAGCCTGGTCTATCAAGAGAAGTCAGCAGGAGGCACGAAGATGTCCAAGACAAGGCTTCCGCGCGTTGGAGATGCCTTATAGCGGCTAATCTTACTCATGGCCTATTGCATATTGTCAGTCAAGATTCTTTCCCTAGAATACTCGTAGAAACTAAGTGTTGTTTGGAACCAAGCGGAAGAGCAGAGAACACCCAGGATCTCCAGAGAGAGACGAGTTTGCAGGTGGACATTGTGGCATGTGAGTCCAAGGAAAGAAGCGTGTAAGCTTCGCCCCCACTGGCACTACTGGCGCTCTCTGCCAAAAATCGCTCGACCAAGCCATCGAGGGTTCAGAAAAGGCGAAATACGTACACTGATCTGGCTCTGAATCATAGCTTGGGAGTAACGACCTTGCTTCGAGGACGAAGTAACGACGTGTACGTATGTTGGAATTGTCGCAGCAGCCATTCGAGAAATTTCGAGATTGGCAGCGCCCTCAGCCGCGGCGGCTTCGAGGGCAGCAACTTGCTCTGCTGCTGGTGCACCGAGGGCACATCGCGTATAGGTAGATTGCGCAGATGCGATGCTGGCGGCGGCGGCTGCCAAGAAAGAATTGTTGAACTTCATGGTGATGATTTGCTGCACAAATATTCTAGGCGAAGCGAAGAGAAGACGACCTTGATGGAATCCAAAGGCATATCATGCGTGCCGCTCCCTCGCTTTTTGTATTCTTTTGCCCAACACATATTACGACTGTTGCCGGCACATCTCCATGCCCTCTCAGCCTACTCGCTTCAGATAGCGACACCTGCATCATCGTGTATCTGCTTGGCCAGCCGGACGCTCGTACGGAATTGGAAGTTGTCAAGACCATCACAACGTGGAGACGTTATACCGTTCGCTCGTGGCCTCGCGAGTGATGTCGCTCTCTTGCCACGTTGGGAAGGTTGCAACATGCGTGCATGGTGGGACAGCTGGGCAAGATAGGATTCGGGCTTTCACACTGGTGGTTACTGTAGAGTTAGCGGGCTTGGACTCGTAACAAGCCCGCTGATCTCCACCCCCTCTGCTAAGAATTTCTCGGCGCCAATGAGACAGCTATCGCGGATTTCGCCAGTTTGCTTGAGCTGCAGCACAACACAAGGCAAGAATCGGTGGCGATGCTTGAGACGGAAGGAGATGTGCGTTGTGGCTGAGCTAGCTGGCGAAATTGTCTTGTCAGAACCGGAGGACGGACAAGAATGAGGTTGATGCAGTTTGGCGCTAGTAAGTTTCCCAAGACGGGCTAGCGAGGCGAAAGCCACCAGTGATATGCGAGCAACACTCCAGCATGACAGGACTTTGTCTCGTAACTACGTCTGTCGTTGTACGACTGCCGCTGAAGCCTGAAGGAACGGGCTGCATGCTCTGTCAACCCGATCACGGGCCAATCCTCTGCGACCTTGCTTGTTCGTTCCTGAGAGCTGTGTACAGGGGCCGATGAAACAGTCTGATCGGAACCAAGATGGTCGCGTTACCTGGAAGCGTGGACAGTTGATCGTCGGTCATGGAGTACATGATCGCCTCGCGATGATTCTCCCGAGCTGAATGGCCTCTTGCGGCAGTGCCGAAGGTTGCTTGCAGATCGGCGATGCATTGCACGCACTGCACTGCAAGCACTGTATTGCCATATCCAGGCCATCATGGCCAGGTCGTACGGTTACCACTAGGGCATATGCAATCAGCACTGGAAGGCGACACCATGCTTCTTCACTTCACTTTTGCCACCTCCAGCGAAGCCAGTGCCATCGGTGGCCAGCTCGACAAGTCCACGCTCTGTCTTGCTCTCCTTCTCACCCGTTGAAGCGTCCTTCTTCCGCTTCGTTTTGCGACCAGGAGTAATGTCCTCTTGGCACACATAGCATCGCACCGAATCGTCATGCTCCTTGTCGTGCGAAGACTTCTCAGCTGCTTTCTGAAATTTATCGCTGCACGGCTTGCACAAAACATGACCACAAGGCTTTGCAAGTATGGCTTTCGTTGAATTCGACAGTGCTTTATTGCACGCAGGACAGCTCCGTTGCTGGGTGTTCGAATTGGCGGATGACGCTTCTTCCGTGAACTTGATCGAGACCAGTGATTTCAAAGTGAAGTCATGGGGCTTGTCGGCCGACGCTGCTGGACACGTTGGATGTTGCTTGATCGTTTTCGAGTCCGCCTTCTTGTTGTCTGGTGTCTCGCCTGCGACCCAGAACGCTGGCAAGTGTGGCTTGGAGTTCTTCTCGTCGTCCATCAACTTCCGAGCCTTGTCGCGATCCTCGTTGGCAAGTCGCACAAGCTCCTCTTCATCCAGCTCAAACCTGCGTTTCGTGCCCTTCTTTGCACCTTCTTCCACCTCTTGCTCCACCACGACTTTGCCATTCTCTCGTCCAACGATGTTTTGGCTAGCTGTTGCTCCAGGCCTGGCGCTCAAACCGGCCTGCACCTTCTCGAACTCCTCGATGGCTCGCGCTTGCGCCTCCGCATCCTCCAGCTGCTTCTCCTCTTCATCCTCTTGCTTCCTGCGCTCGGCTTCCTTCTTCAGCCTCTTCAGCTCCTTGTTTTGTGCCAGCAGATTGCTCACGGCACATTCCCTGCAGTAGAGATGGCCATGACTTGAGCAGGACACCGGGTCACGTGCAGGGAGAAGGCATAATTGACAGCTTCCGAACGGCAAGAAGCTATCCCGAGTGAGTCGAGTAGATTGAGAGCCCCAATGACCCTTCAGCTCATTGCGCTCGTGTGCGGTGAAGAATGCCAGCGAGGTATTCCTTTCTTGAATCGTTAGTACTTGCAGTTAATTCCGTCAATGAGAGTCGACTCACTACTGTGTGACATATTTGCCGCCTATCGGAGGATGATGTCCGTCCCGTGAATCAGTGTTGTTGCAGGTCTGGTAAGGCGAAAGAGTGCCGTAGGACTGCAACCCATGTGAAGAACAGGGAGCACCCGAGCCGGCTTGGCACAAAACTCAAACCTTGATCCCTCCATAGCTGTCGACTGCACCTTCCTACCTCCTAGCAACACCTCATCGTCCCGCCGTCATACGCAATATCAGGCTGCGCTGGTTCCCCTCGGCCCCGTTACTAACTTGCTGCCTGCTTCTTCTCGACGTGATGTCGACATCTACCCCACAGCTGAGATACACGGTCACGAGGAATCCATCGCTGACATCTGGGGGTCTTCGGGCGGACCAAGCAAAGGAGGCCGTCCAATCCTTCGCAGATTCACCGTCGCCAGATGCAGTGGCCACAGTCCGAATTGCATCCCCGAGTATCTGTCGACCGTCAGCTTGAAGTGACTGCTTTCTCGTGGACCTTCATCATGTGTTTCGGGACAGTGGATCTCATAGTCTGCCGCCGAAGAATAGACGAACAGCCGATCGATGCTCGAACCGAGAGTCTGTCTCCCTATGGGAAACATTCCAGAAAGTGAAGTCTGCTCCGCTCCTATGGATCGCTAGGTGACCAGCGGACAAATCAGCTTCGCGACTCCATCCTACGGCCCCCCATATCTATGTGAAACCATGACAAGCCTTGCCAAGATGCCGCAAACTATGCATCGACCGTTTGGAGTACATGAGTCTGGCTTCTTTGCGCCTCGTCGGTCTTGTTTCGGACGTGCAGCACATATCGCGTGCGACTGACTGGGCCCCCAACCGCGAGCGCGTTACACATGTGGACAATTCCGTTGCGGAGCCAGAAGAACGTGGCGTGGACGGACGGACAAGCGACATGAAAGTACAGCGGGACCGATTTTTCCAAATTGCAAGTAGTAGTTTTCGTGATGCATTGATGAGTTGCACGACTGCACTGCTGGGCGACAATTGGGAGTCGTCGAATACAAAAGAGACGACAAGCCCCTAAGGTTTGAGACCAGAACACCAGCTCACTACATCTTCTTCACAGCCTCTCTTTCCTTCCCTACAAACCAACCACTCTCTTTCTCACCATGAAGTTCACCTCTTCGATCGCCCTGGCGGCGATGGCTTCTTTGGCCACTGCCATCCCCACAAACAACGCCAAGCGTGCCGATGGCCCTGTCGGATACGCATCCCAGAACGGCGGGTACGTCAAGCAGCGACTGACCTGGAATCCGCTTTTGCTAACTTTCCCAGCACCACTGGTGGTGCCGGTGGTACTACTACCACTGTCAGCTCCCTGGCTCAGTTCACTGCTGCTGCCCAGGCCGACGCGCCGACGGTTGTCTACGTAAAGGGCACCATCAAGGGCGATGTCAAGGTCCGTGTCACATCCGACACTTCGATCGTCGGTCTCGACTCCTCCTCCAAGCTTGAGGGCGTCTCCCTCTACATCAAGGATGTCAAGAACGTCATCGTCCAGAACATTGCCAGCAGCAAAGTCGTTGCTAAGACTGGCGATGCCATCGGCATCCAAAAGTCCACCAACGTCTGGGTCGACCACGTGGATCTCTCTTCCGACCTCTCGGCCGACAAGGACTACTACGACGGTCTGCTCGACGTGAGCCACGCCGCCGACTGGATCACCGTTTCCAACTCCAAGCTCCACGACCACCACAAGACCTCTCTCGTCGGCCACAGCGACAGCAACGCCAAGGAGGACACTGGCAAGCTCCACATCACCTACGCCAACAACCACTGGGCAAACATCGGCTCTCGTGCACCACTGCTCCGCTTCGGAAGTGCTCACGTCTTCAACAACTACTACGAGAACGTCTCCACCAGCGGTGTGAACACTCGCATGGGCGCTAAGGCACTCGTCGAGAGCACTGTCTTCAGCAACGTCGTCAAGCCAATCCTCAGCGTTGACAGCAAGGAGACCGGAACAGCCGAGACCAACGATGTCGATCTCGGTGGTGCTGAGAACACTGCACCAAAGGGCAGCTTCGGCACTGTTCCTTACTCTTACACTCTCCTCGGAAGCAGCAAGGTCAAGGCCGCCGTTGTTGGAACTGCTGGCAACACCTTGAAGCTCGGTTAAGCGTGGGTTGCAGTGAATGGAAGTATGAGTCTCAGTCTCATGGGGCTCGGTCTGGTACACAGAGCTCGTCGGCGAGCTTCGCATTTGTCATGCGGGCAGCATTTCGAAAATTTGGTCAAGCAGTGATTTTAGTAGTAAGCGACAGATGTTAGTTTCAGTCATTCAGCCAGGTGCTTCTTATGCAACGAACCAGTCGATTGCTTCTACAAAACCTTTTCACGTGTACTGCCTGCTTGCTCCCTCACAAAAGCGCTCGCTCGAAGCCATGGATGACATGGTCTTCATTGACCCATCACCACTATCTGCATACCTCCTGTTGCCTCTGCCAGTCCATCATCCATTGCTACTGGGCTTTGCCGTTAACTTGAATTGACGTATCCGTAGTCAGAAGTGAGTCGCACGTCGTACGTGAAAAACAACCCAAGTCCCAGTTTGAATAGAATATAGACATCTCAAAGGGCAATACGATCGATCATATTCGCAAACAACACGATAAATCTACTGCGGTGCGCCACATCTCATCTCAACGACGAGGACACTCATGACATCAAAATACTTGACCACACTTCTAAACCCACACAAGCAACGCTCTACCGACATCATACAGACTAAGTGTCAATCTAATCCCAAACGTTGAGAGAGTGCCTCCTGTTGGAAAGCATTGACCTGTGCAAAAATGTACAATTCGTGACTACGTAGTCTCTCATTCCTTTCTGTCTGTCTGTCTGTCTGTTTGTCTTGTCTGTCGATAGCGAGTGCTGTATTTGGTGCTTTTCCAGAAGTCAAATTTACTGTGTACAAAGGCGTCCTCCCTGTCGAATCAATGATGGCGTTCAAACCTTGACCTTGCCAAGTCCAGCGTTCTTCTTCACAACCGACTCGACAGACTTGAGTGGAGTCAAGCTGTACTTGTATGGTGCCTTCTTGAAAGTACCCACTTGCGTGATGTTCACATCGGCTCTTCCGAAGTCGTTCTCTGTAGAGGTTGCAACGTCAGCATGCGTCTTATATCTTAACACATGAGGGATCAGCTTACTAGCGCCTAAGTTCGCAAAGCCATCAAGCTCCTCGTCTCCGCAGACACAAGTGTTTGGGGAGTCCTCTGGAATGACCAAACCATAGGTCGACAAAGCAGTCCTGGTGTTGCCCTTGAACTTGTTTCCTTCAACCAAGACCTGATTGTCCGAGCGGGAGTGGATGGCCTGGTACAGGAAATCTTCGTAAAGGTTGTTGTAGATGTGTTGGTGTCCGAAACGTCCTGCAGGGCCACGGGTACCACAGTTGCGCCAGTAGTTGTGGTGGTAGGTAATGTGCAGGTGGCCTTCGTCGACTTCGCGGAGCACGTCAGAGTTGCCAACGAGGGATGACTTCCAGTGGTCTGATGACAATATTAGCGATTTGGACAGGTTGCCGGAAATCAATAGACTGAGTACTCACCATGGAAGTAGTTGTGCGAAACAGTGATCCAGTCCGAGGCGCGGACGATGTCGAGCTGACCATCGTAGAAGTCTGGGCCGAGCTCCAAGCTGATCTGGCTTTCGAACTCGTTGTGGTCGATCCAGACACGAGTAGTGTTCTGAATCGTGATTCCATCGTTGTCTTCCACAAAGCGAATGCCGACGTTTCGGACGATGACATTGGTCGCGTTGATGATAGTGATACCCTGGCCAACGATATTGGCTCCCTTGCCCTTTCCAAGCAGACTGACGTTCGAGCCGACTCGGAGACGTGCAGCTGGACGGAATTCGCCTTCGAGGTAGATTGTCTTCTTGCTGTCTGTAGCTGCAAGAGCTGCCACGAGTGCAGCATCAGTCTTCACGTTGAAGACCTTGCCACCTTGGCCACCTGTTGTAGGGCCAAGTGGGTTATCCCAACCAAAGCCCTCCAGTCCAGCAGGCTGTCGCACTCGATCTCTCTTGAACCATTCATTCCATGCTGGGCTCGCAGAAGCGCATGCAGCCAGCTGAGCAGCGGCGAAAAGAACGGAGAACTTCATACTGGCGGTGTCGTAGCAGATCGAAGCAATGAAACCAGTGAGCCGCACAACTTCTCTACACAGGCAGGACGGCAATGCCTATATACCTCCATTTTCGTGCTGCCAAATCCAGCTTTCCCAATCGATAATCAGTGCCTACCTCATTCTGCTTGTGATGACCCACAATCGAATTCGTGATTTTGCGTCTCGCAACCGAGCCGAGGGACGAAGGATGCTCAAAATGGGGGCCGGCACGGCCAGGCCGTCTTAACGTCGTTCTGCAGAGTCGACGGGTCCAGCAGCAGTTTTGCTGTGCTGGTATTGTGGGCTGAGGACTCGGTGCAATGTGTACCCCCAGATTTCTCCGGATGTCTTGGCTGTGGAGGTCGAGCTCCTAGCTCGGGTGTATAGATTGTTCCTGCATGCTGTATGCGGGGTCAGATATTGATGCAGAACTTGTTGCCAGGTGACCATGACAGGCCTGGATGCAGAGTTCGTCCCGCGGCGCGAGAATTGGTGTTCTGTTTGTTTTCGTCCTGAGATCCACCAACAGGCTTTACGATGCGCACAAACATGACACAGCGAGGTGCCCAGTCATTGTCTCGGGCGAACTGGATACTAGACTTGCAGTCTTGCGCTTCCAGTCTGTGCGGACTTGAGACACGTTGACAAGACGTTGAATGGTGGGCTCAGCGAGTGTACAAAGCGGTGTAGCGTCGGAACTTCGCAATTCCAGACAGAGTGAGATAAAGTGGAGTGTAAGTCTTGTGTACGCAGGCCTGGGTCAAGAGCGACACAGCTTCATCGTCGTTGAGATCGTACTCCCAGCACTGATCTGGACAAATAGCTTAGTTCTTCAAAGAAGGTCGAAGCCTTGGAAAGTGGAAGCCTTAACGGTCGTCTCACAAGACCCATAACTTTACTTCATCTAGAATACCGACCGTGCGGGAGTACAAAATGTTCTCGCTGAGCACTTCAAGACCTCTGAGAAGAATGTCAGCGATACAATGAGTTGTATATTGACACCATTCTTCTTCTTCTCCAGTTTTTTGCCAAAAAGCCTATTCTTCAAATGTTGTATTCGCGAGCGAACGATATCATCATCCTCATCTCCAGCGTCGTCCTCGGACTACAGCCAGGCGCTCACTTCGTTCGAAACGATTCATGTCCCGCAATCCGTAGCGTACAGCGTCCGAAGTGATCAGGTCCCGTACCTGCAGAAAGCGCTGCTGGATATAGCACCAAGCCTTGGCTGCCCAGAGCTTGAAGCTCGACAGCACATGCCCAAATCTACAAGGCACGATACACAGATCGTGTTCGCTGCCAGAGACGCAGCAGAGACGCCTTTGCCACAGGAAGTCTTGATGCTGTCATCTGGCAGGGGCGCCAACGTTCGTATCCTGCACACAAGCACGCCGGTTCGATCAGATTCCGGCTGGTATGAGTGGACGAATGACACCGCTGCATCGCTCGGACTGCAAGAGATCAAGCTGCCGCATGCGATCTGTCAAGAAGACCTGGCGTCTATGTTGCGCGTGCATGCCTCACGTAAGTGCATGAGCCATCAAGCTCCCTACTCGACCGCTACTGACCATACTAGGTTCACGAGGACTGCAAGAACACAAGCGCGACACGCACCTCATTGATCGAATCGAGCGGCTCTTCGCGGACGTGGTTTTCGTCTTTAGGAGGAGCGCACGCGCCCTCAATAGCACGCCTGAGAACGTATGTTCGAAAGTGAAGGGTCTGGAGACACATGAGTACACGATTTGATGATTTCCGTTTGTATGCCATACCATGACTTATGCAGCCTGACGACTCAATGAACAAGCCAGGTGCTTGCCAACTGCTTTCTCGACGCATCATGCTTTCCGTCGCGGCTGACTTCGCGATCTCAATTCAAAGCGGCATAACTCCAACCTGTGCTTGCTGCCTGTTCCCCTAATGCTTGTGTGGGCATCTGCAGCTTCTTGCATTGCAGGAACTGCTCCTGGGACCGTGTGACGGTGTACGTCCTCCTTCCAGGCGTATTGAAACCGCAGCCATATGTCCAGTTCCCTTCATTCTGAACCTGGTGTCATCCCTCCTCTCAATGATTCCTAAAATTCTTCTTCTGGTAGAACAGATCCGTCCTCGAACTACCCAGGTTGATAATCTTTGGACACCCGTCCCTGTCCTTCTCGAGTCGCGTGCACTCGAAGCAGTAGAAAGCGTCCGAAATGCCTTCGCCACCGCAGACCACGCATTTGTTCTGATAGTTTCCGAAGGCGCATTCGTCGCAGATTCGGACTAACGTGGTGGGTCGTACGTAGGAGTCGCAGACTGGGCACTTTCCGTCGCACTTGTCGCAGAGTCGGCCGATGGAGATGCCTGACGTCTTGCGGCACATGACGAGATCGCTGGACAATTTGTTAGCATCTGCCTTGGAAGAAGTGGTAGCAGCAGCGGTACTTACGGGTGATGGCGCGACATGATGGCAAATTCTAGGCAGCGGGCTCCTTGATTGCAACGGACTTGGTAGCCGAGGCGAGTTTGGTGGGAGGACAGGTGAGTTGAGTGCAAGCGGACGTGGTCTGCGGTCTTCATGTGCAACAAGAATCTCGTGGAAGCGGGGCTGACTCAGCGTCGTGAAGTCGGTCCCACCTCACTCGTCCCACCTTCCTGGCATCTCGATACCAGGCGACCTCCAGACAATCCATACTCCTTCTCGAGTCTTACAAAAGGTCGCCAGACAAATGGATGAGCCAATATTGCAGCACACGCGAGAGAATCGGGCAGACTTGCGACCTATAGGGCGAGTAGCCCACAGTATCCCTCGACCAACGTCCAGTACAGGCTTGCGAGTCTTCGCAGTGGTTGCACTTTATCAACCAGCACCGCTCTCAGTCCTGACCAAAGGTCAAGCGTGACCAAGACATGCTCAATGCAGTGAGCCTTCTCATGACTCGGATCAACTATCAGTCCGCTCGACTCCAACTACGGACCTACCTCCTTCCAACATCGAGCTCACATACGTACGTAGAAGTGACGATATCGAAGGATTGCACAAACGTGACAGACATGTTCATGTTCACATCACCCGACCTCCACGTCTCCACGTCTCTCGCATATGCACTTCGCCTCAACTCGCAAGAGGACACGACGCTTCACGATAGCTAGAGAATGTCGCGGTCATAATGTCAGCAACGTGGCGAAGATCAAGTACGACTCGCGGTAACTCGCATTCTACTCCAATTTATCCCATGATTGCGAGATCGCCTCTCCGCATGACGACTGTTGTTGCCTGCCACGTTGGGGAGCGGCATCACGCGGCTTCACATGCGGCCGAACGTGAAGAAGGATGCTATCATGATGCTTTCATTCTGCAGTGATCCAGCTTGCTGGGAGAGGCAGCAGGACATTGGTACATATATAACAAATGTAGATGTCTCACATCTGTGTCTCGAATATTAACATCATCTTCACACTCCTCAACACAACAACCACAACCCACCACCATCAACACCAACAACAACAATCATGTCTACCACCTCCTCAACCAACCAGCACGGCCAGGGCGCCTCTCACGCCACTGACCCTCAAAACGCCAGCAGCGTCCCAGGCAAGGCCCAGGAAGCCGTACGTTCCCTTTCCTCACACCCGCCAAAATCTCTCAAACTAACCCGCACCCCAGGTCCCTGCATCAGTCGAGCACAAGCTCCCAGACGCCCTCCACGACACCAACAGCAACAAGGAGACAGGCAAAGTCTCCCACGCTACCGGTTCCTCAATCGTCCCACAAACCCTCCAAGAGGGCCTCCCAGAGAAGGTCGAGAAGGTCGTACCAAACGCAATCCACGACACAAAGGGTGCCACTTTCAGCGATGGGTCTGTTGGAAAGTAGACAACAAGCAAATCAACTTAGTGAGGAGGGGCAGTCATAGAGCCAAATTTGTATTATAACAACTCATCGATGAATGAATGAACGACTTGACTCCAACCCGAGTTCAAACCTTACTGCTAGCCGAACAATATCATCTTCGTATTGCGGCTTGTTAATTGCGATAGTGATGTGTCGGTACGACGTTGGCGCGCGATGGTCAAGACCAGAGCTTGTATCTTTCCAGTTCTGCACAAGCTCGAGGCGGTCATCGACAGCGGTAGGCTGAGCAGCACACCACTGTCCATGGCATGCAACAGTAAGCCGAGACTGAACTCGGCAAAGGACAAGAAGCTGATAGTAGACAGAAGTGAATGAGGTCCTGCCAGTATTGTCATCCATACGATACAAACATAATTACGTAGCGTCCCAATTAGAGCCGTCGTCTTTCCTCTTCGCTCTGCATCGTCGAGAATGTCTGGTACGTGCTGGTTCGCTGTATGTATTTCGACAATCTTACATGTCGTCCCGTCTTTTACCCCTTGACTGGGTTTCTTCGTCAACAGCTGAGATGCAAATGTGTGCTTGCATAAGATGTAAAGTGGTTTGGTGCCGGTCCCACGATGAAGCGCGCACCACCATTGCTGAAAAGAAAACATGCGTGAGCATACAAAGCCCCGCCTCTTTCTCTCTCCCAAAAACGCCTTCGCTATGTGCATTCCGTCGTCGTGTAAATCGGTGTGTAAGGAAATGTAATATCGTCATCGTCGCCGTTTCGAAGGCATGATCAAGCTCTACTCATCCTAGATTCAAAGCTAGGCCGCGGATCCGGGTTCACAACGCCGAGTGGCCGACTGTAGTCTTGTTGATCTTGCATCGATATTCGGCTGCCGTTCGCCTCTGCATTGGCGAAGAGGGCCGACGGATTGAGACGTTGATCGTACACCATAGGCTTGGACATCCTTCTGCTGTTGTCGCTCCCGTGGCTACTACCCAAGGGGCTCGCAGGATTGACGCCTTCGCTGGCGCTTGGTCCGAACATCATCGAGTGTCGAACACTATTCTGACCCGTGGCAGGTGTGACGTAGTACGAGTCGTCGTGTTCGCCCATGCTTGGTTGGGTCCGGGCTAACAGTCCAGCTTTGCTCAAGACACTGACATTCCGTCCCAAACGCTTTCCACCGGCCACTGCGGCGCCATCACCATCCTGGGTCGAATCTTGCTTCCGCCGTCTCCAGCAAAAGAAGAGTGCGGCACCCAAGATTGCAAAAGCGGCGAGAATGCCTATGACAATTCCAGCAATGGTCCCTGCTGACATGTTGTCACTCCTGTGCAACGGCTGCTGGCCATCATTGGACTCCGGTGCAGCCACAGGGGTGCTTGTAACGGTCTGTGTCACGACAGCACCCGAGATCGTGGTCATGATAACCTCTGTGACCGGTTCGAATGTCGATTCAGGGGTCTCCGAGGTGCGGGACGATGTCTGCGGCAAGAATATGTCAGTACGTGTCAAATGCTGTGGTCAGACATGTCAAGCTTCAGATCGGATCCGGTTCCCGCCGCAATGTTGTGCGTGAGATGAAATACGTCGCAAGCATACACTGGTCTGTTTACTCGTGCTGAGAGTAACAATTGAGACTGAGACTTCCGCGCTCGGCGTCACTGTTATACTCACATAACTCGTCTCTGGTTCTTGTGTTGGAGATGGTGCTGTCGTTGGTCGCTGCAGTGCCATCGGTCAATACAATCGCCGGAGTGGAGAGATGCGAGTGCGTAGGTGATTCATGGTGGGTTGGTGCATCAGTGTGCTTTGAAGACGTGACTTCCGGGGGGCCGAGATGATCATGGACGCTGCTCCAACGAGGCAAGATGGGCTTGCCATGGTCTCACATCTGACGAGAGGGATGGACAGGGATTCCTTCCAAGGATCGGCTTGGAAGTGCTGTGCTCACATGCAATGGGGAAGAGAATACTGACCTGTCGTGGAGTCGTCGGTGACGGTCTGGAACCGCCTGCTGTGCTAGTCGGGCTTCTGTTGAGAGCGATGTAGCCATAGAGGCCACTATCTCTGTTGCCGCATTTCTCTGAGGGATATCCGGGACAGTCTTCGCCGCAATCGCTCACGGAGGTGGTGTCGCCGGGCGCGACATTGGTGCACCAACATGACTGCCACTGCACGACGGCGAATGCATATTCGGACGCGCATGAATCGCGACACGCTCCGTTGGACTGGTAGATATTGGTGACTAGGGGTGATGTTAGTGTTGGGGCCTGGCCAAGGAAGACGCGTCGTGCGCCTTTCATCATCGTCCTGGTGGAAATAACTTACTTGCACTGAAGTCGGAGCCCGTATTGTCGCTCGAGCAATACTGCTGCACGAGACCACTCTGGGCCAGTACCGACACGCCCGAGAGGAGAAGGACTGCTCGGAAAGGGAGCATGTTGTGCATTTTCATGACCGTGAACGGCGGTGAAGTTCAGACTGCAGGGAGCAGCAGTCCACGGGGCCGTGTAAGAATATCGCTGGTCTGGCTGCCGCCTTCTGGCTATAGTCGCGATGAGCTCATACAGATGATGTCCTTCAATGGCTCGAGTTCCGATGTTTCAACGAGGCTTGGCGACCAGGAGTTCGGCCACAGCGTGTTCGAGAGCGAGACCTCTTGCTGCAGGCGAGTCGATGTCGGCAGGAGGGTGAGGAGCGTCGTTCGGAGATGCGGTCGGCGGAGTATTAGGCAAGACGGGGTCTTGCAGGTGGAGTATCAAAGCGTGCTTGACCAGCAAGTCGTGCGGGTGGAGTAGCAGAAAGCGAAGGAGATCCGATCAAGAGGTCCTGGTGGGTGCCGCGAAACACGTCGTCGGTCGTCGTCGTGGGCGTGCGATGGGCGATAGTGAGAGGACACACGCTCGCACCAAGGAAAGAACAGAGCGGAAGCAGTAGCGGTGGGGAAAAGCGAGCGTTGGGGTGGTGAAGAGAGAAATGTCGCAGGTGCTGGTCGAGCGACAGTCAGGCCAGTGCAGAGCAGAGCAGAGCTGGGAGGAAGCAGCAGCAGAGCGCGGCAGGCGGCAGAAGCGAGAGGAACAGCGCCCAGCGCGCAGATTGAGATGCAGCGCTAGCTCCAACTCTGCGGCCCACTCCGGCTCGATCGGAGGACAGGCGCGCTGCTGGGCTTGGGCGGAGCGGCGACGACTCCTACCGCGGGGCGAGGGCGGCGAGTTCTGTCGAGGTGGATGTGCTGCACGTATGGCGAGAGAGTGGTGGTGCGTAGATGAGCAGTGAGCAGAATGCACTGATGAGAGACAGTCGAATGTTGGTCAGAACAGTGTCGAGGATGTGGCTTGCGGAGCCAGCGTTTTCCGGTTGCGATGGTGCTTCGTCGTTCGCATCACCCCTGCACTGCCAGATCCATGTCTCGTGCGGTCCGGCGAATGGCGCGCAACGCTCTCGTGACGATCACTTCGTCCTCTCGCAGAACGTGCTGGTCGATATGCGTGAAATGCCCTTGGGCGACCACACCCAAGCCCACTAGCTGCTGCCTCTGCCTTGGCTGAACCTCGCACAACGATACCAGCCTTGTCGCATGCAATGCCTCCGCAAGCTGCCCTCAGCTCCAAGAGTCCCAGCCCGAGCTACCTGCTTGCTGCCGCTGGCGGGGTGGTGGACAGCTGCGCGTTGATTGCGTCTTGTTCCGCGGTAGCTTTGCTCGGCAAAGCCAATGCCTGCGCGGTCAACGAAGAGGAGGAATCTGGAATCTTACGGGGTGAATCAAAGTGGTGAGAAACGGACGTGGTGCGGCGTGCTAACTATCAGCACCAGCCCAAAACGTGCTACTGTCCACAGGCCTGCGCGTAGGGCGAAACACTGGAATGCTGCCCAGTGCCTAGGAAACATTGTTGCTCCGCGCCCACCAAAAATCATCTCGTCCTCGGCCTCGGTGGCGCGAGTACGAGTACCTGCCAAACACGAGTCCGAGCTACTGCACGGCGCTACGTCGACCAGATCGCATTGAATCCTACATCTGCTGCTTTTAGCTGTGCGAGCCCTCTGCCGTAACTTTGCCACCACACCTCGAGGACACTCCCGTGTCTATAGCTCTGCACTGTGCTCGGATGACAGAACTTTGCCATCGACCACCGTATTTGCCACTCCAAGCCTGCCGCTTCAGTACACAGATACGCGGGACTACATGTATGGCGCCGCGATACGAAGACAGCATTGCTACCGGGATCAGTACCACATGATGAGGCACAATCACACAATGGGAAGCTACGGTGTGCAATGCTTGCCAGGCACGAGCGCACATGAACGAAAGACCAGACCACGTTCTCCATTTCGCAGCATCCCACTCGCAAACAGCCTATATCCTCCCACCCTTCATGCAGCCACGCAGCTATACCCTGGTACACTCAGCAGCGGCCCTGGACAGCCGCCATCCGAGTTGGGATCCTGTGCATTGCCGACCTCACATCATGACGAGGCTTCCTGCTGAAACTTGCATTGCACACAGCTTCACCGTGGCTTGGTCTGCCGCTCACCAAATACGCCCTTCGGCGTCCTGTGGACTGCCTGAGCTGATCGGAGCTTTTTCCGGGTCTTATTTGTGCCTCGTCCTTACCCCGCGCGCGACCACGAACATGTTCGGGAAGAGCGATTTGAAGCAGGTCAGTCACTTTCCGCGCTAGTGCACTGGCGGCAAGAATAGATTCAGGTAAGTACAGATACAGACTTGTCGTGGACATAGGTAAAGGCCGAAGCCGGTACGTCTGAATACTTTCAGCAAATACACCGCTCACGGGTATGGCACCGCCGCCGGATTATGCCTTTGGATGCCAACGGAGATTTAAAGCCCACCCACCCAAGATCTCGCCTCGCGTAGCACAACAGATCAACCACCCCATTCGTCCTGCGCATGAGATATCACAATGCATGCTCCAGCGCAGCGACCAGCACGCACATCTGGATCAGCGACATGCATCAGACACGCGTCCAACGAGCCAAATTCTGAGCGCATGATGATTCGTCGATTGGAGCACCTCTCGACCTGGCTGCGAAAGCGATCATGCTAAATCCCAGGCGAATTGCAACGTTGCGTCAATCAGATTTCACGAAATGTTGCACGCTGTGTTCAGCCATGCGGCGGGTAAACTGGATCTCACTCTCGATGAAACACGACGAGGTCGCAGTTCAGATACTCCACGATCTTCTGCAGCTGGATCGACATCTTGTTTCCGCGATGAACCCAGTATCCAACAGCTCGGTCAGAGCTGAAAGTTGCATTACCACGTTACCTCATCAATTGCAGAGCCCATGTCGAAAGGTCTTCTTCACATGCTCTCTCACACCACCCGCGCAGCCCAGGCGTCGAACCTCCCACAGACTGCAGAGCCGTTGTTCAATCATATTGCCGACATGAACGAACACCATCTTCGCTTGCTCACAGTGGCCAATGGCGCTCGTGAAGCACCTCTCGCCTCCTGACAATGACTTCATGTCTGAATGATCACTATATCCAACGACCCTGGTCACGACCAGTCGTCACCTCGTGGGTACATCGTGCGTTCGTGTTCCCGGAGCACAAAACAGGCAAGATCCACCTACATAGCCACAAACCTGCAACCTGTAAACTCGTAGACGAAACGCCTTGGCAGGGATCTCAGTAACTCGAACTGACCAACCAACGAACGCCGAATCATCAAACACAAACTATAGAACCAGTTGAGAGAGCGTGCCACCCACGCAGCGCCAGACGACCAACACAAGAATTGCGAAACACCGAACACTCTCCCATCCGTGAACCGCGCTCGCGTGCCCGGCGCGAAAGGGAACAGGAGTGCAGGACACGTACTTCTCAAAAGGGTAATTTCAGTAGATCTTCATCTCGCGGCCCGAGCGCGCACCAAAGATTGAAGTCCAAAAGAAGGGGATCCTACCCACAATTTTTTCTGTTACTTGTTGTTGAGTGCGTCTGCCGTGCATCATGAGTCGCCCTTTCCGTTTCGCGACTTTCTCCTTTTGTCGTGTCCGAGCCGCTCGTGCGAATGACGTATGCCGTTTACGATGGTGTTGGCGGCAAGGCGGTTGCTCAGGTCTTCATCATCGAGATTTGAGTTTCTTGAATCTCAAGGGATGCCAAGTGTGGACTTCCGATGATTTTATTGTTGGCGGGACTGCAGCACAGAGGGACATACGACAAGAAGAAAGACATGTTCTTTCGCCGCTCTCGTTCTGAGAGCACAATGATGAATAGGTATACGAGAGATCTGCAAAGTCGAGCAACACACGCGTGGACACGAGGCGCAGGAATCTTAGGAACCTTCCGCGTCTATTTCGGATAAGAATGGCAGCGACAACGCACGCTATGAAAACTGACGCAGGGCCATAACGGAAAGCAATGCGAGAGACTGCTCTGAGCGTGGGAATGTGGAGAAAAGTCTTTTCTCGTAGGCAGTGTCAGAAGGTTCGGTTGGTCTACAGCCGTAGTTCGCAACGTCGAAATCAATAGCAGTGGTATCTTGTCCCGTTTCCCAATAACGCCTCGCAAAGCCCAGATGCAGCCAAAGCAGATTACCCTGACCCATAGCTAAGAATCATCCTCATCAAGATTCATGAGTCTATCATCATGATCATGACCGTCATCGATAAGGACTCTGTTGCTGTTCACCTTGCACACCTCCCCATACGTTCCATTGTTGCTGCTGCTGCATTGTTGGCTGCGGACTTTGCCCACGATATAGAGGATGCACGTCGCCCTCTCTTCCCACAGGTATTGTCGAGCCAGGCGGAGGCC
This sequence comes from Cercospora cf. flagellaris, assembly GCA_005356885.1. NCBI lineage: Eukaryota > Fungi > Ascomycota > Dothideomycetes > Mycosphaerellales > Mycosphaerellaceae > Cercospora > Cercospora cf. flagellaris. The sequence continues at coordinate 1,231,760 of RJLU01000005.1, read as the reverse complement.
CCATGCCAGGATGATACCCTACGGCCGGCGCCGTGTCTTCATGCTCATCTCTCCAATCTGAAGGTTTCATGTCTAAGCCGCCGCTCATAGCAGCAGGAGGTGGAGAATACCTTCTCACGTCGTAATGATCGTCCTGATGGACTTTTGCAGGAACTTGTGCCCCACCGAGGAGGCCGGTTCTATCGTCTTCGCCATCTAGAGGTGCTGCCGCAGCGTGTCGACCAGATGGTCGTTGCAGCTCAGTTGCGGTCTCTCCGTTTCCTGCGAAAGAAGGCCCATTGTATCCAGTCGTTTGCTCAGTCAACTTGTTCGCGGGCATGTAGCTTGGATCATTATGTCTCTTTCGGACACCAACGAATAGCCATCTGAAGCCTCTTGCGCTAGCAGTAATGATGTCCCAAGGATTGAAAGAATCAGCGATGGCTCTCCAGCCCATGAAGCCGCCAGTATATCTTGGTACGTTCCCGTCTCCATTGTAGGAAGGACCCGTTGCAAGCTTCGGGTTATGCTTGAGTGAGTAGGGCTTCCATGGATATGCAAACATATGCATAACTGCGAAAATGGCCATTTCCACGCAAAGAAGTACACTGGGGATGCCGATTTGGATGTCCCCTTCCGCAAGCTTGTCCGTGGGTTTCAGCACGCCGACTGATTCGGAGGATAATAGTGATATGACTATTGTTTGCCAGAAGGAGAAAAAGATGACGAGCTTGATGCTGAGGACTTTTAGGAAGGGTTTGTGTTCGGCAAGATCCTCCTTGAGCTGGATGTAGAACTGTACCACCATAAACATGGCAATCGTAACCGAGATACACTCGAACACCAGAACCCAGATGTGTGCAAATGCTGGGGAAAGAGAAGCTTGGCAGTATTTGTCGAACGCCTGCGTTATCACGGAGACGATTGTGAAGAAGACTCGAATGAAGCAGTATTGGAAAATACCTGCAGTAGACAGTCAGCCGTTGTTCTGAACATACCACGTGTATTGCTTCCCACTCACCAACCCATATCACATTGAACCACGTCAATCCGCTCCTCGGTTTTCTAAATGGCCCTTTGTTCTCTCCTCCCGTGCATTTCTGCAGCCCGAAAACTCCCCAGAACCAATTGACTGGTACCACATGCCGAAAGTATTCCTTCTGATCATGCAGCGTCGGCGCACAGTAATGACACAGCAAGGCGAAGAATGAGCTGATTGCAAAAGCTTCATAGCAGTCTCGTAAAACATCAAAGTACACCGCGTGTCGATAGTAGAGATAACTCAGGAAGCTGACGACGGAGTACACTGGCACCATGAATAATATCCTTATGATGTGTTTTTGTTCGCCAGGAACGAGGTAGTTTGTTGCGTGTCGCCAGATGAGGAAGAGTGATATCACGACTGAGATCAAGCCGAAGATTGCGGAGATTAAGAGGCCGAAGTGGTGGAATGTCATGCCTTTCCATAGTGGTGTTTCGTGGATGTACGCATCTTCGAGCGTGGTGTTGCAGATTGCCATTTTCGATTTCCCGGGCGCTTGGATGCGATTGTGTCAAGCAGAGCGACGTGCTACCGCGAGATGAGTGTCACCATCGGTTGTCCGCGTGTACACTCAAGTACGTGGTGTCCAGAAGCCACGCTCCTTCTTCTCCCACGCCTGCAATGTCTGTCCTGTACCCAAGCTCTTGTTTGCGCCAGCCGCGAGTGATGTTCTGATGTACGGCTGTCCAGCAGCTTATGATGGTTCCTTCTCCCTCGTAACAAAAGCAAAGCCACTCTATTCTTGTCGCTTCGTCGAGCAACGCAAACTCGGCAGTGTAAAGTGGTATCCTCCGCTCCGGTACTTCCTGGCTTGCAGGGTCGTTTTATAGACTAAGCCTCGCGCAGCTGCAGGTTGTGTCTCGGCGCGTTGCTTGATCGGTCTTGTCTCTGGCCTCGGCGACGTCGCACAAATTCCTTCGGAGACTCTGTGTCCTGCACTCGTGGGCCAGCGGAGTTTTGATGTTGCGCGATTATGTTCAGGCTGTGACTGGGCTGGATTTCTCTGTTGCGCAATTGAACGAGGCTGTGCTCGTGTGAGAGTTGTCGCACTGAACGAGTCCGGGCGGGTGTGCCGAACACGCGGACGCAGGCGCGCGATGATGATGTGGCTGAAGAGCAGGGATTGGTTTCACGTATTCACGCCAGATCTTCATGCCATCTCCTGCAAATTCACTATTTTCTCACTGCTGACAACTCGGACTCTGGGTTGGCGGTTCCACTGAAGGTCTTGTTTGTTCAACACGTGGTAGGTGGCTTGGGAAACAGTACTTTCACTTGATACCCACAACGACCAAGGTTGACGAACGTTTTCTCGCCACAACCCTATTGTTCCGGTCGTTCGACGGCATGTCAACCTCTCGTGACCAGCAAGTAGGATAGCCGCGAAACATAGCAAGATACTGCAGTGCGAATCTACTCAAGCCATCTGTACACCAGACTCTCGATCTCCACAAGCTTGCATCCTACAAATTGCCATAAACGTCCTACCACTACTCGCTCACACGCAATCGGTCTTGCCTGCGGTAAACTTTCCATCCTTGCTATCCTCACACCCACACTCTCCAGTGTTCGGATCTTTGATACATCCTACCCCCTCTCCATCCTCGGCACCATATCCTTCCTCCCAGAAAAACGTCCAGTAGTTCACATCGTCCTTCATCTGTCCAGGCGTCGCGGGAGGCTCGCAAGTGTATGCGGAGCAATTGCCGTATGGAGCACTGGGAAGTGTGAGCAGATGTTACAGACAAGGCACCGGTGAGTAGCATCTCGAGTAATGACTCGAGTATGAAGTCGAGCGCATGCCGTAGGGACAGCTTACCCATGGTTGTCATCATACTGATGATCAATAACGAAGACAGCGAACGTCTGTTTCTCGTGGGTACGCGTGTTGTGAGAGCACTCAGCGGCTTGGATTGCTATTGACTTCTTGGTGGCATCGCAGTTGTATTTTGTTGGGCGTTGTCCTTCAGAGTGGGAAAGAGCCGGGTCAAGGGTTGCTGTGACGGTACATGCCAGTGTGGCCGCCAGAGCTGTGACGATAGTGAATTGCATTTCGCTGTTCTGAATGGGTTGCAGGATGTGACAGGAAGGAACAGAATCTAAGGAACGTAGTCAATAGTTTCACCAGGAAACAATTTTGGAGGTATGTTCAAGAAGGGAAAGTGCGAAAGGACGAAAGGCTCCCTTATAGGGGACGCAACAGTTCATACGGATGATGCGGGAACTGTGGTCCAGACTCTACGACTGTCTTGCGTAGAGCGCCCGTACCCATATTTCAGCACCAGCAGATCTCGCGCGTTTCAACTTTATGGACATGTTTCGGTGGTACTCCGGCCCAATGCCAATGCATAAGAGAACCGTGTCTCCGACTCCAGAACACCATCGCTGAAAAGGTCTTCTCCAAGTCATCCGTCATGCGCCATCCATGATTCGTAATCCGTAATTCGTAATCCGCCATCCGTCATCACTCCATCAGTCCGCAAACTGACGTGTGAGGTATCTTCTGAATCCTTTGTTCAACAAGGCCCATCCGCCTCCTGGATTCGACTCGCTGGGTGCCATCGGCAGCAGGTCAAACAGCTCCCAGCGAGCGTCACTTCCTCCACCGATCACGTACAAGGAAACACCATTATCGTCGTTGTGGCCTTCAGCGGCAGGCTGGAAAGCCAATATTCCCTTAGGTGGTCGCCCACTCGGGTCATTTGGAAGAGGCAACACCGGGTTCGTGACACGCTGTTTCGTGCCGTTTGGTGTGACCGTCCAGATATGTTCTGGGCCTCCTTGCCAGTGCGGCGGATCTGTGCCAGTGTAGAATGGTGCGGAAGCAACACTGCGGACGTCGCGGACTGCTCTTGGCATAAATGGGCTGAGCTTGAGAGCTGCCATTGCCGAGACGGCGGCGTCGCGTGCAGGAGGCGAAGCCGATGTTGGTGGAGCTCGAAGGCCATAATATTCCTGAACGCTGCCATGATAGCCAGTTCCGGAACCTCCACCAATGGCGGTGGATGGCGCCGGAGATGCTAGACCTCCAGACATGCCCGAGAGTGAATCATGGTCAAAGCCGGTGCCTCCAGACAGGCGATGGTGAGCGTAGGATGGAGCTTTACGGTGTTTTTTCTGCTCAGCTTCACGCTCCTGTGCCATGTTCGCAGCTTCTGCCGGATCCTTTGGTTGCAGGTCGAAGACGTGAAGCGTGCCTTTGTCACTCGTCGATGCTACGAATCTGTTGCCCGGGCTGAACGCCAAGCTATAGATGACTGAATGGTCCATACCACGGCGGAACTCAGCCAGTTGATCTGTCGATTTCGTGCTCCAGACACGTATCAGTGTCCCTTGCTCGCTTGTGGTTGCCAGGAGTGAACCATCGGACGAGAGTGCCATGCACCGGAGGGCGGAGTTGTGTGCTTTAAGCACCCGCTTTGGGCATGCACCCTTCTCAGCCAGTGTGATCAGTTGTACTTGCCCTGTGCTTTCTGCAGGCAGCACTAGCAGGTCGTCGCAGAGTGCTGCAAGTCCGTACGGGTTCGCTGAAGTCCGGTAGAGCGAGTGCGCCTTGTTCGGCGCAACGAATTTGGTGTCATGCACCACCTCAGTCTGATCAGAGCCACTGGCATCGCCTTGCGCTGATGTGGGTGCCTTGTGTTGCAGCTCCTGGTACATGAACACTATTGTTCTTTCTTTGAGTACGACGGCCGACCATGAGTAACCCAGTCGCACGCCTTTGATTGGCTCGTGAAGATTGTGTCTCTTCATCTCTTGGCCCAGTACGGCATCATACCACACAAAAATGTTGGGACCTGCGTGCTGGGACTTGTTCTTGGCTACGAAAGCGAACCATCTGTCGTCCAGAGCTTCTACAATCGCTGTGGCACCGTGAGGCGGAGAGTCCGCTCGGCGTGTGAAGAAGCAATTGTCTGTACGGAACGCGCGAAAGCCATCGCTTAGGCCAGTCACGAATCGCCTGCGTGATGTCGAGTATGAGATGGAGAGTACATTCGGAGTGTTCGACGGCTGGATAGCTTCACGCGTATTCATCGCGGGCTCTTCGACGTGTTCTGGAGTTTTGACTCTTTCCGAAGCTTCGATTTCAGCAATGCTTGCTTGCGGCCTATGTATCAAACTGTTAGACTATTTGCCATATCGACAAGGCCCGGCGGATCTTGGCAGGGTCGATGGCAAATCGGGCACGGAACGGCAATCTTGACAGGCAACGGCAAGGCGGTTGTCGACGCGCTCGGGCGTTTATCTGGGATGGCGGTGAAGGAGTGTGAAGTTGAAGTTGAAGACGAAGTTGCAGGTGATGGACAAGAAAGACATCACATGCACGCGTGAAGCACGCACGGACAAACGAAGTTGTTAGTGCTTGCCCCAGACCGCGAAAATGGATGGCGGCGGCAGCACCCGCCGCTGCCAAGCGCGATCCCTGTGCGAGCCCCCTTTGCGCGACTTCCCTTTGCCTGCTGCCCCCAGCATTCGCGCGGTCCACAGCAGTTGCCCGTTCGCTTGCTCGTCTGCTTCCATACATCGTCTCCTGCTGTCTCATACCACTCCCCAGCGATCTGACTCGGATTCGTCTGTTTTGCCATTGCGCATCGGTCGCGAGAGCAGATGTGAGTTGTTTCCCAAATCCAATGGCCGCGCAATTCGGGGGAGGGCGGTGGAGCCACGTCGACCGCAATTCCAACACATGAGCAACTCCGCGCTCTCCATCATTGCATATCCCATGCAGTAGCTGACAGTGGCATTATCAGCTCCATCCTCCTGAACATCCCTCTCGCTCCTCCGAGAACAACCGCTCAGGATAGCCTCCTGGCGCTCGAACTCGCCCGCTAGCACCAACATGTCTACCTCCACCTCCCACATCAAGCTGCGCCGCAAGAAGAATGTCAAGAAGGGTATTCAGTTCTGCCTGATGGTCTGTGGTGCCTCCGGCACAGGCCGAACGACCTTCGTCAACACTCTATGCGGGAAGCAAGTCCTGCAGCCCATGGATGCCGATGACCCGACTACTGCGCACATCGAGGAGGGTGTCAAGATCAAGCCTGTGACTGTGGAATTGGAACTGGATGAGGAAGGCACCCGAGTGTCGTTGACCATCGTTGATACACCCGGCTTTGGCGATAGCATCGACAACGAGGCTTCTTTCCACGAGATAGTGTCTTTCTTGGAGAGGCAGTACGATGACATTCTGGCTGAGGAGAGCAGAATCAAGCGTAATCCTCGATTCCGCGACAACAGAGTCCACGTGCTCCTCTACTTCATCCAGCCCACAGGTGTGTCGAACCAGCATGCTCTGCAGTAGCGCAAGCTAACAATGATTCAGGTCACGGTCTTCGCGAGCTCGACATCGAACTCATGCGCCGTCTCAGTCCCCGCGTCAACGTTATCCCCGTGATCGGCAAGGCCGATTCGCTGACACAGTACGAGGTCGCCGAGAGCAAAAAGCTGATCATGGAGGACATCGAGCACTACCGCATTCCAGTGTACAACTTCCCATACGATATCGAAGAGGACGATGAGGACACAGTCGAAGAGAACGCGGAGCTGCGGGGACTGATGCCGTTTGCCATTGTTGGATCCGAGGACGTGATTGAGATCGATGGACGTCGTGTTCGCGCTCGTCAATACCCATGGGGTGTGGTCGAGGTGGAGAATCCCAAGCATAGCGACTTTTTGGCGATCCGATCTGCCCTGCTGCACTCTCACTTGGCGGATTTGAAGGAGATCACACATGACTTCCTCTACGAGAACTACCGTACCGAGAAGCTTTCCAAGAGCGTTGCGAGCGCCAACGAGGCATCTGGCATCACCACTGAGAGCGACAGCCTTGACCCACAGTCGCTCGCCTCGCAATCTGTCCGTCTCAAGGAGGAGCAACTGCGCCGTGAAGAGGAGAAGCTGCGTGAGATTGAGATCAAGGTGCAGCGTGAGATCAACGAGAAGAGGCAAGAGCTGCTTGCTCGCGAATCGCAATTGAAGGAGCTCGAAAGCCGAATGGGACGCGAACACACTCCGATCCAGCCAAGTGTCCACGAGGATGACGAGACCGACGCCGGCGCACAGCACTAGAAGCCTGGACAGATGGTGGATTCCCCCGCATAACTGCGCTATTACCTTTGTCTGTCAGCGTCTGGCGTGGTGATTCCACTCCTCCACGACTTCGGACGGGACAGACTATTCTGCAGCAGACAGATACCACTTCAGATCCTGTTTCATATGTATGTTGGCTTTTCGAGAGCGTTGTTTGGACGCGAGCAAGTGCGAATAGCGGATGTAAAAGACAGCAATACCCAGACGAGTACCCACTTAGCTAGTTTGCCGTACTGCAGAAAGTAATACATTTTACATATTGGTCATTTGTCCACTCCAGATCGAGGACAATTTTGCTTGCGTGTTGTTGGTCTCTCTGTGGTTGTGCATTGCAGCTTTCCACTCTCATACACGTTGCTCATGCGGATATGTACAATTTCCTGTGAAGTTGGCAGCCTGCCGCGGCATATTTTGCCTTTCAATTCTTGGCTCGCTGTGACCTCCCTGTGCTCCAATACCAATTATTTCTGGCAGGCACTCGATCAGAGCATGATTATACATTGCGGCTCTCGGCATGCCTCCAGCTCTTCGACAAGGAGAGCGCTGCTATGTCGTGGAGAAGCGGGCGTTTGACCCTGGTCTCATGGAATTTCCTCGACTCCTTGGCCCATTCTATCGCTTCACACCGCATTCGGGTTCATAGGACTGGTGGTGCTTGCTGACGCAGCTTCTTCCACTATTGTTCTTGAAGACTTCAGATCCTCGACTGCCTGTGATACTGGTCCGTTGCCTGATCTGAACGGCGCGATGCGTTTCCTTATACGTTCCAAATTATCTTGTTGTTGCTGTTGTCTATCTTCTCTTGGTAAATGTGTTGGGAAGCGTGCGGCTTTGAGGGTTTGAGGACCTGACGGGAGATATCGAGGTTCGAGGAGGCCGATCTGTATATTTCACTACAGTTAGCTTTCATGTGCAATCCACGGGGAAAGATGTCTGTGATCAGGACTTACCATGCTCAATAACCTCCAAACTGTATCACTAGGTTGCGCTCCGACTCCCAACCAGTATTTTGCTCTGCTAACGTCGATTTTGATGTCTTTTTGTTTCTTTTGGCCAGGTTCGGCGCCTACGGGAAGTTTGGGTATGGGGTCGTATGTGCCTAGGACTTCCATGGGTTTGGAGTCGCGGGCGGTCTTGTCTTGGGCGAGGACGATGTTGTAGAAGGGAGCATGGCGTTTTGCGCCTGTGGGCGTGGACACGCGCGCGAGACGTAGTCGGAGAACCATGTTGGATGTGTAATTGTCCGGTATGATGGCAGCAATGCGATACTCTGTCCCTCGAGATGTCGGACGGAGGTGAACGAGTTCGCCGGTTGCTGCACGTGACTGGCGCGTTCACATGTGCAAGTGGCAGGCAAGCTCACGCGTTTCCCGTGAAAGTTGGCGAGACAGACTCCCGACTCACAGCATGGCCACCACAACAATGTCTCGTCCCACGTCGATGGTCGAACGACAACCGAAGCGCAAGAAAGAGCAGCGTACCGACATCTGGTCGAATCTCCTCCGCCAAACCCGAGACGCCCAAGCCAGGAATCGAACACAAGCCGTGCAGCATCGGGAACTAATTGTCTGTGGAGGATCGCCTGACGACCAACGCTCCTTCATTCAAAGTCTTGCTCGACCGACTCCTGCTCAACCCTCGACGAGGAACCAGGATAAACGGCAACAAAAGCCGAAAGGAGAACTGCGATTGAGCAACAAGTACGCGTATGGCTATGGGCATGTGACGCTGTATTCTCCGCCACAACAGAGCGGAACTGGTGTACAGGTCCTTGGAGCGGAGTCGGAGGAAGTCGCTCGTCTGGAAGTGCATACATTGCCAGAGCCGACGGAAGAATATGCCGGGACACTGAGAGGGCTGTTGCAGGGCAAGAAGCATTCAGAGGGAGAATCACCAGATGCTGAGCAGAACGAGAGCGAAGAGACCACCACAGAGGGACCTCGACTACCAGGAGTGTGCATACTGTTGAGTTGGAAGGAGCCTTGGAAGTTCTTAGTACAATTGAAACGCTGGCTACAATTACTCGCCCAGGCACTATTGCAACCGGGGACACCTGCAACGGACCCGCTGGACATATTGAAAGAGGCTCAATTGTCTATTACGGTGGTAGCACAGCACACCGAGGCACAAGAAGAGCTGTTCAAAGAGGGCTACAAGGAGGAGGACTTTGACTACGTCTCCCAGTGCTTGCGGACCGTCATACTGCCTTTACACCCCCTAAGTGCGCTGATATACACCACTTCTGCGGCACCACCACAGCTACCCGGTAGCCCATTGAGTGAACCTCAAAAGGTCGTTTTCAATTCGATCGGACTAGATCTCGCAACATTGAGCCCGAAGAGAACCCGCTCCGGATCTGCTGCTGAGAAGAAGGAGGAGCTTGCTGTCAAGCACGAATTCATGGATCGCATGGCCATTGTGATTCCTGCTGGATGGGATAGTCCTGCCTTCATTCGAACCCTGAGTGAGACCTTCTCTCCTGAGGATATTGTCAATGGGTGGCTAGCCGATCTACAGCCTCCACCTCCTCCAATTCCACAGGCTTCACCGCCAACGGAGGATTCGAAATCAGGGGAGAAAGCAGCCAGCGGCGGCGCAGAGGTCTACGAAAGCTCTCCGGTCCTCGAAGATGCCGACGACATGGCAGAGCCGATGTCACCTTCAAAGATGCTGCCATCTGCTGTGCAGTCTTATGAGAGAAGGGTTCTCGATCCTCAAGCACACAAAGCGTCAAAGCCACCCCAGATCGAAGTGGTCACGAAACCAGATCAGAGATTTTTGGCTGAAATGCGAGAGCACCTCCAACAGCTTGAAGCTCAAGACCGTGAACGCGAGTCGAAGGGGCACAATTCTGGCGTATCTCACACAGGCCTATCAGGCAGCTCGACTCGCGTTGGGGGCCTTCCAGCAGGCGAATCTACAGGCGCTCTGAGCGAACTCGGCGAAGTGTCGTTCAACGTAGGTGGTGTGAGCTACGATACCATTACGGCTGAAGCAGCTATCAACGCCCTCAAACGACCACAGACGAGAGATAATGGTGATGGCCCGATGAGCCCTCCTTCCAGCACGAGAACCCATACTCCAAAGCCGAGAGGGCCTGGCGGAAATAGGATTGATGCAAGTGGGAGCAAGGAGACACCTGGGAGTGGTATGAAGAGTCCAGAGAGTAAGGCTCCGCTCGATGTGGATAAGTTGGAAGAGTACTTCCAAAGTCTACTGAACAAGAGTGGTGGGAGTGGAAGTAAGAGCTCGACGCCATCGAAGAAAGCTGGAGAATGAAACGCCTGATGGTGAGCGTGTATGAAAATCAGGCAGTGTAAGAGACGAGATACCCATTTAGCGCTTTCATTGAGTAATGCGAGAGATTGCAGGTCTATGGCATGACCTTTGCAGGACCTATCGGCGACCTCGCAACAAGGCATGGAGAAAATGAACAAGCTGTCAGTGCCCAAGTTCAAGCAATTCCTCGCCTTTTCGTCATGACCTTATCTCTTCGCCCCTGTGCGCTTTCGAAGACGCTTTCATTTCTCGAGCATTTCTTGTCCCTTTCCTTTCGTCAAACATCTTCTCTCATTCTCGCCTTCTCTCCTGCGCTGCATGTCCAGCTCTGCACATCAAAATCACATCATGAATTGAAGGATGGCGCGATTGACCATCATCCCTGAAAAATGGATCGTTGATGTACGGATTGAGAAGATGTACTAAGCTCAGCGTCGAAGGAATGTCGTCTTCGGGGTCGGGTGAGTCGGGAGGGGAAGTGTTTGTAGAGGGTGGTATTGTTGGGGTTATTGCAGTTCTCGGAGTCGATGGAGTTGATGAGAGTGATGGAGTGGATGGAGTTGCTGCTCTTGTCGCTGGTGGTGTTGATGAGAGAGAGAGCGATGAGTTCGTGACTGAATAGAAAGAGGAAGATGGAGAGAGCGTGGGATGTTGGTTTTGCTCTGATGATGCGATTGCGTTGCGGCGTTGAGTCGTATCTTCTTCCTCTTCGCTGCTGTTGGGGCTTGGTGTTGGCTGCTGTGGTGATGCTGCTCGTTCAGGACGGACCGGCGAGATGCGAGCACGGTGAAAAGGCAGCCGTCTTCTAATGGCTCGTGCAATGCGGCGTAGAGATATTCTCTGATCCGCCATTCTTCTGTTGTGTCTCCGAGGAGGCTGTGAGCGGTGAGAATACCCGCTTCTTGATCGCTGAATAATCTGAGGAATACTGTTCCACTCCCGGTTGATCTGCTGCCTGTTCGCTCTTGTGTAATATGCACTGCGAGGACGAAAGCGTCTCGGAAGCAGATAAGACGCACACCTGTGCTTTCTTTTGCTTCTGTCTCGACGTTGGAGCACGCAGCCTGTGATGAGTATGCTGGCAAACATGACTTTGACGAGCTTACTAGAGTGTGCAGTCTGTGGAAGTAAACAATGTGGTTTGTCCGATCGAGGAGGATGGAGGCCTAGTTTTGTTATCGCATTGTTGCTCGCATCGTGATGTGCTGGCTGTGTCTTGTCAGTAGTCGTTCGAGACAGTACCAGATCAGAAAGTATTTTGTTTTGCATCACGAGGGTCGCGACACAAAGCGTGTCTCTGAGAAGTGGTACGTGCAGCGTGTTCTCTTTCTATTCTGTGAATGTTCTGGATGCGAGTACTAATTTCTTCCTTGATACCTTCTGACCGATTGCTTGCAGCTATTCTTACATCGAGGCCATAATCACATTTAGTCGTCTGAGTCCAGAGATACATCAGCAATGGACTCCGATCGTGATGCATCCAGAATGCACAATTCCTGTGCCAATGTCGACTCAGTCTAACAACGTCACTGGTCATCTGCTATGAGTGCGGTCTTTCGGCCTTGTGGTCCACATGCGATCGACTGAGAGCCGGCCTGTGAAGGCATAGGATGCAAAGCACCAAGTTGTGCCGTCGATGCGGATCTCCTTCCAAACTCGCAATAATCTTCGTTGTCTGTCGTGCTTTTTCGAAATGCAGATAATGCTCATGGTAGAGCTTGGTCATTACTGTCGTCAGAGTAGTCAATGCGCGATAGACCGCACGTGGCCTGGAGGTCCAGAGCTGTTCCAGCGTCTTGTTCATTCTCCGGAAGTGAAATGGCCACAACATGGTGTTACGTCTCCTGCAAGGACCTTGCATCAAAAACAGTACAGCTGATGCATCAGCGCCGCCTTCATAGATTGCTTTCTGCAGCCAATTGGCAGGGGTCAATCACACCACCATCCAGAAGAAGGTGCCACTCAGACCGCCAACAACTAAGACAGTCAAGACCCAAGCACCGGCTCGATCTGCAGTAGTGATGATGCCAGGCACTGTGTACGGCTCGTCGCCGCCTGTCCCGGCATTGACATCTCCCACAGACGTCGCGCCAGTACCATTGCCGAGCGGGCCACTGACTGCATCGATCATGTTAGACTGGATCACTTCGAGAGCATTCATTTGCTGTCCGACACCGAAGGCCCCGTCCCATTCGCCGTTGAGCCAGTCAGTTCCGCAAGTGGTTCCGTCGTCACCTCCAGTACACTGAATAAAACACTGTCAGCCTCATCTTGAAGAACTCTCTTGTCGGTAGATCGTGGGATAGATATCATACCGACTTGGCAGCGGCTAACGCTGACTGCCTGATTAGAGGCATGATTTTGTCATGCGTCCATGGTGCTACCTTCACCGAGGCTGCCATCCATCTAGAGAGGTATGCCTTAAAGGTCTGTTGATCAATGTTGCAATTGGCCCCCTGTTCGCAAGCGACTTCGATCATAATCTGGTTCTTGAAAAATATTGCAATGGCTCCGTCCAGAAGACCCTCTGTCCGTGTTCTCCATTTGGCCTGCGCGTCTCCTTCGGTCTAGAGTGAAAAGTCAGTACTGTAGAGTCAAAATGACATGATCAAGCTCTACTTACCACATTCCACATAACAGCGGCGCCGTATAAAAAGACGCCAGCGTTGTAAGACCATTGCAAGTGACTGAGCTCAGTACAACCAAGATCTGCATCGGAACCATCGTAGACGTAATACTCCTGACTGATCATGCCAACAGGTCCGACCATCCAGTCCCAAGTCTTCTCTGCTTCGGCCAGATAACTAGCATTTCCCGTATACAAAGCCAGGCGTGCGGCGAGGTTGAAGTAACAGCCGTTTGAGATGGCATTCTTGTAGTCGTACCCTGTGTTGAGCGGGAAGATCTGCCACCGTAGGCCTCCGTCGCAGGTTGCGGTATCCCAGCGCTCTAATTGGGTGTTATACACAGCTTGAGCCAGTGCAAGCCATTGAGGCTGATCGGGTTCTGGGTTTGGAAAGTTGACCTCTGCCGCCGTCATCGCTGCAATGCCCCAGAACGCCTGTAATCAAGAGTTCAGTATGTGATTGTGTCATGTCGCACCAAGCTTGTCGCACATAATGGCGGCGCAAGGTTGTGCACGATATGGCACTGGTATATTTCAACATGTCTAAAAGTGGCAGGACTCACTTGATCATCATTGCCTAAAGATTTGCTCTGATTTGGAGGCATGTAACTGTCACCGGGACCGACTTGGAAAAGCAGCGCTTCTTTAGTGATATCGTTCCAGGTGTCATCGCCAGTGTAATACCAGTAGTCAATCATGGCTCCGAACATTGCGCCTGCCTCCCACCAGTAATACGGTCCTGGTAGTAGACCTGGAATACCTCCCGGCGCACTGTTTCCAGTATACCACTTCATCATGCCTTGCGCTGCTACTTTGGCGGCATCTTTGATGGAATTCGGGTCGTCCAGGTTCAGGTCAATCGCATGACATAGTTGCGCCACCAGCGGTGCGGCCAACAGAGTAGGCAGCTTCATCCTCACCTCGCCTTGCCGTTCCACGTTTCGTTGATGGAGTTGAGGATGTCAAAAGAATGTGGACTGGGATGACGAGAGACATCCTGAACCTACGACATTAGACTCCAGGCGCCATGATGGTCATCGCCGGGCTGCAGAGCCTGTCGGCATGCTCTCGTGTTCCCCTCCACCACGCGGGGCGCAGCGAACGCTCGAGGCAGAGCGGCTGGACGTTTCTTGGCGCCCAGTCGGCTAGCTTTGGAGCGCGCAGCTCTTTCTTTGTCAAGCTTCTTGCCAGCCACGCGGTCGATCTGATTGCGGAGAAATGCTCTGGCTATAATCGTGGAAGCTTCGCGGTGACTTTTCTTGATGCGATGCTTGTGAATTGAAGATTGAGGCACCCTGTCGCATCCGATGATGAGCTGTAGGAGTGAGATCTTCAAAGCGTTTCCGGTTTCACCGACTGTGGTATACGAAGATGCATTCCAAATTTGGATAGCTCATGCCACCCGAGGTATCGATCCTACAGGAGCATGCCGTTACAGCTGGATTTATGGTTCGACTAAACGCCTAGTGCGGCGAGGTGACTGCATAATACGATTGACAAACGGCACAGGTACTGTTCCAAGAATCGTCCAGCACTTCTTCGTGAAGACATCGCCATCGCCATCTGCATACACGTCAGCTGTCGCTTCTTCACACTCGCTGTCGCACCACCAGAATCAATCATGTCGTCTCTACGCCTCCTCTTCGTGTCTCTCATCGCATGTGCTTTGGCGGCGGATCAGAGCCCACCCACGGCATTTGGCTTGACTCAGCAGTATCGACCAGACACACAATGGAGGTCCTGTAAATCGACGGGCAATGTGAGGACGAACTGTGGCTTCTGCTACAGCAAATCTGGGAGCTTCCAAGGCTGGAACTGCAATTGCGACAAGTTTGTACGTCTTTGATCGTATCATGCGGAAATGTATGGTTCGCTGATCATCTTGCCAGTGTTCTGGAACCGCAAACGATTGCTATTATATCCTGGAGTCAGATCCCAGTAACTACGCCAAAGTGACCTGCCAGGGAGCCGTGGTGCCTGCTTCGTGAGCTGTCGCAGTTCTTGCTGGAGGTCTCGCTCGCCCAGTCGCCGGCAGCTTTGGCTGGTTGCTGCGGCCAAGCTCTGCTGGAAGTTCGATCACTCGGTGGCGTCGGGCTGGAACACATGCGCTGGCTCAGACGTTTGTTGCGCCATGTCTTTGCCGGATGTCTCTGCTCGATGTCGTTGACGAGCTCAGATTGTCGGCTGCCGAACAGCGATTGCAGTTTCCCTCGACCGCTGTCCTGCCAAGACGCGACCGGGGTCGTGGTGGCGTGAGACAAAGCCTTAGGCGACAACGCTCCACGACATCAGGCCCAGTCGTCCTGCCCATCAGCTTCATTGTCCAAAGAAGTAGGCCTTGGGGCACGATTACGATCATGCTCTAAGAGCAACCAAAGACAGTCTCAGCCTCCAAACAGGCGCGCAAACACTGGCCACTCTCATAGCTCATGCCATCTGCCGCTCAAATACAGCCCCAAGACCAGCTCGATCGGATCTCTGCACCCAACAGTCAATCCTCACCCAACATGATGCATTTCCATTGGACAGGACTGGAAGGACCCGAATCAAAGCACTGAACAGTACCTTTCTGCTTCCTACACAGTCATTGGAGAAAATGTTTATCCGGAAGCACGACCAGTCAAGAAAAGCATTGTCGCAGTATGCATGCCCTTCGATCTTGCCATATGTCGGCCTTTCAGCATTACTGGCTCGATGGGGCTTGTGAAGCCGCGTTGACTGCGAAAGTCACTATAGACGCTTTGTTCACAGCGCTCTTTGAACACGAATGACTTTCGACCATTCACTATACTCAGCTTTAGCGAATCATATACGCATTATCCAATACGTACAAAGCCTTTGTACTGCCAGAAGTGAACACCATTCACAATCGTCTTGTACTTGCAGCACCGTCGATTGCCATTCTTAAGGACCTCTCTCACCCTCTACTTTCGATCCTCACCAAAGAACGAGAAAAGCAGAACGAAGCAACCGCACCGCAAGCCCCAAACTCTACACAATCGTCAGGAACGATTCCCGCAAACACACACTCATCCAACCCACACCAAACCTCCACCAACGCGACAATGCGTTTCAACCCCAACGCACAGGGGCCGACCGCCGAGGTCTCCGCCGCAGAAGCGGAGGAGTTCATCACGCCAGCTCTCTCGAAATCCACACAGCATGCCCAGAAGATGGCAGCGCTGAACCAAGAAGAAGCTCTTCCCGTCGGTGAAGACGGTAAGACCACGAAGTTAGAGTATGCACGCCGTAGACACCAGGGCTTGTGTTTCTACTGCGGAAAGCACGACGCAACGGAGCAATGTCGCATACTTACTCGGAAGAACGCCGCTGCTGCGCTGAAGGCATCCAAGGCAGCTGGTGGGGAGGGAGCTGCTCCAGCTCCAGCCCAAGCCGAGAAGCGAGACAACCGCAACTAGAGTGGGCTCTGGCCTCTCTACGTGACGGTGACCCAACGAAACCCCCTCAACAACCCTTCTTGAAAATCCGCAGACCCATCAAAACTCTCGAGCTGTGCCGTTGCAAGCAGCTCTGACAATTAAGATTCAGCTATACCGATGCGACTAGCTGACAATCTGAAAACACCATGGCTATACCGTTGTGATTAGTCGATAAAATAACAAAGAAACCATAGCTATGCCTTTGTGATTAGCTGGCAATAAACATCTTTAACCAAAACCTTCGTGTTCCAATCTGTCATTGTTTCATTTTCTGTATCGAAAGCTCAGTCTATCACTTCGAAAATAGACCCGAGTGGCCCTGAACTACCACCAGTTTCCTGATCGTTTTGAAATGCGTGACTGATGTGTGACCTTGATGATCCCGCATGTGTTGTAAGTGGGCCTGCTTCCTACCAAGCGCAACACAAAATTGACTCGTCTCCCTTCAGGCCGAATTGCCCCTTGAGCCATCCTTTCACATTCGTTGTTGACTTGCCTACAATATGCTCAGAGCGCCATACCAAGGAACCAGGTCATGTATGGAGACCATGCTTGCACAACTTGGAACTTTTCCAGAACCTGAGTTTCCTATTCCAGTCCGGGCATGCGGTAAGAAATAGTGCTTCGAAATGCATGCCTCTCATAATGCCTCATCTTGCCTCAGCCACTCAACACCCATCGCATTTTCATTTGACTCGTCCGGAGGCAGGTGAAGTGGACGTTTGACAGCACGCTCCCAATACATCAGGCTTCTTTCAGACACCTTTCCACCTTCGTTCTTGCGAAGCGCATCATAGAAATTGGTTGCAGCCGTTTCGAGTCCAAGGATACGCATACAGCGAATGATGCGTGTTATGCGAAGATGGTTGTGATCCATACGTGTCAGCCAAGTCTGTCGAGCCAGCTTCACGAAGCTTTCTTTGGGTTGCAGAGTGGGCTCTTCCTTGGTGCCAGACACGTTGAAGGCGTAGAAGCTTGCCATGCGAGCGAATGCGCGAAAGAGGTTGCTGCGGAGGAGCTCTTGTTGCAGAAAGGCATCACGAACGGCTTTGGTGATGATGGGTGCGCTTGGGTTGATTGGCGAGCGCTCAGGGAGCTGTGATATCGTTAGCTTCAGCAAAACTTCAAGAAGGGAGGGCGTTTGCAACATACTGGAAAGATGACTTGGATGAAATCATGATGGCCCTCCAAATCGTAGTCGTGGAAATTCAGAATCTCGTCAAGGTTGCGACCATTGCTGTCGCGCTCGGCTTCGTTCCCGTAGAATCGTACAATGAAAGGCGCGCGTGGCTTCTCGTCGTTTGGGGACATGCTTGAGTACAGTCGGTCTCGAAAGTGTTGGTTTCTGTAGATGTGTTCTCGTTGAGTGTTTCTGAGTTTCGAACAGTAGACAATGTGGCGTGTCTGTTTTGAGAGAAGTAATGTTGAGCTTGAAGATGAAAGCGCGCGAATTGAAAGAGCGAGCAAACGTTCCTGCTTCATAAGTGGCTGCTCATTCACCAAAATAACCTCAAGAAGGTGAGTGGTCACTTCGATGCAAGGGCTTAGGCACCGTGCGTGTTGACTCGGACTGTGCCTGGCTTCACCTACCTCACAGATGATCTAGTTGAGTTCGTAGGGGAGGCAAAGGTCTGATGTCAATCAGCGACGGAAGGAAGTGAGAGTTGTTGCTGCAGTCGTGACGAAACACGCTTCACTTGACCAGCGCCGAGAAAACTCCGATCGGCGAGCATCTTTCACTTCCGATAGACATCATTGACAACTGATCACACACCCACACACCAACGACTTGCCTACGCCTGTATATACACACCTTAAATCCTTCTCCCAGACCACGCGACGCAACACCGAAAATATGGCCGACGCAAAGCAGCAAATCATGGAACAAGTCCGACAACAAGTCGCCCTTGCAAATGCTCGAGCACTTGTAGAGGTGTGTACCCTCACTCCCACCTATTGGAGTCTACATCTCTAATTCATTTGGCAGAAAGTCAACGAGCACTGCTTCGAGCGCTGCGTCCCCAAACCTGGCACTTCCCTATCGAGCGGCGAGAGAACCTGCTACACAGCCTGCATGGAAAAGTACATGTCATCATGGAATGTCGTGTCGCAACAATATCTCGGACATGTACAGAGGCAAGTTGGACAGGGGAATCAATTTGCCGGGGTATGAGGATACAATGAGATCAGGGCGGGTGAGCATGTCTGAGTGCGGCAGGAGGAAGGAATGGCTGCTACAGGTCGAGTCAAAAAGAGCATTGTAAAGATTTCAGCTATGCGCCGGCAACATAAAAATGTGTGCAGAAAGCAAGGGTGTCAGAGAGAATGAGGACGCAACAATACATTTGCACATAGTGTACAACAGGACTATGCGTGAGCATAGATGATTCGCGGGTTGTATAATATCAAAAAAGCTTCGCTCAATCGCAGCAGATCGCTCAGTGGGCAGCAGCAACAACATATGCCAAAAACATTTGTTCAACCTGACTCCCACGATCATCTCGAACCCCAAGGCGTGTGCGCAGGTGGCTGCGCAGGGCTGGGCTGAATTTGTGCCGGACTCTTCGTGAAAGCCTTCTGCCTTTCCGCGTACTCCTTGATAATGACACTGCAGCTCACTTCCTTGCACAGCTGCTTTCTTCTCGCTGGGGGCAACAGACTTGCAAACTCCAGTCCGCTTGCCCTCTCAACCGCTTCGATAGGCACCTCGAAGTCTGCCAGCGGCTTGTCGTTCGGAATCTTATCGTTTGGCAAGACGAAAGCTCCCAAGCTCACTTTCCCTCCAGCTTTCCCATCCTCTGCAAAGATAATCTTGTAGAAGTGCGTCGGCACAGCCACATTAGGCGGGTGTCCAACAACCTCATAACTGACCTTCCACTTCTGATCAACAGGATCTCGTTTCGGCAAATACAGAGGTCCTGTAACAATTCGCACGCTAGGATAGTACGATGTCAATCTCCTGCAGAAGTCCTCAAAATGTGCCCAGTAGTCCCGATTGAAGCCCTCTCCGACCTGTGGGCACATGTTGGATAATGCGAATGTGCCATCCATAGCCTCTTGACTCCATTTCGCATCTGCGGCAGGGACTTGGTGTCCACGATCATAGCCTGACCGGAAATAGTCCTTTAGCTTTGCTCGGAATTTTTCTGGAATCGAGGCATCTTCTGTGAATTGGCTGTGTCGACGATCGCCGTTCTGGATGAGAAGAGATTGGGGTGTGATATGCTCCGCGACCCAGTGTGGGTTTCGTGTTGCGCGATTGTACGAGCTTGTGAGCGAGGGAGCATTGCGGATATCTGAGACGGGTCCGGGAAAACCGTATTGAAATACGCCGGCAGGGTCGACAGGAGGCAGCGCTGGGTGTCTCGGATCGTCGCGCTGGGGAATCGGTGGGATCGGGGACGGAGGAGGCGGTGCAGTCTTCGATGTTGTGGAAGTAGTTGTCGACGTTGCAATTGTGTTCGTTACGGTCTCTTTTGGTCTGCTGATGCCGTAGATCGCTGCTGTCGTGGCTGCTCCAACTGCAGCGCTGGCGCCCGCTACAATAGCAAGAGTCGCCTTAGACATGGTGGAAGCTGACATGCAAAGCGGTGCGATGCTCGCTGTTCTTATGTCTGTCGCCGCTGCGATCACATGCTCCCATACTTTCGCAGCAACGTGAGCCAAACGCGCGCGTGAGGAAAGCGCGTTCCTTGCTGTCCAATCACCATGCAAAAGCCGACAGGGATGCATGAACGTGCAACGAGTCGTGTTGACAGCTCTCGACATCTGCCAGACGTACACATCATTGCAACACTTGCAGTCAGAATGGTTGAACAGCCTGAGCCACTTGGCTCGTGAGGGTTTGATAGAAAGTATCGACAAAGAAGCTCCTATGCTATATCATTCACAAGCAGAAACACCACCTGAATGCTGAACGGCCGTACCCAGATCTTTTGAATAATCACTCACAGCTGTCTCTCCAGCACTTGGGATCAGCAATGCAAATACAAACTCCGCTCCAAGTCAGGAGGGCACCACGCTAAAACGCAAGCAAATAAATCAGATCGCATCGATCAGTCGACAGGCGGCAATTTCTCCGACGCCCACTTTCCCAGCCCATTCGAGGGGTCCTCGTTGATGTATAGCATCTTCCTCGCCCCACAGAAGCCTCCAGGAAGAGCAGTGCGCTTCACTTCTTTGTACGTCCCGGTGAGGCTAGAGTGTGACTTGTCGGTACCGTTGCGGATGGCTGCCAGACTTTCTGCGTCCCAGGTCCACACTTTATCAATCACTTCGTCGCCGGGTTCTTGAAATTGCCGTGGGTTGAAGGAGGGTCGCCTGGCTATCCAGTCCACAATGGTGTGGATTGGTGTGTAAAGGCGCTCGAATCTCTTGACGAAGTGCAGCCAGGGCAACACCGAGCTCGAGTACGCGACTCGAATGTATGGGTTCATATAAATCCCAGTCTCGTTGACGGGTAGTGAAGCCGGGTCCATCGCTGCAAGGTCCGCATGGATCAAGCAACATTCTGATCCATCCCAGTAAGTATCGTGCTCCGCCCGGAACCGTAAGGAGGAGTTGAAAGTGTCGATGTGTAGAACTTCGTGACTAGCGTCCCGCGGGTCAGGATGGTAGCTCAGATGCGCCGGCTGAGTCTTTGGGAGCCGTGCGGGCAGGACATTGTCGCCCGTGGCAGCGTTCAAATCCACCTGGAACCACTTTGCTTCGAATGCCACCATGCCTCCCCAGCAACTTTTGACTCTGACGGCATCCTTCTGCTCCAGCACATCTCTCCTGCTCTCCGCTTTCCCAGCTCCAGAGAACCAGGGATAGAAAGGTACGCCCATATCGTAGCCTTCTAGGTCGCGTGTCGCAAATGTGTCGTAGAATTTGAACGGCATGATAAAGTCGGTTGCACAAGCTGCTCGATACTGTGTCCTGCCTGTGAGCTCGTTTGCGTTGGTTGAGAACAGTAAATTCGCCGCATCGATCGGGTCAAAGACCACGTCGTTGAGATACAGCAGCTTGTCATATCGGGTGCGGTGAGCTACTGAGCTCGCGTCCTCCAGTGGTCGTAGCGCGCGATTTCGAACATCCGCTAAGAATTCGATTCTCTTCAGCCGTTTTGTACCATCCGGTGTGGGAACATGGTGAAGCTTGCTAAGATCTAGTGTCTCCGCGACAATGGATTTTGCGCAGGTCACATTGTTCGAGAATGATTCGAGCGCGGCCTTGGCCATAGGATCCGGGTCATTCTCGTATATACTCAAGAAGACGTTCTGTGGTCCAAGAATATTGATCAGATGCAGTACCGATTGGCCCCATTCGCCTGAAACTACTTCGCCCTCCTGATCGTATAAGCTCGCTGCAATGAAGACCTTTTCGTTGTGAATGTTGGCAGATTGTCCGTACACCAGGACCCGATCGCGCAGTTCCAGGTAGCGCATGGGCGGATGGGAGTATCCTGGGAAGAAGACGCCAGCGATCAACAGGAGCCCGAATATCAGATAAGGAAAGAGTGCCATGAGCTGCAACAATCTGCACAAGGGTGACCGTCGCCGCCGGGGCGCGTGGAAAAGAGGACCAGAGCCTCTCCTTCGATGTCTCGACCTCCACCATTTTGGCGTCCGTCTCCTTGCGATCGCTATGATTGAACCAATGCCATTGTAGTCGTCCAGCTCATACTCGGCATCTGAGTCGTATTCCGCACTGCTGCCAGAGTGCACGCGGTATAATAGTGCCTCCTCCGCTCCATCTTTCGCTGCCATACTGGCAGGTTGATCCCCGAATGCCTTCCGTAGCCAGCGTTGCAAGTGCTCGCGATCCAGGAGCTAGAGGACCGGAGTGAACAAAGCAACAACAAAGGAATTCCGGGCTCGTATTGTGCGGTGCCGTCGGTATTGGTAGCTGAGTCAATAGGTTATGAGGACGACCATGGTAGTGCGACCAAGAAGCTGTGAGTGGAAGATGCTGAGCGTGCGATGCACTTGTACTGCGGATCTGTAACAAGCGCAGTCGGACGCGGATGCCTGGACCTGGTATGCATGAAGGAAGACACGTAGGGCGACGACGGCGAGGCGAGGGCAGCTAGGTACACAAGTGTAGTCGGAAGCGTACTGCGCCTTCTTCGTACATCATCGGGTTGCCAAGGGGGGTGAGGGTGAATCCATGCACCGAGTCTCACTAAAAGGTGAAGGTCGCAGCGTCGGCGCTTGGTCGAGATCGAGCCCTGCAACTCCAGACGCGAGCCAATTGAGTTCCGCGAAACAGTTCCACCTCCACGCGTCGACCCGGCACTCTCACCTTAGCTTCTGCCCTTTTGAAAGCGGGCAGCTGCTGGAGCAAAAGAAAACCGCCATGTTCAGTCGGCGCGATCCTTCAGAAGGACCGTTGCTCAACGCCTCCGTCCACGCGACCATCGAAGTCCTGTACCAATCGACGCCCGAGAGCTGCATCGTGCCGCATCTCTTGGCTGCTGCCCCTCGCCCGCGATAGATCTCAGCGACTATGCTACACTACGGGGAAATCAGCGGAAATACCCTGAAAGTTAGCTCGCTCCAGGATGACACATGAGGCCACCGTAACAGCCTGCGACAAAAGCGTTGGCAGATTTTCGATCCACCAGTCACAATCGCCGCGACAAGGAGACTATGAAGCACGAAGGATGGCGTACACAACAGAGAGAGCTGCACAGCCCACAGCGCGTCGTCATTGTGCCTCTCATGCATCGCACGCAGGAACACAATCCCGGTGGGTGAAACCGTGAAAAGCGACACGCCCGGCTATGGCGTGCATTTTTCGCCGCCTCCTCGCATCTCCAGCATAACCCTGGCATACAGCGGAAGCACTTTAGATCTATGCTTCTCTCATGTTGTGCTGCGCCGCCGCGCGCGGTGAGCGCGGGCTGGGTCTTGCTTGTCAGTCACTCTCGCTACAGGAAGCGCCAGCCGGCGATCATTCGACGTCGTGCTCGGCGTATCTTTTTTGTCCCCTAAGAAGAACGCATTTGCGAGTCACGCTGGAAATTTGCTCGCAATCCTGTCTCTTCATGAGCAAGACCTCCGCGCTGCGCGCACCCACAGGTCCACTCTCAACGCCGTGGGGCTTTGCGGAACCATTTCGCTCATTGCTATACGAAGAGAGCCCGATGTGTCCCGCATGATCACTTGGCGTCTGCTGAAGCAGTTCTCACGCTGCGTTTGAGACAAGGTCTACGAGACTTTGCTACCCGGGCTGCGCTGATGCTGTCCTGCACAGTGTCAAGGACACGTCAGCAACGGTAGAAATTTAGGAACAGTAAGCTACGTGCGGTAGAAGTTGTTATTATAGATCATGCTGTGGCACATCTCTAATGTTGCAGTTGCTGCGCTCACTCTAAGCCTTGCGCTCTGCTTCGAGCAGTGCGTCCACGACTTGGAAGACCCCCGTCACGATCTTCATTGTGCCCTCATCGACCTGTCCTCGGAAGCGTTGCTGCACTTTGTCGGGATGCCATCTCACACGCTCAGCTTTGAGCTGCTGCTCTTTCCTTCGACCATCCGATTCCAAAGGTACATTGCGCATGAAGTCTTCAATGTTCGCCTTGATCACTGGTTTCGACTGCAATACCGGCCAGGGGATCCGCTTGGAAGGAGGCCTTGCATCAGTTTGTTGTTCGGAGCCGGCATCGCCCTTCAGTAGCTCATGCTTAAGCGTATCCCAGGCAGCCAGATATCGCTTCCACGAATCAGCATACTCTTGCGAACGCGCAGACCCTTCAGAGGTACGCTTCGATGCACTGCCCTTCCTGTCCTCGAAGTCGAAGACGTAATCGTAGTCGTCGCCCACGCCTGCGAATTTCTTCGCCCCGTCGTTTTGAGCACGTTCCCAGGCTGCTCTCTGCTTGCGCCGGATGAACTCCTCTCGCTGTCGGGCCTTCTCCTCCTCCTCTTCCTTTCGTTGCTTCTCCTTCTTCTCGCGCTCAAGCACAATATGAGGATTGTTCTTCTCCCACATCTTGGTCTGCACGTAGGCCGCATACTCTTCATCGTTCATCTCTTCCAATTCGCCTCGAGCATTGGCCACGCTGGGGCGCGGGAAAACGTGAATGGGCTGGCTGTAGACGCTCTCCCAATATGCAGCGCCTTCGTCATCCGCGAGTGCGTCGAAGAGAGACTCCTGAAAGGCAGCATTCGCGTTGCGATTTGCATCGCGGTCAGGATTCGTAGGCTCTCGCGGAAACGGGTGTGCTGCCTCTCCATTCGAGTGTGCTTCATCGTGTCGCTCTTTCCTGTGCTTGCGATGCGTTCGACGGTCTCCATCTCGCGATCGATGTCTTCGCTTTCTGGGCTCGGCACCGTCCTTGAAGCGGAATTTGGATGTCTTGCGCCCAGAGCCATCCTCCCGGCTTCGATGGCGCTCGCGATGTCGCTCGGGCACGTCAGGCTCTTCTTTCTGTTCGTTGTGATGATCGATCTCGTCCCAAAGACTGGCAAGTACTGCGTCGTGATCTACTTCGTGCCGTTGCTGGCTCTTCAGCCCAGCTTTGACTTGCCTTTTCGCCTCCTCGATGGACGGCATTGCTGCGGTCCGGTTCTATCGACCACGACCTCGTACATTGCGCTGAATATCGCGACTTGCAGTAGGTCCAGGACTCACATGCGCATAAGTGAAGATCTTGGAGTGGAAGTCAAACAGGTGAACAAAGAAGGCACGAGCAACGCTCGCTTAACGGCGCGCCAAACGCCGAACTTCCCTGTCAAGTTTGCCTTGCTCTTAGGATTGTGCACGTCAAGAAAGCAGATGACCGGATACAGACGAAACGAGCCAGCGCATGAAAGACGCTGCTGTATGACTCTTCTTATTACTGCGACTTCCAGCATGCGTACGATTCACTTCCACCGACCCCAGCGCCACTTGCCCGACAAGTAATAAATAAGAAGCCCACCATGGCCCGCCTTTCGGCATCCAACTCCGCGGCTGCCAGCAGCGCCAACGGTCACATTTCGGCTCCTTCAACCGCAACTTCGGCAGGTCCAGCATCATTGCCATCAACCTCACACAGCAATGTCGGCGACTCGAAGCCCGTAGAAGATGACATCCCGGACACGGACTGGGAGGACGAAGCGGTCGATACAGCGCCTTTGCCCATGGACGACTCTCTCTTTCCAGGCGGCACACGCGACCTCTCCTACATAGGGGTTCAAGCTTTCTTCCTGGGAACTGTCTTTGCTGCTGGCATATCAGGGACGATCACAACAATCGTCTTAGGATCCGCGTGGTGGCGCCTTCCGGCTTTCGCGACGAGTCTCGCGCTCTTCCATTTCTTGGAGTACTTCACCACTGCTCGCTACAACACTCCAGCACTGCGAGCTGAGAGTTTCCTACTCTTCAACAATGGCAGAGCCTATCAAGCCGCTCATGGATGTGCAACATTGGAGTTGATCGTCAGTCGCTTCTTCCCTCAATACGGCCAGACATTCGTCAACCCTCTCACTATCGCCTTGGGCATCGCTTTGATCGTTGTCGGGCAACTCGTTCGAAGCCTTGCAATGGCGCAGGCTGGACCAAGCTTCAACCATGTAATCGCAAGGGAGCACAAGGAGCATCACAAACTTGTAACTCACGGCTTGTACTCCATCTTCAGACACCCCAGCTACTTTGGCTTCTTCTGGTGGGCCATCGGAACGCAGTTCCTGGTCGGCAATAAGGTCTGTCTGCTGGGCTACATTATCGTTTTGTGGCAATTCTTCTACAGACGAATTCAAGGTAAGTTTTCCCTCTGTAAAGCCATTATCGCCACAACTAACAACCTGGCAGGCGAGGAAAAGTTCTTAGTCAACTTCTTCGGCGACAAGTACATCGAGTACAGGAAGAAGACAGGAACCAAGATTCCCTTCATACGCTGAAAGTCACGAGGAGTGAAACGATCGACACATGCACAGTGTGTGGAAGACTGCAATATCAGCAGCCTTCACGCATGATCGAAGCCCAACAGCATAGCATAGACCTGCATAGTCGCGAGCTCGTCTCGAATGGAAGACACGTTGAGCACTGCTGTTCAAACTCCTATAATTCCGCTCTTGCAATCACTGCTACTTGAGTAGGTAGTCTCTAACGACGACGATTCTGCCAGAGCTTCGTTCAGCTTTGACTTGTCGCTCAGACGATCACGCAAGGACCGGATAGGGATATAGATGACACAATGAGAGCAGTCCAATGACAGAACAATATCGACATTCAGATTCAACACAATATGGTATCACGTTCTAAAAGCACAACCATATCTTATCTTCTCAGCTCACAGTATCGTCACACAAAAATCCCGGCCAAAACTAATGCGGTGCTGTACATCCCAATTGGCACTCTCCTTCTTTTCGCCCAGCTGTACATAAGAGAAAAGGTCCAAATATCCACAGCTCGAGAGCCTCAGTGGGCGAGCTTTAATGATAAAAGTGGCAAAATTCCATGTAAGAAGGATATATGTGTATCACATTTGGAGGTCGTAAAATCATCATGTCCCGCCCCGCTGGGGGAGGCAGTAAACTGTGAAGGGGGTATCTTTAGCGATAGTGTTGAAAGGAACCGGTAGAAGTGTTCGGCTCCGAAACTTCCACAAGGGCTTCGTCCTCGCCAGCCTCGCGCCAGTCGCGACTGCGATCCGCGAGTTGTCGTATTCCTGGTATTCGTTGTGCCCAGAGGTTTTCCGATGGGGTTCGGAAAGTGTAGCCACGCTGGGAGCTGATGACTCCGATGGCTTGAAGGACGGATTTGCGGGTGTCACGCCCGAATACGGTGGGATGACAGATCCACTCCAGGCTCGATTCGAGTTCCGAGTCCAATGCAGTCATCGTTGCTCGATCAATGCTTCCTCCAGAATTGATGGGGCTTTGCGGATCTCTCATCAGAGGTGAGGGCGAGCGTCGCCCAGAAGGTGTCAATGAAACGCCCGATTCGCGAGGGGAGCTTCTTGCAGAATCGATTTGTCGTGGTGTCGCAGGCAGAGCGCCAGTAGGGGGAGGCGTTGGCAGTGGGGGAAGACCACCTTTGCCAAGGCCTTTGAGGATTGATCGCGTCTCTGCAAGCAGATGATGTGCGCGATCATTCTGACCTCGAGCTACAAGGCCAAGGGCACGTGAGAGCATGTCAGATGTGAGTAGCTCCATGCGCCGTTGCACCACAAGGGGATGGGGAGGAATAGGAGGCGTCGAAGGCTTCAGAGAGCTCTTTCTAGACGAGGTCGGCAGCATAGTGATTGCAAGCAGCGACGGTCGCGGAGATTGCGACATAATGCCGTCCCGAAGGATATCATTCCAGGTGAGGTCGGCTTGAAGGAGAGGTAGCTCTTCCACAGACATTGGCCGAGAGTCTTCGCTTTCCATTGGGCCTAGCGCCTCGAGCCCTGAGATCATGTTCTCCCACGGATCTGTAGGTATAGAGTCGGGAGTAGACGTATCGGGCTGGATAGCAAGCTGTACCAAGATGTCGCGCTTGTCTCCAACACGCAGATCACCAAGCGAGGCTTCCGCATCTCGACCTGTGGCGCGCTTCGTGATCTGGAGAGCGCCGCTGATCTTGACAAACTTGGCCGGAGAACCTTCGGGAAGGCGCAGTCTGACCTTGACATTCTGGTGAGATGTGCTCTGAAGAGAGCCCAAGCAGCCCGCCAAGCACTCCCGTAGCATCATCCAGTCCTTGACATATGTGTAGCTTGCTTTGGTCTTGGTAGACATAGCGACCATAGTGTCTGGTTTGTGCGTCAGACCAAGGCCGAAGGAATGAATCGAGATCTTGGCCGCTTCTGCTCGGGAGACAACGAAGTCGACACTGTCGTGGTCCGAGGTTGAGGAGTCGCTAATGACTAGAACATGTGAGAGCTGATTGCGAGTCCTGCGTTGCATAAGTAGATCCACGGCAACGTTGGCGCCATCGACCACATCCGCGCGGATGTTCTTGACCCCAACAGGGCGAATAGAATCGATAGCCTTTGCCCATCCATTCCAACTCCTTGTAGTCATGCCGACAAGGGGAGCGGCGCCACTGCTGGATCCGAACGTTACCAGGCCTATGCGATCCTGCTCGCCCAGACTCGACACCAAAAATCTAAGCGCGTCGCGGAGTAGGTTCACCTTCAATCCCTGCATAGATGGAGTGACTGGAACCACAAGAACAAGATCGATGGGTATATGTATTGAGGCCCTCTCCAGAGGAAGTGCTCGGCCATCGCTGCGTGAGTTACTGTATTCGGTGGGCGCTGTGCCTTGGGAGCGACCACCGTGAGATGATTGAATCGACGACACCCTCTGCAATCGCTTGGGATGATATTCGTCCTCTTCTGACGATGCCGGATCGAATTCGTGATGCGTCGACGGGGCTGGCACAGGATGAATGATGTCGTCCAGAGATCTCCGCCATGTGTCCAAGAGGTTAGAATTGCGGAAGCGCAGATGGAATACCGGAAGTTCGGCGACTGTCAGCTGTAGTGTGAGCACATCGCGCTCGAACGATGTTTCGACGTGGCTCAAATGCTTCTTTACCAAGATTGATCCTTTCAAGGTACAGCATGACTTCGCCGCCCCTCGTTCTGGATCACTCCACGACTGGCTCTCGTTCGAAACGATCTTCTTCTCCTTGACGCAAATTAGCATCTCAGCAAAGAGGAAGCATTCGAGTTCCTGCCAAGTCTGTCGATCTTTGCCCACTTGGATGATGTCGTGCAGTAATAATTTTCCGAACTTGCCAAATTCCAAGCCGTGCCAGTTATCGACGCGTCGGAAAAGGTCTTCTCTAGCTTTCAGCAAAGCGCTGTCCTCGAGAACGCTATCCACGGCTCTGCTCTGGTCTGAGATGGGCCGTAAGCGAGGGGTTGGCTTGATGCTTCCCTCTCGTGTTGACAATGCGCGATCCGGGAGCAGAGTCTCGCGCGTGCGTGTGTGCCATTGGCCATCAGTGACCTCCACCGTCACCAGGCATGTCAGGCTCTGCTGGTGACGCGATTTGGTGAGCGTCGGGAATTCACTTCGCACGGTGACAAGTGGCGGCGGCGTGGGACTGCTGCTCACGTGTCGAGGGCTGGCCACAGACGCTTCCATGGACTGGACATCATATTCGTGCCGCCTCCAACTAAGTGGCTGGCTTTCTGCGTAGCCGCTAGATGCAGCACCAGTCTCGCCACTCGCGCGTCTGGCTCGAGGTTGTTGTGCAGCCGCATGTTGCTCAAATCGAGCATTTGCTGATTGAGATGGGCTCGAGATAAGGTCTTCTCGCGAAGGTCTGGATCGTGGAGCGCTGTTAGGTGCCGTTGTTGCCGTCTCGGGCCGTTGGTATAGATCGAGTTCTCTCGGCACTGGTAACGGTTTTGATGCGGCATCCTGGGCATGCTCTCTCGGATCGGGCGTTTGAGTGGTTTGCACGAGTTTGTTCAAGTTGTCGAAGTCGACGTTGGCGCTCCGGTTGTTGTCGTATCCCAATGGCTGGTCACATGAAGGGCAGTTCTGAATTTCAAACTCCTTGATGAACTCGTGGAAGCAAGCCTCGTGCGCGACATGGCCACATGAAAGTTGCAGGATGCGCTCCCCGCGAAGAATATGCTCCAGAGGCTCCTCGCAGGCGGCGCAGACCGTGCCCACAAAGGTTCTTTCGCGTCGATTCGTACCCTTGGTGCCCAACATCTCGGTGGGACGAGGCAGTGGAGTGTTAGCACGCAAGCTCCGGTCACTGTTTTCCACGCGCAGCGACTGCCTCGACGTAGAAGCCGGTGGAGCACCGGCGATGGTGCTGCTGCTGGAGCTTGAGGTGTGCTTCTTGAACGAGCGGATTGACTGTTGGTCCAAATTTAGCCAGCGAGAGGGAAGCACCTGGTAGACTTTGCTTCGCCGGGGTGGTGCTAAGACAACAAGCTACAGTCAGCCTTCAATGCTGCCAGATTGAGAGTCGCGGTGGTGATGGCGCAAGACAGATCACTGGGGATGTTTCGTACCTATCTCATTGACGCTGGTGCCGACCAGGCCGGCAGTTGTTCGCTTCTTGCTGGCCGGGGCCGGTATCGAGTTTGGGGCGACCAGGCCAGTGGCAATTAGGTTCTGAACAGTCTTCTTCGAGTAGTATTCCCTTTTGGACCGCTGTTGTTCCGCCGCATCAAAGTTTGCGTGCTGCGCGCGCCAGGCGACCTGATGCGGCGATGAAGACATAAGAGCTCCGCGCCCAAGGGGTCTGTTCTTCCGTATGAAAGTGGTTCGCGTAGTGTCATGCTCTAAATTAGAGTGGCAGTAGCCCTCAGACACCAGGCGACAACCCTGTCTGGCACGCGAGAGAGTGGACTCGGGTCAAAGTGCAGACTGAGAAAAAGGCCGCTGTGCCGCAGGCTGCTCGTTGATCAGAGCAGCGCAGCACTGAATATGACCTGGAGCGCAGCATGGCTGCCACGTTCGACACGTCCAGCGATCTCCACTGCGCGCGCTGCGTCCGGACAAGCTAGCCCGGTGAAGATGCTGCGCAAACCTACGCCGCGCGCCAGCAGCACAAGCACAGGCAGAGGCAAGCGATGGCCGAGAGGCACGCTTGCTCTCGCCCGGACGACTAGCTCGATCCACGCCTGCAGCGAAAGCTCGGTGCATGTCGCGGGAGGAAACGAAGAACAGCGCGTGCATGGGCCCCCCTTGGTATTGCCGCTGATCAGTCCACAAGGCCGCATTTTGTCCGTGGGCCACGCCGTCGCTCCTCATCAATCGGGCTCCGTGAGACGAGCGTGAGCGCTCCCACCGCCCGGGACACGCCCGTTTCACTGCATCGTCGACGCGTCTGCTGATGCGTGCGATGGGTGCTGAACGGCCGCCTGCACGACCGCCGCTGCCCAGCGCCGTGGTTCGCCGTCGTTCGTGCCTCTGCTGCGGCGTGGCAGGCATGTGTCCATGGCATTGGCATCTCTCGGCACGCGGCTATCTGCCGACGCTCGTGCAGCGTTGCAGCTCCATGTTGATGATGATGACTGCACGAGCCGGTTTGTGGTTATATTGTGGACGACATGGTGACGATGCGCGGAAGGTGCAATCCGCGGCGACGGGCAGGCGTGAAACCACGTGTGGACAGAGCGGCCGTCTGCGCTGGACAAGCACACAGAGTGCGACCGTGCTCGGGCGGACGCATCACGAAAACACATCGCTCCAAGCTTGACCCCAACATTGCACACCTCGAGCATCTTGGCTGTCGTGGGTTTGATCACTGTCTAGCCTGCATTCGTTGCTAGTTCTCAGCCCAGCTGCCACGTTCCTGTAACGATTGTTGTGGAGTGGCAGAGCGCCTCGCCCGAGTCTCACTCCATCCCGTGCATCCTTCACCATCAACAGCGACGGCAGAGATGGCGCACTCAGGGATTCCCGCACGCCACTATCAAATCATCAAAGATTGCCCTGCCAAGCACCAATACTGCTGCGACAACTGAGAACTCACGTCGAGTGGCGCTACTCATCCGCACTTTACCGTGCGATCAGCACTCCGGTGGATGATGAGATGAGCTCCATCATCATCCCAGACATACTGCTGAAATACTGTCGGTCCGGTAGATCCCCCTATACTCTGCCGTCCTGCAGACAATGATGCACAGCGCAAACTCTTCTTCCGCCAAAACCGAGAGCCTAGAGTCCAGCATTGCGCTTGACCGACACGATGGTATGATCGAAATCGCTACTCAAAACACTCTTGTTCCAGGCCAAAACACCTATCTTACAAATAAAATGGCCAACTGCTCCAGGAAAATTCTTTATATATCCTCTGCTCTGCAGACTCATCACGTCCGAACATCGGCGGGACTCTATGTAAAGTTCTAGGCCACTGACTACGAACGCAATGGCAGGAAGGAATCTGAGATTCTGCTTCAACACACTCTAGTTTCGCTGCATCCTCATTGCCGTGAGGCCCAGATCCTACGCATGGGATGACAAGCGGAATCCACTCCGAACAATTTACGTACCACGACATGCCAGTGTTCCACCAGCAGCCACCTATCGATTCTTCCCTCAATGCCACATTTTCTGCGATGGCGACATTGAGGAGCAAAACTCCCAGAAATGTCAGCATTGAGCGAGCGGTAACCACAAGGCTCTCATCGACACTCACACGGCCGCAACTCCGGCCACCTGGCACTTCATTGCCCTGTCGGAGCCTGCGAGAAATCAAATCACTGTTCAGTGTAGCTCAGAATGACGAAGTGGCTCGAACAGCTCCCGGGAATGTCGGGAGATATGCGATGTACCCTATGTACGCTTGAGACGGCCATCAGCCATCGCAACACACGAAGATGATGATCTGTTTCATCACCAAAGGCCGGACTTGCTGCCTCGTACCTGCGTATTGCAGGCTACAAGCTGTATGGTTCCGACCGTGCAGCTCGGAGTTCTCATGCATAAGCTTGGGGCCCAAGGTGCTCCATCTCTGCATACGCAGTAGCTAAACAGGCAAGTCGCCCTGCCGAGCAGCACGTGGGATCTCACGGCGTGTTCGTATTCTCACATGGAAGCTGGACTTCCTTCCCTCATTCTTCTGATCAATTTCTAGCGAAATGCCCAGAAACCTGTTACATAGCGCCGTATCTGCGCAAAGTGGAGTTGATGCTGATCGACATTTGATCGAGCGGTTCCTCAACCGTTGGGCAATCATGCTGTGCCTCCCGCTGCCGCTCTGGCGACATGCTCACGTTTTTCTACGAGCTTCGAATCTGGTACGCTTCACTTCTAGTGGCTTCACGAGCACGCTACGTCAAACCTTCGTAGTCCACAAGACGCGCACGGGACGGCATCGATTCAAACTTCAAGGAGCCGAACTGTTTTATGCAAGCCAGGACGCACGAGCTGCCATTCCCCGAAATCCTTCGCGTCCACAGCTTTGCCATCTTCAGTTCTTCACCCTTCGGACGTTGACACATACCCCTCGGTGTGATGTCAAATCGAGCAACAGAAGCGTGCCCTTCGGCAACACTACACTCATGGGTCGTCCTGGTCAAGCATGTGAAGCACAGTGCGTCTTCATCACTGGCACTGCGCTGCGCTGCTCTGCTCTGACGTGCTGTGGATGTAACGCTCGTACCTTGTGCCCTTCTGCTGCAGAAAGTTCGTCACCATTCATCACAACGTTTGGGCCGTTTCATAGAACAACGCTACTTCGTGCGCTTCACACGCGAATCCCTTCCCTGTTCCACGTGAGCGCATGGGTGGACTCTTACCGCGACAGAAGCCAAATAGATTAACTGCCTGCCAAGGGCCGTAACAAGAACATCGTATCGCCATTCGACAGAACAGAGAATCTGTCTTCTGCCTGCAGGCTGCAGCGACCCTGGCATACCACAAACGCCGCTGATGATCAGATGGCAAAATTCGTGAGGCGTTCTTGTGATTTGGAAGCTAGCCGTTCTGCCACTTCTGTGCTTGCCATTTGCGACGTAGTATCTAGAGCACGGCACAATGTGTGAGAACGTCACTTGCTAGTCTGGAAGGCTTGAAGCCTCAAGCGTGTTTGTGCCGCCCGTCTCTCCCATACCTCTGTGCCTCATTATTTCCACCAACGACTAGGACCCAGACCTTCGGTGTGATGTTGCTGGAGCTCGAGTCATGACACGCTGGGAGGATTGTTCCGCGCGACGCCCCCGGCGCGTCTTCGACGACCCGTGTGTGCCGCGAAAACGGCACGTCGCCTGTACTTGCCTATGAAAAAGGTCGATCAGAGTGTGTGCGAAGTTTGCGAGGCATGAAAAGACTTTGTAGATCTAATGCCGTCCCTGCCGCCTTTGAGGTGAGATTTCCCTTCCCCAAGACACGCGGTTTCTTCACGGCCGGGACGATAAATCAGCCTATTATGGTGTGAAGAAGACGGGCCTTTTTGCCAGTAGCAATGCAACGCGACCCGTCGAAGGGCGGGCACGCGCGTCCTGTCATCAAATCATCAGTCAAGGGCGGTTTGTGTAGCTGTGAGCGATACTTCGAATTTAGCTCGGCATTTTTGTGTTCGTACATCGCGCGCATGCTACATCTTGTGATACATGTGCAGGCACGGAGGCTGCATATGTTCTGCTGCTCACATCCGATTTTTCCCCTGGACATGCATAGCATAGATCATCTTCTCTGCAGTATGCACGGCGTATGTAATAGTGAAGGCCACCAATGAAGAGCTGCGTACTCGATCAAGCTTCTTCCGATCCCACCTGCCAGATAGGAAAGATCTGCAAAGGCCTCGGGATCTCTCAGCAGTTTGCGATCTAGTTTGAGTACCGACCAGATGGAAATTGCGCAGAACTATAGTGCCAGCACCCGGGTTTCGCCATCTGATAAGCAAAAGCCTCCTCACGGCTACGTGTAAAATCGTGCGCTGCCGCAGTGCGCGCGATCAACCGCTCTGGCCTCGGCGCATTGTATTCTCGTTGTGCAGATTGCAGCAGATGGCAGCAGGGGCTAGCAGGCATTGCCGCTCATGTCGATCGGAGCAATGTCTAGACCAAGCTGTACACGTAGGGCAAAGTCAACGAGAAGTCACGAGATAGGCAGGAGATTGAGGTCCATCTCCACACGGCAGCGGAAATATCTCGATCTCGTGCGTGCCGCTTCTCTTTCGAACGGCTTGTCGACCGGAAAGGACAATGCGCGATTTTCGGCTTGGAGACTTGTCGGCGGCGATAGGAATACTTCCTCGTCCTGATGCAGTGGCCAATACAACACTTTTCGTCGTGTCGGCTTCGCATCAACGGCAACAGCGCAGCATGGGGACATGAACCAAATTCATCGGCGGAAGGTAGTCATGTTCAAGAGCAGTCTCTATGGCACAGCCTTGCCCGAGGCCAGCCAGTCAGCTCTGAGCCCTCGATATGCTTGGAGGAAGGGAATGCTTTTTGGCGATTGCTTTTAGTGATACCGTAGCCTTGATGGTGGTATCCCGGTCTCTAGGGGACATGGTTCAGAGCGAGGTAGTTGTGAGTCTGGCTGACCACTTTGCGACTTATCGTTCGCACGGGCGATGTGCTCATGCTCAAGCCAGAGGAACTGTTGTTCTTTAACCCTGTGACAGGCTGCGTGCGCGATCCCTGCTCTCCCGGACCGACATGCTCCAAGCCGCTGCTCAGGACACCCACAATCGCTGCTCAACCTCTTTGATTGCGTCTGCATCCGTAATATGGCATCCCGGGGGCAAGACACGGATGTGAAGCTGAAAAACCTGGCCCCAACAGTGCTCCATAGTGATTGCGGAGTCGAAGATCGCGCGGCGCTGTATTGCTGCCCTGCTGTTCTGCCAGCCGATGCTCTGATGCATATATCAATGGTCGCAAAGATGTCTTCAGCTCTTGACTAAGGAAGCGAGCCACAACGATGCATCGTATCAGACGTTCTCTTGCTCCCCCACTTTCTTCTGCCCATGTGTCTGCTTGAAGGGCGGCGCATCCTGCCAGTAGCCTGCGCTCTGGGCCACGGATCTAACAGTAGTAGCTTCTCCAGTGACTGAGGCAATGGCATAATCCGCGAGCAGGACGATTCCAAGGCCTTGTAGTACAAGTAGCGCCATTGTCTTCGGTGGTGGTGGTGGAGTGCGTTGCAGCCCCAAGAACGTTCGTCTCTGGTGAATGTTGTGAAATCGCCGGAGCGACATTCTGTTCGAGAGAGGTAGCATGATGGTATATCGGCTTCGTCGTACCGCTCGGTCGGTGTTGAACGTTTCGGAGTCGACACGTGCAGAGGAACGGAGACCTTCGAGTGGCTTGCTGGCTGTGGTCTTGGCGTTCCGTCCAGGACTGCGCCATCACGCTACTGCGGAGAGCTTACGTTGTTGAACACGACGTGCAATTCACGGATCACGCCTGCGAGAGCGACTGCGCATTCGCCGTCAACACAGCGCCAGGAATAGACGAGCAGCACGAGGCGGAATTGCCACACAGTCGCTGAATACCACTCCGTACAGACCACGATTGGCACCACGTTCGCTCCTCCACCGACCGGCCGACCCTGAAAGCATCCTCACACCCTAGCCCTCAGGCCACCACTGCGCTCAGCTCGAGCGCATACCGCACCACTCCTCGTCCTTCTGCCTGCCGGTCTCTGCTCCAAGGACAAGTGCGCGCCAGGCACGCGGTCGCTGATGGTCGATCAATAACGGGCACACCTTCCTGGCCGGCCAGTAGAGCCTGCGCCCGACAATGGCTGGCAGGCCCGCCCACCATGGCAACCGGGGCCAAAGTCAGGACGACGACGACCTGCTGGGCCTGGGCGACCCCAATGATGGGCCATACTATAGCAGCGGACAGCGCCCTCCCGTGACCGACGAGCGCATCCTCCACGACTACGACACTCACGGCCGCATCAGCACGTCGCACGATGACTTCGTGGGCACTCGAGGGATGCAATCTGCCTCCACGCTGCCTGGTGGACCGGGGTACAACCCCTCAGGCCTGGGCTCGCCGCCCACGTTGGGCCACCAGGGACGCAACCTATCGCAGACCTCAGGACTGAACAACTATCAGAGATATTCTGATGCAGACGACCGCTTCTCCGACACAGCTTCGGTCCCAGGAGGATACTACGCAGCCGGAGGTGGTATAGACGAAGATGCGATCCCCATACAACATGGACAGGGGAAACATCGAAATCGCAACAGCATCATGAGCCTGGGGGGAGGCATAATGGGGAGGGTTAAGAACACTTTGGGGATGGGGCCCGAGTACAGTGAGATGGACCTGCCCTTGACAGAACAAAGAGCGCGAGGAGATACCACGAGTACTGCTGGGCCACCTGGAGAGCGGACGACACCAGGATCCAAGTTCAAATTTGGCTTGCCTGGATTCACGAAGAAGGTCGATCCCTCGACACTTGGACCACGAATCATACATCTCAACAATCCACCTGCAAATGCGGCAAATAAGTGGGCTGACAACCACGTTTCGACGACGAAATACAACGCCGTGACCTTCCTTCCCAAGTTCTTGTTTGAGCAGTTCAGCAAGTATGCGAACTTGTTCTTCTTGTTTACTGCCATTTTACAGCAGATTCCCAACATCAGCCCCACGAATCGCTACACCACAATCGTTCCCCTTGGCATAGTCTTATTGGTCTCCGCTATCAAAGAAGCGGTAGAAGACAACAGACGACGATCACAGGATAGAGAATTGAACAAAAGCCCCGCACGTGTATTGCGGGGCACGAGTTTCCAAGACGTGCGATGGATAGATGTCAAAGTAGGCGACATCATTCGAGTGGAATCGGAAGAACCATTTCCTGCAGACATTGTACTCCTTGCGTCCTCGGAACCTGAGGCTCTTTGCTACATTGAAACCGCGAACTTGGATGGCGAAACCAACCTCAAGATCAAGCAAGGAATTCCGGAGACTGCTGGTCTGGTCTCCGCCTCAGAGCTTGCCAGGTTGGGCGGCCGTGTACGAAGTGAGCAGCCGAACAGCAGTCTATACACATATGAAGCAACTTTGACGGTACAAGCTGGAGGAGGCGAGAAAGAGTTGCCTCTTCAGCCTGATCAGCTGTTGCTCCGTGGCGCCACTCTCAGAAACACTCCATGGATTCAAGGTGTCGTCGTCTTCACTGGGCACGAAACGAAGTTGATGCGAAACGCCACAGCAACACCCATCAAGCGAACGAATGTCGAGCATCGCGTCAATTCGCAGATTCTTATGCTTGGCGGTGTGCTGATCATACTGTCTGTCATCTCCTCAGTCGGTGATATTGTGATCCGACAGACGATTGGCAAGAACCTGTGGTTCCTATCATATGGCGACACGAACCCTGCTCAGCAATTTTTCAGCGACATCTTCACATACTGGATTTTATACTCCAACTTGGTGCCTATCTCGCTTTTTGTGACAGTCGAAATCATCAAATACTACCAGGCTTTCTTGATCAGCAGTGATCTTGACATCTACTACCCCGTGAATGACACGCCAGCAAATTGCAGGACGAGTTCTCTGGTAGAAGAGCTTGGGCAGGTTGAGTATATCTTCTCGGACAAGACTGGCACTTTGACTTGCAATATGATGGAATTCCGACAGGCCAGTATTGGAGGCTTTCAATACGCTGGAGACGTTCCTGAAGACCGAAGAGTCGTCGAAGGCGAAGAGGGCGGCAATGGGATTTATGACTTCAAGGCCCTGGAGCAGCACCGAAGAGGCGGTGAGCTGACCGAGAACATTCACCAATTCCTCAGCTTACTTGCTACCTGCCATACTGTGATTCCAGAAGTGAAGGGAGACAAGCCTGGCCAGATCAAATACCAGGCCGCTTCACCCGACGAGGGCGCTCTGGTCGAGGGCGCGGTTGAGCTTGGCTACAAATTTGTAGCTCGAAAACCGAAAGTCGTGACGATCGAAGTTGGTGGCGAGCAATACGACTACGAACTACTCGCTGTCTGCGAGTTCAACTCGACGAGGAAACGAATGAGCTGTATCTATCGATGTCCAGATGGCAAGATTCGATGTTACACCAAAGGAGCCGATACCGTAATTCTTGAGCGCCTTGGCCAGCGGGATGAAATGGTCGAGCGAACCCTCCTCCACCTAGAAGAGTATGCCGCCGAGGGCCTGCGAACGCTGTGTCTGGCAATGCGTGAGATCCCAGAATCGGAGTTTCGCGAGTGGTGGGATGTGTTCAACACCGCTCAGACTACCGTCAGCGGCAATCGAGCCGAGGAGCTTGACAAGGCTGCAGAGATCATTGAGCACGATTTTACCTTACTTGGCGCGACCGCCATCGAGGACAAGCTGCAGGATGGCGTTCCAGACACCATCCACACGCTGCAAACTGCCGGCATCAAGGTGTGGGTTCTGACTGGCGACAGACAAGAGACGGCCATCAATATCGGCATGTCTTGCAAGCTCATCAGCGAAGATATGACCCTGCTGATCATCAACGAGGAGAACGCGGCTGACACTAGGAACAACATACAGAAGAAGCTGGACGCCATCAATTCGCAACGTGCTGGAGGCGTCGAGCTTGAGACGCTTGCCCTGGTCATTGATGGCAAGTCCTTGACATACGCGCTCGAGAAAGACCTGGAGAAGATGTTCCTCGATCTTGCCGTTATGTGCAAAGCTGTCATCTGCTGCCGTGTGTCACCGCTGCAGAAAGCATTGGTCGTGAAGCTCGTCAAGCGTCACCTCAAGGCAATCCTCCTGGCCATTGGCGATGGTGCGAACGATGTCTCAATGATTCAAGCCGCGCACATTGGTATCGGTATCTCTGGCATGGAAGGGTTGCAGGCTGCGCGATCAGCAGACGTCTCGATCGCGCAGTTCCGTTTCCTTCGAAAGCTGCTTCTCGTACATGGCGCATGGTCGTATCAACGCATCAGCAAAGTCATCTTGTACTTCTACTACAAGAACACAGCACTGTTCATCACGCAATTCTGGTACTCGTTCCAGAACGCCTTCTCAGGTCAAGTCATCTACGAGTCCTGGACGCTGTCCTTCTTCAACGTCATCTTCACCGCTTTACCGCCCTTCGTTCTCGGCATTTTCGATCAGTTCGTCAATGCTCGACTGCTTGACCGATATCCTCAGCTTTACCAGCTCACGCAGAAAGGCGTCTTCTTCCGAACACACAACTTCTGGTCCTGGGTCGGGAATGGCTTTTACCACTCGCTGATTCTCTACTTCGTCAGTCAAGCGATCTACTGGCGCGACGGAGTGCTCTCGGACGGCAAGATCGCAGGTCACTGGGTATGGGGAACTTCACTTTACACAGCTGGCTTGGTCACAGTCCTCGGTAAAGCCGCACTGATCACGAACATCTGGACCAAGTATACCGTCATCGCGATTCCCGGATCTCTGGCCATTTGGTTCATCTTCCTTCCAGTCTATGCCACTGTGGCTCCCATGCTTGGCTTCTCGACAGAATACAAGAATGTGCTGCCTGTACTTTTGACAGATCCTGACTTCTGGTTGATGTCCTTGGTCATCCTTCCAGCCCTTTGCTTGCTTCGAGACTTTGCTTGGAAGTATGCTAAGAGGATGTACTATCCGCAGGCGTATCATCATGTGCAGGAGATTCAAAAATACAATATACAAGATTATCGGCCCAGGTACGTGCCTCCTGCTAACCTCCATTTTGGAACATTGCTGACCAATTCCTTTTCAACAGAATGGAACAATTCCAAAAAGCTATTCGAAAAGTTCGCCAGGTTCAACGCATGCGCAAACAACGTGGGTATGCCTTCTCGCAAACCGATGAATCACAAGCAAGAGTGCTGCAAGCGTATGATACCACGAGAGAACGTGGAAGATATGGTGAGATGACCAGTGGAAGAAAGTAAGCTGTGTCTTCTCTATTCGATGCATGCAGTGCGCAAGCATGAGACGCTGTTGGACGCATGGCGCAGGCGTTTGTCGCGATGTGTTGTATTTCACGGGAATGTTATCGCTAGGCCACGGCTCAAGTGAGCACGCTTTAGTTCCGCAGAAGTCCAAAATTGCAAAGGACGGAAAAGGGCTGCATTTATTACTACCATCGCCACTTCGAGGTGCATGTTTCATGTATGTGTATATTGCGGCTGTAGGAAGGGGAACGTCATGGGAGGAAAGATCATGAATGATACCATTACTATCTCAATTTTTCTTCCTCCATCCAACTTTCTCGAAATTAAGAGAACTCGGGCTTTTGGTCCGCGCCCTCAACTGGCTTGGTATAGCTCAAACGATCTTTGTTGTAGAACTCCACGGCAATCTTGTGGTCCGCAGCTCCGCCATCAAGGCCGCCAGACTTGATGCAAGTGACATCTGGCATGATCTCCAACTCAGTGTACAGCGAGGAGCCGCATGTAGAACAGAACCAATGCTTGTTGATTTTTCCTGATGCTCCAACGGCATCGTAGTCCTTTGGAGAGCCCTTGGTCACGTTGAAGTTACCGCGAGGAACGACGACGTTCGAGGTGTAGGCTTGAGTTTCGTGTTAGTGGTTCGTCAAGACTATATCGAGACTGCTTTCAAGAGCTTGAGTTACATACCTGCGCCTGTCCACTTCTGGCAGTCTACACAATGGCACAGTGCGGTTACTGCTGGTTCGCCTGTGTATTCGTAATTGATGGCACCGCACATGCAGGATCCTTTGGCCATGGTTGCGAATGGAGTGAGGTTATTCGAATTCAGATGGTTGGGTGTATGGAACAAGTGTCGTGCGAGGTTTCCAATCTGAACGATTCTATACGTATGACAGATCCCAAGCGTTTGTGGAAAAGGATTTGGTTTCCAGTGAAGGACAAGGCAATTTGAAAGAGCTGAACCTACTCTTGTATGCTAATCGTGCGATCGCTCTAGATGGCGCCTGCTGGGACCTGAATTTACTTTCCTGTACCCCTCAGCGAGGCGTCGCGGGCGTGCACCATGGTTTGTCATGGCCAACGGGCGTCGCAGCGCGTAGGCGGAAAGGAATGTCCTCAATGGGACAGGTCAGCTTGTGGAGGAGGCAGCTCAGGTGGGTCCAGGCTTGACGATCTTGTCCGGGCAGGAGGAACTCATGCTTGGATCGTCCGTCAGCAGAGGAGAGGCATTACAGTCGGTATGGCTC
The DNA here is from genome assembly GCA_005356885.1 of Cercospora cf. flagellaris. Classification (NCBI taxonomy): domain Eukaryota; kingdom Fungi; phylum Ascomycota; class Dothideomycetes; order Mycosphaerellales; family Mycosphaerellaceae; genus Cercospora; species Cercospora cf. flagellaris. The sequence goes on along the minus strand of RJLU01000005.1, from coordinate 1,189,808 downwards.
TTGGAATAGCAGAGAAAGTTGTGAGATGAGGTCGAAGATCGATATGAGCGGAGTTTCGGCCTGGAAGGTGCACTCCAGGAGCACGCAAGAATTGGCCAATCCGAAGGCTTGCGGAAGCAAGTCCGACCATCAGGGTGGTCTTCCACCGCTTTCCGGGCATGCATAAACTGACCTCACCCTCGTCCGCTCACAACTGCAGTTCTGGTTTCGCTCAATTGCGGAGACGCTCTCGAGACGAAACTCAAGAGTAAATATGTTCCAGGCCCGCTTCAAGGAACGAATGTCCGTGAAGACCTAACGTGCCAAACGAATGCCTCAGCATCCATTTCTCTGTCACCACAAGGGGCTCAGGATCCAGCTGTGAGAGTTGTCGCCATGATCTGCAGCTAGCATGGAGCCCATAGTCAGGTCGACTGTGAGACTGTGTTGTCCCGTACGTGAGGCAGCACACTTTATCAACTTACTGCTCAAAGCAATCTTGTCCGCTGCGAATGGAGCCAAAATGCATAAAACGAAGCACGAGGCCCTCGTAAGACCGAAGAGGAAAGGGCCCAAATTCGCCGCTTCACCCTTCAGACCCATTACCTGGTTAGCTTTCATGCAGAGTGGATCTGTACTGTAGGTGAGCTTTGACAATTATGCTCACTTGACTACCACACAGGCCATGTTCTTCGCATGGTTTGACCCAGATTGCTTTATCTTCTTCCAAACTACTTCCAGGCGCCACTCCTTGCACCAATTCCAACTCGACCACGACCACGAAATATGCACACCAGAAGACGAGTCGTCGCCGACTCAAATGGCTCGCCAAGATTCACACAGACCGGCCCACTACAAGCAGCAAAGATGAGAAGCCGCAACAAAAGCGAAGCAATCCACAGCGAGAACAACTACAGAGCACAATGGTACGCTCCAGAATCTCAACACAGAGTGGATAGTGTCATCGACTCGAGCCAACGCAACACCCAACCACCTTGCACAAAACACACAATTCGACACTGCTATTGCAAGAGCCCGAAGATCTTTCGAGAGCTCTCACAAGAAGACTGGAAGACACATGTGCGCCCAGTAATGAGTCCGCAGCGTCACAATTTCGGTGAGCCGTACGATACTTTTCGACAACCACTCGATCGGTTTAAGGGAGGTTCTGTTTTCGAGTCGCGAGATAAGCCTAGTCGATTCGAGGTCAAGACTCCGCCAGATTTGGATGGCTTCTACGATTCTCTGCGAGGCCAAAGGTATACGCGTTCCTGGGCTCCTGTTGATTATGGAGAGAACGGCTGGGGCAAGACGCCAAGATGCCCAGAGGATGCGGAGGATGGAGAAGGCACACAATGGGGCCAGGGCCAGGAGAACGAGTGGACAAAATCAGCTTTCCACTCAGGATATGAGGACATGGATATCGCTCCAGAAATCGTCGAGCCAGACAACACGGACGATCTTGTCATTGAATGGCTCCAAGGACAGTTGATTGCCGAGAGACGGAGAAACGCGGCTCTTGAGAAGCGGGTGAGAACATTGGAAGAAGAGTGCATTGATCCTTATTGCTAGAGAGGTAATTACACAACAATCAATGTTGGTCGCTCTCTGGGTATCTCTCAATCACTAAAACGCCTGGAAAGGTCCATCAAACGGTGTAGAGCGACGCCGAAACTTCGAGCGTGCTGTGCCAGACCTCCTTTTCTCCAAAAATCAATGCATGCCAGAAACTTCGGCGTGGTGCTACTCGATGGCTTTGAGTGCATTGCAAAACGCGAGACAAACCCCAAAAACTCCCGTTATCCTGCCCAACCCAAGCCTTTTTTCTGATTTCCTGCTTTTTCTTCCCAATCCTAATGTCCCAACGTAACGCCTAGTGCTCTGAGCCCTGGCCGGAGCGCTTCAAGTCCTTAATTTCTTGCATCATCTGCAGCATCATGGCCTGTTGTTGCTGCATCACAGCCATGAGGTCGTTGTATCTCGTGTCGGTATTGGCGGCCGAAGGCGAGACAGGAGTGGTAGACTCCGATGCCTTCTTGGCTGGTGGTGTTGCAACCGGATTCGGAGATCCAGGCGGGAGAGTTGGAGAGTCCTCGCGTGGAACTTCCTTTGGCCGAGGCAGGTCTGGGATAGCTCCGAGCTGAGGCATGTTCGGCGTCAAGATGATGGTCGAACGCTCGCTCATTGGCACACTGTCGGTCGGCGAGATCGGACCTGTCTTGGTCTGGTTTTGGTAGTACTCGTGTGCGAAGGAGGTGGAGATGCGCTTCGCCTTGGTGTCGTCGATTCTGGCTGATTGCTTTCCAGCTCTGCTAGACTTGTTCTCGTCCTGTACGGCACTGCTGATCTTTCTGCTGCTATGCTTCTTCTCGCGATCCTTGATCTCCAATGAAGCTAGGCGTTGGTGCAGGCGGGTGTTCTCATACTTCATTTCGGTCTGCAAGTCTTGGATGGCGGAGTCGCGCTCAGTGATCATCTCAATCAAGTCGTCTAGATCGTGAAAGTCGTCAGGGTCCTCAGGAAGCGGCTTGTCCGGAGCCTGTGGTTCTGATGCGGTGGTCGCCACTTTCCATGGTGACTCAAACGCCGATATCTTGCGACGAGTGGTCGACTTGCGTGGATCTCCGGGAGTAGCTGGTGCTTCGTTCGACCAGCGCATGCCACCCACCGGCGGCGACTGACGGACGACCAGCTCATCACGAGTGCTTGCAGCAAGAGCCGGCTTGTTCTTGAAGATGTCTTCTTTAGGCTTTGGGCGACCGCTCGGAGTCCATGGTGGATCGTAAGGCGAGAGCAAGGTCTCGCTGGACGCCTTTTCCTCGATCTGTGGCTCAGTGATTGGGAGGTGCGATTCCTTGCGTGAGCGCGGCTTCGGTGGCGAGAAGGTCGTCTGTGGCAGATAGATCTGTCCATCACTGTTGCGAAGTGGAGACGGTACCGCACTAAGATGATGTGCCATTGGTGAAGAAGCGACCGTCTGTTGTCTGTTGAGCGAGCTGTGGGCCACTGCCTTTGAGCTGAATGCGGGCGGGGTGGTCCCGTCGAAGGACTGAGGACGCTCCACTGGTATAGCGAATAGACCCTCCTTAGAGTCTTCAGATACATGGCGTAAAGAAGTGCTCGCTCTGCCTCTGAGTCCTGCCTTCGGAGTCACGTTCAGGTTGGCCGCCTGCTGCTGGTCTTTGGTATTGAGCATCTTCTCGACCTCATCGAAAGCACGATCGGTGACGCCAGGCTGTGGTGAAGGAGACGGTGGTGGCTCCATGCTCATGAAGGATGCAATAGATGGGTCTTTCGCCAAGTCGGGATACACCATAGAAATGGTGCCCATGTCAGAATTGCTGCTCTGTGCAGTATGAGGAGACCCGCGCTGCCGCATCTGTTCGAGGCGGTCTACTTCTCTCGGAGTGCGCAGTGAGGATAGTAGGTGGCCGGACCGCTGAGAAGTGGACATTGTGGCCGCACGCTCTGGGAACAGCGCCGCGGATCTGCGAAAGTCGTCGGGAGAGTAGACGCTAGGGCTGTATGCAGCAGTGTAACTGCCGCGACGTGTTTCGTGAGGCATGCTGAATCCCTCGATTCCTAATCCACCAATACGCGAATTCGCATCGTCCAGCTCTGCTTGATCCATTGCTCCCGGCACGACCGAGGCACGTAGCGAGAACATGCTAGGCTGTGTGACGAGTTTTGCAGCTCCTCGACTGCTGTTGCTGCCAATGCGACTCGGACTCAGTCTGCCCGAGCTGGTGTATTCGCGTGGCTTGCTTGGTGTCTCGTATGCAAAAGCTGGCCGCTGTTGAACCATGTTGCGGATCGGCGGCTCGTCGGGCGGCGTGTCCTTCGCGGGTGGAGTAGGTGGGACGGCGTTGTCGATGTACTTCAGACTCTGCGAACGACCCAGATTAGATGTGCGCTGAGCAGTGGACGACCCTGAAACATGACGGCTCTGTGCGGCACTAGGCTCAGGCGTGTCAAAATGGACACTTCGCGGTGTGCGATGACCGAGCGAAGTGGCGGCGCGGACTGGCTCTGGCTTTGGCAAGTCATTGGCATCTGAGCGTCTTCTGGAGAAGAAGGACTTGGTCTTGGACGGTGAGCGGCCGAGGCCACGAGCTGGTGGTGGCTGTCTGGGAGGCATGTGAGTACAATAGCGCAACAGTGTTGAGGGCCACTTACTGAAGCACTGCGCGCGCTTTTGGCGGCAAAGGCAAGTCAGGGGCCTGATCAGCATCGCTCTTTTGCTTCTGCGCCTGCGTGTGAGTGCGGCGAGCTGTCCACTTTGTCACACGTTCCAGGAATGTCGTCTTCTTTGGGCTCTTGTGACCCGGCGTGCGTGGTTCTGCTTGAACTTCATTCTGGGAGATAGTGCTGACGGCGGATGCGAACTCTTCAGCCGTCGACTTGGGCGTGTGCTTGATGACAGGGATGTGTGGCCGCTGACCGCCGTGCAGTTCGAGGTTGTCTCGAGTTTCGAGCCATTCGCGTTGAGTCGGTACGGGAGTGTGCTCTGGAGTGGTGCCCAGATCGATCTCAGGCGGGTTGAGCATGAACTGAGACAGTGTCGTCTGAGTGGACTCGCGGTGCATCTGCCCTGAAGTGGCGGCCCGGTCGGTCTCGAGCGAGTTCTTCGGGAACTGCGACCTCATCGTCGGCGACTCTTCTGCGTGCGGCAGTCGCTCGGACGGGTCGAGTTCTGGAAGCGGCTGGGTGGTGTCGAGAAGGTTGAAGCCCGGGCGGAAAGCTGGATGAATGACAGTGGGGGGTGTCATTTGGCGACGGGCAAATTCTTGTTGCGCGAACGCGTTGCCCGCGAGCTGGTACCGCTCTCGCTTGAGTTGCCGCTGTTCAGGCGTGGGTGTCTCTTCTGAAGTTCGTTCGGATGGCCGCTGTGCTGGGCTGGGTTCTGGCGGTTCCATCTCGGAGATGGTCGCGAGCGATGGTGATTTCGCGGAGTGGGAGCTCCGAGCGGATTTACGTCTGCCACTCATGTCAGCGACTGTTTTGGTGATTGGTGAAATCACCAAAACGAGCAAAGCACGACCTAGCAACACGTCAGTCAATCATTCGAGGCGGCGCAAAGGGGGTCGATTTGAACTTACTATATAAGTGGCATGTCGAGGAAGAAGAGAGCTGCGAGCGCGAAGGCGTTTACATACCTTCTCAAGTGAGCCTTCACTAGCTATCATTTTCACAACGCTCATACAGTAATGTGAAGTGAAGTGCTGGAGCTGCAGCGTGCCTGCCACAGGCGAGGCAAGAGCAGCAGCCGTCCTGCGTGGAGTTTTTGATATGGCTCGCCTGGTGGCTGGGCGATATCGTTGCAGCTCCCGACACAAGTGAATATCACGGACGAGACTCCTACCAGTGGGCTCGGCCGCGCTCCATGGAGCCGCTATCGAGTCTGCCACGCAGCGCAGCGCTCTTCTGGACAGCGAGCGCACAAATGCGCGGTGTCATTCAGCTTGCGGCTCGATGTAGGAAGGTGCTCGACTCGTCGAGTGGGACCTGATGAAACGGCTGCGCCTGAACTACGCTTCACTTCCACATTGTGAAGGTGTGAAGGAAAAGTGGCTGCCTGGATGGCAAACAATCGACGTGCATGAAACCGAAGGCTAATCGCTGCATCTTCCACGAAGGACATAATTAGCCTCTACACACCGGAATTGCTGTCCAAAACGGTACTGACCTAGGAGGTATGCAATTCAGGGGCTATCGATCCATAGCGAGATCAGCAGTCAACTCGACGGAACAAGATCAATAACCACCACATTCTCTCACTGCAACGCCAAATGGGAAAAGTAAAGTGTCAAAAGAAGGCATATAACCTGGATTTGTGTGCCTTGTGTAGACCTGAAGAAAAACAGTGCTCCATTTCAACTCCACGCGCCCAACTCTGGTATTGTCCGCAAAGAAGTTAAAAAAGGGTGTTGTCTATCTGAGACAACCCGCATGGTGTATTCACGTTGAAGGTACATGGCATTCGCATTCGCATCGAACCAGCCGCGAGGCTATAGCAATATGCAACCTTTACCCTTTCCTGTAAGCATGTTAGCATAAATTCAAGAACAAAAATGGTTAGTACCAGAGACGGTTCAATCTTACGCTTTGGCTTCTTCACTGCGGGCGGCTCTAGCGCTGCCACAATCGCCTCGTCGAACACGTCTTTCAATTTGAATTGAGTGAGAGCTGAGCATTCGACGTATTTGACGGCGCCCAGGTCCTTAGCCATTCGCTCGCCATCTTCTTTCCGCACGGGCTGCATCTTTTGCTTTGCAAGTTTCTCTCGGACTTGAGGATCGTCTCTCAGATCTGTTTGTGTGCCGACGATCAAACAAGGCACTCCCGGGCAGTGATGGTGGACTTCCGGGAACCACTTTTCTCGGACGTTCTCGAATGAAGCGGGCGAGGTGACGGAGAAGCAGACCAAGAAGACATCGGTCTGCGGGTATGAGAGCGGTCGTAAGCGGTCGTAATCTTCTTGTCCGGCAGTATCAAAGAGTCCAAGGGTATATGGTTCGTCCCCAATCCTACACAGCTGTCAATGCGGTTCACGCGAGGAGGCGCTGTAGACCACGTACATTACCGTCACCGCATAGTTGTCGAAAACTGTGGGCACATATTCAGACGGGAATTTGTTCGTCGTATAGCTTATGAGCAAGCATGTTTTGCCCACGGCACCGTCACCGACCACAACGCACCTAGTAAATAGCTGGTCAGCGAATGCTTCTACCCAATCCTGCAATGCCACAACTTGAGAGGTATCCTTCCACCGTCTTTCAACAATCTCGCGTGGGCCACTGATGGTCCTGCGAGCCGCAACTTGCTCTTGATCGGCCTCACAAGCCTGTCGCGTTCACCGCAAAGTACTCGTCCGCGCCACGGAAGCGCGGCAGTCCACGAATCCATGAGGAATAGATATGGTTCTGAAAGGGAACGGGAATGGCATACTTTATCGTAGCAACCACCATTCTGACCTCCTGTGGACAGGTTCTGGACTTGCTGATTGCCTCTCGTGCCCACTCTCACGTGTCTGTAGCCGTCTGTTTGTCGATTGATGCCGCCTGACCTAGTCGACCTCCTTGGCTCAGCGGGTTCGGATTTCGTAGCACCTGATGTGGAGCGCGCGCCTGCCGCAGCGAAATGGTATGTTGCGGTCTGGGAGTACGTGGCCGAGCGAGGGGAAGCGAGGGGAGTTGGAAGTGAGAGTCGAGATTCGGTGCGAGAGTTGGGGCGGTCGCGGCAGCGCAGTATCGACGGTCGTACGTCTCCTCGGCTGGGGCCCGAGTATGTTCGATATGGTACGTGTCAAGCGTGACACAAAGCGCACAGCAGCAGGCGCTGTGGTGGCGCGAAACACGGTCGGTCGGTTGGCTTGACACGTGAAAGGGAAGAGAGCTGTCACAATGGCGGCGCAGAGCTCAGATCAGCGGTCGGTCGGCGCGAGAAGGAGAGGTGGGCGGCGGGCTGTCTGTGCTATAGCGAAGGAGGACTAGTCGCAGCGCGCTATTTCATCCACGAGACACGTTCAACGCCAACAGGGTGTTCTTCAAGATCCCAAGAGCATGTGTAGAGTAGGACGGAGTGCAATAGGCGATGTGCAGCGTGCGCGCTTAGCACAATACCAGCAGAGCCTGCTGCCCGCCGACCACGCTTTGACAGGTTTGGTGCATCTCCACACACGCCTAGAACAGGGCCGGGGCAGCAGAAAAGAGCGAACGTGAAACAATGATCTGTCGCACTTAGGTCGGAACATCACTGTGATAGGGTATCTAGAACGCTTCGCTAGTGGTTTTGCGCCCATTCAGTCATCCCCTAATCGCCGAAGAACGCCTTTCCTTGCCTCTATGCTGTCCCGAGTGCCCAAAAATGCCAAATGCTCGCTTGCAGTGCAACCAGTATGCAAGATGCAGCCAATTTCAACAGCATCGTCTACCGTGCTCCACATCCGATCACGCCTTCTAAGTCCCGACAAATGCATCGTCATCTATCTATCCGCGCAAATCTCATGAGGATTTTCTTATGAGCCTGGTTCTTGAGTTCTGTGACTCCTCTGAGCCGTCGTCGTCGTCGTCTGCTTCCTCGTACTCCCCTGATGTACGCATCAGCCTGGTCGTCGAAGGTCCTGCGAATTCCTCGCCGCCATATTCGGTGCCGTCTTGCGTCGCACCAATGACAACGCCCTTGACTCCTTGATCAATTTCGTCCAGCTTGTAGTCGTGCATCATGAAGGCCAAAACGATGCACGGTAGCGCCACGAACACCGCAACAGTCAGTATTTTCGTCATCGTCTCCTGATAAGCAAGATTGATCGCGTCTCGCGTTGGGCTGCCCATGGGCCAACCTCGTGATGCGAGCGTGATGTTTCCGTAAATCTCATCAGCCATGTCCTTGGTCTCCGGTGGCAGATAAAGTGCCAACTTCTTCGGAACATTCGACGTCCAGATGGCGCCGGATATCCCGCTCCCGACAGCTCCTCCGATTTCCAAGAAAGTCAAGAACAGCGCAGTTGCTGCAGCCACTTCCGAGTGACTGGCTGACGCCTGCACGCCAAGCTGCGCAGGTACGTGGGTCAGACTGCCACCCACACCAAGGAAGATCTGCGTACCAACGATCATGGCTGGTGTTGATTCTTCCGTCCTGTATCGGATCATCAAGGCCAAACCGATGGCATACAAGATGGTGCCCGCGACCATGAATTTCTTATAGGATTTGGTGTATTTGATGGAGATCGAAACGATGATGGCCGTTACGGTCGACGTGAATGTGAAGGTCTGTACGATTCGGCCAGCTTTCGCCAGAGGCAGATCCTGGACGACCAATAGGTATGACTGGAAATAGGGATAGACTGAGAGATAGAATGCCACTATGCGATATTAGCGAGAACGATTCATCTCAGGTATAACGAGACTTACTGAAATAGAAAAAGGACAATCCGAGTCCACACAGGAGGGTGCGGTTTTTCCAGAATGATCGGGGAAAGAAAGCATGAGGAGCAAGCGTCTTGTTGCGCTCCCAGAAAGGAATGGCTATCAGGCATGCGGCGCCGACCACGAGCATTGTGACCAAATTTGGATTGCTCCAGCCAGCTTTCGATGCGAGGGTCAAGGGAATCAAGATGAGGGTGAAGGCAACGCAGATGAGGAACAGGCCAAAGAAGTCCATCTCAAACCAGAGCGTCTTGACGATCTCCCATGCAGACTCGCCCTGAAATGGCGACTCGGGCAAGATGCCTCGTAGGGCGGCCTTTCGCTGATTCACAATCAAAGCGAGTGCGAGCGGCAAGAATGCCACTGGCAGAACAATCGTCCATATGCCGTAGCCCCATCGCCAGTTCAGATTCTTCAAAACCGCCTCTGCGATTGCTGGACCCAACCAGACGTTGACTAAGAAAGGGATGTCTGGGATCGTGGAGCACAACGCTCGGTTGACGAGGTCACTCGTGTCGGCGATGAATACTTGAATCAAGATCTGGAGTCCAGTCTGTCCTGCTGAATAGAATATTTGTGCCGCTGCATATGTCACAACGGTGTCGGAAGCTGCCTGCTGTATGAAGCCTGCAAGGTAGAAAAGAATGGATAGCGTGAATGCTTCGAACCGGCCGAAGACATCGGCGACCTTGGCCATAGGTGGTTTGACGACAGACAACACGACTCCCTGGATGACCAGCACCGTGGAAACCATCGAGTGTGACTTGAAGGCGCTCGTTGCGTAGATGGTAAGGTTCGTGGTTGTTTGGCCTTCTAATGACGTCGCATACGCCAGCAGTGCAACGCCCAGGTAGGCCATGTACAGGCCTAGTTTGGACCATGTTGTCGAGATGGCCTCCAGGCGCTTGACACCAGCCTGTCCGGATTCGTGACTGCGTTCGGACATGATGGATCGTCTGTCGGCCTCGGACTGGGCGTGGATGTCGCTGTTCTGCTGCTCTCGCTTGTACGAGGGAGCGATGACGGAGGAGCTCGGCGTGTGAGCGGCCGAGGCAGCAGCCTGTTCCACGTCGTCGTCGCCGCCACCATTAGTTGTCTGCGGTCCTGAGGAGGGGAGGAGGGTGCCGTAGTTGGGCATGGCTACGGTGCGAAGTATGCCTCCGCCCAGAAAGATCTTATCATTATCTGATGGGGGCCGGACGATCTAATGAGACGCGCAAAAGAATTGGTGGAGCCGAATCGTGCTACTGCGGACCGACGACATATATGTAGAACCCTTGCACGTGTGCATGCCGCATCAAATGACAGCCCGCCGCAGGCCAGGTCAGGTCAGGTGCGACGGAGTCACACAAAATCGGGGCGCGCAGCGCGCAGAATAGGGATGTCTTGGGTGGCTCTCTGCACGCGGGCCAGGATTGGCCACGCCGCCCGCCTGCGATCCTTCTGCTTGTTGCTGCGGACAGTTTGGGAATCAAGGCGGCCGTTGATCAGCTGCAAGAAGGCGCGGGCGACAGCCTCCTAATACGTCCGATGACGAACCAGCGTGGGTGAAGGCAGGCGCGGCAATGCCGAGCTCGGCCACCGCGTGGGAGGAAGCAGGAAGCAGGCTCGCTAACGTCGCGTGCGTGAAAGGGTGTCGTGCAACGCTGTAAGCCGGGCTGCAATCCCGCTGTCCCCGGTTTGAACTGCAGATCCGGCGGTGATGAACATTCACACGGCAGGCGTGCTTTCCTTCATCGATACCGATCACCCACTCTCACTTGATCGTCTGTCATGAAGAGGCAGCAAAAGGGCAGCAGGGGTGGACATTCAAAATGGTCTGACACGTAGCGCGGACCCGGTCCGGCGCGTACAGTAACTAGTGCGTTATGCATGGCTGCCGCTGGCTGCGCTGGCCGGCAAGGAGCGCAGTGAGCGTGAGACAGGAGGGTGGCATGTTGTTACTATGAATACTATTCACACACTGTACTTAGCTAATTCGTACACCGTTCGGTCGGCGTTCGATACTCCAGCCCGAAACCTTCGAACACTCTCCGCTCCGCCTCCTCGAGCGTCTTCGCCTGTCCCGCCGCTCCCTCCTTCCCGCCATATCCATAATAGCCTTCAAGATCGATGACCTCGCCACTCCCACGATCTCGAACACCCGAGCTGTCGAACTTCCAGCCTTTGACGTTCTTCGCATAACGTCGCAGGTCACGTTCAAATGTTGTCGCCCCACTCCAGCCAACCACTGCGCAACCAGCAGTTCGCCATGGCGCAATGATTATATCCACCCTGCGATGAATATTCGGGTTCTTCGCCTTGGAATTTGAAGCCAGATCAGCATCTTTGGTAGGCCAGGTTGGGTCTTGCCACACAACTAATGCCTTGTCCAGCGTGTCAAATCCGTGCCCACCACCGTCGGAGCGGAATGGAAGCGTCTGTTGGCCACGCTTGGAATTGTTGAGCGAAAGCGTCAGTGTATGCGTGATCCAGCCTTCCTCCTCCAGACTAGCCACAATGTCCTCGACAATGTTGTGCGTCGCGGCTTCGTCTGGATGCGATATGACAATGTCAACGTCTCCGCAAGCTTCTTTCCCTCGCCGGTATCCGCCGACAATCATGGACTGGATCTCATCGTCTCGCACTTTGACGGCATGCCGGTGGATGACCTTGCAAATGCTTTCGACCTCAGCACGCGGGATCAGATCCAGGAACTCATCGTAGTATTTCACCCCAATCTGCTGCACGCGCTGCAATGTTGACCAGCCATATTCGACGATATCATCAATCTCGCGCCACTGTTCGCCTGTCAGTATACGTGTCTCCGCAATGAAGCGAGCTGCAGTATTTGTGGCACCGTTGGTCTACTCACCCCTTTGTCAAAATAGAACTCGCGAGCAGTCGTGACACCGACGCCCCAAATATTCCAGAATAGCTTCAGTATCTTCAAATCTTCGTCCGCCCGGGCATCCTCGACAGCTTTGATCTTCCCTGTATTTTTCCATTCGATCCACAAGTTGGCAATCTTCGCATCACAACCAGGCAAGCGCAAGACCTCTTTCGGATTACTGAGTTTATACGTATATGCGCGCAATGCTGCGATAGATGTAGCATAAGCTCGCACTCCAATCTCGTCATTAGTCAACAGCCTCGCGAGTTTGATTTCTTCTAGTAGATTGATGAAATCATCGTTGCAATTGTCCTTCGGGGTTAGTCGTTGGCATGCGTACTTAACGTGTGCTTTGACCCACTCCGGGGCCTCAGGAAGATCGCTCGAATATCCCTCATGTTCTGTGGTTGTCTCATGCAGCAAATGTGCATATTCGGGTTGTGTTCCGTGACCCGCCTCCCAGCTTGCTGGGTTCGCAGACGGCGTCTTGGTGTTTGGATAGTGGTACTTTCGACGCCCAAAGCGATCTCTAGCTGTTTGTGATGTGGGCGCATCCTCGCGAGCTCGCTGCAAGAGATCGCTGCCAGACAATGCAGTCTTTGCAGACGCATCCTGCGTCAAGACGGAGATCTTCCCTGCTCCGCTGTCGGGTAGCTTTCGGTAAGGTGCATATGTTTGAGGTACCTTATTGACTGGGGCATGAACTACGCGACCAATGTACGTGATGTAGTTCTCTATTGGAAGTGACCGCCCAGCAGATCTCGAGTCGTTGAACCAGTCAGTACGTACGACTTTGACAATCCGTTCCTGAGACAAGTCTGGCTCGCCCGAACTACTTGTCACGACACGAGCACGCGCAGTCTTCTTGGCCGTGTTTGGCCTGCTCTTATCACCAGTTTCGCCCTCAGATTCGGTGCTGGAGTCTTCAATGAGGATGGGGTCAGGCTTGCCTTGTTGCACAGCTTCGAACTCATCACGCTTGCGCTTCCTTGGAGTGGACTGTGACTCATATGCACTGTCGTGCGATGGCAGCGCTGGCACCGTCCGCTTGACCTGCACTTCTTCGGTATGAAGGCCTTTCGATCGTAGATCGAGCTTGATACGAGCTGTTTTGACCGCTCTGCTCAGCACAATCTCGGCTTCGTCGATTGAGTACGTAAGGACAGCGTGAGCTCGATCGAGCTCCTCCTCAAATTCATGCAAGTCCTCGGTGTCAAAGTGTGTTGCGCCCAGATAAATTGGCGGAAATGCACTGAGGTCCAGAGATGGTCTTCCCCTCGTGGATTGGTCTCGGTTGTTCGATGGAGGTGAGGAACCAAGAGTCGAATCATGATCCGCCATGATGAGTGTTCCAAGTCAAAAAATCAACGCCTATCATACAGTCACAACGCGGGCTTCCAATTGTACATTTCGTAGGCTGAGCTTTCTATGCCTCAGGTGAGGTCCATGTACTGTGCTCGATACGCATCAAGTGAGCGCTGGCCAAATTCCATATCCGCGATCACATGTGTCCAGAAGTGTAGTCGCTGTTATCCAATCTGTGTCCAAATGCGGTGGGGATGTTGTCATGAGAAGAAGTGAGCAGGTGCATGTAGGTCTTTGTTATGGTGACGCGATCACGACGAAGTCCAATGCCTCTGCCGCCAAGAAATGCTTGCTTCGCTGCTCCGTACTCCACCCGCTTCCTGCACCTGCATCTATACCACGTTCGCATCAACAACATCATTCCTTGGACCTTAGCATAAAATGTCCCCGGACAGAGGCTAGTCATGACAACCTTCGTGCCGCGCACCGTCTTTCCGACGCTCGAGTCGCTCCCGCGCTCGTACTACCTCGGGCATCATGCCGCCGGGCTCGCGAAGATGAAGACGATGCTCTCGCAAATCGACCACATCATCGAGTGCCGCGACTATCGTATACCACTCACGTCGCGCAATCCGATGTTCGAGGACAGCTTAGCTGGGCGGGAGCGCATGATTGTATACACCAAGAAAGATCTAGGGAGTACAGGCACATCCGAAGACAAGAAAGTAGGCAGAAAGTGATATGTTGTGCATGCGATCAGTGGGAGTAGATAGCTGATCACGGTATGTAGAGACACGATCTGATTCGTGAATGGCACCGTCCTTCTAAAATCATCTTTTCCAATCACAAAGATCGTAAAGATGTGCGTGTTATCCTGGATGCGATCAAAGACGCGAATCGCAATCGCGGGAGCTTGACGGGCTCGTACCTGATGGTCGTGGGCATGCCGAATGTGGGAAAGTCCTCGCTGCTGAATGCATTGCGCCGAGAAGGCGTGAACAAGGGCAAGGTCGCGCATACAGGCGCCCAACCTGGGGTTACGAGGAAGATAGGGACAGGCGTGAAGATTGTCGAGGCAGACGAGACAGGTGTTGGCGGCGTGTACATGCTCGATACACCTGGTGTCTTCATGCCATACGTGCCTGATTCCGATGCTATGCTGAAGTTGGCGCTTTGTGGAAGCGTGAAAGACACAGTTGTCCCTCCGTTCAACCTGGCCGACTATCTTCTTTATCACGTTAATTTGCATGACCCAACGGTGTACAAAGAGTACTCTGAGCCTACCAACGACGCCATGCAGCTGCTCGATGCAATGGCAAGGAAGACTGGTAGATTGATGAAGGGAGGAGAACCAGATCTGGAGAGCACGGCGCTGTGGATGATTCAACGATGGAGGAATGGTCACCTGGGAACTTTCACGCTCGATGAAGTTTCCGAGAGTGCGCTGGAGCAGTACAAGATGAAGATGCCGTCGAGCAGTCTCAGCCAAGCACGGAAAGCGGGCAAACGAGCTGCAAGTGAGAGGGCGAAAGCAAGACGAGCTGGCAACGCAGACTGAAGGGCATGAAGACAACGCCACCATACCGGCAACTCAAACCAAAGCATGCGAAGCAACCCAATGTATTGCGCTTGTTCCAGTCACCAAAACATCCTTCTCAGCAGGCCCCAGCGCCTCGGACCACGAACTCCCGACAGAGTAAGACATAGCTCGAGCAATTCAGGAGCTTGCGTTCAGCTGCAGGGGTGCCAACATCAATGTGTTCCACCCTGCGCGGCCTTGTGTAGCCGTAGCGTTCTGCCAGCTCTGAACTCGCCTCCGACCTGCGAGCCTTCGATTGCCAGCCCCTACCTCGGAGGACCCGACAAGCTGTCGAGATCAGGAGATATAGAATCTTCGCGCTCTGATTCAGAGGAAACCAATACACGAAATACCACAATCGAACTATGCTCGAGAATTTCGGATACGAAACGCAGGCCATTTGCCTAAAGAGCGGAAGTCATCAGAACTCGTCTATCCATCTATACATTCATTCGCGAAATACGCTAGACCAAAGCCGTTTCCCATAATACAGACACCGCTCCACACAGCATCCTCACTCTAAGAAGCCTTCTCAACCGTAACAAACAAATCCACACTTTGCGGAACATCACAAATCAAATCCTGTTGCCCGGCCCCTCCAGCCCTACAAATCGGATCATCAAAATCCACATGTCCAGCATAAACCTGCTCCTGCGTAATCGTCTGCCACAACCAAAGTTCATTCTGTTTCTGGTCGTCGTGCTTAGGCGTGTAACTGAAACTGAGACTGCTATCCTTGCCGCAGAAGTAGACTTGTCCTGGTACGAAATTCGTCGTTACGGCGTCGGTTGCAGGGTTGTAGGGTATGCATTGGAAATCTAGTGTTCCGCCGTTGGTGGCGAGGATGCGGAAGGAGACGTTGGAAATGTCTTTGCCGTTGAGTTTGCGGACGCTGAAGTCCTTGATTTGGAAGACGGAGCCGTCGGTGTCGTTGGGTGGTGGGGATGACGGTGGGTAGTTGTTGCGGCAGGCACCTGGGGCTGCGAGGGTAGTGGTGAAGAGGGCGCTGGTGGCAGCTACGGCAGCGAAGTATTTCATTCTGAAGGAGTTTGTTGCTGTATGATTGGGGAGCTGAAAGTATTCAAGACTCTGTTGCTATGCTCTGTATGTAGGATCTGTTGTTTTGTGCTACTCGAATGCGCCAGACCATGTTTCTTAAGTATACCTAGACGGGCTTTCGGGCTTGGGATGTTTCTACATTCCGACGTAGCTTCGAGGACTGTAAGTTGCTATTCTGATACCATTCGTGTTCTTAGGGCCAAGGCCATAGTCTAGTACGACTAGCCGCAGCGCGCCGTCGTGTCTGCCGTATACTGCGCCCACTACGCAGCTCGCATTTGTGATCTTCTTGCCCTAATAGGTAAGACTGCAGGCCGGCCTGTACTGTGGAATAGGCAATGACGTGAGAGCCTACTTTTGCAGTGGCGTCCAGAGGGTCATTGCGGGGGCAAGTGTGGCAAAGCATTGATGAAGCTTTCGGATCATAAATAGAAACCGCTGGGGTACCATGAGTTAAGGGCAGCCTCGCATCTTGATCTTCGTCCATCGTATTTGCGCCTTTGACTGTGCTACGAGCGGTCTGTCAGAGGTCTACTCTAGCGCTGGCGATCGGCTAACGGCGTTGCAGGATTCCGATCGAACACGAGAGGTCATGTCCTGGATGGGATGCCATTCGAGTGACATGGATGACCACGCATCTGAATTTTGGATTACTTTCCAGCCAAGCGCTTCATCCGCTCTTCAGCGGCTCTGGCTCTCTTCTCACGCTCGAGTCTCATCCGCATCTCGTCGGTCATTCCTCTTGCTTCCTCCGCTCGTCGTTCTTCTGCAGTCAATTGCGGTTTGGCTAGCATGTGGCCTTTCCCGAATTTCTGCTCTTGTTGATCGTTGCGTTTCTGCGTGTCCTCCTTGCGTAGACGCTCGATCTCAGCCTGCCTTCTCTGCTTCTCTGCAGCATCTTCTGCGGCCTTCTCTTCCTTCTCACGAGCTGCACGAGCTTGAGCATCCGCTTGCGATAGAGCCGCTGCTACGCCTGCGTCTTCCCAAGACCATTTATCCTCGCCCAGTTGAGCGCGAGCGAGCCGGAAGGCATCACGGGTTGCACGATCGCCTGCAATATCGAATGCTGATTTGCCATCCTCATTTCGTGTCGTCGGATCTGCGCCTAGCTTGATCAATAGAGTGGATACACAGGCTGGGCTGTTGGAGGCAGCGGCTAGATGAAGCGGCGTAGGTGCGTGGTGGTTGTGTTCAGCGGGAACAAATCGAAGATCTGGACTGAGTTTGTTGGACTGAATATATGAGAGCAGTCCGGGTGCTTTCGACCGGCGTATTAGTGCTTGGAGTTGTTGCGTGTGCAGCGCTGCCTCTTCATCTTCCTTCGAGATCTTGGCGGCTTTCGGTGCATTATTTTTGCTGTTAGCCAAAGCCTCAGCCTTCGCAGTAGCTTTGGCTTTCTCTTCCTCAGCCTGCCTCGCAAGAGCAGCCTCGTCGACTTCACTGACTTTGACTCTTGTTAATTCGACGAAAGCTCGCATGAGTTCAGATTGCGTCGCGCGTCGCGTGTTGAACGGGAAGCCTCGAATGCGATCGTCGCGGGAATTCAGCACTTGTTCCTCATACGGACCAAACAAAGTCCGCCGATTCGTGGTCCCTGAAGCTCTGATGAATAAGAGTTCTGAGGTATCGATGAGCGGCTTCCACTCGGCCAACAGATCTCGAACCTCCTGAATCAGAGCAGATTCATTATATCGCCGGATGCTAGAGCCTGCAGAATGGGCGTTCCCTTTCGCGTTGTCGTTCGCAGATTGTGAGCCACCTTGTTTCCGTCTCGTCGTGTAGCGGTGGAAGGTCTTGTGTGCAATGACTGTTGCTGATCGATCTTCAATCCCGGCTTTCTTGGTAAGCTTGGGCGTGAGCGAGACGACCATGGCAGCGAAATGTCCACCCCCGATCATGCAAAGAAAATAATGAGGTCCATCGGCGCTCGTTCCCCTCTGAATCATCGAAGCTGGCAAAGCGACGCCTCCATCCTCCTCCTCATCTTTGCTCTGCTGCTTCTTTTGGCGTGAAGGTTGAGGCTTTGGAGCAAGTTGCTTTTGCTTGATAACATCCAGGAGTTTGTCCTCTTGATCCTGTTCCTGAGATGTGAATATCGATCTGTATACTCCGAGCGAGGTGTTCGAAGGCAGCTTCGACGACGAGAACCATATCATCGGCGGCTTCCCTGAGCCCCGCTTGCGCTTTAGTGTTGGGGCATCATCAGCGTCGCCATCTGTGATCTTCGCCTGTCTCTTCAGCAGTGCGCTGAGGGTTGACTCGTGCTTATCGTCTTCGTCATCTTCGGTATCTGATGTATCGGAGCCTGATATGCTCTCATCGAGTTGCCCCACCAGCTGCTCAAATTCGGCCTCGCTCACTGGCTTCTTATTCCGCTGTTTCTGCTTGATATTGTACCCATGCAAGTCTGAACGGATGTGGCTGCGCTGTTCCAGCAGGCTGGCGAAGCTCAGGCCACAGAGAGCGCATGATGTGGCTTTCGACGGGGCACCTTCCCGGTTTTCGATGGCGGCGAGGGAGGCCGAGGCAGGTGTCGGAGGCGGTGGTGTTGTCAAGTCTGGGTCGGCACCGGCGATGGGCTGGGACTTGAGCTGCAGCGTATACAGGATCTCATCCGGCAAGTCGAAGACTAATCGCAGGGCGGTCAGCAGGTGCAATCGTCATGGCCAGGAGCGCAGTGACCAACCGTACAGCGGACGCTTCAGCAGTTGGTCTGCGTGGCCGTTGGGAGCAGCCATGTTGGAGAGCAGTCAGTGCGGGCGACAATCAGTGATATTGTGCAGTGCTGTCTCAGGCGTCACCGCGATACGCGCAGCACAAGTTGTGCATCACGTCACTGGCAACGGGGCCCCACCCTGTACCAAAATTTGATTACAGACGCAGGTCATCATCGGCGGTGGGCGGCTCGATTCGCGCGCGTGGGAGAGAGCAGGGCAGGCAAGCGGGCGTGAAAACGACCATCAAGGTCAACACTCGCCCAAGCCAAGATCCACCCGTCCATTCATCACCTGCTCCCGTGCACTGGGCAGCTCCTTCTCATCACCTGCACGCCGCCGTCCGTCGTGTGTCGACATCCATTTCCTCCTCCTCCTCCATCCCCAGGACGGGCATCTGCTTCCTGCAAACGCATCTCTCAGACCGGCCACCGGCGGCTTTGTGCACAGTTGGATTGTGGCTTGACAAAGGACGTGGGTGTGGCGGTGCCAGGACAGTTCACGAAGCGACTCGAAACAAGACGTGATCGGCCATTTCCTGCGACGTCCGACAGCTGCTATCCAAACTCTACGTCCTTCGTCGGAGCAGGGCCAAGTCCTGGCTAGGAAACCATCGTGAAGACCGCATACCATCATGCCTCTGTCCAACGATGACCGGGGGTGGATCATGTCCGGCCTGAGTGGCGTGGGTGAGTTGCATGACATCCGCTTCTGTCGTATACAAACGATCAAGCTAACATACAGATTTCACAGCTTGCATATTCGGAGCCTCCTTCATATGTATCGATATTCTCGTTCGCCAGTTTCCCGGAAAGAAAGGCTGGCGGATACAAGACAGCGATGCCTTCCTCTCCACGTCCCTAAGTCTGAGCTTTGGCGTCATGGTAGGATAGACCGATCACGTCAGCATTATTCCGTGCAGGCTGACAGGCTACAGTTGTTTTCCGCCCTATACAACATGCTGCCGTCGGCCAAATCATCCCTGATGAAAGGCGGCTTCACGCCGAAAGAGGCATCTTGGGTTCTGATCGCGTGTTTCGCCGGTGGTGTGATTGGCATTCAGGTTATTTCCAGACTGGTGCACCATTGTGTGCCGCACAACGTCGTCGACTGCGAGCACGAACACGAAGATGAAGAGGCCCAGAAGGAGGGCGGTGGTGACCACAGTCATCATGAGCACGGCAACGGCCACCAGCACGAGCAACACGCCGACTCCTTGAACAGGTCATCGAGAAAGAAATCCCACAGGCATTCCTCCAGAAGCCTGCAAATGCAAGAAACGCACAAGTCGTCGTCGTACTTCAGCAGTCACCAGTCTTCACTCTCACAGGCCACGACGGCGGAGTCTGAACATCTCATGAAGCCCTCAATCTCAGCCGATGATGCCGAGCGCAGGCCGACTTTGCAAGCTCGCATCACTTCGAGCGTCTCCAAATTGACATCTGGAAAGGATGCTGAATGCGAATGCGATGGCCCTTGTTTCGGCTACAGCGATCCCTGCCAAGCCAATTGCTTTAAGACCGTAGCTGCTGCCGGCGGTCTCAAACTTCCCAAAGTCAGAGGGGGAGCACACCGCCCAGCGGTGGTTAAGAGTGCAACAGCCACAGAGTCAACACCTTTACTTCAAGGCATAGCCGAGGAGCCGCTGCAACGGCCACAGACGCGAGCAAGGGCCGAGGGAGCGGCCGACTGCGAACACGATCATCACAACAGCGATGGACCTTCAGATAACAGCTCGACAACAGTTGCGGTTGAAGACGACCATCTGCACAAAATACATTCTCACGACAACTCAACGACTGACGAACAACAACCTGAGCATCATCATCACCACGTCCCTACAAATGCATTTATGAACATCGGACTCCAGACTTCAATAGCCATCGCCCTCCACAAACTTCCGGAGGGTTTCATTACCTACGCCACGAACCACGCCAACCCTAATCTGGGAGTTTCCGTATTCTTAGCGCTTTTCATGCACAACATCACAGAAGGCTTCGCCATGGCGCTTCCCTTATACCTGGCCATCAACAATCGATTCAAGGCCATGGTGATATCATTTGTCCTTGGAGGCCTTTCACAACCCCTTGGAGCAGGCGTTGCAGCTGTGTGGTTCAAAGTCGCCGGTAAGAGCAATTGGGCTCCCTCGGAGAGTGGTTACGGCGCCATGTTTGCCATCACGGCTGGCATCATGACGAGCGTTGGGTTACAGTTATTTGCGGAGAGTCTGGATTTGACGCATTCGAAGCATTTGTGCTTCATTGGAGCTTTTGCGGGTATGTGTATATTAGGCGCGAGCAGTGCGCTTACGGCATGATAGTTTGTATGAGTACATGAATTGCATGAATTGATGAAGGCCTCGAGAGGATATTTTTACGATGCATCTGCGCTAGTTTGCGCATGACTCCGGGTCCGATCTACATCCTATGGCCTGTTGATGGGCGACTTCACCCGTTCAGAAGGCAACTGCGAGGGCTTGGCTGGCGGTCATGCACAATGGCTGGCAAGTCATTCGTGGTCGTACACTGCCAGAATCTTTATTTCCGACATACCGCGGCAAGCACTACTACAACGTGAGCTATAAACCGCATATCGTCCAATGGCAGCAGATAGTGGCGTGCTGCAGCGCGGCTCGTAGCATTGGCGGTGCCCGCGTAGCGCAGCCTTGCGCTCGCAATCCTGATCTTGTGACTATAGGAACCCCTCGACGCAGGTATAGCGAGCCCCATGAGAGACGGGATAGAGGTGACAGATTAGGATCTGGCCGCGGTTCTGCAACTCATCGAGAAGCCTAGGCCTCTGATGACAGGATAAACGCACCGTTGACGTAGCGTCAGTCCAATTGTCGCCTCACTGCCCTCGTCAACGTGCATACTGCAGAGCCGCGTGACTGCTGTACGGCGCCTGGCGCGTGCCGATCCAACCTGGTGGTTTCCAGGGCGATGTTGGAGCAATCACTGCATCAAGACAGTTACTGAGAGACATATACGTGATTCTGTGAACGCTGCAAATTGCTGGTGCGGAATACATAGTCTGGAATGCCAAGGAGAGGCTGTACGTGCACAGTTCTGTCCGCCAGATCGTGGTAACGGACTCAGCAGAATATAAATCGTGCTCTCCAGATCTCGATCGTGAAGATCCATTCGGCACTGGTTTTCCGCCGCCAGTACTACTAGTGCTCCTCACACACGGGTCATATCCCATTGGAAGGAATCGATTCCGTGTTGCATTGCTCAAACAGAGACCGACCGGCCATTGCGGCTGAAATATGTCTCGTCGTGGCCCCATGATCAATGTCATCGCCTCGGCGTCTGTCAACGAGAGATAAATGTAAGGCAGATTGCCCGGCCGTGAAATGGCCATGTCAGTCCCGTTCCTCGAACCTCATGGATAGACAATCCAACTCTTCCTGCCTTCGGTAACGTAACAAACCTTTCACAAGCAAGTGGCGGCGGAACTCTTCAACAGAGAGCATGTCCAGCTATCCTGCGGCCAAAAAGTTAGCTACGCGAACCGGGTTTTCTAAGCTGCCGCAGCTTTAAAACCTGCATTGGTGCTGACCGAACATAGTACTGAGGGCCATGCAGCCCAATCCCAAGATTCATCATCATTGGCTGCTCCGAGATACACTTGCCCATGCGGACGCAAGCTAGCTTCCTCGACCGAAACAGCACCTTCAATGAACAACTGCAAGGATAAAGACGATCCGTTTCACCGCTGGCTGAGGAGTAGAGAAGATACGATCTTCAGAGGTGGGAATGCGTCAGGGTGGGAGCGTCTGGCAAACGATGACCCAAAGGCCGCGGGAATAATTGAAGCAATGCTGCGCAAGAAAGACAAGTGAGGAGTTAATGAAACACTCGATCGCATTGTACATTAGTAGCGTTCTTACTGTACCAACAAATGTACTCATGATGCTTTCCTTGGCTCTATGCGAGATGCGATGACGTCCACAATTTTCTTTAACCCATGTTGGCGTTCTTCTTGCTTGTTGCACAGGAACAGCTTCACCACGGGCCAGGCATGGATCCAGCCATATTCTTCGTACTCGTCCACTCGCACCTCGGCTTTGTTCAATTTTGCGATTAGGTCTTTCGCTTCTGGTGCGAAGACCTCCTCAGAAGCGTAGATGAAATACCAGCCTTTACTCGGAGATGCGCGTCGCCACCAGCTGAGATCATCGCAACGTCCTGGTGAGACCAAGGCATTGTCTTGAGACCCGTTCTTGCCGATGTATTGTGTTCCATAGAGATGAAGGCTGTCGGCGTTGAGGTAGTCTGAGGGCGTGTTCTGGTTCTTCGGAGAGATGATCGTCGCCCAAGGAGAGACGATGACGGCCAGTCCAGGCATCTTGTTCTTGAGAGATGAATAGCCGGAAACGCATAGCATCAGGCTCAGTACCAGTGTCGCTCCCGCGGAGTCTCCGCTGACTACTATCTGCGAAGGATCGTCGACAGTGGACAGCACGTACTTGTAGCCAGCCAAGGCTTCCTGCACCTGTGTCGGATATGTGGCCTCAGGTACCAACGTATACTCCAGTGCGAAAAGCGCTGGGTTTTGATAGCCGGCTTCCTTCAGAAGGGATAACCAGACGAGCAAGAACTCGAGGTAAAAGTATGAAGAGCCCATTGAGAAGCCGCCACCTGATTGAGTCAGCATTCGCGCAATAATTCATGATCGACCACGTACCATGACAGTAGTATAGCATGATATCTGGCTTGCGCGATGCATCCATAACAGCATAGATCCCTCTCAAGCCATCTCGATTGACTTCACGCCAGTAGATGGGCTTTCTCAATATGCCATGTCGCAGCATACGAAACCGCATGAACGGCAAAGCCACCCATTTCGAGAAGAAGACTTTGCCGATGGCGGCTGGGATGTCTGAGAACGCATATCTCACGCATCTGATGACAAGGTCCTGAAATAAAGTGGCTCGCTGGACAAATGGAGATCGCTGCTTTCTCGGAGTGAAGTAACGCTCACGCACGAGCTGTATGGGCATTCTGATCACTGTCCTCGCTGTCAGCTTTTGAGTCAACAGACCTGAGAGAATTAGCTTAGCTTACACAAAAACGGCAAGGCCTTGATTCCACATATTGCTGTCTGGAAGAAGCCAATCTGAATGAAAAGTTGCGGGGCTAGGAAGAGGAGGAAGGCGATGCAATCGACCCATGCTATTTGACCCAGAATCATCGCTTCGCTGGTCTTCCGAGTCTATGTTTATGGGTGGGCATGTGGAAGAAGGTGATGTTGGATGCGATGGAACAAAGCTAGAAACGTTGGCGCCTCGGGATCCAAGTCGACCGTGCTGACGTAGTCAATGCGCCGAGAGGCCCATGATGTATCTCGCTGGCCAGAGGCGACGATTCTACAGCTTTAGCAGATGACAATCACTTCAGTAGCTTATCTCGTTCTCCAGTCCTTCATGTTCTGAAAGTGTGCATTCCAATGGTAGCACAATCGTCACTGCTGGTGCAGTCATCGGCATTCGGATCGCCGGCGGAGCGGGAGGGTCCGCGTTGCGCTTGCTTGCTGAGTCATGTCGTCTTTGGAAAAGATGGCAGTCGCGTGGCTATCAAGCGCAAGGCACGACATCAGCGACCGACCTGCCATCGCCGCAACCTCTTCACGACGTCGACACCTCTCACGGCCAGCCGCATACGCCGCCGGCATTCTTACCCGCCGCCCTCATCGCGCGCCCGCCACCGATGAGGACAGCGACAACTCCATCGCAAGCTTAAGCTGCGGCTGCTGTCCGCGATAGCAGCACCTCCGCTGTCACCACCACCCGATCCCATTTGCGCAACCCTCTCCAATACCGCCAAGATGGCGTTGACCGGCGCCGCGATCGAGTTCGCAGGGTCAGTCAATGTCTCAATGCACTTCGAGTCTGTATCGACAGTCGCTAACCTGCAGGCAGCACATTCGAGGTCGCGTCCATTCCCGCGAAGCTCCGTTGCGCCGTTTGTGACAAGATGGCTCTCTTCGCATTCAGGGTTGAGTGTTGCGACAGTGACATCTGCGGTAATTGTAGGTCTCGAGTGTGCGCTGAACACGGCCGAGGCATGTCTGACATGGAACAGGCAAAGAGAACCTCGACCCATCCGAGTGCCCAGTATGCGGCCACACTCCTTTCAAAATGGAGACCGCGAAAAAGGCCAATAACCACCGTACGACCATCAAGATCTTCCTCAAGACTCAGGCCGGGAAGCAAGGAATGGACATTACCGGGGACACCCTCAAGCCGATCGCGGCCAAAGAGGCAACGCCTGCGCCAGCCGTCGAGGCAACACCGACACCCGCCGTGGAGACTGAGCCCACGGTAGCTCCTGCTGAAGTCCAGGAAGCCGGCGCCGACGGCGAGCCGGCACCTGGAGATGCTCCTCAGGTAAGATCAGTGGCGCAAGACAAGTCAGGAAGTGCTAAACATATGCAGGGCGAGACTGAAGCGAACGGCGATCTGGAGCACGCTGAGACCAACGCTGCTGATGGCGGACAAGACGAAGAAGACGACGACGAATCCGACGACGACGACGTTGTAATCACCACTGAACGACCAGACAACGAGGAGCAGCAGCAACAGGGACAAGAGCAAGAGCAAGAGCAGTACGAGGAGGAGGCCAATGGCGAACAAATGGTGAGTCAGAATATGCCCATGAATCAACAGCAAGGCTTCGGCGGCTTCGACCAAAACATGGCTGGCTTTGGCAACGCCAACTTCGCGAATATGGGCATGAATGGCTTCAATCCGATGATGGGTATGATGGGCTTGGGAATGCCAAACATGATGGGTAGGTCCACCTTTTCTTTCAACTCTCCTTCTACGGCGCGGCAGCGGCGACGGCTTATACCTCGGGCAGGCATGCCAGGCATGGGCATGGGCATGGATCCATCCATGATGTTCAATGGAGGCTTTGGCGGCATGGGAGATATGAGTGCTATGATGGGCATGAACGGCATGGGAATGGGCGACATGTCGGGCATGGGCAGTTTCGGTGGCATGAATGGACCTGGGTTCTTCCCGAATCAAGGCAACTATATGCAATCACAGAATTTCGGAAACGGTCCACGGCAAAACTTTTCCTATGATCGTGGCTACCGAGGCGGTCGCGGCGGCTTCGGTAGGGGCGCCCGTGGTAACTTTGGTCGCGGCCGCGGCGGATATGGATTTCAGCAGCAGCAGTACGGTGGTCAGCACTCCGACTTTCCTCCCAATGCGCCCACAGGCCCTAGCGGAGCGCGACAGCAGAGCGGAGCAAACACCACAGAGCTAGCCAACCGGCGCAGAGGCTCTCCAACATACGACGCAATGGGTGGTTCAAACGAAGCTCCCGCCGAGTCGAGAGCCGACGTGAATGAACAAGCTGCCAATGGAATCCAGGACTCCGAGGATACTAATCACGCAGAGAACGATACTAATGCCGCAGGCGAGAATGTTGAGCAGAATGATGGTGGCGCTGCGCCAAACACACAAGGTAAGCCTTCTGTTCCCTCTTCACGTGCCACTAGAAACTCACCAGTGGCTATAGATACTACTCAGCTTGGCGCGGACCACGACGAAGGGGCAACTCTGGAAGCAGCCGGACAGGCACTACCTGGCGATGGTGTCAGAATGGAGAGCGTCGTGGTGGCAGATCCTTCATACGGCAACTTCGACGAAGCCGCACAGTACGGTCAACAAGATCATGCCATCTCAAGTGGTCGTGGAGGTTTCAGAGGGCGGAGCGGATCAGGCTATGGCGGTTACCAAGGCAGAGGCACTGATAGTACCGAGTTGACTCCTAAGCCTGCTCCACCAGTCAATGCACCGACTGGTCCCAAGGCGTTGCGTCAAGGTCTCCCAAATACTGGCTGGGTCAGCCGAGCTAGCTTGCCAAAACCTGCGAGCACAAATCCACCTGCTCCTCAGCGTTCAGACTCTCAGGCACGCTCAGTTGAGCGCTCGCGGCATGATATCTCGAATGAACGTGACATTGATGCGCGTGATCGATCAACATCTCGGTCAGGATCCAAATATCGCAGCAGGGACGACCGAGAGCGTGATGTCGAGGATGACTACGAGGACGATGAAGCGTATGCCCGTCGCAAAGAGCGCAAGCGTCGCGAGCGCAAGGACCGTGAGAGGAAGTATGAGGAAGAAGACCGTGACGAAGATAGCGGTTCCCGCAAGCACCGGTCACGATCAGAGTCGCGAGAGGACGATGGCTCACGGCGCCGCCACCGTGACAAGGACGACGAGCATCGTTCTTCACGCTCGCATCGTGATCGGAGCAAAGACCGACATCGATCACGTCGCCACCGCTCCAAATCACCCACGAAAGACTACGATGACGATCATTACTCGCGTCGCAAGAGCCGACGCGATGACAAATACGACGACTACAAGGACAGCCGCAGCAGCCGCAAGGGCTCTCGTCGCGAGGATGACTACGAGTATGAAGACAGCAAGAAGGATCGATCCTCACGCTCATCTCGACATGATCGCGAACGCGACCGCCCGCGTCCCGTCATCGAGCCACCCTCGGATGAGCTTGGCTTCAAGATCAAAGGCTCGACGAAGAACAAGAAGGATGGCATGGCGCCTCCTTCCACGTTCCATCGTGAGCGCAGTGATCGACGTGGAAGTGCCGCCACCGAGTCTGCAGGCGCGGATCCCTATGCCGAAGAACGCGCACGCGCACAGCAAGACCGCGAAGCCAAGGAAGCTCAACGCAGACAGTCGACCAACGATTCCCGCTCTTCTCTGGGCAAGCGTGGTCGTGAATACGACGATGAGCCGGTTGTGCCTACGGGGCCAAAGGGCGATCGCAACAGAATCAAGAAGAGCAGAAAAGAGCGCAGAATTCCTTACAAGTACGAGGATGAGGTCCAAATGAGCTAGGACACCGGAGATCTCATCTCGGAAAGCCAGTATCTTCGCATCCAGGGTACTGCTCACCGTAAGGACTTTCAAACCAGACAGAATTCATCGCAAAGGCGCAGACGGAGACAAACTCGTCGTGTAAGAATACCACATTGAACGTTGAGGACTATCGGCGATACGGACAAAAACGACATCACTGCATGCGTGTGGCCTGCACAAAACACACATTGCGAGCGTCGATGGGCTTCTACCATCAATTGAGCGCAACGGGTCATTTCATGTGGCCTGTCTTTTCTATGATGTTAACGTGACCGGCATTGCATCTGCGGAGGGAGCGAAACAAAAAAAAAGACCTGCGCTGTCCGACAGAGATCACAACAGACGCATCGAGCTGATGGAACGATCAGAGAATCGTCCTCACATAAGAGCTCCGTGCTATCGTTGCCGCAGACCAATGGCACTGTACATTATTGCTCCAGGCATGCTTGTGGACATTGAACCACTGATGCAGGCCAGGTAGCGAAACCGAAGATACCATTGAATAATGCAGACTGATTTGTCTGAACATCTGTCACAAGTCTCTTTCTCGTCGTTACATGTGTGAAATCTTCCAATGAGTGTGTACAGGTTCACGTGTCTATGTTTCTATATCTGTGTACAGGTCATATGCATTCGTAACTTTGCTGGGTATCTGTCGTTCATGAGCGCACTACACTACAGGTCTCCCGAACATGGGCAGAGCTGTACCACCACTCAATCCAGGTGGAGGCGCAGCATCCGCGCGTTTCTCTGAGGCTAATTCTCCTGTCTCATCATTTTTCGAGCCTTCTCCCTCTCCCAGGCACCAAGCATTTTCATTCCAGCCTGGTGGCCGCCAAGTGAAAAGATCAAAGGCCTCTCGACTCCATGGCCCCAGATCTTTTGGCTCCTCAGTCCGCTTCGACTTTGCATTTGCCTTGCCTGGTGCGTGAAACGGTTTGCTCAGGATGACCGTTGATGTGCCATTCGACGTCACGTTCAAGCTCACGGATTTCTGCAGTGGTCCCTTCTTTCTGTAGGCAGTCCTATCAGGAGGCGAGCGAGCAGCTTTGGCTGGTTTGCCTCCCGCCGACACTGGCGTTGTCTGCCTATCGCGAGATCCGGACCCCGGGGTGTTTTCGCGCGACCTCCTCGTAGGGGATGGCGTGTACCGCACTGGAGCACCTGGTATCCTTTTGGACTTGGTAGGGTGTGTTGTATCAGACAATACTCGTCGTAGCGTTCTCATCTCCTTCGCGGGCGATACTGATCTTCTATGAGGTACTTCAGGCTGTGGCTCATGTACGATCGCTGGTCGAGGGGCTGCTGGCGGTAGCATGAGGCCATCCAGTCGCGCCAATCGTGTTGCAGACGTTTCACGGTCTTGGCCAGCTCGAAAGGCACTTCCTTCGCCAGCAGATTCTGGGACAATTCCTTCTTGCATTTCGACGCTGCTGTCAACCACGTGATCAGTACCTGTTCTCAAGTCGTCTGGACGACTGTCAAGGTGGCTTTCAGTCACGCTAGACCGTTTTGATGCCTTCCTTTTCGCGTTGATATGCGCAAGTCGAGCCTCGACCTTGTCGCGCAGCGTTGACCCTCGGTCGATTTGATCTCCGTCAGTGACTTGACTCAAGGACGATGACGGGTTGACTCCTGTAGTCGTTGTTGAAGCATCTTTAACGGGTTTCATTAGCTGATCGTGGCACAATAACGTTCTCTTTCTTCGTCCAGTACTGCTCAGGCGGAGAGTTTGACCACGTTCTGTTGCGACAATCCGCTCGGGAAGAATTGTGGTATCTATCGGCCTGTTATCCGCAACGCTGTGGTGCGTACCAGACGGAACCTTCTGTCGCCGCTGTGCTGACGGGCTCTCAGCTGTCACTCTTTCTATAGCTTTCTTGTGTTGCTCTGTACGATCGTTTCTTGCACTACGCTGATTCATGTCAGGTTCTGTCTGCTTGCCGGCCACTTTGCGGTTACGATCGGACGCCAGCTCTTGTACTTGAAAGGCGGGTGAACTAGATCTGACGGGTGCATCATGGTCTGTGTTGGTACGCGCATTTGACGGAGGCATTGGAGACCTGTCAAGAATGTCATCTGAGAATCCTGGCCGGTGATCGTCCTGTGTTGGCGCATCGGAAGATAGATCGATCACTTCCTTCGTGTCCGACTGTTGGTCATTCTCGTGCGTAGATGTTTGCGCTTTTCGTTTGGCGGCATCAGCGGTCCTTGCCCACAACGGAGCCTGACTTTCTCCTTTCCTAGAGCCCCTGGGCGTTTCATTGGCGTTCGGTCGTGTCTCAATCTCTACCCGGGCGCGCTTGGGTGCTCGCCCATTCTCCCACTCTTCGTTCTCCATACGAGCATGCCTCTCCTCGAATGGAGATTTGGTGGGTAGCTGGGCTTTGCCAATCGGTCCTCTCGGTGTCCCGAGAAGTGTGTTCAATGATTTGTGCTTCAGTGGTGCTTGTGCACTGGTTCTCTGCAGGCCTGCGGTGGGCTGCGGTCTCGCCATTTGCGCCGCTCTTACTGGCGATGAAGATGATGATGGCCCTTTGGTCTTGCTCTTGCTCTTCCTCAACTCTGTCAGATCGGTCTGCGTCTGGCCAACACTCTCCCCAACTTCAACCAGCACGCCGCCCTGCTGCAGCGTGATCTCATCACCATCCTGAATCGCCTCGCTGCCCGCCCAGTGCACGTCTCCGATGAAATTCCGCGGGATATCGTAGACCATGACACGTTTGTTGAAAGTATGAAAGCGGAGGAAGCCATCTTGCCATTTGCGTCGCTTCTTGTGAGCATCGCTGTGCCAGAGTTGTGAGCAGTACATTCATCGGACAAGTCGGGTGTCCGCGGGGCGACTTACTGCGTGTAGAGACAGTTGAATTCCAAAACAGGCGCAGTGTTCTGTGTCAGCGGCACCGACATTGCCGGACTGCTGCGATACACGGCCGTGGTCATGGCGGGCCTGACGGAGCATTTTGCTGCGGAAGATGCGATGCTGAGATGTCGTGCGCGGAAGCGTCGAGGGGGAAGACGTGCTTGCGCGCGTAGTGAATCGCGTGAGCACGTGATGCCACACGAAATTAACCCAACATCTCGTCTGCAACGACAGGATACAGCAACAGCTACATTCGGGATCGTTTGCAGCTTCCAACCACTCCCGAACCTCGGGCCGACACGCTGTTCACCGGCATCAGGCACGTTCTGAGGATGAGCGGCCAGGTTTGCGACGATCGAGATCACTGAGGAAGCTTCGGCTTGTCTACGGAGCAAGCGCCGAATCTGGTCATGCCCATGGTCGCCAAGAACAACGTCAATCTTCAGAGACGGGGCCGATTGACGTGGTGTCGCACAACTCAATGCCGGACCAGATCGTCGTTCCGCTGAGAGACACGCCACGCGACTGATAGCACGAGGCTCAAATAGCACGGCAGGCAGACGAGATTGTCGGTGTCAGCATCGCGAGAGGCTCAAAATGCGGGCGATGCTTGGTGGCGACTGCACCACATAACTTTTCAGAACGCCAGATGCTCGATCCGACCCACTCTCTCAGTGCGCGCGCGACAAGCAAATTGTGCACCTTTGCGATTCGATGGACTCGCAACAGTCAGATCCCGCCATGGCTTCGACTTCGCCTCACGGCTTCGCAGAGAGTGCGCATCGACGCGAAAGGGCCGTGATCGCGGCCCAAGCGTGTCAAACGTGTCGGAACAGGTATGAGTGACCAGTTGGCAGCAACACAGCGCTGTGCAACTAACGCCTTGCTAGAAAGAGCAAATGTGATGAAGCGCGCCCCAAGTGTGCGTAGGACACCCACTCGGACGAATAATTCGAAGCCCATAGCATACGAAATAGCTTACGCCCTCTAGGTGGTCTGTGCCGCAGGCTCAATGTCGAATGCGTCTACAGAGAGCCGCTCCCAACGAAGTACGTGACTGTATAGTGTTCAGGAGGAGCGGCTCCGCCTGACCAAGAGAGTGCGCTGATTAAACCTGGGCAGGAAGGACAAAACCATGGTCCACATTCTCGACACCCTGACGAGATTGGAGAATAAATTCGATAATCTCGCCCTGGGGTCAACAGGATCCAGTACACCAGAGACTAATGTATCAAGCCATGGAGCCGCGACCAGTACTCCAGTAACATCTTTACGACAGTATCAAAGTGGCAATGAACAGACCACGCCGAGATTTCCTACCGAACTGCAGCAAGGATACCATCATCTAACGGTGCCTCACAAGATCATACTTTGGCCTAGCGTGTACATACACCTTGTCAATTCTGGCATCAGCGCGGCGTCCGACCTGCAATATGTGCTCCAGGAAGGCACTCAGTGGTTCATCAAACAAGAAATGAGGAGCCACCAAGACCCTCTTCCCGCAGAGCCGGGTCTACAAAGCTACTATGTACAAGATCCCGCTGGCGGGCAAAGCAAGCCCCCTCGAGTAGCGTTTCATGCTTTAACGCCCCCGCGCATTCAAGAGTACTGCGATGCATATTTCAATACCTTCAATGTTCTGGCACCAGTGCTGAACCGGGATACGTTCATGTCGGGAATCATTAATCCCATTCTGCAACGCGGCTTTGCAGATGGAGAATCGAGCAGCGTTCTTGCGTTGCTAGTTCTGGCATTGGGGCAAGTCGCATCCGAGGGTGTCTTTGAGCGACCGATCAGCATGGTCAACGGTACCCCAAGCGGATTCCGCGGGGGCACTGCTGAGCGGCCCCCTGGCCTGGAGACTTTCAATGAGGCGCGACGTAGACTTGGCTTTGTGGCCACACAGATGTCGCTAGAGAACGTGCAAATTCTACTCCTGCAAGGCACATACTACGAAGCCACCGCGAAGCATCTCGACTTCTGGCGATCGACAGTGACTGCGTCCATGGCATGTCAGGTGCTTCTCAAGTGCGAGACTATCGACTGGCAGTCTCATTACGGAGATCTGGTGAAAAGGGCGTACTGGACTTGTGTCCTTAGCGAGGACCTCTATCACTTGGACCTTGATCTGCCCCAGAGTGGCATCCAGACCTTCGAAGACGTGGTTCCCTTGCCCTACTTTACCGAGGGCCAGGACATGCACACTCCAGGTTTTCCCGTGCACACTAGTGGCGTCTCGACATATGAAGACAGAGATCGATCGCATTTTCAGTACCACTTTCTTGCCATGATCGCTTTGCGAAGGCTGATATCGCGGATCCACGAAGTAATCCATGAATGTGAGTGACGCGAAGGCAAAGTGCTGTAGGCAATCACTAATCACGAGCAGCATCATCGACACAATCCGAATCTTCAGATGATTACGGTGGACCT
Source organism: Cercospora cf. flagellaris (assembly GCA_005356885.1). Taxonomy (NCBI): domain Eukaryota; kingdom Fungi; phylum Ascomycota; class Dothideomycetes; order Mycosphaerellales; family Mycosphaerellaceae; genus Cercospora; species Cercospora cf. flagellaris. The sequence continues at coordinate 1,157,172 of RJLU01000005.1, read as the reverse complement.
CCAGTAACGGTCATTCGAGAAATGGCCCGTCAGCTTGAATCATGGCGCTCGCTGCTGCCGCGGCCATTGCAGTGGCAGGATACCGAACAACTGGACTTTCCAAATATCGATATCACTGGACGAAGACCCAACGAACCGCTGTTCAGTCCCGACCAAGGCCCAGTACCAATAGGTCACAAATACAATCTTGATCTGGTCACAGCCCAGCTGCGGACTCGATTCTACTACGCCCGTTTCATGATGTATCGACCTTTTGTGTACAAGGCACTACACTTTCCAGAACTCATGACTGAGGAAGACGCCAACTACTGCGGTCTAGCACTCAGAGCATCCCTCTTGTGGCCCATGGCTATGGCTCCACCGAAAAACAAGAAGCGCCTGGTACCGCACCTTTTTGCATGGACCCAGAATTTCATGGGTATCTTGCTCATACTGCGAATGACCACTGAGAATGAGTGCCTCAGGCGCATATGCGATGAGCACGTTAATCGCGACGAAATTACGAGTACGGTTTCGTGCATGTTGGAGTGGGTTCGGGATGTTCGACAACTAGACGGCATCGCGGAATGGAGCTGGCGTATACTGGAGCCCTTGTACGCCGTGGGCCAGGGACAGTCGCATGGGTAGAGTCCATTCGACAAGCCCAAACGATACCACGATGGCGACACTGAAGCACGGCAAGAAGATCCGGAGCTCATAAATTTGCTGGTTCGCAATCCGTCGAGCACAGTAAAGGCTTCTGACCAGCAGATGGAGCAATGAACGGGCTGAGGAAAGTCGCGGAACTGACTGCACGAGTCATCATCAAAGATGCATGCATATACTGGCGCAGCCATGAGCAAGTGCTCACGCTTACACCACTCGCGAAGTCATGGCAAGCCGTGCGAAGAGATGGGAACATGATGTCTCGAGCATTTCGTCCTCTCACGAGTTCGAAGCTAACAGACGTCGACGGTGATTGGTCTGAATGATACGGTTTTCTCGCGCTTTGAACCGCACGCGATCAAGGCGCACCAGCAAGATATCGATAGCATGTACAACATTCATATAACGGTTATTTGTGTGGCGAAACGTCCTAAGTAAGAATCTCTGTCTCGTGCCTCCCAGACCGCCATGTGCTATAAATCGAGGCGTTATCGTTATCGCAGGACAAGGATAAAGTGAGTGAGTCTTGGCGCTAATCGTCATCCCAACTGCGTTTGACCCACAGATTCGAACGAACTTCCATACAACAACATTGCCATTTTCGGAGCTACACAGCCGACGCGCCTCAACACAGAATCTTCTCAGCAATTCGTTGATCAAACGGCAGGGACTTTTGATGAAGGCGCCGCACTAAGTCCAAGCGAATATCGGACGTTCGCCAGGATGAGTGCTCAAGTGGGCGCCCCGCGGGGCGATGTGACAGAGCAGACCACTGCTGAAGTCCCGAAAGGCGAAAATGGGACAAGTACTGATGTCACCAGCGATGAAGAGTCTTCAAGTGTAGAGTCGGACGAGGAAGAAGTCGACGAATCATCTGCCAAGCCCAAAGTCGAGGATGATGGAACGGAGACTCTACCGCTGTACCGCAAGCTGCAATCTCGACGAGTCGACCTGGTTGGCGACTATGCTGGAGACGAGCTTTTCCTGATCGAAGGCGACTCGATGCTGCGGAGATGTTTGGATGACGAGAAGCTGGACTTTTCTCCTGGCTTGCAACTTCTGCACGCAGTCTACAACGTGGAACATTTCCTTCATCAATTGGTTAAGAGGAAGTGCAATTTCAACATCATATTTTTCGAGAGCAATAGGAAGCTCTGTCTTCCTCCGCTCGCAGACGATGCGACTGCCAGCCGATTTTACCTGACAAGGGCGGCCGTGATTCGCCACTTGCAAGCGAACATTGCAAGAGTCCACCCAGACATTCATATCGATGTCTTCGATTCTTGGAACTCGCCCACTTTCATTGACTACCTTAAAGAAACATCTCCGTACTTCTTGATGGCGCACGATGGAGCACGAGCCGTTGACCGCAAGTCCAATCGAAATGTAGATGATTTGGACTCGCCCTCACCGAAAGCTCACAGAGTTGCGCTGCGGCAGATGATTCTGTCTTTCATCGGACGGGGTTACAACGTGGCACTGGTCAATGGACTTGAATGGCGCGATACCAAAGTCATGACCATGGTGCTAGAGACAGGCAGACGCACAGCGAAACTTGCCAAAAGCGGGCTTCAGTTCACCCCTGACAGCTCCAGCCTGCCACAACTGGATGTGACAGAAGACCTGGAGAAACTTCGGTCACAATCGACTGGTCTGTCGCATAGGCAGTGTTTGGCAGTGTTGACGATTGCAAGCATGTTTCGTGAGAATGCCAACGTGGACGTGGCAGTAGCTGCCCGTCTTGGCGCCACTTTCCTGCTTCACACTGCTCTTCTTGAGCATCTCCCGATATCAGGACGCCGTGTGCAAGTGAGCGGTGCGAGCAATGAGATACAGGATTTCCTCAATGGCCTGTCAGCTACTGCTGAAGCCATTTTGAACAGTGCGAGCTTCGACGATCTGAAGGGGAGCGAGAATGCGGTGGACATATTCGACTTCATCGACGGCCGCTTATTTCTGAACGTGGCAAACTCAAAGCCACAGGTCACGTCTGAGGTGAAGCGTACGCTTGACGAGCTTCTGGCGGCCCTTCATGCCATCTCGCAACAGGCAGAGATCGACACCAGCGCTGTGCCATCTGAGTCGGCCGATGCAAAGCCCATACCAGCCCAGGAGGCACCAGCAGAGAAGACTGTAAGGGTCCTGCCATTTTCCAACCAGATATTCGACAAGCATCTCGACTTGGTGAAGATTAAGACTACATCAGCAGAATCTCCAGGCAGTGCTCAGGCGCAGAGAATTTTTCGCGAGGTCACCCATTGGCACAATTACAAGAAGCCAATCGCCGCCAAACCTGTGGCTGTTGCACCAACAGATACGAAGGAAGCCAGGAAGAAAGCTCGCGAGGATCGCAGAAACCAGCTGTTTATGGCTGAGATGCGGACGTACGCAGCTTCTCTAACAAACGCGGTGGGCAAAAGCCTGGAACCCGAGACCATCATCGTCGGTGCTGTCAAACAGGCTCCAATCAAGAGTGGCACTGCTTCACCAGCAGACTCCGACACCGACAGCACGAGCTCGGTGCAGAGCAAAGGCAAATCTGGAGGAAAGAAGGGCGGCAAGACCGCTCAGAAGAACGCCGGCAAGCAAGCCATGCTCAACAACATCGCGGCAGCGAAAGCCAAGAAGGATGAGAGTGCAAGTGACAAGATCCATGCTGCGTGGCAAGTCTCTTGCAAAGGCTTTGAGGCTGAGAAGGATCCTCGAGGACGTTACCGCAAGGCGAAAGAGTACCTTACCAACATCCAGCCGGCTTGGAGGGAAGTTTTTGGGGCTGAAGGCGAGCTCTATCTCGTCAGCAACCTCCTTCACTTCTGGACAGATGCATGTCGTCGTGGCGAAAAGAAAAGCAGAGCACAAGTTGCCGCCTTGATCTGGGATCACTGCCGCCGTATCGCGCAGCATGGAGTATTGTCAAAGACAATCGCGAAGAACCTGGAATTGACACGAACAAGTCTTAACCTCCCACCACTTCCGGCCTACACAGAGGGCTCAGTCGACAGGAAATTGGCTTTCACCTTCGCACTTTCTGGCAAATCAGATGGTCTCGCAGTCGAGCTGCCATCGCGCGAATTCCAATTGATCGAGTGTGGGCCTTACCTTGAGCGCTCTTTCGATTCGAAATCTGACCACCGTGTCGATTTCAAGCCTGATGGCTGGCAGCGTACTGTGCTAGACACCATTGACGCTGACAAATCTGCCTTTGTTGTTGCTCCCACATCTGCTGGTAAAACATTCATCTCCTTCTACGCCATGCGAAAGGTCCTCGAGGCGGACGACGACGGCGTACTCGTATACGTCGCCCCTACAAAGGCACTCGTCAACCAAATTGCCGCAGAAGTGCAAGCACGATACTCTAAGAAGTTTAAGTACGGTGGCAAGTCCGTTTGGGCTATTCACACGAGAGATTACAGAATCAACAACCCGGTGGGTTGCCAGGTTCTTGTCACGGTACCTCATGTACTTCAGATCATGCTTTTATCCCCAGCTCACGCCAACACGTGGTCATCGCGCGTCAAGCGTATCATTTTCGATGAGATTCATTCTATCGGACAAGCCGAGGACGGAGTTGTTTGGGAGCAGCTGCTTTTGATGGCGCCATGCCCCATCATCGCACTTTCGGCCACCGTTGGCAATCCCAAGGAATTCAGTGACTGGCTTGCGACTACACAGCAAGCGATTGGGAAGGAGTTGGTGACAGTGCACCATCCATACCGTTACTCTGACCTGCGCAAGTACTTCTATGTCCCACCCAAGAAGTTCGGCTTCCACGGAATTCCGGCGAAGAGAGCATTCGGGTCTCTTGGTCTCGAAGGCCTCACTGGATTCAGCTTCATTCATCCTGTTGCAGGACTGATGGATAAATCTCGTGGCATCCCCAAAGATCTTTCGCTTGAGCCACGTGATTGCTTTACTTTGTGGAAAGCAATGACCAAGTTCGAGACTGAGAAGCACAAGGTACCTGCCTCTCTGAGCCCGGCTAAGGCGTTACCCGAAGTCTCTCGCAAGGTTGATATCCTGAACTGGGAGAAAGACTTGAAGAATCTTCTCAGCGATTGGCTGAACGATCCAAGCTCGCCATATGATAAAGTTGTGCAAGAACTGGGGCAAGAGTTCCGGAACGAAGCTCGCGAAGAGGTCTTTGCAACTGATCCCGAGCAGACAGACACTGGTGCATTGACGCGGATCGAGGAAGATCGTCCTGCCTCGTCGACTCTAGCACTCCTGTGCCGCCTCCACGAGCAGGACGCAATCCCCGCGATCTTCTTCAATTACGACCGCCATGAGTGCGAGCGTATTTGCAAAGAGGTTGTTGGCCAGTTGCAATCAGCTGAGGAGAAGCAAGTCAAGAGCGGTCCAAAGTGGGCAAAGACACTCGAGCGCTTCGAGGAGTACAAGAAGATTAAGGCCAAGAACAACGCCCGCAACGCCAAAGCTACCGCGAAGAAGACAAAGTTGCAGGGAGAAGGAGACGAGAAGGGCTCCAAAAACGACCTCGAACGCGATGGAACTGATGATGGAGTATCCAAGTGGGAGTCATTCGATCCTGACGCTCCCTCAGAGAACTACCATTTCGCAGACTACACGAAAGTGTTGAAATCCGATCTTGAGATCTTAGTGCGTCAATTGCGACGTCGCGAGGTTCCCGAGTTTTTCATTGAAGCTCTGTATCGTGGAATCGGTGTTCATCATGCTGGTCTCAACAGAAAGCTCCGCCAGATCGTCGAAATCTTGTTCCGCAAAGGATTCTTGAGAGTAATCATCGCAACCGGGACACTCGCGCTGGGTATCAACATGCCGTGCAAGACTGTAGTCTTCTCCGGCGATTCAGTCTTCTTGACGGCCCTCAACTACCGCCAGTGTGCAGGACGAGCAGGTCGACGTGGATTCGACTTGCTTGGAAATGTGGTCTTCCAAGGTGTTTCTCGCCAGAAGGTCTGCAGACTGCTCAGTTCTCGTCTGCCAGATCTCAACGGTCATTTCCCGCTGACGACTACTCTGGTCCTGCGTCTTTTTACCCTGTTGCACGAATCGAAGGGCTCCAAATATGCCAATAGCGCTATCAATGCTCTGTTATCGCAGCCACGCATGTACATGGGTGGCAAGTCATTCAAAGAGCAGACGATGCACCATCTCCGGTTCTCGATTGAGTATCTACGACGCCAACAACTGCTCGGAAACGACGGCGCGCCTCTGAACTTTGCTGGACTCGTGTCGCACTTGTACTTCACAGAAAACTCGTCTTTTGCTTTCCATGCTCTCCTCAAAGAAGGTAGGTTCCACACCGTATCCCCTGTTTTAATTCACATCTAACACGTACCTAGGCTACTTCCACGAGCTCTGCGCTGAGGTGGAAAAGAATGAGAAAGGCACCTTGGAGTCCTTGATGCTCGTGCTATCTCATCTCTTCGGTCGGATCGAATGTCGACAGTCTGATGAGGAATACCGTAAGAAGGTCGTTAAGCCATCATCGTCTGTCGTTTTTCTGCCGCCGATGCCAAAATCCGCCTCCGATATCTTGGTGGAACACAACAAGCAGACGCTTTCCGTCTACCGCGGATACGTTGCAACCTTCGTCGATCAGCACATCAAGGATGAAGACCGCAAGTTGCCTTTGTCAGGTATCAACGCAGGCCCAGATGGATCTTCAGCACCAGCGAGCATCCCTTCGCTGCCACCTTCTCGGTTGAGATCGTCTTTCGTCGCACTGTCCGGAGCTGGCGATGAGTTTGAGAATATCCACGATCTCTGTCACACGGTCCGAGATGGCGTGTTCCTCGAGGAGGCTGTAATCCCGCACATGGATGTCTACCCAGAGGAGCTGGAAGTGCCCTTGAACGCCTATCTGTTGGACTTCTTCAAGCACGGAGATGTGCACACGATCGAACGTGCCAACCGCGTTTCTCGTTCGGACATTTGGTTCCTCCTGAACGACTTCTCTCTTGTTCTGGCGACCATCATCACCAGCCTCATGAATTTCATGAAGATCAGCGAAGCCACCGATCTGGACATGCTCGAGGTCATGGGCAACATGGATGCTCACGAAGAGGCAGAGGATGACAAGGTTGCAGCGACCGAGACTGAGAGTACCGTCTCTGGTCCAAGCGTTGGTGGAGACAGTGCTATCGGTCTCGTCGACCGCACCGCAACCAGCACTGGCAGACCGGCAGCGCCGACCAAGAAGCAAGCGAAGAACGCAGACAGCTGGGAGGACTTGGCTGGAAGCGAAGACGAAGACGATGTTCAAGCCGCGCTCGAGCACTCTGTCGGCGAAGAGGCTGAGGCACTTGCACAGGAGTTGGCAAATAGTGCCTGGGATGGTGAAGGTGGTGAGGGTTTGAAGAACGTCCTGAAGGCTTTCCAAAAGTTGCATGCTGAGTTCACTGTCAAGTTCCGCGCCATGTGGGCTTAGATGTGGCCAAATGGATCAATAGAGTTAGATTGCAGAATAGAACAAGACTGCCGGGACGAATGCTACTGTTCTTGCAGGAACAGATGCCAAAAAATGCAATTGTAGTGCTTTTCATTTCAGCTATGGCGTCTCAACGCAGCACTTCCTATCGATGCCGCAAGACGTGTCCCATCTCATGCCCTCAGAAAGCTCCTCTAAACTGATCTGCCAGTCCTCCCAGCACACCTCTCCTCCTAGCCTGCTGTCCAGCATCCGTATCCACGCCCGTAGCTCTTCCAGCCTCGCCCTCCATTCTCCGCCTCAAATGCTCATATCGTTCTCTTTGCTCACTTCCTCCCACCAACCAAGCAGGCGCTCTCCACTTCGCAGCACCAGGCAAGATCTCCCTCCTGTACGCAAAACCCACAATCCAACCAATACCAGCCGCCAGCGCCGAACCAGGAAGTTGCGACAGCGCAAGCTGCAAAGGCATAAGGTACGACGTAACCTTCGACGTGAGCATCAAACCCGACTCCTCAGCCGCATTGTTGTTCGTCGATGTCGAAATGCGATATTTGTAAATATGCGGAATCGCAGCGTGGTACTGCGCCAAAAGCGCAAAGACAATCGGAGTAGGACCAGCAGGTAAGTAATTGATCTTTCCGAAGCTCAAAGGCCGAATGACAGCAGCGAGGAGAATCGGCGGGAGGAGAGTATTGTAGATGAAAGTGGATAGAATGAAAGACTAGAATTCATCTTACCTGTCAGCGATGGAACTGACTTGCATGGGACAGAGTACAGGACGTACGGCGAATTTCCTGCTGCCCCAGAGTCGTTCAATGACTCGGAGATTGTAGAGTGTCATGGCTGCGAAGAGCACTTCGGTGCTGTTGGTGTAGCATAGCTGCCATGTGAAGAGTCGCCAGAATTGGTTGTAGTCGAAGAGGTGCGGGCGGACGTCGATCCAGAAGTAGTATTTTGTGTCAGTCAGCGTTGCGAGGAATGATGCGAGTACGGTGCCAATGACGAGGAGCCGCGAGATGGGGGCATTGGTGAAGCCGGAGGCGAGCATGATGTTGTGAACTGAGGGAAAGTCGCATTGTGGAACTGGAAGAGGTCAGGTGTCTTTGCGGAGCAAGCGTGGAAGTGGCTGGAGCTTTCGTGGAATGAACCTAATCTTGCTGACTTTTGGTCTTTCACTCCCGATCCTCAATTACATCAACATCTTGCCAGCATGATTCCATCGAATAGCATTGGAACGCAACGTCCTTTAAGCAAGTCGAAATGGCGGAGGAAAGCTATGCTATGCTTGACGGTAAGCCTGTCCTTGGGTTCACGCGCATGCGCAGAACAACATTGTTTCTGCAGCCTCGATCGAGTTCTCACCAAGTCTCCAAGACAGGATTGCAGATTGCTGTGTCAAAAAATCTTGAGGAACATAATGAGTACGATTGACACTCTCACATCTAGCATCCATATTGTGTCAAAAACTCGCTGCTCGATCATGCTGCAGCTCCATACAGACACGTACGTGTATGCGAACAACAATCCAAGACGTGTAGATTGCCTTCCTTCTTGCGTACCAGCGCACAACAAACGCTTGACTCAACGCCTAGCACCCCTGGCCAACAGCCTCCTTAGCTCCGCTTCAAACTCGTTACGCCGCTTCTGTGCTATAACTTCTGCTGACTCGCCCGTCTTCTTTCCATACCATCCATTACGCTTGCTGGGGTCGAAGTGCCAGTCACCGAGTTGCACCACGTCCACAGCGGCATCATAACGGCCCTGCGCATCCCCAATGGCCTCAAGGAAGAAGACGCCATCGCGATAGATCTGGCGAGCAAGGCTTGCTGAATCAAGATACCTGTCCAGGCTGCACTCGAAACGCAAAGACTGCAGATTGGTGCAACCTTGGAGCATGGTGAGCGCAGCAAAATTGTAGCCCTTCATGGTGCCTCTGCCTGGAATTTTGTCAGTTGCTATCACTCTTCATCAGCAAACTGTACTTACCAACTCCCCATCCGCGAATAGTCACATTGGTCAAAAGCTCTCGATTCGATGGTCCAATACAGGCGAGAAAGATATGCAGCGCATTCGTATCCTCAAGTATCAGTTCCTGCTTGTAGAGGTAGCTGCTCGCCTCATCACGGATCTGTCTATTGACTGCGAGCAGGTTCGGGATCAAAGAGCGCTCATCATTCTTCGGCTCCTCGCTTTCGTCGTTGCCTTGTCCTTCGGACCTCCAGTCGTAGTACCGATAACGATACTTCTTACCATAATGCCGAGGGTTTTCAGCTACGTCAATTGCGCCACGAATAATGCCTCGTCGATAATTCTTCGTTCGAGCCACCAAGGTCAGTTCGCTAGGCTCAACCAGAGCGAACTCGTAAATTCGGTTGCGAAGTTCGGCGGAGAGGTCCAAGAAGCGGAATGGCTTGACTTTCTTATCCTTTCTCGGCTTTGCGAATGCTCTAGCGACTTTTGCTCTTTTGGTTTTGGAGGTACGCTGTGATATGTCAGTTATGAAGAACTCCCAGCAAGCGGTCGAACGAGAAAGCCACGACACTTGCAATCATGAAACAACGAGCAGTGTTTGGATAAGCATGCAGGAAGGTAAATTGATATACTGCTCGAGCTCGTCCATCAACGCAGACAAGCGTACCTTCTTGCCGTAAGTCCCGTCGTCTTCGTCTTCATAGTCGTAGATGTCCTCAGTCTGAGTTGTTTCATCTGCGTCAATGCCGTCTTCGTCGAAGTGTTCATCCTCGATGTAAGAGATGTGGGGACGCTTTCGGCTGCTCGTTCGAAGTGCTGCAGCATCTGCAGCCAGCAACGTTGATGACATGTTGGATTCAGGCTGACGGTAATGTTTGAGCTTCCCAGGCCTGGAGCAAGAGATATAGAAGGCTGAGCCCCAGTACCTGCGTAGGATCTTTATGAGTTGACCCTCCTGCTAGATATGTCTTGGCAACGCCGCTAGCGCGTTTCTGCCTAACACGTCCCGCGGCAGGAATCGCAGGATCAATCTGCCAAGTCGCATTCGCATCCCCGTCGTAACAGCACAGTTGTTAATGACCAATCACGGGGAACGATAGGCAAAAGAGTGATACGCACTACAGTATCGAGCGCCTGGCTCAATTCTTTGTCTATGTCGTCGCTTCCTGGTTCGAGTACGCTACTCGATGGAGCCTCGTGGCTGCAGGTTCGCTCAAGTCAATGCAATCAGAAATAGTGCTGTCTCCCAAGAGAACAGTCACTCCATATCCTCCACTCAGTTGTTGAGCTTCGACTCGATGTGCTTCACAGCCTCTGGGAACTCCTTCCAGTCGTGCATGATGAAGTCAGCCTTGGTGACCTCCGTCAGCGTCTTCTCCATCTGCTTCTCCTTCTCGGCACCGTCCTCGAGACCGTAGATGCCCACGTAGCCGATCAGCGGAATACCAGCACGCATGCCAGCGGTGGCGCCAGACTTGGAGTCCTCCACGGTGAGGCACTCTTCTGGCTTGACGCCGAGCTGCTTGCAGGCGTACAAGTAGATCTTGGGGTCTGGCTTGGATGATGGGCCGTCTGGCATGGAAGTGGCGGCAGAGAAGACGAGTTCATCCTGTCATAAGTGTCAGTCAATGAGGTTTACTATTCTGATGTCTGATGAGGTTGGTCATACCGAGAAGAAGCGCATCAGGTTGCACTTCTCGAGAGATGCAACAACGCGTGGCTTGGCGGAAGTCGACACGACGGACATTGGGTAGCCCTGGGCCTTGGCCCACTCGAGCTGCTCGGTGACGCCAGGACACTCGACACACTTCTCAGAGAGCTTGGCAGTGACACGTCCGAGCTCCATGTCGACGTACTTGTCGACCTCATCCTGTGGCATGGAGAAGTTGTGCTTCTTCTGAAGGCCGATGAGCATGTTGCGGAAGTTGTGGCCGACAAAGTCCTCGAGGAGGCTGTCGGTGGTGTAGGTGGCATCGACGTTGTACTTCTTGAGCACTTCGTTGGTGAGGTCGGCACATGCCTCGAAGGCCAGACGCTCGGACTGGCAGAGGGTGTTGTCGCAGTCGAGGAGGATGTACTTGACCTGAGGAAGGCACGAGTTAGCTGAATGCCGTTGGCGTGTTTGGGAGCGCCGACGAGGTGCCGTCAGGAATAGTGCGGCTCCAACTGCCCTGTCGCAGGCTCGCTAGACGGCGGAATCGTGTGAAGAGCGTGGAGTCTGCCAATGGCACGACGTGGAGAAGATGCTCGCCGCCGGCGACAAAAAGCTGGGGTTAGTGACGTACCTTGCCCATGTTGACAACGGTGTGGGATTGATGAGTTTGAGCTTGTCGTTTGAGTGGATTGAGGTTGCGTGTAGTTGCAGTGATGGTTGGTGGTGTGTGTTGCAGGAAGAAGTGGAAGTGGAAGTGGAGGTTTGTTTGATGTGTTGGTGGAAGAAAAGGAATCTTGGAATTAATTCTTGATGAGCTGTTGCCTCTTGCCTTGGTGGGGCACTGAACCCCTGTCACACTTCCGCGTGGTGGGGTAAGAAGGCGCGGCCCTTCACTTCCGCCTCTCGCTGGAAAGTGAGAATCGCGGGCAAGATCGAACTAGTGACGCCCTGACCGACAGTTCGTCGCTGCTAGCGAATTGGAATCCTTGCCTTGCACATATGGTCAATGGAGGCACAATGCCATTGAACATCGCGCGCTCTGCTTGACACTCGCGGATGGCCAAGACATGCAACATTTGGCGGTGTAACAAATCTCGAACGTTTCGGCAAGGTCAGCAGGTGCTGCCACAGATCTCTCCACGGCCGTGCTTCACTTCGAGGCGCGTCACACTATTGCCCGCTGCAAAGCCTGCACATGTGCATAAGAACAGCCCTTCACCGTCCGTGTCTGATCCTTTTGGGAGACACGGCACCGGTCACATGAATTCTGGATCCACATCTAGATTGAGTGCAACTAAAGCCAGCAAACGTTGCGGTGAGGCTAGCTGTGAGCAACTTGGCAATGCTCTGTCGGCATAGTTGAGCCATTTGCGAAGAGTGAGGGGATCGCTGAGCCTTTATGGTTCAAAAGATCACTTCTCAGCGCCTCGAGAGCACCATCGTCACTGACAACGCACTGGGAGCCCCATGCAGGCTTGGGGATCCGGTCAGAGGAGCGAGTTGGAACGGACGCGGAATTGAAATTTCAACTTCTTCCGAACCCAGCGTTGTATTAAGAACCGATGGACTGTGACATAGCCCCGAGGATCCGGTGTCAATTCACCAAGTCGATACAGTGAGCCTGGCATCCCAATGTGAACAAACGTCGGAGGATGTGTTCTGCAGATAAGTGGGCGTGGGATTCGGATGTCTCAATCGGGCCGACCCCGCAATGACGCTCCGAGCGCCGAGCTGAGAGCAGTCGTCGTCAAGTTGTCAGTGCATATCCGTCTCCAGGTGCCAAACCCATAGACAGGAGAATAGCTATCCCAACTAATGTCGCGCGGCCTATCCATGTGATGGACACGAGATCGACGAGCCAAGCAAGTCTTTTGGGCTTGCCCAGAGAGTTGCGATTGGAGATATATCGGCATGTTTTCGCCTTGGACCTGCAGTGCACGATTCTGAACGGCTGGCGAGATACCCATACACAGGAGCATGGCTTTCGGAGTGTACCAGAGGTCGACAGAGATGCAGACCTCATCGTTCCCTGGCTAAGCATCATGCTCACTTGCAAGGACCTCGCTTGCGAAGTGCAGTCAGTCATGAAAGAGAAGTCGTTCTCGGAAAATCCCCAAACTACTACTTGGTCTCTGGATCTCGAAGGGAAACGAGGAGGCATGGCGTTGGGACACACCACATGGCAGCGCATTCCGTGTCCGCCGGATCAAGTCCGCATCCTGCAAGCCAGCTATAATACCAAGAGAGGGTTCCAGTCATGGGGCGATGGCGGTCCGCAGTAAGTGTCTCGATCGTCGAAGACATGTTCCCCATCTCGTTGTTGAAGCTATGTGCAGCTCGTCCTCCACAGACACATCCAGACTGCATAGCCTCGGTTTGAGAACTAAGATGACACTGACCAATCACTAGTGGTATCACAAGCGGTCTCTATCAGACATTGAATTTCATTCTCCACTGCGGACCCAGATTCGACCCCGAGTATCGCCTTCCAGCCAAAATGCACCTCGAAGAGCTGAGGATCAGCCTGGAAAGCCGCGAGGACGTCACACGCCAGTACGACGATGACCACTACATGTCCCTGTCCGATCGAGAGACCAATCCGGAAACTATGCTGTATGCTTTAGGGAGCATTGTTGGTCAGATCGTAAACACCGGTGTCCTTAGAGGTTATGTCGACATGATCACTGTCTGCTCTGTCGACAACGACAAGACACTCTCATGGACGCCGAGAGAAGTGAAAGGGGACGGCATTCCGGAGTACTGGCATCGGTATGGCTTTGAATGGGGCGAAAAGGCTTTTTCGAATGAGTAGGCGGTCACAACTGCATGTACTGCAATGCGGTCTGACGCTTCACTCATGTCCACTTATGGGACGCGTTGGGAATGAGCTTTTGCAGCGTTTCGACGTGGAGGACTTGGCCTTTGCGCTGCGCATCGCGGATTTCGGCATTGTCGGCCATAGTATGGTCGTGTCGCCGCTGATTGTCGCCATAAACGATAGTGTAGTCAGGCAGCTGTTCATCCGCAGAAATTTCAGACAACGGCGTGATCTTGCAATGCTTGTCCATTGTCAGCAGTCAAATCGCACAAGGTGTCGCTCTTGTGATACCTTTCCGATCACGGCACCTCTACCAATCTTCGCCTTCGCCTCTATCACAGTGCTATCGCCAACGCTCTTGGCCTCAACCACGGCGCCGGCCTCGATTGTTACTTCATCTCCAATGATGACATTGCCTTCTCCTTCTAGCACTCCGACCGTGGTAGCCCCGCATACGATTGTGCGTTTGCCAATGTATACGATGCCACGCTCTGCCTTGATCTTGGAGTGCGGATGTAAGACGCTGTCCTCACACAGTTCCACGGTGTGCGTTCCGGTGATTTGCGCTTTCTCCGAAACCACGGCGGAAGGATGTATCTTGCAAGGCGGTCTGGTAAACAGCTCGGCTGGCACAGCAGCTGAAGTTCGCTTCGCAGAAGGCGCGGGTCGAGCGGCCATCGTCACAAACCTTGCACCGGGAGATGGCTCTGTGTAGAGCGAGACAGTGAGAGATGGATGAGCTGCGGTTCACGCGCGAAGCTTCATCTGGAGACACGCTAGCAGACGGCAGCACGTGGCATAACAGGGATTGCAAGATCATCAAGTTTTCTGGCAAGTGTATTTCACTGCGGCAATGCTAGCGAAAGCTACCTTCGCGTCTCGCAGGCCGCTACAATGCTTTGAAGCTCGCCTTGCCACCAGCCCGCGTTGATGCTGCTGCTGTATCATTGGAAATGGTGCAGCTCGAGTCATGCTAGACTAGCTTCCGCGGATCAAACGCGAATCACGCTGATGATCCTCGTTACGAAGACACGCAATGCCATGCACATGGCAGAAGAATTTCAGTGGATAGCAAGGTATTCGTGCGATAAGAACGCTCCTACTGTAGCCCATCGTCGAGGTGCATTCTGGAGACATACATACAACGTGAGCAATAGGCCCGAGCTCATGGCAGAGTTCGAAGCGGTCTCGAGGGCCCTGAGTCACGTCCATGTGAGGCGGCAGGCCCGCAACAACTCTGGCCGCGACACAATAACGTAAGGGCAGTGCTCCGCGCGTTGATGCTTCTATCTCCGTACTGTTCTACGCAATTTACGCGGCGAGCGAATTACTGCGGCACACAACATTCGTGCTTCTTTCCCTAGCAAATGCTCGGCGCTCTCGAGCTGGTCGGGCCCACTTTTCGAGATTGAGACTGATTCATTTTCCACTCTGTCACCGAGGTTGCATGACAAGACACGCTCCCAGCTTCCACGACATGGAGCAGCCGATAGGTCCATCGCCTGCATACTCTTCACATGGACCATCGACACATGGCGCTGGCGATGCCGCCAACGCAGCGGCGACAGCAACGGCAGCAGCAGCGTTGTCGCAAGATCACATCCCCACTCCAAATGCCACGAATTCACGCAAGCGGCGCGCGACCGGCGCGCCAGGGAGCAGAGGCGTCGCAAACCTGACGCCCGAGCAATTAGCGAAAAAGCGGGCGAACGACAGAGAGGCCCAGAGAGCAATCAGAGAGCGGACGCGGAATACCATCGAGAGCCTCGAACGGAGAATCAGAGAACTCGAAAGCCAGCAGCCTTTCCAAGATTTGCAGCGCGTAGTTCAGGAGAGGGACAGGGCACTGGCGGAATGCGAAGAGCTGCGTCGACGTCTGGGAGCAGTGGCAGGCATAGCAGGAGCAGCGTCACAGCAACCACATCCCAGCCTTAATGGTACGTTCACATTTGAGCAACTAATCGATCCATCCTTACTCACAGACGACGATATAGAGCTCGCGGCTTTGACGGCACAGCAGAGTCCTCTGCCGCCGCTGACCGTGCTCAATAATTCTAGCTACCCACAGGATCAAGGACATCGGTACAGCGAACAACCACAACAGAATCCTAATTTACATCCACAACTGAGATCTCCGGGCACAGAGTCTTCAGGGCAGACACCAACTGCTGGCCATTCGACCGATTCAGGTGGCTCTGCATACCACAACGGAGATTCCGAAGCCGGCCGGAACGCACTGCACCAACGTTACTCACAGTCGCCGAACGAAGGACGATATGAACAACGTAGGCAAACCTCAGCACAGCCGCGTCATCACAGCAATGGGGATCGCCTGGGACTCAGCTATGTCCTGGATAATGCTCAGCAGTCCCACGAAGCCACTGCCTCGCCACCAACAGAATCCTATCAACCTTCACGATCACCAGATTTGCCCGTTTATGCTCGCATCACCAACCAAGGGCCCCCTTCGTGTCCTCTAGACTCACTGCTCCTTGATGCCTTTCGAAGCCGCAGAAAGATGATGCAAGACGGTACATCCATGCAAGAGGCTATAGGGCCCGACTACCCGGCGTTCGCAGCAATGGTCGATCCTGGCGATGGCAGTCGACGTTCCGAATGTCACCAGGTTTCGGCACTTCTGATCGACATTCTCTCCAAATTTCCCGACGTTGCGCAGCTACCGGAAAAGGTTGCTGTGCTTTACATCATGTTCCTGGTCTTGCGCTGGCTCATATGTCCCTGCGAAAAATGCTATGAGCGCCTGCCAGAGTGGTGTCGTCCGACTGCGGTGCAGCTAGAGAAAGCTCATGTTGCATGGGCAGACTATCTTCCTTGGTACGAATCTGAGCTTAAGACTGTGATGCACGAGTTTCGCTGCTGACCATACGACAGGCCTTACATGCGCTCGCAGATTGCGCTCCGCGAAGGTGAAGTGAAGTTTGAGGACTTCTTTGTTCCCTACACCACAACCTTGTCTCTGAACTGGCCGCTTCCTCACGACTGTGTGTTGCTAAGATCGGGCAACGATGGAGCAACGCTCGAATTGAATCCAGCTTTCGAGCATCATTTACGTGACCTGAATAATTGGAGTCTCGGGACCAGATTCGCTCAGACGTTCCCTCTTTTGGTGGACAGTACAGTGCGCATCAAGGATGCATAGTATGCATCCGATCCACGACGATTCTCTTCTGCGGACGAGTATGGGTATGCCGCTGAGCCCCTCATGGGGTTCTGTGATGGGATGGCGAAATGAATGAATGATCTTTTTGTGAAATATTTATGGAGAGAACGGGTACAGCGAGGCGTTCATTTGGACACATGGGCATAGGGGTGTATTGGGTCGCGTTACCGCCAGCGCTGCGGAGTACGTGAACACAGCACCGGTAGAGGGACGGGTCAGGGGTATCACAAGCGTGTTGGAGCAGTCATCGATTGACATCAGCGCTCAGATGCAGACCATGCGTGGAACTCAAGCTGCAACCTTAAGTAAACGGGCAAACAAGAACTGCCGATTAGGCAACTCCTAAGTGAATGGAGCGGCGGGAGTGCGCGTCTTGCCGAGAGCCCCTTCCGACGTTTGAAGCATTGGTGACGGAAAAAGTGCAGTTGCGCGCTTCCTCGCACGTTTGTTCCAAAAACATCAACACACACACCCGCCGCCAAACGCGGTCACTCACCGATGAAGCACCGCGACATCATTGATCGCGGCTTGAGAAGAGTCTGCAGTGCTCTGTCGCTCTCCACCAGCGTCAAGCCTCGCACTGCGCGTTCACTGGACAGCAGTGCTTTGTCCCTCGACACCGGCTTCGTCCACGTCGGCGCCGACATCGAGTCGTCGCCAACAACCACCATGGGTAAGTCAAACAAGTTCGACTACTCGAACAGACCAAACAGCGGCGAGAAGTTGGGCGGCATTATTGGCAGAGATGTGGAAAAGGAGGTGGACAAGGTAGTCAAAGATGCAGAGAAGCAGGTGGTGAAGGCGCGCAAGTCCAGCATTGGAAGCAATGTCAGTAGCCTGAACTACAGCGCGATCAGCGAGGATGTGGTGCACTACCTGGATATCAAGGCTCCGGCGAAGCAACTTGGCGATGAAGGCGCTTGCGCGATGGCCACGAGGATGGCGACCGCTCTGACCAAACAGGTCACTGGCGCATCGGTTCTGCTGGAAGATCTGAACATCAGTGACAACAGCATCACTACAACCACGCTGGCGCAGCTCGCACCGGTCATCAAGGCCGCTCACTTGACCCTCAAGACCCTCAATCTCTCCAACAACAACATCCGAGTGGAGACCGACCAACAAGCCGACGAATGGGAGCTGTTTCTTCGATCTTTCAAGGATTGTTTCAAGCTCAGACGTCTTGATCTCTCTGGCAATGTCAATCTGGGCGCACGAGCAATGGAGATCTTGGCGAAAGTGCATTGCCATGAGCCACGTATCGATCCAGTGCTGGTTGGTGGCGGCGCTTCTGTCCGCTCCCTTAACATGGAAGAGGATCACGAGACAGCTGGGACGCCGACTAGTGCGGCTTTCAGCGATGCTATGGCAAAAGGCGGATTCGTGAAGCGCAGATGCGGATTGCGTGGTATCCCATACATCACCCTGACCAATGTCGGTCTCACGGATGCTGGCGCCTTGTGGCTGTCCTACGTGCTCGAGGATCATTACTACCCGATTCAGCTTATCGATGCAGTCAACGCTGCGCCCGCAAGCTCTGGCATTCGAACTTATGCCCAGGACTCCGCCTCTACTGGGCTCGACTGGGACGCACAGGAGACCGCGCTGGGCAAAGATGGTCTGCTCTTGCTGAAGAAGACCGAGACTTTTCGTAAACAGGTGATGCTCGACGACGGTAGTACGCTGGACTACTCTCCTGAAGACAGCAAGTCAGTCTTGCGTGCAAGCGCAGGTCATCGTCGAGCAAGTGTGCGTTCTAACACGGCTGCGGATGAAGGCGAGCACGGCTTTTCGGAGATCGAGAGTCTGCGCATGAAACTTCAGCGCCACATCATAGCCAACTCTGGTGTCTCCCAAGTGGAGCTGTGGCGCGCTGGTCTGCGCATCATTTCTTCATCGACGGTGCTCAACCGCTACAGAATCCATCAAGGCACGTACTACAAACTGCACACAGGTTGCAAGACCTCGAACTCCGGACCACCGCAGCTCAATGGCGAACACGATTCGCCGCATTCATCGCGCAATGGCAATCACGGTGCCCGTCAAGGCACATACGCACAGACACTCACTGTTAACACAGGTGCAGCGCCTGGTGAGCCGGAGTTCGCGATCACCGACGTCACCAACATCCCGACCACCCCGAAAATGATCTTCAAGCCACATCGCAAGGGCGCTTTTAGTGAAGGCAGCGACTTGCCGGCCGTGACTCAGAAGATGGACGGACTCGTGGTGCGCGATGACAATCCGGAGCGTTTTGTGCGCTGGCAGGAGGACATGATTGAGAGAAAGGGAGGCATGATGGCTTTCCGTGATTCGACTGTTCCGACCCAGCTGCCACAGTCTGTGTTTGAGTTGATCGTTGCCAGTACCGTCAACAAGCATGCGATTGGCCTCTTCACGCAAGAGCAGTTCCGCGCTGCGTGTGCCTGGAGTCGTGATCGCTCCACATTGAAGACGAGAGAGTCGTGGGAGAGATTGGCAAACAGCTCTCGGGTGCTGTCACTGCTGGAGCACAGTGGGTGCGTGGCTTACCAGGCAGACTAGGACTGTGCTGGCATGGAGCGATGCGTTCCCACAAGTCAGCAGAAATCACATGAGCAAGGGCACAAGAGAGGCATTGATGTGCATACAGCTCACGCTGCGCGCTTCCATTTGAAGACCGCATGAGAAGCGAAGCAAGTGGGAAATGGTAAAAGCGCACAAAAAATTTGCAGCTCGAGAGGCACGGTGACAGTCGCAAGGACATATGCCTGTGCCATCAAAAGTAGATGCAAATGAGGACGTTCAACCTTTGACATAGCTGCTCATTTCACTACTGTAGCATGCTATAACGAATGGCTTGAAGATTCCCACCAAAGGTATTACGCGTGTTCCCGTCGTGCAATCGAGCAGTTGTATCGTGCCAGACCAGGGCGAGGAAAACCTGCAAGCCCGCCACGTGTGGCACGCGTGCTCATGACCGATACCATCACAACGGAACGGCCAACGATAGGCTGTCACGCGGATTGTCACCAAGGACTGCTTGCCATTGCCTACAGCCGAAAGCAGAACGATGCTCCCGTGTCAACGAGCCGCGCTGATGTCCAGGACTTTCCCCGCCTGCTGGACCGATCTGGAACAATTCGGGGTCACACATCAGGTTCGTGCACATAAAGGGGTAAGAGGTCGTGATCAAGGATCAAGTCTGCGTTGTGGACGAAGTATTTTCCTTTTGTGTGACGGCCAACAAACTTCCGTTTGGATTGTAGCCCTAGTTGCGAGTTTCCTGGCGGGATTTTACTGTATGGATGACGAGGCTTCCAGGCTGGAATTCATCAGAGTTTTTGGATGCTGGCGGGAAAGAGCACTGATGTGTCTTGGAGGCTGGGCTGGACCAGCATGCATACCATGCACTGTTACAGCTTTGTGGAGATTTGTTCCTGGCAGACGATCATGTCTTCACGGACTCTCAAAGCACATCACGTCGGTGTTTGTTCTCCGTCTCCGTCTCTGAGAATCAGAGGCCAGCAGTATTGCACACATTCTCACCTTCACTTACGGTACTGAGCGTGGATTTTACTGGTAATTTGATTAGGCAAAGAAATTTCACGAGCTACTTGGTTGGTCGACCCCTTTTTACCCTAGGGATCTACTCACCAGGGAACTCGCGCGTCAACAGATCCTGCGAGAATTAATGAATGGTTGACGTGTGTGTGTCTGGATTGTGAAGCTGGAGCGTCCGCAAGTGTTGTCTCTTTGGCCATTTGGCAGACATACGTTTGCTCGGTCGATATTGATCTTGATCTCCGTTGTGGAGTGGCCAGTGCTGCATTGCGAAACAAAAAATTGAGTGCGAATTTGGAGATCCCTGCAGTCGGAGTTCTGACAGGCATCACAGCCTTGGTGCAAATCGAGCAGTGCACGGGGACTTCAATCTACATGAGACGTGAAGAGTGCATTGTTGTGCTCCAGTTCGTGACTTCCTAACTTCAAATGTTGTCGAGGCAAGTGGGAGTTTCGTTGACGAAGAGAGTTCTTGTTCTTGCTCAAAGGCTTGGTCGTTCCTCGTACCAAGCCCGAGAATGTGATTTGCCTTTGTGGGAAATGCACGCGATTGGATTGGACCAGGATTAAAAGGCTGGCAGAGCACGAACCAGTGTCTGGATCGGGTCATCTTGACGAGATGTAGACGGCATGAACGCGAGGGGTCGCGACGTCGTTCGCCGCCTCGCGAACCACTCCGTCAATGGCCGCGCCTGCCTGGTTTTGTATGTGGCGAGTTTCAAGAAATGCACATTCGGCCTTCCAGTAAACGACTGAGAAATTGCCGATGCGGTTTCGAGGCAGCACTGGCCGTATAAAGGTACGCTCGGCAAGCATAGTAAGCGGAGCAGCGATCCGGGGCTGGCGAAAGCGTGACTGGGACCGGGCAGATACGAAAAGCAGGGCATCCCTCCGGAGATGCTGTCAGTCGACGTCGGACTTTGTCAAGAGGAGGCAGTCCAGCATGGATGTGCTCCTGTGTCGCCTGGCCTGCCTTTCCCGCCGGTCGCTCAGCTGCCTTGTTAGACTGGCGCTGGCACCACGGCAGCTGTGGTCCGGAGCGTGCGGAGGATGTCTGGTCTTAGTCAGTGGAGCTGAGCGATCACCTCGTCGAATGGCTGATCCGCGGCAGTCAGCAAGTAAGACAGAACGGGAAATTCATCAAGATGCGGCCGTGGATGTGTGTGAAGGCGCGCGCTGCACAACAGAGCCATTCCCTGCGTGCCCACGGGTTGCGTGGCAGGCAAAGCGCCGTGCTCGCCGTTAGGGCCTGATGCACTGTTCTTGGGGGCCCACAGAGTGGTGACAGAGGCCTGCTGGCTGCTGGTATGGGCGCGACGACTTTAATTCATCGGCAGCCCGCCGGCTGACGATCCCATGCCAAATCAGCGACGCTGGCATCGCGCAAATCCGGTCGCTGGCCGGGCACGAACGTCTTCGCTCGTTCTGGCGCGGGATCGCCTGCACGCGACGAGCACCCGTCTTCCTTCACCTCGACTTCAAAGCACGCGTGCCGCTCTGCAGCTGTTCCTCCTCCTCCAGAAGACGCACGACCGCGAGGCGCAGAAGGCAGTGTGGACGCTGGGCTGAAGAGGGCGGCTGTGGCGCCGGAAAGCCCTACCCTCCCGGACGAGTACCCAATATCCTGGGGCCAGGATGCGCTTCATCAGACGTGGTTCTCAGCAAATTCGTCCCAGTAACAACGTCAACGATGCCGACATTATCATCCAGATCGGGACGGCGAAGACGGGCCTCAAGGCATCCCAGCTGGTCGGCACCAACGTCCGCAGCCTTCGCTCTTCAAAAAGCGCCGCCATTCTGAGAGGACACGGCGACTTCGATGATTCCTTCAACGAGGACGACGAGGACAAGGCGCTCGAGATCTTTACGCGAATGCAAGATTCCTTCTCCCCTACAAGAGCAGGGCCACAGCCATGTGGCCCATGGAGTCCTTACTCTCCTGATGATGCCTATCCCTACGCTGGCCAACCTAATCCGCTGCATTCCACCTCAAACGGCACAACCTTGCCATATTCACGCCGGGAACCATCTGCTGCAGCGCGTCCCGCGTATGCCATCCCTGGCCGTCACCCATATTACATGTCGCAACAAACCTCTGTTACGGGGGACATGGCGCCTCGCAGTCCCGCGCCTACCATTTTTGACAACGTTGCCGATCCACCTTCGCTTCACCGGCTGCCCAGTGCACCAGATCTGGGCGACGATAGACACCAACGGGCCACCAAAGTTCGGAGGTCGTCGACCAAGGCGAAGTCCAACTCGCGGGCGCTAGATCTGGTGCACTTGTTTCCTCAGCCAAAGTCGTCTGCTCCACCGCTTCCCTCACAACCACGGCCTTCGCAATCTCCATCAGACATGACCGACTTTCATTTCTCCAACGCGTCTGACCGCAAGCTGAAGAAGTTGAAAACTCCCACCAGCTCGAGGCCCGGCACCAGTGCAACGAGTTCTCGTGCGAGCAGGCCATTCGATGAAGATATCCTCGATCAGCACAAGACCAACGTACGTCGGCCTCCGAAAGGCATTCAAAACTGGTTTGATGCATATCTGGATGACGATGATGATGAAGAGGATCTCGACGACGACGTTGAAAAGCCCGAGCCGCAAGAGCTACCTGGCGACGATGTCCTTCCGCCTGCGTACAGTGGACCCCATCGCCATATGTCACGGGCGAGCGAAAAATCCGTCAGTGGGCCACGCACACCTCATGATTCCCATCACCCGCCTCCGCAGAGTGTGGAGAGCGCATTGGAGCGAGCAAAATTGAACCGCACGAGCCGATCAAGCAGATCTGACAGCATTCAGTCATCGCATCTGGGCAACCGGCGACATCATGCTCAGCCGAGACTTGCCGCATCCACACTTGACCAGGAGAGCATTCTATCTTTGACGGAGTCAGAATTTGAAGAGGAGGATGACGAGGAGGAGTCGGATGAATACGACAGCGAAACGGAGGGCGGAGGAAGGGGACGTGGGAATCTACCTGCCATTCGAGATAGCATTTTCGACGACCGCAACATCATGATTGCAAGTGCATCTGCATTAGACGTTGTCCGGGTGTCGAGGCCGACTCAACTCAATGGGTCTCGGATCAGCCACCAAGAAGACAGCAAACGCAGCTCCGCCCGCTCATCATCGTCTTCACCAGAAGTCCATCGACGTGATGTGCCACCGCCACTGCCGTCTCAATCCCAGCGACGTCCATCCTACCAAGTTACCGCCGATCCTATCGCTTTGCGACGCCTGAACGGGTTGAGCCTGGAATCAGCTTGTACGACAGGAACGACAGAGACAAGCAACACTGGCATGACTACGGAGACACGGAGCTCAGGTACTTCGTACCAAGACGCCGCTGATCGTTCTCCTCAAGACGCGCTACACATGGTCGCGATTACGGAAGAAGAGAAGATGCTGCTGGATCTCATGCGACAAAAACGAGTGGCGATGCAGCAGATGTCATTTACGGAGGGTTATCAGCTGGCATTGCGAACAGAGCAACAACGACTGGCAAAGCGTACAGCAACCGCAGAGGAGCGTGCTCTGAAGCATTTGAAAAAGAAGGAGAGTGTCGAACAGAACCGCGCAAGCGAACTTACTAGTACTTCGTCACAGACCCCAACCCAGGAGACTGAACTGCGTCGACAGCTAAGCTTCATTCGCAAGGAGCAGGTTGATGATCGCTTCCAGATGGAAAGGTTCCTAGACATGTCGCGACCTCCGGCGCCGCTATCTTCGCATCCACCTTCGCCCAACGAGCAGCGGAAACCGAGAGCTCCCAGTGGCGAAGTCCTGCCAGCCACGCGGTATTCTCCCGCAACATCCACCCAGCCTACAGACAGCGCTGCTGATAAGTCTGGTTATTTCTCAGCAGATGACTGCGAAACCGAGTCCGTTCGCCTGCGAGTCAAACAATTCATCTCGAGCAAAGGGGCGGTGCCTCCACTGAATTCTGGCATGAAGACAATGCGTCGGCATACCGTTCGCCAACCTTCCAGCGTGCCCCCTTCGCCAGTGATGGAGGAGGTGCAAGGCGCAATCCCTCCTCTGCCACCCAGGAGTCCGGAACGCAACGTATACCACTCGCGCTCTGGATCTCAATTCACCGTGAGCACGCTCACCCACAAACCATCCTGTTCTTCGCTCCATGATGAGCCACGAGACAGATCTCCAGTCTCGTGCTTTAGCGGCCACCACTATTCCAGGCCATGCCCTCCCCATTCGCCACACCCGCTGCCCGCAGATCTCGCACAGCACGACATGGTTCTCCTCCCGGCAAAGCCATATGTTCCTGGATCTGAAAGAGAGCTCTTGAAATCGACATCGCAACCTCAACTTACTGCTCAAGAACCTCCTCGTCTTTCTGTCAACTCGGCCTCACCATTCGCCAATCTCATCAACGCTGCTTCGCGTGTCAGCGTTCAGCACCCAGCAGTTTCTCCCCAGACCCCTCAATACGACTGGCCGCGCACAGCCTCTTCCACCGATGTCCGACCCGCATCAGCTCATGGCGGAGTACACCAAATCGACATCATCAAGAATGAAAATGCATCGGGCAAGCAAAAATCTCGAGACCCGCTGCCAAGATTGAACACCGTAGACTCGGTGCTCGATTCAAGAGCCAGCATGCTGAGCATAACTTCTGCTGGCGAAGAAGTCCTGAATGCCTGGGCAGAGCTCGGAGGGGGTCAGGACTGTTTGCAGACCAAGGTGAGGAGTAGTAAGATGCACTGAGGTCTGGGCTTGGAGTGCTGTCTGGCAGGACCATCGTCTTCGAAAAAATTTGAGGAAGGCGCAAGCCGCCGCGACATACAATGCGCGCCTCGAGCGTGTCTTTCAATTCGAATCAAGATACCCAACTTGTATTATATATGATGGCGGTCTTTCCGTCTCACAATCAACGTCTGTATATTCTGTGAAATAGGGACGGAAGCAAATGCAATCTGTCCGTTACTACTGTTGTTCTGTCTACTTCTTGTTCTGTACTGCATTTGCTTCTCGATCATTGTGACTCAAAGTCCGCCTGGCTGGGTATCAGGTGGCAAGAGCGAAATTCTTTTCCGATGACCGAAGTGCGTTGAATCTGGCGAAGCAGCGCGTTTCATGCCTGTCTTGTTCCCCACGAAATTGCTGCTCCAATCCCGTACTCTTCCCAGCTTGGCCATAGTGGGCGCCGAAAGACCGACGACATCGTTTGACAATTTCACGACAGAGGTGTTGTTCCGTGTGATCCTCTTGCTGAGGCTCTGGCCATATACATTGCTTCTGAATGTGCCGAGAGCAATGTTTGAGATCAGAAGTAAGTCACCGATTCTCACCTCATCGAGGACTGCACTGAGACCAGAACGTTCCTCAGGTCTGGATGGAGCGTTGGAGCGCTGACTATCTGTTGGCGGCAGCCAGAAGCTGATGTTGAAGCCAGCTCTGGTTTCATCGCCAACCAGAACCTCAACGATATCCATCTCTGCAGCACGTTTGCGCAGCCTTACCGTGCGTGGCGGTTGGATTGAGATGACACTGGCCAGAACGTTGATAGTCATGGTCTGTGGGTGTATAGAGTCAAGATGGCGTGCTGTTGGTATCCGCTTCAAGTCTGTGATGTATCCTGCAAAGTTCACAATCTGTTGCTGATGCTCGTCGGAGGCATTCGTGGAGATCGAAGCCGTCGTCGGAAGTGATGTCGTGATGTCTGAATTGAAGGAAAGTGCACTCACAAAAGTGGTCTCATCGTATGTGGAATAGTCCAGAGGCGCTGAGGCAATCTGTGAAGAGTCGAGATTTTGTAGTGCTGCCAACGAGTATTCGAGAAATTTCACGTGCTCTTGGTCGGGCTGTTCTCTTGATGCATTGTTGAAAGACAAAAACTGTGTTGCTTCTGGTTGCTTCTCCGGTTCAGCGTCCTCGTTGAGAGGCACGTGTCGCCACTTTGCGATGGGATGAGATGCCGTTGCTTGTGTCTTAGTGTACAACGAGTTGTCGTCTTCACGATTCGCAAGCCCAAGATACCGCCGGATGCGACGACATATTGCATGGTCATCGTCCTGCTCCGACCACTTCGACCAGTCTATTGCGGACGAATCAGGCGCTCCGGCCAGGAAGATGACACGACTTGACATAGCCGTGGTCGTGCCGCGCATACGCCATTCTGGTGCTGCCAGCTGTCGTATTCCTTCGATGTTTGCTGGAAACCACGCTTGCCTGTTTCACACGTCGTTCGGGGGTCGGATTTGGTGGACTCGGACTTACGAGAGTCCGAGACGTACATGTAGTGAGGACGATAGCATACACTCTTGGTTCGCACATTCGTCAGCATCAAAATGAATGAGTCTCGGGACACATTGCTGCAATTGGAGTTGGAGTTTTCCTTTGTTCTTTGCAGGCAGCAATCGCGTCGCGCTTCGTGGTTTCTCGACCCGCCGCGTTTTACAAGTCATCGCGTCAACCCCGCGGAATTAGCGCCGCGGATCTTATAAGATTGATAACCCGCCCGCTTCGAAATATGTCACCAGGCGGCATGCTTCGTTCCATTTATCGCAGGGTCACGTCAGGCCGCGGCGACGAGGCCATCAAGCTGCGAGATGATGGCTTCTATACTGCCAAAGCCGCAGACGCTCTTTTCCCGCGAACCACACCCGAGATCGATGGCGACGAATGCCTGCACGACTGCGCGAGCTGCTCGATAGCGTACCCGAGGAAATTCGCCATTGACGAGGAAGACGAGCTCTATGGATTTATCAATGGCTTCGCCAGACACCTCATTGTGGCCACTGGTGAGACGGATTGGGTGCGATCAGTGGAAGATGTGAAAGGGAGCGTCATGGAAGCCGTGGGCGAGCACATCGACAAGGTCGAAGGAGGGAAATTGATGCTGAGTGCCAGCAACATACCACCACCGGATATCTCAGGCAATCACGTTGGACCGTATGGTGTCGATCGACCGACGACAGTGTTGCTCATGCCCTCTTTCACCTATATCGAGAATGTTACACCCAAGCACGTTCCGGAGCTGATCAAGAGTGTCATCAACACTGCTTCGACTGCAACAATGCCACTCGATGCTGAGGAGACCAATGACTCCAATGGCTCTGCCAAGGAAGAGGGCAATGGTGATGCGCCACACACTCCCCTGCCGTCTCCTCCAAAGGACCTTCCTGCTGGCCTTTCCCTCCGCGCCTGTCCCCACAAGTACATCATCCTGCTCTGCTCGCAGGCAACACGCGATGCCCGTTGCGGCCAATCCGCACCACTCCTCCGAAAAGAACTAGAACGACACCTTCGACCTCTTGGACTCTACAGAGATCTTCACGACGAAAGACCCGGTGGTGTAGGAATTTACTTCATCTCACATGTCGGCGGCCACAAGTACAGCGCAAACATGATGGTATATCGCCGAGCCGAACCGCGGCGAAATGTGCAACAGCAGATCAACGGCGCCGCGAACGAAATTGAAGGGGAAGCTGCACAGTGTATTTGGCTCGCTCGGATACGACCGGAGGATTGCGAGAATGTGGTGAGGTTTACAGTACTGCAAGGCAAAGTTGTCAAACCAGAGCGCCAGTTGCGCGGTGGCTTCGATCGAGAGAAGGGACTTGTAAGCTGGTGACGTTACGACGAGTGAACTTCTACCTAGAAACGCAATGTGTAGCTTCACAGCCATAGAATCCTTGAATACATGCTGCTGACAGAGCGCTTACGCCGCGATCGACAACCCTCCCCCGCTACGTCACGATACTGTCGAGAGAATTGCCTATCGGACGATGCATTACTCGATGTCCTAGATTGCCAATATAGCTCAGTCGAAGCAAGCACAGAGTGTTCGGTAGTAATGAAACGTCCAATGCTCCAGCGAGCAACGCTTATTACGACTCGTATGAGAGGAATGGCTTGCATGAACCATATTCATCAGACTTTCAAAACTACCGCAGTGGCTGCAAGCTTTCTGCACCTTCACGACCCTGCGAACTATCTCCGACACGAACTTCAACCTATATCACGTCGAAACTATAACATGACGTTATCCGAACTGTGAACATGCGGAGTTGCGTCTGAAGATATGCAAGGGGGTCACCTCATCATCATCGCTTCAACATCGGCTCACGAAATCTGGAACCAAAGGGTACAAAGTAGCAAAATTTCGAATTCGCCGAAGAAGGGCGATTCATTGTCAATTCTATTCTGGCTAATCTACCGCCTTGCTTGATCACTCTCATATCCAAGCGAGTGAGCGAGCGAGAGTGACAATCCAATGCAGACAGTAGTCCTCATCTAATATCTTTACAGCAAACAGTAAAGACTTTCTTCCATCCATCAATGCCAGTCCAGATCGACGGCGAAATTTTTTGGCGTTCCCCGCCTCCATGCCTCTTCCCTCGCGCCATTTGCAATGCATTCAAAGTGGTATAATGCTGATTAAACCAAGAAAGCGCTCATTTGACGAGCCAGCTCGTTGTTCCCAGCTCCCTTGCCATGCAGTTTGTTGTCATCAATTCGTGAAACCATGCTTTAAGCTCGCTTCGCTTCTCTGATGCCGTTCGTTGTCGTCTGTAATCTCTCCGATAATGCCACCAATCTCGCCCGGTCCTGCCTCGTGGTGTTTGAGAAACATAATAAAGAGTGTTGAAATAAAGTCGCGTTCAGACTAGTAGCCAGTGATGGCTGGGCGTGTCAGGGTAGACGGGAGAAACCGCGAGAAGATGTTGGCTTTTTGTTTCTTTGCTGGTGTGTCGGTGTGCTCGAGTGGCAAGCTGTGGCTGATGATTGGCCGCGCCTGCTTATATTGAAGCTCTGTGCTGGGCTCATTGTATGAAGACATGAGGCTTGCGGGTGACGATGAGCAAGCGTAAGAGTCAGCGGACACGGACGAGGCAGCAGAGTGGCTTCGAGTTGGTGGAGACAGCGAAGGCGTTCTCGATGGTAGTCGAGATGAGGAGGTCGATGAGCCAGGATAGTACATCGTTTGCTGATGTGTGTATTGGCCCATCGACCTAGGAGATTCGTAGTAGCGGGAAGCTTCCATTGCTGCCCGACTTTGTTGTTGGGCTGCAAAGATGAGCTGGCGCTGCTCATATGCGGCCAGTTCCTCACGCTGGCGCTGCTTCTCTGCCTGGCGAATCTGATACGATCGGATTGGAGCAAGGAAAGGCTCAAGATGGTAGTAGAGGTCATCCTCAGTGACCCTCAGATCCCATTCGAGCAGGCCCAGAAGCTGCTTCTCCATGAGATTGACTTCTGTTAGGCTGAAGCCGAAGTTGTCGAAGCCTCGTACGGCCGTATAACGAGCCCAGTGCTTGTTCTTCGGCGACGAGTCGTTGAGGTTCTTCGCGGCAAGGATAAGAGCGGCGAGAAAGATGCGGTGCGCGGTACATCGCATACCCTTGGCGACCGGAGGCAGACGCTGTTGTAGTCTGCCAAGATAGACCAGGGACGTCATTAGCGTCGGAACTTGCACATGTGACCTCTCCACGAGGGCCGTGATGAACAGTTCCAATGACGGAAGAGCTGGCTCGAAGTAGGCGGCGTTTTGCTGTTGTTGTGGAGGAGTGGTTGGGGGTGTGGGCGGAAGAGCTTTGTTGTTTGTCGAGAGCGGCTGACTGCCTTCGCATCGAATAACTTGTGCAGCCTTGATGGCAAGATAGCTGATCATATCTTGCGACACAGGCAGGTAGATGAAATGTTGCATCGCGGCAGCATTCTGCTCGGGTGTTGCGGGTGAGTATGCCATGGTCGTTGCGTTGCTTGGTATGCCGTTGCTGGATCCAAATTTCCGGTGTTGTTGACGATGCCAGTGGCGATTGATCCAAGAACTGACGATGCTATATCGTCAAGGTGAGTGGGCTTCTGCCTATTGTAGATAGTAACAATAGGTATCGTGAGGTCGAGTGATGGGTGCCTATCACAATGGGCAATTCACACGATGCGGTCGACCAGACAATGAAGAGCTCGTGAGCTCGTTGGCGACAATGGTGATTAGGATCGAGTTGCAGCCTGGCAAGAGCTCGAAGACCAAGATTATTAGGCAGATGGGAAGAGATCTAGGTGGGCCAGGATCCAGCGGTGTAGGGTACTTTTTGGTTTCGGGCAAAAACCGGGACGACGAAGCGTGCAAAGATTATAATTCGGTCCGGCCAGCGGACTAGGTGCTAGATATATCGAAAAATTCCAATCGGCCGTTGGCAGGTCGTGTGGTACTGATGGCTGCACAAGGCTGCGATGGCTATGCTGTACCTGACGGCGGGAAGAGGTTCAGTGCAGCGTGGCGTTTCCCTGCAAGCTGGGAAGGAGTGAAACTCGTGGGTGGTGTATTAGGTGTCGGCGAGAGGGCGAGCGATCGGTGCTGATCGTTTGTGGTGAGGAGTGCTGGAAAACAACGCCTGACGAGCGGCGCGCTTTATTAGATACTTAGCCATTTCCTGCCACTGATACTCAATGCAGGAGGTCGCTGGCGCGGCAGGTTGGGTTTTTGGTATGTGACCCACAGGGACGTGGTGCGCGCATGATTGGCCGGGATCGCCAACCAGCTGAGGGCCAAGGCGCGTCGCCACCAAAGCTCCGAGCGAGTAATTTGACAGCACACGCTGCCCGCTTGTTTCAGTCATTACGTGCAGAGCGCCACGGCCTGCTCGCGTTTCACGTTAGCAAGCCAACGGCCATCGTAGACGCTGGCAGTGTCGATAGGCTCTCGAGCGAGAATTGCTCGTCGCAGCGCGTCGCCAAACCATCCGCAGACGCAGACACGACCGGGGCATGCCTCGCTCGCCGCAAGGACGCAGCTGTCGGCCAGCCCTGACGTCTCAGCGTCCGTGGTTGACAAAGAATCTGTACCGAAGATTGTAACGCGAGGGGTCTGCGCCGGACTGCGACTAGCAGATCTCCACGCTGCCACCTTGGGCCGAATCCAGCACCTCGTGACACGCGCACTGGATGCGTATCTCTGGGGTCGACGACGTGATGACCTGCTGGGGATCTGGTGGCCTGGGGCCCGCTGGCGAGCTGGTGATCGCGCGTATCAGGTAGCGAGACGTATACTCTGTCGCAGGCGAGGACAACACGCCCTCCGCAGTCGTTGCCATGTTCTCTGACCGCCAGTCATCTCGTGCCGCTTGCTCGCAGAGCGGTATACTGGTATCCACTGGCCGAGCGACTCAATCGCGGCCCACTGCTGCTGCGCGAGTGTGGCAAACAGTGACCGCAGCGCGTTTGCCAGCCCGTGGGGCGCACAACGGCATGCACGCGTCTCGAGTCGTGGACGCGTGCCTGAAGTAGAACATGGCCCCCATCAGGGCAGGGAGCTGTCAGGTCGGAGGAGTGATCGTCGCTGGGCGGACATCTCAGGCGAGTGGGTGATCTCGAAGGGAGAGTCGCAAAGCATGGGACCAGCCAAAAGGTTGGAACTCTAAAGCTTCTCGGCCACCATTTCTTCATAACGTCGACTGCCGACCTCCTGAGTGAGACAGGTCGTCGCATGCCAAAACGTGTTCCTACTGGTCGTGGCATCACATGTACTGGAGCCGTCTCGACCGTCGCGCCGTCCCAATCATCGTGCGCAAGTCTATCACTTAGCCTTTGGGGTGCAGCTGTCGTCCGAAACCTGCATGTGCACATTCTACCCCAAGCCTTGCGCAATTCCTTGTGGTCCTGTCCAACACATGTGTGAAGCCTCGCAATAGTGATACGTCAAATTGCGAATCTCTCTCGAGCAAGACACGGCAAGCCTCCGACTCCAACTCGTCGCACAAAGACCCGCTGGTTCATCTCCGCCCACATTCAACTTCACCCTCGCGCGGCGGGCTGGAGTTTGTGCATGATCGTCTCTGCTGGACCTGGCTTGGGAAAGTCGATCACCCACCCAGCATATCCTCAGCGGAAGTGCAAAGCTTCACGCCTTCGTGGCCCTTCGAGGAGCGGTGTACTTTGGTTTCGCGGGAATGTGAGAGTGATGAGATTTCGCGTAGAGCATTGCGCATCTCCGGCCAGTACGCTACGCATTGTGTCGTCTTGCTATGTTTGTAGCTTGTGCCGTCTTTGTGCAAAGGGTCCAAGCGAGTCGCCGTGGTGGAGTGTTCGCGTTCAGCCTCGCGTGTCAGGAGTAGCCGCCTGCTCCAATTCTGGCCCTCATGAAACAGCCGCCTGTGCAACAGAAGTTGTCCCACTTCATGTGCATTCACACTTCATATCCTGATACTATGCAAACGGCGCTATCTATTTTGAACTTCGTAAACAATTCAGCAAGCGCCCGTACCATACCTGGTGTTGCAGTGTTTGACTTTGGTCGTCATTTCTTGTCTTGTCTGGTTGCCTCTTGAGACACGCCTTCATCAACGATAGTTGCTACAGCGCGTAAAACGTTGTGGATTCGTTTGATCCGCAAAATTGAGGAGATGCGTCACTGGACAGACTTACTCGCAGCGTTCGAGGCAAACGTCAGACCCTTCGAGCGGTCTTGTACTTGGAACACGTTTACGTTGAAGACACATCAGCGAAAGTGATGCCATGGTGGCAGCTTCCGGATCAAACGGAGATTGGATCGCGCTTTAGGTGTATAATCGGGCACAACGCTATACTGCTAGCTCTTGCTCACAAAGCAATTTCGTCAATGGTATCACAAAGTCTTGTTCTCGTCATAATATGCAGTGTCGACAAAAGTCCATCCCGCCAGCGGAGTCCAATCCGCAACTTATCGCTTCTTGGCTGTTCCAATATGCGTTGTATGTACCTTCTCGGCAAATTTCAGACTGCTCTTACTCTCTTGCCAATGAGCCTGCAATGGACTAAGATGCAGCAGCATGAGCGTTCGCGAGGATTTGCCTGCTGTGCTGCCGCCGAGAGAAGATTGGAGAAGATAAGTTAGCTGTACACGAGTTAGCTTGGACACATGTACATCTCACGCAACCGGGGACTTGCACTCACCTTGCTGTTCCTGTACGGAATATGGGCCTCACTGCTCGTCTTGCTGCCGAGAGCCGCGATGACGTCCCCGAGCGACGACAGAGATTTGTTGATTGCTTGTGTCTCTTTTCGGCGGCTGCCCTCAGCACCAGATTGCTTCAAGCGCTCACTTCCTGCCAAGTCTACGAGGTTGAGGACTCCTTCACTACTTTCGCCAGTCGCTGAGCAGGAGCCCTTGAGCGTCAGAATAAACACGCTGTGACTTCGAGAACTGCGCTCGTTGGCTTTGGTGGCGGCCACCCGTCTATTGCTCGATGCAGTATTGAGAAGGTTCTCGACGGCCTTCTCAGTGTACGAATTGGTGGAGGCGTCGACTTCTTCGCCATTCACAGGTGCCGCGGGAGGCCAATTGCCGTCGTTGGAAGGCGGCGGCCATAGACCTATCGTCGTCAAGTTGGAAACGGATGTCTTCCCAGTGGCGGGATCATGATGGATCTCATGCTTTTCTTTCGTCTTGCCACGCGAGGCAGTGGCAACGCCATCGCCTTCATCCCAAGACTTCGCATCGCCAAGCAGATCGTTCAAAGTCTCGTTGTACACTTCAACGAAGTTGGCTTCCACTGCATATTCCCAGCCTTTCGTCTTCAGCCGTTGCATCTCGGAGAGAAGCATTTTGATAGCGCTCGGTATGATGCCTCTAGGTCCGGTCATACCGTACGTCTTGCCGCTGCCTGTCTGACCATAGGAGAGGATGCTGACATTATACCCATCAACGACAGACTGTATCAGGTCTTGGCATTCAGCGAAGACATCTTCGTTCGGGGTTCCAGGGGTGAAAATTCGATCAAATACATAGAGCTGCTTTTCGTTTCGTGCCGTCCCCATAGCGGACTGTGTTGCCGGTGCGTGCACAACCATTTCTTTGCAGCCTTCCAATGAGTCTTGATCGAGGTATTCGACGTTGGCTGGATCGTCTTCTCCGTTCAGCAAGGGCCTCGTCCGGACGAACACACGAATGTTGCCCCGCAGCTCCAGGATTGTGTTGTTTAATTTACGCCGCAGAACCTCCTCCATTCGGAGCGTCTCAACAACTTCGTTCTTCTGCGCAATGGCTTCTTCCAATTTACCGTGCATGCTGGTGAACTCAAGACTTTGCGCTTCCTGGTTGCCCTCTAAGAACTTCGCCTTTTCGACCAAAGTATTCCTCTCCTGCTCCAGTGCCACAATCCTGGTCTCGAAAGCAGATATCCGGCTCCTCAAAGTGATCTCGGTGGCTTTACTAGCCTCAAGCTGTTTTTGCATGTCTGCGGAAGAATCGCGCAGCTGCTGGACCTCTGACGCGGACTCGGTCGCTCTACTCTCTCCTGCCTGACGAAGCTCGTCCAGTTCTTTCTGCAGTGCTGCCTTCTCCTTCTCGTGATCTGCTCTGAGCTGCGCCATCTCCTCCCAACTCTGCGACGTGAGATCCGCCTCTTTATCACTCTGTTGCCGTTCCCACGTTCTGCGCGCTTCTTCCATCTCCCTCCTGAATTTGTCGGCTGACCTTTCTCTTTCTCGCTCGAATTGAATTTCCTGCTTTTCTTGCTTGAGTCGCAGATCTGCAAGCTCGCGTTCATGCTTCCTCTCCACGTCCAGCATTTCACGCTCGTGGTCTCGTCGCACTTGTCGCAGATCGGTCGAGGTCGTGTGAAGTTCGTTTCGCGTTCGTTCGAGATCGGTCGAAGTGATTCTGAGATCTGATTTCAACTCATTCTTCTCTTTCTCAAGCTCGGCGCATCGAGTCTTGAAGATCTCCAAAGACGTTTCGATCGAGTCTTTCGCGCCATTCGCGCTGTCCATTTCACCTTTGAGCTTCTGGAACATCCTTTCCATATGATCGAGTCGGTCGACGGTATCCCAGCCTCCTTTAACAGGGGTCAGCTTTTCTTTCGTCAAGAAAATAGGCATTTGTTCTCTGCGCTTGGTCTTTGTCACCGTAAGCGGTGTTTGAAGGCCAGCTGCCGATGTGCTTTGTTTGTTGGGGGACGGGGAGCGCAGGTGCTGAGCAGACTGCGTGTGACGAAGGGAAGTGTTTGTAACGCAGGCGAATTTGGGGATCTTCGACGGCGATAGCTCTTCCTTGATGCGCTCAAGCGAAGGGCGATGCCGCAGTGAAGAACGGGGTTTGGGGGTAAGGGAAAGGGTATTGAAAGCTGTGCTGAGTGATACTTCGCGAGAGGGTTTACTGGCACCAACAGGCCCTCCTTTGGTAATTGGTATTTGCTGTGGTGGTGCTGAGACTGAAGAAGCCGAGCTATTGCGTGACGTGGCCACGGAGCTTCCGTCGCTGCTGTCATCGCCAATGCTCGGAAAGTATGAGCCAGAGTGTTGAGACTTGGCCCTCGCAGACTGGAACTGCGGTTCATGTTGTTGGACGTGTAGATTGCTCTTCGTGCGAGTCTTTTGGACATGTAGCGCATTTGAACTGAAGGAAAGCACGGGAGTACCTTTGCGTGAGGAAAGTGTCCCATCTCCATCGTCGTCTTCGTCGTATTGTGGTGCGGGTGTTTTGGTGACGCTGTAGTTGCTGTTTGTGCGTGTTCCGGGTCCGAAGCCATTGGCCTGCCGACTAGGCGGACGTAATCCTCGAAGACTGCCCGTTGCCGATGGAATGCTCGCCGGAGCGCGAAAAGAATTTGCGCCGCTCGTTGTCGGTCGCGTTCCGAAGCCACTTGATATGCTGGGCTTGTTGCGCAGAGTGTTCGCGGGCTCGCCAGCACGCTCAGCGAGCGTCTTACGCTTCATGGGCGGCTCGGGCACTGCTTGAAGTCAGCTGGATTGTACATATCTCCTCCTGTCGCGTCACGTACAGTTGCTGACTTTGTGCTTGCTCGGGACGATGGTACTAGGCGGTCGCATCGAACTGCCAATCCCACTGGCTCCATCCGCCGTACGCGCATTTTGCTCGCTCGGTGTCGTTTCTTGGAGGGCGCGTGTGCCAGCAAAGGCGGGTAGTTTGCTGGGAGGCTTCAAGCCCGAGGGTCTGGTGTTTTCGAGCGCCTCCATCTTCGCATTGAACGGGTGGGACGCGCGGTCGATGGACCGCCTGGTACGTCAGGCAACTGTGTAAGTAAGTTGCATTAGATTCGAATGTCGCCGCACGGGTCGCTATGGGAAGCTGTGGACCAAAACACAACATGGGTCGTCGCGGCAGAGTTTCGGAAAGTCTGCCAGTCTGCCTGAGGCGCGAATCAGGGTTCCGAGCGGCCGCTCCCGCAAGTGCGTCACAGAGGAATTCAGGCGTTCGTCAAAATCGTCACATGAAAGAGACGTCTATCGCCCGTTCTCGCTTTCCCGTCAGACGGCGGCATCATTGGCATCTGGACTTCGCTAGGGCGCTGAATCAAGTGCATGCGCCGCATGTGAAGAGCCAGCCCCATCACCACTGCGGCACTTTATTTAGCCTTCTTTCCTTCCTCAATGTTCGACCTCACGCGCCTGACATCTTGATCGCCCGACTGCCTGGTCGAACACTGCTACGATCGCGCAACACACGACCACCCGAATTCAAGGCCCAGCAACATGGAGAAGTATGGTCAATATCGAGACAAAGGCAGTGGCATAGCACCATTCTTTCCGGTTGCACCTCCTTCCAGCAACCCGCTGATTGCGCCGTATCATGTGGTTTGTCAGCACCAACTGTCCTTCTACGAGAACGAGAGAACACTAAGTTTCTGCACTCTAGTTTCTGTTCTTCTTGAGGCTGCCGTTCTTCATATTTGCTTGGGCTGTCTGGCTACTGATTGTCCAATGGGCGACGGCTGGGAGTATCCTACGGAAAGCCAATTTATGGTGCATTATCGGAGTTCCAGGAATCTGGTTCGTCGACATCCGAGTTGATGGAGTACATCGAGGGTGAGCTTCTATCATGCCACCAACGTCACGCCACGTGGGCCTGGTAGCTGACATGTACTCAGCTCCTTGGGGAAAACTCTAGCCAAGCTTCCGACTCCCGGCTCGATCATCGCGGCTTCGTACACATCACCCATCGATATCGTCTACTTGGCTGCCATCTTCGACCCGATTTTTGTACAAAGCTTTCCGGGAACGACCAAAGTCAAGGCAGTCTCCCTCGTCTCTGCTGTGCTATCATGCTTTGTTCTGAACCCATCTTCGGAGGGCAGCGTCGAGCTGTCCCGGCTCATGGCGGAGAATCCTAGCAGGACTTTCGTCGTTTTCCCGGAGGGCACGACCAGCAACGGGCGAGGCATATTACGCCCGACTCCTTCGCTCCTGTCCGCCGGCCGGGCTACTAGCATCTTTCCAGTCTCGCTCAAGTACACCCCATCGGATATAGTAACGCCGATTCCAGGCTGGACCGAAGCCTTACGATTCCTATGGAAACTCAGCTCTCGGCAGACTCACTGCATACGTGTGCGCGTGGGACTACCCCTTACTATCGCCCAAGTACAGCGAGACGAGAATGGCAGCAGGGAAGCACGGCCGCGCCAGCAAAGTGGCTATGACACTAATTTCTTCGACAGCTTGAAAGCAGCAGAAACCTCTGCAGGGCATGGAGAGCCAACAGAATCGGAACAAAAGGTGCTTGATGTTATTGTGGACCAGCTGGCTCGGCTTGGTCGCGTCAAAACATTGGGCCTGGGTATCGAGGAGAAGATTGATTTTGTGAATGCTTGGACTGGCAAAACTACCAAATCCAAGAGGCGTAGGTAGTGGAGATATATGTTGACGAGGCTCGCGAAAAAGTATCGCCTAAGACGCATGCAAGCCATGAGATACTGCTGATAACGATGTATAGTTCAGAATACCCAAATAGCGATCGAAGTTGCACAGCCACTGGAGAAGTGTCTTATCGCACTCGCACTAACACACTAGGCTATCAACTTGCTACTGGTTGCCTGTCAACGCTACACACGTACTTACCCTGCGCCCTAGAAATAGCCTCCCGGATACATGCCTCTCATACCGGCCCTGCTCGTTGGATTCTGCATTCCCACTAAAAGAGATCGGCAAGTAAGCATGTTGGTCAAACCAACGCTCTCCGTTCAGCCATGATAGGAGACAGAACCAAGTTCTGGAATTCAATATCGAAGATTGCACTTACTCCACTGGTTTCGCCAGTTATCAGCTACAGTCGGACCTGCCTGACCCCATCCACCATGCCAAGCCACTGTCGCCATGGGATCGCTGGCGTAATTCACTCCATACTGCGACTCGAGTGCCTTGTGCATGCGGAAGTCCATCAGGTCTTCTGCGCGACCTTGACCCATGCGAGTAGGCACATAGGCAGGAATCGGGCTCAAGCCACCATAGCCTGGGAGTGGAAACATGGTTCTGTGAGTAAGTCCTGCTGCTACCTTGCGGATGGTAAGTCACAAAAAATAAGTCCCAACGGAGTGCATTCCATCGTTACTGGCCACAGTTTTGTCCAGTTCCAGTAGCTTTATTCACAGCATGTTGAGGCAACTCTGGAAATCGTGAAGAACGCGATACAGTGCTAACAAGAAAGCATACTAATGGTACACAGATTATCAATAATCATCAACTCATAAACATCATCGCATAAAGCACATCGATCATTCAAACCGCGCATTCAATACTGCTTCACCACACTATTCCCAGTCTTCTGACTCCAAATCCCCTCCCGACCATACGTATCAATCCAAGGCTTATCACCCTTCACACAGAAAACATACCCCGGCGAATTCCTCGGAACCCCTCCACTCTTCTTCCAAATCTTCTCCATCTCCTCCCTCTTCTTCGTCATATTCTTCCCGTCTCGGATTCGTTTCTTTTCAAAGAATACATAACCCGCATAAAACACAGGATTATGTCCTGCACCTTTCGGGCCTGAGGCTTTGAGGAAACGATCCATTTGGCGGACTTCGATTTTGGTTTCGGGCATGAGTTCGTTGAGTTCGCGCGCGAAAGCTATTTTGGCGATTTTGGTGTGGGAGAGGTATTGTTTGATTTGTTTGCGGACGTCGGCGGCTGTGAGGTAGATGGGGACTGTTTCGTTTTCTTCGCCGGGGAGGTTGATGGTGGAGAGGTCTGCGGCTGTGGGACCTTTGGGTTGGGCTTTTTAGGTCTTGGGTTGGGGAGAGGAGGAAGACTTGGATGATTTTGCTGACTTGGATGATTTAGGAGACTTCTTTTGATGAGCGTTCTCGTCGTTGGACTTGATCAGTTCTGATGCTGCATTGTCGGCGCGAGCTAATGCTGCGTCGACATTGGGGTTGCGTTCTGATAAGACCATCTTGGCAGTGGGACTTGGTGGCTAAGCAAGAGGAGGTATCAATGGGTCAAATGTGTCAAGAATGTCAAGATTCGAACAACAAACCGAGACAGGCAGGAGGAAAGGGGACGACATTTGTGTTGATCGAGGCATTGGGTTACATCACAATACGCGAACGATCAACGCGCCTCGCTGATGTCACTGGACCCTGCACGATCAGGTCTGTGAAACGAAGAAACGTGATCAGCAATGGGCCGGCATCGACCTCATCAGCATACTACGAACAGAGAGAAGACGTTCGATTCAAAGACCATCTTCATATTCGTCGTTACTCTGAGGTATCTAAGACCTAGGCTCATACTGCTCACCAGCCTCATCAAGAATCTTGCGGCTGTGCTCCTTGGCTTCCTCAGATGTATCTGTGCAACGTCAGTATGGAAGGCCTGTCATCACGACCATCATCACGTTCAAACGTACTAGGATTGCTCAGTGTCGCTTTGTGACCTCCAAGAATCTGTTGGTTTCCGCCAAGGCCAGCGCCTGGAGCATCATCTCCCTGCTTGCCGTAGAAAGCATCCTCTCCGCCAAGACGCTCAAGCTCTTTCCTGCTGTTCTCTTTGGACTCCTCGGAGGTGTCTATCAAGTGTCAATAATATTCGAATCAATGTGCGAGTGTGTGCCTTCATACTAGGGTTGCTGAGGTTCGCCTTGTGGCCAGAGGCAATGTTGCTCTTATCTTCGACGGTAGACATGATTGTGGCTGTGATTGATGTTTTGCAGGTGGTGGAATGAGGTGAGGTTCTGCATGCACAATCTAGAGTGCAACCATTTGCTATATAATTATCTAGGACCCAATGTCCCTTTCATCAATGCCTGGCCGGTGATGCAGACTGTCGTCAACAACGTCTCCAAGCACATCTTCAATGACGCGCTGAACCCCATGAAATTGATTTAGGATTCGATCTGAATACCCTTCAACAAGAGAACCACAACCGTGCAACAAGAGGGTTTGAATCGGCCGGATGTGATGATTCGTTTCCCCGTATGCGGCTGGTCGTTCAGGTCCATATGTCGTAGCCGCAGCCATGCTGCAACGTAAACATCTCGCAATAGATTCAATGGACGGTCGTTGCATCGAGCGCCAGAGGCTTCGCGCCGTTCTGTCGCATTTTGGGTTGCACTTTTGTGATCCATCGAGAGACGATTATGCTCCGGCGGCAGAGGTAGTGCGTCAGATTGACACCTCGATGCATGAATCGTGTCTAACAACATTCTTGGCATAACATCGTGCTCTCTGGCACTGCTGTGAACGCGCCTACCTCACAAGTAAGATCGTTCTGATAATAATCGTTGATACTGTAACATACATTTCATAACCACTTTATGATCTTGCAATCGTCTCATTGCTCCTCAGCGCCTTCAAATTCGACAAGTGCAGTCCCAGCTTTGCACATATCACCAGCTTTATGCACGACCTTGCTCACTTTTCCGTCCTGCGGACTCCTGATCACAGTCTCCATCTTCATGCTTTCGATGATGACCAAGGCTTGGTTCTTCTTGACTTCCTGTCCCTCTTTGACTTCTACTCTGAGTACTTTGCATGGCATTGGTGCGAGAACAGAGTTCTCTGTTGATTTCATGCCCAGAGCGGCTTGTAGGAATGCAGGAATGGCCAGGTGAAGTCGGTATTGAGAGCCTTGTTGGAAGAGGGTGAGTTGATTGGTTTCAGGGTCTCGGATGATCGTTGTTGAGAGACGGGTGTGAGGGTAGAAAGATGATAGCGAACCACCTGTTGCGGAGGATGGAGTGTATCGTGATGTGGTAGTGTACGAGTCGTTGTTGACTGTGACATAGTACGTCTCTGGGGATGTCTTGAGAACCTTGACTGCAACGGGCTCGTTGGTAACTTGTGGGTCTGAAGATGTTTCCACAAGCTTGAACTCCCGTGGTTGCGGTGCGAAGCCAAAGCCAATGCTTTGCAATGGCTGTACAGGGGCGGTGAGAGTCCCACGATGTGATTGTTCAGCTTCATAGAGACCTATTGCTGCCTGCGCGTAAACTTCATGTGGTATTTGTCGCTTGGCAAACAGTTCATCAGCGTGCTTCGGAATATAGCCGGTCTCGACCTCTCCAGCGATGAAGTCCGGACTTTGACAGCACTTCTTGACGAAGTCGATATTGGTGATAGGACCTGCAACTTCGTATTCTTCCAGTGCAGCCACCATCTTCTGGAGCGCAGCCTTCCTGTCCGGACCATGAACGATGAGCTTCGAGATCATCGGATCGTAATGACTTGACACTTCATCACCTTCCACGAAGCCTGCGTCGATTCGAACGGATTCGGTGATTGGCGGTGTTCGTAGATGGAGCAGTTTACCAGTCGAAGGTATGAAATTCATGCTTGGGTCCTCGGCATAGATACGGGCCTCGATCGCGTGGCCGCCTGCCTTGATTCTTTCGTGAACTTCTTCTTGAGTCAATGGGAGCTTTCCGCCCTCAGCAACGAGGATTTGCCATCGCACAAGATCTTGTCCGGAAACCATTTCGGATACAGGATGCTCGACCTGGAGTCTCGTGTTCATTTCCATGAAGAAGAATTCACCAGAGTCGTTGTCGAAGATGAATTCAACTGTGCCAGCACCTTCGTAGCCGACCGCCAACGCCGCTTGCCTTGCCTTTTCCCATAGATCCTGCCTGATGTCCTCGGCCAAGTTAGGTGCTGGGGATTCTTCCAAGACTTTCTGGTGTCGTCGTTGAATACTGCAGTCACGTTCGCCTAGCGCAACACAGTTGCCATGTCTATCCGCGAAGACCTGCACTTCGATGTGGCGCGGTGTCGTGATGTATTTCTCAACAAGCATCACATCGTCTCCGAAACTTGATCTGGCTTCGCTCTTGGCAGAATCAAGCTGTTGTTGGAACTCGTCCTGTTTCATCACGATCCGCATACCCTTTCCACCGCCACCCTTGACAGCCTTGATCAGGACCGGATAGCCCATCTTGTCAGCCTCTGCCTCCAGAAACTTAGGATCTTGGTTGGTGCCATGGTAGCCGGGAATACAAGGAACGCCAGCTTCGGTCATGATCTCCTTGCTTCGAGACTTGTCGCCCATGGCTTCGATGGCTTTATGAGGTGGCCCAATAAACTTGATGCCAGCGTCAGTACATGCTTTGGCAAAGTCTGCATTCTCAGACAGAAAGCCATAGCCTGGGTGGATGGCTTGACAGCCGTTCTCTTTTGCAACTTCGATGATTCGTGAGCCATTG
Organism: Cercospora cf. flagellaris; assembly: GCA_005356885.1. Lineage (NCBI taxonomy): Eukaryota > Fungi > Ascomycota > Dothideomycetes > Mycosphaerellales > Mycosphaerellaceae > Cercospora > Cercospora cf. flagellaris. Next base: position 1,114,561 of record RJLU01000005.1, on the reverse strand, counting down.
AGATATTGGTCTGTGGAGCCTAGGTTGACAGCGAAGGGTGAGCTCAACGCGTGTTGACTGTGGCGATCTGGGTCTGTATATAACGTTGTCGTCCTGATGCCGTACTGTGCTGCTGTCCGACCAACGCGCAGGGCGATTTCACCACGATTTGCTATGAGGATCGACTTCAATGGCTCGGGAGACTCTGTTGACGTGGATTGCCATCTCCGCACTTGCTGTGGCAGTGTCGTCGATGGCCTGACGGCGCGTGATCTGGTGATGGAGCGCATACTGGTGAAAATTGTGCAAGGCGATCCAACCTTTGCACACGAGGCCAACAGAGGCTTTTACATGCTCGCGTGAAGTCAAGAGCAATGGTGGTCTTGAGCCGAGCTGTCGGCTACCCTCGGCCGGTTCTGTGTTTGCGGGCCTCCGCAAATGGGTGCCAAAACCCTGCGCGTGCACGGAACGCGTTTGTCTAAATATTTGGTGCGGAAGGCTGGCGACAACGATGTGGTGGTGGTCGTCTGGGACTATCTCCACGCGCTGCTGCAGCTGGGCGAGCAGCACGTCGTAGCACCGCGGCCGACACGCTCTGCTCTCGCCTCTGCCTCTATTGTAAGTCGCAGGTGAGATCTTCCGTGGCCAATAATGATGCGGTGCCCTGCATGACGCTGTTGCCCTCGAGGCTGCACGTCCTCCTCACAGCTCCAGCTCCAGTACTTCCAGCTCACGTCCTGCGCATCCACGTCTTCCACACTCGAAACACCCGCGTCACCGTGTTTGGTTTGCGCGCATGGGCCACTGCGTCTGGAGTCTGCTTGCATTTGCGTCAGCTACCCATACTTAGCATTGCATCCTCCCACATCCTTCGCGCGAGCGAGCAGCCATGGACGACTTCGACGATGGCGACTACCTGGACATGGACAACGATTGGATATACGTCGAAGACGAGTACGATTTGGCAGTATGTATCCGCCCTCCCCCGACTGCGACTTGCCGCTTGTGCCTTCCTCTCGGTAGAGGTCCTAACATACCATCGAATACATGCTGAGACAATGGCAGGACGAGTTAGCAGAGAACGCAATTCCCGATCCTGGATATATGGGCACCTCAGCTGAAATCGCAATGGAGAGCTACGAGTTCGACTTTTATGGCTACCAAGAAGACCTCGAATACGGCGAAGATCCGTATTGGGACGCCGCAGATCCTGGAGCTGCACATGTCCGTCCGGGCAAGGTCGCGAAACCCACCCGAACAGGCGCTAAGCGCAAGCGGAATGGCGAATCGACACCCTCCAGCAAGAGACAGAAACTTGCACCGATTGCTCGCGAGGCCCAGCCTGTAATTTTTCGTAGCAGGACTGCCCGGCAAGATGCTCAGAGTCGTACAGCTCCCATAGTAAAGAGCGCGAAAACGTTCGCATTATTGCCCGATTGGCGAGAAAGATTTAAAGATGCCGACGGAGTGGTAAAGAACAAGCGAATGCCCGCTGCCATGGCGAAGGCTGCATATGAGGAGGCACCTGATGAAAATGGCGAAGAAGAGGCTGAAGAGGCCGAAGAAGCCCCGACAGATGCAGCTGAACAACAAGATGGGGAGGAGGAGGAAGAGGAGTGGGAAAGTGACGAGGAGGAAGGTACCGAAGGAGGCGGTATTGACATTGATCCGGATACATTAAAAGCGATTCTGGCACAGAGGCTTGCAGAAGCTGGTATCACTGGGGACGAGAAGGCTTCTTTCCTGGAATCCTTCAACGACATGCTGTCCGGTGAAGGCCAGGGCGAAGCAGCGGCAGCATTGCTGGAGAAAGCCCAGTCTGGTTCTGGTCGTAAGAGGAAAGCAGATTCTGCTGTCGGCCTGGAGCCAGAGCAGAAAAAAGGAAGGAACGGAAAAGGTGGGGCTTGAAGATATACGAGAGCATGACAGGCGGATCGTCTGCTTGTCACGGGATAATGTTTGTGATAGCGTTCTAGCGACAGGCGTTCTGGTGGATGATAGCATTGGCCGTATTAGACATTGCCTTGTAGATGACTTGGTAGGCAGGGTGGAATGGAAAAATGGCATGGGCGGGACGACATATTACGTGCTCTGTTTAATGGCTTGTTTTGGCGCGCTGGGACTCTAACGTGTCTGCGCAATCCTAGAGTATTTAGCCGCGCAATGGACAGAAGTGAATCCACACGACTGGTTGGGTGCTTGTTTCCGGTCTTTCCGAATGAGTCCCTAACGCTGCTATCACCGAGAAGCTCAGGAGTCTTTATTGCGACCAGACAAGAACATGTCCCCGTGTTGGGACTGGATGATCTCCATACAGCAGTTTCTGACCGGCCATAGACTATCCGAGGGATAGACAAGGCATACATCCTCATCGACCTCATTCCTCTCGCCCATTCCACCACAGCCAGACTTCCACGCAAGTGACGAACATCCAAGTGTAAGCCGCTTGCAACATTTTGATGACGGTTCGGCACACCTCACAGCCATCCCATATCGGTCGGCCAAATAGGCGGGCATTGATCAGGTCCAGTACTTCCAAGATCAAGTAAAGGCACATGATACCCCACCAAAATCCATTCGATGCATGTTTCCAAGCCCTGAACAGCCCGACCAGGATCGCGGCGTCAACGCGGAGGTAGGGTGGCATTGTTTCTCGAGCCCAGTACGGGTCACGATAGAATGGCGTTCGCACGTACAGCCAGCTTCGATCTGGGTCCGTGGTTGGCGTGCTGTGAATTCCAGAACATTTCCGCCGGGCGTCGTTATGATACATCCTGCTCATGGTTCGAAGAGCATGAGCGTAGCCCTCCCGTGATGGCAAAGGTCTTGATCTGAGACCAGGCGTCCTTGATGTGTTGAAGACCGGTTTTCCAGCAGAAGCATTCTACACCTCCGCCTGCCCAGCCTTCCTCACCCCAAAGAAATAATTCCCCCAATCCTCACTCCCATCCACAACCTTCCACCCCAAACCCGGCACATACACCACACCCATCTGCTGCCACCCATCACCACCCACCAACACATCCAACTCCTGCCTCCCCCTCGCCCACTCCCTCATCTCCCCAGGATTGATATACTGACTCCACTCATGCGTTCCCCGCGGCACCATCCTCAAAACCTCCTCAGCAACAAACTTAGTCGTGAACCAACTCGTCCCCGTCCTCGCAATCGTACTCCCCACAAGCCATCCTCCAGGCTTCAAATGCCTCAAGACATTCTCCAGAAACGGCGCCGGTTTTTGAATATGCTCAATCACCTCAAACACACTTATCACATCAAACCCCTCCTCTTCCTTCTCCGGAAATGGAAGCTCTTCGATCGCGATGTTCTTATACGTCAATCGTCCCGGTTCTAGAAGTAAAGGATCCTGTCTCGCATGTCCTTTCGCGACTCGAATGCACTCGGGCGTGGGATCGATGGCAAGGACACTCTTCGCCATGGATGACCTCGCAGCACTTTCAGCGAAAATGCCCCCTCCGCAGCCGATATCAAGGAACTTCAACTTCTTTTGCCCACTCTGTACTTCGGGATAATCGAGGTCGCGGGAGAGGCATTTTCGTATGAATTGGTGTCGCAATGGGTTCATGAGATGTAACAATCGCGAAGAGCCGTGTGGATCCCACCATGACGAGGCGAGGGTGTTGAAGTGGGAGACTTCTGTCGCGTTGACGGAGCTCTGCGAAGATGAGGAGGGTGCGGCAGAGGCATTAGTGTTGTATGTGGCGTATGAGCGCAATGGAGTGACGTTTGCGAAGTGCGTGGCGGAGACGGCGAGGGAGCGCTGGAGGGCGATTGTTCGGAGAGGCGGTGGAAGAGCCAGCAGGCGACGGGCCATATTGTTGGCTGCCATGACGGCAATGGGAGTTGGTGGTGTGTGAGCTGATTGAGGTCGATAAGTTGCAATTGGAAGTTGAGCTGTAAGGTAGAAGCTCGGGCGGAAACATGCCGCTGCCGCGATGGTGAACGGGAGTGACTGCACGTGTCGTTCTTATCAACTCCTTTTCTTCTCTTCAGCTACAAAAGCTACATGTCATCAGGCCAGAGGCCATTCTCCACTCGCACAAGAATCAAACATCCTCATCCCGCTGATCTCTTCCCAAGAATCGGCATCTTCTTGCTTCACGAATTCATTCGCCCTCCACAGACACAACAATCATGACATCGTAGCCTTCGCAAAAGCCTTCATGGGGACTAGCAATGTACTCTCTCCTTGACACGAGGCTGCCCGTGTCTGGCCACTGTTGCGTCGACGCTAAGGATCCGGATCCTCGAGCAGCAGCGTAATACATAGTATGTCTGCCGGGCATGAGTGTGACTTTAAGTCCCACCTGCATCGAGTCGCACAACGCGATCAGCAAGAGGCTTCTGACCTTGCCATCCTAGCGAAGGGCATTAATTATGGGACCCAAATGTAGCTGTATGCTAAGCATGCGCGGTATTATGGCCTGGAGCCGAGGCTTCTCTGCCGGGCTTGCATATGATGAGAGCCGTCGCTCAGTCGATTTTGGTGGCGGATGAGTGGAATTGCTTTCGCCGCAGAGCTCCGTCGTACTCAGTCGCAACTGCATCGGGTCCCGTGGGATTTTCTTGATGGCATCACCTGGCATCGAATGATGCCTAATGGTTGCTGACTGTAGGCTCATCTCTGGCAGTAGAGCTCAACCTCGCCCAGCCCTCCAATACCTTCGCCGCGTTGCTCCTTCCATGTTTCGAAGGCGGTCTGTACATCTTCGTCGCTCTGCATACTCACGAGATCTTCCTCGTCGAGGTACTTCAGCTTCACATGGTTCTCCTTGGGACCACGATCGCCTAGGCTCAGGTTGGTTGATCGCTGAAGCTTCGCATCGATGCGATCCTTCAGGGTCTGATAGCTGATGTTGGTCGATACGACCAATGTCAGGGTCTGCCCTGCTGCGGGACAGATGACCCGCACTTTCAGCTGAGCTGGAGTTGGTTTCGAGCCCTCCTCATCAACTGGTGTGGGTGGCACGAACCCGGCAGGACCGGGAGCTCCCATCGGAGGTCTGTTGTTTCCGGGTGCCATCGCTCTTGCGCTGGCGTGCTGCATCATGCCGGGCCGAGGTGGATAATTGTATTCTACTGGCGACGTCTGATCGGCATTGGATGACTGTCGCTCCCGTAGCATCTGAGGTGAACCTCGCTCTGGAATGCCCTCAGGATATGCTGGTGAGTTGTTTTGGCTTCGGTTCGGATTCGAATACGGAGCAGGCATCTCGGGCAGAGGCGGGTGGCCTGCGCCCCTCGGTTGCATGCGTTGGCCGTTGTGGATATCGGGACTGCTAGCGGATCGATTTCTGGGACCGGGCATTTGCATCGAGCTGTGCATACCGGCCGGTCCTGGACGGCCGGTTGATGGGACGCGTGCCGCAGGTCCATAGCCATTTGGCGGCTGGCGACCCATTGCAGGGGCAGTGAAGCGCGTCGCGCCATGTCCCTCCTCGTAATACCCATTGGCGGGCATATTTTGCCTCGGGAACGAGTACATGCCTGAGCTTGTACTCGTGCGGGCAGACATTGACGACATCGGGGAGTCTGTAGGCGAGAAGTAGCTGTCCATACCAGCCTGGCCGCCCGGGGACTGTGCTGCTTGTTGAAGTTCTCTTGTGCGTAAAGACAGCGGTCCTTGCATAGTTCCAGACGGCAGACGCGGCGGTGGTACTCGTGCCGTTGAACCTGACAGATTGGAGACAGAACTCTCCCCGGTCGTGCTTCTTGACCGCAGGGAACTTGAGCTCCCGTTCCGACTTTGAGAAAGACCACTTGGATAACCTCCCGACCCTGACCAATGCCCACTGCCCACGGCGGTCTCGGCATCGTCTTCGTCGTCGTCCTCATCGATCGCTTCCTTGTACGGGTTCTCGAGGGCTTGATTCTGCATAAAAGTAAACTCGGTGGCGCTTGTGCCGCCGCGAGTGCTACTGTCGCTGTTGCGGGTTGTCGATGCTCGCTCTCGGTACCGTCGGCGTTGTACTTCGATCTGTTGTGCCCACTTTCGCAAGGTTTCCTCGGTGGTGAACCTTATGATGAAATTTTCGATGCTAGGATCACCTTTCCAGAAAATCTGACATGTGTATGAGCCTGCAATTCAGAGCAAATTAGCCAATTCTTAAACATACCCGGTCATCACTCTTCACCATCAGGGCCGTGGACGACTGCATACCTGGTTTGGCCAGAGACACGAGATCTGTCACATTTTGCATAAAGATTCGGCCCTTGAGCTGGAGCTTTGGCTTGCCCTTGTTGTCAACCATTGGCTTATTCGAAAGTTTGTTCTTGGGTTTGCTAGGGTCAATGTTCTTGCAGCACAGCAGAATAGTTTCGAATAGGTAGACGTGATACTGGTAGGCGTTAGCTCGAACACAATACCATGCAGTGGTGCTTCTGTTCTTCGGATCTGCTCATGCAGTCCAGCGAACAATGTGCAAAGACGACTCACCTGTCGTTCGCCATCCTTGCCATTAGCAAGGTTCTCACTTTTCAAGACGGTAAAAGTTCCATAGAGCAACAGTTCACCAAAACCTTCGACGCGGTGCCCCTTCCAATCCTCGACTCTGTGCTTGAGCTCCTGGACGGCCTCCCGCTTTTCTTCCTGGTCGACTGCTCGATTTGTGCTGTTGAGAACCGAGGTCGCTGCTTGCATGCCGTTCATGAGGTCCTGCTTTCGCTCTTCATCCAAATCGCCCTTCTTATGCAGCTGTTCCAAAAGAAGTGGGTATTTTGTCAATCTCTGGAAAGGCTTCATCAAGAATGAATGAAGTGCTGTTGGCGACTCAACCATTTGGCGCATTTCTATACTACCGCCCGCTTCTCTGAGCTTGCCGAATTCAGCAATGACGGTTTTCTCACACTTGCGTTGGTTTGCAATGTAAGGCTCGTAAACTTTGAAAGCCTCGCAGTAAAGCAAGAATAGCTTGCCCCAGTTCTGTTCCTCTTCTGGCAAATAGTTTGTCTGTTCAACGCGAATCAAGAAGCGTCGTTGGAAGTCCAACAGGGAGTTCAAATTGAGGAAGATGTCGTGGACAGCGTCGCCTGGAATTACACCTTTTTCTTCCACCAAGTGCTTGAACGCTTGTAGCAATTCGAGATGCTGAACGTAGGTCCTTTCGGAACTGACCAATTCCGCGATGATGTGTTGCCGTTGTGTGCGTTTCATACCTTTCTCAGCTTCTTCGAAGTCCGATGCCGTGGGTCGGACATCATCGACGAGACCACGCTGGACCAGTACATCGAGTACTCGATTCACCACCCGGGCTACTTTGACGAATCCGGTTGTGTCGTCGCCATACAAATCGGTGATGATGAAGAGCTCTTCGCTATGCATTCCCAGATCATTCATGCAGGCCTGAATGAACTTGAAAGTGGCTGCCTTTGCCTTCTTCTCTTCCTTGACACCCTGCGGCATGGCCAGCGGCTGCTGTGGTCGTAGCTCGTTGTACAGTAGCATGAGTGGATAGCCTCGACGGAATGTCCTCCATAGCAGCGTCACAGGGTCAGTGTCGTCGTCGGCCTCTTCCTCCTCCTCGGCCAAGGACTCACTGAAGCCAGGCACACCCAAGAGACGGCGGCGGAGCGCGACACATATTTGGAACAGCGAGCTGCTAGCGTCGGCGACCGAGTTCATGATGTTGTCTGTCCGCACGACATCTGAGCTGCCGTTCGGGGTCGACATGCTGGCGGTGGAGAGGTTGGAGGCATTGGTTGGCATAGGCGGGGGCGTGAAGAGGGTCGAGTGCGCGGTGTCCTGGGTCGCACCGCTGCTGCGGTTGGTGAGCTGCGACTGGATGCTGTAATTGGAACCGGTATGCGCCTGCGACTGCAGCAGTTGGCTTTGCGCAGCGTCGGCGCTCATGTTGGGGTGGTGTTGCTGTTTCGCGTGGTCGGGGGCGGCTCCTGGGGTCGAGAACGGGGCAGTAAGGGCTCGGAAGTGGGCATGCGACGCGATTTCCATGTCGCTGTCGCTCTACGCGGCGGACAGCATAGCAGCGGAGCCGGCTGCGGGCGACGGAGGGGTGGTGCTGCACAGGCGGGTGGCGAGTGCGTGCGGTGCAGGTGGGAGCAGCAGCAGTGGCAGCCAGCAGCACGTACTGGTAGCAGGTAGCGATAGCGGGCGGGACCAGGGGAGAGATGAATCAATGAATTAGGGGCAGCAACACACAGGCTGCTGCTAGTGCCAGAGCGCCAAGGTTGCTGTCTACCTGCCCAACCGGCCTGCCTCTAGGAGATCCTGGTGCGGATGCGCGCCGCGAAGCTGGTCTGGAGCTGTGCCGTGCGCGAGACTTTCGACCGGGTCGCAGGCGGGGGCAAGCGTTCGCAGGCAAGGCAAGGCAATGCAAGGCAAGGCAAGGCGTGAGGTTGCGTTGGGTGAGCGAGGGGAGCGCAGACAAGAAGTGGCGTGGAGGACGACGAGAACAAAGCTGCGCTGCGTCTGCTTCTGCTTGTTCCAGGTGCAGCAGAGCGGCCAATCACGCGCGCGGCGGCCTGTGTTTCACCACGAGCGCAGGGCGGTTTCAGCAGCACCGCACCGCACACTTCACCCGCGCCTCTCCTGCGCTTGTCGTCGAGTGCTGCTCGCGTGCCGGCCTGCCCATGACACTGTTGCTGGGCGAGAGTGCAGTGCTGCCGACCGAACTCGAACTCGTCGCACTGCGCCCGTGCCGTCCGCCGCCCGTGCGCGCTACACCCGACCCGACCGACGGCCTGTGGAAGGCGCAACCCAGCTCGACCTGCGTCACGTTGCCTCGTGCTCTGCCTCTGCCTCTGCCTGACAGTCCATGCGCACACCACCGTCGCCGCCGCCACCTCCATTCACCACCGCTGTCGGCATCGCGTTGCGCCGCGCCGCGCTCTGCGACTGAGCAGCTTGCTGTCCCCACCGGCGCCGACCTCACCTTCACTCTTCCACCCCGCGCGCACTGATAAACACCACTTCGCCGCAGGTTTGCGCCATGGACCACACAAACCACTACAACATGGGTCGCTCGCCCATACAGCTCGACGAGGGCTTCTCGGAAGACACCCACAGTCAGCACGGCAGCGATTTCATGGATGAGTCCAACGGTCTCGCCATCGGCAGCAACGCGCATCTCGAGCACATCAGCACACTGGCCTTGACGTTGTCTTCATCCCAGAAATTTGGTACGTCATTCGTTGCGTCAACGGCGATGCGCTGACTGACTTCTGTCAGGCCTCATTCAGACGCTTGCTGCCAGTCTGTCAACAGCCGACCTGCTTGTGTTGCACAAGACAATCGGCTCTCTTGTCTACTTTGACCCTGTGCACTATCTTCCTAATGAATTGATTTTGGAAATATTCTCACACCTCTCCCCGCGCGACCTCCTCACAGCATCGACCGTGTCCCGTCCATGGCGAAAGCGAACACAGGACGAGGAACTATGGCGCCACAGCTTTGAACGTGAGGGCTGGGTCTTGGAACGATCGAAGTTGGATGAACCGGAGCAGCTGGCACGGAGAAGAGGAGTGGAGCACGCGCAGCACAAACTGCATACCACTCGACCAGGCTCTTTACTTGAGCGTCATGGCAGTCGGAAGAGGGCTCGGAACGAGGCTTTCAGTGAAGATGAAACACAGCGGGCGCAACACGGAGAGGCATCCGCCAGCAAGACCGCTGAAGGGACTGGTTCCGATGCAGATACTAATATGGAAGGCGTGGAAGCTACTGGCGAAGTCGAATCGGCAGAATCAGCCCATTCTCAGGCGTCTAGCTCTACAGATGCGACGTCGATTGACAGTCGCATCGAGCATAAGACATCGGATGGGAGCGCTCCTGACGATGCCCATGAGCTCGTGGTCAGTCCGTCGGTATTCACGAAAGGCAGCACCAAGAATCCGGCCAAGGTCAGTTGGCCATGGCTCTACAAGCAGCGCCGCAGATTAGAGAGCAATTGGGATGCTGGAAAGTACACAACATTTCGTCTGCCTCACCCTGATCACGAGTACGAGGGCCACCGAGAATGTGTTTACACCATCCAGCATGCGGGCAACGACCTGGTCTCCGGCTCTCGGGACAAGACCATTCGCTGTTGGAACCTGAACACCCAACGATTGCGCATTCCAGAACTCAAGGGTCACGAAGCTAGCGTGCTCTGCTTGCAGTTCGACGCCCGAACGGATGAAAAGCACGACATCATCGTCAGCGGAGGTAGCGACAATTATGTCATTGTCTGGCGCTTCTCTACTGGCGAGATCTTGCGCAAGATGACGGCGCCTCATACCGAGAGCGTCTTAAACTTGCGTTTTGACGATCGGTACCTCATCACTTGCTCCAAGGATAAGACCATCAAGATTTGGAACCGACATGAAATCACCAACACCGACCCCATCATCCCTGCTCGTGTGCTACCACTATTTGCAGACGGGCCTGCATCTTTACCCCCTTTTACTCTTCTGGATACCCTTTACGGCCACCAGGCTGCAGTCAATGCAGTCCAGATCAATGATAATATCATTGTGTCCGCATCCGGAGACCGCACCATCAAGTCGTGGGACATACATTCCATGAAAGAAGGGCCCAGCCATCGCAAGTCATATACAGGGCATACTAAGGGCATTGCGTGTGTCCAATTCGATGGTCGCCGGATCGTCAGTGGGTCCTCTGACAACTCCGTTCGCATATTCGATTATGACACGACAGCAGAGGTTGCCTGCCTCGACGGCCACAATAATCTCGTACGCACCGTTCAGGCGCGCTTTGGAGATATGGACACCGTCACCAATGAAGAGCTTGCAGAGGAGGCAAAGGAGGCAGACCGCAAGTTCTTGAAAGCTCTGGACGAAGGCAAACAACCGGTCGAACCGTCGCGCGTTCGTAGACAGCGCAATGCTGGCTCGAGTCGCCCGTCAGATATGCTAAGCTATGGCACCAAAATTCCACCTGGCGGAGGAGGCAGTAGGTGGTCCAAGATTGTTTCTGGATCCTACGACGAGACCATCATCATTTGGAAGCGCGATCCCAACAAAGCTGGCAAGTGGAGGCCCAACGTTCGCCTGCACCAAGGATCTATGACGATCGGCAGCGGCAACAATCGCGTCAGAGTCAACGTTGGAGTGACTGTCAATGGCGCACCTCTCAACATGGCCAATCCTGCTGCGCAAGGCATTCAGCCAGCGCAAGCAGCCAATGCTGCTCATCAAGCCCATATGATCCTGCAGCAAGCGCATAACAACCTCGCGCTGGCGAATGCCGCGCTTAGTGATCCGGCAGTCACAAATGCCTCCGTGTTACCGCAGTCGCAAATGACTGCTGTTGCCGCTGCGCAAGCCAACTTGAATCAGCAGCTTCAGATCGTGGCTAGTCAACAGAGTGCTCAAGGGCATGCGGGCGCCTCCCAAGCCCCCACTGTCACGTCCCACGCGGAGGTTGCGCAGGGTGCCCCCACCACGAATGTTGCGCCGCCGAATACACAACAGACGCACGTGGGAGCCAATGTACCGGGTCTGGCACATAATGGTACAGCAGGCCCTGCAGGACCCGCAACTGTCAATGGCGCAGCACAGCAAGCGCCGGCACAAGCTGCGGCGCCCCAGCATCACCATCATCACGGCCACCATCACCACCACCATGGGCACGCGCATGGGCATCGTACCGAGTCGAATCGCGTCTTCAAGCTGCAATTCGATGCTCGCCGGATCATTGCTTGTAGTCAGAACAAGGTCATCGTGGGCTGGGACTTTGCCAACGGAGACAAAGACCTTGAGTGGATCGGTGATTGGAGTCGGGAAACGAACTGAGCAAAGCAGTGGTTTACATTCGACACGAGTGGCAACGAGGCGCGAAAGTCACTCAGAGACGGTGGCGCCCAGGCCCTAGAATTTAGAGCACCCTTCTCGCATGATTTTTCGGTAGGACTTACGGTCTCCTAGATACTGTGAAGACACGCAGTTCCTCATGATGAGGAGACAGATGGCCGCGGAGACTCTCGGCACGGCGTCGGAGCACGGCATATACTGAGTATCGAGTTCAATTGAACGAGTAGCTAGAGGTACTTTCTAGAAGGTACATTGTAGCATTTCCCATACCGCGAAGGTCTCAGAGGTTTCCATTCAAGCATGCTGTTATCGACACGAGGAATGGTCGCAACAACTCCGTCCAAACAGTAATGCAGCACAGCCTGCGAAAATCGGCACAGATAGCCTACTATTCATATCTATCCAATCATGCTCTCGCCTCTTTCACATTCGTCTCAATTACCTTCACAGCCTCTCTCACCTTCGGATCAAAATGATGCCGTAGCAGTTCCCCTTCCCATACCGTGCTCGCAAAGGGATTACTGCTTTCCACTTCCTGACCTAATGCATCGAAAACTCCGTCGCCTTTCCTCTCCTCCGTATACCACAGCGCAGCAATTTTCTTCCCATGTGTTTTACTCACGCTTTTGAGAAGCTCCTGGACCGCTATCGCGCTCTTCTGGGGTAGATGCAATGATAGCATTTCGAGCTGTTTCACGAAAGCTGCCACGCGCACCGGTGGGACGTTTTTTGTGTTGATGGGTGGGACGAGGACACTTTGTAGTGAGCGCAAAAGGAGGACGGCTGTTGTTGATACGTTGATTTTTGTGTCGGTTGATGATGTCGTGGGGACGTGGAGTCCGTTGGGGTCGCTCAAGTGGGCTTTTTTGGCCGAAAGTTCAATGTCGAGGTCCATGGATAGTGGGATTAGAGTACGGTACAGTTGGCGGATGAAGAATGAGAGGTCGAGAGAGAGGGAGTTGGCGGATTTGACGACATCGATTTGGCCTTGGAGGAGGGCGAAAGCGGTGATGATGCAGAGCAGGCTCTCGCGCGTGGCATTTCGTCTTTCTGTGTCATCGATGTCGTCTTCATCCTCGGCTGCATCGTCCTCCGATGGCTGAAGTGCGGCTTCGGCATCGTTGATTAGGTCCTTGAGGGCTTCGAGCACGTCGCCGAAGAAGTCCTGGTTAATGAGATGAGCGTACTTGGCAAGACCTTCGAGGACCGCGCCCATCAGGTGTTGGATCCTTTCTTTCAGGATGCGGAAGTATGCGATAAAGACCAGCTTTAGCGTCTCAGCTTGATTCTTGTCCTTTTCTTCGTAAGAAACTGTCGCGTCTGCTTCCTTCATCTCTTTCTCAACCTGTTTCCTCTCCTTCATGATCTTCCGTTCTCGTTTCGTTCTAAACTCTTTCTTGAATTTTGGTTTGGGTCCTTCGTCTTCACGCTTGTCAATCCTGTTCGGCGCCCCTTTTTGCGAGAACTCGTTCAGTAAGCGTAGGTGCAGGAATGTATTGAGGACGGTTTCGTGTATTGAATAGTCTCGTTTCTTCATCATTGTGGTCAGTTGCGATACCACGTCCAGCGATGCATGCCCTTCCTCATCGTCGCGGAACAGCTGTTCTATTGCCTCTCGACATTTGACAAAATCCGAAGTGACATTTCGACCAGCAAGCTTCTTCACCAGGATTCCGATGAGATCACCGCGGTTGTTGAAGTGTGGCACACTGGTAAGAAGAGTGCAAGCGCACGATATGGCCACTGTCGCGAGACCCTGCGCATCTTGTTGGCTGACAGTCTTGCTCGTCTTGCCAGTCGCCAAATGTTGCAATGTGGAGATGTAGTTCTTGTAGCCACTGAGCAGCCCTTGCTCAAACGACCGCAACTTCTTCACATCTTTGGAGAGCTTTCCCATGAGGTCCTTTTCTGACATTGGTCTAATTCGGTAACCAGGAATAATGTCCTTGAAAACGGCCAATTGAGTTGCCAGGGCCAGCTTCTTGATCTTGATGTTGTCCGATTGTGCGAGCTCTGCCAATGCGCCCAGCTGTCCTATGTGCTCCTCTGGGTCTTCGCTGATAGCTTGAGCAGTTTTTGCGAGCTCCTCCTTTGCCAGACGAATCTGTTCTTTGACTGGTAATGCAGGCTTCTTTGGGGCTTGTGCCGGCTGCACATCAGCAACAACTCCGCTGTCTCCATCATCGCTGGCCATGAAGCTATCATCGTCGCTCACGTCCTCTTGCTGTTCTTCCACGCGAGGATTTTCAACTACACGCCCATCCTGCGTCTTGACCAGCAGCTTGTCGCGCTTCTTGTCCTTCTGCTTCCTCTTCGCAAGCCGCTCTGCATAGTCCTGTTCGAGGTCGTAATTGGCGAAGCCCGGGGCCCCATTACGGTCGCCATCCGGGCTCAGCCTCCTCCTCTTCGTCGCCCGCTCAGCCATTATTCCAGGTTCAGGATGTGTGTTCCGGATGGACCTTCAAGGCCAGCCCGAAAACTTCTAAGACCCTCGTCCCGAGGCTGCAACGCTAAGCCTTATCACAAACCTTATCTAAAACTTCTTGAGAAGGAGCTCCGCATGGGTCGCACTCCTACTCTATACTACACAGAAACCGTAACTTCCCTTCGCCATCATGCGACCTCTTACAGACACCGAAACGAAGACGCTCTTCGAGAAGCTCGCCAACTATACTGGCAAGTCACTCAACAACCTGATCACCGACACTGTCACGAACGGAAAAACCACCGACCGCTACGTTTTTCGAGTCCAAAAAGATCGAGTCTATTACGTGCGCGAATCGATCGCAAATCTCGCTACCTCTGTCGCTCGCGACTCTCTTCTGAGCCTGGGTACGTGCTTGGGCAAGTTCACCAAGACTGGAAAATTCAGACTGCACATTACAGCTTTGGACGTGATCGCACCGCACGCAAGATACAAGGTATGGGTCAAGCAGAACGGAGAGATGCCGTTTCTGTATGGAGGGCATGTCGTAAAAGCTCATGTTGGACGATGGAGTGAAGATGCGCCGGAACACGCAGGTGCGGTGGTATTGAGCATGAATGATACGCCTTTGGTGAGTGCAAAAACTGCGTCAAAGCTTCGTGGCTGCGGATTGGGATCACTGATTTTGTGTAGGGCTTTGGAGTAACTGCCAGGAGTACTGCAGAGGCGAGGAAACTGGATCCCACCGGAATCGTGCTGTTCAGACAAGCAGATGCTGGAGAATATTTGCGAGAGGAAGACACGCTCTTTACCACATGAGCTACCACACAAACCTGACTGCCGAGTCATTCCAATCTCGTCGCGCCGAAGCCCTTTTCAGGATTCTGGTGGGGCCGACACCATCGAAGACGTGAAGCGAACGATACTCGCCTCAGTTGCAGCGCATGAGGCACAAACAGAGGAACGCGACAATGTATTGTGGGTGAAGAATGGGGTTGGGAAGTCTAACACGCCGAATTGCGTGGTGACGGGAGGAAAACGATCCGATTGAATAAGTGGTTTGGCTACGGATTCCGGCTGATACCAAGCCCGGGTGGGCATGCGTGTGCACAAAGCACGCCGGTCGCCCACGAACCACTAATTACGAGGAAAGGACCACATGTTCGTGTTTACCATGATCGGTCTGACGATTGCGATATTGCATCAGGCTATCGTTCGACTGGAAATCGCGAGCCATGGCAAAGTGTATCACGACCTCTGAGATCCCCATGGACTGCTATGTATGAGAACTATGGTCTTGGCTATCATGATTACTAAATCTCTTCACAAGAGGCTAGACTCCATTAGACGAGCTTCGGCCGAGCAATTGCAATTCTACATGGCTCGTAGATGGAGCAAGAGTGTCTTCTCAGGAGAAGGTTTGCATGAAGTAGTCCAACGCCTTTAGAACATAGTCCGGCATCGCTGATCATCGCAAGCGCAATGCTTTCCAATAATGTCGCGCAATCATCGAGCCATCGATGCTCGCTCCGCGGAAGATCTGGAGGGGCCTGCAATGTACGAGTGGATTTACAGTGCTGACATAATAGCTCACGCGATGCCGCAGCGCGTAAATCCGAACCGAAAATGCTTGTGTGTATGCAAAGGAATGCAATCAACATCTTACGATCCCTTCGGTCGTTGCGGGAAGCGCGACTACAACGCCTTGCATCGACAATTGCACTGTCGCCAGAGTCGCGCTCATCTCATGAAGCTATCGCGTTCCGTCCGAGGCCCGTTATACTTCTACGCAAAGTCTGATCGCATCAAACGGCCAACATACTACGGTGTGAGCACAACGACCAGATGCAGTCATCAGAAAGTGGATCACTATGCACCAGTGCAACTTGCAGCGAACGTCACCGTTTTTTCGATAAGTCAACGTCCAATCAGAGCATGTTGGATCAACGCCCGGCTCTCTTCACGCACCGACCGCCAGCCTTGCAGCGACGCTCGACCGCCATTCGGATCTGGCGGAAGCGCGGGAAACCGGACTTTAGAGTAGTTTGCTTGTCTCTGGCACACTTCTTGCATAACGAGAGAATCGTGGACCACCCAAGCAAGGCAGGCGCGCAGGCCAGGCCAGCACAGTGTTTTGCATCGAACGGTTTCTGCTGCTTTGATCAGAGTTTGTCATCTGGACATCATTCCGTTTAGTTATACCGGGGTGGATTCCATGGTCTTACTTTCTTCCTGCTCTTCCTCTCTCTTTCTTCTTATTATCGTTATGCTCTGCGAGCACGTTGTGTGCTGCTGTCTTTCACCTCTGATTTAACACTCATCTACGAAGAGACGTGTGGCAGTCGAAGCATTTCCGGCTGGCACCGGGACTCGCGTGAAGCTTGACGAGGCAAATGGCGGGGCGTCATCATCCTGGTTCCGAGAGGTCGGTGTGCCTGTCACCATGTGCCATTCCCAGCAACAGCTTTTGTGGTGTTTCTGTGGTGTGGCAACATGGGAGTCGCGTGAGCAGATATACTGACGGGATTATTGTAGTACCAGCAGGTGCTTCCCAGTGACGATTGCCATTGTATCGTTGGTGTACAATGTGCTGGTTGGATTCTCATGCACGTATTTGCCTGACGATCCACTCTACATCGGCCTCAGCATTCAGCTCTATGCATGGGCAGGAAGTACTTTGAGTGTGCTCGGGTTGTTTGGGATAGTGACAGTAAGTACAAATCAATGGGATAGCACTTGATCAAGGAATCTCTAGCTAATCTATGAACGATAGAAACGACCTGCTCTCACGACTTCATTCGCGCACTTCCTCCTGCTGGACACCTTCGTATCTGCGATAGTCCGTCTGCTCATCCTGCAATTCTTCTTCGAAGCCTTCTACGACCACAATGTCTGCACGGCAACCTACGATCCGACGTGGAGCCCTCGGAACTTCAGACACGATATCGTGACGTCTGTCCGATACCAGAAAGAATACCTATGGCAGACCAGCAATAGAAAGAGGTGTCGCGCAGCTCTCAGCGCTGTGCAGATCGTGCTTATCGGATTGGTAATATGCCTCACCGGAGCACAATGCTCGCTGGCCTTCACGATGCGAAGGTTCGGGAAAGAGCTCGAGAGAAGAGGAGAAAGGACGACCACGAGATCGACATTCAGATCTGTCGACGAGAAGCCGCGTCGCAGTCCCGAGCCATCAATGGCACCATATAGCGACGAGAAATCGAGACTGGAAAGCGCATAGGTCGAGGAATCTGGCGTCCGGGACACCGATGGTTTGATGTGAAATGATACCCAAGCTCAATGATTTAATGAGATTCCAAATGCATTATCGGCACCAGTTTCTTGTATGCCGCCAGCGGTTCACCCAGAATCTCCCGTGGATATATCCTCGCTGCCCATCCTGATCTTGCCGCATGCCAGTGCTCTTCAGAAACGCTTTTGCCATCTGTCGTGGGTTCCGAGACCTGGGGCGTGTCCATGCTCGGCGACAGCCTGACCAGGCACTCGACTTCGAAGTGCCCACAGCTGTCACAGTTGCATGAGCATTTGGACATGTGCCAGCCGATGGTCTCACGCTCATGTGCACAGTAAATCCTCCTAATCGGTATCCACACCGCCTCTTCCTTTTCCCTGGTCAGAAGTAGCAGTCGGATTTTGAGCGAGCTCTCCATGTGTTGAGGGATCGAGCTGCTCATGAATCGCGCCTGGTGCCATTTGCACAGTGGAGCATCTCCAATAAAGCGACGAACCGGTGCCACAATCCCACAATGCACGCATCTCCTGCGACCGCCAAGGAACTCCTTTCGTTCACGTGTAGCACGATATGCTGCAATCCTTTGACAGTCGGTCGCAGTCTTTAGCCAGTTGGCTGGCGGATCCGGCGTGGAGAGATATACCTGCTTGCTCGAGAGTTTGAAAGAGATCAGGGAGGAGGCCGGAAGGTAGGATATGACTTCGAGAAGCAACTCCGGCGGTAGGTCCGCGAGACCGACTCGGTACATGGTTTTCGATTTGGTCTTTCGAGGCTGCTCTTCCGCGTGCAATGAGCTGTTGGAGCTCAGCTGGTCAAGGAGATGTCGCCAGCGGCAGTAGATTTGTTGAAGGAGACGGCATTGCTTGTTCACCATATAGGAGATCATTTCGAGACAAGCTTCAATGTGATAGTAGGAAATGTGCTGGACGTTCGCGCTCGCGCACGAAGCACGGGGCGTGGCTTTCTTAAGACAAGAGACTGAATGCTCGTACCTGTTGGATGTCGTCCCTTGACAGCCATGATGTTGTTACACGTAGTCCAAGCGAAAGGTCGCGGGTGAGACAGTGTGTCGCAGGCCCGAAACGCGTGATCCTCAATCACGATCCTCCTTGCCGTGCAAGAATGTAAGGCATCCCGTCGAGCGCTTGATTGTGTATCAATAACTAAACGAGGTGAAAAGCAGGATTTGCGAACGCTGCTCCTCGTTTCAATCATTAATCAAGCATTGTCGTCCACTCGAACCACCAGGGGTCGTTCAAAGACGGATGGAGTCTGCATACGTCTTCTGATCAGGCGGAGGACTTACCGCACACGTGAGGTCTGCTAACGTGATTCAGTACAACGTATTAGTGATTGAGGCATCTTGACTTCTCCCAGATGAGCAACGGGAGTTCGCGTCAGGTCCTGATTTTCTCGTGAGCAGTTGGAGCAGGGTCGATATGGATCAGAGAATACGGATGACTGTCAGCTGCTGTACCACCGAATCTGGTGTACAGGAGACAAGTGATCGGCAGGTCAGAGTACGGCAGACAAGCAGCGCAGCATGCACGATGCACGATGCACGCGTGCTACTTGCATGCACTGCTACCTGACCTGCTCTCGACAGTGCATGTGATGCGGCCGCCGGGCATCGTGCGTATCGCCGCGCCGGTGCCGAGTGGTAGCTCCTGCAAGGTGCGCAGCGTGTTCCTCTCCCAATGTCGTTGTAGCCCGGTGAATATGGTGTCGCGGATTGGTCATCGCATCAACTCATGGAAAAGCTCGTCGTGCGCGGGGTCGATGAAGCTATCGGACAGCTGCAGGTGATGGTGGGCATATCGCGGGCACCATGGATTTCGAGATGCGTTGGAGTTGCTCTCACTGTCCACGCAGCTGGCGCGAGGGCATGGCCTCGCTCGTGGTGGCCGCAGATGGCAGGTGGAAGTGCGGATCGCACTGTGAGGTCCAGCGGGGCGTGCGCAACAGACATGGCAGACCGCGGCTTTCGAGCGCAGCAGCAGCGACTGGCACCGCTGGGGGTCAAGCTTTGCTGCTAGGGAGGCTTGCGGCGTGGAGGGACGTGAGATGGGGTCCGTGTCGCGGCAGCAGACATGGATACCAGACGCGCAGCGATGTCGTCGACGGGCCTCTGCTGCACACGGTACGCAGACATGCCTCGGGCATCCGCCGCGCCCATTCGCACTGGCGACGTTGACGGGCAGCACATCGCCATACAAATGTGACGGGTCGAGTGAGAAACAGTGGAGGCGTTGGTGGCCCGGAAATTAATCGACACTGTAGACGCGCCGAGAGAAGACGGCCTCCAAGGGCCCGAAGGCAGAGCGGAGCTCAATTTGCTTTCTCAAAGGCCCTTTGCCTCTGCCTGCTTCTGCCGAGTCTCTCTCCTCCTCCGTCGTTGTTGCGCCGCGTGAGTCGCTCCTTTCTCGTGCCCATCCCGCCCGTCCGCCCACGTCGTAGAAGGTACGCACTGCATTGTCTGCCCCAACGTCGTACAACACCCTAGAATTTGCGCTCGCGACCCTCCGCCAGCCGGCTGCATTCAGACTCTGCTCTCGCCATTTACCCGCGGCATTCCCACCACCAGCACGCGCGATTTTGGGGGACGACTGGGGAGGGAGGAACGTGTGGAGATACGGTTCTGATTGCGTGTGCATACAGTTGAAGAAAACTCGATACATCTATTCCCTGCATTCGATACGGATCCAAATACCCTAATCCGATCCGTCCTTCTACGACCATTTCTGGACAACCATGTCATTCTACGACAACAACGAAAGCTCCTGGGCCGCGCCGGGTCGTCAGCCTTCATGGGAACAGCAAGCACCACCTTCACGCTCCGCCTCCGGATCCGCAATGTCGCATCAGTCCGACGCCAATGCATTCGCGTCGCAATTCGAAGAGATTGAGCGGGCAACGGACAATCTGATCAAGAGTGGCAAGTGGTTGCCCACGCCAGTGATGGCCGGGGCAGGAGGGCCGGGGCGGAGGGAGAGCATGCCAACGCCAGCCCGCCCCTTTGAATATGGTGGTGACCCGAGGCTGGGCGGAACTCCATCACGGCACCAGTCCGTGAGCAGCGAGTTCAGCAATGATCGCCCGGGCTCTGCAGGACTGCAAGGCTACTATGCGGGCCAGAGATTTCCAGGAAGACAGCCGAATGAAGCCGAGCAGATGTTGCAGGCCAAGCGTAGGATGGCTGCGCAGCGCGAGCGCGAGCTTCGAAATTACCATCAGGAGCAGCAGTACAATAGGAGTGAGTCGGGCAAGTCGACGATGCGCAGGGATCTCGCTGACACGGAGCACAGGCGGCAAGCAGCAAGCGCAGGATCGATCCCTTAGTCCTGCAACCATGAGCGAAGAAGATCGCCGTGAACTGATCGCTCGTCAACATCGTGCCTTGTACGGCGAAGGCTCCAGCCTGTACAACGCAGACGGAACCAGAGCGCCTTCGCAGGATGCACGCACATCGAGTGCTGGGCGCGGACCTTCTCCATTGGCATTCGATCCGTTTGGGCAAGCTCAGAGCGGAGCAGATGGATCAGTGCAAATGCCGCCGCGTGATCGCGCTGAAAGTACTGCATCTCCTGTCTCGAATCCACCTGTTCAGCAATTTGGTTTGCTAAACGATGCACAACAGAGTAGCCGGACTTCGACTTCCTCGCCCGGCGAGTCGCCACCACTCACTGGTGTATCCAAAGGCAGCGCAGCCGGCGTTGCTCCTATCGGTACGAGGCCAGCGCAAGCTCCTGGACTCGGAAAGCGATCCACAACACCGCTCACGCCTTCTTCGCTCAGCTACGGCTTCAACGCCAGCGACAATAGGCCAGCGAACACGGGAAATGATCAACGCTCGACCTCAGCAGCCTCTAACCCCTCCCTCAACAAGGAGGGCGCAAGCGGCCTCGGAAATTGGGGCAGCAGCAGTGGGACGTGGGGTCCCGGTAGCAAAAACCTTTCTGTTCAGCCGTCCGTATGGGGCTGAATCTCTCACACGAAGAAATGAGCTCACAACAGCTGAAAACAACAGAAGTTGATGATGGGTTAGCGGCGGAGTTTCTCTTGTTGCTGCATTCATGGCATGTGGAATTTGGTGTCCTGGGTCTGAAGGTGCAAAATTTTGTGGTGCTCTATGGTTGTCAGCATTTTTTCGGGGCCATTCGGGACATGAGCAAGCGCTCGGGGAGTGAATCGTTGCATGCTTTGATTTGGTGCGGTTTGGTGTTGTGGCTGGGCATCGTTGGCATGGCTTAGCAGAAGATATCCCTTTGGTACATATTGGATGCGCACTATGCGTAATGGACGGAGGACGGCTTGGGGAGGTGTTCACGGCATTCGGGTTGCTTGAAAACATATTCTCACATCTGGGGCGGGTTTGCGAGTAATATCTTTGCAGTCATAGCTGAGATACAGCCAAAGTCAGGTTCTTGGGGTGCGACATGTGATTGCCGAGTGATGCTCGAAGTGTGCCTCAGAAGTAAGAAGCAAGAGGCAGTTGGGGTCACTCAAACCAGGACTAGCGTCGGACGGTCGGACCCTCTCCAGCTTGAAGCCAAGAATGCGGCTCTGCTGCCAAATGTGCAGTCCAGCCGAAGCTATCGTGTCCTCTCCTTCAACCGCGAGTGTGCACAACACGAGACAATTCCAACATTCACCAACTGGACACGCACCACTTCCTCGATTCGAGTCGCTCCAGCCCATCGTACACGTCGTCAAATTGAGATCGCTTTGCGACGCAACCGCCCACAATGGTGAGTATCTCTGGGGACCCCCATGCGGCTTCAACACCTGAACCTGCGCAAATGAACCGCGATGCACGCAATTTCCAGGCGCCACTTGTAGCGCATGCTTCGAGCACACGATACACACGGCAAAGACTCATCAATACTGACGTGGATGCATCTTCAGTCTTCGCCACGACCTTCATCCCCAATCAACTCCAACCCAACCACTGGCTCCACGACCGCACGAGCAGCCTCGCCCAAAGCCCCAGGTGGACCAGCGACCGCAATCAGGAGGAAGGCTGCCGCAGATAGAGCCGACAAGATCGCCAATGCGCGACCAGCAAGCACAAGAGCGGCGGGAGCAGGTGGCAGCAGCAGCACCATGTTGAGTACGTGGCCACAACCATTCTCTACACACGTCACATAACGTCGCTGTGCAGGTGATCGATTGGAGGGAATGCTAACATGCGGAACAGGACTGTACACGGACGAATCGCCAGGACTCAAGGTCGACCCCTTTGTCGTTATGGTCCTTTCGATCGGTTTCATCATTTCCGTGGTCGCATTGCACAGTAAGAGACTCTTAGCAGCCACTGAATCGCTGGCAAACACTGATATTGTTGCAGTCATCGCGAAGTTCACAAAGCGATTCTCGTCGTAGAACGCATTTCACTTTATCAAATATACCAGATGGTTCACTATTCTCCTGCATAGCAGTCGACTGCGAGGTGCGAAGAAAAGTATGGCGTTGGAAGAGGCCATGTGGCTTGTAGTTATGAGGCCATTGGCAGATGGGCGAAGGTCTGAACTACGGAGCTCGAGAGGAAAAGTCTGGTCCCAGATCCAGTCGGTTCGGTATTGAGCCCTCAGCACTTTGTAAATCATATGTTGGGTCTCTAGGGAGGCTTATCCTATTCAGTTATGACTACAGATGCACCGTTCAGATCGATCCCACATATCCAGGCGGACCGAGAATGGCTTCGTTGTAGGAGGCGCTCGCGATGACATCCCACATGCTCATTCCGCATGGGCAGCCGCACGCGAGGATTCCGCCGGCTCGTGGACATTGTTGCGTGATGTGCTGCGGCCTGCCCTGCATGTATGTTTGATTCTCAGAGCAATTTAGCCGCGCCAATGCTTATTGAGTGGAGCCCCCGAACTTGCCCTCCACGTCGCGACTGCCGAACGCTTTAGCCCCTCCAATGACGAAGTTCAGAAGCAAGCTGTTGTGCTGCATTCTGGCAAAAATGTTAGTGCCCCGAGCAAACAAATAGCCCAGAGGCACCGCAGAGCCGCCGGGCCTCTTGGGTGCCACACTCTTGCTCCGGGCAATGCAAGCTATAAGAAGGTTAGGACCGCCACGCGACAAGCTATTCATGCATTCAAACTGACCTTTGCGCTCAGAACAACTGCTTTGTTCAGTTCTCGCAACTCCCATCTACCAGCGATCACGCCACCCAGAGCTCCAGCCCTTCCACGACTTCAATTGATCAATTCCCATCTATCAACCAGGCCATATTCCAAGATGCCTTCTCCCACTGTTAAGCTGAGCAATGGCAAAGAGGTCGGTCCTCGACGGCAAGAACGAGCAGATTGGAAACAGTACTGACATTGCAGTAGATGCCACTTGTCGGCTTCGGTCTCTGGAAGGTAAACAACGACACCTGCGCTGATCAGGTCTACAACGCCATCAAGACTGGCTACCGCTTGTTCGACGGCGCCTGCGACTACGGCAACGAGGTGGAGGCTGGCCAGGGAGTGGCACGCGCGATCAAGGACGGACTCGTGAAGCGTGAGGAGCTCTTCATCGTTTCCAAGCTGTGGAACTCCTTCCACGACAAGGAGCGCGTGAAGCCAATCGCGAAGAAACAACTGGCTGACTGGGGCATCGATTACTTCGACCTGTACATCATCCACTTCCCAATTGCCCTCAAGTACGTCGACCCTTCAGTCCGCTACCCACCAGGATTTTTCGACGAGAACGACAAGCTCTCGCTGAGCAAGGCACCACTCGAGGAGACCTACCACGCCATGGAAGAGCTGTACGATGAGGGTCTGATCAAGGCCATCGGTATCTCGAACTACAACGGTGGACTTCTTCTTGATGTCGAACGCTACGCCAAGACCTTGCCACACACCCTCCAGATCGAGCACCACCCATACCTTGTGCAGCAAGACCTCCTCAACTTGTGCAAGAGCCGAAACATTGCAGTGACCGCATACTCTTCATTCGGTCCTCAGTCATTCCTCGAGCTCAACATGCAAAAGGCCAAGGACACCCCACTTTTGTTCGAGCATTCATCCATCAAGAGCATCGCGGACAAGCACGGAAAGTCGCCAGCGCAAGTGCTGCTGCGTTGGGCTACGCAACGTGGTATTGCTGTTATTCCAAAGAGCAACAACCAGGAGCGTCTGGCACAAAACTTGGACGTTACCAGCTTCGATCTCTCCGAGGATGAGATCAAGCAGATCTCTGACCTCGACAAGGGCCTGCGATTCAACAACCCTCTCAACGTGAGTTTCATTCATATGCTGAAGATTTTGGGGAAAGCTAACAATTGTATAGTACGGCATCGACGTTCCAATCTTCGCATAAACAGACATAGGATGAAGATGTACCTATCGCGTATAGATTATTGTGGAAAGACCAAGATGGTTGCGTGTAGAAATCCTGCGATCGTCAGGAGTGTCACTATAGATCAACACTACGAAGAATACGATAAAGTTCACGACAACATAGCCACCTCATAGTCTGGCCAAGTTTTCACATACCTCTTTTGATCGAGTTCACGGGCATAGTTGACGTAGTCAGGTCGTAATGACGCCCAAGGGTCCGCGTGTGACTCAAGAAAGGATGCCATTCAGACATGGCATCCTTGCTACACAACGAGGCTGGGCTCGAAGCTCACCTTCTAGAAATGACGATGGTGCTGGTATATAGTGTTGCATGAACTCGCTGATCATCACTATCTAGACTTTCTTAGAACACAAGACATCGAAACTCACGAAAGCAGAGTATCAAAAATATCAACACAAGAATTGGTCGTCGACAACATTCTTCAACACATACACGATCGAGACACAATGTCCTTCTCCAAGAAGAGAGCTCGCAAGCAACGTTTGTCGAAGAATGAACAGCTGCGGAAAGACTTGACAGATCGGCAAAAGTTGGCAAGACAAGAAGAGAAATTGCGGAGGCGAAGTGATAGGATTAAGGAGCAGCAGAATAGGGCTTCACAGCATACACAATTTTGAGGATGGGGGGCTTTGTTGGAGAGAAAGTTAGGGAATGGTACTGGGGAGGCTGAGGGGAACGGTGAAGGATGGCAGAGAACGTGATTTGAGAGGGGAAAGGTCGTGTCATGGAGGATGATGTGTATCATTATTGGGTATCTATCGGTTGACAGTGACCATTCCTGTCGTGTATATCATCAAGAAAGTGATCGCTAGATATTCGTCACATCAAGGTCTGAACACCCGCACTTTTTGTCGAATCTGCTTTCGACATACGGGACATGCCGCAGCTCTTCGGGGCCGTGTTCGGTCGTGCGGCATAGTGGGAGAATGCTGGTCGCTGCACCATTGGCACATCACCAAGTGGCCGCAGGGCAGGCATGCGATATCCGCAAGCTGCGTGTAGCAGACTTGGCAATCGAGCTTGACGTTCAAGTCTTCTTCAGCCAGTGGCTCTGTAGGACGTCCTGTATTTCTGGCATCGAGTCCCTTCGCCTCATCGTCCGAATCTGTGTCAGAATCAGAACGGCCACCGATGAAGTCGTCGATGCTCAAGGGTCGATAAGGCTGGGCCCCACCCATGGCGGTCGGGGCAAAACCATTCGCTTGCAGGCGTTCGTAGGCTGCTCTTGTGGCTTCGTCTCGGTTGGCCATACGTTCTATTAGTTCGGCTGGAGTGGCTTGCATTGCAAGTCTTCCTGCTGCTAGTGCGAGAGTCTGCGTGGCTCTTCGTTGGGCGTCCAGCTCTGTTCGAGAGTAGTCACCCTCGCGTGCTGTCTGCTGACGTTCTTGATCCAGCTCAGCTGCGTTGCCAGACGCGGCGGATGGAGTTGATTGTTCTTCAACTACGTGTTTGGCACGAGCGAATGTCGACTCGTTCTGCAGCATGCGCACCAAGACTGCTCGATCCTCAGAGGTGCGCTCGCCCCTTTGCAGTCTGTACAGCATTCGCAGCTGCTCTGAGAGGGTAGTGCCGGAGCGTCGTCTGATGTGTGAGCTCGTCTGAAAAGCGCCGGCCATGAGTTCGACATCGTGAACTATGACAGTGCCACTAGCAGCGATCTCGTGAGCCATCTCGTTGAAGCTGACGGTCTCTCCACGTTGACGGCGTCGGCGTAGTCGTTCAGCAGGCAATCCACTTCCCCAGATGACATTACTGTCTTCTAAGTAGCCCTCGATAGTCTCTCGATCCGAGTGGCTCAAGCTGTTTCCTCGCACTTGCCCCAGAAGATGCTCGATGTAGCTCACGGTGGGGTTTCCAAGCAAGTTTGAGCGTAATGATTCGTTGTTCGATAATGCTGTGAGAACAAAGATGCTGTCGAGGCCGCGATCATTGTTGACATGAGGCTCAGGTGTGATTGTAGTATCGGCCGGAGGTTCCGGTAGATCCCCTGGTACTTCGTTGCTTGGAGCTTCAAGCTCTACAGGCTCAGCCGCGCGTGCTTCGCTATTCCACCCTTGGCGGCGAAGCAAGCTATAGTACTGCTCCAGCGCGACCTCTTCACCCCGGGGCTCTAGGCCGCTCTCTGGATCTCTGATAGGCCGACTGCTCGATGTTGTTGCCTGTGGGGTGGAGTTTCTATCCTGGGTGATCGTGATCTGACGCAAGATCCCACGATCTTGCTGCGAGTCAGGCGGATGAGGCACGCCCCAGACATCTCGTTCGCGTGCCTCAAGCTCTGCTAGACGGCTCGCGACACCTTCGCCACCCGCCCTTTCTTCGTCCGCAAGTACTTGCCTCAGGGTGCGTTCCTCCCGGCGTACGTCTTCGGCGGTGCGAAAACGCTCGTAGGCTCTCTCAAACATGCCACCGATTGGGCTCTGATACTGCTCGCCTTGAGCAGCCATTTCCTCGCGGGTGCCAAAGATGCGCGTATAGTTTTCTGCCGTTCGCTGCTCGCTCTGCAGCTGCCTCAGTCGTGACTGCGAGGATCGCAAGTCTCTCTCGGCCACGTCCAGCTCGGTGGCAGCTTGATCACGGTTCCGTCGTGCTTCGTCTACGTGCTGTCTGGCCTCATCTACACGAGCCTGCAAGCTGGCGAATGCACGATCAGTCTGCGTGGTGGCCGCGCTTTCGCTGAGGGCATTGACGCTTGCAAGAGCGCGATCCGCAACGTCCTGCGGTGCCGATCCTGCAATGTTATCGAGTGTTCGTCCCAGATCTGACAGCCGGTCGGATGCTTCGCCATGGTCTGGCACGTCTTCGCCCAAGTCGCGCAGACCCGAAATGACCCTCTCGATACCACTTCGCATGCGGTGCAGTTCGCGCCGCAGGGCCGCAATGCGTCGTGCCTGATATTCTCGATTCCGCGTTCCAGCCGGCACCATCGCTTGTCCGTGAACCTGTTGTCGCGGAGCCGCATGTGGCTCGCTGCGACGCTCCACCCGGTGCTCAGGGCTCGGTGCAGCAGCGCTCTGCGCGGTGTCCGTTTCTTCCACGCTCGCCGCTTGGAACAGCTGGTCGAGCGTCTCCTCGAGCGATGGTCCTGCGGGCGCCTCCTGCTGCACGGAATCCCGTTCCTGTCTCTGCCTGATGGCCTCTGCCCGCTCGCGCTCTTCCATCTCGCTGCGTTCTCGTCCCTCCCTCAGCTCTTCCAGCGTCCGCGGCAGCACCCCAGGCGACACTTCGCGCAAGGGCTCGCCCAGGACGGCTACTCGCTCCTCGCTGCCATCATCCTTGCTCACGAGCCGATAGCCCTGATAGAACTCATACCACCGCGCAAGGAAATCGCCCTGATCTGGTCGCTCTGGTATGCGAGTCTCGTCGGGGCGCAGGCCAGATGCGGCAATACGATGGTCCCAATAGGCTCGACAGCTGCTGCAGTATCGCTGCCATCGTAAGCCGCGGGCGACGAAGCCGACGCCGTCAATGTACGTTCGATACGAAGTGCTATGTGGGCGTTCGTCTATACAGGCACAACAATGCGCGTCCCATAGCATGCAGCTGGTGGGCAGCTTGTGCTCGCAGTGCTGCGCCAGCCGGGGTACGCCGGCAGTCAATGTCCCCATGGCATCGTAATACACTTTTTGCAATGTCGATGTTAGGAGAGTGTTGCGGCAACGGAATGGTCTAGGCGGCTGACATCATTGTCGTCCCACTACTTTTGCGCTTATTGCAATTCCGTCTCACATTATTCGGATGCCGTCGTACAGAATTATTACTTTGCCATCAACAACGCCGAGACAAGCCCTCATCGCACTAAAGCCATGATCTGGGACCAAGCGCCGGTTAAGGCTGATGAGGCTCCGCTGCCTCAGGGGTGTACGCTCACAACATTCGCTCGAAGCGTCGATATAGCTCAGCAAGGTTGCCAATTCAAGCTACGAGGCGATACGAACGCACTACATGACTCTCCGCGGCCCTTTGCTGTCCACCGCAACTTCTCCCTACTCGCCCTCACATCAATGCAGTCCATGCAGTCCATGCAGTCCATGCAGTCGCACATTCACGATGACACAGAGTGCTCGCTCTGAACCACCCGCTGCAAAGTCCGCCGAGCTAGCTGCCATCGAAGACATAATCAATTCACGACAAGAAGATATCATCCTCGCCATCAACAACCACCAGTTCGATGTGTCCAAACCTCCCTGGTCATGGGCTTCGCCAGCTTTCCATGTGGACGTCCACCTCTCCGGACCGAGCAGATTCGATAGCTTGGAAGAATATGTCAACTGGTGGAAAGGAGTAAAGTCCGCCTTTGCAGACCATGCGCAAGCAACCTTGATAGAATCACAGACCAGCGTCAAAGGCGACTTCGCAACGAATTTCGCCTTCTACGAATTGCATGGGCCTGCCCACCCTCCCTATGACAAAGAAATTGTGCGGCAGTTTGTGAGCAAGTCAGTATGGTGGCGCAACAAGAACGGGGAGTGGCTCTTCGAGGCCTACGGCACCGTCGAGGGCATCGATTTGACGAGGTTATGATACCACGGCACACCGGATAAACTTCAGGATGAAGAGATCTAGACGCCACGCTCCCTGTATTCTGCTTCGGATGGTCCCGGAGGCATATGCTATCCCATCGAGGCTCCCGAAAGGCAGTTTGAGCCGACATTCCAAGCAGGGGAACTTGGAGCTTGATAGAAGTTGGGATGCGTTCACCAGAATCGTACACCATCAGGAAAACTGGGAAGACGTTTAGCCAAGCATCCAAGAAACGAGGCTGCTTGGCGTGGGCCCGGCACCTGGGAGAGCTTCCCAGCTCTTTCCTCTTCACCATCTACTTCCACATAAACAAACAAGCGAACCGACGCAGCAGTCCAATTATGGCCGGGGGACAGCATGGAAGCCACGGCAATGGGGAGAATGCACCTTTACTGTCTACTCACAATTCGAGCCACCGCGTAACTCACACATTCGCTGACGGTATCGGTAAGCTTCGCAAGAGGCTGACTTCTCCTGAAAGACTGTACTGACGGGCATATGACAGCTCATGAAGGCGAGAGTGGACGACATGGCTTCCATCCCGCACAGTTCCTCTCCATCGTTGCACGCTCCTCGAGCCGTGTCTCGGCGGCCGTGAATCTTCTCTGGCCATTCGTGATCGTGGCCATCGTGCTCAACTATGTCACCGACGCCCATCTCTGGATTTTCGCAACATCATATCTGGCCATGATCCCCGCTGCAAACCTGCTCGGTTTTGCAGGACAGGAATTCGCAAGAAAAATGCCCAAAGTGGCGGGTATCCTCATCGAAACGACGTTCGGTTCCATTGTGGAAATTGCGCTCTTCATTATCTTGATCGTCAAGCATGAACCACAAGATGGAGAAGGAGAGGGCAATGGAGATGAAGGTAATCTCATTCCAATTATCCAGGCTGCCATTCTGGGCTCAATCCTCACCAATCTGCTACTTTGCTTGGGTTTGTGCTTCGTTGCCGCTGGTGTGCGAAAGCACACTCAGAACCAGAAATTCCATTCTGTTGTCTCAGAAGTCGGTAGCGGACTGCTCCTTGTCGCA
This sequence comes from Cercospora cf. flagellaris, assembly GCA_005356885.1. Taxonomy (NCBI): domain Eukaryota; kingdom Fungi; phylum Ascomycota; class Dothideomycetes; order Mycosphaerellales; family Mycosphaerellaceae; genus Cercospora; species Cercospora cf. flagellaris. Next base: position 1,084,202 of record RJLU01000005.1, on the reverse strand, counting down.
GCATTTGGCCTGTTGATTCCATCGGCATTCTACTCCGCACTGAAGTCCGAGACCGTGTCAGCACTTCACGAACATTTCACACGAGATACGCTCGAGAACGACATCCTCCGAATCAGCCAGTACACATCCATAATCCTCATCATTGCCTACGGATTATACTTGCTCTACAGCTGTACATCGGCGCATTCCATCTTCGACGAGGTCATCGAGCAAGACGAGCACGCGGATGCAGACCACCACGAGGATATGGCTAAGCCAAAACTCACTATGACGGAGGCCCTTATGGCGATCGCAATTGCTATTGTGTTCGTTGTCATCCTCCTGGTCATTCTCGTCGCTCAGATTGAGCCTGTGGTCGAGAGCGGCGTACCAGACCAGTTCCTTGGCTTGATCCTGCTTCCATTGGTTGAGAAGGCAGCTGAGCATCTCACGTCTATCGATGAGGCTTGGGATGGCGTCATTAACGTGGCGCTGTATCACTGCATCGGTCCCTCAATCCAGACAGCCCTGTTCAACGCACCTCTGGTTGTGCTCGTTGGCTGGGCGCTCGGAAAGCCAATGGATCTCAACTTCGAAATCTTCATGATCATTCTCCTTGTGCTCTCTATTCTCGTGGTCGGCAACTTTTTACGCGATCAAGAGAGCAATTGGCTCGAAGGGAGCTTACTGGTGGTGAGTTACTATCCTTCTTTGGTCTCGATCATTGTGCTAATGATTGTGTAGGTCGTCTATGTCATCATCGCGATTGCCTCGTACTACTATCCAAATCCGGATGTTGCAACAAGCAATGGTCTTGAGCGCGTCGTGAGCCAGAACATCACGATTCCTCTCGAACTTTACAAGCAGTTGATTGCACTGCCGGTGGCGCATGGTGAGCTGTAAATGTACCGGCAAGCCTAGAGAGGAGTGAGAAGGCTCCAACGCACGAGATATTACGATTAGGGCGAGCTACACACTGATACTGCAACACTGCTGCTCTTACAGTCCTTCCACTTCTACCTTTCCAGAGTAACAGTTTTGAAAAGTTTTCCTCGTTAAGAGAACGCAATGGAATCCTCCGAATTGCCCTCTCTAAAGTTAATACATGCTTTCTAGTTCTTTGAGACCGCCAATTGGCAAAGCGCTATCGTGTTTGGTTGCCGAAATATCCACACTGGGGACTTTCAAGCGAACAAGAACCATACAGCACAGTTCTGTCACGCGCGGTCCCTCAAATCACTCCGTCCCGACAGCTTTTTGTCCGCGCTTATGCTCTAATGCGAAGGAGACCATAGTCGAAAGTCATCCGCAGGTGGAGACGTCTAACCAGTCCGATCATTCCAGAACCAAGTTGTTGACGACAGCCGGAGAAGTCGGAGCCTCACTTGGGCCAGGCCTCTGGTTTGTACAGGCGCAAGTCCTCATGTCGAGCAGCAGGGCCAGCAGTAAGTGGAAGAGTGCCGTCTGCAAGCCAGTACCCACAAGCCTTGGCCGGAAAGTCCAGAAGCGACCTCACCCGGACATCCCCATGAGCCTCCAAATACATGCAAAGCGCAGTCGTATCCCTTCGCACCCGTCTCTCACACCACCAAAAATCCACATAACACATCAGCCCAAACCAATACGCTAAGATCAGCAACGCAGCATGATCATTTACCTGAGCCCTCGCCAAAAACCTCTTATTAAACCCACATAAGCAAGAAAGGTACTTGATCAACTTATCCGTCGACCTCTTCTCCAACATCAACGGCGCCAAAGACTGCAAAGCATGCCAATAAGGATTCCGATGCAAATTCCTCGCCCGTTCATGCACACCACACAAACGCAGCATCTCCGCTGGTAAACCCCTACTCGCATCCCTCTCATACGCAGCATAAGCCCATACAGGTCGTAACATACTTTCTCCGGCGAATTTGGAGGTACTGTGGACCAAAGGTGTCAAAGCCATTTGCATCGATAACCAATCTAGTCGGGAAGGAGAGCCGGAGAAGACCCAAGAGTCTTTTGGGTCGGTACTGTCAATGTAGCAGAAATATTGCATATTGATCATCATCGAGGTGAGGAGGATCGGGTCCGCTTCGTTCTGGGTTATGGGTTTGTTGATTGCATTCTGGAAGTCCCCGAGGGAGACTTGGAAATGGGAGAGTTTCGGGATGCGGTAGCCAGTTACTTCGTGGTGGTCCAGATGCAGACAGGCTATTGAAAGGATTCCATGTAAGAGGTAAGAATGCTGTGATTGCGACGATGGTTAGCGAAAATGGACATTATGTGTAAGAGGTTATGCTGTTTGTTTGTTTTGGGCACACCTCTTGGGCTAATCGCAATACAGCCGTGCGATACTCACGGCTTTGGTTGCCGACAAGGAGATCTGAGCATGTGATGGTATCCGTGGGCTCACTTGTCAATCTGTCGTAGTGTTTTAGGAGGTGTATGTCTCGGGAGCCTTGTTCCATGGACCTTGGGATCGGTATTGTTGGAGTGGGAGCTGATGTGGGCGGGCTGGTTGGGCTTGTTGGCGAGGTGGTTGAGCCGGTACTCCTCTTCATTACCGCACGAGGAGCAGGAGCTTGGTAATCGCATGTTGAATTGGACTTTGCACAGCGACCACAAACAGGTCGCTTCTCATCGCACTATAGCCCAAGTACAATCGTTCAGCCTTACATCCAGGGCTTCGGCTAGACTTTCGCTTTTTCTTGCGATAAGAGAAAAAAACACACACCTTCACCCGCTTCTGCTTACACGCACCACAGCCCAACCGGGACTTCCTGTGAGACTTCCGCGTCGTGTACGACTTGACATCGTCCGATCCATTGCTCCCAACAGTTCTGACCGAGAACACGTGGTAGCCAGGAGCAGTATGACGCTTGATCACCTTGTCAGAGGAAGAGGACATTGGCAGACGCCCGAACAGGTAAACGAAGGGGCAAGCATCTGCAAGCAAGGCAGGTAAAGTTCTGCAAGCAAGATGCGTCCCGACCAAGTGGCTCTGCCAACGATTATTATTGTCATCCGCACAGCCCTACGCTTGTGGATCGCCTTGGCTTCTCGTTTTCTACTTCTGGCTAGCTTGGAGGGAGAACGTGGGAAGGATCTTAGATCCACCAGTCGGATTGTCTGGAAACTGGGCAGATGGAGGAGCGGGTCTAGTGTACCGATCTTGGGGAGAATCTTCATCAATTCGCGGTTGCCGAAACAAGAATTGAATGGGAGGAATGATCTCGTTGCAGTGGCTGCTCTGACGCTTCGTGCAAGAATATGCGAAAGCTGCAGAATGGCGAAGAGAAGTCTCGTCACGACCTGTAGCAATTGACTACTCCGTGAGATCCATGTGGCGTTCACGCTTCGTTTGCGTATCTGCAGACATCTGTTTCAAGCAGATGACACGCCTGGTCGCCAGGGTGTACGAAGCGTGGTAGATGGCCTAACAGTCAGGAGAACAGAGAGCTAGCTCGCACATGCCGAAGCAATACATTGTGAATTCCATTCCAATGCAGCTCAAGATGTGTTTCACGCATGCCTACAACACATTTAGTCACTCGTTGTCAAGGAGTAGCACAGAACCGTAGTTCCGAGACATGCCCGTGCGTCGGATGTGGCACTGCGAGCTTCAATAAACAAAAGCTGTATCTTTGCTTAAAAGGGTATCGAGCGTTGAAATAATGCAAAGACATCATCGTGCTGGACTGCAAATGAAGAGCAGGCTGCCCAGGAAATCGATCTGCCGACACCAAGCTTATGCGTACCAACCATTCCCCGTGACTTGAGTCGGTTGGTCCTCGCTTCGGTGTGGAATCATTGGCTCAGTGATATCAAAAGCCTTGATAAGCTTCTCCCACGTGGCGTAATCCAGCGAGAAGATGGATTGGTTCTTCATTGTCTTGTCGACACGCTGCTGTTCGACTGTTCGTGCTACGGTGGGTGCTGGCGTCTCTCATTAGCCTTCATCAATAATAGAGAGGAGTATGTACTCACATAATGTTGGCAGTCCGTGCTTGTCTTTCACAATTCCTGCATTGCCCTCCTTGATCAGGAAAGACACATAGAATAGGTTTTCCACGGTCTGGCCGAAGCTGTGGGGATTGATGATATATTCAAACAGCGACGGTGCACCAGTCTCTGTGACTTTGTACTGTTTGCAAAACTCCTCGGCGCGATCTTCGTCCATGGGCCCTTCTTCTGCTTCAATCCGTGTTGCAGCATTTCGTGCCTTTTCGCAATGTCTTCTCAGATGCTTCGAGATCGCTTTGCATTGTGTTGTCAGGGCGTTTGGATCGGCAGCTGCCATGTCCTCTTTACCGATTCGCTCGACATTTTTGGCAGGCCCGGTGTCCTTCGTTTGTCTCGCTCTGCGTTGTGTTTGCGCTCGGATCTTCTTCTCCACGGAAAGAGGTCCCAACAGGAATGACGGACAAGCAGGGCGTCTGTTGAAGGGGAAGCAAGCATGTCTGCCCATGACCTCCCAATCAAGATCTACCCCATCGTCATCGTCGTCTTCGTCCTCGAGATCTCGTCTGGGTCGTTGTGTTTGTGTTTGCCGCTGTGTAGCCTGAAACGCGGCCTCGTCTTCATCGATGCCAAAGGCATGGCGATTTTTCATGAAGAAGACGCATCTGTTCAGGAAGAGGTCCACGTCCATTCCAGCACTAGAGTCACCCAGAATCATGCTTGCGGCCTTTTTCTTCGCCATTGCCGAGAGATCGACGAGATACCTGGCGTCCATGGTTGCATCCGATGTCTGCTTGACACTCTTAAAGTTTTGATTCGCGACATCGAGTGCTTCCTTGATGCCGCCGCCATTGCCGCGCAAAAGTTCGTCACGCTCCTCTGTGGTGCGCTGTCAGTCTATAGCCCGTCTCATAAGGCATGGTGTACACATACCGTGGAGCTTGCGATACATGGCGCGCGACTTGCGCTTGACCTGCCGCCGCTGGTCTGCATTCTGGTTCGGATCATAATATCGCGTGAATTTCACATCCTCGGGGTCCTGGTCCTCTGGTATGTCCCCCTCTTGTGTCATTCCGAAATGTGCCCTCTTTCGCTTCTGTCCGCGCGCGCGTTCGGTGTCGTCAGATGATGGCGTCGGCAAACTCGTCCTCGACGACTCCGAAGCGCGTCCCTTGCCCTTGTCGCGTCGCATAGTGGGATCTCGATTTTCTTGGCCAGGTGTTGGAGATTTAGCAATACTGGTCGCGCGGGAGCCGGCTATAGTAGACGGCCTATTGTTCAAACGAGCCATGGCGCGTCATGAGAATGTGTCGGTTGTGATGTCGACTGTGCCGCTGGCTCTGCTGAAGTGGATATCGGGTGGAGGCCGCGCGACGCGATATGGTTGCCAGCGGACACGGCTCACGCGATTCGACGTGTACTTGTCGCAGCGATCGTGTGTGTGTATGTTCGGCGAGAACAGGCGCGTCAGAAGCAGATGTCAAGGCGATGTCGCGAGGAAGTTCGTGGTCTTGGGGGTCGTCGTGAGTGAATGCGCTCATCCTGGTCGCGACAGCCGAAAGTTCGACGCGACGTCAGGGACGCGGTGGCCTGGGCGCGCATCTCATCGAGCAGATCGTCAGCCACCGACCTGTCTCACCACACCACACCGATCACCACGATTGCCGGTGCACGTGAGTGGTTCCGTTTGTTATATTATGCCCCTCCGCCACATGGCGACCACGCGCTGAATGTCGCCGTCTTCTCCGATGGAACCCTTCACGTTCGCCAGCTCGTCGCAGCTGGATGTGCCGGTGGGAGTGAAGGTGTGGGTTTGCCTTCAACATATCAAAGTGAGCAGTATAATGCTAAACTAGTCTAGGAACCGCCTTGAAGGCTTTGAGAAGCCTTTGCCATATTCGACGCTGCTGAAGCGGCCTGACCTCCGCCATCGAGGCAGTAACCTCAGTCCGCACTCCGAGCTGTACATTACTGTCACACCCTACTGCGACTCCAAGCCCTTGACAGTGCCTGCTCAGACGCCCTATCGGCACTTCCGTACTGCACGGGTCTGGAATCAGTGGCTATCGTTGCCCATCGAGTACAGCAGTTTGCCTGTCAACACCCAGCTGGCCATCACCGTGTGGGATTTGTCGCCAATCAATCCGAAGGGCGGCGACAAGAGCCACCACATCCCTTTCGGAGGCACCACGATCTCACTTTTCGATGACGATGGGACACTGAGGACAGGTCGGCAGAAGTGCAAGATCTGGAGGCACAAGGCTGCGGACGGCTTCTCCGATACGTCCACTCCGTGGCTAGAGCCTCGCAAGCGCGGTCGCCGCGGTCAGCCAGAAGAGCCTATCGTTGTCAGCGAGAAACAAGGCCGCAGAGATGCCGAACTCGAACGTGTTGTCGCACTTATGAAGAACCATGAGATGGGCGAGATCTCGGAAAATCGATGGCTCGACCAGATGGTGTTTCGACAAGTCGAGAAACTAGAGAGACAGCAGATCAAGGACTCCATGAAACCACGACATCAACTCTCATCATCTAATGGCACGGCTAATGGAGAGTCTCCCGAGGATCGATGTGCCGAAGGGGATCCAGACCACGTGGATGGCACCTTCTACCTGTATATCGAATTCCCACGATTTGATCATCCCATTGTGTTTGCTGATTACGAATATGCTCCTCCGCCAATCTCGTCCATACAGGCGCCGCTGGTGCCGAACGCCACGGGCGTCAACTTCAAGCCTCCTCCTGAGGTTCAGCTTGGGCCTGGCATTCATTCAGATGGATTGAGCGACACGGATGGTGGTGGAAATTTGATCAGTGTCTATGATCCCGAGCTAGGATACGCCGACAACCCTACAGAGACGAAGCACCGCAGGCTTATCCGCAACCAGCAACATGCTCTAGACCGCGACCTGAAACCTAACCCGAAGATGCGCGACTTCCTCAACCGCATCATGTCCCACGGGCCAACGGTTGACCTGACTGACAAGGAGAAGGACGAAGTCTGGCGTTTCCGGCATCACTTGACACGGGATAAGCGAGCCCTGACAAAGCTAGTCAAATCTGTGAATTGGAACGAGCCGACCGAGACTAAAAATGCCATTGCATTGCTGCCGAAATGGGCTGAGATTGATGTCGACGATGCGCTCGAGCTTCTTGGCCCCAGTGTGCGCAATCCCTCGGTGCGTGCTTACGCAGTGGACCGCCTGCGCAAGGCTGATGACGAAGAGCTGTTGCTCTATCTTTTGCAACTTGTCCAAGCCTTGAAATTCGAGCCAACCCGGTCGCGCGAAGAGGACGAGAGCGACTCTTCTCTCGCTTCATTCTTAATCGCCCGCTCAGCAGCGAACTTGAAACTTGGTAATTTCCTACATTGGTACCTGATGGTAGAATTGGACCTTGGAGACGAGGATTCTTCAGCGGCCGCCAACAAAAAGCTGTTTGCGCGGGTGAGCTTTGACTTTCAGAAAGAACTTGAGTCGACCCCTGAAGGCAAGGCACGACGTAAAGTGCTGCTGCGACAAGGCGAGCTCATCACTGTCATCAGCAAGATCAGCAAAGATGTACAATCGGGTAGAGGTGATCGGTTGCGGAAGATTGAGCACCTGAAGCGGGCACTGGCCGATCCCAGGAATGAGCTTCTCAACCTCGACCCTCCGCTGCCGCTGCCACTTGACCCGGATGTCAAGGCTGTTGGCATCATACCCGATGATTGTAATGTTTTCAAGTCTTCCTTGCTGCCATTGCTGTTGAAAGTGAAGACGGACAAGGGAGAAACATATCCCTTCATTTTCAAGTCGGGCGACGACCTGCGTCAAGATCAGCTGGTCCTGCAAATCATCGCACTCATGGACCGCCTGCTTCGTAAAGAAAACCTGGATCTGAAACTGACCCCGTACCGAACACTAGCCACGTCCACATTGGCCGGCGCCGTCCAATTCATTGCTTCAAAGCCAGTGTCAGACATCTTACAGGACCCGAAGTACAACAGCTCTATACTCGGCTTCCTGAAAACTCACAACCCACCTTTATCCGGCGCTGAATCCATCCTTGGCGTGCGTAAAGATGCAATGGACAACTACGTCAAGTCTGTTGCAGGATATTGCGTGGTGACCTACCTACTAGGAGTGGGTGATCGTCATCTTGACAATCTGCTGCTGACAGAGGATGGCCACTTCCTCCACATCGACTTTGGCTATATCCTCGGACGTGACCCAAAGCCGATGGCACCTCTAATGAAGCTCTCTCGCGAGATGATCGAGGGCATGGGTGGCGGCACTGCCGGCGCAGCGTCCAGTGAGAGCCAGTTCGACACCTTCAGACAGTACTGCTTCACCGCCTATACCACACTGCGTCGACAAAGCAGTCTGATTCTCAACCTCTTTGCTCTTATGCAGGACGCAGGCATTCCTGGGCTTGCCATATTTGGGGATCAGGCTGTGAGAAAGGTTGAGGAAAGATTCAAGCTGGACGTAAGCGAAGAAGATGCTGTCAGATTCTTCTCGGAGATGATCGACAGAGAGATTGGTGCGTGGGGTCCGGTACTGATCGATAAGTTGCATGGCTTCACTCAAGGCTGGAAATCATGATGGCCGATCAATGTTGACATTGATGCACTCAGCTCGTTCTTGAGACCAGATACATGTGGTCACTTCAAAAGATGCAGTGAAAAGCATTGCTACGTGGACGTCATATCAAGCCCAAGTGAGCCTCAACTATGGCTTGTGAAGGAATCGATCTGAAGCTGAATGGTGGATGAGAAGGACATGATTATGGGAGCATTGTCATGTGAAGTTCGGGATACCTGCTGTGGCAGACCAGCGTTCAGTCCCCGACAATTGCCGCGCTTGGCGGCAGGAGATGTCTCTCGGCCGCTGTTTGCCCGTTGAGCTCACAACGAGCTGCCATGTGGGCGCGAATTCGCAGCCCTCGACGCGAGTCTGTGCCCCACTATCGCGCCTTGGGGGTGCTTGGGGTCGTCCAAGTTATCCAAGTCTAATGCGGTAGTTGTCTTCTGCTTTAATCTATTCATCCGCAATTTGGCTCGAGATTCTTCCTCAGCGTATACTACCAATCAGTCCACAAGTGCAGCCAAGACAAGAACTGAGCCAGTCAATCAATCACAATGTCGAAGACAATCCTCATCACAGGCGCTGGCGGCTTCGTTGGTCAACTCCTCGCCGAGCATCTTCTCAACGATGGCCACAAAGTCATCCTCGCAGACATTTTCGACCCTCCCGTCCCATCGGCAGCAAAGAATCAAGAGAATGCCACAACAATCAAAGCGGATCTCTACGAGGACCCCAACGCCGTGCTCTCCCAGAAACTCGATGCCGCATACGTCTTCCACGGCATCATGTCCGCCGGCTCAGAAGAAAACTTCGACCTAGGCTACCGCGTAAACCTCCACTCAACACTCAACCTCCTCGAAGCAGTCCGCAAAACTCAACCCGGACTCCAATTCATCTACGCTTCCTCAACCGCAATCTTCGGCCAACCACTCCCTGAACAACCTTCCGAAGCCACAGTCCCAACACCTCAAGGCTCCTACGGAACCCAAAAAGCCATGATCGAATATCTGATCAACGACTATACCCGTCGCGGCTACATCAACGGTTTCTCCCTCCGCTTCCCCTCCATCAGCGTCCGTCCAGGTCAACCCACCCAAGCCGCATCTTCCTGGATGAGCGGTATAATTCGCGAACCACTCCAAGGCAAAGAATCCATCCTCCCTTGCGACGACGATTTCAAGGCTTGGTTGTGTTCTCCTAGGACTTTGGTGAAGAATTTGATCCATACTTTGTCCTTGGAGAAGGATTGTATGCCTTCGCATATTCGACAGGTCTTGTTGCCGGGAATTACGAATACTGTGAAGGATATGTTGGATGCGCTGAGGGAGGTCGGTGGGGAGGAGGCGGTGAAGTTGGTCAAGAGGGAGAAGGCGAGTCCTGAGATCAAGGCTATGTTGGATAGTTGGCCGATTACATTTGATGTTAGTAAGGCGCTGGGGTTGGGGTATGTGAGGGATGAGAGTTTTAAGGATGCTGTGCAGGATTTTGCGAATAGTTTGAAGAAGTAGTTGGTGTTGATTGTGTATCATTGATAGCCACTAACACAAGACTGAGAATTGGCAAGTGGTTTTCTAAAATTGCTTTCATCGTCTATATCTATTACTTTCAAAGGATGAGTCTAGGCCTTGCCTGTGCTTCCAATGGCATCCATCCATTTTTCTGTCAGCTCTTGGATCAGATCTGTGCCCTTCTCCATACTTTGCGTCAAAGGGACCTTGCCCCAGTTGTCGGCCGTATATTGGTTGTAGTTCTCAAGCACCAACTTGTTGACATTGATGCGAGTGACTCCACGCTCAATGCACTTTGCCATGATATCAGGAGGAAATTCGTTAGTGCCGTGCAGAACGATTTGAACTCTGCCCGCAGCCTTCTTGTATATCGTCTCAAGCCTGCAATGTATATTAGCAAACGCAATCCATTCATAAAAGACAACTTCACTCACCTGTCGTAATCCAGGTGAATATTCTCCACACCATGATAATCTCCATGCACATTTCCAAATGCCGGAGCCAAAAAGTCAATGCCTGTTGCAATGAAATCGTCCACTTCCTCTTCCGTCGTCATCATCCCCTCAAGCTCTGCTGTATCTTGCACGCCATCCTCTCCACCCTCAATACGTCCCGGCTCAGCCTCCGTCGAGATCCCTTGAGCATGACACAAAGCAACCAACTCCTTCGTCTTGGCCAAATTCTCCTCCTTCTCATAATGGCTCATATCCACCATGATAGAGTCGAACGACGGCGTACCATCTTCGGCCTTCATTTTCGCCGCGACTTTGATGATCTCGGGGTCTTGAGCGTGATCCATGTGTACTGTTACGGGGACTGAAGCTTTTCGGGCAGCATTGGCTGCTAGATCGACGAAGAGAGGAGAGTACTTGAGAGCCCATGGGAACAGGAGAATTTGGACTGGTGATCGTTTCTTCTCGGCTGCTCGGATCACAGCTACGATGGTTTCGAGGTTGTAAGATACGACTCCGAGGACGCCATATTTGCCCTCTGCGGCTTTGTTGAGCATTTGGACTGCCCGGTTGTCGGAGAGTCTATCGAGAGGCATTGTGGCGGTAGTGGTGATGCGTTATGGAATGCTAAAGGAGCGAGAAAGAGAATGTGAGATATGTGAAAAATTGGAGCCAGAGTGATGAGGCCCGCCAATGCATCGCTATACTCGGCCATGTCTTGTCGTGATGCTGGACCCCACCGAGTGCCTGTGCATTCAGCCGACAGCTGGAGTGACTTCGTATCGGGGACTGAACGACCGACGACATGCAGACGCCGTCGGCAACTGGTGGGGCTTGTGGCGGGGCACATTCAGCCTCAACTTTCCCCCGCTTCTCCGTACTTCCTCCACTTCACTCCGCACCACCAACCGCCTCATATGCCCCTTCGTTTCTTCATGCCTTGAGCAGGCTGAGAAAGAGCACGAGACCTCTTATGTCCGGTGCTGCTTCAAGCCTTGGCATTGGCCCTATGCACGTCAGCACCCGAGGAGGGTTTGTGTCTGCGAACATGTCAGGCGACATTAATCCATGCGGGGTCCTGAGGCTTGAGGACAACGGCAGCTTGTCACGGCACCTTTTCTGATCGACGGAGGGACACTGCACCTTTATGATGGGCGAGTCGGCGCCAGCAGACAGTGCCACCCGAATGGAAATCACAGAGTCCGTCCCGAAACTCAAATCATACCGGCAGCTTCTGCGTCCGCACGGAATGTTGATCGCAAGGACGGAGACACCGTTCCAGAAGCTTTTATATATAAATGATTGAGATTCGACGTCACAGGCATAGGTCCACGGCACAGTCATCTTCTACGATCAACCATGCGCAGCGCCTTGACAAAGTTCGATGATATTCCAGGACAGCTTCCTGAAGCTACAGTACCTGATGATGCTGACTATGCTGATATCGGTCAGAGCACAATTGCAAGATTGAACAACTTGGACAAACATGATCTGGCGACCTTCGCTATATGGCGAGATATTCTGTCCTTTACTGACACTTTTCGAACCTTCCACTCGGCCGATACCGTGGTCCACACACTGTCGCAGCTTAGTGCTAGCAGAAAACGCTCAGACTTCCGATTGATATCGAGATCTGAACCAAGAAAAGTCCAAATCCCTGATCCTCCCTCCAGCTGGCTGGAATTCGACATATCATTCACGACGAGGGATGAGGGACTCGTTGGCAATGGCGCGGGCGTTGTTTCAGTCATGCGAGCTGCAGACGGTACTTGGAAAATCTGGATGCTGCGAACATGGCTTGAGAACTACGAGGGACATGGCCATCCTGACGACATCAGTACGCCGGACAGGGCTCCTGAAAGCAATGGTGATCATTCAATTTACGAGGCGGCCATCATAGGCGGCGGACATGGCGGGCTTGGCGTAGCAGGACGATTGACTGCATTGAACTTTTCGAACATCCTTTTTGACAATCGACCGCAGATTGGAGACTCATGGGGACACAGATACGATTCTGCCAAGTGGCATACTATCAGAGAATACGGCAATCTGCCCTTTGGACGCACTTTCACCGAGGCCGATCCCAACTTACTTCCAGCGAAACGCATCGCCGCAGCGTACAAGGACTGGTCGATCAAGTACGGCTTGAACATACGAGCTGGGACTCACATCCAGAACGCGAAGTGGGACTCTACTAGCGAAATCTGGTCCATCACAGATGGGAAGCAAGTATGGAAAGCGAGAAACCTCGTCCTCTGCATCGGTCCAGGTGCAAAGACTCCCGTCTCTCCTAGTTGGGCATCTCAAGAAGCAATCAAAGTCAGCGGTTTCCAAGGCACAATCATCCACTCCGTTAACTACCACAACCCCAAAGGCTTCGAAGGCAAACACGGCATCGTCATCGGCACAGCCAATACCGCACACGATGTAGCCGAAGACATGGCCGATCTCCAAATGGATGTTACTATGGTGCAACGCAACCCAACTTTCATTTTACCGGGAGAATGGCTCGCCATGAGCCATGGGAGGAATTACCACCTCAACAAGCCAGCGCATGTAGCAGATCGGCAGGAAGCCACAATGCCAAATAAGATCGCGCGAGAACTGGTCAATCGGAACATTCACTTCCTCGTCAAGCAGAACTCCAAACGTTTCGACGATCTCGAAAGAGCTGGCTTTAAGGTCGACCGTTTTGGAGATTTACTCACAAACCTTTCTGTTCGGTTCGGTGGACACTATATCGATGTTGGATCTTGCCAGCGCATTGTCCATGGCGAGATCAAAGTAAAACAGGGCGCGATACGAGGTTTGACGAAAGAGGGACTGCGATTTGAAGACGGGACAGAGCTCAAAGCAGATCTGATAGTGCTGGCTACGGGCTTTGATCATGATTTTAGGAAAGATGCTGCGGAGATAGTAGGGTCTGAAGTCGCTGATCAGATGGATGATTTCTCGGGTCCTGATTCGGAAGGAGAGACGAGAGCCTACGGGAAATTTGCCGGTCGTGAGTTGTCCCTCGCTTTGCATCATGATTGTAAAATGTCTTATCGCTGACACGATGTTCCTTTCTAGATCCGCATCTTTACTATGGTGGAGGAGAAGTTCGGGCTTCGAGGTTTTATTCACAATTTATTGCATTGCAGATTCAGAAGGAGTGTCTTGGATACCCGCTGCGGCCTTACTTGGAAGGACGGCCGTAGTGTTTAGAATATGTAGACCAGATCTTACACATGTCCCGAGGAGATAATGGAGTAGTGAGAGACTGAAGTTGCTTTCCAATTGCGAAGATATCCTGACTCGTCTCGGATGTTAATCAAAATATCTATCACACTGCATTAAATATTAATGTGAGACATCAGAAGAGAATTTATCGATGTTTTGCAAATTTCAGAGTCCACGTCCTCGTTCGTGTCCGTTCAGTTCATCATAGGCTTCATCAATCGTCATTAGGATCATTCGTTGTCATCCTGCTTCAAGCATCGTCCTAATTTGCCTCGTCGCCGCCTTTCTTCTCATCCCAATGATTTCCACCAGGTCCATGCTTCGCTGGAATATTCTCACCATCCGAGTATGCGCTCTGAGTAGGATATACCCACGAGCTCGTATCGTAGCCTGGACCATATCCTCCCACCGGATGCGTGGGCCAAACTGTTGTCGAACAGGTCGCTGCCTCAGTGACGGTCCTCGTGACAGTTCTTGCTGAACTGCCAGGGACTGTGTAAGTCACCACATAGCTACTGGTAACAGTCGTAGTCTTCGGACTGTGTGGGGAACCGGAAGTTGTGATTGTCAACGTAGCACTTTCGGTCACAGTTTTCGGAGGCTTTGTTTGACCAGCTGTTACGGTGCAAGTGGTCGTGTAGGTCTTCGGTGGAGGATAGTACGTCTACGAGAACGTCAGCGACTCTTGCCCAGAGCTACGACCAAGGGAGTATACGCACGATTGTCTCGGTGGAACTGTGAGGATGATGTGTCGTACTTGGTCCGCAAGAAGCCTGGACCGTGATTGTGGTTGGCTTGTACTTTGTGGTGACAAAAGTAAGGCTGTCGATGTCTGTGGTTGTATGGACGTAGGTCGTACCCGGGGCTGTCGAGACTCTGGTGATCGTGACCTCTTCTGTCGCTGTTCGGTGGTCGGTGATCTTTCTCGGCGGTTAGTAGAGCATACTCGTTGTTTGGTAGATCAAAGCTACAAATTTGGTGCGTGTTTCCGTCTCCTCGATGGTGACTGTTGATGGAGCGAGCGGCTTCGTCGTGACCTCCGTGACTGGTATCGTGTATTTCTCGGCTAGATATCGTCAGTTCTGCTCTGCGTTGCATATAACAGGAGATTGATGTACTCTTTGTAGAGGTCAATGTGGATGGTGCTACAGTCTCGGTGACGACAGTCACTATTGGCTTCGTGAAAGTCACCACTACTAAGTGTTAGTCCAGACAACATGGTAGCAAGACGCAAGACTTGGCTTTACCTTCGGTTGACACGATCGTGGATGGTGCCAATGTTTTGGTAGTCCAGCTGACTATTGCCGCGGTGCGGGTCTCCGTCGCGACCGAAGTCACTGTGGACGGTGCAAGGGTCTTGGTGGTAGTCTCATAGACAGGCTTGGTGACGACCTCGTAGACGATAGATGTAGATGTCTGAGCCGGGAGAGTGCTAGTCCAATACGATGTAATAGTACTGGGTGCGACAAAGGAGCTGGAACATCTCAGCACCTGAGCCATGTTCTGCATGGAATTACTTACGTGATGGTAGAGATGAAATCGGAGGTGATAGTCTGGTAGCTGGTGATTGTCGAGGCAGCTTGCCAAGATGTACTAGTGATAGTGGCAGGAGGCAGTGTCTTGTAGCAAGTCTCTATTGACACGCTGTGGCTGACTACGGTCTCAGTGACAGTGGCTGGAGCGGCGTATGATGTGATCTGGAGAGTGGGTCAGCATGAATGACGGATGGCACGTTGAGAGCAAGATACCGTTGTTGTGTAGTCTTTGGTGATTGACTGAGTGATGTAAGAAGTCTGAGCTGGAATAACGACTGTCACCTATACGCGATGCAGTCAGTAGCCGTAGAAGATAGATGGTATGCTGAGAACCAACCGTCGTCGCTGGGCCCGCCGGGACTCTCGATGTCACTACAACTGTAGACACCTGCTTGGCGGTGACAGTGGCGGTAGAGTATTTGGTGCTTGCTGCCAAAGTCTGAGTGACGTACTGAGTCTCGACTGGTCCACCAAGGACCGTCGAATAGTACGTGGTTGTCGTGCCTGTTCGGGTCAGATCAAGCAAAACAATCGACGTGAAAGATACCACGCTTACCTGGAGCAGTAACGACCTTCGTCTCAGTAGATGTATGCGTGTTGTAAACGGTCGAGTATTCGACTTCAGTCTCTTCGACAGTGACAATTCTGGTGGGACCAGATACGGTACGCCACTGGGTGATGGTGGAAGCCGGCTGCACAGACTTTTCTGTGACAGTAGCACCCGGCAGAGAAGTCGTGATGCTTTTCGTACAAGTCGTTGTTGAAGTCTTGGTAAGATAGCTGTATTCCCATGCAGTCGTTGAACTGTAAATGGTCGTGTGCTGGTAAATCGTTGAAGCGTTCTGCCCAGTGGTTTGATACTTGGTGACAGTGGAGTAGATTTTCGATGTGACAGTGGTAGCAGGGGCAGTCTGGGTCTCAGTATGTGTGGAAAGCTGGCCAGGGAGCGTCTTGGTCGAGTATTCTGTCACCGTGCTCACAGGCCCAGCGGGTAAGGTCAGTGTCCATGTATCGCATGTGGACGATGAGACAGGGCCGTAATTGGGCGGTGGTCCCACTGGGCGAGAAGTGTGAGCTGATGGGACGTAGGGTGAGAAGGGCAGAGTGGGATGGGTAGTGGTTGTGCCGCTCCAATGAGTGGGCCTCGGGGTGCTCGACGAGCCATCGTCTTCGCCGTATGCCGGAGGACCGTGAGGCACGACACGTTGTTCATGCCTGTTCCATGGTGATGCGATCGCATGTGAAGCGCAGAGCAGGAATACGAGATGCTTCAAGCTCATCATGGCAGGACGAGGGCAGCGCTCAATGTACGAGAAAGATAGATTGTCGGTCTTGCGAGGTAATATCACGAAACGAGTGAAGAGTTCTGTACCCGTAGAGTCAGAAATGCTGTTGGGGGGAGAGAAGAGGCATGAGGAGACTCAATCGATATTTGTACTCGCTCAACAAGTTCAGGCCATGCCACAGTCTAGCCCAGCGTTGGCTTGTTGCTCAGCAGGCTGGCAGGACGATGTCTGGCAGTGGTGCCTTTCTGCAGTGGAAGCTTCTTGCGTAGCAGAGGAACGAACATGCCAGCGATCTTCAGGGATTTGCTGCTGCCAAGCTTCCTAAGCACGATTTCTTTCGAGTAGCAATGCGGATCGTTTGACCCGGCCTCGGACCTGCCATATCAATCTTGCATTCAGTAATGCCGTGCTGCTCCAGACCCGACTATGATTATTTATGAAGCTGGACTTGACATAGATGCTTGAATCCCACCTGACATGTTGCTATGCAGTAGAACAGGCGGTATGGCTTCATACGAGCTGTGGAGAGGGCAGCATGCGACTGCAGGAGTTCTCGTCGCGCAGCGTTCGTACCAGCAGCGTGAACAGGGACGCGTGCAATTCAACGCGGCGAAGTAGCTGAGAAAGCGTGAGCACTGCATGACTTATGGTCCGTGACCTCCGGACATGTGGTCGCGGCATGGCAGCACTATGCGCGTGCTTTGCTGATCACTGAAGTGGCATGTATTTTGTCGTACCGATACTGACCTTCGGCTAACAACCAACAATGCTGGTACTTCTGATTCAGTGAGGTTTTACATGGCGCTTGTTTATGTCTCGCATTTCGTATGTGCTGAGTTGCAATACCGAAAAAGGTGGCTTTCCGGAAGTTCTAAAGTACGACTTGACCAGGAAGTTCCTCAGGGGAATATCATGGCCGCCGATAATTCTACTCGTGTTGTAGGCTTCCCACAGAGGCTTACTGTATCAACAAATCAGGTTCGTTGAAGGTACACACGGGTTGACGCAGATCTTGTGGCGGGGTCTTGTGTTACCCCGAAGCCCGGAACGTGCGATCCATCACGCATATGGTAGACAATATTTCCATACCGTTGCGGGGTCAGCTGGAGCTGAGGGCGCATTTCCGCTCCTGCCCAGATGTAGATATTGTACTCCTGTTGAAAAGTCTCTCCAGCGTAGAAGATGAGTCAGGCTGCGAGTGGGCCAATGGCGTAGAGGTATACCATCTCGTTTCCGCTGTAGTCAAGGGCTACTCGAATTGGTCAGTGGTAGGTTGGGGAGAATAATGCTCGCCGTGGCTGGGGAGGATATTGCTCCTGCAGGTACCGCAGCCAGAGCGGGGGATTCCGATGCTTGCGACAAGCAGCGGTCTGAGAAGGCACAGCTACAGCAACGTAAAGTGCCACGACCGTCTTTGTTTCGTCACTTTGTGATCAGTCAGTCGTGCGCCGGTCATACCCACCTGAACGTGAGCAGACGGTCACGGCACACGAGAAACGGTCCGCGTTACATTTGGTCGGGTCCGGGCTGATGGCAGCCGCTTCCTCCAATGACTTCGTCTTGATCAGGTTGCTGGGAGGACATGGCCCATGATGAAATTCGAAGAAGTCGATTGTGGTCCTGTTATGGCGAGGAAGTATTTTGAGATGCCGCTGCTCGAGTAAGAGAATGCAGCATCTCGAGTTGCTACGACGACTAATCCGGTCAATGTGTACGTACTCCCGTATGGAACCAGCGATTGCGAGAGTTGATGAGGTGAAGGTATGAAAGAAGAGGAGTTCACGATTCACATGCCACACGGACTCGATGCTTGGCGCGCCGCCACCAACCGGTCCCAGCTCCGCCCGTGCCGCTGCCCCGCCAAACCACGCCTTCTGCAGCTAATGCACAAGGACAATCAGTCACATCGCGTGCCGAAGTTCTGCTGAAAGCTTCGAAAGTACAGTACCAAGTACACGACTCCTCACACCATGTCAGAATCGCAAGAAACTCCTCACGGGCCCGACTCCACCCCCCACGTCCTCGCAGACGCGACGAACGCGAGTACGTCATCTGGCAACAACGAGCCTGCAGACACAAACGGCACCTCGTCCAAATCAAGCACGCCGAAGAGCAAGTCGGGCTGGGATGGCAAGCTCAGAGTGGGCAAACAGGCTACGCTGGCCAACCCTGAAGCCCTAGAGAACTCGGACTACTCAGACGACGACGCACCTCCCGTAGACCAGATCGATGCCGATGAAGACTTGCTCGCGGGCGAAAGCCCAGACGTGGAGGTATGTACGAACCCTCTATTGTGATCTCCGAATTTTCTAACACACGGGCTGCAGGAGATCGAGCTTTTACACTCTAGAATCACCTCGATGGCAGCCCTACACCTCGAACGTTTCCAACGACTCAAACGACTATGCCTACGACAGAACCAGATTCAGAAAATCGAGCTGCCTGATACATGCAAGGAGTTGGAAGAGCTGGAACTATACGACAATTTGATCAAGCACATCGATGGTCTAGAAGAGTACACGGCGCTGACGACACTCGATCTGTCATACAATAAACTGAAGCACATAAAACGAATTTCGACTCTCACCAACCTCGACCATCTCTACTTCGTGCAAAACCGGATATCAAAGATCGAAGGGCTAGAAACACTCACGAAACTCACATACCTTGAATTGGGAGCAAATCGGATCAAAGAGATCGAAAGACTGGAGACGTTGACAAACCTCACAAGTCTGTGGCTCGGGCAGAACAGGATAACGGAGCTCAAAGGACTTAGCACGCTGACAAATCTGCGTTCGCTAAGTATTCAAGCGAACCGTCTCACATCGCTCAACGGAATCGAAACAATACCACAGATCACAGAGTTGTATGTATCGGACAACAAGATCGAGTCTCTCGAGCCGGTGCGAGCGTGCACAAAATTGGAAATACTCGATTTCCAAACGAATCCTATCACGTCGCTCAAAGGATTAGAAGACCTGAAGGATCTGGAGAATGTATGGGCGAGCAATTGCCAGATCGAAAGCTTCCAGGAAGTGGAAAGAGTACTGAAAGATAAGGAGAAACTCGAAGAGGTGTACCTTGAGGGCAACCCGTTGCAAAGAGCCAATCCGGTGTTATATAGAAACAAGGTGCGATTGGCTTTGCCGCAGATTTCTAAGATTGATGCCAGTAAGTTCGACGATGAGTACCACCAGAAGTTGTTATGTGCTGACCACGTTCACAGGCTACGTGAAGGCAACCTGAGTGAGGAAATTTCGGCCTTTCCGTGCTCATGATGCTAGCCGCAGATGCACAGGCTGCGGAGATCCTGCAGATTCAGCATAGCTCAGGACGGCGTTTATTCGATTCGGCGACATCTACAACACAAGTGAAGCTGTACCTCACTGAATGACGATTATTAAGCGATGCCTGCTCGCAGATACACAGAGCAGAAAAAGTGTCCATATAGTTCTAATCGGAGATGGGAAGTAATTCCGACGTCTGTCGCTCCGTCACGCACCGGCCGTCTAGTGTTTCCATGCTTCATTTCATTTTCCATTCATGCTGCCCTTCATCTGAGCTTTCCACGCTCCAGACCAGCTCTTCCCCTCGCCTTTTCCATCCAATACGCAACTCTCTACGCTCCATCACCCCAAATTCCTACGACACCCATCGTGAACCCCGTGCCCGCAATCAACGTCCTCACAAACTCCAAATACTGCTGATCTCTCGCACTCTTCTCAATCTCCTCTCCATTCACCTCTCCCACTTCATCCTTGATCACTCTCGATTTCAGTCCCTTGTCCATCGCCAAATTCAACGCTCCGCTCGCTGTCGCTACGATCGCAGTCCAGATGAGATAAGGATGCTTGATCCTCGGAGGGGAAAGCGCGAAAGCTGTGATCAGCGAGATTGTAGAGATGGCCGAGAGAGCTCGGATGTGGAGCGTTGAGAGTCGTGTCGTTTGGTTTAGAGTGTACGCAGCAGGTTTCGCTGACGGGAGGGTTAGGAGGCTGGGGAGGGATTGTGTGGAGAGGGTGTAGGAGACGCCCTGGAGATGAGTGTGTTAGCTGGGTGGTTGCGGGTGGGTTGGTGGCGGGACTGTTACCGTGAGGAGGCCTAAGCTGATTGTGCCGACGAATTTGCAGAGCGCGATGGCGGACGGCATGGTTGCGAGTGATTTGCTTCAGTCGCGGTTGTGAGGTTCGATGCGCGGTGGTGGTGGTGGTCGCGTGGGTGTGAATGAATGGTTCGTGTTGACGTCGTCTCCGCCATGGAGCTTCTGATGCAATGCGGCGGCCCGAAGTGGCTATAGTATCTCCTCATTATCGTAAGCAAGCTATGAACAACGTCTATTGGTGCGATGAGCATGCTTTGGAACTTCACTTATGCTCGATTTTGACATGGGCTATGGACGTAATAGCAGTTCGCAGCTACAGGTTGGGCCTTCCTGTGAGGAGAGGCTGTTCGCTACAACGGTTGTTCTTCGACAGCAATGCAATGAAATTTTGGTTAGCATTGCGTTGGAATTTGATGAATTTTAGCGTACCCTTAGCTATTGGACGAATGCTTGCTCTTCTACCTTGTGGTCGCTGAGTATGGAACATAAACAGCATCAGTGAACAAGTAACGTCCACAATCACGCAGAGAATTCTTGAATTGTGACAGCCAACCTCACAATTACATTCGTCCAAGTCGTGTTGACATGGCAAGTTCGATGCGGTGTCGAGACAGCTGCAATGGGCCTCCGTAGTACATAGGGCAGAGAGTTCGGCTACCACCGCATCTGGTAAGCACCTTTCGGCATCATCATTCACCCTCGGTGCTAGGTGAATACTAATCCTACAACTCCTGCGATCACAAGCACACGCAAGCATAAGTACTTGTAAGCCAACATCAAGTCAGATTCACGAGCCAATGGTCTTATTGTCCCAATCCCTCTCCTACACAATACGGCCGTACAACGACTTCCCTCGGCAGTCGCTCTTACCATATTACCAGTAGACCCTCTTCAACCTCTTGGAATACACTAACCTCTCTTCCCTCTCTCATCTCTTCCCCCCCACACAAACTACAAACCATGCCCGTCCCCCGCGAAGAATACCTCTCCGACGTCTGGCGCGACGGAATCTTCAAAGACAAAGTCCTCTTCTGCACCGGCGGAGCCGGCAGCATCTGCTCAATCCAAGTCCGCGCCTTCGTGGCCCTAGGCGGAAACGCCTACATCATCGGCCGCAATGTCGAAAAAACCGAATCCATGGCCCGCGACCTCGAAACCGCTCGTCCAGGCTCCCGCGTCATCGGCCAAGGCAACGTCGACGTCCGCAACGCCGTCGCATTAAAAGCAGCAGCCGACAACTGCGCAAAAGAGCTCGGAGGGATAGACTTCGCAATCGCAGGCGCAGCAGGGAATTTCTTGGCTCCGATGAGTCAATTGAGTCCGAATGCTTTCCGGACGGTTATGGAGATTGATACACTGGGGTCGTATCATACCGCGAAAGCTGTGTTGCCGTATTTGGTAGAATCGGCGAAGAAGTATCCTAATACGGGGAAGTCAACGACTAAGCTTGGAGGGACGGGAGGGAGAATGGTGTTTATTTCTGCGACGTTCCATTTTAAGGGGTTTCCGTTGCAGGCGCATGCTATGGCGGCCAAGGCGGCTGTGGATCAGATTTCGCATAGTGTTTCGATTGAGTATGGGCCTTATGGGATTACGAGTAATGTGATTACACCGGGTCCGATTCGGGGTACGGAGGGAATGACGAGACTTTCGAGATCGGATCCGGAGAGTGCGAAGAAGAGTGCGAAGAGTATTCCGGTGGGGAGGTGGGGAGAGGTGAAGGAGATTGCGGATGCTACGGTGTATTTGTTCTCTGAGGCCGGGAGCTATGTCAATGGCAATATTTTGGTCGTTGATGGTGGGCAGTGGAGAGTCAGCGGTGCAACAGAGGGAAAGGGATTCGAGTATCCCGACTTTCTGCTTAGTGGAGCACCTGTGGAGGGAGTGAAGTCGGGCAGGAAGTCAAAGATGTGATATACTGCTTTACATGCGGCTGATGATATATTCATGTACGAAACTTAGCGATGAATACGCCCAGTGGCGTGGCTCTTATGTGTATCCTCCCTTCTCATCTCTCTCCTTCATGATATAAGATCCCTCAACTATCATACTCCAGCAGCGGATAATCATGCTGCTTCTGGAACGCTCTCAGCAGATCCTTCGCAGGAAAAGCCTCCGCCGTATCCAATTCATGTCTAATGACCTGCGTACACAACTCCTGCGTATCGATCTCCAAATTGTGCCCTTGCCACGTACTCGTCTGCCGCAGCGTCAAGATCAACCGATCCAGCATCATGATGCTGACAAGACACAGTCCGAGAACATCGCATCCTTTGCTGATTTGCTGCCGCGTCATGAAGCGATGTTCATTTCGGAAGACGACATTCTTAAAATGTGCTCGGAGCTCATGAGCTTGAGCGAGGAGATTGAAGCGTACTTCCCAGCCGAGGGATATGCGGGTGGCAGATTTCCAGTCTGCGAAGAGGATGCGGAGGGAACGAAAGCAGGAAAGCGTTTCGCCTGTGGACTGTGGATTCAGAGATTGCTTGTTCGTAAGGATCTGCAGAAGAGCTTTCCATTGCTTGCTTTCGAAGAAGCCATCGTCGTCATTGAGAAGAGCTTCAACGAACATGGGTGCTGCTTGTTCGGACGTCAGGATGCCGTTTTGTCGCGTGGCATGGAGTTTAGACATTGCAGCCACTCCGGCGATATGGCGAGCCCATGCTGAAGAAGTAGGAGAGTCAAGCATCTCGTATACTGCTAACAGTTGGGAGGCGGCCAACATGTCGACTCTATCGTGGGTAGCAGAATCTTGCACTGCTGCCCGTAGAAGATGCAGTGCGTCCGTGTAGCAAATCAGAATACGCTGCTCACTGGGCGCGCCTGAGACCACTTGCTGGACTTTCGAGACCACGCATGCGATAGCTCCGTCGAGATATGGACTGCGGCCCAGGGACGCCATCGTGGCCGGCACGGAACACCATTGCCGACATCGAAGCGCATCTAATGCTCGCTCTGGCTCTGATTCCAGAAGTTGAGCAGCTTTTCGACGAATGTGAAATGCTGCCACTTTCAGCACGTTGTCCAGATCAACGTTGGGTAGCAAAGGCGTGCATCCATTCGAAAAATGCGTTGCTAAGATCCGAAGCGGAGGCAATAGGGATCCAAATTGCTCTTGTTGGCGAACAGCTAGCCATCTTGTGCTATCAGAGGATCCGCTCGAGACAGTATCGCCATCTGGGGTAATCTTCCTTCGCTTCACTTGAGAAGCCTTCGGGAAAGAACTTTCGGTGCTACTCGCGGATCCGATATCTTCGTTCCATCCTGGGTTTTGCTTCTCGTTCACCGCGAAGGTGCTGAAAGATCCATAGTGAGCTGCCGCAGGATTAGATCGCTTCGCACTTGTCGCTCGAGAGTGAGCTCTTGCGTTTCGGCCGCTGGGTGCTGACCCGGTCGAAGTTGTCAAAAAAAGCAAGGGACCCGCATCGTTGCTAGCCGCCATCACCAGCTCGGTGATCCAGAATGGAGCACAGTGGAAG
Organism: Cercospora cf. flagellaris; assembly: GCA_005356885.1. NCBI lineage: Eukaryota > Fungi > Ascomycota > Dothideomycetes > Mycosphaerellales > Mycosphaerellaceae > Cercospora > Cercospora cf. flagellaris. The sequence goes on along the minus strand of RJLU01000005.1, from coordinate 1,060,126 downwards.
ATTCAACATGACCGTAGTGAGGGGCCGCGATATGGTTGTTGTGATTGTGTGTTGAGCTGGAGAGAGGCTGCTTCTGAATCCCGTTCATGCCTGCGGCGGCTTTGGCTCGCCTGAACCGTGCGCGAAGAGCCAAGACAAACATGAACTAGCTACGCCGGACGCTGTGACCAATGACAGACCAGGACGATCTAGTAAAATCACAATCGATCACAGCAAAGGAAGAAAGCTCGAGATGTACCAATGCAATTTCTCTTTGCCCATGATTCATACAAGCATAATTATATCGCGGTGTCGTAAATTCGTCAAGTCTGCCGACCCGTCTATCCCAGTGCCCCTGTTGGTATCGTATCCTTCCGTCTATTATGCCATCCCAAACGCCAAAATCAAGCTGCAGCCACAGTGTATCCCAAAAGCGGCCAAATACATGTCCTCCTCACACCTTGCTTCTGTATGTTAGTAGTACTCCACTCACCCTCAAATACTTGCCCAACACCTCCTCCGCTCATCTCAAACAATCACCCCATCAACCAAAGCAGCCACGAAAGCCGTATACCAACTCTTACTCGCGCCGCTATCCAAATAGCTCGCATCAAAATCATCAGCTGTAAAAAAGTCATACGCCTCTCTCGCCGTCGTAGTATTGCACATGGCATAATTCGCCATAAGAATCCCTCGCCACCCGCCCGAAACCGCGCCAATAACATCCGGATCCCGGAAATATGCATCCCACTCTTCACACACGAACTTCGAGTCTCGGATGTACGTGCTAAAAGGCAGGAGAGGAAGCATATGAATCCCTTGAATATACTCCGGATTGGCTCCAAAGTATGTTGTATGGTCGATTTTGTTCTCGAAGAGGATTCCTGCAGCTTTGTTTCCGATGAATTTTGGCGGTTGGACGTCGTTGTCGGAGGAGTAGAGGTAGTAGTCTGCGAAGCTGCGCTTTTGAATTGCGAGCATGAGATTACCGCGAGCTTCCATGTATTGGTCACCAGTCACTGAGCCCCACATTTTGATCGCGTAACTGGCCATGGTGTCTTCGGAGGAACTTTCTTGATTCTTGCCGTCGCTGGAGTCTAGGAGGCCTGCGGCCCAGGAGTGTCCGTGGTACCAGTCGAAAGCCCTCGAGAAGGGGAAGTAAGGATCGTCGAGGTCTGAGCCAGCGTAGTCCCTAACGAGCATGTTGACCCAGTCTGTGTTCGTCGAGTTGGAGAGCCATTCTGGATCGAGGTATCCGATGACTGCCGCAGCGTAGACAAAGTAACCATAGTGGAAATGATGGTCATTGTAGTATGGATTGCCAAAGTCTTCCAAAGGATTGTTGGTCTCGTAGGAAGCGACACTGACCACGCCGCCCCAGCTATCGTCGTAGACCCAAGGCCACCTTTGCCTGTTTTCGAGATGATGACCGAAGGCTTGTTTCAGAGGTTGAAGTCCAGACAATGCCAATGTATCATTTCCGACGACGTCATGCAGAGCATAGCAGATGGCAGCGAACTTGGCCAGCGCTTTGCCGTCGTAATATGCACTGCTTACGTTGGTTTGACCTAGAATGTCCTCGCGAATGTCATCTGCACCAAATCTCTCCACTGCCTCCAACACTGGGTCAGAATATCTATCAACATTTCCTACTTTGGGTGTCCAAGGTGAGAAACCCATTTCGATAGGCAAGTCTTTCTCCGTCATTGTCCATGAGTCGCCTTTGACAGCAGTGGCCATGCCTTTCGTTGTTGTTCTCATTTGCAGGTTCGTGAGTCCATTCTGGTCGGGATAGCTCATTGACTCGGTGTGGTGAGGCAGGGCGAACATGAGGAGATCTTGGTCTTGAGTCCCGTTCTTGGTCCATGACAAGGTGTAGCTTCCGGTCTTTCCGTCGACGGTTCCAGTGATGTTGACTCCGGTGGGGTATGTGCCAGCAGATTGATCATAAATCACTTCAGGGTCTGTCTCCGGACTTGCAGTGTCTCGCACGTTCAACGTTGCAGCGCCATCTGCTCGCGGGACTTTTGCGACTTGAATGACACCGTTGAAAAGGGATGGCCCATTGATGGAGCTTCCCCTTCCGTCCAGATCAAGGCGGTTGACCTCATACGATGAGTCGAGGGGCGTGATGTAGATGAGCCACTTGTGATTGTTGTGCAGATAGGCCACATACTTGTGCGTAAGATTGTTCGGCAGCGCTCCGGCGAAGGTGAGGTTCTTGAAGCCGACGCTTGATTGGATCAGAGGCTTGCCCCAGTGATATTCTGCAGTGATGTAGGCTGAGCCCTGTAGCAGCGGAAGTGTCATGACAGGCGTCATCCACTCTGGCGGGAACAGATTGGCCTTGACCGATCCCCACTCAAGCGTGTCGGTAGTAAGGCCTGGAGTCATGTTTGCACTGTTGACCACAAGCTCGCTAGCTGAGAGGATGATATACTCCACTCCCACTGGAGCTCCGAAGAATGCCCACTGCCCAGCATCCTTTCCCGGTTGGCCATCAGCTCTCGCCCACTGCTCTGGCTCGGTATGGGAGACCACAAAGCCCCAACTCTGCAGCTGACCGTCGCCCTTTGCCCACTGAACAGAGTAGGGGAAAGTGAAAACAGGCGACTTTTGTTCGTTCAAGAATAGGGCAGAGTAGAATTTGTTCGTCTGCAGTCTGCGACTTTGCGGCTGAATGCCGATCCTCGGACAAGGGTGATCTTTAGGTGCGTCGGGGACAAGAGGAGCACCAGTACCGATAGGTCGGAAGATGTCACTGGCAGACAATGTTCCCACGACTGATGTCGACGAAGGACTAGGTAGTGTAGACGGATTGACAATCGAGATATCACTCGACCCGATCGACGTAGGAAATGGCGGAGCAGAGGGCTGTAAAGATGTCTGGAGGACGCTGTTGATGCTGCCCGACGTGCTTGTGGGACCCGGCAGCGTAGCACTCTGGACGGCAGATGTGGTGAGTCTTGTCAGAGAGACGTCCGAGACACTGGTTGAGAAGGAGCCGGTTGTCTCGTGGGATATCTGAGTGCTGGACACAGATGTGGTCGAGTTCGTGGTAGCATCACGCGCCACAATACTGGAGCTGCTTGTCGGAATGCTAGGTTGCCTTGTAGTGGTAACAAAGTGAGTCGGTGGAAAAGCATGCCCAGGTCCGGGTGCTTGAATTCTGCCCCGGCATCAGTTTCGTAGAATTTCGATGTGGGCCGAAATCGAGCGCACTCACTGTCCATCGCCTATCTGATAGATGATTGCGCCACCTGGTTTCGGATGTCCTTGGAAGCGAAAATCGTGCGAGGCCTTGGGACGGGTCCTGTCTTCAGAACAGGTACTGGTGATGGTGACCACATCAGGGACATCGCGTGCCAGTAGTGACGACCCTTGGGCAGGCTTCAGTAGGTCACAAATACCGGACATTTTCGTGCACTCACCTGTATGATGCGGTGCTGCCGAGGAGAGTAGAGCCTGGTGCAAAGTGATCAGCGAAAGCAATAAAGGCGTCCGACCATGAGAGCGATGTCCTCCCATGACGGAGGAATAATCTGTGTTGTCAGCGTGTGCAGAATTGGCTGGGAGAAATTCGAGGAGCAGAATTGTGAGCTTATTTCAATAATTTGGATTCTCAGTGCGATGCTCATACAATGGCCCGAAAGCCTTGTTGCACTGCGCACATGAAAGCTGTTTCTTTGATACCTGCGCTCGATGAGGACAAGTGCTTGTGTGGTTGTCGGTTTGGAGACAGTCTCAGACGTATGTGTAGAAAGTGGAGGTGGTCAGTGTTGATCGGAGGATGAGCGTGATATCGTCGAATAGGGCAAAGGTGTTCTTTAGCACGGAGTCTCCACAGGCAGCACGAGGTCTTCTTCAGGGCACCGGCGGCGCTTGACTGTGCCCAAGGACTTGGCCGAGGGTGGAATGTCCTGTCTCGAAGACGACGAGTGTAACAATGGCATAGTTACCAAGCTCTCGGCGGGCAAGGCTGTCGTCGTCTGACATGTGCAACCCGTGGCCCCTGGAGCCGATGGATAGCAAGTTCCCCCAGGTAACGGGAAGTTGAGGCGACGTTGGAATGTAGCATGTCCAAAAGGGTGTCGACCCGTTGGAACGGAGCCATCGATTCGCTGGTGTCACAGGACCTGAAGGTACTACGGCCCTAAGGTCGGGTGTTCACTTTCATCATGCCGGCATCGTTACAAGTCTACGATCGAGCGCGCAGGTATGAGAGGAGGTGTTATTCAGCGTGATGATATGCCACCAGTCAAGTTCTCGGATCAGGGTCCCGATCGTCGTTGTGTCAGTACTCTTGATGACAGATACATTGCCCGTTGCATCGTTGGCCATGTTGGAAGGGCAAGCCACCTATGCTCTGCGTAGACATCCACATCGGGTGTGTTGGACTGAGGTTCTGCTTCGGTCGGTGTCCCGGTCATGCGCGAAGCCGCAGATGACGAATTGATTCGTTCTTTTCGTCGCAAGAGCAGACGGCAGCCCAGTTCATGCTCTGCGTGGAAAATGTGGAATGTCTACGTGCGTCAGTGTGCAATCTTCGCCAGCAGGTGCATGCACATGGCATGAAATGGAAGATCTGGATCAGGCTGTTTTCTGCAACGTTGGACACGATGAAGGAAACGACGGTCGACGTTGTTCGTTCCCAGGTCGACAACGCCAACGACACGACGTTGCCGCGTGGCTTGTCCGATTTGGCGCAGAGCGGAAGGGAGCGCGGCGTGCCATGTCAAAGGATGATGGCGTCCAGGTCCGGTGGGTAGTGTCGTGGGCAGCTTTGGAGGTGGTGGTACATGGGCTGAGCATCTGCATTGTTCAGCGCGTCACACGGCCGCATGTGTCTCAGCGGCCGTCGATGCGGGTGTGACAGATGACTCGCAAGTCGCACGAGAAGGAAAGAGCCACCGGATGCCATCATTGCCATGCCATGCACGCCCGAGGCAACGCAGGCTGAAGAGAGTCGCGCTCGACGCGTTGCTGGTGTGTTGCAAGCAGGCACGTCGAAGCACCCATGGGAGTTGTGGCAGAAGTGGCTTGGGAGTTGTTCCTTCGCAGAACGCGTTTATGCGTGGACACGACGCGGGTTCCTGCCGCGCGGGAGAACAGTTCGACAACAACAAAGAGAAGATCAGGCATCGTAGACTCGTTGCAGACAGCAAGAACAGACAGGACAAACGCTGGAGTGCTGGGATTGTCGGAGAAGAGAGAGTTCAATGCAGGGTGCCTGGTCGAAAAGCGGAGATTGGCACTGACCGCCTGTCGCGAAAGAAACACGTCGTCATGCTTCCACTTTCCTTCTGCTTCTGCCTCTGCTCCCGCCTTCCACGACCTCACGTCGCCACTGCACCATTGGATACTCGCGTGCTGTGGAAAGACGCAGGCACGACAACAGATTCTCAGCAGGAGCCGCCATGAGGACGGCGAGCTTTGGAAAGTATTGATCTGCCTTGTCGCGTTGCACTGCGTCTCCGTTGCCTTCCCGCTGCTCTTTTGCGATCCATCACATTCCACGCTCATCATCCTTTCGCAACACTGATAGCACCATCTTACCGACCTTCACTTGTGGCGAGCAAGTAAGAACAGCAGAATTCCATTCGCATCTGCTGACCACTCACTGTAAAATGACATTCAAGTGACTTTGAGCGGCATGCCATAAAGCTGACACTTTCTCAGTCGCCACAAACAAGCATCATTCTACCCAACAACATCACGATCTCTACCAGATCATACCATCGCTGTCGATGGTGTAACCCAAGTCCATCACACAGAGAGCAATCTATCCTGTTTGCTTCTCACCGAGTTTGTGAGACCAGATCTCACTGAGCCATTCATTCGGACACATAAGGTGAGTCTTGCCAGACCTGGTCTGCGTCTCTTAGTCACATCTGACTTCCATCGAACAGCTCCTTGCATCGGCATTCGATACCTAAGGCGCCATGTCCGGCAATCAACCACAACGCGGTGGTCGCGGCGGAGGCCGTGGCGATCGAGGCGGCGGCGGCGGCCAACGCGGTGGTGACAGAGGAGGGAGAGGAGGAGGCCAAGGCCGTGGCGATTTCCAAGGAGGCCGTGGTAGAGGCGATTTTCAAGGTGGCCAAGGCCGCGGCGGCTTTCAGGGTGACCGCGGTCGTGGCGATTTCAGAGGAGGCCGTGGTGGACCTCCTGGCAGAGGCCAGTCCTCGCAGATGGCCTTCAGAGGTGGCCGCGGAGGCGGCGGTGGAGGCGGTGGCGGAGGAGGCCCACGTGAATTCCCCGGAATCTATCTGTGAGTCCTGCGAAAGCAGAGTGTGCGATCTATAGCACTGACATGGATACAGCGAGTCTGCGCCTGTCGCAGCTTCCGACGCAAGCATCACAGCCGCCGAGGACGCGCTCGCACTCCAAACCAAGGGAAAAATCATCGATGGCTTTCCTGGCCGTCCAGGTTTTGGCACAAAAGGCAAGCCCATTGTGCTTCGTACGAACTACTTCAAGATTACCACAGCGTACGAAGACAAAAAGCCCGAGGTCCCGCTCTACCGCTACGTGGTTAATATCCGCGAGGCGAGTGTCAGCAAGCCCAAGCTCCGACGTCTCTTCAACGAGATCTTCAAGCATCCCGCCTTCTCCCAAGTGAAGTGGGCCACGGACTATGCTACTATCCTGGTCACAACTGATAAGCTGGATCTCGACAAAATGCACAAGAGCGAAGAGATGAAGGTGACACTACCATCAGAAGACGGTGCGAACCCGCAGGCGTCTCAGGGCGGGCAAGTTCCTGACTTCGTCAGAAGAGCCCGGGACCGCAACACGTTTCACTTCAAGATTCGTTACGTGGACTCGTTCAGCCTGCGACAAATGATCGACTTCCTCCAAAGTACTTCTTCTGGTGCGTTATACGCAGGTCGTGTTGATCTAATCCAGCTTCTGAACATCATTGTCGCCAAAACACCGAACGAGATGGCCAACGTCCGCAGTGTAGGGAGCAACAATTTTTATCCCTACAACGGACATCCAGGCGTAGAATACAAAGACCTCGATGAAACCCTCGAGGCTCTGCGAGGCTACTTCTCCTCGGTTCGTCCTACGATCTCGCGGCTTTTGGTCAACATCAACGTCACGAGCGGAGCCTTTTTCAAGGCGCAGCATCTCCTCAATGTGATTGTTCCCCAAAGCAACTTTGAACAGCTGGAAGCCTTCGTGCGCATGCTCAAAGTAGAGGCGCGATACGTCAGAGATGGGCAACAACAGCCGTTCATGAAGAAGACGAAGACGATTGTAGGCTTCGCCAAATCCATCAACAGTATCCGTGTCAAGCGATTCGGCAATGCCAACGAGGTAAAATTCAGCTATGTCGATCGATCGATACCGAATGCGCAAGCTCGCGAGGTCACAGTGGCGCAATACTTCAAGCAGCAGCATGGGATCACCCTCAGGAACCCCAATGTCCCTGTTCTGAACGTCGGTACGAGGGCCGACCCTCAGTATCTCCCTGTGGAATTGTGCTGGATTACACCTGGCCAAGCGTACCGCCGACTGCTGAGTGGAAACCAAACGTCTGAAATGCTGCGATTTGCGGCGCGTGCCCCAAACCTGAACGCCATGTCCATTGCAGGCGTGGCGGGCAATCCTGGAAATGGCCTGCGTTTGTTACGCTTGGCCAACCCCACCGGCGATCCACAGTCCGACTCTGTGCAACCATTTGGCTTCAGAGTAGGCACCGAGATGATCACCGTGCCAGGCAGGATCCTCCCTTCTCCAACCGTCAAGTATGGCAGCAGCAATGCCTCCACTTCGAATGGAGCATGGAACCTCAGGGGCGTTAGATTCGATAAGCCAGGCAGATTCAACCGTTGGCAAGCATTGATCATCAACCACCAAGGCAACAAAGGTCAAGCCATGAGGGGCCCGCCCGATGAGACGATCAAGAAGCTCGCAGACTCGCTGAAGGGCTACAACATTCAGATGGGAGAACGAGGCCCTACCTTCCAGATAATGTTGGCTCCATTGAACATGCAGAATCGCTCTGACAATGACAAGATGCTGAAGAGTGCCTTTCAAAAGGCGGAGGCGAACAGAGTTGACATGCTCTTTATCGTCCTGCCCGAAGCGGATCGCTGGCTCTACGCGCGAATCAAATTTTTTGGAGACGTTGAGCACGGTATCGGAACGATCTGCTCTGTCGGCTCCAAACTGGAAAAGGACCAGGGGCAACCAATGTACTTCGGCAACCTTGCCCTCAAGTTCAACCTCAAAGGCGGCGGTGTATCGCACAGTGTCCTGAACACTGTCAGCGCTCCGATCGACAACAATACCATGCTGGTGGGTATTGACGTTACGCATCCATCCCCTGGAAGTGTTGATGGCGCACCGAGCATTGCCTGTGTCGTGGCAAGTGTCGATTCCAGGATGTTTCAGTGGCCAGGAAGCATTCGGGCGCAGACTGGCAGAAAGGAGATGGTCGGAGGCCTGGACGACAATACGAACAAGGATCATCTAGAGGAGATGTTCAACGAGCGCTTGAGTCTATGGGTCAAGAGAAACCAAAAACTGCCCACCCAGATCGTTGTCTACCGCGATGGTGTCTCGGAAGGCCAATACCACCAAGTGTTGGACATCGAGCTGCCCTCGTTTGAGAAGGTGTTTGAAAAACGCTACGGAGACAAGAAGAAGTGGCCCAAGATCGCCATCATCATCGTCGGAAAGCGACATCACACTCGCTTCTACCCGACTCGCAAAGAAGACGCCGATCAAAGGTCCTGGAATCCCCAGCCCGGCACAGTCGTCGATCGTGGTATTGTCGGCAAGATTGTTCGCGAGTTCTACCTGCAGGCTCATCAAGGTCTGCAGGGCACCGCTCGTCCGGCCCACTACGTCGTGATCAAAGACGACATCTCCTTCAGCGCCGATGCTCTGGAACAATTCACGCATCACTTGTGTTACCTGTTCAACAGGGCCACCAAGGCAGTCTCCATCTGCCCTCCCGCCTACTATGCCGATCTGCTTTGCGAGCGTGGCCGGTCGTACCTCTTCAGCAAGCTGGCAGAGAATAATGCCAGCGATGTTTCCGTCAGCGATGGCGGCGACGATGAGTGGACTGGAGGCGTTCACCCAAGACTGCAAGAGACTACTTGGTACGTCTAACCGCACAGTTGCCGGCCGGCAGATAGCACACGAGAGCCCGGCATTTGCTATGATACCGTCACCGAACGCTGCAATGCTTGCGCGACGCTTGATCAGGCACGCTCTTCATGATCATACGTGGTCTTTGTTGGTCACCACACTCCTTTGAGATTCTCCTTTGTTATGTTTGAATTGGAAATGGGAATGATGTCTTGACATCAATCATTGATTGGAAACAACCAGGGCGTGGAGGCAGTAGTTGTAGCTCCTTCAGGTAGCTGCAAATGTAACCACAATTGCTCTTGACATTGATTTGGACACGCTCGACTCCTGTCACATCGATGTGCTGGTTTCGAGGCGTCGCTTGTGCGTACGTCTTGGTCAGATGAAGTCCAGTCGTTTGGCACTGTTTTGAACAGGCCATGTCTGATAGCACGATGGAGAGGCAAGCGTCCGGCTGCGCATTGCATTCTGTTGCTACATCGGAGTGAATTGCTGTTTCTCCTCCTTGTCCACAACATCCTCTGCCTCCAAAATCTTGACATCTGCCACTCGCTTCAGATCAAAAGACTTCTCCAGACCACAAGCTGTGAGAATCGACCACCGCAACTCATCAATGCCAATCCTCTTCGTCTTATTCTTCTCATCCAGACTCTTTTCCGAGCTACAACACATCAAATCCCCCATCCTCCCCCTCACACCCTCTTCTGCTGCAGCCTCATCCAACTCCTCCCTCACCCCCTCACACCTCTCCCGCAACTTCATCAACCCATTATGCACCTTCAGCGGCCCAGGAAACTTCGAATCTGGATACAAAATCTTATCAACCTTCGACAACACCACCTGATGCGCAATCCCCTGTTTCCTCAAATGCACCAACAATTCCACATCCGTCCTCTTCAACCCATGTTCCGCATCTACAAGCACGTATGTTCTGCGTAGTTGCTTTCGATTCTCCAAATATTTCATAATTTCCCCGCCCCATTCTTCTCGACTCCCGGAACCGTAGCCTGGCATGTCCACGACTAGGAGGCCTCCTGGACCCCATTGTTTCCATTTTGAGGCTTTGGGATTGAGTTCTTGGCCAGTGCTGTCTCGGGCGGGAGATTTAGGTTTGGAATTTATTGTGAGGCCTGAGCCACCGACTCCAAAGGCGTTTATTGTACGGGTTTTGCCTGGCTTTTTGGAGACGCGGGCGAGGTTGCTGTGGGGACGGCCGAAGAGGGCGTTTAAAAGGGAGGATTTTCCGACGTTGGAGCGCCCGAGGAAGGTTACTTCGGGGAATGGGGAGGGAGGGAGGGTGCGGAAGTGAGGGGAACTGTAGAGGATTTCGGGGTGGTGTTTTGTGAAGAAGGAGCGGGCGAGGATGAGGTCGCTGGGTATGGGAGGGTTGGAGATTGTGTAGGAGTTTAGGGTTGAGGGGGAGAGTTTGAGGAGGTTTGTTGGTGGGGTTGTGGTGTCCACTGCGGTTGGAGATGCTGTTGTTGTTGAGACATGGCGGAGGAGGGTATGTCTGATCGAAGAGTGGTTCAGGATGCTGCGGCGTAGAGCCGGTGGAAGGCGTAGAAAGTCCATTGATCTTCAAGCTGACAGCAGGTGGGACACTTCACGTTGCGAGGTTGAGTCCGTGCGCTTTCCCGAAGTCGCCGCACTTGCCTTTCATACTGGCTCGAATGGTGCTAGAGCTCTCCATCCGTCCTGTACAATCACATTGGAGGACTTGACGCGGATGTACGCTCGATGTTCCAGAGGCCATCACGACGGAGACGATGGGTTGTGATAGGAGAAAGGCGCGTGCACGCGTTCGCGAAATCGCCTCCCGAATTGGCAACAACCAAGCGGGGTCACTTGGGAGCCGCAATGCTTCCATAAACCCGCTGTGCTCCGTCTGCTTGCTCCTCGACATTGAGCAACATGGCACCGACAACTCTGACTGAGGTCTTTGGCCTGGGTAACAATGCCTACTTCTCGAACGGCAAAATTGACCGACTCGCCTTTCTACGCACCCAATACGACTTGCTGGACGAGGCCTCAAGACATCCCAGCGCGAGATACCTCACATTTAATGAGCTGAACGCGTTGCGCGATTCCGATGGCAACTTTGCGTATGTTGGATATGAAGATGTCAAAGACCTCATTGGCGAACCCTTCGCGAAAGATGAAAAGGCGCAAATTCAGAGCTTCGACCCGGCCGAGCATCATCCGCGACTGGTCTTCCTCGGATTGGATCTCGAAGCTGGGTGTAAGACGCCTGCTGTCACTCTGGGCATGTACCACGGAGTCCCATACTTCGCTCTTGACGTCTCATCTTCCTACTACGACAGCTTTAGGAACAAGCAGACTGAGCAAGGAAAGACGCATGTGCCTACGCGAGTAGATCTGAAGCTTAGCCGTGACGATTCCTCGATTCTCAGTCATGCTCGGTCTCTGTTGGATTGGAACACCAGGAGCCGCTTCTGTGGTGCTTGTGGCGGAAAGACCTTGTCGACGCACGGCGGATCCAAAATTGTCTGCCCTCCAGCCGATGCAGGTGTTTCTCGTAGGGCATGTCCGACTCGAACTGGCTTGCACAACCAAGCTTTCCCTCGCACAGATCCCACTGTTGTAATAGCTCCCATTTCAGCTGATGCAAAGCGCGTTCTGCTGGGACGTGGCAAGCGATGGCCAGAAAACTACTTCAGCTGCCTCTCCGGTTTCGTCGAGCCCGGAGAATCCTTAGAGGTCGCAACAAGACGCGAGGCATTCGAGGAAACAGGTGTCAGGCTCGGCCATGTCCAAATACACTCTTCCCAGCCTTGGCCGTATCCTTCTACGCTGTTGATTGGCGCTATGGGACAATGCATCGAAGGGGGCGAAGATATCACGTATCCTGAGAGTGAGCTTGAGGAAGCGAAATGGTTCGAACTGGACGAGATTGAGCACGCTTTGAACAATGGCGCAAACGCCATGTGGGAACCACCGATCAAAGGTTATGTCGGGCCAAGGGTGCCACCTGCGCAGCTAATGGCACATCAAACCTTGAGAGGCGTGTTGAAGCTGTTCAAGAGACATTAGTTGATTGCTGGCGCATACAACTTGTCGCCTTGTGTACTTGTCCTTGCGATGGATCAGCTATCTCGTCCGGACCCGCTGGAAAGTGTTGTGAAGTCTCGGCAGTTATCACCTGCAGTATCGCAAGCTCATATTTCCAAGCTATGAGCCGAGGAGAGCTGCAACTACATGTCCTGAACCACGAACACAGAAGCGCAGTATTTCTCGATACGCTCGTCCGTCTACTCTATGTCGAAGTAAGAATGATGCTCGTCTTCGTTGCACGAATGTTGACCGCATCAAACGTCACATCCGAGAGCATCCCTGTACCATATCAACTCCATAGCTTCGAGGCTCGGAGTTATACTTCTACCAGCTCTTGTTCTAACAAATACACCACAGCTATCATCACACCATGTCGGGTCTTCTCAAATACGCGGCTCCGCGTCGAGCAGCCATCAACCTTGCGAAAACGCGGTTACCAAGTACGATGTTTTTCACTGCATTGACTACACAAATCATTCACTAAACAGAAGTGCCCGTTAGTTCCATTCCGCCGCACATACGCCAATGAACCATCTCGAGGTGCCACGACACGTGGAGAGCCCAATGCCACCAATGTTCGCGACTCTCCATCGAGTAGTGGCGAAGCTAGCCAGGTGAACTCCGCCCGTGGCATAGAGAACATTGGTGCAGAAACAAAGCCAACAGCGGCGAACCCAGTGTCGAACCCTGAGGAGGGCGGCATGGGAGTGCAAGAAGAGTCCCAGCCTAGCCAGGAGAATATGAAAAGGCCAAAGGAGGAGCCAGATCACATCAAGAGACAGCATGTTGAAGCAGAGGGCCAGAAGCCATTGGACCCAGCTGATGATGGACACGGTGCCGTGAAGCGGAATCCCAACAAGTGAAACAGGAAAACACTTCCATTAACCGGCGCACAAGGAGAGAACCAATAGGTTCGCACGACTTTAATCTAAGCTGCAACTCCACCAGTCCCCGTGGACTCCGTAATCCCACCATCAACAATCAAAGACTGCGCCGTAATATACTTCGCCGCCTCACTCGACAAAAACGCAACCGCATTCGCAACATCATGTCCATCGCCCATCACTCCCATAGGAACATTATGCTGCGTAATCTTCCTCGCAACTTCCCGATCCTCTTCTTTCTCACTCATTTCCAAATTCTCCACCAGAGGCGTGTACATCAGACCAGGAATGACACAATTCAATCTCACACCTTTTGAAGCGTACATGCAAGCTGTAGCTTTGGTGAATTGTACCACAGCTGCTTTGGAAGTGGCATAAGCGATCTGAGGTTTCCCGATATAACGTAAAGCTGTGATGGATGCGTTGTTGATTATTACACCTGAGCCTTGTTTTTCCATAATCGGTAAAACAAGACGACAGCAGCGGAAAACACTATTGAGATTGAGATCGATTTGTTTTTGCCAGGCTTCGTCGGACATTGTGGCTGGGTCTCCTGGGGCGGTCATTCCGACATTATTGTATAGTATGTCGATTTTGCCATGTTTGGTGATTGCGGTTTGGACGAAAGTTGCGATGTCGTCGGGGTTTGTGACGTCGACTTTGAGGACGTCGCAAGTTGTGTTGGGGTTGTCTTTGAGGAGTCTGGCTTTGGTGTATTCGGCTGCTGAGAGATTGATGTCGCAGCCTATGATTTTTACGCCGCTGTGGGCTAGGACTCGGGCGGCTGCTGCTCCGTTGCCCCAGGTTGGAGAGTTGGGGATGCCGACTTGGCCGATGCCTGTGATGAGGGCGACTTTGCCGGATAGGTCTGGGTAGATTGGAAAGTTGGAAGTCATTTTGGCGATATGGATTGTTTCAGATCAAATGTATGAGCGATTCTCTGCAGTAAGCTAACAACATCTAGGTGATTCGGTAGGACATACATTTACATATTTGAGTGACGTCTGACAGCCCCGTTACGAGGCACTTGAAGTGAAAGTCTCTCGAGCCGATGGAAAGTTGGCCGAAGTCTCCAACATTGGAGAAGCACACAATGAGGGGTTTTGTGGGGGCCCGAGGGACAAATGCACTGCTGGTGCATGAGGTGCCATGATATGACTTTGGCGACACTGCGGTGCTTACTGATTGAGACAATTTTCCCAGCTGCGTTGGGGAAGCAATCGCGGAAACAGAATTGAGCTCGGTCAGCCAGTCCCTGCAACTTCACCTGATCACTGATCACAGGAAATCGCATCTATCAACGTTGACGACCGGAAGAAAGAACATCAGATTTCTTTTCCCGCTGTTGCTCACAGCAGTAGTCATCGTCACTTCTCCCAAGCTTATCGTACAATCCAACTACATGCAAAGGCAAGAACACTTTACTCCTTGATGCACAGGTTGATTGGACTAGCCAGACAATTCAGCGTTCAAACGATGCATACAACAAACCACAAGCTATCGCCTCCGACTCTTTCTGAGCTGGCAGATGTGATAACTCCAGCACTCGAGGCCAACTTCTCAGAAGCTAAGGTCAGCGTCTCACCATGTCCGGACCTTCGACAAGCTCCATACTATCTCGCCACAGAAGGCCTATCGGGCAACGAGAAAGTCGCAGACATTGGAGGCCAGCCAAATTTATTCCCTGAGCCTCGTCTGGAATGCAAATACGACATGTTGAAGATTGCTCAGGAGATGCAGATGGACTCAAAGCAAGGACAACTATTAGGCGCCGGAGCTGGACCTTTCCATCACGTAGGCGTCAACTCGGAATTGGCACCCAATCTCAGCTGGCAGGACAACTTCGAAAATGTCAACAACCTGACTTACTACACTAAGTTCGACGGAGCGGAAGGAAAGCATGCTGCTATTTGTGCGCCAAGCCCGTCTTGTGACTGTGCACTGATGATGAACTTGTACGGATCAAATGGAACACCTGGCGATGTACTGAGAGTCACTGCGCGATCCAGAAAAGGGGAGCAGAAGAGCTTCACAGAATGCATACGTCGCGCTCTGGCTGATAAGTACGGAGACGGGCGACCTATCAGCATTGGAGGCATGTTCCTGCTCAAGAGGGGCAAAGCACATTTTCACGTCATGCCAGGATTCGAGGCCAAGAATGGCCCTCCTTTCCCAGATGCAAAGCAGCTGAACGACTGGCTGACCTACCATGACTTTGAGGCTCCGATCGTGTGCTTATCGGTCTTCCACTCAGCAGACCCTGGCAAGAAGCTCGGCCTGAGGATGGAACATACACATTGCTTCACTACCGGTGGAAGCAATCGTGGCGGCCATTACCACTATGATCTACCACCAGGTGAAGGGATTGAGGAAGTGGAATACGAAGCATATTTCAACACTGCCAAAACACTATACCGTATAGACAAGCCGGAGGTTACATTAGAGAGAGATTTACACGATTAATGTGAAATTGGGACACCTGATCGAAGTGCGAAAATCCACTCTGAGTATCATACAATAATCTCAGTCCCCGAAAGCTACCTGCAGAAGCATCAAAGCATTATGACAAGCAGAGAACCAGAAGACAGAGCAATTCACTCCGCCAGAACCATCCCTGCTCTACCTTCCTAGATTTCACACCGAACGCCATAGCCGCGAACCAAAATACCGAGTCATCCACTCAAGCCATATACCCCCATTCTCACGCCAAATGCAACCCCCTATCCTCCCCACCCTGCTCCCGCATCGTCTTCTTCTGCTTCTTCCCCCAGAAGCGCTTGACCACCCAACCCCCAACCAGAACCACAATCATCCCAAACCCCAACCAAGCCACGCGCTCGTCAGGCTTGTAGTCGCCCACAAGCGGATCCAGTCCTCGTGGTACAAGTTGTACATTCGCTTGAAACCCATTAAAAAGCGCAACACCTTGCGTATAAGCAGGGAAATAGGTGACTTCATTCCCCTTCTTGTCATCGTCGTTGGGTTTGGCTCCAGAATACGACGAACCGAGGAAGCGATCGTTCATTTTCACCAGGAGGTCTGGTGTGGAGTCGTCATGGTGAGATTCTGTGAATTCGAGAAGAGCCTCGCGCTCACGGGTGGTGAGGCTTCTGTGGTGTGGGATGAAAGGCATTTTGGGTTGTAGTGTTGGTGAACAGCTTTACTTGAGTCTTCCTTTCGAGAGGCTGCAGTTTCTGGTTTGTGAATGTAGCACACCTGGGATAGGTGAGTGTAAGATATATACTAACAAAAAAAGCCATATTTTCCTTAGGAAGACCCTCTTGGTCCCGTATTTCTGGCACCAGTATAAGTTGCGCGCCCACGGCTCAAAGTAAGCATAAACTTAAGGATGAACCGCACCCAAGGAGATACCGAGAGCAGCTAACGCGAACTTTGAGTTAAAAAGGTGTACAGTGATATTTGTTCAACGTACGAATTGGAGTAAGTAGAGAATAACAAGTGCGCCGCACCTTGGGTATCCGTGCCAAAAAATGTCCAGAACTGCCGCAATTTTCCAACCCTATGCCTTCGCAGTCCTCCATGCAACGCGTGAAAAGAAGAACAAAGAGCGCCGCAAAAATACAATCGAAACTGACTTCGTTTCATCTGATTCGTTTCCGCTGTCATCAAATCGTAATATGTCCATAGAATGTTGTTGAATGCATGTCGTTGGGTGTTGTACATCAGAAGTGGCGGTGGTGATGGTGGTGGTGATGGTGGTGGTGTGGTAGTGAGGCCAGAGAAGTTTCAGCCCCACACCGAAGCAGTGGCTGCCAATTCTTCATCCGCCTCGCGACATCCTTCGAACCATGGGCTGCGAAGCGCGTCGCTGATTGTGAATCGCATATCGATGTCCTTCTCCAGGCATCCTCGGACGAGGTCCATGACCTCTTCGCCACCGGCGGCGGCGTGTCGCAATGCATCTTCGTCCCAGTCAGCGCGGAGAATCATCTCCACAGTTTTGCTGGGCATGGTGTGTCGAAAGGGTAGATGTCCGGTGCAAAGTGCGTATACGACGACGCCAAAGGCCCATACATCGCCGGCAGTCTCGTATAGCTTTCGATTCACCAACAATCCTTTAGGTGACGCGTATTCGAGCGTGCCAATCACCGAAGAAGCCGTTGGCAAGGGCATGTCGTTCGAGAGTGATCGATGTGACGACACTCGCTGAGGGGTTCGCGATCCGTCGTCTGGAGCTTCACTGTGCAGGAAATCGGCAAGGCCGAAATCGCAGAGGCGCAAGTTTCCGCCAAGCGTCTCCGAATCAGGTCCGTCCATGTCAACGAGGCAATTCTCCAACTTCACGTCGCGATGGCAGACGCGAATATCTTCATGCAGGTAACGCAGGGCACACGCGAGCTGGTATGCGTAGCGTTTGGCAAGAGGGGGTGCCAAGCCTTTGCGACCATCGTTACGAGCAGCGTGTTGGCGAGATTTTCTTACTAAGTCGAACAACGTCCCACCCACATTGAGATCCATGACACAAAACGTGGCATAGTCAGTCTCGTACACTGCATGTAGAGGTAAGACATGACGGTGGTTCAGATAGCGCCAAATGGAGACTTCGTGCTCAATCTCTTGTTGCGCCTTCTCGTTTTCCACCTCGTTTGCGCCAGTGATGGATTTACGCACTATCTTGACCGCTTTTACGGTGCGATGGCCGTGATCATCAAGAGAGTGTACTTCCTTGACTACGCCAAATCCGCCACGGCTGATGGTACGTCCGACGATGTACTCGTTGTTGAGTCCAATCGCTTGACCTTCGTCGTCAGGTTTTGGCTCAGGTGGATTGTCTTCGGCATCGCCTCGACCCCAGTTTGCAAGGAAAGCATGCGCTGGACTGACCGAAGTGTTGGCTGAATTTGAACGCCGCGATGACCGCCGTGATGTCGGGACTCGGCGAGAACGCATGGAACGCATACTCGAATTCCTGCTCAGCGGATCGTAGTCCTCTGTCATGGGCGACATTACGGGCGACTCGAGCATGGCGTGATCCACAGTTCTGCCCTCGGGGATTGTTTGAGGTGATACTGTCAATTTGGTAATGGAGTCGATGGAAGAAAGCATTCGAGTCATGCTGTCCGGAGATGTGATAGGAGAGGGGCCATTGAGATCATGGCTAGGCGACATTGTCGATGCGGATGTCAGGGATGCTATCGTTTGCGGAGTCAAGTCGTTTGAGAATGGTATCCGGGCTCTGCCCGGTCCCGTCACTGGTTCGTCGCACAGGTTCTCCTACACGCACGCGTTGGTATAATCGTCGCAACACATCCTACGCGCTGCACTCACCACTGAAGGGGTTCGTCTTCCAGACAGTTGGGTCGTAAGTTCGGACGGGTCCTCCGAATTCCCGATCAGCCATCTCATCCTCCTCGAAGCTGTGTTTCGTGTCTGCGGCACGTCTTGGGGGAGACTTTGCTCGAGTTTGCCCAGGCTTTCGGCCGAGAAGCGGTCCACTCCTGTCGACGCCTGGAGCGAGCGTGATTTGTCGGCCGTCGTCGGTTCTCGCTGTTGGGTTGAATTGGATGCTACGGCCGCGCTTTCTGAAATTTGCTGTGAGAGTCTCGAGCTCAGCATTCCGCTGCTCCGCACGGCCGGCCGAGAAGGCTCGCCAGGAAACGCCGCCCCCATTCTGTATCTTTCCTTTGTCGACGCGCTGTACCTCGTGATGCTTCTTGTTTTCAGGAAGCGGTTCAATCTCCTCAGCACTCCCCTTTCGGGATGCTACGGCTTCCTCGTCGGAGTCGGAATCGCTGTCTTGCAAATATTTCTGAGACCTGGGGTTAGCGCGAGGGTTTCGATGTGATCACGTGATGACAGTAGATACTCACAGTTCCAGCGAAGGGCGATGCAACGGTATGGCGGGGGACTACGATAGACCTGTCGACAGATGGCTGAGAGGTGCGGTGACCACTGGGTGTGGCGGAGCGTCCGATGCCGTCTTCCGAAGTTTTTCGCGGAGCAGGACTCTGCTGACGGGCGGTGCGATTCGAGGGATACGATATATTATCCTCCTCGTCACTGTCGTCCAGGTATGCCAACGGACCAGCGGCAAGGACCGCAGCCTTCTTTGTGTTCGATGGAAGTGCTCCAGGCAGTGAACCGCGGCGGCCACTTCGGTCGACCAAGCGCTGAGCGGCGGTCTTTGGGTTCGGTGGGGCGGGCGACGGGCGGCGGTCAGCCTTCTTTTGCGCGCTGACTTCCAGCAGAAAGTTGTCGTCGTCGTCGAGGTTTTGAGGCTTCGCGGCCACGGGAGGCGACTTGGTCGGGGAGGAGACGCGAGGTGCTATGGGCGACGGCTTAGCCGGCACCGGCGCCTTGGTCTTTGGTCTGCTCTTCCGGAAGTCGTCGTCGCTATCATCTTCAAAGCCCGTTGCGAAGGGATCTGGTCGGCCCTTGCGGCGTGCAGTTTGAACGCGGAGACCACTGAAATGTTTGCTGATTTCGTAGGCGGCCATAAACGGCGGGTCTGGCTGCGTGCTGGTGCAGGGTGGGGCCAAGGACGAAGCAGCACCAAGAAACCGGGGTGTCGGCGTGCGTGCGGCGTGGGGAGGCAGCAGGCGAAAGGCGCAATGCAATAGATAGGCAGTGGCTGTGACAGTCAAGGGGACAGAGAGGAAAGTGCTTTGGTGGTCGAGAGCAAGAGCAACCGGCCACCGCACAGGAGGCCGCCGTCAATATGTCTGGTAGGCGTGTTGCGCGAGACGAAGGGTAGGGGAGGTACCGAAGAGGGGCATGCGACGGGCTCTCAGATCAGGCCGTGATCTGAGGGATATGTGGTCATAAACTACGGTGCCCAGTCTGCAGCCAAGAATGGAGGCTTTGACACAGCCCCAGCTGCTACGCTTTTGTGGTATGACATGAAAGAAGCGTGAAAGCCCCGGCCCAGCAGCGACAAGCTCAACAAGGTTCCGCGCAGAACGAGCACACGGCGTCGATCTGGCCCTGCGCCGCTACTCCACCCTGTTCTCCGCGTTTGGGAGCTGCCCATTCGCTACCCGCGCTGCATTCATCGCAGCCTTCCGAGCCGCAAAACCTACCACTGCCGCTGCATTCGTACAGTCATCGGGAGCTGTCGCTCGCCCAGCCCAGAGCGCACGCCGCACTCCTACCAGGCCAGGCTGCCAGCTAGCTCGTCGTGTGCAGACGTGCAGTGGGCGATCCATACTCCCTTCGTTTGCTCGTCTTTGGAATCACTCGAGCTACGTGGTGCTTCACCAGCGCAAGTGGGGGAAAGAAGCGATCGCCAGGGTGTGCTCGCTAGCATTGGTATGCGTTCATTGCGATGCCCGCCCTGGTAGAACCTACGACATTGTGCCACGGTTGCCGCTGGCCCTCATTCCCGATATCTTTGAGAGACTCTTGGGAAAGCCGGGATGACATGATGATGGCAACGTCGGTTCATTGCCTGGCAAGGTTCTCAGCACCGACGGGTCATTCGTTTAGCCAGCGCTGCCTCATCACGAACGTCAACGGTGACCGAAGTCATCGCACAGGCGATGAGGCTGCAACGGTGGCACTGAGATCGATCACATGCGAAGGTCGCGCAACCCTGTGCGGTGGCTGCAGCGACAGCTCGAGCTCCCGGTCTATTCTGCGGCCAAGGCTTGGTCTGCATGCCAAGTTGAGCTTTTGAAGGTCCGAAGTGAAGTGAGACGGTAGCAACTCTCCAATTCCTACGGTCCTTCATATGCTAGTGCAGTTGCACGCTTTGCCGACATGAACGCGACCATACATGCTGTAGCCGTGGCCACCACTCGGAGAACCTTGAAGGCGCAACAGGCTTTTCGCTGTTCGATGATCTCCCGTGAAGACGGCGAGATAACCTACCACAATCTATCCTTAACACTCCAACCAACTTACTAGCAGGGACATAGCGCCTATAGCAGAGTTGGAGGGTGGGCAGTGGCTGTGTCGGTCAGGAAAATGGCTCAGTGGAGATGCTAAGTGCTGAAGTGAGCGGCAGTGGGAGCGGTACTGTCATGCAGCGCGACGAAAGAGCACAATGACATGCGGTACATGCGAGTAATGCGTTCAGGTCATACCTTTGAACGCGTACAGCGGTGTCTCGATATGAGACTGATGACGACGGCAATGCCAGCGGCGTTAGGCGATAGCGAGGCCATGGCGTGGTGTATGAATGGATATATCGCATCGCAGACAGCACCCGCAGGCACGGGTAGTCGTCGGCGGAGATGGTTTCCCTCGTGCCATGCGCGAGATATATATGTGTAGGAGCGCAGCACTGTAGGCCACGCTCGTGGTTGCTGGGTCGTCTTTGTGAGATGGCGAAGCGAAGCGTGAAGCAGTTGTGTGAGCACGGGCGCCAGGCTCCACACCACCGCGCGAAGAAGCGCAAAGAGGCAGCTTCCGCGTGTTGAGCGACGATCGTGATGGGCAAGACGGCCTTGCCGCCAACACCACCACCCCATCCCAACCTCGCCTCGCCGCATAGCACATGTCCACCGCCCTCTGCGACGCGCCGTGAATGTGTGCTGCTGGTGCGCGCGCTGTGTTCTTGTCCCCCGGCTGTTCAAAGCATCATTCCGATCTACCTTCACATGACCGCGCATTTAGCACCACGACGTGCCTGGATACCTTAGCTCCGTCGAAAGCCACCGCCGCCGCCGACGCTCCACCTGCTTGCTCGCCATCCACCTCCGCCCGGCCGCCGCGCTGAGGCATCAGACCATGGCCGACTTGTGTCGCAGGATCTTCTCGTGTTGCGGAAGTACGCCATCCATCACGCCTCCTCCACCGACCGCTATGGTAGCGCGAGCTGTGACTGACCGCATACAGGTCGTTCCAAGGTCGACTACGACAATGTCCTCGCAGACACGGAACGGGAGGCCGTCGCCGACCTCCTCAGCTTCCTCGACAATGTACGCCCGACGCCTCTCACCGCAACGCCAGGCTCGACTGCCAGACACATGCACATGCTGACGTAGGCGATCAACAGCGAGCAGAAACCGACTTCTTCAGCGGACCTCCTCTCGACGCATTATCCACTCTGGTATACAGCCAAAATATCGATCTACAACGGAGCGCCAGCTTGACATTTGCTGAGATTACCGAAAGAGGCATGTGGTAGAATATCGTGAGCTGCGGTGGTAGGATATGCTGACTGGGATGCGCGACAGATGTGCGGCCGGTAGACCGATCGACCCTCGAGCCTATCCTGTTCCTACTCGAGAGCCCCGACATCGAGGTCCAACGTGCTGCCTCGGCCGCGCTGGGCAACCTTGCCGTAGATGGTATGCTTCATACCCCACGTCCTATTAACACAACACGACGCTAAGCGATTCACAGGCCAGAACAAGACCCTCATCGTCTCGCTCGGAGGCCTGACACCACTGATACGACAGATGAATAGCCCAAACGTCGAAGTGCAGTGCAACGCTGTCGGATGTATAACAAATCTAGCCACCCACGAGGAGAACAAAGCCCGCATCGCACGATCTGGAGCACTCGCGCCGCTGACGAGATTGGCAAAGAGCAAGGATATGAGGGTGCAGCGAAATGCAACGGGAGCTCTTCTCAACATGACACATTCAGACGACAACCGACAACAACTGGTTTCGGCGGGTGCCATCCCCGTGCTTGTCAGCTTGCTGAGTAGCACCGATACCGATGTCCAGTACTACTGCACGACAGCTCTCAGCAATATCGCGGTGGACAGCACAAACCGGAAACGATTGGCGCAAACAGAACCGAAGCTTGTGCAAAGCCTGGTGCATTTGATGAAAGGTCAGGCGCCGAAAGTGCAATGCCAGGCGGCACTCGCGCTCAGGAATCTGGCCAGTGATGAAAAGTATCAATTGGAAATTGTACGAGCCGGAGGACTACCGCCATTACTTGGATTACTACAAAGCAGCTACCTCCCCCTGATCTTATCAGCAGTGGCTTGCATACGAAACATCAGCATACACCCCATGAATGAGTCGCCGATCATCGATGCTGGCTTTCTCAAACCGCTTGTCGACCTGCTCGGCTCTACAGACAACGAAGAAATTCAATGTCATGCGATTTCGACACTACGAAACCTCGCTGCTTCATCGGATCGCAACAAGCAACTGGTGCTGCAAGCTGGTGCTGTGCAGAAATGCAAGGAGTTGGTGTTGGATGTGCCGCTCAGCGTGCAATCAGAAATGACGGCCGCGATTGCTGTCCTTGCACTGTCAGACGAGCTCAAACCCCAGCTATTGGATCTTGGCGTGTTTGATGTCCTCATCCCACTTACCGAAAGCGAAAGTATAGAAGTGCAGGGCAACAGTGCGGCGGCTTTGGGTAACCTGAGCAGTAAAGGTGAGTGCTGCTGTGCTTTGCACATGATAGGTGATGCTGACGATATCTAGTTGGCGACTACTCGCTGTTCCTTACCTCGTGGAAAGAGCCACAAGGTGGTATTCATGGCTACCTCAACCGCTTCTTGGCCTCTGGCGATCCAACATTCCAACACATCGCGATCTGGACCCTCCTACAATTACTCGAGTCTGGCGATCAGAAGCTGACAGACGTCATCACGAAATCCGAAGATGTCATGAACATGGTCCGAGAAATCAGCGAAAAGCAGGTCGAATCCGAAGACGAAGGTGAGGACAGCGAAGACGGCGAAGGCGAAGTCGTCGCACTTGCCAGACGATGTCTCGAGATCAGCAATGGCGACGTGCCACCGGGCAGCAAAACCGACAGCCAACCATCTTCGTTCAAAGCGTCATGACGATGAACGGATGGATGCGTGCGAAACATCTGCCAGCACGATTATGCATTTTGATTGAAAGCCAGCAAGCGAGCGCGCGCATTTTGAAAAACGGTCCTGATTTTCTCTTCTTCGATTATTGCAATACCAGCATTCGGGCGGTTTTTGGGACGATGGCGTTGGAGACGGGGCTTGGTGATGGTGCCAAGATCAGGCTCGTGGATGGCGCCCCCGGAGGGTGATGTCCTGTTTGTTGTCGAGACGCAGAGATGCAATGGATACCGATGTGTGTCGTAGTAATACGAAAGTGTATTGGATGGAAAGCGGACTAGGGATGGGCTGAAAGTTGAATGAAGGGAGGAGGTGTGTGTGCATTCTGCTGCTTGTATGAGAGAGCATGAGGAGAGGATTCTTTTGACTTTCTCCTCCTCGAAGCATTCGTGGCATATCCTGGCATGACTAGAGGAAATGATACAAAAGATTGTTGATGCACTATGGGGTTTGTTGCATTTCTCTTTTGGCTCCCAACAAGTGTGAAATCTCCTCCATCAGGGGGTGGAACGAACCGAGTGCGCGGAAAAAATGACTTGAATCGAAGAGTTTCAACTACAGAGTGACTTTCAGAAAGCTTCCGACGAAAACAAAAAGTCGACGATGCAAATCCTGCCTTTTTTTCTTGACCCGCCAATGTGCAACTCAGCGAAACATTGGCAATTGCAAGGAGTCTTCAATCCTGATATTCAATTTCGAAGAAGAAAAATCCATCGCCACGCTGGCCGGCATTGTAGCTGATTTAATTCGCTCCTTATCAGGAGTGAGGACCATCATGTCGACATCGAAGTGGATTCTCGCAAGGCGTGTGGTAACCATTGCCGGAATTCGCTGCTCCTTCGCAGTTGCCGTGGCTTCCCATTGGGCGTGAACAGGGAATTCTGTTGCGTCCCATTGCTGGGTTGCTGATGACGCTGTCTTGACGTTCTCCGAGAGTTTTGGCGGCGTTGATGGCGTTGTTGTTCTTTTCTGGGGTGCTGCTTTTTGGAGTTGATTAGGTTGTGTGGTATGTGTTGGGGAGCGCTGGCTTGGTGGTGCTTACTTGATTGGGGTACTGAAGGGAAGTGCTGCAAAGAGGAAGATGAGGGTGGAGTGGATCTTCATGGTGGATGGATGTATGGATTGATGAAGATGGAGTCTTGGAATGAGATTTGTGTATGTTGTTGTTCGAGGTCTTCGATGGGATGGAGCTTGGGGTGATTGCTGAATCTGCACACATATATGTACATATAAATCATGCTGTTCAACTTCACGAGCTGCTCTCCTGGCTACCATCGCACGGTGTGACAACGAGGTGAGCTCAGCGGGAAGTATGAATTGTGAAACATGTTTGTGATGATATCTTCACATGCTACCTACCCTGAGAATGTTGATATGTTACTAAACAATGGTTTAGTGAAAAGGCCAGAAGGGGAAATTTTATTTGCCGAAGTCACAATAGGAAAGCTATGTGCTCCGAAAAGCTTTCCGTATCACATCCGTTCTCACATCAGCCGCTCAAGTACCTGTGGTTCCGTTCTCCTTTGGCCAGCAGCCGAGATGTGCCTTCTGTGACGGTCCAAACAGGACATATTGAGAGGTAGCCATGCTTCACACAAGCGCAGACCTGGCTACGACTCACGCAGGCCATCATTCCATGACGGAAGGAGAAAGTGATTGCATGCAGTACGTGTCACTGGAATAGAAAAAGGATAATTCCGGCCGCTATCAATGATCCGTCTACGGAGTGACTCTAGGAGCTTTGCGCCATTGCTGGCCGACCACGACATTTCTCAATCTTCGAGCAAGGCGGAGTATATGGTCTGCCAGTATTCCCGCCTGCACCTTTGCAGTTTCCCGCGCTGCCCATCTTCTTGTTACATGGGACTGGTAATTGGCCCATAGCTCCGTTGCTGATATTTTGGTCCTTTTGCTGGCGAGGGGCTAGATTGTTGGCGGAGTTGTCGTCGAGGTTTGTTGGGTTGCTGCTTCTTAAGATGATTAGGGCTCTGCTTTTGTGGTGTGCTCTTTTGAGATCGTTGAGAGGATGATGGGGGGCTGGTTGGGTGCGAGCTGGGACTGCTTCACTTACTTGACAACTGGGGCACTTTGGGCAAGTGCTGCGAGGAGGAGGATGACGGTGTGGTGAACCTTCATGGTGCTGGCGAAGTGGGATTTTTCCGAGTTGAGGGCTTTGTGGTCGCGTCGGTTTCAAGATTGTTGTCGAATATGGCTTGGATAGAGCGCCGAATCAACACATATATATGGAATCGCTGGTGGGTCGTGCCTAAGTATCTTGAGCTGCCGTGTCCTTTCGGGCAGGTGAAGTCCATTGGAACCGCTGAGTTGTTGTAAAAATAATCTTGTTTGCCAAAAGTGATACGATGGTTGTATCTGCGACTTCCTTGGGTTGGTGGTGGGTTACTAAGTGGCGAATTACTAAGGAAAGCGGAAGAGGAAATTCCCACCTACTTTGCTCACATCAGATTCGTTGGCACTACTTGGAATCATGCTTGATCCAAGCTACTATCTTACCACAGTGTGCGTGTTGTCAGCTTCTACTGAGTGTCGAACAATTCCAATTATGGAAACCACAGGAAACGTACGTCTGTCGAGCCCTGGAATGGCCAAACGTTTCCGCTAGCCGCTCCTTCTCACTTCAACTCTCATGACTGCCCGCTGCAACGGTTACAGCAGGTATGCACACAACCCGGAAAGGTATCGTTGTTCTTTCATTGTATTGCGAGACGTCTTCGCCAGATAAAGAAGATTAGGATCAGATTCGCGGCATCCATGTCCAACACAAGAGTGTACCTATCAGCACAATTTGCCAATGCGCGCCGAAAAGACAGATCTATCATTTCCAGTGCGTTCAAATGCTGCAGTTTGAGGGCATATTTCTGCGAATGCTGTAGGAACTGCCATTTCCACAGGAAGGAAAAGGAGAACAGGAAATAAGGGGCAAGTAAAATGGTGTGTGAATTTGCGAACATACTACGAAGATAGGTAAGCACATCCAGTACGGTAAGAATGGGCGGTCACAAACTTATCAGGCTTAGACCTCCCTCATAATCAAGGCAGGGGCTGGTGGAGGAAGCGGAGGTGGTATTCCAGATTCTAGGTCTGGTGTCAGCGATCTCTTCCGCAATGCGACTGGTTCTGTGCTCGAGGAGGCCAGCTCCTCTGCTCGTTGCTCTATCATCTTCCACCACCGCCTACCGATGAGGATGAGGACGACAACAACCAGAACAATCACCACGGATGATGTGACGGCGATCACTTGAGCTTCGGTGCTCGAAGCAGCTCGAGTTGCGCCCATGTTGCTAGTGCTTTCCTGAAGTGCTTGCGATTCCCTCGAAGATTGTCACAATGTTGGTGGAAGCTGCAGTGCGGGTTGGAACTCGTGCTTGCCTGCCGGAAGATTCGAACCTCGAGTTTTGATCGAAAGCAAAACAAAGAGCCGCTCCTTTTCGTCAATCTTTGTGCATTTGGTGATCCACAAAGAGTTTGTTCTCGCTGAATCCACCGCATTGTTTGCTTATCTTTAGACTCACACCGGTCAAGCGCTTCACTGGCGACAATGCGCGTCTGCGCGCCGCGACTCTGACTTGCACAACCAACACGTGCCCATCGATACGCTCGCTTCAAGCAGAATACCAGCTCCTTGATCAGCGGCACAGGAGGATCCGGAGCTGGACGAACTCGATATGGGGTATCACCTCGTTACATTCCAATGTTTACATTTCAAGCTCGTTTCGCAACACCCATACAATTTCTACGAGGAAGATGATTACTCGATCGAGGGGCTCCTATCCACACCGACGGACGCACAGCGATATTCGAATTCCAGATGCGACGCCGCAGAATGCGAAGATATTTCAGGGGTAGAGTGGGCCAAGCGCGTCAATGAAGCCATAGCGAAGAGCAAGACTTACTTCTCACTTGCTGTCAATCGATACCTTGACATGGGATTCCGCTACCACACCATTCCAATGGGCTGCCGATTTGTGACACTGAGAGATCCTCTTTGTCAACTTGCACATCAGCAATTTGGGATCGAAATTTGTGCTTGGGACGATGACGACTTCTTCAATTGCTGGCAAGACACCCTTCGGGCACTGCCCGACCTTGCCTGTAAGATTTCAGCGTCTATGGACGAGGCTAGCAGGATGAAAATGGCGAAGGCCGTTCATGAAATTCGAGTGGCGGTCAATGGTATTGTGGGGCGGATGCTGGAACTCGAAGAAGGGGTCAGGAGAATAGATGGTCTGCAACAGGACTTGAAGCATACTGAATTATGGTCAGATATTGTGGTGAAGCCGAGCACGAAAAGGGGTTGCACAGGGAGAAGAGATACCAGAGCTCTGAGAGGTCCCGTCTCTCCTGGAGATGTCTTCGCGCGAGCGACTTTCAAGGCGTGGGAGGGGAGGGTAGCAGGCCTTTGGGAAGCTTTCTATATGACTTGAGGCGCTCTAGCAAATGTGAGCATGATGTGCCAGTGTGTCTTTCTGGCGAGCGTTGATCCGCTTTTCGAATGCTCCCTGTGGTACCAGGTCAGTGAAAGGCCAGTGAGCCTGTCTCGTCAAGCTTACGCTGTCATGAAGGGCTACCAAAACAGACGACAGCGACCAGATCTTCGGCATTCTACTCGCTGAGACAAGTTCAGCGTTCGAAACTTCCAGAGTTCACGATACGAGATGATATGATGTAAGATCTGAAGTGAAGCAGTAAACGGTTACTGCATGACCGCGCTGTTCAAACATTTTCAACGCTACATATTCGGAAACACAAGCTTTCACTCTCGAGTATGTATGCAAACATAACTTTCTCACTTACGGCTATACACATTCAACATTTGTGCCTGACATGCAGTCGCTCACGAGTCATGGACAATCGACTTGCTTTGCAACTTCCTCCCTCTTGAGTCAGGGGCATGGAGAGATGTAAACGCGCTCGTCAGATTCGGCGTCATGGAGAAATGTTTCAGTTCCATGCAGTCGCGAAGCTGCAGCACAATGACCAGTCAGTCAGATAAAGTTATGTGATTGACGCAATAATGAACACGACTCGTCGCACAAAGAAAGTGTACAATGTGATGAATGATTTTGATCCCTTCATGCTATGCAAGATACCACACGCCATCACTCCCGATGCGCCATCTGATGCAAATGGTATCTACTATGTACTGACAATTGGTCATTGGTCATTAATTTTGATAGACTGGTGGGAGTTCAGCTTTCGTGCTCGATGCTCATGCTCAACGCCCTTTGATGATGCCAATGTTCTTGAACTATACAACTTCCTTCTTCGGCGTCATCTCTTCTGCTTCTTCAGCCGCCTCTTCTTTGCTGGCAGATTCTTGTCCTGGGTTGGCCATCTCGTATTCGAGCATCTTGATCAGGCGATAGAATGCCCATGCTAAGAGAGCTCCTGCGGCTGGACCGACCCCTGTGATGATGTCAACGTTGCTTCAAGTGGACTTGTGGCTTTTATGAACTCACAGTAAATCCAATGCTCTGGGTCCCAGACTCCAGAGACGACGCATGGACCGAAAGATCGGGCTGGGTTCAGACTGCCACCAGTGTAGTAGACGCCGATCAGCTCTGCGACGAATAGTGCGAGACCAATACCAACGGGCGCCATGAATGTAGCTTTATGCTTTTCGTTGGCCAACATGTAGATTGTGAAAACCAGTTCTGCAGTCAGTAGCGCTTCGATCTGTGTAATGTTAGTAAGAGCTACACAGACAAATGGTCAAGCATGACTTACAAAGACACCACGAGCGACGGAAGTGCCGTCCGACAAAGTCGTCCGCACGTTGAATGTGGTCGGGAACAGAACTGACACAATGTACGACCCGAAGATGGCGCCAAGGATTTGGGAAGCGATGAGGAGAACACCTCTTACTATGCCGACTCCCTTGACGATCATCATCGCGAGGGTCACAGCGGGATTGAACCTGCGCGGCGTCAGTCTGCGTCGAGGAACTGCTGCTTGAAGTACTTACAGTCCTCCCGAGATACGGAAGAAGATCCAAACGTTCACCATCAAGCTAAAGCCAAAAGAGAGCGAGATGTACATCAGCACGATCGGGCTGAATCCAGTAGAGGCGTTGGTTGTCGTTTGGTTCTCGTTGTCACCTGCACCAATGTTTGCGACTTGCGTTCCGGCGAACGCGAAGAACAAGAACATAGTGGTTCCCATGAACTCGCCCAGCGCGGCAACGAAATCTGCGATCATTGTCAGTACTAATCGGTCCAGGTGGCAGGTGGATCACATACGAGCCTTGGCTGATCGATTCATCCATTCAGTGAATGGTAGGCGCATGATCACCTCCGGTGGAGGACTCTTGGAGGAAGGCGGTTGACCTCCTGCCCTTCTGTGATGTCGGTGACGAAGTGGTCTCTCATCATCGTCGTTCCACTCTGATGGGTCGTCGTCGTACGGTGTGTATCTTCGCCTGGGTGGACCAGGCGGCCCTCGTCCACCGCCAGCGGCTGATCGCCACTCGTCAGACTCTCGAACGGAGCTCATTCGTCGTGGGTATGGTCGATTGTAGTATGATGGATCTTCGCCCCAATAGTCGCCGCCCATAGCTGATGGAGGTGGACGGACCGGTGTTCCGTAGTCGTACGGAGGACGTGGCCAGTATGGGCGGTCGTTGTATCCATACTCTTCCGGGGGACCGTATCGCATGATCTGTTGTCTTGAAGGTCGTCGTTGTGGGGCTTGACTGGCGGTTTCTTCTTCATTGAAGTCGAATTCTAGCCGAGGAGGCTGGGTCTGCTCCCACTTGGAGGTATTGCTGTGGGAACGATCTCGTCCTGCAGTGCGAGGTCGATCTCCGCCTCGAATGCTGCCAAAGGTAGCTGGGCCTCTGAATCCCTTCGCATCATCTTCTGAAGTGACATCCTCTGCGCCTGGACTCTGTGGTTGCAGTGGGTGTTTCTGATCAGGCACTTGCTCGCCTGGTTGAGCCATGTTGGGTCGTGAGTAGTCTGCGAATGATCGCAATGGGTAGCTGCCGCTTGTACTGGTGTTATCGAGATCTCCTAATAGCTCTGACGATGCCCGGTGTGAGAGTCCGGAAGGAGTGTTGTTGTTGAACATGAGCGAAGCAGGGCCTATAAGCTTCTGGCGTGCTGTGGACTCGCGCTAAAGGATGAATGCAGGTGGCCGAGAGAGGGCTGGTCGGTACCATTGACGTAGAAAAGAGCCATGGCCGCATTCTGCAACAAACTTAGCCACATGATTTGATACCGGCCAGTCGTTAAGCTGCAATTTACCCTGAAGTCGCGGTTTGGCGTAGCCTCGCGCATTTCATCACGCAACCAGCCGCAGACGTCCGATTCCCACATGGGCATTGGTGATCGAGAGGGTCCTGCTGGGGTCATTGTTTGAGAAGCGGGCCCTGCAGATTTTCAGGCCATATTCCAACAGGGCATACCAGGTCAACATAAGATTTTGCGAGTAGGAGAGCTCAACATCGTATCCGTGCTGACTTGCTTCGCCAACCACTTCCCAGTTTTCGATGGCGACAGTCTTCGGGATGACGCTTCTGCGCCTCCACAGTGGTCCTGTCCGCGTGTAGGGACTGTCAGGCGAAGCCGGAGGTCAAACAAGATGCCGGCAGTCCGCGGCAGGCTGCTTCCTCAGTGGCTGGAGATCTGGAGTTCGCCGTACAGTTCGTTATCATCTTTGACCATTGATCCTGGTCTATACCAGACACTTCTTTGCCAAACCGAGTTCGCAGCCTGTCAAGCCAGCCATACTGCGCCAGTATACGCTGCTGACGGATTTGCGCAACATGATGCCTGCACCGCGCAGAGCGTGAATGTCGGCTTGACGGGGTATGCAGGCATGCTGCAGCAGGATGCGTATTTTCGCCCAGTGGCTTGAAGTTTGAAACGTGCTATCATGTCGTCGTTTTCAGAATCTAAATGTGTGCGGCAAAGCCGTCTCCCCAAATGCGCGAGTCACGCCATGAGCCGGGAATAGCATAAGAGCAGGTAGTTAAACGCCACCGAGAGTGTAGAGTGCACAAGGTGAAGTCAAGAGACGATGGGCGACGTGAGGGTTCGGATCTGAGAATGGAGATCGTTACCGCAAATTGATGACAGGGGGTCAAATTTCGAGGCACGCCAATCAAATCCCAGCTCGTGACGACATTCGGCGATGGTCGTCAACCACACTTTGACTCCATCGACCTGTTTCAACGATCACCTTGTCACAGAAAGCTGCAGGATTGTGCCTCGAGGCATCACCATCGTGTCAAGACCAGTCATGGCCACGGCGAAAGCGGTCAAGCTGCCCAGCCTTCTTTACGGGACCGCATGGAAGAAAGACCGTACGAAAGAGCTGGTGAAGCAAGCTCTCTTGTCAGGGTTCCGAGCTGTTGATACGGCAGCTCAGCCAAAGCATTACCAAGAGCATTTGGTCGGTGCGGGAATCCGGGCAGCGCTACAGGAAGGGCATTTCATGCGCGAAGATCTCTACATCCAGACGAAGTTCACATCCATTAATGGGCAAGATCTGAGAGCAGGAGTGCCTTACGATCCTCAAGACAGTATCGCCGATCAGGTAAATTCATCGGTAGCTTCATCCCTACTGAACCTCCGACATACCGAGCATGATGGCGGAGAAAAACCTTATGTCGATTGTCTAGTTCTCCACTCGCCATTCCCAACCACTTCGCAGACTCTTGAAGCATGGCAAGCTATGGAGACGCATGTGCCGGAGCATGTGCGAACGCTCGGCATATCGAATTGCTACGATCTCAAATTGCTCCAAGCGCTATATGACTCCGCAGACGTCAAGCCATCCATTTTACAGAACCGGTTCTACAGAGACACGGGCTACGACCGCAGCCTGCGAACGTATTGTCAAAGCAAGGGAATCGTATATCAATCATTCTGGACGCTGACCGCAAATCCTCACCTCCTCAAATCCGATCCCGTGGCTACTCTCCGACATCAGGCGAAGGTCAGCAGAGAAGTTGCTCTATACAGCCTGGTCCTGGGTCTTGGCAATGTACAGGTGCTTTGTGGTACCACGAATGCAGCTCGAATGCAAGAAGACCTTGCTGGAGTGGCTGAGGTTCAGGCATGGAAGACTCAGCACGAAGCGCAGTGGCAGGAGATCATGACTGCCTTCAACCGCCTTCTTCGGTGATATGGATGGAATGCCTACGCGACAAGTCGGTCCCTGGCTATCTTTCAATGCCATATCCGGCATCAAGTTCCGGAATACCAGCATCAACGAACTGTGAAGCTAGCCCTTCAACACAGCTTTCGCGCTGACCGCTATTCTCCCCAACAAGCTCCAACGCGAAGACATATCGCAATGAACTACCACCACCTGTAACCACCGCCGTCACAGCACCACAAACTGAACGCTTCAGCTTCCATGGCCAGACCTCGGCGACAATCACCAAAGTGGGTCCACTAGCACCACTAGCAGCCACGCTGCCGACCAGGCTACATAATAGCGTGCAAAACATTCTATCTTCATGCGCACCTCATCAGAGGTCGAGCCAATGTCGCTTTCGTGGTGTAGGTGGTCATCACGTCAGTCTAACACACTGAAGGTCTCGAGTTCAAATCTCGACGAAAGTACAATGCATACGAGTATGCGATTGTGATATGGGAGTTTCTTCCTTCCCTTCGCATCCTTTTTTTGCTTTTTGCTTGCTTGATGGTGCTTTTGCCCTTGCTGTGAAGCACTTGGACTGACGAGGGTACAGTGTAGAGTGCACATTCGATTCCTTCTTTTTCGTCTTCACTTTTTTCTAACTCTCTGCTCATTACAAGGCACGTCGGCTCTGCACACTGCAGGTTGTACAGTGTAGCTTACGGATCGCAGAGAGACAGGACTGATCACGCAGCATAGAGATACCGTCAACACTTGATGAGAGTATACACATATCGCGTAGTCAGCACATGTACCAAAATGCTCATTGGATTGGGTATATCCTGCTTTAATCTCAAAGCTTTTTCAGCGCCTCCGCATTCAAAACCTCTAGACGCACAGAGACTCCACATGTGCGGCATCTATCTTACAATGACCCACATCTATCGCAAACTAGCGCTGCCTGGTCTTGGACTGGCGCTACCGTTTCGTGCCTCTCTCTCGCGAGCTAATTGCTCCTCGCTCAAACAGCCGATTCTGTTCAATATCTCCTTGTGCTCGCCCAAATTGAGGCCACTTGAGATACCCTTTGATTTCCTCTTTCCATTTGCTGTGACTTTGCGTGCTGGCCAACTGTGGTCTTCTGTGCTTGCTTCGACTTCAATGAATCGTGGCTTCTCGGCTTCTAATGGTGCTGTGTGGTCGGAAGGTTGTGGGGGAATGGGGTCCACGTCTTCGTCCTCGCCTTCGTCGTCACTGCGCGTGTCGTCGGCTCCTTGCCCTCCAAGCACACGGACGACAACTCGCATGATCATCACCAGCCATGCGAGGGTAATCAGTTGTAGTG
The DNA here is from genome assembly GCA_005356885.1 of Cercospora cf. flagellaris. Lineage (NCBI taxonomy): Eukaryota > Fungi > Ascomycota > Dothideomycetes > Mycosphaerellales > Mycosphaerellaceae > Cercospora > Cercospora cf. flagellaris. The sequence goes on along the minus strand of RJLU01000005.1, from coordinate 1,025,877 downwards.
CTCCAAGCAAGCCGAGGAACCACCATCTTATGTTGGCATTGAATGCAAATGTCTTCGCTTCTGGTCGGAGCATGGGCTGCAATAGGTTGTCCATGATGGATTCGCCGCCGTCTGTCGATATGCGTTCCCCAGTGATTGTGGAATACACTCCATATGGCATAGTCACCACATTGACATGTGCGTAGATGCTCCAGCATATCGCAATGTAGCAGATGTGTCTTGCACCGATCCATGTGATGACGAAAAGACCAAAGGCGCAGTCGCAAGCCATTTGCATGCCCAGGTAACGCAGAATCTTGGCCAGGGGAAGCACGAGATCGACAATGTCCATGCAGACCAGAATTGCGTTGCCCACGCGCCACTGCCTGTATCCATAGCTGCCACCCATTAAGCCAACTGTCACAAAGTGGTGCGTGAGCATCTGGTAGTGGTCCTTCCTGCGCTCTTCCAAGTGTATGACAATGATCTGCTGTATCCAGAAGGCGAATTGTGTCAAGTAGTACAGCTTGATGCCAGTAGGCATGAGCAGCCTGGGAAAGTCCCTCCATAGCGACACAAGCAGGTCATTTGCATTGGTGATACCGCTTGGTGTATCCTGAACAAAGACGGCCAGACCCCAGAACCAGTACACGGTATAGTACACCAGCATATAAGCCTGTTCAGCAAATCGAACTCGACCCTTCTTTCTTCCAATACCACATGCAGCAGCCATGGGCATGAGGACATAGTCCAACATGAACGCTCGCAAGCCCGTGAAATAGATGATGCAGCTCGCTACCAGATACATATCTCGCAGGCCTTGTCCATACAGTCCCGAGTCCTCTGCTGCATATGACAGTGTGAAGCAAGCTTTGATATTTCCCCGAAGGCTAGGGAATAGTGCATATGTCATACCCAGCAGCAGAACAAAGTTCAAAGACAAGCCGAGCTGGTGTTCCATGATTGCCTTCCTGAGCGCACTGCCCAAACTCTCCTGGTCTGGCACAGCGCTCCATGTTCTCCTCCGTGGTCGAGGGGCAGGAGCTGTGAAGTCACCTCGGCTGGCGCACACCGACACTTCGTCAATGGGCCACTCTTTCTGCGGCGGTGGGGTGTGGTCGAGTTCAGGGAATCGAGCGTAAAGGGCGGAGGAGCCAGCCTCCAGGTGTTGTGTCATGGCGGTCGAAGGGGGTTCCTGCGCTCGGGCGCAGGTAAGCAGTGTACTGTCGCAGGTCTAGGTCGTGGGCGGGTTTTGGATTTGTCGCAGCGAAAAGTCAATGGCGAGATGCTCGTTCGATCAGCACCGAGGATGAACCCTCTGCACGCCAGACCCCGACACCGTCTTCGTCGCCGGCTGTAGTGCGTGTTAGGCAGGTGTTATGAGAGAAGGGCAGCACAGAAAAGTGGCATTCTGGCGGGACGCACTACGAGCTCCCAATGCCCTCAATCTACCGGCGACCGCTAGATTCTCCAGAATTATCGGACCCCTGTGGATTAAGGTCGCACTTTGGCGCGCGGGAGGCGCGGGAGCTAAAAAGTCTTGGAACGCGAGAACGAGTCGCGTCGCTCGCGATTGCAATTCACTTCACCTCCACATCTCACATCATGTTGTGTGAAGCGTGAACGCGTCGGCAAGGCCATCGCTCAACCCGCAGAGATGCTGCAAAGCCATCAATGGAAACTAGCTGGAAGGTGTCGTCCAGGATGCACAATGGAGATCTGGAATCACACCATCAACGTGCCTCCGTGGCTGCTGCAGCAAACCGTGAGTAACGACGAAAGTGAGCATCTCGTGCAGACAGGCCGGAATGATCAGGCAATGTGACCAGTATCATATCAGTTGGTAACTTTGATTCCAAGCTTCTTTCTTGTTCAATGCCATTCCCTCTGCACTCACCAAACCACAGCGTCCATCCACGATGGCAGAAATCTGCCAAAGCATGCCGCACGCAGCAGGCAAACGTGAAGCCGATACGCGTAGCGCGTTTGCTCGCGGGTTTGTTCGATGCTGCAGCGACACAAGCTGCAGCGCCTGGCCGGTTGCTCGTGGGCAGTTCGCTAACTTCAACTCTGACGACCACAACCTCACAAGCCGGTCTCCATCTGTCCTCCACCCACCACGCCGCCGAGGCTCCCGAAACCTCAGCGCATCTGGAAGCGTTCGTGCTGAGAGCACCTTCCGCCTGGTCAGTGCATCCCTTCGCAGCACCTTCCTTCCAAACGCGTTTGCACAGGCGGCACCCACTGCCAGCGCCCCGCCTCGTGACTACGTGCAAATTCGACAGCACCGACATATACATCAACACTTGAAGGCATGCTCATTGACATCAACCTTTCCTCGCAGGCGCAATGAACGAGCATCTTGAGGAGCGCTTCTCTAAGCGCTCCAAAAAGCAAGCTCCGGCTCCTGGCGACACGGCAGCTGAGCGCCCAATGGCATTCAAACTGAACCATCGCGTTGCGAAATACTTCGAGAAATTAGTCGATGGACCTGGCTGGCTGTCCAAGCCGGAACTCCCGACTTCTGCAGAAGTCATGGATCACGACGACGACAACAATTCGTCTTCTGACGTCGTTGAACTCGAGCCAAACCGACCATTTGGCGCGTGGGAATCGAAAGAGGAATACTTGTCTACGCAGTACGAGCTTTACCGCGAAGACGCCATCCGGGGCCTGCGCGAAGCGGTCACAAGAATGCGCATATGCCCCGATGCTGTCGAGGACTCGTATAACGGCAAGATCGGTATCTACGAAAAAGTGAGAATTGTATTGCGATGCTCCTCCCGACCACACTAGCTGACATCGTTTCAAGGTCCACATCTGTGGAGTTACTGCTTCGACTCGAGGACTGGCTCACAGAATTACCTTCAGCACACGGCGTGCTGGCAAGATCATTCTGTGGGAACAGTCCAAGAGATTAATTGCCGGTGGTTTGGTGGTGCTCACGCCGGCAGATGACAAGTTCAAGTCAAAGGCTATCGTGGCGACTGTTGCAGCGCGCCCTCTCGAGTACCTCAAGTTCGACCCACCGGAGCTGGACCTCTTCTTTGCATGTGCCGATGAACTGGAGATCGATCCCGCTACCGAATGGTTGATGATTGAAGACAAATCGGGCCTTTACGAGGCGAATAGGCATACACTGCTTGCTTTGCAACGCATGATGCGGGAGCCGTTCCCACTTTCGGAGCACATTCTCTCCGCGCAGACCACGATAGCTCCACCGAAGTACATCACGGAGCACCCACACCTCAACCTAGCTGCGGTGCTTGATGGCAACCAGGAGGAATCGTACGAAAACGTTGATGTTGTGAGCTCATGGCCTCACGACCCGCAGAGTCAGCTCGACAGCTCTCAGCTTGAGGCACTCCGGCGTATACTAACGAAGCGCCTCGCGATTGTTCAAGGTCCTCCGGGAACTGGCAAGACACACGTCTCTGTGAAGGCTGTCAAGGTCATGCTTGAGAATTGGCAACCTGGCGATCCACCAATTCTTGTGGCATGCCAAACAAATCACGCTATCGACCAGTTCTTGCGTCACGTTGCCACGTTCGAGACTGATTTCGTGCGCCTTGGTGGTAGAAGCAAGGACAAAGACGTGGTGAAGAAGCGTGTCCTCTTCAACGTGCGGAAGGAGACGTCCGAGAATCCACCAGCCGGGTCATTGTACACGAAGGCCCGTGCAAGCCTACACAAGCTACAGAAGCAGCTTCCTCTGCTCCTCACAGCGTTACAGCCTGGCAAAAAGCCTTTGGATCACCGACTACTCGAGAGCTGCAAGATCTTGACGGAGGCGCAGGCCGACTCGCTTCAAGAGGGCGCGTCTCGTTGGGTGCAAAGCACCAAAACCATTTCGGACGAAACGTACTCGCCTTTCACGGTCTGGCTCGGCTCGAAACTGATCCCGGTAAAGCCCAAGCAGACCAGCAATGAACACGGTTTTGATCAAGAGGAGGCTGATCTGGAACAAGAACGTTTGCGCGAGGAGGAAGCTGAAAACGCGGCACAGGAAGAAGAAGAGTTTGACAAACTCTATGGCCCATACTACGACATCGCAGACAACTTTACCTGCCATAAAGTACCTGGCCTTGATCACAAAGCCGAAGAATTCCTGAAGCAGCAAGACATGTGGAAGATCCCTGAGGCCGCCAGAGGTGCCGTTTATCGCTATCTCCAGTCTGCCCTGAAGAAGTACATCCTTCCAAGTATCCGTGACTTGGCCAAGAAGATGAATGATGAAGCCCGAAAGCGTCGGGTCGGCCAGTTCGAGATGGACGAGCCGATCCTCAAGAGACAAAAAATCATTGGCATGACGACGACAGGTCTCGGCAAATACCGTGGCCTCCTATCTGCGCTTCAGCCAAGAGTCGTTCTCATTGAAGAAGCAGCTGAGACCTTGGAGGCTCCAGTCACGGTCGCCTGTATGCCATCACTCCAGCATCTCATTCTTGTGGGCGATCATCTGCAGCTTCGACCGTACACGCATGTAAATGAGCACGAAGACGAGCCGTGGTATCTCAACGTTTCGCTGTTTGAACGCATGGTCAACAACAAGCTGGAATATTCGACACTACGCAAACAACGTCGCATGATTCCAGAAGTGCGTCGTATACTTGCTCCAATCTACGGTGACCTCATCGAAGACCATCCATCAGTTTCCGACCCTAAGCATCGCCCCAGTGTAGCTGGCATGGAAGGAGTGAACTCGTTCTGGTTCACTCACGCTTGGAGAGAGAGTCGAGACGACATGATGTCTTGCTACAACGAAGACGAAGCGCGGATGATCGCAGGATTCGTCGAGTATCTCTGCTACAACGACGTGCAACCCGAGGATATTACGATCCTCACCTTCTACAATGGCCAACGCAAGAAGATTCTCGCAGAATTGCGTGCTCGCGTTGCCCTGAGGGATCGTAGATTCACAGTCGTGACTGTCGACTCCTACCAAGGTGAAGAGAACAAGATTGTCCTCTTGAGTCTGGCCCGGTCGAACGACAACTATCAGATTGGCTTTCTCTCGGTCGACAATCGCGTTTGTGTTGCTCTTTCCCGCGCTCAATGCGGATTCTACATCTTCGGCAACGCCGAACTACTTCATAACGTCGAGAGGTCTTACGCTAAAGTCAAGTCCAAGAAGCGAACTGAGCGTCAAGATGGAGGCAAGCTGCGGAAACCCAAGACTTGGACCCAGGTGATGCAGATTATGGCCGGTCAGGAGGTTGCGCGGCCCGGAGAGATCCCCAAGGTTCATCCTCAGCGTTTCGATGAGCATTTCCCGATACATTGCCAAAAGCACAAGACCAAAGTGGTCATCGACTCACCAGAGGACTGGGAGAGAATCAATGGCGGATGCACAATCGACTGTCAAGAGCAACTCCCCTGCGGCCATCCTTGCCCGTGCAAATGCCATCCCTTCGACCACAACATTGTCAACTGCACCAAATGTCGAGAGCCGTCTACCACGAATGCAGGCTTGCAACTGACAGCTGTAGTCAAGAAGACGTCGGCTGGGCAATTGTCGGACGGTTCACGTGCAACGTCGAGCTCAGGAGATTCCGAGTCGTGGAAATCATTTGCAGTGGCTGCACAGAACGAATACCAACAAGCAGTCGATGCGTACGTGCCATATTCGCAGCTTCCGAAGCCAAACGCGACCTTGATCGAAATTGACGATACAGGCACGGCACGCAACCTTGCTGCCATTCAGACCAATGTTGAGAACTTGTCCATTGATCCGGGCAGCGCCTCGACAGTCACGCCCTCCCATGTCTCTCAGAATACCAAGAAGCCGAAACTTGGTCTCGACGGCGCAGCAGATGACTCGTCCAGCTCGGGCAGCATCCCAGCAGGCAAGGCTAAGCGGCAGAAGTGGAAAGAGACCTTTCGTCCAGAGAAGGAGCCAGCAAAGAAGGACTGGTCGCAGGAGGAGAGCTTACTGGATTGACCTCTCGGCGAGTACATGTAGACTTGCATCGAGTGGTTGCTGTCGTCATTGATGTCTGTCGTGGAGGAGACCAATATGTTGTTGCGGCTGTGCAGCACGTCACACAGATGGCTTTGGTTGAATGGCAGGCAGACCCAGCTTATACAGCACTGCGGAACGTCACAGTTCTTTGTTCAGCACGGTATGCAGAGAACACATCACCGTGAGCTCCAAGCTTAGTGCCACGCACGTCGTCTTCCACCGCTGCCACAACGGCTTTCAATGCCTCTGATTCAATCACACTGATGGCCCTATCTTCAATCGCGTTTCTGAGGTTCCCGTTCCCATTCGTCCATTGCGTTACTGGCATCTTCTTCTTTCGCACCGTCTCTGCTAGATAACTCGCTTGTGGGCTGTCTTCTTCAACACCACACAGAATCCTCGCTCCCGATGGTATTCTGCTCAAAATCTCCGTCAAAGGATTGAACTCCTCATAAATTTCTCCCAATCCACTAGAACTATCAAACACAACAGCTAAACGCAAAGTCTTAAGACTCTTCAACGCCTCCAAAGCAGTGAAATCCACATCTTCGTAATCTGCTCGAAAAGACGCAGTAGAATCCAGAATCAGAAAAACGTGTTCTAATTTCTCGAGAACAGATTGTGGAAGACGGGTTTCGGATATTATGGGCCAGCAGGTGTCGTGAGCGTCGATTATTATGCAGATTTCGTTGGAGTAGAGGAGGGAAGAGCATTCTTGGTTGATTTGGTGGTTTGTTGCGATGAGTGGAGGAGCAAGAATTGGGAGTGTTGCGTGGCGTTTGGTTTTTGTTGAGGTTAGGTGGAGGGTGTTGGTGGGAGAGAGGGCTTCTTCGTAGATTTGGGTGCGGAGTTCTGCTGGGAGGGAGAGGAGGTGGCAGATGGGGGAGTTGGTTTCTGGAGGGAAGGCTGTGCTTGTGTTGTCCTTCGGAGATGCGGTTGCCATGGCTGGATCCATTGCAGAGGAGTTGTTCTCCTGCTGTTATCTGCCGTTGCATGAATGTGAAGTGAATGTCGGATTGTACTTATTCTTCGTACCTACAATAATACTGCAGGAGGATGTGCATTTGTCAGGCACCAGCTTACCGTTGTGCAGGGGCTTGCATCCTTCGGGATCAGGACTACATGTAGGCATTGGATCGATGTAGCACAAGTCGAGCCAGAGCTCACTCAAGCTGCTCTTGTATTTACAACACTCTTCTTGCATGAAAGGCGAGGTCTACACATGTATCGCAGCATGGTAGACCCTTTGTTGAGATCTCGATCGATCCTTGGCAGGTTCCCAGCTCAGCCGATCCGCGCACCTGGTCGAGATGAGCCTCGCTTTCCCAGTCGTCCCTGCTCGCCGCCTGCTAATTTCACTAAAAAGCAGCAGCCTCGGATACTAGCGGAAACGCGAAACGCTGCGTTGGCGCGACGTGCTCGACTACATCATGCTTCTTACACTGATATATGTAATGTTGGAGGAGAGTGCGAGCGGTAGGGTTGATCGCGATTGCAGTCTCAGCCTTACAGCGCATGTTTGAGAGAGTAAAATGCTTACGGACAGTCCGACCAACCGATTCATCATTCGCAGCATCATCACCTTTTTCCAATCTTACGCGCCTTTCTGCTTGGGATATGTTGCCTGGAGTCTGGTCGAGAGCCAATGGCCAGCATGGAGTCTAGGATTCGAGGATTACTTGCACCGGACGTGGATGTGGAGGATATGTTTGCCGGAAGCATTGTTCTACATCTTCTTCTTATGGTATAAACGGCACATACAGAAGGAAGCGATACACCCTCCGGTGAAGACGCGCCAGGAACGACAGGACTTGTTCAACAAATGTCAGCGAGAGATTCACGATCCGATCTCCTTCCTCAGTGGGTGGTTCCGCGGCGCGAGAGTTGAAGACATCGGAAGAGAAGAGCTGCGTAAGTTTGTGGATTGGAGCTTTTGGGAGGGACGGGCAGAGCTGGCCAGCGAGAAAGATGGAGACAACGCAGAGATTGAGGAGTACATGAACAAGATGGAGATCATGATGCCGCAGCCATTCCAGAAAGGCCCGGGCAAAGCGCGCAGTTTGCGCCTGACGCTGGATCCGATTGAGATCGAGCCCAGGAGCCTGATGTGGTACAGCTTGATCATGCTGGCCGATAGCTTCACACTGTTACTACTGTACCTCAAAGGTTACAGCTACTATCGGCGTACTTTCTGGAAAGCATTGGCAGTCTTTCCGCCTCGCCCCTGCGCATTCTTCACGCGCAAGGCTTCTGTGGCGTCCAAGCTTTCGTATTTCTTGCGCGAGCACACATCGAAGACTCGCCTTCCTGTTGTGTATATTCATGGAATCGGGATTGGCCTATTACCATCGGTCACTTTTCTCGATGAGCTCAACCACAATTTGAATGACGGGCGTGGCGAGGACGACCAAGTAGGAATTTTAGCGTTGGAAGTCCTACAAATCTCCTCCCGCCTGACAGAATCTATTCCCACAAGGACTCAACTCCTTGCGCAGCTCACCACAGTCATCAACCACCACTTCGGTGAAGGCCGCTTTGTCCTGGGCGCGCATTCATATGGAACCATTCTCAGCGCTCAAATCCTTCGCGACAAGAATCTATCTCCACGCATCTCCGGCACACTGCTCGTTGATCCGGTCACTTGCATGTTGCATATGCCTGATGTGGCTTACAACTTTACTTGCCGACCACCAGTACGCGCGCCTGAGTGGCTTCTCTGGTACTTCGCCTCCAAAGATCCACAAATTGCACACACTCTGGGACGACATTTCTTCTGGACCGAGAACGTACTCTGGCGGGACCAGATTGATCATCTCATTGAGAATCATGGCATGCGATTCACAGCTTCCATAGCATCGGACGATCTCATTTTGAATGCGAAAGCAGTCCGAGCATACCTTGAGAATGGTACCAAGTCCGACCCTGTCATCACGAGGGATGAAGAAGGGAGGAAGACGATGGACCTGGAGCCCACCGATGTGGCGACTTCAAAGCCGTGGCGCGGCTCGGGATTGGAGACGATATGGTGGCAAGGCCACGACCATGGCGATGTCTACGTGCGAAAAGATCATCGAGCAAGACTCATCAAGGTGTTAGAAGAGTATTGCCGAGGACAGTGAGAGGCATGCAAGAGCAGCAAGAGACCATGATACCCCATACTTTATGATAGCAGTCACCACCAACATAATGTGTAGTGAAGTATGTACAATAACAAACGCAGTTCTGTGTTATTTCTCAGAAGCCTGCCAACGCGTTACCTGATCAGCGGAAAGTCACCGCTAGCATTGCTAAGAGTGAACCTCGTATCGGTAATTCCGAGGAAACAGAACAGCTAAAGTCCATAAACTCCCCGGCGCTGGCGAAGCTTTATTCCGCGATGTCAATGCTGACAGGTACAACTCTCAGACATGGCCAATTGAACATGGATAGCAACAAAAAAGTCCATCGCAATGCTTTTCAATCAACTCATAACCCGCGCAAATGGCGTCGGATTCAAGCTTAACTGCAAAGCTTGGTTACGCGTCTGTCATTTGCAAGCTGGTTGGAGAGTCGGAAGTGGGCTGTTGCTCGCCTGTGCTCGGATAAGGACTTGCGTGTGCGAATGAGGGGCGGCTCGAGACATAGGTGGGGCATGCCATCGGCAACGATGATGACAGAAGCTTGCAGCATCTCGAGCCAGCCAAAGTTCTTCAGGGCTTGACGGCGTGCTTAGTAGAAATTTTGTGGTTAGAGCTCCGGTGGTCTGTGAGAGTGAGTACTAATAGCTGGTAGCGCCACGTCTGTTGAGCTGTATTTCTTGTGCTCCGATTTCCAGCTTCTTACATCAGAACAATCTCGTCGTGAACACTCTCTACGTATTCTCCTCACAATGGCGTCCAACCCACCTGGAAAATGCTGCACCATCGGTGTCAAGCATGAAGGCACTCCAACAGGCTCCAAGAAGAATGCTGGTGGCAGTAAGGTTCTCCCGACGTAGGCAATTGATTCCCCATGCTGACAAAGACAATTCTAGTCGACACATACTTTGCCTACCCAGAGTCGAAGCAGACCGATACCGCAATCCTTATCCTCACCGATGTCATCGGTCACGACTTCGTGAACGCCCAGCTCATCGCCGATCAATTCGCCGCAAATGGCTACTTCGTGGCCATGCCTGATCTCTTCGAGGGCGACCCGATCCCGCTCAACAGACCAGATGACTTCGACATCATGAAGTGGCTCACAACCTCGGGCCCCAGCGGAGGCCACACTCCAAAGCAGGTCGACCCTATCGTCGAGAAGGTCATCAAGGCTCTCAAGGAGGAATATGGCGTGAAGAAGTTGGGCGCTGTCGGCTATTGCTTTGGTGCTAAGTATGTTGCACGATACCAGGCCAAGGGCAAGGGTGTCGATGTCGGTTACGTTGCACACCCTTCGTTCGTCGACGCAGATGAGATCAAGGCGTTGGCTGGTCCTTTCAGCATCGCTGCTGCTGAGACGGATCAGATCTTCCCAGCTGAGAAGAGACGGGAGACCGAGGATCTTCTCAAGGAGCACACTATTCCATACCAGATCTCGCTCTACAGTGGTGTCGAGCACGGCTTTGCAGTCCGAGCAGATACCAGCAAGCCAGAGATCAAATACGCCAAGGAAGCTGCTTTCTTGCAGGCAGTTGCGTGGTTTGACGAGTTCTTGAAGGGGAGCAGGACCTGGGCCGCGTAAATTGCTTCTGAGTCAACTCACGGCCAGAGCAGTAAGGAGGCGGCTGTCAAGTCCCGTCCCGCTCACGAGACAAAGCCCGCTTCTGTAAGATAGATAGAAGCATGACGAAATCGTCAGAACCATCATGACGCAGACCACGGAAATGTTCTCAACTCATTCCACCAGGTATCGCTCGTTGTAGTCTCGTAGCCTCAGCAGCTGCAGTAAAGGGTCCGTTGATGCGCCGGGATTTAGCTCGCCTCTGTGCTGATTGCAGCCCGCTATGCCACAGCCTTGCGGACAGAGACATTCGGACAGGTTTCGGGTGATGGTGTCGACGAGGTTCATCAGTAGTTGAGTGGTCGGAAGCGGCGTGCCCTCGGCACTCCATTGCATCTTCGACACCTGTCCCACAGCAACGACTTGAGTACAGTAGCGACAGCCCAGGCATCCTCGATTGCAGTAGCAGCCACCAACGACTGCTCTGAGACTCGACCAGCTCCGCGGAGAACAGCCAAGAGTTGTGTTCTCGGAGTGCTTTGCTTGATCGTCTCCATCTTGATGAGATTCTTCGAAGCCACGATCCAAGTCCACAGTGATTGATCGAAAGCACAATGGTGCATCAGCTATTGTTCTTGTGCTGCAAAGAATGTAAGCCAGGCTCCCAGAATTAAAGGTGCCTCGCAACTTACGCTTCATCCCAACCAGTCAAACACACGCCCTCCCCATTCATTCCCCATCGTCGCATCTGGCTCGTTCTTGTTGGTCCCATGCGTTGACACCATCGCCATAGCGAGTCTCTGTTCACATTGAAAAGGTAAAATGAAACACATGAGATTTTCGGCATGATCGGACCAAGCTCACGTCGAAACAATCGGCAGACCAATAGTAAGGCCCAAGGACTCCTTGTCGTGATTCTGCCATCTTCGCAACACGCCACGGACACCGAAGCGTCTTGCAAGACATGCTCATAAATCAGAAGCCTGATCTCGGCTGGAAGATCGCTGATGTTCGTGGTCCCTGTATCTGTCGTCATGTTCAAGTGTGCCGCAAGCTCATTGCGTGGTGTACGAGGACTGGAACGAAAGGAAGAGAATCAATACTCAAGTGAAAGGGGAAGCATTACTCGCCTCCCGCTATGCATCCTAGTCGAGACTGACAATTCTCAAGCGAATTGTCGGGCCTACGCGCGTGATTGATCGCTCTCTCTTCGTGCCGTGTAACAGATAGATGCAGAGCTCGAGTCCAGACACGGCAGAACCGCGACATATATCCATCGATGATGTCGGGCGTCCGTCACACGTTTCTTGTGATTCTGGGCCCTCGGAGTCACCCAGCTGCACATTGTTGAATCCTGCCTCGTGGTGTTAGGGCAGCGGATGGGGACGCGAACTTGTAAGATCGTGATGTCCGTTGTCCAGGCCAGTCCGGACGAAAGACGCGACCAAAGTCCAGACGCCGGAACATCTCGCTGCTTGGCAGGAGCGTTGATTGGGCAAGATGGGCACAGCCGCTTCCCTCTCTCCTTTGTGAAAGAGCCATCGGTCCAACATCCTCGTGCGCCAATGTTGTCTGCCTGGCGGTGACATAACTTTCACAATCCGTGTATACTGCACGCAATGCTGTGCGACTAAGAGCAGTAGGTATAAGTTCGGCTTCACGACGTGACAGGTGAGCGGCACTTTCGAAGCCAATACCTCTCTCAAGTACAGACAGGACAACCCAGTTCATTCCCGCCTACCATCACATCAATCACATTTTCATCAGCAAAAAGACAATAACACCGAAACAATGGCGCTCGATATGCTACGCAAACCAGTGTTCGACGCCGACAAGGAGATTCCAAGTCTAGCAGGCAAAGTCATCCTCATCACCGGTGGAACTGGTGGACTGGGTCGTGAGACAGTGGTGTCGTTTGCGAAACACGACGCAGCGCACATTTACTTCACTGGACGCTCCCAGCCATCAGCAGAAGAGACAATCAGACTGGCCAAAGCAGCAAGTCCAGCCGCTGTGGTGACTTTCATCAAATGCGACCTCGCATCGTTCGCGTCCATTGAGAAAGCCGCCAAAGATTTGATATCGAGAACCCAGCGACTCGACGTTCTAATGGCAAATGCCGGTATCATGGCTCATCCACCTGGCCTCACTGAAGATGGCTACGAGCTGCAGTTTGGCACCAATCACATGGGCCACGCACTACTTGTCAAGCTTCTGACTCCTCTCCTGCTCCAAACTGCCGAGCGACCGGAAAGTAGAGACGTACGAATAGTCTGGGACACCTCACTCGGACACAAAGGGCACAACCCCAAGGGCATCGACTTCGCAAAGCTGAAGACCAAGCACGAGGATATTGTGCCTTGCGGTATGCAAGGTTCAGTTGGGCCCTGGATTCGCTATGCTCAGTCGAAGCTGGCGAATCTCATCTACGCCCGCGCGTATGCGAAGCACTATCCACAGATCACAAGTGTTTCTATCCATCCCGGAGTAAGCGCAACTGGCTTGGTGGGAGGTCTCAGTTTGCCACAAAGGATGTTCGTGTACGCGACGAGTTACCCTATAATGATTCCAGCGGAGATGTGTGCGTGGAATCAGCAATGGGCTGCGACTGCACCGCTCGGTGGTGGAGAGAGGCAAGTTCAGACGGGCACATTCTATATGCCAGTGGCCAAGAAGGGCACGACAACGAAGAAGGGTAATGATCCGGAGCTTGAGAAGCAATTGTGGGACTGGACTGAGGAGGAATTGAAAGAGTGGAAGATCTGAGCTTGCTGTGAGTAATGTAACAGTATTATTCTCTTTCAAAGTATGATATAGGGAACAGGATATACACGCAACGTCTCGAAGCAATTACTACTATCTCCAGCCTTTTGAGCGCACAACAGCCACCACATTCGCATTAGTGCAACTCATATTTGCCCCGCATCCATAGTGGCGACTTGAACTTGGAAGCTCCAAGGGTCCGAGGCGTGGGGCAGACTTGATATGTTTTGCACCACGCATGCTCTACAAACTACGCTCAGCTTCACCAACGTTGGATTATTCTCAGAACGTCGTTGACCAGACATGGCCGACTCACAGGACAAACGTAAAACCTCAACTTTCTCCACCCTCCCCGCCGAAATCCGAACCACAATCCTCGAATACGTCTTCATTGACACCTCCAACACAAGCCCTCTCACCAAAACCTCCTCCGGAAACATCTGCATGAACGAAACCTACAAATCCAGCCAAAACCTCCTTCCCCTCCTCGTCTGCCGAACCTGGTACCAAGACGCAAGCCTCCTAGCCTTCAACCACACTCCCTTCCTTGTCTCGAATCCATTCTGCGATATCCCCTCACGATTGACAACGTTACTCCACACCAAACAAATCTCCGCAATCCGCTCTCTAGCCTTCGTAGCAGACAAACGCCACTTCCGCAAACTCTCAGAATGGAACGACCACCCTTTCGGAATCCAATCCCTAAGACTGGAAACCCTAACAATCATCCTCCAACGCTCAAGTTCATGGCATTACATGTTCGATTACACATCCGATATCGTTCACCTCTTACGAATTCTACAAAATGTCAAACGACTAGTTTTCGTGAAGAATAACGCGATGGTGAAAGGGAGTTTTAGATCTTGGTTTAATCGATTGGTGGGGTTGATTTTGAAAATTGATCATGCGGAAAGGTATGATAGGGTGGTGCCGAATTTGGAGAAGACGTGGTGGAGGTGGGAATTTGATGGCGTTGGGGAGAGGTTTTGGCTTGAGGCAGAGCAGCCGAAGGAAATGGTTGATGAGGAGAGTTATATGAGGGGGATTTTGCCGTTGATGGAGGGGTTGAGGGTTAGTGTGGAGTTGGAGGAGGTTAATCCTGATGTTAGGGCTACGAGGATGTATTATTAGCTGGTTTTGGTCTGTGGAATGCTTGTCTAGCGTTGAAAATGTAGTGGTCTGGAAGAAGTAAGATCGTCCAGCAGAGCATATGCTCGTTTGAGAGCTCAATTTCAAATATCGCTACACGCCGAACGCCTTATTGCAACCTGCCTGCTGGCATGCTGTCTCTCTATCGCACATCCGCCTTCTTCTATCGCTCTGCTCAAGCCATGCATTTTGTCGATGCCACGCTCCCCGGTTATGATACATCAAACTGTCGCTTAAGTGACAGTGTAACCACCATCGACACGGAGATCAGCACCAGTCACGTATCCGGCAGCGTCAGACAGCAAGAAGGTGACAGCACCCATGAGATCTTCTGGGCGACCCATCTTACCCTGTGGAATCAAACTGGTCCACTTCTGTGCGAGCTCCGGGTTATCGTCAAGAATCTTCTTGGTGCTGTCGAAATATTAGCTTTGCTCTCACGATGCCCTCCAGAGAGGGTACTCACAGTGCTGTAAGCATGTATCCAGGACTAATGCAGTTCACGCGGATACCAGCATGAGCCCACTCAACAGCAAGCGAGCTAGCCAAGTGTCGCACAGCAGCCTTCGCGGCGTTGTATGGTGCTTGTGGCTGTGGCACGTTGACAATGGCACCACTCATGCTGCCAATCATGACAACACTGCCCTTTGCCTGGCGAGCCATCAAGTGCTTCGCAACAGCGCAAGACCACAAGTATGTACCATCCACGTTGACTCCCCACAGCTTTTGCATGCGATCGTGCGGGTACTCGATCGCATCGTAGTTCTCCGTGAAACCGGCTGAAGTGACGAGGTGGTCGACCTGGCCGTGGGATTCGAGGATCTCGGCCATGGCGGCGTTGACGGAGTCTGGAGATGAGACGTCGCAGTAGTGGGCTGTAACCCTTGGGACGTCCTTGTCGGTCGCACCTGGATTCTCTTTCTTGAAGGTTTCCATGAGAAGCTTCGCTTGCTTTTCACCCTCCTCCTCTGTTGAAATTCATCAGTCAGCAGTGGTCGTCAGTCAAGCCATCTATCAAATTGGACATACTGTTCAAATCAACAATGGCAATGTTAGCACCGCTGATAACCAATGCCTGGCTCATGACGAGACCAAGACCACGAGCTCCACCAGTAACGACTCCCGTTCGGCCCTCCAAACTGAAAGACTCGAGCGTTCTCTTGAAATGGAAGCCGCCACGGCCTTGGACAGGCTGAGAGCTTGGGAGGTTGTCCTCCTCTGGGTACTCTACACGAATCGTGTTATCTGTTCGCGAGAACTCTCCCTCGTGGGCGAAAGCACCTGGCTTTCCCGCAGTCGAGTACTCGTCATGTTTGTCCTTTGTAGCATCGTCTGCCCGCTTGACAGTGGGTGTGATGCGAATGCCTCGAGTCGTCTGGCGCGTGAGGGTTGCAGCAGTTGGAGGGCGAGCTGCGGTGGTGGAAGCTCTTGAGATTTGCCTCAGGAGATTGTGTTTGAACATTTTCACAGCTGGCGGAGGTAATTAGATGAACTCTCTCAGCTGATATTGAGATAGAAGTGGAGAGTGAAGAAGTTTGATTATTGGCAGAGAGAAGAGAAGTCGTGGGTACGCGAATACAGAAGGATCAGAAAATGAAGCTCACCTTGACGTCGACACGCACTCCAGGGACTGGGCGCCCGTATATGATGTAAGTCGAGCTGCGAGCTCCACCGCTGTTTCGCAAACGTATGATAAGACGGATTGGCGAGAAGGCGTGGAGATGCTGCTCTGGAGGGATTGGTTCTTTTCTCTACTCGACTGCGGACTAACGAGCTCCCCTCAACAGCATGCGCGCTGATCTGTTCAACATTTTCTCGACCACCTGGAGCTTTGACGTAGCTTACTCACGAGAGCCTCAATGAGCTAGCCTTGGCTAGATCGATGCAGGGACAGACTTCGAGACAAGGGTGCGGACCGTCGAGCCCCGACAGGTGGGATCCCCATTCGAGCTTAGTCTGGCACGCGTCAAGTTTCGCGGAGTCGCAAAGTTCTCCAAACATTTATTTATCTGTGTGCCCTTGCAACGGATTCGCGGTTCGCACTCGAACTGGAACCGCCGTATGGATTCTGGCTTGTACTCTACAGTCCAATGGCGACCTCCAAAGCAACGACGACGCTGCGCCGAGCGACCGGCATCGACATCACCAGGTTGCCGGCTGACACTCGTACCACCGAATGTGGAAGACCGAAGATGCTGGTCTTGATGCCGGCAGGAGCACCAGAATAGACTGGGCATCAGTGACTTCGCGGTCTCGGCCTCTCAATCTTCGATCTTGTGACCTGAGATCTTACGAGGGCACCTTGAAAGTGCTGAGTGCAACAACTGCTGCCAATGTCTGCCATCTAGATGAATGTCGTCCGAAGCTGTGCAAAGCGCAGTGTGCATATGGGGTTTGCAACTCAGCCTCACTCTGAGCCGTAAACCCACAGAGCAGTCATGTGTTCCGAGCCCGCAGCACATCGAGTTCAGCCCAGGTCAAGACTTGCAATTCCAGCAGCCACATCTGCCTCATCGCGCCTACTCCCATCAAAGCCAATACCCTCGCAGCTGCCCTCAACATCGAATGTTACGCCAAGCAATTGTTTTGCAACCCATTCCGCGGTCCTTGCATGCAGACTAGGCTCCCTCAACTGCTCACTCTCATCTAGATCCCAACCTGCGAAGACCTCAGATCGTCCCTTCGCCAAAGCTTGAAAGATGACCAATTGGTCGCGCATATGCTCGTCGACCCAAGCACCGGAAGCCCATTCGTTTGCAAGATCGTTCGTAACCTTCTCGACCATTTCCGTTGTTGCTCGTTGATGACTTGAGATTTTGCGCTGGTAGAGCCAGTCTCTGCCGAGCGTATATGATCCTTGGCCATCTGGGCGGGGGACAGTCGCAACGAGTATGAAGTACAGTCGCTTGTCATGCTGACTATTCTCGCACTCGATGACGAGCTTATTTGAGTTCTTCGAACCTATGTCGGATAACATGGAGTCTCCAAAGTGATGCGAGACGGCGGGAAGAAGCACCTTGCGAAAGTGCTCATGACAGCTCGCGGGCGCGATGAAAATTGCACGAAGATTGCTCGGCTCCAGTGGCTTGATTTCGAGGTCCTGTGGCCGGTATTTGAATGCCGTTAGAGTGCTCTCTGACCGAGGAGGAATCTTGAGCGTGAAGTTGCCTATACTTGTACCGCCTTGGCTCCATCCACGTTTCGTCAGAACTGATTCGATCTCTGGAAAGCCGATGGATCTCAGTGTCGGGAGAAGCACATACTTGATGTACTCGTACGACGGCGAGCCAGAAACATTGGTGCCTCCACTTATACGCAAATAGATGGGAGATTCTGTTGGGAGGTGCGTGAAGAGAACGAAAGGTAATATGGCCTGGAGAGCGAGACCGGTACTGCCAGCGGTGCCAATATCAAGATGGCATTCGTAAAATTGGCCATCTTCGTTCTTGGAAATCTTCTTGAATACTGCCGGCACTTCACTCTCGAGGGTCCCGGGTGTGAAGGTAAGAGTCTTGCTTCCCTTACCTGCGCCGGAGAGACGAGCATTGCATGCTTGCGCAAGCCATTGGACACATGCTAGGTGCTGTGGTTTCAAGCCGCCGCCGCCGCTTCTGCCTCCTCGTATGTCGTGTATGTGGACCGGTGTGCCAGTGAGTGCTGATAGGCAGAATGCTATACGAAGCAGTTGACCTCCTCCTTCCACTGAAGCAGGTGCAGCAAGTAAGTACGTGTCTTGGGTTCGTCACTCTGTTTCAGCTATTCCCACAGCACAACTGCGACCACGGCGTGCTGGTACAGTAGCTGCAGTCAAGGCTGCCGGAGTATCTCGACCACACTTACGTGTTCGCCCGTCCAGTTCCAACAACTCCTTTGATCTTGCTCCATGTCTTGGCATGGTCACGAAAAGATGGTCGTCAGTCGCAGTGCTGTGCTGTGATCAGTGTCTTTGCCGCCACTTTCTTCAATGGCAGGCGCAAGACAAGTAGTTGAAGCATAGCATTCGCTTTACCAATGACCTTTTGATACGCTGGATCGAGGCTGAGGCCCGTGACTCACGCGCGGTGATCCAAAGCAGCAATTCAACATTGTGAAGCTCCGCCACACATTGATTTCCTCATCCTTAGAGGCAGCCGGCAGACGGAGAGATTTTGCTATGCGATTCTGCACATCGAAGGCGCATCTTTCTTGTCATGCGACACCAGCCAACTGAGTCGCAGATCAAGCAAAATGCTTGTCGCCATCCTCCGCGTCAACTTGCCGGTGAACTCTGATGCGAAGAACGGGAGTGATGATGCGATGCGTTGTTTGGAATTGGGCAGAGTCTCTGCTTGCTGCTACCTTCCGAGGCATGGGCAACCTGGATATGTAACGTGCTGCACTGCACGTCTTCACATGGGGTCGCGGATTGAACGCGTGGTCATGTTCGGGAATGGCAGAGACAAGTGCCGCCAAACAAGATGGGAGCAATTGTCCGAGACGTCACGCTGCAGTGGTTGCAGTGAAGGAGGTTGGTTCGGCTGGGCTCGCGCACTCGTCGCGATGACGGACCAGGATGTCTGGTTCATGTGAAGGCTGCGCACGAGGCCCATCTCGCCCAACGACGGGCGGGCGGGCAGAGCGGAACACGGCCTCATCCCCCCAACTCAGACTGACGGCGCTCGCAAACAGGTCAAGGTTGTGGGTGGCACGCGGATGCGCTGGTCTGCAGCTACGAGAGTTTCGACTGTGTGTGCAGAGTGCAGAGTGCAGAGGGCGGGCGGGCATGACATGGCCTTGGCCGCGAGCAGCGGAACTCACACGCGACGCAGTCATCTCTCCATCACTACTTTCACCGCGCCGGCGAGGGCAACTCAGGCAACAAAGCTTCGCGCATGTGCTGCTGCTGCCCAGCCGAGCGCGCTGCAGCGTCCGGTGCAAGAAAATCAATCAATGGTGCCCATTCACTCCTGCAGCATTACATCATATACCCAGCTGTCCAGACGGTGAAGCAGGCTGATCCCTCCACCAATTCACGACGTCCAGCCAGCGGAGCCAGCAGGTGAAAGCAACAGAAATGATGCGGTCGTACCCGCTGCACTGCACTGTTTCTTCGTCGTCGTGCGCTGCAGTTCTCCCTCCGCCCACCGCCGCTGCCATCGCGAGCCACGGTTGCTCATTCTTCCTGTCGTTTGTCTGCCCGCATTTGCAGCTGCTCCACTGCACCACGCTGGCGAACGCCGCTGCCACCAGCTGAGCTCACCTGACACAGCAGCAGCGGAACGCGCTGCAGGCCACTGCCAGACCGCGCGAACTTGGCCTTGCTCCAGAACCTGTCGGCCTCTCCGATTGTGCATATCAACCAAACTCTCTCTCACTATATCCCATTTTAACGGCCGATAGCTGCTCGTCACCATGTCACGGCATCCTCGCGAGTATCCCGTAGCCGACCGTTACGATGACTCCCAGAGCGACTTCTACAGAAGACCCCGACGGGACCGCGATTACGACGACCTGGAAGTAGACATCACTCGCGAACGCTACCCAGACGAACGCCGATACCGACCCGAGACTGTGGTCAAGGAACGAGATTCCGTCCTCAGCGAGCGCCGTGCACCCCGTCAGCCGGACTTCTTGCGAGAAGACTATGGCAAGTCGTCGGCAGGACCTCTCGTCGTGCGTGAGGAGCGTCGCGAGGATGACAACTATAGCAGAGTATCACGTAGAAGGCGAAGCGTAGAGTCAGCACGAAGTCGGCCCCCTCCAGCTGCAACGGAAGAAGAGACCAAGATCGTGTATCGTGAGCGCGAGCGAGAGCGAGCTCCACCGTATCCTGCCAGCCAGGCGGACGAGAAAGAGGAGATCATTTATCGCGAACGTACGCGATCACGCCCGCCTCCACGTGAACGAGTGAGCGAGAAGGAAGAAATCGACATCAAGATCAGTCGTGAGGAGCATGAAGCCCGCTCACAGGCCTCTCGGAGCGATCCTCCACCCGTGGAAGAAATTCGCTTCAGACGAGGCGGCGGTGATCGACCAGCACCTCCTCCCAAGACTGTCGAGAAGACGGAGATTGACATTCGAGAGCGCGAACGCAGTGCTGCACCTAGCCGGTCACGAGTGGAACGCGAAGAAATTGACATACGTGAGCGATTCTCGCCCGCTCCTCGGCCTCCTCGAAGTGAGCGAGGGGATGTGGAACGAGAGGAGATCATCTTCCGGGAGCGTCGCTCGCCGCCTGGCAGAGGGCGAGCGAAGTTCGAAGAAATCGATATTCGGGAGAGCAGCGCTCCTCCCCCACGGCACCGTTCAGTCAGCCGACATCAACTAGTCGCAAGGAAAGAAGAGGAGTGGGTAGTTCGGAGGCCTCGAACTCCATCGCCTCCACCCCCGCGTGATTACGAGAAAGAGGAGATCATCATCCGACGCACGAAAGAGCGATCACCGTCGCCAGAGCCGGAGCCGGAGCCTGAACCGCCTCGAGAGCCAACGCCAGAGCCCTCGCCCCCGCCTCCACCTCCGTTGGAACCAATCTACAGGCCGCCAATCATTCAAGAAGTCATCACCCACCACCGACACATTGATCACGGCGTCGAGCGCGCTCGCTCGCCAACTCCACCCCCGCCACCACCTGCTCCTGCGCCACCTAGTCCGCCACCAGAAACCAAAGAAGAGAACCTTGAAATTGAGATCCGACGCAAAGGCACCCGCAACGGCAAGGCCTACGAAGAAGACATCCATATCGAGAAGGACAATTGGGAGCGTGAGGATCGTGCAGTTGAGCGCAAGCGTTCGGTCAGTGTAGACCGCAAGCGGTCCATGAGTGTTTCCACCCGCCGCCGCTCGCCCTCTCGTGATCATCGCCGATACGACGACGAACTCGACGAGGAGGCAGAGTACTACAATCGCAAAATCGCCTCTCGAGCATACCCTGGTGAAGCCTGGAACGGCGCGACCAGGGATTGGAGCCTTGTGGATGTGCCTCCCGGAACTGAACGTGTGCGTATGGACGGTGTTGGCGGAGGTGCGCAAGAGATCACCTGGCAGCGCTACAACGGCGAGAGGCGCGGGAAGTTCATCTCCGGTGATCGCGTGTACGAGTCGCCTTATGGCAATGGCTACGCGTCACCGCCACCACTACCAGCTCCAGCTCCAGCTCCGGCGCCGCCTCGTGAAGAGCGCAGGGACACGAAAGAAGAGATTAGGATCACTATGGACCGTCGGACTGGTGGCGATGACAGGCCCCGACAAAAGAAGCGGGATAAGATGTGGACTGAGGTGACCAAGGATTTGGTAATCAAAGAGGCTATCGACGAGATGGGATATGAGTTTGAAGAGAGCGACGATCACTTCTATGTCATGGAGTACCTAAAATACGTGAGTAAAATCGTCGGACTGGATCGCTCTTGGCAAACAGCTAACAATTGCACAGGAGGATGTTCTCCGCCTCGTTGAGATTACGGAAGACATCAAGCGCGAGCGTCGCGAACGAATTCGAGAGATCCAGTGGCAAAGAGAAGAGCGAGAAAGACTTCCAATGAAAGCCTTGCCCCCACCTCCTCCGATCCCAGCGCCACCAAGATCTGTTTACGACGAGCGCATCTACGAACGAGAATATATCATTGACCGTGATGGTCGAAGATACCGACGCTAGTGATTTCGAGATTGAGCAGCGCGATACCATGCATGCATTGAGAGAGACAGCGTTCAAGCGAAGCGGCCACGAGCGTTGCACGATCATAGCGAAAGCCTGGGAAGGAAATAGAGACAGGCACGACAGAAAAGCAAGCAGCCTACGAAGTAACGAAAGCATTGAGCAGACGGCGGAGTTAAGAGTGGAGTGAAGAATATGGTACAGCAACGAAAGCTTGGGTGTGAGCGTGTATGCAATTGAATAGAAATTGACTATTGCTTTGTTCATGTTCGCTTTGATCTGCTGTTGGTTGTCCTCAATTCACCACCACGTCAAGAGCGACGTCATCCACTTTGACACGCGCCGCGACACGACGCGACATGCGCTTCCCACCACATGCAGATTGTTTCTTGACACTTTTATGCGACCCAGCACCCCAGCATGCGATAACATGACACGGCAAAGGACACGACCATGTCCTCACAGAACTTCATCTCCTCGCCCATCTCTCCCAACACGCACCGCGCTCGACGCAGCAAGTTCACATGGAAGCACCTGTCTACGCTCGCCCATTCCGCCACGAACTGTCCTCTGCGCGTAATAGCGCATATCGACCTCGATGCATTCTACGCACAATGCGAGATGGTCCGGCTGGGTGTGGACAAAGACCAGCCGCTCGCGGTCCAGCAGTGGCAAGGACTGATTGCCATCAACTATCCCGCCAGAGCATACGGTCTAAACCGACACGTCACCATCACCGAGGCGAAAGAGAAATGCCCAGACATCATATGTCAGCATGTTGCGACTTGGAAAGAGGGAAATGCGAAGTGGGAATATGCAGATGATGCGTTCAAAGAGATTGCCGTCAGGAAGGTCAGCTTGGATCCATACCGGATTGAGAGTAGGAAGATTTTGAAGTGTATTAAGGACACGTTGCCTGCGGATAAGCAAAGAGTGGAGAAGGCGAGTATTGATGAGGTGTTTTTGGACTTGTCTGCTCAGGTACATGGCATTTTGTTGGAGAGATATCCGGAGTTGAAAGGGCCACCGCCGTATGATGATCCTTCGGAGCCGCTGCCTAAGCCGCCTACGACTGTATTGGATTGGAAAGCAGATGCTCTGGTCGATCTGGACGAGAAGCATACGGAGGAGGACGACCCGGACTGGGATGATATTGTGATGTTGGTTGCATCCGAGATTGTGAGAGACGTGCGAGCTGCAGTGTTCAAAGAGCTGAAGTATACCATGTCTGCCGGAGTCAGCAGGAATAAGATGCTCGCAAAACTGGGCTCCGGTCACAAGAAGCCTAACTCACAAACTGTCATTCGAAATCGAGCGGTTCAGCACTTTCTATCTGCCTACAAGTTTACCAAGATTCGGAATCTGGGCGGCAAATTGGGCGATCAGGTTGTTGCTGCGTTCAACACGGATACTGTCGCTGAGCTTCTGCCGGTCCCGATCGAGCAACTGAAGAAGCAGCTTGGCGACGATACTGGATCCTGGCTATACGATGTCTTGCGAGGCGAAGACAACAGCGAGGTCAACCCACGAACGCAAATCAAATCTATGCTGTCTGCCAAGTCTTTCAGACCGTCAATCAACAGTTTTGAGGTAGCATGCAAGTGGTTGCGGATCTTCGTTGCAGACATATTCGGCCGTCTGGTCGAGGAGGGTGTGCTTGAGAACAAACGACGGCCGAAGACCATCACTATACATCACCGGCAAGGTCAGCAGACAAGAAGCAAATCAGGACCAATCCCGATGGGCAAGACGATATCAGAAGAGATCTTGTTCGACTTGGCCAAAAATCTGCTAGCGCAAGTCATTGTTGACGGGAGAGCTTGGCCGTGCGCCAATTTGTCGATGCAAGTGGGCGGATTTGAGGATGGTGTTACTGGCAACATGGGCATCAATGGTTTTCTGGTACGCGGTGAGGAGGCCAGGGCTATGCAGGCTGCCACCCTTCATCGCGAAGAATCGTTGGAAAAGGGGCCGTCCAAGAAGAAGCGGCGCATCAAGGTTGGTGGGGTACCAACTGTATTTGCACACAAGTACAATAGCTGGGGCAGCGATGTGGAAGACGAAGACGAAGACGGCATCCCTCCCTCCGAAGGCACTCACATCAAGGAGGAGGATCTTCTAGATATTCCTACATCAGCACAGGCTGATGACAGCATCCCTCTCTGGGCACGCGGGCACGACTCTCTCACACCCGCTGCCCTTGACGAGGAGGAACACGACTCTGAAGATCTTTACACATGTGATCGTTGCAACAAGAGAATATCGACAGCGGGTCGCACCGAGCACGAAGACTTCCATTTCGCACAGGACTTGCAAAGACAAACGAGTCCTAGCAGACCTCCACCTAAGCCCGTCCCTTTGGCAAAGCCTGCTGCATCGTCGTCGAAGGCAAAGGGGAAAGGGCGAGGAAAGCCTGGCAGCAGCGGCGTTGGACAACCTGAGAAGGGGCAGCGCAGACTGGCTTTCGGTTAAAGAACAGTACGTAGTCGCAAGTCAAAACAGAATCGAACTGCAGATAGTACGGTAGGTCTTTCATTTTCGTGTTTATCATGATCTCGTGTCGTTTGCTATCGCTTGTAGGACTTCATATCGCTCCAGTACAGTCTGGAGGGCATCCTGCACAACCTCACTTAGCTCGCCACGAATGGCTACTACAGCGCCCAGATCATGAGCTCTGCATCTAAAGTTCCCCTGTGTGCTCCATCGTCTTGAGCGCGCTCATGGACTTTCAATTTGTGTCCGACTGTACTGCGAGACACTTCTTATGACCGGTAGCATAGTCCAAGCCGAAGAAGCTTAGTGGTCCGAGTATACTTCAATTCCTGGCCTGAGTCTCCACACGCGGCGTTCAAGATGTGCTTTGGCGGAGTTTCGTATCCAGCGAAGCGTTCTTCAAAAGTGCCCCAGATGGAATTGATGATGCGTTCCATGATCCACTTTCACATGTCCCGGCATCGTCCTCTCATATCGGATCGGCAATTGCGCAATACTCATCGGCCCACCACTCAAATGCTCACTCGGAGGCGTCAATTCTCCGCGAATATTCTGCGAAATGTCCTTTGCCACATTCTCCGGTGTCGCGCCTTTCGATGACAACAGATAAACGAGTTTCGTATATGCAGCTTCCGTCGTCATATCGTGTCCGAGCTGTATTCCAGCTTCAACGAGTTTTCGCGCTGGTTCGTAGGAATCGCTCACGCTGCCGTGAAGGCATTGCGTGACGTTGACGATTACTACACCGCGTTGCACGGCAGCTGAGAGTGCGGGGATTATGCTTAGAGGCATATTTCCTGCGCCAAAAGTTTCGAGGACTACGCCTTGGATTGTTTTGGGAGAAAGAATGGCTTCGATGATTTGGGAGGTAATTCCTGGCCAGACTTTGATAACGACGACTTTGGATGAGTCCATGACTGGAACTGCTTTTCCGACTTGTGGCGGAGGGTCATGGAGGAGATTGTCCCAGTGGACTACGATCCCAGTTTCGGAAACGGTGGCTAATGGACCTGCGTTGGGGCTTTCGAAGCCCGAGTAGGAACTTGCGCTGATTTTTGTGATTCGCGTTCCGCGGAGGAGTTTGTGGCCGAAGTAGACGCAGACTTCGGGGATTTTGAGGTGGGAGGCGAGTACGATGGAGCCTAGGAGGTTGTCGGAGCCGTCGGAGTCGGCGAAGAACATGCTGCGTTGGGCGCCGGTTAGGACTACGGTTTTTTGGAGGTTGTCCATGAGCATGAAGGAGAGTGCCGCGGAGGTATAGCCTAGTGTGTCGGTGCCGTGGCAGATTACGAATGCGTCGAAATTGTCTTCGTTGGCTCGGATTGTTTGT
Source organism: Cercospora cf. flagellaris (assembly GCA_005356885.1). Taxonomy (NCBI): domain Eukaryota; kingdom Fungi; phylum Ascomycota; class Dothideomycetes; order Mycosphaerellales; family Mycosphaerellaceae; genus Cercospora; species Cercospora cf. flagellaris. The sequence continues at coordinate 999,891 of RJLU01000005.1, read as the reverse complement.
GCAAGTTGGTTCCAGGTTGGAGCATGAGCGGTTGAACTGTCTAGTAGAGGATCGAATTCGAGCACAGAACAGCGCACATTCTCGCCGTTTCGATCTCTTGGTAGTCGAAGTGTTGGGGCCTCGATCAAGTTGCCGTGCTCGTTTGTAACTTTCGTAGACAAAACCGGTGTGCCGTCGTCGTATGTAGGGTTGTGTCGCAAGCATTCGTCGAGGAAAAGTTTCGATGTCACCAAGCCATCTTCGGAGTCTTGCATGCAAATCGTGCCGCCAGCGACAACAAGAAGAATCTGAGGTTCATTCGAGCTGTTTGTGGGTGTGCTGGTTCCTCGCGATCCGCTCAAGTACGATCTTCTGTTTGCTGAGACGAAGGACAGCAGCCTGTATATTCCGGATGACATGTCCGGCATTCTGGTTGATGACGACGATGTTGATGGCCTTGGAGACATGTGGACGTGAGTGAGATCTATGCTTGAGTAGTAGTAGTAGAGTATACACTGATTCCGGAAAGAAAAACAGTCTATCAAGAGATGCAAGGAAAGTCAATGGTCCTTATCAAGACCCGACAGGAGAGAACACGGGAAAAATCTTTTCAATCCTCACCGCGAAACCCAGAGTTTGCTCCATCTGGGGAAAGCTATGGCGTGTGTAGTGGACCAGCATGGAGAGCGGGCGTTTTATCAAACAAGGCCACAGTGAGCCCGAAGAGTAAGTGTAGGCGTGATAATGCAGCGCTATGAGAAAGCTGTTACCCCTTCAAAATGCTCACTGGCTGCCGTGAGGTCAGGAGGCACGATGCACGTCGGAACAACTCGCAAAGCCGACAAAGGCCGTGCGCTGCTGGCGCCAAGCAGAACCTGGCAGAAAAAGCCAGCGGGCGTCCAAAAGCTCTTTCCAAGCCGAGTCAGATTCGAGTCGGATTCGAGTCGACTCGAAGTTTTTGGCTATCGTCTAGCGTGGGGCTTTATCGCACGAATGACAAGCCAGAATCTGTCATCGGTCTTGAATGTTTCTCTCCAAACAGATGAGCCCTTCCAAGAGTTCCATGTCGACATCATTCTTCCAGGTAAGCTCCATCACCCTAGCCCCCAACTCACATGATGCAAACCAAAGCCCGCAAAGTGTTCGGTTGTGGTCGCTCCATCCTGGAAGCAACCTGCCGGGCACTGGACAGCGCACCAGTCGCTCTGCCAAAATCTATTGGATCTTGAGCTGTATGCGTGATCAAAGAGAGCCCTGATCTACACCCATATTCCTTGTAACAATTCAATTGCAAGACTGTAGCAATAGAAGCTGACTTAGGTGGAAGGCAGCACGGTGGAAGCGCAGATACTTGCATTATTGCGTAGCATTTCGACATAATACATACGGGTATCGACGTTGCTGCCAAAGGCATCCGTTTCCATCACGCACAGAAAGAGCGTCTGACCGCTCCATCAACAATAAAGCATCATTCGCGCGAAAATTTGTCATGCCGACGTTGCCTCCTTGCTCGCCATGAGCATGTCTACTTCCCACTAATTTGTCCCTCGACAAAGTCCAATGCCTGTTCTTTCGAGACGACATCGATACTACTGGCCTTGTTCAGATAACTGACACCATAGCATTTCTCGGCGACGTGTAACATCTCCGGCCTGAATGTAGTGCAGATGAACTGCCCAGTCTGACTCGATTCTTGCAGAAGCTGAGCCACCGCCGTTCGGTACTGTGCGTCCAGATTGGCATCGATCTCGTCGAAGAGATAGAAAGGTGCAGGATCTGAAGCCTGAATGGCAAACACAAGCGCCAGAGCACACAGCGACTTTTGCCCGCCTGATAGTTGTTGGATACGTTGCTGTTCGTCGTGTTTGGAGTTGAAGGAGACGGAAATACCAATGCCGATGTAGTTCTCCACGCTGTCCTTCTCGCGCCCTTCATCGTCACTGTCGTCTTCTGCACCTCCATTTGCCTGGCGATCGCTGCGACGCTGTATGATCAATCTGCCCATCCCAGCCGGCACGAGCTTTTCAAAGATGGTGTGGAACTCCTTGCTGACCTGTCGGAAAGTTCGTTCGATGGCCTCATCTTTCCGCTGGTCAAGGACGTCAATGAGTTCCTTGATGGAGTTGTCACTGTTGTCTAGATCGCGACGACGCTTTTCGAGCTCCTCACGTTGACGCTCAAATTGTGCAAACTGCTCGAAGGCTTTCTTGTTGACATGGCCATACTTCTTGAGAGCTTCTTGTGTTTTGCGCAGACGCTTGGTGGCATTGTCAGAGCTGAGGTTCGTATATTGCGGCGTGAACGCAGCCTCCGGCAGCACGCCCAAATTGCGGATGGTTGCAAGCTCCTGGTTCAGCAGCGATTGGAATTGTCCCCGCCTCTCCGCACCCTTTTCGATTCTGTTTTGGTGACGACGAATGGCTTGCTCAAGCTTCTCTAGTTCCGCTCGCTGCTCGGTGCGCTTCGTCTCTAGGCTTTGCAGTTCTTCCTGTGCGCTCTCAATCGAGCCCTCAATCTCTTGCAGCCTCTTGTCGATACTGTTCAGCGTCTTAGTGGCGCGCTTGAGATCGTTGCTTCGGTCTGTCAGCCTGGCATTGACCTTGCCGGTACTATCGGCATTGGCATCCAGTTCTGCGCCTTGTAGTTCGTAGAGGCGAGGTCGAAGGTTAACATTCAGGATATCCTCAAGACTCCGCTTCTGAACCTCCAAGTCTGACAATTCCCGGCCAAGCTCCGCATATTGCTTCCTCAGATCAGGTAGCTGGCCGTTCGCTGCATTCAACTCCTGCTCCTCTTGGTTGCTCAGTGCTCTCTTAAAGTCTGCCTGCAACTCGGACTGATAGCTGCTGAGCTGAGTGCTGAGAGCACCCAATAAAGAGTCGAGATTCTCCAATGAGCGTTGCTTGCTTTCAAGCTCGTCACGTCGCTTGTTCAGGTCTTGCTCCTTACGTCGTAGCTCATCCCGAAGCGGACCGTAGCCACCTTCAAGCTGCTCTCGCTTTTGCTCGATCTTCTGATAGTTAGTTCTTGCTTTGGTGACTTTCTGGTCAAGCTTCTCGAGCTCTTGTCGAATCTCATCTTTCCGACCACTAACACGCTCGAGCTCTGCTCTCGCGGTCACGAGACGCTTCATGCAGTCAATGCGCGAGCGTTTCGTGTCATAGTATCCGCCTGTGAGCGCACCCTTCTTGTCCGATCGATCTCCATCAGGGGTAATAGCACTGACAGAGTGACTGCGAGCATATTGAGCTGCGACCTGCAGGTTCGGGCAGACAATAGTCTTGCCAAAGACTTGCTGCATGGCACTCTCAAATTCCGGATTGTATTTCAGCTTGCTGATCAATGGGACCGCATCGCTGGCCTTCGGAACATCGGCTGGCCGTGCTTTGATCCGGTTTAGTGGAGTGAAGGTCACTCGTCCGCCTTTCTCGTGCTGTAGGACTTTGATGAGTTTTTCGGCAGTCTCGTCAGTGTCGACGACATAGTGGAATAACGAAGCACCTGCTGTGACCTCCACTGCGGTCTTGTACTTTGGGTTGCAATCGAAAAGTTCTCCGAGGGGACCATAGGCGCCCTCTATCTCTTGCTTCGCGACGATACGCCGAACTGATGCGAGTCCACGAGCGGTATTGCTGTCCATTATGCCACCCAAGTCCCTCTCGGCCTTGTCGTATTCCGCTTGTGCGTTGTCAATGACAGTGCCGAGCTTCGCCTCCTCTCGCCAGAGCTCCCGACGTTGATCCTGGAGCTGCTCCGCTGCATCCTTCGCCTGTTGGACCTCTGAAGAAATGCTTTGTTGCTCGTCGCCACGGTTTTCGATCCGATGTCGCAGTTCACCAATATCAGCTTCCAATTGTGAGATCTGCGTTTCGAACTCGCTAATATCTTCTTCAGTCTGCATGCGGATAGCTTTTCTTGTGGCAAGACTTTCATTGATTGAGGCGATTTCCTGCTTCATCCAATCGTCGCGCTCTTTCTTGGTGCGGAATTGGTTGTGGCGTCCTTGTTTAGCATACAGACGTTGGATCGTGGCGTTGGCATCGTTGATTTGCTGCTGGATAGCTTTGTTTTCATCTTTCTTCGCTTGATACTGCGGCAACAATTGAGCAAGTTCGGATTCATGCTTCTTGATCTGTTTCTGCACATTACGCAGCTCATTCGCACGTTGATCCTGCGCCTGCTGAGCCGTTGCTTGATTGTCTTGCATAGCTTGTACCTCTGATTCGATCTGTGCCTTGCTTCGCGATATGTCGACACGCTCCTCCTTGTATTGCAATTGCTCCTGCGCCAGTAGCTTCATCTTGCCCTGGAGACTGGTGATTTCGGCTTCAATCGCGTCCATCTGTTGTTCAGCGGCTTTCAGGTTGTCGCGGTTCTCCTCGTTTTGCTCCATTCCGCCATCGCGATCGTCGTCGATTCGTGCGATTTGTTCTTCCAGTCGCTCTTGCTCCTTGTGGTGAATCGTGTACTCAAGACACCTTCGCTCGCGGTCCTTTTCCTGAAACTGACGCAGCTCTTCCTTTTCTTCCTCAAGCTCACCTAGTCTGCCACGAATATGCTCAAGCAAATCGTCGATCTTGGCCCGCTTCTGCTTGGTCTCTTCCATGATCTTGAATGACTCTGCTCTTCTGCTCTCGTAGACACCAGTACCCGCCACTTCTTTCAGCATATTGAGTCGCTCCTGATCTTTCATGTTGGTGATCGCCGTTACTCTGCCTTGAGGCACAATATAGTACGGATTACTGCGACTGAAGCCGGCACTCTCGAGCAGGCTGAGCACTTCCTGCTTGGTGGTGTTCTTGCGGTTCAAGCTGTACTCGTCCTTCTTTTGCCCAATCGTTCGACGCAAGATGACTTCGGGGGTGTTTGTTGGAAATCGCTCATCGCTATTGTCAAAGATGAGTTCGACGTAAGCACTCATCACGGCTGAGCCGGTGCCTTCGTGGAGCAGTCCTTGTCGCTCCTCGCGACCAAGTTGCGTGTACTTGTCGCTGAGCACGAATCGAATTGCGGCGAAGAAGTTACTCTTGCCAGAGCCATTGCGCCCGACGATGACATTGTGCTTGGGAGAGAATGGCTCGATCACCGTTTGGTCCTTGTAAGACTTGAAGCCTTGAATGATGATCTGCTTGATATACATCGTGAGAGTGTTGAAGGCGCTCAACAGCGCGCGCCCAACGATTCAGCCAGCTCGGCGCTGTGTTGTGAAGAGTCGTCGACGGTCGATCGCAAATGTTGTCGCATCAATCAGTGTTGCGATCGAAGTACGCGACCGCGTCGCGTTCTGAGGACCCACTTTCCAGTGCGGTGGCCCGAGCGGCGCCTTTCTCCCACCACCACCACGCCTCAACTCAGCTCACTTCACTTCATCAGCTGTTCCCTCTCGTGGCCAGAGTATCGGTGCACATTTGCGGCTCAGCATAGTGCAATTGTGCTGGGTGTGAGCAGTGGATCCCTCTGACACTGTTCAGCGTGCTATCGAATACCGAAGCAAGTTCCTCCGACGGCGAACGGCACGATCAATCTCTCCATCCTCCACTTTGCTTCTTGCTTGACTGCACATGCTCGCGGATCACAGAACGCTTGTCACACGGCCGAGGTACAGTGGCTATATGGAACTGGCAAAGGCTTATTAGCCGCGACACTTAGCACGTGGTAGAAATTTTTGCACAGCAGGCGGCTTTCAGATATATCCGATTTGACCAGACAGCTCACTCGCAGTCCAGGAATCCACCAACAATGGCATCCCTTCCTCAATCCATGCGAGCCTCACAATGCAGCGACCAGACGAGAGGCATCGACAAGGACATCCGTTACACTACAGATGCATCACTACCTGCAGAAGCGGCGTCACTCCCTTCAAACTCAGCACTGGTCAAAGTGGCATACGCCTCTCCCAATCCAGTGGACTACAAGCTACCCGAATCAAGCATCTATAGCACCCTGAACATCAAGCAAAGACCATTCATTCCATGTGGTGACTTTGGGGGAACGATCGTATCGACGAATCTTCCCAACCTCAATCCTGGAGACCGCGTCTTTGGCCGTAGCGATCCTCCGCTGTTCGGCTCCTTGGCTGAATATCTTGTTGTTCGAGGTGTCGAAAATGTCGTCAAGCTCCCTGATGCAGTATCATTTCAAGATGGAGCAACGCTGGGAGTCGCTGGGCTCACAGCGTATCAATGCCTGGCACCAAACGTACGATCCGGCAACAAAGTTCTAATCAATGGCGGTAGCGGCGGAACGGGTACATTCGCAATCCAGATCGCCAAAGTACTAGGATGTTATGTTACGACAACGTGCTCTTCTGCAAACGTCGAGCTGTGCAAACAACTAGGAGCGGACGAAGTCATCGACTATCGCAACACCGATGTCACAGCTCACATTACACGACAAGGAACGCAATACGATCTGCTGGTGGACTGTGCTGGTACCCCTGCCATATTCTGGAAGTCATCAGCATATCTTAAGCCCGGAGGCCGATACATCACCATTGCTGCGACATTGACATGGGCATTTTGGTCTGAAATGTGGAAGATGATGTATCTGCCTACCTTGCTCGGCGGCGTGCCTCGCAAGGCAGAATTCTTGCGACGCGTCACGAAGGCAGAAGACTATGCCAAACTTGCACAATGGATAGCAGAGGGCAAGGTGAAACCCGTGATCTCAAAGACTTACGAGCTCGAAGACGCCAAGGCCGCATTCGTGGAGCTCAAGTCCGGGAGGACAAGAGGCAAAATTGCCATCAAAATAGAGAAATGAGTCTGAGAAAGAAGCACACATCCATCGAAGCCGGTTCAGGACACTATCATATTTTTACACACTCACAGATGACTCTCGACTACCTACCCGTAGTACCCACCAGGATACACTCCTCCCTTCGGCTTGTTCATTTTCTCAAAAGATTTGTGCGCATCCAACAGCCAGATTGATTCTGCACGAGGGCTACCCGACCAGCCACTTGGTGGACCAGAAGCGCGAGTTATCTCGCGATCGAGGCCAGTACGCCAGCTGTCTTGCAGAAACCCTTTTCGGCCTGGATAGGAGTAGTCATGGGGTCCGCTGTAGGTCGATCCCTTGCGAGGCATCATGGTTGCTGATTGTTAGAGGGTTGCGTTGAGTTTGGGCAATGTGAGAGTTCGCGTGACAACGTTGTCAAGGGCTGCTGGATGTTGTTGCAAGGTCGAGCGGAGGGAGAGAGTGCTTAAGGGCTATGTATAATGGAAGACTCTCACTCTTCACTACATTGAGCACAAAACAGAATTGCGCCGTCATTCTGTTATGCCCGTGGCGTCAATGTTGCCACTGTTCAGCCACCACTTTCAGAGGCATTCACGACAGAAGAATACTACCATGATACGTCAGTGAAGAAACACCCAATTGAGTCCCCACGATATCATACTCCTACGAAATCAAGAATGGGGCTCCTACTGGCAACTAAACAGCCTATCTAAAACCATCCACCAGGATACACGCCTCCTTGTGGCCTCTGCATACCCATGAATGTATTCCTCGCATCCTGCGTCCACGCTCGCTCAGCGCCCGGATAGCCCACCCACCCTGAAGGTTGTCCGCTTGCACGGAGTTTGTTCACTTCGTTCATTGTCACGATGTGGTTATGTCCTCGAAAGGAACTATCGTCAGGTCCGTAGTAGCCTTGTGGCATGGAGGGTATTGGTTGACCGCGGGTACCTGGCCAGACGTACCAGGACATGATTGTGAATTGAATTGCCTTGTTTTGGTTGTGCAATAAGTTGGCGGAGCCGACGCAGATTATGATGGAAAGGAATCTCGACAAGAGCTTTCAACTGGAGAATATACAGATATTTGTCGTGCGAGTTGATGTTCACTACCTTCACAGAAAGTAGTAAAAATCAAAGTGCGCAATGCAATACTGATAATTAGTGTCTCTGCACGATGTGAAGCATATCGTTCTCGAAACTGTGAACGAGGCGAGCAGAGGTGGCGAATGGGCTTTTGATACTGTGCGCCAACATGCCATTCTGCGCTGCATTTTCCCCAATGCTGTGAATGTGATTTGGAAAGAAGCATATATGTCGACTGATCCTCCAGCTGGCTGGTTTCTCATCCACAGCACGGTTTCCCAGATCGAAACGGCCCACAGCAAGTCCAGAACCCATCTCACAACAGTCCAGGGCAACCTACAAAATGCAACCGTGGCCAGGTTCGCGTGGTCGACGCTTCTCTTCCGATGCACGTCTTCCATTCTATCGTGGATTACAGGACCCTCGATTCCATTCGGGCATCTATCATCGTGAGGAGCAAGCCCTGGCAAATAACCTCCAACGCTATGGTCCAGAAGGCTCGTGGTTGTATGAGTCGGCGTACGGAGGTGAGAGAGGTGCGATGGCTGACCAACTGTGGTATGACAATGCCTTGAATCAGTTCATGGGCATGCAGATGCCAGGCGCAGGTGGTTATCCGGGAGGATGGTTTTAGCCATGCAGTAGCGGATCTTTTGGAATGATGTCGGAGCCATACGAATTTGGTAGGAAGTGATAGTTCAGCCTACCTACCTCAGCTGAGTGCCCTCCCCTCCTCACCGGTACTGCACTTTCTGCCCACCTCTCTTCTCCAACTTAGCTTGCCGCTTACTCTGCCCGCCTTGTGCAGCTGCCGGCTCGGTCGCGCCACCGGGCATCATGCCTCCCATTCCAGTTTTGAATCCACTGTAGGTGGTCCATGCGCTCCAGATGCTGTACAACGGAACGACAGCGTAAACCCACCACCCGTAGTCTCCGACCAGAGAGACAAGGGCAATGGTACCCCACGTCCAATAGAGTACATCCCACATGAACTCGGTCAGTCCTTTGGAGTCGAGGTCCTCGCCAGCTCGCTTCAGCTCTCCATCGACATAGGTGGGACGAGCGATGCGCTCGAACCAGAATTCGATGATGAGTGCCGGAGCATTGAACAGAAAGTAAAGGAAGAGATTGCGTCGACGGAAGACCAGCAGGCTCAGGACCAGATACAGAGCATTGATGGCGAGGGAGATCTGGTGAGTGCGGTTGAGGGTGGCCGCATTGGACTGTGCTTGTGTTTTCAATGCTTTCTGTGGAGTTTCGTCAATGCGGTGTTATGCAGAGCGGGGGTGGGAGTACTCACTTTAGCCATGGCGGTGGTTCGATCAGCGGAATGCGCTCAGTCGGGGTTGTCGCGTGAGTAGGAGCAGCAGTGCAGTAGAAGCAATGTAATGCATGCGGTGCATCGGTCTTGGCGGTGGCTGGCTCGTGCGTGCTTTCCGGGGCGGGCGCATAAACAAAGTCGTCACTTCCTCCCGTAGCAACAAACAGCGCAACGGCGAGCACGCATTGCCTCGTGGCCCACCGACCGCTGCCTGCCTGCTTGCCCGCCTACTTTCCGCTGCCATGATTCGCTTCTCGGCAGCACACTAATCTTGCGCGCCATAGACCTTTCCCTGCTGCTGCTACTCCTCCCACCGTCTTCTTCGACACGCCCGGCGCGGCACTCTACGCTGCACTTGAGACACGGCACGATCTTCGACTGCGTGCTGCGCGACGCATGCCCAATGCACCACATTCAGGCCCCGATTCCTCCTGCATCCATAGCCCTTCCTGCCACCGCGCACCATGTCGCCGTCCACGGGCATCGCTGTCTCCCAGCTGAAGCAGCTGATCTACTACCAACTCGATAATGACCTCCTCGACAATGCAAATTTCCTCGCCGGGCGCCTGCATGCTCTCGAGCCACGGAACTCCGATGCCGCACATCTACTCGCATTGACCTACTACCGCTCCTGCCGCTACAAGGCAGCCTTCGATTTTGCGACCAAGTTTGGTTCCACTGGTCGCCACTTGGGATGCGCCTATGTATTTGCGCAGTCTTCATTACATCTGGGACGCTATTCGGAAGGTGTGACTGCCCTCGAGAAGTCACGCGCACAATGGGCAGGGAGAAATGATTGGCAGAAACACTCGGAGACCTCGCGGCGGCACACACCAGACGCGCCTGCTGTGCTGACCCTCTTGGGACATTTACATCGAGCGAACGCGAATTATGTGAAGGCGGGTGATGCGTACCTGGAGGCGCATAAGTTGAACGCTTTCACCTGGGATGCCTTTGACGGCCTTTGCAAAATCGGCGCAGATCTCAAGACAGAGAACATGTTTAAGGCCGCAGGAGACCTTCCTGGGACTTCTGAAGGATCCGAAGGTCCATCTATCTACGTGGACAAAGACTCGCGACTACCGCTTGCTTCTCAGCCCAGCTTCCCTGTGGGCAGTTTTATGGAAGATCCATTCGTACTTGGGAGCAGGATAGGATCTGAGGATGCGCTTGGGAGGATCAAGGGCAAGCTGACGGCGGGAAATGCAGTACGGCCAGCACTTTCGGAATGGGACACGCCAACCGGTAATATCGTGATGGCGGATGATGACTTCCCTACTGAGGAGAGCGACGTGTTTGTGGATCCTCCAGCAGCACCTGTGAGGCGTCCGCGGCTAGGACAGCAGTTCGAGGATCGCGCTCGGCCGTCACAGCGAGCGGGTGCTGTTTCCCAGGAACCTGCGGAAGACATCCAGCAAGCTCCTCGCAAGCCAAGTGCTGGCGGGCAAAAGCGCACGGCATCTGGCGCCCCGCCACCGTCCACCACAGATTCTGGTCCGCCGAGAAGGAGCAATCGGCTGTTTACGCAGGCTACTTCGACCAGGACCACCCGTTCTACGGCAGACACTGCATCCACAGCTGCCGCGCGAGCTGATAGGGCGTCTCGCACCGCGAAAGCAGCCACTGGCACCAAGGGTAGGACCGGTCCACAGGTTGGTCGCGTCGTTAGTGGCAACAGAAAGATTATGCCTGCGGATGATCGAGAAAAGGAGAAGGAGAAGCGCACGCTCAGCAGGGCTATGGACCGGGGCGCCGTTGTGCCCTCAGCTCCGTCTGCTGTGGTACAGCTGAAGCTACCGCCTGCGCCGTCAGAAGAAGATTTGAAAGCCGAGCGGCGGGCCATGTCTTCCTTGCTTGACAATTTCCGACAGCTGGCGGTAGGCTACCAGGGAGCGGCTACCTTTCAGCTGGAGAACGCGGTCATGGCATTTCGCTCTCTCCCTTCTGCACAGCGCGAAACTCCGTGGGTGCTGGCACAGCTAGGGAAGGCTTATCACGAACAACAGGACTACAAGGCTGCTGAAGAATGCTTCGCGAAGTTGATCAAGATGCAGCCTTCACGCATTGAAGATATGGAGATTTACTCCACCGTACTCTGGCACCTGAAGAAGGAAACAGCTTTGGCCATGCTGTGCCGCGTTTTGCGCGACAATCATTTCGATGCACCGCAGACGTGGGTGGCTGTCGGCAATGCCTTTTCTCTTGCTCGCGAGCATGATCAGGCCATTAGCGCTTTCAAACGTGCAACGCAGCTTGACGAGAGCTTCACCTATGCTTGGACACTGATGGGCCACGAATATATCGCCAATGAGGCCTTCGACTCCGCTGTCACCGCTTTCAGACGCGCTGTCGCAATCGACTTCCGGCACTACAACGGTTGGTACGGCCTTGGCAAGTGCTTCGAGCGCATGGGCAAGAACGAGGACGCAGAAATCCACTACAGGAAAGCTGCTGCTATCAATCCCACGAACAGTACTTTACTGGTCTGCATTGGTGTCGTGTTGGAACGTATGCGGAACAAGAAGGGTGCGTTGGCCAACTATACCAAGGCACTGGAACTCGCTCCTTCTTCTGCCCTTGCGAGATTCAAGAAGGCGCGAGTTTTGATGCACATGAAGTATTACCCGCAGGCACTGGACGAGCTGGAAATCTTGCGTGATCAGGCGCCTGATGAAGCGAATGTGTGGTTCTTACTTGGCAAGTGCTACAAGGGTCTTCAGGAGAAGGGCGAGGCTTTGCGTGCTTTCACAACGGCACTTAATCTTGATGTGAAGGTGAGCAGAACTTCGTTCGAAGAGCCTTTTTTGTAATGTTACTAACGAAGTGTCCAGGCCGCACCGTTCATCAAAGAAGCCATGGAAGCTCTTGACCAGGACGAGGACGATGACAGTGATGATGATTGAGCGAAGACCTTTTCAATGGTCTCTGCTGGCGTTTCAATTGGTCGGGGTCATGGGAAGCGGATAGCAAAAGCGAGCATGTTTTTGGATCAGAAAGGACACTGCCGAGAAATTTGACGCTCTGGTACCAGAGCGTCAAATTTCTCGGCATTTTGAGGTGATCTTTATTGGAGGCTCTAGGGCGGGATTTCTGTTCCTGGTAATCCTCAAGAAGCAAGGCGTTCAGGTGGGGTTGGCAATGGCCTCGTACGCGAGGTCGGTGGGTTGCATCTGGGCATTGCATAGTAGACTGGCGTTCGGGTGTGGTGCATTTGTTGCATTCAGCGGGGGCGGGTTGAGCATAGTACCGCCAGTCAGTCATGAGTAGTACCTGACTGCTATGAAATTGTTGTGTTTTCTCGTTTAACGGCGGCGATCTCCCGTCTTGAACGTCCCTAACCCGCGAGATTGCATATGATGAAGCGACGTAGTGCAATGCATGTCAGCACGAATGCGGTTGCATCGTTCGTCAGGCACATCGTGGCTTCGTCAAAGTCGACTGAGCAAGCTCGCTATCTGGCTACGTGTCTGCGGGCGTTACCTGTATCTGAGGAGATGAAGAACTTTCCTGGTAATTTACGTCTGGTCGCACCAGACATGACATCGGATCACGATGCCACCAGATTGATTTTGGTAAAGTTGTGGATGAAATATTCTCCCGTGTTTGTATCCAGTGTCAGGTTGCTCGTGGTGACAGTGCCACCATTGAGCAACGCACCGTTCTCAACGACGGCGCCTCCAACGGGCCTCGACAAACGATTGGCGTTGTTCTCGACAGTGAAGTTGGCAAGCGAGACTTCGTAACCGTTGCGAGTCTGCAGATTTGGAGTGCCAAAGTATTGGGCCAGAACGCGTTCCTTCGAGATCTGCATCTCGTAGTAACCACGATAATAGCCCTCTTGCCATTGCAGTTCGACGTTGTCGGCAACAAGAGCGCGGGATTGGTTATTGCATTCCCAGAGCGTTGTGTTGGCTCCGAAAGAAGAGGTGCTTGAGACAGCAGTGCCTGCAAATTCAACTCCGAGTGCGCCAGCTCCTGTCTCAGAGTCATAGTCCTTCTCATCAAGCCAAACCAGGTCTGCGACCCAGTTGGCATGAGTATCGCCAGCCATGACAATGTTGTTGCCGATGTTGTTGTCATACAGCGTCTTCAGAGTGCGATTCTTGTTGCTCATGTACCCATCCCAGGCATCAGTATTGTAGGCAGTGCCGAACCAAGAGGTGGAGTTGATAGTGCTGAAGACGATCTGGGATCCGATCAAGCGCCAGGTAGCGCCACGCGATGCCGATCTCTTGAGCGAGTTGTAGAACCACTAGAGCGAAGAAGTCAATACAGGGCGTTATGTGTTTGAGACGATTGCGAGATCTGGCCACAATGCAGCGTATAATCACAGAGCCCGCTTCGAAGTCGCAGCCGAAGAGCACAAAGACGAGCCTCGATGATACTTACATTCTCTTGGATTGAACCCATCAACGTTCGCCCGGCATCGTTCATGATCTCTGGAATATCTGTTGGAGTGTCAGCCAGATTTTCTTCCCTGCATGCCTCGATCATCACTCACAATCTTCATTCCAGCCCAGATCAGTGATGCTACGATCGTAGTTTCGGGTATCAAGAATAATCAAGTCGAACAAATTACCAATGCTGAAGCTCCTCCAAATTCTGAGATTGTTATCCATGTCAACCTGGCGAATGGGCATCCACTCAAAATATGCACGAACTGCATTCATCTTGCGTTGATCAACACTGACGCGGCCGTTCTCCTCGAAAGACTCCTCGGTATTGTTAAGCCCAGAAGAACCGTCTCGGTACCCGTTGTTGGAGATCTCGTGGTCATCCCAAGTTGGGATCCAAGGGTACTTCGAGTGCGAAAGAAGCAGATCCTCGTCAGTTCGATAGGTTGCCAGCCGAGCTCGATAGTCGTACAACGTGAAGATCTCGCGCTCTGGTCGCACTGGACGTGCCTCTGAGCCTGTTCCATATTCGTACAAGTAGTCGCCGAGATGGATAACATAGTCGACATTGTCTTTACGTGCGCTGTTACCATAGGCATTGAAGAAGCCCACAGGGAAGTTGGAGCAGGAGAAGACGGCAACGCCGACATCTCCAACGTCCTGGTCTGCAGCAGGAGCAGTTTTTGTGCGACCCACTGGGCTTTTGTTGTCGCTGCCACATACTGTGAATTGATAGTAGTACCACGTGAATGGTTCCAGATCCGTAGCTTCTACCTTAACAGTGTAGTCGATGTCGGAGGATGTGTAGGCCCTGCCCTGGCTCACAGAGTTCGTCATGTTCTCGCTACACGACACTGCCCACTCCACACAAATTGGGTTCTTGCTGGCCTCTACGTATTGTTGTGTATCGTGATTATAGAGAGCTGCCGTGCCAGAAACGGTGACGTTGCTATCATCATTGTCCATGGTTGGACTGACTCGGGTCCTATTAGTGAATCAGTATTCCAGTCTCGATTGCTCATGTCCATTGGATGTCTTTTACCATAGAATGACACTGCCATGGTACGGATCGCCAGAGGCTACACCATGTGTAAAGCTTAGGGTGCTGGCGTTCATGTACTGAGCATCTTCGTGCCTTTTCCTGACCTTTGGGAGTGAGATTCCTAGATTGTGGTTGTGCGAAGGACTGCCATAGTTGACATTGCCAGTCCAATCGGCGGAGGCAACTGCGATGCACGCGAGCAAAGCTGTACTTCGCAGCATGGTGACTAGAATCGCACACGAGAAAGATGGCTGACTCTCGCTGCAATCAGTTCTTTACTTACTTTATAGCTACTGTTTGTCTTATCACTACGATCGTAGATCACTGACGTTGTTACCATTTGAGCCAAGCATGGAGCACTTCTTCCGGCAAGGAAGCCTCTAGGAATCAGCCAACGATGCTGTCGTTCCTGAGCACGCTTCTCGCTTGCTCCCAAAGAGTTGGTGCTTAGATGGGAGAAGTGAGTCTCGGCATTGCTTGGCTGAGGGGAGCTGGCCAGTGAGAGATTAGCCATTATGCCACGCTGCCATGCGACTGCACGTTTCTTTGCTTTATGTTTCCAGATGCGACAGTGTCGTATAAACTAGCGTGCATGCCAGAGTGTGAGTATGCCGTGTTGAAGCGGCTTGTAGTGCAACTGTGTCACGCGAGATCAAGGCACAGTTGCTGCCGACTTCCACTGGGGCTTCCACTGCGTCTTTCGCGTCCGGCCCTACAACATCGAATGAGGCATCTGCAATCGTACGGTCATCCAGTCCTTCGACTTGTCGTGATGGGAAATGCTGGAGAGTGTCCGACGACTAAAGGAAAGTCCGATGGCGAATGTAGCAGTGCCCTAGTCGGGCGGGCTTGAAAGAGGTGTGGGCGTTGGCATTGAAGAATGACCAGCACCAAGTCTAGAGCTCGTTAAAAGGCTGTCGAACCTGCCTGCTTCCATGTCATGTCCGCAGCAAATGTTCATGTGCGTTGTGTTGTCGTTGTAATGCTTTTCGCAGTGAGAGGAAAGAAGTAAGATCATTGGCCGAGCTCCGGGTCTCGGGAGTATCCGGCATCACCAGTCGGTCTTCCTGCTCCCTCATACACGCCATCGACTACCATTGCGCAGACCACCTCTCCACTCCGACCGCGACAAATCACCCATCATGCGTGCCACACTCGTCCGAAGGGCAGGGTACGTCTTCGAGCACCACCGTGGCGGTTCCGCGACCGCGCTGCGGCCTCCGAGCACCACATTGGCGACTAACAGGTCTTCCACAGAATGCCTCAATTCCCTGGCATGTACCGCAAGAACAACGTGCCAGCCTGGCAACGTCTCCACCAAACTCATGATGGCGTCAGACAATGGAACAAGGTGCGTTGAGTGGGGCGAAGGATAAGAGCGAGCGGTAAAGAGGGCGCGATGAGCCTGGGAAGCAAGAAGAGGGAGAGAAGAGGACATATCTTGAGCAGAGACTAACGTGCTCTGCTAGGGCCCACGTGCCAAGTACATGCTCTACCCATACTACGGTCTTCTGATCGCGACTACTGCTGGTGAGTGCTGGATGATGTGTAATCAGGACTTGTGTGGTTGCTAACACACGTGACACAGCTTCTCAGTACATGATGTTCCGCATGGTCTTTGGCAAGAAGACGTGGTTCTAGATGCGTTCGGATTGTATTAAGGAAAGAGTAGAAACGACATGGCTCCGGATAGGCAGTGCAAAGAAGTACGTGTATAGATCAGCCAGTATCGGAGACTACGGATTTCTTTTGTGCTGAGGAGCTCTGCCGCACTCGTATTCCTCGTTTCGACATCTCTGTATGCTGATGTCGTCCTCTCTCTATGGTTTGTTCGACTTCTGATCGGAGCGGCGTACCGCTCAGCGTCTATCCTGGCTCAACGCCCAAATTCCGATGACCTTTACTCCTGGGATATGATATGGGAATTTCTCGTCATTACTTCGTCAAATATGCTGATGTGCAAACGACTTTCTAGCCCGCCCAGATAAGCATAGGGCCGATCACTTCTGCAAGGACTTCTTGATATTGTGAAAGAAGGCGAACAGAGAGCCGCCCAGCCTGAAGGTAAGTTAGCGGATGTGACTCCTTCGTGGTACTTGAGCTGGGAAGAACTTACGTGGGATGTCTCGGCTCATGGCGTCTCGACGGCGTAGGTCTCCCCACATCATCCTCGAAATGGTTGCGAAGTGAATGATGCGGGTTCCGAGAACTCTTTGAACGGACACTGGCTCGATCTCCGCTCACAGCACGATGCCTGTCGCGATTGTCATGGCTTCTTCTGCCAGTGTCTGGATCTTCGCGGCGAGGTCGATGAGAATGGTAGCTCTTGCGAGAACGACCAGAATCAGATCCACGATAGGAATCCGAGCTCACGCGAGGCCTATCCGACACGTCTCGACGAGATACCGGGGGCCCGTAGCCATCGATTGCTAGTGGTGGCTGATAGTCTGGGTTGCTTTGATATATCTCAGGCCTCGGGGGATGATAGCTGTGAGTTGGTGACATAGTCCCGACTTCTGGTCTCATGGATGCCGAGCTTGCTTGTTGATATGGAACGTTGTAACCTGGAGGAAGGTATTTACCAGAAGCTGTGGAGCTTGCCCTTGATCTGTTGCCGGGTGCTGGAGGCGGATACTGGGGATGAACGTAGGCCATATTGGGGTCCAAATATTGCGTTTCAGGTACTGATCGTGTAGCTTTCGGATCGAAACGCGGCACCCGGTCCTTATGTTCTGATGTATGTTAGGTGTGGCGATGTGGCTCAATTCTAGCGAAGTTGGCCCACGGGTAATCGAGTGATGTCGACAGAGCGATGTAATCCAAGGATCTCCAGTACAAGAGCAATTCAAGACGGGGACGTAGTTGGAAGACGCTTTGGCTTTCACGTTTCAACCATTTGTATCAGAAGAGTCTAAGGCAATAAGGGATTGCAGGCACTGTGATAGGTCAAAGAACAGGCTCAGCAGATTGCTCTTTGGTTCACTGCGGCAGACGCAAAGGCAAAGCTACAGGCGGCTGACCAGCTCTGCCACCTTGTTCAACAACCATAGCCCAACAGATGTCATGCAGTGTCCTGCGAACCGCTTCGGAGCCGACTGCGGGCTCGTTCCTGCAAGGCGGACATTCTATGCATGCAAGCGAATGTGTACGCATGGTTCTGCGGGAGGCCACCACATATGTACCCGCCAATGACAGTGCACAGCTTCGTTCTGTGCAACAAGCTTCACCCACTGGCTATAGCTCAGCCTTGTACTGATCCGACGAGAAAGACTGTTGCCATGCTGTGATCTCGGGCTTCGATACAATCAACCATATTGCGTCACCAGGTAGCAAACTTCGTGTCAGGTGCCTGATGTTGACTGCGATATCCCCGTTGGCTTCACGTCCTGAACGTCGAAGACGGTAGTCGGCAACTGGACCCATTCCAGATTCTGCCTTCCAGAAAGCTTGTCCTTCGGATGTGATCATCGAAATGGTCAGAGCAGGATCACTCTTGGACGAGAACGATTGCGGATGGCGGAATCAGACGGTCTCAAATCTGTAGCTGGTCGGTGCGTCATTGCTCTTGGCAGTTCGTCGCTCCGGCCTTGGTCGTCGCACAGGGCTGTGAAGTGTGGCGTATGTTCTTCACGTGCCGGCCCTGATGTCGATCAACAGAACGGCATTCGAATTCGAAAGCACTTCATCATTCACCTCCTGGCCACGTTCACCACAGTGGCGTTCTCATGATATTGCGTATCGGAGACTGATCAGCCGCTTCAGCCACACGCCGACCTCAGCTGCGTAGTGCATCTGGCAACGAGCTGTGCACAAACAAGCCTTTTGGGTGTTTCCAGCACTGCCCACTGCCCCGCCATCCAAGTCGCTGCGTCACTTGCTCGCGCGTGTGCGTGACTCCGCCACATCCTTCGTCTTTGAAGTCGCCGTTGATGCCTCCGCTCTGCTCGCTGGACCATCGCTGCTGCATACCACACAGCCATTCACGTTGACAGGAGCAACGCACTAAGATCAAAAGCGCACAGCTTCCGCCCATCTCCACTTCCCAAATCATGTCGTACCATCAAGGCTATGGTGCACCCTATCAACGTAAGCAGTCCGATCTGCAAGCTTCTGAAGAGGCGCAAGGCTGCCCGCACCAGACGCGGCCAGCAATAAAAGGGCGACCCCGCTGACTTCTCCTCGCAGAGCATCCACAACCCGGAGGATACTATCAACAACCTGCAATGAACCAAGGATACGGACAACCGCAAGGCTACGGCGCACCGCCGCCAGGACCTCCGCCCCCAGGAGGAGCACCACAACTGCCGCCAGGATGGACGTCTCAATTCGATCCTGCCAGCCAGCGCCAGTACTACATCAGCCCTACAGGTGCTAGCCAGTGGGATCCTCCACCGCCGCCGCAGCCAGGCTTTGGAGGTCCTCCCCCTGGGCCTCCTCCGCCAGCACAGGGCGGATATGGTCAACATCCCCAGCATCCGCAGCAGCAACCTCAGCCCGGAGGGTTCCCTCAACAGCCCTACGGCGGTGCCCCTTCTGGGCCCGCAGCGCTGCCTTCGCCGGGTTACGATTTGCGACAGAGATCGAACATGGATGTGACTCGAGCCGCGGATGACCTTCGTGCTGCCATGAAGGGTTTCGGCACAAATGAGACTAAGCTGATCCAAGTGCTCTCATCTCTCGGTCCTCTTGAGATTGCATCTGTCAAACAAGTCTACACGCAGCGACACAAGCGAGACTTGTTCAAAGATGTGCACTCCGAAACATCCGGCTACTTTCGCGAAGGCTGTGAGGCAATCATCCGCGGTCCACTAGAGCAAGACTGCTTCGTAATTTACGAGGCACTCAAAGGCATGGGCACCAAGGAGAGTGCTTTGGACGATGTTCTTCTTGCACGCACAAATGCAGACATGAATGCCATCAAGCAGCATTACAAGCAAATGTACGGCAAATCGCTCGAGTCTGCAGTCAAAGGCGACCTGAGCATGAAGACCGAACGGATGTTTGACATGGTCATGTCTGCACGACGCAACGAAGAATCGACTCCTGTGATTCCTCAGCAGACCGATCAGGATGTCAAAGAAATCTACGGTGCTACTGAAGGCCGAGCTGGCGCGGATCAAATGACTGTCTGCTCCATCTTGACCTCTCGCAGCAATGGCCAAATCAGAGCCATTGTCCAAGCATACCAAGCCAAATACCACCGCTCTCTCGAGACCGTGATCAAAAAGGAATTCTCCGGCCACATGGAAGATGCATTACTCTTCATCATCAACGCAGCCAACGATCCCGCCAAGCACGACGCAGACCTTCTCGAGGCTTCAATGGCAGGACTCGGAACCAAGGACCAAGCCCTCGTGCGGAGAGTCGTCATGATCCACTGGGACAAGCAGCGATTGCAGCAATGCAAAGCCGCCTACAAGCACTTTTACAAGAAGGATCTCGCTGCTAGAGTCCAGGGCGAGACGAGTGGGGATTACAAGAATCTCATGGTGGCATGTGTCTCGTGATGATGAATCCGGCTGGCTGCAGGGCCGAATTGGCTGACTTTTTCTATCAGATCTTCCAGTGAGTGGGGGTGGGCGTTTCTTGACAGGATGGCGATGGATATGTGATACCCGCGAGGGAGGCAGTTTGGTGGGGGCCTCGCCTGGAATTGGATTGCAACGCACTTTCCAACGAAGCATACGAGTTTCTTGTGCTCTTGAACTCATTTTGTGCGAGCATTGCGTGTTTCTAGTTCGTTTTGCATTTTTGACAGCAATGGAATTTCCAGAGTGGTGATATGCTCACTTTTGTATGGAAGCAGACATCCCGCGCATTCATGTAATGTTTTTCTCAAAGCTTGTTGGCATGCATATAGTATGATACTGCATTCTGTCATGAGGACGTCAAATATTGCTAACCACATGCATATGTCAGACTAATGAATAGCAAGGACACTCTCGGTCTTATCACAGCTGCATCGGCATCTCTGCTACCATTCCGAAGCTGTCGGGCCGTGCTCGGCTTCATATGGCAGTGCGCATCTGACTTGGGGCTCCGCATCAAGACTGCTTCCACGGTGTTCTGGTGAGATACTGTGAGCATGGGGTTCCGGAAGACATGGTGCTCGGGCGCCACTTCCTCTGCTCCTGCATACAGTAGTCGTTGGGTGCCTGGGGTCTTACAACGCGAGCAGCACCATCGCGTCGGTTGATAGATCAATGATATGTGACACAAATTTCGGAACAGATCGGCTTCAAAAGGATGCCCTACACGAGAAGAGTGAGCAAGATTATTCAGAGGAGAAAAGATTTAGGAGTAGTCTCCGGCGGACCTGTTGCAGGTAGCCACGTTGTAACTCCTTGAATGGGATGTGAAGCAAAAGCAACCACGCGCCACGGACATGCTCGCTTAAAGTTATTAATGCATTGCTCCAAAGTAAAGTGTGTTGCAGGACCACACCCTCCACGATCATGATCACCGGTGTGAGTTCAGGAACGAAAGTAAGCGTGAGTGATGCGGATTACTTTGACTACTGTACCTCACTGGGATCCTTCACATGAGCCGCACGCTCCGAGCTCACTAGGGTGGGTGGGTACCGATGCACCGTTCCAAGCCTATGACTCCTTGTCGATCTTTTGGGACTTGAGCGTAATCCTGGTCAACAGCAAAGGTCTAGACTCTTTAGTATCAACCGCTGCTTACGGAGTATCGTCATCCATATTCTTGGGGTGATTGAAGAAGGCGCAGGAGCGACAAAGAGAGGATGTGGAGTTGCTGTCCACAGGAGTAGGTAGCTCACGCGGTGGACCTAATTCTGCACGTCTTGTCATCAGATTATCAAGTGTGGGGTGGGGGTTCGGGGCCAGCGCAAATCATCAGTCGCAAGCAGAGCACTGCTGTGATAGGCTTCAAAACACGAAGTTCGTGCGCCCCAATCTAGAGTGGTAGTGCTGCAATGCTTGCGAATTCCTCGAAACCGCGCGACGGCGTCATCGCATGGACGCATTACTTCAGCGCGGTTCTGTATCCCTGCGCAATATTTATGGAGAGGAACGAGATGCAACTGAAAAAACAGGAGCACGGTGTTGCAGACCGAGTTGCCTGCTTGCATCAAAGCATCCTCAGGTCAAAACGAGGTACGTAACGTGCTTCGTTCCTTCAAGCACTCGTTGAGCCAACACGAGACACCGGGAAGACCAGCCGCACCTAGACGTATCGACTTCGTACATGTGTACTTGACTGAGACGAGCTTGACACGTTAATCGAGTGTGTTGTGACACGCATTTCAAGTTCGAGGCCAACAGTGGGTTGGTCTTGGACTTGGTGATCCTGATTCGATCCCAGTGCATGGCAGTTTCCCAGGATGACGGCGCTCGATAGGCTTGGGTACCAAGGAGGTGAGCGATAAGCACGTTGCAGCAGTGCAACTGAAGAGTGTGTGAGGGAGTCGATCGATGGTGTGCTGAATAAGACTGTGACAAAGTCTAGGAATGCGTGTGCTTTCAGCGTTCCTCGTTGTTGCGACACTGACTCCGAGCTTCGTTGTGAATCGCGTCGTGGTCGTTCCGATCCCGGTTCGACCTGGTGGGAAGAAGGTGCTGCGGAAAAGGGTCGAAAAAGCAAAACGCATCGCGACCTGGTAGGTACTGCACCGCTCGTACCTTTGAGCATGTCACGACTGGAAGCCACGAGGAGAAGGAATTGTCGTACAGAACCCGCTTTCTCGGTGTTGCAAGCATAAAGTCGAGGCTGTGCAACGAATGGGTCCCAGGCACAACATGAGCCGTGAGACTTGACACCGGGCGGCATGGCCGCGTTCGATGTCCACCCTGAATGTTGGGAGGGAAGAGGTAGGGTAGACAGAGTTAGGCTGGTGCATGAAACGCACCCGCACGGCTAGACTGCAGTCGGGAGACTTTGAATTCTCGAGGCAGCAGGGTACCTCAGCATTGCACGGCACGTAACCGCACGTCCGGCGTGCGCGACCATGGCAAAGCCGAGGAGTCGCACTGGACTCCCTGCCTCGCGTGCTTGTTGGCGTGCAGGAGCTGGTGGGGCGGTCGTTGGGCGTGAGGGAGGGTGAGAAGTCGTTGTTGTATGGACAACTGGGCTGGCACAGCTGGAGCCGGGAACATCCTGCGAGGTACACAGGCGACGCTGGCAGGAGCTGCGCGCCGGGAAGGCATCGCCAGCAGACAGGCAGGTAGGTAGGCAAGCGAGTGCGCCTTACGGATACTACAGGTGGCATCCACGGCATCGTACGGGCAGGTGCGGCCTGACGAGGGAAGTCTCCAGAAAAGGCAGCAGCGTCGACCGAGAAAGCGAGGTCACGCTGCCTAGTTTTTTGTACGACAGTAGCGAATAGCATTGACGGACGTCAGAATCAGAGTTTGGGCCGGTCAGAGGAGAGGAGATAACTCTAACGCAGGCCGTGTCTGGTGCGTGAGTGAGCATCTGCTGGAGGTATGACTCTGCGGTGTCGGTGTTGGTGGATGCGACGTGCGCGATGCGATGGGATGTGCGCATGCACCAGGCGCGGCGGCGGCAGGCAGGATGACAACGGTGGCCGTCGCAGGACCACGATGGGCGCAGGCGTACGGAACGTTGTCGCTGCTGCTGGCTACGCTCTGCCGATGAGGAGCCAGTGGCTCTTCATCCCCCCGATCCTAGCACGGGTTCTCGTCACCAATCGCTGGCGGCGCTGGCAAGGTGCAGCGCGGCGGAGGAGAGAGTGTGAGGGTGTCTCAGCTCCCCACAGCCTTTCTCATCTGTGGCGCATTCGCCCAGGAACGAAGTACCGCGCGACGGTATTGGCTGAAGGTAAGGTGCCGCTGGGCCCAAGCAAACGGTTCTCGAGCTTCCCACTACGGTACGCCCGTCGCACACTCGATGCCCATGGACCGACGCACGCTTGCTTCTCGACTCTGCCGACCTGCGAGTGCTTTCCCAACTTTCCCTCCCTCTCGCACACCACATCGCTTTTCTTCGCACACCACCCACCTCTCCTCCTCCACCACCACCATCCGCCCTCTGTCGCGCGTCCTGTCGCTTGCGCGCGCGCCCGTCCGCATCGCTATCATCGCCTTGTCTGCTGCCCGCCGAATCCGGCGACACCTCGCTTTGCTGCACGGCACGTCGCGTCTCCCTCCATCGCTCACGCCGGCCGCCGTCGCGCACCACTTTTGCTCGCTCCAGCATCGCGTCTGCGCATTCACTCCACTGCCATCGCTGGTGCGCGCCCGATTGTGACCGCAGCGCGCGCAATCGTTACTCACGCTCCACTTCGCAGCTGTGGGCGGCCCCGGATCTGGCGCAGACCGCAAATCCCCGGACGGCCCAGGCACTGGCCGACTCATATGCCACGCTTTCCACCACACCCTCCATCGGCGCTGCAACGTGGTCCCGCTCCATCTGCATCGCTCTCACCTGATCTTAGCACTCGGCATCGTCTCGCCTTCGCCCCGTCCACCCGCGGGCACCATCAAGCCCGGCTGCCCGTGGCCTCCGACCGCATCGCATCGCGCGCCGACCACCTGTAGAGGCCGATGGGTGACCTCACCTCAAGCAACCACCAAATCCGTAAGCCCGGCAGTGCTATGTACGCGGGAAACACTTTCAGTCCCAACAGCACGTCTCCACCCACACCCGCGTTTCGCTCCGACATCTTCGCAAAGGCCTCCGGGTCCAGCTCCGGCCCGCTATTCAGCACTTCGCCGACTGCAGAGCGCCACCCTGCTGATCGCGTTGGCATGATGGCGCCTCTCTCAGCCGCCGCGGATTCCTCCAGCTTCGCCTGGCATCAACGCCCTGCTCCCGCGGTTCTGATTCGAAGGCTTCCGCGTAACATAGGCATCGACGCAGTGAAGAGCTTGCTGCTCTTCGCTGGTGATCTAATCGACGCAGAAATCATTCAATCACCCTATCCGGACGACCAAAAATACGCGACAGCGATGGCGCGATTTCAAACGACGGGCAGCGCCATCGAGGTGCAGCAAAGGTTGAACGGAAAACCCAATACCGCCAACGAAGCCAACATGATTGTCGAAACGTACAGCACCACTTCGATTAGCGGAGTTTTCGAGAGGCGCAACACTATCGATGTAACTGCTTCTCGCACGCAAACGAGCTCTGCTTCTTCTGGACGCTCCAGGTACAACAACACGTTCCAACCCGCGGAGCGAGTTTCCCCGCCTCTGCAGAGCGGAGGCTCGGGCACAAATGGAGACTTTCCCACCCCAGAGAACAGTGCACACTTCCAGAATCTGTTCTCTCCACAGTCTCCGTTGGCCAATGGAGTTGACGGGAATCATCGCATCAGCGGCAAGTCGATGATCAACGACGACAACGCTGATGACGAAACCGGAGAGCTGCTCAAAGATCCGATCGCATATGCAAAGAATGGCCAGCAAACCCGTCGTGCGACCAATCCAGCCATCCCAGTCACTCGTTTTGGCAGTCTGTCTATCAACAGTCCCAACGGCAACAGTAACGCCATTTCGTCTCCCGTAAGCAATGGCTATGCGCCTCCACGTGCGAATGGCTCCATTTCTGGTGGCCCTGGGCAGATGCAGATGAGCAATGGTCACAGCAATGGCGCAAATGGCACTTACGTCTCCAACTATCCCCGCCCACAATATCCGGCTGTGAATCCTGCCGATCAAAATCCTCCATGCAATACTCTCTACGTGGGCAATTTGCCGATTGACACCAACGAAGACGAACTCAAGGCTCTCTTCTCTAAGGTGCGAGGCTACAAGCGATTGTGTTTCAGGACCAAAGCAAATGGTCCCATGTGCTTCGTCGAATTCGAAGATATCAGCTTCGCAACCAAGGCTTTGCATGAGCTCTATGGTCATCCTCTCCACAACAGTACCAAGGGCGGTATCAGGCTGAGCTTCTCCAAAAATCCACTCGGTGTTCGTTCAGTCCAGCCGAATGGAATGGGTCCTTCTGCAGCAATGTCTCCGCAGGCAATGGCGCCTGGCTTCCCTGGACTTCCAAACAACTTCAGTGCTGTCTCTGGCCCGCCCCCTGGATTAGGCTCTCCACCTGGACTTGGTCCTTCAGGAAATTATCGGGCAGGGCAAATGGGGATGGACGGCATGTTTGCCAATCCTTTTGGCATGACTAATCCTGGATTTTTGCATCAGCTTGGCCCACGCAACTATTCTGGCGGTGTTCCTCAACCTCTGGGCGCAGGTACGTTCGGAAGGGAGGCTCCTGACGGATACAGCGACTTTCACCTCAGCCGATAATCCGCTCTACATGGACTGTGTCCGTGCTCTACTGGCTACGAGGCGAATTTGGTGGACTCCACTCGCAAGCTATCACATGGCATTCGGATTTTTTCTTTTCTTTTTCTGGATTTGGATTGGCATTACTCGTTACACGGCACGCGGGATATCTCTCTACACGACCTATAACGGTGGCGGATATTTGTTTGGTTTAATCATTTTTGCAAGATTCCCCCTTTGCGCGAGCACCATGACAAGAGTTTGGGATCCATTTGACAGGCGTTGAAAGGGCGTGTACTACACTTTCTCCAACGAACTAGTCTTTATCATTAATGAAGACAACATGGCATGAGCAGAGCGACGGTGCGCTCCAAACGAACAGCATAGCAATAGTATCATGGCGACCTGGACACACGGCGAACTCGAGGAGGTCCTTCATTAGCATGGCACAATCAGTCATTGAGGCATGGGAAGCGTACAAGCGCAAGTTGGAAATGAGTGGGAAAGGAACTGAGACATTTGAGGATATGAATCGTCTCGTAAACAGCAGGGTAAAATGTGTACAAGGAAAATGTCCGCTCAGGCGGAATGGGGAGGAGAATCTGGCAATATCCTTCTTCTGCTACGCAACTTACACGGCCGAGTTCATTGTTGGATTCTGCGAGCGATACAAAAAACTGGCGGGGGCACATAGGCGGTGAAAGAAAGCATCTCACTTTAGATCAAACGCTTAGCGTGGCTTTAGTCGATACTGTAGTGTCAGTCGCATTTGGAGGGACGGGCGAGGAAAAAGAACATGTTGGCTTCTTGACGATCTTCTTGGGCACTTTCACACTCATTGTCAAACTCCGCTGCCCATGCTACGAACAATCGCACAACAACATCTATCCCACTCAGCCAAGGATTGTGCTCTATCAGAGTTGAGAGTGTATGCATCGTCATGCATATGCGGTCCGCGGATTCTACAACCATCCTCCCGTCAGGCGTCAAGCCAGCCTGACGAGCGGCGGGCAACAACTCTGCTGTCGGCATGACTAGCTAGAATCGCTATCGGCATAAGCTACCCGTCCCGGGAAACTGGTCATTCGGCACACGTTCACACATCTTCATGCACGTAGGCGAAAGTATGCGAGCGCCTTGAAGCCACACGTAGCGGTTTCTCTCAAAACTCGTATTTTTGGGGTCGAGCCAGTGAGAAGCTTCCATTGATGTGATAGGACAGGGATGTGTTTTGGACGAGCCGCTTGGGAGTGGCGATTGCGGCGATGCCGATGTGTGTGTGTGTGTGTGTGTGTGACCTCAGCCACACCTTTCGTTTCTGCTCTGTTTCCGAGCCGTGCGTGCTGATCTGGTTGGTGGTGTCGATCTTTGCCGATGGCGTGTGAGGAAAGTCTATCGTGGCTGTTGTGCTGTACTGTGTGCGAGTGTAGTGTTCGCGGCTGCGCAAGGCTCAAGTTTTGTGGGTGTGATGTGAAATTTCGTTGTATGTGGCTCAGTGTAAGGAAGGTCGTGATAGTGATTGCTGGCGCAGTGGAGTACAATGTTGACATGCCCTTTTCTACAGTACAGTTGACGACGATTCGTAGCCAAGATCTTCAGCCAACCAGACGACCAATACCAAGTTACAGCGCATAGTAGCTGTAGCCTTGCCGGATCATCTGACCATTTTATCTCCACAGACCATAGGCACCTTCTGTGAATTTCCACAGCTTCACAGTGCCATCCTCACTACCGGTGGCGTACAGTCTTCCATCAGGGCTGAAGCAAGTTGTCCATACAGGTCCGTGATGACCTCTGCCCGTCTCCAACTCCCTCCCAGTCTCGAAGTCCCAGACGTGTACCCAAGTGTCGTTGGGACAGCCAGTCACGAACCGCTTCGCCTCGCCATTCAGCGCTACACTCGCCACTTCTCGCTCCGTGGCAATGTGCTTGATGAGCTGACCAGGACGACCTCCATCGAAGAAGTAGATATTCTTGCCAGCAGCAACACTGATGATCCCATCTGGGTACCCCTCTAATCCCGAGTTCAGCTCACAAGAACCAGGTAGGCCTTCGATATCGTAACGTGCAATGCAGGTTTGCGACCGGAGATCCCACCAGCGAATCTTCTTGTCATCTGCGGCCGTGATGATGATGTTAATATCGCGCGACCAGATGATAGCCTTGATGGCACCTTGATGCTCGCCAGCTCCAATCTCATAGGAAGGAGGGTCTGGATTACAGGTGCCCGTCGGCGCTGAAGCCGCACCCGGCTCTTCACCAGGCGTGCGCAGATTACTGCTCGTCCCCGAGAGATCGAAGATACGCAATTTCTTCTCCATGCCTCCAGTGGCCAAGACCTGTGGGCGATCTTGCGGTGGGAAGGCCACGGCTCGCACGATGTGGTTGTGCTGAAGCGTGTGTAGAGTTTCACCTGTGAAGGTGTCCCATACTTTTGCAGAGAAATCTGCGGATCCCGTCGCGGCCAGAGTGGCATCGTCAGACAGCCGCGCACTCCAGACTGCACCTTTGTGGCCAATGAAAGTTCCTATCCAGTCGCCGGTCAGACCATCACGGAGCATGGGGTTGTTGTCCTTGCATGCTGAGATCATGTAGAACTGCGAAGTCGAGCCCGAGCCCGGCAGCGCAGACGAGAAAGAGACATGTGTAATTGGTCTGGAGTGGCCATGACATGTGAGAGGCACGATTTTGGTGATCTCTGGAGTCGTAAGTTAGTTCCGTTATTGGAGCAGCATCCTTGCGACATGATGCTATACACACCTGTCGTTATGCCAGTGTCGTCTTGGCGTTTGAAAGCGAAGTCCATGGTGAAGAACGAGACGACGGCAAATTCGGACGAGGTGCTAGGTAGGCGTCGTCAAATTTGCACTGCTCAAGGCTCTGTGATGTATTCCTTCGCGGCCGAGAATAGCCTTCAAGATGTTGGGCTTGCGCCGCGGTGATTTTTCTTTGTCTTTGTTTCGTAGCAGTCGTTAGTCGTAAAAGTCGTTAGTCCGGATGACCAGCAGTCCCGCACCACTCCCCAAATGCTACAATGTCAGAAGGAACGAAGGAGAGGTGGTGGAGGAAGAAGACGCGGGACCGCGATGGCAATATAACAGCAATCGCGTACCACGACAGGAGTTTGAACGGGCAGCGAGGAGGAGATGAAAATGGCTAGCCTCTTGCGGCTCGTTTCCGAGTGAACCACACATCCATGCAATCGCAATCCACGGCCGTCTGGTGGTTTGCCTCACATCTGCAAAGGCGGCGACGAGCACAGTGATGCCCGAACAGCGTGCGATATCACTCGGGCCGCTGCAGGCCTCGCTGGCCAGGAGTTGGGTGTAAAAGGAGGCAGCAAAGAGTAATTAAAGCAAATCAACGCGTGAGCACGTGCGCTATGACGGCGCTATCGGTCGTCCAGCTCCTGCCTCTCTGTTGTTTCAGGTGTTGACAAGCTCCCGTCCCAACTGCCACCACCGCCGACTATGGCGGACCTGGACTCGACGACGCCCAGCAAATCGACACCGACGACGACCATCTAGCGGGTCGACTCCGGACACTGGACACTGGACTGTACTGGACTGGATCCCCGGAACTTGGACGCTCGCGACACAGCGCACTGCCAGGAGCGCCCCAGGCAACGACATCATAACGACGCCGCGACCGACTGCATTGCGCCGGTACTGTTCCGCCTGCACGCGCACGTCTCATAGAGGAGGATGCGCCGGTAGTGTCGCGCGCCCACGAGCAGCAGCATGTCGTCCTCACCGCTGCGACCCGGCGCCGATCTCAAGGAGCAACTGGAATGGTACAAGACGCAATATGCGCAACTCGAAGCCGACCTTTCCGACTTTCAAGCCTCGAGCAAAGAGCTTGAGGAACAGCTGGAGAAGGATGTAGAGGCGGCTGAAAAGAGCGAACGCAAATTCAAGGAGCAAGTTGAGAAGCTAAACTTCGAGGTGGACGAATGGAAGACCAAGCACAAGCAGGCCAAGGATGAGGCCAACAGGGCTCAGAATGCGCTACAGAAAGAGATCACGGCTATACGTGAAGAGAACCGCACACTGCAACTGAAACTACGAGATATTGAGGTAACGAATGATGATTATGAACGACAAGCACGGAACACGGAATTCGAGAAGGACGATTTGGAAAGCAAGTATAATGCCGCAATCGAGCGCGGCGTCTTGTTCGAGGAGACGATCAGGCAAGGAGAACAAGAAAGAGAAGGATTGCGAGTGGAGACCCAGCGACTGAGGGACGAGCTGGGAGATCTGAAGGTCGAGAACGAGATCACGTTGGAGAAATTGCGCCTGGCTCAGCAGACAATCGAAGAACTTCGATCGAGCCGGCCATCGTCGCTGGCAGTGGGCAATCTACGAGCGCGAAGCCCAGGCAGCGAAGCCAGCGGTATGACACCTCTGTCTCCAACCGCGTCGACTCCACCACCAAAGTCTGACACTGCATCAGATGCGCCAACACCGCCATCGCCACCATTGTCAGATGCGCCTGCGACCGCGAACCTGGAGCAAAAGACGCCTGTGCCGATGAGAAAGAGATCACAGCTACCGGACCCGGGGCCAACGCCACGGCAATCACTCATGGGCTCGCGTGGTATTCCAAGGCATTCTCGAGGCCCGTCGTTTGCCTCGAGTACCAGCACGGCACTTTCTGGAACGATGAAGCCACCCAGCAGACCAAAGACACGACCAAGCAATGCGCCGGACAGATTGCCCCGTTCTGACTCCCTTTACCAGATTAGAGGACTCATCGGTAGGATGCAGAAGATCGAAGAGCGTGTACATTCTGCTCGCTCGAAGTTGCCTGCTCCTGGAACACCTCGTGGATCGCCGCGGGCTGGATCTGCACTTGGCGACAATAGCATCCCGTCTTCAGTCACGGTCCGGCGCAGCAGCAAGCGGCCGAGTGCATCGACCGCATCGTCAGTGCTGCAGGAGGATGAAGGAGATGCTTCTTCACCCAGTATCGGAGCACGGCGGGAAAGCCAAGTCAACCGGCTGTCATATGGCATACCGAGACCTGCATCGTCAATGTCACGCCGATCAGACGCACCGGACCGGCCTCCATCAGCCATGGATCGGCCACCATCTGCAGCTGGCATGCGGCCTAGCAGCCGAGCGGCTGGAGCAAGGCCTCCGAGTAGGACAGGCGCGCGCACCGAGCTCGGGCATTATTCGCGACCAACGACTGCGAGCGCAGCAGCTGCATCAACAAGACCACGGTCTAGTATGGCCGGAAGCTATGGGATGAGCACGCCTCGTGGGCACAAAACTAGTTCCAGCATCGCCGAGGAGAGGAAGCAGGAAGCAGAGAGTGAGAGTTCGATGCTCTCGACGCCTCCAAAGCGTAGAACGACACTCGACAGAAGCGGGCTGCCGACCCCGTCGGGCTTGCCTCAGCCATCATTTCTATCCAAAAGCGTGGGACCAGGGGCGAAGCCACCGTCGACAAAGCCCAGGACAAACACAATTTCCTCACGGACAAGCAGTAGGTTCAGCCCACCGAAAAGCGATGCTGACAGAATGCCTCCGCCGCGAAGACGAGAAACAGGAGATGTTGGAGAGACGTATTGAAAGAAAGCTTGTGCAGATGTACATTGCGGATTTGCGGTGGCTTAGCGGGAGTTGGCGGGGATACAGAGTGGTGTCTAAGGGCTGATGAAGGATTTCTGCTGCTTACTACTTCGCTTTTAGACGTGGATTACGTTGGACAGCTGGAAGTGTGTCGCATAGGATTGAAGTGGCAGACGAGTGAGTCAGAGGGCGATTGATTGTGTTTAGAGATACTCCCTTCGCAGACTGTGCTTCGCAATTCGCAAATATGAAATGAAGTGAACATACGCTATTGCCGAGACGTGGTCAAAGAACATAAGTGCCAGGATCTGTCAACATGCATGCCAAGATGCCTGCTCGACTGTGAGACAGTGCGCCAATTGAAGGCTATTGAAGTTCTTCAGATCGAAGCCTGATCGAAGCCATTTCTTATACTGTCACGATCGCGACGCCCTTGCCCGGGTTTTGGGATGTGAAGCCCGATGAAATCAGTCGCGATGTGAATTTCAGCAACCCCGGATAGCGAGCGCGACACCCCGCCGGACATGTATCGGGTTGTTTCCAACGCTACTGGACACTGGTCATCGACACATGGCCACAAGGACTCAGAAACGTCTCACTTTGGCCACAGGAAGGCTCGCACATTGTCTAGAACAGGAACCGAAAGTGGAGAGCCGAGCGCGCGTGTGGGAGTGAGCAGCACATGTGCGCTGACGGTTCTCGTCGAGGAAGTAAATGTGGTAAAAGAGGCTATTTTTGAGTTCAGCGTCCGGCGGCCGAAGCGCGCATCCATGCGACAATCGTGCCTCGTGGTGGATCCTCAGCCGCTCGCGAGATCCGGACACGATAGCGACGTTCCTTGCAGCGATTCTTGGGGCCGACGGAGGGGATGGTGGTGGGTAAGATCATTTCGCGCTGCAGTCATGGTGGTGTTGGTCGTGGGCATCGCGAGCGGTGGCTCTGCGGACTAAGTATGTCTGAGAGTCTGCTCAACGATGAGGTTTGACTGAACGAGTTGAGAGTGATCGGTTGGTGCGACGAGTACCTTCGTACCTTGCAGGCTGCTGGGCCGCTGCACGGTGATGTCTCCCCAACCATGCGGAAGTAGGCATGCGCAGAGCTGGCGGGCAGGGTCCGTCTGCACTCCGCATGGGCGAGCTCTGCTCAACCCTCTGCCTGCTGGTACTCATCCGCAGCTGGTGTGGATGCGTTGTGGCTCAATGCAATTCAATTGTCCCCGAAACGCTGCTCGACACGCTGATAAGGCGCCGCGCAGGCCATTGCGCACCGTGGGAGCACATCCGTATCCGCCCGACGAGGCATTGCGCGCTGCAGCGTGGTGCTCTGGAAAAAAGTTCCAACGCGCTGACGGTCGGCGGAGTGGGAGCTGCAGCAGCGCTTAGCCACATCGGACATGGGGCCTCTGTTCAACGCGAGTGCCCATCGGGTGTCGTGGAAATTGTTGTAGAGCGCCGTGTCAACAGGCCGAGCAAGTGCTCAATGCTCATATAGCCAGCGGGCCTGCTGCTCGAGCGGATGCGCTCCTGCTCTGCTCCCCGACTGATCTCTCTTCCTGCCACACGCATCCTCGTCGTCCCTCACTTCTACATCCTCCCATAGAGCAGCGAGCTTCTTTGCTATTGCTGCCACCGCCGCACTCGTCGAGTCGGTGTATAGACGACGCAGACCACTGCACGAATTCGGCCCAATTCACTTTCGGGCAAGCCTCGTTCTCGCTGCAGCTTTCGGCACTAGAACTCGCCTGGGGCCGATTGACGTCGTCACAAAAGCAGGGACGATTTCTCCATCCGAACGGTTGAGCTAGACAGAACACTTCTCAAACACAAGAGCACCTCTCGCCCCTGCTCTCTCTATCTATTGATCCCGCCATTGGACGTTACCGCGTCAGCGTTTCGGGCTTCAGCAACTGCCAACTCCCCGGCGACAGGCGTTTCTTGGGGCACTCGGGCATAGACTCTGCGGGAAAGCTCAGTTTGCCGCACTTTTCTCCAGCACCAATAATACAATCCCCAGTCCCGACAACACACCTCGAGGGACGACTGCGAACATGGCTGACGCAGTGGGCGGAGCGGCCAAGGTGAACGGCCACAGCAATGGCTTTCCCAGCGCCTACGCCGCCAAATACAACTTGGCTTCACATTTTATCGGCGGAAACGCACTGCCCACAGCACCGCCGAGCAAAGTCAAGGACTTTGTGGCAGCACACGATGGCCACACTGTCATCACCAATGTGAGTCTCCGGCGGAATGTGGAGTTTGGAGCTGAGAGACTCGAGCTCGGCTTTTGCCTGCAGCGGAGCACACGAGCTGACCACCTCCGCAGGTCCTGATTGCGAACAACGGTATTGCAGCTGTCAAGGAAATTCGATCTGTACGAAAATGGGCATACGAGACATTCGGCGACGAGCGGGCCATCCAGTTCACTGTGATGGCCACGCCCGAGGATTTGGCTGCCAATGCCGACTACATCAGAATGGCGGACCAGTATGTAGAAGTGCCCGGTGGCACGAACAACAACAACTACGCCAACGTGGAGCTCATTGTCGATGTTGCCGAGCGTATGAACGTACAAGCTGTGTGGGCAGGATGGTGAGTGGGAGCTGACTACAACAAGTCCTCCAGAAGATGCTAATGATCTGTAGGGGACACGCATCCGAAAACCCAAAGCTCCCCGAGTCCCTCGCCGCGTCGCCGAAGAAGATCGTATTCATCGGCCCTCCAGGATCTGCCATGCGTTCGCTCGGTGACAAAATCTCCTCGACTATAGTCGCACAACATGCGGGAGTGCCTTGCATTCCGTGGTCCGGTACGGGTGTTTCGGACGTCGAGGTGGATGACAACAATATCGTCACCGTGAAAGATGATACCTACATGAAGGGCTGCGTCACATCATGGCAAGAAGGTCTAGAGGCCGCGCGCAAGATCGGCTTCCCCGTCATGGTGAAGGCCTCGGAAGGAGGTGGTGGTAAGGGTATCCGAAAGGTCGACGATGAGACCAATTTCGAGTCCCTATACAAGGCTGCTGCCAGCGAGATTCCCGGCTCGCCCATCTTCGTCATGAAGTTGGCCGGCAACGCCAGACATTTGGAGGTGCAACTGATGGCTGATCAGTATGGCAACAACATTTCAATCTTCGGACGTGATTGTTCCGTTCAGCGACGACACCAGAAGATTATCGAAGAGGCTCCTGTCACCATTGCCAGCCAGAAGACCTTCCAGAAGATGGCAGACGCAGCTGTGTCGCTCGGTCGTCTCGTCGGATACGTGTCTGCAGGTACAGTGGAATACCTGTACTCGCATGCGGACGACAAGTTCTATTTCCTGGAGCTGAACCCACGTCTCCAAGTCGAGCATCCTACCACCGAGATGGTTTCTGGAGTCAACATCCCAGCCGCACAACTCATGATTGCCATGGGTATTCCTCTTCATCGCATCCGTGACATTCGCTTGCTCTACGGTGCGGATCCTCACACACAAACACAAATTGACTTCAACTTCGAGAAGGCCGACAGCGAAGGCAAGCAGAGACGACCACAGCCCAAGGGCCACTGCACAGCTTGCCGTATCACATCCGAAGATCCTGGCGAGGGCTTCAAGCCATCTTCCGGTACCATGCACGAACTGAACTTCCGATCCAGTTCAAACGTTTGGGGATACTTCTCCGTGGGTGCCGCGTCCGCAATTCACAACTTCTCCGATTCGCAGTTCGGTCACATCTTCGCTTATGGCGAGAGCCGACAAGCGTCGCGAAAGCACATGGTCGTGGCGTTGAAAGAGCTGAGTATTCGTGGTGACTTCAGGACAACAGTCGAGTACCTCGTGAAGCTCTTGGAGACTCCTGCTTTCGAGGAGAACACCATCACCACAGGGTGGCTCGACGAGCTCATCAGCAAGAAATTGACTGCCGAGCGACCTGACCCTATGGTCGCAGTCATTTGTGGCTCCGTGACAAAGGCTCACATTGCGAGCGAAGCTTGCCTCGACGAGTACAAGAAGGGCTTGGACAAGGGTCAAACGCCAAGCAAGGAGATCTTGCGAACTGTCTTCCCCATTGAATTCATCTACGAGGGATCGAAGTACAAGTTCACCGCAACCCGCTCGAGCAAGGACACCTACACTCTCTTTATCAACGGCAGCAAGGTCTCTGTCGGCATTCGAGCCCTTTCCGATGGCGGTCTCCTCGTACTGCTGGGCGGTCGCTCACACAACGTCTACTGGAAGGAGGAGGTCGGCGCTGTTCGCATGTCTGTGGACGGAAAGACCTGCCTCCTCGAACAAGAGAACGACCCGACGCAGCTTAGAACGCCATCGCCGGGCAAGCTCGTCAAGTACACCATCGAGAATGGAGAGCACATCAAGAAGGGTCAAGCCTTTGCCGAAGTCGAGGTCATGAAGATGTACATGCCACTCATTGCACAGGAGGACGGTATTGTCAACCTCATCAAGCAGCCAGGCGCCACCTTGGCAGCCGGTGATATCCTTGGTGTTCTCCAGCTCGACGACCCTACCAAGGTCAAGAGCGCGCAGCCATTCTTGGGTCAACTCCCAGATGTCGGACCCCCAGTTGTGCTCGGAAACAAGCCACCGCAGCGATACGTGTACTTGCGCCAGATTGTCGAGTCCATCCTGCAGGGCTTCGATAACTCCGTGGTCATGAAGTCGACGCTCAACGAGCTTATCTCTGTGCTTCGCAACCCAGAGCTTCCATATGGCGAATGGACTGCGCAGGCCTCTGCTCTGCACTCCCGTATGCCACAAAAGCTGGACGCTGCTTTCGAAGACCTTGTCAAGCGTGCTCATGCGCGTCAATCGGAGTTCCCTGCGAAGCAGCTTAGCAAGACTCTCGAACGCTTCCTGGCTGAAATGTCTGCTGGTGATGCGGAGCTCCTCCGCGGCCAGGTTTCACCTTTGACAGACATTCTCAAGAACTACACAGACGGTCTGAAGGTGCACGAGTTCCAGGTCATCAGCGAGCTTCTCCAGCAGTACTACGACATCGAGAGCATTTTCTCAGCTCGCCAAAACCGTGATGAGGAAGTCATCCTTCAGCTCCGTGATGCAAACAAGGACAAGACGGCCGATGTTGTCCTTACCGTGCTGTCACACACTCGATACAACGCAAAGAACTCGCTCCTCATCGAGCTTCTCCAGAGGTATCGACCAAATCAGCCAGGCGTCGGCAATGTGGCCAAGTATCTGCGTCCAGCGCTGCAGAAGCTCGCTGAGCTTGAGGGACGAGCCACTGCTAAGGTCGCACTAAAGGCTCGTGAGCTCCTGATCCAGTGTGCCATGCCATCGCTCGAAGAGCGCACACAGCAGATGGAGCACATTCTCCGTTCTGCCGTGCTCGAATCTCGTTACGGCGAGAGCGGATGGGACCACCGGGAGCCAAACTTCGAGGTCATCAAGGAGGTTGTCGATTCGAAGTACACTGTCTTTGATGTGCTTCCGCAATTCTTCGGCCACCAGGATCCTTGGGTGTCGTTGGCAGCACTCGAAGTCTACACGCGACGTGCGTACCGTGCATACCAGCTCAAGACGATCGATTACCTGTCTGAGGGCGATGCGCCATTCGTCCTTGCTTGGGACTTTGCTCTGAGGAAGGTCGGAGAGGCTGAGTTTGGTCTCCCAGTAGAGTCTTCGCACCCATCCACTCCAGGCACACCTGCGGAAGGCTTCGGTCGCGTGCACTCCATCAGTGACATGAGCTACATTGGCCGCCAAGCGGGTGGTGGCGGTGAGCCGAACCGTCGCGGTGCTGTCGTCCCAGTGTCGTTCATCGACGAAGCCGACGAGGCACTGATGAAGGCGCTGGAGGCATTCCCACTCGCAAAGGGAGCAAAGAGCAAGGCTGACCAGGGTGGGCTCATGGCCGATCTTTCCAAGAGACGAGCACCACAAGTCCCACCACCAGAGAACCCCAACGAGGAGCTTACCGCAGTATGCAACGTGGCCGTCCGCGATGCCGAGAGCGTTGACGACAAGGACATCATGTCTCGTCTCCTCCCTATCGTCAAGGAATACAAGGAGGAGCTTCTGGCTCGTCGTGTGCGCCGCCTGACATTCATCTGTGGTCACAAGGATGGCACCTACCCCGGCTACTACACTTTCCGCGGACCTACCTACGAGGAAGACAGCTCTATTCGTCATATCGAGCCTGCTCTTGCCTTCCAGCTTGAGTTGGGACGTCTTGCGAAGTTCAACATCAAGCCGGTGTTCACTGAGAACCGCAACATCCACATGTACGAGGCCATCGGCAAGGGCGTTGAGACTGACAAGCGGTACTTTACTAGAGCCACTGTCAGGCCTGGCCAATTGCGTGATGAGATGCCAACCGCTGAATACATGATCTCTGAAGCCGACCGCTTGATGACCGATATTCTGGACGCTATGGAGATCGTGGGCAACAATGGCTCAGACATGAACCACATCTTCATCAACTTCTCTGCTGTCTTCCCGCTCGACCCCAAGGAGGTCGAAGATGCACTTGGAAGCTTCCTTGACCGCTTCGGCAGCCGTGCCTGGAGACTTCGTGTTACCGGCGCTGAGATTCGCCTGGTCTGCACCAACCCACAGACCGGCGCACCATACCCAATGCGCGTCAACATTACGAACACATCTGGTTACATTGTCCAGGTGGAACTCTACGAAGAGCGCAAGTCCGAGAAGACGAACGAGTGGCTCTTCCACTCCATCGGCGGCACCACCAAGATCGGTTCCATGCACTTGCGTCCCGTCAGCACTCCTTACGAGACCAAGGGTGCTCTGCAGCCGAAGCGATACAAGGCTCATATCATGGGCACTCAGTACGTGTACGACTTCCCAGAGCTTTTCCGTCAAGCCATTGAGAACTCCTGGAACGCCATCTCCGCGCAGCACCCATCCATGCGTGACAAGCAGCCAGTGAAGGGCGAGTGCATTGAGTACAGTGAGCTCGTTATGGACGACTCCGACAACCTTGCAGAGGTCAATCGCGAACCTGGCGCCAACAATATCGGAATGGTCGGCTGGCTCATCACTGCGAAGACACCTGAATACCCACGTGGACGTCGCTTCATTATCATTGCCAACGACATTACGCACAAGATCGGTTCTTTCGGTCCTCAAGAGGATCGATTCTTCCACAAGTGCTCCGAGCTGGCTCGCAAGCTCGGCATTCCACGTCTGTACTTGTCTGCCAACTCTGGTGCTCGCATTGGTATGGCTGAAGAGCTCATCCCACACTTCTCTGTTGCCTGGAAGGATCCAAGCAAGCAAGAGGCCGGTTTCGACTACCTCTACTTGACTCCAGAGAAGAAGGCTCGCTTTGAGGACGGTGCTCTGAAGCACGTCATCACCGAGCAGATTACTGTTGGCAACGAGGTCCGACACAAGATTACCACTATCGTTGGTGCTGAGGACGGTCTCGGTGTGGAGTGTCTGAAGGGCTCTGGTCTCATTGCTGGTGAGACCGCGCGTGCATACGAGGATATCTTCACATGCACACTCGTCACTTGCCGTTCGGTTGGTATCGGTGCCTACCTCGTCCGTCTCGGACAGCGTGCCATTCAGATCGAGGGCCAGCCGATTATCCTGACTGGTGCTCCTGCCATTAACAAGCTCTTGGGTCGCGAAGTCTACACTTCCAACTTACAGCTTGGTGGCACTCAGATCATGTACAAGAACGGTGTCTCGCACATGACCGCCAGCGATGATTTCGAGGGTGTCTCGAAGATGGTCAAGTGGCTGTCCTTCGTGCCTGAGAAGAAGGGTGCTCCAGTGCCAATCTCACCATCGGCAGATACCTGGGATCGTGAGATCACCTTCTACCCACCACAAAAGGCACCATACGATGTGCGCCACCTTATCGCAGGACAAGACTCTGATGAGGGCTTCAAGTCTGGTCTTTTCGACAAGGGCTCTTTCGAGGAGGCTCTTGGTGGCTGGGCTCGTACAGTCGTGGTCGGTCGCGCTCGTCTTGGTGGTATTCCAATTGGTGTCATCGGTGTTGAGACTCGCTCAGTTGAGAACGTTTCTCCTGCCGATCCAGCCAACCCAGACTCTATTGAACAGATCACCAACGAAGCTGGTGGTGTCTGGTACCCCAACAGTGCTTTCAAGACTGCTCAGGCCATCCAGGACTTCAACAATGGTGAGCAGCTACCACTGATGATCCTCGCCAACTGGCGTGGTTTCTCTGGTGGTCAGCGCGACATGTACAACGAGGTCCTCAAATATGGGTCGTACATCGTTGACGCCCTCGTCAAGTACGAGCAGCCAGTCTTCGTCTACATTCCTCCATTCGGCGAGCTTCGCGGTGGTTCATGGGTCGTCGTTGACCCAACCATCAACCCCCAGATGATGGAAATGTACGCTGATGAAGAGGCTCGTGGTGGTGTCCTCGAGCCAGAAGGTATCGTTGGCATCAAGTACCGCAAGGAGCGCCAACTCGAGACCATGGCTCGTCTGGACCCAGAGTACGCTCAGCTTAAGAGCCAGATTGCAGACAAGAGCCTGTCTGCTGAGCAGCAGAACGCGATCCGCAAGAAGATGACCGAGCGCGAGGAGAGACTTCTTCCGGTCTATCTGCAGATTTCTCTGCAATATGCCGACTTGCACGACCGTGCAGGCCGCATGAAGGCCAAGGACACTATCCGCATGCCACTCGTGTGGTCTGAGGCTCGCCGCTTCTTCTACTGGCGTCTGCGCCGCCGTTTGAACGAGGAGCACATCCTCAAGCGCCTTGCGAGCGCGCAAGCCAAGGAGCTGTTCAACCGCGCCAACAGCCTCAAGACTCTCGAGTCTTGGTCCGGCGTGTCCAACTACAGCACCGACGACCAGGCTGTCGCAGTGTGGTTCGAGGAGAACCGCAAGACGGTCGCCGACAAGATCGAGGCGCTGAAAGGCGATGCCATTGCTTACGACGTTGCATCTCTGTTGCGAAGCCACAAGAATGGCGGATTGAAGGGTGTGGCGCAAGTACTTGGCATGCTGCCTGTTGAGGAGAAGGAGGAGGTCCTCAAATGGCTTTCCAAGTCATAGAGAGAAGAGGGATGGAAATGAATGATGATGATCAGGACTCACGTGTTGGCACTTAGATACCCTTCGCGTTTGATGATTGAGAGGCGTTTTTGTTGAGCATGGTGGATTTTAGCGAATTCGTTTGCGATGGCTGTGATATAGAGATATTATATTGTACAAGTTCGTTTCTTACCTTGATGCTTGTGCCTCTCTATCTTCTTTGTATTTGATCTCTGATTCCTGTATCCTCCAGTGGAGACGGCCCGCGCCCATGCTCATGGTCGATGCCAAGTCGTCTCGCTCAAAAATTGCCAGATGCGGTTCAAATTCCGTAACGCGGAACGATCATCACCTGAGTCGGCCAAGAATGCCGTACTGGAAATACGACAAGCACTATAGCAATTAGTAAGAAGGTCGTATAAACATAACGGATAGCATTGCCAGTGAGCTTTCCACTTCACTCTGAAATTGAGGAGAAATGCGAGATCGCCATTGGACTTTCGGAACTTTTCCACGACCTGAACAGGCTAAACAACGGTGTATGACAACTACAAGTGAACACCAGCCGCCAGAAGACTGTTACAACTTGACGAAATCCACTAAGGCTCCAGCGAAGCTTCGATATTTGCCATCATGGCACCCAAACCCACCTATACTTCTGATCAGATACATCAATACTACGACCGTATCCAACTCCCAGCCGAACATCGACATGAGCCAGGCTCAGCAAGCACCGCAACCGCCCAGGGACCCGAAGGCCTAGAATACCTTTCTGCACTCCAACGATACACATTGGCCAACATCCCATTCGAGAATCTCGCACTCCACTACGCCCGAAACAAAGTCGTCGACATCGATCCCCAAATCCTCTTCGACAAAGTCGTTTCCAAGAAATCCAGACGAGGAGGCTACTGCATGGAAATGAATTGTCTCTTCTCTGTCGTCCTTCGCACATTAGGTTTTATATTATACTCCACAAGCGGCCGCGTCAGTTCCGCAGCCTCACCAGACGCCGACAACGCAGACGACGTACATTTCCTCGGATTCGCTCACCATATCAATATTGTTACCATCCAAGGCGTACGTTATCACGTTGATGTGGCGTTTGGTGGAGGTGGTCCTACGAAACCGCTGCCACTTGAGGATGGAAGAGTTCATTTGAATACGAGACCAAGCCAAGAAGTCCGACTCCGTTTCGATACGATTGGTGAGAATGAAAGTGATAACAAACTCTGGATCTATGAAGTCCGAAGTCGTCCGGAGAAACCTTGGCTACCACAGTATTGTTTTCCGGATGATTTGGAGTTTCATTCGGCGGATTTTGAGTCGATGAATTTTTTTACGAGTACGAGTTCGACTTCGTTTTTTACGTGGATGGTTTTTGTTGTGAGGAGGATTTTGGCGGAGGATGGAGAGGAGATTGTGGGGGAGTCGGTTATGATGGGGAGGAGGATGTATAGGAGGGTTTTGGGGAAGAAGGAGGTTGAGGTGGAGTTTGGGACGGAGAGGGAGAGGGTGGAGGCGCTGGAGAAGGAGTTTGGGATTTTGTTGGATGAGCAGGAGAGGCGGGGGATTGTGGGCATGGCTTCGTCGATAGGGTGATGATGAAGCTTGGTGTTTCTGAGGCTATGTACTTTTCGCTGGATCGTGCAGATGGCCAAATAGGCTGGGAGAGGTATTCCAATAACACCTCAAGATTCATGAGAGAGGCACGGGCTGAGGCTTGCTGGCAGTGCATACTTCGTGTAAACTCGACTATGGACTCGACTTGCTACGAGACAAGCTTTCTTCGTATTGGACATATTGCTTGACTGAAGAGCTAGGTCTCTGGTTGTTGTTCCGAAATTGACTCATCGCCTTCAGTCGAAGGACCTCGAGATTCTTCGGAGGTTCTGTCTGGGAAGTCGCCGATGCTCTCCTCTCACGCTTAGTATATCGCCCAAGCTTGCTCCACGGTGCCAGTAGCAACACGATCAACGGTGCCGATGCAAGCCACCCTGCTGCAGCGAACGCCATGTAGAGCCAGTTGCCGGAAGTTGTAAACCCTATTGTTTCGTAGTCGACCACAAATATTAGGACAGAGATTGCGGCCACAGCGGCTTGGAGCGCCCAGACCATGGCATGAAAGAGCTTTGAGCTGTACAAGAATGCCTTCAACTGGATCCGCTGAGGCGCCTGTGATGTACGCGGGGGTGTCTGGTAGGTTGCCATGAATTGCAGAAAATATTTTCGAGAGTCACCAACCGTCGCGCCTCCCTCTTGATACATGTCCAAACAAGCGCTGTACGGATCCGGGTACAGCGGCTCGTCGTCTTCCGCTTTCAGCCAGATGTGCTCCGACACAGATCCAAGAGGTTGGATGAGGAGGATCAGAGGCATAAGTTGCCCAAAACCAATCTTGTTCTCCTGTTGAGCTAATACTGGATTTATATCTTGTACCAGTTCACGAGGAATGATGATTTGCATGCATCCAAAGATGAGGCCCAAAAGACTGACCCATAGCGCTGCGTTGAACGATCCCAAAGTTTCGAGAACCGTAACAACAGGCAAGTACATGGCCAGTCCAATCCTGAAAGCAAAAAGGCGTCGCCGCCCTCCTAGTCTATTGTAGCTCCGAGCCATTCCAACCAGAATCGCCTCAAAGAAACAGTCGATGGGATTGCGGAAGTAATTGGCAAACGTGTTCCTCACCGGCATGAAAATGCCTCCCATCTTCCATAGGTAGCTGATGAACAGTACCACAAACGCCCAAACAGAGTCCGGATTCACTCCGTCGCCATAAGTGGTGCCCCAGAAACATATCGCCGGCACGCCGAAGGCCGTCAGTGGCAGCTCAGGGTATGGAATCGGGCCCGGGACCGGGGGTCTGACACTTATCACAGCCCAACTGTTGCTCACGGTGGGGACCAATGCCACAAGCAGCATAGCCAGAAGCGTCAGCATGCCTATGAGTCTCCACGCCAGGACTCCGCGATGGTGGTAGAGCCATGGTCGTAGAATGGTCAGGGCAGACAAGTGAACAGAACTCGACATCCAGGCCAGATATATGACGATCTGAAAGTGGTAAACGCTGATGGTGCCATTCCGCAGACCGTAGAATCCAGCTCCGAGAATGGCGATTCCTGTGACGATTTGCTGGTCGCTGAGTGTAAGGATCGCTTTTCTGAGCGCGACATGTGCTCTTGGAAACCGTGCGGCTCGAGAGGAAATCTTGAGGACGAATCTGTCGACCGGACGCAAGAGGCCATCATCGACAAGGCCTGTGAAGTATGCAAAGAGCACGGCACCGAGAGTCAAGCAGGCTGAAAGGAGGAAAGCGACCAGGATTCCTGTCCCAGCAATGTCTGTGTCTGCGCTCGTTGCCACTCCAGTTCTGATCAGCGCGGAACAGTTTGCTGGACGCGCCATGGCCTTCTGTTTATAGTCGCCAGTCTGTGCTTGCCGGTGTGCTTATTCTCGCGTGAAAGGCCTGAGGCGGAACCGAGTCATGCTGTAGTCTTCTGCGCTGGAGCGCTACCCTCATGCTCGATCTGCTTGCTGGTCATCGGCTATGTGGTGCCATGTTTGCGCGGTCGGGAAATCGAGAAAGATTTTGGACCGGTGTTGCGCTGCATGTGTTAGTAACAAGGTTCAGCAGCCTTAAGGTTCGGCGAATACGGATCTCATCAGGGATCTGGCTCGTGGCGCGGATTCCAACGGTGCAGCACTTGCAGCGGCATTGTTCCGGGATGGTCTTTGCTCGAAGGGAAGCAGTACTCGATTGATGTTCGAGCTCGAAGTGAACGGACAGGCGGTGGTTGATGTTTGTACAAGGTGGATAGATCTACAACTAGCTGACATTGTGCTACTTCAATTCCGTAAGCTCCTCGTCTAGCATCGCCTTGAAACTGAAAGGCTCAAACGCGACACCCTCGCCGATGAAGTGCTTGCTCATGGCCTCGACCCAATGCAAGCGGAGCGAATGCAACATGGCACTCGTTCCCTCCATGACAACCAACACTGCAATTGTGAGGGCAAACCAGAAAACAAAGGCAACAAAGATGACCATAATGCCAACTGCACCTGTGAACCCGAATGCATTCTTGAGAGTCATGGTCCACAGCACGATGGACAGCTGCTGATGTGCCAGTGACAAGGCCCAGAGACGAAGGTAGGAGGCTGTATGAGAAACACAGTTCAGGCAGAACTCGATGGTGTGGATGACCTGGTGAATCATGACTTCGCTGAATTCAAATTCTTCATGATCTCCACCGTGG
Organism: Cercospora cf. flagellaris; assembly: GCA_005356885.1. Classification (NCBI taxonomy): domain Eukaryota; kingdom Fungi; phylum Ascomycota; class Dothideomycetes; order Mycosphaerellales; family Mycosphaerellaceae; genus Cercospora; species Cercospora cf. flagellaris. The sequence continues at coordinate 955,276 of RJLU01000005.1, read as the reverse complement.
CCGATGTCCTGGGTGATGACTGCGCCATCGAGGTCGCTCTCTGCGAAGCTGGGACGACCGGCGTCCCCGTTTGCGTGGCCAGACTCGTCTTCGTCGTCCAAAGCACTGATGGTGGTAGTCTCACCAATGCCACGGTAGCCTTGAGCGCGTGCCTTGTTGTGCTCCCACCTGAGGTAGAATGGCTTCAAAAACAACATAATCGGCACCATGGCCACAGCAAGGAGGACTAAGACAATCTGCACTCCTCCTTGTCCAGAGTACAGGGGCTCTTCAACTTTGCCAGGCGACAAGAACATGTAGATGAGCATGTTCAACAAGTTAGGCGGTTGCTGCCCGATAGCGTACCAGTCTGTTGCCCATTTCCAAATAATGGTTAGGACGAGATACCCGAAGATGCCTTGGAAGAAAACCATGCCAGGAATAAAGTTGCCCCAGATATCGATAGGAGTCTTGAAGTGTCGTGCGTTGATGTATGAAAGGCACAGAGAGTAGGTCATGTGGGCCCAACCCATGATGATGGACAGCTTCATCTTGTAGCTGTTGCTGAACAGCAGGTCGTTGTCGGTGTCATGCCATCTCCAATCCATGCCGAACGGATATGTGTAGCCTTCGACGCGATGCGCTCTCACGGTTCCTCCTTTGGTGGAGTTGTAGTTTTCCGGGAAGTCCCATTCCCACATACTCTTGAACAACGGAATCTCCTTGGAGAAGGCATCGCAATAGATCAAACCGGTATACATAGAGAATATGCCCATCATGAGCATGATATAACGACCGTAGAAAGCCATGCCGAAAAGCTCGTCTTGCTTGCCACGCTGCAGTGGTTTCTCGAAGTAGATCATGGCGGCGGCGGCAAGAGTCATGATGGCTCCGTGTCCAAAATCACCAAACATGACGGCGAACAGGAACGGGAAGGTAACAATGGTCGGCAGACCTGGGTTGACCTCAGTGTACTTTGCGGTACCATAGGCATCGATGATGGTTTGGAATCCGAGGGTGAACTTGTTTGTCTTATTGTAAGTTGGCGGCGTTTTTGAAGTCTTGATTTGGTTGACAATGGTGGGCACGGTAAGGCCGGCGCGATCGTTGACATCTTGCAGTGTTGACTTGATCAGTCCGAGGTTGGAGGTCGGCGCCCATGCTTCTGCGACCAGGGTTTTGCGTGCTGGGTCGTAGGAAAAGGTATTCAGCGTCTGGTATACACTCTTTTCTTTCTTGATCACAATCATCCAGGCAGCGAGAGAGCGTCCAATTTGCGTGAGCTCTGCATCGAGCGTCCTTTTGGTGTTGCCGAGGACATTGCTCAAATCCTGTAGTCGGCTGTTTACCTCATGGATCTGGTCGCGGCGCAACTCGCTGTTTTCGTCCACGTTGTAGATGTCTGCACCCAAGCTCTCCGAGATCTTCCTAATCTTCGCGATGATTTCCTTTCCGTGCGCGAAGATAACGAAGACGTTCTTGTGCACCTCCTCATTCTTCTCGGGGTCGAGAATAGCATCTGGGATTTCGGACTGGTTCATGTAAAGATTGCCACGCAACGTGCGCCAAAGGATACGTTCAAAGGCACCCATACGCTCGCGAGGGATGACTCCAGCAACGAAGCCAATGTTCATCACGCTGAAGCTTTGTTGTCCACCTTCGGCATTTCCGTTGGCGTTCTCAACATCCCGCAGAAGTGGCGCATCGTCTGACGAGTCGATAGACTGGCGGATCTCCTCAGTCTGGCCACGGGCACGATCGAAAAAGCCACCAGCCTCTCGCAGTACCCATCGCCACTCTGTGAGCTCGGTCTCGCGCTTTTTCAAGGTCTCGTAGCTCTCGTTCAAGCTCTGAATGCGCTGCTCCAAGCTCTGACTGCGGTCTGCAAGCTCGTCGATCTCTGAGGCGGAGGGCGCAGCGAAAGTGTTGCTGAATTCGTAGATGGAACGCATCTCAATGCTGTTCTTCTCGATTTGCGAGCGGAAGTAGTTGAGCTGGCGTTCGACATTGTCCAGGCGGCGAATCTCCTGAGTGAAGGTGCGCTGGAAAGCAGTTGTTTCGGGGTTTAGCTGCTCATAGTCAGTAGGTGAGTCTGTCATGCATTCTCTACTCTCGTACATCACGGAACTGCATCACGCCCAGCTCTCCGAGAGCAGAGACAACCTCGCGCCCAATCTCGTTGGCCACATAGAGCTGCGTCAGGGTCATCTCCTGCGACCGGAAGAGGGATTCCTTTTTGCCCGCCATGGCTGCTGATCTCCTCCGTGGGCTGCGGACGAGACGATGGGATGGGGTGGATGGAGGTGGTGGTTGTGTTGAGGCGACGTGCAAGCAGGCTAGGTGTAGCCTGGCGGATGATGCGTTTCATGCCGTGCACGTGATCTGACTTTGATGCCTCAGGCTGTGAGACCTGCTCCTTGTACCACAACTTACTCCGACTCTGCCATTTGCTGTTCAGTCATCAACCATCGCGCTCCATGTCCTACATGATGCGACGAACTGATCACGCTGAACAAGCCAGCTTATGGTCGACCTTGACTGCTGGGGTAGCGACTTCCTGAAGCGGTAAATCGGTGCACAACTCCGTGCACGAGGGCGAGTCTTTCGGAGGGCAGCACCGACAGCGTCGATTCTCACGTGCAATGTCACAAAGCAGAGGACCGGACGATGCGTTTCACAGAATGTGCAGAGCGACTCGCCAGAATTGACACGGCGCGGGTGGCAGCACTCCGCATTGCACATCAGGAGTGGCCAGGCAACACCACATTGAGCCGGCACAATTCAGCCACGAGGGAGACATCATGAAATGTGCGACTCAGTCGAATATATCGCGAATCAGACGCGCTGATCAACGTACTTAGCGGCCTCTCCGGATGGCTTGCAGCATGGATGGCACGCATTACACTTGCACGCGTTGCGCGCACTTGTTCGCCGCAGCTGCATCAGGTGGGGCGCCTCAGTCCAGCTCTGCCTCGGCGAGCTGATACGAGCATCCTTCAAGCATAAAACCCAACTTGTACACATAATTTGAATGATGTGAGCAGGTTCTTCGACTTGAATCTATTCCTTCTGATTGTCAAGTCAATCATCCAGTCGTGCACCCCACTCTATCCCTTTTCGCCCTCGACGCCCAGCCTAGGACCGCGAGGACGCCTGACATACTACTAGCATATGGTCTTGGACCGATTAAGATCGATACTGAGGCATTTGAATCCTTCCACCATGGCAACAGCAGAAGTGCTAGATAAAGTTGACGTCCTTGGCCCCCAGCCGAATCAAGTGTATGTCTCAACGCTGCTGTGATTTGGAATGTGCTTATTGACCTGTGTGTAGTAATCTTCAAGCAGACTTTGACAAAGTCCAGCCAGCTCCTCCGCCCTTCGATCCTGTTGCATTGAAAGAAAAATATATTGCAGAACGTGACAGACGACTTCAGCATGGTGGCGGCATCGATCAATACCGTCTCATCGAAGAGAAAGGCCAGTTCTCAGGCTATCTCAAGGATCCATGGAGTCAGCCATTCGAACGAGACCCAGTCACTGAGGTCAACGACGTTGTGATCATAGGCGGAGGGTATGGCGCACAGCTTGTTGCTGTGCGCCTGATGGAAGCGGGTGTCTCTAACATTCGTCTCATCGAAAAGGCCGGCGATTTTGGAGGCACCTGGTACTGGAATCGTAAGCATTCCTCATAACCTGGGGAATTTTGTAAGATTACTAACGTAGCGGCAGGTTATCCTGGAGCACAATGCGACATTGAATCGTACATCTACATGCCACTCCTCGAGGAGCTCGGCTATATGCCTACAGAAAAGTACGCTCGAGCCAAAGAACTCCTCAAACACTCTGAGATGATCGGCCGTAAGTATGGACTATACGACCGCACGCTTTTCCAAACAGAAGTACACGAACTACACTGGAACGAGGACTCGGCAACATGGTCAGTCAAGACAAGCCGTGGAGATGACATTCGAGCACGTTTTGTTATTCCTGCTGCCGGTCCACTGCATCGTCCCAAATTGCCTGGCGTGAAGGGCATCGAAGACTACAAAGGCCATAGCTTCCATTCTTCTCGTTGGGATTACAACTACACAGGTGGTGATAATTCTGGAGACCTGCACAAGCTCGGCGACAAGCGGGTCGCAGTGATTGGCACAGGCGCTACAGCAGTCCAAATTGTGCCCAACGTCGCCAAATATGCCAAGGAGCTCTACGTTTTCCAGCGCACTCCTTCTTCTATCGATGTCCGTGGTAACCGTCCAACAGACCCAAATTGGGCTGCTAGTCTGAAGCCCGGCTGGCAGAAGGAGCGTATGGACAACTTCAACATCATCGTCAATGGCGGTGTTGTGGAAGAAGATCACGTTCAAGATGGATGGACTGATATCCTACACAAACTTCTCGCAAGACGAGCTGCGGACATCACGGACCCAGAGAAAGCAGCGGCAGAGCGTCAACTAGCCGATTTCGAAAAGATGAATGAGGTGCGAGCGCGTGCAGACTCGGTGGTGACGAACAAGGAGACCGCCGAAAGCCTCAAACCCTGGTACAATCAGCTTTGCAAACGCCCATGCTTCCATGACGAATATCTACAAGCATTTAACCAGGACAACGTTCACCTGATCGACACCAAGGGCCTAGGCATTGAGCGCATCACGGAGAAGAGCATCGTGGCCAATGGTAAAGAAGTCGAGATCGACTGCATCATCTACGCCACAGGGTTCGAACTGGCCACAGACTGGAGTCACAGGACCAACATGGAGATCTATGGCCGGAACGGTCAAACAATCACAGACTGCTGGTCTACCGGCGCATCAACTCTTCACGGCTGGACGACACGAGGATTCCCAAATTGCTTCTTCGTATCAATTGTACAAGCTGCTCTGACTCCGAACTTCGTCCACGTCACTGGAGAGCAGGCGAAACACCTCGCGTACGTAGTCTTACAAGCTATGAAGAGGAACGCTCGAACAGTGGAGCCGGCACGCGAGGCCGAGGATCAATGGGTGGCGACTATTGAGAAACTGGCACTTCTGAGAGCAAGTTTCTTGCAGGAATGCACGCCCGGCTACTACAACAACGAGGGCACACCAAGCAAAACAGGAGCTCGCAATGCAAGTTATGGTGGAGGCTCCCCGGCATTTCTGAAGATTTTGGAAGATTGGCGAGCCGATGGCAAGATGGAAGGTCTTGATCTGAAGTATTTTGAAGACAAGTCTGCATGATGAATGCGCTTTATACAGCATCTGAAGTGAACTCTCTTTCCACATCGAACATACGATCTCCCCTGTGGTTGACTTCCATTCAATTGGCCATCATCAACTTGTAACGTTCTCGCCCCTTTCTCCATTCTTGCGATCCCCCTTCCACCTGTTGCCCATTCGCCGCAGCTTGACAATAAGCCCCGACCCCATTAGGAACCCTTTGCCTGTCAGCCAGTATTCGTGCAAGCAATCCTCTTGCTGGAATTCGCCCAACTGGCCAGAAGTCCAAACACTGTGAAATAAGTCGCAACAGTTCCGGCGAGTATCTTGCTCTGGCTGTCCGGTCCGGGGCATAGTAGCTCGCGCGGCCACCTACGTATTGCTTTTGATCACCTATCGGGGTCTCATTGACAAACTCTAACATCACCAAGCCCATGGCCCAAACGTTCGTGTGCGATAGGATTTTCTCGGGTTGGACTTGACCATGCGGGCCGCGGCCTTTGATGTTTATTTTCTGCTCAGGGGCTAAGAAAGGTGGTGTGCCGGTGTGTTGCATGGTATGTGGATTCGTGTCATCGTATTGAGAAGTCTCGATTGCGAGTCCGAAATCTGCTAATTTTGCTTCTGGATATGCTGGGAAATAGTTCGGATTGGGAAGATCGAGGAATATATTTTCTGGTTTGATGTCTCGATGTACGATCTGTTTTTCACTTGGATCATCATACGAGTCTTCCATTGCTACGCATTGTTGGGCGAGCTTTTCGAATATGTACCAGAGTATAGGCTCTGGCACTGGATCTGACCATTCGAATTGTCTCTGTAGGTCCATGAGGTCGCCGAATGGACAGTATGAAATCTTGTACTCGCATACGTAGGGTTTCCAGCTACATTGACGAATTCGGACGAAGCTGCTTTGATATTTTTCCCAGCACTTGTTCTGTAGCCAAAACTCATTTGGTACGAAGATACCATCGTCGTTCTGTATCCAGTGTCTCTTGTTGTTGTACTTTTCAGGTTCTTCCACATCACGCTTGAGTACGTATCGATCCACGAGGCGTCCGGCTTGGTTGTATGCTACCCATAGGGACAATTTATTCCCCTTGTTTGGAGCAATGTTTATTGCCTGTGTCCAGATCTTCCCCTCGTCTGCATCTACGAAGACGGAGTTGGTGTTTTTCACGCTAGACTGCGCCATGCGAGCCACAAATTCCGGACTGCTGCAGTAGTCCTTGAGCCTTTGCAAGCGCGGATTCCAAAGCTCGAGATAGTCGTTATATGTTGCGAGATCATCCCAAAGGCGTTTGAAGATGTGCTCTAACTTGTATTTGACGTACCCATATGTAAGCTCGGAGAAGATTCGACTGACTGTCTGCAAGCAAAACATATAGCTCTCTTGGACCCGCATGTAGGCCTGAAGCTCATTGACTTGCTCGTCGCGTAGGGCAACAATAGGCCAAGTCAGCATGTTTGGCCATTTCCCGTCCTCCCAGTCTCCATCTTCTTCCATATTCAGTAAGATCGAATCAGCATCGAGAGTATAGGCCAAGGCGTCTTCTGCCTGCTTGGCCAACTCTGCGAACCGGGTGCGGTCCTCTGGAGTGATTGACTGCTCCCATCGTTGCTCTGCTTCGTGCCTATAGGAATGCAGGTTGTGTCCATCGACAGTTTCTAGCGCCCACTTAAGGTGCTTTCGGAACGCATCGAATTCTGCGTGTTGCGACATGGCTATGGCTCGGGGCAATGTCGTATCCGTGAACTTGTGATATTGTGCGCATATTCGAGTACCGCGAGTTCATCGAAACAGGGATCTATCAGTTCAAAGGCTTTGTTCTTTGTGAGGTCCAAATCCGGCCAGGCACATTCATAAGCACAAAAGCGTAACTAAGAACGACAATTCGTGCAAGGATGAAAGGAATTGAATGAATACTGTTCCCCATATTGATTCGTGCCAAGAATTGAAACACACCTCCGCAGCGGACTGTCTAACTACGAATCGATGGTCCTGCGTGAAGCATGCAGTACGAAGTGCAAGACAAACCGGCAAGACAGAGGACATGATCAACCTTCCGCGAGGCTAGATCAACTTCGCGACACTGTCAGTCCCTGCAAAAAGTCGTTGGCAGCGTCCTCATTGTCAGTCGAAGTGAGTGAGGTCACTCGGATATGCGCGGCCTCATCGGCATCCGAGTCCGTTGCTGGAAAGCTTTCCTGGGCAGCTTCTACAGCACGCGCATGTTCCGGGAAGAACGTATCGCACGCCGCAGTATCGAGATATTGCTTGCAGCGAACAATCTTCTTCCCGTCCTCACTGAACTCCATCATCCAGATGACTTCCGTCACAACTTTCTCAAATGGAGCGCCCAAAAGCTCTTCGGCATTCTCGAGTTCCAGCTGATACCAAAGCCAAGCTTTGCGCTTATTAGGATCGATGACACTGTCCAAGAGACGCTTGTCGGCTTCGATGGATAGTCTGTCAAGTTGAGAGCTGAAGTAGTGCGTATATGTCGGGTTGTCCAGCTCGCCCACCGGGATATCATGCGGTATTTCGTCTTGCAAGGGTGCGTAGGTCGCTTCAAAATCAGCTGCCAGATATTTGTCGCGGGCCTCGTTTCCGAGAGACGCAACGAAGCCCAGAGCCGTCTCTTCGATGGTTGCGTAAAGTTCTTGCATTTTCAGCTCCGTCAGGGTATAGGTGTCTCAATTCCTGTTGCTTTGCCTCGATGCACTCTATTTGTCGAAGACACTTCAACATTTCGATCCGTGCAACTTATTGACAGCTTATTGACAGCTTCTTGCGGTTTTGGCTTTGTGCTCATCCCCATTCTGGGGTTTGAGCATCATGCTGTGAAATTAGCCACGCGTCAAAGGCATTGCCCGCGACGATCCTAGCCATGAGCTATCGTACCGTGCCAGATGGTCGGCGTGCGGAAGCGCGTTGTGAGATGATGACGTGTAAAGATCGCGGTTGCTATGGCACGTGCGAAGGTGGGAAGTGGAGCTGATGTGGGTCTATACCACACGCGCTAGGCAGGGGACCTACGATCCACATGCCGACGCAACATAATCACCTACACCTTCGCGCACCGAAGCACACCCATATCATCACCAAAACGCACATCCAAACATCACAAGAGCTACAGCGACAACCCACCATGCCTGCAGGAGGTACGGTGTATCAGCTTCGCGTACGCGACAGACACGCCGACTGACGTGCTGCAGAACCGCCGCCAGGCACACCACTTGCGCCAAGTGTCGAGAAAGCCTACTACCGCAAATGCATTCAGTTGAAACGCCGCCTCAACGAAGTTGAATCTGCGAACGATGACCTCAAAATCAGACGAATGCGACTAGACCGATCCATCATGAAGATGCGCCTAGAGAGAGCATTCTTGCTAGACGAGCTTCGAAAGCGCGCAGAGCCGAACATTGACGGCAGCGATGGTAGCGGTGATGAGGGGATGCAGACTCCGCCTCCAGACAGGCCATATCGTGACAAGAGACGGCGACAACAATCGAGCTCACATGGGCAAGGTGCGGCGGCACCATCAAACACGTTCCAACACGTGCAGTACGCACCACCAGGTGCCGGTATGTCAACTGAACCCCAATCGACTGCGCCAACGCCTTTAGTGCAAGGGCCCAATGGACAAATGGTCCATGCTAACGCAATGTTGGAAGATGGACGATTCGCATACGTAGACCCCGCTCCTGCACGCACGCTGCCCAGTCAAGGCTCCGCGCCTGCCCTTCCCCACGGCTCCCCATATGGGCCACCCCCTACTGGCATACCTAGTGGCACTAGCCAGGCGAACGGCGAGGCAGGAGGAGAGACAGCGGAGGGAGTGAAGGACGCACAAGAGAATGGAGACAGATCTGCAGAAGTTGAGGCTACCCGTGGAGGAGGTGGCTTCTCTGCCATCAACTCATAGCCTCGGGCAAGAGCACGGACGATGGAGTCGGAGGGATGTACTTTTATTGGGATCATGGTACCCGCAGCATTGGGACGGCGCACAGGTCATGTCGCCATAGTGCACGCGGGTGGATATCATTTCACGATGACCAGCATTCGGAAGGGACAGGCGAGCGGCGAGGCGTCTCTACGAAAGAAATCTGAGCATCACCATTGACTGGCAATGCGCACCACAGCCGCCACTTTCAATGCTTCACTTTTCGCGGATATTGCGAACATCGGAACGGCTGGCAAGTATTACAGCTTAGCAGGCGCCGATACTTCAGCGTCTCGATGCACATAGCAGAACGGAACAGGTCTGTTGTCAATGCTGCAGATACGTCGGCGTGCCTGCATAAAGCGAGCTCGTGAACGAGTTTATTCTCGAGTCTGATGCTAGGAGGTAGCCACGGAGGCAGGCGGCGGGACAGGCTTGAAGCACAAAGTCAATGCAATAAGCATTCACATAGTCACGAAGACACTCGGTACGCAAGAATCAATACTCCCGTACTAGCTTCCTCTCGTATCAGGACACCGACGACACTGTACCTTCTCAGATTGTACCCTTCGTGCATCCAAATCACTGTTTTAAAGCAGATGGATCGAACTCTGCCACTGCGCCTCATGTGAATGATTGATCGTTGTGAGCCATACTTGCAGTGCCAAACCAGTGCGACACACCTCAGTTGCGTAGAGGGCGCAGCACCGTCATCTTGCCCTTGCTTGAAAGCGACTAGCCTGCTGCTGGCAAACTTGTTCAGTTCAAACCAAGATTGGGCCAAAGCAAGGCAAGGGTTGGTGGGCAATGCTTGCGTTGTCGTTCGGCCAGCTGAACGCAAGTTTACTCAATGACAGCGCGTGCAAGTGCCTTGAGTGACAGCACATAATGTCGATGTGCCGGGCGAAGACGGCCAGGCAAGGTCAGGTCGGAGGTACGCACCGCGCCGAGACTGGGTCTCGGGCCAGCAGTGGAGAGAGCAATCAGCTACCCAGCCTCACCACGAACATGCCTGCATCAACTTTCAACATGTCATAGTCATAGATTGCTCACTTGAGAACCGGTAGTACCCCATTTCACAATTTTCGAGCTTCTTCACATTTCACTCCCTATTCTCATTTGTCTATTGGACAGTGCGATATGCTTTCGTAACTGACTCGGCATGAACCGACGTGTAGTCACTCTGCATACTCACTAGCTTGGATCCTGCATTGGGCTGGACAGTTCTGCATTGGCTTGTCCTCTTGGGCTAGAAAGGACTTGTAATCCATACAGACCGCCATCCGCGCGAACAGGCATTGTTCCGAAATAGACGCCCAAGGCGTAGCATTGCCGACCCACGATGGCAAGATCACCAGCTTCGTTATAGTCTGTCAAGCACTGGAACGATGAACGATTCTGGCATCTTGCGCTCAGCCAGTGGCTCCTTTCACGTTAGTTCTCGGCCGCCCTCGCGAGCATGGAGCGATTCTACCGAGCGACCAGAGTCATCGCATTCCACGGTGGTGGGAGGACCGAGGAGTATCAGTCAAGAGATTGAGCACATAAAGAGGTTGATTACGCGTGCCGAAAGCAACCGACAGCAAATTTCTGGTAGCATAACCGCTGTGGTATTCAGGAACAAGAAACAGGAGCCTGTGGTGAAGGAGCACATATTCCACGAGCTCGATGCTCTGAAGAGGAGAATCAAGTATGAACAGCAACAAGCTGCAGAGAAAGCGAAGGAACAGGAGCATGCGCTGGTCAGGAGGGCGAGCCAAATTGATCCTGGCGCTGAGAGTGAGAGTGAGGTTGAAAGCGTGCTCGACGAGCGCGACGAAGAGCTAGAGAAGGCGAATGAAGCCCTGGGGGTTCAAAGAGAGAGGTTCGAAAGCCTTCTGGAGAACGCTGAGGAGCGTGTGGATCTGTTGACAGGGCAAAGAGATGCCTTGCATCTAGAGAAGGCGCACTTGGAAGAGACGTTTCATAAGGACAAGGACCGACTGGAGCGTTTACTGAATGACGAGCGAAAGAGATTACAGACGGAGAAAGCGAAATTGGAGCAGGAGCTGAAACAAGAGAGAGACAATCGCGATCATGTCTTGCAGAGTGCGGAAGAGCGACTGGATCGCTTGACCGAGGAGAAGGAGATTGCCAAGGCGCGAACAAATCATCTTGTAGAAGAACGAGATCTTCTCAAATCGGAGCTAGAGAAATTGGCCACTGAGACGGGCAAACTAGAAGCTGATGTCGTCCGCGAGAAGGAGAGGCTCAAAGGCGAACTTGGAGACACGAAAGCGCAGCTGACACGAGCGACGAAGGAGAAGACTTCGCTCAACAATGAGCTTGAAGCAACGCGAAAATGGGTCGAAGAGTTAAATGCGAAGATTGAAGATGGAGCGCGGTCTTTGCAGGAGAAGTCGAAGGCCTTTGACGATCTTCGCACCGAAAAGCGAAGTACAGATGTCGCGCACAAGTCTGCTCAGGAGGAGATCTTACGATTGCACGCACTCAAGTCGGATGTCGAGGCTTCACTTCGGGAAACTAGTGCGAAGTTGTCAAAGCTGGAACGCGAGAACAAAGATGCTGCTGCGTACCTAGAGAAGTTCACTGCTGAGCGTATTGAGGCCGAGAAGGCTTTGCAGGAGAAGCTCCAACAGGCTCACAGTCGCTGCGATACTTTAACTGTTGAATTGGCGCAACAAGAACAGCTGAGCACGGAACTAAAACAGAAACTAAGCGCAGTCGAGGCCAAGCACGAAACGGCCACAAAACACGCCGTCGACCTTGGTCTCAAGTACAAGGAGGCCACGAAAACTGCTGACGAGCTCAGAGCTACGCATGAGGCGGAACTTGGGCGTGTCCGTCACGAAGGGGCTGCCAGACTCAAGGAAAGTGAAGATCAGCACGCCTACGAAAGTGCAGAGATCAAGGATGAGCATTCAAATCAAATGGATCAGCTTCGCAAAGATCATGCCCAGAACCTCCTCAATAGTCTGCAGACTGAACGCGAATCAGCGCAGAAAGAAGCCCAGCTGGAGCTGGATGGTGCCAAAGCTGCTCACGCCGAACAGCTTAGAACCAAGACCGCTGCGTTGGACGAGGTCAAGTCTGGCCTAGAGGAACTACGCACGAAACGTGACGATTTGCAGGAGGAGGCATCTTCCTTACGTAATGCGCTCGAAGTCTTACAGCAGCAAAAAGGCGAAATCGAACAAGCCAGTCGGACACGTCTCACTGATACCGAGGCCGCGCATGCTGAGACGATGCAGCAAGAAAGGACGAGGGCCCAGCAACAAATTTCTGAATTGCAACGACAACTGCAAGAGAAACAGACAGCTCACGAGCAGACTTTGATCTCAATCAAATCTGAACATGAGGCCGAAGTACGACAGCTGGTGGCGAAGCATACTGAGGCAACTAGTGCTGCTTCGACCGCAGCGGATCAGAAAGTATCAAAGCTCGAGGAAGACCACCAGAGGACAATAGCAAGTCTAAAAGACGAGCACGTAGCCGCACTTGAGTGCAAGACCACGGAGCATAGCAAGGCGCTGGCGGACTTAGTCGCTGAACACGAGCAGGACCGACAGGAAGCACGGGCCAGGCACGAAGAGGCAGAAGCAAAATTGCGCGGAAAACTCGAGGAGGCAACGTCTCACTCGACAAGTACTGCTGCGACCCATGAAGAAGCCCTGGCGGAACTACGCACGGAACACAGCAAAGAACTCCAGGCCCTGAGAGCTCAGCATCACGCTCAACAGCAAGCTAAGGAGAAGGAGGTGAACGATCTGAAGGAAGAGCTTGCTCGCGCTCACGAAGAAGCCCTGGCGAAAGCGCGTGCGGAGCATGGCGATGAACTAAGCAGGCTTGAGGCTCAGCATCATGCACATCAGCACGCTAAGGACAAGATCGTGCGCGATCTGGAGGAAGATCTTAGCCGGCTGAGGTCCGAGCACTTGTCCTCCATCAATGCAAGGCGTGAGCACGGCGAGGGCGTGAAACGCGACCTGGTTGCCGAACACGAGAAATTGACACAACAGATTCGTGATGCCCACGCTGAAGAACTGGAGCAGGTTCGACTCAAATGGGCTGCCGAAATCGAGGATCTTCAAACAAAGAGTGCAACGGAGAAGGACCAATTGCGCCAAGAAGTCGAAGACGCATTGTCGCGCGTAGGCAAGGCACAAGCAGCCCATGATTCTCTCCTCGAGGACTTGAAAACCAAGCACAGTGCCGAAATGGAAGCTATCAACGCTAGTCTGAGTGATGAGGCCGCCCGGCATCAGCAGACAGTCGCTGCCCACGATGCAAAACTCGTTCAACTTCAGGCGGAGCACAGTGAAGCGATTGGGACGATCAAGTCTGAACATTCCGCGCACATCGATGCCATCAAGACCGCGACGCAGGAATCTGTGGAACGTGACCATAAAGCTGCGATTACAAAGCTTACTCAGGAACACGAGGAAGAATTGGCTAGACTGCATGAACGATCAAACAAATCGGACCGTGATCGCGAAATGGACCATCATGCCGAGCTGGCAGAGACGCGTCAAAAAGGCGAGTCACAATTGGAGGACCTTCGTAGTGAGCACAGTCAGGCGCAGGCAGCTGCAGAGTCCATGCACAGAGAGGCTCTTCACCAATTGCAAACTGGACATGATCAGCAGCTCAAGATACTGGCCAGCCAGCATCAACAACGATTGGACGATCTGCGTTTAACCCTTACAGAACGGCAGAGTAAGCGTGAGCAGGAATTTGAGGCGAGCAAGAAGGCTGCGGCAGACGACATCGAGAGGATGCGTCAAGACAACGTGAAAGCACTGGAGATTGCGAGAGCTGAAGGCGGATCAACACTCGAGGCAAGATTGGCAGAAGCAGCAGCAAAGGCCCAAGTTGAAATCACGACGATGAAATTCGAGCACGACAAAGCACTTTCAGAGGCACAGCACGAGCTTGAACGACTTCGGAGTGAGCACGAACAAGCGCTTGCGAGTGTCAGACTTGCACTTGGGGGAGAACTCGATGCTACGAGAAATATGCACCGCAAGTCTGTTGATGAACTGCAGGCGACGCTCAAGGTGCAGCTTGATGAAGCAAAGACCAGCCACACCAGAGCTATTGCAGAGCACGACAGCACGTGGGCCAACAAACTGAAGGAACTGCAGGCTGAACACGCACAGTCTTTGACGGAGCTGCTTTCCACCAACGATGCATCCGCTGCTTCAAAGCTTCAGGAGTCAGACCAATTACATGCCGACGCAATATCCAAAGCAATCGCTGACGCTCGCCGTGAGGCTGACGAGAAGGCTGCAGCTGCTGAGGAGCAACACAAGACCGCTCTTGAAACTGCAGTCCAAAAGGCGCGGTCTGGCAGTCAGGCTGAAGTCCGGAATCTCAAAAAGCGTCACCAAGATGCAATCTCACATATTCGTCAAGCAGCTGAGAAGGCGTCAGGAACACAGCTTCAGGAGTTGGAGCGTGTTCACCGCAAAGATCTGGAGCTGGCATTGAACGAGGCGAAGGAAGCGGCTGAACGCGACCGTGACCGCCTCCTCGCCTCGCACGAAGAGGCCCTCACACAGGAGCGCGCTCGCACCTTGGAAGCTCAGCGAACAGAAATGGCGCGCCTCACTGAGCAACATCGTGCCAGTTTCGCCGATTTCGAAGCACGTACGCGTCTGCAGCGAGAGACTGAGGGAGCGTCTCGAGAAGCCGCATACAAGGCTGAAGTCGAAGCTTTGCAGGCCAGACTTGATGCTACCATGACTGGCCAGGCTGAAGCCGAGCGATCTCTGGCTGCTCTCCGTCAACAGCTCTCGACTGCTGATAAGCGCATTGCAGACGCCAAATCCGGCAACGAGGAACAGATCGCAGCACTTGTCAGCGAGAAGGACGACTTGACTACGCAACTAGAGCAAGTCCAGTCATCGCTGCGTGAATTGCAGCGTAAGCACTCCGGGGGATCTGCCACGCCTCGAGCGTCAGTCGCGATTCGCGAAGAAGTTGCGGAATTGGTTGCACAAGTCACCACGCTTGAAGAAGAACGTTCGACCATGCAAGCAATGCTCAAGAAGAGGCAGGAGGAAAAGAACGAAGTTTCACGACAGAATGAGTTTCTGGTCAAGGAGCTGGAGATGCTCCTGCAGCAACGCTCTAGGCCGAGAGAAAGTTCACGAAGCTCTTCGAACGCCTTAGTGCAGACTGAGGACATGCCCGTCGAGCCCAAAGCAGACATGGCTTCATTCACGCCAATCAAAGCCGCACGCCGCAACACGAGCTCGTCAAGGCCAATGACGCCTTTAAGTCCAGGCGTCAGACAAGCTCGCGCGGACGTTGAGGCAGCATGGCAATCGCGTTCTTTCGAAGACTATCTCGATAATGCCCGAGCAGAGTTGTCGGAGCTTGGCAGTGTGATCAGCGCCAACGAGGCTCTGTTCGCACGTAAGATCGATGAGCATGTTAGTGGACTTCAACGAGCCAAAGACGAACTGCAGGCAGATTACAACGCCAAAGTCGCAGCACTCGCGAAGGACAAGGACACAATGGAGCAAATCATCAGCTCCGAACAGCACGCTCAGTTCGTGAAAGAGCGCAAGAAACTTATTGCGAAATACGGCGGAGACTTTCAAGACCCGGCCGAACGCTCGGCAATGCTGACCAGCCTGCCTATGGATACTGCTGTCGCGCTTCGTACAGCTGAACAAAAGCTGGTCGACGATTACAACAAACGCATCACAAAACGCAAATCTCAAATAGCTCTGAAGCACGCTGAGGAGTTCCAGAACATTACGCGGGACTACGATCGGCGCGTTTCCGTACTCTTGAATACTAGGTCACGGCTGGAAGGAGATCTGTCTGTGGATCCATCGAAATTTGAAGCAGAATATGGAGACATCACGAACAAGTCTGAACAGCTGTTCGCCGAGCGTAAAAGCAATATTGGCGCGCCACGTGCAGCCAGAAAGAGCGACGATGTGCCAGTCCTCAGCCGTCATGCAAGCATGCAAAGTCAGAGTTCGCCTCATCTGCCGTTCAAAGATCTGGAGGTCGACCGCGCGAGGCCTAGAACGCGTGAGCGCACGAGTAGTCCTCGCACCGAGCAATCTCTCCCTCGATCAAGTTCAAGGCCACGAGAATTCTTCCCTGGCAGTAGGGATTCTCCAGAAGCGACTTCACAACCGATGAAAGCTCGACGCGGCTCGAACAAGCACCCTCCCGTGCCTCAACATTTCCTGATGCGCACCAAGGAGGCCGCTGACTTCTTCGCTCCGCCAAGAGTCGTCTCGGACGCTTCTCCCGAACCAAACATTCCGCGCACCCCACGAGGCAGACCTCAGAGCAGAGCCGATTCCAGGATAAACCACTCACTGGGCTATGAGCCTTCCGTGACAGAATCACAACAAGCTGCATACGCTGACCGAAGGATCGTGTCTCTCCAAGAAAAGTCTCCTAGCATCTTACGCAAGATCAAGGACAAGATTTCGCCAGTGAGCTCTAGACCAAGTAGCTCATCCAGCAGGCCCTCCTCTTCATCTGGGAATACTCCGTCAAAATCAAACTCGAAGTCTTGGAGGCCCCATATACACAAACGTTCCAAAAGCAGACATTTGTCGAGTGGGATGATATACTACAACGACCCTGCGAAACATCCTCCACCAACCACATATCACTCCTGATCCTGTTTTGTTGGCATAGCGCGGCGTCGATGGGAAAATCTGGATGAAAATGTGTTCATGTCTGGACGATACTGATTTCTCACTTATATTGAGTCTACGGCATGACGGCATTTATGGGCAGACATTTTTATAGCTTCGAGTTTCCTCTGTAACAATCAGTCAGTTCGAGCTCAAAGCTAGCTTTACATAGCAGATCAACGACACGACATACTTACGGCAGCACTGCAATACATTCGATTTCCACATCCGTGCCCAGTGGAAGCTGTTTCGCTGCCACACATGTTCGGCAAGGCTTGTTCTCGCCCCAATATTGCTTGTAAACCTAGAGACAACGTCAGCATTTGCTTATCACGTAGACTGACAGCTTATCACTAACCTCATTCATAGCCGAGAAATTCGCCATATCATCGAGGAAGACATTGACTTTCACCACGTTCTCAATATTCGTCCCCGCAGCTTCCAAAACTGCTGTCAAGTTCTTGATGCACTGATGAGTGCGGTCTGCCACAGTGCCCTCGATAAGCTTGCCGGTTGCCGGGTCCACGGCTACTGATCCAGAGCAGTAGACCGTGCCATTGGCGACGATTGCTTGGCTCAGGACGCCAGGAAGTGGCGGGGGAGCGTTCTCGGTGAGGATGACTTTCTTGTTTGCGGACATGGTGATGTTCAATTTGGTCGGGTATTGGATGAAGTTACAATATGACTGGAAGCAAATCTCGAGCTATATACATGTAGCTTGCCCGTGTATCGTGTAAGGCGTGCAGCTGGCCGGCCGAAAAAGGCCCGCTTGGCCAGAGGTTGCGGAGGGCTGCTGAGCTGGCAAGCTTGGCGTCGTTCTTGCTCCTCTTTGCTGTTCATCAACACATCGAACAACGGGGAAGTGGTATTGCTTCACAGAGCCTTCTCGTCAGAAATCATGCATCGGTGTTGGCCTGAGTTGATGCCTGGCGATTGTACTGTTGCCCGTCCAATCAGCCGCGATGGCAACAACCTGGTTGGCAGTTTCAGTCAGCACCTGGACAGATTCCAAGTAAAGCAACATTGACTGATCAAGAACCTCATCATCCCTAGCGCCAAGGACGATCACGAATGCATGTCTTAGGAAGCCGTTCACGGCCGCGTGGATGGCAGGATGGTCGTAAGTCTATCACTAAGGTAGATGCCAGCCACAGCAGTGACGACCTCCAACGCGCCTATACTTGGACTGGAAAGCTGGAGGCTTCATGACTGTACGCCGGTATCAACACTGTCCGTCAAGAAGCCCGTCCGACCAGCCTCGAGCTCCCACTAGGAACACCACAGCTTGCGCGCATATTTCGTGTGATAGTGATGAGTATGCAATAGCATAACTAAACTTTCTACTGCAGTCGTTCGACAGCATATACCAGCATGACCGGTGCAAAGCATGGCTTTGTCTCTTTATACCTTCGGCCATACCGACTTCCGCAGAAGAGCCTTTTGGACAAGAGCATGTGCACGAACGTCAATGGTCGAATGACAGCGATCGTTCGCGGCGGCGTGGTGCTCTAAGAAATGACCCCCTGCCTGCGCCAATTCCGGGCGAAGCATATCCCTTGTACGGAGAGCACGGTAACCAGGTTATGTCAGATCGTCCCTACAAGCAGAAGATTAAATACGTGTTTCGAAACCGACAGAAGCCGTTCTTCCTGCACGTCAGAGGAGGGCTGTGTTCTGCTATTCTGCTATACATTTACAAAGCACAAACTCAAAACTTTCGCTCAAACTCTTCGTCTTACTTACGGTATACCACGACCAGGCCAGAACAGCAATCTCGCGCACGAACCACAGCAACAATGCGTTCCGCCTCTGCAACTCTCCTGGCGGTGGCCAGCACTTTCTTCGCTGGCGCCAACGCCTGCTTGTACTTCAACGCCACCCTCACAGACACCAAGCTCTCTGTCTACAGCTGGGACGACGCCAACAACAACAACGCTACCAACCCAGAAGATATCATCTGCCAAGGACAGAACCTCGACCAAGAGAGCGACGGATACTGGAGTGTTCCTTGCGCTCGCGCCGACAACGCCACAAGCGACACTGTCTTCGACGTCTTCCTCAACAAGGACAACACTCGCTTCCTGGACGTCATCTACAAGTACTCGAACCCAGAAGCTGCGGGCCTTCAGCAAGGCTCTGGAGACCCGAACCCAGACGAGTTCTACTTCAACTTCCGTGTTGGCAGCGTAGATGGAAAGTTCTTCAAGTCTCGGGAGTTCTGCGCGCAATATGATCTGTTCAGACTGCTCAAGCCGGAGGCTCTCAAGAACCCTTGCGATTCCCTGGACTCATGTTAAGAAGCTTCAGGCGGAGAGTAGAGCGACGGAAAGCGAAAGTAATGATGAGGAGGCAAGAGATTTCGGAATGCTCCAAACTCAGCACATTTCATGTATCAGAATGCAAAAAATCAAGCATGATTCGCTCCTTTGCACTTTGTATCGACATGATGAGAATCTGTACAGTATAGTACTGATCATAGGACCCAAGAAACATGTTCTCAAGCCATGCCTGCCGTTACTGTCATGAAGATATCCCTTACCGATCCAATCTATCCCAGTTTTGATTACCCATACCGAAAACGCCTCTGAACCATTCACCAACTCATAACTTAGCCATGGTACTTTCCATCATCAAAGCCAGTGCCAGCGCCCTCATACTTTCCTGGCGCCCACTTGCCATCGTCGAATCCAGTACCAGCGCCCTCATATTTTCCTGGAGCCCAAGAACCGTCGTCGTTGCGCTTAGAAGGGTACTTGCCCTCGTACCATTTACCATCGTCGTAGGGAGTTCCAGCACCTTCGTACTTTCCCGGAGCCCAAGAGCCATCATCGTTGCGCTTGGCAGGGTATTTGCCTTCATACCATTTGCCATCGTCGTATGGAGTACCTTCACCCTCGTACTTCCCTGGTGCCCAAGAGCCATCGTCATTACGCTTGGAGGGGTATTTGCCCGGGTACCATTTTCCGTCATCGTATGGAGTTCCAGCGCCTTCGTATTTGCCTGGCGCCCATGAGCCATCGTCATTGCGCTTCGACGGGTACTTTCCAGGATACCATTTTCCATCATCGTATGGAGTTCCGGCACCTTCATATTTGCCTGGCGCCCACGAACCATCATCGTTTCGCTTGGATGGGTACTTGCCCGGATACCATTTGCCATCATCGTAAGGAGTTCCGGCGCCTTCGTACTTGCCAGGATACCACGATCCGTCATCGGCTCGCTTTGGGTGATATTTTCCGTCGTCGAAACCAGTCCCTGCACCTCCGTATTTGCCTGGGTACCATTTTCCATCATCGAAGCCAGTGTTACCGCCTTCATATTTGCCAGGCGACCAGCTGCCATCATCGTTGCGCTTTGATGGGTGATATTTGCCGTCGTCGAAGCCGGTGCCAGGTCCTTCGTACTTGCCAGGAGCCCACTTGCCGTCGTCAAGGCCAGTGTTGCCGCCTTCATATTTGCCTGGGTACCAAGAGCCATCATCGGCAGGCTTTGCTGTAGGGAGAGCGAATGTGGTGGCAGCCGCAAGGGCGAGGAAGGTGAGTGCGTACTGCATCTTGTTGTATATTACTATGATGTTTGAGTTGAGAGAAGCGACAGATTTGACTGTAAGGAAATGGTTGCTGTGTTGTGGATGCTTGTGATAGATGTGTTGATGGAGTCTTCAGATCTTGGAAATTGTCGTTTGCTATATACTGTCAACTGTTCATTTGATTCTGTGCCTCCCAATACCCAGCAAGGCTATGCTCCCACAAGCATAGTGACTTCGCATCCTTCGGCCTTCAGCCATCGACCTATTTCCGCAAAAGGTGGTATAGAGAGGGGTTCGTGCGTGCACAGCTGGCTATCGCCAAGCAGAGAGCTCGTGTCAGCCGAATACTGCGACTGCAACAGAAAGTCTACGTCAAGAGGTGGTGTGATCGTGCTGTAGCTCCACCATGACCATTTTTGGTTGTCAGAATGGTGACACTGCCTCTGCCTGCGGGAAGGAAAGCGGGCGCGCTACTAATTCGCTTATTGTTTGTTTTTCCGCAGCAGGCGTAGTAAGCTGAAGCTGAAGTTGGTGGAGGCGGAGACTAGCGATAGAAGGATCCGCGAATACACTGCCCCACACGCCACATGCAGTTCTCATGTGCGCATGTAAAGATAGATGCGCATGTACGCCATAAGGCTGAGATGGATCCTGCCGTGCTTATGAACTCGGTGGCTGCAAATGATGTGCTTTTCGTGCTTGTCCTCGCCGCGCTGTGAGATTCTTACGCAAAACCATGTCAGGCCGTCGTGAGGCTTTTGCATCATGGGGTAGCGGAACGGACCTTGAACTCAGATAGTGCGAATGCTCGATCTAGTCAGGGCGATCATGCAAGCGGTACATGTTGACTTGAGTGCTCCCAAGCAGGTCCGCCCTTGCCTCTAATGCACAACTTGATCTACATGATCTGTCTGACACGTGTGCAAAGAAGCTGCCGCTTCCCGCCCGATACGCATGCGAAAGAGACTGGCGGCGTAAGCTAAACAGCTCGGCATATCCGACCGACTTTTATTTGGTGCCACGGATATTTCAGGCGGGCCTACGCGGCTATGCAGGCAGCCTTGCGCAGCGACTGTGCCACGATATCAGAAGCTTCTGGTATTCATGATTTGGCGCCACGTCTTGGCCTCAAGTTCCAGCTGCGGATCAAGAGTGAGGCAAGGCCTTGCAGTCTCTCACGCCGCAAGCAATGACGACAGAATCCTGATCGTTTTTCGGCCAGATGTTGTTCTGATGAGCTCAAGGTAAAGTCTGTCCGGGTCCCGAATCAATGAGCTTTGGCGACTAGCAGGAGCACAGCGGCAGATGCCAGCCAGACATTTGATCGGCAGAGGTACGACCTCTATAACGAATCGCGTTGCAGAAGGTGAGAGGCCAGTGTCGCGATTCGCGTCTTTGTCCAGCATTCTATCAAGCTCATGTGGCCGCTTGCTTTTCCTTTTGCTCCGGCGCCTCATCGATGAAAGTGGGCGGTGCACTCTCGGTCAAGAAACCTGGCATCTCGCTCTCGCCGTACGTCTCTCCGAATTCCACATCTTCCCCGAGAGCCTCTAATTCCGCGTCCAGCTCGGCCTCGTCCACATCCTCCGGCACGTCGTAGCTCCGGCTGATACTCTCCTGAATGTCATTTCCCATATCCATGAGATCTGCCATCTCGTCTTGCAACTTCTCGATCTTGTCAATATTGATCTTGCCATATTGCTTCTTGAGCTCCTTCTGCGTTGTCTTCATCGCATCCACCGTGGCCATGGTATTCTTCAGATTGTCCTGCATCATTCCGGCCTGTTCCATGTTCCAACTCTGCTGTTGCAACTGATCCTTTTGCGACTCGTACATCTTACGCTGCTGGAGAATCTTGATCGCCTTCTGTTTGATCGCGTTCTTGCCGGGGCCATCGCGCATCGTGCTTAGTCGCTTTTGATAGGTACCGAGTTCAGCGTTCAGTCGGGCCAGCTTGACATCGATAGACTCAATCCGTGTGTCGACCTGGTCCACGTCAGGACATTCTTCGCGAGCAGTACGCAGTGCAGCCTACCTTTCCTATGGCATCGTTGAGGGATGGCTTGGGGGTTGTGTTCTTCGCCCCAAAAAGTCGATTCATGATGGAGGAGCTGTCAGCAGCCTGTAGTTGCGCGAGAACTCGGTGTATATTCGGTCCAGAGGAAGTAGAAGACGTGTGGGCTGCTTGCGAAGTGAGAGTGCTTTGGACGTGATTGTGCAACAGCAAAGGTGGTGCCTGCGACCTGTGAACGCTGCACATGACGATGATCGACGGCCCAAGCTCACTGCAAATGCCGCTCTCGGTGCAGCCCCTCCAACCCATCGAATTTTCCAATCAAAGCTGCATCAATATCTGACGGCCTTCCCACTATCCGACTCACGCCGCCTGCCTCATCGTCAACATTATTTTATCGCTGAACTTTGCAGTCACACGCTCGCTGAAGTCTGCCTCGATGCGCTCCCACCCAGACGACCGATAGCATGCCCCCCTCAACGTGCGAGATCTGCAAAGATGCACGCGCACAAATCCTCCGACCGAAGAACCACGCTCGAATATGTGCGCCCTGCTTCATAGCAATTTTCGAGGCTGAGGTAGCCGAGACCGTCACGTCGTCGAAATTGTTCGTCCCGGGCGAGAAAGTCGCAATCGGTGCGTCTGGTGGCAAGGACAGCACTGTTCTGGCTTCGGTCTTGAAGACGCTCAACGATCGCCACAATTGGCAACTTGATCTCGTGCTTCTTAGTATCGACGAAGGGATTACAGGATACCGAGATCATAGTCTAGAGGCTGTCAAGAGACATGCCCAGCAGTATGGTCTTCCGCTCAAGATCGTGAGTTATCAAGAGCTGTATGGCTGGTCAATGGACCAAGTCGTAGCGCAGATTGGAAAGAAGGGCAATTGCACATACTGCGGTGTATTCCGACGACAAGCGCTTGATCGAGGTGCTGCGATGCTCGGCGTGGGTCATGTTGTGACTGGACATAATGCAGACGATGTTGCGGAAACGGTCCTCATGAATCTTCTGCGAGGCGATCTGCCACGATTGAGTAGAGCAACGAGTATCATTACAAGTACACCTTCTGCGAATGCCACGAAGAGTGAAGATGGAAAGGTGAACTTCACGAACGTCAAGAGGAGTAAGCCGTTGATGTATGCCTACGAGAAGGAGATCGTGCTGTACGCACACCATAAGAAGCTGGATTACTTCAGCACAGAGTGCATATACAGTCCGGAAGCGTTCAGAGGCAGTGCAAGAACATTGATCAAGAACTTGGAGAGGATCAGGCCGGAGAGTATACTCGACGTCGTGAGGAGCGGGATCGATATGGCAAAGCTCGTGCCAGACGCGAAGGATAATTGCGGAGGAGCCTGCGGCAATGAGGAGAATGCTGAGGCGAAAGGTGAAGAAAATGAGGCGGCTGGAGGCTGTGGATCAGCAAATGGTAAATCGAGCGGCGGAGAGATGGCTGAAATGGAAAAGAAGTTGAGACAAGATGAGGAAGCGGTGGAGAATGGTATAGAGGTGGAGGTCAGGATGCCTGCCAATGGAGACAAACCTGGACCACAGACCGTACCGATCCGGACGAAGCTGGAGAAGAAGGGCGCGCGGAAAGGTCGCGACGGTGCGCCTCCAAAGCAGAAACTTGGTCAGTGTGAGAGGTGCGGATATCTCTCCTCACAGGCCATCTGTAAAGCTTGTGTACTTCTCGAGGGGCTGAACAAAGCTCGACCACGGACCGAGATCGAAGTCTCTGGAGCAAAAGGATGAGGCGTTCGGAGGACACAAAAACCATCGATCTGGCGGCGCCTCAAGGATTCATTGAACGGCCAACCATACGTGGCAGCCAGGAGCAGATTTCACTTACGTTGGGGAATAATGTGCAAGCAAGCAAGCTTCACCGAGCTCGTCTTAAATGACAGGTGTGCAACCTCTGGATTGCGCGACGCCCACTCATGGTCGCACGGAAGTGTAGTATGGGTCGAGATCTGGACACGACTGGACGTGATGAGACCAAATTTGAGAGCTACTGAAGGCACTGGCGTGCTTGCATGATGAACAGCGTAGCAGGAAGCAAGAGCTGCCGAACTCGGGGAAAAGCAAACAGTAAACAGCACGCCACTCGACCATGGCCCATGCTAAACGCAAAAACTCCTCAGTCTTCTGGGTTCGAGAGCAGTGCGCCCCCGCAATGCCATGCTAGAGGTTCTCATTCATTCGCCCCTACCACTCCTCATCATCGTCGTTGCGCACGAAGATCGTCAATTTAGGCTTCACTTCCGCACCCATAAGAGGGTCTTTGGGCTTGTCTCCGGAGTTGCGTGTCGCGGCCTCATCCTCCTCGAGCGAACCTGGCGCTGCTTGAATCGAGCAGCTGACAATGTTCAATGCTTTGAGCGCGCGAGTGAAGCGTTTGGCATCCTGAGTCGAAAGAGCGACTGGCATCGAAATTGGGGCTGCGAAGCCAACTTCGGTCGCTCGTCTTCGGCTGTCGTAGT
The DNA here is from genome assembly GCA_005356885.1 of Cercospora cf. flagellaris. Classification (NCBI taxonomy): domain Eukaryota; kingdom Fungi; phylum Ascomycota; class Dothideomycetes; order Mycosphaerellales; family Mycosphaerellaceae; genus Cercospora; species Cercospora cf. flagellaris. The sequence continues at coordinate 930,446 of RJLU01000005.1, read as the reverse complement.
CGTAGTCAACATAATGATGCTCGAATCCGCGTTCAGTTGATGCAGCCTGTGGTAGATGAAGGTATGCTTCGGTCGTGCATGCGACATTCTCGTCCATGAAGTCCAGGGTGCGCGACTCTTGCCCGTGGGAGATCCACACTTTCAGCCCGAAATGCTTCTCGAGCACTCTCGAGAGCTCATCAAATCGCCCACGACTCGTCTCTGTTGGACGGCCAACGCGCTTATGCCATGCTTGTACACGATTATCGTGCTCCGGACGCCATCTCCCGTACATTCTCTCGCCAGCCAGCTCACTGAGCTCATCTGCAATGAAACTGCGCACATGCCCGGATACTGTCTCGGCCGTTTTGCGCGTGTAACAGCAACCGCACTCTTCGTAGTCCGATGAATCGGGCTCCATCTCCTGCTGGATATCGTTGTACATTTCCAGGATGTCAAGATCTTGCAAGTGCTCGATTGGCTGGCACAAACTTCGCCAGCAGCGCAGATCTCGCGCCCAGGCCGGGAGTAGTTCTCTCTGCTTGTCTTGGAGTATGTATCGCTCGATGTGCTGAACAAGCTCAATTGGTAGCTTGGGGATTGCAGCTTTTGGACCACTCCCGAAGCGATTGCAGAGTCGCAACTTGCTGAACACGGGCTGCAGTGTCGTGTAAGCTTCGAGGTGCGCACCGAGTTGCTCTATGTTGACGGGCACTGCCCATGCTACCTCGATGCGGGAGGTCGGCATGTTGTGTGTTGCGACTCCTCTTTGCGGGCCCGTGATTGAGAGAGACGTCGATGGCTGTGTGGAGTAAAGCAGAATTCGAGGACATGAGGTTGAAATGCAGCGGGGAGGCAGAAGCGCCGGCAAAGCTCGCGACTTCCTTCACATTAACGCGTAGCTATGGCAGTCACGCGTGCTGTCTCCACACGTCCATTCATTATATGGCAGGCGCGCCACGTCACCTCCCTAAAGCCCTACAACCGCCTTGGCCTTGTAAGGCTCTTCTAGATACTTCGCGTCCTCATCGCTCAACTGGAATTCCGAGTTCTTAACTGCTTCCTGAATCCTCTCTTTACTGTTGAGGCCGATGATTGGACAGTGACCTTGCTTGATGGACCAAGATGTAGCAATGCAGGTCATAGACACGCCGTGTTTCTTCGCCACCTCCTCGACGCGATCAATGATCGTCTTGTCCACTGCGTCCTCGTTGCTTCGCACCAGCCTCTTCAATGCGGCGTCAGTCTTCTCCCGGATCGTGCTCCGCTCGCCCCATGGTCGACACAGTGCCCCTCGAGCGACAGGCGACCAAGGTATTGTCCCGACACCAGTAGCTCTGCAGTATGGGATCATCTCGCGCTCTTCTTCGCGATAGATCAAGTTGTTATAGTTCTGCATAGAGATGAATTCGTGCCAGCCATTCGTCTTGGCGATCCATTGAAGCTCCTGGAACTCCCAGCACCACATCGTGGAAGCACCAATGTACCTGACCCATCCTTTCTCGATCACATCATTGAGAGCCCGCATGATCTCCTTCTTTGGCGTAGCTCGGTCCAGGCGGTGAATCTGTAATACATCGATGTACGTGCCTAGGCGCTTGACACTTGCCTCAACTGCATCGAAGATATGCTTGCGAGATAGGCCGACTAAATTCACGTTCTCGCCATCGTTCTCGAGACCGGCAGCGATCGGTGGCTGGGTCCCGTCACCCGTCGACCGCATAAAGCACTTTGAGAGTATGACCACTTTGGGTCGAGGAATGTTGTATTCCTTGAGGGCTTTGCCAACGATCTCCTCGGATACACCGTTGCTGTAGACGTCGGCAGTGTCCCAGGTGTTGATACCGCAGTCGTAAGCATGCTTGAGCAGTGGCAGTGACCTGGTAATCATCAGCTTTGTGTCATCTGCTAGGAGTTCCTCGACTTACTTCTCCTCATCTAGCACCCATTCTTGCCATTTTGGTGAGCCATAGGACATACAGCCAAGTATCACTTTCGACACCTTGAGGCCGCTGCTTCCTAAATTCTGGTACTTGATTCTTGGTAAAGTGACTTCGTTCGACATCTTCTGTTGCTAGCGTTTGATGCTGAGAGATCAAGTTCTTCTGTAAACCAGCGAGGAAATGGCCGCGAACCTTAAGTGCTTTAAGTAGAGCCAAGCGTGTTTCGGCTCCTGGAGATAAGGACGGAAATCCGTCACCAATGACGAAACTGTCGTGAAGCCTGTGCAACGACACAAGAAATACTGGGGAATCGCTGTCTCCAGCACTTGTGCAATCCACAGCATTGACTATACGATGAGGTTCAGGATCCTACCTCCTACAATGACTGCGCTTGTCTCCTAATTCCGTTAACTCCGCACGTTTACTAGCGTCTTCCCGGTGCACTGTGATGGTCTCCACATTGACACAACATATAGATGCGTCCCGCAAACCTTCCTCGACATGCAAACCAACAGATCTCTTTCGCATCTTTCTGCTGCAATCACGGCAGTTGTCTGCGATCTGGTGATCGTCGCCAGCAGAACCTTAGGCCCTTCACTTACCCCGCGCGTCCGGAAGCCGCAGAGCCCCTCACCGGATGATGCTCCTGACTTGAGAAAACGATCTCGTGAGCTTCGTCTCGGGCCAAAGGTCGAACGGTAGGTCGATTGCTGCACTGATGCGTGACTCGGTCAGCAAGGCAAGCGTATCCTGGTTCATATAGCTCTTCTCTTCCCTTCATACCTCACATTTGCATTTCTGTGCTCCCGAATACTCTCTCTTTAGCATTTACAAATAGAACGGAAGATCGCAAATATGAAAGCAGCAAGATATTATGGCAAGGAAGACATCCAGATCAAGGACGACATAGATGTGCCGGAATGTGGTGAGGGGCAAGTCAAAGTCGCACCAGCTTACGTTGGAATCTGTGGCACAGATCTTCATGAATATCTGGGAGGGCCGAAGTAAGTCTATCAATGCACGGATCGAGGCCATCGCGGGCTGACTGAGTCATAGCTTCTCACCTACCTCACCACATCCAGTAACGAAGGAGAGCATACCTATTACGATCGGCCACGAATTCTCAGGCGTCGTCTCCGAAGTCGGCAAGGGTGTTACAAAGGTCAAGGCTGGAGACAAAGTCGCCGTGCAGCCGACGATCTATTGCGGACATTGTGGTGCATGCAAAGTACAGGCCGAGAATGCTTGTCCCAATGGTGGGTTTGTTGGACTTTCGGGGGGCGGTGGTGGTATGAGTGAGTTTGTGGTTGTCCCACAGGAGGCCATCTTCCCACTCCCATCCAACGTCGACCTTGATATCGGAGCATTGGTGGAGCCTCTCGCAGTCGCGTGGCATGCTGTAGACGCTTCCCCCATTGCAGATATGAAAGAGCCGAACTGTTTGGTCTTTGGGGGAGGTCCAATCGGACTTGCTGTCGTGCAAGTCCTTCTGGCAAGAGGAGCCAAGACAGTGATCTGTGCCGAAGTTGCAAAGAAGCGACAGGACTTTGCGAAAGAGTTTGGAGCACATCATGTCTTGGATCCGACAAAGGTGGATATCGAGAGCACTTGCTTGGAGATCTGTGGAGGCCTGAATGGTCCAGATCTTGTCTTTGATTGTGCCGGAGTGCCCAAGTCCTTGGAAACAGCTTGCAAGGCTGTCAGGTCGCGAGGAACTGTCATCAATGTGGCCATTTGGGAGAAGGAAGTGCCATTCAACCCGAATTGGTTGGTGTTCCGCGAAGCCAACTACAAAGCAGTCCTCGGCTACCAAGCAAAAGATTTCCAGGGCGTAATCGATTCCCTGGGGGAAGGCAAGCTGAAACCGAGCAGTATGATCACCAGCAAGATCTTGATGGACAAGCTGGTCAAGGACGGGTACCTGGCTCTCATCAACGAGAAGGACAAGCATGTGAAGATCCTGGTGGACGTCCAGGGCTCATTGTAGCTGCGGAAGGACTTGAAGCGTATCTCTGGATTAGACACGGAAGGTTGCTGCTGTGACACATCTTCCAGCGGTGGTCAGTGAGGAGAGCCTGCGAGCTTGCATCCACATCGTCTGTATATAGGCCTGATTTCATAAGCTTGACACTGCAACTCTCTCTCTGCCGAGCTTTTCTCACTGCATATGTGTTTGTTGGTCTCGTTGGAGCAGTCACCAACGTGCATCAAAGGCAACTGCCAAGGCCGTGACAAGTTCCGAGCACCGGCTGCAGAAACCTTCCTAAGCGCCCTCGCACCTCCTGTGCTCTCCATTGGCGCGCTTCCATGCAGCCGCACTCACGTTGGTACAAGACGATACCAATGAGACGACAAAGATATGCTCCAAGCGTACACTTGTGTGCTATTCTTGCACCCTGGCGGGGATGAGACGAGGCTTGTCCTCCTTGGCCAATGGCATCTGCCATCGACCTCTGGCCGACTATGTTTCTCGACCTCAGATCAGCACTGAATGTGCAGCCACCCTCTTTGTCACGCAATCTTCATGCGCAAAAGGACATAGCCAGATCCGTGCAGTTGTACTGCCTATGCCTACGCGCTCGCCTACTCGCTGAGGCCTCCCGGCACTGCGCGTCTGGTCACCGACTACAGCTCGCTACTGCCGCTAGTTTCAAGATCCACCTGGTATACGCTCGCTCGTGAGCTCGAGCGATGCAGTATGAGTACCCTCCTCCTCCAGGCCCGCCCGGCGGCACTCCAGGTAGCGCTGGACCTTTTCCCAGCCCGCCCGCGTCTTCTGGAGTCGTACCAGGTCGTACACACGGCCAGAGGAGTCCCTATGTGCCATCAATAACCACGCAGTTCTTGGGATCCCAGGGTGGAACTGCATCTCAGGCCTCGACGCCTGCTTCTGCGAACCACTTATCGCCGCACTTTGCTTATAATACTCCGAGGACACCCAGTGGACTCAACAATCAAATCCATGGTGGCCTGACTCCTTCAACACCAGGCGCGCCGCCTCGTAGTCCGAGCATGGAGCCTTACAACCCACAGCAATGGAGGAATCGAGGGCAGGTGTCAGGCTCGCAGATGGTCTTTCAGCAGCGCCATGGCGCGATGCCCATGAGCACCACGAACATTACCGGAATGGAAGGTAGGTCGAACCGTGTGCTCATACGAAGTATAGAGCGCGATGAAACGGCATGGAAATGTGGTATGCGGGTGACTTCAGGCGGCGACAAGCTAATACTCTGAATCCCAGCTGCTATGCCATCGCCGCCACCACCGTATTCCCCGTCACCAACTTCTACGCCGGATCATGGCTCGCGTGCTATGATCACTTCACAAGTCGTAGAACCCAATGCCTTTACTGGTCCGCCAATGACAGATCGCGCTCTTTCAAATTCGCCTCAAGTAGCTGCTCAAGCCAGCTTTCCCCCTCCACCATCGCAGCAATCATCGAGGCATCGCGAGCGATCAGCTTCTGGACTTGGCCAACGGGCACTCATGAGCCTGCCTGGGTTTAGAGGAAAGCAACCGGCTGTAGACCCCCACCCAGTACAGCAAAATGCGCCGGTTCACGCATCGGCCATTGTCGATGCAAGACCGCCAGCGGCCAGAAGAGCAGCAAGCACAGGTCACGTCTACATGGGTGGCTCAGCTATCGCGTCCTCATCCACCTCCGTTGGTCGTGCATCACCGGACAACCACTGGCAACCCGGAATGGCTCTACCTGGCCCTCCAGCTGGCGCGCCTCCCCCAGGGATGCGTTCACAAAGCTTGAATCGTTCAATTGGGGGTTCCGGGTCTAGCAGTCCAGCACCAGAGCGAGCGTCTGAAGCACCACGACAAAGACGCGCCATGGCTGCACCAAGTCTCGGCCCTGTACCACCCACTCCCGCCGATTGGGTCGACCGTGGCGAACGCAGCACTGAGCCCGAGCCGGCTATGCCGCAACAGCACATGCCGGTAGCAGCTGATGCCCAGCCACTGCGCATAGATACTGGAACACAGAGAGAGAACTCGTTGTCTCGCAGGCCAGCTCAGCGCGATACTAGTACTCAGGGCATAAGGGAGCGCAGGTCTCAGAGTCGTGCAGCCCTTGGAGCTGGTGATGAGAATTCCAGGCCTGCGAATCTCATTTTCGCCACGGAAGAGGGTTCTATTAGCAGACGTCGCGGACATATGCGAACAGCATCAGGTCATGGTGATTCGCCCTCAGCCCAAGGGCAATCCACACGTACGCCACATTCCGCGTCCAAGCTTGCCAGTACTGTCCTCACCCCTCCGTACACACCTGCTGTTGGCAAGCAACCAGCAGCGTCTTCGAAACACGTAAGACCATTGGGGAGTGCAGCAAGCGATCGGCCTATCTCTCATCTGTTGCACACACCGAACGAGGAAGGCATGCCTGCACCTCTGAGCCCTGCAAGACCTCCTTCTGCAGGATCGACGAAGGCCCCAATGAAGCTGGACGCATTTGGGTTGCAAGCCATCGAGCGACATCGCGCGTTCGTGGAGAAGGAAGCGGCAGCGACCTCTGATGAAGAGCGTCTCGAGCTCTTTGCTTCGTTCATCGTCCACGAATCACGAGTAAGGCGGGACCGCTACAGTGCAGCATACAACGCGATGGCCGGCGACATTCTTGATCTGACGAGAGACATGTGGCGTTCTTACAACTCCAAAGGCGGGCGCAGAGCTGTAACCCCAAGCACTTCGATGTCCTCCATCGACCCTAGCCTTCCTGCTTGGGCATCGGACAGCGTACCGAATTCGGCTCATGGCATGCCTAGTTCGGCGTCATCTATGGGAGACTTTACTCCCGCGACTGATGTAGGCTCAGTAGGAGACTTTGGCGAAGGATTCGAGCGCACCGAAGGACGGCAATGGGCAGATTCCTTCAAGCCATCTCTGTCACCAATACCTAGCATGGCCGTCAGCACTGCGCCTGATGAGAATGATTCGCGAGGCCGTACCGCTAGCAGGTGGTGGGAAGGCACACAATCTGGTGCTGGCTCAATAGGTCGACCGGACCGGATGGAGAAAACGCGTCGAGAGACAAAGTATATGGGCGTTGATCCAGCAACTCTTCAAGCCAGTGGTGAAGCCACTCCGGAAGCATCGATTGCCGAGTCCAGCAGACCTGCATATGGTTATGGCGCAAACGAATATCCACCTGAGAAAGTAGGTTGGCACGACGCAGAGCTCGAGACGCCAATCCAGACGCCTCACCGCACGCAAGAGCGCAGGATCTCTACGCCTGGCATGCTCGTGCTGGACGTGTCTCGACTTGTGACGCTGCCGCCTCCATTCCCTCGTCATCATCCAGCTGTCAACAACAATCACCCGCTTCTTCAGGACTTGCGCACGGAGCACCGCGTTCTGTCAGACCACAGCGAGATACAAAAGATTAAGGACACCTATTTAGACCAAGACTTTGCCCTTACCCGCGAGCAGCAGGAAACAGCAAAGAAGCGACGTGGTAGCCTTCGAGCAGGAATTCAGTCCAAAATTGCCGAAGGGACTATGTCGTTCGCAGATGCGGCAAAGCGTGAAGCTGATTTCGATGTGGAAGAAGCTGAGCGTGGCAAGGCCACAGCACGTTCGAACTTTGAGGTCTTCGAGAACAGCGTGTCGCATCCGCTAAACACATTGCTCACTGACCGACTCCAAAGAGCCAACGACAGCATTCGCCAGTTACGAGCAGATCTTGAAAGTGGGCACCATTCTGCGGATCCCAATCGTGCACTCGAAGAAGGAGATCAGCATCCCGAGCGCCTGGAAAAGCTTACGCTGCTGAAATGGATGTTTGAGGCGAGAGAGCTGCTGCACAAGGAGATGTTCGATTTGCATGCAATGCGAAGCGACAAATATTCCGAGGTGATCCTCACGCCTTACCGGATTTCGAAAGCCCAGCCAAAAATTGATGAAGCGACGTCGTTTTTCAAGAAGGACAGCGTGGAACGACAGACGGCCTTCGCCAAGGAGTCCTTGAAACGATTCGAAGAACTGCAATCGATCCTCGAGAGCAATGTCTCTAGAGGCGTTGAGGACCAACTCTCGTCGTTTTGGGACATTGCACCTGGCTTGCTCGAGGTCATCCAGCACATTCCGATGCAAATGTCATCATTTGAAGTACAGATTCCACCCCAGGAATATGAAGAGAACCCATCATACCATCAGCACCCATTGCAGTACCTGTTGAGTCTGCTTTGCCACGCGGAGAAGAGCGCGTATCAATTCATCGAGAGTCAAACGAATCTGCTGTGTCTACTTCACGAGGTACGCACTGGTACAACTAAATCGAGGCTACGCCTGCTGGAGATTGAACGCAGCGCAGAAGGATCAAGCGACAGTGATGTTCGAGCAGAGTTGCTCCAAGCTAGACGCGAAGCAGAAGACTATCTCTCACGAGATTTGAAGGACAAGGTCGGCGAGGTCGAGAGACAGTGGCAAGAAGCCATCGGAGACGTGCTCAAGGAAGTGAAGGAGAGGGTGACGATGTATCTGGAGGACACCGGTGGACTGGACGATGAACTCCACGAGTGATGCTGAGAGTTCTTGTGAGACGCGTTCAAGCGATTATTTATCATTTGCCGCCATGTACGAGAGAGTTTCAGGCGTGGCTGTCTGAGCACTTTGCGCGGTTACAAGGGGATTTCATTCTATATAGTGTGCATATTAACAACGGAATATCTCATCCGCAACAACATTGTCCTACTCCTGGTATCAAGTAGGAGGGCATGGACCCAACCAAGCTTGACAAACGAGGAAGAGCCGACATATGACCCGAGAGCAAATCAAAACACTTTCTTGCCCTTGCTGCCGTCTTCGACGCCTTTGGCAACCTTTGCCGCACCGTCTTCCACACCGTTTGTGATGCCTTGCAAACCGTCGCCAACGGCTTTGGTCCCTGTGGTGTTATTGATTGTGTCGCCAACGCCCCGCCCGAGAGCACCGACCACGCCGCCGACTGTGCATCGGAATCAGTTGGAGGCCGCTGCGGAGGATATGCTCGACTCTACCGCGTACCGGTACGACTGACACCACCGACAACCGTTCCGACCTGGCGATGAGGGGAGTCAGAACCCTGAGTTCCGCCATGTGGGATGGCTTACCGTGCCGGTCACAGTCGTCACTGCTCCCGTCACTCCGTTGTTGCTGTCGACCATGGTGCGGGTGGTTGCTGTCTTGTTAGCGTTGTTGCTGTCTGTTGATTTGAGGAAGGCAGTTTGCAGCAGACACGCTCGATCATGAGCGAGACTGCATGTTTGCAGAGTACCGGAGACCTGTTTGCTGGTGGCCTCGTGGCCCAGTGACGACAGCGCAACGGGCGTGGCCTCAGGGTGCGTCGTGTCTCGTGCGGTCCATTATGCTTTCACAAGCGAGACGCGGCCCGCCGGTTGACGCTTCCGGCGCGGTCGCCAAGTGTGGTTTTGGCAGGAACTTTTCTAGGAGACCGAGAATTCGCGGCCACAGCTTCTTCCTCTTCTTCATCCCTCACCCAACTCCAGCACACCTCCCTCCGTGTGCATCTTCGCTGCACTCTTCGCTCGGATATCAGGACCAAAAAAATCAGAAAATCCAGAAAATCCGTCCCGGCTCTCACCCAGTCGGCAAAAACTGTACGCACTCGCACCGCTTGCTTCGACGCTTATCGCTCGCGCGTGCGCGAGGCCACAGCAACAACGAAATTTGGCTGACCGCGAAATCTCTTCCTCAGGACCGCGCTCGTCCAGTCGCTTGACCGCTCCGAGTACATTTACCACGCAATATTCTCCCACCGTCGACTCCCGGCCGAGAACCATCGTATGTCCTCTTCCGCTCGCTTCCATTTTTCTTTGTTGCGCTGGCAATAGAGTCAAGAACAATACTGCTTCCTCCCACCTCTACACCACAACCACGTCCTCGCGCGTCACCGCTCTACATTGCGCATTCTGACCCCGCAGCAGATCGCCAGTCCTGCCCGCCATGTCTGACGTCCAGAACTCGACTTCGCCTGCTGGCCAGGTCGCGAGCCCGCCAGCCGACGCCGCCAACGGCACTCAGGTCAACACTGCAGTGCCTGCCGCCGGCGAGAACGATGCGACTCCATCCTCCGCCGCGCCAACCGCCAACCCGAACTCCGCCTCGCTCTACGTGGGCGAGCTCGACCCATCAGTCACCGAGGCCATGCTCTTCGAGCTGTTCTCCTCCATCGGTCAGGTCGCCTCCATCCGTGTCTGCCGCGATGCCGTCACCCGCCGCTCACTCGGATATGCCTATGTCAACTACAACAGCGGAGCTGATGGCGAGCGCGCGCTCGAGGAGCTGAACTACACCTTGATCAAGGGCAAGCCATGCCGCATCATGTGGTCTCAACGCGACCCAGCTCTGCGCAAGACCGGCCACGGCAACATTTTCATCAAGAACTTGGATGCCGCTATCGACAACAAGGCTCTTCACGACACCTTCGCCGCTTTCGGCAACATTCTCTCCTGCAAGGTCGCTCAGGACGAGCAGGGCAACTCGCGCGGCTACGGATTCGTGCACTACGAGACCGCCGAGGCCGCCAACGCTGCTATCAAGAGCGTCAACGGCATGTTGCTGAACGAGAAGAAGGTCTTCGTCGGCCACCACATCCCGAAGAAGGACCGCATGAGCAAGTTCGAGGAGATGAAGGCCAACTTCACCAACATTTACGTCAAGAACATCGACACTGAGACTACCGATGACGAGTTCCGCGAGCTGTTCGAGAAGTACGGCGAGATCACCTCTGCTTCGTTGGCACGTGACCAAGAGGGCAAGGTCCGCGGTTTCGGTTTCGTGAACTACATTCGCCATGAGGATGCTGCCAAGGCTGTCGAAGAGCTGAACGACAGCGACTTCAAGACTCAGAAGCTGTACGTTGGTCGTGCGCAGAAGAAGCACGAGCGCGAGGAGGAGCTGCGCAAGCAATACGAGGCTCAGCGCCAGGAGAAGAGCGCCAAGTACATGGGCGTCAACCTGTACGTCAAGAACTTGGCCGATGACATCGATGACGAGGAACTCCGCAAGATCTTCGAGTCGTACGGATCCATCACTTCTGCCAAGGTCATGCGCGACACCACTCCAGCCGACCAGGTCGAGAATGCCGACGAGAAGAAGAAGGAGGAAGGCGAGAGCAGCGAGGAGAAGAAGGACGAGGAGGAGGGTGACAAGAAGGAGGATGGCACCGAGGAGATCACCAAGAAACTCGACACTGTTACTATTGGTGGCGAGAAGAAGGTGCTTGGCAAGAGCAAGGGCTTCGGCTTCGTCTGCTTCTCCAACCCCGACGAGGCTACCAAGGCTGTCACTGAGCTGAACCAGAAGATGATCCACGGCAAGCCGCTTTATGTGGCTCTGGCGCAGCGTAAGGAGGTCCGCAAGAGCCAGCTTGAGGCTAGTATCCAAGCTCGCAACCAGGTCCGCATGCAGCAACAGGCCACCGCCGGTGGCATCCCACCACAAGCATTCATGCAGCCACAGTTCGTCCTCGGACCAAACGGCCAGCCCATGATGCTCCCAGGCGGCGGTCGTGGCCAGATGCCATTCCCACAGGGCATGCCTCAGCAGGGCGGTCGCGGTGGCTTCCCAGGTATGCCTCAGCAAGGAGGTCGTGGTGGCCCAGGTGCTATTCCACAGATGCCTCAGATGCCATATGGCTTCCCTCCTCAGATGGCCGGTCTCCCGCAAGGCTACGGCAATCCAGCTGCATACGCCCAGCTCATGCAGGCTGCTCAACAGGCTGCTATGGGCGGTCGTGGTCGTGGCGGCCCAATGCCTGGCATGCCAATGATGCCTGGAATGCCCGGTATGCCACCACAGATGCCAGCCGGTCAAGGCTTTGGCCGCGGCGGTCCATCTCAACGTGGAGGTCCAATGGGCGGTCAGCAAGAGCAGCGCGGCCGTGCTCAAAACCGTGGTCCTGGTGCTCCAGGCCTCGACATTGCCACCCTCCAGCAAGCACCACCAGCCCAGCAGAAGCAGATGTTGGGTGAGGCTCTGTACCCTAAGATTCAGGCTCAGCAGCCAGAGCTTGCCGGCAAGATCACCGGTATGCTTCTCGAGATGGACAACGAGGAGCTTCTTGGTCTGACCACCAACGACGACGCTCTCCGCGAGAAGGTTCAGGAGGCTCTCAACGTCTACGATGAGTACCTCAAGACCCACGCCCAGCAGCAAGGCGAGGAGGCAGGCCAGGCCAATGGTGTTGAGAACGCCGAGCCAGCTGGCGAGGAGAAGGCTTAGAAAGGCCACTCTGTCTACCAGGGCAAGCCCATGCAACGCATGGCTCCACCAATGATGGCTATGGCGCGCTGATGGAGGGGAGTGCTTCACTGCACTACTCCTCTTCCTTACGACCCCACTAGAGACGCGGCCACGTTGCCGTGCGCTGCTCTTTCCGATGCTATTACACCGATGCTTTCACGTTGACTGCGCTGCGGTGCAACGGCGTGGTGTTACTGACGATACCCCTTAAGGAGCTCATGATGATATGTATGGCTCTTAGCATCGGAATTTGTACTTGTAGTATTGTACGAGCTGAATGTCATACGATGAAATGTTCACTGTCTTCTTCCTTTTCCATCACGTTCGTGTACTCAGTTGGGGTGTGCTCCTCGTCAAGCTGCCTTTGACGCATGGCGTTTGTTGCACAGACTTGGACGGCGCATCCTGAGCACTGAAGGTATCTTGCAACTCGTTATCAGGCCAACATTTGCTCATCTATCGAAGAAGGACCCGACTTGAAACACCGGTCAGGACATCCGCCATGCGACAGGGTCATATGGAGAGTGTTGTAGGGGCACAAAGACTCTGGAAAGGAGTTACTTCGGCCGGTTTCAAAGGACAACAAGTGCAAACTGTGTAGACTTCCGGTAACCTGTCTTGACTCGATGCCTCCCAGCAAACATATCACTACAATAATATAGTTGGGGTAGAAGCCATGTTTGCATTCGAAGTCCATGTCTGCGCAGAACCCATCATTTTCACATGCTTGAGACCTTCATGTGGTTTTTTTTTTTTTGGATTCCCACACTGAATATGTTCATCATTCACCTCTTTTCTTTATATTCACTATTTTTCATGTGCTTTGTGAAATCCTATACCGGTCATGCCCGCCATTCACCTGTTCGAGGCATTCACTTTCCTTCTCGAGGATAATATTCTCTCGTGCAGCTATACCTACGCTTGATCGACAACATTTCCACTCGTTCTACAAAGTGCATCGACTAGCAGACGGTGACACAGACTCCGTACAGCACAGAAACATTGCCCATGTCTACCTCCGAAGTAATTGTCCCGGTGTGGTCGACCAGCGACGGTGTCAATGTTCCGCCGACGAACCAGTCTCTGCACAGAGATGACACTCATTACCGGCACCATCTTGCTATGTTGTGGTTCAAACACGCTGGAGGGACTCGACAAGATACCACTTTGAAACTGAATCAACTGCCCACTGGCTACTCCGGCTGGGAGAGGACTCGACAGTATCCTGACGGAAGACGACATGTTGATAGATGTAAGTTCTCGAGTTCATGTTCCTTTGTGTCGAGGATGCTTCTAACAGATACTAGATCTTTATGGCCACCCCTCTGGCAAACGTTTCGATTCTTTGCCAAAAGCTTGGGCACACTTCCAGCACTGGCTAGAATTTGGCCATAGCAATGGTTGTCCTTGCGTGCTTTGTGGCGGTAGAACATTTGAAGCTGCGCCCGAAATCGAAGTCGAACAAGAACACAGTCCAGCAGTCATGGATCTCGATTGCAGCAAGCTCGACAAGACGACGCCATACTCGATCCTTGGCCTAGGACTCAATGCCACCAACGACCAGATCAACCAAGCGTACACGAACAGGTTCCTCTTGGTGGACATCGAATCGGACGACCCAACTTCATACGGTCATCGATCATTGGTGAGCCTGTCGCGGGCGAAAGAGATACTTGAGGACGAGCGGCCGATCGGTCGACAGCTTCTCGACAAATGCATACGATTTGTCAAGGAGGGCCAAGGAAAAGATGAGCCGTGGAACTTCCTGGATGTGGCGAAAGACGCTTCAGAGGAGGAGATTGAGACCGCATATCAGGTATGCATGGCGAACTGGGCGGAGTATGAGAATTGGGCTCCACTGGTGTTGCACTGCATCAAAGCTGCGAGAGAGGCGATGCTGCGAGCTTTGCCTTGAAGGAAGCCACTCTCCAGGCATCGGGCAATCGAATTTCATAGGCAACCACCCGGCGCCGCATATCCGCTCAAAATCCCCTCCGCATTCGGCAGATCAATGTCCTCAAGCAATACACTACAACTGCTTCAGACAGGCTTGGCCACTTTCCGCAGCTCTCTGATGCCGATCTCCGGGTCCTCGAACTCCCTCCACGACACCGGATACATCGCATTATCCCACTCGCTCGTTGCCATCACCACGCCAAACTCATTCCTCGCCGTGCTCAAATAATAGCTCCTCTCATCGCCAAGGCTGATGACCACAGCTCGCACAATATCACCGACTCGGAAGCTCTCTGCGACCTTGACTTTGTCGATTTCCGTGGCTCGGATGTCTTGCTGTCGAATCAGAGCTGGGAAAGGATCGGAGGAGACGTTGTTTTCTCCATTGCTGCCAAGTGCAAGAATCGCCACATTCGCTTGTCGAGCGTTCGTTCGCGTGATTCGACCAAGAATGACACTTCCGACCTCGGGCAGAAGGGAGCCTGTTGTGCGTCGGACGGACGTCGTTGGTGGTTTTGTTGTTTTAGAAGAGTTTACAGGTCCAGCAATCGAAGCGCATAGAACTTGACCGTGAATATGTGTTCCTGTTCCAATCTCATTCTGCTCAGTTGCACCAAGCGAAGTGCCTGGTAGCACTAGATTTGATGCCATGATGTTTTGTTGTGTTGATGTCGAGTCTGAATTCTGAACATGAGGTCAAACTTCTGAATCTCCGGCGATAAACGCTCGGATTTAGTATGCACGCTCCAAACCTTAATTCGTACTCTAGATTTCTCAAAAGCTGGACCTCTCTTTCTCTGTGCATTACGATTCCACCACACAACACCACAATGTCCTCATTACGCAACGCAGTGCAGCGGCGAAATCACCGCGAGCGCGCACAACCCACCGAGCGAGCAAAATGGGGTCTCCTCGAGAAGCGCAAAGACTACAAATTGCGCGCCGCAGACCATAAGACTAAGACGAAAAAGATTAAAGCTTTGCAGAGCAAAGCTGCCGAACGCAACGAGGATGAATTCTACTTCTCCATGGTCAATAATGCGTCGAAAGGAGGGATTCGAATTAGCAAGAGAGGAGAGGCGAATAATGGAGGCGCAGTGGGAGCGATGGATGTGGATGTTGTGCGGTTGATGAAAACACAAGACGTCGGATATCTGAGGACACAGCTGCAGAAGACGAGGAATCAGAAGAAGAGGGTTCAAGAGGAGCTGGTGCTGGCTGAGACTGGCATCGCAGCGCAGCCTAGTAATGGACGAATTGTCTTTGGCGACGATGAGGACGAGGATGCAACGGCAAGGCCAGTAGGTGGCCAGCAGGTGGACGCAGACGACATGGACATGGATTTGGATGGGTTTTACAGCGACGAAGAAGAGGACGACGCTGTCAGTGAAGCGGAAGAGAAGCTAACGCCCGAAGAGAAGAAATTACGGCGGCGGAAAAGACATGCGATAGAAGTCAATCGGAAAAAGCTCGAAGCGCTTGAAGAGCAGGAGGAGAAGCTGAGCGCAGCTCTTGATGGGGTCGAGCAGCAACGCGCCAAGATGAATGGCACAGCTGGAGGTGTGAACAAGAGCGGCACAAAATTCAAGGTCCGACAACGCAAGCGATAGAGAAAGATTGTTTTGCTGTTTTGAGATACCCAGTCACAGTCAATAAAGCGTAAACCTTACCATTCAGGCTTTGTCGTCCAAAGAATGCAAGTCTCTCGGGGTTGCCATTCTCTGGTGCTCAATGATGTTGTTGAGTTTGATCGCGTAGAGGGCTACTGGAAACCTATTGCTCAGACTGTTGTCCTGAATTGGAAATGTTCCAAAGGGATTTTGACCATGTTTTCCAGTTACATTTACATTCTGGCGCTCATCCTCGTCGCGGCATCCAATCGATAACACTCGCCATTCATGTACGAGTTCTCAATGCACTGCCTGACAAACATTGCAAACTCCTCCGCCTTGCCCAGCCTCTTAGGATACTCCGCCTGCCTCTTCAGCGCAGTCTGCACCTTGTCCGGAAGCTGCTTCGACATATTCGTCTCAAACAAGGACGGCGCGATCGAAAGCGCTCGGATCCCATTCCCGGCCAAATCTCTCGCCAAAACCAATGTCATACTCCGGATCGCTCCCTTCGTCGCGGCATACGACAACTGTCCCACTTGGCCCTCAAACGCCGAAGACGAAGAGACCATCACAATCACACCCCTCTCACCATCCTGAGCCAAAGGCTCGTTCCTCGCCAAATGCGGAAGCGTCAATCGAATTGTATTCAAAACTCCTCGTAAATTGATATCAATGACGAAGTCAATCTTGCTCATCTCAATCGGATTCAAGTCCTTATCGAGGAGCTTCCCAGGGAGTCCAACGCCCGCAGCAGGAACCAGTCCCCCGAGAGGTTTGCCAGAAGACTTAGCCCAATCTGCGGCGCCATCAATGGCTGATTTAAGAGAGTCCGAATCTGTGACATCCACTTCGAAGAACTTTGCCAGCTTTTGTCCTAGTTTTTGGACGACGGTGTTGCCTGATTCGGGGTTCATGTCGAGGATTGCTACGTTGGCGCCATGTTTTGTCAGGTCTTCTGCGGTGGCGAGACCGAGGCCAGATGCGCCGCCTGTGATGATGAATGTACGGCCTTTGACGTGCATTTTTGGTGATCTTGCTTTTCCTCGTGTAGTTTCGGAGGAAGAGACAGGGTGTGAGGAATGTGCAAGAGCTTCTCAGTTGAAGTGTATGTCGGTCCGGCCTAGAAATCGTGCCTCGGTATCTCTGAAAGTGGTCTCTGACGACGATCGGCTTCACTTACTCAGAATGCTGTGCATTTGCCTCGTTCTGTTCGTTATCGAATGTCTGGAAATCAAATTGATAAAAGCAAGAAGTAAACAGGTAAGACTGAGGTGACGCCTACCTTGCAGATGAAGGAATAGCGACCGACTGGTCGGTAGTTCGCATGTGATCGCGGGGCCTCCAAGCCGTCCGCTATGGACCGGATTCCATGAGCGGGCGTCGCATTGCTATCCATAAAGAAGCGTTGTCCTGTGCATACATACTCAAGCTGTAGTGGGTAAGAGAATGACTGCACAAAGTAAACATATTTTGTTTCATTCGTAAGTCTAAATGTACAAATGCTCGCTTGCTTCCTCGCTGTCGCTGCGCCATCTAATGATTCGATCTCTCGCGAGCAGCTGTTCTCGCGCTTCAATGAGGGTTTCGGCATGCTCGTCGCACATATTGATCACACTGGTGATTGCTGAATGTGCGTGGCGGAGCGATCGGCAGCGGCATGCCCTGTAAGCAGCGATACTGCTCACGTAGTCCTAGGCGATAACATCGCATGACTGAGTCTTTTTGTTCCTTCACCATTTGGAAACCATCAATGATTCTTCACCCTTCATACTAGGGTCTCCCAGCACCGCCACCGCCGACAACAGGGGGCGCGCCTAGCCCTCCCTCGCCACCTTCCGGCGCGGGAGGATGTATAGGCCCGAGTCCAATGTCCGGTGTCGTGCCTTTGCCTTCCGGAGACTTCACTGGCGTATTGAATTCGACCTTGATCTTTCCCGTAAGCTTCTCGCCTCGGACTACCCTTTCAATTTCATCTCGATCAAGCGTCTCGTACTCCAGCAATGCCTTGGCTAAGCGATCGAGACCTTCTCGGTTTTCCGTCAAAAGCTTGTGGGCACGCTGTCGGCCTTCCTCGACGATGCGCCGCACTTCATGCTCGATCTGCTGTTTCGTCTCGCTTGACAGCTCTGCGTAGTCTTCGGTGAGGTCTACGTTGCCCAGAACCTCGCTCATGCCAGCGCGCATGACCATGTGTTTCGCGATGTTGGTGGCTCCGGTGATGTCGCTCGATGCACCAGTCGTTACATTTTCGGGACCATAGATGATCTCTTCTGCAACCTTCCCTCCCATGGCGACATCGATTCGAGCGAGCAAGTCCTTCTTCGATTCGCTGACCTTGTCCAACTCTGGCAACATGAACGTGACACCAAGAGCATTGCCACGTGGCATGATCGTGGCTTTGTAGAGCGGAACGGCAGCTTGCGTGAGCATACAAACCAGTGCGTGCCCACCCTCGTGGTATGCGGTCATGAGCTTGTCCTTTTCTTGAATAACGGCAGAGCGACGTTCCGCACCCATGAGAATTTTGTCCTTGGCCCAGACAAGATCTGCAATGCTCACCTTAGACTGTTTCAGCTTAGAAGCGCGAACAGCGGCCTGATTCACAACATTCTCAAGTTCAGCGCCAGAAAAGCCAGGACATCCTCTTGCAACTTCGGCAGGATCGACAGTTCCATCAGTCTTGATATTCTTCAAGTGATGCTTGAGGATAGCAATCCGGCCACGCACATCTGGCAGAGGAACGACAACATTTCGATCGAAGCGTCCAGGACGGGTAAGTGCCTTATCGAGGGATTGGGGAAAATTGGTTGCGCCGATGATAATCACGCCAGAAGTCTGATCAAACCCATCAAGTTCAGTCAGAAGCTGGTTGAGAGTTTGCTTAGCGTAAGCGGCATCACGCTCATGACGCTTGCTGCCTATCGCATCAAGCTCATCGATGAAGATGATGGCAGGACTTTTTGAGCGAGCGGCAGTGAAGAGGTCGCGAACACGTTTTGCACCGACACCAACGTAGACCTCATCGAATTCGGATCCAGACATGTAGAAGAAGGGAACTTGAGCCTCTCCTGCCACAGCGCGAGCCAGAAGCGTCTTTCCGGTACCAGGAGGACCCACGAGTAGAACACCCTTTGGCAGTTTACCACCGAGGGTAGCGAATGATTCGGGGGCCTTCAAGAATTCAACAAGCTCTTGCAGCTCTTCCTTTGCCTCCTCACAGCCATGAACATCGTCGAAACGAGTCTTCTGTAGCTCTGGCTTAGCTTGCGTGTCCCTTGCTCCGCCAACTTTTTTGAGTACACCCGTCGCTTCGACAACGAGCGTGAAGAAGACCAGAGAGCAATATGCGACGAATCCGAAGACCAACAAGAACTTGACCCATTTGAAGATCTGGCTGCCGAGGCTTTCATCCACCACGACATAGAGCGGCTCAGCTCGTCCTCCAGATCCTTTCATCGAGAGTGAAGCATTCCCTCCCTTGAATTTCGCGGACACAGCCTGTCCAACAGCCTGCAATTGTTCGCTGCTTGTAGCACCATTCTGTCCATTTGCCGCTTGCGCGCCGAATGCACCCGCAACACCGCCTTGTCCGACCGAAGCTGCGCCCAATGTCTGCAATGCCTTGTTGTACGCGACTTCTGTTGCTGCATTCGAAGCATATCTTCCGGTATTGTGACGCTCGACAAGAATTTCTGGCATATTCGCGCGAAGGAGGGCCTGGTAGAAAGCATTTTGAGCAGCGGCGGAGTTGGGTTGACTGTTAGCCATCTGCTCCAGATGTGCAAGATGGTTCTGACTGGTCTGCGAGCCCCAGCTGCTACCAAACAAGGTGCGCTGCTGGTTGAAGCCAACAAAGCTGGTCGTTGGGACGGTGTGAGAGGTCGCTGGTCGATATCTCGTGGCCGTGAAGAGGGATCGGGAGACGGAGGAGGGTATGAGTTGACCGGTGCGGTTGCTGGAAGACATTGTCCTCTGAGATTGCGCCGCCGCATCACGACCCGCTGACAATCTCAGCGCGGCCGCCATGATGGAGGGTATAGTGCGGGCGGAGGTGGCCATGTGGTGGAGACGCATCGGGGTCGATTGAAAGGCCATGGTGACTGCTCCGGCGGATCGCCGCCTGAACACGGTGGTGAAACCAGAATCACAGCAAACAGTAGACAATAACGACGCAAAGATGCCAAAAGGAAGCGGAAACGCTATGCGTGCGCAAGGCACGGGGAGGAGGGTAGTGATGAAAGAGTGTTGGGAGAAGAGCCCGTGAGACCGCAGCAAGTACGTCGTGGCAAGGGCACAAGAGGCCAGAACGGCTCGCTCCCGCGCTCGGAATCACGTCGTCACTCGACTCTCGATTCTTGGCGCGAGAACTGAGGACTGCGATGACTATTCTCATGCGTGGATCGTGTTGTCGGCGACTGCGTTGAATCTTGCACATACATGTAGACACTGCTCATGTTAATCACTTGTGGGAGAGGCGCATACGACAAGCGGTGTCTCTGCTGCTCTTTGCGCCGGCCCAGCAGGCAGCTGTCTCATTGCTGCCTGATGTCTGCCTAACACCAGAATATATGTAGACCGTTCCCGTTCGCTGTGCGATGCAGCTCTACCACTACCTCCAATATTTCGACCTCGACCAAGCCCAATACCTTGCAGCGTCCCCCTTTGAACTTTCACGTGCATGTTTGGTGTGAATGGTTGTGTGTCTCGTGCATCAAGTGAAGTCTGTCTGTGCAACACACTTTCGGCAAAGCGCGAGTGGGTCCCAAGCTTCCTCTTGGCTGAGAGAAGACAGCGCGCGTTACCTCTGCTGCTCCTGCACACCACCACAGTCGCGCTCTTCTCTGTCCAGCACCTGCCATTTCGGCGCCGCCTCTCATTGACATTTGTTCCCTCCGTCGCATGGCGCGTGACGATTGATTCTCCGCTCGACATTCGCATCAGGTACGCCGCACCATCACGAAAAACCCGCGCCTCTCAGCGTCCCTCCGTGCCGTCGAATTTGCCATTGTCAGCAGCGACAATTGCGCAACAGCGGCAGACTTCGATCGCCCGTTGCTCGACTCGCCCGTCCTCGACTAATTTCAAACGCACCGCCAGATTCATCCTCGTTTCCTCAGCCACTCGACCCTCGCATAGAGCGCCTCGAACCACGGCTGCGGCGCGCGAGCGCATTTACCAGATTGTCTGAGTTGCCACGAGACCGCGGCCATGTCTTTCGGTGGCTTTGGCAACACTAGTTCCACCTTCGGCGGCGGAGGTGGCTTTGGTAGCACGAACACAGGCGGTTTTGGCTCGACACAGACCACATCCTCAGGCGGTCTTTTTGGCGCCAACACAGCTACTGCTGGTGGTTTCGGAAGTGGTGGAGGTGGGTTGCAGTCTCAAGATACTAAAACGGCGGCGAATGCTAAGTCCCCGACTACAGGCTTCGGCAGTACAAACACCAACACCTCAGGCGGCGGCTTGTTTGGTAACAACACGAGCACCGGCGGAGGCTTTGGCAGTGGAGGCACTGGCTTTGGCGCTACCAACACTGCCAGCACTGGATTTGGGGCTAACAACAGCTCTGGCGGAGGTAAGAAGATCCTTGAACAAACGACGACTCGAGGCCCGCAGAATCGCTGCCAGCGAGCTGCGAAGACCCCGGAGACTAACAGGATCATAGGTCTATTTGGAGCCAACAAACCAGCAGGTGGCTTCGGCTCGACCAATACTGGCTCCATATTCGGAGGTAATAACAACACCGCGAGCACCGGCTTTGGTGCAAATAACAACAACACGACCTCAGCTTTTGGCGGCGCGGCATCAGGCTCAGGGGGCTTTGGTGCGACGAACAACAGCACAGGTGGATTTGGTGGTTTCGGTGCGAGCACAACTACTGCACAAACCAACAACGGAACTGCCGGCACACCATTCCAAGCTTTCCAAGAGAAAGACACGGCCACAAGTCAGACTTCGCACTTCCAATCGATCACTTTCCAGCAGCCCTACCAGAACAAGAGCTTCGAAGAATTGAGGGTCGAGGACTATCTACAAGGAAGGCGATACGGCAACAGCAACGGCCAAGCAGGCAGCTTTGGCACAAGCACTGGCTTTGGTGGCAGCTTGTTCGGGGCCAACAACAATACTGCGCAGACTAGCGGGTCTTCACTGTTTGGCGGCAATACATCGACTGCCAACAACGCTTCGACCGGATTCGGTGGATTCGGTGCGAACAACAACAATAACACTGCGGCCAACACAAGCTTCGGTGCCAGCAATACGGCAGGAGGACTCTTTGGATCCCAGAATAAGCCTGCGGGTGGGCTTTTCGGGAGCACCACAACTGCCCCAACTGGTGGATTCGGCAGCACGAACAACAACACCTCTGGTGGCGGTCTATTTGGCGCCAACAACAACAACAACACATCGACTACCACTGGATTTGGCGCTAACAACACTTCCAGCGCCGGCGGCCTGTTTGGCGCGAACAATACCGCTGCGGCAAAGCCGGCGTTTGGTGGGTTCGGGCAGACTGCCACCAATACTGGCGGGTTTGGATCCACCACCAACACCACCACGGGTGGAGGCTTGTTTGGCAGCAACACTAATACCAATACCAATACTGGTGGTGGCCTCTTTGGAAGCAACAACAACCAGCAGCAGCAACAGAGCAGCAACCCCTTCGGCGGCAGCACTAATACTGGCGGCCTCTTCGGCAATAACAGTCAAGCGAAGCCCGCTGCTGGGGGTCTTTTCGGTAGTAATACCGCTGCCACCAGCACGGGCGGTGGACTTTTTGGCGCAAACAACAACAACCAGCAGCAGCCGTCCGGTGGCTTGTTCGGATCGTCCAACACCAACAACAACACAAGCGGCGGCCTGTTCGGCAACAACAACCAGAACAAGCCAGCTACAGGTGGCCTGTTCGGGAGCACACCAGCAAACAACACTGCTGGCGGTGGTCTTTTTGGCAACAACACGAGCACAAACAACGCTGGAGGTGGCTTATTTGGTGCCTCAAACAACAACAATGCAGGAGGCAACTCGCTGTTTGGCAATAACAACAACAAGCCAGCTGGCAGTCTCTTTGGAGGAGGGAATAACAACTCCGGAAACAGTCTTTTCGGAGGTGGTATGGCGAACAACAACAACCAGCAGGCCACTGGGGGCAGTAGTCTCTTCGGCTCTACGAACCAGCAGAGCAACGCCAACAACAACTCGCTGTTCGGGAGCCTCGGCCAAAGCGCGAACCCCAACCAACAGAATCAGCTCCATGCGAGCTTGACTCTCTCCCCGTACGGCAACGATCAACTGTTCAGTTCACTGGGACAGTCTTCCGCCCCTGTCGGGCCATTGGCCACTCCGCTGACAGGCGCACGTCCAACACCGGCCAAGACTCCAAGTCTTTTGTCCAGCAGCCGGCTTAACTCCCCTATGTACACGCCCAGGGCAAGCACAATGGGCCGCACCGGGGGCTACGGCTTCTCTTACTCGACGTACGGCACTCCAGGCTCCGCGTACTCCGTCAGCCTCACGCCGCAGGCCAGTAGTTTGCTGAAGCCGACTGGCAGTCTGGGCAGTGCACTGACAAGCAGACTCGCGAAGAGTATGTCCATGAATAACCTTCGTGGCGATACACCTTCTCGAGAAGGAGACAGTCTACTCCGTCCGGCACCTGGCAGTGCCTCTAGCCGCTACCTCAACTCTGGCAGCATGCGTAAACTCACCATCGACCGCAACTTGCGCACTGACCTCTTCTCTCCACCGACAAGTAGCAATCTCCAGCGGATAGAGTCCGTTGGAGATCAGCAGAGTCCGGGATTAGCGAAGAAGGTCAGCTTCGACAACTCAGCTGCTACGGGTGCAAGACAGACTGAAGTCATCCCCAATGCTGGTAACGCACTTGTGCGCACTGAGACCGAAGACGACGAAGAGTCGCCTCGTGTAACGCGATCGCAGGCCAAGACGAACAGTGCACCGGAGATGGAGCAGGTCAATGGCGCAAAGTCGCTTACAGACATCCCAGAGGACACCGAACCCCATCGTCCTGCGTCTGCTCCTTCGACCAAGAGACCAACAGAGAAGACGCCTCTTCAGGGAATCCACATCGGTGACTACTTCACTGAACCGCGTATCAAGGATCTGAAAAACATGTCCCGAACCCAGCTTTCGAAGCTGAAGACCTTCACAGTAGGGAGGGAGGGCATCGGCAAGATCGAGTTTCGAAATAACGGCAAAGGAATCGATCTTACCAATGTCGACCTGGACAAACTGTTCGATCCAAATGACATTGACGAACAGGAAGGTGATGATCCAAAAGCCATTGTGCGTTTGAAGGTCCGATCCGCGACGGTGTACCCCAAAGAATCCGAGAAGCCTGCACGCGGCCAGGCACTGAATGTGCCCAGCAGAATCTATCTCGAGAACTCTTGGCCGCGCAGTCATGGAGGAAAGAAAGCCGTATTGGCGAAATCTGGACCAGCATACGAGAAGCACGTTAAGCGATTCCGTAACGTGGAGGGCACCAAATTCGTGAACTACGATGCTGACACAGGCACCTGGATCTTCGACGTTGATCACTTCACCACCTATGGACTGGACGATGACGAAGACGAGGATACCGAGGCCATGGAAGATGTGCAGCAAGATTCTAGCGAGCTGAGCGATCCGCCAGCCACATTGCCGCGCGACTCGCAGGACGACACGCTGCAAAGCTTCGAGTCGGGCAACAATGGGGAAATTGACGACACATTTGAGTTCAAATTGAACCGATCGAAGTCCAGCATGCGGAGCTCTCATATTCCCGGCGGGTTCGAAGAAGAGGCTAGCAGGCACATGGGCTATGACTATGACGAGAGAAATGCGGCTGGAAACATGCATGACTTCAATATGTCAGGAGGCTTGGGTGAACAGGACGTGGACGAAGATCTGTTCGCGGCACAAGGTGGTGCCGTGCAGGCGCCTTCACCTGCCGCGATCGAGCGCTACAGTTCCAGTATGGCTCTTGACACTGCTGGCGCAGACGACTTTGCTGAAAATGCGCAGGCCGAGTCGGATTCCGAGCCCGAACAACAGCTCCCAGGATCTTTCAATGCCGAAGAGCCTAAGCTGCTGCGATCGATCTTGAAGCCGACAGCGCCCATTACGCGGACGTTCGCCAGTCCAGACAAGTTCGCCGAAGATACGTGGGAAGAGCACCTCCAACGAACAATGAGCCCCCGCAAGCGCGACCGACAGGCCTTAAAGGATGTGCAGCGCAATCTGCTGCGCGACGATGGACACGACTTTGCAGATAGTCCATTCAAGCGAAGTATGCTTGGACAGAGTGCACTTGGTCAAAGTTACCTTGCTCAGAAGAGTGCGAAGAAGACTGGCTTCAGCAACGTACTTGGAAGCAAGCAGGACCTTGGCAAGAGTCAGGCGTTCAAGACGAGCATGGATCTTATGAACTCGCTCTGGGCGCAGGAGAAGACGACTACAAGAGGTGCGACTGGTGTCAAGGGTTTTGAGGTATGATCGATCCCAAACACTATCCCCCTTCCCCAAAACTCACGACTTCCACACCCCTGCACTTTGGAACATTCAGGAGCATGTCATTCCCCTTCGGCGTCCCACCTCGCTGCGTTCTCGGCACAAGGTTGCTGTGATCGTCTATCATGTGTTGTATAGTAGGTAGCTGAAAATTTGTTCAATAGAACCCTTACCCGAAGAAACCTCGCCACTCCGCCGGCCACGAACTCGATGAAAACGATGCCGCCTTCCACGACAGTATGAAACCCCATTTTGCCAACAATGGCACGCTCATCTACGCTGTCCCAGGCTCCGCCCCCGAGGTCGGTGGGCCGCTTGAACCCGCAATGCGTTCCCTGGTCGGCGAACGAACAGAGATACGCTTCGCTCGATTCGCGCCAAATGCCGACCTCAATATGGAAACACTGTCACTGCAAAAGCAGCTGACGATCACTGAGCTCGTCGACGGCTTCCCTGTTGCCCGGCCTGACTCGGTACACGTGGATTTTGCACAACTTGCGGAAAAATCGTCAGACGTGGAGTCGGTTGTCTGGCGTCTCTCAGCTCTCTTGTTTGAGTCAATCCGTACCAGTGCGGGACACCTTGTGAATGGAATGTCGGACGAGCAGATCCTTACATTCGAGCCCAGACTGCGCAAAGACGCGGTGCAAGAGTTTTGGGCGGGCATCGTTGAAGCCACCAGCACCGAAAGTGCCGCAGCAGCTAAATCGGCAGAGGAGAAAGCACTCTATCTGTTAACTCGCGGCGACCATACTGCCGCGTCCGAAGTGTTGGCCAAGGGCAGAAATTTCCGACTGGCTACGTTGATTGCCCAGCTCCCTGGATCGGAAAACAGCCGAGACCTTATCAAGAAGCAAATTGAGATCTGGAGGAATCGTAATGACTGGAGCGAGATGTCCGATGCTGTCAGGACCTTGTACTCAATTCTGGCAGGAGAAGTCTGCACGGTGGCCGGCAAGAATGGTGCCAAGGAGGATCGGGTGAAAGAACTCAGTATCTCTGAGCGCTTCGAGCTTAACTGGACCCAGAGCTTTGCCTTGCGCCTTTTCTTTGGAGGCCACGACACGCTGGAACAAGTCGTGAAAGCATACGCCCATGATGTTGACAACGGCCACGAACTGACTCTCCCGACGCCCTTCTGGACCGATCAGGGCGCATCCGAGACTTCGGTCGCTGGCCGGGAGGACACTCTGTTCGGACTGTTTCGCCTCTTCTCCACCACACGTGCCTACCCGGCAGATCTTGCGTCTCTCTTCGATCCCCACACGGTCTCAGGCTCACCTGCAGACTCTCGACTGGCGTGGCAGCTTGCCATCATCCTCTACGCAAAAGGTCGCGCCGACTACATCGATCATGCGATCCTTGACAGAATAACCCGCGATTTCGCCGCTGAGCTCGAATACGCCAACAAATTCGTCACCGCGATCTGGGTTCTACTTCACCTCACCGATGCCAACAAGAGAGAGTCCATGGTCAAGGAGGTCATCATGCGCAACGGTGGCAAGATACCTGATCCTTCAACTGGCGATGAAATGACCGAGAACAACGTGTTCGATCAGCTCACAACATATCTCAAGGTTCCGGAGAACTTGCTGTTTGAAGCGAAAGCTCTACACGCCAAAGCAGAACTCAAGAATCCCGCCGTGCAAGCTCGTTATCTCCTGTTTGCCGGCCTGTTTGATGAGGCTCACGACGTGCTGATCTCATCCATTGGTCCAGCGGCAGTGATCGAGGAAGACTACGACGAACTCGTCGACGTTCTTCGCCGTTTCCCAGAACATGGCAGTGGTGTACAAGGCTGGGAGACAGGAGGCGCAGTCTACAGCGATTTTGCATCGGTCGTCACCATGAACCTTGGGCGCAAGAACTCAAATGGAGGCAAATCAATCATGCGGAGACTGAGGTCGGGCTTGGAGGCGATGAACAATGCGGATCGGAAGCTCACATTGGAAGAGAGGGTCTCGATGATTGAGATGGGCCGCATTCTTGCTGAAGAGGCAAGCGAAGTGGGTGTTGAAGAGATTGCTAAGACTGTGGATGTGCACGCGGACAGCAACGGCACAGGTCTTTTTGAGAGATATCAGGCTGCCATGGGCGTTGTCGTCTAGCAGACGGCATTGGATCTGGGGATCATGCTGCCTCTGCTGGCCAACACATGATTCGCTCAGGGTGGTGTCTGCGCGGCTTCACCGAATTGATAGGTCGCATTGCATATGAGATGAAAAGGGACGATGTACCCGATGCAATGATCATTCCGCTATGGTGCAGCTTCTCGTTGGTGCTGGCAACTTTTTCTGACTCCAATGTAATGGTAGCTCAGGAGCTGATGCTATCCAGTGAAACTGTTGCTTGCTCTCCAAAATGTACCAGCAGTATACGAGGAAAATCCGAAGCACGCTCGACATGTGATACCCTTTTGCAGATCAACTCGCATGCGCCATCACAGTCGTTGACGTCCTCGGCTACATGTACCTGCATATTTATGTCGCCTTCCATCAAGTCGCCGGTCATCACGATCAACATTCAATCAAAACTCGGCGCGCTTCGCGAGCTGAGACAATGACAGCTCAGCTTCCAACCACCCGTTCGTCATCCTTTCCCTTCTTCCTGTCAACCAAGCGGAACGGAAGACTGCAGTGCAAGTTGCATTCGCGGAAGCGCGCGATTCGCCAAAAGCGGTAATCGCATCTTTTTCAGATGATGGAAGCCTTCATGTCCCACCTTCCAACTGCGGAACGAATTCTCTCTTGGGTAAAATGAGCCGACCGAGCGTGGACAGCACGCAATGCAATGACTGCTTGTTGATCCTTCATGGTGGCAAGAGGGGACTCGGGCCAGAGTGCTGGGATCAGGCAAGTTTGAAGGCATGCAGGTATTACATACAGTACATCGTCGATGCGGCTTTATCCTTGATGGATGAGGGAAAGGGAGCCGAGGAGGCTCAAGTTTTGTGATCACAGGGTGTTGGGGTTGTGGTCAATGTGAGAAGAAATATGTACCACTGCAAAAAACAAGCAAGGTCTCAACGAAATTCCTCATATGCTACATTGATTTTTCTGTTAGGCTGTATGCAGGTCAAGAAAAAACATCGAAGAAGGATGTGATGACAATCCAATGCAACAACAAAAGCTATCACTAATCTTTCATCGACTCCGGGCTTCTCTCCGACCCTCATTCGCGACGAATCGCTGCCAAATTGGACCTCGCAGCAGCAGAGGCCTTTCTGCGTTCCCTCCTCCTAGCCCTTTTCCCTTGAACCTGGCTCGGACGCTGTCCGCCTGGATCTTCTTCGTCGTCGTATCCTTTGTAGCGACACAAGCACGTGTACTGCAGCGCTTCTTCAAGTCTTGCCCATTCAACCTTCTAGTCTGATCGGGCGTCACTGAATTTCGACTTTACCGCGCATTTCCAGCACTTGGTTCTGCTTATGCGGTGATGCCATGTGCCACGTAGATTTCGTTGATGCACCAGCTAGGCGCGACAGCCGGGATCGGCACTGAGTGGCATTTGGGCAGGAGTGGTGTGTGCATGTGCCAAAACGGGCCTGTGATGGTTTGAAGCTACTTCATGTGCGGCCGCTGTGCTGTCTGCTGGTGTCCGATGAGGGGTCGATATTGAGCGAGGTTCTCGTAGTTGAGGAAGTGACCTTGTTCGTGCTATTGCGTTGGCTCTTGTCAACGGTGATCCTGTAGCCGTGTCACTTTGGTTGTTCCTGGGGTCCAACGGCACAAGGCGGGGTTGAAAGTATGGTTCGGATCCATCGAGTGAGAAGGCAGTCTGAGCCTGATGACTGACCGGTCGAGGTGATGGGATGCCTCGCGTGACTCGGACTCGTGTGAACTTGCGCCTGCAAATGTTCAAGATCTCACGTCGCGTTGGCTGCTCGATGTGGTGTCTTGGGTACAACGACATGGTGAGCCTAGTTGACCGATGTGCTAGAGCATTTGATCTGACATTGACGGGCAACGCGGCCGAGCGCTGGGCTGCCTTGGCCGCAGCTCTGCTCGGCGTGACTGGAACATTGTACTCGCCAACGGATGTCAGTGCTCGCTGTGCGGGACTGAATGTATCCATATCTGGAGCAGCCACGAAGGGATGCGAGGACAACTGCGCAAAGCGATGCGTCGAATGACCACTTACTGGCGGCCTCCAATATCGTCTTCCGCGAGACCTTTGTCGAATCTCATCGGTCTCGCGTCCTGTTCGCGATGAGGCGCCATTCGGCAGCAACCATCGAAGACTCGTGAGGTAGGCACCCCAATGCCGCCGCTCATGCGTATCAGAGGCATAATCGATCTCTCCTGGCCATCTGGGCACGCCTGGGGGTGTTCGCCTGCGGTAAGGAGGTTCTTGCGGTGGCCATGCCTTCTCGGGCACTTCAGGCAGATCCACAGAACTCCCAACAACCCTTTTCACAATATCGTCGACAGAAAAGCACCGCCTACGTGGCACATTCCCAGTCTCAGCGAGGTCCTGGAGGATCTGTTCCCGATCCACGGACGCGATTCGTCCTTGGAATGTTCGAACGGACGGCAGTGTTTTCAGTGTCCGAATGCTGTTGCGTTCGGTGATGGTACAGAGCCTGGTGCCTGCACTGCGGTCTGTGAGTAAATACTCATTTGAAGCCTGTTCACCAGTTTGGATGGTTTCAGCGTCAAAAACAGAGCTATGATCGCTGGGTGTTGGGTCCGATGAGCCCAATATAGCCCGAGTCGCGATGTTCGTTTTGTATCGACCCTGCTACAACCATATCAAGTCAGCCTAGGTCATGAATGAAGCTTGGCCAATGAGCCAAGTTCCGGTAACAAGTTTGCAAGAATTCTGGGGTGCGCGATAAAGTTACCGCGGTAGGTTGTGGTGCAGATGTCAAGAGTAACTCTGTCTGCCCTGTTGAATCCATTATCACGCAGATACAGGCGTAGGCATGCAACTGTAGTTCATGGATGGGCCGGGTATAAGCGAATGGAATGCAATGCCGGAAACCAACCTCGTGGATAACGTGGAGGAAGTCTCGCCTCAAATCCCACCTACTGTGTTTCGTTGTTTGCAAAGCGGTATTGCCTTCCTCGCTCAAAGCGCCCGCCCCACGTGGCTGCGAGAGATGTGATGCCGTTCCAAGGCAAGTGTCGCGGTGTCCGTACCTTCCCCCAACGCACAATTTCGGCAACATGCAAAGATGCGCTGTCAACACTTCGACATTTGATGACAGGTCAAACGGGCATAGGCGTCACATCAAGCAGCCGGTGAGTAGGCCAGATCAACTGGACAGTGATTTTACTGCTCTCACACGATGGGCAAGAAGCCTTCTATCCGAAGGCGCAGATGAAGCCAAGCGGTTGAATCGGCAGTCAGAAAAACTTTTGAGGAAGTGAGCCTCGGAGCAGTACACCGAAACACAGGTCCCTGCAGGCCAGAGTAGCTTCGCCCATGATGCAAAACAGGAAGTCAATTCTGGTTATGGCGCTTGCAGAGTACACCTCGAGTGAATGCTTCCGGCTCCGCTGAGAGTTGAACCGACCGATATCGTATAGCCAAATTGAATTGACCAGGATAGGAACAAGTCGTAGGGAAGGGTTGTAGTACGTCGTGGTACTATTGACGAGACTGGAACGCATCTTGTGCACGAATCTGGTATGCAGTCTCGGTCTTTTGGGCAACTTGAGTTCTGATAGCGTGCAGAGGGTAAGTACGGCCATGAAGCGGCTGTCCGCTCCGGAAGTCATCCCTCTTCTCGCACAACAGCTCGCCATTGCCTTCTTGCAGTCACCCTTGTCTGCTCAGATAGCCTCAGTAGCATTTCATCCAACGACATGAATGTCGGGCAGAAGAGCACATCCAGCCTGCGAACAAATCACCGTGAATGACAAATTCCTCACATGAACTTCACTTCAATGAGATAGAATTGCCAAATTGCACGCGCAGGTTACTCAAAACCCCACGGACCAGTATGTATCCAAATGCGCACGGCACGAGGAATACAATTCGCCAGGATTATGCCCAATCGGTATAGCTCGCGTCCTTTCGGTGTACAGTAAACCGACTGAACGGAACGGTAGCGACACAACACCGACACCAACGAATGCAACGTAGATCGCGATGTGCGACTCGCTGATTGCAAATATGCGAGGGGCAGTCGTTGTGGCAGAGTGGATTCTGTTGGGCTTTCAACCGTTCGGCTGGAAGAAGTGCAGGCCTGCACGCCCATCCGGGTGCTCACGACTGTGTTCGGCAGTGGAGTCGAGGGAGTCGAATGCGACATGCTGATATCGTCCAGATGTGACCTGGTACTTGCTCATCGTGTGACTCGGGCAGACCATGTTGTACAAGAGTACGCTCGCAGGCCTTGCAGGAACAGCAGTCGGAGACAAGGGAGGTGTGAACGCATCCGCGAAATTTGGAGTCCAGCTCTGCAGTTTTGAATGTGAGAGTGTGCTGGCCCAGACCTTGTTATTGACGGGGTTTGCTTTGACTTGCCGCACGTCATTGCATGCTTGCCGCAGCTTCCAAGCTCAGCGCGGCCATGAGTCGCGGAGTGCCTACACGAATCCCCCATGTCCTATCAGGAAATCGCGTTGCGAGGACTGCACTGTCGCGGTGCGGTGCCACCAGGCGTCAGTTGCGGTGAGTTAGCTTCCGCAATGCTGATACCCTGTCCGTATCCAGACATGACTTCTCTTGCAGCGCTCTCCGGAGACGTGGTTTTCTTGTTGCGCATCTGGCGCAACCCGTCCCTTCTCGTGCGTGGCTCGTCTGCTGTGGCACCGCGGCGTGGACGGCACGACGTGTGCGACGGCGATGGTGCAGCGGCGTCCACGTGCGTGGGACGTGGAGGTGCGACCATGGGAACTTCAATGGATTGCTGCAGCTGTGCGGGTGCTTGTTTGGCTGGTGGTGAGCAGGGCATGGATGTGTCTTGTGGATGTGGATGGATCAGCCACAGCGGCGGCGTCGTGACAGAGCAGGCGGCCCACAATTTAGAGTTGCATCCCGGCAATGGCGTTTGGGACGACCAGCTCCCGGCGAGCTACGGCTGCAGCCTGCGGACGCACACTCTGCGCGACGATCCCGGACCAGAGGCATGGGAAACGGGCGGTCAGCTGCGAAGGCGGCGACGACAATGCTGGGCGAGACCCTGGTGCTTCAACAGTTCGAGGTCGTCGGCAGCAGACCTTCGAGGAGGGCCGACCGGGCGGACGATGATACATCAGGTCCAGTTGGGCGCGTCTGGGCAGCTCGCACGGGGTGGCATATGTCATGTCGCGGTGCGGCGACGGGCGGAGAGTCAGTTCCTGAAACATGGTTGAATCTCCAGCTGATCTTCGCTCGTCACGGCTCCAGCAGCCGAGTGTCGGTTCGCGCATGCAAGTCAGGTGGAAAAGCTACTGTACGCGAGGAGGCCCAAGTCGCAGGCGAATAATCAACCACGCGCGCTGAGTCGCCGCGGCGCCCACGACGGATCTCGCCATATTGGCAGACGCGGGCGGTGTCGTCGCCGTCGCGCGCTCGTTGTGGGAGCTCGAGTAGCACCTGGCGCGCCCAGAGGTACAGTGGTGCATGTGGGATCGCAGTAAACTTACCGAGTGCAGATATGCAGCCGCAAACCAGCATGAGCTCTGATGGGATTTTTGCCTTCTGCAAGGGCCGCTGATCCAATCCCGAGACGTGTTGGAGGGCGGCGAGAAGTCTCGCAACCCGTTATTCGCTGGCTGCGGGCGCCTTCCATTATTCGTCGCGCGGGCGTGAAGAAGCGGCGGCGGCGGCGGCGGCGGCGTCGTGGTGCAACGGTGCGACGTGCGGATTGAGGGCGGGCTCCACTCCACACGCGCATCACAGAGGCATTCAGCATCACGGCCACGCACACGCAGCACACCCAGCTTCCCCTGCCTGACGCTGCCCTCCGACCACCGAGCTGCAGTAGCGCAGCGCAGCGTCAATGGGTAGGGAAGAGGAGGACTGGGACTGAGAAAGAAAGGCAAGGCTCGGCTCGGCGACGCGGTTGTTGCATTGGTCCTTTTCAGCCAGCTCCATGCTCGTCTGCTGGCTGCAACCAGCGCGCGGACAGCGGCGAGCAGTTGACTTTCCGTTGCAGCAGTCGATGCACTCAGTCGCAGCCATGCGTCAGCCCGACCTCCTAGCAGGAGCATGTCTGCGGCAACGGCCCTGCAGGCCTACGCTAGGCGACAAACTGCCTGACTCCTGCACCTACCGCCCACAATGCTGGGGTGGACTGCTAGGGAGTATTATAGCTTCCAAAGTTAAGTGCGTCCCCCGTCACAGAGTTCCGCAATTTACTGGAATAGCAGAACGATTGGGCTGCAACGCGATGCCGCCTGTCATATAACACAAAATGCCCTCCCATTCCCTCTGATGCTTAGCTCCGATCCCTTTGAGCCTGGTGACGAACCATAGTGCGCCGTTGTCGAGAGCCATACACCTCACCTCCCTCCCACGCCTGTCCTCATGGCCCCTCCACGACCGGCTCTGGCCCAAAGCGAATCCAAAGCTCGATTTTTTGAGCGTCTCGGCCTCGACGAACGGAATGAATTTCACCGACGAGTATATGCCATGATGAAGGTATGTGGTTGTCGTGCACACCTGCCTATTTTAACAATTGCTCACCTCCCATCCAGGAAGAAGCCGTCGAAGGCCGCCGACGCATGACCGAATCCCAGGATGTCCTCGTTCCTTCCCTCCGAGGCAACACAAACGTGGAACCGCCATATAGCAATGCCCAAATCAGCGAAACCGTCACACACCGCGAGATCTTACGAATATATCGTCTAGCTCGCCCAGAAACCCGAGTAGTCTACGATCTCGGTCGCGACACCGATCGAGTTGAAGAGGAAAATTGGGTGATACGTTGGATGCTATGGCATGTCTTTCGATATCGGGACAGTCGCAATCGAAATAGACGGCATATCTCCCCAAGCCCGGAACGACCTCCACAACCGAATCCTAGTATAGCTGCTGTGACATCGGGTCATCGAGGCGGCTCTTCTTCGCAACATCGTATGTTCGCTACCACTGAGTGTACATGCTTCGTCAGGACTAACAGCAAGATAGCAGCGTCAGCATCAGCCGCCCACCGACAGAGTTACTATTGGGATCCCGTTCGCAACCAGTGGTGCTTCCGATGACGACATTTCCTCGCCGCTGACGATACCATTTTCTGTCACGCAGACAACAAGCGCCCTGCAGATATCATAGCGACGATGAGTGGGGGACTTGGGGTCGTTCGGTGGTTCTGCACAGCGGGCACGGGAACGACGGACAGACTTCAGGCCATTACCACATCAAGCGAGCTGGCTCCGCTTCGATTTCTCCTTGTGACCAAGCCATTCCGCTTCGATCTCCCTGTGACCAAGCCACTCCGCTTCGATCTCCCCTTCTGGCTCGGTCTACTTCCACTTCCCTTTCAACCGGACCGATTTCTTGCGGAGCAAGCTTTCTAGGTCCCCCCGAGGAGCACAAGATCTTGCTGGGTTGCGGACAAGCACGAATAGCGTCGGAGCATCACCGCCGCAGTGTGAGCGTCCGATGCAGCAGGAGAACTGAGACACCAATATTGTAGAGGAGGGACAAATTGCACGTCCTGGGGACGTTGTAGATGACGATGAGATTTGGAGAATTCTCCGAAAAAAGCCGGTCTTCGCCAACAAAACTAAGTAAACTTTAATCAGTTAATCATTTCTACTCTCTATCCAAGATCCGACTCCAGAACCATCTTTTATTTGTAAAGTTTTCGTGCCTGGCTGATAGCTTCAACAAGTCGGGTATTATCATGCAAACAATTGGAGAGCCTCGTGATTAGCGTCCGACCTTGCGACCGACAGCTGCAGCCACCTTGTCGTATTTCCTTATCTCCACCACGAAGATCATCAACCACGGCCGCACCAGTCTTCTTTGCCGGAAAGTCTAAAAGCTTGCATATAGGGTATAGAACGCGTTTGCCGGATCCGGGTGTTGCTACACTACAGGTGTGTCGCGATTGACTTTCATCTTGCAGGACCGATCTACTGCAACTTTACCTCCTGTTATCGTAAGGCCGTGAACCATTGCTGTGACAAATCGTTGCGAAGGCACCGGACGGGGGACGCGCATTGATGTCAATCAATGGTCGACGTACAAATGAGAGTCGCGAAGCCCGGACGGAAGCGCGGCTTGCGTGCTGACAGAGTTCAGGCATTGCTGATGTGCCGAGACGTGATGAAGCCAGCGGCAACAATTGTTGGATGGATGATCAGCAAGGAAAAATGTCTCGTCGCACCTGCATGAGATCTGGTCGAACAGGGAAATCCGTCGCACGTGTTCCGGGGACAGTGCTCAGGAACGCATGCACTTGAAATGAACTGAACCAGGTCAGGACTGGGAACCAGTATGATGAACTGGGACACCGAGAAAAACTTGGAAGTTTCCTCTGCAAAACTGCGAAGCACAAATCTTGCTGGTTGGGCTTTTTATCCTTTATCGTTCTTCTCAATGATACACAGTAAAGACTCAAAAAATCTTTCTTGTTGGAAAAGCCGGATCTCGGTTAGCTTTTGTTGGGTGCGAAGAGGTCTCTCCAGAATTCTTTGAAACCATATTGAGGTTTCCGCTCGTCGTATACGTGGCCAGCACCATCCATTGCAAATTTGTCGAGCACTGAACCAGGTCTGTGACCGATCACTTCTATGCCCTTGACTTTAGGTGCTGTCGCCCTGGCATGAATCGCGGCAGCGACCTGAGGCGCTACATCGGCGAAACAGTTACGCAGTTCTCGTTCCAAAGAGAAGTAAGGCTTTTTCGCGAGATTGGGTGCCATGAGGTTGTAGGATCGAGTCAGCTCGTTGAGCTGCTTTATTGCTAATTTGTGGTAGGACAACTCGGTCTTCTCCCATTGAGGGTCCCGAAAGGGCTCAACTGGAAGGTGATTAGTTTTCCAAATGCACACATGTTATCGGGAGGCTTACCAGTAGGTCTTCGCGGTGCATCTGGTGGTGGCGCTTGGGACAGCATAGTGTGCTGTGTACGAATTTTGACCTGTTCCTCGGTTGACTTCAAAGTGCCATCGTCGTTGAATGTCTGCTCGAGCAATTTGATTTCTTCATCCATTTGCGTTGCGTCGTCCGAATTTCCTGGTTTGAGCTCTCCAGCGATGGTGATTTGGGACAGGTGACCCCGGCTGTCGATGGCATTCATCTTTTCAATCTGCTCTTTCGATGGGTTTTCGAGACTTTCAGCGAATGCGTATTCCTCAGCCAGCTTCACATGTGATTCGAGACTACCGCCACGGCTAGTAATAACTCGGCACACATGTCGCCGCCAGTCTGAGCGCAGACGCTTTCGAAACGTATTGGCTGTCGCTATGACTTCCTGCTGTTTCTCAATCCAAGGAGGCACGATGTCTTGCTTCTTGATCATCTTGTTCATCAAATATGTGGTGGTGTCAATGAACGGCGAGCTGGCGTTATGGTCACGTTCTATCTTCTGACCACGAGGAATATTCTTGAATTGACCTCGAGCGATCGCGTCTTCGATTCTTTGGTTTGCCAATGAGACTATGCCCTGAACTGAAGCGGCGACCTGACGAGCGCCGGGCAAAAAGCGAGCCTGAACTTCTTGACGGAATTTTTCGCGCTCCTCATCTGTCATTCCATTCATGTCATCTTTCGAATATTTGTTCGCCTTTTCCCGAGCGTTCGCAATACGCACGCCGTCACTATACTTGGTCTTCGATCGGCCCGTATCAACTGATCGTGGAGGACCACCGCCGCGGGGCATAGACCGAGTGCTGTCATTGAGCATCCGTAGGCTGGCATCTGCAATGCTCTCTGTCCCGGTCCATGGCTGAGCAGCCGCACTCTCACGTACATGCTTAGGAGCACTTGCTGGCAAATTTGCTTGCGATATGGCGCCAGCGTAATCGTTGCGGAAGTCAGCAGCAGCAATCTTGCCTTCGAGCTGCTGACGCAAATCCTCACTGAAGCTCGAAGCTCCGCCCATTTCCTCGACAGACTTTCGAGCACTTCGTCCGCCTGTCGTCAAGGACTCTTCGCTCAGTTGCTCCAGCTTCCGGGTCATCGCACCCTTGCTCTCTTCTTCATGCTCAGTATCTCTGTTGGAGGCATGTTCGCCACCTTCAGGCGCGGGTGGCGAACGTGCATTGGAGCTGTGTCGCAAGTG
This sequence comes from Cercospora cf. flagellaris, assembly GCA_005356885.1. Classification (NCBI taxonomy): domain Eukaryota; kingdom Fungi; phylum Ascomycota; class Dothideomycetes; order Mycosphaerellales; family Mycosphaerellaceae; genus Cercospora; species Cercospora cf. flagellaris. Next base: position 893,026 of record RJLU01000005.1, on the reverse strand, counting down.
CCATGCTGGTGCACGCACCCGCACTGGCAAGTAACGAGCGCGAACGGGCCAAGATGCGCGATTGATCATACAGCTTCGTGGCATCCGCGAATGTCGATATTAATGAAACCCGACAGCATGGATGGAGCTGGTGATGATGCTCACTCCAGATGGGAAGCTGCGGACGGCACGCTCCGAGGCTTGGCAGGCGCATCCGCTGGTTGGTGGTTGTTGTCCTCGACACTTCACACTTTCTTCTTTCATCAGTCAGACTCGCGCCAGGGTGAACTGACGCGCAACCACGGAAAGACGTATATGTGACAAGCTCGGCCGGTGCAACCACATGACGAGCACTCAAGCATGCTGCTACACGACATCACGGACACGACTCGGCGCCTGCTGAAAAGGTTCGCAGCAATCTACCGGCAGCTCTTGGCTTATACCGGACGCGACTTATATGTGTGTCACAAACGCTATTCTAGCTAATTTCTTGACATCTCTGGGCTGGTAGTGGCGTTATAGGATTGGTTCTTGAGTCGCTCAGGCCCACGAGTATCATGTGATAGCTTGCTCGAAACATCCTCGCTGACGCTTGAACGATCCCGCGTTTGGGCAGGCCAAGGCCTTCGCCAACAATGATACAAATTTCTTCTGCTCCGACTCATTCGAGTCGACCGAGTTGTACAAGTGCCCCAAGACAGCCACTCGGTCTCTGGCGTGCGACTGTTGGTCCCGCACACGAGCCACAGTTCTGGAACGCGTCTGAAGAGGTCACGCCTGCTCGAGACTACTACACACCAGCCGCGCTTGCATGACTGAGCTCTCGAGCTTCACGTGTCTGGCTGTCCCAGCGATTGGGGCCATCTGAGTCTCATGAAACAGCTCTGTGAGCCAGTGGAACATAGACACATGCCTTCCAATCTCACACCAGCTGTTTCTCCGCAGATCTCAACTCTGTCCATCGCTGAATTACGCACAACCAGGCGCAATACTCCGAACCACTAATCCCAATCGTTGTTCTTCGCAGGCAGAGCGTCACGATAGTGCCACCTGGGCGCAATATTCTGGCCCGCCGCCAAGGTTCCTCCGCTGGACCCTTCACCATGGCCATGCCAGCTGTATATGTAAGCCGGCCTTGCGCGCATGAGCAGACAGATGACTGCAAGTTGGAACAGACTCTTGGACTACAGGTCTTGCGTTCGTTCCTGAGCCGATTTTTCCATTAACTAGAGTCACTCTTTGTCGTCCGTACCTACCTACGAGGGGATCTCACAACCTACCATCATTTTGCCAACACCGAGTTGTCGGACTACCTGTACAAGCCCCTGGAACACCACGAGGAGTCGCATCTAATTCGACTGGCACCAAGACACGCGCGCAGCATTTCCTTGTCAACGGATGATGGAAACTGAGTCGTCGACACTGAGTGCCTACAGCTTGGTCCTAACGTGGATCAACGCCGACCACGAAGGCCTAGAGTTCTCGAACGAGGCACTCTGTAGAGCTGTCTCTCACGATATACAGACGCTTAGCGTACTTTTACAACACGTCGTACATCTCAATGCCATTTGGCATTCCAGCTGGCCCTCTCTGCGACTGCAGCGGCGTAGGTTATACGTGACCGACTTGAAGCCGCGCATCGAGGGCGATCTATGGAGGATCGATTGGCTTATCCGCTTTGCAAAATGTGAGATTGGTATCATTCGCAGGGACCAGTCACTTTCTCCAACTTTTACAGTCAAGGACAACATCACGATCGATCTCCTTATTCGGGCGCAAAAGATCTTGCGCCTGTTGCTGTCTGAGATCGATGCCTTGCCAGAAAAGGACCGCGACGCTACGAAAATACTCACGGATGAGATCCTGGAGCGGGAAGACGCGAAAAGCTATGTACCAGTAGCACTCTTCCTGGAGGAAGATATTGGTAGACCTAGCGTCACCTTACGCATCCCGGAGCTCGAGGCGAAACAGGTTATTATGAAGAAACCATCGACACCTCCCACGTTGGTGGAGTGCACTAGTCGCTGCGATTTTTGCAGCTCTAGACCTTGTAGATGCTGGGCAAAGAAACGTGTTGAACGAAACGATTCAATGTTTAGTGTGGTATCGAACGGAAGTTCGCCGCAATGAAAATGATCACGATCAAGAATGACACGAGATATGACTCTTGAACTGGACAGCTCCACGAGACAGAACGAGATATCGATAATACAGCTGCTCACTATAACGCCGTAATATACAGTGCTTATATGCTTGATCTACCCTTCCATCAGACTCTACAATCATTGGTGACTGCTCAATGACACCTGTCACGTGATAGCGTGAAGATCGCCACTGCCTTCTCTGAGAGGACAGGTCATTTCTTGTTCTCGGTGCCCTCATTGACTCTTCCAATCAGTTGATACTCAATTCACTGTGTAATTTGCACGGATCATCTATACCCTCTTCATGGTCATGGCGAGTTCGGCTGAGCCCACAACGAGACTCGTCTACCAAGTTGACGAGTCCGCGAGAACTCTCTTGACGCGATTAAAAGCTATACGGCAGTACGAAGACCTCTCAGATGATGATAAAACTATTTTCAAAGCCGCGACAAACTCCCGGGATGATTCTTCACAATACTACGTCATTGAGACCACAGAGACCATTTTCTATGTCCAAGGTGGCGGCCAGCCTTGCGATACCGGTGTCATGATTATCAACGGGTCGAAACTGCAAGTCACATCCGTGCGATACGGCAGCGGCGGCAGTGTTCTACATCTAGCCCATGCCAACGGCGAGATTGAGCAACTGCGCGAGGGCGACCTTGTGGAACAACAGATTGATGGTGAGAAACGAGACTCCCATAGCAGATCACACACAGCTGGCCACATCATTGGACTTGCTGTCAGGCAGCTTGCAGCAAAGCACGAGCTACCCATCACTGAACTGAAGGCCTCTCACTATCCCGATGCATGCTTTGTTGAGTTCAAAGGTCTTCTTGACGGAAAATACAAAGACGAGATTCAGCCGCAGGCCAGCGCTTTTGTGGACCAGGCTTTGCCGGTGAAACTGTACTGGTACAAACCAGAGGAGTTGACGAGCAACAATGTGATCACAGCAGAAGGAATGCCAATCGTGACTGGAGCTGATGGCACTTGTCGAGTTGTCGATATCGTGGGCGCTGGCGCGTATCCGTGTGGAGGAACTCACGTTCCTGACACCAGCTTCGTTGGGACGATTTCTGTGAGAAACATCAAGCGCCAGAAAGGGAACACGAAAGTTTCGTACGCGGTTGCGGTGCCAAGCTGAGACGGTATTCAGCTCGAACCCCTCACTGCCCCTCGTACTACGATCAGATTACTTCGCAGCTCCAAGCCTTCTGTCTATTGCTTGAATACACATTTCCACATGCTGTACTCGAATACAACTTAGCACCAGAGCACTACTCACTAGCGCAGTATAGAGGGTTCGAACCACTAGACTGTCTACTTGAATCCTTCGCACCCGATAAGATGGCCCACAACATCACAATGTTGTTGACGCAGCTACCAATCGATCCAGCAGATCGTCCAAGATACACCAAAGAGCAATTGACAGCCTACTTCCGACGCATCAAGCTTCCAGAGAATCATCTCTCCTCGCCAGTTCTAGCAGATCCGACATTGGCAACAACAAAGGAGCATGGCCTTCCTCTACTAAGAGCTCTGCAACTCTATCATGTCTCGAACATCCCATTCGAGAATCTAGAACTTCATTATTCGGCCAAGAAACAAGTGTCCTTGCATATGGATGTTCTGTACGAAAAGTTCGTTGTCCGAGGAGAGACTCATGGCCGAGGAGGGTATGTTGGGATGATAAATTGCTTGAGCATAAATTGACAACGAATTAGGCGATGCATGGAACACAATGGATTTTTCGGAACCGTATTGCGGAGCCTAGGATACGACGTGCGGAATTGTGCTGGCCGTGTCAGTCGATCGTACAGCATAAACGCGGAGATCAGGGAGAAACAGGGCGACACCTATGACGCCTGGAACCACATGCTCAACCTGGTCCGAATCGAAGAAACTTGGTATGTAGTAGACGCGGGTACGCCGCCAATGGGTCCCAACATCGTGTTTCCGCTCCAGGATGGGTTCGAAGCGGTAGCGATTCCGCCTCGAAAGATTCGCTTGCAAAAGCGTAGCATACCAGAGCACTACGCAAGCCGAGAGCAAGATGCGCAGAAATTATGGTGCTATGATTTCTGTCTCCATCCTGATCAACCTAGTCGTGATGACGCGTGGACGCCGATTTACTGCTTCACCGAGACGGAATTTTTGCCGCAGGACTACGAGATGATGTCGTTCTTCACATCGCATAATCCACGCTCCTTCTTCACTTACTCGGTCCTTTGCGCGAAGATGATTCTGGACGAGGCAAGCCAGGCAATTGTGGGAGATATCACGCTTTTTAACGACAGTGTTCGCAAGACGGTGGCCGGGAAGAGGGAGATTTTGGCAGAGCTCAAGACTGAGGAGGAGCGAGTGGCGGCGTTGAAAGACTTCTTGGGAGTAGAGCTGACTGAAGAGGAGCGGAAGAATATTCTGCCAGAGAGAATGCTTCGTTAGCAGAGATCATAGGGAATTGAATTACCGCAAGGACTTTTCTGTTCGCTGCAGTCTGATCACCAGCGCGCAAGTCTTCTCCCTCACACAAACCCATGTGGTAAGTCTACAGAATTGTAGACGGCTTTGCTTGAGCTCGCCCAATGCACCCCAGCGAAGTGCACTTCTTGATTGATAGGTCCGATTTGGCCATCATGTAGAAAGGGGCTTGTCTCCCACTGCCATCGATGTCGAGTTTGTCGACGTCGTCCTCGAGAAACCGGGTGATCTACGTTATTATTGCGGCTCCTCTTCGGTTGGTGCGAGATGCTCCTTGTTTGATATGTCTTAAGCGCCCACTGGTCTTCGTACCATTGTGTGATGCCAGCAGCATCACGCACCAACACACACTTGGCTCCAACTGGTCGGGTCGTTCGCTGCGAAGGACGAACTTGCGGTGAGGTTGATTTCGTTGAGCGTTGACCAGCAGCTATCGAATATCGTCATTGATACTAGCCAGCCTCCCTCGTCTATATTGGCGCCTCACTCGCGTTGGTGGAAGGCGAACCAAATGGTCGGGTGTGCGACTAGGATTTGTAGTCAATTCCGCTCCTTGATGAACGTCTCGCTCAAGGCTCGCTACCACGTTCTGTCACCATTTTTTCTAGACTTGACAGCCCTGTAGCTTCATGCAATCGCGTAGTAGCGCTGCACTGTCATCGGCGGAACGTCGCGTCGCCACCGGTTATTCTGATGCTGTAGGGGCCTGGTTGGAATTCGCTAATAAACTCTACGCCGCGCAAGAGCTGCCGAAGGTCGTAACTGCCGACCTACAGGGAGGGACTGCGACAGGCCGGAAGATGGAGGAGGAGCTGCTTGTGAACACGTCGCAGCCAGCTAGGGGCACGCTGCAGCGTAATCAGCATCAAATCGGATACTTGCGCTCTGGCGGTGTCTTCAAATTGTCGGTCACACTAGTCAATGGACAGAGAACAATTTGTCAGGTGGTCTTCTGGGTCCAGCACATCGATCCCCGGGAGGAGTGAGTCGAATGAGAAATGTGAATAGCGTCGTCGGGTTCTGGACGGATCACATCAGCGAGAAGCAATTTGTGGCGCCAGAATTTGGCAACAACCACGCAAGCTGCGGGAAGATTTGCATTGTTCAATGCATTGCACATCACTGCCCTATTCGTGAAGCGCGTTGGTCGTATTTGTCCTCTGAGGCATCAGCTGCAGCGTATGAAATCGCTGTACGCAAGCCACCTGCACAGCATCTGCAATGGAATCGATCTTCAAGATCTGACTTACGTACTCTCCCGTCGTCACGGTATCATTTGACAACGCTAGCACCGCCCCGGAGTTCGAGCTCACATGTCAGTGGCAGCGCAAAGAGGTCTGCAGACGCACCGCACACGTCCGTCAAAAAAGAGACTGGCGATCTCGATGCCTGGCGAGTCATAGCTCCAGGGCGTCTTAATATGCCGGCATTAAGCGCCAACCACCACGTCGCGTATTATAGGCACCGCGGTATAGGAGTGCCTCTCGCTTGGAGCCACCTGAGTGATCTGAACCCCAGGATGAACCGGATGAAAGTCCGACCAATCGTTCTATCGCATCGCCGCGTTCGTGCGCGGCGCGGGACGATAACGCTTTGTGGAGTCAAATGTACGCAGCCTGTGCAGCGGAAGGATTGCTAGAGGAAGCAGGAACGGGTCTAGTACGCCTTGATGTGTGGCTGAGAACCACAATTGAGAGTTCCGACCTCTGTGGATATGAGTGGACAATAGGTCCCATAGCAGGTCAGCTCCATCACCTCGACGCTGGGGAATTTCTGCCAATAGTCGTCGTGCCCTCGCGCGAGAACGATTTTGCAATTTGGGACTCCACAAAAACGCCTGATGAAATCACTTGCTGACTACCATGGGCGGCGAGCTGCGTTGCACACACAACTTCAGCGCTTGGAAGACCAGGAATCATGTCTGGAATACATTTATTCGTCCTGCATGCTAGCAGTTTCGACGCCTGCATCCCGCAGTGAGCACTAGCTAGGCCGTGATGAGGAGAGGTCCATCGGGTCGGCAATGGACGATATCGGATATCATCCCACGATGCCAGCAAAGTCATCTTGATCCTAGCTGTATGACAGCAGCCAGATATCTCGAACTTGACATTTCTGATGTGATATCGTAGCCATTGAGCCCGTGTGTACGACTGCTCGGAAATTCTTCATTACTGGCACCGTGCAGCCTTTCGCCGGAAGATTAACTTGCGCCTTTTCGAATGTATGGCCACAGCATCAGTTCGATCGAGTGTACACAAGCAGTGCCACAGCGTACGCTTTCTCGGGAACCTTCGAGCCCCAAGAACAGGATTGCTGAGACCAGGCGAGACCGTGACTGCCAGGACTGTGGGAATGACTGAGATCCTCAATCAAGTTTCCGGCGGAAGTCGAATCATGGTCACCATTTGTCCTGGTGCGAGATCTCGTAAGTCATATCATTCGACATCGCCAGTCTGTGCATCAGCAGCCTTGGAAGATGTCCGCTCGGCTTGTGGCTTACTGTCACGCGCGTTCTTCTTCTCGTTCCACTCTTCGAGCAGCGCCTGTACCTTCGGACCCCAGACATCTTCGCCTGCCTGCAACTCGTCGTACTGTAAGACGTTGGTGGGGAGCTGGAAATCAGACTGTCTGGTGCGCACCAAGCTTGACATGCATGCCAGCGAGCCTACTGCTACCCCGAGATCTTGAATAAGAGATCGGACGTAAAAGCCAGAAGTGACAGTCATTTTCAACCGACACGCCGGAGCCGGACAATGCTTTGGCTTATTGTTCGTTTCCTCGTCCTGTAACCCAAGAGCCGCTTTCGAGTCTGAACTCGCCGGCTGCTCTGCGTCCTTGGGAGGTTCAGCAACTTCCGTGTCAGGTTGGGCTCCCTCCTGCGTGGACAGTCGCTTGATTGTGGCAGGCATGATTTCAGGTGTTGGTTCGTTACTGCTCGCGTCTTCATTAGCTTTCGAGCGTTTCGATAGTGAACCGTTTGTGGTGCTCGCTTCGCCCTCATTCAATTCAGATCGCTTCCTCTTCAGCACTGCTTCGCCAGTTTCTTCTTCGGCCGTATCTCTCTTCGGACTCGTTCCGCCAAGCTGGTCAGGCAAAGCCTGTCTCGCGAGGTTCTTTTCAGCACTTTCAGCTTCGAGGCTAGGCCAATGCCAGCTATGCGTGCCTCCCGGGTACCATTCCATGAGTTCCAGCTCAGTGACGTCCACAGGTCTCTCTTGGATCTCGAAACCCTTCGGTAGTGGTATGCCTTCTCTCGCATACTCATACAGCCTCTTTCCTTGAACTCGAAGCGCGGAGAAGATCGGAGGCTTCTGCATACCCTTGCCTCTAAACTTGGCGAGAGCTTGCTCGACTCTCTCTCGACTAACGTGTTCATATGCCTTTCGCCCAACGATCTTGCCTTCTGTATCGTAGGTATCTGTCGCTGCGCCAAACAAGACTACGGCCTCGTAGCTTTTTGTGCATTCCGTCGTGAAATGGCCGAGTTCTTTCGTTCCGCTGCCGATGCCGAGAATGAGCACACCAGTCGCCATCGGGTCCAACGTTCCTCCATGACCCATCTTGACATCTCTCAGCTTTCGCGCCTTCACCTTGCGTTTCTGTCTTTGGTTGTGCGATTCGCTTTCGATCTTCGATCTCTCGCGATCGAGCCATGGTCGAAATAGTTTGGAGGGATTAAACTGCTGCTGTACATCGCGGATGACCTGAGCTGAGCTTATGCCGGGCGGTTTGTTGATGGCTGCGAGTGATTATTAGAATGCAAAGACGAAGCATGATATGGATTGGACCCATACCGTACCGAGAACGCCTTCCAGAATGGGGCCCGACATGGTGGTGACGATTCCTGGTACAGGTTTGTTTGTGGGATGAGTTGCTTGCTTGAGGCTGCGAAAGAGTAATTGGCGACCCCCCATGAGATTTGTGTCGATGATGTCGCCGACAGAGTTGGCCGTCGAAAAGCGCGAGCACAAGCTCCGCGCACCTGTCTCCGATCCCTGCAGCCGCTAAACTTTATCTTAGCGTGCACGTCGCGACCAGGAAGGCGCGCCCAGGTGCCGGTCAACTCACGTCTGCCTTCACGCTGTGTCCGAGCACGAACCACTATCACTATTCGACAATGATTGCATGCACACCGCAGTTCTGCTGATGCATCATTGACCTCCCCCGACTACGACCATGCCACCAGCCATACCCGAAGTGGAGGTGCTCCGCCCACGCGACCCCTCAGCGGAAGACAGCGACGACTGGAACGAGTTCACTTTGACGAAAGCCTTCGTTCACGCGATCGGTGACGAACGCGATCTCGTCAGTCTGCTAGTAGCAGAAGCTGGTCACCCGGTGACTGTCGTTGGCGAGCTCGAGCCACTCGATGAGGACGAATACGACTTGTACCTACGCACACCAAAGACCGAACCGAAGCGGGCGAGGGTAGAATTGCAAGATGTGCGACAGTTCGCATTCGGCGAGGATGATGGTCAGTCAGCAATATGGGCAGCTGGCAAAGCAGGTTGGCACCGGCTGCATCCGGCCAAGAAATACCAGAAGATATACGACGAGATGTGCGAGGCGGTGCAAGTGCTCTACTACATTGCAGATGCATACAAGACCGAGCGTTATGAGGGCCGAGGCAAGAACAGAACGCTGCTTAAGGATTACAGCGCGCAGGAAATCTTCGAAAACTATGCCCGGGACGTGCTGGATGTGGATGATGTAGAGGAAGGTTCCGCTCGGATATACAAGCACAAAGACTTCCTCATCGGCTCAATGCTTGCTGGCAGAGAAGGTCTGCCCTGGACCAAATACCCTCTTTGCAAGCACCTGTATAAGCGATTTCCCGACACAGTAGCCATGTTACGCAAAAGACGAGACACACCAGTGGAGCATAAAGTTCCCGCATCGAAAACCAGACATAGCAGGAAGAATCCTCCAGGAGCGAGCTCGAATATACCATCGCGGCAAAGCAAAACACGCTCAACAAGGCAAACCTCCGTTGATGCGGACCTGGCACCTCAGACTAAAGCTGAAGCGGGCAGAGTACGCACGACCCGACAAGGGTCCGCCGAAATAGGAACTTCTACGGCACCAGTCAGACGAAAACGCGGCAGACCGGCAAAGAACGCAACACCTCAAGTGGCGACTCCTGATAGCGCATCGGAGACTAGCGACGCAGTTCCGGAACTAGCAGAGCAGGAAGATACGCAGGAAGATGTGCAGGAAGACAATGAGCCTGCGCTGGCAATGGGACCACCAAAGACCCGTCCTGGAAGACATACGCGGCGGCATCCTGAGCCAGTCGAGACGGACGTCCTTGCAACGCCTGCCAAAGAGGAGGAGAGCGACGAGGAAATACGAGCGAGAGAGCAGAAGAACAAGTCCTCGCTGCGGCCACGCGCCAGCAAGGCTAGTAAATCTGCGGCACGTAATGGTGGCAAAGGGCCCAAGCAGCAAAGTGAAGACTCAGACGACGAGCCTGACCCTCCATCCTCACCTATACCCGGGAAACGAAAAAGCGAGGACCATCTGGATGACCTGCAACGAAGAAAGCCAAAACGTCGGAACTCTCGACCGCATGACGATGAAGGGATCGATATTCCCACCTCACCTGACTCGAGTGGTGGTGATATTGACTTGCCGCTCCGACTAAACGACGTCGCAGAGGTGGAAGACCCTGTGCAAGAGGATACTTGGGTCTGTGCACTCGACGGCTGCACGCACAAGATCTACGCTTCATCACATCCTGAGTCGCAGCGGCTGATCCGTGAACACTACGCTTTACATGCGTACGATGATGATATGAGAGTGCAAATGGTTAAGAACGTGGAAGCTCCTTCTCTACCTGTGGGTAGATTGATGGAGAAGGTGAAGATGCAAGCGAAAGCTGAGGGCTTTCCCGGCAGCCATGCGCCGGCACCGAGTATGCCTGATAACGTGAGGAGTCGATTTGACCCTGGCGGGCACATTGGCGTCGGACAAAAGTATTGATTGTGTATATTGTCTTGGCTGGACGCAAGGCCGTGACCAGATGATCGCGCCTGGACGGCAGGACCGGTACTGTATATGACTGTATGATGAATTCCTGATGATAATTTTCTGCTTCCAAGTCTTCGCTGAGGTTTAAGCCATCTCTGTAGATAGCTGCAAGTCCGCGCTCGGCGAGCGCACTCCCTGTCTCGTCGAGTTTCGAGTCCTTTCATTGACCATCATCAAGAATTCTTATTTTCGTGTGCGGGCCACTTGCATGCTCTCGCCGATTTCGTAGAAAGTTTCGGATACATGAGATCAAGCATCCATGTGCATAGCGCAGATCGTGCCCTTTCTCCAAGGCTTCCTGCCGCTGGCCACGAAGCTTCTTGCTTCTTCCAATGCAGCTTGCACGCTTGCATCCTCACACACCGGAATAGAACAGAAAAGCATCTTGTTCCATTCCTTGATCATCGGCTCTCTCAGCGGGGCTCAATGATCAGCGCATTCTCATGTCTCGGTACCTATTCCTCGGCCTGCCAAAGTAGCATCTGTGTGACAGTTGCAGCAGGGCAGCATGACTTGCATACATCCTGTCGTGCTTTGCTTTCGTTCGAAAAACGAGAAACGGCACTACTTCTCATCTCCAGCACCACTCTCTGAAGCAGCGTTTCCAGCACGAATTTGGGCTTCCAGTGCATCGAGGCGTTTCGACATGTCGTCTAGTTTGCCGAGCATTTCGGTGCTGACGTTGTTGAACTTGGAACTCAGCTGGTTGAGCAGATCATCGACGACAGCGACGAGCTCTGAGGGCTTGGTTTCGGTCTGTATTGTGCGTTAGAGAGAGCTACAACTGCTAGCATGTGTTCTGTGACTTACAGTAGAGTCGGCGTTGATGTTGAGTTTGTCGACTTTTGCTGAAAGATCCGATGACATTTTTAGAGTTGCAAGTAGAGTTATTGATGCCGGGAGGTGAATCTTTGGTCCACAATCGAATGTTCACGTCGTGTTCTCGATGCTACGGGGAGCAAGGAGGAGGTGAGGTTAGAGGCTCGGAGTATTCTTGGCGTCGGCTGCAGCGCCACGCGACACGACGTCGATCCTGGTTGCTAATCAAGGCATTACCATATTTCTCTCTGCATCTCTCCTGGACCGCGTTTTGGCAGTAAGCAGCGAGATCTATTCCTCAGACTGGCAAACAATTCACATCACGGATCGAACGCGACACCACCATGGCCGACGCGACGCGAAGCTGGCGATAGAAACATGACATCAACCTCATTCTCCGACATGCCCACGCTGGCCAACCCTTTAACGTCTTCGCGTCGTTCGCCGCCCTTCCATCGAAGAACGAAGTCGTGGGCGAGAAAACTGGAACGCTGCTGCTGCACCACTTTCGCCTTCTTTCCCCTCGTATTCGTCTACGGCCTCACGACCTGGGCTGTCTACGTGGAGAGCCATGTCTCCTTCATCGGCCGCGACGATCTCGGCGCATATCTCCGAGCAGCGCTCGGAATAGTGCTGTATGCTCTGGCCAATATCAGCTACACGATCGCCGTCTTCACACCTCCTGGATCGCCTTTAGATGCGCAGGGCGGAAAGAGGGGCAGAAAGGGCGACTACCAGGGCGTGCCTACTCATGATGAATACAACGATTATGCGCGGCAACAAGAGGAGGGAGTGGAGCCGGTTCCGGGGGAATGGGAGCGCATGCACAACAGCGTGACGGCGAAGAGCACGGGCAAACCACGATTCTGCAAGAAGTGTCAATGCGTCAAGCCAGATCGAACGCATCACTGCTCAACATGCGGGCAATGTGTTCTGAAAATGGACCATCATTGCCCCTGGCTGGCAACTTGCGTGGGGCTGAGGAACTACAAAGCCTTTCTGCTATTCCTAATATACACGAGCCTGTTCTGCTGGTCGTGCTTCGCGGTTAGTGCGTGGTGGGTGTGGGAGGAGTTCAACGATCGCGTGCAGAATATGGAGGGCTTGATCGTTGTCAACACGATTCTCTTGTCTGTGCTAGGTGGCATCATCGGCCTTGTTTTGTCTGGGTTCACGGGCTGGCACATATACTTGGTTGTGTCTGGGCAGACCACCATCGAAAGTCTGGAGAAGACGAGATATCTAAGTCCGCTGAAGAAGAGCATGGAAAGCCAATTCCAGGATCCGAACCGGCACAATCTGGCACAGGATGAGACTCCCATCACGAATGCAGTCGTGACTGGAGAGCACCAGCCTCTCACTGACCGCCTGAAGGAAATCCACGCCAACGCGCTACCCGGCGTTCTGCGTCCTGAGGAAGGAGAGTCCGGCCCAAACACCCGAACACCATCCCCTCTCCCACCGGCGGCGAGCGGAAATCCGGGTTCATCGCCCGCACAGCAGAGCTTGCACAGATCCTACGCTTCACTTGAAGCTCAACGAGAGCGCGATCGATACAACAACTATCAAGACGAATTGGACTCAGAACGCCTACCCAATGCATTCGATCTTGGTTGGAAACGCAATTTGCTTCATGTGATGGGACCTGTTCCGTGGAAGTGGCCGTTGCCATTTCTTAACACCACTGGCGACGGCTGGAGCTGGGAAGTCAGCCCCACGTTCTGGGAAGCCAAGGATCGAATCGCACGAGAGCGCGAGCAGAGGATGCGAGAAGACGCCATGTGGAATCGCGAGGCAAGCCAACAAGCGTGGCTCCCTCCGCCCAGGCCGAAATGGACTCCTGGTCAAGGGTTCGTGGATCAAGCCAGGAATGCCACGGCAGGGCCGCCGAGGAACGGCAGTCCTAGCATGCAGATGCAGTCGCTTGATAAGAGGAAACTAGATGATAATGGCGTAACGGATTATGATACGAGTAGTGACGAGGATTTGCAGTCACAGAGACGGCAGCCGCAGCAGGCGACGAGGACCGAGAATTGGAATGATATTCCTGAGGACCTATTGGGCCCTTCCCAGGCAGGAGCTCGAAGAAGTGGCAGTCGGAACAAGAACGATTGAAAGAGCGAGCATTTTGTATTCTTGACAGCATTCTGTACAGCATCGATGAAAGCGAAATTTTTCAATGCTTCGAGCGTTGGCTTCGCGTTGCCACCAGTCGTTGGGCCGCAGCTTCACCTCTGCTTCTTCACACCCTCCCACTATGGCCTCCGGCGCACTTGCACCGCAGTATTAGCATCCACTATTCTACCGTCCATCATGTTTAAATGATTTGTCACCGTGTAACCAAAGCGAGGGCTGGTAAGCATCATGGTAGTTCACGCGGCACCCAACGAAGAACTATGCAGAGACAAGGTATCAAAGTAGGAGCTACAAGGGGAGTATGAGGACAGTCCGCGATATTTCCGGTCATAGTCCGGGTCTGAACATCGTGCCACAAGCATGTGAGAGGTACTGGCGATGGACAAACTTGTCGCCAATCAAGGATATGAACAGTTATAGGAGTAGCTGAAGCAACTACCTCCACTCTGCTTTGACGATACTTACAACCGCGCATGGCAGCTGCGTGGCAATAAAGCTGTCGCCAGGCCTTCTCCACGACACTTTGAAGCGAAAACTGAACGCCATTGCCGGAGGTGAGCTTTCTGACCAGACACTCTCATCCATGGCCACGAGCAGCGGCGACTCAGCGAATCTCAATGAATGTAGCTCGCGGATCAACCTTTGCAGGAGCCACGCAGGCCTTCTTGTGATCACTCCATTCCTTCTTCTGACAGTCTGCAGAGCAGTAACGGCGCTCCTTGCATTTGCCACAAGTCAGCAAAGCCGAGCCGTCCGCTTTAGTCTCAGCACCGCAGTTGCCACAGACTTTGTTACCATACTTTGGCGCCTTTGAGCCTGCTTTGGCGAATGAAGCGACGAACTCCTCTGCCTCTTTGCGGAATAGCTCGGGGTGAGCATCGGCCTTGGTCGAAGAGATGCTGGTGCGTGGAGTGGCGTAGGGATCGAAGAAGAGACAGGCAAGGGTAGTGGCCATGTCGTCAACACTTGGATGAGCTCCACGAGCGATCATATCCATCACAGTCTTTTGCATGTATGCAACTTCGCCTTTGTCGCGTCCATGATCTGGAGCCCTGGGAAAGTCAGTGCCAAGCTTCAACCGAATGGGATTCATTATATCTCACCAGATATTGGTCATGATACCAGGGAAGATGTGATCCTCCTTTGGTGCTCCTCCGGCGAGCATACTGTCGATGCGGCCAGGAGATCCAAAATCCCACGAGACGCCATTCTGTAAACAGTCAGTATACAGCTTGAAAAAAAAAACCATGTGGCATGTGATAGTAGGAATGCGGGACACTTACCACATAGCCCGTGTCGCTCTCCAGCGCGTCCCCAAGCTGGGTTACTGCGTCGCGCATGAGTCCACAGTCTTTGTAATACTTCCTCATAGCGTTGCGTTCGTCATGAGAAATCTTGACACCGAGAGTCATGCCGCAAGCTCCCAGCAAGCACAACATATACCCAGGACCGTACGGATCTTGGATACCTCCAAGCACGCCTGGACGGGCTTTCAAACACTTGGCCCGCAGAGACGTCATCTTCGCAGTGAAGTCTCCGGATGTATCGAGATGACGGCGAACATACTCCGGGTGCGTGCACAGCGCAGCCAAGACAGAGAAGTTGATGTTGGCCTTGTCGTTGGTGGGCTTCGGGTAAAGGTGAACAGCCTTGCCGTCAGATGGGCCTTTCTGGGCCATCATGTTGTGCTCTGCCTGGCGAAGCGCGCCGCGGTGCTCATCGCCTTCAGGGAGTGGAGCTTTGCCGTGCTTCGCTTCAAGAGCGACAAGGCCGCACTCCTTGTTGAAGTCTTGGATGAAGTCTAGGTCGGCATCGCAGCAGAAGAGCTGCAATCTCCAGCCGCCCATGATTGGGTTGGACGTGTGCCACAACTGGACGAGCTGGATCAAGGTCAGTTCTCAAGCTCTCCTCGCCTTTGGATGCCGCGCCGCACTCACCAAGATGCAAAGACTTGTGGATGCGCTCAGCCGAACTGCAGCCCAAACGCGAAGACTTGCTTCGCTGAGGACTGAGCCGGCACTCGAATTGCCGTTTGGAGGATGTGAGGCGGAGGAAGAAGCTGGAGAGGTTGAGACGAAAAGCTGGCGGTAGATTGTTTTGAAGCGCGGTGGGCGCAACAGTCTGCACGTTTGCGAAGGATATGCAAAGCGCCGCGCGCTGCGACACGTCCTTATGCGAGGCAGGCGCGCGAACCCCGTTTGCTGCCTTGTCGAAGAGGGAAGGCACGTCCACTGCTTTGCGAACCTTTAAGCACTTCGCATCGTTGGTTCTTCTTCCTCACTCAGACTCCATTCACTCACTGGCTGTCTTGCCAATTGCGCCGCCACTCCTGCCAACATGGGTCGCTGGGGCTACGGACTCTTCCAGTCCGAACTCGAACTCGACGCGGTCGGCGATCTGGACATCGACTGCGGCCTTAACAAGCTTCGAAGCAAGACTTCAGACGAGTCCGATAGCGGTGACGAGACAGAGGACGACATCGCTTCAATGTCACAGTACACCTTGTATCAGCCCACCGACCCCAAAGTTGTCCGAGAGCATATCGAAACTCCAGATGCTGCGACTGGCATTTCGCCCCTCGACAGTGCTCTGGCCAAATGGAAAGCCAAGGCCCTCGGAAAGGAATTCTATTTCCCAAGTTCTGGCCAGATGTTCATCATTCTGGGAGCCTGTAAGTTTTGCCTCATTTGCGCGCCTCGACCGACGCCTCCGTAAAGCTGCGGCGCACAAGCTGATCGTAACTGTAGGCGCCATGTCACTGGGTTGCAAGCTGTCTGTCGAAACAATCCAAGACCTGCGCAACGTTTTCACCAAGTGTGGCCTGTTCCCTGATGCACTTGTCCAGATGGACGCCGCTTTGAATGGACCTGGTCGCTACCAAGGCCGGCCGTGGAAATTTGTCTCGCCCGATTCCTTCGAGGATGTCGATGATCCTGAGGAGATCTCCAAAGCCACGAGATGTCTCATCACCAAGATCGAGGCACGTATGGAAGCCTATGCGCTGGAGAAGGACGATTACGGAGTCTGTGGCGCTCCTGGTTGCCAGGCTACCCAACGCGAGTCGGGCGGCAATTTGTTGATGTGCTCCAGATGCGAGGAGAGGAGGTATTGCTCGAAGGACTGTCAGATGAAGCACTGGAAGTCTCACAAGCGGGTCTGCGTCAAGGCATCCTAAGGACTTCGAAGCTCCAGCGTAGGGTAACACAGGCTGTTGGGGCAGAGACGAATCCAAAGCCGATGAGGCGGGCATGAAACCCGTCACCGATCGCCTTTCAACGACGTGAAGGGAGGCAGGTATCGGGGGACAACGTGGATCTGGTAGTCAGAACGCCATAGATAATGGCGTTGATCCAATTGCATGTGCATTTTCACGTACCGAACGCCTCGCTAAATCCCCATACAAGCATATTTTGCACCGCCTTCTGACATTACGCTATGTTCGTGCACGCTTGCTCTTGCCTGGTCGCTTGCTACCAGCCTTCATCTTCTTCACTGAATACCCGCTATCATCTGCGGTCGACTTGGCATCGTTGCTCTTTGAGAATCTCTTCTTGCCACCGAAACCAAATTTCTCATTCTTCTTTTGTCGTTTCCTGTTCGGCCCATCACCCTTCGCTCTTCGCTCTGCCTTGTCCTTTGCAGCAGTAGTGGCGGCGTCTTCCAACGCGACATCGAATGGATCGTCCTCGTTGGCTGCGAGATCTGCGCCTTGGCGTTCTGTAACGGGTCAGCACGATAAAATACAACTGCAGATAGCGGCACTTTAACTTACTTCGCTTGAGGGTCTGAATGCGGTCCAACGTCGCAGTCTTCTCCTTCTGCCTCTCCTGCAGCTTCGCGATTTGTACCTGCTTGCCGAACTTCTTGAGGTCCCTTTGCCTTCTCGCGTCCGAGCTTGCCTTCTTCCTTGCTTCTGTATCTAACAACTTTGCTCGCACCTTGCCCATCTGCTCTTCTGACTTCACCATCTCAGCGAAATAGTCGGTCGGTCTGCTGAACGGTACCCCTTCAGCCTTCAGCTTCGTACGCGCGGCGGCAACTGCGTTGAGTGATTGTCGGTAAAAGGCGAGCTCGCGGTTCAGATCATCCTCGACATCTGCGATCTGGACAGGCTCCTCGGACGTGATCGCTTGGACAGCAGAAAATGGCAGGTCAGCAGGCAGTGCGATTGACTTTAATGATCGTGCAAGAGCAGCCGTGTTGTTGATGGTCAGTCGCTGATGTGGTACAACATCTTCCTTGTCTTCGGACGCCAGTGATTCGAGATCTGATAGCGGGATATCTTCCTCGTCCTCGTCATCATCTTCGTCGTCCTCAGCCGCGTCGTTCTCGATTTCAGACTCGGACTCAGATTCATCCGACAGTGGTCCAATCTCAACGCCGCCATTTGCATCCTCCGCGTCCTCACTCTCGTCGGTCTCCCATCCTTCCGCATCCTCTTCCTTCTTGCTGCCATTCGCTATCTCTTCCGCCTCGGCAGCTGCTTTGGCGGCAAGCATGGCGGCTCTTCGCTCTTTGCGATTGCCCGCCTTGGGTTTCTGTCTCTTGTCCACCTTTTCGTCGCCGTCGACCTCAATGACCTCTGCGCCGGCAAGAACATTCTCGAGTGCAGAAAAGTCAACCTCATCACCCTCATCCTCATCGCCTTCATCAGCATCGTTTTTCGACTGCTTCGCTCGCTTGCGCTTCTCCGCCTCTTTCTGCTTCTTCTTTTGCTTTTCAAGTTTGTGATCGATGCCCTTTTGCCTGTCAAGCGCAGCTTTCAGTTTCAGCGCTTTCGCCATTGTGTCAAGTCACCGGTGGAACGAGATATTCGACGTGGGTTCGTGGTGCAGAGTAGTGCAGCTTCTTTCTCGAGCAAGAACTTTTGGGCTATCTGCCAAATCCTTGCTAGCGCGGTCGGAAGCTGTTGCCGAACCAAACTCTAAGTTGAATGTGCAGACTCCCGCGGCGCATCTCCTCCCTCACCTCACGATCAGAGCGGAAGTACAGCATGTCAGGTCGCTAGCCATGCTTTCCGCTCGTCTGTCATCGTGGCGAGGCTTATCGCAGCCTATGGCGCGGCATTTGCGCAATATTGCGTCGACATCATCCAGGAACACACGCGCGAAGCCCAACAACGAAAGCAAGTCACCAATAGTGAAAACATGGGACTACCTGACGAAAATCAACTGGCGGAATGTCAACCCTCTACCCTCCATGATGTATGCCACCGCATTCTTGCTCGGCTACCATGTCTTCACGAACTACTTCTACGTGATCGATAACTGCCATGGGCAGTCCATGCTGCCAACATTTGCCTACACTGGTGATCTGGTGTGCCTCAGTAGATATTACAGGCGAGGACGAGGCATTCAGCTAGGCGACCTGGTCAGTTTCAAAATACCCATCAAAGATGAGTATGGTCTCAAAAGGGTGGTGGGAATGCCAGGTGACTTTGTACTGATGGATACACCTGGCAAGAGTGATGCAATGATTCAGGTAGGAGCACAGCGATGTCCATTGCCAATTTTTGCAGGAAAGTTAACATATGGTAGGTACCAGAAGGGCATTGCTGGGTGGCTGGCGACAATCTTGCGCACTCTCGCGACTCCAGACATTATGGACCAATTCCCCTGGCGCTGATTCATGGCAAGGCTGTCTTCAAATATCATTACCGTCGCTTTTTGCCCACTGGCTTTACAACATTCAAGCGTGGCTTGAAGTCTGCTGAGATAGAGGACGAGATTGATTGAGTGGCATTGAAGCACTCATTTTAACACGGCCGAAGCTTGCACTTGGACAGACTACCGTCCTTGTGGCGACATGGCCGTAAAGCTTGGTCATATGCGTCGCATGTAGTCCATTGCAGAGCGAGCGGAAATGCATGAACATTCCTGCGTACGGGACCCCGACACGGAGCTGAGTATCACGCGTGGATCACCGTGGCTGCCACCTCACGCAAGCCCTACAAACACAATGCGTGCGCGCCTACGAGGCGCGACCGCTTCTCAACCGCTCGTCGCTGCCTCGCGTGAGCCATGCTCGAACCTATACTGATCAACAATACCGGGACCAGCCGCTGCAGGATGGCTCAAGCCCTGCGAAAAGAAGGAACACCTTTCCAAATATTCGAGCGAGATCAGTCTCCAAGCTTCAGAAGTGCAGGATGGGCATTGATGCTGGATTGGGCGCTTCCGACATCCCGAGCGTTGCTGCGAGAGGACATAGTAGCAATGCTACCAGGGAACTTTCGTCAATGCTGGAGCTTTTGTGGCTGGCGAGGTGGAAGCTTTGCCTTCCTTCCACGATCTCAGCACTCGAGAGCCGAAATGGAGGTGCCTGCCTCCAAGAGGAAACTAGTGAGTCGCAGAAGTAGGACTGCTGGCTCAAGGCTGTGACACAGTCGCCGTGCGCAACCTGGGAAAGGACCATGACGCTGCGCCCACGCCGAGCATGTATCAGAGATCACTCAAAATTCATCGACCGCAAAAGACCGTCCTTCAGACACCACTCTTCTCCTTCTCCTTGGCTGCTTTCCGCGCCAGGTATCTCGCCTTCGCATCACTCACGTCCGCAGCAGTCTTGGTCGATTTGGCAGCCTTCTCCAGCTTCTCCCTCTCAGCGTCTTCTTCCTCACGCTGTCGCTTTTGTCGTTCAGCAATCTGCTCTTCCATCATCCTACTCTGTCTTTCTCTCATAGCCTGTTGATTATCCTTGTTCCTTGACGGGAAGGCCGACTGCGCAGGACGATTCGAGCTCTTGAGATGGTCTGCCCCTCGGCGATCGGAGCCTTTGCCAGACGGCACAATGTTCAATCCAGCAGACAAAAGCTCTCGCTTATCTGTAATTTGCCCCTCCTCGTTGACGTGGATATTCTTTCCTGCAGCCTTCGCTTCTTCGGCAATTTCCGCGTCCGTCTTCTTGCGCTCGCTTTCAGCAATCTTCACTCCTTCTTTCTCCGCTTTCTCGGCAGCCTCCACTGCTTCCTGATGTTGCTTCTCACTCTGGTCCATCATCGTGCGATAGAAGCCTGCCATTCCTCCCACAAGCTTGTTGCCCCTTCGCTTCGCCTCTTCCTCGGCCCTCTTCTTCTCCTCCTCTTCCAATCTCCTTGTCTCCTCCTGTTGAGCCTTATATGCTCCGGTCACGAACTTCTCCTTATCCGCGAACTCATCTCCTTCAGCTTCTCGCTCTTTTTGCAGAAGCTTCTCCTTTGCGATCTGCTGGTCCTGTTTCCGCCGCGAAGCTGACTCTAGCAGATTGTTAATGTATTTTGGTTTTCGCAGAATCGCATCTTCCTTTTGCGCAGCTTTCTTGGCTTCGGTCACCGAAGTCTTCGCATCGTGGAATGAATCGTAGTCGAAAATCGCGGCATCCGCTTCTTGGGCGTCCTTGACTTTGTTCTGCGCTGCGCGTAGAGCTGATAGGTCTTGAAGAGAATCATCTTCATCGTTCAGCCGTTTCGGAGGATTCTTGGGCGGCGGTTTCGAAAGACCAGGAGCAGGTTTTGATTGAGGTGCTGGCTTCGTGCTGCGGCCAAAGGTGCTGATCTCTTCGACAGCGACTTCTGCTGGGCCAGAATTTTGAGGTTCATCGTCGCCATCTTCATCATCGAGGAGGGTCCGCCTGGGAGGCGGTGCACCTTTCTTCTTCACATTGAGGCCGTACTTGAGCGACATGGTGTTGTTGTTGCAGGAAGTTAGTTGATCTAAAACGGGCAAGTATGGCGACTGCATCGGCGAGACTGTCGGGCCGGAAAGCTTCACGGCCACAGCAGACCCGGCCCGACTGCCAGGTATCGGACTTGCTCAAGCTGTGCCATGTTGACAATACATTTTCCAATCTGTGTCTGAAACTTCCATACAAAGCTGTTGTTTCGGTCAAAATGGCGATGTCAGAAAACAAAAGTCGTGCGCTTCGAGGCGAGCTTTACTATGCATTCACTCCAGAAATGGTCAACGGCCGTCGACGATGTACCCAAGCTTGCAATCGATACAATAATGCCGGGGAAGTGACAAGAAGACGCCAAGTAGAGCTGTGGAGAGAGTCCGTATGCGACGGCACTATGTCGAGAACATTCGCTCACCTCATCCAGTATCGTTGGCGACAAGTCTCCACTCCCGGACAAAGCAGAAACAGAAGAAGACGACGAAGAACTCTTCGCTAACGATGCCTGGGTTGAACCGCCGATTCGAATTGATTATGGGACGAATGTCGAACTCGGCAAGAATGTCTTCATCAATTTCAATTGTACTATTCTGGACACCTGCAAAGTTCGAATTGGCTCAAGGACTTTGATCGCCAGCAACGTGTCGCTGTATAGTGGCACTCATCCTCTAGATCCTGAGGTCCGCAACGGTACACAAGGTCCAGAGCTAGGTGGTGAGATCAATATTGGCGAAGATTGTTGGCTGGGCGGGAATGTCATTATCTTGCCTGGAGTTACAATCGGACAGGGATGCACGGTTGGAGCTGGTAGTGTCGTGACGAAGGTATCGATCCTCTACTGTTTCGATTCATCAACATTGAATCCCGTGCTGATACTGGTGATCGCAGGATGTTCCTCCTTATAAAGTTGTCGCTGGCAATCCAGCCCGAATCATCAAAGATGTCCCTCGTGGTACAAAAGCAGAAGTGTCGAGTGGAGCTCTAGCAGCGCTGCGGAAAGACGAGGCGAAGGAAGCAGGGTCATGAGCTCGTCGAGACAGGATCATGACAAGACGGGAATGATATCTCATGACTCATGCCTTTCACGATATACATTGTTCCAGCCAGGGAGCATGATGATCAAAGTATTTATTGAAAGAACGCCGTGGACTACAGGACCCACACGTACTGCAATCATTGTAAGCGTCAACTCCGAGGTTGATGCCTCATTTCCAGTTCACGATCAGATCTTTGGTGGGCCAAAACCCGATTCTTGGCGACGAAGAGCCAGCATATGCTGTAAGTGGACCTGCCATCTATCATGCTCAGCACAAATCGACTGATCTCCATCCAGGTCAGCCATCTCTTCAGCAGTTCTTCCGCCTTCGTCCTCTACACGCTTGTAATCTGCCCACATCATCAGCTCTGGTACCATGGCGTGACAAGTCGCAAACGTTATACTCACGCCACCCCCAGACGCCTCCAGCTTCTGTGTAACACTCTGACCACTCCCATTCTGGATGCGCCTCTTTGAGCCTATCTGCAGCAGCCTTTTGCCTCATCGTCATGCCCCACGCCCGAGTGTAGTCAACACCAGTCTGGCGATCTACCACATGTCCAGCATCATCTCGTTCCGTTCTATCAAACCGTTCCTGCTTGGTCTTGATAGGATCCAAGAAGAAATGTATCATGATATTGTTAAATTCACGGGCAGCAGCCCAATTCTTTTCTTCACCAGGATCGTCCCAAGCGGCATTGAGCTTTTGGAAGCATTCGGCAGTGGTCAGAGACGGATCTCGAGACTTCATTTTCGGAATCAATGTCTCTACGGGCATGTGTTCTGGAAGAATCCACTCGCCTGTTGTGGAACGATTTGCATCTCGACAGAATGAAGGTGAGTTGTACGCAGCGAATCTCTCGAAACGTTCATACCAGTCTTGATCCCAAACTGCTCCTAGCTCTTGCATACAGGCCGCTGGGGTCAGAGAGGGCTCTGCAGCCAGCATTGTAGGTATCATTGTATCGAACGGAATGGCTTAATCGAGCAGCCAGGCGCCATGTCGGGAACGGCTTGCGTCTGGACATGCGATGACTTCGGCTGCGCCTTTCTTACGGAGTTCGTTCATGGTGATTAAAAAAATTGATTAAGTTTCTGACGATACCGATTGTCTGACTGATTGCGATGCAGTTGGACGTTTGTCTCATAACTTCGTAAAGATCATGTACTGAATCAACTTTAACCGCCCATTGCGGCACAGCATGGATGCCTATGTTTGCAACGACCAGGAAGCTTGGCGCATCACCTTGCAGAGGAATTGCATTACGACTGTGCCTCACTCCGTCATCAGCTCCCTCCTTCCTGATCCCCATCACGCACTCTCAACCACTGGTTGTGCCCCTAATGTTACTCATTGCCTGGACCCAGGGTAGAAACGTGGTCCCTTGTTGTTCAAGCATTCGGTGAAAGAAGAACATGTGCCTTTGCTGTACCCAGTGTTGCAACCGACGTCGACACAAGCACGACCAGATGGGCAGTCCTTGTCAGAGTTACAGCTTGACAGGCCAGAGCAGTCACCAGCAAAAGCGTTGCATGCACCACCTTCCGCACCAACACGGAAGTCGCAGAAGCAGCCGCCATCGCAGGAGCGGCTGTTAGTGTCGCAAGTTGGAATCTTTGGAGCTGGCCTAATCAAATGTCAGCTCGCTGCAACGAAGGTTGATGTACTCTAGAACGTCTGGGAAGTCTTACTTGGCACATTTCACACCATGGCCTTTGCTGGTCTTCTCGAAGTACGGAGATGGATTGGCGTTATAGTAGCACTTGTGGGTCTTCTTGCTCCATTTGGCGCTCAGGCATTTCGAATCTTTGGCGCAGGCCTTGACACAGTCGTCGTAGCAGGATTGATAGTTGTTCTTGTAGCTGCCGCTTGTGAACTCGTAGTTGCAGCTACGCACGCATTGGCGTCCGTTAATGTTGATGGGTCCGCTCTGGCAGCTGTCTGGCTTAGAGGCAGGGTTCGCCAGAACGCCGACGACGGGGAGAAGGGCTACCAGGACTGTGCTGAACAACATGTTGGCGGATGAGGCTGTCGTGAGGGAGAAGGTAGAGAGTGACGAGTCGTGCCACCGCGCGACGAAGAGTTGGACGGGCGTTTATGGCATTCTGGTAACGCATGGCCCATGCGTGCATACTTCAGCCTCTCGCGTGCACATTGCATATCCTCATTCGAAGCCTCGACGCTTGTCGACGCCTTCAAAGTATACAACCGTGAGAATGTGTCTAGCCGCGCGAGACTGCGCTGAGAGCGCGCGCCCCGAGCATGAAGCCCTTTCTCATTACGGTAAGAGGCCGTCTGTCGACCGTTTGGTTGGCGCTAGAGCAATAGCCTTGCCAGACACGTGGCGCTATGCCACGAACGTAAGGGGCAACAGCACAGATGGGGAAGGCCGAGACGCCACTCAATCTCGCTCGCTGACTTTCACCTCCCCTCCAGTGTTCGCTTGCCTTGGCGAATGGCATTTTATTGCTTGAAGATGAAGACACAGACCAGGCTGCAACGCGTTCTTGTTTTTGCAGTTCCTACTGCGCATGTAAGCGAAGTTGTTTCTCCTTTGCCAACAACTCCAAGACCGACGGCAATAACGTCCAGCATCCTCTTTCAGCGTCGAGCTGGCCGCGGACGCAGGTGACGCCGTGGCTCTCGCTGAATAGGGCGACTTCCGAAGGAGGCGTGCAGAGCTGAAGCAGAGACTGGATGGGCGAGGTCGACAGAGATGAAAAGACTGGTACTGTACTGCATGGAGGTGACAGAAGTGGAAAGGGATGTTCCAGAACGCTCCAATGCTCGAAGAAGTGCGGTGTTGCCTGAGGCGTCACTTCCCTTGGCACCTATTTTCCCTGGTCCTTCCGAGACACACAGTAGTCGGGCCACAGCTCTGAGTCGCATCGTTTGGACCTCGCTTTCAACGATGGCGCTGATTCGACTGCGTCCATCGCCCGCCCGCTGCTGTCCCATCTTGTAGACGCTATTCGAGCAAAGACCGGCGACCTCGGCAACATAGCCCTACCCTCTCCGTTGGCCGAATGGTTGCTCCGAAAAACTGGACGTCCTTTCCTCAACTAAACTGCATCAGGTCAAGTGCGGCGTTGCGGACAGACTCCGAGGAAAATTGTTATGCTGAGCGAGCGGTGCACAATTAGAAATGCACATGTCGTGAAAGTGATCACGAAGCCCGACCGAGGCAGATCAGTAGAATGCAGATGCCACAGATAAGTATGCGACATGTCGCAAAGTGTGACACATTCCCATCAATATTTCTTCTTCCATCTACTCTGGGCCAACAGCACGGCGAGACTGAGAGCGTACAGAACAGCTATTCAGTGACGACTCCATCATGTCTTCTCCAGCCTTGGAACCGTTCCTCCTCCCAAATGGGACCAAACTCAAGAATCGCATTTATAAAGCCGCCATGGAAGAAAATATGGCGGACGTTGCACATGGCAATCAACCATCAGAAGGACTAATTAACCTGTATCGCACTTGGGCAGAAGGAGGCTCTGGTCTCGTCATGAGCGGCCACGTGATGATAGATCCACGCGCCATGGCTTTGCCTGGTGATGTGCTACTGGCGGAAGATGGTCCTGCTCAAAGCGAACGGCGTTGGAGAGAGTTGATCAAAGCAGCAAAGTTGAACAACACGCAATTTTGGCTGCAGATCAATCATCCTGGACGACAAATCAAGAAAGGCAGTGGCTTGCCGACTTATGCTCCTTCGGCTGTGCCACTCGAGATGGGTAAGCTCAGCGGTATGTTTGATATGCCGCTTGAGATGAGCGAGGAAAAGATTCAGGACGTTGTTCAACGCTTTAGCTGGGCGGCGAAAAAGGCTGAAGAGCTAGGAGTCGATGGAGTAGAGATACATGCAGCCCATGGAGTAAGACCGTCCTACTTCGAGTGAGGTTTTATTCGCTAAAGTTTACAGTACTTGATCTCACAATTCCTATCACCGAAGAGTAACAAGCGAACCGATCGGTGGGGCGGTCCACTCGAAAATCGTGCCAGGCTTCTTTTCGAAGTCATAAAAGCAATCCGAGAGGCAGTCTCACCGTCCTTCGGTGTCGGCGTCAAAATCAACAGCGCCGACTTCCAACGCGGAGGCTTCGACTCGAACGATCTAAAATGGACCGTAGAACAGATGAACGACATGAAACTCGACTTTGTCGAACTATCTGGCGGGAATTACGAAATGCCAGCTATGGGTGGTGCCGCTCAAAGCAACGAGAAGAAATCCGCTCGGACGATCGCTCGAGAAGCGTATTTCCTGGAAGCCGCGCAAGAACTGAAGAGTATTGCGAAAGTACCATTGATCGTGACAGGCGGGATTACGAAGCTGCAAACGGCCAACGCTGTTGCATCGTTGTCAGATAATACGCTGGTCGGTATTGGAACTGCGCTTGGTTATATTCCAGATTTGCCTAATCGATGGGCTGCGGGAGAACAGCCTGTTTTTGAATTCCCTGAATCGTGGGTCTTGCCTGGAATGCTGAAGTTCGCGGGTAACATCGCCTGTGTACATTGGAATATGGCCAATATCGGGAAAGGCAAGCCGATCTGGATGGGCGTGTGGCCCATGTTGGCAGTCTTGTGGGAGGCTTTGGGGGAGAGGAAACAGATGGCTGAGTATAAGAACTGGTTGGCGGCTTTGGAGAAGTAGTCCGGCAAGCAAGCATGAGGAAACATTGCCAGGAGAGCTGAACTCGGTCAGCAAAGCGAAGATGACCACAGTCGGATTCTAGCTTGCATGCGCAAAGGATCATTGGGGGAAGGTGAACACGGTCATCAGCGAGGACTCGTCACAGTCGCTCACGCCCTTCCGCCCAGAAGTCCCAGTCTGCTACCAGCGCAGAGAACAAAGAAGTTTGAGGAGCACATCGTGTGAGGCGCGCTACAACTGGCGTCCGTGAAGCCTCAGAGCACGGTACGTCTGAGTTGCCGCGGGAGAAAATTATGGAAGGATTCTGCAAACCATTGAAGGCCTACCACCGTTGTGGTCGCTCGTCCAACGAAGGCATCTCAATTCGGATGTTTTGATAGAATAGACTTTGAATCGATAGACTCTACATGAACTTGTCTAGACTTGCATGCCGAAGTCTGTTCTGACATCCATCAACAGACGGTGAATGCACTGTTCCCAGTGATCGCAGCGCAACGAAAGATTCCGAATCCACATCTTTGCCGTGGAAGCAGACTATTCGACCCCATTGAAAGGCATTTCCGTCAACTGCGCATACGACTTCATGCGTAGCCACTGTTTGCCTTCTGATCTTAGCGTCCATGGCCTGCCGTGGACGGAATAGATGTTGTGTTCGTGAGGTTCCTCATGTTTAAATGTTCTGTCGACGTACCAGTTGTTGTACACCTTTGGTTTCCTTTTGTCTTTCGCCTCGTTGTTTGCCTTGCCATTATCATTTGCCTCGCCATCGTTGTCTGCCATTCCATCGTTGACTGCCTCGCCATCCTCATCTGAATTGCGGTCTTCATTGGTCTGATCAGCGTTGGCATTCACTGGTGCCATCGGCTTGCTGTAATCTTGTCGCGGCCACTTCAAGTACATTGCGCCGGAAACCAGAATCCGATCGCCTAATGGCTTGATGAAGCCATGTGAGTCCTCGGTGACATCGTAATACAGTCCAAAGAATTCGCAGATTGCTTCGATGACCCAAGCGCCTGTCATCTTCACGCCTCGAATTACATGATTTGGGCAAATGATGATCGCAGCCTTCTCGGTCTGTGCATGAAAGTTCCCCTCGGAACATGTTGGATGATCCTGGAAGAACTCGCGGAACTCCTCGCGCAGCATATCTTTGACGCGCTCAGTAAGATTGCTCCCAGATTCTTCATCATTCAGGACCCAAAGGGCGTCCATGCACGGCTCTATAAACTTGAGCTTTGGTCGTTCAAGGTTGTGGGCATCAATATGTGCCGCGAAGAAGTGCGTGTCGCTGACAGGAACATAGACTCCGACGCAGGTGTAGCAGCACGTGGTTCCGACTGCCTTGATATCTTGGGTCACTTTTCCGGTGAGACTGGTGTATTGCAGGGGCAATTTGAACAGTCCTCCTTGACCTTGAGAAATGTGCAAATATTCACCTCTGTTGTCGCCAGCGGCGGAGGATTCTCCGATACCTGGGAAGATGTCTTGTGCCTGGAGGTGAACCGGCTGAGATGGTGCTGAGCGGCCGTGATCCATGCTGCTGAAGGCTCTAAAGAATGCCTTGCTCACCTCGGGATCATCCATGGCTTGTGAAGCTGTGATAATGCCAAAGGTTGAGCCTTGCGAAGTCCTTGAGAAGTCCGAACAACCTCATGGCGGATGACTGTGATATAAGTAGCGACTTTCAAAGAGCATCAAACACTCTTTACAAACAAATGAATACGAAATGGAACATTCTCTCCACTTTAGCTCACCTTGCCGATGTTCTGCGACTCATAAGAGAACTCAGCCTTCTTGCTTGTCTCATCGCGTAGCTTCTAGTGCTCAATGGACAACGTCAGCCTTCAAGCGAGTACTGAATGGCATGTTTGAAGTGTCTAGAACGAGCGTTCGATGACTTTCATAGTCTGAGAGTGTTGTGTTGTGGTTTCGGTCGCGAGAGGAAGTCACGGCCAAAATCTTGGCACTCGACGACGCGTCTTGGGATCACCTGTCTTCGTACAGTGTAAACACCACTCATCTCGCCATTTGCGGAACACATCGACATGTGTTATGTGTCTTGCGGCGCAAATGGAATGGCCTGTACAGTATCGATGCCTTTAGATGCACTTGGCTGTTCAAGTCTATCCGAGACGAGCACCCGAATGCACCGCGTCGCGTCGGTAGTGTCTGCTTACAACTACAGCAGAGCAAAAGCGCAGAGATCAGACAGGACTCACAAACTACACTATGAGCACTCTTGAATAGGGCTTACGGATCGAGGTACCGCCATAAAAGGCGTTGGAGATGCACAGCCGGTCCTGCTGCTGAGCGGCCGAGACTCTCGTTTGAGAATCTGGCAATATCCGCTGCTATGGGTGAATTAAGAAATCTGCAACGTACGGTGGCCATTGGATATCAGGATCGGCGTTAGATCAGGCCAACTGGGAGTTCATATCTCTTTTTGGACTCCAGACAACGACCTATGCTCAACCCTTGTGAGGAACGCACTCTTCACTCTGCATGACCTTCGTAAGATTGTGAATACCTTATGATCGAACTGCTCCAGTTCAGGCTCCGCTGATAAGATGATCTCGAAGATTTACAATGTTGTCAGAAGCATGAGTGATAATATCCTGGGACAAGTATGACGGACATCGGTACCGATCGCCGAGATGCAACGCCATAGTCTACCACAGCTATTCGGCCACAAGCTTCAATGTGCTTGCCTCACAATTCACATCATGTTACAGCATTCACGCTCGCTGGGTAGACGAAGCTTACAGTACTTCAACACCGGCATATACACGAGCGCAACAGTAATCTCGCGTACCGAATTCGCTGGCGAGAAGACCTGGTATCCGCCGAGAACTCATCAGAGCTTTAAAAGAGCATACACCGCAAGCAAGATCACTCGAATGGCTTCGTCAAACACGATCAGCAGCGTCAAAGGCGATGGCTACACTTTGGGCGTCCTCGCTTGCGGCACCATGGGCAATGCAATTCTTAGCGGCATTTTCCAGTCCTTGAACGAACAAGACAAGCTTAACCAAAGCAGTGGAGGCCAACACATCATCCCCAGTGAATTCGTTGCCAGTGTACGAAGACCGGAAGGCGCTCAGAAAGTCAAACAAGAACTTGGCCACTACTCCCAGTTTGAGAAGCTGTCCATATATCAGAATGATAACACCCGCGCAGCGAAGGAATCAGACGTTGTAATGCTTGCATGCGCACCAAACAAGCCTGCTTCAATTCTGCAGGCGCCTGGAATGAAGGAAGCACTTTCGGGCAAGCTCTTGATCCATATCCTGGCGGGAATTTCAGTGAAGGACATCCAGGAACTACTTCACGACACTACTGCACCTGAGACCTCGCAATGTACTATAGTGAGGACGCTACCAAATGCAGCTGCAGCAGTGAGACAAAGCTGCACTGTCGTCGCATCCTCGGACCTGCCTCTTACGCCAGAGCACGATGCGATTGTCAAGTGGATCTTCAACCAAGTTGGCCGAGTCATCTACCTCCCTGAATCACAAATGAACATCGCAGCTGTCCTCGCAGGCGCCACTCCTGCCATGATGGCAACTATGATCGATGGTATTGCACAAGGTGGCATTGAGCTCGGAAGCCCTATGAGGGAAAGCTACGAAATGGCCGCGCAAGCTATGATCGCCGCTGGTACACTGGTCCTCCAAGGAGCACACCCGGCTCAAGTTCGAGATGGCTGCAGCTGTCCCGGAGGCTGTACTGCAAAGTCCCTCGCAGTGATCGAAGAAGGCGCCGTGAAGGGAACTCTGGCGAAGGCAGTCCGGGAGGGCGTAGTCGTTGCTGAGAAGCTGGGTGCGAAGAGCGACTAGAACATCATTCACAGTGAGAAAACAGTCTCCGTGCCGGCTTTCAGACAGTGCATCTACCGCGCAGACTGAGGCGCCCAAGGGGCAAACGTGTCTCAAACTTGAGTATGATACATGCAGAAAAAGGCCGAACGTCGCGCATTCACACGAACAGTGCCACTCAATCGAACCTTTTTTATCAGAATTTCCATTCGGAAGACGAGAAAGCTTCTCCTTACAATTCCTGCCACCGGGCAGCCTCTTCGCGGACAGCAATTGAAGAGCACCACAACCACCAATTCTCCCAAAACCATGCCAGAAACCCGGTCCGAAAAACTCGAATGCACCAGCTGCTGGGACACCCTATCCAAATGGTGGTTTCCCGACCTACCACTCGCCGCCGGCTGCGAACACAAAATCAACATCTGCATCAAATGCCTTCAAAAATGGATCACTACTTCTATCGACTCTCAATATCAGCCACGAATTCTTTGTCCGCATGTCGGCTGTGATGCGAAGCTTGAAGGCGAACAAGATCTGGAACGTCATGCGAAGAAGTCAGATTGGAACCGAGTTGGAGCGCGTATAACGATCATCAACGTTGGGAAGTTGGGGGCGCCGGCGGACATGAATGCCCCTGGGCAGATGGGCGGGGAGGATAGATTGAGTAGGGAGTTGATTGAGAGAATGAAGAGGGAAGGGAAAGTGGTGGAGTGTTTGAATTGTTTGTGTGAGATTGAGACGGAATTCGATGTTGCAAGGTTTAGATGTGGGAGGTGTCTTTATGAGCAGAAGTGGGAGAGGAGTGAGAGTTGAAACGAAAAGTCTTGACGCAGTTGACGGGCGAGACTGGGGGTGCTTTTGCAACCTCATATTGCTCTCATCTGCGTGGAAACTGGACTTTCAAAACCATGATGCTGATCGAATGAATTTTGTATGTTGGAGATCTCCGTTTGAAAAGCACTCCCATCTCGTGGAACGTGTGAAGCTTGTCTACCAAGCCGTGATATCCTCGGCTTCAGCCTCTCCGAACACACTAGCCTTTGCCTCTGCCTTCTCCTCTTCCTTCGGTGGCCAGTTGACAGGCTCTCGTGCCATGATATCTGGCAATTCGCGTTTCATGAAATCTTTCAAGAAGCCATTGACCTGCTTGAACTCCAGCAAGAAAGCGTCATGTCCATCGGGGCTATCAATCGTCTTGAGCTCTGCGTTGGGAATGGCAGCAGCAAGTTGCTCTTGTTCCTGGTAGGTGAAGAGGCCATCGCTCTGAATGCCGAGCACAAGGGTTGGCTGCTGGATCATGGCCAATGCGGCTCGAACTTCCTCTTCGGTCGGGGACCCAGTAGTGTCAGTCCTGCCACGAGCTACATCGTGTGTGTCCAACTTTCTGGTGATGGCGATGTAGCAATTTGCGTCAAAACGCTTGATGAACTTCTCGCCCTGGTATCGTAAGTAGGACTGAGCAGAATAGTAAGTTGGCACCTTTCTTCTGCTTGGTTTGACTTCGACTGGAATTTCTTTGTCGCCGGAGAATTGCGGATCTTGCACTGTCACGAATTGCTCCTGTGGCTGGAGCGAGTCAACGCTGGCCGTCAGGTCGCCATCGGGAATCTGTGCTCGGGAGTGTCGTCTGCTCGGGTGCTGTCTTGGACTACCAGCATTTCGATGTCCTTCATTGTGGGTGTAGAAGTGCTCTTCGCCTCCTTCATCTCTCACTGGAGTTCCTGGTCTCTGCATGGTATTGATGCCACCCTTTGCTTGCTTGGGATCAGGGTGCTTTCTGCCAAATCGGCTCTCAAAGCTATCGCGAGAGCGATAGGTGAGAAGCGCGCTCATTCTTGCAGCTCCCAGACCACTAGCTGGTGGATCGTCGAATGGGTAGTAGCCATCATCGTACTTCGGATCCGAGTAGATACTCTGCCTTTGCGCCTCACCCCAACTGATACCCCACGCACTGTATCTTGCGGACGTCGCGATCGGTATAATGGTCCTCACGTAGTCTTTACCGAAGTAGGCAAATTCTAGCACAAGCATTCCGCCCATGCTTCCTCCAATCACTGTCGCGATCTTCTTCACGCCGAGGTCATCGAGCAGGATTTTGAAGAGGTTCACGTCGTCTCTTATCGTCGTAAGCGGGAACTCCGGGCCATAGTGCCCTTCCTCTTTCACGCCATTCTTCGCCGTCACCGGGCTAGCACTTCCATAGGGACTTCCCAAGCTATTGAAGCAGACGATGAAGAAGCGAGACATGTCGAAGGCTCTGCTTTCCTCGCCATTTGGACCCGGGCCTCCGAGAAGAGGTCCCCACCAATCT
This sequence comes from Cercospora cf. flagellaris, assembly GCA_005356885.1. Classification (NCBI taxonomy): domain Eukaryota; kingdom Fungi; phylum Ascomycota; class Dothideomycetes; order Mycosphaerellales; family Mycosphaerellaceae; genus Cercospora; species Cercospora cf. flagellaris. The sequence goes on along the minus strand of RJLU01000005.1, from coordinate 859,961 downwards.
TGGACATCGGCGGAGCCTGTCAGGGCGTGGCAGATGACCATGGCATTGTCGGCTTCGGGCGAAAGGTTGCCGTACGTTTTGTAAGCGACGGGGACATTGTGGAGGGTTGCGCCGGATTCGAGGGTAAAGGACGGGATGATGGCGATGTCTTGATTCGGGATCAGTTTCACGAAGGGATTTTCGGTCTGGTCAGCAGGCTTGATGCGCTCTACATAGCAAAAGTCAGTCAGGCAGGTGGATGGCGGGGTCGTAGGAAGTGGGATGTACTGAATTGGTGCGTCTTGTGGTCGGAGGCGTGAACCAATCCATTGGGGGCAGTCGTCATCGTTGAAGGTCAGGTGTATATGGCATGGGCTGTGTCGTGACGTGTAGAGAAGACGAGAGGGAGGGGAGGGAGATAACGAAAGATGTAGGCGGGCAGCGAAAGAGTCACTCCATTGACTCAAATTTCCCACGCTTTTGCCGATCTACGCTGTGAAGCTTTCTGACGCCATCGCCCAAACCACCAATGGTGACACCGACAAACATGTACTTCCGACAAGGTATTGATGATCCGGCAGAATCAATGGAAGATCGTCTTCCATCTGGCGAAATTGCAGACTGGAGGCGGCAATGGCACAAGGCGAATAGAGAGGAAGAATGTCATCGGCATTGGTGAGCGGCGGGAACGTGAACGGAGCGCGGTCCGCTCGTTCATATGAAACTGACTCATGTTCCATGTCCAAGTCTCGCACTTCACCTCGTTTCTACATCAGCGGGAAAGATTCGATGTGACTCAAGGAGCTCTATACGATGAGAACATTTTCGCGCGGAATGCCATCGGGCGTCGACTCCGGATCGACTTGTTGCAGAGCATAAGCATTCTTTGATGTTCCATCCACCCCTTCAGAAAACGCCCATTGGACGAACTTGATGCTCGGCTCGTCCACCAGCTGCGTGAAAAGATCTGCCACTGCCAATGTCAAAATTAGCATGAAAAGCATTGGCAAGAGCCATCTTATCTCCATCCCGAGTGGACCGATATTGGGTAGCTTCGTCCAGTTATCCCAGGTCCTGATCTGGCGATAGCGTCTTGCCAGCCCACACGCGGCATACATCCTTACTCCCACGCTCCAGAGCAAAGGGCCGTGTATAAGGTAGAAGCTATAAGATACCCGGCCAAGATACTGTGGGAATCGCATCTCGAGCATGCGCTTGCAAATTGGAATCTGTGACATGGAGGTAACTGCCAGAGTCGAGCCCCAGAAGCGATACCAGAATTTGAAGTCTGGGTAATTTGGTGGAAGGAGAAGGTGCAGAACCGACCAGCCTGGATACGCACTGAAGTGTTGAGGTTCGCCCGCAAAGCCATGCCCGAGCGCTGACATATATAACCCCAGCACGAGAAAGATGTACCACACGCCTGGGTGTCGTAGTCTGACTCGCTTCAGCAGGCTCGGCAGCTGCTTAGCTTCAGCAAGCAGTGAGATGTCGCAGAAGATGAGCCCCACGAAGAACAGCGCATCGACCTTCGCGAGGTAGAGACGGTAGGCGCACATAGCTACCTCTGTCACCAGTCGTGCCTCCTTTGAGAAACGAGACGTCGCAAGGATCGTGCAGTAGATGAAAACCGAGCCCCAAAACTCCTCTGGGATCGTCCACAAATGAGGATTGTATCCAGTAATATCCCCAGCGTTGTGCAGATCCCACCATCTTCTCAATTCTGCCGTCCACGAACTAAGCAATTCCGGCGATCCTTTCGCCAGACTGCGGAATCCCAGAGCATACCAACTAGACATCCAGATAAATGTCGAAACATAGACCGGCAAGAATAGCCTCCCCCATCGACGAAAAAGGCTTGAACCGGTCGACTTCGCAAGGACACTAAAATCTTGCTGTTGAACGAGCTGCAGGGGCTTGTGTGCGAGGACGTAGCCTGATATAATGAAGAATATCGGAACGGCAAAGATCCCGCCGCTGAAGATGAGTCGGATGAATGGAAATGTTGCGATGTGGTATTGGCCATTGAGACCCCACGGATCTTCAATTATGATGTATTTGGACATGTGGTGCCCGTATTCCTCGTGGTGCAGGATGAAGACTGATAGAGCGGCGAGTCCTCGGAGTCCATCGAGCCAGGCTGTGGAGCGTAGTGGTTGTAGATCGCTTTCGTTATTTGAACGTGGTGAGGGCTGTAGTGCTCGGCGAAGGCGGCGCAGTGTGGCGAAAGTTTGCCGATAGATGAATTGGAAAACCATCGTTTGACATGTGAATCGTGAGTGAAGAACCGCGCAAGAATTATGGCAGTTGCAAGATTGATATGGGCTCTTCATATCAGAGAGGGGTAGAGATAAAAACGCTCCCGCCGTTGAGACCGTTATAAGCTCAGATTTGCTGGACCACATTCCTCTCAGGAGAGTGAACCACGTGCAATGCCACTACAATTGAAACCACGAGTCGATCAGTCCCTGGAGAATTTCCTTACGTGGCATTGACAATGTGGAAACAATTCAAAATCCAACACACGACCTCTTCCAACGACATCCCAGCTCTTAGGCCCCAACCCCAATCATCCGCGCCGCCATATACAAATGATCAAACTGCTTCCAAAGTAACACCTGATCCCGACCCTCATCCACATCCCCCTTCAAATCATTCTTTTACCCATTCTCCATATCATACCAGCCCATAGCCTCTTGCGAGGGTTGGGGCTGTGATGCCGAGGTGGCCGGGCCTGGCGCGAACCCCACAACACAGGTGCGGAACGAGGTGCAAATAATAGGGCAAGTGCTGGTGGGCCTCAGTTGTAGTCGAGCCATGTTCATGCTTGGAGCAAAGCCCGCGCATGGTGCACATCAATGTTCATCGCATTGTCGATGCCTTCGCGATGGCTCCGCTTGGCCCGATGTCCATTTGCACGACGAAGTCGCATCCGCGGGCTGAGGAGGCACGCGTGTTTGGTCTAGGAGGTATTTCCTGCGAGCAGTATCGCCTGTCACCCACATGTCCTGATGTCAACCTGATCAAGAATCACATGCAAGCATTTGTCGTTATACCCGCACATCACGGTCGGATATAAACTGACGTAGGATAGTGCGGCTCGCGGCACCGTGACGGGGCTGATCGCTCCGCTCCGCACTCGGAGTCCGCTTGCAAGTTTAGCCGGGCGAATGGTCAACATCACGTTCGTTGTCTCATCGCGTATTGCAGCACCTCTCTTTGGTCCAGTGACATTGAGGCCTCACATTTGAAAGTATCCTCACCCATCATGTCCAAGCTTTCGGAGCCTCTGAAGCAATTCATCAACGCAGCTCACGCGAAGCCGAACACCATTCCCGCGCCGAAGAATGTGATATCAGTATACGAGAGAATAGCATCCGATGCCAAAACGAACAAAGTTGGGCTTCCGGCATGGCTTTGTGCTTCTGTGTGTACTCCACTGCAACTTCAACACAACTACTAGCTATCGGAACGCTGACTCCTTACACCCAAGACCGCCGCAACAATGACAATGAACAGCCCCGAATCCCTCCTCGAACTCTACCGTCTAGCCTCCACCTCTCCAGCTCCACAATCCTCCTCTTCAACAAACCAGGCCCTCTACACCGCCGAACTCATGCGCGAGGTAGCCCTCAAATGCATCGGCTTCAATGGCGTCCCCCGCACAATCAATTGCCTCGGAGCCTTCCACTCTGGCCTCCCCTCTTCAGTCCAAGCCGCCCTCGCCCAACGTAAACCACGCCGAAATCTCAGTAAATCCAATATCGAAGCTACTTTAGCCCGCGGAGACGCACTCTGGGAGAGCATTTATCGCCCTTTCAGCGCGAAATTAACGGAGAAGTTGAAGCAAAGTCATCCGGATTTACCTGTTCATATTATCGAAGCGGAGTATGGATGTCTTTTCTCGGATCCACCTTCAGCGTCCGATCCGAATCGACCAGATGTGGGGAGGGTTTTGACGAGTGTTATTGCTGTGGCGTGTTTGAGGGCGCAGAGTGGTGTTGGGCCACAGGTCGTGAGCCACGTGTTTGGTTTGAGGAAGGCTTTTGAGGATGGGAGTGCGGAGTCGGAAGATGTTGTGCCTGGTGGGAAGTGGTTGGCGAGCAATGAGGGGAGTTTGTGGTTGTTGGAGCAGGTGGACCGGATTGTGGAGGCGATTGGGGAGGGGAGAGGGACGACGTTTGCGCCAGGGTTCGAGAAGCCTGTTAAGGCGAAGTTGTAATTATCCGGAAGATGTGCCCCGAGAGACGGATATGTTTGTGAATGTAGACAGGACGGTATGCATCTGGCACGACTGGAGTTTATGGATATAGGTAAATGTTCGTCTTGCATATATTCAACATTTGAAGGCATGTGCAATTTGTTGAATCATCTACTTGCAATACTCCATCAAATGCACCAGTACGCGCCGCCATAATTACACAAGTGATGCACAAAGTTCTCCAGCAGACCAGTCTATTCCATCTTACCCAGAGGCTCCTTAACGGCAAACTTAGCTCCAGTCTTCTGCTTGATCTCATCAACACCAACACCTGGTGCGACCTCAGTCAAAGTCAAGCCTCCCTTCTTCCGGTCGACCTCGAACACGCACTACAAAACTGTCAGCTTCTGTCTAATCATCTCATACAACTTCCGTGACTTACCAGCTCCGTGATAATCGTACTGACACATCTCGCACCAGTCAAAGGCAGCGTGCAGTTCTCCACAATCTTCGGCGTACCATACTTATCCACATGGTCGGTCAAAACCACAATCTTCGTCTCATCAGGATTCGACACCAAATCCATCGCACCACCCATTCCCTTGAAAACTTTTCCAGGAATCATGTAGTTCGCCAGATCGCCGTTCGCACCGACTTGCAAAGCACCAAGCATGGATACATCAACGTGTCCGCCACGAATCATACCGAAAGACTCACTGCTGTCGAAACAGCTGGCCCCAGGTACGAGAGTGACAGTCTCCTTGCCGGCATTGATGATATCTGCGTCGAGTTCCTGCTCTGTTGGGTAAGGTCCCATTCCCAAGATACCGTTCTCGGATTGAATCCAGACGTTGCTGTCAGGTGGGAGGAAAGATGGCGCCAATGTGGGCATTCCAACACCAAGGTTCACGTAGAAGCCTGGCTTGAGTTCCTTTGCAGCACGTTTCGCGATTCGGTTACGACGTGCTAAAGCATCAGACTTGGAACCCTCGGCTTCAATGTCGGTTTCTTGGCGGAGCTTCTTGACCTCGACGATCTTGTCTTCGGTGGCTTGGATGATGCGGTCGATGAAAATGCCTGGGAGATCAATCTCATCCGGTTTCAATTCGCCGACTTCGACGATGTTCTCTGCTTCGACAATTGATACGGTCGCGGCTTTGGCCATAAGTGGTGCAAAGGACTTGGTGGTGTATCTGAATTGGACATTGCCGGCCTTATCGACCTTGTGTGCTCGAAGAATGGCAACATCACCCTTGATAGCAGTCTCCATGTTGTATACACGGCCATCAAAGATTCGTGTCTCGCGGGCCTTGCCATATTCCACAACCTCGCCGTTCTTCAGCGTGGCTGGAATCTGTCCAGACTGGATGTGTGTGTTGACACCAGTTGGCGTAAAGAAAGCCGGAATTCCCGCTCCTCCACATCGAATCTTCTCAGCCAAAGTTCCTTGCGGTGTAAGCTCAATCGAGATTTCTCCAGTCAAATACTTCTTCTCCAAAGCCTTGTTGTTTCCCAGAAAACTGCAAATCGCACGACTAACTTGTCCAGAAGCAATCAGAGGTGAAAGACCTCCTCCAATCGCTGTGCCAGCATTGTTCGAAACGGCAGTCAAGTTATTGAGATCCTTTCTCCTGGCCAACGCAGCAATAATCGTCTCCGCCGTACCACAAAGTCCGAATCCCGCACTGAGAATCGTCGAACCAGATTTTACATCCGCGACAGCCTCATCAGCCGAAGCATACACCTTCGACTTCCCTCGAACTTTAGCAGGAGCATTCGAAGTGACTTCCCGACGGTATAACGTGCTGGTCCTGAAATTCCTAGTCTGCAATGGAAGCTGCAACTTCGCTCGACAAGCCGTTCTCGTAGCCACGACACATCGTAATTGCACCTGAGGCGAAGCCGCGAGCCTCGAAGCAAAAGGTCTTACGAACTCCATACCTTTGCTGCTGTACACCCAACTCGCATTCCAGGCAAGCTGAGAGGATCCAATGCCTGTCGTGGAAAGATGAATAAATAATGATTAAGCGGAAACTCCCAGACACACGAGAGCTCCAGTCTTTAACGCGGCAGCAGCATGACGACGGCGCGAGCAACGACATCGGATGGCTAGCCGAAGAGCGGTTCCTGCGGGCAACTGGCGTGTCTCGGCTGTGACATCGGATAGCGCTTGAACCTTTTTCCGCCTCGGCTGCTGCATAGCCTGCACTTTCTCCAGAATCTCCAGCTCTTTCCCCCTGCTTTGATTGGAGTCGCTGACAGTTCTGCCATTCTCGATTCGTATTCCGTATTTCTGCAGACGAAGCGAGTTGAAGTCGGGCTTGGAGACGGTAGAATCGGAGAATCCCATGCTCTGCGACGCCAAGTCGAAGATGCACGACTTGTCCCGGCCACGACCTTCAATCTGTATAAGGCAGGAGTAGGTCGCCATGTGATTGATTAAATGTTTCCTCGCCTCCGAAGAGCTACTGATCACATCTCCACGATGCTAGCTATATGTACAGTAAGTCCGAAAACTTGCCATGATCCCGCGGACGCCGTCGAGCGACTACACGGAATCTCTGGCTCTGCATGCCCTTTCCCTCACTCTTTCGAGGTCTCGTCTCGTTAACCAGCTGGAGTAGCCTCGAGGACAGCATCAATCCACTTGCTAGAAGCACTTGTCTGTCATTGCCTTACTCTTTCCAACACTTTTCTTCGATAGTGACTTGCTTCATCTCACACCGCCCTCTCGGAGATTTGAGTCCAGATGCTTCACGAGAGTACCTCAAATCTGAGATCCGGCACTCGTCACCGGGCCGCTTGTCATGGGCTCGTTTTATCATGTCGAATGCAGTACTGCTGCTCTTTCAGCTGACCTTGCAGAGGCTGTATGGCAACCAGCTCGGCTCCGTTGCTGCTATTCCAGCCTGGGACCCTTGATCGGTCCCGCAACATTCATCAGCTCGTTGAACAAGCCCCTTCGCCTCACCATCAGCGAGATTTCACTTTCCTCGGGATTCCTGGCGAAGCATCCAACTTTCCACGTCTGACTCGGATCAGCGAAGGCAGATTCGCATACCGGCCAGCAACATGCTCCAAAGGCTTGTGTCCAACATCTTCGCTTTGCTGATGTGAGCCACCTTTGATACCTCTTACCCGCTGTACCGTGGGCGAAACTTTGCCACTTCCCGCCGACTCTGAACTTCTGGGCTTGGCTTCTTTCACCGCTGGTATAGATCTGCTTCGTCCGCACCATCAGAGCCATAATCAGACTCGTGGAAGACAAGAGCTTACTCATACCCCACATGCACAGGAGTCTGCATCGTCGAGTGCATCTGATGATAGCTCAAAGGCGTGGATGAGCCACTGCTACCTTCGCGTGGCATCCGATAGCCTGGTATGCTCGGCCCTCTGCCATGCAATCCATCTTCCATGACTGGAATCTTCGTCTCTGAAATGTGGAAGTCACAGTCTGCCCACTGCACTGGCGGCTCCCATTCAGGTGGAGTTGTTTCAGGAACGGCATAACAGTCAGAAATATGGCAATCACTCATCACAGCCTCAAGTCGCGCCCGACCAAATGTTCGCACACGCGAGCCCGGTGGTAAATCTGACCAAGCATACAACGGCCCTTTATCGTACTCGTCAGTCCGTGATAGCCAATTCGAAAGGGGAAAGAGGATCTGCACCTTGTGAATTCGGAGTTCGATTGACGATGAATGGTTTTGCTGCAACTGCCAGTTCTCGCGTTTCCAGATCTTTGTAGTAAGCGTATATAAGACGACCGGCGTCATCTTTATAGAATGAGCTTCGCATCTCGCAAGGCTCTGTTACACCTAGTTCGATTTCTACCAGACGTGCCTCTTCGGGGACTTGGTGGCATTCGAGATCGATGCCTTCGGGAATGTTGTTGATGGCTCGGGCGTGTTCTTCTTCGAGATCACAGACTGCTTGACCAAAGGCGGCGAGGTAGTGTGCGTCGAAGACGCCAGCGAGATTGATTGCTCGTAAGAGTCTCAGGCCTTTTCGTCTTGTGCGAGAGCTTCGCGATTTGTATGCAATCATGCCGATGCATGGTACGACATCGGTGCCAACTGTGAAAGCTTGACGAGTTGTGGGAAAGTGTTCTGCCTGGAGCACCATATCCTCTTGGCCGACGAACCCTCCATGAGCGTGAATGTATTGTTCGATCAATGCCAAGATATGTTCGAACTGGCTGTCGAAGCGATCAATTAGCATCTCATTCTCGTCTCGCCAGCTCATGACCAAGAACCAGGTGTAGAAAAAGTTGATCTGAGTTAGTAAAAGCGCAGGCTCTTTATCATCTGTAACAGACCAACAAGCAAGCGCAGCCATCCACGCGTTGACATCACTTTTGATCTTGTCCAATCGCAGTTGGTGCTCCTTGGGCAAAGATATCGTGCGGGAGTATGCACACGCCAAGCAATTCCGCATATCCTCGTCCAGGATGTCGACCTCAGGTCGATTCATGACAAGTTCTCGATCAGCCAACATGACAATGTCTCTGCAAACACCATGAGCTGCTGTCGCAATCGCGTCAAGGTGCACCATCGCCTCCTCCAAACAGAAAAACGAGCTTGGGATCTTCTCATGGCAGACGGGAAAGAGATATGGCTCCTCATCACCAACGATCGTCAAGTCGCCGTCAAGTCGCACAAAAGTTTGCAAAAGAACATCCAGATTCGTCCGCGGTCTTGTTTGTATTCTCACAACTCGCTTCTCTTGTCCTTCGACATCGACCTCCCTCGCCGGGCTGCGATACTCGTCCAACTTCCGCACCTTCTCATACAAGATGCGCAGCCCTGTGCGCAGATGCAGTGTCGCGCGATCATCTTCATTAACGAGAATCTCGAAGCAGAAGAACAACAATGAAACCAATAACACGACCTCAACATCGCGATTCGTCCCACCATTGCCCAAAGCTTCAATATATCTCCGAATCAGACCCAATGCCTTGTTATACTGACACAAAGCGAAGAAGCGCTGATCCCGATCGACAACATGATCAGTCATCGCACCAGGCGACCCTGTCGGCGACGATCCAGGCGAAGCAGCAGAAACCGCACGATGTATCGACCCCAACGCAATCGCCGCATGCGTAATAGCCGGCTCATAATGTCCCGCCTGCAGCGCCAAACGCTCCCAGTTCATCGTCCACGAACTGCCAGGCAATTGATGAATAGTCTTAGTTCTAAAGAAATCGTATGCATGAGCTTCATACGTGCTCATGGGCGTGAAGTATGTAGCCGGCTTTGTCATTGGATGGTGCGGATGCAGTAGCGGTAGTGGTTGCATCGGTGGCTGTGAAGAAGTAGCCAGTTCCACTTCCATGCCTCCTTTGGGGAGCAGCAAAGAGCATTGGTTGCCAGCTGTGGCTGAAGGCCGTACAACATCATAGCCAGCACATTCGCGGTTCGACGCCACACACCTGCGGCACGCGGGTCTGGCTTCATCGCACTTGATGTGGCGGGCTCGACAGGTGCGACAGCCCGTCCGCGTCTTGGGCTTCTTCGCTCTCTTCCGCACTACAGGAATGGTCATGATTGCCGCCGCGACCGTGACCGACCACCTGCTACCGGCGCGGGCAGGTTGAGGCTGGTGACTTTCGGACTGTGCTCTCTCGACGACGACGGAAACGCGGGATGATGGGGCTCTTCTCGTTTGGTTGTCCTGTTATATGGCGGCGACATGGCGAATGAGGGCTGGCTGGCCCCCGAACATATAGACTCTCGGCGAGGTGTGCTGCGTGTCGTGTTTTTGTTCCAATTCACAATCTCAACAGGTCTCACGGTCGAGACCAAAAGAGCAAGAGGCTTCAAAGTGTAATGGCGCAGTGTGCATCGGCAACCCGGCGAAGATGACGAAGCGCCATTCATTCGCCCTCTGTGATTCGCTTCTAAACGGGGCGCAAGGGTCACGGACGGCGGACCTGTGGCTTTCGCTGAAAACTAGCAGGGATTCTCGCAGCTCGAGCTGTGCCGTTGTGGCATTTTTGCGGAGAGACTATGGCACCACCACGACGCACAGGCTATGCCCTGTGGCTGTCAGTGAGCGGTCGCCAGAACAAGCCTCCGGTAGCGAGGGAATTACTCACAAAAGGACGATTGTGCAGACTTGTGCCTGGTAGCATTCTGCCATTTTCTCCGATTACAAGGAACAGGCCAAGCGTTTGGTCAGGTGCGCCGCGTAACCTCTGCCCTACAAGGTGCAGAATAGAAACGCTCGCTTGACGTAGGTGTTTGTTCGATTGGTTTCTCTTTTCTCAATCATATTATACACCCTGGGGATCGGTCTCCTCCCTCTGCCCCTATGAACAAAGCCGGGACGATCATGTATGCCCCAGTCACCGCCTCAAGTTCCTTCAGTCTGTGTCCGAGGCTTTGCCAGAAGCTATTCGTATACAACACCCTCAATTCCCAAAGAAAGATGAGACCAAGCTTCCGATGTCCCCAGCATCTTCAGGATACACCCAGAACGCAAGAGCGATAATGATGTACGTTCCCAAGCACATACATCCTTCGAGGTAGTTGCTCTTGCCGTCCTGGATGAGGTAGTTTACCACCAAAACACTAAGGAAAAAGACGACCGTTTCGAAACCCTGGAAATGAAGAGTCATTTCCTGACCAATGATCCAGCCCAAAATAACCAGGAAAGGAGTGACGAAAAGAGCAATTTGCATCGAGGATCCAATGGCGACACCAATGGCAAGATCCATCTTGTCCTTGTAGGCTACCACCACAGCGGTAACATGCTCCGCAGCATTGCCGACAATTGGAAGGAGAATCAGACCAATGAATGTCTTGCTGACCCCAGATGAGGCCACGATGGAGTCGATGCTGTCAACCAGGTACTCGGCACATACCGCGACCAAAACTGTGACCAGGACCAGGCAGATTGTAGCGGGAACTGGGCCGAGGATCTCTGGCTCCTCGCCTTCTCCACCTTCTTCGCCTTCTTGTTGCTCCGCGTCGAAAAGATGGGCGTGTGTCTTCAGCTGGAACACCAAGTACAAAACGTAGAGAATGAGCATGATGATGGCGGTTCCGCGCGAGAGGATCAGGATGTTCGCAACGGAGTCCTTGCTGCTGTTGCTGAGCGCGGCGTACATGGTGGCAGGGATGATCAAGGACGTGGCGGCAACTGCCATGAGCGATGACATGGTCGATGCCACGGTCTCGTTGAATGTGCTCTGGCCGCGTCGAACTCCCGATGCGATGAAGCAGCAACCGAGCACCAGCAGGATATTAGACAAGATCGAGCCCAGCATGCTGGCTTGGACAATTCGGATCTCACCCTTGCGGAGTGCGACAATGGAGACCTGCGCATGTAAGTATCCGCTCCCAGGCCAGGTCCATCACCCGTTGGCGACTTACAATCAACTCGACAGCATTTCCGAACGTGGCGTTCATCAGTCCACCTAATGTTTGACCAAGCTTACACGACAATTCCTCGGTCGCAAAGCTCAACAACCCGGCCAATGGCACAATGGCGAAGAAGTTGATGACGAACACAGCTGTTGGGTTCAACTCCATCGCGCCCACGATAATACCGGCCGGGACGGCCACGAGCAGCACGTTGACATAGTTGCTCGCCAGCGTCAACCATGTCAGGCGCAGGAAGTTGCTCGGGATCCGGACATACCACCTCGAGTCCTTTGATGGTGAGCTTCCTTCCCTCTCCGTCCCTGATCGTGCCGAGTTGCCCAATATACTCGACTGGTTCACGAGAGGTGTGCGCTCATCCGACTCTTGCTGCCCGTGGCCATTGGGCCGCGGATCGTATGGCATGTCGGAGGATGTGTTGGTGGTTTGCTTATTCGTGCTGAAGTTGCTGAGGGCGGTGCTGGTGCGGCGAATGGCTCGCTTGATGCTGCCTACGTCGCGACACGGCGCATTAGTATAGGGTAGTCGACGTTGCTAGGCGGCGGTATTGTTGATGCGGCGAATGAGGCTCGTGATGACGGTGATGAGGGAGGCGCGCGACCTTTGTTCCCGGCGTGTAGTGGCTGGACAAACGGAGCCAAGAGATGCCTCGCCGCCGTGGCGTGCAATAGAAGCGCGCTGGGCGATGGCTTTTGGGCGTACAGAGTTGAGGATTGACTTGGCTCGGTCTAGCGCTGATCGCGAGAAATCACCGTCTCTCGCCGGGAAATACCAGCCCCAGGTGAGATGAGCACGCCAAGGTCGGCGCAGCGAAGGTGTGATAAGATGAGGCGGAGGGATGATGAGGTGAGGCGGCGAAGAGAGAGATGCGCTGACGGCGATGAAAGACAAGGGCGGGCGGGGAGAACTCACTACTCATGGTTTTGGGCGTCGGGGAGGGGGACGAAGAGACGTCTCTGTCGTCTCCTGTGTGTGTAACGAGACGGGAGCTTCGACGATGTGCTGGGCTGCTTGCTTGCTTGATTGACGAGCTTAGAGTCTTGGCCGACAGCAGACAAGGAGATCGGTTGATCTGCTAGTGTTTCGTCCCGAAAGCTCTCAAACCAAGCTCCAGAGTGCAACTCCAGCTCTTTGTCCGCTCCGCGCGGGTTGCTCTGAGAAAGCCGTGATGAGAGGTCGCGTTGGCGCAGTGCGACTCCTGGTCAATCCTCTTCCAATGGCTCTCGGAAACGCGTGGGCGAGTCGATGCGCTGCGACGGAGACGATGAGTGAGCGGGCAGCAGAGTTCTGCAATATTGCGCCCATGACCTCACGGCCTCACTCCAACCTGAACTTCCGGCCTTGCCAAGCCCGCTAACTGAGGCTGTGCAAGCCCACCCCAATCACAGTGATCTGCCGCACGTGTTTCGATGAGATAGGGCGGTTAGATCTTCTGTGCTCTGCAGTACTGCAAACTGTACCACGGACTACTGCCACGTCTGAGATCTGCCTCACACCAGCAGGCATACCTCGGCGAGACGCTCGAACGAGCCGTGAAGGACGAAATGCTCTTCCTCCTGCCCAGGCATATTCACCGCGAACGGAGCAACACTTTCACCGAAATTGGCATCCCAGGGACTGCTGCGGAGAGTTCATTGGCATCGTGGCTTTGATCTCTTGTCTGCTTCCTCATCTGGTCCGGGACCACCTCCATCCCTCCGGCACGTGTCTCGGTGAGGGATATACAGTAGCAAACCGGCTAAATATTTTCTCTCTCCAGCAACATGTCCGACAGCAAGGATACTGTACAGCCTCAGATCCTACACAGCCCAGCCTGTTGAGAGGGAGCCAAGGGATGGAGAGCTGGTCTGATTTGAGATTGAGAAGGCGTCACCGATTGGCACTTTCTTGTATTTCCATCATGTCCATACCGATACCCATCGATTCGGGAAATTTTGCTTTCCCGTTCTTGTCGATTGTGATGTCGGGAGTGTTGCAACATCCCCTGTTTTGGCACTCGCCTCTTTGGCTCACAAACGCATGGCAGTTTCTGCGGTATCGAAACCCCCAGTCGTACAACCCTCGAACATAGAGGGCCATTACAAGAACAAGCATCCACCTCTCCCCAAGGCTGTGGAACACAAGGCAAGTCTGACTATGCCCCCTACGCGAAGAAGAAAAACAAAGAAACATCTGTTTACACAGTTCCGGGCGTCGAGACACGAGCTTTCAACAAGGCCCGCTTTGAGATAGTAATGGCCCCGATAGGCTGGCTGGTAATACCAATTCGTATCATCAACATGGCCTAGTCTAACCAGAGTGGATTCTCCATTACAGCGGCGACTGCAAGTAAAACAAGGGAAAAAGCAAAAGTGAACGAGTCCCTAGAGTGTGCATGTGCCACAAAGGGTCACTTCAATCTAAAAATCATCGGCTTGTCATCCGCATGGGCGATCGGTCCATCGCACGCCTCTCGCAAACCTCTCCTCTCTTCCCTCTCGCCTCTCAATCGTCGTCCTTCCACATCTTCTTCTTCTTCTTCTCCACCTAGCACTGGCCGCTATAGTGGCACGGCCCCGTAACTGGGTACGTATCCCGTCCAGAATCGATTCCTCTGAAACCTGTCTTATACTCATGGACGCATTCAGCATCAGTGAAGACCTTGTCGCCTTTCAGCTTGCACTACACGTAAAAAATCGGTTAGCCGACTTTTGTTCCAAAACGACAAATTCGGTAGTAGAAGGTCTCTCTCTCTCTCTCTCTCTCTCTCACAAACACACACACACGCACATAGAATTTACTCCGGCTTCTAGGAAGATTGCCTTCAGCTTCATATTGGTTGGTCCAGAATCCGCCTTTCTTTTTGCACAGGCTCTGCCCGAGATCGTAGCGGTAGCCTTGACAGAAGGTGAGTTTTGCGAGGCAGATGTGTGCGCTGCATGTTCATAGGAAAGACGGTGTTAGCTTTGTTGTTTTCTGTCATTGTGAGTGGAATGGTAGAGCGAACCTCGCAAGGGGAAGAAGGATGTATTCAATCTTCATTGTCGTTTCGAATGGATTTTCGACTGGAGACTTGTAGGTTTTTCGTGGTAGCTGATAATAGCGGGCTTGCAATGGCAAGTAGATGAACGAGCTTGAGGACTGATGAGAGGCTTGCAATTGAATGCTTCATTTCTACGAGTCTCTTCTTTACGACTATATACTTGTTCTTTCGTGTCTGATTTCTTGCCTGTGACCCGGGAGGTTCGGATGGTCGCAACTAAACAACAGTGAATGATCAGAATCGAATACGATGCCCTCGGTAGTTCCAGAGAGGCATCCTGCCATCGTTACATTGAGTGTTCTGGAAGCGAAGGCCAAGAATAACCAAAGTCGAATACGATGCCCTCAGTAGTTCCAGAGAAGCATCCTGCGATGGCCATGCTGAGTGTTCTGAAAACGAAGGCCAAGAATAACAACAGCATACCTTCATGCACGTGGCACGGTCATTCTACCCGTAAAGTAAACTTCAAAGAATTGGGGTTGGACTCTTAGGGCTGCTTTACCTCGCAAGCTCATGCGGCCAATCATGCCCAACATTCTTCTTATACATCGCGTATACGATCTTACAGCAGAGAAGTAAGCAACCGTGAAGAAATCTGGTTGGTATCGAAAAAGTCCTAGATGCGATATAGGGCCTCACTCACGGATGTCATTCACCAGGACAGACAGGGATGCGGTGCATGGAAACTTTCGAGATCATTGCCCATTTTTGGCGAGCCGCGTTGTAGCGCCTCTGCAAGTTCATGACAACTTTTCAGATCTTGTGTCGTCTGATCAAGAATATGAGTTCCAAGATGGAAGACTGGTGTGTGGTCAGTCGAGCGTGAACAGCCTCTGGGAGAGCGTCTGAACGGACAGTGTTGCACTCCACTCCCTAGGCTTCATTCGATATCATCGAAGGCTCGCTTCGTGCCTACTATTGCTTCAAATCAACCACAAAGTGTCCTTGCTTGTCTTTCCCCGTCATCTCCGGATTATCGCAGCCATCGATCTCCTGGTCAATTCGCCTCTGATGCTTGCTCAACCAGTCATATTTTGTAGCAAGGAGCTCTCGCGTTTCTTTTCTAAGACATGACCAAACTAATCATCGTGGTCGGGATCACCGGTTCTTTACAATTCTGGCAACAGCCCCAAAATAAGTCCAACGAAGAGAGACCCCCCGTATGGGATGACCGCCTGCTCAAAACCCTGCGTATCAATCTTGCAAAGGGTATACGATGCTCGGAAGTAGCATCATCCGGCTTTGGTGCGATCTGACTGCAACCCAGTAGACCAAACGCAGTAATGCTAAATCGAAGTCCGCTCCGTATCGGTGTAGTGAGCGTTGTGCACGTTGCTCACAAGGTTCTTGCTATCAAGGTGTCGACAAGTTCGGGCATCCTGCAGCAATGCTCGCATACCATCCCAAAAGCGTGCCATCGGAATTGAGATCGACGAATGTGCCAGGTCTGAGCATCCAAGATCGAAGTCCAAGATATCCCAACAAGCTGGATGGAACAGGCAAGGGGAGATACGAGCGGGCATGGTACGAGCACAATGACAACGTACGAGACCGCCCTCACAGGTCAAATATAGGCCAACAGAGGGGCCTCATCCATTGTGGTGTCCTTGTGTGCGGCGACAAATGAGGTCAAAAGGTGAGAGACGCAGCCTCATGATTGTAGTGATCTTCCGATTAGGGCTTGATGGAATCACTAGAGCTGAAATTAGTATCGTACACTTCGCAGATGTTTGAAAAAGCGTCTACGCTCTCTGCAAACATAAGCGCTGTCTGCGTGTGGTGCTGAGCCATTTACAATTCCAGGTACTCGAATACAATCGGATCGAAACACGTCTATTGTCGTCAAGTCTGTTTGCTAACAAGTGTTGCCTTCAAAGATGTTTATCTTCCGAACGATTCGTATTATTGAGGAAAAATTATCAATCCCGTCGAGATTGAGGAAAACGAATATCTCAAAGTCGATGGCAACCTCCCAGGTCAAGGGCGTGCCTTCTTCGCTGGAGTATCGATGCTCCAAATTGTGAGAACAGGAACAACCCGAGCTACAGCGGCCACGCGACGACATGACACCAACAGCCGAAAGCTGCGTATGAAGTCACTTGACATCTACGACTCTGGCTTGGGTGGTAGAACAATGAAAGCGAAGCTAAGTTAGCAGGCGTGGTAAGCTATCACCAACACTGGAGCGCTAGGTCCGTTAGCAGCAAGCCACTGCAGTGCAGAATTGTTGAGGCAGACGAATAATTGCCATTGTATGTTTGCTGTGTAAAAGTACGTTGGCATCGTGGTTCTGACTGCTTGTCGTCTTCCCAGCAGCATAGATGTGGCGTGACCTGGAGGAGGCAGAACTGAACGTCTTGATGTGGTGTCGTAGGCTGATAGCATCCTAGAAGAGGCTTATGGCCCAAGCCACGCAGGACCGGCTAGATGCGGTCATCATGGCAGCGTTGGAGACTTCGCAATCGACCAGTTCCATGATGCGGACCGCAGCGGCCGCGAAAGCATAACTAAATTGTTCAGATGACCTTCTATACCTCGTCTGCCACGTCAGTAGCAGACCGCAGCCAGTTCAGCGCAGCTTGACACTCACACGTGTGTTGAATGATAGGTTATAACTATACGTTATGCAATTGTCGGCTGCCATCGAGCTGCCTACGAACAAATAAGAGAAAGATCATTCCATCCGTGCTGTCCCGCCTTCCCTGTCCCCATCCCATGTTCCGTATCCCAAACCGATCCTGTGCAGCCCAGTCCTATTCCCAAAAAAGGTGAGTGGTATCCAGCATATCAATCAGCGTCAAGACATTCCACCTCACCGAGTGCGCACCAATTGCGCCAGTCGTATGCCAACATCGTCGGTCTCTTGTCGTCGTCATCTCCATCCAAGGCGCCAGAGAACAGTTCCAAGCATTCCCTTCATAACCTAGCATTCAGCTTCGCCCCGCGCGTCATCGGTAACCACTGCCACCTTCGATCTCTCTATCGCTGCCCGCGCCACTTGTCAACGTGACTTTTCTCGACCCTGCGCCATATACCATCTCCATCATCTTCCGCTTCTGCACATCTCGGCTGCCCTTGAGCTGGTGATACGTCGTCTCCAACCCCTTGATTTGATCATCGATCGTGATCGTGCTGGAGTTGCTTGATCGCACCAGTGGACTGACCAGCCTCCGGCGCAAAATTTCCAGGTTGGACTTGAGCTGCTCGAGGCGTTGATTGTGGTCTACAAGAACATGCTTGTTTCGCACTGTGCGCTCGCGAACGGAGTGCAGGAGGTTCTTGTTCTTCTCATATTTGCGCAACTTGGAAGCGTTGACGCCAATGACTTTCGTCCAGAGGCTGCCGAGGAAGTCGTTCTCCATTCGTTCTTGCTGATCCTGTTCACGCACAACGGTACGTTGGAGGTTGAGGAACTGTTTGTCGACCGCTTCGAAAAGTTGGAAGAGAGCGATTGAGTGGGTGAGCTCATTGTTGATACTCTCTTCGAGCACACCGAGGAACTCGTAGAATGTCCGCTCCAGTGTGGCTCTGGCTCGTTGCTGGTAGGTCATGCCGAGCAATTCTTGCACAAATTTGCTGTCAGTGTCAACTCCCACTCTTGATAACAGATTGCGCGCATTAGACCAGACTGAGCTTAGTGTGCTCGGTGGCTCGCTCGATATTGTGCTCAGCTCCCGTTGTGCCCATTCCATCACGATCAGAATCGCATCGATGTCGGAGTCGACTGATGTGAAGAAGCTCGTCATCTCTCGCGCCAGCTCCTTAAAGCTATCGGATAACGAGTCTAGCTGGTTGACGATTTGCGGAGCAGAGGTCATATTGGTGCTTCGAACGCTTTCTCCCAGATCCCACACTGCCACGCTGGTTTCTTGTAATTGCTCGATCTGCGCATGTCCGTTTTCGGAATAGTATATGCTAGGTTCGAAGGACTTGGCCAGGCCCGCCACCTTGATAAGATCGACCGAAGGAGGTTGTACTGGGGCCGATAATAAGTTGATCATGATCCAGTACAGTACTAGCGACATGACTCCATAAAACAGTGTGTTGTATTTTGACTTGGTGACGTGATGTACCGTCTGGCGAACGCTTCGTACCATTGCTTCAATGGGCTCTGTCCGTTGTACGACATCAAGCGATGTCGAGAAGCGGATATCTGGTCGCACTGTCAGCTGTAGTCAATACTCAACCGCACTGGCGCAAAGGTCTATGCGCCGGCATACTTACAATTCTTCTGCGTCGGTGTTTCTGCGCCGGGTGAATCTGGCTCGGGTTCTGGTCGTTGTGTCTCTTCACTTGGATGCCGTACGGTGCTCGATGCGCGCCTTCCCTTGTCTTCTACCGCTGCTGCGAGTACTCCAGCAGGCTCTGGAGTGACTCTGGGGCTGCGACCTTTCACTGGTGACTCGGGCAACGGTATGCGCCTGGCTGTCCTGTATGCGGTCGCATCGCCATCATCCCCTTCTTCGTCCGCGCTCTGGTACAGCGGACTCGTGTCTTTGCTCCTATACCCATTGCGATTCGGTGAGAGTGCTTCTTGGTGCTTGAACCAGCCGCTGCCTGCTTTGCGCCATGCTGGGGGTGAGTAGCTTCGCCGTGAGCTCGCTTCGCTGTACTCTGAGTGTCCGTTACTGCGGAAGCCCGAGTGTTGCGACGGCATGTCCGGAATGGTAGGAGAGAACTCGCGCGCATCGAAGTCGTCCATGCTGGCGTTGAGGCTCGGGTGCGAGTCGAGATAGTGCTGCCGCGAGGTCATATCTGCGGGGACTATCATTCACGGGAGGGAGGATTGCGGGCTTCCAAGAGTGAAGCCCGGCAACAGGTCACAGGAGGAAGGTGAATAGAAGACGGGAGAGCAGAGGAGATGGTGGGATCTGAGACAGGATCTGGTATGGATTGATCGTTTGCGCTGCGTGTCGCGGGCTGTCTGGGACGTCGGGCGATGGCTGTCTCGCACGTGTGCTTTGAGCGTGTCGCGCGTCGCGGTCTAGTGACGTGACGGTCGAGGAGCTGGTGCCTGGCGGGCGTGACTGTCGCGAACGGCAAGTGCGATGCAGGTACGGCGTGCGGGTTCTACAGAGGCAGAGGGAGAGAGAGCTCATCACAGTCATTGATAGCCAGACCGCATCTCCCACGAACGTGCCACGAGCGAGGTGCGGCATGGGCGAGGAGGGGTGGCTGGCGAGGGCCTGCCCGCCTGCATCACGCTTTCCAGTCTAATCTAGCGCGCCTGCACCCGTCCAGCATTGTGAGCCAATCCTTCCCTCCCCGGCTCCCTCCGTCATCCCCGCCGTCGAGCGTCTTGCTGCCCAGATGCGTCTGCCTTTCTGCAGCAACAAACGCTTGCTCCACGCATAGCATACTCGATCGCAATCGTTCCAGCGCGACGGAGATGCGTCGCAACGCCATACAGATCTGTCCGCTTGCGGCACGCGGCCCCCGTACACGACTCCCGCTCATATCGGCTGCGCGCAGCCAGATGTGCCGGTCCACACACATCTGAGGAATGCGCCTGGCTCGAGCCGGGGAGTTGGCCTTGTGCGACCCGCATTGTAAACGTGACGGCATCTGGAGCGATCGTCTGCAAACGCCTCCCAGTGTTCGGGCGGAGCGCGGCCAGTGAGAAACCGATGGCTGGCAGCAGTACCGCGAATCTGGGCCGTACCGATTCGTGCTCTGCAAGGCAGTGCGACTGTTCCGTTTGTCTGTGTTTCATGTTGCAAACCAGGTGCATATTCATTGGACCCGGATCTGATAGCCGCATAAGATGCGATCGCTCTCAAATCGAACAAACGTAGATGTGTCAAACACAATGACTTTAACGAGAGCATGGAGCATTTTCAAATCAGCACAATGTCTTCGGCATTGGTCCAATTGTTGCGCAGTAGATCGCCAGACATGACCGCGGGAGCCTGTATGTAGCACTCGCAAAGCAGCTTGAAGATTCTGCTCTTCCTTGCTGGGTCCGGGCAAGGTCGCAAAATGACAGGCACATCGCCCGCCAACAATATCGCGCATTCGTCCCCAGCTACGATGCCAGGGGTCGCCATTCCCACGTGGCCATTGATGGTGGTGAAGAAATGTCTCCCATATCGGATCTCAGGTGAATCGTGGCCAGCGCTGCTTGGGCGAGAGATTTCCTGGCTGGCAGCGGGCGTTGACGCAGGGGTGAGTTCGTCAACGAGCAGGATTTTGTCGAATATGAGCGCCGATATCCTCAATTGTCCGCGACTTCCTTCCAGTATTTCAAACGTCTCCAGTTTGTCGTCACCAGCGCGATGTTCACTTCGTATACCAGTCGTCCATTCATCCTTGCCAAAGGCAGGAACGAAGTTGGGAATGCCTGAAGCCCAGACTGGTGCGATGTGCCACGAGTATGTCCAGTCTGGAATCCATGATGGCAGCTCATAATGCTGGTGGAGGGCACCAGCGCTGTACAATATGCTCATGAGCTGAAAGGTCTTTTGTCCTTCTGTCAAACTATGCACCGAGTCGTACGATGCCTCATATCGAAGCGCATTGATGTACATGTGCGTGACCTCGATGAACAACCACTCTGGAGATCTTGAATAATTCACTGCTGTCGTTAGGTAAGTCAGACCATAGAAGGCAAAGACCATGTCTCGCGGATCGGTCGCTTTGCTGCTCTTGCCAAGAATGAGGAGCTGTGTGATGTCTGTGTGTGCCAGTGCCTCTTTCTGACTGGCAATCATTTGCGATATGATCGCTAGTCGTTGTCGCGCGTTGCCGAGCAGCGACATGCGCTTTTTGAAGCCAGGCGATGGGGTTGGTAACTCATCCCGAATCAGTCTGACGAAGTTGTCCCTAGCTCGTGGTTAATATGATATAGGAAAGAGCTGTCGCTCGGAACAGATAATCCTTATGATGGGCGAGACACAGGAGAACTTACCAGCTGATTCGTGTACGGCCACAGACGACTCTGGTATGCTTACTCAAGACGACCTCGGGCAAGACCCAGACACGTTGAAACCACGGTCGTTCTAGCAGTCGCTCGATGGCGTCCCGCAACTCCTTTCGACTGAGCAGACGATTCAGGACACGCCTCGGACCATCGTCGCCACTGCGTTTCTTCTCGGCATATTCGAACAACTGCTTGCTGCGATCATCGTGCTCACCAAGCCAGATATAGACCTGATATGCCTGGTTGAAGATCAATCGCATGATCGAAACTTGGTGACCACGCTCCTGGTCATTGTGCTGGTCGATACAGATCTGATCAATCTGTTGCAGTCGGCATGATCAGTAGTGATAATGCGATATCTCGCGCGGTGAGACGAACCCATATCAGTAGAGACTTCCGAGGCTTCCTCAAATTTTGCAATGCGCAGAGCAAGTTCTTGGTTACCGGAAAGCGGCAGCCGTCCAGAAATATTGATGAAGTCCGCTCCACAGTTTGCCAGCAGTAGCTCAGACAGTAGTAGGATCGTTGTGGATGCCTCGAGTCTTCCCAGCTCAGCGTGCATTCAATAGGACTCGATCCAGTGCCCGGATGCACTTCCACCAAGCGGAATGCATTGCCATCGGCTACAGTCTTGTACTCAAAGTCTTCGACGAGAGCAAAAGCGGCATCACTCTCACGCTGTCGCTTCCTTTTGTGCGACGCGCCTGGATCTGGTGTGCTTGCAAACGCTCTGTCGTCCTTGTGGAAGTTGTGCTCACCATACTCTCCGGCTTCGAGGGTCAAACTGCCGAAGCCCCATTCGAATCTTGGGTCCGTATTGGCGGGTTCCAGCTCATCGTCCGTGTCCAAATTATCATCGAGTCGCGGGGATAGGCTGACTGGCATGGTGAGAAGATGGAATCCGGGGCCTGCGTTACATTTTCTCCATTCTGGAAAGCATGGCGCTGATGAAAATTTGATGTCCTACCTCGAAAATGTATCTTTTCAGCTAGGACTCCAGCAAGGAAGAGCACCAATGTTGCACTGCCTCAAGTGGCTCAGCTGCGAGCTGCACTATTCTGTTCGCAGATGTGCTCATGCTGGATGGCATCATACGGACATGCCCGGAGGACAAGAACAGCACTGGGAAGCTTGTTGAGATGGACAATGATGGAGGCTATGGATGATGAAGCTCCAGTAGTATTTTCGCAATGCCGACAGCCTCGCCCCATCTCCCGTTCACTTGGGATGGCGAAGAAAGAGCGGCGTTGCCCCTCCACTTGCCGCCGAACAACATCGTCTGTGCGCAAGCTGCAAGATTGCTGACACACCTTCCTTTGGGTGGCCGCGCCTGTTCCTGTCAAAAAAGAAAAGTGAAGGCGTGCAGCTAAGATGCCATTGGGAATGTCACTGACACATGGGCACGACCCCCAAGTCATGTCCAGTGCGCCGTGTGCGTAAAGTGGTTTTTGGACAGTCGCGTCCTCCGTCGTGCCTTCTCGTCACCCCACTATCATCTCAGCGGCGGGGAGCCAGGGTCATGACGTTTGCCAGTAGCTCATGCACCATCGCGACGGACTTTGCGGCGCTATGCTTCTTATTTCTAAGGCAATCGAGCCAGACTCGTTTCCATCTCTGCCTCTCCTCCCTCTTCTTCTGATCCGGTACACTTAACCCCATCTCACCTACAGACCGAGAACTACCGCAAACATGGCAGTTGAGAGCAAGTTCGACCCAAAGGACATGGTAGGCGGGGACAGATACATTGGGGCAAGAGCACATACTGACCGACTCGTAGGAGTTCCGCCACCTTGGACCTACAGGTCTGAAGGTCTCGGTTCTGTCTCTGGGTGGGTGGTTGACTTATGGCGGCACTCAAAAGGGCAACGTGGTCAAGGACTGCATGGAGGCAGCATGGGTATGCACGCGGCACAAGGTTCATGACATTCGGTGGCTGATTCGAGTTGCAGAACGCTGGCATTAACTTCTTCGATACTGCCGAGATCTACTCCAATGGCCAATGTGAGGTGGAGATGGGCAACGCTCTGAAGGAGCTTGCCTGGCCAAGAGACGAATACGTTCTGAGCACAAAGGTCTTCTTCGGTGCGTCACTGTACGAGTCATGCTATCGCCTGAATAGAGACTGACTTTGGTGGCAGGAACTGGCCGCAAGGAGCCAAACACTCGCGGACTGTCGAGAAAGCATGTTGTTGAGGGATTGAAGAGCTCGCTGGCCCGTCTGCAACAGCCGTACGTCGACATTGTGCTGGCCCATCGCCCAGATGTCGGCACTCCAATGAAGGAGATTGTTGAGGGCTTCACCCAAGTCATTCGCAACCTCAACCTTGCCTACTACTGGGGCACATCCGAGTGGTCTGCCGTGCAAATCATGGAGGCCACTCAGATCGCCGAAAAGTACAACCTCATTGCACCAATCGCCGAGCAACCACAATATAACGCCTTCCACCGACAGCGTTTCGAGGTGGAGTACGATCCGTTGTACCAGCAATTCCAGTACGGCACCACGATCTGGTCGCCGCTTGCTTCGGGTCTGCTCACTGGCAAGTACAACGACGGCATTCCAGAGGATTCGAGATTCGCCACGAACAAGGCCTTCTTCGAGGGCACCATCAAGAGCTTGCAGAGCGAAGAGGGCAAGGCTAAGATCGCCAAAGTCCGCAAGCTCACTGAGATTGCAGAGAAGCTTGGTGGCAACGTTGCTCAGCTCTCGCTTGCCTGGTGTGTCAAGAACCCGAATGTCTCGACAGTCATCCTGGGTGCGACCAAGGTTGCCCAGATCGAGGACAACATCGGTGCGCTGAAGCTGCTCCCCAAGCTGACACCGGAGGTTCTGGAGGAGATTGAGAAGATCTTGGACAACAAGCCCGCTAAGCCAAGCGCGTTCGGCCGTGAGAGGTGAGCATGTGGGTGACTGTCACTTCATCATGACCATAGCTCATGGTGCACTCTTTAGAGCGAGCAGGTCACAAAAGCGACAAGGAAAGCTGTAGTACATTTACGACGAAACGTGCCCATGCGCAGCCGCGATCCTGATGTTCCTATCCGACTCTCCGTAGATCGAGCTGGCTTGTACTGCTCCTCTCGCAGTCCGCAGCCTGCCGTCTCCGAGGCACCTACTCGTGAGTTTGCACCTCACCAAGGGGCCCGGTCCGCCACAGTCTCGCCGAGTTTAGCATCTCGGCACTCGAGTCAAGAGAAACGGCAAGACATACCACCACGCCAAGCCGTAATTATTGTTGTCTCGAGTCAACCGCGAACCGAAACATACCGGTCACGGTCGCGGTGAGACAGGGTGATGTATTGTGACTCGCAGGTGTCCAACTTCGCGATGACTTCTTCTCGGCTCTTCTTTGACCTGTTGTCGGCCTGGTCAAACTTACGTTCACACGTGGCGCACCCAACGATCTCAGCCAGGGTCTCGAGCACGTCCTGTCTCGGTCAAGCCAAGATGTTGGTATACTTTCTACCTAAAATCCAAAACAACGACACAAATCCCGAAAGCATACCACAGCCCCCCGGTGCTTCGTGCAAAAATATCTCTCAATAGCTTGAGATGGAGTACCGATCTCGTGGTCGTACCGTGAGACAATACTATCGACACCGCGAGAAGTGCCAGCTGATGCTGCTGCTGCCGAGTTGTAATATTGTTTACACGGTCTCCACCCTTCTCCACCATCACGCATCACATTTCCGAATGGCGGCTGGAGGTGATTTTATGCAGCTTTAGTGCAAATCTCAGCTGACTACCAGTCCTAATCGAGCGAGCAGGAGATCCGTCTTTCACCTTTTGGGTAGGCAAAAGGGGAAGTAGCGCGTCTTGGCAGGCACATCGCGTAAGTTTGAGCCTACCTGCCTCCGTCCCGAAAGTTTCCTCTCTATCAAGCCGTCTGGCTTCACCTTGACTTCAGCCGTGACTGCTTGGCACTCGACTCGACCAACTCGTTTGGGGCATTTGGAGGCGCGACCATGCCGAATTCATCGACAGGTCAAGAAGCTTTTCTTCCGAACTGCAGGTACGGCGGTGTCGTTTACAGCACGGGCAACGCCATGCTACGCCACGCGAGGCCATGCTACGAGTCTACGACCATTCGAGCTGGTCAATGAATCGATCTCGAGGATCACTGTCCGCGGACCTCAATGGATGTGAGGTCTGGCCCTTTCAACAGAATTCTATATAACTAACGTCCACGCCTCGTTGTCGATCTATCATCAGCACAACAGCAAGCATTTCGTTCCATTCCTCAGCATATCCATTCTTTTAACCCACACTCATTCTTTCACTTCATTTCAAGATGCGTTCCACTTTCGCTCTCGCAGCGACCATCGCTGTGGTCTCGGCCACCAACTACAAGCCATGCGGCAACCTTTGCGCCGATGGCACCGCTCCTTCCAGGACCATCACCACTGAAAATGGAAACCAGTACGCTGTTTGCATGGGTACCGACTTTGCGGGCGCAGACCTCCCCAACGATCAGGGTGGCTTTATTCAGGGCCTCGAGGACGGCGACGTTGAAGACCTCGCCGAGCAATGCTCGCTCACTGATGGCTGCATTGCAGCCACCATGAACGGCCAGTTTGGATATCTCAAGAACGGTGTTCCGGTTCCATACGGCTCAGCTTCCACCAAAGGAGACAACTCCATCTTCCAGATCATGTGTGATGATACCGCCACTACCACCACTACTACTGCGGCTCAGACCACCACCACTGCAGCTCAAACTACGACCACCGCTGCTCAGACTACCACCACAGCTCAGACCACTACCACCAAGGCCTCGACAACGACCTCCGCTGCCGGACCTGGACCTACTCCACCAGTCTCCTGCCCCAAGGATGACGATGACATCGTTGAAAGCGGTGGCCAATACTTCTACAAGTTCTGGTCTGGCAAGTGCAAGCGCAACAGCTTCGCCTACTCCCACTTCACCACTTTCCCTAAGTCCCTGAGCGAGGAGGATGCTACTCAGAAGTGCGCCGACTGGATTGCCGCTAAGCCGCGCTCCGAATACCCACTGAACTTCCAAATCTTCCAGTACAAGGACAACTCCTGGCACTGCGACGCTACCCGCACCCTGAACACCGACCTCAACTTCAAATCCAGCAACGACGTCGACAAGATGATCCAATACAACCCTCTCCCAGAGAAGTGCAAGCCATCGACCCCAACCCCACCACCACAAACCTGCCCAGACAAGAAGACCATCGTCACCAGCAAGTGCGGCAAGACCCCAGCCTCCTACTCCCTCTTCTGGTACGGCAAGCAAAAGCGCAACAACTTCAAGGTTGCCTGCTCCGAGTACTACAGCCAGAAGACCAGCTACGACACCGCCATCCAGCGCTGCGCCAACTTCGTCTCCAAGCAACTCCCCAACGTCGCTCAGACTTTCCAGGTCTACTACAACAACAAGTCTTGCAAGTGGACTTGTGATGCTGGCGCCGTTGAGAACAAGGACTCCAACTTCACCTACGCCAAGGATATCAAGATTCTGTTCCAGTTCAATGCTGTGCCAAAGAACTGCTCTTACAAGAGGGACATCTTCTCGAGCAACCAGAAGAGGACTTACTACCAGTGCTAGAGGAGCAGTGGAATAAGAGTGGGTTGAAGGGTAAAGGATAAGAAAAGATGGAAGAACAGGAGACATTTGGGACATCGGATTTTCTCATCACTCTTTTTGGAAACAACACTTTCATCGGTACGAGATATGGCTTGTGTATACGCGACAACAGTTATTTTCCTACTTCTTGATTGATTTTTTGGGGAGTTTGTAGATTTAGCAGGAGTGTAAAAGAGTTAGCAGCAGGGCGTTTTTTGTATCGTTTAGCATGATTACTTGTTCAGGATCATTCTCAATTCTTCTTTACCATAATAATTCAATTCGTCTTCTGGCTAGTCTTGTCCGCGGTGTTTCATAGTGATGTGCATTACGACAAGAGCTTCCTTATGCCATTGTAATGCACGCTCATGGCATGCCCGAACGACGCAGAAGGACGCAAAGATGTCTCTGGCTCAGGCAACCAGCAGGATGATACACGGGCACTGAGAGCTATTGAAAGACTCGTTTGCAGAATACAGGGTATACAGTGGAAGGATACGCTCAATAACAATTTTGGCAGTGATGTGTTCTCGAGCCACGATCAGCTCATTTCCTCCGCTGTCCTCCTTCTCAAGCCTTTAAGCTTATCCGGCCTGCCAGTCGTCTCATCGTATTGCTTCTGCGCATGCGGGAACGTTCTCTTCAATTGCGCAGCAAAGTGTTTATATGTCACGGACCGTTCTTCTGATTTAAGTGGGTCAAGATCGAAATCAGACATAAACTGTTCCCCAATTTCGCGTACCCTGATCGTCGCGTGCGCATCGGCAATGAAATTTGTAGTCAGCCACACTGCACTTCGTTCCGGGTCTTTGGAGGGATAACGAGCTCGGATACCATTAATCTTGTCAAACCCGTCGGATGGGGAGCGTTGTATGCTTGCGCCAGGGAACGTCCGCAGAACGAGTTGCTCGAAGCCGAATTCATCCAGATAGGGTTCGGGTTTGGCGCGGAAACAGTGGCTGCGGCATTGAGTGAATACCGTCCGACATCTTACGATACCGCTGAAGTCTGCGACATAGTGCTTCAGGAGCCACTTTCGACTCCTTTTGGTTGTTGACATCGGGCGCGTTGTCTCTTCCGACTTCTTATTATCTTTAGAGACGGAAGATGGCCCAGCTTGCGGCCTCATAAGCAGCGGACGCATGGCGCGATTTAACGAAGTCCGGCTCTTGGCTGTGCTGGTTCTGGATGGAGACGATACCTGCTGTGATGGAGGCGGTGTGCAGCGCCTGCTTTCAGATGGTGGTGATCCTAGGGGCTTCAGGCCCTTGAACACCATGGTAATGCAAGTCGAACAACAGACCCATGGCGTGGAAAAAGTGTTCTCTACATGCTTCATCAACATATCGAAGTCCCTGGATTCCAAGTAGTCAAAGCTACGGGTATATGCTCCGTAGAAATCCGTCTGCTTGAGTTCTGCCGCAGGATTGACAACATAATTATCCCATAGCCAATTTGTGACTTGTTGCGACGGCTTTCCCGATTCATCTTGCGTCGTGCCGTAACGGGAAGGTTGCCTGTCGGACCTCTCGGTACTCTCTTGTGCAGCTGCTGGGGCACGGGATGTTTGAGCACCAGCAGAAGTTTGTGGACTTGCCGTCGTGCCGGTCGAGCCTCGGTCGTTGCCACTGCTTGCGTTGGAAGCCCAAGGTATGTGCCGTGCCCGAGGTGGCGTACAACGCTTGACATTGTAGGGCCGGGGCTGTTTTGGCTTGAGACCTTTGAAGACAAGCGAATCGCATGGCGGACAGGACGCCGAAGGTGTCGAGAATATACTTGTTACCTGCTCCATCAACGTTTTGAAGTTGACGCGTGTCTTGTCAGAGCCGAAAGCAGTGAGATATGCCGAGTAGATATCCATCCGCTTGGATTCGCATGTTTGGTCTACCACGTATTGCTCTCGTAGCCACTCACTGGCTTCCCGCAATGCCTGCGACACTGCATTCTGTACTCTCTCGGTGTGAGATTGTTGTTGACCGGAGCTCTGCGTACTAGCTTGTGCAGCTGCAGGGACAGTGGAGGCATGAGTTCCAGCAGGGGCGCTAATGGATGAGGGGACTGCCATTCGCGGTGTTTGCACAGCTGACACGCCGACAGGTTTGAGGCGTATGTTCCGAATCATCCGTTCCGAGAGGATGATTTGAGCAGTGGGAAATACTTTGCGCAAGTCTTCCAGGAATTCGCTGAGCAGAAATTGGCTGGTGCCCTTTGTCGTATTGCAATGCAACCGATACGTCTCTTCCAATGCAGTACCTGGTGTTTCGACTTCTGGAGCATTTTCGTAGTATATTCTGAGCCACTGCGAGAATGCATCAGGTTTCTCAACTTGCTGCACGAGCGCGGTACGGGAATGCACAGAGCGAACTCCGCCTTTCGCGTATAGCGACTCTGGTCGAACACCCTCTATTACAGTTGTGCGGTGGCCCAAATTCTTTGACCGCAATCCGGGGAAGGTTCTCATCAGAATAGGCAGAAACTCCGTACTGCCCAACTTTGGCCAGCAAACATAATCCCCATTGTAGATTCGGAACAGATCGCTCAGATCCGTTTGCGCAGTAGCATCAGCTGCGAAATGCTGCAGAAACCACTCCGACAGCTGGGCACGAAGCTGCTCCACGCTTGCTTTATACATGGGCTCTGCGACCATTCTGGCTCCCGCCTCCAGTTGCGAAGGCCCTGGCGTTTTGCTTCTCAAATCTCCGGCTTGAGAGTCGTGTGTACCCCCAATGTATCCACGCGGCTGGTCAATAGACATTGGAGCGCCTGAGCGGCTTTGCACCTGTGGCGTACTGCTGGAGGATAGCACCGCATGATCTAGTGCCACCGGAGTCCTTTGTGCATATGGTGGCGAATCAGTGAGGTCGATCGGCCGCCCTGACTTCGCTCCCAGCGACGCTGGCTCGGCGGAAAGTTCTGCATCTCCCTCATCTTCATCTTCGGACAGATCGATGACCATATTCTGAAACCAGCAATCTTTGCAAATCTCGGCATGCAGCCGCTCAGCGTATGCCTCGAGATATCGTGCACCCATGTATGATGTCCGTTCAACCTTATCCAGCAGTGCGTAAAAGTCTGCGAGGCTCTTATAGGTGCATTCTGGATGTTTCGCATGTGCTGGCGGAGATGACCTTGAAGGGGTTGACAACAGTTCTTTGCCTTTGGGTGATACGCGCGATGATTGACTCGAATTCGAGCTGATCTCGCCCAGCGGCTGCCTCATGGACGCCGAGCTTTCGCCTTGATGCGACGTGCTTGCATTATCGCTGATGCCATCGATTTTCTCGGCATGCTCCAACGCCGCACAAGCCCGAGCCTTCCACAGCGGCCACGACATTTCAGTAAGAATGTCAGCCTTTTCGATTATTCTCAGCGCCATCTCTGCCTCGACCTTGTCACGATACGGATACCATTCGTTCTCGCGACTGTGCTTCCCACCGACCACGACATCGTCATCGTCCACTGCGGGATCAAACACACCCAGCTCGGCATTGATAGCCCACAATGCCACCTCGTTCTGCTCTCTCTGCTGCGAACTGGTAGTCCTCAGCTCCCAGCTCAACCTCTCGGCCACGAGGAAGAGCTTTCGCTGCCACGGAGTCGAATCCCGCTCCTTTCCGCAGCGTGAACATATTCCGCCCTTGGCATCACCATTGTTGAGAGCTTGCCACGTCTTCTTGGGTAGAAGAGTCAATGGGTACGGGACACTGTGGAAGTCTTTGCCAACTCCTGAGTCCGCATGCGGCTTGTACTTTATACGTGGTTCGTGTCCTTTTGGCCTCGCGTGTGAAGTTCTCCAAATGCCAGGCGCGACTTGTTGGCGTTTCGACGTTCTGCCCAACTCTTCGTCGTCCCAGTCTGCACGTCTCTTATACGACATGCTGCGCCCAGTCAACGGCCCATCGGAGTATTTAGCGAGAATGTCTCATTCCGTACATGACGTTCTTGGAGGAATCGTGCATGCAACGCGATGCGGGCAGCCGAATCGTGAACGCGACGTCGACGCGTCGCATCGGGAAGGTGCGGCGAATGCACCAACCTTTTCTGGCAACGGACACTTTTCTCATTCACTTACCGACCAACCCCGCCCTCCACACTCCTACTGGAGCCCGCCGCCGAGAGCGCATTTGGTCAGACGGCGTCCCCACGGAGCTTGTGCACCGACGATGATGATCATTCGGCTTAAACCATTAGCGAGCAGAGCTCTCAATAGCTACAGCTTATAATGTAAGTCTCCAGCTCTTGGACTGGACATCATTCCATTCATTCTTATCATTTCCATCTCTATCATTATGGCTGCTGCTTCTGGAAGCGTCAAATTCAGTGTCGAGGGAAAGACTGCACTTGTTACAGGTGCAGGAAGTGGTAAGACTCGTTCGTCTTCAACTCAGCCGCAATTACTGACATGATAGCCAGGCATCTGCTTTGCGTTCGCTAGACTCCTTCTCGAGAAAGGATGCAATGTTGTCATCGCAGACATTGGCCTGCGTCCTGAAGCCGAGCAGCTTCTAAAACAGTATTCTTCACAAGATGGCAAGAAGCCCAGAGCTGTGTTCGTGAAGACTGATGTCGTCAACTGGGATCAGCTTTCCAACGCGTTTGATGTTACGGACAAGGAATTCGGCGGAGCTGATATCGTCTGCCCGGGAGCTGGTATTTTCGAACCCCACTGGACGAACTTTTGGATCCCGCCTGGCACCGGTGCATCGAAAGACAAGCTCCACGGCGATAATGGCGTGGGTCATTACGCGCTATTCGATGTCAACTTGACACACCCTATTCGAGTCACTCAGCTTGCCATGTCAAAGTGGCTCAACCCGCCAGAGGGCAGCAAGTCAGGCAAAGTCTCTGCTACCAACCCAAAGCGAGTTGTGCATATCACCAGTATTGCAGGCCAGGCACCCAGCTTCCCTGCTCCTATGTATGTTGCTTCCAAGCACGCCATCTCAGGCTTCATTCGATCTCTCGCGCCGCTGGAAGAGACTCTGGGTATCCGGGTCAATGGCGTGGCTCCTGGAATCATCAGGACGCCTCTCTGGACCGACCACCCAGAGAAGATGACTCTGCTTGACGAGAAACAGGACGAGTGGGTGGAGCCAGAAGAGGTTGCCGAGGCTCTATTGAGATGCGTGGAAAGCGATGAAGTAGTTGGTGGCTGGGTCCTGGAAGTGCTCAAGGGAGCAACTCGCAACGTGGAATGGAAGAACGCCCCTGGGCCTCAAGGACGCGGGGGCAGTGCAAGCAACGCTGCTGTCAACGCCGCAGAGATATTTGGCTGGCTGGGCGAGCCAGGATGGGGTGTTGCAAAGGAGTAAGCGATGTCGCCGTGGATAGCTCAGCATCATTCGGAAATAGACTTTTGCCGTCGAGGTCGACCGAACGGTATGGTCATTCTCAGCAGATCAGAAGCATGTTACATTGTCGCTGCAGTCTCCACGCTATTCTGGGTGGCTTTCAGGCATGAGTGTTTCGACTGATGAGCACACTAGTGCACCACTCGTTGGAAAATGAATGTTTCGAGCCTAGTCAGCAAATTCTCCAATCATGCTTCTCATCAAACACAGTCGCCATTTCCCCTGAAAGAGTTGCATTGCGCTCCACTGTTGTCGACCAGCTTATGGAAGCACTGCCAATGCGTTGGTGACATGCTTGCACGATTGCCCTGTGCCGAAGTTTTCCCACAATAGCCGAATAAGAACGTCATCTTCACCTGATTTCTGCTATTGTCCTTCTTTCGACAATACACTCGCCAATTCACAAGCTTTCCGAGCTATTGTTATAGCATTTCTGGTTGATTGTGGTAGGCGCTGACAATAGGAGAGCGGTGCGACAATACAAACAATGAGAGGTAGGATGATTGAGCATTCCTCATTCCATCAAGTTTCTTTCCTTCTCTTCTTTCTTTGTATACCCATTCACATTCCGCTCCGCCGACAGCGAGGACACGATGCCACCAAAGCCCACCCCGGAGCAGCTCGCCGCCGCTGGCTTCGGCGGAAACAAAGGACGTCGCCAGCAGCGCCCGCTGTTGGCCAAATCCACCCGCGGAGGGCCGATGAAAGACTCGGCCTCCACCTCCACCTCCTCTCTCGGCGGGCTCGCTGGTTCGAGCCAAGCTGGCGAGAAATTGCTGCCCGGCCAGCAGCAGCAGCAACCAGAGGAGGCTGGTCCTCCTTCACTTCCGCCCTCACTTCCGACCTCACAATCCGGCCCGCTCCCGGAAGCTCCCGTCTTTGCGCCGCGTCCACAGGCGCGGCTACTCTCCGAAACAGTCGCGACCGGTGGTAAGTCAACTTCTCACAAGCACATTCACCCCCTCGTTCACTCATTCATATTTATCTGTGCATTCGCTCGTTCCACTATGGCTGCCAGCTGACACAATGTCTGCAGAAGGCGACCTCACTGCACAACTGAACCAGGCACTCTCCAAAAATGCCGAGCTCGAGGATGCCAATCGCGACTACTACGACAAGCTCGCTGTCCGGGACCAGCAGATCGACGAGCTCGCCCGTGAGCGCGATGCACTCAAGCGCAACCTCGCCGACGAGAAGCGACTACATGGAGGTATCGCCAGCAACCTCCGTGACGCCGAAGCCTCCGCTACACAGTCCGATAGAGCACTGGCGAAAGAGCAAGATGCGCATTCCAAGACAGCATCCGAGCTCGCGGCTCTCAAGGAGAAGGAAGCTGAGACGAGACAACTCCTGGCCAACCTCCGCAAGGACATGAAGACCGACCGAGAGGAGCGAGACAACGTACGGGCCGAGCGCGATGCGCTGGAAACTGATCTGAAGCTGGCGCAGCGCGACATCGACACCCTGGAGAAGCAGCTCGCTGAGCATGACGACGCTGGCACGGCACGCGCATTCTTGGAGGTCATTCACGAAGAAGTTGAAGAGCAATTCGCTCAGGAGGGCAAGGATCTTACTCCTGACAACTTCGCCGCTCACTTCCGCCGAGTCTCAGAGCAAGCTGCGATGAACCGTGGCGTTTCTGGTGACAGCACTAACTCACAACCACAAGACGATGTCGACTCCAAGCGTCGTAGTACTGGCAATCGCACGGTCTCCAACATGGCACAAGAGCTCGACGCTGCCCAGCAAGAATTCGACAGCGACGACGAGGGTAACGCAGTTCACGACACCGACGATCTTCACATTCCGAAGCGACGCCCACAATCCACCGGCGATGACATCAGCAGCTCCGCGTACACGATCACCGAGCAGAAGCAGAAGATCCAAGATCAGGATCGCGAGATCGAGAAGATGCATGCACGAATCGCCCAGCTCGAAGAGCAGGCCCAAGACGCAGAGCAAATGCGCACTCAGATCGCAGAGCTCGAAGATCAGGCTAAGGAGGCACAACAAATGCTCGCTCAGATCGCAAAGCTCGAAGGTGACCATGAGGAGGACATTGACAGGGTCGAGAGACGCGGGTCCCAATACCAGGCAGAGATTGCGAAGCAGCAAGCGCACATCGAGGAGCGTGAGCAGTATCACCAAGACATGCGTGAAGCCCATGACGCACACATCAGCAAGCTGGAAGACACCATTTGGCAAGTCCGAGATCACACTAGGCTCCAGACTCGCGTCAATGAGCGTGCCGCTCTGAGAGAGGCAGATGCAGACGACAGCCCCGAAACAGAAGAGGAGAAACTCGAGAAAGCAGAGGCCAGCAAGATTCAGCCTTGGCAAGTGTCACCTCCCTTCGACTGGGTCGAGGTCGAGCGACCAACTCCCACCACATCCGACGCCGATACCCAGACCGATTTTCCACAAGCGGCAGCAACTTCCACAGAGACCACCACCGGCCGCCGCCCATTTCAGATCGTTAGGTACACTGAGAAAGTCCGCGACTCGACCCTCTCCGAGGCTTTCTTCCGCTCACCATTCTGGCTGCAAATCTTCCTCGCCTTTGCCACCCTTCTTTTACTCACTTTCGGCATTCGCGGATGGCACCAGGAGAACATGTGGCTCGCTGCCAATGCTCCAGCTCTTCACCAGATTCGATATCATCAGGCGGAGCGCGCTATCATGGGCAAAATTTGGTCAGTACTCGAGGAGAGCGTTGGCTACGACAGTCGTTTGCTTGGCTGAGCGAGATGGCGCACACTGCATGACACGCATCACATCACACACATGACACAGAATGGCTTGATGGTCACGATCGCCAGTATCCCAGCTTCGTCTTCCGCTTCTACTTCCACATCCCATCACATCACATTGCGAGGCGGATCTTTCGCATGGCGCACAGGCGATCAGGTCAGCATTGAGGACGACTGAGACGTCTGAGCGAAACGCATACTTGTTACCGAGAGCGAGATTCTTTTGGGGCGATTGTTTACTGAGGCGTTACCTTGCGCGCGATGATACCCCGGGCAGAAACAGACAGAAAGTCTCAGGCAGGAAGTTAGATAATTTCATGAGACAGGCAGAGATGCGCAAGAAGAAATGCCATCATCTTTCACATGCACTTTGATTGTTTCTCATCGTCTTCTTATTCTGTCCTTCATCATTACATGTATCTCATCTGTCTGCTGCGCCCTACTTGCATTCCCGTAATCGTCGCTGCCGCACCGCGGGCTCGACTCTGCGTCTTCTCTCTATCACCGTTCCGTCACATCATCCTCTCTCATACGCGTGTCAAACCCGGGTATATTCATATATATACATACACAGCAGCCCTGCCTGCCCTCTCATTTCCCCTCCGGATCGCACTGTATCAGGTCTTTCTCGCGAATCGCTCGATGTGATGGCCGATGCTGAGTGCATTTCGCCTGATACATCCACCGCGAGTGCAGAACAGCCAGGTCTTGCAGGGCATCTACGCGCTCCATCCGACTCGACCTCTCTCGCGCTCGCTCTCTCCTCCAATCTCCACCTCCAGTCTCGCGGCAAGTGGCGTGTGCGCTTGTGCGGAACATCGACGATATGACGGTCGTGGACTGGCAGTATTCCTGACAAGTCCATGAGCGTTGGCCACGGCTTTGTCGCGCTCTGTTGTGCTTGCGCGAAGCGCTGTCCGTTTCACATGAGCGCTTTCTGCTTCCCTTTGCTTGTTGATGTATTGATAGGCCGTGTTTCTTCTTGCCTATATCGCGCTTGATACGTTTTTTCGACATGATCATCCTCTGTTGGGGTAACATTCTACTTGACCTGAGCTTGAGGAGACTGTGGGCGGCCCCAGAAGTCCAGAGAGGCAATGACATCGTCGCCGACTTCGTCTTCGTACGCGAAGAGTATCTGGGAATTTTCGTTAGTAACGTACTGCTGATTATCGTCATGATGAAACTTACCTCTCTCGTGCTCTGGTGCAAGAAGCGGATGTTCTTATGCGTCTGTATGCAGACGAGCCCACCCGTATCGCTTTGCCGAATTTCGATGAACTCCGGCTCGAATGCAAGGATGTACTTTTCGCCCCACGTCGCGAAAGCATTTGGCGATCCTTCCCAAAGGATCTTCCAGTCGCCTCGAGCTCGCCAGCCGTTCTTGTTGACATAGAAGGAGAAATCATTGTAGCAAAGCAGGAACTCGGCAGTGCTACGTTCGATGTAGATTGGCTTGACGTTCTCACGACGTGCGACGAAGTCAAGCGAAGTGTCGGCCTGGTCGAGGAGAGATTGCGTTTCCAGGGTCTCGAGCGAGACAATTTCGAAGCCTTTGGCACCGCCGACGCAGATCTTGCTGCGCAAGAAGTGGATACTATTGCTTTCCATGGGGATGTAGAACTCCTTGTAAGGCTTCAGAACTTCTTGTCCACCAGCAAGCATCTTGGCAAAGCCGGATTTCTTCTTGCCCTTGGTCATGGAGTCCATCGGCTCGAAGACCTTGACGGTAGAGGAGAGGGAACTGGACTTGACACAGCACACAAGCGTCTGGCCATTGCATGTGCCTGCATTGATGTAGTTGGCATGACATATCCTTCGGCCGCGTTTTGAAGGTGCTTGCGAGCTCTCGTCCTCAAGCGCCTCCAGTGGGAAACTGTAGACCGCCTTGTCGGCCAGTACGATGATGATCTGATGTTGTTCAAGCACTTCCAGCTGCGTCACCAGCTTGATGTCCAGCATGCGTTTCGGTTTCTGCGACGCGTCTTTTGGTTTCCTATCACAAACGTACACGCCGAAGTCTGTTCCAATCACTAATTTCCTGCCGCCGTCTATTGGTCTGCAGCAATTAACTCGGACAGTCGCGTTGAAGAAGCCTTCGTTCAATTTGGCCATTGTGAAGATCTTGTGGCGCTCAGACAGCTTCTCCTTCTGTGTCATGATGTGCTCCATCCACTTTTCACGCTGCACCTGAGATGTACAGTAAAGGGTCAGCTCGTAACCGCCCTTTCCAAGGCCTTTGAACGTGATTGGATAGCCTTGTTCGTTCGGAGGCGGTCGCGTGCCGACACGACCGATGCCGGGAATCATGCTCGACGAGGGTCGCTTTGCAATGCCCATCTTGGGCAGCACATAATCCATTTCGCGGATTTGCAGCAGCTCCAGTGGAATTGGCTTTCGGTATACTCGAATTTCTTCTTTCTTGTTCACAGTCTTGACACGGACGATGAGAACGGCGTGATCGAACAGATAAGCAGTGACATCAGCCTGCTCAGCCGTAGGCGTCTTCTTCAAATTGCCTTTGAAAATGAGCTGCCGCGATTCCTCGGTCAGCTTCAAGTCCATGTGCGGAATCTGGCCCCACTTGAGTTGCGAATTCAAGCTCATCAGGTTGAAGTGGTTCTCTGCTTTGCCCGACTCTTCGTTGACTCGGCTCAAGAAATGTCTGATCTGTTCGATTGCCTTGGGAATGTCCTTCATATCGGGGTTGTTCTCGTCGGTGTGCTTCAAGACATTCTCGAGAAGCAGAGGATATCTGGCCAAACGTGTTGTCGGCTTGGTGAGGTAGCCGTTCAACTCCAACTTCCGAGATTCCTTCAAGCGCTCAGTCTGTTCGGTAAAACGAGCGAATGCAGCATTTGAGCCTTTCTCTTTCTCAAATTCGAATTTTCCAAATAGCTGGCTTGCGCCGTACCGGATGAAAGGGTGGAATTGAGGCACGTACTCCAGGAAGATGTCACCCACGTTCCTTACCACCGGATTCTGTTGTTGGCGTCGTGTCAGGGCTTGTGCCATGCGCGCGTTGACAGAGTGAACTTCTTGGCAATTGGAGAAGACTGTTCGGATGAACTTCTCTCGCCTGTGCTCAGGAATTGGGGAGTGATCAGGCTGCCTGAGCGGCTTGATCCAGAAGTCTCTTAAATATTCCAGATCCTTGACAAAGTCGCGCTCGGTGTACATCAGTTCGGAGATGACCTCTTGGCGTTTCTTCTCGCGTTCGCTCACGCTGTCCGAGACTTCTTTTGAAACGGTATTGATCCACAACTTTTGTTCCGTATCGACTTCGTCATGCAAACTGGATCTGGACGTCTCGCGCTTCAGACCTGGCGTGATCTTCATGTTCAATCGCTGCTGCTGTTCCAGGCGACGTGGACAAGCGATGGAGTAGCAAAGGTTATCCCGATTGCATGTTGGCGAATAGCATTCTGTCAAGAGCGTGAACACTCCATTGACCTCCGGAGGTTCCTCATTGATCGTCTCCTTGAATTGGTAGACCTCGTTGGGAGAGTCTCGCAATCGATGCGCGTATGTTACTTCGTGGAAAAACCTCTGCGCGTCCAAAGACCTGCCCAAAAGAAGCGCCAGATTACGGTCGGAAGTTCTGATCACGTACGCGATCAGCTCCACAGCCTCGAAGCCCGTGAAGGCATTCTTGTATTCCAAACCGTCCTTGATCTGATCCCTCAACGGTACTCTTTCACGAAATGCCGCTGCAACATTCGACAACAATGCGCCGTATACGAGTGAGGGCCGCTTCTGCGCGACCATCGTTCCAGTGCGTTGGCTGTCGGATCGTGGCATACTTCCTTGGCGTTGTGCCTCGCTTGGCGACACGGCCGTCGATGCCATAGACATTGTCCTTGAGCCCTGGGTAGTATGGCTGCTGCCACTTGGATGTCTCCCGTTGCCCGCAAAGCCATTGCGAGGATCGCCATGCCCGTTAGTCATGGTCGAGCTGCTCATGTCGGTATCGCCAGACTCTCGTCTTCTATTGGGTATCACCCTCCCACTCATTGTCTGCGTGAAATCGGCATCACGCGTGTATGAAGACATGGACATCGTGCGCTCATCTTGCGGCCTGTCAGGCACTACGCGGCCTTGAGCCGTAGTCCTGGCCAAGTGCTGATTCACATATGGCTGCTGTCGAAACGCCTGGGCAGGAGCAGCCTGGTAACTGCCTCCAGGCCCTTGATACATGGGACGCGGCACAGAGGCGAGCGATTGTGTGCGAAAGGAGTCGGTGCTCAACGCAGGGCCTGGGGCGCCAGGTCTTCCGCTAAAGGAGCGCTGATATGGGCCTGGCGGAGCTGGCATTCGTTGGTCGAGACGCTGCGGCTGGCCATATGGCACTCGATCGGGGCGAATTGGTTGGGGCAGATTCTGCGGGGGCGGTCGTCGTTGTTGTCCCGGTTGTCCATTCATGCCGTACGCTGGCTGCCCGTTCACGCTGCCGTCTGAAGAGCTGGGTGGTCGGGGATAGCCGTTCGGCTGTTGACCCATCCTCACGGGCGGGGCCCGCTGCATGTACTGCTGCGTGGCCGCCGACATGGTGTTTGCTCGCTCCTGCGTCCCACCCGTCCTCCCAGGCGGAGCACCGCCGAAGATGTTGGCAAAAGCTGCATCGCGCTGCCCGCTGCTCGCAGGATTTATTTCGGCGGGCGTGTTGCGCGCGTAGTGACGACCTTGTGGCGGTTGATAAGCCATTGTCGCTGCTGGCGGCCCATCCGTGGCAGAGTGCTGACCAGTCCCGTGTGGATTCGGATTGCCCCAATGCGTGTTTCCCAGGCTCAGCGGAACCCAGTCAACACAACGACGTCGTCCAAAGCGGCGGCGATGAGTGGCCGCGGGGTTAGTGGCCGGTGGATTGGTGTGAGTCGGCGGAGTCTCGAGCGGAGGTGTGGTGTGGTGGTTGTGGATCCGCGCCCTCTCCTCGCCGCCAAGCATATCTAGAGGTGCACGGCCCAAGCGTGATGCGCGTGCAGCCGGCGGACGAACTACCACGACATCATCGTCGACTCCCATCACCGCCGCTACCACAGCACCGCCGACATCGAGCTCGATAACATACCGCCGTCTCCGTCGAGCGCATTCACGATGGCCGACTACTCGTCGACGTCAGAGCTTACGCCCAAGTTCGCGCCGTTCTTGGGCATGGGTGGCATCGCCTTTGCCATGATCTTTGGGTGTATGGACAAAATACCTTGAACACGGAGGTAAAATGGACACTAAGGCAATGCAGGTATGGGCGCGGCATATGGCACAGCAAAGTCAGGCATCGGTATCGCAAACGTTGGTGTTTTCAGGCCGGACCTGATCATGAAGGTATGCTGAAGCCTGCAACAAGCACGATGGCGAAGAACTGGACAATATACTCACATCGGACAGTCTCTCATTCCGGTTGTTATGTCTGGAATTATTGCTGTCTACGCTCTGGTGGTGGCAGTGCTGATAGCAGGAAACATGAAGGCGCCGCCTGGGCAAAATTACAGTCTATACAATGGTTGCATGCACTTAGCGTGTGGCCTTTCAGTCGGTTTGACTGGGTTAGCAGCGGGATATGCAATCGGGATAGTTGGCGATGCGGTAGGCAATCATGAGATGTGGGACTGGACAGGGAGAACTAACTGGAGACCATAGGGAGTACGCGCGTATATGCAACAGTCACGCATTTTCGTCGGCATGGTGCTCATTCTCATTTTCGGCGAAGTGCTGGGACTTTATGGGTACGTCTACGTGTGCTGCTTCTACTGATACTGAGCTCGAGCTGACACGCCATCTGCTAGCTTGATTGTGGCGCTTATCTTGAACACGAGAGCAGCTGGTTAGAGATTTGAGACAGCACGAGCAATTCAAATGTGCTGCCTTCGATGTGCTGTTCTCATGATCCTGCTCGCGACAGGAAATAGTGAGCGTGGCGTCTCTGCCTGCAGCCAGCAAAGCTGGGGAGTAGGCTGCTAATATATGAAACTACCCTGCACTCGGGATACCCTTCGCAGACATGATCACTAGCCACAGTGCGTGCGACACGTGAGACA
The DNA here is from genome assembly GCA_005356885.1 of Cercospora cf. flagellaris. NCBI lineage: Eukaryota > Fungi > Ascomycota > Dothideomycetes > Mycosphaerellales > Mycosphaerellaceae > Cercospora > Cercospora cf. flagellaris. The sequence goes on along the minus strand of RJLU01000005.1, from coordinate 818,725 downwards.
TGAGTTTGAAGGGCTCAGGAGGCAGCCAGATGCTGCAGATCGGGCAACTTGTACAATAGAAACACGTGAGCATTTTGCATAGCGAGGCATATGGGATGAATACCACAAACGATTGCTGCAGTTGAGAGCAGATGCTGATACTCCTCAACCATCCGAACTTTTTTCGTGACAAATGTTGTCTGAACCTGGCGGCGTCTTTCTTGTGCCTAGGCATGAGCAGGGAAGTTGCCATCCCTCGGTCGGTCTTGGCGATCGACGTTGTGGCTGACCAGGCAGCGACTTTCGAACGCCGAAGGCTGCAGCAATCCACCTCAAACCCTTCACGCACCCTCTCCCTCTCCGCCCTGTATGGCTATGATTGGGACACTCTGCAAATCTCAGCGTCGCTTCACATGACAGTCACTGCTGTTCGCGACTGAACATCGACCACAGCGAGCCTCACCTGGACCGATTATGCCAGTGCGACAGCAACGCCACCATCATGGAAGGGTATCGCGCTGCGCATCCAGCGATGCCACGAACCGCCAGGCTATCTAAACTGTACTCTGATGCCAAGAAGAGTGCTCTGGCAAATCTGCAAGTGCAGTCGAACACAAACGTCCAATTCGCCTCGCTGCATCGCAAATACCGCATTCAGAAGGACAGATTGATCACATGGGGACTCGAATGGAGCGACGAAAAGGGCGAAGATGCCAAAATCGACGAGTCTGTCGCCAAGGCTGGTCTTACGGAGACCGTTGAGAGCGTACTCACGAATATCCACGAAGTCACTGAGGAAGCTGAGAGGATCCAAAAGGCAAGTCAGCCGCTGGCCAAGGAGGGCGAGGCCTATCCCCAGAAAGCGGCAGTCTTCGATGAAGCCCGTTATGAAGACCTTCTGCATGATTTGACGACCTCGATCGACACACTGTACGATCTGACCCAGTCCCGAAGGGCGCTCGCGAGGGGCGAGCATCCTCAATTCGATTCTGGACCGACATCATTTGACCTGATTGCCTCGAAAAAGGGCAGACGCAGCGGCAAAGGCATCTACCCTACGCAGTCATTCGCCTCTTCAGAAACTACGCTCGTGAATCCGGCCTTTTCCAAACCTTTCCTCTCTCCCTATGCTGGACTACCGTCACGAATCGAGGCTTCAGCTCTAAAGTTACCTGCTGAAGGTCCACCACCGTACGAGGCCGTCGGTGTGCCATCCACAACCCGAATGGTGGCAATGTTGGTCCGTAATAATGTATCGGAGAGTGTACAGACTGCACTTGCCAGCTCCGCTGCGGAAGTTCCTGTGCTGGTGGAGTACGCCAACTACGACGCTACGTATCGCCAGACAGGGGTACCGCCGCCTTTGCAGCGTCTCGAAGCTCTTGCGGCGAGCTTCCAGCCAATGCGTGCAGAGTCTCAGACGAACCTCAGCTTGCTTGGCTACTTCGAAGATGCTGACCAGCCACGGATCGGGCTTGTCTATGATCTGCCGTATTCCATACACAATAAGTTGCATATCACCAGCTCTGCTCAAGCACTTGCACCGCTCAGCTTGCTCAAGCTTGTCCAGAAAGGCAACAAGGCGCAAAGCTCCGCAACTGAAATGACAGCTCCAGCACTCGAGCACAGATTCCGCATGGCCCTGCGTCTGACCGAGCAATTGCATGCATTGCATGCCCGCCAGTTGGCCCACGGCAACATCAACAGCAGTAGCGTCATTTTCACCACCACTGCGGACGAGACGGAAGCGAATCGCTTAGAGCAGCTTAGGAAGCCTCTCTGGGCATCGTTCGACCTCTTCTCCAAATGCAACATCGAAGGTGTTCGCCGAGCGACCGACTTCAACGTCTACAGACATCCACTCGATGAGCCAAGCAGCGCGAATAGAGATTTCCCTTTCGATATGAAGTACGATCTGTATGGGCTCGGCTTAATCCTCCTCGAGATCGGCTTATGGACACCAATCGGCGACCTTTACAAACCTAAATACACCCTTGCCGACTTCAAGCTACGCATCGAAAAGATCTGGATACCAAAGCTGGCTTCCAAATGTGGATCGGCGTATATGCGAGCGGTTGAGACGTGCCTGCGCTTGTCTGATGATACAGACACTGCAAGACTCACTGCCGAGGGTACCTACGGGATACTTCTACAGTTCCTCAAAAGATGTTGTCTGTTGGATGATGTCGGCACATCTACAGAACTCATTCCTGCGTCTGAGCTCATTTCTGAGCCATCTTCGCCGGTACAACCTTACATTCCTATCCAAAGGAAGGCCGTCAGGCAACCATCGCAGGTCAGCTCTCTGACGAGACAAATGTCAGAACCGGTCGAGCTCTCACGCACACCGTCACTCTCGAATAGATCTGTTCCTGGGCCATACCGACATCATAGCATGGGCATGCCGTCCATGAGAGAACCAAATGTGGCACGACAAGCCTCCGCTAGAGCACTACACGCCTCACCTCGCCACAGTGTGGCCGAAGCTCGTGAGCAGATCGAGCTTTTTAAGGACCGCTTGCAATCGAAGGCACAGCCTTCCCTGAACGACTTCAAACGACGGGTCACCCTGATCCAGAAGCGCTGGAGAGAATGTAAGGCTGCCCAGAAAGCACGAGAAGCTGCACAGCAGGAGGCTGAGCAAACGACCGATCGACGAAGCAAGTCAAAGCGCGAAGAATTCCTGGATGTGACACTTCCGCAACATATTCTGGACCACTGGCAGAGCACTATGTGCTACCAGGTTCTGACACTGGCAGAAAAGGCACTGAAAGGTCTGGCTGAGTCAAGCTCGATACGTCTGGCACCTTATGGTGAGTCCAGAGAGACCGCGCGACCAACCATTATTGTCGGCTGCAGTTCGACAGCGAAGGTCAAGCATTGTCTCAAGCGTCACCTCAAGTACGATCCTAGCATTTACGATATCCGCGTCAAGAAGGAAGTCATCAAGCGATGCCGCAGGTCGAGGAGGGAGCGCGCGGCATCTGACGCGAACCACACTCACCGAAGCATGGCACCTTGGCGCGATCCCAATGTTGAGAAAGCGGCCAACCCGGACTACCAAGAGCAGCCAATGTGCGGTGCTTCAATTGGTGCATACCGATATGACGAACACCTGCCACCGGTGTCTTTCGGCGGTGTCGTGCTTGTCGACGGCCACCCCTACGGCATGAGTGTTCACCACATGCTAGAGCCAGAGGACGACCCGGATGATGAAGCGGACGAAGCCAATGATGCCGATGATGCTGACGACGACGAGTCTGAAACCTCGAGTCTTGGTAGTTCAGAAGCTCCAGACGAGGAGGATGATCTCAGCACTGTGCGCCCGCCTTCTGCGCACTCCTCCGACGAGATGCCATTGCCTCTTCACGATGATGCTGGTGACTGCCCGGGCATCGTGCCCGGTGACATGGAAGAGATTGCTATCACTCAGCCAGCACTGGACGACGCCATTGACCTTGACCTTCATGCTGAAGAGGATGACGAGGATGACGCCGATTGCGGCATTGACGAAGATCACCTACTTTCCTACCGTCTTGGCCAAGTACATGCCTCTTCTGGACTGCGACGCACCGCACAATCTCTCGAGGGCGGCTTCAAGAGTATCAGCCAATCATTGCCACAAGAGATTGATTGGGCACTGTTCGAGCTCGTCCCGCCTCGCGTTCAGCCTTACAATGTCATCAAAGGTGGAAGGCGCTATTGCAGAGGTCGCAGTGATCGTAAGGGCAACTCATTCCCCACTTCGATCCGCAAGAGTGATGACTTGGCCTGCACCAAAGTGCATTGTCTAGGCCGCACAAGTGGCCTCGGTCACGGTACAATCTCGAGTACCATGGAGCTGGTAAAGATCCATGGTCGAAGCACTTTCTCCGCAAGCTGGACAGTCGTTGGCAACTTTGGTATCGGCGGCGACTCTGGCGCGTGGGTGATTGGCAACGATGACGGCAGAGTCTGCGGCCACGTCCTTGCCTCTCGCGCTGGTCGAACTTACATCTGTCCTATGGATCTTCTTCTCGAGGACATTCGAGCTACGCTAGGTGCTACTGAGGTCACACTGCCTGTCTTGACTGAACCCATTGGCAGCCGTCCTGCGAGCAGCAGAGGCTCACCGACGGAAATGTGCATGTCGGAGGCTTTGAATAAGCTTCGACTTGCTGAAGCGGAGGGTGGCGTTGCCATTCCTGAGAGTCCTGTGCGTGCGGGCACAGGCAATAGAACTGTTGAACCTGTTTGAACTACGTGTTTGATAGGATATGTTTGAGCATGAGATTGAGAACGAAAAAAGATACCCCATTTGAATTTTTGGATCGCAGATATGAAGGTGGAAAACAACAGATTGGAATGATATATAGAGTAGATGTTAGCATGTAGTAGTATCATCATTACATGTAAGACTATGGATACGACAGGTTGCATCGAACATTCTTTCGTAATCATGATTGAGAACCACACCTCTTCCTCACAGCATCCACCAGGTCCTTGTGAAACCTCTTCGTCGCTTCCAAAACTGGTACCGCGTGGAAGAAATGCGGATAGCCTTTGTAGTCTTTCACTTCAATATCTTTGCCCAATTCCTTCAATTTGTATTGCAACATCTCGGCATCGTCGTGCAAGGGATCTTTATCGCTTGTAGTGAGATAGACTGGATGTAATTTTGCCAAGTACGAGTGAAAGATTGGTGAAATCAATGGGTTGAAAGCATAATTGTTCTTACCGAGATAGGCTTCACTGCAAATCTGGAGCGAAGTGCGGTTGATCGCTGCCGCATCGGCGTAGAATGCATCTTGGTGGTGGTATTTTTTGAGGCTTAGTGGGAGAGAGGACCACGCCTGTGGAACGCATACCGAGGGGCATGAAGGGAAAATGGCTGTGGGTGTTCGGCTGTTTGTGTCGGTTTCGAGGTCGGAGAATTGAAGGATGGCGAGAGTCGTTGCTAGAGTGAGGTCCCCGCCTGCTGAACCGCCGTGGATGAAGAGAGGCGAGGTTGGTGGGATGTGTGGTTGTTGGATTGTCCAGCGCCAGGCGGAGAGGCAGTCTTCGAGGGCTGCTGGAAAGGGATGTTGCGGTGCGAGGCGGTATTCTACTGAGATAAGACGAGCGGGAATGTCTTTGGCTAGAGCTCGTGTGAGGTGATCCTCGTGCTCAATGGATCCGAGACACCAGCCTCCGGAGTGGATGTAGAGACCTGTTGGAGCGTTGGCGGGGAGGTCCGCGGGGATATATTCTCGAATCAGAACTCCTTCGGCAGTCTTGTGATCGGTAGTTGCGACACTATCGTCTGGTGGAGGCAAGAGTGATTTGGCGGCTGCAAACACCGCATTGAATGCTTCGGTCATTTCTGATATTGACCCGGTGACCACATTGCGGCCCCCGGCCATAGCTTCTGCTGCAAGCCATTCCTCTGCATAGGGCGGTGGGCCCTCGTCTGCGTGGTGAGAGGCCATTGAACGCTCAATGTGAAGTCGATTGAGCTTGTGCAATCCAGCTCGAACTGCTGCGGGGTTCTTTATGCAGCACCCTCAATGGTAGCGTGGCGTCGGATCCTTCAGCGGCATTCCAGTGCTATAAGCTTTTGTGAATGACGGACTTGCTTCGCTCACGAGGGCCGCGAGCTGGAGGTGCTGATATTACAAGCTATCATCTCATTGATGACTTCACAGCAACTATCTGTCCTTGGGCAGGTGGAACACCTTACCAGGATTCATGATCCTGTTAACCATTAGCGAGAGCCATCAATCGAAATAAAGAATGCACTGATCCTTACCATTTAGGATCGACCGCTCTCTTCAGCGACCGCATGAAATCGATCGTCTCAATTCCTAGCTCATCAAGCAAACTGTCCTTCTTGCCGATTCCGATAGCATGTTCACCGGAGACAGTGCCTTCCATTTCCAAGGCTCGATCCATCATATCGTGTACTACCTTGCCCACCGCAGCTTTCTGTTCCGGGTTCTTAGGGTCGAAGAACATTGCCGTATGGAAATTCGCATCTCCTACGTGTCCAATGACAGAAGCGAACAAGCCCAAACTGCTGCAATCCTGCTTGGTAACCTCAATGATATCTGTCAAGCGGGAAAGCGGGACAGCGACATCTGTGGACCAAATCTCGGTACCTTCAGGACGCGTATTGACCATCGTGAAAAGTGCTTCTTTCCTCGCAGCCCAGAGATCCTGCTTCTCTTGCTCGCTTTTGGCGAAGATGAATTCTCGGGGGTTGTGGGGTTTGATGAGTTGACCGACGCGCTTGATATCGCTTTTGATCGCGTCTGTTGTCCCGGAGAATTTGAGAAAGAGTGTTGGTTCTTCGAGCCATTTCCGTTTCCTGACCGCAGCACTTCCATGTCGGTTCACGACTTGCATTTGTAGATCGTCCATCATTTCCAAGGCCGCAAGCTGGATCCCTGATCGAATGATGCTGCTCGCGGCAATTGCTGCGTCTTTAATTGTTGGGAAGCTTACAATTGCGACACTGGTGTCTTGCGGAATGGGAGCGAGTTTCAGTGTCGCTTCAGTGACCATGCCGAGCGTGCCTTCAGCACCAACAAACAGAGAAGTGAGATTGTAGCCTGCTGAGGTTTTCCTGGGTCTCCGCCGCGTCTTGATGACTTGCCCATCTGCCAAGACGACAGTAAGATTCACCACCCAGTCTTTCATCGTACCATAACGCATTGCATTCGTGCCCGAGCAATTTGTTGCCACCATGCCTCCAATCTGTGCCGTAGGCGATGGATCAAGAGGCAAGAAGAGACCACTTTCTGCAATCTTGTTGTTCAGATCAACCCAGTTCACACCAGGCTGGACTGTAACATCCATGTCCTCGGGCCGGAAAGCGATGACTTTATCCATATGTGTGAAATCCACGCAGATGCCAGAGTGCGGCGAGGAGAAGTTTCCTTCGACACTAGATCCAGCACCGAAAGGTACGATGGGTACGTTGTGCTTGTTACATGATCGGGCAATCGCGACAACATCTTCTGTGGTTTTCGGGTAGACTACGGCGACAGGACGTACTGCCGTGTTGGAAGTAGACCAGTCAGAGCGTCCGTGATGCTCAATCACATCCTCATCAAAGCTGACAGCATCCTCTCCCAGTATTGAAACGATCTCGTTAGCAGCCTGTTTCTGTAAGCGCATTTCTGCGATGGAATCTATTGCCACCTTCACTGACCTTGAGCATCTGTGCATGACTTGCATAACTGATTTTATTCGCAGAAGCTCTATACACAAAAGATCCTGCAAAGATGGTCGCTGCAAGTCCAATGCCGAAAAGTACACCTCCAAACCAAGTCGGTTGGCTTTTAGCCGTTTCTGGCGAGGAGGAAGCATATCTTCGCGCGCGAGCTGCAGGCATGCATCTTGTATTCAGTCTCCCGAAAGCCTGGGCTGGGCGCGGCCGCACGACAGAGAGTCGTGAAATCAAGCATCTTGGTGGCATCCTGAATGTAGCTTCTTGAAAATGACGTTGGCAGACGAGGTATTCTGTCGTGATTCAGGAGACTTTCAATGCTTGCTACTGCCGGAAGTCTTGCTCGGATGTCGGTCGATTCTACGGCATTGCTTGAGCCGAAGTGTATGGATAACCAAGATATCTCGGCTTAAAAAGATATGCCGATCGTGTACAAGCAGTGCCAGGAACGCAACAGGATGGGATTGGTGAGGCTGCGGAGCTGTTGTTGGAGAATGCTTGCACATGCGTCTTGAAATTGGCAAGTCAGACGAGAACGCTTAGTCAGCATTCAATTCGCCACCGCAGCGGCGTCAGCTTCACTCAATATCGAGGCAAGAAATACACAACCATTTGCAACACTCTTCAAGAGTACGAACATACAATATTATAAAACAAGACGTTCGAGAAGACGCAAGCATCATAAGGCGAAAAACCGAACAAAACCGAACGACCTCAAGCCATGCCACATTTCCCCGAAGAAGAAGAAAGGCAACCCTCGCCGCACCACTCTCTCGCCATACGATCCGCAACTCTGGCCACAACAAAACAAGAAGAAAGTCCTCTATCCAGAAGATTCGTACCCACATCATCAAATAGAAGACTTCGGAACGAAAGTCAGGACCAAAGCACAACACCAACCCGCATCCTCATCAAAAACCGCCGAAAACGCTACTTGGACCTGCACCCCTCATATTTCCACTCCTCAGACCTCGAACTCGCAGATCCCATCCTCTACGACCGTCTCGTGCGTCAACATCTCTCTGCTCAGGAACGTGAAATTCAAGGCCGCGAAAGAGGGTTTACGGGTGTGTTGGAGGCGGATTTGATGAGGTCTGAGGCGAAACTAACCGCTTTGGCGCAGAAGAGGGAGGAGAAGGAACGAGAAGATGAGAGGAGGAAATTGAATGAGAGGGAGAGGGTGAGGAGGCAGAGGGAGGAGGTGCGGAGGACGGGGAGGGTGGAGGGGGGTAGTGGGGATGATGTTGGCGATGGGGAGGGAGAGGAAGATGATGATGATGAATATGAGGGGTTAGATAGGGATGCTGCTTGGGGCTTGTGGAAAGATATTATGACGCAGAGGTTTTTGGCGGGGGAGGATGGGGATTTTGAGTATGGGGTTTTGGTGGATGGGAATGAGGAGTTGGATGATTGGGAAGAAGAGGAGAGGGGAAAATTGGAGGAGTGGTTGGAGGAGGAGGAAGAAGAATTTCTGCCGAGTGCGGATGGGGGAAGGAGAGAGTTGAAGGGCGAGACGGGGGTGCAGGATTTTTGATATTTTCGAGTTCAGAAGGAAGAGAGCTAATTATACCATGATTGAGCTTCGAATGGTATCGCGATGATCCTCTACATGTACTTGATAGATACTGGTTGAAATCTGAAGCGGCAGAGCAAGTGCTGCGAAACGTTCAAATGTGTAGGCAAATCATGTAGGTGCCCGGACGTGTCATAGAGAGTAAAGACCAACAGACAGCTGCGCGCCATAGACGAGCAGTGGATGCTCTCGCCATAAATCTAGACACCATTCAACACTGCTCGCCGTTCCAACTCACCTGCCCGCCTAGGATAGATCCGAAGACCCATATCCGGAGTGGGTCCTTTGATATGCAGCATCCATTTCCCTGCGTTCGGCTGGAAGCATTGGCAGCATATAGCATGAGTCATCATTCGTCGTTATCTGCCATTGGCATCAGGGCAAAATGCACGATAGACGGAGGAAACTCCGTTGCGGAGTGTAGAACAAGAAGTCCGGCCAGTTTCACAAGGTCCGCTGTCAATGCTTCATGCAAGTCGCAGTTTGCATCGAAAAGCGAAGAGATGCATCGATCGGTGAGTTCGGAATGCCGCGAGAAGGTCGCTGCACAGCGGCTATGCCGCCGGATGTGACCGCTTCCACTGCTTGCAGAATCGGATGCGAATGTTGAGTGATGACGACGAGCACTATATTATATTTCCGCGTTGTGATGCGTGTGAGCGATTTGCCGGCCAAGCAAGAAACTGCTCATGCCGTTGAGCGAGAGTGGTCAAGAATAGCCTACGCCTATGTAGCTCTGAATCAAGGAAACTGGTGCCTTGTACATAGAATTGGTGAGCGCAGCTCGTGTTGCTAGCGCCCAGCCAAAGGCTAGTGGGCAGTTGCTTGGGTGACAATACGTTGAGGAAGAGCGTTAGAACGGCTGAAGAACCAAGTGTCCAGCGGTGGTACCTCCTAGTTGCATCTCGTGTTCGATGAGGTGCAAGCTTGCAAGCTGTTCTTTTCGATCTTTGAGATGGAAGCGGGCGGATAGCTCTCCACACCATATATGGTAGCTCTGGTGGATGAGTACGGATCGTGAAGGGATTTGCCGGAGCTGAATTTAGTGGATGTCTGGTGTTGAGTGAGACGCTGATGCAATGCAACGTTGGCCGGTTGTAGCAGTTGCTGTATATTAGCTGAGTGTGAATTCTGGCTCACGATCGTGTCGAGTGCTGACGAGGGTGACGAATGATCCAAGATCAAATACGGACATGTTACTGTAGTTAGGTGAGCGGGTGCACGGTGCAACGCGGCGCACGATGGCGCCATCTACGGGGACGAGCTTATCTTTCTCCCTTTCAAGCGATGAAACGCGTACATGTGACAATTCCATGTTGCCGGGAGTCTCTCGTTTCAGCTCTGTGCGGGTGGAATGTACACAGAACGTTTGATGGAAGGCGGGACTTCGTACGCGGATGTTACGTGGAAGTGTCGGACCAATGCTGGTGGCCTTGTGTGCGTTTGGTTGCGAACACGAACGAGGATGGTGAGAAGCTTCGCCCTTTGCAGTGGAACAGGTTTGGAGCTTCTTTGCATCCACTTGCATGCCGCTGGGCTGCTCCACTCCAGGTCGCCGAGCACATGGACGAGCAAGGAATGCTCAAAGCGGCAGGTGGCTGTCTCCTTGCGTGGTGCATGTGCATGTGTCTGTGTCTGCCCTCCCAGCGCGAATGAAGACAGTTGTACTGGTGCTCCATGTTGACGATCCTCCTGCTGGTGCACCGGCGAATGCAAATGGCGAAATAGGCGTCATCTGGGAGGATTGGGACGGAGGCTTGGAGGAGGAGGATTGGCTTTCGGGTTGCCTCAGCCACCCGTCTGGCAGTTACGAAAAACGGCTTCCAACAACGTTCTAGCGCCAGTGACGATGCGTCGCTTCCCAGCGCGTGGAATCACACTTGGCGATGTGCAGGAGGAGATGCAGCTGTTTTGAGGGCGACGGGATGTCGGAGGGTGATGCACGTGTGTCCCATCGTAATCGTACATGTGAGCCGCGTGTCCTCTTCCAGCATTTGCGTGGGCGGGCGCTGAATGGTGCGAAGGGCGAAAGATAGCGCGATGCAGCTTGTTTCAGGATGGCGCAGAGGCCGCGAGTGGACGACCGCGCAATCGTCAGTCTGCCCCAGCGGCGTGTAGTGGCAGCACCAAATGACGGGCAGACGGACAGAGATTTGTGGTGAGAACAGCAGCTCGAATGCCACGCACGGTACTGGCAGGCAGAGACGGAGCGCTGCTTCATCAGATGGGGATCCTCAGCGATCTGCACTCCCGCCGTCGCAGCTTGACCACCGAACCCCTGGCACTGCACGCTGAAACGTCTGCTCTTCTTCCACCACTCCCACCATTCGCATTCGTCCACCAAACCTGAGACGTTTTCTATGTTCCTTTCCCGCATGCACCAAACCACGCTCGTTGCTCTGTCCGGAGTGCTTTAGACTTCCCTTCGTTCCCCTCATGCGCCAACCTTCCTCTTCCTCCCACCACCGCGTTCCCGCCCACATCCTGTCGCCCCACTGCGATAGCGAGTCGCGCAGGCCTGACGTTACACGCGAGGCCCTCAGCTATCGCATCGCCCGCCTGCTGCTAACCTGGGACGTCCGGCCTGAGCCATCCTTCGCCATCCCCGGCTCCCGCTGACCACTCCCGGACTTCGGCCACACCAGAAAAAGTAGGTACGTGGTCGTGCATACGAATACCGACGCGCTGCTGCACCCTCTACCACCGCCTCGTCTCACTCCATTGTCCCTCGACTGCCAGCCTCACGCCTACGCACGCACCAGCCGCCCATCGACGACGTCAGCCGCTAATGAGATAATCCAGCTGGGATTCCGCGCGCCAGCTCCACCTGCCACACAACTCCCCAAGCTTCTGGCAGACAGGGGTGTGCTGGCTACATTTCCGACCTGCGTCTCCCACATAAACTTCTCCTCCTACCGCCATCGCCGCACTTGTAACACCCGACTCGAGCTGCGAGCCCGAGGCCGCTCTCTCGCGACCATGCTCTCCTTTCGACGCGCCCTCGCCGTGGCCGCCATCATACTCGCTTTCTTCTTCCTCCTGCGGACGACCCACCCTGGCGAGCGCGCCAAGCCACTCAAACTCAACAACTCTCCCAAACCCACCGGCAGTCACGCCGACAATAGGAAGATCGTCGAGGCTGTTGCAGAGCCACAGAAAGCAGATGTCAAGAGCGCCACCACCGCCGCTCCTTCAGCAATCCCGAAATCAAAGAGCGAGGATGGCGGCCATGTGGCACTGTCGAGAAAGCCCAAGCCGCAGATCGCCATGGCTGACTTGAAGCTCAAGCCACTTCGACAGCAATTGGCTTACACATTCCCCTACGACTCCGAGGGCAAGTTCCCAGCATACATCTGGCAGACGTGGAGACACACTCCCGCTTCGGGCGAGTTCCCTGAAGAGTGGAGGCCGGCTGAGGCTTCATGGACAGAACTGCATCCCAGCTTCGTCCACGAAGTCATTACCGATTCTGTTGCCGTACACTTGATCAAGCACTTTTACGCCAGCATACCAGAAGTCGTCCAGGCCTACGAAGCCCTGCCAGAGCCAGTGCTCAAAGCCGACTTTTTCCGCTACTTGATACTGCTTGCAAGAGGAGGTATTTACACGGACATTGACACCACGGCACTCAAGTCTGCTGTCGAGTGGGTTCCACCGGACGTTCCTCGCACCACTTATGGATTGGTCATTGGAATCGAGGCGGACCCAGATCGCGAAGATTGGAAAGATTGGTACTCGCGCCGCATTCAGTTCTGCCAATGGACCATCCAGGCCAAACCAGGTCACCCAGTCTTGGTCGACATTGTAGCCACCATTACTGAGGAAGTGCACCGAAGAAAGAAATCTGGCGAGCTGCACACCACAATCAAGGGAGCTGGCAGTGTGGTCGAATACACTGGACCGGCGCTCTGGACTGACGCCATCTTCAAGTTCTTCAACAATCCTGATTACTTCGACATGAGCACGAGCAAGGGCAACATCACATGGAAACAGTTCACCGGCATCACTGCAGCAAAGAAGGTCGGAGACGTGGTGGTGCTACCCATCACCTCCTTTTCGCCTGGTGTGGGTCAGATGGGCGCTGGCGACATCGATGACCCCATGGCATTTGTGCACCACACTTTCGAGGGTATGTCATTTGCCCGATGGTTGAGTTTCCCCGGACTTGGAGTTGTACTAACTATTCTCTAGGCACTTGGAAGCCCGAGAGTGAACGCCATATCGGGGACAAAGACAAGGAATAAAGCAGCGACCGCGTCGCAACGTGATGACCAGGATTATCGCATAATCTTCGCCATAATCTGAACATGATGACGACCGACACAAACCTTGCCGAAATTGGCGCCGCGGGCGTGCGCGCACATCCAAAGGCATGCAACAGAACCATCCACGTGCGATAACACATTCCGAGGACGCACCAGAAACTACATAATATGCATGCACTATTGCTGAGCATCGGAGAATTTACTAGCTCCACTCAACGAGGACATGGCGGCTACGCGCTGCTGTACGACTTGACATGGATTCACCGGGGCTCACCACGTCGCCTCGGAATTTGCGATACTTGTACAACAACACCACATCGAGCCAACCCGCGCCGCGCAGAGACCTCGGCCGGAGATGACAAAATCAACACGACGTCGACGAACGATTGCTGCTTCAGTCAAGCGCATCGTTCTCGGGAGTGCTGTCTGGAATTTTTGTTCTTTTACGCACGACTTGTACCATCAACCATTTATCATAGCCGCTATTCAAGTGCTGAATAGCGCCAGCCAGCGAAACTCTGATTTTTGATTTCGGAGGCCCGAGACACAGCTTGTCTTCAACAGTGGGGGAAGCGTGTCGAGGGCGTATACATGCATTAGCGACGGCGTATGAACGGGTTGAATACCTCGCGAGCACTTTTTGGGAAAAGATGGATTGGGCAGGAGGGGAAAGGATGTTCAGAATCGGAATTTGGAGAAGAGGGAGACGGACCGCGACTGTTGGACTCAACAACGTAGAAGGAGAGTCTGCTGCTGTGTTACGCTGTAGATATACTGCGCAGACACGAGATCGAAATGGACGCTTTTGGAACCAAGACATTCATCTTTATGCCTGCTTTTCTTTTCTCTCCATTTGCTTGGCATGGGCGTTGACTGTCTCGTGGCGGCTTCCCGCGGCCTCGTACCATTAAATATCAGTGAGTCAAGCCCAAATTCCCTAAACTCTGAAGTTTTAAGTTGCTTCTGATTTTTAATTTTCCCCATCGAGGCAAGTTCACATCCTTCACATATTCTTGTCAGTGGACTTCTCGTACATGACACATGCGCTCACGTCAAATCCGAAGACTCCTTCACTTCGCACTACTCAACTTTTCTCCAAAAATTCTCCAGCCAGCCTTGCCATGGCGTCTCCCTTTTGCCCTGAATCGAATCTAACGCAGTCTCGGAAGCAGAAGCAGAAGCAGGATGGGAGTAACGATCACCTCTTCGCGACGTCCGAAATTCTTGAAGATATCAAATCCTATTCTGCGCTTCTTGCGAGACGAGATGAACTCGATCGACATTATCGGGGTGATTTTGATCGAAATCGAAGTCCGACGTTCTGGGAGCTTTGGCAGAAGCAGTATTTTCCGAAGAAGAGGTTGACTAAGAAGGGGAAGTTTCAGGAGAAGGTTGATTTGTGTGTAGGAGGGGATGTGGAGGAGGGGGAGGATGTGAGGTTGGTGAAGACGAGGGATTTGGGTGGTGGGAGAGGGGGGAGGGTTGTGGTTGTGAATTGGGGGGTTGAGGGTGTGGGGGGGGAATAGGAGAGGGTTGGAGGTTTTTGTTGAGGAGGATATCAGAAAGAGGAGGAAGTTGGGGAAGGGGGATAGAGAGGATGTGGTTGGGTATTTAGGGAGGAGGTATTGGGAGATCCGACGAGATGATGACTCTGCTGACCGACGCGACTCGAAGCCCACCGAGTTGGAATTTTCTCTCGCGGCTAATAATGCCAGCCAGAGCGAGTCTGAGCCGATGAGAATGGAATTCACCCCAACTGACTCTGCTGGCCGACGCGATTCTAAGCCAACGAAGTTCGATATCCCCCTTGCCGAACACCTAGGCAACATCCTGAAACTGCTCCGCCTGTGTAACTCCTCCACCACCACCTCCGGACTCGACATCGCCCGAGATCGTCTCCGAATATACATCGTAGCGACAAGCCATCGAAAAATCCTTCATCGCATCAATCTCGGGAGGAAAAATGTCACTCGCGGCAAGAGAGATTTCTTCGACATCCTAACACTCAGTCCTCAAGATCCCAAAGACATCTCAGAAGCCGAATGGCTCAACACCTCCACAATCCCCAACGAACCCCTCCTTCGAAAACTCTACTCAAAATCACAAATTAAATGCGTACAATCTCTCGCAAAATACACAGGACAAAGCCACCTCGTTGATAAAAACATCGAAAAACATCCAGTATATGATCGCCGAGGACGGAAAATTTTACATATTATGTTATCGTTGTATTTGGGAGATTTGGTGAAGACTTTGGGGACTTTGGAGACGGAGATGGATTTGTGGAAAAAGGGAAAGAGAGTGATGTTGGATTTGGAGAGTATGAGGAGAGTTGTGGGGGATGCGGAGTGGCAGGTTTGGAATTTGGGGTATTTTGTTAGGAAGTTTGAGGGAGTTTTGGGGTGGCATTTGAGGTGGTT
Organism: Cercospora cf. flagellaris; assembly: GCA_005356885.1. Classification (NCBI taxonomy): domain Eukaryota; kingdom Fungi; phylum Ascomycota; class Dothideomycetes; order Mycosphaerellales; family Mycosphaerellaceae; genus Cercospora; species Cercospora cf. flagellaris. Next base: position 803,299 of record RJLU01000005.1, on the reverse strand, counting down.
GGAGGGGTTCAGGGGGAGGAGGAAGGGTGGTGGTGGAGGTGGTTTCTGCTGTGAGGATGATGAGGAGGGGAAAGAGCTCGATGAGATGAGTTGGACTGATGGGGCTCTGGAATATTTGAGGAATATTTGCCGGCATGAATTTGCTATCGTTGGGGAGACGAATTGGCATCCTGGGAAGCGTGCACGTGGAATGAAGAAGCGCGAAAGGGAGTTTATTCACACGGCTACGTTTGCGTCGGTCGATATTCGGCAAACGGGGGTCCACCAGGAGAGGACTAAATCTTTCAATGATTGCTTGGAAGAGCTTGTCAAGGAAGACAATGAGCTGATCGAGATTCAGTCTAAATTGAAGAAGTTTTTCTCTCGCACTTATGAGAAAGGGTTCTGCGAGACTTCTCCAAGGCTGGCCAAGGACAAGGATTTCAATGGCAGAATGCACTACGATGCTGTTATGGGATCGCTGTTCATGCTTGTCCAGAGAAAAGATCTTTGGAAAAGGATGACGCCGGAAGAACTTAACAAGCTTGGAATCTCTGCGAACACGAAGGCTGAAGTATGGCGAGTTTTGAAGGATCTGGGGCTCTACGTCGATGCGATCGCCTCGAAGAAAGAAAAATGTTGTTCCGTTTGTGATGAAGTCTGCAAGGCTGCTGCAGCTGCACATCGGCTCTCGAGACGGAACTCTAGAAAGCGAAGCAATTCTCAGAGCTTCCTTGCCCGAGCAAGGCGCAAGGCAGTAGCGCTCTCGCCCTTCACATCGACAGAAGTGGCTGAAGCGTCCCTTGGCAGCTTGCAAAATGCTGCGAAAGAACAGCTGAACAAGCTCCTGCACAGCGCCCAAGTAGCACAGGATATTGCGGAGAGTGTAGGGTCTCATCCAGTTTCCAGCGAACCGCCGGATGACGATGAGAGTCCGCCTAGGGAACGCGCTGTACTCACCAAGCCTCCTCGGCCAGTCAGTCCGATCAAGATACTATCGGATCTGCCCAAGCCCCCTACTGCACCTTCCGAGCGCAGTCTCCCCGGCCCTGGCGTGTCGCCAAAATCTACTCCGCAAAGGTCTTCAGAGCAAGCGAAGAATCGAAGCGACTCCCTCAGTGACCTCTTTCCACCCACATACAAAGCAGTAGCCCTCACGCCTTTCACTCCACAACGCATTGCCGAGACTGTGCTCGCAGATCTCAAGACTGTCCTGAAGGATTGGTTCGCTAAAGTTCTGGAGCAACAACGAGCCGCTGAAAGGGAGGAGGAAATTCGAAGACTTGATCGTGAGAGGAGGGAGCTGGATTACGTTTCGTCTCCTGAGTCTACGCCTCCTGCTCCGTCGAAATCACCATTGGAGAACACTTGATGATTGACTCTGCTTCGGTGCCTGAGTTGGAGCTTCCGGGCCCTAGCTTGTCGGCGAATGATAATCTTCAGGGAAGCTCGGAGAGTAGTGATGATTGTGTCGAGGAAAAGGATTGAGATGATGGTGAGGATCACGATGAAGTTGGAGAACAGAAGATATCACAGCAGATATAGAATGCGGTTCGACTCTGGAAGAAGATAGCTCTGTCTGTACTTCTGTTTCCCTTCCACCCTCAAGTGACTCCAGCTTGCGCCGTCTTTGCCTTCCTGGCCGAGTGAGAAGCAAATGCTTGTAGAAAGAACGATCTAACGGCCCTCGCTCTGCTCCGACAGTACTTGCTTGTTTTCTTCTATATGCTCTCTTCCTGCCTCAGCCCTGCACTCCATATCCAGAACCATTTATCGAATGTGCCGTGTTACCATGTGCGCATTTGCCACTCGATGTCGAAAATTGAGCATCTCCGCAAAGAGAATCTCTCCCGTGCAACCGGATCCCCACATACCGCCCACGTAAGTGAGAGATCGTTATCTTCCTTCTCATCGTAGCGACCAACGCGCTCAAGTTGGGCGTAATGGTTGCAAGATCCCTTGGGCAACGAAACTTGAATGAAGCTGCTGCGATGATCCGGGCGGCTCATCATCAGCAGTAGAATTGTCGGGTGCCAGACGAGACAGGGAATGCACAGTGTTGTAATTTACTGCTCTTTCGTGGTTCTGCAGTTTAGCCAACTGATCCTTTGCGGCCGTCTTCAAGCTGGTGAGCACTGACTCGGCAACGTCCTTCGGGGTGAAGGGTGGCAGTGCCACCGCCGAGTACATGGTGTGGTGACCAGGCAGGATGAGCTCGTGCGGGCCCTGAAAGATATTCAGCCTTGCGGCAGCTTTGCGGACCTCAAAGCACACTGGGCAGTTGCATCTTGAACTGCCAATGAAAGGCGCCATTTTGTCGAAAAGGCGTAGTACATTGGATCTTGTTGCGAAGATACCGTTGCGGGTGAGCCACTCTTGGGTAAGCTTGCTTTTGATAGCGTCCGTCTTGACGAGCATCAAAAGAGTGATCAGGATGGTTTCGCAGTGCATGGTCCCGGAGAACTGCTTGGCGTCGAGGCACTGGAGATCTTTCACCAATTTTCCCTCTTTGCGGACCTGTCCGAGAATATCTTGCAGCTTAGACTTGTCTAGCTTATCGTCTTCATTCGCGAGCTCTTCAAGGCAGTCGTTGAACGATTTGGTCCGCTGTTCCTCGAATTATGCGCGCTGAATATCGATCAATGCGAAATTAGCCCCCCTTAATATCCGTGATTCTAGTCTCCGAGTTGCGCTTGGTCTGCTCTCGGGTGTACGATTAGTTGCTTTGACGATGCTATGTTCATGGAGGCATATCATCTTGAGATACTTCATCGCACATGCTGCCCATCCTGAAGGAAATTGATTCAAGGGAGCGAAATTGTTGCCCCGCTCCATCCATTCGAGCTCCTCTTCGTCTTCATCATTGAGATTAACGATTTCCTCATGATAAGCACTACTGGCTGGCCGATTCTGTCCCTCGCTGGCGAGCACCTTTTCGTCATCGCTCTCGAGCAGGTCTGGTCCTTTGCTCATCTGCTCAACCGCGTCAATTTTGACTGGAAGAATCCCTTTAAATTTTTCAAGCCAAGTCAAATGATGACTGAGAATCGTCTCATAGCTCTGCACGAAATGATTCAAGGTACCGATTTGCCATACGGCTTCCTTGACTAGAGATTGGATGGTCGCCATGTTTTTCAAGAGTTTGTCGGCTTGGCGCGTGCTCATTTGCTTCTTCACTTCCTCGATAATTGTAACTGTATCTTTCAAGTAGCAGGAAAGCATGGCGTGCAGCAGTCTTCGCCCTCGTAGACCGTAGACCGGCTCGTTCTCCGCGTTATTGCTGAGAACATCTGGCTGTTCAATATGTGTGGCGTATCTCCGCATTTGGTTGATCTGAGGCTGATTGGGGAGCATCTTCAGGACATCTTGGTCCGCAATGGTCGATTCATCATCCCATACAGACGCTGGAAGGTCTTTCACAGCCAGGGTCATGACATCGAAGTATTTGCGCTTGCCATTTTTGCCCAGGTTCGCTCTTCGACTCATTTTGGGACAGCTGGCAGCCATCACGTACGACCTCAGACGATGTCGTCGTTGCTCGAGCTCTGCAGTCGTAGTTGAGTCGTTGCATTGGCGTAGCAGACTCAAGAGAACCGCCAGATGCTCGGCGAATGGCATACCACCTTTCATTGGCTTGGACTGGGGATCAGCGTTGGAGTCTTCGTAAATCTTCACAGGCCTTTGGATGAGGAAGTCCACAGGATCAGCTTCGGCAGTGAGCTCAGTCGTAGACGAGACGTCTGCTTCGACGACAATCTTCAGTGGCCACGCCGCATCTTCTGGTGGGTTGCTCGCAGACACTACGTTTTCGTGGTTGAGAATCACAACTTCGTGGTCTCCAGATACGTTGCCTCCGAAACTGGCTGTGACAATGGAAGCAGGAATTTCATGGTTGCGAATGCAGAGGTTGAGCATGCTCGCGTTTGCGTTGAGTGCTCGGTTTGATCCTGACTTTTGTCCCTCGCTCGTGATGTTCAGCACTGCGCCTTTATCCCGGGGTATGATATCGAGCTCACCGCATTTGGCTAGCAGAGTCGAGTAGCTCTTGATGTCCTCTAATGTTCCTGACGATGCGAAGAGGCTTTTGTCCACTTCGATCGATGACATAGACTCAGTCGTCAGCATCGATGGTTTCTGTGTGTAGCTTGTGCACGACATGATCAGGTTGCGCAGAGGTGGTGGTTTGGCAAGGCTCTCTGAGGAGTAAGTGACGAAGAACGATGGACAGCTGAATGACAAGGACACGCGGTCAAAAAACTGGGAGTTCTAAGCAACGTGAAGTATTTCAATTGGCTGGAGAAGCAGACTACCAACGTATCAGAAAGCCAAAATATGACTTGGCCGCGTGGTGTCCAGAAGAGGCCGCGTGAGGCCACCTTATACGAACCTTGAAGAATGGAAGCTTGATTTTGCCCAAAGACGACGAAACTCAGTGGACATGCAACCTGGATAAGCGTACAACTAGAGTATACGGCATTCTTTTGGTCTTTCATGCGGGTTGAGCTTGTCGATCGATTAGGCGAGTATCTGGACGAGACACCAAAGAATGAAAGTATCGGTCGAGGCGTGGACGGATGCAGATATCTGCATGCTTGTCATGTAGTCCAGAGGCCTGTACACGCGAAGCAATTCAATCAACAATATGTGAAATAGCAGAAGGACAAAGCTGCGCCTCTGCTAGGCTTGTTTCTATTCTGCTTTCTAGTGGCTGTGTCTCGATCTTTGAAGCACAGCGCTTAGCAGGCTCGATGACTTGATGCCGTGCGATCTGTATATTCTTAGGTGAGTGCTTTCGAGGGGTTCCACTAGGCTTGTGTTCGGCACAATGTGATGGTCGCAGAGTTCGGCTTGGATCCGAGATCGGAGACCGTTGTCTGTGGGCGAGACGTGGGAAAGAGTGAAAACAGTGCATGATCTAGAGTATGGGTGACCGTAAAGTGACCCACCTCTTCTGGCTTCTCATGTCGCTTTATCACGTTGAAGATGCCAGACTGAGACGTACAGTATGATCGTGTGCCTCTCAGGAAATTGGAAATTTGTTTTGGATCTTGCTCCGCGATGAATGTATCCTGAGTGAACGGTCGTCTTCATCGATGACTGCCGCCGTACGTCGCAGGAAATAGATCGATCTCTCCCCCACGCGCAACGGTTACTCGAGTGTGGATTTTGACTATCCAAGCCATGACTCACAGCGTGATGGGGTGGAGCGGTTCGGTGTGCCGGGAGGAACACGACATTGGAGGGGTTGACAGCTTAACCAGTTTGGTGTCTTGCTCCGGAAGGCTCTCGTTGACCATGGGTCGCGAGGTGTCGTCGTGAAACAGAGTATCGCTGCATGAACGACTGCGCTATCTTTGCAGATTAAGGGCAGCAAAAGGAGTATTCGTGTCGCCCGAAAATTTCGCTTCGCCGGTTTTGAGGGGTTCAAGTTCTGGATGCCTTTGCCCCTGTAATATTGCTACTTTTGTATTCTTGAGACCAGGGAATATTGCGGCTTCGGAGACCGTGTATTGGGCATGGAAAGTCGATGACAAGGTGACCAGATTCGGCGCAGAAATGAATGCTCTGGAAATGGGGCATGGAGATGCTGGTGTTTGATGCGAGCAGGCGAGAGTTTTGCCGTTTTCTCTACAGGTAGAAGGGACATGTGCATTTGCTGCGTCGTAACTACTACAGACAAGGTGAAAACGTCAAACGTGCTTTCACGTCGATCTTCTATTACGATTCAGGCTCCAGCATGAGATCTGGTTATACAAGGACGATCATTCAAAGCAAGCATGCGCAATCATAACCTGCGTATCTTCGTTCAACGAAAGCAATGGAAACGATGTTCCGCGATGCTTTCCGGAAGAACAGATATATATACACAAGAGCATACTGTTAACAAGACCTCAGCGCTCCCCGTTTTCGAAGCATTCAATGGTAATCCTCCACGAGTTGCAACAGCATGCGAGAAGCTGACAGTGATCCGTTGTTCCGTGCTGTCCACACCAAATGCTGCAATGCTCCACCTGATCATTCCAACGGAAATTGTACAGAGAAGAGAAACTCCAGTGAGAAACTCGAGGGGCCCATCGCAGTGTCGATTGCAATGCAACCTTCATGTCTTGCCCTCACATCTGAATGATGCTCTTCACCACCTTGTCAAACCACCAGCTTCTTCAAGCTGCGATAAAATTTGCTCCGATGTAGAGACCCTTGCTTGTTGTTGCCAATGGACCTGGCGTCTGTTTCGTCGTTGCGGTCGGATAAGCTGTGCGGTGGGTTGTCGCGATAGCCATTGGCGCTGTTAGCGGTCGGCAGCCCACGATCAATGAAGCTGTGTGACGGAGAGTTCTGATGGGGTCGAGGCACAGGAGATCGCGGTCTGCGGTCTTGGACATCGTTTGACAGAGCGCTGCCGTTGAGATGCGAGCTGATTGGCGATCGGTCCAAATTCGTAACGCTGTGGGTCAATTGGCTACCATTGGTATAGCTACCGTTTGGATAAGGACTCAGGGGTGAGCGTTCTGATGGCGTTGTGACACCAGGTACCGAACTGTTCACGCTGATGCCTCTGACTGGATTTCTTGGATCTTGCAAGAATTGTGTATTGCTCACAAAGCTAGCGTGATTGCTGTGGTTATTCGGCAGGCCATTGCGACTGCTAGGTCGTGAGATGGTGCTTGATCCTCGAAAGCCGTTCGGAATGTCGTCAGGAATCTTTGGCATATTCGGCGCCTTTTGCGCGATCCAAATCCACACTGGGATGACTATCACGGCTCCTCGGCGGGCTTCTCGCATTGCCTGATCCCCCATTTTCTTGGCCTTTTCCGGATTGCCCAGTACTTGCTCAACGTACTCGGCCCAGCATGCGAGATAACTGACTTTGGAGTTAGCAACGTGATCATATCACAATTCTGAAGTACGATGCTCACATGTCGGTCCAGTGCCTACCAAGGTTCTCGCTGGGTTCGATGTGGTACTGCTGAGCATTGAAGAATCCATTCTCATTGAGAAAGCGTGCGCCGTGTTGCTTCCACTCGCCCCTGGGCGACCGGTCAGCTATGATATGTGACCTTTGTAAGGTATGTTGCACCTACTTTCCAGAGCTGCACAATTGAGCCAGAGCTTCTTCCATCGCGGGCGAAGGGGTGCCCTTTGCATTGGGTATGACATGAAAGCCCGTATTATCGACCTCTTCCCATTGTAGATAGCCCCCGGGCTCTGCGCAAACTTGTTTAGTATTACCCTAGCTTTGGCTTCTGAACACGCTTACTCAAAAGCTTTTTCAGATTCTCAATGATAGGTATGACCTGCTCGTTCTCGCGGAATACGACCGTGATGAGTCGTATGTGTAGGATATCGAAGGCTGCTATGAATGGCTTCGGTGGCTCCTTGAAAATATCCCAGGTGTGGAAGCGAATCGTGGAAAACGATGTCGGGTCTTGGACGGTGACCGGCACTTGGTCGAGACTGATATCAAAGCCATGAAGATTGTAAGGCTCCGGTAAGCTCGACGCCACGTCTAAGAGCCAGCATCTGACAACATATCTCAGTGAACGCTGTCAAGAGTCTCGTTGCAATACTGACCCGTTTCCCGTTGCGACATCAGCAATGCGAGGCTGTGCTGGCACCGGTATGCTTGGATGTATTAAGTAGCCCAATTCCATCTTCCATAAGTGATGCTGACCTAGTAGTCTTAGACGCCATGTCAGTTTGTCGTACGGTGAAGATGTGGGTGAATTGTTCACTGACCGCGAGCTTGCTTTGTAGTCTCGCATCAACGCATAACTATCGTCGGCGTCCGCGGTATCCATCTGGAGAGACATGCCCATTTCTCTCTAGTTACAGACGAGGTCCGTCTGTGGCTTCCCGACCGATCACCACAACAAAAGCTGCTTTGCTCAGTGGCTCCAAGACCTTCAGGGTCTTGTGGGTCGTCGCCAGAATTATAGTGATGCACTTGCAACCCCTATCTCATGGAATGTTGGCGTTCCCGGTGAATGAATCATCACTGCTGACACTCTTGAATATGTGGTTACGCAAGAACGATGTTCAAAAGAGCGAATTCACTCAGGCAGCATCCTGTCTTCAGACAATCCATGTCAATAGGGCAATTCGCGTTCGCTTTACCTACCGGGGAAGTACCATTAACACGTTCTCACCGATAGCTGTCCTGCTCAACTGGTTGTTGACAGCATTCCAGGGTTGGTTGGATCAGAAACGCCGGCTTCCGACAGTGTCAGGGCATACTTTCCAATTTACCAGGTCATGCTGCTAGGATGTGCATGGGGATGCTCGTTAAAGATGCCTGTTTGAGGCAGTGCAGGGATCGCCTCGCTGGAAGAGGAGTTCCGGTTGGGCGTTTGCAGAAATTTTGTTGACTGAAGCGTTCTGCGTGTCGGCCTCCTCCGAATGCCCGGTCTGAGCCAGAGGCTGGGATAGACATCGAGGCTGGAACAAACCTCAGCCACGACGATAATTTTGTACCAATGGTGCAATCCACGGTGCGGGAGTGGCACAAGGGGTAACAGAAAGCATGAAAGTCGTTATCTGATACGCTTCTCAGCGCACTAGGGACTCAACCTAGCATTGCATAAAAAGTTACTGTTGGCACCAATATTTGCCCGAACCGCTAAGCTGGCGACTACCAGAGACCGTGCCATACCAGCAGAATCAATCAGATTCGGCTCAATGAGTCTGACGAGGTAGGCTTTGACTTGACGAAGCCTAATACCGTACTAGCCGGATCAAGCTCAACGGCGGAGTGATTAGTAGATGAGAGCCCTGTGTTTCCCCGGGCATGCTTGCAGTAGAGTTCGAGTTGCACACGCAATCCCGACCGCATCTGCCTTTTCGATTCTGTCCAGGTCAGTAACCCTCCGAATTCCTAGGCCACACCCGCACCTTGCTTCGCAGGTGTATCTGCATCTACGTACGCATGCTACAGAAAGCCTTGACCTTTCATGCCTAGATTAACCTGGAGGGAGCAAGAGGCAACAGTGCTGAACTCCAGGTACGACAGGTTCCAGGGTCTTCGATTGAGCTTCAGCTCGATAGCGTACCTACGCTGCTCCATCTTTTGAAGCATGGCAGTCCGCACATTGGAATTACAACAGCTCAGTAGACCCCCGATTTGATTCTCGAGTGGATGTCTATCCGCGTTTGCATCAAGCCCCAAGGTTTAATGCATTAAGTCATCGTACCGCCGAGTCCTGCTAACGACGATGCCCTTTCAGCTCATCCATGAAGAAAAGAGATTAATTTTGCGTAGGGTCACAATCGGTCGACCTGCTCTGTTGCAACTTCCGGGGCAACCGCCAATATATCGATAACGACTTTCGGAAAGATGTTGGTCAACAGGGCGAGAGCACCACACTGTACGGAGAAGTTAGTCAGCGAGTCATCACTCACAGCAGGGATGAGACGTCGTGAGAGTCCACTCCTGCCTGTTTAGGATACAAAGACATCGATGCCCCAGTCAAAACCCTCCGATAAGACAGATGTCTTCACGCCAAGGTCTTTCTGCAACGCAAAGACTTGACTTTCAATCATACTGGGCAGCCCAGCAGTGATAATATACTCTCGGTCGATCCGCGGATCGCGTGCGCTCTAGAACGTAAGCGCGGAGATGTGTATCAACAAGGCACTTGGAGACGACCAGAGTTTCCTAGGGCAATACTGTATGATCCATCGGAGGGCAACTCGAGCGAGCTGAATCCGTTGAGTGCACAAGCCCTTGGTAAGCAGGATTCTTGTTGACGTCAAAGCGCATTTGTGATTAAGTGCAGCTGAACCGATTGCTACCGTTCATGACTGTCATCTGAACATTCGACTCGAAAAGCTTTACTTGCATCTTCAAAATGAGTCCTCCAAAGCCCACCATACTGCTCATTCATGGCGCACTCACTACAGCCGCCTCATTCAATTGGGTGATTCCACATCTTGAGCAAGCCGGATATCCTACAGTGAACGCCGAATACCTCAGCGTTAATCCAGAGAAGCCGCTGGAAGTCACCGCGCAAAAAGACATCGATCACGTTCGGAAAACTTACCTGGATCCTCTCATCGACCAGGAGCACAAAGATGTTGTCCTTGCTGTCCATTCTTTCGGCGGCGTCATTGCTGGTGGCGCGGCCGTTGGTCTGAGCAAATCTGACAGAGCAGCCAAAGGTCTCAAGGGAGGTGTTATCGGGATGATCTTTATCGGCGCCAATATCGGTCACGAGGGCCAGACTATGCTCGAAACTGTGGGAGGACAGTGGCCACCGTGGTTGAAGATTGACAAGGTGAGCCATTCACATGTGGTTGTGTAGTCTACCATAAGTTGTTGCTGATGTTCAATCGGACAGCCGAGCGAAGGCCTCGCGGTCATTGAGCCTCTCTTCGAGACTCTATGTCACGATGCCGATCCATCTCTGGAAAGTGAAGTCGAATCTCAAGCCCGACCCCACGGTTACCTGTGTTTCGCAACTCCAATGCCCGCTCAAAGCTGGGCCGAGAAGGGCTACACTGGAAGGCTTGCCTACATTCGAACATCCGAGGACAGAATCAACCCTGCGTTTGCTCAAGACATTTGGGTCCAGGGTACGGGGGTCGAATGGGATGTACTGAATATGGAGGCCTCTCACGCTCCCTACATTAGCAAGCCGAAGGAGCTTGCTCAGCACATTGTCAGCTTTGCGCAAAAGTTTGAGGGATTGTGATTGCGTGCGATTCTGTATAGATGGTCGGGCGCCAGTCAAAGGCGGCAGTAGATCTGTGCAAAGGTCGTCTTCTTTGATCGCGAGACCATTCGATTGGGAACAGTCTGTATCCTGGTCTGTTGACAAATGGATCCATTTGTAGAACTATTGTATTCTTCTGGAAGATACACACCATCGGGAAACCATTGCAACGTGGCTCCTCAATCAAGAGTTCTGAGCTCCCGTACGCTGCAGGTACAATGTGTTGATGCAGCTGGTGAGCACGAATTGCTAGCAATAGTTTCCAGCAAGGTCTAGCTTGGTGCGCTGTACGAAAGCTGCCTCTCTGTCAGGTGGGATCCCGACACAGGCAAATGAAGCCCAAATATTCAGAGCATGCCTACGAGTCCATGGTTGGTGCCCAGTCTAGGTAACAAGTTGCGGAGCTTTCAAGCCGTCGGCGGATTCTGCCGACGTCCACGCGTTTGGTAGTAATGTGAAGATTGGCACGAGGAGTAGCTTGTTGTTGTGTGGAGCAATGAAGCTTATTCTCCGATGGAGCCGATGATGAGCTCTGGGCCCTACTCTCAGAGCCAGGAAAAATCCGAGTCGGGTTCGGAGAAGTGCTTGATCTAGGGTGCGAAGCTAAGGTTCATGCATATGTGCCCTGCAACCATTCTCGTATGGACTGTCATCTCACGGTTCCCAGTATCGATGCATGCATCTGCCGCAATCTCTTCATTACTGGAAGAGATGAAGTCCGCATTTGTCAAATGGTGAAAGCTTTCCAGAACAGCGAAGCCTAGACTTGGTACCAACTTTCAAGCTGCCTCCTGAGTTTTGTCCAAACAGCGTTGGGACAGATACAGGGTGGAAGACAATGGCTCGCTCGTCCCCCTCTGGCGGCATTCCACTATTCCTCTCGTTGCTGGTGTTTGATCGCCAGCTTACCCGCATCACTCACACTTGAGTTTGCGGTGGCTACTTCGCCTGCTCTACGTTCACTATGGCTCCAGTTCAGGAAGCGCAAGAGCTGCAACAGCACTTCAGCAAGGAGTTCCTGGAGCAAACGCTCCAGCCAAATATTCGAGCAGCAGCAGTCGTTCCTCTTTTCCTTGCGATTGCGGCAGTCCTCGCGAGACTCTGGTGTCGATGGAAGAGGAAGGCCGGATACAAGCTTGATGATTTTCTGATCGTCCTGTCATTGGTACGCGAGACTAGAGATGCCGCGAATTGTTTTGGCTGACTGGTGCAGCTTGCATGTATCGTCGTGGTCATCAATGACTTGATCAGTGAGTGGCCGGACGCCCGATGTACCAATAAAGACTGACTAGTCGCAGTGGTCAATCATGGCTTGGGCAGACATATCTATGTCCTCGGACCTGAAGCCAACCACTATCTTCATCTCGGCTGGTTCATCGCAGAATTCTCGTACACGGTCGCCATCGTGGCCGTCAAGCTCTCGATCCTCGCGCTGTACTACAGGACGTTTGCCCCTCTCAACATCAAATGGGAAGTTGTGATCATGACAGTTTTTACTGTGCTTTGGGGATTGTCGGTGGTACGAGTGCGACGCACATCTCTAGCGTAGCAGAAATGCTGATACTTGCGCACAGTTCATTTGCATGATGCTGCACTGCATCCCGCTGAGAAAGTATTGGGATCCAGATGTGCCGGGAGTGTGCAATCTTGACAACCAGAAGTATCTTTTCGCCATTTCGATACCGAACATCCTCATTGATGTGATCCTGCTGGGAATGCCCGTTCGCTATGTCCTGATGTTGGAGATGGGGCGGCGACAGAAGCAGACTATCGCAGGACTGTTCCTATTTGGAGGCTTGTGGGTGTCGGGAGCAATGATAGACCTGCTTCAGAAGCTGACTTTGGTTATCCAGTGTTTGCGTTGCATCCATCATGCGCTTGATTAGTGTCTCACTGCAAGACGACACAAGTCCAGATACCACATGGGTCCCCGTCAATCAGGCGATTTGGGCCACTGTGGAAATCCTCACGGCCATCATCAGCGGTATGTTGCCGGAAAAATTAACATGCCTGCCCTAGCTGATCATGTACAGCTTGCTTGCCTTGTCTCGGACCGATACTCTCGCACCTCTGGCCTTCCGCGTTCTCCAATGATCGTGCGCCATCCGTCACGCGGCTCCGTCAATGGACATACGGCAGCGAACCTCGCAGGAGCAAGAAGAATTCCACGAATAACACATTGGGTGCCTTCACTGATACCCTGCTCTTGACGCGAACTGAAGATACTCTTGTCGCCGATGGAACAAGGACGACCACAATTGACCACGCCGACGACAAGATCAAGGTCAAGAACGAGTGGAATGTCCAGACTGTTCGAGCAGACTCAATGAGTTCTCAGCATAAGGCGAGTTGGGATAAATTATAGCGTTTATGGCCGGCTGGAAACGCACAAGCTCTGCCGAATCGTCATGACCTGAGGTGCGGCTCATACTGACTGACGATTTGTGCTCGACAGAGGTGCAACAGAGTTCGGAGCTCCATGGTTCCTGCGATGAGGTCAAGGGTCTTCTTGGAAAGCGTTGATGGAATGTGCTCGTCAAAATTGTAGCGTCTGAAGGAGAAGTCGGCAAGGTTTCTGACAAGAACCTTGGGGAAATTGAGGGTTACGTGTGCAGAACTCGGCATGTTCCGTTGCCAATAAAACATCACCCATCTCATTCGAGAGCACTATCTCACAGTTGCGATGGATAAATGCTCCCACAGTCTTGTGCAGTTTTGCAACTCCTCGGCAAGAGCTCGTGGACACCTTTGTATGGTGCCCGGAGCTCACTGGTGGCTGCCGCTTTAAAGTTCGAGAGGGAGCGGCTGAGCTAGAGGATGGACCTCAATCCTTCCAGTATGCTGATGCCTACATATCGACTTCAGGTGTGCTCATACAGCAGGTGAAATACATCGAAGCTGGCATCACAACGCGAGATTTTCCTGCCAGCGGAGATCCTTCCAAGATCGTATTATTGGGGATTCCCCAGCTTCGATTTGATTTCACCAGCATGAAAGAACCATGGGCACCTCGAATCGGCTGTTGCTGCTGTCGCGGCTCTCGTCCACAAGCAAGAGATCGAGACGGCAAATTGGACATCGATGTAGAGCGTGCAGAAAATCAAGCCGCAGAGAGCGCTGCCCCAGCGACTGATGTTGGACTCGCCGAGCGAGCCATTCAAGCAGCGCTACGACTCAGCTTCCACTCTGACAGGTCTGGGGAGAAACAGACCTCCGATCTGCCGCCTCCCAGCTATGACACTGTCCTCAAAGACGACGAAAGACGAACGCCCGCTGCACCAGTAGCTCAGAGAAATGTGCCTGGGGACGAGATTGAGCCCGTGAGACCGAACGCCGAAAGGAACTCCGAGCCTGAAGATCGCAAGGTTGGAAACAACGAAGGTGTTTTGTCTTCTTCTGGAGATTCCGATCTAGTTCTCACGCCACCTACGACTGCGCCACCAACTGTTATCGATGAGGACTCCGGAGACGACGAGCGTTTCCGTCCCGCTGGTAGATCCGGGAGATGAACGAGAGTGGATTGACTTGCTATTTCAAAGCGTGAATGTAGATCATGGAACACTTGGTGAAAGACCCCATGGTTTCAGATATTCTTGTCACGAAACGCTAGGAGCCAGATCTAAACAGGTGGAGGATGTGACTTGTCTCCTGACCGCTGCAGCATATTTCATGAGCGAGGCAATGAGTGAGATAATTCGAGAGCTCTCCAGGATTTAAGTGACGCGGCATCAGTGCAATAATGAATCGGCAGAGGACAATGCAGCTATACAGTCCCAAACTGAACTCTAGACTACATACCTTGCACTCCGACGTGCTGCTATCCCGTGCTATATCGCTTGTATGTCTAGTCAACCAGTGGCAAAATGTCTATTATGTTCTCATCTCCGCGCATGGCCTCGCATCATCGCTCTTGCATCAGCCGACTTTGGCCTCCCGCGATCATCATACTCCAACCTCTCTGGCATATGCCGATATCTTCTGGTATCGCTTCGACTCCAGTAGCTGGTACCTGTTGAGTCTGAATCTGAAGAGTCTCGTCGAGAATATGGGTCTCGCTCTCGATGCAAGTCTCCTTCGCGCCCACGATTCCTCGCACTACCAGTGCTTCGAGCGCGCTTACTTCGTGAGCTGCTCGCTTTGCTTCGTGAGCTGCCTGCTTTGCTCCCGCCGCCATTATCCTGCTTTTTGTCAGCACCGCCGGTTTTATCGCCAGAATCTTTTCCACCGCTTGACGAACCAGGTTCACCAGGGGCCGGTCCTTTGGCCAGTGCTTTCTTGCTGAAGCGTTTGTTGGTCATGTATAATGATATACTTCCGCCAATGAGGTCCATGCAACCCATGAGAATGCCGACATTGAATGGTGTGATGTACTCCTCGATTTTGGCGAAGCCGGTCTTCTTCTCTGCCTCTTGTCCTTGTTGTTGCTGCTTGTTCTGCTGCTGATTCTTTTGCACTTCTTGGTCGCGCCTGTCCCTTTCGAGACTTCTCCTGCGACTTCTGCTCCGCATGTCTCCGCGCCGTCTGTGGTCGTCGCGATGATGTCTACTCTCACGCGAGTCGTAAGATCTATCTGAGTCGTACGACGAAGTTGGTCTGCGGCGAGAATGTCGATCCCGAGTACGAGTTCTTCTTTCGCTATGGTAGTGCCCATCGTCTAGCGGTCTTGCGAATCTGTCATCTTCTATTCTGCCTCTGACAGCTCCATGTGCGCTCCGCTGGCTTCTGTTGGTAGAATTGCTGTGACTTCCGGCTTTCGGCGGAGGAGGCGGATAGCCTCCTGGATATTGGTTGTCATACATCGCCCGGTAGGCATAGTTGGGCAAACCCGTCGTCATCTTTTCACGCTGCTCTGGATGATCGTCCTCTCTCGGTGGCGGCGGAAAGACCGGCGCAGGATTCTGCTGCCTTCCTTGTCCGTTCATTGGTGTTGTTGGAGACCAGCAGCATTGAGAGCTGTGGTGAGAAAAGATGAGAGAGCCCGAGGACCAGACCGATTTCGAAAAAAGGGCGGGAGAGTCTTGAAACTGCGGCACGGCGTTCTTGTTGAAGTTTAGAGGCCAGAGTCTGCTGAATTGGGATATTCTGACGCTGACATCGCTTTATGATGCAAAGCACCAGATCACGGCGCGAAGTTGCTGCTGAGCCCCAAGCGGTCTAAATCTGACACAGGGTCGCGTGCGATCCGCAGTATGGTTGCCAGCACATTCCTGGAACGAGACTCAACATCTCCCAGTAGGCCTACTTCGATCACGGACGCAACCTTGACGGGTGGCAGCCAGCCGGTGTGCCGAAACATCAGTGCTTGAACTGTGTGTTTTCGCTGGGAACTCCAGGCGCTCCGATCGATTGGATCGGTTGCGCCGATTTGGTGCCAGCTTGCGATGTGGATGATGTGAAGTGGCCGGGAACATCAAACCACGAGACTGGGGTGCAGCAACCAACAACCAAGGTTGCTCGCTTCACCTCTTTCGTGCATAAGCGTGCACAAGGCTGGACTCAGTGGAGGCTCGTATTTCAACTTCAATGTACCAATATGGTTCCATCTCTTTCATGAGTCGAGCTGGGCAGTCTTGATCGCGCATGCGCATATCGGAGCGCACCGGAGGCAAATGAGCGACGGCGAACGCTGATTGCTCACCTACAGGCAATTTTAACAACTTCTTGAGCGGTCAAATGAAACAGGCAACATACCGCATGTTCCGTATGTGCCACGGCCCGATCGGGCTCTTTTTTGCGCCCGTCCGGGCCTTCCAGTAGGCACGGCGGTGCTTGATCTTGCGAATGGACTTCTCGGACCCTCATCCCGGGTGCAAGCTGTGATCCTGAAAGTGACTTGGAAATGCTTTGTCAAACAAGCAACGCCCCTGTTAGTCACGTTTCAGCCAGTTCGCCTTACTCATGGAATTCTCTGTATCGAGATTGGCCGCTACAATCAACTTCAGCGTGATGACGACATCTTTTGCGCCTGGTTCAGTAACATTACTGACTGATGAGGGCGAGTCGAGAATTCTTAGACTGGTCCAGCGCAGGCGATGAGGCTCTGCTTGCGTGGATTGTCCCAACTCTGGTATTCCTGCATCTCAGACCGCATAGCTTCGTGACATTAAAAAACAAGCTTCCATAGTGCCGTATCACGAGTTTATGGTTGATTTATAGCAGATGCGAGCTCGAACGCATTTGCCAGTGAAGGCAAAGCATATAGTTCCTTGTTTCCTGGTCTCATCAGTGAACTGGCCTTGCTTGCGTCTGCTTGCGTGCCACTTCTGACTGCCATGATGTACCTTGCTGCAGCCTAGCAATGCGCACTTGGGCAGCATGACATTTGTGCCGTTGCCATTGGGTGCGCCTGGCTGGATTCATTCTTGCGGTGAAAGTGCCCATTCTTCAAGCCTTCTTCGTCCAAAGGAAAATCAGAAACGCGGTGACATCAACGTGGCCGGGATTCTCTCAAGTGCTTGACTGCTTGTCCGTTTCGAGGAAACGCCAGCTAGTCGTGCACACGAAAGGGCCTGTGCTCGAAAATGCTATCACGACACGCGTCGTGTTGATCGCGGTCTCGCTCTTGTCTGCTCTGGATGGGGGAAACTCGCAATGAGCGAATCTGTATCATCACTCCCGTAATTCTAGATGACTCTGTGGACCTTCTGTAAGTGCTGTGGTAGTGCATATCTGTGTCTGTCGGTCTGTCCATGGGAATCGGAATTGGAGCTGGGCAAAGCCGGGACCAAGTTCCACTCATTTCATGGACCATTCTGGCCGAGGGCTTAATATCTATCAGTCAGCAGATCATAAGACTAGACGATATTCGCGATGGCTGTTGTGATGGAAGCAGCATAGTTCACTCGAGAGTTGTGATGTCGGAAAGTCATTCCCACTAGACCGAATCAGGGTCCGTGCTCCGACACGCGTTGCGTTGCCTTCTCTCGCGCCGAGTTCTCCCACTACCTCCTACATCCTTCTGCAGCACCATCAACCCTGCGACAGACTTTCGAGGTCAGCCTTTGCTCATTCGCAGGTGCAGTGGACATATGGCGGCGATGTTTGTCACCGCCATGAGCGCTTGGCCACTGACCACCGCAACGGGTAAATGACAGCGAGACGGATCAGTATTGGCGAGGCAAGACCTGCTACTCGGACTCGAATCACAGCTTCTCGCCCTACATTGGCATCCACTCTCCGCTCGATCAGCCGCCCAACCTGTACGCAAGCGCGCCCGTTCGTCCGAATATTTCCAGTACCAGCAAAATTGTCGTCTGCAGCTCGAGAACATTTGCGAGGACACAACATATTGTGAAGCAACACAGCCAGAGAGTTGGGTCGCAACGGTCGTCACCGGAAGCAATAATCACGATTGCCTGTTGCAACGCGCACTTGCATCTCACATGACTGAACAGAAGGTGGAAGCCTATAAAACACGAGAGGCTACAACACAGTGGTCCTCACATTACGTTTGCAGTAAAGCGTTGACCATCTGCAGCCCTGCTCAACGTACAGCAAATCGTATGTGAGGCGCACCTACTGGACGAAGAGAGAATGCTCATCGCCGAAGCAGTCTACATGTGAATGCACGATGAAGAACTACATTCCCACGTGTCGAGACATGTCTTGACATCATGTGCAGCACGATTACGTGGCGATATGCTAACCTGCGAATATGGCGGTGAACACAGCTTTTGCTGGCATTTGAAGATCGACTCTTTGATACAGCTTCATCCCAGTACTCACAGGTGCGCGGCTTGTGCATGCTCACTCGACCCTTGACTATGGTACTCGGGCGGCAAGATTCGCACGTCGCGAATCCAGGCTTGCTAGTCGCACTGATGAAGCGCTTGATGAACCTTGGTAAATGAAAGAGATTTTCACCAGCTAGCCTCCACACTAATCCGCCCCATTTCTACCAGCACCTCTGAGAGCTGACAGACTTGGATTATATTACCAGTCCTCGTAGCTATCACGGCCAATTGCGATTCCAGGACTTTTCAAATCGGCAACCCAAAGACAACATGGTACGACGACCTTTCTCCGCATGTCCACATTCAGAACCGCGGCCCAGCACTCTGCCGCCAACGCCAGAGATATGGCAGACGATTCCAGATCCGCATCCCCAGATCCAGATTCTTCACGCTAAAGTCGTACGCAAGCGTGACCAGTGGTTGACTCTGCAGATCGAGAAGAGTCATGCGATGCAAGAATATCTACACAAGCGCAGATTCTTCGAAGAGTCAACAGGTGCCATCATGCAGTCATTCGAGAACGGCAACGGCTTCTTGAATCCAGTGTCCGAAACACAGGCATACCAATTGCGAGCCGACAGCGAAGCGCTTCGAAGTCAATCGGATGCATTGCAAGAGCTTGAACGACAGTCTGCGGTTATTCAATATGCGATTGCGAGGCTCGAGGCCAAACTCATGGATTCTATAGGCGCCCTAGCCGGGGTATTGTTGCCTAGCAGTGCTTCGGCGCCTGGAAGCTGGTCAGAGTCCGACTCCGAACTTGACATTTGATTCGTGGCGGCATTCTTCCAAGTCGTGGAAACGGGAAATGTTAGATGACTCGACTCGCACTCTATCTTGTTGTTAGTCGCCCACCTAAGGCTATTATGTAAGCGACTCTTCGGCCACTGTCTGCGGATTCTGTTTATATAACAGCCTCCTATGTTCGTAGCCATTTTTCAACGTATGAAATCGCATGAAGCAGAGGCAGCGTGACGCCCGCCCTTCCTAGCGAATTGGACAGGCTTGCTTTACCAATAATGTGAAGTTTATGTATTGGTTTCTTTTGAACCAATAAGCTGTACGCGTTTCGTGGTG
This sequence comes from Cercospora cf. flagellaris, assembly GCA_005356885.1. Lineage (NCBI taxonomy): Eukaryota > Fungi > Ascomycota > Dothideomycetes > Mycosphaerellales > Mycosphaerellaceae > Cercospora > Cercospora cf. flagellaris. Next base: position 783,801 of record RJLU01000005.1, on the reverse strand, counting down.
GCGTACGTGGCGCCTTCCCGTGTGACTAGGGACAGCACCTGTGCATGTCAGCCAGGTATATAAGGCGTGGAACTAGTAGCTTCCATGCTTCTCAGCCTCGTCCCGTGTCCCACCTAATGGACTGCACCTCAATCTCACTTGTTCCTGTGTCCAGATTTCTCACATTCACGAGATACTAGCAATAGCGAGCAGAACCAGAGTCGGGGGACACGTATAACTCATCGCACCACAATCGGGTGAAACCAGATGTTGATACGGGTACGACCTCCGGATTCGAACCGCCTGCTTGACCCCGCAACGGATTAGAAACAAGACAACTCCTTTGAATACGGCCAATGACCTTCATACACGCATCGAGATTGGCAATTTGAGGATACTACCGGAAGCTAAAACTATAACAAGTTGGTAGTTCCAGCCGCGCGGCTCCCACCGCGTTCTGGTTCACTGATGAGGGCGATGCTTTGCCCTATACTTCGGATACATCATGAAAACCCGGACACGTGCGACCGACTTGCGCCTGCGGGTACGGTGCGCTCAAGACGCTGTAAGAGACGGCCTTCGCCATTTCGATGAGTCCCGAGCGGACTTCATGAAAGCGATCCGCACGTCGAGAACAGAAATTCCAGACCACTTAGTGCAACGACTAGAAATAGATGAGGACGATTTGCGACACAAGATAGCCGAACTGCATGATTCGTACGATGATCTGAACACATTGGACGAACAACTCTGGAAGGAAGATGGTGATGAAGCTGGATCTTCAGGCACTGATTTCCTGCAAAGCTTATCAGATACTGGAAAGATAACTTACAAAGCTTATGATGACAACGAGAGCGAAGCAGAAATGCCCAGCCTCCTAAGAGAATATTTTGATGTCATCGGTGAACTGCGTTTAATGAAAGAGCGTCTTGAGGACGAACTGCCGTACGAGCACGCGGATCAAAAGCTTCGGAGGCAAAGGCTGATGGACCAAGATGAAGTATTATCTATGACTGAAGAAGATTTCGAGGCCAAGTGCCATGAAGAGGTTCAAGTTGTTCACGGCGAGATTAACGCTTTGACAATCCGTGTTAACAAGCTTCATGCCGAAGTTATGGATGCTGGTTTGGATCCCGATCCCACTCGATATCGGCGAGAGACTCCAAGCGGATCAGTTGTAGAATGGCTCGACTCTGTTGCGGCAACAGTTGATGTATCTTCTGACCCACTCGGGCAGACCCAACCGTTGCCACCCACAGACTGGCTGGATTCTATTGCGACACCAGCAATGGAGGTTTCGCCTGAACAATTCGGGCAAGTACATCCATTGCCGGATGACGCAGTAATGCCAATTCCCGAGTTTGAGCTGCCAGAATGGAATGGCCAGCCAGCTGAATCTGAACATGAGGCCTTCTATTCAAGCATGCCGCGTGCAGACCTCAATGAGGGCCTTGATGGCTCGTTCCCGCCGTCAGGTGAGGATATAGCGGTAGCCTCAGTGCGTTCAGCAGCCGATTCCGACCCAGATTTGCAGAAAACTATGCGCAGGGACGATGTTGGACCGCAATGGCTTGCACTGCTAGAATTTGAACCAATACGCCAGGAGTTTTCAGACGGTAGTACTACTGCCACGAATACTTCTGACGGAAGCACGGACAACTTTTCGGCCGTTATAGACGGCGATCCATCGGTGCAATATGGGCCTTTCTCATCGGGTTCGATAGAGGCGACAGTCTATCATGGATTTGATACGGGACACGGGGCTCAACTGGCAGCAAGAGAGGGAGAGGACAATAGAGACGAGGCAGGGCATCATTGTGACCATGAGGAGGTGGTTCTATTCACAATTAGTGGCATAGCAATGCTTCAGCCACAGCAACAAGACTATTTCGTCAGAGGCGTGGTAAGATGAGCCCCATTCGTGTTCATTTCTATGAACTGACTACGCGCAGGTGTTTGAGACATCGCTTGCAGAACCACCACACGTCCCGTCCCTTCCACCGAAGGCTATTGTTTGGGGGTCACGGACTACACTCATGGTATTTAAAAGGAACGCCAAGGACTGCGTAGCATGGTCAGTGCAATCGTTCTTGCCGCATGAGTAGATTCTGACATCGCAGCCCTATACTCCCTAAACAACCCGACGGCCCTGACGCAAGGTCGGATATGAGTGTGACCTATGTCCAGGAAGAGTCCCAGCCCCCAGATAATATTGGCCACCATATTGAGCAACAGGCGGATAGGAGTTTACGCGTCAAGACGAAGCTACCTGGAATGGGCACTGGAAAGCCATTGCGAATGACATTGACTGCAACCGTGCCAATCCCATACGATGCGAAAGTTCGGCACATTGGGAGTCTGGAGCAGAAGTCCCTATTCGATTTAGTGCAGATCTTGGGCGAGTACGAGCAGAGCAAGTATTCGTTCCCCTTGCCGTGAATTCTTGCATGGACAAGGTTTACGAGTCGGAGTAGTGAAGGTCTCTATTTGCAAGGTACATAATGTAGTGTCATTCAACAGACCCAACACCTCAATTTACACACTGAAATTGGGATGAGAAGAATGTGTATTCCATCATTGATCGCTAGCTGGAGCGATTGGGACGTGGTGGCTAGAGCCACTTGTCTGGGTGAAGCTTGGAGCCCGACAGAGACCTAGCGAATAGTGAGGCGGTACGCCACCTCGCAAGAATTGCTCGCAGTGTGACCTTGGGCAGGCAGCCACTGCAGCCGCTGCAGCTTGTTGTAAAGTTGTTGATTAGCGGAAACAACTTGGAGCTGTTCTGTGATTCGCGAGAGAGCTCGCGGCCTCCTCCTACGACGCTAACCATGCACGCACAGCTCCATGCAGCCACCAATCGTGGGACCTGGAACCGCCCAAATGCGAACCGCCGACGTGTCATACATGGCCTTGCCGATCTTACACAGCCCGTTCATATCAAAAAGACGAGGTTGGGACGTTTAGATGCAGATGAACACTTCTTCTACCACAGCATTTCAACTGAATTGTGGTAGAGCTAAAGGGCCGAACGATGCCCTTGGCCCGCGGCACGACGCCAGCATAGAGCGGTCTGCGACAGAACATGACCGACTATGCTGCTGTACAAGAGCTGCAGCACCTGTTACAGCGACCAGGATGGCAGCATCTGTTGGGTCTGATGGCCACGGCCCTCAACAGCGCCTTCATACAGAACAATTCCTCATTTTACTCCCCTCAAGCTGGAACCGAGCGTCACGCCGGAACACCAAGCACATCACAAAGATTATTCGAGACATTTCAGATGATATCTAGCAGTGGTATGAGGCATGCGGTTACCAGAGAACCAGACAAGGGGTTTTGTGAAGAGCTCAGAAAAATCATTATGCTCATGGAAAGCATGCGTCAACAGGCGAACACCACAGTGTCACAATATCGCTCTCGCGATAGCGGAACCTTTATCCCGAATATGGAGTGAGTACACAATCTCTCTCTCTCCAAACAGCCATAAAAGACTTACACTTGCTACTCACAGAGATAACACTCAACCGAACATCTCAACGAACGCGGGCTCCCAGAACAACTCCCCGCGCCACGTCCAGATCAGAGCGCCGAATCTGCAAAACAACATGTTAGCAGGAAGACCTCGTGGGTCATACACAGCCCCCAATGATCTGCAGTCGGGATGGATGTCATCCAGGACTGCTGCGGCTTTTCCACAATCTGGTTATATCCAAACACAATTCGATCTCAGCAATACGACCAATGTTCGCATATATGAGCAGCAGCAACAGCAGCAACAACAACAGCAACAAAGACAGCAACAACAACAACAGTACCAGCAACAACAACAACAGTACCAGCAACAACAACAACAGCCATCACACGCTCGTATTGGGGCAAGCTCATCATGGGAGGCGGCTCCACAGGCATCGAGTGTCGAGCGCTACCAACCCCCGCCGGTCTCATACGCAGAATCGCCACCTAGGGACAATTCGGGTCCTACTCGTCAACTTGTTGCCAACCCCAGCCCAACTTTGCTCACTCCAGATATAAATCCACAACTTCTCAATTCACGTAAGTCCGGTACCCGCGCAACGGAACGTCGCTGACCATTTCGCAGACTTCAAATGGAGACCGCAGAAGTTTTTCAGAGTTGGTAGAGTAAGTTCTATCTATCTTGTGCTGTTGTTCGATCCTAATGGTCCGGTTCAGGTCCTGTCGGTCCTTTGGACAGAAACGGAGGGAAGTACCGCAGATGCTGCCAGTGTTTGCAGCTTCCCTGTGGCCTATGGAGAACGAGCACAAGCCAAGATCCGCCGTTTTATCATCTTTGCTCAAAAGCAACAGCATTCTCTCGCGATGTAAGTCCGGATTTTATCTATCAGGTGAATAACCTACTGACCGTGTCAGTCCAATTACGAGCCACCAGGGTTACGGCGTCGCGAACAGGAGTGATAGGGTAGATCACGGAATAGTATACATGGGTACTGCAGTGCCGCAGCCTCTTCAGGGAGAGCGAGGAATGCTATCAACAGCTATCCGCATCACTCCTGATGACCCAACGGAGAGGTTGAAACCGACATCGCGCATAAATTACGGGAAAATTTACACGATAGAGCATAACATGAAAGCGAATGCCGTCGGAATGGTGCATGAAGATTCGATTCGCGCTCTGGTGGACCAACAGAACGAGGTGCAGCGGAGGGCACCTACATCAATTTTGAGAGGAATGTAAGGACCGATGATAGCCATGGCCGGAAGGGAGAACGGCCGTCGCGCTGGAAATAAAAGTATCCTGTAACTAAAAATCTGCATTAACATTCAAATATCATCAGAACCTGCACATTTCCATTCTGCGATCATCACTATCAAAAGCATGCCGGCATTGGCTCATTAATCTCGTGCAAGCTCAAAGCAACCGTCAGGCACGATACCAAGCATCGGCGTTGCTTCTTCTTGGTGCCACCCCGACGGCTTTACGTATTTCGTTGTAAGTTCAATGGCACTGCCACCAGTGTCGCAATCCATAGATCTGCGATGACTGGTTTCACGTACCATGTCGCGACCTGCCTCCAGCTTCAGGATCTCAAGAGACGCTGCACAATCGCCGAAGCCTCGTTCCAAGACAAGCTGGGATGCGTACGCTGATAGACCGTGATGACATACTGCAAAATCTCTATCTCTGGTTGCCCTTTGGCTTTCCTCTTGTGGTATTCAGCCTGGTAAAACGCTGCTTCGGCATTTTGTGCTTCTTCTTGCCTAGTCCGCGGATCCTCTTCCGATGCTTCTACTTCGCGTTGTTCCTCTTGCCGCTTGTTGTTACGAACATACTTGGCCTGGGAAAGCAAAGGACCCTGCGAGTCCCTGGCGACATCTCCAATATGGTGGACAGGAATCGTGATTGGGATTGAAGTCGGTTGCCCATAGTTGATTCTTGAGCAGCGATGAAGCTTTTCCGAGAGATCGCGTAGTTTCACACGAATGGGGGTCGGCAACATGCCTGTCTCTTTGCGAACGGGCAGTTCGCCCTTGAGTGGGGGTGGGAATGGTGGCTTCTGGTCTGCGCTGTGTGTGTGGATGATGCCGTGTTCGTGCTTCACAACGCCGTCTGCTGCAACGCCCTGCCCGCCATAGGTCAGGATAGGTAATGCGAGAACGTATCCTTGATTCGCGTCTGTAATCACTACAAATCTGCGAACCCCGGAGAACGTTTCGTTGCCGGCTCGGAGGTCGCTAAGATTCGTGTCTACGGCTGATCTGAGCCCGTGAGGGAGTTCTGCAGGCCGCAACGCGATAACTTGAAATCTCTGAAAGAAGTCTTCCGATCGCTTAACGAAGACAGGTTGTGTGATAGCTATCTTCCCCGAAACAGCTTGGTACGTTGGCGATTTGGAACTGTCAGACGACACAACTGTTGTTCTTGTATTGCGAGGCGATGCAACTTGCGGCGTGGTACTGGCAGATGACGCGGCTGGCCCTCTTGAGCCTGCTGGGATGCTACTCCCAGGAAGGGTGCGAGGCCTAGCTCCTGGCGGAGATTGAGCTGGCGGGGGCGATTGAGTCGTCGGCAGCGGTAACGTGGTTCCATCTTGATATACATACTGTCGCGTAACGTAGTCAATGCGGTACCAGAGATTCCGTGTCTCGTCCAAGATCCAGTCTTGTTGTGGGGCGGCCATTTCGTGCGCTCATGAGTAACACAGGCGCACAGGCGCAATGCAACTTCTTACAAGTCATCGCACGAGCTTGGAGATGCCGATAGTTATAACTATCACCTCGGTAGTCTCTCAGCCTGGTGTATGCAGCACGTCCGAACCATGTGGCAAATCAGCTGGGAGGTCGGCGCGAGCTTGTTCTGCAGCTTCGTTAGCTTCCTGGCACATGAAAGGTCTTGCAGGCCTTGCGAGTTGCAGTAGCTCCTTGGAAGTAGGGAGAGCTCGTGCTTCCCAGCCGCTCCAGATGGTATTTGTTGGATGTGATCGGTGGTTGGAAGACACCCTTGAATCTCGCCACTTCTTTTGCCTAGAGTTTCGAACGTTCCAAGTGGCGTTGCACAGCCTCCTGGCACGGGCGCATACTTGTTGGTATGTATAGACGTCTTAGCAAGCACGTCTGCATCCATGTCATGAAGTCCAACTTGCAATGCGATCATGGCGATTTCTGATGTCTTCGAAAGGGCGCAGAAGTGGGGAACACTGCCGAACCGAAGCCGACAGCAATAACGAACAGCACCTCGATACACAAGTCATCCGCACAGAACCACCACACGTCGTGCCGGATGCCCGCGATAGTCGACCGACATTCCATCATGAGCTCGAGCAGCCTGCACCGCAGGAGGGAGAAGCACCCGTGATCCAGGGTGACATCACACAAGAGCTGCGACGACAATATGCCAAACTTCTGCGCAGACGCGCGAGGGTTGAACACGTCAGGGTGGAAGCTCAGCAAGCCTTGCAGCAGTCCAGTGATGCGCGTGGCTTCTTCCACGATTCCAAGCACGAATTGATGAAGTACATCCGAGATCAAGGTGGAGGTTATAGCCTCAATCAACCGGCATTCTTGACATTATGCGACAACATGCTTGTTGACTCCGACGCCGCGGATGCGAAGGCTACAACGGCTAAAAATCTCGAAGGCAAGCTCAGCAGCCATGAGTACCGACTGCGGGAAAGTGAAATCGCATTTTCAAAGCAACTGGACGAATTTCTGAAATCGACTGGCGCGTGGGATAGTACTCAGCTAGATCAAGTTCGCCTCGAAAACACTTCTACAACAACGTCACAGAACACACTTTCTCCAATTCTCCACCCATTGCTGCAAATATACTACGACAAGGCGGGAGATGTACGGCTTCTCGGGGAAGAGCTCGCGGACCTTGATGTCGAACACCAGCAGGCACTCAGCATCCGAGCCTTGGAGAGAGACCAGGGCAAAACGCCGAGTGAAACAGAGTCTTATTACGAACGAAGTTATCAAGCCTCGCGCGCCGCTCTTGAAAAGCAGTTCGGCGACGCTCTTGCCGCGGCTGATGCTATCAGGAGACAGTATTTCTCAGAGAATTCAAGCTCGCTGCCGGACCTGCCTCTGGATGAATTTGTGCTCCCTGAGCCTCTTTTCGAGCCGCGAAGCCCTGAGCAGAACCGTGAGTCCAATCAAGATGCAACTTCCACAGCAGCCAGCTCGCGATCTACATGCGCAGAACGTAAACAGGAAATGGTCCTGGAATGGGCGAACCAAATACAGGAAATTGCAGACAAGCCCCCAATCAGACCAGTCACCAACGAAGAAGTTGACGGGAAACCGCCGACATTCTTGGTCACACAAGAAGACGTTGACGCCATGCAGAGAATCGACCTGGACAAGTGGGGATATCTACATGTTCAGCGCCCGCGAAGGCATAGCAGTGTGAGCCATTTGCGGTGGAAAGTGAATGAAGCTAATAAGCACCTGTGATCCAGCGGCGACTTGACCGCAAGACCTTTGTACCAACACATATCTCCTCTGTATTCGTATTTCCTCTGTAACACGAGACCAAAAACAGGTTCATGAGCAATCAAATTCTTTTCGCCCCAGCAGATGCTGGCTCTGGACAACTCGGTCTTCTCCAGGACTTCTGTCAACTACAACCTTGAGCACGAAACACATGGGACGCGGACTCCTAGATTCATCGCGCAGCCATCAAACGTCTGAAGCTGAGGTACCTCTAGCTCGGAACTGCACTCCTTCCCTTCCGTTTCGCAGGAGCCGCGCATGGCGAACCGAACGCACCCGTCCTGCACTTCTACATCACGAACATCGATGATGCGGCAAAGACAGGTCACCAGGACAGCGCAGAACCGAACAATCCCGATACCTCGTGTCGAATACTAGAACAAGCCGATCAAGTCTACAAGCCTCGTTCCAAGCAGTGATTGTGACTGGTCATCGAGCCCAGATGACCTCCCGCGCAAGGCTGAAGGATTTCGAGCTCCAAAGTTTGCTGGCTGTGAACAAGGCTGAGGATTCGGCCGGGCCGAGATTGGACATAATTTTGATGGAACGGGTGGCCAGGCCCTCTGACTCCTACCCACAGAGTTGATGATGAGTTGACACGTAGCATTCCGTACCACGCGCGTCTGACACGCAGTTGAGAACTATTCGTTCACTTTGTTGTTTCGGATCCGAATACTTGGTATACACAGCAAGATTCGCATTACTGTGGCGCTAGCTCTGTGGTCGCATGTGATTGCGGGGAACATGAAGAGCTAGCGGGAAGAGAGCCTCATCATGGGTTCAACAATGCGTTGTTGCCCGACCGGAGATACAAATCTCCACGAGGCTCATGTTTGCCGTTCGGCCCTTTATCGAACAGGAATGTCGATGCGGTAGCGAACAGCTTGAACGGAGGTACTTGCGGAGAGGAAGAAGTCGACTTCCGGTCGCGCGGAGTATGCACGGGATCGAGACTTGTATCTTGGATGATGGTTCTGCGATTTGATGGGCTGGACGAAAGGAACTCGTCGAGCTTCAGCAGAAGAGTGCAGATCTCAGTATAGAAGAACAAGCGGCAAGAAAGGTCTCGGTGTGTCTACGGCACTCAGAATCTCCGATCGGCTCGAACAATATCCAGCAATCAGAGCCGTCGTCAGGACACATATGGAGAGAGCAGCATTTGAGTTAAGGAGAGAGGTCAACGAGCCTGAGTGAGCGCATCGAAAGATGAGATAACCTTGAGCCATATCCAAGAAACGAGTTCGGTGATACACAGCATGCCTTAATTTCTGCCAAAGCGTTAGCCCTCTGTCTGGATGTAGACAGAGTCGTGCCAGATTTATGGTCAATTCTGTATAAGCTCGAGGTCGAGCGCGTGGCATAAACATATGACTGTCGAATGTCAGTACGTCTAGCTAAAAAGTGGTGACCGCAAAGAAAACCACCCCGTATTCTCGCAGTGTCTCCTGTATGCTCCAGCATTCAACAATCGCAACAAAATTTCCAGGCGTCATCTCACACAGAATCATCAGGAAGCACGTTTGACGTGAGCCAAAACATCGAAGCAGACGCAGCCGTGGTGTCAAGAAGCTACGATTTGCGTGAGTTGCAGAGACTCGACGAAAAGAACTACCGGCAAGCGAAAGAGGTAAGCAAGATCAATCATGACAGGCGTGAGCGCATTTGTGGGACACAAGTGCTCAATATGTAGCAACAAATCCATGCGTGTGGGATACATAACCAGTTGTGTGGCAAGCATGATTCGAAGCAGAAAGAGGAAATGCTCGATGGATAATACCAAAACAAGGCGAGAGCGATATTCAAATCGTGATCAAGCGGCAATGATCTATTCAGTCAACAGTAGTTACTCTCTGTCTCTACAGTTCATCTCCTGTTCATCTCCTGTTCAGATCCCCACCCACCGACGCTGCCAAACGCAGACAACAAACAAGAGCTGACAGACCCAGCTCAACTGCAGGACATTACCAGTAAACACAACAACACCAGTAGCATAGATCATTACATAAAGAGTCCTGTCTCACTCTATCTCATCTCTAAACACCAGGAGCATAAACCTTCCCCTCATGCCCCGTAGCCAAATCCGTCAACCCATCCCAATTAAAATGCTCCTGCCCAGGCTTCCTCACAACATCCCACCGACTCGTCCTCTCCTTCTCCGAATCCTTAATCAACTGCCCACCCTCAGGCGCAAATTCCTCAATCCACCTCCTCTTCTCCTCACTTCGAACTTTCACATCACACTTGAACGGCTTGCTCATCGTGATGACCCAGGGCGCAGTCTCGTACCAAGGTATAGGGTTCTCTGCTGCGTGTTTGCCTTCGGGTCGCTTGATTTCGAAGGCCCAGATGAGGTGGCCGATGAGGCCGAGGAGTTCGCATTGGGTGAGGTCGACGCCGGGGCAAGAGCGGTTGCCGTAGCCGAAGCCCCGGTCGCCGTTGAGGTTGGGGAATTCGGTTAGGGGTTCTTTGTAGGTTGGGTATGAGGGGTCGAGCCAGCGTTCGGGGATGAATTCGTTGCCGGAGGGGTAGACGGATTCTTCACGGGAGATGAGGCTGGAATACCGTTAGCAGGTGGTCTGTGAGCGTAGAGGGATGATGAGCTTACTAGTGGTTTGCGTGGCAAATTGCGCCCTTGGGGATGTGGTAGCCTTCGTACACATCATCTTCCATTACGACGTGAGGGACACCAAGAGGTGTGGCTTGTCGCCATCGCACGATTTCCTTGACAGTTGCTCGCAGGCGAGGGAGGTTTGGCATATCAGACATCTCTGGTGGGCGGTTACCGCAGACGCGATCGATCTCCTCAACGACCTTTCCTTGCCAGGATGGGTAGTGGCACATTGCTGTGAAGAATGCGTGAAGTGGTCCTCCAACAGTGGCGATAGCGACGAATGACGAGGATCCGATAGCGTGTGCTGCTTCATAGTCGTCCAGATGCTCGGTACCCTTCTCCTTGGTCGTCCAGAGCTTACTCCAGCAGTCTTCGCAGTTGCCCTCATTGGTCCTCCTTTCTACATCTTTCAAAGCCTCAACGAATGCATCTGTCATCTCTTGCCTACGCTCCGCCTCAGCCTTCTTCCAAGGAGAAACAGACTCCGGCAGGTTGGCCAAGAAAGTTAGCTTGTTAATCACAGGGCCGGCTGGAGACACAGCCTTGAGAATCACAGGGATGATCTTTAGCAACTTGCTTCCGTGCTGAGGGTCAGCCCAGGCGACACCAGCGATGGTCCGCGCGCAGTGCACAAGCATGTGTTCCGACCACCGGTCTGGCTCTTGCAACACTCTTCGGAGTGTTCTCTTGTTCTCTTGGCTCGGCCAGTTGTAGAACGTCTTTGGAGTAGCATGTCTCATGATGAGATGCATGAAGTTCTTATATCTTCGGAACTTCTCGCCGTAGCCCATGAGAGGCAGAATTTCAGCGCCCTCGCGCACGCCGATGGCAGCTGGAAGCTCGTTGCGATCACAGTAGTTCTTTTGTCGTGTGACGAAGAGATCTCGCGCAATCTTGTCGGATTCGATCCAGATGTGGATGACTCCCATAACCTTCCACTCGTAGATGGGGCCAAACTTCTTGTGAAGACCGCCAAAGTGCCATGCTGCTTCGATACCTGGTCCTGGAACATCCCAAAAGCGGCCAGCGTAGGGAAGACCTGTTCAGAGTCAGTCTCTCCTCATGTTTTCCAGTCACTTCACAATGCATCATACCTGGTAGTCGCGGAAGCGGCTTCACTCCAGCGGGTAGCCTGCTCTTGCTGCTGAATACTCTGGCAATCACCAGAGAGATGACGAGCAAGAAGATGAAGACGAATTTCGGCTGCTGGAAAACCGATGTCGGAGTTGTTGTTCCAGTGAGAGGGTCAATGACATTGACTTGCGAGGACGATCCAGTAGCGCTGGCGAGCATGTGCTCGGCCGGCGACTTGACCTGCGCCATGGTGGTATCCTTCCCAGTGTGGAGGTGGTCCAGATGTCGACTCGATGGATATCGGAATCTCCTCAAGAAGCCCACAGAGACAAGAGATGTACGTCCAGCGTAGGTCTCAAGAGCGCAGGGCCGGGGTGGCCACCTGTTTTATCGGATATGATCACTCGGCCGCAGCGAGGCATGGCGCATGCAGATGATGAGGTACGGCATCCAAGGGCAGCGCGGCGAGGATGACCGCAGGTACGCAAATGGGCAGTTCCCTGAGTGACACGGCATAGCCGAGTGATCGGAAGTAGAAACAGATTGCTTGGTGAAGTCAGAAGTCCGGAGAATAGAGTGGAGAGCCGGTAGGGGTGCGGTGAGCTGAGCTTAATGAAATGGCACGCCTGTCATCAAATTTTAGGCGGCTGCTTACCTGAGGCGTGCCAACTCTGTTCAAAACGTGGAGCAAGGATCCGATCCCGACGCACAGTCCTTTATTTAGCAGGAGACGGGCATGGCGACCGGCCTTGCGTTTCTTCACATGCGTTTTGTTGGCGATGAGAGTGCGGTCCAGCTCGCGCACGAGCGTTGTCCTGAGCAGTTCGTGGGCACCTACAGCAAGCCACCCAACAGGATAGTCGGCATAGAAGGCATTGTCCTCGAGCAATGCTTTCTTGCGTAGGCTTCAGTCCCAAGAAATCTTGCCCGATAGACATCATGTTCTGTCAACGCTCTGACCCTTTGAGCTGGATCTGTTCGACGTCGGAACGGGTCCATGTCATCCGGCTGAGCCTCTGTGATGAAGGATGATGTCTACTGAGCTGTCACCTAACTGAGACTCGGGACCGAGCTGATAGAGAAGTCGTCTGCGTGGAAACATTTTGGAGATCCGGAGTCTTGGTACATCATCCTGCCTGCAGATCGCTTCCAGCCGGAACGTTTCGACGCTCTCTGCAAGTTTGCGCCAACCAGCAACAACCATAAGAGGATGCCGCATTGCGCCTTTAGAGAAGCCTGTCGCATTGGGTTCTTGTTCTTGCTGTCGCTGAGCGGCATTTCTTTCGGCACAATGACATCGTACATGCACTGGACCAAGAAGTGCTTGCGGCCACGAGCTGTCTGTTCAGGTCTACCAATGGAACCATTTGCGCCAGTTTGAGGGATAAACACCCTTCTCTGCAATGGTCGGTGTCTGCGGACGAAATTTCGTGCGAGAGCAAGAGAATTTTCTCAATGCGCGTCATCGGGCCAGATCTGCTGGCGGGCTCATTTGAAATTGTCCAAAGAAAAGCCCCCATGACCGCTATCTGGCACGGCGCTCTTCAACTCCTCTTCCAGTTTGTTCTCGTACTCTTTAACCTCTGGATGATCTACTTCACCGACACGAACACCACTCCAGTCGTCCTCATATCCTCGATCAATATGCGGCCACGGCCCAACTGGCGTGATGGCCCGAGGATTGATTCCCGCATGGCTCTTGGTGTAATTCTCCTTGATATGCCTAAAGTCGGTCGTCTCTTCGAATGCTTTGTTGTTCCAATACAAACCCCTCAACCAATTGTATAGCGTCGGATAGCCGTATCGGATCATGGACAGATTCGTTTTGAAGTGCTGAACATAAACCACATCGAATCTGATCAAGGTGCAAAAGACGCGTATGTCGACTTCGGTCAACTCGCGACCAAGGATATACGGGCCGTCGTTCGATGACGCGAATTTCTCGAGGAGGTTGAGAACCGCGAAGACGGGTGGGAGATTCTTCTCGTACGTCTGCTGATCTGGCGCAAAGCCGGCTTTGTATACACCCGTGTTCAAATCGCGCTGGAGGATGGGCGCGAGCGCATCGATTTTGGAGCGGAGGTGTTCGGGATAGAGGGTAATGTTAGCGAGCTCTGGTGGAACAAGTGGATTGAATGCGGTTTGCAGGTCACGGAGCAGTTCATGAGACTGAACACGTTAGCATGTCAACCAGGCACGCATATGCACAGCTTCAAATACCTCATTGTTGACGATGGTGTTCAGCTTCTTATCCCAGAGCACTGGTACGCTGTATCTGCCCTTGTATTCTTTCTCAGCTTTAAAGTAGACCTCGTGCATGAACTTGCTGCCAAACAGCTTGTCCTCAGTTGCGCCTTCGTAATTGTCTTCCGCATCGCTAGTATTGAACCTCCAGCCCGGCCACCCCTGGTCGTTGCCCTTCGGATAAGGCCGAACAATGCTCGTCTCTATTCCGGCGTGATGCTGAAGCTGCTTGAGATGCACAACCAGATTGGCGCGGTGGGCGAAAGGGCAAAAGAGGCCGATGTACAGGTGGTAGCGGTCCTTCTCGGGCTGAAAGGGGCCATCGGCAGTAATCTTGCCATGGAACGAGTCCTCAGGACCCGAATGCCACGATGGTGGGAGTGTACTGGTCGACATGTTGTGCTTCGGTGTTGCTGTGCTGTTTGTGAGCTGGCGAGTGAGTTGCGTCAAACGTGAGAGCATCAATGGTTAAAGAGAAATATGTCAAATGTCGGACTTACGACGACTTCCTCTGCTTACATCAACAGCATCATGGAGCTATGCTATGTCAGGTCAATGGGTAAGTGAGAGCTCGCTGTCGCATGATGGCGACATCTTCATCGTCGGAACAATTCCGCTGCCGTTCCGACCAACTTCACTGCACACTCCATTCATGCCTTCTCCATCGTCACAAACTAGGCGATCCATCATTAGAGCCTGCTGTGAGCCCGGAGCATCGACGAATGCGTCACCTGGGGCACAAAGCTGAGACTGAATTCAGCCATTTCGAAGCGAACAATGTCGATGGGCACAGAGTTGAGGACATTCTCCCTCCAGTCCTCAATCTAGCAATGCCCATGGCAGCGAACAACATTGATCACGATTCCAGCGAACCAAACACCTGCTGGTAAAAGCTTTGACTGGCTGATTTCACCACAGTTCGACAACGAGAACATTCTTTTCCAGCATGTCGTTGGCAAAAAACTCCTCTTGAAAGGCTGCATCGCCTCAGGTCCGGCAGTACCACGCTTACCCTACCTAGTTTTGCAGCATTCGATATGTGAGTGACTTCACTTTGGCGCGCAAACCGTTGTCACTTATCGTTAGAATCATATGCAGTCAGTCAACGATATGCTATCTTCCCAAGGCAGAGCTACAGCTCCAGGTACATACTAGCTTCCCGGGCCGGTTGCAGCTGTCTTTATGATTAACCCGCCACATATTAATCAAGGCTCCGTACAATGCAGAGCTACTGACCGAAGTAACATCAGCAACAGCAGTGGTCCCACAAGCGACCACAATGTCAACCATGAAAACCATCTTCGACGCTTACCAACAACGCCAAGCCGCCTTAGAAGCAACCTACTCCATCAATCCCTACGCCAAAGGCATCGCATACATTCCCAACGAAATCGTCCCTCTCCACTCCGCCCGTATTCCCCTCCTCGACCAAGGCTTCCTCAAAGGCGATCTCACATACGACGTGGCCAGTGCCTGGAACGGCCGTTTTTTCCGTCTCGAAGACCATCTCAGCCGTCTCGAACGCTCATGCCAAAAAATGCGTTACCGAATCCCCATATCTCAGGAAGAAATCAGACGAATCACAGTTTCCATGCTTGCCAAATCCGGCATCAAAGATGCCTATATTTGCTATATCGTCACTCGAGGTCTAGAACGTATTAGCAATACCTCCATTGGCAAGAAAGCAGAAGAATTGACCAATACGCTTTATATTTGGATCTCACCTTATGTGTGGGTCATGTCGCCTGCTGCGCAGATGGATGGTTCGGGAAGTGCGGTCATTGCGAGGACGGTGAGGCGCACGCCGCCTGGAGCGTTTGATCCTACTGTCAAGAATTTGCAGTGGGGAGATTTTACGAGAGGTCTTATGGAGGCGGGGGATCGTGGGGCGGTGTATCCATTTTTGACGGATGGGGATGGGAATTTGACTGAAGGGGCGGGGTATAATGTTTGCGTTGTGAAGGGTAAAGTGTTGTTCACGCCGGATCGAGGGGTTTTGGAGGGGGTTACGAGGAAGAGTGTTTTGGAGGTTGCGAGGAAGGTCGGCATGGAGGTGAGGGTGGAGGTTGTGCCTGTGGAGTTGGTTTACCGCGCTGATGAGATATTTATGTGTACGACTGCAGGAGGAGTGATGCCGATTACGAGTCTTGATGGCCAGAAGATTGGAAGTGGGAAGGTGGGTGACTGGACTGCGAAGATCTGGGATGGGTATTGGGCGGCTCATGAGCGTCCAGATTTGAGTGAAGACATTAATTATGTTGCTGATTCTGGTAGATCGAAGCTGTAGTCTAGGTGAATTGGCAGTTGGTCTGATCTGTAACTGCAACGTTGTCGAGATTTGAGCCCTGCTTTCGTGCACGCTCCAGCCATGCCTACGGAGGGTCAGCCATTTGTATCACTAGAAGAGCTGAGGTGTATGCTCACCTCAATGCTGGCATTCGATGGGTTTTGGTTTCGACTGAGAAGGAACAAGGTTGTGAAGTTGTTCGCTTGCACGATGGCGAAAGCATTGTCATCGTCAGCAGCAACCTTGCCATGGCAATCGTCATCGCCGCTCAGGCCGATATCCTGAACAATGCTTTACATTTGTCAGAGTGTTTCTCAGCTTCTCAACGTCAGGATCAATCACGTACTAGTTTGGACCTGGGCAGTCTGGGCCAGGTTGGCCAGGGAATTGTACTCGCAGCACGCCGACGTGTCCGTATCCGGCATAGGGAGACACTGGAGTGGCAGTTCCCTCGATCGGAATCTGAGTGCCGTTCAACTCGCAGCCATTCTGAACGTTCACGGTGCCGTTGTCCTGTTCGCTCGATTAGTCGATCTATCTGGTCCGGCGTCAATGCCGATCTACTCACGTTCAGAGCATAGTCGGCAACAATGCACTTGCAGCCTGCAGTGAAAGGTGCCAGAGTTCCTAATAGGTTGTCAATATAGGACCGTTCAAGGTTTGCTTGTTCCTCACGCGATGAGACTTACCGGCCACCTGATACCAACGGCCGAGGTACTCATCCAAAACAAAGTCATCGGTAGGCTTGGGGTAGAAACATTGTCCATCATATGTAGCACCAGTGACTGTTGGTGCGGATTGAGTGGAGTTGTCGCTACTCTGACGCTTGTGCAAACTCCTGTATGGGCCTGATGCCGATGCGGCAGCCGCCAAAGAGGCAACAAGAAGTCCGGAAGTAATCATCTTGACTGATCCTTGACAGAAAGAAAGGCAAACCGAAGTGTCCGATGAGGTGAGGTTGCACCCCAGCTCTTACCTTTGTACGCCAGCATGGTAGAACTAGCGATATTTCGCCGAGTAGAAACCCATCGACGTCGTGCAAGACATGTCACCACCTACGCGGCGACTTGGCCTCGCAAGAAGTTTATGCCAGCCACGTTTGCGCATGGCGAACGCAGAAATCGGCTTCTACACGATGCATCTCGTGCCTTGACTCTGCCGGGAGATCGAGCCGACCGGGTAAAGTTATGGGCCTGATGCTTGGCTGTGTGTTTTGCTGCCGTAAACAGTGACGACGCCCAGCCTTTTCAATGTTTCCTTGCCGCGGGGGTCGTTCGTCCGTAACTTGTCCTTCAGTCCAATCACTGGCTTCTTGTTTATTTCTTTGGGAAACGCACTGCACGACCACTTTCACATGATGGTGGAGGCGAACATGACTCTCAAGGTTCATGCTGCGATGAGGTGAAGAAATGGAAGCGAGTAGCGAAGGCTGCGAACAAAGCCGCCCAACACCGTCCGGCAACGTCCTGAACGAGCATGTGAATGAACAAGAATCTAAAGGTGCCTCCCATCGATCATCGATGTGCGCTGCGCCATGGATGGAGACGACGTGCTCATGACGTTCCAACTATTCTAACTAGTAGGCCTGTGTCCATGGCACTCGAACAAGACGCCTTGCAAAGTACGGTATCTGGCATGCGCAACTGACTTGGCTACTGTAGTGGGCAGAACGAAATGCGAAGGATGGCAAGCCTTTGGGAGCACCAGAAAATCCGACTTAGAGAGCGAGTGAAGTTACCTACAAGGCATTCTAGCGACTACGCCTTGATATACGGAATGCCAGTCAGCTTGAACGTCCGCTCATCCAACACTGGCTTGTTCACCGGCTCAAACCTCGAATGCGGATCGTCTTCACCATCCCTCTTCGCCATGTTCGACCCTACATGCCTCGCATTCGGCCAATGCGTAGTACCCACGAATCTCTTGAACGCATCCTTCTTCCTCACCAAGTCTTCCTGCGTGGCATCTGCGACTGGCATGTAGCAAGTGTACACAGCGAATCGGGGCTGCGATGTACTGGAAGGAAGGTTGTAATGCGGTGTCCTGGAATCCCAGACAAGCAAGTCACCTGGCTCGGCGCACACTTTCTCCCACTTGTAGCCTTGATCATCGAGCCACTTCATGCCTCTTTCTGTGAAGCCGAACCACTCTGGGGTCCATGCAGGGATTCGTGGCTCATCGATGTGGACCCGGTGGAATTCTTCTGAAGCGAGGTGGCCACCTTTGCAGACAATGAGACCTCCATCCTCTGGGCCGTTGGGCAACAGATTCACAAGTCCCTGAAGACAACGGAAGCCAGGCTTGAGAGGATCCTGGTCTTGGTGTGGCCACGGCTTGTTCTCTGGAATATCTTTGCGGCTGGACAACAATCAGTGAGGGAAGGAGTCAAGAAGCTGCTGCTGGGACTTACTTTGGAAAGCTGAAGTTGATGGCATCAAACGACACGATCAGGTCCTCTGTATCGTACACCTTCTCGAAGGCCCCCACAACTCCTGGCTCGCCACGGATGGCCCAAGCGAAGTCTTCGTGCGTGACAGCGTATTGGAGACACATTCCCTTTTCGGTGATGTGCGGTAGCCTATCTTTGTGAACCGTGGAGAGGTCGTTCCTGTCAAAGCCGAGATTGCTGTCTTTCTGTCAGCTCCAATACAACATTTGTCCGCAGTAGGAAAACTTACAAGCCTTCGAGCCAGCCGAACATGGCATCGGCATACTTCTCTGCTCGCTCTTTTGGAATTGCCCCTTTGATCACTGCAAATCCGTCGCGCACCAAGTCGTCCCTCCAGTCGCCATACTTGGGATCTGTTCCGTCGACTTTCAAGGCCTGGCTGGTGGCCACGACTTTGAGAGGTGTCGTAGTCTCTGTGATAGTTGCTGACATTTTGCAATTAGCACTTAGAATCACCTGGTTTCTGGGATTATCGCTCTTGGTCGTCCAGGCGCTTGGTTTAAGCCGATATAAGACATCATGAAGATGCACCAACCGACAGGTGATCCTAAACCCATCGCCACCCACACTGGGCCCACGAAAGCCGATCTGGATCATAGCTCCGCTGAAAGCTATTCTGGTAATTTTCATGTGAGCCCGTGGCATGCCCACAATCCGAGCTTCGGAAAGCGGACATCTCGTAGCTGAACCTTAGCGATTCCAGTCCAGATCACCGAAGTGGACAAGGATGAGGAATAAACACCTGGACGACTGGCCGCTAGTGGTCAAGTAAGTACTCATTGCCTGCCAGTAATCAGAAAAGATGCATACTGCATTGGTCAAAGTGGTCCCTCTTACAATTTGTCTGAGCTTTCCCTTGATGCCTGCGCATATACAGAATGGCATCGTCAACGCAATCCCTGACCATTCTCATTGTCGGAGGCGGTATCGCAGGGTAAAACGTTTCTGTCAAACTTACCAAAATGATATGCTGATTCTGGTGATCAGGCTGTCTGCGGCAATAGCCCTCCGAGCCCCAAATCGTCAGATCACAATACTTGAGCAATCACGTCTACATGCAGAGATCGGGGCGACCATCTCCCTTCAACCGAATGCAAGTCGCATTCTTGCCCAACAATGGAAGCTATCGGCAGAAGAGCTTGCTATTGCTCGCGGCATGATCGATCATGGCTTCAGAGTGTACAACACCGAAGGAACGAAAGTGAACGAGATCCCGCTTAAGGAGGGCAAATACGATGCGGATCGAATGATGTACCATCGTCAAGATCTTCACGAATGTCTGAAGGTTGTCGCTACCTCAACCACAAGACCTGGGCCGCCTGCTACGATAAAAGTCTCCAGCAAAGTTATCAGCTGTGATTGTGATGCCGCAATGGTCCAGCTCGAATCTGGCGAAAAGCTCCAAGCGGATGTGGTTATCGCAGCCGATGGCATTCACAGCACGATGCGATCATTTGTACTGGGCGAGACAATCTCTCCTGTTCCAACAGGTCTATCAGCATATCGACTTATAGTCGCCAACGATATCCTGGAAGAGCATGCGAAAGGTTTCTGCAGCAACATCGATCCACACGAGCCATTCACATCAATGGTCATGGCTCACTCGTGTCGTTTGATCATGGGTACTGCTCGAGATGGCACAATATACAGCATGGTCGGTCTGGTGCCGGACGAGAGAATGAACGAAGATCCCAATGTGAAGCAGTCTTGGGTATCACGAGGTGACCTCAACAAGATGCTTGAGACGTACAAGGACTTTCCAGATTGGGTCAAAGAGCCTTTCAGGTTGGCTAATGACATTGGACTCTGGCAGCTACGAGACATCGATCCACTGGTGACTTGGACGAGAGGCAGAGTCATCTTAATCGGCGATGCAGCACATGCCATGCTTCCAACTCAAGGACAGGGTGCAAGTCAAAGCGTGGAAGACGCCGAGGCCTTGGGCGCTTTCTTCGCAGACATCACGAAGGCACCAAGCAAAGAGCAAGTTCAGAAAGTTCTACAGCAGATTTTCGAATCACGTTACGAGAGAGCCAGTTTGATCCAGAAGTACAGCCGAGAAGCGGCAAAGCCTGCGACAGATGCGGGTAGCAAAGAGATAAAGATGCGCCCTGATGAATTCATGGATTACAACTGTCATTACAAGGGAGTCAAAGACTGGATTGAGCAACGCCAGATACGGGCGAGCGCATAGCGTGACTTCGATGGCACGTCCACCTGGCAAACTTCTTTCGCTTTCAGACTCGACTCTCCTTCGAAGCAATTATTTGTCGCGATGCTGGCAAACCCTGAGCAAGCTTTCACGTTCATAGTCGGTTCTGTTCCATCAAAGGAATGTCGTTGATGATAGCAATGCATCGACAAGCATCGCCAATTCGCAAGCGGTTCCGCCACAAAAGCTCTCTTTCAGTGATTCTCAGCTTCAATGCACTGAGGGGCAAGCAAGACTTTCATTGACAACTTGAGTATATCAGACTACAAATCTCTCACTCATTCGTCTACCATCTTACAAGCTCGTGCATTCTGAAGACTGCCTCGTTTTCTCCTCGCTGAGCCACTTTCAGCAGCTACATTCGACAAGACACAGAATTCGCAATCGTTCAACACCAACGCAAGATACCAACCACGACCAATTCCCCTCAGCACAAATCCACCGTCATGACTGACAAGTTCCAACACCGTGCGGCTCAAGGCTCCGCCGACATCACAGTTTCCGAAGTCAAATTGAGCAGCTCCACTGCCAAACACTTTGCCCCAACCAACATTGGCATCGAAGACGAGTATGTCTATTGCTCCGTCGCCATCTCTAAGGACAAATTTCCCCATGCTCTCCAGTCGGATACGGAAAAGAAGATCATCGAGCAGAAGGCCGCAAACCAAATTCTCAAAGACTGCGGACTCGCCTCATACACTCCTGTGAACAAGCACAGCTTCCTGGTCAAAGTTGAGAAGAGTGATCCAAACTCCGGCATGTCATTCGCAGCTCAAATCAACAGCAAGAAGTACAGCGCAGTAGTCGTCGTGTACAGAGGCAAAGGCAAGATTGATGACGACGAACTGGACCAAGCGATCAATGAGAGCCTTTGGATCAACAATCGTTTCGACCCTTCCGATGAGAAAGTCAAGATTAGCAGAGTCTGGAATTCCAAGTCTGAGAAAGAGAAGTCCGATCTACGCTGGCATTGGACCGGCGTCAAGTTCTACAACCGCAACGATCAAGTCGACCTACAACTTGGTCGTAGTGGCCTGCAAAAACTGTCATTTGACCTTTCCACAAGTCTCGGAAAGCCTGAGGACGACATCTATGCATACCACATTCCAATTGAAGCAACGACTAGCTCGACTTTCACACTGCCGGATCTCACAACTGGCAACGGCCCAACGGCGCTTCCAATAGAGCAGGAGCTTCGCAAGGATGTCTTGCATGCGCTGCTCAAGCGGGAATACATTGGCGCCAACGGAACCTTCGACACCGAGAATGATCCTGCGACTCTGATCGAAGGCTTGCAACTTGTCAACGGAAAGGAACGCCGACTCGCCTCAATCAGCGGAACTACGCCACTGCTCTACGAGAGCGCATCTTCCAAGCTCTTCTTCAAGCATGAGCAAACCGTGTCATCATTCATGCTGGATTGCTTCGGCAACGGCAGAAAACTCGACTTGCCTCATGATAACGACAAGTTCAACAAAGCTCTCAAGGGCAAGCGTGTCAAGTTCCTGGTCAAGGGAGAGTGGCAGACAAAACCCATCGCCAAAGTCGAAACCACCTTGGTCAAAGATGTTCTCGATGAAAAGAAGTGTTCGGCTTGGCTGCCTCAAGGTCACGACGAACCTGACCTTCCTTGCCTGAATGTGGGCACTGAAGCATATCCAAGATTCATGCCTCCTGAAAAGTGCATTTTGCTACCCGGCCAGACTTTCGCCAAACCTATCACCGACGCCATCCGTACTCAATTACACGGGCAGCAGACTAGCACTGGTTCGACCACTCTTGAACAGACTGCGTATGCCATCAGCAGTGTCAATGTCGGCACGGATGAGAAGGATTCTCGCAAGAGCGCGTTGGAAGAGATCTTCAAAGGACCTTTCGGTAAGAAGGTCAAGGTTTGTTTCGTCCAAGTCAAGGACGCCTCGCCTCCAGAAGGTGTTTTGGAAGAGTTCCAGAAATGCGTTGTCAACATTCCAATTGCGAAAGATCTGGGCACCGCAAGCTGGGAGTCGCTCACGCTGCAACTCAGCTCATCGGAAAGCAACTGGTATGCTGAAATCAAGAAGATGGCAAAAGATCATGCTACATTTGGCCAGAACCTCATTGCAGTGGTTCTTCTCGGTGAAGGCAGTGACAAGTTTGACAAATTTGCCGCCTACGAGAATCTGAAGCGCATCTGTGATGTCGAGATCGGCATGGAAGCCTACTTCTTGACAGCCAAGCATTTGCAAAAGAAGGGAGTTCAAGGAGCCACTGGCGAACTCGTTCGTCGCATGTCAACTCGCCACCTTCCAAAGGCCTCAGCCAAGACAGGAGCCTCGAAGCTTGAGATCGCCATCCACATCGAAGAGATTGCTCTGCAAAACGAATCGCCCTCTGGCTATCTTGTGGTCATCGCTGCGAAGGATGCATTGTCCAGCAGTGGGTACTCCACATTTAGAGAGCTCGTTCACACAGAGGACATGGAGCAATACGACCTTGCCGCCCAAGTGTCGGAGTTCCTGGACAACAAATTCAAATTCGGCTCGGACGGTACAAAACCGACCCAGATTACCATCATTCGCTCTGGCTACGTCGTTGAGCAGAGACCTGGCGAGCTCAAGAAGGAATCTGACAGAATCCAAGACGCTGCCCAAGAGCACATGGCTCATGGCGGGCAATTTTCATACCTCGTCCTCGATAATGCCGCGGCCGACACTTTGGTCAGCCAGAAAGACGCCAGCAAAGTGTCAAACCTAAGAACGCTTGTACTGACAGATACTGAGATCCGGAGCGACGGTAGTACTCGCTTCTTTCGTGTTCACCGTCCTCAGCACACCCAGAATGATCGTACAAAGCTCCAGACCACTGCCATCGGCATGATCTTGACCGGTCACCGTCTTGATGGATCCGAATTCGCCGTCGAGTCGAAACCACCAAGCCGACACGACTCTGCTGAAAGCCTGGTCGCAAGTGGCCAAGAACAGAAATCCACGCCAATCGTCATCTCACCAAAATTCCCTCCTGGCTTGAAGCCCCAAACTCGGCGCATGAGGAGCGCGGCAATTCGCAACAAGGAGAACGAGATTCCAAGTCTTGTACCAACCATAGCTACCTTCCCATCTTCCAAGCCTCTTGCTGAACGCAGAACTCCAAGCAACCCAGAGGCCATGCGCAAGATCTCCACAGGATCTGACCCATTTGGGCCTCCTCTGTCTCCTGCAGGCAATTCCCCAGCCAAGACTCCCTCACCTCTTTCTGAACGTCGAATCCCAAGCAACCCCGAGACCATGCGCAAGGTCTCTACAGAATCTTCCCCAGATGGTTTATCGTTGTCTCTCACAGACAACGACACACCAGCGCGGAAGAGAAATGTGCGCAAATCCGACTTCGAAATCCACGTTGCGCCAGAGATCTTTCAAGGCCCAGTGGTCGAGCAAGACTCAAAGAAGCAAGAACCTCTGACCACAGCCGAAATGGAGCGCATCGGTCATCTTTGGAAAGACCATCTTCTCGACCTCAATGACCAAAAGTATCCGGTCGTCACTCATCTTGCTCACGCTGTTGCCAAGCGCGCAAAGTTGCATGTCAAGTCCGTCAACGGCAATTCTGTCCTTCTACCAGTCCATGCGGAAGTTGCGGACACGCTCTACTTCTTGTAGGGTGTGGAAAGACCCGGGCATTCGCCTTCGCAGTGCTCTTGATTGACTCAAGATCTTGAGCTTGCAAGGCTTGACTGCTTCCTCTTCTTGCGACTGGCTGCTTCCACTTCTCTCGACTGGCTGCTTCTTCTTCTTCTTTCGATTGGCCTCTTCCTCTTCTCTCGACTGTTTTCAGCATACTCTATCGTGCGACATTCACTTCTTACACTCCTTTGATCGACACTCTTTTCCAAGTCCTCTTCACCGAAAGAGGCCAGCTACTGAAATGGCTGTGTCAAGCTCCGCTCACTTCTGCTGGCAGCCACTGGCAATGATTTTCTTGCGGTGTTCATGTACGGGTCGGTTCTGGGTTGGTGGAGTATTTGGTCAATTTAGCGCCAGGACGGCGCCGAATGCTCGCCTTGGCGACGTTGTGGTAGATAGATACTCCATTCATTCCTTGCATTTCACTTATTGTTCTCTTTGCCCGAGATCGGCGATCACTCAATGCTCATGATGCGTGCCGAACAGGCTGCAGTTGAAATTGTCTCTCATTGATTCTCTGTCATGGCAGAGCACTGCCCGCTACTTACAGCGACCGCTCAAGACTTCTGATGCCTTCCATCATCTCCATTCTCATATGGACCTCCACTTTCCTTGACCTGACCATTCTTCTCATTGCTGTCCTTGGACTGCTGGCTCCACTCTGGTGCCTCGTCCTTGCCACTTTCTTCTTCCTCGTCGCCCTCCTCTTTCGTCTTATGTACGGTCTGAGGATCGTGCTCGGCGGGGCTGTAGATCGTGACAAGCTCTAACGGCTGGGTCTTGGAGGTGTTGATGAATTGATGCTGGGTGCCCGCGGGTACCACGACGACATCTGATGCTTTCACGTTCTGAGTACTCATTAGCAGACCACCTCTCCGAAGCGATGAGCCACAATTACCTGGTCTTTTCCGGCAACGGTAGCTTTCCCTTCACCGCTAGTGAAGAGTAGGACTTGGTCGACAGTGTGCACTTCGTCCCCAATGTCACCTCCCACTGGGATCTCCATCGTTACGATCTGGGAATAGAGGCCTGTATGCAGGACCTTTCTGAACTGTCCAAACTCCCGCTTCCTGGATGCCAGCCCCTCAAAGTATACCAGCTCATGCTTCGGCGGGGTTTTCGACACCTTGGAATCTTTACCCATGGTTGCTGTAGTTGCTGAGAACGGGCGGAATGCTGTGGTTCGTAGGATGGGACGAGAATGCTGAAGCAGGCGTGTACTTACGCGAGAACAGAGCATTTTGAAGGGAGCCCTACCACAGCTGCACAATGACAACGTGCATATATGGTTACCAGAGACATTGCAGTCTGGTGACCTCACATCATGTTGATGTCAGCGACGCGTTCGTGGTTCGTGGAGCTTCCTGTGTCAGCATCATCGTCTGTTCGAGCCCGCGAGCACGTGCCAACGCGGGCCGGGACCGAGACCGGAGGTGAAGTGAGGAGAGCCAATGATTGATGGAAGTCTCCAATCCTTCGAAGGAACGTGTTTGTCCAGATGCTGCGAGGTGGCAGCCGTCGCTGTTTGAAGATTTTGATATGAGCGCAGTTTCCAGCATAGCATACTTCTCCATCAATCGGCAATGATTGTCCGAGAAGGATCGATGTCGGCATCGGATTTGTGAAATCGCTTGGCAAGAAGCTTCGTCCCCCTTGCCAAACTCAAGCCCAACCCAACATGTCGTATCTGGTGACTCAAGGGCAGGCACCATCGACGGACAAGACACAATCAACTCCTCGCCTGGTCCCTCTTGCGCCAGCGGCTGCCATTCCGGTGCGGCAAGATAGCCGCAGCAAAGATGTCCCACTCATGCCATTCAGTTGCACAACCTGTGCTAAAAGGAAGGTGAAATGTGACAAACTCCCCGGTACATGTTCAGCCTGCCGCAAAAGTCGAGTAGAATGCCAGTATCTGGAGCCAGCACCTCGGAAGAAGAAGCGGAAACCGGTAGAAGACTTACAGGACCGGCTGGATAGGTATGAAAAGCTCCTCCACGAACACGGTATCATTCCGAAGGATGAAGGCAGCACATCAAGTACAACCGAAACCAGCAAGTCGCGGCAGAACAGCGCATCTGGGAGTCCCATGACCCTGTTCGGTCCTGCTCCCCAAGGACTCCACAAGACTGGAAAGTTGGTCCAGGGTCGGGGCAAGACCAGATATATCGATAGCAATATTTGGCGCAACCTGGCCGATCATATGGGCCTTTCTTCTGACGAAGGAGAAGACGACTACGATGAGCATGAAGATACGCCCGCGTCAGCCGAGCCCTTGGACCCGGCTTCGGCCGCCTTCTTTGGGCCCGCAACACCATCTCAAAACCTGCTGAACGCGCATCCCAGCTACGAGACAGCTGTAAAGCTCTGGAAGCTCTACGTAAGGAACGTTGATCCCATCTGCAAGCTGGTGCATGTGCCTACTGGCAAGGTAATGGTCGAGAAAGCAGCTGCGGATCCTGGCGCGATTGACAGAGTCACGGAGTGCCTTCTATTCGCGATATATCATTTCGCCGTCGCGTCGACGTCTGAGCGGGAGTGCGAGGACACGTTCGGCGAATCATGGGTCGTGATGCAAAGACGATACCATAACGCCACAAGGCAGGCGCTGGTCGCGGCACACTTCCTGCGAACGACGGAGCTGGCCGTGCTGCAAGCATTTGTGCTGTTTCTATTGCCGATGCGCAATCGGTACGACCCGCACACTTTCTGGATTTTGACAGGCATTGCAGTGCGAATAGGCCAGCGAATGGGCTTACACAGAGATGGCGAGGAAATGGGTCTGAATCCTTTTGACGTGCAGATGCGACGAAGGGTATTTTGGCAACTTTTGCCGCTTGATGGTATGTCTGGACAGCTCTCCGGCACAGGCATCGCCATATCCGCAGATTCATGGGACACGAAACAGTGAGTGACCTTCAAATTTCGTACTTTGACATTGTGCTCATCCGCTACAGACCTTTGAACATTAACGACGAAGATATTTGGCCGGGAATGGAAACTCCGCCTGTGGAAAGGCAAGGTGCTACTGACATAATCTTCGTTTTGGCCAGGACAGAGATCGGCAAATTCCATCAAAAAGTGAAACCACAACTAGGTCTCTGGTCAAAATTATGGGAAGCACAAGATCAAGCTGCAATTCAGAATGCTCTTTCTGACGTGGAGCGTCATATGGAGGAGAAGTACATTCGCTATTGTGACTTCTCGAGGCCGGTGGACCTTATGGCGATGGCTATGTGTCGCGGCGCTCTCCAGTCCGGGCGTCTCCGTGTCAAGCTAGGCATGGTCAAGAATCACGGCTCGACTCCTGACGAGCGAAGATCGATATACTCTCTCGCCAACAAAATTCTGGACTTGGACATTGCCGTTCACGAGAATCCTTCTCTCCAAAGGTTTGACTGGCATATGAAGAGCTTCTTCCAGTGGGACCCTCTGATCTGGATGCTCAATGAGGTCCGTAGAGAGGATACGGTACTCGATCGCGAAGAGGTTTGGGCCAAAGCGGCTCACATCTACAAATGCCATCCCGAGCTTATCGCCGGCAAAAGATCTGACTTGAGTCACCCAGAGCTCAACCCTGGCCATCGGTCCATCGACATTGCACTCGGTAGACTCACAGTCAAGTCCTGGGATGCGACACAGACACAAAGGCCATCGCCTATACCAGAGCCCACTTTCATCACAGAACTAAGAAAGGTTATGTCCAGGAAAGAGTTATCACGACATTCTAGTACCACGCAGACGCCCAGCCTGCCAACGAACAGCGTTAATGTGGCTCCTCAGCCGCTTCCGGAAATTCCTGTCAGCAACTACATTAACGGCAACATGCCATGGGGCTTTGCGACCTACGGAGCGCTTGACAATGTCAATAACGATTTGGACTGGATGTTCTGGGACCAGATGTTGCAAGAACCATCTGCTTTCCCGAATGTGTGACATGTTTGATCATGCCATGACGACACCACCGGATCGGTGGTCTTACACCGCTTACAGCCACCGCAATAGGCACGGACGATATGACTCTCAGCTTCAATGCAACACAGCGCATGATGATTGGAACTTCGCTCATCTAGACTAATACATAACCATTTCAATTTTCTGCTTTCGATCGGGCGCGGAAGCCCGCAATGCTAACATGGCATTATTGCATCTGTAGCTCAACTCCTCCGAGTCCCTTAATGTGCCATCGAAGGCCTTCCAGTGGACTTCTTCGTGGCCCAGCGGCCTGTGTATTGACGAATCCTCTTCCCATAGATGAAGACCGGGATTCCCAGCAAACCAATGCCAGCTGTTAAGCCAGCATAAGCTCCAAAGGAGCCATCATAGCCAGCAGTATCGATGAATCTGGCCACTCCGTAGCTGGTGCCAAACGACACAAATCCACGCATGGCCGTGATGACAACCAGCACGGGAGCAGCTCTTGCTGGGTACGAGTCGAGAAGGTAAGTAATGCCTGCAATGTTACTTCCGATGAATGCGAAATAGTAGGCCGCGTACGCCCAAGCGATGGCAAACCAGTGGTACTTTTCAGGATGCTGGGCCGCTTGACCATATACGACACATGCCACGACACCGATGAGAATCGGGATCCAGAGTAATAAGAGTCGATTCTCTGGTTCGTGAACACCGCCATTGCGTCGAGCACGCCACTTGAGCACACGATCAGAGCCATAGCCCAGAAGAGGCAAAGCGACGAGTGCGGTAATAATCTGTCCCGGTGTCACGTAGGAAGCTGACCTATCTGGCCAGCTGTAAGGTGGACTTGTCACAATAGTGCCATAGGTGGTGCCCAGCGCGATATTGACGCCCAGAGTCAGGCCGTTGAGGCAGAAGGCCCAGAAGACATTTGGAAAGAGCATGATTTGGAATGTGTGCTGCAGAGAGTAAGTAAGATCAAAAGAACTGGAAGACATGGCATGTGCTTACAATAAAGGTATACCAGCCTTCCATCCAATCTGGCTCGCCGACGAAGACTCGCATGTCCGACCAGAGAGTCCTAGGAGCATATCTTTCCAGATCAAAAGCCGGTTGCTCTGACAATCGAATTGCCTTTGCCTCAACAGCCAGCTCTGGATTGGTCTCGATGTCTTCTTCTGTGGCTTGTCCATACGCTGCAAGCGAACGATTGTATCGAGTCTCAGGTACGAAGAAGATCGAAGCCAAGAAGACTGCTGCCGATAGTCCACCTCCGAGTATATACCAATTGCCTGGCCCAATCGCACCTGCGATTGGCGAAGCAAAAAGGGTGTATACTGCGCTGATGATAGTTTGGATCGCGGACTGCCACATCAGGAATGTACTGCGTTCGTGTAGGAAGTGGATTTCCTGGATCATCATGGGCACCAAGGCCTCACTCTGGCCAGCGGCGAATCCTAGTATCATTCGAACTCCGAGATGCTGTTCGTATGTTTCGACGTAGGCTGCGCCAATGCCTGCTGCGACGAGGATGATGCAAGAGAGGAGATAGATTGGACGACGACCGATTGCCATTGCGAGTGGCATGAAGATCAGGTTTCCGACGCCCATGAACATCGTCGGGTATGTCATGAGGGCTGTGATGTCGGCGTAGGATGCACCATCTGGAAAACTGTCAGCCAGTATGTCTGGCAGTGGAGGAGAACACTTCACTTACGCTCCGCATAGGTCGGTATGTAGAAGGTGAGCAAGCCACCGAAGCCGGCTACCATGCTCAATCCGACGGAGCTGACTATCGATGCGTCAGCGGATGTAAAAGGAGTCATGGTTGCTCAATTCTTACACATCGACAGCAAAACGATGAACACAATCTTCCTCCATGTTGGCATATTCAAAGGATCTTCGATATATCAGCATAAGAACTGTTGTAACAAGAAGCGAAGACGATACCTCTTGGATCTCTGCTTGGAGTTGGGACCAACAAGACGTCTTTGGCATCGTTGATGGTGACTGTGCCCATGGTATCTGAAGTCTGGACATTTTTGAGGACTTCGCTCTCGACATCTTCGAGACGATCGATCGTGGGTTCGAGCTTCTTATCCGCCATGGCGAAAGATCAAGTCCCTTGAGCAGGATACCGATATCAAATGGTTATGAATCCTAGGCCCGAATTTGATGCTCGACCATGAGAGATTTGACCTGATAATATACTGCAGACTGCAACGACGCCGCAACGTGGGGACCGCGTGGCCATCACATGTCCTACTCTGCTATCCTCGCCCTGTCGACATCTCCTCTCGTTGGTATTGCCCGCAACCGATTCTGAGATACCTACCAGAAGGGTGGGGAAGAAGGCTTCGGCTTCGGCGGACTGACTGCCAATATATGCCAATACTTCAACTCAGCCACGGCTTGCTGCACTTCGCAACTCGACATCTCATGGCAGTTCGCTACGGCAAAGCGTACCCGAGTGTACATGCTGCAACTTGTACAGCGGCTTCCATACGTTGTGCATGCTATCCTTTGACACCTGATCAGACAGCCAGCTTCGACTCAACAATATCCCGAATGCCACTACTAACTCTGTCCTTCACACATCTATGCGAAGTCCCGCCAAACCAATCAGGCATCGCAAAACATCGCTTGGTAAGCCCCATAGCAAGAAAAGACCAGTAACACGAACATCCGTTCGCTTCTTCGCTTCGACATGCTGTACCCCGCTCCAAATAGTGGACCCAACCACGAGTGCGCGAGCCGGTGGGAACAGTGGATGGGGAAAGGGTCTGGAGGAGGCTGCACCCCACATTTCCGCCCGTTCTTCACATACTATACCTACCATGCCCACAATCCGTCTCCTCTCGATTGCGAGCTTCGTTTGTCCTCTCTTTTGCTTTTCGATTGTCAGCACACGAGAATAATGCCTGATCTTGCAAGGCAGACATCTGCATCCTCTGCTGCGGCTACAGGAATTGCGGCCGAGTCGCCGAAATCCACCACCGCCCCGCACATCTGTCAATTATGTAACAAAAGCTACGAAAGAGCGGATCATTTGCATAGGCATTTAGATTCACGTTAGTAGATTCCTGCCACACTATATTTCTTTCACACTTGTAAAACATGAAGGACAGAAGCAATGATGAACTTTGAAGAAATTCTCGTGAGGTATACAGAAACTGATCTTCATCTACATAGACCGCAACGAACGCAGTTTCAAATGCACCGATTGTCCTCGAGGTTTCAATCGCAGAGACCTACTGTTGCGACATCAAGCTACACATGCGAAGAATGCTGCGAGCGGGAAAACGGGACCTGATCGATCGAATGAGAGGGCGATTAAGGCTTGTGATCCTTGTGTGATTTCGAAGTTGAAATGGTGAGTGATGTTTTCTCTCTCCTTCGTGTTCAGACTGGAAGTACTGATGATCTCGCAGTGACAATTCGAGACCTTGCCAAAGATGCAAAAAGCGGAAAATTGATTGTAGGACTGATTCGATTGATCGTGATCGAACAGCAAAGGCAGCTTCTGGGGAAGCAGGAGAAAATCAGCAGCAGCAGCAAGGGAATGAATCGATCACGTTGCCATCGCCTCCTGATAGTGCGAGCAATAATGGCTTTGCTGGTCTATCGTCCTCCGGGAATCCAGCGACTCTGGGCAGCGCGGCCTCGTTGCCACAACTGCAAGACGATAGTCAATGGCACTTGCCCGACATGACATTTCCGACCTTCTTCGACCAGATCATGGCGCCAGACTTCGTGGCATCGGATTCCATGAATCTGCCGCTGGATATCTTTAATCACATGCCCGAGCAAGACTGGCTGAGCGATAATATGGACATTTTCGGAGTTGACTTCACGCCTACCATTGACGAAGCGTTCGAGATCACCAACATGTTGCCCATACCTCAAGAGCAGAATGAAGCATCGAACGCAGAGCAGCCGGGTAACGTATCTCAAGAACAAGCTGCTACAAACAGCGCTCGTCAACGTCACGCATTGTTCCAGCGCTCACCTTGGCTCTGGAAACCAGAAGCGAATTCTCATGCGTTTAGTGAACACCGTTCACTGCCTCTGGACGAGTCCGAAATCGACATGAGCGCGAGTCCTCATCAGCCATTTCTGCCATCGCTGCACATGCGTAGCGAGCTGTCGACTCACAGCCGGGATAAGATTTTCCAGATGGTACTCAAAGCTGCCAAATCGCACGTTTCGATACCGAGGTTTCCAAGCGTCAAGTGTTTGAATTTATTGCTGAGGGTCGGGCTTGCGAAAAGGATGGAAACGGATGCGTGGATCCATCCCTGGACAGTGGATGCTGAATCTGCGAGACCGGAACTGTTGACTGCGTTGATTGCGGCTGGTTGTGTTTGCTTTGGGTGAGTATTGCAGACGAGGCAACATATTGAGCGAGGCTGATAGAAAATCACAGCATACCTTCTGTTTCCAAGACTGGCCTGATACTTTTCGAAATTGTCCGAGTGGCACTAAATCGGCTTGTCGAAGACGATAACAGTGTCATTCGAGATCTCGAATATTTGCAAGCCTGTATGATGTGGATCGATGTCACTGCCTTTTGCGGCTACAAACGCAAGATGGAGATTGCAGAACACAGTCTGCAACCGCTCGTGACAGCATTGCGACGAGCTGGGAAGTTCGATCGAGTCGCGTACACTTCGAATCAAGACGTTCGCACAGACGAGACCAATACGCTCGAAAGCAATTGGAAGCACTGGGCCAAACAAGAGTCGTACAAGAGACTGGTCCATCATCTCTTTGAGCACGACATCTTGACGACCATCACCAAGGTTCGGAACCCACTGATCTCGTACGCCGAGATGACACTGCCCCTGCCAGCAAGTAGGGATCAGTGGTTGGCGCCGACGGCAGAGACCTGGCATATGGCGGGATTGGAGAAGACCACTCGGGATGCCAAACATGCCAATCTGTCGTTGAGAGATTTGTTAGCAGATGGCGAACTGCTGCGATGTCTGCCGGGTGATGTCGATGTGTCCGTTGCTCGAGCTGCGCATTTGCATGGCTTGGCAGCACAGACCTGGGAGCACTTCCAGCAGTCGAGTGTGGTAAATAGCCCTTTGGCTTCTAACTCGGATCCGTCCGGAAAACTATGGCTGCAGACGCGGCACCAGCAACTGTGAGTACGCACGAGCATGGAAACCCTGCATCAGAGCTGACCAAACACCAGATATCACATGCTGCAAGTGATCCGATCCAGCATTCAAGACACATCCGCCGTAACGCGGCTGCTCAACGAATTTCTCATGATGAGCATGCACGTCAACCCGGACGACGTGACTCGGTTCGCAGGCAAGTGCGGTGAGATTGAAGCACATCGTGCATATCAAGAGCTTCAGAGCTGGAGCCAAAGCAAGCGAGCGCGGACAGCGATCTGCCATGCCGCGCAAGTGATTCGGTTGGCAAGAGAAGTGCCGCCGTATCAATTACGCGGAGCTGATGCCTTCATTATCTACCATGCGGTCATGGTTCTCTGGGCTTATGGAATGATGCAGCGCGATCTCGCGAGGCGAACGAGGAACAGCACGCCGAACCCTGGAAGCTCGCTACGAGAGCAGCAGGATAGGGAAAACGTAACTGCCGTCTACCTCGACGAGGAAAAGAATGCCGCCATTGACGCTTTCTTGCTGATGGGGACGGGTCGTCCTTGTTTGCGGATCCGCCAAGTTGGCAGAGGCAAAAGTCACGATGAAAGGTATCGGAGTCGACAACAGCAGCAGTGCTGCGACCTTCGGCACGCGCAGGCGATCATGCAGGTGGGAGTCGCTGTCTTGGAGGACAATTATCCCAACGAAATGCGCAAAAATTTGCCGCAGCTCATTCGCTCATTGTGCGAATTGATGCATGAACTTGGCGCTCTTGCGTGAAATTATTCGCTCCGGGTTGAGATTTGGTAGAACAAAGCGCCGAAGTGAGGACTCATTTCTCTCATTTCGCGGGTTCGTTCGACAGTAGACATGATTCTGGGGATAACAGGCATTGAGGTCTCGACCGTCAGCGTTCTACGGAGAATGGGGCCTTGGTGTGATGTCGCCACGCGGCCATGGCGTACTGGTGCTGGTTCTGTTGGGGATCAGATGCTAGCATTGTCGCTTGGCGCTCGCGGCCGAATGTCGGTTCCTGGTTGTTCCTAAGTACCTGTGCCTGCCAACTGCGTCAAGTTGCATGGCCGCACAGTGATGGCAGAGAACAGCACACAGCATCCGCGTCACAGCTGACAACACGTGAGATGCCGTGGATGCCAATGTGCTCTCGGGTCTTGTCGTTGAAGGATCATGCATCGGGAGAGGTGGTGCGACGCGGCGGAATCCCGGAATAGCTGCCGGAGGGAGAAGCGTATCGTTGCGCGCGGTGCATTATTCGTGCTCCCGCCTATGGCAATTGGAAGCATGAGTTTTGGGCCTTCAGCGGTGAGGTGGACAGAGAGTCGTATGAAACGTAGCACCAATCGTAGAGGGCAGCGTCGACGTCGACGTTGTGATCAGCGCGACAGACACGTGTGGAAAGTCCGACTCGCCTAGCGCGGCCCGCACTCTTGGCAATCTACGATTTCCTTGCGGCTGACTCGGCTTCTCCTTTCCATGAAATCCCAAACATCGGCGCCGCTGGGCAACGCCATTGACGTGATGTCCCCACCACTGCGCCGTTGCTGGCGCGCAGACTCACCACAGTCGCAGGTGAGAAGAGACTGCTCACAGACAGCTAATGTTCAGGTGTAGAATCGCGCGCGTCAAGTGCGACACCCAGCTCAAAGCGTCAGAAGAAGCGATCAACCTCATACAGGAACCAAAGCGTCAAAGGCGGTCTCAAGCATCTAGAACTGCAGCCTTGTCAGGAGCAAGATGACTTTCGGCCAATCATATGTCCAGCAGACGGTCGTACCTTGCCTTAGCGTCGACGTGGAGGCTCGGCGAGCGTTTGCATATGCGCGTCTGCTCAATTTTCATTCCCGCTCTTGGTCCCTTTGCCTTTCTCTCCCTCCCTCCGACTGGGTCATCGATGCCAGCGCACCGACGCCGCGCCGCATCGTGAAACCAGGGGCGCAGCCCCGGGTCTCTGTCGCTGCTGGCCACCGCAGCAGCAGAGCGTGACCGCCACGCTCAGCCGCTGCGCAACCAGTCTGAAGTGGTTCAGTGTCACTCACAAGAACCAGGGGTGGAGCCCAGATTAGGCCCAATGTCCCTGAGACTCCCTATTCGAGCATCGAACGCCAAGTGCTCCGCTGTCGTGAATAGCGCGCCTTGGCCGTATAAGGATCCCCATTTGCCGTCGCGACGGCGCGTGTGGTAACGCCTGTGCACCCGCCCATTGTTGCTTTGTTGCCGCTCGCTTCACGTCCCCCATCGATCGAGTCGCCGGGTGCACTCGCGCTACCTCCTACCCTTCCCTGCTGCTGCGCCCGCTTCGGTCTTCCTCTCTCTTTTCCTTCCTGCAAGCCCAGCAACTTCCTCCCTCGACAACGGTCGACAGTCACTCCTTTGACCTTTGCGCTCACATTCACGACGCTCACTAACAGGCGGCTTGATTGCCCCTGCCCATTCTTTACGCCAAACCACATTCATCGAGCGACTTCGACACGAATCCACGACAATGAAGGGATCACTTTATGCTGCTGCGGCAGCGCTGGCGACCACCGCCCATGCTGCGCAGTTCGTGATGTACAGCCCAGGTAGCGACATCGATCTTGTTGAGCGCGCCGATGCCATCGTCACCCCAGGAAAGATCAGCGCACACGTTCACCAGATCTTCGGTGCCAGCAATGCTGCTTCGGATATGACTTACGAGTCCCTGCAAAAGTCGAAGTGCACTACTGTTGGTAACGCGGCCGGTGCTGGAAACGCTGCAGACAAGAGTGTCTACTGGGTGCCTTCGCTGTTCGGACAGGCCAAGGATGGCTCCGGCTACGTGCGCATTCCAAGCGGAGGCCACAAGCTCTACTACCGCGATGTCGGTAACGCCAACGACAAGAAGGCCGAGCCTTTCGAGTTCCCTAAGGGCTTCTTCATGGTCGCCGGTGACCAGACTCGACGTGCAGCCAACAACGACAGCCGAGTGCTCACCACGGAATGGATCTGCCACTGCAAGAGCGGCCAGAACAATGGCGTTGACCAGAAAACTGGATTCCCCGCAGATGTGTCCAACTGCGACTCATATCCTGGATTCGCTGGATCCCTCCACTTCCCTCACTGCTGGAACGGCAAGATGCCAAAGGTCAACGACAACAGCCACATGGCCTACCCAGAGGGTGATGTTCAGTCCGGCCCATGCCCAAGCTCCCACCCAACTCGTCTCCCACACATCTTTTTGGAGAACTTCTACGACCTGGCCAAGGTCGCTGACAAGATCAAGCCAAACTCCTTCTCCCTGTCCCAGGGTGACCCAACTGGCTACGGACTCCACGCCGACTTCTTCAACGGCTGGGACGAGGGTGCGATTCCAAAGCTCTTCGACGACTGCCCGCAGCCATACTACGGCAACTCTGATGTCGGCACTTGCCCCAGCTTCCAGGGTTTCGACACCAAGAACACTGACTGCAAGCTCACCCCAGAGTTCAAGGAGAATGTTGACTCCCCTGGCAAGTACCTTCCAGGTTGCAACCCAATCACCACCGACAACCCAGCGCAAAAGATGAAGCCAGCTCCTCTCGGTGTCTGCTCCAACGAGTGCACTCCCGCTGGTGGTGCCTCGGAGGACTCGCCAGCCAGCTACGAGGCTCCTCCAAGCTACGGAAGCTCCAAGTCCCAGAAGACCCAGTCTACTACCTTGGCCACCAAGCAAGCCGCTTCTACGCCTGCCGGCTACTCCAAGCCAGAGGCTACCAAGGCGGACGAGAAGGACGATGACAACGTTGTGTACGTCACAGCCATGGTCACCGTCACTGCTCCAGGCGAGGCCGCTGCCACCCCAGCCGGCTACGCCCAGCACAAGCGCCACGAGCACATCCACCGCCACAAGCGCCACCACTAGACAGATTCTTCTAGTGTTGATTCACGATCTTCAATTCTATGTAAAGACGCTTTTGGTCCGTCGATTTGTTCCTTGTTGATGTGGAGAGAAGCTACTACACATGTGGGCTTGCTTGGTCGAGCAGCAAATACGAAAATGGCGAACAAAAAATGAACAACCTCAAATAACAACAACACAGATGTGCGATGAAAAGCATTTTTCATGATGAAGGGATATGATATGGATGAGAGCGATTTGCACAGCACAGCGAAGCGGGCGAAAGCATTTGGGCTTAGCGACTACGACCACAGATAAAACCCGTCGCGCAAACGACACATATTTTTATGCACACAGCACAAGCAGAAGCAGAAGCCTCAGATACCCTACCAACCAACACCCGACAACATCTTCATCATGCTTATCGCTCTCATCCTTCATCAATATCATAGCTCTTCATCATGTTTGCTTTGCACTTCCCATCACGACTCAGATACCCAACCTCAGCCCCCAACATCCATTGTCGCCAGCTGTTGCACATGGCAGAGCGCCAATTTTTCACGAAACGACCTTTTGGAAGGCAAACGAGATTTTTCGACGAGGCGATGAAAACTTATACCTTTTTGCTGTTTTTGGTAGCTTCTTCCTGCGTTGTCAACTGTTTTGACATTGTTTAGAGATTTGCAGAATTGCTTTGGAAGTTGATCTTGTTTGATTCTGCTTCGGATTTGTAGATACGTTTTGGTGTGGTGTTGTTTCTACCAATGGAATGCAAAGACTTCAATTGTCTCATCAATTCGGGCCTTTTCTCTCTTCTCTTCTGGTTACCGGTGAATTCGACCGACGTATTCAACGTTCTCGTCAACTGCTACAACGTCTCGGGATGTGTGTGGCTTGGTGCGTCGGCACTTTTTGCTGCCTTCTATAGACTACTGTTGTGATAGTCCGTGGTTGTGGGAAAGTTAGTTTCG
Organism: Cercospora cf. flagellaris; assembly: GCA_005356885.1. Lineage (NCBI taxonomy): Eukaryota > Fungi > Ascomycota > Dothideomycetes > Mycosphaerellales > Mycosphaerellaceae > Cercospora > Cercospora cf. flagellaris. Next base: position 745,456 of record RJLU01000005.1, on the reverse strand, counting down.
TGTAACCATTGTTCGCTGTCGGAGGGCTGTTGGAGAGCTTCAGTTTTGGGGAGGGTGGGGATCGGCGTTGGCTGTTGAGGTACAGAGGGCTTGAGGGCGTAGAATGTGTCGGGTTGATGATAATAACGCATTGAAATGTCTCGCATATTATAGAGATGTGAGGACGTCACAAAATTTCGCGGCGAAAGATATATGTCGGCAAGGTACATGTTATGAGGATGATGTGCCATAAGGCCTCATTCCATTCGTCTCCACTATCCAAATCTGGGTATCTCAATGAAAGGTCGCATTCGCGCGGTAGCAATAATAACACCAACCCTCTCCTCTTCTCTCGCCACCTCATGCCACTCTCCTTACACAATACACTGCATCTAATAAGCCTCCACAGCAGCCAACTGCAACAACCTCTTCGTGATCTCCGGCTTCTCCAACGGCTCGTGTCGATTCAAAGGACATTCTTTTCCATTCCTCATCGGAGGTCCTGTCTCACGAATATTGCAATGTGGCCAGTGAGTTGTGCCTTGCCAGGTCTTGAACAATTCGGCTTTCTTTTTGAGAGTTTCGGCTTCTGCGAACTTGGCGGGGGTTTGGCAGATGTATTGGACGTGCCGGATGCGGTCGCCTTCGGGAAAACAGGCGTAGTGCATTGTGCGGCTGTCCCAGATGGCCTGTAAGGACGTGTGGGTTAGCCTGAATGGAGTAATAGTGGAGGGGGAGGAACGGAGGGAAGGGAGGATGCCTACCATGTCGCCAGGCTCGAGGTTCACTTTGATCATTTCACATCCGTGGTCTTTGAACCATTGTACATCTTCCTCTTTGAAAATAAACAAGTCCTTGAAGTCTGCCTCCTCCGGTGGCTTATCTTCATGATCATCTTGCTCTCGTGTCTCCGAAAAGAATTGATCAAAGAGCTTGCTGCTTCCTTTCATAACAATCAATCCACCATCTTTAGGTCCGTTGGGCTGATAATTCAGCAGTCCCTGCACGCACTGCATTCCCTTACGATGAGGACTTTGATCGCAATGCGGCCACGGAGACCATGTCAGATCTTTCTGCCTCGGCAAAGTAATATTCATACCATCAAATGAAGAAAGCAATTCATCTGTTCCCCAGAGCTTTGTGAATACTTCTTGGACTTTGGGTTCTAAGCGGGATTCCCAGACGAATTTCTCGTGAGCGGAGGCGTAGGAGAAGTACATGCCTCCTTTGAATGATACGGGGAGGTGGTCTTGGGTCCAGGTGCTTTCATCATTGGGGTCGAAGCCTAGGCCGAAGGATTGGAGCCAGTCAATCTGTTTCTGGCGGTAGTAGGCTGCTTTTTCCTGGCTGACGACGTTTTTGACGATGGCGAAGCCATCTTTGTGGAATTCGTCGCGCCAGTCGCCATAGTTGGTGCCGTCGTGTTGGATGAGGTCGACGCCGGAGTCTGGGATGGGATCTACTGCGTGAGGAGCCATTGTTTTGGTTTAGTGTGAGTAATGAAGGTGAGTTTGCTGCGAAGAGATGCACGTTCACCTACTGCTGACACCAATGTACATATACTGTCCTCTCGCACGACCGACATCGTTGTCCCACATCAGCTAGCTGCTGCTGCTGCCCCATGGGGTCGGCACAAGCTGACACGAGATGTTTCTCGGAAAGTGGCGAGTAGCGCGAAGAGGAGGTGGTGAATTCAATCGGATGAAGTGGATGTGGAGGCCGGAAAGTGCGGACAGCCAATCAACGTTCTTGCCGCGCCCCACTCATGGCACCCTTGCTCGACACGTCCACTTTCACAGAACGCGTCCCCTCGGCCACTGCCAACACCTCAATGAACAGCATCGGCAGTAGATGCGGGCATAGCTGAGCTTCGTACAGTAACACAAGTAAGTCAAAATGTGCCTGGATTTCCTTTTCGCTTCCCTACCACACCATCTTCTTCCTTTCTTGACGAAGAGGACAATTCTCTTACATCTCGTCCTTGCTCGGTCATAATTCACAGCGATGCCGGTCCCAGTACAGATAGCCTACAAGCCTATAGGCAAGCCTGAGATCGGCGTGAACAACTATCAAGGCTTTCATCCAGGCAAGACAGAACTGCTTCCCCAAGGCTGGAACGGCTACAACGCCAAACCTTTAGAAAGCGACATCCGGGTCGAGCACGATGTCGAGATTGTCGTGCGAGATGGCTGCAGACTGTATGCGGACATCTACAGACCCTCGGATTGGCAAGAGCCCGTCCCTGCCATCATTGGCTGGAGTTGCTATGGCAAGAAGTACAGCGCTTTGAGCATGCTGCCGATGACAGTGTGGCAGTGCTGCGTCAAGAAAGAGGATCTGTCTGGTATTGAGAAATTCGAAGGCCTGGATCCGCAGAAGTGGTGCCCGAGAGGTTATGCGATCATCAGCGTGGACAGCAGAGGTACTGGCAATAGCGATGGACAAATACCTATTATGGGCTCTCAAGATGCCGAGGACGCATATGATGTGATTGAAGCACTAGCCAAGAAGCCTTGGTGCAATGGTAAAGTCGGCATGGCAGGCAATTCAGCATTGGCCATCATCCAATGGCATACGGCTCAGCTCCAACCACCTTCCCTCGCAGCCATTGCTCCGTGGGAAGGTAGTGGAGACCTCTTCCGCGAGCAATTCTGCCGTGGAGGTGTATTCTCTATGTCCAACTTCGACCTCATCACTCGTGAGATCATCAAAGGCAATTCGGGCGTCGAAGACTTTGCCGAGATGTATCGACGCAGCCCTGTCGCGAACGCATATTGGAATGACAAGAGAGCGGACATGACGAAGATCAAGTGTCCTGTCTTCATCTCTGGTTCCGATTTCAGCTCAATCCACACCATGGGTGCTGTGCGGGGATATATGGAGGTCCCTCACGACAAGAAATGGATCCGTTGGTCGAGTCATCAGGAATGGTACGAACTATACTGCGACGACCACGCTGATGCCGAATTACACGAGTACTTCGATCTCTTCCTCAAAGGCATACCAAACGACTTCGAGAAAAAGACTCCCAAAGTCCGCTGGTCAGCACTTCAATTCGGCGACAGACCCGCAATCGATAACATCCCCTACCCAGACTTCCCAATCCCAAACACAGACTACAAAACTTTCTACCTCTACAACAAAACCCTCAACACCACCCCCTCCTCAACCACCTCCACAATAACCTACAACTCCGAAGACGCCGCCTCCTTCGCAGAATTCACCCACAAATTCCCGACCAGAACCCGCCTCATCGGCCTCCCGAAAGCAGTCCTCCACATGTCCTGCCCCTCACACAACGACCTCAACGTCTTCGTCCACCTTCGCAAACTCTCCACCTCGGGCGAACCCCTCCTCCACCTCTGCTTCCCCTTCTCCGCCGCCCCAGTAAACTCCATCTCCGAAATCCCCCCTCACCAACGCCAAAGCACAAACCTCCACACCGGCTCCGTCGGCGTCCTCCGCGCCTCTCATCGAGCCTTCGACCCCAAACGAAGCATCCACCCGAATTTCCCATTCCATCCTCACGATAAAGAAGAGAAAATCAAACCTGGGGAAGTTGTGGAATTAGAAATTGGGATTTGGGCAATGGGAGTGGATTTCGATGAAGGAGAGAGTTTGAGTGTGCAAATTGGAGGTCAGTTTCCTAGTATTGCCGAGTATAAGGCTTGGAGTGAGCCGAGGCCGGAGTGGGAGAGGAATAAAGGGGAGCATAGGATTCATGTGGGAGGGGAGGAGTGGAAGAGTAGGATTATTTTGCCTTTTGTGCCGATTTGAGAGAGGAGGACGGTGAGTTGGCAGAATAGCTTTGATAGTGGTGATATCGAGAATGCTGTTGAGATGGGCACGAATTGGTATAGATTGGGCTGTTGTCGTGTGTTGATCGAGGACGAATTCGCATAATTGTAAATTGGACACTACGTGCTTTACCTGTTGTCTTTCAACTTTCCCTTAATCACTTCTTTAGTTACTTCATCCCTCCGGCAACTCAATTCTAATCACTATCGGGAGAAGAACAGAGCATTCCTCGCTCACCCCTCCCTCATCTCAACAAATCCACAACCCCCATTACTAACCACAACCCTCGGCGTCCTCTCTCCAACCTGCAACCTAAAATACCCATTCGTCATATCCGGCGCACAGAAACCCCCAAAGTCACCCGGCAAGTTCCCCAACGGAACACCCCAGCACTTCTGACTATCAATCTCCCAAAACGTCCCAGCAGAATTCGCTTGTCCGGCTACACAACAGTCTCTCACAGATAGTGTTCCCAGATTCTGGAGTTGTTGCGAAGATGATGAGACACCCCATGGTGCATTCCCGATTCCCATATCGTTGACGGTGTCGACGTAATTTCCATTTGCGAGGGCGCCGTCGCAGGCGGCGTAGTAGGGGATTATGGAGGTTGTGGTGACGGGGAAAGCTGTAGTGACTGTTGTTGAGCCCTCGAGGGCTGTGATGGTGTAGATTTGGGTTTTGAAGAGGGAGGTGAAGATTGTTGACGTGGGGTTGTTGGTTCCGGGGACGGTGGTTGTGTATGTGCCGGATAGGGAGGATGTCTGGGAGATGTGTTAGTGTTATGATACATTTGACTGGGGTTTGGGAAGGAGTTTCGTGGAACCTACGACTGTGACTGTGTTGGCAGGTATTTTAATTGTTTTCGTCACCATTGCGGTCGTGGTAGAGAATATGGTCTTTGTAGTCTGCAATAAAACATCACAGATCACGAATGCTGGTATCGTGCCTGGGGATTGTCGCTCTTCAAGGTCGCGCTTCTTCACGGGCATGCCTGAGTACATGGCTGTGCGAGCCGATGCACGCAATTGCTGAGCGATAGGCGTAAACCCTCCGCTGGTCGGGACAACCGATGTCACTGATGTAGTAACAGTAACATATCCTACTTCGGTGATTGTATAATCAGCTTGATAGAATGTAGAAGTCACGGTGGTGGTCGCAAATTTGGTCTTGAACACTGTGGTTGGGATCGAGTTGTTCGTCACAGTGCGAGTTGCAACGATCTCTGTGATTCGCAATACGGATGTCTTATCAGCCGGTGGGCTGGCAGTGACCGTAATTGTGCTTTTCAATGTCTTGTATCGAGTAGACTCAGTGGTCCCGCTCTCCGTATTGCCATAGGTCTTGACTGTGGTCAATGCCTTGTCAGTGAAGACAGTCTGGCAAGAGCTGATGGTCGACACTTGAGCTAGCGCTGGGCCAGCGAGGCAAAGTAAGTGCAAAAATCGCATATCCGTTAGTCGTTGGTAGAGGGACAGATAGAAAGAAAACGCGAAGGAGAGCAAAGCTGTGCCTCTCATCAGGTGTGGGATTCTACTGCAAGAACTTGACCCTCGCCAGTCCGCATCACAAAAGGGAAGGCTACCGCAGTACAAACACGCTGCTTCGCGAGCTCCGACGGCAGAAGCTACCTAAGCTAGTCCTGGTTCGAAGCCATAGCAGCGCCACATTTGAGTGAAGATGAGTCGCCATGTGTCGCATGGGATTTCGTTGCAGCGCAGCGCACGCGTCGATTTGATTTGCGCCGCCTTGCATGCGTAGATCTCGGTATTGGAATGTTTTCTAGTGATCGCAGGGCAAATCAATTTTTTGTCGTTCTCGAGAGCTGGTCCAGACCACGGCGAAGAAGATTCTGGGCCAAGCATCGCACGTGGCATCTATGCATGCACTTGCGAGTTGGAGCTAGAGCCTAGTTGCAGATGCAGAAGATGCTGGCCAATGATGGAGGTAGCTGTGTCTGTATGTGGCTTAGATCTTGTTGCTATTGGCAGGTGGTGTGAGCGATTCTTCTCGAGGCGTTTTTATGTGGCGGGGACTGAACGGATCCAGAATTTGCACGACCCGTCTTGACAGAATGCTGTCAGCGCCTTGGGCGTCTCGAAGGCTCCGTCAGAACCTCACTACGGTGCAGTCGTGCAAGATCGAGCGAATTCGTCGCGCGATGCCCCAAGGCGACTGAGGGTGAAAAATGGCTTTTTTGAAATATCTTGATACATATCTCTCTCAGTATCTATCTTGGCAAATGTCTACCGCGTCTTGACCTTGGTGTCAGCTGGCTTGCTGTATAACCAGACCAACACAAAGACGACGAAACCTCCCACAGTGACCCAGATACCGGAGATCCATGGCCAAGCTGCGGAGATGACGAACGATCGCGGCCATTCATCGTGAGCAAAGTGTCGTACTGTTACTGTGCGCTTCTCCTCCAGGTTGGTGAAAAATGGTCGTCTGTACTCGACAAAGAAGTTGAAGATTCCTGCGACATGTTAGTTTTGCTGTTGAGACGTGGACTGGCAATCAACTCACCATGCTGATCAGGCGTCTTGAACTCAGCCTGGTAGATGGTGGTGTTGGCAGTTTGTCCCTTGGACTGCAAGTTTAGCCTGTGGAATGGCGAAAGCATGCTGAATTCCAGCTGCAGGTGATCGCCGGCTGGAGGGTGGAAAGGCGCCCAGTGATTGTTCTCCCACTCCGCCACCTCAATCTCGTAATGCACATCATTCTTGATGCGGTAGATGCTGGGGTTCAGATCGATACCGGCGACCTCTGTGGTGTTGGCAATGCCCTTTTGTGAGCCTTCATTCAAGTAGTGCTTGATGGTCTTCACTTGCAGCACGCCCAGCTCTTTGAATGTCCACGCGGAGACCTTTTGCGCAAATGCCTTGTTGCTGCTCTTCTCTGCCTTCTTACTGCCAGGAAGCTGCACATTGGCGTCGAACCACTTGTCTTGGAGGGCTTCTGCGCTACCGAGCACGGTGAAGCGCGCGCTGTTGCGTGCTTGGAAGGCAGTGACGAGGCTGATCTGCGAACCGGTCGCGAATGGGTCCTCGACGCCCTCAGTGTCCTCCTTGGGATTGTAGATGTATGCAGTGGACGGCGCTTTGAGGATGGATGCCAGCAGAGGAGAGGCATTGCCCAGCACCTGTCCGACTGCGTGTGGGAAGGCGATCAAGCCATCCACACTGAAGAAGTTCTTGACCTCTTGCTTGCTCGGCGATGGCGAAGGAAGGAGCAGGACATCGTGCTTCTCAACGGCGGTTTTCGAATCGTAGTTAAAGTGATCGACGACGAGACTCGTGCGGTCGGCGGGGAGGGAGATGTCGAGTTCGAGGAGCAGGCTGCTGATGGACGCAGGCACGGCTTGCTTGGAGGAGAGGGCGAGGAGGACGTTGGATCCGAGATTGACGAACTCGACGATTTGGTTCGGCGTGAGGGCGGGACCGAGAGCCTTCAGCTTGCTGGGGAGGAGCAGGAGATGCGAGTAGGCGGGGACGCCGTGTTGGAAGAGCGACAGCGAGGTGTCTTTGGGCGATCGGTAGCTGATGTCGAATCCTCGTTCTATGTGTACTGTTAACTCGATTCTCCATTGCTCATATCGCCAATGCTGCATACCTGCGAGGTCTGACCAGAATTGCGAGTACTGGGTCTTGTCGGCGTCCTCATCGATGACCACCAGCAATTTGCTCCCTTCAGCGCTCAACGCCGAAACGAAGGTGACAATGCCCAGGAGCAGGCCGATGATTGAGAACCGCATTGTGTTGTTGTGTGGTTCAATACGACAATGAGCGACAGCTCCATCAATTCTCTACGCAACACGTAGCGGCAGCTCACGCAACCCTGGCCGACGATCCACATTCAATGCCAAGACTGTCGGAGGAGAGCTGCGACTGCTCTGACTTCACCTTCGCTTCCATTGGATCCCGCCGCCCGCAGCACGTCCTCATCCACGCGACACTCTCCTTCTTTGAGGACAGCGCGCACACCCAGTCACATACGGAATCGAGCGGAGGAGCGACGAGACATCATGGCGCCCGTGTCGTTCTGGCAAGCGCCTGGCACATGGATCCACTACATGGCCCGGAGGAAGCCTGCGCTATTCTGGTCTGTTGTCGTGGGCTCTCTTGGTCCAGTCACAATGGTATAGCGCGCAGAACAGCCGCAGACATGAGGGAAGAGGCTGATCGCATGTTCAGGTCGTTGTGCCGCCTATCAGACACCGCTTAGGCGATGGCCCGCGAAACCAGATTCCTCTCACATATCCGAGTACGCAGAGTCCAAACACCACGACACGATTAACGAGCAGCATACTGACCAGATCTTCAATTGCAGTCCCGAAGGGCAAGCGAGTGATACCCACAGGCTACGATGACTAGGCGAGAACGGTGAGGGTGAAGAGGAGAGGGAGGTACAGCAGTCGAGCGAGAGAAAGAGCTTATGGCGTTTCATGAGAAAGACGCCATGCGCATCGTGCGGGCCTCTACAGTGGAGAAGAGACTTGCGCTGTAAATATGCCACAATTGACAAATGTTCAAAGTTCAAGTCACTGAGGATAGACCGCCGACACGCTGACGAGCTATAACTTTGGCCGAGAAGGACAGCAGCTACCGCATCGACTCTGCGAACATGGCCAAGTCTGCGTTTATGGCAACAGATCAAAGCGGTGGCCATCATGAGTGGCTACCACAAGTCCGCCGAACATGTTTAACGGCTGCATCTGCCCTTGAATTGGCACGCAAGATCCTCAAGGAGGCACTGCGGCCTCAATTTGACCTCAAATTCCCGCTTCCCGGCTTTCCGATTGGACCACCTTCAACAAGGACGCAAAGTTGTCGCCAGATAGCGCTGTAGCTCAGGCAAGTTCCTATGGCGCCCTTTTACGCTTGGCCAAGCTGTCTGGCAGAGACCACTTCGCTTCACTGAAGAAATGGAACAGCAGTCATATATCAGACAGCTATCTCTCGGGAATCGTTCCCGTGGCGGAGTCGAACGACAGAGACCTCTCTACCTTGTCGGAAGCACCGGTGGTCCTTGACAATTACATTATGCGGACATCGAGAACCTGCTGTTGAGGATGCGTCATGTTATCGCCTCGCATTGATTGGCAGTTTTGACATGAGGCCACTCACGTCCTCAAGTACCACTGTTGAAAGTTTGGGTCGATACTGACACGCTGGCAATTTTTCTGAGAATTAGAAGCACCGGTAAGAATAAGTACCACCACTCTCCCCCATCGTAACCACCCATCGACTTCAGACACAAAGAGCCTACTCCAAAATTCTTTCCAAACAGAAGTCAACATAGCCTCGTCGAGCCTACCTCTTACGCCCTCTTACGCCCTCTTACGCAAAAGAACTACCAGCGTCGCAAAGGGATACAAGCTATACCACATCCACTTGCTTCCATCACAGGCAAGACGATCACCCTACCGCGTCGCTCTCCTCCGAAGACAAGACTTTCACACCGCCGCGTCTTCCTAAATCAAAGATAGGATAAGCACACTACGGCGTCTGCTTCCCTCACAGGCAAGACCATTACCCTACCGCGCCTCTCTCCTCCGAAGACAAGACGATCACACTACCGCGTCTTCCTAAATCAAAGATAGGATAAGCACACTACGGCGTCTGCTTCCCTCACAGGCAAGACCATTACCCTACCGCGCCACTCTCCTCCGAAGACAAGACGATCACGCTACCGCGTCTCCCTCTCTCTGAGGCAAGACCATCACTCTACCGTCCGAGATGGCCTCAAGCAAGCAAAACTCTCCCGTGGGTTTCTCCGACCTTCCCCGCGAAATCCGCGACAAGATCTACGCTGAGACCTTTCCCCCCTTCCACGAGCTCAATCTCACGGACTCGTCTCCCTCCTCCTCACCCACCACCTCCTCCCTCGCCGCCTCTCACCCCATCATCGCAACAGAGTTAGCCGAACAAGAGATCCGCTCTTACGAAGTCCTCCGCTTCGAAATCTCTTCTCTCCCCTGGTCTCCGCCCGAAAACATCTACCGAGGCGCCAGGTATATCTACATCTCATTTGAACATCACCACATGTCCGACAGAGAGGCAGGTTTACAGGTGATGATAGAGAATATCACAAAAGTTGTCCAGTATCTCCAAAAATACGACAAGCTCGAAGCCCTTTGGGTCGCCTTCGCCGAAGATTGTCTCGTCGACCCATATTGGAGTGAGAACGCTGGTTTATCTCCCTTCGGAATCCCCGCCGGTCACTATTTAGCCCGAATAGGAAGCGAATCTTCAGATTCCGAAGATGATTCTTCTTTGACGGTTTTTGAAGCTTTATTAAGACCTCTGGTGAATTTACCGATTGTGAAGAGTGTGGAAATTTTGGGGCCGGATGGGATTGAGAGCAGGGAGGAGTTGGAGAAGTGGTATCCGATGGGTGTGGAGGTTTGTGGGGAGTTTATGGTGGCTTTTTGTGAGGGGTTGGGGAGGTGGATTGAGGGGGAGAGGGGCGAGGAGGGTAGTTTGGGGGAGGTGGTGAGGAGGGAGTTTGAGGGGAGGTTTCCAGATGAGAGGTGGGATTTGAGGGAGGGGTGGTGGGAGGGATTGTGAGTGGATTTGGTGTGTTACTCTTGCTGTGAATTGGGGTTGGAATTTTCACTATGATGTAATGATCATCTTCATGTTGCTGCTCCGAACATTTCGAGCTCACGTGGAACAAAGGTCGTCTGTTGATTAAGTCTTTGAGGCTACCTAGACCAACACTAATTGAGAGACTCGTCTGTTCTTGCAAATGCACAACATGTCAACCACGTGGCAAGCCATGTTCTTGGCTGCAGTGATCCAGCTCTTGGCAATGACCAGTGGCGCAAAGCTCCAAACCTACCTCTACCCGTACAACATCGCACTCGATTTTCCACTCCTCCCTTCATCATCGCATCCACCCAAATTGCAGATTCATTCGTATCTAGAAGAAGAAGTCGCACATCACGCGAGATCTACTCTCCTGGCTGGAAAGAGCACGCTTCTTGACCGACCTCCCATTCTATACGGAATAGCCTTTTCGCACTTCCCGTGTCCTCGGACGCTCCTAACCGCTTTGCAACTTTAAACGGAACTCACTGCGCTCTATCGCCTTCCAGGCCCTCCCGCCAAGTCAGCCTCTATAAGCTCTATTTCGTCTTTTCCCTGTATCGGGCAAGCGTCTTGAGATGTTTGTGCCAGGACTTCAGATGTGGCTTGCTCGCAGGCTTTCAGATGTCTCCCGACTCGTTCACTCTGGCATGCATGGTTGAGCCGCTCTGCGGTAACAGGCCCGACAAGAGCAGAATGTGACCTGATCTAAGAGTCGTGGCTGGCTGAGCTGCGATGTGGTGCAGTATATGGCAGAGCCCATGCCCGTCTTTCTGGACGATTGAGTTGAAGTTCCACGGTTTGAGAAGATGCAGCTCATCAATTCCTTGCTGGCTGCCAGTGCCCTGGCCTCACTCGTCTCGGGTCAGGACGTTTGCGGGACGACTGGTCTTGCGATCAAGATACCATATTTCCGGAGCAAGGCAAAGTCTTTGAACACAGCAGCGGCTTGCGGAACGCAATGTGCGGGTGACAGGAAGTGCAAGAGCTATGCTGTGGGTGGTGGTTATTGCCTTATATACAGCTCGCCAGTGTAAGCATGGTTGCTACCCAATCTGCGGTTGGTATCACTGACGGTTGGCAGTCGCCAGGCATTCATGAAGACATCGAAAGGCACACTCAAGTACTACGACCGTGTCTGCGCTCCTGTCAAGTTGACACCTCCCGCAAGCACAACCACGACGCCAGCCGGTGGAAATGGCGGCTCTTCGGGTGGCACGCCGGTGCCCGTGGATATCGGTGGCACGATCACAGAACCGGTAATTCAAATCGCAGACAGCACTCCGCTGCCTTCCTCCGAAGTCGTCTTCCCAGTCGATAAAAAGAGCTTTATCGATGCGTACTCGTACCAGGACGACCCGCTGCCGTCGATCGTTGCCATGGGTTCGGCACCTCCTGCAGATGGTCTGCTGATATCAGCGACAAGTCTTCCAGAGGCCCCCTGTATGATGGATCCCACGAGCAACGAGCAATTCAACATTGTAGACTCGGGCTTCGTGCCACTGGTGTCTCGAACCCGAGTCGGCATCGTGCCCCTGCCCACTCCTACATCCGAAGCTCAGGCTAAGGCAATGGGACCTGCTGACGATCTTCCCCTCCAAGCATTCTCCTTCAGCAAGCCTGCAAATGCTCCCAACGGCGTCTATGACATCGTTCTCGCCGGCAGTACGCCACAGTATCTTGCCAAAACATCGCAAGGAACGCTGGTGCTCACTCCATCGTCCACTGGTCCCACCGAGCAACGTCGCAACAACCAAAACATCATCACTTCCATTTTCGGGTTGGACTGCAAAGGCCGAATTACTGTAAAGCAAGGCTCCACTTCTTACATCTGGGAAATCATCAATGGCAACGTTCGATTCACTCCTGGCACATCTGAGAAAAAGATGTCGACCTACCCACTCAAAAGAGCTGCTGCCGCAAAAAAGGCGCGAAAGGTCCGCCGCAATAAGTATACCGAGGGCGTGTTCCCACGCTGCCCCAACTCTCCACCCGCATTGGTGGCTAGGGTCAAACCTGGGGCACGTCCTCCAGGCAAAAACGGCTGTGGCCCTTCCAAGGGGTTTGACTGGGTCCCAGATTTCAGCTTTGGCAGCTGCTGCGACGGTCACGATATATGCTTTGATAACTGTGAAGAGGGCACCTTCGAACAGTGTAACCGCGACTTTGGAGACTGTATGCGTTCGCAGGGATGTGCGCATCTCGACCACTGGTACTCTTACTTGGTGAGTCTTGACAACAGCAACAGGGAGAGGAATTGAAAGACTGCATACTAATACATGTTGAAACAGCCCTACCTCGCCTGTCGCACGGCAGCAGATTTCTACGAATGGTCCGTAAGCCTGCCGCCGGGGAGGAAGGCGTTCAAAGAGGCCAACGAAGACCGGTGCGGTTGCTACTGTTCAGGCGCCGCTGGACTCTGCGGCCGCTCAGGTGATGGCTTTACCTGCACATCCATGTTTGGAACCGATACAGAAAACTGCGGAGCCTGCGGACGAGTCTGTTCTCCCAAATCTCGATGCGACATGGGCTCTTGCAAATGTCTCAACGACCAATGCGGCGGTCGGTGCGTCAGCCTCAAGACTCATCCTAAGAACTGCGGCAGCTGCGGAAATGTCTGCACCTCGGGATACTGCTACGAAGGTCAATGTTACGATCCCCCGGCAGACAAATGCTCCGCACCGTCGCCTATGCCCAACGGCGACTTCTCCCAGGATAATGCCGCTTGGGACTTTTGCCAAAACACCTTTGCCAGCATCGGTTTTGCTAACAACGAAGGCATCTGCGCTGGTAGCGTTTCCAATGGTCAACTATCCATGACACTGTCAAATGTTCTCACGGTCGAAATCAAATCGCTGGTCAAAGTTTGTCCTGATAATCAGGCGTACGAGTTCTATTTTACGCTCAAAAAAACCGTCGCTGCGAACGCCAACTCAGGTGTCGAATGCGCATTTGGCTATAAATTTGCTGGTCAGAATGAGAGATTGCCTGACGCTTCTATCAAAACAAGCTCGACTGAGGACAAAAGGTATGGGCCGTTTGATGTGGGGCCTTTCGTTGCTGGTCAGAACGGCGTTACGCAGAATGGCATCGCGCTGGAGATTCCTTTTACGGGTAAGTTGTTGTGTGCTAGTATTGGCACTGCGACGGTGGCTTTTGATGATTTTGAGCTGGTGCCGCGGCAGTGAGTGCCAGAACCATCATGACTAGATAGGCGTGCATCGAAAATTTTTTACGACACAAAACACGGCTCGACCTCTAAGTCAACATTTATCACTTCACATTCTTCCTCACAACCTCGCTTTCCCCACCCCATCCCAAACCTCCGCCGCCGCATTCGAAATACAAGGCTTCCCCGTCTCTTTCACCTTCGCCCGATAAATCACTTTCCCGCCCTCCTTCCACATCTCCGTCACAATCGTCTGACCCGGCAACACAACACCCGCAAACCTCACCTTGAAACTCTTCATCGCCCCATACGACTGGAAAATATGTTTTCCTGTAATCCCAAACGTCGCAAGACCATGCAAAATCGGTACTTCAAATCCTCCGACTTTCGAAAACTTCGAATCGATATGTAAAGGATTCCGATCACCCATGAGACGATAAATCGCAGCAAGGTCTTCTGAGGTTTTTTCTTCGATGATTTTATCTGCTTTGCGAGATGGAGGGTTATTCATTGCTGTAGCGGCCCCGCGATCGGAAGGTGTACGTTGTCCGCCGAACCCGCCAGCTTTGCGGATAAACATTGTGCCTTCGTTGTAGAAGATGGGCTTTTTGGTGGATTTGTCAAAGGTTGTGTTGCCGCGTTTGACGATTGCTGCGTTGCCTTTGTCGATGACTTCGATGAGTTTGGAGTCGGTTTCGAGGGTTGCTTCGGTGGGGATGGGCCATTGGAGGATTTCGAGGTATTGTTCTCCGTGCAGGAGTTGGCGGTAGTCGAAGTTGGGGACGATGTCTTGGAGGTTCCAGGGGGCTTTGGCGAAGTAGGTTGGGACGACGCCGAAGGTGGGGATTACGGAGAAGTTGTCGGAGCCTTCGAAGACGAGGTCGAGATCGGTGCGTTTGGCGCCTATGCCGAGATTGTAGAGGATTACGTCGCGGTCATCGTAGCTGTAGGTTGATAGTTCGGACTTTGCTTGAGTGGCTTCGAGGATTTTGGCGATGTATCCGCGCTTGGCTCGTGACTCCTTGCTATCGTCTAGGCCAGCGGCCTTCACTGCCATGCCTGAAGTGTATTTGTTGCCGTCTTGTGGAGATTCTGGCCAATCGGCGTCTTTGTCGAAAGCAATGATCTTGGGGAACGCCTGCAGTATTGTCAGCTTCTGACCGTGCTGTGAGAGTCCCACCCAATCTCACCTTTGCTACAGCCTCGACGGTTGGTGGGCCTGCTTTGAAGTCAAAATCCATGCCGCGTGCACGGTTCCATCGGGTATGCGCAAACCATCCGCCAGCTGCTTCGAAGATGCCTCCCGTTGCAGGTGGCTTTTCGCTGCACAAGGCCGCGACGAGTGGTGCGACGTATTCCGACTTCATCGCTCGGACATCTTCCTCTGGCCATATTGTGCGGGTCATGTTCGTGCCAGCTGCGGGCGCTACGACATTGACCGTCACGTTGTACTTTTGGCCTTCTCGTGCAATGGCCTTGGTGAAGCCCAGGACAGCGGCTTTGGCTGCAGCATAGTTGGCTTGACTGTCTTATGATTAGCGCGGTTCTCATATAGAAGTGACTTCATCATACCCAAAATTGCCGTAGATTCCTGATGTGGACGTAATATTCACGATGCGGCCGTACTTCTGCTTCACCATGTGTGGCAAAGCAGTTCTGATCGTCTTGTATGTGCCTCGCAGATGAACACTTACTACCTGGTGCCACATGTCATCTGTCATGTTTGCGAAGCTGCAGCCTGTTAGCAACAATGCACCCTTCCTGCTGTAGATTTGGCTCCACTTACGCCTTGTCGCGAAGGATACCTGCGTTGTTCACGAGAATATCAATACGACCATGGGTCTGCAGAACAGCATTTACGACAGCGTCGCCTTGCTCTACTGAGATGTCGCAATGTGTAGCGTCGCCGCCTGCTTTGCGGATTTCCTGCGCCACGGCTCCAGCGTTGACAACATCGTTGACAACGATGACAGCTCCGTGCTTGGCTAGCTCCATCGCATATGCTCGACCCAGGCCGGCTCCCGCTCCTGTTACAAGTGCGATCTTGCCTTTCAAGCCTAACCCTTCGTTAGAGACCGGCTTGTTTGATGGGAGACCGGCAGTGGTCTTAAGCAGGCTCATAATGTCTGCTGACTGGTTGGGATGTTCTGCGTCAGTGAAGTCGACTATTTTCTTCCAGTTTTCGATGATATGCTGTCCGGACAGATGCTCGTCAGGCTTGAGCAATACTCCTTTCGAGCGCTCCCATCGGATTTTCGAAAAGTGGCCAGCACCAGCTTCGAAAATGGACCCAGTCTCGCGACAACTTTCATGGGTCAGATACCCAACAAGCGGAACAACCCATTCCGGAGCCATCAAATCCATCATCTCCTTCGGCCATACTGTCTGAGTCAAGCGACTTGCTGCACCAGGCGCGAGTACGTTGGTCAAAATGTTGTATTTAGCACCTTCCTTCGCGAGCGTCTCGGCCAAGCCAACCAGAGCGAATTTGGCGGAAGCATAGTTTGACTGGCCGAAGTTGCCGAACAAGCCAGAAGCTGAGGTTGTCTGAATGATACGACCGTACTTCTGTTTGCGGAAATATGGCCATGCTGCACGAGTAGTCTTGAAGGCACCATGCAAATGGACATCGTGAATCACATCCCAGTCAGCGTCTGACATCTTTCGTAGCGTGATGTCTCGCAGAATGCCGGCATTGTTGACTGTGAAGCAATTTTAGCAATATGAACGACACAACTGATTAGGTCGCTATTACCCAGGATGTCGATGCGACCAAAATTATCAATGGCAGTTTTGATAATCTTGTCGCCTTCTTGAACTGGATCATAATTGGCCACAGCTGTATAGCCATTCTTCCTCAACTCAGCGACGACTTGATCGGCTACAGCACCACTTCTTTCGTTCGTCTTTGCATTGAATGAGCCACCCAAGTCGTTGACAACAACCTTCGCTCCACGAGCTGCGAAGAATCGGGCGTATGCTCGGCCTAGACCGGCACCCGCACCAGTGACCACGCAAACCTGGCCATCATATCGTAGTTCAGACATTTTGAAGCTGTCGTCATGCAAAGTCTCTCTATTCTGGTAATTGCATCAAATGCTGTCGTCAAGAAACCATCAATCGGTCGAACAATGATTGTATAGAGTGGTCTAGAAGTAATCAATAGGTGAAGCCGCCAGAGCGGGGCGGCAGAGCCGAAGCCGAGGGGGATGACAATTCCCGGCTGACTCTGCTTTTGGGTTTGAGAACTGCGCATTTCCGTGCCAAATCCGCAACCACCGCACTGGTGCGATCGAGAAGAGAAAGCCATGGCAAAGTTCGCTGGGAATATATCAATGCTCAATGATTCGACGTCGATGCTGAAATTCAGGAATCTGGGAGGGACGCGGCCTCAATGCTCTCAAGCCATAGCGCAAGCCGCCTCGAGATGTCAAGCGGATAAGGCCAGAGTCGAGGACCTTCGTGGAATCGTGAGAGAGCGGAGTGTTTTGCGTTCAACTGCCATAGACAAGGCTTCGAATCTGAACAAGTCAATGAGGTATTTGAGCATACGGTTGCAAGCGCTGCGAATTCACATGCTAGTGTTACCGATTTGCGAGACAATTTTGCCAATCGAACGCATCGCTTCCGCAGGTATCAGCGGGAAAAGCGTGAGTGTATGTGATGGCCATGAAGACAGTGCTAGAGCATGATATCGAGATGCTCGCTTTTACCTCGAGCTCGCTGTGATCGAAGCCAGTGTGGATGAACGAAATCGCGCTTGTTCTGAAATCTTTCAAAGTACGGGCGATTCCTGGTTATGCCCATAGCTCAAGAATAAGACGGAGCGGTCTCAGACAACACGAGCTTATCAAGGCTTGATGCTTACTAGGCTGTTTTTGATTCATCTAAAGAAGCACAGCTTGCTGGGATTTGGGCTGGGCCATTCGCGGAACAAGGACGAAGCTGCCATTTTTAATCGAGGAGAACTGGCTCTGTTGTGCGGTACTTACGCTTCCAGTCAAGGTTAGGAGATCGAGCGGCAGATTCAGATGATGAAGTCGATTGCGTGAAGAGTTATTGGAAGGGGTGACTCGGTGGAGAAGAAGGAAGACTGATGTGTTTCGGCTGATTTCGGGCCGAGATGCTCCCTCGAACAGACACCGACCTCACACGCCGAGACTGCCCGTACTGGTCTCCAACACACAGAACACCATGAAGAATCTCGACGACGGACATCGGCCATGGTGGCCTGGGCGGGAGGATCACACATGTGCAGCAGTCGACGTTCTCACCGACTGCGACGCGCGGCACGATGACAGGTCCGCGATGTCCGAACGGCGTCAGTGAGATGCACCTGGCACGGGGAATGATGCCTATGTCAGCGATGATCTGCAAATGGACCTCTGCACTAGTTCTAGTGCCTGAGACGACAACATCCTGCTCGTAAGAGGCAGTCATGCCTCAACATCAGATTTCCAGCACTTCGAGTGCCAGTCACTGCTCCGTTATTCGAGATGATCACCATAGCACGAGCAGCAACGCTCCTGGCAGCCATCTTCGGCTCCGGCACTGCGCATAATACTGGATGTCCCTATGGCGGCGATTTGGCATTCCGCATGCTGGAAAGCAACATTGCGCGACGGCAAGGTCTCGAAGCAAGCAATGCGTCCACAGGTCAAATTGAGCTGGGCCTTTTCCAGCAGGCACTCCGCGAGAGCATCGCCGTTACGAGCGATTCGAGCCAAAGACGAAGGTGGCAGGAGATCCTTGAAAGCAGCGTCACGAGTGCCAATGACACACTCTCCAATACTACCAGAGACACTGAGCTGCCACTGGACCGCCTTTCCATAGGCTCGGCCATGATTCAGCTATACAACGAGACTAAAGACGAGACTATGATCCCGACAATCCGAGCCTTGCAACAATCGGTGATCGACCAAAAGCGCAACGAGAATGGAGGGCTATGGTACTACGATAACCAGGCCAATATTTCTGCGTATCACAACCTCAGCTATTTGGATGGCATCTTCTCGTATGCACCTTTTGTCATCTTGTCGCAGGAGTTCAACTTCACAGAGGATGCCACGAATTTCAGCGAGGAGGCTGCTTTGCAGCAACTCAGGATTCTCCGAGGCATTTGTGAGCGCGAGGATGGTCTCTACGTTCATGGCTACGATCCCACGAAGGACCATGCTTGGGCGAAGAATTCGGAGAATGGGGCGAGTCCCGTCGTTTGGAGTCGCGCGCAGGCCTGGTATACTCTTGGAATTGTGAATACCATCGCTCTCACGGAGACGTCCAACAGCACGGCTGCACAGACTTTCAAGGACTACTACCATGATCTCATTATTGCTCAGCTGGATGCCAGCAACAAGGCTGTGGAGGGCGGAGGCTACGGTGTCTGGCAAGTTGTCGATTGGCCGAATGAGAGTGTTTCCGGCAATTTTGTTGAAGCAAGCTCGAGTTTGATGACGGCATATTCGATGCTGAAAGGAGCCAGGTCGGGATGGCTGGAGTACGAACCACTCAGACAGCGAGCTGAGACGACAGGGCTGGGACTCTTCCAGGCTATCAGGCGATATTATGTGACCGAAGAAGACGGAAACCTCAACCTAAATGGCACGAGTTCTGTGGCTTCTCTAAGTGGCAATGTGGACTACGAGGTAAGCGCAATCTGCTGTACTGATATTGTACTTGACACTGACATAATTGAAGTACTATGTCACCAGGCCAACTGTGATGAACAGCTTGATTGGCACAAGCGCTTTCATCCTCGCTGCTCTAGAAGCAGAGAAGAGATGCTAGTCTTAACTCAATACCCTGATGGAAGCTGTGTCTCAGCGGGATACACGACAATCCGATCGATATCAGCACCCAATGTCCCGTTCCCATTCGACAAACCTCCAATTGTAATTGTGTTGTTGCTCCCCTCATCCAGCGTCAGCAACAGTGGCGTCGACAAAATGATACTCTTGTGAGAGTCGCGCTGTCGCAGCTCATGCACCTCGGTCTCATCTCCGTTTACAATAACACTGCTGATACGTCGCAGAACCCAAGTCCCGCCAATGCGATCCGGAGTTCCGCCTGGCTGGTCACCGAATCCCATGTCGTCTGTGTTTTGATAGTAGAACGAGACCCATTGGGGACTACCACTGCCCTCAATACCTTCAAAGGTCACAGTGCTCTCGTTTCCGGAGATACCAGTGACGATCAGACCTCCACTGGCAAAGTTGGCTTCCTGCTTGAAAGCATCTCCTTCGACGATTGCATCTTTACCGTAGTAAGTCTCTCCTTCCACAGGCGACCAAGTACCCTTTTCAACATCGAGATCGTACACGTCATGCCACTCGAGCTCGAGCGTTTTGTTCTCTTCGCAAATCTGCATCGGAAGCCAGATGTATCGACTCTCCCAGACGGAGCGAGAGTCCCATTGGTCGCCGAGGTAGAGGTATGTGGTTTGCTCGGTACCATTGATGCGGATCGAGAAGCCGGATTGCGAATTGTAGGTTCTGGTGTATGGCTCCGAGACGAAGAATGGTTGCGACCATGGACCGGAGAGGGAGTCGGCTCGGAAGGCGACGACGTCTATCACTATTGTCAGCACTACGCAAGCTTCATCGTTCGGCGGGGTTCCGACTCACTATTTGGACGATATCCAGTCTTATGGCTCATCAATGCCCAGTAACTGGTCTCGGTCTGGATGATCGTTGGCGCTTCAAGATCGAATTTATCCCATCGAAACACGACTTCATCGAGCTCCGAGATCTCGTCGTTGAAGCTCGTCAAGTACACATCGCGACCTTCCCGACGATCACCATTCGAGTACAGAGCGTATGTCTTGCCGTCTTTGTAGTCGGTGAACATGCCAAAGTCTTGCGACCAGTTGCCTAGAGGTGCGATGGCGTCGACGAAAGTATACGGACCGGTGATGTTGGGAGATGTTGCGAAGCCTTGGAGAAGCCAGCCGTAAGTGCTGTTGTCGGCGTGCCACCACATCTGGAAGACGAGTCAGCTTCCCATGCAGTCGGAAGATTGAAACATGGAAGACCGCTTACATGGTACTGCTGTGCAGGATCGCTCCAAGCCACTTTGGGTCTTTGGATGATGTGCTCTGGTCCAATGTATGGATGACCTTCGATCGGCTCTGTGACCAAAATTTCGCGATCAGCATGTCTCTTACTTCAAACATTCGAATTCCACATCGACGAGCTCACCTAGAGCCAATCCATGGTACTCCCATGTCCCAAGATCATCAGAACTGTACACCGAAACACCACCTCCCTCTGGCTGCTCCTCCGTCTTCCGTTCACCAAACCAGTAGAACTTGTTATCCTCATGACTGACTGTAACACCACCAGCATGAGCATTAACAAAATTGCCCTCAGTATCGAGCCATTTTCCGCCAGGCACAATGTACTTCGCCTGGGCCGCCACAGCCAGAGACAGACAAACGATCGATTTTGACAACATTTTCGACAAACGCTTAGAACCTCGAAAGATCATTCACAATGCCTCTCTCGCACTTTTCTATTATGCATGTGACAACAGCACTGTGATGTCGTCTTGCAGGATGCAGGGTCGGCGAACAATGGACCGAGCTCTCCTCTCGCCAAGCTTCTTGGTTACACTTAGGGTGGTGATCTTGTGCAATAGTAGCACGATGTGACCCAGTTTGCCTATTTTGAACAAGAGAACAAGATCTTGAGTTGAAAATGCTGTGGGTCAATTATTCCGTCCTATGATGAGTGTCTGGTGCCTGTCACGCCTGTATGCGTCTCAAAATGGAAAGTAGTTTGACCCCCAATCCTTGGGATCCATGCAGTGCAGACTGTGTTCGGTCTTATTATGAATTATACATTTCTGAAAGAACGTTCGCTCACTGATGACAGATCTGTGGCACAGTAGTTTACTGCCCGTGACCCTTCTGAACACTCTCCAAAACTTCAAGATACGCCTTACTGTCGAAGAATTCTTCCAAGCGCGTCATCAGAGTACCATCTTCATTGAAACTCATGATCTGAATCATGTCATACTCAAAGTCTGTTCCATTAGGAATGGTGATCTTGAGCGAACTGTATACCATCGCTTTCCTGCCCTCAGCGTCGAAAATTCGTTGCGAGGGAGTGATCTAGGATCTCTGTCAGTATTGTCGAGCAATACTGTTGATCATTCATGGTTGTCTAATCTTACCTTGAACGACTTGAACGTCGGAGTTAAAAGATTATGCCAAAGGTCTCGAAATTCGTCCAAGTTCAACTCTTTCTGCTCGAGTGATGTTGGGAGGGCTTGGAATTTGAAGTCGCTGGATCGGACTGCCATCATGGTTCGATAGTCCCATGCGTTGAGAGAACCGAGTGTGATTTGCACAACTCGCTTGATGTTCTCGAGGACGGTCGTTGTTGATGCCATTGTATAGACGCTTGCCAGAGATTCAGAGCTCGAATAATATTGACTGTCGTGACTGTTCGCTTTGGATAATTGCTTGATGATGCGTCAACGTAGACGACATGATGCCTTTCTTTATATGTTTTCTCTCATGTTCCACTCAAAGCTCTGCTGATAGATCAATAGCACTGGCGACGGTGGCACATGGATTGCCTGAGGCCCCGAAAGCCCGAATTCCCGTAACATGACAAAGCAACGAATCCTTCGAAGTGCCAAGATGCGTTCGCAGGGAGCACAATGTGAGCTGCAATACAAGTTTCATGGCTATCATTCCTACGTCAACCGTTAACCATACAATCATTCAAGAATCGTAAACTCATGCCCAAATCTCCACGTCCTCGGGCTTGACCATCCACGTTTGTGCATAGCAGTCTTTGATCTTGCCGCCAGTCAGCCGCGACTGCGCCAGCTGCAAGCTCCTGGTAGCTGTCTTTGGTCTTGACACGAGGAACAGGCGATTGCCCCCAGTGGTATAGAAACAAGTCAGAAGAGTGTAAGCCTTGCTATCAAGGGTCTGCGATGGTCGTCAGCGTGTGCGCGTGTCATGAAAGAATTCTCCCCCATCTTACCTCGCCGACGTAGACATAAGGTCGGGCTGCATTCTTGGTTTTCGCAGGCACGAGTGCCATGGCTTCCGACTCTGGCACATCTACGTGTGGCTCGCCCAATGTTATATCACTCCAGCCGTGCGTTCTCAGATTCTTAGAGTTGAACTTCATTTGTCGTTCAAGGTAGTCGGTCATGACAATGCCATCCCATTCTGCCCAAAGAGATCCGGGAACTGGGTGTGTGGTAGCCGCTCCGACTCCGAGAAAGCCTTTTTCATCCTGGATGATTTGATATTTGTTGGTGTAGTCCTTGATCATGATGAAATCCGTTCCCTCGGCATAACCGTCGAATTCCACATCTGCTTCATCGATAGCGTCTGTGGCTTCGTCCGCTAGCTTTTCAAGAGCCGCCATTTCGCTCGCATCGAACTCGGTTTCCCAGCTGTTCACGAAGTCGAAATCCGCGTCATTCCATGACTCGTCGCGAGCCCGAAGCGGTTTGATCGTTCTCTCCACCCCAATCTGAGCCCTTTTGGGGCTGGCATTGTTTTTCAATGGAATGCATCCGCCCGCGATCTTGGACTCGAATTCGTGGAGTCTAACTTGGCGCCACCCGCCAAAGAGATTGATGAACACGAGATTGTGAACTGCGGAATGGGTCAGTATGTGGTCACTTGGCGGATCATTGGTCAGTTCACTCACATTTGAGATCCCAATCAATGCCATT
The DNA here is from genome assembly GCA_005356885.1 of Cercospora cf. flagellaris. Taxonomy (NCBI): domain Eukaryota; kingdom Fungi; phylum Ascomycota; class Dothideomycetes; order Mycosphaerellales; family Mycosphaerellaceae; genus Cercospora; species Cercospora cf. flagellaris. Next base: position 722,221 of record RJLU01000005.1, on the reverse strand, counting down.
GCAAGTGTTTGCCGTGCCGTCTCTTACGACCACGAGGTCTCTTCTCTCAGTGCCGCCCTCTCCTCCTTCCCCGCCCTCTTCACCATTTCCTCCATCGCCATCGCCACCACCCTCTCCTCCATCACCATCTCCTCCATCACCATCTCCTCCATCACCATCTCCTCCATCACCATCTCCTCCATCACCATCTCCTCCATCACCACCGTCACCATCGCCGCCGTCCGTCGGAGGTGGTTTTGTGCTGACGCTGTACTGGGCTCGAGCATTGACGCCTGGCTGTTCCGTTAGGGTGACTGTGTAATCTCCGCCTTTGCCGAGTTTTTTCAGTGGCTCAATCACGACTCCAACGCCGATCGATAGTGGAATGCTAATTCCTGCTGTGAGAGCGACGTCCGCGCTAGCATCGAAAATACTCTCGAACTTCGGCTCGAATGTGGGCTTCTCGCTCTTTTCCACGTTGACGTAGTCGATTCTCGTCTTGAACTTGCACGAAGTCATCTTCACGCCAGCCATAATGTCCCCATTGGCATTGAGTTCTGCTTGATACTTCACACGAGCATCGATGAAGGCACCGACGATCAAAAGATTGTCGATCGAGAAGCCGATTTTTGGGATGTGTCTACTGAACAACTTGGTCTCGTCGCGGTATGTTACTTTGCCCTAAGCATTAAAGTCAGTTTGCGAATCTGCAAGACAGCCTGAGAGTCGCTTACATCTGCAACTAAGCCGAGAGCGACTTGTGCAGTGAAGTCGGCATCACAAGCGGCGTAGAGACTCGTGAGACCGTCGGTCGAAAACTGCGCACGCCCCTCCACGTGGACTTGTCCTTTGATATGACAGTCTACACAGTAAAGACCGAGGTTTGCTTCCATCTCGACATTCTTGATGCGCTCGCCTTTCTTGACGTCAAATAGTTTCCAAGGTCTTGCCCACTTGGCAGGGGGGCGACCAGTTTTATCAAGCATATCGTCTCCTGGCTTAATGTCGACCGGAATGGTCGTTTTCAATTCTGGTGTCCAGAGCTTTAATAATTGGTTTACGCCAAATTTGCCGGCCTGGTAGGCAGGAGTGTATTCAATCACGGTCACAGCTGCATTCCCAAGCGCCTTTCCGGCCTTCTTGAGCCCGCGTCCGAATTGCTTCAACCTTTCCTTCGCGCTTCGACGTGCGAGCCGATTGTGTCCAGCAGCAGAGTGAGAGGTCTTAACAGGGGGGCCAGGTTGCCATGTACCCCACGAGAGAGAAGCCTGGGAGAGGACACCACCAATGTCGTGCTCCTTGGTGACAGCAGCCCGCACAGTCAAAGTGTTCTGCTGGAAGGTTAAGGTGGAGACGTCCCAAAAACTGAGCTGCTCGAAAAGAGCGCCGCAGGTGTCAGAGTTCGTGACGAGCATGAAATCTGTTACAGCCTGCCACTCCTTCCTAACCATAGCGAATGCGGATTTTCCCGTGAACACAACGTCGATAGCATTTTTCGAGCAGCGAACGTCTTTGACGAATACAGAATGCTCGAGAACAACTGCTCTTCCGGAAAGTTTGCAGTTAAGTCGGCGAATTGATGTTTCTCCAGAGGGTCGGGAGATCCAAAGTAGAGCTGCTGGGCAGTTTGAGGGATCAGATCATTCCAGTCGTCCAACTGACGATCCCATCGCACCGCGGGCTTCAATCGAGGGCTGGAACAGATCAGCAGTGTGCGAGTCTCCGTTTGCAAAGGGTAATACTTACATTTCTGGAGTGCGACCGGAATCGGTGTCCCGAGCCAGGAAATCGGAAAAGGAGACTGGAGAGGCATGGCAAAGGCCAGAGGCAAGCAGTGCCACTAGCCGCCGCGACAACATCTTGCCTGTGGATGAAAGCGCAGAGGGAAAGCACGGAGCAGAGTCTTCTATCGAGTACCGGCGAAGCGGTCGTTACATACGACGAGATAGTCGCTCACGGGCCGGTAGCGCTCTAAAAGGAGCGTCGGCGACGCCGTATGTCGCGGCTACACGAAACGAGACCATGAAGCTTCTGTTTGGCTGCCATGCTCCACGATACAGGCGGTATACATCTGTGCAGCAATCGCTAAAGCAGAAGCTACGCACGGTAGGGGCGTTCGGCTGCAGTGTCGTATCGCTTCCAGAGTTCAGACCAACACGCGTGAAGGCGATTTTGCGACTGGAGCAAGTCAGCTCACGATCGTCCACTACCTTCTTGCAGTCATTGAACGATCATGTGTCGCGGTTAGGTTGGATCCAGATCTCACACGTGGGCCCCACCATTCTGGGCTTTGGGCCACGAACGAAGCATGTTTAGTGAGCTACTTTGTAGCCGAGATATGCCACGCGACATAGTATTGGCACGCCTTTTGCGGCGACGATGTAGCCACACCACAGCCATCGCGCCTGGCCAGCTCCGCCACTTCAGAGGTGGAGTCCGCTCTAATAACCAGGACAGGAGTTCTTCCCAAGATCGACTCCGGTGTTAGGACTGCTCATAACGAAAAATGGCAGGGAATGGAGTCTTTTCCCAGGCTTCGGGTGTCGTTGAAAGATATGACCACACGCGACGCGATCGATGTGGCCAAGGCTGTGTCATGACTCTTCGTTCTTCGGATACTTGGTAGCCAGGCAGCAATTTGCGTGCAAGCCAGGCTGTGGTGTCGAACAAGCATAGAGATACTGCTGGGCACCGTGTCTCACACCTTTCATAATACTGCAGCAACAGATGGGTCGTCTGGCTCGGCTACGTATACCTTGTTGCTCATTCTGGTCAAGTGGCCCAAGAATCCAAGAGTCGCCACTTCCAAGACGAACGGCGCGAGAAGGCTCCGAACGTGTTAAGAGTATGCATAGGGCAGGGCAGAGCCTATCGGAAGCGATATCGTTATGTTGAATGTCGAAAGGAAGCGAGTTGTGGTTCTGGAAGGTTTGGATCAGCTGATGCCAAGAGGCTCAGTCATCCTGTGGCTGTGACTGAACGTCCATCGGCTCGCATGCCCATCTTCTGACACCCGGTATGTTTGCTACACGCACATGAGCCACTGCTTCTTCGCGACGCGATGCTCTCAGTGTTGCTACGAGACCCACATCCTCCAGCATCTCCCGTGATGATCAGCAAAGTTGGCGGCTTTGCACGCGGTCAGTGAAGGACCCAATATCGCCAAGGCAGCCGTCTCCATCTCGTGGCGCGTGCAAACTTCATGCCTAGCGAGTCGCGCTGGCGTTGGTGAAAGCTGGTGTCACGAAGTCACGCGAGTCCTGCAGGTATCGTATACGGCAGCCCACAGTATTTGCGCTTCGAGTGGCTTCGGTATAATCTCCAGCAAGCGTTCCCCGTCAGCGTCCTTGAATCCAGATTCCAGAACCACGTGGATGCGGCAGGCGTTCTCGTTGCATCCCTCATTCGAGTAAGCTGTTTGGTCGTCCTCCACCTCGAATGTCGCTTTTCTGTGTCAAACATGCACGGGTCGAGCATGCTAATGATGAGTCGCGAATTCACAGGCAGCGCCTGGCGCTTGCACGAAGAGGAGCTGCTGGGTCAAGTACACTGAGTAGAACCCATTTGTGGGCCCGATTTAGCCGGCAGCTTCATCTCCCGGTATGCATCGTGCTTGTGACTTCGGTCATCTCTGGCATAAACAGGTTGCGAAATGAGCATCTGGAGATGCAATGTGTGGTGTTGTAGAGAGACTGCGATGTCTACGGCGGCGAAATGTTGTCGAACGAGCTGCCAAGACTCAAGGTTGAAAACGGAAATGGCAACAGCAAGTTGCCGACTTCACCTCATCACAACTCCTGCAAATCTGTGACGCAGTCTCTACCGACATCATGTCCGGCGACCTAGCACCAGACTGGATCCTCAAAGCCGCATTGGCTACTCAAGATACCGCGCACAAATCTTTTGTGCGAATGAAGCCCGAACTCCGAACGCAAGATGAAGGACTCACGATGACTGTGCTTGGCTGTGGAACGATGGGAACAGCGCTTCTCAAAGGACTTTTGACCTCGCTGCAGACTAAACCACAAACAAGCGATGATGGGCCCCACCAAATACCCACCAAATTCAACGCTTGCGTCCGCAGCTCTACTGGCGCAAAACGAGTCCACGCTGCATTGGAGAAATTTGACGCCAATGTGCAAGTCTTCGAAGACGATAATGTCACTGCAGTCAAAGAGGCAGATGTTGTTCTTCTTGCGTGCAAGTCTCGTGCATCGAAAGCGATTCTCTCTGAGGACAGCATGCGTGAAGCAATGGAGGGCAAGCTGCTCATCAGCATCGTGGCCGGTATTCCGCTGAAGCAGCTTCTCAACGTTCTGTCAAATCATGACGAGCAAAGGCGGAACAATTTCATCGTCGTTCGTGCTGCACCAAATCTTGCAGTTGCTGTGGGCGAGAGCATGACTGCCATTGCAAGACCGGGGTCCGAACTTGACGAGGAGAAAAGAAAACTAGTTGATTGGATCTTCAACCCTGTTGGAAAGATTGTGTATCTTGAAGAAGATCAGATGCCAAATGCGACAGCGCTTTGCAGCTCTGGTCCGGCAATCTGTGCTTTGATCGCAGAATCACTGGCTGCAGGTGCGATCCGTTCGGGCGTGCACCGCGAAGAGGCCCACGCCATGGTCACTCAGGTCCTGAGGGGAACCGTCAGCTTACTAGAAAACGGTGAGCATCCTGCAGCACTAAAGGAAAGGGCATCTGCGTCCGTGAGGACTGCTGCTGGTATAGATGTCCTCGAGGAGAGTGCTCTGCGAGCCACGATTTCGAAAGCCTTGAGCCACGCTGCACCAAGTCCTGCTTCCGAGAGGTGGTAGATTGAAACGGAACTCAACCGATGGGGCTGCCAATGATCACCATGGCCTTATTGATGTCATCTAAGCGCTGTGCGAAATTCATGCGATCGGCTGCTCATTGGCGATGTTACTCATGCTACAAAACACGGGCAAATCAAGAATCGTTGTCTCGAACTCGACCTCTCTGGCCATCACACGAGTCCGCACTTGCTCAGCCCCTGCCTCCAGTAGCTATTTGCGGCCCCTCGCGGAGAAAATCCGCCAAGTCGACAGTATCGTCTTCACTCCATCGCGGCCTCTCCCGTCCTTTACCCTTGCCAACATAACCCACGCTCGCAAATTCTCCATCAACGCATGCCTGAGGCCCAGCTCGAAGGAACTCCGCTAGATCCCCAGTGCCTCCTTCAGGTGGGCGTGGTCGTGCATCCCTCGCTGCGGCGCCCGTGCCTAATTTGCGTGAAGGTGTATCTTGCTGGCTCTTGTGCATTCGAGCTGTGTGCTTCCACACAGGAGAGGCATTGTTCTGCCGAAGATCCGTAATATGCGTGATCGACGACTGTGGTCTGTACATCTCGCCAAGCTCAATCTTTGGAGGATGATACACCCTCGCTGGAGACCGAAGATCATCGCTGCTGGCCGAAGAATGGCTACAGCTGGTCAGTGAGCCTTTAATTCTGCTCACGATCTTACTATTCGGCTTCGGTGGTGCGCTGAGACCGTAAGATGAGTTCAGCGGCGAAGCATTTGGCGAGGCATGAATATTGGTGAAACGTCCGAGACCAGGATTAGACCCGTGATTGACTCCTGAGAAGTCGTACCAGTCATGTGCACTTGGGCGCCTGCCTCTGGAAGATGATGGAATGAGACCAGGCATGGCTTTTCGTAATTTCCCGCTCAATAGTGGTCCGAGGACTGGTAGAGAGCAAATGATCATTGCAAAGCTCGATTCGATAGCCATCCATGTCAAAGCTGGCATGCCGTCCCACGTCGGATCATTCGTGTTCCATGTGCTGTCTTTGAGAAACGCCATGCGAGCAATAGATGCTGCGACGACGAATGCTCCAAGTCCGAAGATGGTGAACAGTCCGAACCTATTCGGGCGTGCTTTTGGTATAGCACGGACTGCGAAAAGTGGAAGAGCGTAGATCTACACCAGTCAGCGACCCTCCAAGCTTTAAATCTCTGCTGAGGTACTTACAAGAAGATCCAATCCCGTATTAAACGACGCATGGCTGTAGAAGAAAGCAGTCTTGTTGATGCATTCAGGTCTGGTGCCACTGCTAGCAGGTTCTTGTTGCACATCCCAATTGTTCCAAGTTGCCTGGATAGGCACGCATTGCCAGACAGTTCCCAGAGTGAAAGCTATTCCAGAAACGATTGTGAATAACAGGACCATCTTCACGATACTCTTGATCTTTCGATGCCCGGTAAACACCCGCAAGTACAGACAACAGAACGACAGCTTCGTGAAGGTTGCGAGCAGTATAAAGCATATCCAGTAGAGGTAGATGTACTCCAGCGCAGCGGGTACAGAAGACGATGAGATGTATGTCTTATGTTTCCCAAATCCGTGATGAACCGCCATTCCACCGAGAATGGTCTGGATGAGGATTGCTGTCCATGCGATTGACAACATGAGGTCTTCCCGCCACACGTGGCGTTGCTCGAGGCGATTCTGAGCCCGCCATGCAACCCTGGCGACGTAGAAGGCTGTGGCAACTAGAAAGAGGGTGATGGAGATTGCCAAGAAGACAGGCCCGCGGTCTTCGACAGGCGCTGATGGGCCATCAGATTGTGAGAGCTCGGACATGTCTGCTAGGTCGCTTTTTCTATGTCCTTGATGCGCGTGGCCTTGTGGATTCCTAGAACGAGTCACGATGGGACGCTTAGCTTAGCTGGAACATAGAAAGAATTTGGACAGAGAGTTTGGGGACAGTTGTGTTGTGTTATGTCTGTTTTAATGTACATCTCATTCACGATTGCCACTATGCGATCTGACTGTAGTGGTGTCAGTCGTGAAGATGTGCTGCACTCTGAGCAAGTCAGCTGCCTCAAAGCCTCCGGGAGACAACGACAAGAATCCTCATACCAGAACGCATCTTATCTTGCTGCGCGCTCTTGAATGCTTCGTGATTGGTCGACTGTGCACTGCTGGAGCCACATTTCGGTGAACTCATCAGCCCCTTTGCAAGTCGAAAAAGTGTTCGTGGGCTGGCTCAGGGGAATACTTCGTAGACTGAGTGGCACAGAGGCTCTCCATGAAGGAGCCAACTGAAAGCTGGGCGCATTTGGACATCCGCACGATCTCGCCGCCGCAGGTGATTGTGGGATCAGAAGCAGTCTGCGGCCTCGACTTTGGAAATCTGCTTTTAGTTGATCCAACAAGTGTCTCAGCTGAGAATCCATGCATCCATAGCAGACGAGTACCTCGAAATCTTGAATGTCGAACGACGAGCGTAGGTGGGTCAGTGTACGGTAGGTGCTATTGCAGCACTGTTGCGGTTGCCAGAATGCCTGCCTGATAACAATCTTGTTCTCTGCCCCTTCGAAGATTGCCCGTGGTGGAGGATGAGGAAGGTTCCGCTTGCAAGTCGACTCGTGTGGGTAATGGAATGCACTAAGGTCGACTTTCTTGTGTAAAGCGCTCCTGAAGGCGCCTAGATCGTGCCATAAGTCCGGGAATGATTCGAAGAGATTGAGCAACGGGCCAATCTCCAGCAGGTCAGACGGGCAAGGCCGAGAGTTGGTGTACAGTAGTTCGTATACTGGCAAGCGTACCTCTAGAGGCAATTTATGAAAAAGCGAGCGAGGTCGAGAATGCCAAAGTCGAGACATGATTGTATGCTTTGCTGGTCGAGCACAGACGGCCGATGTGCTCGCCCGAGAGCTGGCGACGTCTGTGAACTAGTGCAAGTGAGCTGTGAGAGATTTATACGTCGCAGGCATTTTTTTTCGCAACATGATCGGTAATTACGTGGCGGCGCCGCGGTTCGCAGATGTCAGAGCCAGTGAGTGTACCACTATTGTTGAGCATGTCGAACTTAGATGGCTGGCTGGCCAAGCATGATGAACTGATCACAAGCCTCACTTGGTGGAGAGCGACCGCCTTGATGCACTATCATCGCCGTCTTGCTGTATGTGGCTGAGGTTGAGACACGTGCAAGCCTGGTGATCGTGATTGATGCAGGAATGTGTAAGTGTAAGTGTAAGTGTAAGTGTAGGAGGTAAGCGTAAGTGTAAGTGTAAGGTTTGGGTGTTGCTGCCTCAGGCGCCCAGACAGCCGACATGACTCGCGTCAGAATTTCCATACTGCATAGATTCCACCACTTCACAATCGCCTCGATCGCGACCTCGCTCCGGACAGGCCAGACTCCCGCAACATGGAGAAACGCAAGCACGATGATGGTGGCCACGCTGGGCCTCGCAAGGCGCCGAAGGCCAGCGGCGGCTTGTCATTTGCGCAGAAAATGATGGCCAAGATGGGCTACAAAGAAGGCTCTGGCCTGGGAAAAGAAGGAGAGGGTATCGTGAATCCGATCGAAGTCAAATTGCGACCGCAAGGTGCTGGCGTGGGTGCCGTGAGCGAAAGGACGGAGCAGTACAAGCAGGAACAAAAGCGGGCGGCAGAAAAACGCGGCGAGCAGTATGAGGACAGCAGCGAGGAGGAGCGCAAAGCGCGAAGAGCGCGGAAGAAGAGATCTCAAGGCGTGAGCAGCGGGACAAGCACTCCGGGCGGGAGTGGTGTAGGCGCTGCGCGAAAGCAGAAGACGAAGTACAGGACGGCAGCAGACATTCAAGCCGCGGCGCCGGGATTAGATGTGCCACCGCAAATGCTGAGCTCGATTATCGATGCCACCGGGAGCCAGACGAAGACTCTAACGAGCGCTGCTGGTCTCATGACCCCAGCAGGGTTCCAAACGGCCGACACGGAAGCCGAGAAGATCGCCAAGCGCGAGCGATTGGAGCTGGAAGCCTTTATTGAAGCCTGGCACGGCATTCAGGAGCAGAAAGTCTACGCTGAAGAGCGCGCAGGTCAGATTCAAATCGAAGCAGATCAGCAGAAGGATGAGGTCGAACGGATGCAGGCTGTCGTTGAGGCTGTGGAGAACTTGCGCCTGGCCATGATCTCCAGCGTAACTGGTAGCGAAACGGAGTCTGAATGGGCCTCGCTCGTCGCGAAGCTGAAAGATCTACAGGAGACCCACAAACATGATGTTCAGCGGTACGAGCTCGGAGATGCTGCCATCGGCGCCTTGTACCCACTGTTCAAGAAACGCTTAGCTGCATGGGATCCTATTGAAGAGCCCGATCTTCTGGTATCTGATCTGCTCCAGCTACAGTCTCTCCTCGGCCTGGGCACAAAGGACGAAGTTGTGACTGCTCGGCATGTCAACGAGCTCGACGAAGACTACGGGAGGTCTAAACGACAAAAGGCCACTTCATCATACGAAACCATGATTTATACTATTTGGCTGCCCAAGATACGCACCACGATCACGAACTGGGACGTCCTCGATCACGCGCCTTTGGTCAGGCTTGTAGAATCCTGGCGGCCACTTTTACCGCCATTCATATATGCTCACTTGATGGATCAGCTGATCGTGCCGAAGCTCGCATCTGCACTCAAGATGTGGGATCCAAAAGTCCGCACTCACCACCACAAGAGGGTCACGCTGAAATACGCTGCACCACACACATGGCTCTTTCCGTGGCTGCCCTACCTTCCGCCTTACCAACTCGACACTAAATCCGCCGGCAGCTTACTATCCAGCGTCAAAGACCGATTACGAAGGGTTCTGGACAATTGGGACATCGCGACTGTACTTCCTGGCCTCACTGACTTCCGCAATGTTCTCCATTCGGAGCTCGATCATATTCTGGTCCGGCATTTGCTTCCAAAGCTTGCTCGGCATTTATCACTCGAATTCGAAGTGGATCCATCAGACCAAGATCTGACGCCCCTTGAGAATGCTTTACGCTGGCAACCGCATTTCAAAACGGAAGTCTTCGCGCGACTTCTCGTGGCAGAATTCTTCCCGAAATGGCTTTCCACTTTGCACATGTGGTTGACTTCTGAAGGTGCTATCATCGGGGAAGTAGGCGAATGGCTGACTTGGTGGAAGCAGCAGATTCCAGAGAAGATAAGCAAGCATGCAGACGTTGCGAAAGAATGGCAGAAAGGAGATGAAATGGTTAACAAGGCTCTCGATCTCATGGACGAAGGGGTTTCAGTTTCCCAGCTGGCTGCCCCCGCTGCTGGACCGGTCCGACCAATCGCCAAAGAGGTCGGCAAGAAACTCGAAGCACAAGCTGCTGCGGCACCACCACTGCTGGACAAACCAGAGACAGACTTCAGGGATGTGGTGGAAGCATGGTGTGCTGAAGAGGATCTCATGATGGTCCCTCTTCGCGAAGCACATCCTGAAAGCGGCGCACCACTATTCAGGATTACCGCAAGTGCCACTGGAAAAGGCGGTGTGGTTGTATATCTCCAGGGCGATATCATTTGGGGACAAAAGAAGGGTGACAGGACGAAGTATGAAATTCTGGGAATGGAAGAGAAATTGATCGAACGGGCTGAGGGAAAGTGAGAATGATGCACAACTAGGGATCGCTCAGTTGCAGCTTACTGCGCTCTGCAGCAGTCCAACACTTCTCTTGCGCTATTCGCCACGCATTGAAATATACGGCATCTGCCCAACTGCGACCTTACGAATTTGTTGCAGTTGGGCCAAAGCTGAAAAGGTGAGCCTCACTGCTGCATACTAGCAGGACAGCTACTCAAGCTTGGCTTTGGCTAATCTGATATTCCATGCACACCAAGCAGCGCTCGCATGACAAGCTGTACTCGATACAGGGCGGGACTTGCATGAACGTACGCAACCTACAAAAATCCTATTGCCTCATGGCAAGCACCCGAACCCACATGCCTTCCACTCTCATTCCTCCCTCAAATATGCTCCTCCAATCCTTTCCCAATGAATCCGCTGACGCTAGAAATCTTCAACGAAAGTGATTCACTCAAGACACGCTCCGCCTCCCACCGCCACAGACAATTCCCCTCAGCCTTCTCAAGCGCGGTGATGAGCGTATACAATTTCTTCCTGAGCTCCGAAGGTTGCAATGGGATCTTTGCGCCTCTTGCCGAGAAGTTGAAGAGTAATTCAACGGCATACACTACTTGCAGCCCCAGAACGTAAATTTTAGGCTGTGTTGTCCAGCCCAGGGCGCCGTCCACATTGTTTTCTGGATGAGCAGTGAGGGTCTTAAGCCCTTCATCGACCCAAGTGGCGAGTCTGGCGATGAGAGCCTTGTCGATTGATTGCAGAGAGAGCTTCTGAAGGACTTGAGACCAAATACGGACTTCTTTCGCTTCGTCGATGTAGAGGTTCTGTTTCTCTTCGGCGAAGAGAGTGGTGTCGCTTTGGGATGAAGCTTCGAGCTGTTGGGTGACTGAACGTGGAAGTGTATCTGCATCCATGATGTCGAAAGCCCGTTGGAATGCATGAGCGACGAAGCCTGGGCTGTCTGGCCATCTTCCGATGCAGAATGCCAGGAGCCTCTGGCTGGCCACTATGGGCTCGGAGGCAGGGGCGCGCGTTGATTCAGCAGCCAGTATCTGTGTGACGATCTCGCTGGCTAGCAAGCGAATGTCCTCGTCATCGTCATTGAGTAAGTCGTAGACTGCGAGGCATAATTGAAGGAACAAGTTAGCCAGTTTGGGCTCGGTGCTGATATACTGCCAGAGTTTTGTTACTTGTCCGAGTGCCTCTGCGGCAGCCTCACGAGTGTAGATGCCGTGGCCGTTGATGGCAGCTACGCATGCATCTGCCCACCCCGAGATGTCTTGCACGAGGTCCTCGTCGAGCTCTTTCTGTCGTGCCACAAGACCGTCCATCTGGAAAGTGTCAATCCGCAACATTTGGTCGGCGTAATGCAGGTTCGGATTACTGTCCAGCAGGAAAGATTTCCGAGAAATCCCCAACCTGACAGGGTTTCCAGCGTATTCAGCGAGATCGATCACTGTCTTCAGAGCTACACACCGCAGGTCCATATCCGAGTCACTGCTCATAATATAGGCACACACCTTAGTGACGAAGGCCGACATCGGAGTATTGTTGCATACTCTCGCAGGATGCAGTGCCTGCAGGAAATGTAGCACGGCACCTTGATCGTGCTGCAATAACTCTACTATCATCGTGTAGCAGTGTGCCAGCGGCTCGCCATTGGCCTTTGCCTCCGCCATCAGATAGTGGGCGACGAGACGTGACCAGCCTTGGCGCAGAACGGCTAAGGCAGGATCTTCCAACGCAGCAGACAGGATGTGCCGCAATGTCTCGATCGCGTTCTTGTCGGTAGCATCGACAGCGTTGAGCGCCATGATCAAAGAAGAATGGTCGTGCTCTTGCCGCGTTGTGGCGTTGATACTGACCAGCAGGTCGGAGCATGCACGGACGACATCTAAGCTCGCCGCTTTGGTGACGGGACTTTTCGCAAGAGAGTAAACCCGGCCAATGGAGGTCGCAAGACAGGAGCAGTCGTAGAACGCAGTCGAGGTATCAATATCTCCTCCTCCTGGCCTTACGATCGCGGCCGCTGTGCGGAGGACTGTGTACTTGGTGACAAGCTGCAGACCATGACTTCTGTTCTCTTGCAGGGTACCTTCCGAAAGAACTTCGTCGATGTGTAAAACCAGATCACTCAGTGTCGTGAGAGATGCTAGCGTGCGAGCTGCTTTGTCTCGAACATGCCACGAGGGGCTTGCTGTGAGCGCCTCTACGGCATCGAAGGTTTCCAAGACTCGATCAGCAGGGATACGTGTCAGCTGTAGGAGCTGTAGTGCAGGAAACACGCCTTCGAATCGCGTTGTAGTGCCGTCGGCTGGCGCTTTGAGAAGCGACAGAACAACGTCAAGTAGATGCGGGTAAGCTTCAGTTGAGATTCTCTTCTGTGTGGTTGCATCGTCGTCAAAATGTGCATCGCTCGTCCCCAGCAATCGGTCGATGACAGCGCGGAATAGCATCAAACCACAGTTGCGAATACCCCACGCATCCGAGCGCAAGGCATCAGCAGATAGTTGGAGTGCTTTGGCAAGAAACGGTTCAGACTGCTCGGCAAGTCGGGAGTTCTTGAGGATATCCTTGAAGCAGTTCATCGCGTGCACCTGCGCCAGGCTCCCCTCTTCAGCTGACGCGGCATCTACTTCCAAACGCGCAATAGTCTCCAGATCTGCCACGGCGCGGGTAATAAACTTGCCTGACCTGTCGGCCCCTAGTATGCCACAGAGCAGCGATGGCAGTCCAGCAGAACGGCGCGTATTTATCGTAACGTTGGACTGAAGCATCCTGAGAACATCAGAGTACCATATATCCAGCTGGGAGCGAGCTGCTACTGTACTGTCCTTCGCCCGGTTGCAGCAAGCTACCCAGGTCTGGGCGACTGTTGAGAATGCTCCCCGATGCCTGAGTTCTGCCAATTGAGTGAAGCATAATGTGCTCCACTTTGCCAGTCTTTCATCTCGATCCGCAGCTGCTGACTCCGACGATATTAGGACGCCAAGTAACAAGCTACTCTCTTTGAGGGCTCGCCAACAATAGCTTAAAGTCTCCTTGGTATCATTGGAAGTATTTTCCAGCTCTTCTGGCAGATAGCCTTCCGGAGCATCGTCACATAAGATGGGCTTGACCAGCTCCCAAATATGCTGCAAGTGAGAGAAGATTTTGTTGGGAATGACGTCCTGTGTGTGATCACGAATGTATTTTTGACGTTGGAGTAGCACATAACGCAGACTTGTCAGGAGCCCGTGTAAAGGGTAACGCGCAACCGCCTCCGACAGACCAGCTTGAGCAATACCAATGAATCGTTCAAGTTTCGCGAGAAGTTCGCCCGATAATATTGTTTCTTCGGCATATTGCCAAGTATGTTCGAGGTCGTCGTCGACAATACAAGACTGATACCAAAGCGAGTAGAGGTATGCTACCCCGTCTGCATGATCGGCTCGACCAGTTTGGTACATGATCTTCTCTGCGCGGTCGAGTGTTCGCATGTACAGATCTGTTGTTTCAGTCGACGTGGGTGTTGGATTTGCAACGGTCAGCCGCGCGCTCTGTCCGGACTTCGAACTCTGCACCGAACAATACAGTCTAAGTACTTCGAACGCAGAATGCCGGACGTCTTCGAATGGATCCAGAAGGATATCAAGAAGCAGACGTCTGATTTCAGGGCCCACGAAAGACATCTTGAACGGCCACTTGATCTGACCTTGAGCTGATTTGGACCAAACCTCCGATGCGACTTCGTGATCCAGTCCTGATCGCGAAAGAATTGACAGACAACGAAGAGCCGAAATGTGCCGTTGATAGCTTGCGGTCGGCCGCAGTTCTTGTGCAAGAAAACGTTGGAACCACTTCAGAAGATCATGATGACGGCGCACAGCTTCTTGGGGTGTCTCCGTGGAGCTTGTGGTATCTTTTCCATGACTTGTGGCGCGATCGAGCGCAGCCGTTACAGCTCGAAGCCGGTCTACGAGCCTCTGAACTGCGCCAAAGACTTCGCTACGAAAGTCTGCATCAACATCGGCGAAGAACGTAGCCAATGCCCTCTTGACCAGATTCAGCGCGCTTGCAGCGAGTGGCTTGGAAGCAGACGGCGACGTGAGTAACAGGGAGAGTCCAGTAAGTCGAGCCGAGCGATCGCTCTCGAACAAGAGTCTGCCAATGAAGCTCGTGGGAATGCAAATTGTACCTTCCCTAGCGATTACTGTCTTGCCGTCATGCTCTACAAGCAGACCGAGCGACTTGCCGGTCTGCAACGCTGCATAGAGCAACCCAGCGTACGGATCCGATCCAGATGGTGCAGCAGAGGTGTCCCTCCCCACCTCAATGCCGTGGTATTGCAAGAAAGATGCGAATTCTGCGTCCTTGCGTTTGAAAAGCATTGGGAGGATGTGAGCTCGGAGGTCGTCAGTATTCACATTGCCTTGAATGTAGACACTTTCAAGCGGCGTTCGCCATACTCGGGCATCAGTCACGGAACTGCCAGGACGAGCGTCAGTTGCAATCTGCTCATCAAGCTTGTCCAACACTGCGGCAATGCCAGAGGCGATGGTGGACCCAAAGTCGCCTTTGCCTAGCCAGCGGAACAGGACCTCGAGCAGATCCGAGGCACTCAAACGATCATCGACAATCCGAATTCCTGGTCTTTGTAATGTGAAAGCTGAAGGTAGCTCTCCCACCTGCAATATTCGCTTCGCAAAAAGGTTGGTCAGAAGCTGTATGGCAGCCTTGGCTCTGGGGGCATCTTCGTAGTCAATGAGTTTCGCTGCAAGCGTCTGCGAGGCAATTTCTATGCTTTGTGTTCTGTCAAGCCCTGCCTGCTTTTGCAATGCATTGGTGAGAGTAACGAGCAGCTGCCTCGAAGACTTGGGGCGAGCATTGTGAGCATGATTCAGGTACAGCTCAAACGCACGTTTCCAAACGTCCTGGTCCCACACGACATTCTTGATGAGGTCAACATCGGATTGCAAGGACTGGTCGATCAGTGAGCAGAGCGTGTTCCAGGCTGCCACGCGATGAGCAATTCTGAGAATGGGATAACCGCTCGTGAAAAGGACATCGTCCAAAATGTCCAGGAGTCGTCTACTTACCCATCAGCCATCGTGCCATGGCTGATATACTGCGGCGTGAAATGCCCAGTCGAATTTGGCCTTCTTACTGCGTCGTCTGAGACTGATCATCGTCTGCTGCCGATCTTGGCACCAGATCGCGGACGGACCTCGAAATGCCTTTCAAGCGGGCTTCATCCAGTAATTGAGCATCTCTGCTCTGTTCGACCGCGCACATGGCGTCGCTGGCGGAGGATGACTTGTTGTTGCAGCAGCGAACGCTGAAATTTGGGAAACAGTCGCCGTCGGAACATGTCGGCCCGCTCGGCTTTGCTTCCGCAATCGTTCCCAACACGCTTCGAACTTTTTCCAGGCGCATCATCATCACTCTCCCTATCGCCGCCCCCAGCACTTCCGCCGTCGCGTCCTCCGCCCTCCGCCCTCTCTTCCATCTCGGTGCTATCGCCGCGCAGCCCATCATGGGTATCTGGGACGCTTTTACGGGCAAGCCTAAACAGACGGCGAGCGCCAGCTCATCGGACGGTATCCACGACCAAGCCGGCAACCAGATAGCACAGCCGACCTTCACGACACCTACAGCAGAAGATGTTGGCAGCTTCATCAACACGCCCTCCTCATTCGATCCTGCAGCGCTTCATCCCCTCGCCGGCCTGAATCAGGACACGCTCGATTACCTCTCACTAGAAGACGACCTCCTTTCAGACATACCCGGCAGCCAGTCATTACTGCCATCGCGAGGGTGGTCAGATGACCTTTGTTACGGAACAGGCGTGACATATTTGACGGGGTTGACACTTGGAGGCGCGTGGGGTCTGCGGGAAGGACTCAGCAAGCTGCCCTCTACTGCCCCACCCAAACTGAGACTCAACTCTGCGCTGAACTCCATAACAAGGAGAGGACCGTTTCTGGGCAACTCAGCTGGTGTGGTGGCAATGATGTACAACGGCGTCAACAGCACAATTGGCTACTATCGTGGGAAACATGATGCGTTCAACAGCATAGCAGCCGGCAGCATCAGTGGGGCTGTCTTCAAGGCTACTAGGGGTGTGCGGCCAATGATGATATCTTCAGCGATTGTCGGCTCATTAGCCGGCTCCTGGGCGGTAAGTGAACACACTTCGAGGGTTTCGAAACGCCAACTGACCATGCCGCAGCTGGTACGCAAGACAGTATTTGAGGAGTAATGCACACATACAATATTTTCAGGCGAGCGGACGATTCCAAGAGGTGTACGATTTGCATGCGAACATTCGGCAAGGGCGACTACGGCAGAGCGCTTATTCCCTCCGAACTTCGCACGATGCGCTAAAGGCGAGGCAGCGGCAGCATACGATAGATTTTGTACATCAGATGGGCATAGCGCGGCGCTTGGGGCTCTGTGTATAACACCTATCACCACTCTTCTTGCAATCTGTGCGTATCAGGTCATGCTTCACAACCACTGACAATAAATAGTGTCCAGTGGTCAGACCCTAAGAATCTTTCACTCTGCGCAAAGTTATCCTGGCTCCTAAATTTATGCATCAGCCGCTCATCACCAACGACAAGGTCTCCAGTGAACCATTTTCTTCCAGCTTTGCAGCGATCCAGCGATCCTTCTCTGGCAGGAACTGTCACGCTTCGGAGTGCGTTTTGCACTTCTAGCTTAAGTGACTAGACGCGTCGAGCACTTCCCACGGTAGCACGGTGGAAGCCGTCTACCGCGGAGAGAGCTCCAAGCGCCCCAATTCGCCCTGCAGCCCTGCAGCTTTGCAGCGGTAATACCTGCCTATGAGCATTTCCTGCAGCCAAGTCACGGGCAGCTATGCCACTTGGTACATCGCCGACTTCGCTGGTGTTTGCTGCAACATGCCGTCAAGCACAACCGCATTCCCGATCGACAACTACGACAGAATTTCAGAGACTGCAATTTTGAGATCGAAATCGACGTGAAAACTGGATGTGAGATCTGCACTTTCGAAGTATCTGGAGTCATTATTCCATCACAGGTCTCGCATCCGTCCCGAAGCTCAGCTTCTACGCCGCACACCAGCACCTCTTCATCACATTCGGACAGCAGACGAACAGAGCTTGTGGCCATAACCGGCGAGTACAGAACGCCACGGCCATAACGCGCGATCCCCCATGCTGGAACACATCCGAGCCGAGGACAAAAACGTAGCATCGAGCTGTCGCGCATCACGAAAAGTCTGCAGCTGGGTGTCTCCCACGGAAGGAGCTATCGAGTGGTCTGGCTTGCCTGGCGTCCTTGGCGAAGTCTTGGACTAGCGAAAGGAGCGAAGTCTCATTGCGTGGGGTGAAAACAAGCTCTCCAATCTCATCAGATCTAATCACAAGCGAGATCCTCCATTGGCCTTGCCGTCTTTGCCACGCCGCGAACTGTGCCTCTTGACCTCGTGGCATCCAAGGGTTGAGAAAATGGAGGTTGCGCCACCGAATTGGCGAATGTGACTGTCCGCCGGCTCCGGAGCCAGACATGGAGAAGATCGTCGAAATCATACCCAAGCACAATAATGCGAAATTCGCCACATCAGTACGATGCGAAGTTCCAGGCGAAGTTGAGCTGATTGAAAGCAGAGAACCCTGCGTGGGTTGTCGCCCAGTCGGCGAGAGCCTGAGGTATATACCACTGGAGCTCTCGAATGTCGGTCTTTACCATTTGCAGCGCGTAGGTTGCCACTATGGTCTGTCGCGTGGGTTCAAGAAACTCTATGTCGCGTGTTTTGCTTGTCCAAAGCTCGCCCAGCCGGGAATTGCGAGCAGACCAGTGGAAAAGAAGGGCCCTGCAGCTCTGCGCATCTGGAGATAAATAAGAGCTACCCTGCTGTAGAGCTCTTTCTATCCTTGATCTTATCTTATCAATCTCATCTTCACTACTCTTACTAGCACATACTTGTTGCACGAGACAAGTATGGGTTTCCTAAGTAGGCTACGGCCTAACCCCGACGTGGGCGTACCAGAGGTCGAACGCTCCGCCTCCGTCTCCGGCGAGAAGCCGACATTCGACCAGGTTGTCGTTCCTGGCGACCAGTCCAAGCATATCGCATCGGTCCCATCCGAGGACAGCGATCACGATGACGAGTTTGTCCACAAGGATATGCAGCGCGGCATCCAGAAGATGGAGGCGCTTGCTCAGATCTGGCCGAAGTGGGCGCTCTACGTGACCTACGCTCTGTGAGTCCACACAGACACTCCAGTATAGTCGAATACATTCTGACATTGCCGACTAGTGTATGGGTCATCTACTTCATCGATGCGCTTGAGGGCCCCATGGGTTGGGCTTTGACTCCATATGTGACCAGCGAGTTCCAGCTCCATGGTCTCACTGCCCTTACTGGTGTGGTCGCATCCTTGGTCGCCGGTCTTGCTCGATTGCCCATGGCTAAGGTCATCGACATTTGGGGCCGACCAGAAGGTCTTGCTCTGTCGGTCATCTTGATGACAATCGGCTCTATCATGATGGCTGCTACGACCAGCGTGCAGATGTATGCTGCTGCTGAGGTTTTCAGCCAGACTGGGTAGGCTCAACTCTTCCTCGCGATAGGGATGTTTGGCTGACATTGTCGCACAGTGGCAATTGCCGCAACTACATCCTTGGTGTCCTTCTCGCCGATACCTCTCAGCTGAAGAATCGAGGCTTGGTCCTTGCGTACATCGCATCCCCATACCTCATCACTACCTTCACCTCTGGCTTCTTCGCACAAGCTATGCTGGACGGTCCAGGTTGGCGATGGGCATTTGGCGTCTTCGCTATCCTGCACCCAATCATCAATCTCCCACTGTTCGTCCTCTTGATGTATTATCAGCGCAAGGCGATTCGCATGGGGTTGGTGCCGATTCGCAACACTGGCCGCAGCATTCTCGGATCCCTGAAGCACTACTTCGTCGAGTTTGACATCATTGGGCTGTTCCTCATTATTGCCGGATTTGCGATCTTCCTGCTACCATTCAACATCTACTACTATCAAGGAGATACTCTGGCCGAGCAGTGGGGATCGCCATTGGTGATCTCTATGATCATCATCGGCCTCTTCACCATCCTTGCATTTGCCATCTGGGAGTGGAAATTCGCGCCGGTCCAGGTTATTCCATTCCACTTGTTGAAAGATCGCACGATTCTGGGAGCATGCTTCATCGCTGCTATCCTCTTCGTGCAGTTCTTCATCTGGAACGCCTTCTTCTCGTCCTTCCTGCAAGCCGTCCCAGGCCTCGATCTCGCACGCACTGGTTACGTGCAAAACATCTATAGCATGGGTTCTTGCTTCTGGTCGTTCGTTGCTGGATTGATCGTTCGATACACCGGCGACACCAAGTGGCAGAGTTTCTTCTTCGGCATGCCAATGACTCTGCTCGGCGTGGCTCTCATGATCGCTTTCCGCCAACCAGATGTCAACATTGGCTTGATCGTTATGTGCCAGATCTTCATCGCATTCGGCGGTGGCACTCTCGTCATTGCGCAGCAAGTCATTGCCATGGCGGCGACTACCCATCAGTACATCGCGATCGTTCTCGCAATGCTCGCAGTCTTCAACGCCATTGGTGGAGGTATTGGCGGAACTATTGCAAGCGCAGTCTGGACTGGCACTTTCTACCAGGATCTTGCCAACAAATTGCCTGCTGAGACTGTGGCCAACGCCACTCTCATCGGCGCCAGCCTCGAAACCCAGCTGCTCTACCCCATTGGCGACCCTACCAGGACTGCGATCCAGTCTTCGTACGGAGTCTCTCAACGATACATGCTCATCGCCGCTACTGCCATCACCTGCCTGGGCTTCCCAGCAATTCTGATGTGGCGCGGAATCGACGCAAGGGAGAGGAAGCAGGTCAAGGGAAGAGTGTTCTAATCGCGAACGCCTGTGTCATGTACTGTTACGGCTGACTTTAGTTGTACACATTTTGAATGAGATCGAACCCGTCGTTCCTCACAAAAGTAGGAACTTCCAATATTTATCCGCTCCTCTCACTTCCCAATGCCCTGACCAATTCCACCTCCAACCCCATTGCCTCCCGCTCCAAAACCCGCTCCGAGTCCAGTATACGGCGCTGCCACAGCTAGGCCCAACCCAACGCCCCCACCAGGAGTCCCAGCTGTGGAACTGCCGGCGACTTCTACGCCTGCCAGATCAGCGATGCGAATGCCACCTCCGCCGCCAATGCCTCCATTGCCCGCTCCTCCTCCCAGCCCTGCGCCGGAAGCAGCGCCCGCGAGTGCTGCTCCAAGTCCGACGCCGGTTTTGTCAGCGCCGTATTTTGCTCCATATGCGAGGAGTGGGGAGTCGATCTGCGATTGTTAGCATGCGACTCGAGGGCAATGTGGCAAGCTACAGCTTACTGGAGCAGCGAGAGCTGATGCTGCTGCGATGAGGATCAAAGCATACGTCTTCATTTTGATGTCTTGAGAAGTGGCGGGAAAAAGAATTGCGTTGCTTGATGGTTCAAAGCGAGCTCGAATCTGGCTGATTGGTGTGAGTATAGACGACTATGATACTGGCGACCTCGCCTGATTTATAGACACTGATCAATACTATTCTCTCGTAACTCCCAGTACACGGCAGCGAGAGCACGGAACCTAGGCCTCCGATCTCATGCTCAACTTACCATACCTTGATGTCACAAGAGGCATCCTCCTCGTCAAAGTCCAAGGCATTGGAGCTACAGCACCACAAGATGTGCTGAACATGAGCAATCAGAAATTATAGTTCGACGCATTAAGCGAAAATGCCCGATGGAGGACCTCTGGCCAGTCTGTGTCGAGCTGTACCTGCACCAGAGACTGGTACCTGCATAGCCTGGGCTGCAGCCACACTCTGTAGACAGCTGAAGGATGAGACATCTACGCTGTCACAACGTACTTCGCAAACGATGTCTGGATCCAACTGCCCATGTGTTGTCGCGTGGCGCGAGAAAGGCGGCTTGATGGGGTCTCAGGCGGCAGCCATGTCTCAGAAACACCAGATATCCTGAATCATTGCCGGATCCGGAAAAGATCGTGCAGAGTGTGCTATGCCATCAATACCACGATGCTGAACTATCCGCTTTGATCGAGAACCTGAAGTCAAAGGACAAAAGTAAACTTCGCAGGCCCTGAAAGTCTGCTCTTCTCGACCAATGCACGAGAGATACGTTTGGCATGGTTGGTGGCCGGGGAGATTGACGCAACGCGATAATGTTTATTTTTTCTGCAGATCCTGTGGTCGTAGCTCGCAGAGTAGATATTAGAGCATTCGAGGCATATCTTGTCATCTTTGTGCTGTATCGAATATGTCGATGTCGGAGCAAGTGTGCTGCGTTTGTTTGTGAAGGATGTCAAGTGTGAAGGATCTCAGCACAGACCACTCGCTCTCGGCTGGTCGAGTGGGGGTCCACAACAACGACACTCTTCGCTCCTTGCTCCAGGCAACATCAACCACACGCATTCATCGTCAATCATGAGATACAGCAAACTGCCGGTGGATGAGAATGAGCCATCTGTACTGCAAGATGAGCAAGCATACCGCCCTTCATGGCATCGCAAAATCGTTGCCCTCGTTCTCGTTGCCACCTTCTGTTTGACCAACCCATGGGCACCAACTCTTCCCTACTCCACCGGAAAGCATCACAAATGCCATCACGGTACTCAATATAAAGGCGAGAAGATCACATGGCAGAAAGCTGGCGAGATCGAAGGACGCCATTTGGAGACTAGCAGCATTGTTGTTCCCATGGATCAGTTCAACCTCACCAATTCCGGAGACAAGACTTTCAACATCTCTTTGATCCGTCTGCGAGGCAAAGACGGCAGTCCTAACCTACTTTTGAATCCTGGTGGCCCTGGAGGTAAAGCAACTACTTTTGTGCGCCCTCGCATTCCCCAGAACTGTTGCTGATTCATCAAATAGGCTCCGGCGCTGAGTTCGTCTACCGCCGAGGCAAGCAACTCTCTGAAATTGTCGGTGATGGGTATCATCTCTTGTCTTTTGATCCAAGAGGTATCAACGGCTCCGGTCCTCTTGCATCATGCTATCCCGACAACGAGGCCGCCCAACAACTCTCAGATGTTAGAGACACAGAAATCGTGCACGACAGCCCTGAAGTCTACGCCTGGACTCAGAACTTCGTCAAAGCATGCGAGGCGACGACGGGAGAGCATGCCGGTTATATTAACACACCACAAACCGCTGCAGATATGAACTCTATTCTCGACGCAGTTGGGCAGGAGGATTTGGCCTATTGGGGTTTCAGGTAAGGACAGAATTGGCAGGAACCATGTTGCTCTCCTACTAACTCTATCGACAGTTACGGCACCGTCTTGGGACAAACTTATGCCTCTATCTTCCCAAACAGATCTACACGCGTCATCATCGATGGAGTAGCCAATAACTTCGTGTGGTACGGCGACGTCTTTGACGGCGAACAATTCACGAACACCGAAGACGTTCTTGAAGGCTTCTTCGACGAATGCATCAAAGCTGGCAAAAACTGCTCGCTCTCATCGCACGCCAAAACCAAAGATGAACTCCATGAAAAGGTCTTCGGCTACCTCGCCGACCTCAAAGCACAGCCTCAGAGCGTATTCCTGAATGCTTCTGACTACGGCTTGCTGACCTATGAGAACGTTCTCTTCGACGGAATTTTCCCTTCCCTCTACAAGCCTGCGAGCTGGTACAATCTGGCCGACAACCTCGCTCAGCTCCTCTCTGGCAATGCAACCGCGGCATGGGTTGCATACGGCAAGAACGGAGGTTTCGGAATTGAAGGCGAAGCCAATCAATTCGTGACCTCCAACGACGGCCTCTCCGGTCCCGCATCCGGCTGGCCCCAAGACCGCGAGACGCTCCTCAAGCAAATTCTTTCCCATGTCAACGAAAGCATCTTCATCCCTACCGAGAACTCAGGGTACTACCTCCGCCAGCAGTGGACTATTCCACGCACGCACAACTTCACGCAAAAGCTTGGCGTACAGACTGCCCATCCTCTGCTCATTCTCTCGACATCCTACGATCCGATCTGTCCTCTTGTTTCTGCCGAATCAGCCTTCGAGGCCTTCGAAGACTCCGCGCTTGTGGAAGTCAAGGGCTACGGGCACTGCTCTGTTGCGGTGACATCGAATTGTCTCGCAAAGCATGTGAGGGAGTTCCTGTACAACGGCACTCTACCAGACGGACACGTGACCTGCGATGTCGATGGTCCGTACTTCATCAAGCCGGAAGAAGATGGCAAAGTTGTGGCACAGAAGCATTTTGACGACCCGCAAGATCAAAAGATCCATCTTGCGCAATTGGAAATGGCGAGAGACTGGGAGTGGTGAATGACGCAAGTTACGTCGTGGAAATGTACATGCAGTTGGTCAGCTGGGAAAGTTCACATGGAGGTAAAAGTTGACATGTGTTGGTTTTGTAATCACGGACGTACTCACAAACATCAAAATAGACGTATGATTGCCAGCGAGCGGAGGTGCATGACGTTCTCAAAGTATCGCATCGCTCGTGGTTGTAAGATCTCACTACTTTCCGCCAATTCGCAAATTTGAAAGGAGCACATCAAGCAGAACCAAGCCAAGCACTACTTGGTCTTTCCCAGTGCGACTCGGGCCGCCGCGTGCTGAGATGAAGTCGGGACCCATGACAGCACATCGTTGGCGAACGCTTGACAGAAGCTTTTTTGTTCGACAAGGGTTGCTGGAGTCGAGAGTTGCGGATTACGCGCGAAAGCCGTCTTTCGTATTTCATAACCATGAACCTGGATGAATACTGCTGACATCATGCTTTGACCCTAAGCTGTCAATCGAGCTCTGGCCCGAAAATCAGATCAGAGCACATACAGTGTGCGAGCCCACGATGTACGTGATTCTCAATCAATCGAGCTGGGTATAAGCGATACTCAAGCGCGTGAGGTGGAGAGTTCACACACGAATGGCAATCTTTCTCCCGCCAATTAGCAAGCGGAAGTCGGCAGAGGCGGCAATATTGTTCGATTGTAGCGTAGAAACCCTACTATGACTAAGACGTAGCTTGGAGATGAGGATTCCGTCTATTCTCTCCGACGAACGAGCGGAGATTGGCAGAGGCAGCAATATTGTTCGAGTGTCGTGTAGTAACACGAATATGACTAAGACGTAGCTTGGAGATGTGGATTTTGTCTATTCTCTCGGGTCCGAATCTCATCAGACTTGGGCTCCATGCAGGACTTGGATGGCCTTGACATCGACGGAGCAGCTACCCTACCTGTTTTGTCATCACGAATGCCTTTTACGCCTTTCCTCCGGTGCGCCAAGGAAGTATAAACCAGGCCCTCATGTGCCCTCTTCCAATCTCACGGCAGAGGACAAAAAGAGTTGCAACGTGCAGGGTATGCCTCGTGACGGCGCGATGAACGCTCGTGATGAGTAATCCATGCGGCTCGTGATTTCGAATGCATGGCAGCTTGGGGTTCTGGAAGTGTATATCGATGTTCGGGTTGGATGAATCGGAAGCAGTATGGTGGAGCCTTGGGCGATGGAGACGACGAACACGTTCTGATTCGATTGGATCTATGTCTAGAGTATCGCAGCGCAGCATATTGTAAGGAGGGAAATGTTCGAGACGTACTTGTACGCACCAAAAGAAGAACACTTGTTGCGAGAGCGCGTCGATCTAAGCGCCTGCGGAAGTAAATGAAATAATGCAACAACAACCAAACCCAAACTCTGAGTCCCATCTCATCTGCTGTTCCTCGCCATGAACTCCTCCGAAACTCATCGTTGCAAGTTCACCGCAATGTTGGGGTTCACGTTTGGATTGACCCCAACATTCGCGTTCGTCGCAGTGCTAAGGCTCGGATTGACCAGACCACCACTAGTATCCTTATTGTCGGCGATGACGGTGCCACCATTGCCGTTGCCGTTGCCGCCGCCATTGCCGTTATTCCGGTTGTTGCGGTTCCGACCACCGCGATTGTTTGGTCGACGAACTCCTGGACTCGCAACAAAACTTGTCAGAAGTGGGTTGTTTCCATTGTTGCCATTGTTGTTGTTATTGTTGCCGCCACCGCCGGTGGTACAAGAATTTCCATCCAAGTCGACTCCGTTGATACAAGTATTTGCAAGGAAGTCTGTACCACTGGGAGTGGTGCCGTTATTGTTATTGTTGTTGCCGCCGCCGCATGCGTTGCCATTAGAGTCGATGCCATTTATACAGTCACCACCATCATTACCACCATTGTTGTTGTTATTATTATTGTTATTGTTGTTGCCGCCGCAGGAGTTCCCGAATGAATCCAAACCATCAACACAGTCGCCGCCACTACCGCCGTTGTTGTTGTTGCCATTGCTGTTGTTGTCCGTGCATGGATTGCCGAATTGATCGATGCCATTCACACAATTGGTATTGTCGTTGTCGTTGTTACCGCTGAATTGGCCATTGAGACTTGGATTTCCAACTGACGCAAAAGGCTGATTGAAAGGCGATTTCGGTCCATACTTCCAAGTGAAAAACGTATTTGTCTCTTGAAGGGAATGTGCGCCTCCGTCAATCTTTGTGGTCTTCTGGGATCCGCCACCGTTGCACTCCACTGTCCAGTTGACGCTGTCGGGGTCGGCGCACGGATTGTACGATGACTTTGGCGATTCGTATGGAGGGTTCGGGCCCAAGTCTTCTCGCAGTGGAGGAGTCGAAGGCCGAGGATAATAGTAGCTGTAAGGATCGTAGTACTGCGGATAATAGTATGAGTTCGAGTATTGATATGAACCTTGGTAAGGCCATCCGCTAGTATCGTAGTAGTATGAAGGGTAACCTGTCCATGCTTGCTGTCGCTTCGAAAGTCGCTTGCCAAATCCCGTATTCAGCCCCCGCGCTGCAGCGACAACGTCCGGACGAGTGGAAAAGTCATATTTTGGCAGGGCGTGAACCAGCAGTAAGCTGGATAGCCAGAGCCAAAGCATACTGAACGGCCTGCGAGCGAGAGGTACGAATTGAAGATGACCGCCTTTCCTTCGCGGTCATGATCAGGTATAGGATAGCAGATGACATGCGGAGCCCTAAGCATCAACTCATGAACTCGTTATCCCATTCATTTGCTGTCCCGCTCATTTACTTCCAACCCAGGGTGCGCAGACAACGCGAAGTCTAACATTTCGGGAGCGATGCTGCTGTTAGGGAAACGCGCACTTGCAGCTTGGGATGGGTAAAAGAGTTTTCGTATTCAGCAAGATCCTGGTGCATGGCACGGAAAGTATAATGCATTGTCCGGTGCCTCCAATGGATCGTCTTGCATTCACCGTAAATAGTTTGGGCAGACGTAGAGTTTGAGCTAGTCCCAAATAGTGCACCTTATCGCCCGTCGTGTCGCTCGGACTCAGTCGACGGGAGGGACCGAAGAGTTGGCTTCCACCACTCGATACCAGGTAGGATCATCGGAGTCGCGCTCCGAAGACTACTGCAGTAAAGTGTGCCAAGCCTGGGCGAATAGATGTGCAGCACTATAGCGGATTGTGCAAGCCATAATTGAATCAGCGATTTTGTCAATGAATTGAACGATCGAAGAAGCAGGACGGTCAAGCACGACACTACTACTCTTCACGAGAGTTTCCTGCTTCACTGCCTGCGGAAGTGGGACTTCTTACCTGGCACTGTTGAAGAGCAGTGGAGATAGATAGACGGGCCTGTAGTCAGAGGTCAACGTTCTCGAATAGCATGTAGCCCGTGGGCGATGTTCTCGAAGAGCTGTGTTTGGCAGTTGGCATAAGTATAGATCTCTACCGATGCGTTGCCAAAGAGCCCTGGAACTTGTCGTCGTTTATGTCGTATCAGAGCGTAGCTGGACGCGACTAGGGTCGTGGAGCTTCCAGAAGGCCAACGATGAATGATGCTTGATGGAGCACGAACGAATGTGGTCTGGCTGGAGGAGGAGTCCGTACCCTTCGTGATTGTAGCGTCGTGTACTCTGGCAGCGAAGAAGACAGATATAGACCTTTGCGTGGGAATACATCATCTCTTCGTTACACTGCGCGCGGCCGCGTTACTATTTGGAGACGAAAGGAGTCCGTATGGAGCGTCGGAAACATGCAAGCCGTGTGAATTCGACGCTGAAATGCTCTTGGGAGGTCTGTGTCTTGTCGCAGTCTAGATATTAATTCGGGAACGGATTGCTCCGGATGCTGTTTTCAACACCCTCAAAAGTCAGCAGTAGCATGATGGTTCCCAGCAAGCACTCACAACAGTCGATACATGCGGAAAGTGGACCATCGATCGCTACATCCGGAAGGCGGACGACCGTCGCGTTAGGGCACGTATTTCATGGCCTTGCAGCGCCCTAGATACAAAATCCATCTGAAGACCATCGAAAGCTCCTCTCGTCGACACTGTCTGGTACTGCCATCCACCGTTCGACCGTTGCGATCTCTTTACGACTATGCGTCTCCACGTATATCTCCTGTTGGGCGTTTCAGTAGCCATGTGTGTCGATGCTCGTGTCCTCATAACCGAGCAAGTTGATGCTGTCATGGTCGAAGACGTCGATGCTCTCATGGCTCAGGATGGCAGCGCCTTGAGCGAGGTGTCCTTCGATCCAACTGATGCCATGGAACGTCAACTCTATTCCCGAAGCTTGCCTCCATGCAAGGAAATGTACGGCGAATCGTTCGAGACCAATGCCACGGCTCAGGTGATTGCGAACGCAAGATACAGTCTTTCACATACTGTAAAGTACTCAAGCATTGGTTGGAAACATCAAATTTGTAACCATTGGCAAGTGCTTTGCATGTCGTAAGTCAAGCCATATATGCTTTCTATTGACGACATTAGCAGCAGCTGACAAGTCACGTCCAGTCTTGCGGGGGGCATCGACTGGGACGGTAACTCAGGCCAAATCGGCACCATCATGGGACACTGGCATGGAGAAGACGGCTGTGAGTAGTTCTTTATCCCAAGTCTTCCCACGTTCGTATCCAAGCACATGCACTGACCTTATTTACCCCAGCCGAGCTCCTGGCAGTTCATTACTGGCACAACGAATTGGGCTTCACAGGCAGGAACGCCGGTGCCAAGATATATCCAGCCCACGGCTGTATATTCATCTGCGTGAAGGGCTACATGAATGCCAAGGTCATGTACTCTGGATATAGAGACCGGCACGGGAATCAAAGAGGTGTGATAGGAAATGACACGGCGCTCACGGGGCTTGACCCGAAAGGGAACCCCAGAGATCCAGATGGGTGGGATGGGCCTTGCAGGTGTTACGGAAACCAGCGTTGGGATATATTCGGCAGTGATATTGCGTTCGAGTGGAGGAAGGGCTAGCACGGTGAGAGAAAAGCGTTGCGAAGAGAGGAACAAAGGGCTTACGCACTGGTACAGAGGACTTCGTTTTTGATGATGATGCTGTATACAGCACGATACGACACATCTAGATAGTGAATGTGCTGATGTAGTCGTCGTCGACGGAGATAGGCTCCTTTTCTTCATTTGGGCAGATATCGGTGTCAATTGCATCCGATAGGGCTTCCAATTGAGGGTAGTGGTAGACTTAAAGATGTTGTAAGCAGAAAGAATGAGCGTATTGCGTTGATGCTGTATGTCTAGTGGTCTTTGATGGGTGGATGGAGATGTCGGGAGTGGAGGGCCAAGTGAAGTGGGATGTGGGGCAGACGCCAAGCATATCGACTCGAATCTAACCACGTTGATGAAGCGGACAGCACACGACCACTTACGCTGGAGGCTCGACACTTCACTTTCACACGCCGAAACGAGCTGATGATAGCCGGTCAACGCCTCCCGACATGTCCCTCGCCTCCCTCGCTTCCTTGCTGAAGCAGTCCACTATCCGCGACGATGAGGAAATTCTGCGAGCCGCCGATGCGGCATTGAAATCGTCCAAAAACGATCTCGAGGCGCAACATGTGAAGGTTGTGGCATTGCTGAAACTGGACCGTTATACCGATGCCATTGCCGCTCTCAACGCTGGAGGCGAGCAGCTCAAGGAACGAGCAGGTCTGGAACATGCATATGCTCTGTATAAATCCGGGAACCCAGCGGCGGCGGCGAATCTGGCGGCAAAGGTACAGTCGCGTGGGTACACACATGTCGAGGCACAGTCGCGGTACCGGACAGAGGACTTTTCGCGGGCTGCACAGCTGTACAAGCAATTGGCGGGAGACCTGGGCGATGATGGCGAAGCAGATTTGCGCATTAACAGTGGGGCGGTGGACGCACAACTAGAGTGGTCTGGAAGAGGGGAGCTGGTAGGGAAAAAGAAGCCGGAGAGAGAGGATCTGGAAGCATTCGAAACGGCCTACAATGCAGCATGTGGGAGCATAGCGCGAGGAGAGCTGGGCCAAGGCGAGGTCCTGCTCAAACGTGCAGCTGATCTCTGTGCAAGCCTGGAAGATCTGAGCGAAGAGGAAAGAGAAGCAGAGTTGTTGCCAATCCGAGTACAGAGGGTTTACGTGCTCTCCCGGCTGGGAAGAGAGAAGGAAGCGGAGGAATTGGCCCAAAGTCTGGACATCAAATCCATCAGCGATGCTGTGACGCGTCACATTGCACAGGTCAACAGGACTGCCGCAAGCTCAACGCCTTCACCATATATCGCAGAACGACTAGTCAGCAAAGACCTCGATTCCTTCAAACCGGACCACCCGTTCCACTTTCAGACCTCGATATTGCAACGGAACCAGCATGCAATCGCTTTGCAGGCATTGAAATATGACGGAACCGCCGAGTCCACAGCAGAGACGCTAAAGAAGCAGTCTCTACCGAGTACAGACCCATATGTCGCATCTCTCTCAGTGGCGAATGCTGCTGCGCATGCCAAGGGGAAGACCGGGAAAGACGCACTTAAGCTCGTATTGCCCGTGCTTGAGCGACGGCCGCATGACATCGGGCTTGCTCTCACTATTGCTCAACTCTACACATCGAGCGGGAACCCTGCCGCTGCCATTTCACTGCTGGAGAACTTTACCAAAGGACTCAGCGAAGACGATGGTGCACGGTTCGCTCCTGGGCTTGTCGCGACTAAGGTCAGCCTGTACCTCAGTCAAGGTCGCAAAGGAAATGCTCGAGCGGAGCTTACCCAAGCTGCTATACATCATAGACAAAAAGCGCAGCAAAGACCGACCGGCGTCACTCATCTACTCAAAGCCGCTGGCAAGGCATCTTTGGAAACAGAGGGTTCAGACAGCTTGAAATTGGCAAAAGACATCTTTCAAGACTTACACGCAGCGGACGCCAGCGATCGCTACGCCGCAGCAGGTCTACTGGCTGCATCGCCAGAGACAGCTTCAGAAGAAGATCTGGCTTCATTGACACCTGTGCAGCGTCTAGTAAGCTCCATTGATGTTGACGCGCTTGAAAATGCGGGCGTAGCACAACTTCCATCTGCAGCTCCAATAACACGCAAGAGGCGTGCAGAAGACTCGAAACCGAAGAAAACCAAGAAATTGCGCAAGTCGCGATTACCTAAAGACTATGATCCGAACAAGAAGCCAGATCCGGAACGATGGCTGCCCCTTCGTGACCGCAGCACATATCGGCCGAAGGGCAAGAAAGCAAAGGCGAGACAGGCATTGTTCTCGCAGGGAGCTGTGGCGAACGAAAGTGAAGGCAGTCGGCCCGCGACACCTGGCGGAGAAGTTGTACAGCAGAAGCAAAAGCAGGGCGGCGGTGGTGCGAATAAGAAGAAAAAGGGTAAAGGTGGCAAGTGGTAGTCCACCGACGCCCGTGCGCATACACAATATGATGAAAGAGATAGCTTCTTGTGCATATGGTCTTAGCCAAAGCTGTCTGACGTGTTGCTCAATATACACCTGTCGCCGACAGAGTTGGCACGTGTTGCACATTCAGTTGGCTAAGTGCTACGCCTTAGTCATCTTGAGCAGCGTTTCTCTGCAAAGGCGAATGATCGTAGTTTACACCATTGGCTTCACGTTCGCAGCGGCTGTGCTCACTCACGACCGACACGTGGCCTTCGAACCTCACTCCCTCGACAAACGCCGCGCTTTGAGTATCAAGACGGCACAACGTGGACATTACGTATCGATATCAACATGTCAGCTCGAAAGCCAGGAAAGAAAGAAAACCAGCTCTAAGGACAATGGGCAACGACAAGGAGTCCAATCAGCAGTCCATTGCGGGACCTGAACATATGCGCTATGAAACAGAGCCATGCCTGAGATACTTGCGAATAAGCACAAAAATTCATACTATTGAACATACGTTGCCTTCGTACAGCGGACCAGCACTGCAAGTGGGTGCTCAATACTTGCGCTACAAGCCAACTTTGTAGATCTGTTCTGGCAGCTCTCCAGCTGCACCTGCATGAACCTTTTCCCTGCGTTCTTTGCATTCTTCGGTCTGTCGACAATACACTGGCCCCTCCTGTCTTCGCTTTGCAATCTCTGCCGCTCCACGGGCTGTTGCAAAGGTGAACTTGTTCGCCCAACCTTCATCATCGTGACTGATCGTGTCAAGGTCGTTCAGTGAAGACAGAGCTTCATCACCCACACTCCCGCGTAGTGCTTCCCTTAGCGCGGCCCTGAGCCCTGGTACGTTAGCTGAGGGTCCCGAAAGTACAAGCTCATCGACGATTATTTTCCTCTTCTGCGATGAGAGCAGATTACGGATTCTGTCGGTGATAGCATTCCAGTACGTCTCATGTGCTCGATCCGGTCGATATCCTAGATCCGTGTCGATGAAGGAACCTGTCAAGTCGGTAGCTGACTGATCCTCCTTGTAATGTATGATGGTAACGCTGAAACTCTCGGAGTCCAGGTTGGCGTGGAAGATATTCTTCGTGGGAAAGTACCATTCTTCCTCTTCGCACCGGTATGCATCCAGGTAATTTTTGCAGAGACCTTTGCCATAACCTCGATATGCGGCCGACGCTGCGGGAAGGTGGGCTTTCTCGAACACGGATGGGTTTCTCATCATGAGGTTCTCGAGTTTCAGGTAGTCGAATATGTCATTCGTCTCCGCTTCTGCGAACTTCATGTGGTCTGGTACACTTAGTATCGCACTGCTAATGGGGTGCTTGCCATGAACAGAGGCTTCGGTGGCTTCGCGCAATGCTGAGACCATAGAAGCAAGGATTGCAGCGTCTGGAGTCGCCGGAAGGCCAACAAGCTTATTGGTGTGACGCTTTAGAAGCCACCAGAACAGGTCCCACATTTCTGACCATGTGTTGGTATAGTAAGTTGGCGTGCGAGGTTTGGAACCGGTTGCAAGACGATGCATGAGCTCTAAGTATGAGGAGTCGCCAGGTATCACAGCCACCGATTGGTATGTGCCATTGTGTGACCTAACAACTGCAGAACTGCGTACTGCCAGTCAGCACAATTTCACATGCGTCCGAGCAGTCTCCAGATCATTACCCGTGGCTCATCTCAAGAGCGAATCCGAAACCTGGAGCTTGCAGCTCCTCCACGCTTGGACAGCGCGCACATGGGGGAAACGGGCATATGCGATAGTAGTCTTGCTTTGGTGGCTGCAAGGAAGTCTTGTTTGTCGCCGTGCTCAGGCTGGCCACGGCGACAAGACTCAAAAAAGCGGATCTGGAATTCATGCTGGTATTTATTGAGCTGGTAGTGTCCACACCCGATGTTGTCGAGATGTTGAGATCAAATTATAGGCGCGGTGGGAGAGGAGGGGTGGACCTCGAACAGAGCGCAGGAACAGCTAAGTTAGCGCCGCCAAGAGTCTGTGCCGACAACCAACATATAGTCCAGAAGCTAACGCAGCAGAGTCCGTTTCAAAAGCACCTGTAGGGCGCAAACTTGATAATAGCGCGTAATGAATAGCTGTGGTAGTTTCTCCGAACCAACATCGAGCGTCCACTTCTGAGTCTATTTACAGGCATACTGCATTTCGATGTGCCACTTGCCCTGCCTCATCGATGTAGCGGCTTCAATCCAATCAGCTCCACGATCTAACTCCCGTCACTTGTTTTGATCAAAAGCAGTCGAACATGCCACTGTATCTCGTGGTTAGAATAGGCGGTAACAACATCGATGGCGTTGGTGAGGCTCAGTGCAGTAGCTTGGAGTGATCTGTCCTGAACAACGGATTCATCCATATATATATCGAGCGATGAAAGGATTACGCCGTTGCGCTCCATTTCCAATCATCGCTATCAATCCCTACCCATTCTACATTGAAGGCTGGTCCTTCAGTTCACGCGCGAAAACGTCGTTCAGATTACATCCATACTGCCCATATTTTATCATGCGTTTTCCGTTACATCTGTCACTTACCTGGATCGGTACCATATCCGCCCTTTCACTGCCGGAAAGAAGTGCAAACCGGAGCTTTTCAGATACATCTAGCCACGATAGCGGCGTTGTCGCCCGCCAAGCAAGGACCAATGGACGTATTCCCCGCCAATTTATCGAGAAAGGATGTGACGCAGGAAAGAAAGACATGATCAGGAAAGCCTGGGAAGAAGCACAAGAATTGGCCGATGCACAAACAAACTATCGTATAGGATACAATTATGACATCCCACACACTCAGTGGCTCGGCAAGGACTGGAACTCTGAGCGCGCCGGCTATTTTTTCTGGAGATACAACTTTCGGAAACTGATCGGCGACAACTTCAGTCGTCTGCGGAAGCTATTCAGCGAAGATGCGCCCTCTGGAGAGTACATCTACCTTTACTGCAATGATTATGACAATATATGCAACACGGAACCAAACATGCAAGCCTATAGCTGGGACCGTCTGGGTGCCTTCTGGTCCAATCATTATACTGCTTTCTGTCCACCTTTCTACGATCGATTAACATTGACCGAGCAAATAAGCCTCCATGAGAATGACAAGCACAACCAGAAAATCATGGAAAATTTTCAAATGAATCGGGGCCTGATCATGTTCCATGAGCTGTGGCACTACGAACAGCTGGTCACAAGCCCGAGGGCATTAGACTATGGTTACCAAGCGAAGCGCTCCTGGAACCTCGCCAAGGATGACGGCACCTTCAAAGCATACATCAACGCGGACTCGTATGCGCTTGATGCCGTAGCCATATTTGTGCAACAACACTACAAAAGCGCCATGTCTCCTGTTCCGTTCGAGTACCTACATCTTTTTGATCCGAAAGCTGCAAATGTTGCAACTCCTCCAAAAACAATCGAAGGAACAACCAAGGCTCTGGACCAACCGCCACCGGGATGGAAGAGCCCCGAAAGTGAGACTCCAGACCCCGAGATGTGGGAGGAACTATTCCCCGATTCTGCAGATGGCTCGACATCCACTGGAGCAGCCGACAACAACTTATGCCACGGAATTGGTGGTGACTATTGGATCATGTCTCGTGACCTTGCGGTAGACAACGCCCAGGACTTTTGCAACCAGGAAGACAACACCAAGAAGTACAACTTGGGTTCCGTGAACGAACTCGAACTATCTGCCAAGAAGATTTCGGATGGCGCTCTAGGACCAAAAGATGCGCCCGAATGCATCGATCGATTTCGCAATGCCGTGATTGATGGCTGCGATGGCGCGGACCCGGTCAATAATCCACACAATTACAAATTCGGGTCCACGTTGACAACAAGGGATGGATGGGAGTTCAAGTTGACGCCTCTTAGCAAGCAAGTCAACGAAGTCAGCTGCGACGTTTCGTACAAATTCTTCTTTGATAGTTTCGAAATCCGCGGGAAGAATTTGCCAGATGCGAAACTCGGCGCACAAGGAGAGGGACTTCGCAAAGAGCTTTCTGGATGTGGAGCACTAACCAAATGGAACTTTGAACGAACGCCGGACGATTGTTGCTTTCAGTGGTATGCGACAGGGCAGCTGCCTATAGGGACAAAGGATTGCGTTGGTCGCGCGGTCATGTCAGCTGGCGGTTCTGGTAAAGGCAACTGCCACGGTCCTGGCAAGCGCGAGCAGAGAGGCGACAGTATCAATAGGTGGCCAGGGTATGGCGACGAGAGCAAGCATGTGTTCAAAAAGCCTGCGCTGCTCTACAATGACACCGTGATCGAATGAGCAACGAACAGCAAGGGTTGCAAGCTCTACGGTGGCAGAGGGTTGGCGATCTGGTGTAAAGTCTTGTAGGTTGGCGGGACTGGCCTCGATGAAGTTGTGACTTTTCCGGCGTTGTTACATGATACAATTTGAATGTTGCCCTAGACCTTCACCTTCATCAAGTCGCATGTACTGACCGCAGTGAGCTTCTGCACTTGCCCACCTAATTGTTTCTTGTCACACGCTCGATGATTTTCCTAAAGCGAGAAGTCAGCAAAGTCACCTTTTGCAGAAGAACGATATGCCGCTACAACAAAATGTTTTTTTTTCGGATCCAAACTCACCGTAACCTTCGGCTCGACCTTCACCCTTCCGCCAGGAACACCATTCGTCACAACCCCCCAAACCGCAAACGACAAATCCTGATTCCGATTCAGCGCACTCAACTTCGTCGTATTCCTCGGAATCAACGTAAAAGCCACTCTTGGCGGATCAATCTTCTGTGCAACATGTACATTTCACTTCATATTATTCAACATACTCCCTCCAGGTCCATCATACCTAGCCATCAAATGCTTAGCCTCATTACCCAGCAAGAACTCCACCTCGATGCTGAAAATCTGTAGCTTGTGCATCGTGTCCTGGGGGATACAAGTGGGAGGTACGATACGGATGATGAGGTCGAGAGGGACGTTGAAGAGTTTGTGATTGGGAGGGTAGATCGGTACGTTATTTGTGGTGTTGGGAGGGGGATTTTTGGTGTAGGCGAGGACGAAGGCATCGCAGAGCCATTGACTAGGGATGGGACTGCGAAGCTGGGACGCGACGCCATTTGTCTTTTCGGATTCGGGGAATTTGAAGTTGGCTTGGTCGTAGTCGCTCGGCATTCGTGTTGGACGTTTAGATGGTGGGCCGGGAAGGGGTGGTACTGCGACGATCCTGGTGGGGTTTGGAGGGGGTTTGGGTTTGGGTCGAGTGTCTTCTGGAGGTTTCGGTGCGGGCATGATTCTCCAAGTCGTTGTATCACTGTCGGCATCTGGTGCGAGCCGGATCTGACGAGGTGTTTTGATCGTATCAGGAGGCGAGGGTCTCTTGTCGTCTGCTGCTGCTTCTGGAAGCTTGATGTTCATGACAGAAACGAAAGAGTTCAAGATCACGGCAGTGACTGCAGATGAGGGGACGTCGTCCTCGAAATATTTAGTTTTGGCCTTCGTGTTATTGAGACGCTCCATCTGGCTGTTGAGAACATCGATACATGATTGAGCGAAAGCAGGGAAGATGAGCATATTCGTCTTATAGTCGAAGCCTTTTCTGTTTCACAAAATCAACAGTGAGTTCGTCGGAATTCTTCTGGAGAACAGGTTCTGCCGGTTTCCACTTGATGATTCCAACAGAAGTATAGATCTCCTCACCAACAGCCCATTCGAAGGATCCTTGGTGTACACTGTGCGATACTGCATTTGAACAAAATCGGTAGTCGTACTAGTGCCAAGGCGAAAGCATTGCTGATGAGGCGGCTGGCAGATAGTGATATCTTTCCGCCTTGATCCATCTCCTTGATCTTTGTTCCAGTAAGTCTGGCCAGAAGATCTATCGAGCAAACACAATAGCGTGTCTTTCTCCAGACAATCGAGCCGAACAGTCTCCATTCTGTTACCGTCCATTTGTTCTGACGTTGGCCAAGGTGCGTGAACTTCTAGACTTGGGAATGCTTTGACGACTGCTGATCGCAAGAAGAATCCAAATGTAGGAATCTGTGGCGTGTAGTTCATCTCGCAGATATAGATACCGATGGCAAACCTTTGCGTCCGATACTTCCGTCAATCAACCGCTTCGTATCCGATCGATGGGAATCTGCTCAGCCAGTAGAAGGTGCGATGCAATGGACTTCTGTGCAGAGTACATGGAAACAGGCCGTTGGGCAGAAAGTGGACGTTGCGGAAGGGGAGAAGTCGGTGGGTGTTGTGGAGAATGTGATTGCTACGTGGCAGGATGCTATGGGGTGGAATAAGGTGGAGAATGGGTTGAAGAATGATTTGAAGGGTGGTGGGGATGCGGGTCAGGATCAGGTGTTGCTTTGGAAGCAGTTTGATCATTTGTACATGGCTGCGCCGATGATTGGGGTTGGAGCCTGAGGGCTACATTGGAATGGAAATATGTCGTTGGAGCTCTGATATGCTTTTGCAGTGAGGTATACAAGTAGTTTTATCAACCAGCTGTCGGAATCAAGCGTGTGGATGCTCCATCTGCGAGGCTACGGAAGGCGCTTTGAAACATTGCATGTGATTGCCAAGTTCGTGCCTGAGGCCAGGAGTCAAGTGCTTCTCGTCCTTCCTTCCGCAGACACTCGATCAGCGCTTACCTCTGATCAGACATGAACAACTGGACTTGGGTTTTCAATTCGATGTCATCTATGAATCGCAGCGAACCATAGCAGTCTCAGACACCATCCCCATCATAAAATACATTGTAAACAATGCAACACAGCTTCGCATCTGTGTGCTCTCTTGTTAATC
This sequence comes from Cercospora cf. flagellaris, assembly GCA_005356885.1. Lineage (NCBI taxonomy): Eukaryota > Fungi > Ascomycota > Dothideomycetes > Mycosphaerellales > Mycosphaerellaceae > Cercospora > Cercospora cf. flagellaris. The sequence goes on along the minus strand of RJLU01000005.1, from coordinate 684,393 downwards.
GCATAAACCACCAACGCCTCGCTAATGTCAAAATACAACTCGTTACATGTGCTGTTCCCCACGAGCGCCGACTGGACACTACTTCCGATCATAGTTCTTGAGAATTCCCATCATATGGTGGTTGGTCGTCTTGCCGCCCCTCCTGTTCGGCTTCTTGCGCTCCTTCTTCTTCATATCGTTGCGCTTCAGCTCTTTCACTTGACTGGTCGGGGTAATGCCGGCCTTCTCCAAGTCATTGCGGATCTCGCCCTCCGTCGCGGGCAGTTTAGTCTTTGACCAGAAGTTTCTGAAGTCGTCGCTGACCTCAGTGTGATATGCTGGCGAGTCCGGCCAAATCATCTTCGCTGTGTTGTCCTTTTTGTTCCGCGTAGCTAGCAGGAAGTGCTCTTTCTCCAGCTGATCGATCGTCTTCTGGCAGTCTGGCCAGCCATCCTTGAGCTCTTTCACAGGTATTCCTGCCGCTGTGATCTGGCGAGCAAGATAGCTCTTCAGCTCCTCACCATTAGTGACCGGATGCTTGGGACGGTAGCGGAAGGAGTCCTTGCCGCTCGTGCTGCGATTTGCTGGGATGAACTCGACACGCTCGTTGACCTGGAGCGCTTTTTTGATGACAGGCTTTCTCTTCAGTGCGTCGTTGGGGAGCGACAGGTAGTTGATCAGACTGTCAAAGGTGATGGGCTCCAGCTTGTTCGACTTGAGCTTGTCGATCGCATAGTGTACTTGTGTCAACAGCTCTTCTCCAAATCCTGATGCGACTCCCGGAGCAGCCGGTGCGCTGAAAGCTTCCTCGTGAGTGCGCTTCGCAGCCTCTGCAGCGGGCGCAGGCGTGGCGGGCTTTGGTGTCGCGGTGCGGGCGGGGGCTGCAGATGCGCCTGCCGGGCGAGAATGCGCTGTGTTTCTGGTAGTGGCATCGGCCAGCTCCTGCTTGTACGAGGCGAGTTTCGAAGACAGCGACATGGCGGGCGGATGTGCTGTTGTAGTGGGTGCTGTTGTAGTGGATGATATTGTGAGATGTTGGCGATGAGCGTTGTCGAAGACCCAGAACTGTCACTCAAGAAGTCCAGGTCGAGCGAGTGGTCGCGGCGCAGTGTTGAAGAAGGGGTCAGCGGTGAATACGGGCAGTGACAAGACACCGATGGCAGTCACTACGGCGCAAGTCAAGTGAACGGCAGGCAGAGGGTGCGGCGGAGGCAGGTGAGGCGGAGGCCCGGCCTTAGTCATCAATTCGTCGCCGGATGCGTCTGCGCGATTCATTCAAGCCACAGACACAAACAACCACCAGACAACGCCATTCTTCACGCGCTGCTCTGCATTTCCGCACCCATTCCCTCCACCGACTCGAGGGACGGCACGTCGCCACGCCATGGTCTAAACACTCTTTCCTACAGGGACCACCACGATGCGCACGCGAGCCCAGGCCCACGACGCCGCCGCGGTGGATGTCGCCTACCTCGCGACTACATACGGCGTTGCTGAACATGACGTGCAGCAATTGCTGGACGCCCCAACGGCAGAACTTGTCGAGGACTTCCTTCTTTCCCTCACTGACAAGGGCAACGAGTTCGACGCGCTGAAGGCAGAAAAGCTCAAGGTCGATGTTGAGCTTGACAACACCGTTCGGACTTCGGAGACTAAGGTCAAGGCTCAGAAAGCCGCAGTTGCGAAGGCGCAAAAGGAGGTCGAAGAACTGCGCACGAAGCTTGACCAGTCAGAAGCTGCTCGCGAAGCTCTTGCGGTTGAGCTCGAGCAGCTCAAGTCGTCTTCCTCTGGTTCTAGTGCCGAAACTCAAGCACTCCGACAGAGAATCGAGACACTGGAGGCTTCGAATCGTGATGCGCTGTCTCTAGTGGAAAGCAAATCCAGCGAAAAGGATCGTGTGGCCATCGAGCTATCTGAGCAACACTCGAAGTTGCTCGCCCTGCGACGCGAGATCAATCAGCTGGAGGAGAAGAACTCGACACTGGAAAACGCAGCTTCTTCACAGAAATTCCGAGAGCAAGCACTGCAGCAGGAGATAGAACTGCTCAAGAAAAACAATGAGTGGCATGCTAGCGAGCTGCAGACGAGGAGCCAAGAGCACACAAAGTTCCGCAAAGAACGCAATGCGCGGATCTCTAGCCTGGAACGTGAGCTGGAGGATAGCAATGCGAACGTGGAAGCCTTGAAGCGAACCGAGGCGACCCTTCGGCATCGTCTGGACGAGCTGCAAGCCAAAGCTGACGAAGCCTTCGCGCGTATTGCAAGCTTGCAGGAGGAGGCTGCTCGAAAGGAACAGGACTTCAGAGCCGAGCTCAATGGCAGCAAGCGCTTGGCGGAGCTGCAAGCACAGAATGCAGCGACACACAAAGCGCGATTGCAAGAGGTTCAGGGACAAGTTGACCAGATCAAGGAGGATGCCGCGGAGGAGATTGGTCGATTGCAGGCTGAGATTGAGACGGAGAGGGGGGACAAAGAGACTGCAGAGCAGAAGGTGGCAGAGCTGGAGCTGACAGTAGAGCGACTGGAGCAACAACCGCGCATGTCTCGACCAGGAACCCCGATGCGTAATGGCGAACCTCAGACTCCTGGCCGGAATGCGTCGCCATCGGCAATGCCAGGCTCGATGCGCAAAGTGGTGAATGGTCTCAGTTTCACTCAGCTATATACCAAGTATACTGAGGCACAAGAGGACCTGGAGAACGAGCGTCGGCGCACCAACAAACTTTCCACAGCTCTGGACGAGCTTGTCAATGAACTCGAGACGCGGAAGCCGGAGATTGAGGACCTCAAAGAAGAGCAGGATCGATTGGAGAACGAGGTACTCAACTTCTCAGGACTTCTGGACGAAGCCAACGCTGGAAAGGAGGGCGCGCTTCGAGAGCTTGAGCGCTGGAAGGCCGAAGCGGACACTGCAACTCACGAGAGCCAGATCCTTCGCCAACAACTTCGCGACCTGTCCGCACAAGTCAAGATACTCTTGGTTGAAATCCAAAGTAGGGATCAGGGCTTGGGCGAGATGTCTGCAGATGAGCGACAAGAGATTGAGCGTGCTGCTCGCGGCGAGCTCGATGATGGCACATTGGATGAGCTTAGCAGTACCGGTCGTCTTATCTCCGAGCGTCTGGTCATTTTCCGTGAGGTCTCTGATCTCCAGGCGCAGAACGAAAAGCTACTCCGCCTCACGCGTGAGCTGGGCGAGCAGATGGAGGGCGACGAAGCGAAAGAAAAGGCACGTCAACACGAGGCCGATGCCCAGGAAGTGGAGGTTCTTCGTCAACAGGTGGAGCGCTACAAGGATGAACTCACATCAACGACTACCCAGATCGACAGCTACATGAAGGAGCGCGACATGTTCCGTAGGATGCTGCAGTACCGTGGCCAACTAGCTCCAGATGCCGACATGCAGTCCCTCTTCGGCCAGAGTGTCGGACCTGGTACACCACAGCGCCACAGTGTCGGGCCAGCAGCAACGCCTCGCTCCGTAGACGAAGATCTGCGCAAGCTTCTCAAGGAACACCAGACACACTTTGACCAGTTCCGGAACGAGGCCTCGACCGATCGTCGAATGCTCAAGGACCAAGCGGATGCTCTCATGCGCGAGAAGAGCTCATTACAAGCGGACTTGGCGCGTGCGCAGTCTCAGCTCACACTGGCCGCAGAACGCTACGAGATGTTGCAGTCCAACTTCACTGCCTTGCGCAATGAGAATTCGGAACTGCAGAAGCGTTCACAGCAGCTGGGCGAACAGGCGGCGCGTCAAGATTTGCGAACGCAGCAAGTAGCCGAAGAATTGGTCGAGGCGCGTTCTATGGCCGAATCTCTGCGTAACGAGAACGCCAATGCCAAGGCAGAGAAGGAGCTGTACAAGCGCATCGAAACTCGCCTTCAGGAGGAGAACAAGACACTCCTTGACGATCGCTCCCGCCTGAACAAACTGGTCACAGACTTGCAAAATTTGCAAAATGAGCGCGAGCTCCAAGAGTCTGAGAACCGCCGTCGTCTTCAATCGCGCGTTGAGTCTCTCGAGACGGAGTTGAACGATGCCAAAAAGAAACTCTCATCCGAAGTGGAGGACAGCAAGAAGGCAGCGCTGCGACGGGAGTACGAGGAAGGCCAGAGCCGGACTCGTATTGATGACCTGGTAAAGAGCTTGGGCAATGTTCGTGAAGAATTAGTGGCCGCAAAGACAAGCCGCGATCAGCTTCAGACGCGTGTTGATGAGCTCAAGATCGAGCTCCGCGCTGCTGAGGAGCGGGTCACTGCACTGCAGCCACGACCTTCGACTCGTCCAGAGCCAACCCAGAATGGCGAGCAGCAGGGTGCCGACGATGAAGAGCTCCCTACGGAACAGCGTCTGGCTTTGCAGGTCACTGAGCTGCGCCGTGATCTCGAGCTGCAGAAGGCCGAGGTCGAAAACGCCAAGAAACAGGTCGAGCAGTATCAGGCCATTGCTCAGGCTTCCGAGGAGGAACTGAGCAACCTCAGTGTCACTGCGGACCAATTCAGAGAGGATATGGACAGCCTAATTGCCGAAAAGGACGCCAAGATAGCTGAACTGGAGCAGCGCATCGAGGATATTAGCTCAGAGCTTGGGACCACCAACAGCGATCTTTCTGAACTGCGCACTAAGGCTGATGACAGCGGTCGCCAGCTTGCAGAACAGAAGGCGAACCACGAGTCCGAGTTGAGCAGGCTGAGAGACGAGGTGGAGCGCCTGGAAGCCAATGCTATCACCATCCAACAGGACGTGAAGACCCAGGCAGAAATCGCGCAGGAGGCACAGACTAGCTACGAGGTTGAGCTGCAGAAGCACGCAGAGGCGGCTAAATCTCTGGCAAGTGTGCGCAAGGAATATAATGAACTCAAAACCGAGGTTGCCGGGGCGAAAGCTGAGGCCGAGGCTGCCAAAGCCAGCCTTGAACGTAGCGAAGAGAGCTGGGCTGAGCAGAAGGAGCAGTTCGAGCGCGAGCTTGAGGAAGCGAAGAGGAAACGCCAAGATCTCGATGAGCAGAACAAACTCCTTCATTCGCAGATGGAGTCGTTCTCAAAAGAACTCACAGCTCTGAGACAAGGCCGCGCTGCTGCCACGCCAGCCGCCGATGCCGAAGGCCACGAAGACGCGCCCTCCAACAGCGCCAATCTGCAAGAAGTGATCAACTTCTTGAGGCGCGAGAAAGAGATCGTTGACACGCAGTACGAGCTTTCGGTACAAGAAGCCAAGCGTTTGCAACAGCAGCTCGAGTATGCGAATTCACAGCTTGAGGAGACACGACAGAAGCTCGCCGATGAGCGTCGTCAGTCTGTTGAGAAGTCTTCTGCTGAGAGCAGCACGTCCAAGCTTATGCAAACAATCAATGAGCTCAACGTGTACCGCGAATCGGCAACGACCTTGCGCAACGAAGCTCGCCAAGCGCGAGAGTCCCTGGAGCAAAAGAGCCAGGAAGTCGAACGTCTTCTGGCAGAAATCGAGCCTCTGAAGAGTCGTGTTGGTGAGCTTGAGGGCGAGCTTGAAGTCAGGGAGGGCGAGATGAAGCTTCTCCAAGATGACAGAGATCACTGGCGCGATCGCACACAGAACATCATCAGCAAGTACGACCGTGTGGACCCCGCCGAACTTGAGGAGATGAAGAAGAAACTCGAAGAGCTTCAGGCTGAGAAAGAGCGGCTCGAATCTGCGCAAGCCCCGTTGCAAGAGCAGATCGACGGTTTTGAGGCCCGTCTGCAGAGCGAGAAAGAGGCAGTCACAACGCCATTGCACGAGCGATTGAACAAGTTCAAGGAGCAGGCCAAGGACCAGGATGTGAAGCGGCGGACGAGGATCACTGAGTTGACAAACGAGAACAACACTGTGACCGCCGAGAAGGACGCTCTCGCAACTGCACTTGAACAAGCACAAACCGAACTTGCTTCCATCCAGGCCGAGCTTGCACAGACCAAGACATCGCTTGAGGAAGCTCGCGCCAAAGCTCCTCAAGTGTCCTCGGACGACGCAGAGGAAGGTCAGGTTGAGGAGGATGGCACGGCCTCGGGCAGTTTCAATGATCAGACAACCATGCAAGCTAAGGTTGCAGAAGCAGAAGCCCGAGCCGCCGAGCACGCGGGCCGTGCAGAAAATCTCGAGAACCAGGTTCAGACACTGCAAGCACGTGTACACGAGCTTGAGACTCAGGTCTCTGATCTCAAACAGCAGCTCGAATCCGCCCAGACCAAATCAGGCGTCGAATCTTTCGCGCCTACTGCAGACAACACCGAAACCCTTACCAATCTTCAGCAAGAGCTCGCAACGGCACAACGAGAGGTCGAAACTCTTCGTGCCAATGCGGCGGCTACTGCATCTGATGCTCCGGTCAACGCAGAACCATCTGCGGGTGAGAAATCAGTGGCTGAGCAGGTTGCCGAAGAAGTTGCTAAGCAGCGTGCGGAGCTTGAAGCACAGTACCAACTCGCGAGGTCGCAGCTCGATGAGGATATGAACGCTAAGCATGAACAAATGAAGAGCAAGCTTAACGCGCTGCTCAAAGATGAGAAAGCAAAGCTTCGCACGGAGGTTGGCGCAGAGCTCAAGACAGAACACGAGGCTGAGCTGCAGGCACTGAAGGACGAACACGCCGCAGCTATTGAGCAATTGAAGGCTGAACACCAGGCTGCTCTCGAGCGCTTCAACGCAGATGGAGCATCAGCTATTGAAAAGGCCGAAGCTCTGTCGCCTGTAAAAGCCAAGCTTGAGACGCCGGCTGCATCGACAGAGATCGATGTCAAGACTCTCACATTCACCAACGAGCAGGCGATTGAGCTGGTCAAGACCAACGCGGTGATCAAAGAACTGCTTACCAAGAACGTTAGGAAACAGGTGGACAATCAGACAATGAAGCTGAAGGATACTATTGCAGCTAAGGAGGCCGAGATCAAGAACTTGCAAGAAGAGTTGGCCAAGCTATCAACTCCTGCAGCTGCGCTCAGTGGTGAGCCAAATGACGCCGAGGCAGATAAGCTCGCGCGTGAAGCCCTCGAACAGCAGCTTGAGATTGTGAGAAAGGAACTTGATGCAGCAACTGAAGCCAAAGATGCAGCAGTCAAGCAAGCCGTCGAAGCTGCCGAGAAGAAGTTTAAGGTACAGCTTACGCAGCGGGACATTGCGATGGCCAAGATCACTGCCGTGCAGAAGGCCGCGCAAGAGACACCCGAGAAGCCCATCAAAGAAGTTTGGGAGGTTGCTCAGAAGGCGCGACCAGCCCCAAAGCCTGCTGCTGCAAATGGCCCAGCAACGACTCCTGCGAAGCCTGGTGTACCAGCTCCAGCTGCTGCGCAGCCGTACGCTGCACCAGCAACTTCCACTTTTGGTCAGCCATCAAAGCATCTAGGGTCCCCTGCACCTAATCCACAAGCGGCTTCGTTCACTCCTGCAGCTGCGACGACTGACGCGAGCGGCGGTCCTGTATCGAGGCCAGCATCTCAATCTGGCCCATCCACAGCGGCGGCCGCACCGACAAAGCCAGCTGTTGGTACTGGACCCAGTGCGCTGAGGAGCCTAGCGGGCACTTCGTCTATTCCCGCACCGGGCAGCAAGCTTCCAGCACCTGGAGGTCGCAGCAACCCTGGCAGCCGCAAAGCTAGTATCAGCGGTCCTGGAACGGGCCTGCAAGTTCAGGGTGCGGCAGCAGGCAATGCTCTCTCACAGCGTGGCGCTCTGTCATCCGGACTACCTCGCGGCGGAGCAGCTGGTCGAGGTACACGAGGCGGCATCGCTCGCGGCGGTGCCCGCGGCAACGCCGCAAATGCGGGCCAGAAGCGTGCTCACGACGGCGCTGAACCTCAAGCAGGCGGAGAAGTCAAGCGCACCCGGGGCGGCGGACCGACTGGAGGAGCGTAGAACACTTCACCAAGGTCTGGTATCCGTTTTCAAGGTGCTGCGAATCGCAACGTGTCAAGCCGTGCTGGATCACCTCCACCACGCAACCAGGGCACCGCTGCTATTGACGGTGATCTCACAAATCTCTTGTCTTCGCCACGGCACCGTCACAGACTGAACGATGACGAGAATGAAGATTATCAACAGCAGCAACGCATGGATGAGACTTCGGAGGAAGAGTCGTGGAAGACGATGTAGAGTATTCTTTCAACCAAGCGAAGCATGAACGCTGGAATTGGCGTTCCGTGAGTGGAGGCAGTATGTGATATGGAGATTCTGGCTGGCGCATCGAAGGGTCCGTAATGTGTGGGGGAGTGGCCTTTGCGTGTATTCGCTGTATAAAAACAATGCATCGGTATTGCATTCAGTTGGAGTTCTGGACTGCGAGGGAGAAGGGGAAGGAATCACGAACAGCAGACAGAAAAGACTTTTACATCTTATTTTCGTTTCATTGTTGTGTCATTGCTAGCTAGCTCATAAGTCTGTCCATCGAAATGAGACTGATGTGTGCGGTTGTGTATGAATATCTACTGATATGCTGAACATATTGTTCATTTGCCAGTCTGTCATGTTGTGAGCAATTGCGGATTGATGCTTGAGCCATCTTTGGAATAATGCGGTGAGTAGTATGTCGATAGCTCATATCTTCGTTGTGCTTGCAGGATCATGTCGGACGCGCCCACTGGTTCCGATCATGCAGTGGTGCACAATGATCCGGGCTTGTTTCTCAGATAAGTTCAAACTTCTCCAGACCAAAGTTCTTCTCGAACCACTGCTCTATGGTCTCTTCCTCCGGGGCACTTGCTTTGACATCATCCTTGGACTTGTCAGTCTGCGCATCGTTCGCGGCAGGTGAATCTACGTTCGAGATGCCGGCAATTTCTGCCAGGAACGTGTTGTCTTCGATGGAAAGAGCGTTGTCTTCGATGGACTGGCGATGTTGGCCGATTTGATCTGGCTTCCACTGATTGCTCTCGAGCTCTAGGCCAGAAGGATGCCGGGATGGGATCTTCTGGTGCTTAAAGGAAGAGATGAATTCACTTGCATCTGTTGGTGCTGTGTCCGCGAAGGGACGCTTGGAAGGCAACTTTGGTTGATGAGTGTATGCTGGAGCGTGCCCTTCTTGTAAGTCATCCTGCAGAGCGCCCGAGACGAAAGCGAGACCGTTGTCGTTGAGGCTGTCTGTGTTGTCGCCTGTGACGAACATACCCTTTTCCTTTGTGGAGAAAGGGCCGGCAGGTATCTTTCCATTGTGCTCGCCAATGATCGACTGGAATGGCGATAGTGCGTTGTTTTGAGGGAAGCCATCAGAATGTGAAGGACCACTGTTCCAGTCGTTGCCAGGATCGAAGTCAAGTGGATCTGGAAACTGTGAGAGATCGAGCAAATTGTCGTTACCGGCTTGGATGTTGTCGAAGGGATCAGTCACAACATCATCAGGCATGTCAAGCATATCGTCATCGGGACCATACAAGTCAGCGTTGGCTTGTCCGCAACTTTGCGGTGCTGCGGTCTCCGGCTGAAGGGTGAACGGATCTGCTGGGAAGTCATCTGATGCAAGTGCACCGAGGTCATAGTCGTCGTCGAGGGTTGCATGCTTCTTCGGCTTCTCCTTTCGAGATGCCTCGTCCTTCGATTTGCTTGCTTTGCTCAAGAGTGGAATAGCTTTCGTCGACGTTTTTACGCTGTTATGCAGCTGCTCCAGGTCTCGCGCTTCTTTAGATTGCAGCGGCTTACGAGCCGGTGGCTGCTGCGAGCCGGTCGACGCACTCTGCTTCTTGGTCTTGCTGAGATCGAGCTGGGTCTGTCGCGGATCAGATGCTGGCTCGTTTTTCTTGTTTTCCTTTGGCTTGGGCGGTCTCGGCTTCTTGTCCAAGCCTTCGCGACAACACGCCCCGTGCTTACAGGCAGTCTTGTCTTTGCATGCGTGATTGCAAGTCCACTTGCCGTTCGGTAGTTGCACAGACTCACGCGGTTCAGTGGACACCTTGCGTTTCTGTGGTTTCTCCTTCGCTTTGTTCTTCTCGTTCCCGTCATCGTCGAAGTCATCGATGTTGGTGAAGTCTGCGGCTGCCAACGCCGCATCATCGAGACCTGCATCTCCAAACTCATCAAAGGCGTTATTGGGTCGTGCCTCTGTAGCAGCAGCGGCACGTCGCTTCGACGTGTTTGGTGCATTCTCAAGGTTTGCCGGCAGCTGAGTCTCCTGATCAGGCTTTGCCACGGGAAACATAAAGCCGGGTAAGTCTGGCTTCAACATCGCCATCCTCTGCGTGCCTGCAATCTCATCACACATCAAGTAGCCTCTGATGACCTGGGCTTGAGTCTTGAGACTGGCACTGAACAAGATCTCCAGGCCCTTGCCCATTTTCTTCGCACTGATGCGTGCGAAATGCACCTTGCGGCCATCTGACGCTTCCGCCAGTAGGCAAATGTAGACCGGCTTCCGATTGAACGTCTCTGGTACTTTCTCGTTGATGAAGCCAATCTCAGCATTGACTTTGATGGTAACACCTTCGCCCTTCTTGACGATCGGCTCGCCAATGATCCTCATGGAGACTCGAAGCTGAGGGAAAGCAATCGCTTTTTTCTTCAGCTCACTCCCGAAGGGTGGATTGCGGGTCATGGCATTCTCAATGCGACCAGATTCGGCATTGGCGACATCTTCAATGCTCTTGAGGCTCGCTGCGACCAGCTTCCGGACGCCGACTGGGCCGATGCCCTCGATCTGCTTTATGTGCAGAGGAGAATCGTCCCAAACTTGAGCACTCAAGCTGCGAGCAAGCATGAGTGCATTTCTCGCCGACACTGCATCCTCCACGTACAGCTGACAGTCAATGATGCATCTGATAAGACGGTGTGCATGTTGGAAGATGACAAGTCTGCTGGTGTTGTATTCAAAACGATGTCGTTGATCTTCCGTGTTGACGTCGATTGCTCCAAGAACACTCTGTATAATCAGCGACACTTTGTGTGCGGTAAGGTCAATATTGACGGGGATCGGGAACTTCATTGATTGGTTCTTGTTGAGCTCCTTGTATATTGGCTTCTCTCCTGCACGAAAGCGGATATCCTTGAACTCGGCCGCTTGAGAGACTGTCGAGAGGATCTCTGAGATCTTGGCTCTGGGTCGTAAGGCCAAGAATTGCTTCATCGTGTCGAATTGGATATAGTAGCGGGCCATCGAATCACCAAACTCGGTACATTCAAGTTTGATCGTGCCACGAACGAGGTCATGTTCCTGGAGAAGGCCGATGGCCTTTGTGCAGATGTGCTCCAGTCGCTCATCCAGTGTGCGGCCTTGCGCCAGGCCTTCCAGTTGGTAGTGCTCCGGATTCTCCTTGAGGCGCACGTACAAGAAAGTGCCCGTCAACCACTTCTTCGCTGAAGAAGCATTATTGATAGTACCCAAGCCGATCTCAGCGTTGAGGTGATCGATTAGGTGTTGATGCAGGCTATCGGGATTAGCATTCGGCGTGAGCACTGGTTTTATGTGTACATACCAGCTTTCCAACACCTCTGAGCCGGTCATCATCTTCTCGTACGTTTCCACGCGATGCAGCCGAGTCATTATGACAGCTACTGCACTATCATCGAATTGTGGTCTGCCAGCGCGACCGAGCATCTGCATAGTCTCCAAGTCCGAGTACTCCTTGCTTCCACTGGTCTGGTAGCATACAGTGCCTTTGATGATGACCATATGGCAGGGCAGATTGACTCCGACCGCGAGCGTTGATGTACAGCATATCACACTGAGCTCACCAGAAAGGTAGCCCTGCTCGACGGCGGCGCGATCCTCGTTGCTGACGCCGGCATGGTGGAATGCCACTCCAGAAGCTGTAGTTTCTGCCTGTAGTCAGCTCACATAGTATCGGAGGTTTGACGCGCATACCTTTCAGATCTTTGTCCGCAACCACAATGCGGCTACGAGGAGCTGTCCAGTATCTGTCCCGAGGGCCTTTGGACGACCACCACTTCGCCAGCAATTGTGCAGTGGTCACGCACGACTTTCTCGTCATGCAGAACACCATGATTGGTTTGCGTTGTGACCACTTGACAACCACATCGGTGAGCTTGCTATCGAGCAGTTTCTCGAAGGCAAAGTCATTTGAATCCGACTTGTATCCACAGACGTGCTTCTGGAGACGCACTGGGCGGAACTCTTCGCCAAATTTCTCGCGTGGAGCTGGGATTTGAGGATTCAAGGAATCTTTCCCCAGCCATGTTGCAATGTCTTGTGAGTTTGGCACGGTAGCACTGAGGGCTATAAAACGGACATCAGAGCCAACGGACTTCATGCGAGAGACCACAGCTTCGAGCGTGGGACCACGATCCTCTTTCAGCATGTGCACTTCATCGACCAGGAAGAGCTTGACCATGTGCATTAGCTTCTGATGATCTTTCCACTTCCGAGTGACGCTGTTCCATTTCTCAGGTGTAGTGATGATAATACTGGCGTGTTGCACGTTGCGAAGCTGCGCGTTGTCTGTGTCGCCTGTGAGCTCAGCACATTGCAAGTCGAAAGCGCGAAACTTCGATTGCCAGTCTCGAGCGCGCTCGGAGCACAGCGACTTGGTGGGAGCCATATAGACGATCTTGAAGCTACCACTGCTGTATCCCTGGACCAGCCGGCATATTGCAAGCTCGAAGATCACAGTCTTACCACTGCCGGTGGGCGACGATAGAACGAAATTGTCATTCGACTGAAAGACGACTGGGAAACACTTTGACTGCACTGCATTGAAGAGCGGGAATGTAAAGACCGTGCGGAATTTGTCTGAGAGCTGCCGAACCGAGACCAGTGGAATGCCTTGCACAATGGGCGTTGGCGCTTGCGATATACGTGCGGGCGCCAGAGACTGCGGTTGGGCCGCCTGCCTGGTAGTTATGGAAGGCTGCTGTGGAAATTGGTCTTGATCGGAGGACTGTTCGTCGTCGTGCGTGCGATGTACTTGAAGCGCGTTCGATGCTTCTGGCTGGTTGCGAGCAAAGCTGTGTCCCCTGGCTTGAGGCTGATATCGCTGCTGATATTCCGAATGATCGTTGTTGAGTGGCGGTGGATGGCGTTGGCTGGCGGAAAAAGCAGGACTTGACAAACGAGCGGAGCGATCTGGAGAGATATCTCCGACGCCATTGTGCGAAGGACTGAAGGCGAAGCGTGATAGATCGGGACGTTGAGAAGCTGCTGGCCTTGGGTCGTGAAAGCTGTGGTCGAACTGACTGACGCGAGAAGGCTGCGTGGCTGCTGGAGGCAGTGACAACCTAGCATGACCTTGAGAGGCCTGCCACTGTCTTGAGTCGCGGTCAGGCTGGCGAAGGAGACGCTCGTCTTGACTTTTGTCAGCGTTGCTCTGCTTGCAGGTGAATACAGAACTCACCGAAGGCGTCGAGCTGCAATGGTGCGTCTTCGTAATCGTCCCTCGCCACAGCATAGGCATCGGTATAATTGGTTTGTGTATGATATCCGCTGTCGTATCCATCGTAAGCCGCAAAAGTGGTGCTGTTTTCCCGTCGTGGTTCGTAGCTTGCGTCCAGAACGCGTGCTCCGCTTTGCAGCCTGTCGATCCGATCGAAGATGTCCTGATCGTCGTCCATCGTGTATTCGCCTTCGTGCCGGTAGCAGGTGATCCGCTTGAAGAGATAATCGCTCTGGAATGAGGTGTGAGAGATGGCGATGTTAGCAACGTGAAGACGCGAGTGCGCGCTCCTCCGGCCTCAACACCAGGAAGGCACGCGTGGGAACTGCTCTTTCCACACTTTACGCGCACGCGACATGGTTAGGAGACGCGAATGCATTCAAGACTTACGTACATGACGGCGCGCCCTCACTGTTCAAAACACATATGCACATAACTTCATTGCGGGTCTGGGTCCTCGCGGGTATCCAATATGCTCATCCCATCCTGCTCTTTCGGTCGTCATCACAACTCTCTTTTCCCCTTCTTCCATTCGGAGCTCTTAGCTCTGAAGAGCCTGCGCTCTCCTGAAGGCGTGCCAGGCCTGCTGGTCGATCGCCCGTCGCGCATTGAATCTCGCAATGGCGACTTGCTGGCTGTGGAGACCGACTCCAGATCGAAATATCCGGGCGACTGGCTCTTTTCGTATTGCGACACGTTGATCGGCGGTGGTCGGAGTTGTTTCTCGTTTGGTGCGGACTGATACGCGAACGCGGCCGCGAGCGTGATGATTGTGCCGAGCAGGAACATCATGGAAGTGGGAAACTCCAAGAGAAGAGCCGAGATGACCAGTACAATGACGGACGATGCTGTGGTAGCCGACGCTCGAGTCGCATTGTCGGCGTAGTTCAACGACAACGCGACAAGTATCCCGCCGACAGCCTGCAGCAATACGACGAGCCATACAGTCCAGTTGTAGCCCGCGAAGAAACCCTTGGTCGCCAGGTGCTCGCCATCCCTAAACAGCACGCCGAGGAACAACACCGGCCAGAGCGAGTAGAACGAGAGTTGAACATTCCTGACCCAGATCGAAGTCCTTTGCCCTTCTTTCGACTTCAGGATTTTCTCAAAGTATACTCCTGCACCACCGGAAGTGAAGCATGCGACAACCGCAGCCGCCAACCCGATCGTCGCGTTCATGCGAGGATTTGCTGCGGCAACATCTTCATCGATGCCTTCGTATGTTGCGGAGCGCTTGTTCAACTGTCCGGCAGCTTGATTGCCCGCATCTCGCAACTCCCAGATACTTCGAGGAGCATGGAATGACACGCCATCTCTCAGGTCCTTCATCGACAGTGGTCCCCCCTCTTGTGATGAGATTGTGCCAAATTGTACGATCAACACTCCGGCTGCTAGCAATCCCAGACTCGTCCATTTCCGCCCGTCTAGCACTCGGCCCAATAACAAAACACAAAATATGGCCGCTGAGACCACCTTGAGTTGGTATACCAAGCTGAAGGTTGCAGCATCCAGATTACTGGCAGAAACATACTGCAGCGTATTTTGAAGCGAGTACAACATCGCAGGTATGGCCAATTTCCAACTGTCTCCTGTAAATACTGCTCGCGAGAGGGAGCTCGCCAGTTCGCTGATCGTGGAGGCATCGGGTGCGTGAGGGCTCGTTGCGGTCTCGTAGAGGGCCATCGACAGGAAGAACGAAAACTTGATAACCTCCGAAAGAAAGACAGCCGTCGATGCGAAATATCGTTGCCCTTCAACCAAGGGCATGATGCGGGAATATCGAAGGACTAGGACGAGCGCAGCATTCTGTATCACCAGCTGCTATTGTGTCAGTGTTGCATCTCCCAGAAAGACTCAAGCCAAACTCACCGCGACCAGCGCAATGTGCTTTACAGGAATGCCTCCTAGGGTCGCCTGCCGGCGAGCTGCATCGACCGCCATATCGAGGAGGTGGATGCCGTATTCAAGAAATGTTTTGAGGTGGACCGTCCCATGAAATGCACGACCGACCTGGGAACGCCGTGGACATGAAAGACGAAATACGCGGGAAAGGAGCGTGAGGTCAGAAGACCAGTACTAGAGCATAAGCATTTGAAGTCGTGGTCACACGTCAGTTTACCAGTTGCAGAGAGGTGGGTAAGAAGGTACGAAGGACAAGCCACATGCCGCGATCGGTATCCAGCTTGGTCCTGACAGATCGATTGGTCACCGAGCCGATCAGGGGTAGGCCTACCTAATGCGCTATTGAATTGACATCAATTGCGCAGGCAAAAGGAGCTTGGCCGCACGGCTTCATGACATCGTCGTCTGAGTTTCCAGTCGGCAGGATGAGTTGGCAACACGTCCGGCTCAGCCTTGATCCCAGCCCCGCGGTATTTCTGCGAAGTGATGTGCTGCTGGGTCGGTGTGCTTGGGCGTGGGGTCGGCGCGCCTCTAGACCGCCTTCCGACGCGGCTTTACTTCGTCCAAACGCGTGCACGCTGCCGTAACTCTCCAGCGTGGGCGTGTCGCGGCGGGCGAGCAGCATCATTGTACGACCGGAGCGCCGCCTAGTGCGTCGCCAGCACGGCAGTGTCTAGCCGGAGCATCCATCCTGCCACGTTGTGACAGGAAGCACGCGTATTCGAGCCCGAACGGCCAATTAGCGGAGCAGGCGTGAAGGACTAAGTTCTGCTTCTAAAACGCCGCAAAGCTCCTGCTGCTGCCAGGCCATGCCGGACGCTGCAGAAAATCTGACACAAAACGGGCTGTGCAAAAAGTCCCTCGAACCAAACTCTTTTATTATATCCGCCCTTGGCTTCCTGAGCCTTCTCTCCCGCCATTGAGACCTAATCCACTTTTCCTTAAGCCATCGCAAAG
This sequence comes from Cercospora cf. flagellaris, assembly GCA_005356885.1. Lineage (NCBI taxonomy): Eukaryota > Fungi > Ascomycota > Dothideomycetes > Mycosphaerellales > Mycosphaerellaceae > Cercospora > Cercospora cf. flagellaris. Next base: position 668,229 of record RJLU01000005.1, on the reverse strand, counting down.
ATGTCCGCGATATCCTTCCGCGGAGGCAACGTCGGGGAGCACCCGCCCAGCCACGGCCACAGGCTAAGCACTTCAAGGCCGCGCCGATTTTCCACTGCACAAGGACCAAGCGCTGAAGGTAAGACGACGACGTATATGCCAAGTCTCGACCTTATGCCAACGACGCCAAGTCGGAGGCTGTGAGAAGCATAACCAGGCAGAAGTCATGCAGTGACCAGGATCTTTACAAGAAGGCCTGCGGGGAACAAGATCCAGAAGACGGCGAAAACACGCCTGATGTTGGAGTTCAGATCGCGCGAACGTACAGAATGCGCCTTTGTGTCATCACTTTTGTCGCGATCGAGCGATGCGACGATGTGCAGGACAGACTAGTTGCTAGTTCTAACGGCGTCCTGCACTTACTCGTGCCCACGAACGATGTGACATGAATCTATGCACAGACTGACTTGTCTGCAGAGCTCAACAGTGCGATACATCTTCAATACCGACGTAAGTTTTACTTCTCAAACTCACGCATATGAATTCTGCTTCGTCCCGAATATCTGGGCAGGCAACGTAGACAAAGCATATCCCTATGCACGAGGAAGAAATCACGAAAGCTTTCTGTAATCAAAACTAACACCGATCTCAGAGGCCCACGAGGGACATCAGGTACTTACAATTCAGATGCTTCGTGCACCAGCAGCGGGACTGACAGAAACATCAGCCTCATGCCGGACTTGACCCATCGCGTGCTTCGACTGGAGTCATCTGGTGCACTGAGCGTGCCTACGAACATGGCTTCGCGGAAAACCCACATCTGTGGGCCAACCTAGGTCAAGGTGCCCCAGAGGTTGATGACGAAATCGAAGGCTGTTTCCCACGTCCCGAGAGTATCAACATTTCTCTTACTGGAAGAGAGTATGGCCCAACTGCTGGAATCAAGCCTCTTAGACAAGCTGTCGCCCGCCTCTACAACGAGCATCACCGCCAAGGAAAGGAGAGCCAGTACACGTGGGAGAATGTCTGCATCGTTCCAGGTGGTCGCGCTGGACTGATCAGAATTGCTGCTATCCTTGGCAATTCCTATCTTGGTGAGATGTGCCCTCGACGAAAACCGAAGTACGAGCTAACATGATCGCGAAAGGCTTCTTCATTCCCGACTACACTGCATACAACGAGATGTTGTCCCTCTTTAAGAACTTCACCCCACTTCCCATCCCATTGAACAAGAGCGACAATTATCAAATCCATTCTGAGAAGATCGAAGACGAAATCGCTCGCGGAACGTCAGTCATCTTGACCTCCAACCCCCGCAACCCAACAGGCAAAATGATCCCCACGGACGAGCTCATTGAGATCCAGGATCTCTGCCGTGACCGCGCCACCTTGATCATGGACGAGTTCTACAGCGGCTACAACTACACGACCAACTGTGATGGAACTGTCATCAGCGCGGCCTCCAATGTCGAAGACGTTGACGAAGACGGCGTTCTCATCATCGATGGTCTCACCAAGCGCTTCCGTCTCCCGGGATGGCGTGTAGCCTGGATCCTTGGACCTAAGGAGTTCGTCAAAGCTCTCGGATCTTGCGGTTCATACCTCGACGGAGGCACTAACGTCCCCTTCCAAGAAGCAGCTGTACCTATGCTCGAGCCGGACAATGTCCGAGCTGAGATGAAGGCTTTGCAGACTCACTTCCGCGAGAAACGCGATTATGTTGTGGATCGTCTGCAGAAGATGGGATTCAAGCTGAGTTACACGCCTGACAGCACGTTCTACTTGTGGCTGAACCTTGAACATCTGCCGCATGAGATTAACGATGGTTTGAACTTCTTCGCCGCTTGTCTGAAGGAGAAGGTCATTGTGGTGCCGGGTATCTTCTTCGACTTAAACCCCGCGAGGAGAAGAGATTTGTTTGACAGTCCTTGTCATCACTACGTTCGCGTTTCGTATGGACCAACGATGGAGGTGCTCAAGCAGGGTATGGATGGAGTGGAGAGAGTCTTGAAGAAGTATGGCGCTCATGCGGCTGAGGAGTAAGTGCTGCGGTGGAGCTAGAGAATCGCAAGAAAGGACAATCACGAAGAATGCATACACGGCCTCGATAAAGCTACGATACAAGACACGGTAGAAAGCTAGACAAATTTTCGTTTGAAGATGTCGATTTCCTAGTACAACTCTGGCTGCACCATGCTCTCTCGCAAATGATCGACCCTGCCAGACCAGTTCCCGCTCTGACATGTCACGATGCTGAATGGGACTGGCGAGAAGCGAAAGAAGCCCAGCTGTCGGAGTGCATTCCCCAGAGGGTAAGTGGCAAGCACAAACCACACGACCACCCAAAGCGCAGTGATCAACAATCGCAACCTGAGTCCAAAGCCACGTCGCCAGAATTGAGAGCCCATGACACCTTTCGCAACTGTCGCGACAAGAGCTTCTACCCCAAGTGCAAGAACCTGGGACATGAAGAAGCAGAGTATGCAGAGTTTGAGATGGGATGCTGATTCTCCACCTGGTAGGTTGGCATAAAGTGGGTCGCGGGGGACCAGGCCTGTACATATACATCAGTTCTGTTTGTGTTGAGACGAACAAAGCACACTGCTTACCAGCATGCATTAAACCAGAAAATCCGAAGCCCGATACCGCGGCCCATAAATACCGCTCGAATTGATCGTCATACAGTTCGACATAATCCGAAAAGGCATGTTCTGGCGCCGTCACGGCAATAGTAAAGAAACTGTGCTAGACTCCTCCACGTGCCCAGAAACCTCTGACTCCGCGTCTGAGAATATGCATCGGACTACCAAAAGCTGGAGGATGCATGTGTGGACTCCAAGTGCGTCCTAAAATGCCAGCAAGATGAAGGAAGAGGAATAATGGACCGACGAGACATTCGAGCAGCGAAGTGATGGCCCAACAGCTCACCAAGACGACGATTGTCCGTCTCAGTGCATCAGCGTCATAGGGCTCCCACCAGTACATCTCGAGGGTTGTCCAGCATGGGTCTTGGACTACGAAGTAGTTGTGCGTGAAGTCCAGTGCCAGGTAAGAGAGAGGGAGTTGCCAAGCCCAGTGTAGCAAATACTGCAGCTCATTTGCGTAATATCTTGCGGGAGGTTGCGTATCATCGTGATGTTCTTCACCAATGAACCAGTACTGTAGTCTCGACGAGAAAAGCACGCTGGTCGCTCGGCCTCGCTGCCATCTCAGAAATTCCCGCGAATCCGTTGGACCAGGAGGTTGGATCTCATCGTGACGCTCAAAGTCCCTGTAAAGTGAAAATCAGCATATTGTCACTGTTTGGTTCCATTGTTTGACAGTTTCGCGGCGAAGCAACGTGTTTACCGTTCCGGTCTCTTCAGCAAAATAAGATACGTAAACCACAAGCCAATGAAGAACAGCGGAACATCATAGTTGCCCATTTCCCAGTACGGCTGTGGCAAAGCGAGGACGAAGAATGTGATTACGAGGCCGCCAAAGGTGCACCAGTCATAGAAGGTTCGCTGTGGGGGTGCTGTGTGTGTGAAGATCAATGCTGACCAGCAGACGAAGAAGGGAAGGAGGTAGCGGATGGACTGCGGGCCATTGATGATGTGTGCGGTCATGAAGGCGTAATCGCTGGTTGGTGGTGGCGTTGACGCGAATGTTGATGATTCTGCGGCCATATTCAAATGTGTTTGCGATGAAATACATGTATTGCAGCTGCAGCATGAGTTGTGTTATGATAATGAGTCGGGAATACGAAATTCGAGGTAAGTGCCAACGGCCTGATATGGAGTAGCAACTGAGACGTAGACCTGGCAGGCACGACAGTAGTATGCAGATGATTGCAGTTGATAAGAGTCCATCCGGCACGGCCTATCCGATGCATGACTCTCATCGCGTTGATGAATATCAAGTCGACATCCACACAAGAGAAGGAAGTGAAAGGTGAAGTCAATGAAATGGCGTCTTGGCATGTGAACCACCATATCCTGGTCCCATGCAATATTTTAAGTCAACAACATCTGGCCAACACAATGAGGTATTTGTTCATTCTCGATGTCTACTCATACCATAAGCCCGGTTTGCTCGACTCCCTACCTGACTGACAGGCATCAACACGTCATATGCAACTCTTGAGTTTGGCGGTGGTCTGTATTAACCTCAGGCACACAGAATGACCTTTCATCCTCCATCTACTCTTCAGTATCGACCATTCAATCGCGAAAGTCGATCAACTGACAATCCTACAAAGACTCTCGTTCGAATCTAGAGGCCGCCCATCAGCCACACGCTCTTGAGGCCGCCCTTCACTTCGGACAAGGCTGAAGGCAAACACTTTTAAGCAGCATCCAGCAGTCAATTGATCTAGCCGCGCCTCTGGCGTCCAGTGACGAGGCGCCACGAGATACCGGGCGTAGAAGGGCAAGATGCAGCCTTGCGGTCCGCACTTACTTCCGATCTGCTATGTGACGAAGTCTGCTGTTATACAGCAAGGCTGAGCAACTTTACCTCTCTGAGCTAGGACACGCTTGACCTCAGCCACAGAGTCCTCCAAAGTGCAGCCGTCAGCATATATATTTCAGAAATGGTGCCTGGCCGGGGTGTTGTGCTCGGCATGATTGGCTAAACCGAAGGCAAAGGTTCACAACCGCAACTTCAGCTCTGCACGATATGCGAACACGGATGGAACGGAAGCCTTGTCGGAGGCTCGTGATGCCTGACAGTAAGCACTGCAGCTATCAACGGCCGGATCTCCTCCCATTCGCGGCATTGCATTCCACATATCGTCAAGATGCTCCAAGTCCAAGCCCGTGGCCTCAGAATCAAGGAAGAAACGAGGCGAGATAAATACGGGTAGCGTCTGCTAGGAAGCAGGGGCCACCGTGGCGTACCGAAGACTGTTCAGGAGTCCCAGTGGCTTCAACTTTCTAGCCAATCTCAAATGACTCTCGACGTCCATGTGTCCTCCATGCCACGGTCGATGCAATGGCCGTCGACCTGGGTGGTCTTACGTTCTGAAAGCTGCCAGCCAGCGCCGCCAGTACTGCCTCGTAGGCCAAGGCTGTGTGTCCGTGCATTGTGACTGACCCACCATCGAATGATGCAAACAATTTTGTTGGCACTGGCTCACCGAGCGGCAGAGCAAGTACCAAAGAGACCCTCGCCGTTTTCTATCTCGGGCTCTATTGAATGCACGTTGAATCCAAGCATCCATCTCCAAGCCATGGTGTACCGTCTCTTGAGATAGATTCTGTTCAATGTCCCAGCCGACTCGCATGAGATCAAATGGATTGTACAGGACAAGTGTGTCTGAACACCAGCTTTATTGGCATGTTGAGGACTGTAGGTTCGCGTGATCCACTACAATCTCGTTTGCGATGCTTTTTCAATGATCTTCACTCAACAACATCTAGTCTTCATCGTCCATAAGCTCCATGTGCGAAGTCTTTGAGCTCGCGGTGTCTCCCTAGTAATCTGATGTTCCATCGTCCACCATCTTGCTCGCGCTGCTCAACCCCGAAGGAAGTGATCCCGCAGGTCGTAACTCAATCATCATCATCGAAGCTCTCACGCGTCCAAGGTGGTGAGATCTCCCAGAACTGATGCTTCGAAGCTGGCAGAAGGCTCGTCTTGATCTGAGTTGCGAGCATCCACTCAGCTGACTCGAAATGTCTTTCATCCCAAGCACTAACAATATTCAAAATCTCCCTCATGATCTCATCTGATCTCATGGCCTTTTCCATCAAGTACGGACGCACGGCTTGCTGCACATCTCTCTTGTCCCAGACTTCTACATCGAGGGCGTACTTCTCACGTATCAGTGAGCGAAGCCGGCACACTGACTGTGAGGAAGCGTTGTTCTTTAATGGATTTTCGTTGTCGTACTGGCTCCACTCTGGCGCTGCCTTTTTGATTTTCTCTATGTTGACTGCTTTTGCTGAATGTTCAGGCCTGTGCGCTTGGCGTCTTGTTGCACTCTGAGACTGGACTTGTTTTATATTGTCCAAGACCACTACAGGATCTGGTTCACGGTGTTCGGCCCTCGGTCTCGTAAAGCACCCGAAGAGCGAAAGTATTCCCCTGGCCATGGTGGAATGTTTCGTGTCGAGATGTTGAATGTTGTTTTATCAAGAGGTTGCTTGCTAGACTGATCGCGGGGGAACGACGCATGGCAGACCAACAACAATGTTCTATGCACAGTACATCAGCCCAGCCAGCAAGGCTGCGGGAGAGCGTGGCGGAGGGCGCATATGGCTCATGAAGTTAATTTGCGAACTAACAAGCAAGTGACGTTCGGGCATGCTGCAAGTGTTGCCTCGTTTTATGCCACTAGTCTGCCAGTCTGCTAGATATCTGGATGAGTGCTCCCGCCACGGCTGAAAATGGCTGATCTCATGTGCACAAGGCTGCTTGAGGGCAAAGATTGTTCGTCATATGCACAATGATGAGTGATGTGCTATATGTGGAGTGCGACTCGAGCAATGCGCAGTATTAGACGTTGCACTCACCATATGGACCTCCCGACGGTTTCTTGTTGTACTCCTTCCTCTCCGTCGCTATATTGTAACACGTCCCGATCACTGATCCATTCAGTAGTAGCTGCGCGAACAGATCTGTATCATTGCACGTTACTCGCCAAACAAAGGGACCAAACAAGCGCATTTGCCTCGACCCGGCCATAGGACCGCGTGTAAGATCTCCTCGCGGAACTTTGACGATTCCAGCCACTTCAACATCTGTCACCAGTTAGCTGCTGACGTACAACATTCGAACCAGCATACTCACCATTCCAACTTTTCTTCCAGTTAATTGGAAGTCTCTGGTTGATGTTACCGTCTCCGCTGTCGTACCGGAACAGTCGAAAAGTGATAGCGCTGTGTTCACTTGAGGGCGGTATCATCCAGAAATCGTCAGTCTGCCAGATAGCAGGACTGCCGCGCATGATCAGATCGCCTGTCCTGATAAACCAGCGCAGATTGTAACTGCTTTCGACGTAGCCGTATGTTTTGGTCATCGAGGTCATCGTGACTGTTCGATTGCCCTGGGCTGGAGGTTGTCAGATTTGAATTTTTGCAGTACCAGCGCAAACAGAGCATGACTGGATCACTTACGCCTTTCAATACCATGGATCACAGCACCTTGAACCACAGCTGTGAGGCTGTACAATATTAGTCAAAGAATAAGTAACAATTGTTGGACTCACGAATCTTTGGGTGGATGGAACACGGTCACATCCATCAACTCGAAGCTGCTCCTTAGCTCCTCTTGCAGGTATGGCGATGCCCCGAAACCTCCTACGAGGAAGACAGTCTGTACGGCAATCAGTACCTTCACGTCCTCCACAGTACCATTGTTCTCACCTTGACCTCCGTGCCTCGCGAAGACCCCACCGCCTCGATTTGTTTGCGGACCAGGGCGACAGCCGGGTTGACACACTTGTCCATTAGCTGCTTCATCTCTTTCCTGAGACGAGTTCAGCTGCTTGCCAAAATTGAGTAATTTCTGTCACCACATACCATTTTATGATCAAAGCACCTTCGTCCACTCGGTTTTCGATGGTAAGTTTGTCCAGTGGTTCGGGTAGCTCTATCTTGATCGCGGCTCTTCTCGATCTTTCGTAGTTCTTGAACGTGGACTTCGCTACGAAGAATTCTTTGATCAGTTTTCTCATGGCAAGGTGACTCCATTTCGTACGCATTTGTCGCCTTTTGTCGTGCAGCGTCAGGATCAAGCTTGGCATAATTCTGCTCGCCAATAACCTGTCGTAGCCAGCGCTTGAACTCTGTATCGATCAAAGCGGAGCCACATTTGCTGCCTGGTCTCGGTCAGCATAGAAGCGCAAAGTATTTGCACAGTCGTACCTGTGGGCTTCGTAACCCTTTCTAATTGAAGGCGGGGGCGTAGCTGCGTGACTCGATAGGCCACGGAGTCTACAGTACCTTCTCCCGCATCACAGATCACGAAGCATCTGTTTTCCTGTCATCGTGTGAGCTTCATCACTCATGCTCTTGACAGATGGAATAACCTTGAGCAAGCCGGCTCCACATTCGCGGGCTGTGTAGTAAGCTGCTGCTTCAGGCTCGGAAACCAGGATGGTTTCACGCAGTGATGGAATGCCTGTAGAACTGAATCCGGCTGCTGTGGCTGCTCGAAATACGGCATTCCGTGCTTGATACGACCAGGTCTGTCTTGGAGCATCAGAAGTGGCCACAGATAGACGAGGGCAGTACTTACCACAGGCATCGTAATCACTAAGTCAACAGGTGTAGACGTGCGGCCCAGCTCTTTCACTTTGATGGCATCTCGAGTGCATTGAAACACCTGCCGCAGATAGTCGGCCACGATCTGCTCAGGTGTGCTGCATGGGAAGTCGGGGTTCGGGCCAGCATCGCGTATGTGGTCGAAAGATAGGCCTCTAGTGCCATTGAGGACGCGCAATGTCAGGCCTAGCTCATCCACCCTCTTTTCTTGCAGCTCAAGTTCGAGTTTTTGGTTGATTAAAGTCAGAGCGTCGCCGCTGATGTTCGAGCCCCATTCCGGCTCGCCTGGAGAGCTGTATGATATGACGCTCGGAACTTTGTCCATATTACCCATTGCGCGACCCCAGTTCCGGACGACCTCGATCTTGTTAGAGTGGGGATAATTGGTAGCTCTTGCCTCCACCGAGGCAAAGGCGACACCTGCTCGAGCATGAGTAGCTTGACGACTCTCTCAAGTGTTGAAACAACTTACCAGTGAACGTTGTACCGAAATCTAGAGCCAGCACGAATCGTCGCTCCCCAGTTGACATCCCATTCGTCTCGTGTCTCGCTGGTTGTGTGCCCAGGTTGCCATTTTGGCTTTGCGCGCGCCTTGGTCTTGTGTGTTGACCCCCAGCTTCTTCTTCATCTGAATCAAGTAGATCTCGTCCGAGGTATGTGCTCCTGGCTGCATGCTTTCTGTTAATCGATGGAGTGAATATGAGAATTCGACGAGCAAGCAACCTGGATCAGAAGGCAAGACTTTCGATCTCACAACACGGACTGCATGTCACATGAGTGAGATGCAACAGAAAGGCTGCATGCAGAGGCACAAGGCAACCTTCCGTAAAGCCTTTCGAAGAGGCCGCCAACGCCAAGAGTGGCGTAGGTATGCTCTTTATCACTGGCATGTTGGCACAGCCTGGTGGGGGAGGGGAAGGATTCGCGGCCGGTCAGATGTGCCATACCCTCGCGTTTTACATGCCGTCCCTGGTGTTGGGGTCTTCGAACATGAGATCTAGTGCAGCTTGTCTCTTTCTCAAGGCAGAAAATTCACAGTAATTTCGCAATCGATCACAATACAGCTATGCATTGGAATCCTTTTGCGCGCGAAAAGCAACCAGCATCTGGACCAGCTGGGTTTCGGTCTGGAAACGAGCCTGATCCTCGCCTTGTGGCATTCACCCAAAGTCTACCACTATGCTGGACTGACGATGAGCGCAAGATCAAGGAAGCGGCAGTGTCGTCCTTTGCCAACCACATCCGCGTACTGCAGCAAAGAGCGCGAGATGCCCGCCAACAGTGCGACGAGCTTCAGCAAGCTCTCCAGAATGCACAGCGAAAAGCAGAATATGAGGCTCGCGGAGTCCGAGCAAAGCATGCGCAGGAAATTCTTAGGTTGCAAGAAGATGCGAAGCGCGACCGAGCGAATCTGCAGTCGCAACATGATATCCAGATCCGAAACCTCCATGTGAAACTCCACCGACAGGGAGAGGAAGCTGCACGAGAAGCGAGCAGGATCAGTAAACAGCATGAGGATGAGGTGCGGGCACTCAAACAGCAGAGCGAGGCGCGAGAGAATGAGTTTGCCAGAGAACAAGAAAAGCTCCGCCGGGTCCACGAAGACCAGAAAGCAGGTCTCCGAGCCGATCATGATCGCACAGTACATGAACTCCAGAAGAAGTTGAAAGATCTCAACGGCGCGCTACTGTCACGCGATGATGAGGTGTACCAGGCGGCCATTTTCAGCACCGTAAATTTGCCACAGAAGACAGATGCAAAGTTGAAAGACAGCTTCTCGGAGATCGAAATCTTGATCAACGGTATCAGCGGTTTGTCGTGGAAGACGGATCAGACGGTTTGTCCGGAGAATGTGTTACAGAGACACAGTGCAAAGCATAGCATTCGGCGGCTCAAGAAGGCGATATTGCAAGACATCATTTGGTCCATACTTCATCGATTTGTCTTTGCAAGTCCCTTTCGAGTCTTTGGAGAGCTTGGGAAGCAGCTGGAGCACGAATGGGTCGCCAACAGTTTCGGAAATCCACAGACGTACTCACAGAGGCATCCAAACCAGGACGAAGCTGCTCGGACAGTGGACCCGTTTTTGCCGGACGCAGGCAACTATAAGTGGCCGGCTCCAAGCCTTGCAACAGAGCGTTGGAGATACATGACTTTGCAGGAGTGCAGAGAAGTCCTCAAACAGCCGGTTCTTTCGCAGTTCGATCCCCGTGCGCGCTTGAAGAAAGGGTTTAGCGACACTATTTCTTCGCTTGCAGCAGAGCTCACAACCACAATTCAGAAAGTGGCGTCTGTCGACAATCAGAGTATGGACAACGTGAATACATTGTCCAGGAAAGTCCCGAAAGCTTGGCTCGACTTTTGCATGCATCGTCCTCGCATTGTTGTTGACATGTTCGGGCAAGAATTCTCAGGTGCTTCGCAGAGATTCACTCAGATAGGCAGAGGCGAAGTTTTGCTTACAGTCGTTCCGAAACTTGGGCGATATGGCGATAATGAAGGTGCTGATCTGGATCGTTTCAATCTTTTGAAAGATGGCGAGTCCCTCACGCTTCCTTAGTCGAGGGCTATCAACAGCATTGGTAGAGCAGTTAGAAGTCGTATGATTTTCCCCATCGACATGGGTGGGTCGAGGCCTTGACCTTTGATACGATGCTCTTCATCGTCCACCTGAAGCAGCAAGCTCAAGAGTGGTCAATAAGTTGCCTGCTGCGAGACACCGCAGAAGTCCTTCACGCTCAGACGGCTGAATATTCATGAGCTCTGTTACGTACTCGTATGGTGTATATTTCCTGCCCGCCTTATCTTCATATACAAGCATGGTGAAACGCCATTGCTTGTTCTTCATGTCCAGGATATCCAGCAAGATTTTGGTGGTTTCAGGTCCCTTGGAAAGCGCTATGTGCACATAAGTCCTTTGCCCGTGTCGCCAAGTGAATGCCGATTTCTTTGCTAGCAGCTCGATTGTCTCTTTCCGTCGCACCTCAAAGGTAGCCTCTGTGTCGGCGACTTTGCAATACGACTGCCCACTGTCTGTTTCCAGTGCAACAGCCAGGGGGGTGTAATTGCTGTAGGCCTCCGATTCCAAGTTCGAGTTGTGGGTTTCCAGCAATTTTCCGACGAATTTTGGCAGCGCGAGCCAAGCCGCCAAATGGAGGTCGTCTTCATCTGAGACAGAAATGTTCATTAGGAGCTCGTACGAATCAATGTTGCCCAGGTATATCGAAGCCTGACACAGAGTGAGTGCGCCAATTTCGTTGATGGGGTCTTCCGAGGCAGATCCTGAGCGAGCGCCCAAGCACGCCAACACCGATGCTGGCACATGGTTGTCAACGGTAATGGCCGGTCTAATTTTGAGAAGTGCTTCCAGTATCTGTGTTCTATTCTTGTCTAGAACACAAGCCATTGATGCCGATAAACCCGTCACAGGAGTTGCAAAGTCGATGTCACAGCCTGTTAGAATCATTAGTAGCCGATTGTAAGTGCCCGCGACCAAAATTCAGCTTACCCGCACCAAGTAGAGCGATGACCGTCTTGTTAGAAACTCGTGGTCTGGATAACAGCGCCCAAATTAATACCGAGCATTGCTCCTCGGCGCAGCCAGGAAACACGCTGCACAGTACTGTTTGAGAAGCGAGATTGCTTTTCGCAAGAATGAGACCTGCGAGTACCTCTCCGTCGGGATATTTCTTGATACAACGTGTCAGTAGACCAGCCTTGGTGATCTGTGCAGATGAAGGTTGTTCTCGAAGGCACAACTTGAACCACCTAGCAGCGTCCGCTTCATCATGAAAAGTGGAAAGCACTGCATCGACAACTCGGTTGAGATCTACACTCTTACACAGCTCCCGGAATTGCTTCGTCGTGCCAGTGCATAAAGTCAGAATAAAGCTCGCCGCACATGGATCAGCGCCTTTTGTCACCAACAGACGTATAGTGTCGAAATCCGCGCCTTGTCGATCGAAGCAATTCTTCAATGCTGCATAACAGTTTGACTTATCCACGAGATTGCCTTCCAGCAGGACACGATATATCTCGAAACGTGCGCAAGTGTCGCTAAACGTTGCCTTCGATGCATACGCAAAAGCGTTGTTGGCCACTTTACGTGTGTTGAGTCTTTTGCCCAAAAGTTTGATGGCTTCAGCGGACTGAGCTCGGATTGCAAGCTTGAAGGCTTCTCCATTTTCGAATGAGATGTCAGCTCCGTGCTTCAAAAGGCAGTCTGCAACAGAGAGGTCGTGTATCCTTTTGGCGCTCAGTGAATGCAGAAGAGCGCGGGACTTGTCCACTTGACTAACATCTTGCTCGAGGCACTCATCCAAGATCCAGGTTCGACGTCCCGCAGACATTTCACATGCAGATGCCAGATGGAACAGCTCTTTGCCAGAAGTTTTGCGAATGATCAGATGCAGGAGATCGTCCGAACCCGCCTCGAGAGTTGCTTTAGTAGTCTGCTCATGGACTTTGGCGCCTCGGCGAAGTAGCAAGGCCGGAAACTGGACATCCCATGGGACGCTTTGGACGGATGCCTGCAGAAGGTTGGACAAGAGGCTGTTGTCTGTGCCGGCACTGGCATTGAGAAGGCTTTCGTATATTATGTTCACGTGGTCCGGTGAGAAATCGCTGCCTTTCTGAAAAGATTTCAGGCATGCAAGGCATGCCTTAGTGGTCGTTTCGATACCAGGTCGATGTTTCAACAGCAGACGCAACACTTCTAGATGGCCGGATACTGCTGCTTTCTGCACGGCTATCCCGCCTTGGTGATTTATCGAAGCACCATGTTGTAGGACTAGACGTAGGCCCTCGAAGTCCCCGTCTATCGCGAGCTGTGTCTGATCTGCGATGCATATCGTTTGTCCGATTTCGGTGCCTGAAGCCTGCTCGAGTAGAAGTTTCATCACATCAAGTCTTGTTCGTCGCTTGTTAATTCGTGCAGTGGCCCCGAACGCTAGTTGAAGTGACAGCGCGCTCGGCTTTAATGCGAGCATATCTCGCAGCAAACTGATGTCGACGGCTAGGACTGCAAGACGAAGGAACTTGCATTCTCCGCCGTTGATCTGGAGACCATGAAACAACAAGCAACGGAGGATCGCTATTATGTCTGATGATCTCTCAACTGATTCTGCACTTATGGTATCCAAACCAGCACGCTTGTGCTGCGTACATTCGAGAAGAGTGTTCAGGTTGCTCAATACATAGTATTGTTGGTGAATAGCAAGTGGCATGAGACGCTGTGTGCTTGTGAGGTTTGGCGGACATGTTTTGCATAGGACCTCGAACGTTCTCGAGCTCCTGTTTGTCAGCGCTTTATAGAAAGCTTCGCCTTGCTTGAAATTCGCGCTCGCTCCGGATGTTAACAACAGGTCTAAGATACCCCTCCGAGAATCTCGAATTACTGCAGAGAGAAGTGCCTGGTCAACGGGCGCTCCCTTTGCTCCTTTGCTCAACAGCAAGCGCATGGTTTCCAGCGACGAATCGTGATCGTTATCTGCTGCTGAAAATTGTCGAAAAGCAACAAGGACAGCTTTGGCAAGGACCAAGGGCCTGATGGAAGCTTCGCATAGCAGCTTCAGCACGTGGAGCCACCCGTGATGAGCAGCAACCAAGACGCTGTTGGTAGATTCCTCGTCACTTGCGTCGGGAGATGCGCCGTAACGTAATAGGAGAGCTATGCACTCCAAGTCTGCTTCGTCTCCTTCATCGAGCAACATTTCCAGCGGAACCCCTAGGGTTTCAGGCACTGTGCCTTTGCTGAGGACTTTTTCAAGGAGCGCGAGTCTCTTCTGCGGAGGTCGTACTTTCACGAGAGCTGGTACCACACGCGACAACACTTTTGGCGTGCAGGCTGCCCGAAGTAGTGTGTCGAGCATGGCCGCATCGCTGTTGTGTATTGCTGCTTGCAGAGCAGAGGCTTGTTTGTAGTCAACAGATGCGCCCATCCGTACTAGCTCTGTGGCTTCCCTGATATGTCTACACCGGACTGCACAGATCAATCGGCGATTCAGAGGCTCGCCGTCGAGGCCCAGTGCAGATAGTTTTCCCAATATTTTAAGGACACCTTGCTCAGTGGCGTCCGGGGGTATCCAGTCCAACGCTTCGGCAGCAATCCTGAAGGTTCCATGCGTCAAAATGTCCAGCATCTCGAGGTCCATTTGTGTCACTGCCAGTTTGAGTGCATTTCGCGGTCCAACGCCTAAGCTTACGCCTGCTGTAAGCAGCAGTCCAACAAGCTTCGACTCGCGATCCTGGACGTTACGTAGCATTTCTTCTCTCAAAGTTGGATTGTCCGAGATGAACCCAGCTTCTATGAGCAATTCGAAGAACGCATACCTGCTCGAGGAACCCATTTGGCAGATTGTGTTGCAAGCAGGTACCTGGTCATAGCGGGCTAATTCGTCCGGCTTGGTGTATGCAAGAACGACTGCTGTGGCAGAGAAGTTGTGAGTTGACAACGCTCTTGTCAGCATGCGCTCGTTTGCGATAGTGGGACGGTGTGAAAGGCACTGTAACAACACAGCTGGCGATATATTTGCAGAGGAATGCAAGACACGTCGCCAGACCTCAACTGGTAAGACACAGGGAGCGGTTAAGAACAGCCTGATCATGTCAAGATGTTCAAACTGCAAACGGTTCGCCATATCCCTGTGACATTCTGAGGCATCTGCGCCAAAGCTTAGCAGAAGACCCATTGCTTGCACGCAGCCCTTGTCGAAGGCCAGTCGAAATGCTGCATTGAGAACTCGAGCATGGATACCAATCTCGCACAATAACCGTACGTACTCTAGTTCCCGGGGCGAGGTGACCGTATTCAATTCGAGGACTTGATTCAGCCAGGGAACTTCGGTGTGCTGATCGGCACCATGGCGAGAGCGCCAGAGCTGGTCCAGACTCGACGCGATCGCATGCTGTGCTACTGCTTGGGCTACGCCCACCGGTCTCAGGGGATACTCGACGAGCAAGGCGTCGATGACTGTAGCGACCTCATCGTCTGTGAAGACCCAAGTGCTTGGATCGGCTTCCTGGCGTTGTGGCTCGAGCTGGGACTGAGATTTGGAGAGCCGGACATTCTCCCAAGGCCGCGCCGGGGCCGTGACACTTGGGGTTGCGGGATGCGCTGGTCGCTGCGATGCCAACAGCGATCGTGCCTCGATGGTTTCCAGATGGATAGGAGGACGGAGAGGAGCTGGACGTTGGAGCGTGTCGAGTCGCCGAGGTGGGGCAAGATTGGCCTTGGCGAGCAGCGTCTCCTCGCGAAGATTCACGTCCGTCGCCATGACATGAACAAGACGCGCCACGCCACCAGCTGAAGAGCAACGAGAGCCAGACCGCCGCTTGAGAATGGCCGCCAAAGCAGAAGCTGAAATGGAGAAAGATGGATTGGCGCGGCCTCAACGCCACTGGAGTGACCGGCGGCTGCAGTGCGGGATGCGTTGACACTCGCTGGAGCGGCAGTGCACGATGAAGGCAACCTGCATCGACGTCGACCGCCTGTGGTGACCTCAGCCTCAGCCTTGTGGTTGCTCGCTTGCTTGTAGGCCTCTCTTCTTGCTGCTGGTCAATATTCCATTGCCGCCGGAGAGCATCCATCCTCGCTGCTGGCCGGTCTGCCTCATTCTACCGCCATGCCTCCACCACACTCTGCCTCCATCTCGCGCAAATCTGTGTGCCCCGAAGACCTGGAGGCGTTGTCCGAGCAATTGTTGCAGTCTTCCACGAGTCGTGTAACCTCCCCGACTGTCGTGGCATCGCGCCGATGGTCATCTACTTCTGGCTCCAGGTCTCAAATGCTTGCCGACCCTCCGCAGCAGACAGTAGACAGCCTGTTGCCGGATTCGCTACGGCTCTATCGCAGCTCCCGGGCGTCGCGCGTAGCTGGCACGGAAAGTAGACCTCCCGATGGAACTACGTCTCCCGGCCGCGAGGACTTCTTCGCCCGCCATACTCCCGAAGCCTCGGTCGCAAGAACATTATCCTCCACTCAACAGCTCTCCCTGGCGCGCCGCCCACCATACCGGGGTGCAAGTTCAAGGTCAAGCAATCTGATGAGACAACTGCGCAGCGAAACCAATGACGCCAACGCCCGCAGTCACCGGCTGCCAGATGCTGGGCTATTCAGGAAGATGTGTTCCACAGATGTCCTATTTTTGATCGACTCAACTGGCTCGATGGGTCCATACATCAGCGCTGTCCGAGAGCAGGTCAAAAGCATTGTTGCGGACATCAAGCGAACTTTCCTAGGGGAGGCTGATGTACGCATCGCGGTGGTGAGCTACAAAGATCATGGCGATGCCGATGAACTCCAATCCCTAGACTTTACGGAAAGCACGGCCGAGATACACGGGTTTGTCGACAGCCTTTATGCTGGAGGCGGTGGCGATTGCCCAGAAAATGTGCTAGGAGGCCTCGATCGCGCACTGCAGCAGTCATGGTCCCATCAGACACGTTGCCTTGTTCATATCGCCGATGCTCCGCCACACGGCCGCTCCTTGAATGACCTACTTCCTACGCAAGATGACTACCACATTGACGGCAGCGAGCCACATGGTTTGGAGCACGAAACGCTGATCAGGAATGCCATCGAGCTCAACATCAATTACGCTTTGCTCCGCATAAATGGGGGTGAGCATGGGACCGATCGCATGGCGCTTGCGTTCTCGCACTTGTACGGAGTGAAGAACGCGTCATTACTGCCGTCCAATCTCTACTTTCACGAGATCCGCCCTGCCACGCTGCCACGAATCAGGCATGCCGGTCTCCTGACCGAACCACAGTTCGAGGAGCTAGCTCTTGGTACGACGTACAGCGAACTTCGCCATCTTGTTTGCAGGACTGTGACCAGTTCTTTCGCTCGTACAGCTAGTCGCCTGACGATGGCTCGCCATGGTGCTGCCACTTCCAAGTACGCTGGTAAAAGCGCCGATTCCATCAAGATCTCTCTGGAGCACGTCCCGCCGCGGTGGAATGATCTTATGTGGTTCGAGGACGTCTTCGACACCGAGGGCTTCTGTCCGGCAGGTGTTCACGAACCCAGCACCCTCAACGAGATGATGCAATCTGATACAAACATACCAGTCAGCACTGCAGAATTCGTTGTTCGTGCACGATCCAAGCCTTTTGCTCACGGTGCTATGCGTGCTGCATCATACGCGCGCACTGCCGCTTCTCATAGCCCCTTTGTACTCAAGACTTATCTCAAACCCGGTAACTGGCGGCCGCAAATGGTCGAGGACATGAAGATACAGACATTGGCGAAAGCGTTCGCCCTCGAGTTTAACGGACTGCTCAATATCGACCCGCCGCTCGATTTTGTCGTTACCTCATGCTTACAGAGCAAGGCAATCGACACTTCGCGAAAGCCCGGACCCTCGATATCTTTGGAACCTTATATCACTGGCACCTATGTGAAATACAATAACAACACCATGTGGGTGAACCCGGAGTCTGGCGATGAATTTAACCAATTGGTTCAGACCTTCTCCCATTTTACTTTTGAGCGTTCGTACGGGCACCTTCTCGTAAACGACCTACAGGGAGATGCTGTGAGTCGTACACTGACAGATCCAGCTATCCAAACTCTGGACCCACAAAGGTTCAAATTGAGCGATACCAACCTGGGTGAATCGAGCCTGAAGCTGTTCTTCGTATCCCATGAATGCACCAGGTTCTGCCACGAGCTATGCCTCATCAGCGGTAAAGAAATGTTTCAACCTGGAGCTACGAAAAGATTCAGAGAGAGCTGGCCCATTCCAAAACCCACTGTGTTCTGCTCAAACAAATTGTGTCGAAAGATTATGCGTCATAACAAGGCCAGAGAGTCTCCCGAATATCAAGGCTATCAGTGGTGCAGCACTTGCTGGCCACAGCTTGACTTGTACAAGAAGCAGTTGGTATGTGGGGCACCGGGCGAGGATCACGAATTCGAGGTGTCAGAGTTCTTCCACCAGTCGCAAGGCGAGCCCACTCCTCGTGAGTGCGAGCGCCATCGACCCATGAATACCGCGTCTTCCAGAGCTGCTGCAGTCGGAGGGGGCATGTTTAGCAGGATGAAGTCGAAGAAATCCAGAGAGTCACTTGCAGGCTCGATTTCGGGTAGAATGTGGTGATTTCTGTTGCAGCCAAACGAGGTGGTGTTTGGGAAATGGGTCTACTGACCTTAGGTTATGACAGTTGCCAGATAGTAAATTCCGTACGTGAGACCCAAAAGATGCTTCTTGAGTTAATCTGTACCTCCGAAGGTGTCTATTCATTGCTGCAATCTGATCGAAATGTAGTCACCAGGAGCGAAGTCCCAATGTGGGCCGAGCAAGAATCATGTTCATTTCAAAAGCCTGCATCAACTAGCATAACGCGGCAAGAAAGACTATCGAGATGTAGATCCAGAGGTGAAGTCGATTGTGGCCCTTGTCCTTGCAGCTGGTGGAATGCGCAGGTCCAGCGTGTCGGAACGCGTGGGCAACGATGCGCGTGGAGGGAAGGTAAAGCGAGATGACCGAGTCTTGGCGCGGCTGTCTCGATAACAACAACGCGTGCGGCTTCGACTATGCAGTAAAAAAGCCATCTCCAAGGACAACGCTTCGTGCATGTATCATCGCTGAAGATGCTGGGACCTCGTAAGATCTATGTAAATCCTTTAGCATCGGTAGGTTTGGCTTGTCCCCATGTTCCGATACCTCCGCTGCGAGACTCGACCCTCAACTTCAAGGTAGCTCATTGAGGCGAAGACGATACCAGAATAACACTTCGAGGACGCATGCAAGACTTTTGCTGGCTGTAACCGCTAGAGTGTGTTGGTCTGATGCCGGGATGACTCGAACACCAGGACTCGTATGCTGATCGGCCGGTGGACTTCACACATGAGCGACGGTATCTCGCCCGAAGACAGCTCATATAGCGCCTCAGCTGCACAAGTACGCATCTTGGAGCGTTCTGTTAGAAGATGGGACCTCCATTACAAGCGTATCTCGTTGAGAGCGAGAGCCATATCGAGGGTCGAGATCAGATCGCCTTGTTCCAGCCAGTAGCATGAACACGATGTGCACTGTAAGCCATACACACTCGTAGCGGTGGCAATGGAAGTACTTTTAACACTCACAGCTCCAGCCAGCTCATCCTTGAACACACCCTGCTGTCCAGAATTCCAGACGCAAGATCTCGCCTAAAGCATCCAGATCTGGTACAGCTCAACAGCCACCACTCTTGGCCATGCAGCCAGCTTACCCTGCTGTAACTTCAGCACAACCTTGGCATATACACTGATCACCTCGATACACCTCTCAATCCCTCGACCACTTTCCGCATTGAGATTCAAACATACCACCTATGGCGCCTCTGACCATGATACATTTTGTGGACGGCCGAGGAGATGGCCGTCCAAGTCGACAGGCGCGTTCGCACGCGGCTAAGATGGCGAGGCTCAAGAAGCGGGCTACAGTCAACAGTGTGGAGTATGCTTTACAGCAGTTGGCAGCGACTCTTGCTGCTCCTTCTGCTCAGTACGGATTTATGGGGGATGCAGAGACGTCGAGGCAAGCATACGCCATTACGCCTACCGAGAGTGTAATGTCGGGAGGTCCTGCGTCTCTGGCAAGTCCCGAATCGGGATCTGAAGAGGAGAATATTGCTGTTGCTGTTGTGGAACCAGCTTTCTCAGTACCTGAAGTACTTCCTGCTACGCTTGGTGCATTGTCGCCGTCTTGCATAGCGCCAGCTGCATCAACGCAAACCATTGAGTATAGTAAGTGCTTTCTCGGAAAGTGAAGTTCATGATTCTTTGTCTGACTTCGCTTGTAGTGACCCAGGTCTTCTGGCCGCAGTTCCACATGCATGGAGATGACCATCAAGCTCCCCTGTTACATGCATACTGCGACATATCCCTGTTCTACCACTACCTCAATTATGTCTCCGCGGTACATCTAGCTGTCCTGTCTAATCGGATAACTCGTCCGGCTACCGTCAAGAGGCTGGCGCATTACCAAAGCGCGGTCATCACACTGGTGCGCGACAACGTCAGCAAGTCTATTTCCGCAGAGTGGGCGATTATCCTGGTGATTGCGCTGGCTTCCATGGATTACCAAGAATGCTTGATGCAGCCTGAAGTCGAGGAGCTAATGTTCGTTCCTTACATGCCAACGGCCGACTGGCTGAGTGTCTTTGGTCGCTTTCGTCCTCATGCATCACATTTCGCTGGTATGCATGCGCTAGTCGACCGAGCTGGTGGCTTCCATGCTCTGCCGTCGAACGGGTTGCGGGGAAGAGTGGCTTGGGCGGACCTTATACAAGCTGCCATGACTGGATGCCGACCCATCACACCCTGTATCTGGAAAGAGACAACATCGATCACTCCTTTACACTACCAGTCTGCTGCTGTTGTCGTCCAGGCATTCGGCGATGTACCCGGAAGCCTGCCTCGCGATATGCTCGATGCCTTGCAACAGCTTGCTGCGCTCGACATCCTGTTTTCCCGCACCGACTTCACGAATGTGGACAAGAAGACGATGTATCAACTGAAGATGCTCCGGAATATTGTTGAATACGACATGATCTGTATCCGATCCTGGAAAGAACTGTCGGATGTCTCCCGCGAGTCTTCATACTGCGCAGTCTACGAGATCGTACGGATCGTCTCGCTGCTATACTGTCAGGCCGTGATCCTCGGCCTGCCACCACATAGCGGCTGGCATTCGAAGCTGCTGGAAGAACTCAGAGATGTCGTAGAACTTTCCAGAGTCTTGGAGTGGAGCACTGAGCAAGGCCTGGATCTGCTCGTCTGGGCTTTGTGCATCGCGGGCATTGGGGCACTTGGCAGCAAGATGGAGGCATTCTGGGCGAATATGTTCGGGCAAGCGACGCGGTCGCGATGTTTGCATGATCGATCGTCAATACGTGATGTCGCGAAGCGATTCTTGTGGCAAGATGCTGTTTGCGGGAAAGGACTCGATATGTTGTGTGCTCGGCAGCTTGGTTGATAAACGCTGCCTGCATCCCTGCGGTACGTACGCGGCGTGCTGTTGACGTCGCATGCATTGCACGGCGGACGGCCACGACGGCTTCGAAGTGAAGTCAGCAGGTGCCGGGCCGTGATTCAGTGAATACGCGTGAAGTTTAACTCGAGTGCCTTCCCGAAGATATCAGGCAGACGCGGCGCGACTTCTTGACTTGGCGGTCTCACCAAGTACTCGCTGCCGACAACTCGAATCGCAACATCGCCGACAACTTCAAACACAACATTGTCGCAACAAACACGCAGCAGGATGCCAGATTTCTGGGACCTCCCGCGCAAGGTGCGCGACAAAATCTACCGCATGCACCTCGTGCATGACGAACCGATCACCCAAGACGCCCATGACAAAATGTGCCGCGATCGCAAAGCTCTTGGCTATCGCCAGAAGCAAATGCCAATAATATTTCGAGTGTCTGCTAGAGCCGATCGAGAAGCAGCACCAATCTACTATGGAGAGAATCACTTCATTCTCCCTAGCCTCAGTCCGGACTATCTTGTGTGGCGCGGTTTTCCTCGACACTTCCGTCTGGTACAGAAGGTGACTTGTGATTGGTCTCCATATCAGTCTGCAGTCGGCAATGCCTTGGAGGACCTTGCCAAATTGAGGAGTTTACGTGAGCTCACCATTCGGGTTGACGAGAAAGAGATGGTTCGGCGTGCGCTGCGCAGACGGGACAATCGTCCGCAGTACACAAGCAACAGCGCTGAATGCTCGCCCCAGGAGCAGCTCGCGCTCTATCAACTCAAAGGTTTTGACCGTTTGCTCTCCCTGAGGGGTATCCCGCATGTCAACTTCGTACCACGTACGGTCGGTGGCGAAGAAGAGGGAGGTCCTATCCCTGGAGGCATCCTTTTGACTCAAATCAAGCCCAAGATCACAGCACCAGTCGTCAAGGGCAAGAAGGGAAAACCTACCGTGAAAAAAACACCGCCCAAGGCAAACAAGTACGTAAATCATTCAACTTGCGATCGGCGCAATATTGACTTTCACTCAGAAAATCCCAGAGCGCCTGCTTTGACTTCCTTGGTCTTCCCGCAGAGCTACGAAACGTCATTTACGAGCTGGTTCTCGGCATTGACGGCCCAATACATCCCTCGAAGAAACCACCGAGCACGATAGCAAGACAGGGAAAGAATCTTGGCGACGTCAAAGGCCCCGAGACAGCACTCTGTCTTCTCGCTGTGAATAAGCAGATTCGCGACGAAGCTGTGGGAATCTACTACGCCACCCCATTTGTCTTCTACTATCCTTCGCAATTCCATGCGTTCGCGGTCGATCTCGGCCAACTGCGCCGCAGCGTCATCCGCGACATCACGATACACTATGACAATGTCAAGCGTGGTGATACGGATTCCGCAGACCTCACGGCCCCATTGCTTCGAGACTTCACTGGTCTGAAGAATTTGCAAATCATCATGTTTGGCACACTCTCCGAAAAAATCCGCGCGCGGTCCCGTTGGAGCACTGGTTGGCAAATGGATCACGCCAATCCTGCCCTTATTCCAGGGATGAGAGCCCTTTACAAGCTGCGGAATTTGCAACAAATCGAAATTCGCGATGTGCGGCTTGAGGAGATGTATGAGACAGCCAAGAAAGACAAAGAGTATCCGAACTTCAGTGCTCAGTCGCGCAGCTACCACATCGTCAAGCTCACTGCCGCTCTGCAACACTTCAATCAAGCATTGCTCGACGCACAGAAGGGCAGGGTCAATGGAGAGCTACTTCAGGACAATAAATGGCACACCTGGGACGACTTTCCAGAACTGCCAGAGGAAGAGGAGTCTGACGAAGAAGGCGAGGTAGACGAATATGAAGACGCGGATGAGCAGCAGCGTGTCACTGAGCATGTCGAGGCCGATCAAGGGGACGGAACTGACATGTCAACTGGCATTGGAACTGGTGATGCTCCTGCGAAGGGACCTAGACGATCCGCTCGTCTCTCCGCCAAAGCTGCCGAAGCAAACCCCGCGCAGCAGGATGATGCAGAGGATATGAAGTCGAGGTACACGACGGTGGTCGTGGCGCCAGCCCTGAACTTTGATGCAATGGCTATGGCACACATCGCTCGCGACGAGAAGAGGCCGAAGGATTTTGCAGTGCATGCGCAAGATCGAAGCAGGTTGGCTCGGCGATTCCATGGGTTTGTTTCGTTTTCTCTTTCTTTCTCTGCCACGGCCATTGGTCTCATCCTGCTCAAGCTTCTCAGCTGAGCGTGGCTCGCATGCAGACGTTCAGCGCGAATAGATCAGCGCAGCATAGCGACATGTTAAGATGTTGCATAAAAGTACTACAATAGAACTCCACTCTACAAATTGTTCGGTGCGCAAGAAATCTCCTACATCTCATTCCAGATATTGACGATTCACTTTATAAAATTTTTAGCCACTTAGTCCTTCAGGTTCCCTCCTACCGCTTCTCCATCACCATGTCCCATGGCCCGACCTTCTGCCCAATACATCGACAACCGTATCTTTCAAGTCACCACTCTCATCTCCTGCTATCCACCAATTCCCACTTTCCAATCTCTGCAACAACAATCCTGCTCCCTCTTCGTCCTTGCATTCTGGCATGACTGGCCACCAAAGTCCGTGGATCTGCTCGCGAATATCCAGATTCAGATACAGCCAAGTGAGCAGAGAGTGAATATCGCCAATGCCGCTCAAGTTGTGTTCGAGTACAGCCAGGTCCCAATCGATGTAGCTGATGGAAGTTGGAAGAAGGGATGTACATGTTTGCCCTTGCTGTGACGCAGATGAAGCAGATCTTGAGATTCGATTGCAGATGCCTTTGCACAGTTTCTTGCCTTTGATGATGAAGAGGCAAAGCGGTCGTTGCTGTGTTGCCTCGATGTGTGTCGCAGTCGTTTGCTCATCCGAGACAGTGTCTTGTTGAGAATCACTATCGGTTGAGGTATCCTCCTCTTCGTCGTCTGGAACGTCGAAGCTCGTAGATTTGTGGACAGCATCGTAAATTTGAGCCTGCAAGTTTCCGTGGCTATCGAATGTAATGTCTTGCTGATGGAAGAAAAAGTCCGTCGTCGTCATTAATTCTGTAGATTTCATTTCCGTGAGTCGAGGAGTGTCTTTGAGTGTTTGCTATGCAATTCGAAAAGTCTTGGTTCTGATTGTCTTTGGTCTTCGAGAGAAGTGGAGTGTTCTGGAGAAGCAAAAGTAGTTGCTTGCTGGGTAAGAGAGAGGTAGTCATGCATTTTTGGCGGCGTGAAGACAGAGCTCCACATGGGAAAGTTGGACAAGAGCTTTGTTGTTGCTGTAAGGTCAGGCGGTGAATTGCTAGAGCACGGAGGTTGAGGCGTTGTTCGCAGGGCTGGTCGAGCTTTGATCATGAAGTCAAGGTCTGTCGATAGTCAGTCAACTATCCTCTCGCCGTTATGTACTGGTAGGAAGCATTTTGTAGGACATTGTGAACGCCTTTTTTCGTTCTGTCGTGCTATTTGAACTGAGTAGCGACGATAATGCAACCGTATGTACAAGCAAAAGGGGGCATCGCAAATCACAACGCAACGCCGAGAATATGCAGTCCATGCGCCAATCAATCAATCAATCTCCATCCTGACCTGCTCGTTCGCCTTGCCTGTGAAAAGACTCCAACGCCGTCTGCTCCTGTTTTCATTCCGGATGCCCATTGAATGTAAAGAAACCTTGTCCAACTCCTGAGGATCTTGCTCAAACGACGACATAGACATTCTCGCATGGTATCCCGCACTCGCCGTCGTCGCGCCTTTGTTCCCGCTCCAACCCTTCGCAGTCATGTTCCCGCTGTCTCGCTTCCGTGACGTCAATTTCATGTTCGTGGTTTTCGGTATCAGAACGCCCAGTTTCGAATGTCTCTCCTTATCCGTGTCTGGTGACTTGGGACTTTGTTTCAGTGTTTCTCCTCGCCAGCCCAACACGACTGGTAGATAGTATTCCACTTTTCCGAGCACGTCTTCCTTCTTCGCTTCTTCTCGATGTGCAGTGCAGAGTGCTTTCCGAAATAATCGTTCGAGTTCTAGCTTGGTAGATTCGGTGTCGTTGAGTGGGTCTTCAATCTCAAAACAGAAATCGCCGAAAGCTTCGCAGATGGCCGCGCCTTCTTGTGTGGTGAGTGGTGCGTTGCATCTATCTGCTTCTCTGAAAATACATGTCGTGTTGTGCCAAACATCGAGGATATGGAGGCGGGAGAAGAGGGAAATTCTCGCTGGGGTCGCTATGTGATCGAAATTGTGGTAGCCGAAGAGGTTGGAAACTGCTTGCTCTGCCATTGTGACGGCTGGCGGGACTGGTGCTCGGGGAGGTGCGGCGGCTTTGAGGGGAACGTGTTTGCTGAGAATGTTTGCCGTCGGAGCGACTACTCTCCGTCAAAGGCCAGCTCTAAAAACGAGTCCGGCTGGAGGGCTGTTGCCTCTACAACTTCCTCTTCGACGGAGAGTAGCCTCTCCACGGCTCTACGGTGCTCGTTCAGCTCCGCATTCTTCGTCCTGCGAAATTGTTAGCGTCTGGATATGTGGTGGCATTGATTGATACCGATGCATGGAGACAGACCAGTGCACGCCATGGTCGTGCCGGATGAAAGCTGCCTCCATGGCAGCGCCAAAGTCGTCGGTATCGGCCCTAACATATGTTAGCTTTCCATGTTTCGGGTATCAGGAATCGCCTGCAAAGCCAGCTGCTTCCCAGCTGGAGCCATGGAAATACCTGCTCCACAGGAGATATTGCAAATGCATACTTCTTCTTGGCGTTCTTGCTCTTCTTCGCCTCCTTCTCCTCCTTCTTCTTCCATGCCAGGTTGGGGTTCTCACCCCGCTTCACGCACACCGTGCGTGCTTTTCGTGCTGTCATACCACATTGTCAGTCACTCCGCAACTATGACATTCGCTCTGTAGCGCAACATGCGAGAGAGACTTCTTGTTCGCGATATACAGTGCCACTGTAAGGTGCAGAGGCACCGAGAGCGGCCGGCCGGGGACCGTGAACTTGCAGCTCGGAGGAGGTGGGGCGAGTCGAGTCTCTGCGTCTCGGTACTGTCACAGCTCTGCAATGCAGCGACACGGTGTTCGGCGGCATATCAATTATTTCAGAGCGAGTGCGTCAGATCAAGCGCTCGCTCCAATGACTGACACCCTTGGGTCCGCCGTCGACGGCTGTGGGAGCACTCTCATGGACTGTCTGGTGGAGAAATGTCGTGCGAGGGACGGCGGGAATGACTTACGTGGTGTCTTCGCCTTCTCCTTCTCTCGCTTCAGTGCTGATGGCATCTTGGCGACGGCGGTGGTATGGTGGCGTGGGGTGAGGGCGGAAAGGCGGAGAGAGGAGAGACAGCGAAATGACAACGGAAATTTGTTTATGCCTACCAAGAGCCCACCAGCTACCTGGAGCGAGCGTGGCGCGCGTTTGTGCATCGCCCGCAGCGCCGTTGTTGCGGACTGCACGCTTCAGATTTCACTTCACTTCACTTCAGCGGAAGGTCCCGCCAGACCCCTGTATGTTGCCATTGGACATTGATAGGCGTTTGGAAAGCAAGTGCGTCATCCAGGAGCTGGGCGTCTTGGTCTAGCGGTAAGCTCTGCATTACACAGGTTGTCGTGCAACTTACTGAAAGGGTGCGCGATGGTACTCCCCAGGTGGTCGAGTGATTCCCGCAGGATCTTCGGGTTCGAAACGTCCAGTACGTGGCACGCCGAAAGTCTGAAGTAACGATTAGGCATCTGGAAAGATGGAACTCGTAGACCATCCGCAGATTGAGCTCCTGCATCTTTTTTTTTTTTTTTGGTGTGTTCGTGCGAACTTGCAGTGGTGGTGGTAGGTCGTGACGTGTGCTGACACAGTCGTGGTCCGAAGCCTTTTGCGCTTTTGCACTTTTCTTCTGCAGCTGCATCAGGCATTTGGTACCATGAGTACTCAGCATTGATCGGTCATAAATCCGCACGTAGCATCTCCTTTTTAACAATTGCACTCGGATTTGAGGACATCATGAGTTCTGCATGTGCTCGAGCCAATTTTGGGTCTTGCTGAAATGTACCCAGGACTTTTGAAGTATGCGTTCAGGTAGAAATAAAGTACAGGCAGTCGTGATGTGTATGTTGTGGGCGTAGGACGAAGAAAGACAAACGTGACGTGAAGGATGAAGTGAAGTGGCAGATCTTCTCCCGCAAACCGCGCTTTCGTCGCCCTTTCATGCACGAGGCAAGGACATGAGCTAGCATGCGTGTACTCTTAGCCAGTCATATTGCCAAGATCCTGCCCCGCTGACGTTCACATGCCGCCTTGTCCCTTCCCCAGCAACCTGTATGCGAGACGCAACAACAAGTCGATTACAACATCAAAACCCGAGCGAAATGGCAGACGAAGATGTAGCAACGAGAGCTCCCGAGAGCGATGCTCAGGAGACTAGTGCAGTGCCCGGCGACAGCAAGCCCGACCAAGGCGCCGCAAGCATGGGAGTACGATCATTTCCAAAACGAAGCTGCCAGGACATGAGCTGAATGCAGCCCTTTGCAGGAGCATTGCACCACCGACCGACCTACTCGTACATCTCCCGATGCCGGCGAGGAAAAGATCAAGAGCTGATAGAGTACAGCATCGGGCGAGCAACCCACAGGCGTACGGCAAGGTACAAGCAACAAGTGCAGCAACAAGAGCTGAGATCTTTTGCAGGAGATCGCCAAATTCAACGATGTCGAGACGTATATCGCAAAACCGGCAGACTATCCACACTCGCCCTCGAAGCTGCTCCTGCTCTTGACTGGCGGCACTGGGATTCACTCCACCAACAACCAGATACAGGCAGACAAGTTCGCCGCAGAGGGCTTTCTGGTCGCCATGCCAGATCAGTAAGTCGGATATCAATACTAGAGATGCGAACAGTCTTCGCTAACAGTATCACTTCAACAGATTCGCTGGCGACCCTGCTTCCTCCGTCTCCCATACGACCACTACGCCCTCCGAACCCGAACCGAGCCTGATCGAACAGGTAAAGCTTGGTATCGCCTCTGTCGCCAAGTCTTTCACCATCGACATGTGGCTTGCACGCCATACTCCCGAGAAGGTACTTCCAATCCTACAAAAAGCCATCGACGGCATCAAAGAAGAGTTCGCCGACGCGGTGGCTCATGGAGGAGGAATATACGCTGTGGGATACTGCTTCGGCGCCAAATATGTCTTGCTTCTAGGATCAGAGCTGTACGCAGACGTTGCAGCTGGACAGCGACAACCCGACACAGAAGCCGAAGAGGGCATGGCGAAGAAAGGACCTGCGATCAAAGCCGGAGCTATTGCGCACGGCACGCAAATCACGGCAAAGGACTTGGAGAATTGCAAAGTTCCTCTTTCGATCGTGGCTGTGCAGGATGATACGCTATTTCCTGATGATGTGAGAGATGCGGGCGTGAAGAAGCTGCAGGAGAAGAGTGTGGAGCATGAGGTAAAGGTCTTCCCCGGTGTGCCGCATGGGTTCGCTGTTCTGGGAGATTATGAGGAGGCAGACATCAGGGAGAAGCAGAAAGATGCTTTCCAGCAGCTGTTGAAGTGGTTGAAGGAGCATTGAGCGATCAATGGACTTTCAGGCATGGTGGCATGGGATGAGGATCATGAATTGCTATTTTAGCGTTAGACATGAGTGAACGAATGAGCTTCTTACTGGTCGACGACTGCATGCTACCAACATGAGTACCCATAGTACGTCTGCTAATGTGCCGCGCTGTGCTTAACGTGTCGCTGCTGTATCCCAGTAGCGGGACGCGCCAAGCCTCCTGCCGGGTTCATGCTCACCACGCAACAACTTCGGAACACGTCAACACAACTGTGCAGTACGAGGTGAGACTGCATATATCTAGACTCAGGATAGCGATAGAGAGCAGACCGGCTGCTAGCGTAGTACTGGGAAGTACGCCGACGAATGCGTGGCAGTTCGGCAGGTCACCCAGGAAAGTTACCGGACCCACTTGAATTTTTGGATAAGCAGTCATATAACGATGTGATCTTCACTCCTCCATCATAGGAGCTGTGGCGCAGCGGTAGCGCGTCTGATTCCAGTCATTGGAAATTCCAGAAGGTCATCCGTTCAAATCGGGTCAGCTTCATCGCTGGTGATCTCTTTTTGCTGTTGTTGTTGCATGTTGTTGGCCTTTTAGGTGAATAGTTGTGATTTTTTGGTCTGGGCTTGGCGGCCGCCGGCGATGGCGGCAAGGGAAGCAGGCTGAGGGGTCCACCACGCTCGGAACGATTGTTTGAACATTGCTGAGCATAGCAGTGTCCTAGCAAAAGGATCAGGTCATTGCTGTTATGTTCTGACACGTTGTGCTGTTGTGTTGTTGTGCAGCAGAAAGCGATCTCAGAGCATCGGATTATGCGATCGTCCCTTTCCACTTTTCAACCGCAGCGACCGTACAATTTTGCAGACAGCGCTGCCATTATTGAACAGCAGCACAGCCTTCGATGCACCAAGGTAGTCGGCATGGTTAAGTGAGAAGTTGTTGGAGCAGAATATACAATCCAGGAATGAGTTGGTATACAACGGACCCAAAAGTTCGCAATGGATGAAAGTGCCGAGAGCGATACAATGCGATTCTGAAGACTTCAATCATTCGATGTCCAGAGTTGGTGAAACTATCTAATGCTGAGATGAGGTCAAGAGATGTGGTAAACAAAGGAATGTTTGCTGCCGTGTAGATGGACACAGCAGCGGAGCGGAGCTGGCACGGATGTGAGGCCTCAGGCATCACACTTTCCTGAAGTGCATCCCGACTTTTGACCTCCATCGACTTGCACACGATCACGCAGCACACCCGTGCTGCCATAATCGCCAATGCCTCCACGAATACAGCCTCATCGGCTGACGACTCAATCGACATGTCAGTGCTTTCGCACGCGGCCATACGGCCTCCCTGAAGGCACCTCTGTCGCCGTTCCATCGCAGCAGAAGCGCGACTTCCATCCCAAATCAAAGGCCACGAAACTGCGCCGTAATATGTGGGAATGGCTCAATGGGCCTGGCAAAGCTTTTCGCGATCCTCTACCGGGCAGCACCAATTATATGAGCGCGTACGACAAGTACGGCAACTTGCTCCGTTCAAGAAGAGGACGCGATAATGCTCAGCGAGGCGGGCCTTCACCGCCAGCTCTGGAGGCAGAGATCGACGTGCCACCTGTCGAAGAGGAGGAAGAAATCCAGCGCAAGGAAAGGCAGAAAGGACTGGATGAAGATGAAATTACCGCCAACAAGGCGAAAAGAGATGCACAACGAGCCGCGAAAGCTGAAATCGAGTCACGGAGTGGGCTTCCGAAGGAGAGACCCAGCGACATGAGGCCCTTCCCTCTTAATCAGAACTTCCGATCGCAGAGTGTGCTGTCTGAAGAGCTGCGAGAAGAGATCTACCGGCAAGTCGTGGCTGCCGGCGTGGATATTTCAACTGTCAGCGCTGCGTTTGGCATTGACTTGAGGAGAGTCGGCGCCGTGGTGCGTCTGAAGAGCATCGAAAAGCGATGGCAAGCTGAGGTGAGTCCACGACTATTTACTTCCTTCACTGCGCTTGACACTTCTATGATGATTGCAAAAAATTCGATTAGTCTTGAAGACACCTACATGGTTAACAACATTTCGCTCCTATCTGATTATTGCGACGAGCACACTACATACTTCGACGTTGCCAGATGAGTTCGTTGCTAATGATCTGCTCAGAACAAACCACTGGCCAAGGCATACAATGACGCCGTCTTAGCCATGCTGCCACAGACGCCATACAAGCCCAACGACCCCAGACAGCAGATCTACGAGCACGAGACAGTGAACGACCTTCCTGTGCATCCAGCCACACGGCAACAACTTTTTGTACCAGTTTCCGAATCACGTCAATTCACGCGTGAGGATGCCGCCAAAGCCTTCCACGACAAGCTTCTGCCCGCAGACAAGCGTATTCCTCATCCGGAACTCGTCACTCTCGAGAAAGAGCACCTAGCTGGCGTGAGCAGGTCTGAACGCTGGGCCAACCAGCAACAACGTGACGAGGCAGCGAGAGCTGCAAAGGAGAAGGCGGAGGCGAAGAAGGCAGCATGGGAAGAGCGGACACAGAGGATTGTGTCGACCCGGAGATGGGATTTCAAATTTCAAGACATCAGCGCGGAGAAGGTTGGAAAGAATGGCAGGTCGAGAGAGGGTGTCGGCGCCCGCTATGGTATGCCACATGAGGACCGCAAGAGAGGCATGGTTAAGATTCCCACGAGTGTTGAGTAAAGTTGTACATTTTTGATTTGAGGCCTGGTCAGAGGCAGATCATTGAAGCATGCTTCTCGTGTTCAACCTCGATATGTACAATAAGCATACCACGACAGTTTCACGGAGAACTAACAGATCTCCCCTGCATGTCTCCACGCTGAAACTCTCCTGCTACGTAACTTTACTTTTTCCCGATGACAGCTTGTTGGAGCATGTGATGCTGAAATTCGGCCGAAATTCCCCAACCCCACCTCACCCATCTTTTGCTCCATCTTCCGCTCTTTCTCACACCGACACCACCGACACCTCTCCCTCGCATGGAACGACGACGATAAGAGCGCACCGCCCACAATGTCGTCCTTCCTCTTCTGGCTCTCCTCCTCCGCTACCGTCCTTACCCTCCTCATCCACGCCCTCAACTTCCTCGGCCGGCAATTCAACATGCCCATTCTCGAATTCTACGGGCGCAGTATTGCGTCTTTTGTCGCGTTGTTGATTTGTGCGACGTATGGAACGATTGCTTCCGCGCTTCTCTCGCTCGTTGGTTATGGTGGGCTAGGACAGTGGACTACAGCGCGAGCGTTCAAATGGACGATGTTGCTGTTCACGGGTGTATGGTTTGATGTACAGGATGAGAAGGATGTGCTGGGAACTACACGACCTGCGGTTTTTGTGGGAAATCACCAGACGGAGTTGGATGTTTTGGTCTTAGGTCATATCTTTCCAAGGTATTGCTCTGTTACGGCTAAGGCGAGTTTGAAGTGGTGGCCGTTTTTGGGGTGGTTCAGTAGGTTCTACCTTTTCACACAACCGTTTTTGCAGGCCTCTGAAGAGAACATCTTCCAGGCCATAACAGATCTGGAGCTGACATTCGTAACCGCATAGTGGCCCTCTCGAAAACCGTCTTCATCGAACGCAAATCCCGAGCGCAAGCCTTTGCCGCTTTCGATGATGCAGCGAAACAAATGCAGTCCGCGAAACAGAGCGTATACATCTTCCCTGAAGGCACGAGATCATACTACGAACACCCCGACCTTCTTCAGTTCAAGAAGGGAGCTTTCCACCTTGCGATCCAGGCGCAAGTACCGATTGTGCCTGTTGTGGTTGCGAATTACAGCAATGTCTTAAATGTCAAGAGAAAGAGATTCAGGTCTGGCATCATTCCTGTGAAGGTCTTGGACGCAATTAGCACGAAGGGCAAGACGAAGGAGGACGTGGATGCGATCTTGGAGGAGACGAGAGAGAAGATGCTGAAAGAGTTGAAGGCTTTGCATGAACAGGTGCAGAAGCAGGGTGTTGCGGTAAACAAGCAAGAAGCTGGACAGGGCCATTCGACGGCCACACAGAATGGGAAAGCGACAGAGAGAAAGGTCATGAATGCTGCTGCATAGATGAGGATTCTGCAGCACGTCTGGAAACCCGACTTTAACAGCTATTGCTCTCTCCATGCCCGAGGACGTCAACTACAACTTTCCACGGGTCCTTTGGAGAAGACGCGAGAGAAGACACGATCGTACGAATGGTGCTCTGGCTTTACACGATACCACTTGAGCAGAGATTTCGGAGATCACTTTGACGATGGACTTTTGAAAGCTGCTCTCCCGCGATGTCTCGAGCTTCCAACATTACTTCTCTGAGGAACGTACAGGATTGAGAGCAGATTGTGCGTATCTCGATTGGACTGTGGCAGCTGGCAGCGCAAAGCTGGCTCATGGCGTGGGCCCAGTGGGAAGGACTGGTGTGAACGAAGGCTTCACCCATGAGCGGAAATGCCACTTTGGTTTGCTTGGTGCTGCAGTATCAAGCCAGGGGACATACCTTAGCCAGCTAAGGCATTGGCATGATCTGAGAGTACGACGAGAACTACGATTTCATGTAGCGACGAACAGATCTCAACAAAATATGGTAAGATCGACCATTACAAACGACCCCTCAGAGCTCCGACTAGCTTCCTCATGACGTCAATCGGCAGCTGAAGGTATTGGAATCATAGATGTACTTTCTTCCTGCGAGCTATCTTCGATCGTATGCATTGACTATTCGTCCCGTAGCTGTTGTCGACCATACAGCCGGGATTTCGCCAAGGCCTTCGTATACTTCGTCGAATTCACCACTCGCGCTTGCAGTGCGATCTCAAAACGTCTTTGACAGGAGAAGACTCCTCGCTCGAAGTTAGCAGACAACTCAAAGGCAGCCAAACATGGCGTCCTCACGGCCGACGTCCTACCAGACAGCAAATCGTAGAAGCTCCCAAATCGGCCCTGGCTCAAACCGCAACTCCGCTGCTCTAAGTTCACCAGACAAGCACAGCTCCGTCTCCAGTGGTCCACGAACGAGCACCAGTATTGCCGATACGAAGAGCAATCGTCTTGTGCTTATTACAGGTGCAACGGGAGGTTGGTCATTTTCACAATTTTCCTCCTTGCTCACGATATTGATTTCTTCAAGGCATTGGAAAAGCTACCGCTGTCGCTTTCGCCCGCACAGGAAAGTACAATCTTGCTCTGCACTTCAATTCTGCTTCAGGCGAAGCGCAGGAAAGTCTTATACAAGCGATCAGTGAAGTCGTACCAGAGGTGATTGATGTTGCGCTTTTCCAAGCGGATTTAGGAAGTTTTGAGGAGGTGAGAAAACTGCATAAAGAGGTTGTGGATGGATTGGGGACGGGTATTGATGTGAGTGACTCGTCCTTGGATTCTACTGGAATCGCTGAGAGGAACTTTCTATGCTGACGAGTTAACCAACAGGTCCTCTTCAACAACGCCGGCACAACAAGTAATCTCAGCAACGTCTCCAATCTATCTGACGTTTCCATCGAGACATTCGAACGCACGTGGCGGATAAATGCTGGATCACCGTTCCTTCTGGCTCAACTTTGTCTGCCACATATGGAAAAGCAAGGTTGGGGAAGAATCATCTTCAACTCAAGTGTTGCGGCTTTGAACGGTGGAGTGGTGGGGCCGCATTATGCGAGCAGTAAAAGTGCCTTGCATGGATTAGTGCATTGGCTAGGAGGAAATGTGGCGAAGAAGGGTATCACGGTAAATGCAATTGCGCCGGCACTGATCCAGGATACGACGATGCTGCCGGCTGGGGCGAAGGGGACAGAGGGGTTGAAAGAGAGTAAGTACTTGTTCTTTCTTGAATGTGCAGGCAGAGGACATTTGAGAATGAGACTGTGTATGCTGACCCAATTTCGCATTAATAGAGATACCTATTGGAAGGCTAGGAAGACCAGAGGAGATCGCTGAGACGGTCATGTGGATGGTCAATACAGGCTATGTGACGAGGAAGATCGTCCCTGTTGACGGAGGCTTCCATCCATACTGAACATTCTAATCTTAACTTATAAGCTCAAAGGCTTTTGTGCTGTTACATCGCGCCGTTGATATCCAAGCGATCCGACCGGCCTCACACCTACTCATCGAGCCACGCTGACCGATTCAAGTGTAGGCCTTCGTTTTGCAACCATGGTGCCGCCTTACAGCATCGTACAACTTCAGGTACGCTTATTTGCTTCGATCGCCGCCGCTATTTTCCTCGCGTTCGCCCTCCGCAACCCGACCTTCGCATTCTCCGGCAACAGTGTGCCACAATGAGCACAATACCGCTCGATGATCGTGATTCTCTCTTTCTCCTGCATCTGCACGACTGCGTTCTTGGCACACATCACGCAGTTGTTGAGAGTATACCCGTTCATGATGGTCTTTTCGTTCATCTGGCGATGAAGAACTTCGGTGACAAATTCTGCGCAATTGAAGACGGCCTGGCAGTTCTCGAATGCTTCGCCATCCTTGAACTTGCTGTAGTTGTTGAGCAAGATGTCGCCGGCGCGAAGCCGCATTTCGACTTTCGTGGCTGGGGATGGTCCGTAGATTGCCTCGACAGCATCCACGAAATCTTGGGATCGCCACTTCTTCGGCAATAGTTCTGTGAACTCGACGTTCGCCAGCTCCATCAGCGGTGGCGCGTCGTACTTCTCGGCAATAGTATGAACCACGACCGCAAAAGCAAGAGGAGACCATGGGTTCTTCTCCACGCCGCCTGGGGAATTGATCATCTCCTGGTACTGATATCCTCCACAGTAGTAGTACTCGAGCAGCGCCTGAACTGCATGAGCATCATCATCAGGAAGCTCTATTATCCCAGTAGTGGCCTCCTGTCATACTGTCGTCAATTCTTGGACTCGTGGCAAGATGTTGCCGAGCATACCATGAAGCCACCTTCTGCTGCCTTTTCGAAGAATGCACTTTGGGAGCACACAATGTTGCGATGGACTTTCCAGCTGTGACCATTGCAGCTGACCTCGAGGTCCGTCCAGCGCGGATCACCGAAGAGCCTGGTTGTCAATCAGCTGATTGAACTCGAAATAGCGCGGTAGAGCGCTCACTTGGAGATAGTGGTCTTGTGCCGCTTCAGTGCCGTCGCGCAGTCGCTACTGGACATTTTGGTTTGCTCTCGCCGCGGAATGTCTCGATTTGAGATACACGAATGTTCAGAGCAGGTACGAGGAGGGCATGAGGGGTCAGAAGAAGGACATCACTGATGGCAAAACACGTTGTGACAAATGGTCGTTGGCCAAGGGTCTGGATTGATGGGCTTGACAGGGTGATTACAAACAATAGCAATGGGTCGAAAAGCGCGCAGTCACCCGACTGCGATATCGTCGAGTTTCCGATCGTTATATTCGTCCGTGACGACGCACCCTGATGATCGGTGCGTGTGCGGCTTTGCGGAGAGACTCACTACGTGAAAAGTCTATGCAACATTGGGAAGTATACCGTAGTACGAAGAAGTTGAATACCGCGCAAGGAACAGTGTCATTGAGTCGATCATCCAATACTGCGCTACTCACGCTAGTTGGTAGGAAAGCGCGCGCCTAGCCGTAATATGTAATCTCTTGGTAACATCTCAGACCTTAGTCCATGGGTTGCTCGATGAGCTGAACTTGACCGCGCTGAGCGCCTGTCCCGGAATGTTCCTACCACAGTGCGGGCAGAGGTACGCGTTGAGGACGCTGACCTTCAAATCGGGGTAGGGAGACACTGTTGAGCACTGGTAGCAGCTGTAGTATGGCTGCAAACTCATTTCGGCCATCGCGAAATACAGCTCCGCCGCAAGTGCCGGTGTTTGTCTGATCAATTGTGCCAGCTCAGACTTGGAACCACGCTTCATGAGTTGTTTGTTGTTCTGCAAGACCTCGCAAACGGCAGATCGTAGCGCCTCGGGCTTATCGTCTGTGGACCAGAGCATTCGTGCGACTCGAACGAAGGTCGCAGAATCAGGCTTGATACTGCTCCTGAACTTCGTCGTTGCGAGCTCGGCAAGTTTGGTGACTCCATACTTGTCAGCTGCGATGCACACTGCAATGTGCAGGTCAGGCGCGGTCCAGTCGGCGCTCCTGCGCATTTCCACATCGTAGTCGCCCTTGTAGAGAAACTTGACCAAGGCGTTGATAGCATCTGGTTCGTCTTCTTGTAGCACAATGGCCTTCTTGCGCGCTTCCTGTATCGATTTAGCGCCTGGTGCATTGCTTACAGTGGGATTATCAGGCAGCTTACCTTAAACTGACCTTCACAAGCTTTCATGAAGTACTCGCTCTGCGTACAGATGATAGCGCGGTGTACAGCCCACTTTCGGCCCTCGCACTCGATCATCATGTCGGAGAATTTGGAGTCGCCAAAGAGCCTAGGAATAATTAGCCCGTTGCTCAGTCGAGCGCACCACGTTGGATAATACCCAGATAACACGCCAGCGAGGGCTGCCTGAGTCGTTTTAGTCTCGGCCATGATTCTGTGGCGGCTTTGAAGCGAGCAGAGCAAGTGCGAAGTCAGTGGAGCAAGGGAGGAAGAAAATTTATACGTCTTTGTTCACTGCGCTAGTGCCGCGCTAATGTAAGAGGGATCAATGCGCGCAGTGCTCCAACCACCTAGCCCCGAGACAGCCGCGTCTTCACTTGGCTTCACTTCACTTACCTTAGCGAGCGCAAAGTCAGCGCCGGATCTGCTGGCGTCTCGCCTGTTCAAGGATCGCCCCCATTCCGATCAATCTTGTAGTTGGCCTCCCACGTAGATATGCGATGCCAATGCGTCGCGCAGCTTGGGCAACAGACGTAGCGCGCTGCCTGTTGCTCCTCGGACAAGGACATCTCCACTGTGAACGCAATCCCGCAAGCCGGACAGCGATACGTTGAATGAGACGTGCTCAGCTGCAGCTCCTTTACCAACCCGAGCTGAAAGGCTTCGGAAACCAACGCAACAGCAAAAGCCGGGACACCCTTCGCAACCGTTTGGAAGTTCTCGCGAGCGAGTAGGGGTTTGCCGCTGCTCAGGACACAAGCCATCAAAGACCGTCGCAGTGGCTCTTTGCGATCTTCGTCTTCGAAATAGACTGCGATGATGGCCTGGAGAAAGCCTGGTGCATCACAACCTTGCTATGCGAGGAGAACGTCGAATTTGAACAGCGCGAGTTTCGACAGTGCCGGTAGACCATACTTGTCGCCAATAGCATGCACATGGACATTCATTGCGAGAGCGTGCCAGTCACTCTCGGCGTTGTCGTTGTGAGCGGTGTCATCATAGTCGGTAGAGTAGAGGAAGCGAAGCATTGCAGCTACCGCATTCGGGTGATCCTCCTTCAATGTAATAGTGTTGCTGGAAGCTTCCTGTAACAAGCAAAATCAGCTTCTCGAAACGATATTGGGCCAGATTGTGTCCGGTCGAGCAAGTCGC
Organism: Cercospora cf. flagellaris; assembly: GCA_005356885.1. Classification (NCBI taxonomy): domain Eukaryota; kingdom Fungi; phylum Ascomycota; class Dothideomycetes; order Mycosphaerellales; family Mycosphaerellaceae; genus Cercospora; species Cercospora cf. flagellaris. The sequence goes on along the minus strand of RJLU01000005.1, from coordinate 630,060 downwards.
ATGACAGCCACACCCGCCGAACTCGAGTAGGGCATACCTTGAAACGTCCGTCGAACGCTACCTTGAAGAAGTTGCACTGAGAGCAGACCACGGCTTTGTGGATTCGCCATTTGCGCTCGCCACACTGGATGGTGGCATCGGAATAGGGGCTGTCGCCTAACAGTCCAGTGATGCTGTCAAGCAGCATGCGCGAGTCTTTCGATAGCATGATTGGTTAAGTTCTTTTCTGGGTCGAGGCACCGTTGCGTGTCCAGACAATGTACGATTGGGGGGCTGTAAGAACCGGTCGATGTAGTATGGATGATGATTGAAGTGCACAGCCTAGATGAGTAGGTGAGAAGGTAGTTATACTGAATGCGGAGGGCGAAAGACTGCAGCGAGTGAATCAGCAAACACCATTTCACGTGATTGTCGCAGCCCATGTTTTTTTAAACCATATCGGGAGCTCGCTCATAGCGAACATGTCGTGCGGTCTTTGGTGCTGTTATTCAAGAGACTTGTGCGCTTATGTTAAGCCTTGTGGTCCACTGCGGCGACGCACGAACTGCCCGACCCCTAAGTCGGGTGTACGAGTGAGAAAATATTCGTCACTATCATGCCAACGACGCATCGATTCGTTCTGCTGTTCGAGTGCTATCTTCAGAAAATGCCTTGTTCTCTTACCGGAATACAGGATTCGTAGAACATCCAGTCAGAGAGGCGCGATGGTGATGTTGACAAAAGTGTCCTGTACGAACGTCCTCACATGGTCCACAGCTCCAGGGGTCCCAGAAAGTGTGCATCCAGCCTGGAGACTTTTGTCCCCTTCCATTTGATCAACAACTAATTCTGGTCAATACTTTCACAGCGAGTTATAGTCAGCAGTGAAAAAAGCCTACCTTGCAAAGAAACGAGCTGTGCTCCTTTTGCTTGCACATGCTTCACCAGCAGCTCTCTACTCCTCTCCTCGTCGGCCGAAGGCGTATCCTTGTCACCTACGACAATAAAAATCTTCCCCTTCACATCACTGCCCAGTAGAACTTGGAACACAGCATTGAGTTCTTCCTCGTTATCGAGGCAAAGCCAGATGATATCCGCATTGCGCGCGACCAATGTCAAAGCAGAAGTAGCTCGCGAATTTTCGTGTTGAAAAGCAAAATCCTCGGCTTCTTTCGTTGTATGGTTGAGAACAATAAGAGGCGGCTTAAGCTTAGGATGAGTAGAGAGTTTTGTTGCAATAGCCTACAGTTATCTTGTCTCAGTCGCTGAAAATGCTAGCTGGAAGTAATTGGGTAGATGGGAGGTGGAGTGCATACTCTACCCACGGGCCTAAGCCCGATGACTCCCATTCGTTGCGGCATGTTCTAGCTAGAAAAGAGTGTTCTTCAGTGGGTTGAGGTCTGTTCTTTTCTTCTAGGTGTTCACTAATCTTCCTGCGGGTCGAAAACGTTTGCTCTTGTTCCTTGCTTCGTGGGTCGCGCTGCATTTGTATCCGGTTCCGCGGCGATCGTCGATTGCAGGCGAAGGGAAGAACATGGGACCCGCAAGTTGCCGTACTCGGTAAGTGGTGCGGATGTTGCAAGTTGTGTAAATGGTGTGACAGTCGCGTAGAATTCCAAGGCTTATTCTCGTGGTAGTTTCTCATGTGCTAGTTGCGCTAGCCGTATATTGTTGAGTAGTGGGTTTCCCCAGCTAGCAAATTTGCGACTAGCCTGTACTTTGTAGAGGCAGTGATGAAGAATGTGCCTGAAAGTTCTCGACGCAAGTCCTGTAATTATTACGTCGTTCTCAGATAATTGGGACTGGGTCCGGATCTCTTTCGGATTCATGAGCTCGTCAAATCGTAGGCCTGCTTCTTCATTCCTCCTCTTGGAGTGCATTCAATTCGTTAAACATTACCAAGCAGCGCCACCAACACAAAGTAACCCCCAACTACACCGACCACAGTGCCAGCCAACAGGGCCTCGCCTTGTCCAGTGAGGGTCAGATATGCGCCAAGCCCCACAACCAGCTCGTACCTCCGTGCCCAAGCTCGTCGAGCCTTCCAGTCGCTATCAATCGTGAAAGGTGCAGACTGCGGCGAGAACACCGCAGGCTTCTTTGGAATCGCAAAGCTCAACGCCACAGGCCTGTGGTCACTCGTGGGCTGAATTGGCAGGGCACTGTACGACTGGACCTTTGGTGGGGCTTCAGCTGAAAAAAGGATCCGGTCGCACCAGGATGGAATTCTGTGCTTCGCCCATAGCCACACCTGCTCGACTGTATTATCCAATTCGAGACCTGGGAAATTTTCATCCTTGTTCTTCGCAGCTTCGAGCTGTTGGGCGGTCTGCCTTGCTACCTGTATTGCTTTGGAGCTGTACTTGTACGTCGGCGGAAAGCCAATTGGAGCTTCGGAAAATCCATGTAAGGTACGTCCACCACGTAGCTCTCTTGATAGCTGATCCTTCTTAAGGAGCTGGCTGTAGTGCGTGGGGTCCGATTCTGTCGACATTGGCTGTGGCCATCTCTCAAAGTCCTGCAAGTCGGGGTGCTGATCTGCCGTACGGTAATTGAGATCACCTGCGAAGAAGATATGTGAGGCGGGCGTAAATAGATCATGACGGCCTGCTGATCGATGTCGCTCTGCTTGCACATGTTCATTCGACAAAAGCCGGTCCTGCTCGTCTGATGTCGATTGTGGAAGTCCTTCGCGTCGCGTTGAGTCTACAGGCTCGAAGACAAGAGTCTTACAGATGTTCTGCCAATCCTCGTTCCTCCTCTGCCATGCCTCTTCCATGGGCGCCAGGTGTGCTGCCACGAATGTCACCACGACATCGTCGTCCAGCCCAAGTCTGACTCCGACGGCGCCTTTGTTCCCCATCTCCCACAACCCCACTCCAGTCCCTGCCTCCTCTGCCCATTGTATGCCGTCTCTTGTCTCGTGTCTCGCAAAGACCATTATACCGGTCATGCCGACATTGCGCGTAAGCACATGCTCGTAGTCTGCATCTTGGCCAAATCTCCACTGGGTCGCGCGATAAACTGCTTCGGCGAATCGACTGAAGTAGGGTGTGAGAAGGGAGCCGCCGAGAAAGCTGAAACCGATAGGTGCGATTTCCTGAAGAGCCAGCACGATCAGATCGGGAGGGATGATGCCGGCTTTGAAGCTAGAGTAGAGGGAGGACGCGAAGTAGTCGGTATGGATCTCTTCACGGCCAGCGTTGAATGTCGTGACATGGCAGTGGAGGTCGCCCATCGTGGGCGGTAGATTGAGGTAGGAAACGCTGTGAATTTGCGTGACAGAGCTTCACAAGGCGCGAAATGTTATCCTCTACGTCATGCAAGTCCGTGCACGGTAGTCTATGCCAAGTGAATACAAATCACATTTGCACCCCTCTCTGCTATTTCCTGTACGTATCAGATCGTTTGCACGGCTATCTCTCGAATTACATTAAGCAAGGCGATCAAGAAAACAGGACTTCAGATACGACATAGAACTGTAAGCTTTGGGATTGGGACACAGTCTTTGCTGGGTCAAGTGGACTGCAGTTAAGAAGCTCGCTACTGCACCGCCTCAGCTCCGGCGGGGCGAGATACGTCTCTGGTTGGCGAATACCACCAAATCAATATTGTCGCATCATGCAAGTACCAGCCGGCGAGAAAAACCACCAGCTGAATCGCTGACAGGGTTGATGTGGCCGAATGGGATCGTGTCGAAGAAATGGCCGCCGGTACAGGAGCGAGAAGTAAAGGGCTGCGCGTCTCATCCGATCATATCTTCGGGTCGATGTCATGCACTTTGACCGACCGAATGGACACCGAGGACTCTTTGGAGTACTCCGTTCGTCTTGATAAGACGCTATTGTTGGCGAATTGGCGATCGAATGCGCGGCTCACCATGCACGACCTTCTTGGACATGTGGGATCGAGATGTGCACCCCTCCAGATTGCAACCTCAAGAGCTGGGCTTGGACTCATAGGCCTTCGAGTGTGATGGTATCTCGTGCCATGTAATGTCCCCGCGCTCATCGACCGAGTATTTCCCAGAGCATTCTTTGTAAAAAGTCTTCTTGAGTGCCAAAGCAGTACGATCAGGAAAGTGCCCAACCATGTCCTGCCACGAGGATCCAGCAGCACGGAGGCGCGCTATCTCGCCCAAGTCCCTTTCAGTGTATCCCAGAACTCCCTTCAGTGAAGCATCTATCGAAAGATATCGACTTCGAATCGCCGAGGGACTCCTGCCAGGCAGTTGCTGCGCGATGTCATCAAACCTCAGTCTGTGCACGTTCCGGAGTCTACGAAGTTTGGCATCCTCCTCGGGCGACCAAGGCACACTTGCCAATTTTGCCGATCCGAGTCTTGGGCAATGTTTTGCGAGGGCGAGGTGTGAATACAAAGTTTTGATCGCAGTCTCATTAGGGCCCGACAACACAACTTGAATTTCGCGCCAAGATGAACCAGCTTCCTTGAGACTAAGAAGTTTTTCAACGTCCTCTGTCGTCCATTGGCGTCTGGATTGTCGGCGTCGCAACATATGCGCAATAACGCGCACGGGGAGTCCAAGCCCTTCTGCAATGGATGGCGGCTTCAGCCCTTGCCTCAGAAGGGCCACTGCCTGATCTCTCTGCTCCAGGCTATATACGGTCGTATGACCAGCAACAGACGTGCAGCGAATCCGGTCCACATAAGCTGTTGTGGCGAGATAGGATCGACCAAGCTTCTCGGCAAATTTTCTATAACTATATCCTTGCTTTCGAAGCTCAAGAAGCTTGTTATGTTCATCGTCGGTCCACTCAGACATAGGTCGTGTTCTATGCGCGCTGCCCACAAGATATTTCCAGACCACAGAAAGTCTTTTGTTCATAGTCTCGGCTATGACTCCGAGCGACTCTTGTGACTTCCAGAGCTCGTCAATGCGCCTTCGCTCCTCCGCCGTCAACTCATGTCCGCTCGATGCGCCGTCAACTGCCGTAGCGACGTGCTTCTGTAACCAGATCGGACTGCTGTGATAGTTCCGTCGGCGTCCAGAGACGCAATCGGGTTGTGCAGTGATCGGCAGCAGCAGGCAATGGCCTCGCAAAGGCAATGAATCGATCCATGTCGTGACAACACGCGTCCGAAAGATGAGTTTGCCCAACAGGCCAGCCATGAGATCAACGCGTGAGCTCTGTTCTGGAACGCGTCGCGGGCAGACGGGAAGTCTAGCCTGCCGAGAAACCCTGCAGATGAGGCTGAACCTTATATATCGACAGTGACATCATCTGGTAAAGCGACTGAAGACAGCGCAACAATTCAAGCACAATGAAGAAATGTTCTGTATCTGAGCTGCATCGCTTGCACCGCAACACTGGCGTCTTTCAAATCATCTGCCCCGTCCTCTAAGACGCAAGTCTCAAGCACCACCTCTCGCCTTCTTTACTTCCTGCTCGGCCTTCTCATCCTCTCCTTAGCCATCACAATGGGCCGCTCACGCAAAACCGACAACAGCCTCACAGACTCCAATGGCACACCCGTGACCCTCCCAGCCTCCGGTCTCGACCCACCTTCAACCTTCACAGACGGCCTTCCACTCCCCCGCATGATCGTCTTCGACCTCGACTACACCCTCTGGCCATTCTGGGTACGCCCCCTCCCCCAACATCCAAACCCTCTCACCCAAATTGACCAACCTCTACAGATCGACACCCACATAACCCCACCCCTCAAACCCTCCAAAAAGTCCTCCTCCACCGAACCCGGCCTCATAATCCACGACGCCTACGGCGAAACCTGCTCCTTCTACCCCGACGTCTCCTCAATCCTCCACTCCATAAAAAGCCACTCCATAACCCTAGGCTGCGCCTCCCGAACCTCAGCCCCCAAACTCGCAAACCAACTTCTAGGCCTCCTCCGCGTCCCAACAACTACAACCTCCACAGACTCCGTCACAGCACTCTCCCTCTTCGACAACCTAGAAATCTACCCGGGTAGTAAAAAAACACATTTCAAAAAACTACATTCCGCGACGAAAATTCCTTATGAGGAAATGTTATTTTTCGATGACGAGAGTCGGAATAAAGAAGTAGAAGAATTGGGGGTTACGATGCAGTTGGTGAGGGATGGAGTGAGTCGGAAGGAGATTGATCGAGGGGTGGAGTTGTGGAGGAAGAGGAATGGGAGGATGAAGAAGGAGGATGGAGAGGAAGGGGAGGAGGAGTCATCAGAGGAGAGCAGAGAGGAAAAGAAGCATTGAAATAGCCTAAGGCAAGGGTTGGAGCAGGCGCAGCAAAGGAAAGGAACGGAAAGATACCCAGGTTCATGAAAGCGACGAACGTTCAAGGATAGATCCAGAGAAAAATAGACAAGACAAAATAAAGGTGAGACAGCCAATTGATCATGAGCGAAAATCGAAATTACTCGTATCTTTCATTCAAAATCATAAATCATATCATATAAGGCACTTCTCGAATAGAAGCTCAGCAGAAAAGAAGAAACTTGCTACACTCATGAGCACCTTCGTGCAGTGCCAGAAAGGTCAAACCCGCCGACGATCAAAAAGCGCCCCCAAAAGGAAAAACTCCCTAAGATGCATCATCTCAACCATGCATTCGAGAAGACGACGAGAAGCAAAGAACCCCATCCTGTTCCTTCCATTAGGCAGAAAAGCAATGCCTAGTCAATCCATGCGCCAGTAAGAAACCTGATTGCCTTTCCGTTCGCGCTCCCTTCGCAAGTGAAGCACAAGAATGTGATGGAGCTTATGAAGAACCTCAAAAGAAGCTTTTGAATCCCCCGTCCATCCATTCATTCCTGCAACCCTTTCCCTCCTTCTTCCAGTCCCCCAAACGTATCCGAATGTAGAATGTTCAATGCTGCCAGCAGAAAGAAAAGTACGCACCGGGGGTATATATGCAATCCTGGTTTGCGAAGTAGTATGCAATCCATGCAACCATGTGCGCTTTGAGGAAGCCGAGTAGTTCGTCATTGGTGATTAAAAGTGTGTGTGGTATCATGGTCAGGCCGAGTGCAGCGGGAACAGAGTCGACAGAGACTACTGCCAGTCAAGTCCCTAAGCGGCGGCAGCATCCTCGTGCACCGAGCCCGTCGTGTCGATGTCGATATCTGCCATCTCTCGGCCGCGTGCATCGACAACGACACGTCGTCCGCGCTGTTCAGCCGATACTCCGTCTCGTGCGGCACCAAAGTCGAGGACCTGAAGAGAGAATTAGCATCGCTGAGCGAGAAGGGAACTGTTCGACTAACCTCGATATACGTCAACTGGTTGCGCTGCACAGCAGCAACGCAACGACGCTCATCGAACCTCACTTGCCACACACCGCTGAGGTCTGTGAGTAGGTCGCGAACGCATTCGCCGTTTCTCACGTTCCACATCTTCAATGTGCGATCAGAACCAGAAATGACTTTTTGCCCATCATGCTGGAAGCAAGTGATGGCTCCGGTATGGGCAGAAAGCGTAGCCTTGCAAGCGCCGTTCTCGGGGTCCCAGATGCGCAAAGTGCTGTCGGCTGCGGCAGAGACAAGTCGATCATCACTCAAGTCGAGAAGTCCAACAAGGGAAGTGTGGCCCTCAAGATTGAACAAGCAACTGCCAGTCACCAGATCCCAGACCTTGACGAGATTATCCATCGAGCCTGAAATGCAGCGATTACGCGCGTGGTCGAGCACTACACTATAGACCTTCTGTGTGTGACCTTGAAGACGGTGAACCAGATCGCCGTTCGAGATTTTCCAGACACGGACAGTGCAGTCGTATGAACCAGACACTAAAGTATCTCCATGAGCTGCAATGGCACGCACCGAGTTATGGTGGCCCGAGAGTGTTCGCAAGAAGTACGGATTGTCGTGATCGTTTGCTGGTGGTCCAGCATGCCATATTTGGCGATCGCCTGGCTTGGGCAGCTTCCAGACGCGCAACGTTGAGTCGCGAGAGCCTGTGATGATTAATGGCTCCTTGGGCATCATGATGGGCGTCCCATCTGGCTCAGTATCGATCTGCACAGGCTGCAAGATGACCAAACAGCGGACGGTAGATGTGTGGCCTTGGAAGATCTGCAGGCAACGACCGCTCTTGATATCCCACACCCGGACACTGCGATCTGTAGAGCCGGACACCAGGATATCGCCGTCGTACTGTAGTGCCCACACACCTCCTTCGTGGCCTTCCAAGCGGGTTCGAAGTGCGCCCGTCTTGGTGTCATAGACGTTGATCTTAGTATCGTCACTACCAGTCAAGATCTTGTCACTGTCAAACAAGAGGCAAGTAACCACATGTCGATGATGTGCCCGAAAGGCAAGGTGTTGAGGCTGGCTCTCCTCATCCATCCACGCCTTGCGGATGAGGTAGTGGCGCTGGTACAGGGACTTGAAGAGGTGCATGTTACGGAGGCTCTCCAGTCCAACCGATGGATGCGGAACAGCTTGCATAGCTGCGTGAGCAAATGCGTTGGCACCCTTTGCAGTGCCTAGGAGCTTCAGCCACTTGCTGTTTGGCGTCACAGTGGGCTTGGTCAGTGAAGAAGAAGCGTGTACAGGTCGACGCTTATGCTTCTTCGCACTCGAGGACTTCACGACCTTGCGCTTCCGATCTCGCGTAGTCAAAGTGGATGAGACTGTGAGCTCATCCTCGCTGGCCAGTGTCGAATCATCGCCTGGTTCAGGAGAATTGGCCTTGCTCAAGTCCTGCTCGTGTCCCACCTGGCCGGGGTGCTGCCAACCCCAGCCTTCGCGGACAGCTCTCGCAATCTCGCCGTCTGGTAGAGTATAGCCGTCGCGCTCCAGCAGATCCTTCCATGCCTTCTCATCACTGTTGATAAGCTTCCGCCATCTCTTTGACACCTGTGCCGCGCGACACATGCTCTGCGCGTCGAGGAATCGCGTGATATTCAGACCAAGCTCAGCTGGAAGGATGTTGAAGGGGTCGCACTTCAACGCAGGATTGACGACATTAGCGACCATCTGCAGAGTTGGCTTTGCACATCGGCGGAGGAACTGATATATCAGGTATGTTTGCATAGCTTCGGGCATGCTGTCGAATGCGTCAACCATGGTAGGAATGTCCATGATCGTAGGCCCGCTTGCTGAAGGCTGAGATTGTGTGCCATGAGTGAATTTGAACGGTGGCTCCTTGGAAGAGCCTTTGGAAGGTTGCGATTCGAAAGATTTTGTGCTTTGCGTCTTACTGTCATCGTCGAGATCCAGGCCCGATACTACGCTGGCATTCTCCTCGTTGTGTTCCGCAAACGACCTATCGAATGCGTTCTGACGAGAAGCTAGATTTGCAGCGGCAGTAATGGGTGACAGACTAGGGCTCGGCAGGCTGGCGTCCTGCTGTGAGCTGGTCAATATGCCAGGCAGGTTCGGTCTCCTAGACTCTGCTGCACGCGGTGCCGGCATCAGATCGGTATCTGTTATCGGCGGTGTGGCAGCTGCACTGGCACGCTGTGCAGCCCAAGCCTCTGCTGTTTGTCCCAGGCTCGGCAGCTTTTTCGAGGTATAGCTACTTCCCACACTGAGCTCCGAATCGTCCTCTTCTTGATCTTCCAGATCGGCCATCTGCGTGTCCTGACTATCATCCTGCAGCTCTTGCACTCGGGAATGCGAAGGCTTGCCACCTGCTCTGCTCTTGCTCGGGCCTTGCCTGCCGGCGGCAGCTCGAGGCAGAGCTCCCATGACGTCGGTATCGGGCGTAACAGGCGATGGGTGTGAAGGATTTCCAAGCTGCTGTGATGCTCTGGCAGCACTGCGCTCGTTGAGAGAAGGCTGTTCGGTCAGTTCTGAGTAAGTCCGATGTAATGATGAACGCTGCTTCTTGGTCTTCCTCTGTAAGCTCGCCAGCTCGGCCGCCTCTGCTATCGACACCGGAGTGGCACTGCGTTTCAGTGAATTCGACCGCCCGCTCTGTGGCTTCTTGCCTTGCTGCTGCTGTTCTTCGAGAGCACGCACGGGCGTCTCGTAGCCGTCGTGACGTTCCTCTTGGCGGATGGAACCATTGCTGCGGTGGATCCTGGCCTGCAGCTGCTTGTACCTCCGCATGGTCTCGGCTGGATCCTCAGACTCGTGGAAGACGGTGGGACGGCCATTGACGTCGAAGCAAAACCTCTTGATGGAGCTTGGCGTCGGCGCGAAGGCCAGCGGGTACTGTTTGGGGTCTCGGTCGTAGAGGTCCTTGGGCGGCTTCATGACGAGCGGAGGCAGAGACACAGTCGTGGTGGTCGTGACCGTGGTGACCGTCTGCTGCGTTGCAGGGCCAAAGGACATCTGTGCCATGGTCGAGTGTTCGGGCGGCATCATTGCAGTGGAGGTAGTGGTGTGGGTATGCTCGCTGATGTGTTTGTGGTCTGTCAGGTTGTTGTGGTCGGTGTCGTTGGGCGACGCGGGGGCGGTCGAGAGTGTTGCCTCCATGGCGCGGTGGTGAACGGAGAGTCGACGCGTGGGTGCAGGAGCAGGAGTGCTCTTTCGTCGACGCCGGTCTCGTGGATGCTGTCTTTCATGGAGCGAGCTCGTGACTGCCGCCCGTTTCTCGTGTTTGGCGGCTGCTCACGACACGTCGAGCAGCAGCGAGGGCAGCAACAGCACCGTCTCCGCCGTCGACAAGAATGTGCGCGTCCGGTGAGTTTGTCGAGCGGAAAGTCGGCCTTGGGGTGGTGCAGCGTGGGCGAGGGATCTTGGGGTGACGGACTGAAGTCACTCTGAGACCGATCGCCCGTTTCCCGCCACTCTCCTCGCCCGAGCACGCCAAGCCAAGTGGGAAACCACCACTACACGCGCCTCACTTTCGAGCTTCGCCTTTCTGCAGATGCCACCTCCGCACGCGCTGACTACGTGGCGGAAGGTATTATCTACAGTGTCGATTACCTGCAGAGGGACCTCTGCATCACCGAAACAACACGCGCTGTGCCTCTGCAGCCAGAATCGCCGGCGGGAACCATGATGTAGCCGGCCATTGCCCTGTGCAGTACACTTTTTGATGTCTTGGGCCTCTTTCTATTTCTGTCACGACTACTGAGACGCAGACGCCTTATGAAATGATTCCCATTCTACGCTACAATGTCTGCATTCCATTCACTATCGATGCCCTCTCTTCCAGCACATCTCATGGCATCTTCTGCTCTTCAAGCCGTTATCATCAACAAACAGCGAACATCCCTGTACCTTGCACGCCAAAATCCCCAAGACCTGCTCCGAGCACACCAAAGTCAAGCCGAATAAAGGGATGGATGGCTCGTTGTCAACGCCATCTCCGTATTTCCCCATCAAAGAAGGCGAAAGAGCATAGCCTGGCTCCGCATGTTTCGAAAGGATTCCAAGATTTGTGTTTTCCCAAATTCGTGCCAGACGTGATGACAACGGCTTAAAAAGCCCTCTCGTGCTCTGCCAGGAACAGGAAAACCCAGAAGAGCTCAGACTTGGTCATAGCAAAAGTATGGTAGCTGTCCAGAGCAACCCGCGTTTGGTCCCTGGGCATACGTCGTGACAGGATCCAGCGTGTTACAACCCGTCCCTCAGAACCTCAATCACAACCCCCAATAACCTCAATATCTCCACCGCCTTAGGCATTTGTTCACCACCTTCTTGTTCGCCCACCACTTCCTCCATCATCTCATCCTCCAACTCCCCAAAAACATCCTCCGCAACATCCAACATCCTCCTCGGATAATCTTCTGCCTGCATCTCCTCCTCTAACAACAATTGCACGGTCAGAGCCGTGATATCTGAGAAGGTTTGTCTGTAGTACCCCGATCTAGGGAAAATTGGGCTACGAGACCGATATCAGCTGAGCGATGATGTTTCCGTTTCGTCTTCTGCCGAGTTTGGTCGAGAGATTTCTACAGAATGGCTTGGAGAATGCGTTCGTTGCGGAGAGCGGCTTCGGGATCGAGTCGTGCTTCTGTTTGATGGAGTGTGGATGCGGCTTCGAGATGCTACTACCTGGTGCCATCGAGGAGAGAGGGCGATTGGAGATGACATTCTGGGATGCTTGTTCTCTGGGAGTTCAATAATACGTGCCGATTTAGATATCCGTCCAACGGTGCGTGGTTTGGTCTCGAGACGCGGAAATGTTTAGTGAGTGATCGTTGCTCAGCGAATCGCGAGGAAGTTTGTGTGAGACGAGCCGAGGGGTGAAGTCGTTGAGGTTGGGTGACTCGAACTACAACTGGAATTTCCACCCAGAGCGATTATTGTCACTTGAGCATATTGTTCTATTGTTGGAGATTTCTCGGTGGCTGGTCAGTGAACAGGGGCAATGAGCGTCAGTGACGAATAGAGGCGCCGCTTGTGCTGCTGCGAGAGATACGCAGAGAGTACGTAGGTAACTTCAGATCTGCATCGAAGTCACGAATCTTCCTGGAGGACACCCTACGATTTTCAATCTTCGAGCAACTATGTGCGTTTGAGCACTTGATATTCTGGCACAACACGAGTGGGAAAGGAAGACTACGACAACCAGGAATCTCGATGTAACAGTTTGAGTGAAGCTATGTAGGCACTATGTACACCACGTCCTCTCAATCCAACACACCGATCCCATTATTACAATTTCCTGTGCACAGCCTCTCATGGCGTTCCCGTTGCAGAATCGCTCCGTATCGCTGCACAAGCCCATTCTCGTTCCTCCTGGAAGACAGGCAACAGGGTCCGCGCCTGTACAAGCGTTGCGTACAACGTACAGCAGGAAGGCAAGCTTGCCTGATCTGAGGCCAAACATCATCAAAGTCGCCATGCAGGTAGAGTACTCTGCAGTCGAACAAAGTGTCAAAGAAGAAGCGCAAACAAACAGTGTCCTTCAAGCTCGTTGTCTGGCCAGGCGTCCAGACAGATAAGCGAAGCTGCTGTGCACAAGTATGCGTGTGATTAGAAGTAAAGTTGAGTCGAACAGAATGGTGTAAGTTGTTGGGGTGGTGGAAGATCTTCAATGATCGCCGAGCCCAGAGAAGGTTCCACAGTCGCGGCGTTGAATTCGTCAGCGACATCTAAGCCTACTCTTGATCCTGGCGATTGTTGTTGAAAGCGCTTGGAGGTTGGAAGCTGAAACCCTGGCGTCCGTCTAGGCCGTGTCCAGGGCCAACGTGGATGCCAGGAGACTGATGCTGAGGGAATGATCTGGACGCGGCTGACTCCATACCGCCGCGTTCAGGAGAAGCGACCAGGTTGTCCACGTGCTGGGCGCGTAGGTCCCACGAAGACTGTGCGCGATGCGTGAAGCGAGGCTCAGCATATCGAAAGTTGCCGTGCATTGCGTTGTAGTAGGCAGCATCGCCGGACATGGTGCCGCCAGTGCCGGGAGACGGGGATCCGAGTGGGCATGGCGAGTAATAATTTGGGCCTCCAGTAGTTCGCTCAGGCGAGTAGCGATAGCCACTGTTTGGCGAGAAGAAGTTGTCCCCGTGAAAGGAGCCGTTGGTCCGCTCTGGCGACGATGACTGTGTTGGTCTGGACGCCAAAAGATTCATTTCCATTACGGTGGTTTGAATCGCCATTTCGTTGGTAAGCAATTTGGCATTGATCAGTTGGCGGTCAAGAGCTGTCAATCCCGAGGCATAAAGATCGGACTGCAGTCGGTGTCGCTCTGCTTGGAGCGCGTGGTACTTGCCCATAAGTTGATGCTGATCTTGTGCATGACCTGGGAACGGCGGGAAAGCATTGCTGTCGAAGCCCATGCGGGTTGGAGAACGCTGGCTTGGACTATACTGGAGTGACTGCGATGACAGTGCAGTGGAAGAAGGCGACTGGTGCAGCGTAAGAGCTTGTTCATAGGAAGGAACAGCGCGCGACACACCGGGGTGTGTGGGCTCGTGTTGTACCCCCTGCTGAGTAGAGTGCTGACGGAGTTGTAGTGAAAGGCTATTCATCGAGCCCGATTGCTGTAGCACGGGCCGCGCGATGGCCTGCGACTCAGTATTCGAACGAAGAACGTCCATCGAGACCGAATGCGGGAGTCCGGCGTGACCACTGCCTATCGGAGCGGAAAAGTACTTGGGATTGGTCATTGCAGTGGTAGTGCTCATTAGAGCGTTGCCCTCTACACTGGTGCGAGTGTCAAGCTGGAGAGGCATGGGTCGTGGGCCACGACCTCCGGCTTTCGAGAGAGAACCAGGAGCTGCAGAGTAGGCCGAGGATCCATCACTGCTTGTTGCTGCTCTGCTGGGCACAAAATTGTACTTACCCACACCGTCGAACGAGGCCGAGACCATTTCTCCTTGCGAAGAACTGCCTCCGAACGTCGAGATGTCACACCTCGGGGGTGCTTCACTACCATCGCTCAAGCAACCTCGACTGGCTGGAGTTGGCGTAGCGTCATGGTCCTGGTCTTCCTCGAACGTGTTCTGATGGTTTTGCTGGCGATTCTGTGGACGCCATGGCGTGTTGACGTTGGAGCCCTTGAAACTGCCCCGGCCACCAGATCGTGGTCCACGGTTGCCAAAAGTACCTCGACGTTGAGCAGAGCTCGAATGATCGTTGTCGGGGTAGTTCTTTGGATATCCAAGAACACTTGCTGTAGCTGGCAGTTTGACATAGTGTTCGACAACTCTTCTGCCAGTCTCGAGTGGAAATAGCATGCCATTCCACATGTTGCCGACTGGGTTCTCAGTTCCGGGCTGTCTGATGTGGTTGAAGCGGTGGTACGGCAAGTCTTTGGCGTATATCCAGGTAACAGGAAACGATCTGTATCGTATTGTCAGCAGAGGACACAAAGCGTATATCGAGGGAGAATGACCCAACACAACCGTGGCTTTCTGGGTTCTCCGACCACCCATCAAGGAACGATTGCTTATCCCACGGGCCCGCGAGCTCGCCCAAGCCGGAGAACTTCTTGCTGCCGTTGACAGAGAACAAGAAGAAAATCTTCTGCGCTGTGCCACCGTAACGATTCCAGACAGCCATGATGCGCTCGCTGATCTTCTCCATGACTGAGTATTTCCCCAGTCGTACCGAAGCAACGAGATTCTGGGGAAACTCAGTCTTGATGTTGATGACTCGACTCTGCAACCAGTTAGTACGAAGCATGGATGGCGGGATGGGCGGACTTACATTTGCGGGAAAAGTGAAATGCTCCGGATTCATGTTTGCGAGAACGGTCAACGAGCCATCGTATGCTTCTTCCCAGACCGCCTTTGGATCCTTCACAGCACGTCGCAAGCATTGCGAATGTTCGTCCTCGGTCCAGTGACCGTCTTCAGCATCCGGCACGGACTCCTCGTCACTGTCGTCAAAAGTCGAGCGCACAGGAGTGGCAACCGTGGTAGAGTCTTGAGTACCACTATGCGACAACAACACCCCGCCACATGTAGAGCTCATTGATGTTCCTGAAATCAGAGTCTTCGATGCTGAATTGTTCGTGACACCATTGCCGTCATTAGACATCCCAAATCCCTGGCGAGGCAGACTGAAGGGGTGTTGTGGAAGCGGATCTGTTCTGACCACTAAATCACCACGGGTGGAAGGATTGGCCGACTTGTGATACTCTTCGGTCTGTGTGTAGCGGATGGTGGAGCTTGGTGGTTTGAAGTCGAGACGATGGTGATTGTTGAGTCGAGCATCACCGTTGCTGACAGTGGAGACTCCAAGTCCTGCGATCCGATCGTGATCGCGCCTAGCAGCAGTAGAGAAGGAAGCGCCTGGCTTTGACGAGCCCAGGGAGTCCCATGATGGCTTCAGCGGTAGCCCAGCGCTTCTGGCCACTGGGTTGGCACTTGCCGACCATGTGCTACTTGGGTACAGTGGAAGGGCGAAATGAAATTTTGGCCCTTCGAAGACTGATCCGTCGTTGTGCGCGCTGGATGGAGGCATCAAGGCGAGAGTCGGCTTGCGACGCGCACTGCTGTTGCTGTTGCTTGCGCTGCTATTGTTGTCTGTCGGAACGAACTCGTTCACTTCAGGATCGAGCGCGGGTGGCGAGCTGTTGTTGCGGCTCGCCATGCTGATGGCGATGTAGGAGCGCGCGAGGATGCGCGACTCGATGTGATGTAGCAAAAGAAAACAAGATTGAGCGGTCGATACGGGTGGTGGCACCTCAGATCGAGAGAGGAGAAGGGCGAAAGCGACACTTGAGAGCGCGTCTCGACTTTTGCAGTGTTTGTTTTGATGCGTGAAGAGCGGTGGACGCTGTTGCGGCAGTCGCGTCACCCGCTTCACTTCACTTTGCGCCACCTGTAGCGGCTGCGAAGCTGCAGCGAACACCGCGTTAAAGGGTCCGCTGGTCATATCCGCCACTGTCACTGCAACTCCAAAGACCGCACGTTATAGCTCGATTCCGCTGCATTCACCGTACGCTCGCATCGCAATGGAGTCCTGTATCTGGCCGTGCAGTCTGGCGAGATGCGATTGCGCCATCACCAAAGCTCGATCCCTGCTCTTCGTGCTCGCAGAACCTGCAGAATCGACGTCTCCAGTAAGGCCTAGTCTTTCTGGTAGCTACAGTCAGAGTTCCAGATGCGAAACTGGCGCTTGGACTTGCAGATAATTCGAGGACCTTGAGTGAAGTCGATCAGTGAGCACCGCGCATACCAGGCTGCCGCAATGCAAGACAATCATCACCGTTGCAAGCCCGTCTGGTGCCAATCATTGAGGGCGATGCTAATGAATGGCATCTGCCTCCCAGTGGATCGAAGAGCCTGTTCTCTGATGAGTTCTAACATCGTTATGCAGGCAAGACCTGTCGAAGATACCAGCACCTTCTGCACAAGACTGGCGACAGATGCGTCGAACACATCAGACTTCTCTACTGAAAAGCTTTGTACAAACTTCCTGTGTATTTTGACTGCTCTCCAAGACCCATGGCACTATCTTAGTACCCGACCGAAAGCCATAATACCGCTGAGATACCTTCACTGCACCCCGAATCGCTGCCTGGCCGGCCTGCATTCTACTGCTTCTGTTCAGGCCAAAGCCGGTGACGCGGTGGGCCGGCACTTCTTTCCCGAGATCGAGAGACATACTGGAGGATGCTTGAAGCCTGAGGCATGTCTTGAGTCTTTCATGATGGACCCGTTGACCGTTTGACAGGATGCATCTTGTGAAGTTCGCAGCTGTGAAGTTGAAAGGCCAGGTGCCGCCAAACCCAATCTGGAAAGTGCCCAGCCGAAGACCATCAGATTGGCAAACACTTTCCACATGCAGTCCGTGCTGTACCACAACGCCGCCTCTCAATGGTTAGATCAGCCAGCGCAGTTGACAGCGGCAAGTATCGAGCCGAAAACAAGACCTTCGTGAGCCACGCCAAGGGTCCATCCTCTCAGCGCCGGGGGAAGTGGAAGGACGAGCCATCAGAGGCGCAAAGTATTGCCGCTAGGGTGACGGCGGGCGACGAGGAGGATATGCTGGATGCCATTTGCAGCCATTTGAAAAGCACGGCAGGTGGCATTGGAAAAGACAGGGTGATGAGGATAAGGCCACGCGCTTTGACGCGTGTGAGCGACGAGCAGCATGAAGACTGGTCCATGGCATCCGTGACAGGAATATAGGCACACCAAAAGTGATCAAAAGTCATGTATCACGAAATTGCATCGCAAGCATCGCTTCCGTGTTCTGCTCGCGCTTGCCGAATACTCGCGGAAGGTCCTTCCAGGTAGGAAGGGAAGGCGCAGGTGCGCGGCTGCCTGACTTCGCTTCCCACCCACTTCGACTGTTCCCTTCGCTTCGTCCGGCCAGCTGCTCACACTGACACTGACAGTCCTTCGTCTCGCACGTGCGGCTCGGTGCGATATGGCGACGATGCAGCTCCAGCTCCAGAAGACGCGCTTGGCGCCGACTACGACCAAGACCGAAATCACCCAGAAGCAAAGCCTGGAGGTTGTGCAGACGTTCTTGCATGGGAGCGTGAGTGTCTTGAGAAATGGGATCTAACAAGGAATTGACACGTTCCCGCAGCTTAGCAGTCTGGCTTACCTGCGATGTTTCTTTTCGGAGAAGGCCTTCGATGAGCAGACCTATACCACAGGACCTCGCCTACCTACGTATCGCGAATACATCAATGGGAAGCTGCCGAAGGGCGAAAAGAACGACGGAGGCATGGCGACCGTGATGAAAGTGCTTCGCCGGAAGAGAAGCAAGCGCGCTGACAAGTTCCTTGACTGGCTGGTTTGTTCTACGTCAAATCTCACTCTTCACGATACTCGCTTACACGATATAGGAGAAGGGTGCATTCGTCGCTTTGGAGGAGGGACGATTGAGTGCTCTACAGATCTATGTTCACACCGATCCAGACCATCCCGAGCAAGTGGTCGAGACCTACACATTTGCCATCAAGTACCACAGCGATGGACGCGGCGGCCGCGTTTTCGCCGGCATCGAAGTCGACAGTCCCGGCAGAGAAGGAATCACGATCGAAGCCACAAGCATTGCGCTCCAGAGCCTGATCCGTGACGTCAATCAACTTTGTGAGGGACTTCCGGATCTTCCAGGTAAGATGCGCTTGTATCCCCAAATTTCTCTTCTAAATCGCCTGCAGAGAAACGATATGTGTCAATGGCTTTATTCTATCCTGAGGACTGTCAAGATGTGAAAGCTGCTGGCTTCGCTCCTTCGAATCTGTCCAAGATTCTCTTTGCTCAGGCCGATGGCTGGGAGAAGACTACCGAACGACTGGATGACGTCCACTCTGCGTACCACAGGTCCGTGTGACTGCCATGTCGATATGGAATATTTACTGACTGCTGCCCAGCGCGTCTCTGAAAGTATCACATCTCGATCAGCCAAATCTTCGCGGTCTGGCGCACATTGTGGAACAGCCTCGAATTCCGTCAAGCCTGGTCTACACCATCGCAGGAACAAGGGAGACGGAGCTTGCAGATATGCTGGGCGCTCGTCCCGATGATACTGTCGCCAAGGTCCCAAGCACGATAGGGCGTACTCCTTCGACCGTGTTTGCTGATGAAGGACCAATGACCGGGCGCACAGCATCGACCATGGTCCACGATGGTGCTCCGGACGTGCTCGCCGCAGCAAAGACATCCATGGCGACGCCAGCACCTACTTCAGCACTAGCAAATAGGCCATTGGAAAGCGAATCACCATCGGGTTTTCAACCAACTCCTGCGCAGCCATCTCTTC
The DNA here is from genome assembly GCA_005356885.1 of Cercospora cf. flagellaris. Taxonomy (NCBI): domain Eukaryota; kingdom Fungi; phylum Ascomycota; class Dothideomycetes; order Mycosphaerellales; family Mycosphaerellaceae; genus Cercospora; species Cercospora cf. flagellaris. Next base: position 611,049 of record RJLU01000005.1, on the reverse strand, counting down.
TTGCAAAACCCATATTATCGGAGAGCGTGGAGACCCAGTCGAGCGACGTACCAGAAATGAAAGCCGGACTGCAAGTCATGCTGAAACCGGAGCATCTCAGCCAGGGAGACACTCAAACACAAGCACTACTGCGTCCTTTGGTGGCGAGTTTATCGAATCTCGGGAATCGCAACGTCTCTGCGGGACCTTTGGCTAAGTCGTCAACCGGCGCCAAGCTTGTCCTTTTTCCCGACGTTGCTCGACAGCTGAAGTCTGCAAAGACTAAGCTCAAGCAAAAGGCCCTCAGGATCGCGGGTGTAAAGACCTTGAAGAGAACCCATGGCGATGTCGTGCTTTGCCAATGTGGTCATGCAGAAGAAGAGAATGAATTGGTAAGTTCGTAAGCATAATGTCCAGCATCGCAAACTAACGCGCAGATTCAGATTCAGTGCTCGTTCTGTAGCACCTGGCAACATCTGCACTGTTACGGCTTCACAGGCTCAGACGACCCTCGAATTCCAGATGAGCACGCTTGCTATGAGTGCCTGCTCGGCGACAATGACACGGGGCTGTTGGCTGCCTTGCGAGACTTGGCACTCAAGCGTCGGGCGATTAGTTTCGCTTTGCAGCGCGGTCTGCCCGGTCGACCTGAGCAGCTCGCAAGTTTGATGGGTATGCTACGTCTTGTGCGTGCATGCGTTCCGGTGCTGTAGCTGACTTGAGTGCAGATCTCTCTGTTGAGACCGCCGGAAAGCTGCTTGGGCATCTGATGGAGGAAGGTCTCGTCGTCCATGCCCTCGATGCGAAGGCACTCAAACTCGGCACCGCAAAGCAGCCATACCATGTACCCACGGAGGACGCTCGATCATTCGACAAATTGCAATATGAGCTTTTCGACGCCCTCAGCCACATCAGTGACTATGTAAGTGCAAGTGGATGATCCATTGGCGATTTCTCGTGCTAAATGTGCTAGTATGTCAACGTTCCGAGTATACCAGAAGGTGTCGCACAGCGACTTCGCGCGCTTTGCTCATCTGGTATGCCACCGCCAACAACACCTGCTTCCGCATTCCGCACTCGCAACAGGACCCGTTCTGAACGTATGCTCGATCCGCGAAAGTCCACGACGCCCTCCCGCAAGCCGGTACAGCTCCGGCAGCCATCATCGAAGCGGCCTCTGGAAGGCGAGAGCCCCTTCACCACGCCTGCCAAGCGTCAAGCTAGGACGACGCCTGTGTATCATCGCCTAAAGAGCGTGCAGACAATGGTGCCAATCTTTGCCGACGGCTTGTCGAGTCCTGCGATGTAGTGCTGGAAAAAGCTGTGATGCTCCGCCGCTGGCTTCTGGTGCGAGACAATCGCCACTGTTACGGTCCTCAGTCCGCTGCGCTCAGGGAAGCTCGATTGCACATGTGTATAGCTCACACCAGCTTACAGTGCGCGTGAAATTTGCCAAATCATGCTTCGCTGCTCAGAAAGGTTTCTGCGATCGGCTCTCACGCGAGGATAGACGCGGAGTTTTCATGAAGCTTCACATAATTATCACGCTAGTGGCTACTGACCACGGTACTTAGCTCACATGCTCCCGAATTGTTCACCTTTCCAGTCAAGAAAATCATGCTTACCACTGGATCTCCTCTCAACATGCCGCATTCGGAAAAGTTTATAGTGTGGTTTTGGTTGCGCGGCCTCGAAGTGGATCTCGTTGACGTGTACCAGCCGCTTGCCATACATTCTTTTACCTGGCCAAATTTGTCGAGGCCACTTGACATGGCGACTATAGATACTACCCGCTCCCTCCTATCGCTCTATTCCCCATCTACTCCAGAGTTCTCCAGATTTGACAAAGTCTGACACCTGACACAACCCACTGTCACGCACGAGCTATCAAGCATCACAGAAGAACAACAAGATACCGAGTACATCGGCAACGACAAGACGACAACAAACCCCGAAGTACAACAAGACTCCAAGTACACCGCTTTCAAGATTCTCATCACATTCTTGACCACGAGTGAGGCGCCGAGAGTGAGTCTCGGGGATGCCCTGACATACACGCATCCCCAGCCCGCTACCACCAACGAGCCCGTTCCCACCAGAGAAATGTCTGTCGCCACCGCAACAACCAGCACGACCGACAACAAAGACAAGAATGAGATCACCACCACCTCTGTGACCTCAAGATCCCCTCGCGGCTCCGAAGCAAAAGTTCCCGGCGCGGCCAACATCACCACTTCGGGTGCCGCTCCAGACAACAACAACCCCAACATCCTCACCGAGAAGTCGCCAGAGGGCTTAGCCTACACGGCCAAAAGCTGGCCCAGCTGGAAAAAATGGCTCGTGCTCACCGGTATGCTTCTGGTCCAAATTTCGCAAAACTACAACGCTGCCGTCTACATGTCTGCCGTCCCGCAACTTACTCAACGCTTCGATATCTCTGCCGCCACGGCCCGCCTCGCTCAAATGATTTTCCTGGTTATGTACGCTTTCGGATGCGAACTCTGGGCTCCTTTCTCGGAAGAGTTTGGACGCAAGTGGGTTATTCAGACGAGTATGACTCTGGTCAATATCTTCATGGTCGTTGTTGCGCTTGCTCCGAGCTGGCCTGCTGTGTTCGCGGCTCGCGCTCTGGGCGGTTTGTCGAGTGCTGGTGGAAGTGTTACTTTGGGAATGGTGGCTGATATGTATCCTCCTGATAAGCAGTTTCAGGCTGTGGCTTTTACGTGCTTCGGATCTGTGGTCGGCAGTGTTATTCCACCGATTGTGGGTGGCACTGTGGTCGAGAGATACAGTGGACTGGCTTGCATTTGGATCGCGGTCGCAATTGGGTGCTTCACACAGGTGGTCCACATTTGTCTGCCGGAGACCAGGCCTGAGGTCTTGCTGGATCAGGAAGCCAAGAAGAGGAGGAAGATGGATCCTAACGAGACGGTCATGGGCCCCATGGAGGCTCAGGGAAGCTTTTGGCAAAGACTGAGCTGGAAGCATGTGGGCAAATTGATGTGGAGGCCTTACTGGTTGCTGTTGACGGAGCCGATCGTGCTGTTCTTGTCACTGCTCTCCGGCTTCAGCGACTCGCTCATCTTCTCTGGTCTGGACTCTTTCGGCATTATTCTGAAGAAGTGGGACTTCTCCTCGCAGCAGATCGGTTTCGCCTTCTTCGGACTTGCTCTGGGTTACCTCATCGGCTACGCTCTTGGTGCTCTGCACTTCGCCCTCAACCCAGGCCGACGCGTCAAGAACAACGCGGTCCCAGAGCAACGCCTCTGGCTGCTTCTCTTCACCGTTCTCGGCCTGCCAATCGGTCTCCTGGGATGGGCCTTCACCTCTCTGGGACCAGACCACGGCGTTCACTGGATCGGAGCTCTCTTCTTCGTCCTCATCATCGGTATCGCCAACTATGCCATCTACCTCCACACCATCGATTACCTCGTTGCTGCTTACGGACCTTTCGCCGCTTCTGCCACCGGTGGCAACGGTTTCTGCCGTGACTTTCTGGCTGGTATTGCCGCTCTCTACACGGTTCCAATGTATGAGAATATCGCGCCAGGAGGTGATTACATGACCGTCTGGCCAACTTTCATGCTGGCTTGCATCGGTGGGTTCCTCGTCTTGCCAGTCTACTACTTCTTCTTCAAGGGAGCCAATCTGCGTGCCAAGTCCAAGTATGCTTCGCAACTTGAGAAGGAGAGAGAGCAGGAGGCTGCCGACGCGCAGGGAGTTGTTGTTGAGCGCAAGGCGTAAGGACTCTTCGACATATGACAGCCCATTTTACGACAATGGGTGCGAAGGGCAGGGATTGGGTCTTGGGTTGGCGTTCTTGGGCGTCCGTCTTTAATTGGAAGTGGAGGTCAGCAATAGAATGGGATAGAGCTGTACCGCGCGAGCCCTGTAGGGCCCTAGAATGTAATTCCTTTAGCTCTTGATAGTGCGTATTATAATGTAATAAATCTTGCAAAACTTGTCATTCCAGCCTGCATTGTTCGAATCAGCGCATATGCTCTTCCTCGTTGTCATCTCCTAGCATCAGAATAATATTGTTGACCAACGACACTGCACCGAAAACTCCACCTTCAGCTTCAGTAGACATTACAGCAAAGTCATGCAATTCTTTTGTACTAGCAGCACACGCATTTTCAACAAGCAAACAGTCATAGCCGCGATCATTCGCTTCTCGCATCGTGGAGTGGACACACACGTCAGTCGTCACGCCGCATAGGATCAGATTTTGAATGCCTTTGGCTTTGAGCAGAAGGTCGAAGTCAGTGTTGGCAAAGGCTCCTTTGCCAGGCTTATCAATGACCGGTTCTCCTTCACGAGGATAGAGCTCCGGAATGAAATCGTGTCCTGGTTGGCCGCGAACGAGTAGACGCCCCAATGACCCTTGGTCCCCAATGCCAATTTTTGCTGGATTAAGCCGTGACCGGAAGAGCTCTCGCTCGGGCAAATCTGAGAGATCGGGTCTGTGGCCTTCACGGGTGTGATAAATCTGGTAGCCAAGGTCACGGCAGAAGTCCAAGAGCATGCGGATTCTTGGGATGATTTCGCGCACGGGACGTATGTCATAGCCCTGTTGTGAGAGGTAGCCGCCTTGTTCGCAGACTTGAACGCGTGTCAGACTATTGTGCTGCGAAGATCGTCTTGTGCTTTCGTACAGTCGCGTTGCATGTCTATAATGACCAAGGCTGTCGTCTTGCGGGACAGTTCTGATGGCGGATGAGGCCAGTCATAGGGCTTTGCTGCTAAGCAATTCCTGTTATATGTCATGATTGATGCTTGATGCTGTGTAACGGTGCACTGGTTGTTGTTCGTGAATGATGAACTTGGGCAGCGACACAATGTCCGTGCTCGGTGGAGCTGCAGCAAGCAAGCAAGCAAGTCTTCCGGGTCCAGCCAGCGACACTACACCACACTCGACACCTTGTCGCATTGCACCTCGACATCGACATTGAACTTGACGATATCAAACATGGATCGCAGTCTGGACGAGATCATCGGCGAACGCCCTGCGCGCGGCGTAAGTAACTTCAAGTCGCACTGCAGCAGCAACAACAACCGGTCAGCGCTGACATGAACTCCAGCGCGGCGGTGGCAGAGGCGGACGAGGACGAGGACGCGGCGACGGCGACCGACGCCCACCGCCTCCATCATCGAGACCGCCACGTAGGGAAGAGTATCCCCGAGATGGAGTACGAAAGGTGAGGCAATACAGCACCCTTCGCAAGCAGATATCCGGCACAACAAGCCCTAACACGAGAAATGTGCAGGTGCCGCCTCCTCCTCCCTCCTAAAAGTCTCATCAGACGATCGTACATCGACGGAGCCCCTTCTTCGGACTCGGCGACCCAACGAGCGCGATCGACGACGAAAGACTAGATTGCATAGATGTGCAACGACAGAGCTGACCAGGGCATGCGGCCTTCATAGTACCGTCGCGATGAACCAACAAACTTGGACTCGTACTACAACACCGACTGCAGATCACGGAGAGCAGAAGCTGACACAAGAGAAAGCGAGTGGGTGCACGACCGCTTCGAAGAGGATCGATATGGTGAGCTGGATTTGCAATCAGATGGCAAAGGACAAATCTGACGATTGGCAGACCGTCGAGGCTATCGAGGTCCTGCTGAGGACGACGACCGCTACGCTCCCAGAGGCGCTGCGCCGTGAGTAGCAATATGGCAGGCTTGTAGCACTCCACTGACAAAAAGCAGACGCGGCGGCAGCGGTACCAAGATCAGAGTGGACAACGTGCACTACGAGCTCACCGAAGACGATTTGCGCGTAAGCATTCGCGCTCACCCACACCAGCGCGTAGCAGTCACTAAACGATGACAGGAACTATTCGAGCGCGTAGGCCCGACTACCTCTGTTCGCCTTCTGTATGACCGCTCCGATCGATCGACCGGCACAGCATACGTGATCTACGAGGACGAGCGCGACGCACGTGACGCTTTCGAAAAATTCGACGGCTGTCCTGCTAACGGCCAGGCCATCCGCCTCACTGTCATGCCCAACGGCCCAGCAGAACGCGGCCCACCACCACGCGCCCTCGCAGACCGTGTTGAGCGCGCACCACGCAGCATATTCGAGCGCATCGAAGGTGGCAGAGAGGACAGCAGAGACGGAGGTCGGAGAAGACGCGCGCGGAGCGACAGCCCGAGACGACAAGCTGGAGACACCTACGCGCCTCGCTCGCGATCGCCCCCGAGACGCCGTGGTGGTGATCGAGGTGGACGTGGAGGTGGCAGACGTCCTGGTGAGAGACGGGAAGAGAGAGGCGGTAGACCAGCGCGCAAGGCTCGCACAGACGATGAGGGTCGCCCGCTTGTTGGTGGCAGACCGAGGAAGACTGCCGAAGAGCTGGACGCTGAAATGAACGACTACTGGGGTAGCAAGGGCGATGCTGCAGAGAGCAATGGCAATGGTGCGGCGAATGGAGGCGGAGAAGCTGCTGGAGGCGACATTGATATGGATATCTAGAGAGACACTCACTCTCTGCCATGTCCTACTAGGCGAGCAGATGTGTCGCCGTGCCCCGTCTCCTCACGAGACTTGTACCATAAGGTCCTTCTTCAAGAACCCGAAAAGGCCATAGCGCCACGCTCGCTGAGAACAACGCTGCCATAGAAAATCAAATCAATCAAGCAAGCAGCAAGAAATCCTATCGTTCAAGCCCTTCATCGTCAGATCCCCAACTCTCCCATTTCTTCCACCAATTCTTCTTCCTCTTCCCCTTCCCCGTCACCAACCAAATCCTCCACATCCAACCACCCCTCCGCAACAGCAACAGCAACCAAGTCCCTCGTACTCCTCACTCCATCTTCTCCACAGATCCGATTCGGATCTAACAAATCCTGCACAGCCAGCAAAACCTCCTCCAACTCCACCCCTCTCTTCCAAACCTCATACTCCTCAGGCCTCTTCTTCCTATTCTTTTTCGCAGCTCTCCCCTTTGCAGAACTTGAAGGCCATTCGATCTGCTCAAGTAACTTGTACAAAATCAAATGTAACCAACAGAGATTCGTTTGAGGATGGAATTGTCTCCAATTCCTGCCGTTGGTGAGTTTGGTGAGTTGGGAGGGTGTGAGATTGTGGAGGTCTTCGGCTGAGATTGTGGGGTGGAAGGGGTGGTCGAAGTAGAGCGCTCCGCGCATGTAGCGGTATATGTCGTATTGGTATTCGTCGCTGCTGTCGCCTTCGAAGAGGGCTTTGTGGTGCGGGAGGCAGAGGTCTGTGTAGGCGATTTCGCCGTCCAGAGCTGCTGAGGTGTTTTGAGAGGGGGAGGATGGCGCTGTGCTCGAGGTGCTCATGAGGCAGCGTGAGAGGGTATAGTCGATTATGGTTGTTTCGAGGGATGTGAAGTTTAGCTTGCGGGAGGGGTCGATGATTTTCTCGTTGATCTCGTCGGTGGACGGGTAGCGAACACATATGTTCCCAAGATGAAGATCTCGGTGCTCGAATTCGGCACTTTCTTCGCCTTTGGCGATGGTCAGGACCGTGTGCCAGAATACATCCCATATGGGAAAGACCGACGTGCAGTTGTTGGTCTCGAGAAGTCGTTCCAGATCTGTTCCTGCATCTTGCATTTCGATGACAGCCCAGAGTTGGTCGGCGTTGTAGCTCGTTTTCTTTGCTGGGTCGGGAAAGTGGCTGAGTTCTTTCTTCCGAGACTTTTGAGCAGCGTTCCATGATTTGAAGGCGGAAATGAAGGCTGGCGGTGGCCGACCTTGCAGGATGCGGACGTCACGGAAGTTGGTGAAGCCTGGGATACTGCTCATACGCTGGAGGAGTTTGACTTCGGTTGCGACGTCGTGCGGACTTGTCATGCCTTCAGCTCTCTTCAAAGCTGCATTTCGTTTCCGCTTGTCCAGTGGAAGAGCATCTAGAGCAGGTGTCAGAGGAATGACTTTGAAGACTGACTCGTCGGTACTGCAGAAGTCGCTGATATCTTCAAGTAATGATAGTCGGTAGACCTCTCCGAAGGAAGCCTCTGCGATCTTGGTCACGGAGAAGTGTTCTGAGATATCCTCCGACCACGCTGAGAATTCGGTCAGAGGATGTGTCGAAAGGTCGAGCAATTCTGAACAGTGTTGCTGATATGGACATCCTAGCTGCAATTCTCGAGACGCCTCTCCAGCTTTGGGGGCCGCTACGATAATCTCGTCATCTGGCAGGTCTTCAAAAGCATCAACGTGCTGCGGTATGCATGGCACGAGCTTTCGTATTTGTTTTGCTTTTCGAGGCGATCTCCTGGGTTGTGGCGGGTCTGCAGTGCCCACTTCCTCCAACTCTTCGCCATCATTACGCTTGTCTGAGCTCTCCGCCTCGTCGTCGAAAAACTTGTGTTGTCCATTGCCAGATATCTGCCCTCGCGCATCGATTCTCTGCTTTTGTGATCTCGTGCCTTGACCAGTTTCCTTCCTCCGATTCGTTCTTTTTGAAGGTGTATGCCCTGATACCAGGCTCAACGCCTCTAGTGGTGCAACAACAGAGTTGACCTGTATCTCTCCCAACGCCCTCCTAGGCGATCTTCTTGCCTGATTCGTATCTGGTTCATTCTGCGCAAGGCTGCACTTGGCCAACGCTTGAGGTAACTCCTGCGTCTCCTTCTCTGTCCTGTCTTTGCCTGGGTCTATCGATTTGATCTGATCTCGTACTGTAGCGACTGTATCGACTGCGGACTTCGTGAATGCGAAAGATCGGGTCGTCTCGATTGTCAACGCCTGCGTTTTCGGCGAGCGGTCCGGGCTGCTGGAAGGCGAGAAGGCCAGTTGTGCGGCGTAGACTGCCCGCGACCGTTTCCCATACGTCTTTTGCGCTCCAGGCATATCTCTGTCGGCTCCTCGCAAGGTGTATCCAAAGGCGCTGTCTGCCTTTCAGCAGAAAACTTGACCGCTGCGTGGCAGGAATTCCTTCGTGGTCGGTATCCGGAATGTCGGGATCAACACCCGCGGTTGCCACAGCAGCGGCCACCACGTCCAAAGACAGTCGGGTATCGAAAGGGACCAGCACCAACGGCACCATCATGAGCACATATTGCACGCTTTTGTCGTCGTTGTCCATTGCGCATACTCACTGTGTTTGCAGACATACTCCCCAAAGCCACTGACATTCTTCTCATTTGAGCAAACGGGCTGGTGTAGATATATCTCTGCGTTTCAAGTAAAAAGCGGCTAGGTGTGCTTTCGCACTGCGCACTCTCAACCCATCTCTTATCTCTCCTCAATTTTCTACTCAGCATCACCTTGCATGCTGCCGTTCCTGTACTATACATCTTGCACTTGCCCTTTTGAGTTGTGCGACTGTGCATGACCAGGATCCATCCGATCAATCTCCCAGCCGCATGAGTCTGAGATCATGGCCAAGAACAAGAAGCCAAAGCCTGGAGAAGCCTCAGCAGGTGACACAACCAAGACCGAAGATACTGCCCAGCCTCCTGCACGACCACCTCAAAGACACACTGGAGCACACGATGCACCACCAGTCCAGGAATGGGAGTACATGTACCCAGTGGCGCTGCTCTCATTGGCAGCAGCGGCATCACCGATATCCCAGATGACCATGGCGCCAGTATACGGCTCAATACCATCAGCAGTCAATCATGCTACCATGTGCTCAATATCACTGCTCTTCGGTTTCACAGTGCGGACCTTCACAGGGCAACTCAAGAACTTCCGCCCACTTGAATGGGTGTCCGCTTGGGCCTTCACAGTTCCCGTTTTGCAGGCCTTGCTCCTACCATATTCAGGAAGTCTTGGACCAGTTGCAGGTCCCATAGTCAATGGCTTGCTGAGCTGTCACATGCTCTTATTGCCGACTGGCTTCGTGCTGGCGGAGTTTGTGGCGCGCTACAAACAGACTGCTATGTTAGCTTCGCGCGTGGGCCTCACTGCAGCTTACATGATTATCGGTATACTGTTGGCTTTTCCTGTATACTCTGTGCTGGAAGAAAAATACGCTGGTATTGTGCAATGGACGCCAGAGCTGCTGCAAGAGAAGTTTGAGGTCAATCCTATTCATTTCCAGCTTGTGCTTGGTGCAGCTTATACCGTTCTTGCCCCATCATGGTAAGTACGCAGTCAGTGATCGATTAGCATGCACTGAACATCAGAGAGGTCATTTTCACTCATTTCGCTAAGATGCTGACTCAATACAGGTACGCCTTGCTCGGCCTCCCAGCGATCCTGCACTCTGTATACTTCAACCCGCACTTCAACGTCCACAAAGCCCACGTCTCCCTCCAAAACCACAACTGGACCCTCCTCGACCGACAATGGTCCAACACAGGCTACATCTCTGTCCTCGAAAGCACCGACATGAAATACCGCGTCCTCCGCGCCGACCACTCCCTCCTAGGCGGCGAATGGCTGCTCACACCCGCACGCAAGAAAGACAACTGGCTCACAAACGAACCCATCTACGCCGTATTCTCCATGCTCGAATCCGTCCGCTTACTTCAACTCGATGCTACCCCAGTACCGGACACTTCAGCCGGAGCACTCGTCATCGGACTCGGAATAGGAACCGCGCCCAAAGCCATGCTCGCTCATGGAATCGATACTACAATCGTCGAACTCGATCCCGTAGTGCATAAATTCGCAGTGCAGTATTTTGATTTACCGAGGAATCATACTGCTGTGCTTCAAGATGCTGTGAAATGGGTCAAGAAGCAAGCTGCTGCTGCTGAAGCTCTCACGACGATTGATGAGAATTTGAAAGAAGATGCGATGATTGAATCGAATCGGAAACCTGTGGTGTTATATGACTACATCATTCACGATGTGTTCACTGGAGGAGCAGAACCTCTTTCGCTCTTCACGACACAATTCTTGCAGAATCTCCGCAGCTTACTCACGCCAAATGGCGCCATCGCACTCAACTACGCGGGAGACCTATCACTTCCACTTACACGACTAGTCCTTCGAATGATTTCCCACGCTTTCGATGGACAATGCAAGATTTTCCGAGACGGGCCGCCAGAACGATACAACGAAGGAGACGAAAAGAAGTCAAAAAGTGGACAAGAAGAACGATCACCATCTTCAGATTTCCTCAACATGGTCGTCTTCTGCCGCAACAGTCCCGGCAAAATTTCCTTCAGGCCATCCACCACGACCGATTACCTAGGAAGTCTAAGTCGAAGACATTACATGCTGCCTAAACCCGACTGGGAGATAGCCTTTCCGAAGCATGAAGAAGAAGAAGCACTAAAAGAGACAGCCTCGTCCTCGCTCAAAGATGATGATGATCCTTCCGATACCGCCACTCCTCCCCATGCCAATGATGCAAATGCTGCTGCTGAAAAGCAAGATGATGATGCAGAATACAAAAATGGAAAGCCTGACCGCTTGTTACAGCAGAAGAAGCTACTGCGTCCGGGTGACGAGTCCTCGTGGGAAAGCGAACAAATCGAAAGTGCCAAGCGTCACTGGCGGATCATGCGCACAGTGATGCCGGATGTCGTGTGGGAGACTTGGTGATCATTCTCGGTGAGAGAACAAAAAAAAGGTGATCGACCAAAATCCAGGGTGTGGGATGGATTCGTGGTTGTGTGGGATGGATGGCGCACGCCGCTTGGGTGGCACGGCAGGAAGGGGATGGGATAGACGGACCGCATGTGCGCCTTGCTGTTGTATGTACGGGTGTATACGTGGTTCATGCAGCGTTCCGTATGCCAAGTCTGAAATGTGTTTCAGTGCGTAAAGTTTGTTTCTTTTCGCCTTATGCATGCTTGCGTTGTCTTTCTATTGGGTGCTGGACCTGTACAACGCAAACAATGTCGTCCCCTCTCCGGTATCGCTCACTTTCGTCTGACGTGTCGCTGGAAAAGATGTCGGAGTCAATGCAGGCGGTCACCATGCTATACCTTCAGCTTTTTGCGTTTATCCGCGGGAATGTGGTTATGTAGCGACTTCTTCTGTCGTTTCCGGATGTCGTCTGAGTAGCCAGACTGTTGACAGCAAGCGGCATTCTCGACGGGCTTGGAGTTCAGCACGTCTGAAATCTTCCAGCGCTTGGAAGGTTCCGGATGTAGCATGCCCATCAACATCGTCCTCGTTTCGTTGTCATCCAGTCGCATAAACCTGCCAATGTAGCCAAATTGCGGCACCCTGCGTCCGTCTTTGATGATGTGATCTGGATAATCCTCGAACCATGCGTCCCAGTGTTGCATGAAAATTCGGAAGTTTTTGCAGTCCATTCCCGCGAAATCCCAACAGTTGCCTTGGAAGCAAAGCGTAACGTACACGATGGCGACAGCCCATACATCTACGGCACGCGGGTCGTATTTGCCCAGTCGTTGGTAGATTTCTGGCGCCATGTACGGCACGCTACCCACCCAGCCTGGCGGACAATATCGTATGGGCTCGTTGGGGTCGACGATGCTTTGCCGTCGGCAGTTTCGCACTCCAGGATGTTGGCCGCAGAACACTTCACCAGTACCGAAATCGGCAATCTTGAGGCATCCTTGCTTGTTCACGAGCAGGTTCTCAGACTTCAAATCTCGATGCGCAATTCCGCGGCTGTGTAGGTAGTCGACACCACGAACGAGTTGCTTGAACATGCAATTCCGATCCTCCTGCCCTGCGAAAATTCCAGATTTGATAAGGTCATTGAGATCGCCCAACTCGCAATACTCCATGACATGATACCATTGGTCGCCACTGTGACATAATCGGAATGTCTTGACGATGTTTTCGTGATCGCAGGCTTTCGAGATGGCAAACTCAGATTTGATCTTGCGCTCATACTCGAACTCGGTCTCTTCTTGCGGCTCTCGTAATCGGAATTCCTTGACAGCGAACACTCTGTCTTTGGCCTCGCCAGCGGTCTTGCTTTGCATTAGTTTAACGACAGCAGCACCACCTGCGCCAATTTCCTTGTGCTTCATGCGCTGCAGAACACTGAAGTGCTCCTCCAGTGAGCACTCATCGACCTGCAGGTCGTCGGGAAGTGCGACCGACAATCGCCGAGCCTTGGAACCAACACCCGCGTCCACGCCCAGCATGTTGTCGAAATTGCCATCGACATCCTTGGAGTAGATGGAAGACCGGCGGCCATGCGTTGCTGCCGAACTCGTCCGCCGCGGGCGCGGTGGTGCATCGTCGTAATTTTCCGCCCATTTGATGCCTCGATTGCTCCTCGCGCTGGGACTGCGCGGGGTCGGGCTTGGTTCGAGGCCATCCGGGTAGTGCACTCCTTCGAACTCGTCGCGTTGGGTGGGCGACCGGATCACAATTTGCGGCGGCGCATCATCGTTGGAGGTGACAGTGCCATTTGCAGTGGGCGGTCGCGGCGTCTCCGGTCTGGTTTGTGATGTTGAAGTCGCAGGCGACGACGGTGTGGCGCGACGCGCCGGTTCAGGTCGTGATGATGGTGTGACGTCGCTACTTTCCCGTCGGTGATGGGCTTTGAGTCTACCCAGGAAGCCAGACCGGCGTTTGCTGGACGTGTCAGACGTCGGCGGCGTGGGCGGCATTGCGTGCGGCAGCGGCAGACGCGTTTTCACGTCGGTCGACATGCTGGAGGTGGAAATGTCAGAGGGAGAACTGGTGGACCGTACTGAAGAGATTGAAGGCTGAGCGCGGGGACGCTTAGTGGAAAAGATAGCCCTCCAGCCTTGTTGCGAGGCGCCGGCTGTTCGGACTCTGCAAATCAAGTCAGGATCAGTATCGCTGTCGGAGCCCACGTTCAAATGCCGAGTGTGATTGTTGTTGCTGGAATAGTAACCATGGCTGTGGCTCTGGCTCTGGCTGCGCGGAGTGGTCGCGTAGATGTCGTCGTAGCGCTGCTTGCGCTGCACTCTGCTGCTGCTCGGCCTATTCGGCCGATAGTTGTGGATAGCGGCCAGACTGCCCGTGGTGAACTTGAGCTCGCCTCCAGGATGCGTGGGTGGCGTCTCCTTCCCGCCGGCCAGATCGATGTCTGAAATCCAATACTCGCAGCGAAGGTCACCGTGACTTCCCCATTGCCGAAAGCCGAATTTGGTGGTCGTCATGGTGAATATGGGACAGCAGCATGCGTGGAGGGGGCGCGTGAAGTGGGATGGTAAATGAATGGGAACGGCGTGTACTCACTGCTATCGCAGGCCCGGGACGTGCAGGCCAGTCCCTCTATAGATCTTATGGCGGACCCAACCAGCCCTGTACGATGAGGTATGGCGCCGCAGCGCAGAGCACAGAGCCCCAGTCGCACCGATAATTGGCGTATGAAGAGCAGCAGTTGCCAATACGCGCCAACACTGTGCCAATGCTTGGAGGCAGTACTGTTGACGGGGATGGATGGAGCTGCGGCTGCGCGGTGATCGTGCCCAGTTGATGACTTGGTCGGGGGTGATACTGTGCTTCCTTGTGCTGACAATAACTAGACGTGAAGAAGGCGACTGGGAAAGAACTGTGAATGCTTCTTGCCAACATGGGCATTTCGGTCGCAATTCGCGGCTAGCGGAACTAGACGGCACTCGCTCGCTCCACCACACTCCTATGGCTCCGAGGCCGCACGCTCCCTTGGCACTCCGACCTTGGGCCTTGATTACCACTGATTTCCTACCCCGATCTACCGGCCACTGCGTGCTCCTAGCGCGCCCGCCCCATCCCGCAGAGCACGCAAGCCGATCTGATACGGCTGTGACAAAAGCTGCAGCAGCCGCGTTTGACGTTTCACAAGCATCCACCGGTGTCAACTTTCTGGCAGATCTCGAAAAGTCTTGCTACCTCCCAAGCCTCCGCGTCCTTGGTTCTACGCCTGGGCATAGCCAACGAGACGTTGCACGCCTGCCTCCTAATCTTCAAAAGGCAAGATCCGACAGGATACCAGCACATTCCAGCGCATCATCCACCTCTTGCAGGCCACCCCCCAAAAGCCTAACACTCGTCGGTGATCTGGAACAAAGGGGCTTTGAATGCTTCCTTTACTTCGTATGGGGGCTGTTGCTGACGACACTCTGTGGCTCTTGACCTTCTGAGCTCGACATTGCCCTGATTTTTCGCCCCGCAGATTGCTCTCCATTATCCGGTGTTTTGTGCCCCAGACGGCAGGTGCCATTCGCCTGCCGCCTTCATAGAGACACATCCCTTGAGCAACTCACCTGTGCCGACATCGAACACCCCATAAATTGACCGTTTGCCAAATTGGGGTCAAATCTCAAAGGCTGAGAACTCCAAGACAATCGCGCCGAGAGCGCGTTGTCCCATGAACCTGACCTGTATGGCCAACGTTCAGATGTCTCTGTACGAAGTCGGCTGCTTGGGACCGACTCCGGCCATGTCCGGTCCAAAGTTGGACTGCGCGTCCATTTTCGACTGACAACCTTCAGTCTGTGGTTGGCAGATCGGCAGCTGTAGGCTCCCGGATAATTCTTGGCATGCACGCATGACTTTACTTCCTTGCAAAGCACACTGCTGCGCAGCTGGCGACGCGACACAGTCGTCGTGTACGCAGCATCAAAATGCCTCGAGGCGGTGGAGAATGTTCTCCTCCTCGCATGCTGTTGAGACGCACAGGTAGGCAGCAGGATAGTTGCAGAAAAAGCTGACTGCCGCTGCTCCACCTTGGACCCAGATAAGGATGATGGAGACCACAGACTCGTCCTCTGCAAAGTTATACAACCTCCCGCCGGATGTCTCGGTGCTCCACACTCCATACCAAATGTCAATTGCATTCAACGCTCTTGGCGAGTGCAATGCATGCGCTTGTCGACCAAAAATGGCCGACAACGCTCCCAGCGATTTACAGTTTCGCATCGTGCCATGTAACGTCCTCTACTGCCGAGGCGGGCCAAGACTGGAGATAGAGCTTGTGCTTGGTGCAATGTGTTCCGTCACGAACATGTCTTGCTTTGTGGCTCATGCGTGCGCAGTCCGGTTCCTATCAAATCACACATCAAGCTCGAGATGGCTGTGCGAAGCTGACGAGGATGCATCCTCAGTCACCTGCAATGCCAAGGGCTTGTCGCTGCTGATTAAAGCTGTCTGCAAGTATCAAATAACCGCCTGGTCGTTAACGTTTGCAAGCACATCGGGCAATCTAGACCTGGACCATACAACGGGTCAGAGTTTCTTGGCCAGCAGTAGGTGTATCAACACTGCTGGCTTTGTGATCGATTGGGCTCATGCCACGGAATAATCGAGCTACTCTCTTTGCCTGCATTAAACGAATATCTCGATCGTTCGTTCCCCTTGACGCCCTTCTCTGGAGTCAAGCGGACCTGATTACTGCGAGCTTTGCGCTCATGCATGTGCGATTCGAAGCTCGAGGACTGCTTTGAAGAGTTCAAGGCTGTGCGCCTTGAAGGAAGCGCCACACCGCGACAAGCTCCTGTCAATCTGATCCATCGACCGCCTCACGCTCGATCGCGTCACTGACAGATGCATTCGCCCAGGTCTAGTGTGCGATGCAGTGTTGCGCTGGCGTTGAACGAAGACACAGCCTCACACTATCATCCTTACGTGCAGCCGTTAGTCATCTGGGTGATGGACTTCATCACCTGATAAGGTAGCGTAGTAGCACACCTCGGCCACTGACGGTGGCTGTCTGCAGCTGCCCTTGCCGATATGCAGGGTGTCAGCTCTGCTCGAGCAGTCGAGGTCAAGGATCAGAGTAAAGCAGAAGCTTCATCGTGGCCATGCGCCGGATGTCGCAGAATCGCTGGAGGGTCCGTGAATGTGTACTGAAATGTGTCGGAAAATTTTGGAGAGAGGTTCATCTCCAGCCGTGAGACTTGACTCTGATGTCAAGCAATCTCGCGGCAGATCTCCGTGCAGGCATGGCATGTGCTTGTGCGACGAATTGTCCCTGGAGTTTGCCATGCGAGTGTGCGAAGAACAGGTTACCGCTTTCTGACCAGCGCCAGCGGACCTTCGAACACGGCGACAGTGATGGCGAATGCGACAATTTCTCCGCGCTCGACCACTTCGACAATGCGAAACATCCCTCCGCCTGGACCACAACCCACGATTGTGCTGCCCTGCTCTCTCGCAGAGTCGCTCGCTGACCTGTATTTCGTCATCGAGTTTTCGTTTGGCCGTGCTCTTCTCTCTCTTTTGTTCTCAGCGCCAGCACTTTCGACCGACTATTCGCACCCTCCACCGCAATGCAACCGGCTCACCACAACATGCGACCAACGGCTGATCTGCGTGAAGTCTTTCAACAAGACTTGAAGCCCTCAAGGTCGCATCCCGTTGTTCCGAACATTTGCGCGGCAAATGGAATGCCTGACGAGCTCAATGCAGCGTAAGGCACCAACTCGAAATTCAGGGCCCCCGCTTCGCCAAATTCGGGCAGTTGGACGATGATGCTCCGTCGGCCGTGCATCTGCAATGAGCGAAGCAACTGGCCCAGTCTGCCACCACCACCACACCCTCTCCTCAGGACACCGCTACCCCCCATACCGACCACCCTCCTCGCCTCGTGCATTGGCCTCTGCGCAGACGGAACTATCGTTAGCACGTTTTCTCGCAATCCCAAACCCTCTCACACGCCCACAAACCGAGCTTCTCTGCGGACGCGATCAATTTGCACATTGCAACCCGCTGCTACTGACGACAGCTTCCGGCCGGGTGTAGCAGGACAGCCGCCATCGCTTGTCTAGGCTCGTCGTAGCGACAGAACTCACACGCCGTCCCCGTGTGGGATTTTCACTATGCCGCCGTCGCCGCCGGCGCGGCGTAGCACACGAGGAGCACCACCCGCGGCACCAGCTTCAACGACGTCCTCATCCCTCTCATCGAACCGACAGGACCGCAATGCGCGAGGAGGCAATCATCAGAAATCCGCTACACCGCGTTCGTTGTCATCGGAAGACATCAGTGAGCCGCCGCGTCGCAGCCAGCGATCGCAAGCTGCCCACAAAGACGAAGATGCTGGGAAGGCGGACGAGGCTATCGACGATGCGGATGAGGAAGCTGTGGACGATGAAGAGATAACACGATGCATATGTGGCATGCAAGAGTACCCGGGTCCACCACTCAGCGAAGCTTTTGCGGGCATCCCAGATGCGCAAGCTGAGGACGCCGGCGAACTCTTCATTCTCTGCGACGGCTGCACAGTGTGGCAGCATGGAGGATGCGTGGGTATCGTGGCGGAGAACCTGACGCCCGAAAAGTACTTCTGCGAACAGTGCCGGCCAAAGCAGCATGTGATTGGGACAGACTCACGAGGGTACGTTCGTTCTTTCTTTCTACCTCACAGTGCAACGCCATTGCATCACACCATACCCGCACTTGCCTGTCGTGAAGGCAAATCGCGTGTGGCAAGCAGCATGGACGCGCACGCAACTTCACTTCAAGCGTCTCCGCGAGCACCACGCACCAGAATGCCCTCAACATGCCCTGCGGCTTGCGATTTACATGCCCTTCGATATTTCAGAATCTCGTGATCGTCCGTCGCCCAAATATTGGCACACTCCGCGCCAGCCATGGCCCGCTACCACGACTCAGGCGTGCGCAGAGCAGCTGCTGACGCAGAGCAACACAGGCAAAAATATTCTCTCTACGTGCCGCTCCATCCTAAAGCTTCTCAGCGAAAAGGGTCAGTCAGCAAGTATGACGACAAGGCCAGAAAAGAACGCGAGAGTGCCGCTTCCAGAGCGAGCGTCGACCCAGCTACCGGCAAGCGACGTGCAACAATGCGAAGCAAAGAGCACGACGATGAGGAGGAGCAGCTTCGTATTGCGATTGAAGAAAGCAAACGTGAACAAGCGGGGAAGAGTGGCAATGGGCGGAGAAACGGCAAGCGTGGTCGTGATGACAGTAGCGAGGAGTGAGTGCTGCCACGGAGCAGAAGTCCAGGAGACAACAGACTGATAAGGAGTAGAAGCAAGTCAGACAACAAGCGCCAGCGACGGTCATCAGAGTCCGTGCCTTCAGCTGTCAGAGCAGCCGAGATCGAAGACGATTCCGACGACCAGACCGCCACTAGCAAGAGCAAGGTGAAAGGAGATGGCTCGCTTTCCTCGCGTACGGCGGCACTCGAGAAAAAGGAGCAGGAAAAGGAACGTGCCAGAGCCGAAGCTGCAGGGAGAAGACAGGAACGTGCTCGCAGTCGGCGCGGCGACGGTAGGCTCATGTCGTTCCAGCCATACTTTCTGAGCTCATGCTTACTTCATAACAGACCTCGAGCAAGCGGAAGACGCCGCGTCGAAGGCTGCCTCAAGTGCCAAGGCATCTCCTCCAGCGCCCTCATCCCAGCCCCCATCCCCTCCGCCAGCCGAGAAAGCTTCCTACAAAAAAGGTCCGGGCAAGAAGCCAGGGAAGAAGCTTGGCAATAATCAGTATACCAAAGCCAAATTCGAACAGGCAGCATCCTCGCCGCATGGCCGAAAGAGGCAGCTGAACCAAGGCAGTGGAAGCGGCGACGAAGCCTCCGAGACCTTGGCAAATGGGGATGCCAATGGCAACAAGCACAGTCCAAGTGCTCCTGAGAACATCCCAACAACAGGCAAGGGAAAGTTCGGTCGAGGCAAGAAAGCAGCGGCCAACGGCAATGGTGCGAAAGCGCATGTCGAGCCGGTGGAGCGCACCATTCCGAACATGCAAGCTACACTTGCCAATATGAGTGCTTACGTGGAAGGGCACAAGACCGAAACGGAACAAATGCACCTGGCAGCATTGAACCTGGCCGGTGGTGGTGAGGATGTTTCGCAAAGTACTGAAATAAGCTTGCTAATGTTGGGAGGCGCAGTGCAAGCGCCTTCGGGTGGCGGGGAGACGCCACAGCAACTTGAACGCACGACTAGTGGAGAAAAGAGCGCATATGAGGAGGGCCAGGACTTTTTGCGCAATGTGCAGGCGTGGTATAGCAAGTATGGGCATTTGGCGGGTGTCGGTCTGAATGCACCGGCGGCGCCTTCTTCATGACATGAGAGGAGCCGGTCTGAAGGCTGGGCATGCATGGGCATTGTTTGAGCGTATATGCGCTGAGATGGACTTTTTTTCGATTCGTGGCACGGAAGTGGAATGTTAATACTGATGTCAGTTTTTTGAGGCTTGAAATGAAAGTCGCCTCTACCAAGGACAATGGGATGGGCGAAGCGTGCATCGTCAGGGAGTTTGCACATATGGTGGCATTGCATTGTTCTTCTTGGAGCTGTTTAGCTAATGAGACTTGTGGATAGCCAGCGATATGCATATGCTCGTCGATCGGTTTCTTATGGTGAAGGTTGAAGTGAGAAGTGAGAGGTGAGAAACCACCTCCGCTATCTGGTCATCTGTTCCGGTGTCCATGATTCTTCACACTGTTTGCAAAGCGTCTCAAATGAGGGAAAGGGGTGGCCGAAGCAGGTGATAGAAGACACGTGTGTTCTCCGTTGTATACTTGGGACGATATGGAATGATGTTTCAATCAGAAGTAGAGCTCGTCCCGGACATGAATTATTATACGTTCATTGTCGCTGCCAAATGGCTATTGTGCTGCGGTCCAGTCAAGCCCGTCCGCTGCACCTGCCGCAGAGGCGTGGTCTTGGCGTTGGTGACAACTTCCACATCCAGACTTCAGACTTCAAACCTGAACACTGCTCCCACTATCTCCTGACTATCCGTAAGTGAGCTTGCAACGACACGCCGTGTTAGATCACCCGCCATGGACACACTGTGTGACTGGAGCGTGTGGCTCCACCGCGCGCCTGTCCGCATCCGGACAATGGCAAGACGGTCTTGCTTGCTTATTGTCCAGTTTTCATTGTCATGAGGTCCAAGCTCACATGCGATACATTTCGCAAGTATCGCTTCAGAAGATGTCTCTTCAATTGACAACAGATACGATTGATAGCTACTCATGGCGTGGGCTTTCTTCAGAGGTGTGTGCGATGCCGGCAGAACCGCATGGAATGCATTCAACAGACCCAGACCGACCACAAGTACCACCAGCAAGAAATCGTCTACAAACAGAGTATTTCGAGGCCGCGTACAACCGATACGCAAAGCTCCAAGTGGACTACGCAAGAGACGTCCGTGCCGGGAAATTGAGGATTATACACATCGCCTCCAGCAGCTCATTTATGGGTACGATGCTTTTGAGAACTCCGAAGGTGACTTGAAGTCAATCCAGTACAGCATTGCCACATTGCTGGAAATGAGAAGACGTTCGGGCGAAAAAGATGAACAGCAACGCTATTCGGAGCGGCTTGGACGATTATGCAATGCCCTCGACCTCACAGAAGATACGATCGAAGGAAACCTACAACATATCCAAAAGACGGCCGATGATCTTGTGAACTCCTTAGAGCCCGACGGACCGGGAGATCGCCCACCTCGATTGCCCATCTCGCTGATTGACCAACTACGACGTTACGACGACGCAATGGAGACATACGTTTCACAGCGTGATGGCACATCGGGAGTGGAAGTTCCTATTCTTGGCGATGATGACGGCGATGGATCGAGAGAAGACGGAGAAGTGGGAGCAAATTTAACTTCAAGCAAACCTGCGTTGTCAATCAAAGAACGGGTACTACAAGCATGCCGAATGAAACTTACTGAAGAGTTGCGAAAGCTGTGCAAGCAGCATGCACCAACTGCACTACAGGACGAGACTATCGTTCGGCAGCTGCGCCGCGGTGAACCAGTCGAGACACCAGCGTTGAAGGACCCGCCCGATTATGATTCTGGAGAAGAAGAAGAGTCTGTAAGCAGATCTGGCACGGGATCCGAGACTTCAAGACCCGAGATTCCTGAAGAGCTACTGCAGGAATGGGAGGACGCACAGAATGAGCTGAAGAAATGGACGAAGCACTACTGGACCTTTATCAGCAGGAATACGCAGAAACGACTTCTAGAGAAAGACCTTAATGACGGTCTGGATCCAGACTTTATAAGTACCAGGATGCTCGGAATTGCCAGGAATTTGTTCATAAAATGCCAAAGTGAGCTTGGAAATTTGTTCTTCCGGTGTCGATGCTAACATGTTCCGCAGACGCCGACACCCGTTATCGCGCTATACAAGAAAAAGCGATGTTGGCTGGGCTTGAACCGGTAGAACCTTATCACGACTCTGACAATGGATTGTTTCCTGACCATGCTTCGGACGATCCTGCAGCAAGTATTCTAACCCCGAATCAGTTCGTCCAAGCTCGAGTGGGAGGATGGGTCGACGAGTATGAGCATCTACCGGATCTCGGTGATAATCCGACACCGTCGACAGCAAATCTTGATCGCGTATCCGTAAGCTTTGGCGAAGGTCGGAGTGGGTACGATGCGGCCGGGCCTCCAACTCGTACACGTCTTGCCAAGATTCAGGCATGGCAGCAGAAGTGTGAAGAGTATAGGACTATTGCGCAGCAAGATATGGAACGTTTTCGATGAGAATGGCTTGCACGGCTACCTCATTCTATTGCAATTCCGTCATCGAGATACCTTGATGTCTACCTGCAGACAAAGCCACGGCCCTTTGGCCAAACGTTTCTTCATGCTTCAACGGTCCTAACGGCGACGTCTTCGAACAGCGCTCTATTCCTGCAAGACCACAGTGGCTTTTTCGGACGCCAGGACCCCGCCCTTGTGGTAAACAAAACCATGCCAATCAAACACTCCGTACCAGAATACAATCGGGTTCCGCAAGCAGAAGGTGTCGTTCACAGTCAGAGTTCAATCACTTCTTGCGCGCACCAAGACCACCAAACGAATGAGGATCACGGCCGGTAGGACGGTCGGCGTATGCACCCTTGCCGATCGATGTGAAAGCAGGTGCGAGCCCGAGGCCGCGGCGCATTTCGTTCGTGCCTTTGACTGCAGTGTCTGTCAGAACGCGATCACCATAAAGTTTTGCGAACGAGAAGGCTTTTGGCAGCCTTGTAGTTCTCGGGGAACAACTTACTATCGACTTGAAACTTCGCGGAGAAGTCTTCTGGCGCGCCGACTTGGAAGCCGCACGGTAGTGGGTTGTACAAGTGGGCACAGTCTTCTAGCTCACCATAGGAGTCCTGGAAGAAGTAGAGGGGTGGGCCAGCTGTGGGATCGGAAGCGTGCCCGGAAGCCTTGAGTGGTGCGATATCACCTGGAGCCGGTGAAACTTTGAAGCCCGCTAGCACAGCAGAAGCAGCGCAGTTGTCGGCCTCTGGTGCGTCTGTCATGGTGGCATCGACACAGCCACTGTCGAAGAAGTCGTCATACATGTCGAGTGGTGCGCTGTGCTCTGGCCACTCTCCAACCGCCAATTCCGGCTTGTCTTCTGCCTTGTCGTCCGCCTCGCCGGCAGCTGCCTCCCAAGATTCGAGGTCGAATTCTGGGTTGTCTTCCATGCCGGCGCCATTGAGGAGACGCGTGAGGCCCGTATCACCACGCGGAAGAGGAGTTTGGGCGACGGTGTGTGAATACTTCAACACGCAGTGACCGGCGTTGGCTGGCGTCGTCTCATTCTGCTCCTTTTCGGCTTCGGCCTTCTTCTTCAGGTCTTCAATTTCTCCCCTCAGCGCCTCAACTTGTTTCGTCAGCTTGCGATGGACCATCTCGATAGGAGTGTCGCGGTCGATCTTTGGGTGGTGAGGCACGGAGCGGGGAACGTAGTTCGCGGCGACTAGGCGCTTGCCATCGGTGGGAAAGTAGCGGCGGGCCTTCATGGTCGGGCGAGGTACGTCGGGAATCTTGTTGCGGGCTTTGATGTTTGGGTTGCTGCTGCTGCTGCTGCTGCTGCTCGCGGTTAGCTTCGAGTCGACTTTGATGCCAGGCGCCAATGCGACTTACCTCTTTTCGAGCGGCTCCTTGCGAGATGACTTAGGTCGAAGAGGTGTCGTCGCCAGGCAACGGAGGCAGCTGAAGTATCAGAGACGCAGGTGGGGCATTAGTGAATGGCATCGTGCACGCAGGCGGGCATTGGAAAATGGGCCAATGAGAGCGCGCCAAGGAAACGCATGTGGAAGAGGTGAATACAACTTTTGAACGAGCACTGCGTCATTGCGGCACAGCCGATGCTGTGTACGACCGCGAGCTGCTACGAGAACAGCACGCCCTTATTGTATCTGACACGGTCAGAGGACGGCTTCAATGCCAGCAACCGAGATACATCTAGCTACAATGCCTCCTTGAGATAAATCCAGAAAATTGGAAACATGGTCTGGGATACCTGGTTCTGCTCAGCGTCATTGATCGTAAATAATTGTGTGATACATGATATTGCACTTGCTAAAAGACTTTGTCGTTGTAATAGATTGTAATATGAACTACATTCGTGCTCGTATGGCCAAAATGGACAACGAGCCGCTGATGCACTAACAAGTACAGAGAAAAGGGCGAAAGGGAAAACAACGAAAACACCATACTTATCCCTGATAGTTTCAATTACTATCAAAACTTACTCACCTTCACCCACAAACCGGAGCGCCCATAGCATTGACCGGACAGCCCGATGGACTAGGAGCCGGTGCGGGAGGTGGTCGCTGCGGTGGTGAAGACTGGATTGTCTGGGTCGGTCTCGCACTCGTTGGAGCAGCAAGTCTGCTGCTGCTGCTACTGACAGCCGTCTTGGGTCCGCCGATTCCCTCGCACCGATATTCCGAAACCCCATCAGCGTTGGCGACAGTGCGCAAGCCGACGATGTGTCCGTTGTTGCAAGTACAGGCGACACCTCCTGGAAGTATTGTGGTAGTGAAGAGCATTGACCAGGTCACTTGTTGAATTATGGTGATGTGGCAGGATGGTGTTGGATGCTTGGGGTTGGGAGATATTGTGGTGGGTTTGACTGTGGTGTGCTTCGTCGTGGTGGCTCGCGTTGTCTTGTCCAGTGTTGACCTCTGGCTAGTTGATGGCTTGGATTTGGTGCTTGATTTTGTCGACTTGGGTTTGGGAACGCCGGTCCTTGTGGAACGCGATGAGGATCTGACTGTGCTAGACGAGGCACTTGAGACGACACGACAGGAGAGCGCAGTTGCTGAAGGCGTAGACGTAGCTGGACCATCGTCGTGAAATATCAAAGTCTGCACTGGCACTCGACTTCCTTTCTGGCTGTCATGAGGATCCCAGTATTCTTCGTAGACCAGCTGAAGGGTATCGACCCAGATCTTGAGCCCAGCCAACTGGTAAGAGCAAATACGCTTCGCTCCAGTCTTTGGGTCTTTCTCTTCGCGCTCTTCGACTTTTGCTTTCGGATCGTACTGGACCAAAACTTTGCCACGTGCAGTCTTATCCATATGCTCTCTGGACTCTTCAGGGCCAAAAAGAGGATCATAAGGTACTATGATAGCTTCCTGGTTCATTGTCACGCGGATCAATTCCTTGAGCTGGTCGATTCTTCCTTGGTATCGCCACTTGTCACCGGGCTTCCAGCCAGGAATAACCATATCGACGGGCATAGGTGTGATGATGTGAGGTGGGAAGATCTTATACGTCTCCTTGTCGAAGATATTTTCGTTCATGACAAGCCTCGCCAGACCATGCTGTACTACCCAGTCAGTGGTATCTCCACGGAAGATCTGTTGCTTCATATTAGCATGACAATAGATCATGTGACATGTGCTGTGAGCTACTTACTGCTTGCCTGACATCCCGTGCCCATACTGCATCCTCGGCTAGCAAGCCATTGGGGAATTGAGGCGTTGCTTTGCTTACGTCCAGGAATGTTGGATCCTCGAAGATGTGTGAGATGAAGACGCCTCCCGTAGAAACAACGATTAGTGACGTGCATCCGAAAAGCCCCTCTACAGCAGTACTGAACGCTGTGGACCTGAACGGAAAAGCCTGCGAGGTCGTGGCTCCTTCAAAATGTGGCTTCCCAGCTTCTGGATCACCAGGATGTACTCTGTGCGGAAGGACAGAGCAAAGGTCTTTTCCCAAACCTCTGAACTGAGCAAGGATGAATTCATCATAAGTCTCGTAGTCTCCAGGCGTTTCCATGGCACGTCGCACCAAATGAGAATCGCGGGGGACGATTCTGGGCGAGCTGGTAGCAACGCTCCGCGTGCATATATCGCAGCCGGTTTGAGCGCAAACCATTGGCAATTTGGACGCGGTCATCGAGGTAGTCGTTGTCGTGCCTGTGATGCTACAACCGCTGAGTACCGTGCTTGTTGTTGTGCAGGGCCATGTGGTGCTCCTAGCCGATCCAGCGACACTTGTGACGATAGGAGAGCAACTAACGTGAGCATTGGTGGCAGTGCTTGTCTGCGAGCATAAGGGCAACGTTGTGGTGATCCTGGACTCACTGATGCTACATCCACTAGCAATGCTTCGGGACGTCTTGCAAAGCGTGGTTGTGGATGTACTTCCAATGACTGTTGTTGAGCAGGTAACATTTTCGTTCGTCACGGTGGCAGAGCGCGTGCATTCAGAGCTAGATGAAGTTGTCGATGTCGATGTTGTCGAAGTGGTCTTAGACGCAGATCCTGTAGTCGAGCTCTTCGACGTGGCGGAAGTTGAGTCCTGCGACTTGGAGCTAGCCGCCGATTTTTTTGACTGATTATCGTTGTTCCCCTTGCCCTCCTCGATTTTCAGTTTGGGAATGGCGTTAGTGACTTCAATTAGAGTGTCCAGTGTTCCTTTGAGCCCTGTCTTAATACCTTTCGAGACGCTAGTCACAGCCTTCGAAGCAGTGTCAATGGCGCAGTGCAACGCACCAAAGAGTGAATGTGTGCAGCCACCATCTTTAGTACCGCCAGTGATGTCCTTCAAGAGATTCCCAGCCATATGTTCGATAGATCTGAATCCCTCGATGATGGGCTTTGTATCGATTTCGACCCCGTTGATCCATTCTTCGAATTGTGGCATCGTGCCTTGGAGGGCTTCCACGACAGCTTCTTTCTGAGCTTGCATCTCAGTTGAATCGGGAGCGGATGACTGCGTTGAAGATGGCAACGGTGGCAATATCGGTATGAAGGGAGGCACCGTGGTAGTTATCCGGACCGAGATAGACGGCAGTCCAATGCTTTGTGTCAAGCCTGGAATAGTGAAGACAGGAGTGGCGCTAGTACCTGAAGCCGCTCCAGGAAGATGTGGCACAGTAAAGCCCTCTGCCTGCGTGCTCGAGGATGTGCTTATTGTCGTCGTACTCCCTTGAGCAATGGACGTTGCGGAAGCAGAATTACTGAGAGACGTAGTCGTACTCGAGCTTGTTGACAACCCGGTATTAGTGACACTGGAGCTCCAAGCTATACTAGATCCAGCAATATTCGAGACACTCGCTTGGGCAGAGTTCGATATCACGGGATCCGAAGCTGTACTTGACAATGGTTCCGTTGCTCCGCTTGTGCCTGTGATGGGTACAAGTGCTGAGGAGCCTGCGGTACGAGTTGCTGTCGAACCAGTGACTGTATGCAAAAGACTGCTCGTTGACCCTGGGTGGCTTGATGTGGGGTGGTCAAGAGAGCTTCCGGCAGACTGATTTTCGGATGAATGTCCCAGAGCAGAACTGGCGGAACTGGTCTCGAAGATGCTCGTAGCTCCAGAGAGTGAAGTTGAAGTGGGTTTCAGTTGCTCAGTCGTGCGTGTATTGCTACTACCAAGTTGCGAACCTTCCTCGACACCGGGCATTGTGGAGATTGATATCTGGCTTGGCGTTCGAGTGAAGGAGGTCAAGTCAGACGTGGTCTGAGAAATGCTTGCAGATGCAGGAGCGAGTGGCGAAAGAGAAATTGAAGTAGTGTTGCTCCATATCTGAGCATCCACGAAGCCTGTGGCGATGTTCAGGAGGAACAGCGACAGTTTCATGGTAAATGCGAAACTCGCACTGTTGAAAGCCAGTGAGGGCGTCGTGGAACACTTGTGGTAGCCAGTGTTTTGGTAATGTATGTCGTCTGAGATCTTTCGTGTTGTTGCCAGCAGTGTTGTGTGGACATGAGAGCGGCGTGAAGCCCCATTTTGTGCTTCCTGATGAAAACATCTTCATCTGATACTCCTCTGATCTTTGCTGTGAGTGAATTGGTCGTCTGTATCGATGTCATGTGAAGTATCTGAATGTGAAAGGCATCGAGTCCTGGTAATGTTTTCACATGCTTGAGTCAAATTCTCGTCCCAGCTCAACATATCCAAAGTGGACCAAGGCCCTTCAGATTTATGTTTGAAGCTAGGCATGAAGATGTCGTGCTGCAGTGCATAAGCCAAACTACGACAACTCCCGACTTCGTCCAAAGTGAATATGGAAATACTGAGGAGAGCTTGCAACTGCTGAAGCTGGGCTTCAAAGACATTCTCAAGCTTTTACATCAGGACCTTGCATATTAAGCTGTTTCCGGGACATTATGCTCAGCCGGAAAGAACGATCGGCCATACATGTCGCCGGTCAACGTGTCATTCGAAAATCCATTTCGCCTGCGGTGTCGTAATCCGGAGGAAGTCTCTCGCAGCGTAGATATCCAGGTCCAGACCGGAGGACAATCTCAGACGCCGGTGTTGCATAGCCCTGTCATTTTAGTCTGACACGTCCAACAGACCGCCTTTGATAAGCCGTATAGGTTATCTGAAGCCTTGCCAGCTCAATACAGATGTACAAGTACATTTGCTGTCACATGCTGCGATGGTTGTGCATCTGTCGTGGTGGCACTAGATTTGCAGCACACCCTCAGCCGGTGCAGCTTCAGGCACGAGCTCGCGCCTCCAAGTCGTCATCGAGCATCATCCGGGCGGTGCAGAAATCAACCATTTCAAGCTTGGGATGAAATTGAGATGACCAGCGGTGCAGGTGTAGATGATGCAGTGAATAGTATGCCATGCAGTTTTCCATAGACATCTGTAGAATTCGATATCACCGTATGGAGAGCGGAGGCTCTGAGGATGATCCTTGCCGAGTCTGCCGAAAAGCCCCTGCAGGCCAATGCGTTCGGTACCACGTGCACCTCTTTCCTCAGCAACAATCGTGAACCTTCCTTCCAACTTTCCTCTCAATCACTCCACGGTCGAGCATTGCATTTTCCTCTTGGTAGCACGGCTCCTCGGCGTCATCTTCTGTGCATTGCTGGCGTTCTGAACTTCTCCAAGCTTTGGACTGGCCAGAGGGAGAATTCTCGGCGGAATCTGAGACCTGACCGCCACCATGGCCGAGCAGGCAGACCGGGTCGATACACCTGGCTCAGAGCAGTCTCGAAGAGAGGCATCAATTGTCGACCGGCATCTACCAGATGGATACAGTGCGGAGCCGGAGGCTGTGGTCTACGATGCACCAGGAAACGATGACTCGGGATCTGTACTGTCCAAATCTCCAGAACCGGAATCGAGTCTGAGACTGCAAGGCGGCGACATGCATCGCGACATCTTCAAGATCAAAGCGCGAGCAAAGAATGAGGGAACAATTCGCCGCTCCAATACCTTTGCTGCTAGGGAAAGCCCACGAATCATTCCTGCCGCAGAGGTCCCAGTTAGCGATCAATTACAGCCTGGTGGTATGCGAAGGCAGTATGTCCAAAGACACAGAGTGCAGAGGCGCCTCAGCACTGTTGCTACTCCGGTCACGAGGAACTTCGTGTCATTCTTGGAGCTTTATGGCAGTTTCGCTGGCGAGGACCTGGAAGACACAGACTCCGATCTCGACACACTGGACACCGAATCAGCAATTGAGGATGAAGACGATGACGATCAAGCTCGAGAAAGGCGTCCGCTGCTTGGAAGGCGGAAGAGTTCGAAACGGGCCAAGCGCGAGGGAGAAGCTGGCACGACCAAGGCGTTTTTCACACTACTCAAGGCATTCGTGGGGACTGGAATCATGTTTCTACCCAAGGCTTTCAGAAACGGCGGCATTCTGTTCTCATCGATCACGCTCATCATGGTTTCCATCATCACGACCCTGTGTTTCCGGCTTCTGCTCCAATGTAGAGAGAGATATGGCGGTGGAGGTTACGGTGAGCTCGGAGATGCCATTTTTGGCCGCAAGTTTCGAAGTCTCATTCTGGCCTCGATCACGCTGTCACAATTGGGCTTCGTCTGCGCAGGTTTGATCTTCACTGCTGAGAATCTGCTGTCGTTCTTGCACGCGATCGTACCTGTCGACAAACCTCAGCCTTTTGACACGTCTGCACTCATCGCCATCCAGTTCGTCATCTTGATCCCGATGGCTCTGATCCGGAACATTGCAAAACTCGGACCTGCTGCACTGCTTGCGGATGTGTTCATTCTAGTTGGACTGGTCTACATCTGGGCATACGACATCAAAGAGCTGGCCACGTATGGAATGGCTCCTACCGTGAAGCTCTTCAACCCCTCGGCGTTTACTCTTACGATCGGATCGGCAATCTTCACATTCGAAGGAATAGGACTCATCTTGCCCATTCAGTCTTCGATGAGGAACCCAGAGAAGTTTCCCTACCTACTGTACTTGGTCATGTTCATCATCACCTGCATCTTCACATCGGTCGGCGCTTTGTGTTATGCCACGTTTGGTGAGGAGACTAAGATTCAAATCATCTCAAACTACCCTCAGGACAGCAAACTGGTCAACACTGTCCAGTTCATCTACTCCATGGCCGTGCTGGTGGGCGAACCTGTACAGCTCTTCCCGGCGGTCCGTATCATCGAGCAGTGGCTCTTCGGCGACAAGGCGTCTGGCAAGAAGTCCAAGGGTGTTAAATGGTGGAAGAACCTTCTCCGCACCTCCATGATGCTGTTCTGTGGCCTCGTCGCTATCTTCGGCGCAGGAGATCTGGACAAGTTCGTCTCCCTGATTGGCGCTTTTGCATGTGTGCCACTGGTGTACATCTACCCACCACTTCTGCATCTGCGGGGCATGGCGGAGAAGAGATCAGAGAAGATTTTCGACATCTCTCTGATCACACTGGGCTTGTTTGCGTTCACCTTCACGACTGTCATGACGCTCAAGCAGTGGGTCGAGGGCTCGTTGTAAAAGAGAAAAGTTCAACACGTGGAAGTTCGCCACTTCAACACATGTGTGATGTATCATGAGATTATAAGATATTCTAGATTAGCGAGCGCATGAAATGGAACGACTATGTATATCATTCTCCTAAAGTTTCGTCTCGGCATTCGTACGTGAATGGAAAGCGCACGCTTTCTTGCGGAATCGCACGTGCAAGCCCCACATCCGTCCAGACCACCTCTCGTCTTCCTCCGCGATGATCACTCATCCTCCTCTCGACTGCACTTCTTGACAACATTCAGACTGAAGCACTTCCTTCGCCGCAATCATGTCTTCCAAAGTCATCAGTATCACCTCAACGGGCCACTTCAAACAGACCACCGCGTCTTCGACCTATACCGTGGTCGACTTCTACGCGTAAGTCGACATCTATGCGCCTCACGAGCAGCAATGCGCTCGCGCGTTCCGGCTTATAGCACAACTCCCCGTTAACCACCTCTTCTATCTATAGCGACTGGTGTGGTCCTTGCAAAGTCATCTCACCCGTCTTCGAGCAACTCGCCGCCGCCGAATCGAAACCCGGTCGAATCGTCTTCGCCAAAGTCAATGTGGACAATCAGCGCGATGTCGCGTCAATCTACGGGATATCAGCGTACGTGCAGTGCATTTCTGGGACAATACAGCATGTAGCTGACATGGACAAACAACAG
Organism: Cercospora cf. flagellaris; assembly: GCA_005356885.1. Lineage (NCBI taxonomy): Eukaryota > Fungi > Ascomycota > Dothideomycetes > Mycosphaerellales > Mycosphaerellaceae > Cercospora > Cercospora cf. flagellaris. The sequence goes on along the minus strand of RJLU01000005.1, from coordinate 579,637 downwards.
CATGCCCACCTTCCTAGTCCTCAAAGGCAGTAAAGTCGTCGAAACCGTCCGCGGCGCAAACCCCACCGCCCTCCGATCCGCTATCCTCTCCGCCGCCGCCGATGCCGCCAAAGGCCCTGCGAAAGCTTCACAACTCTTCTCTGGAAAAGGTCAGACGCTTGGTGGCGCAGGTAGCACTTCGTCCTCCTCATCGGGTCCCTCAGTTGGCGCGAATTTGACGGCCAATCTACCGAACATTGGACAAGCTTTCAGCGCACCCGGAGCTTTCGCGCAAGGAAGAGGGTTCCCTGCGATGATTGTGAGGTTTTTGGGATTGTACTTTTCGACGCTGTTTAGCTTCGATCCGGCGAGGACGGCGGAGGAGAGTCCGTTTGCGGTGAAGAAGGGGAGTGTGAGGGCTCGGTGAGCGGAGTGGAATACGTATCGAAAGGACACGAAGCATGGAACATGGAGTTAAGGCGTTACAAGAGCGGCGGAGATGATACCACAGGCTTTGATTGCGACTTTGTCGTTACGACAGGACTGGAACGACACGTTTCGAGGAAATGGTGGCCTTGAATCAGACCAACACGAAGCATGACACATATTTACATGAATGGGAAAAGTAAGCCTTACTCTCTGCCCATTTCCCTTCCGCGCATTATCCGTCCTTTTACAGGCGCTTCCTGGGACAGTTCTGTACATCTATCCTCACGACCGGCGCTGAAGGATCATGTCACAGTATCCATCGCACCCGAGCCACCACGAATCATCTTCCGCGGCCACTCAATCCACTTCCAAAGATCCTGGTCCAATTGACTCTCCACACACTCCAAAGTCCACTTCGGCCACCCCCTCACAAACCACGAAGTCTCCTTCACATGAAACAACACCGCAAAATACGCCATCAACACCAACGTACATTGTTCCCTCCCATGCAACAACTCCACAAACCTCTCATCCACCCCCGAAGCTAACCAACTCATCAACAACCCCACCGCATCCTGCGGATTCCTCTCCCCAAAATCCTCCACCTCCAAAAAAACCGTATTCAACTCCTGCACAGCCTTCCGATAACTCTGCTCAACCTCGGGATCCTCAATTTGCTGCTCATCAATCATATCCATTAATTGCATGACTTCCGTCCGGATCGAGCGATCGACTTTCCCGCGTCCTTGCGCTCGAGCGATTATAGGCGCGACTTCAGAAGTTATGAGTCGTTGCCAATGCGGTCGAATCATAGCTCTCACACCCCTCACGACTTGAATCCAACCACAAATTGCTTGAATCGGATCTTCAGGTTGATGAATCTGCGCCATACCTAATTGATGCATATGTAAAATCCCACTTAACGCGAAAATCGGAGCGCAAGTTGCCGGATCAGGATTTTGGATTACGGATAAGTAAGCTGAAATTGCGGCATCGTAGTGTTCGGAGGATTTTAGGAGACAATGGTTTCGTTCCGAGGGGTAGATTATTGCGCGGTGCAGGGCGGAGAGGGCCAAGAGGCCGCGGAGGAGGTAGGGGAATTGGAAGCCTAGGTCTACGAGGGTGGATTGGTAGATGTGGAGGGTTGAGGGGGAGGTGCAGGTTAGGGAGGTGTTGAGGGTCCAGAAGTGGAGGAGTTTGAGGTCTGGTATTGCGAGGTCTGGAGGGTCATTTGATATGTTGTTGCCTTGGATGGTGTCGGGTGTGTTTGGGATGTTGGAGGACCAGCCCGGTGAGGGTGTTGGTGAGGCATTGTTGCTTCCTTCTGTTCCTGTTCCTATTCCGCGTGGGTTGGGCCATGTGCAATCGAGGTCTAAACGGGTGCCTAGAATTCATTGTTAGTTAGAGAAGAACATGAAGACGATAATCGACACATTCGGGAACGAAATGCTTCGTGAAAGCTTACTTACACGACGCACACCGCGGCTTGGTCTCGTCACATTTAACGTGCCGTCGCTTGCACACCAAACAGCCTCGTCGGGACTTGGTGTGCGTCTTTCGTACCATCATTGCACATGTCGTATCGACACCAGAAGCTACGACTGAAGCGAGGTACACGACCAATGCGAGCGATTGCGACTGCTGCGTTAATGCCTCAGGCAAGATTGTCTTCACTAAAACTAAAACTAAAACTTAAGCTAAATCCAGCACGATCGATGGGGGGTTGCGTCTATGAAGCCGATTTACCCAACAGCTTAATAAGGCGGAGAGCTAACAGCGTGAAGCGGAGAACTACCTAGCTTGCCCAATTTGTCCTTTGCGCGTTTTAGTTCGGATCAGATCCGTCGGAGAAGAGATCCGAGTGGTTTGTCTCACAGTACATACTGTCGCTTTCGATACGACGAATCTTGGCAATGGGCGTACGTTGTTGGTGCGGATGTCTTCCGTCAGGTTGTCAAGTCCCTTTTGCTCCCTCTTATGAGCCCGGTGTTACTAATAAGCTTCCCGACTGACTTCACGTCTGGAGGTGTGTCAGCGATGCGTTGACAACTTCGCTTTCCCTGATGTCGAATGCCAGATGCTGGAGTGAACCTTGGTTGACTGGTCCTGGTTGAAAGTGCAACGCAAGATATACCTTGCGCGAGGCCCTTCGATTGCACAGTTGATGGATCCATGACAATACTTTGACGCCACAAGAATAAAAGCATTGATCAAGGTTGTACCTCCTATTTGCGAATACCGGTTTACCCATCAGCGTGGAGCTGATTCAGCTGATGAAGCGGGAAACTAGGACATCTGCTTAGCTGCTGAGGATCTCTCGCGTCATCCAGACCAGGCCAAAGTCGCCTGAGAACGTCCTTCACCGGCTTGCTCCACGATGTGCTCTCCCGGATGTGCGGTAGCATAACGAATTTATGCTCATTGATCTGCTTAATAACCAGATCTCCTCTCCGATCATTTCTGATATTTCGCTCTACAGACTAGTCACGATTGAGGGACTTCAAAACCTTGTGCAAATCGAGAGGGATGGACTGATCGAGACAGAAGACCGCCGGGTCTCGAACTTGAAGCGTAAGCTTCTCAAGCAGTACATCGCTATCTTGCTTCGCATTCGAGATGCAGGTAAAAATCTCTCGAGCAAGTCGCGCATCGATGAAACAGTTGATGATAGCTTCCTCGATGTGCTTGTTCGTGATGTAGATGTCCTGTCCAAGGAACTCGTCCCAGCTCTGCTCCTCAACTGGGTTGGAAGAGGGCTCTCTGCTTTCATCGCCGTTATAAGGATCTTTTGAATCATAATACACTGAGTAGTCCGAGCAGTCAAGGATAAGATTAAGCTCTCGAAGTCTCGGATTGGATCCGAGCATCATGTAAGCCTCAATTTCGGGCCCGATGCCTTTTGAGCGTCGGACGGGGATCGCTAGTCTCTCCAGGCGTGGGCAGTTATTCTTGAGAGATGCCAAGATAACCGCGGTTTTAAGGTACAGCTCTTGCCATACCTTGGGCTTCTGAAAGGACCAAGTGTCCTGGAGAAGCCATAGAGCCTCCAATGTTGGGCCATGGCGTTCAATGACAGGGATCATGTCCAGGAGATGAACCTCATTCATCAGCCGTAGAGTTTTGAGTGGAGGGATTGCCACTAGGAAGTGTTGAATCATATCGAGCGTCTCATCAAGTGCACGTCTCTGGAAAGGAACGTTCAGGGCGAGAGAATGTAGGTCTGTGAAAGGGCATTGGCAAAGTCGAGCGTAGCAAGCTGCGTCACACACATCTGGCAATGAGAGTGATTGCAAAAGCGAGAGATCCGTATCTTCATCCCACATTCTTATTGTGAGTTCCGTAACTTGTCTATGCAGTTCAAGGCATAGACTTTCCAGCTGACCTTTCGCCCTTGGCTCGAGGGAGCCAGCTGATACCGGGCTGTCGAACGGCTTCTGTGCTGGTCGCGGGCACATTGCTTTTCCGCGCGGATTGTCGACTACGACTCTTCTCAAGGATGTTCCAGCACTCGCAACCAAGCAATGCAATGCTTCTTGGTCGTACGGCCCGGTCTGCCTGGTACATGTTGGGTGTAAATGCCCTGGAGGATGCCAATCTTTGCATTCCACGCGAATCGCGTACAGACATGGCGCTGTGAACAGCTTGTACTCTGCTTCAGTCGGGACAGCAGTCTTATGACTGCGCCAGCGAAAGATATTGACCCACAGCCGACATGAAGGACGATAACGATGAAGTGCATCAAGTATGCACACTGGTACCGGCTGAAAGCAGTTCCAGATCAAGTCGGCGAGAACTGGGAGCTGATGAATCAGCTCTACGACAGGTTGCCATAGCTCTTCGGATAAGATGAAGGTCAGGCCGCGTTGAGCCCAGAGCTTCACCTCCATGGAATGCGAGATATTTGGCTCAACGGAATTGTAGAGACTCTCGCCGAAATCTTCGTAGGGTGCTCTTCGCCATGTGCGTCGGCGTTCTTTTGGATAGACCTCGTTAGGAGCTCTTGGTAGGGCGGTGACTTCGAGGCGTTTGACGTGTTTGAAACCGTCAGTGTTCTTCAAGGCTTTGGCGCACTTCTCCACATGTCTCTTCAGTCCATGTCCTGACGTCAATTGAATGCTGATGCTTCGGTATTGGAATTTGCTTGCCACAGCTGCCCACTGTTTGCAAACGAGAGCAAAGTATTTGATACTTGCAGGATGGCTTTGGCCAAGACATTCGCAGATTTCCAGCAGGATTTCGACAGAAAGGTGAGAAGCAGCCATGCTGGGTTTGTGTCCTTTCAGCCCAAAGGACAAGTACTGAAACCACGTACGAGGACGGTCGAGATCGTTGCAGCGATTTACACGGAACTTGCTCATGAGAAACTCGAAATGACGACGCAAGGTCACACAAATCAGGCATCAAGCTGCAAGGCACTTATTGGCGAACACCGCAGGTCTCCACCATGCATTTATTGCCATTCTGGTTTGCAATTCGGGTCCCAGTTACCATGCGCGGCCGAGAAAGCAAAGTCATCAAAGCTGAACAAATCATCCAGTTCGAGGTTCTTGGCGTTTCCAGTTCCATCGGCCGTTGTGGTCCCAGTGAACAGGTCCGGAACTGACGTCGCTCCTGCCGTCAGAACCATGAGTCCCGCTCTACTTTCTGTCCTTCGAGCGGCAACATACTCTCTCGGTGTAAGTCCCGTTGCGTTCTTGAAAGTTCGATGGAAGTGGTATTTCGTCAAGCTTGCTTCGTTCGCCAGGGTCTCTAGTGAAGGAATGGTCGCATCCTCTGGTAGCGCGTCCAGTTTCTTGCGGATTCGTTCAACAGCCTGATCTGCCTGCGGCACGAAAACCTCGAGCTCCGGACGGCATCTCTTGCATGCTCTGTAGCCTGCTGCGACAGCTTCTGAACCTTTTCCAAAGAATTCAACATTTGAGTATCGAGCAAGACGGGCTTTGCAGATAGGTCGGCAGTAGATTCTTGTTGTTCTGACACAGTACACGAATTGGCCATCGGCTCGGGCGTCTTTTGTGCGGACGGCGTGCCATTTGGCGGAGTCTGTAGTGAAGGCGCTCATCGTGGGCTGTGAGTGTCGCATCTCAAATCTTGTGTCCTGAAAAACTGTTCCATGTTGCTTTCAATCTCAGGAGGAATGAGTCGTGGTAGTTGTTGCTCTGGAAGTGAGCAATCGGATGGAGTAAGCGCCACCAGCGCCACGCAGATCCGAAAGCGAAAGTCTGGTGCCAAACTGACCCAATAGAGGCAATGAAAGGAGGGCGTAGGAGGCAGAAAGACGAGGTCAAACATTGAGTTCGCAACCATATTGATGGTGAATCTCCTGATTTACAAAAATGAAGAGGGACTCGTTGTATTGGAGAGAGGGTGCCAGCTACAGTCGAACGAGTACCTCGCACGAGAAATCCTAATTCTTGCTCGTCTTGATGGTGTAGAACTGCCTTACAACAAGTTGCGCAATTCGCGCCCAGTACCTGACCCATGCCGATCTTGGAGCCGCTCCTCACTATCGCCGCAGCTGATGGGAAGTCATGAGCTCGCTCGCCTGCGTCGTGAAGGCAAATCCGTCATGGTGATGAAAGCACACCCTGCACTGCGCAAATAGATCTCTCGATCGCCAAAGCACGCTCAGAAGATGGCCAATTACAGGTCAATTGGTAAAACCTTTCGCCATCGTCCGCAATTTCAAGTCTTAGAGACTCCAATAACGTGGCATCGGGGGTCTCAGCCGCTTCCGAAAAGCCAGCAAGTTGTTTGACAGAGATCTCGCGTATCTCTATGATGCTGCGCAGAGTGACCAGTGCCATGTCGTCGCTTTTGAGCAGAGTGGCTGAGCATTCGGATAGCAACTGTCCTTTCTCGAGGCATTGAGCTTCGTACTCAAGTTTGATAATGGTGTCCAAGTCCACTAGCGCAGCGTGGATAATCGGCAGTTGATTCATGGCCTGTAATGCCCAGTAGGCGCTCGAATCGATCTCGCCGTAGAGCGATCTGAGGATCTCTGCAGCCTTTTCGAGATTGGACTGAGGAAGCTATGCAGTCGTGATTGTGGTCTCGCAAGTAGAATCGTGGGACTTAAGACTCTTCTTGGCCTGATCGATTCTGCCAATACTCATGGTCCACATTCTCACATCGAGTCTTAATAGCGCCAAGTGACGGACCAGGTGGAATACCTTCGCTTGGAACCCTCCATTGCGAAGACTTCTAAAGTCCATGAGTGCAATGGTAGGCTCTGGATCAACGAAGGCAGACTGGTAGAGAAAGTAGCGGTTGAGATGATTCGGTCCTTCTGCCAAAAAGCTCCAGATTTTGCCTGATCCAACTAAGCTGCGATGAAGGCTTCGAAGGGCGGTGGCATTGGGTACTAAGCTCGAGCAACTCTCTGCGTCACATGTAAAAGGAAGATCGAGCCCAGAGACGACGCGTTCGGAAATGCCAAGTTCAGAGGCTGTGACGAATCCTAATGCGCTCCAGATATTGTCGTGAAGAATTGCGCGCCCGCAAGCAAAGAGCAGAAAGAGCAGTCGAACTGTCATGGCAAAGTGCATCTTGATATGTGCCGGTAGTGGTGGAGTAAGTGTGGTGTTGTTTGAACACGAGGGTGAATGTGCGCGGCTCGGGGTCGACGTGTGACTGAAGCCAGGAAGCTGTTGTATTCTGTACAGAACCCAAGAATTGAAGAGGCATTTATCATGCATCCTGTTGGTGCCAAGAGGCTCTGGCTTGCGCTGGTCCCAAATCTGTCTCGTTTGTTTCGATGATGTGTCGCCATTTCGTGCGCCGCGCTTCGTCAGGCGCTGCATTATCTGCGTAGCAAGACATACAGGAGTAGCTCCGCGTATGCGAGTGCTGCATGTCGAATTGTTTTACCTTGCCTGAATGCCACGGTGTACGAGTACTTGAAGCTCGCTGTTTGCTCCATGCGAGACATGTCTCCTTCCGCATGGCCTGGCACCTCAGCTGCAATAAGGGGGCCCACAGCTCGGCTGTTGCCCATGAGTAAGGGCACGGAAGCCGCCGCCGTGACTGTGACGCAGTGTCTTGAGCCTGCGGCCATGAACCCTGAGACCCGATGGATTGGCGCAGATATAGCCGAGCTGTCTACTGCCGTGAACACAAACAGAAACCAGGATTGAACCTCCATGCTCCTTCACCCGTAGAATTCGGGTGCCCTTTCGATCCTAGTATCTCCGCCGTGTGCAGCGCAACTAAGGCGCCCTGTCTCGACAAGCCAGGCAGCGCCGGGATCCAGTTCGCGAGGGCGATTGCAAAGTGAGTGTACTTTCCGGTTTCCGTTTTGCTGTCCGCAACTAGGCTGTATAAAACAGGTGACGGCAGTGAGTAGGTCTGTTTACACTGGAGTGATGGGTGGGCCATGATAGGATAGTCGCTGCCGTTACGAGATGATCTGAAGGGTGAAATGCATAGCGTGTGCACGCATCGCCACTATGACTTTCGCCATGACAGTCTCTATCCCGTGCTCCACCCATACTTACTCCCGCCTTCTCCACGAGCCCTCTTTCCCTCCGCCCACTTGTCCTTCAGCGCATCCTGCTGCGTTTGCGCATTATTGACCAATTGCTGCAGGCTGTGCTTACCCGGCGCGACAGCCTTCACCGCACGATGCTCCACCACTTCGCCCGCTGCCCTTGCCCGCTCGTTCTCAGCATACTGCGCATCCAGATCGAAGTGTCTCACATTGACCTCTTTGGCGTTGCGACCGAAAAGCTGGCGTCTTTGAGCTGCTGTGAGGTTCATTTCTGCTGCTACCGCTTCTAGAGAGTTGGGGTTGCTTGGAGCCGATGGTGCTGCATGCGTGGGTTGTGATGGTACCTGCGAGTTGACCTGTGAACGCGACGCGGCCACTGATTCGTATTCGTTTGTGCTGGCCTCGGGTGAGAGATCATCTGCTTCCTGCGTGACGGAAAATAATGACTTCTTAGGCTTTGGCTTGGATGGCTCGGCTGCCGCAAGAACGTCATGCGATGCTGCAACAGCTTGCGCAGGCACGCCGTTCGCTTTGTGCCTCGTCGTGTCATCGGTAGGTATCTTGGGCTGCGGCTTTTTCTTCTTCTTGTTCGATACGCTTAGAGGAAGAAATCTTGTAGCCTTGCCTACGAGTTTCGGCTCAGGTGGGGCGTCATCCTTTTTCTGCTCTGTCTTTGCCTCTCCGACTTCGTTGAGATCTGGTGCTGTGTACGCTTCCTCATCGTCTGTTCGTTGGGGAAGCGGGTTGCGACTGAATGCCGCCTCGCTGCTTGTCTTCAAATTCACGCCCTTCTTCAGTGTTGCTGTGGCAGGTTTCTTTGGCGCTGGGAGAAGCGCATTGAAACCACTGAATGCACCACCTGTTCTCGCTCTCTTTGCTGGAGGACCATCTGTCGCGTCCTCGCCATTCTGGCCTGGCTCTGGCTTCAGGCTCGGCAGGCTGACCTGTAGTTTCCCTGGTGCTGATTTCTGGAATGCTGGCTTCGCCGCGGGCGTCGCTTTCGGTGCTGGGGCTGGACTCTCATTCGAAGATTCGTCCTCGCTGTCAGAGTAATTTACCAGTAACGCCATGATTTTTGTGTGACGAAATTGTGGTTGTTGTCACAAGCTTCGCGAAGTTGAGCTTCGCGTGCATGACTCGCGCCCAAAGTTTCACCACGGCGTCATCCTTCACGCGTCCCACCTCCACTTTCCATTAGACCAACAACATCCCGACCATGCCAACGCGCCAGCTGGTCTGGCGGTAGTACTTCCTCCATTATGTCTTTGCTAACGAGCTCCGAGTTCCTCACGTACCAGCTGCGACTGGCTTACCTCCAAGCGGGAGATGGCATCGGCGAGAGGCTCATCAATCTCAACCCCGCCGTACTAAACAATCCCGCCTTTCGCACTGCAGGATGGGTGCCCGACGTCAATGCTATCAAGAGGTGCTACAGCCCGCCTATTCCCACAGGCACCTCCGCCGACATCAGCAGCGAGTACTTTCAGCGCCCGCGCCGGCCCACGCGAGGCCAGGCCGAGGAAGAGGATGGCAACGAGGGCGGTGGAATGGTCACGGGCCAAGCAGGCAGTGAGGACACTATTGGCGCAGCAGGACTGCATGACCACAGGAAACGCGAGAAGAGACGTCGAAGAGAAGCACTGGAAGACGATGATAGTTCAGATCTGAGTGACGACAGTGATGAGGACGAGAAGGGACCAGCACAGAGTATCAAGTTCTCCAAAATGCCTATTCGCCATCGTGCCAAGTCATCACCTCCGAGAGAGCCCAGCGCACTCAAGGCGGACATCGAGAGCGACGGTCCTGCGCTCATGATCACGAGTCCTTCCAGACCGCCCGAGACCAACTTCAGCAGGCTACGCAGTGGCAGCATGGGTCAGGTGGAAGCTGTCAAGCAAAGAGCGCGGAGAGACACCACGACCAGCTCAGAAATGTCAAGCGAGAATGATACTGTAGGCGCACCGAAGAAGTTCAAGAGAAAGATACCGAGCAGGCCAGGAAAAGGTCCAAGTGTGCTTGCGTTGGAGGACGATATCGAAGAGGAGGAAGCGGACGGGCAGTCTGACTTGGACGACGATGATGATATTGACGTTGGCGAGGCGTCTGACCTCAGCGACGAGTTCGAAGGTACTGCAGAATCGCCATCCATGTTAGGTTTCCCCAAAGCAAGCGATGACCTGTCGAGATCACCTCTCAAGCCTCCTCCAGACATCATGCCAGCTGTCAGTGCCAGCAGCTCGTCACCGAAGAAGATCAAAGAGCCGCTGCCCAGGCTTCCACGATTGCCTTCCGGACCGAGACCGCTCAGCATGCTACCTCAGCCGGTATCGATGATTAGCATGGCATTGAAGGGCAACGCAAGCGGGTCTGCGGACAAGCCCTTTCAGCGCTTTGCAGATCTTTCTGGCAAGGGCGAGGCCAGTCCGCTCTGGATCAAAATCTATGCCCCATTCTCAGACAAGCCAACGAAGCCAGTCGAAGTGCCACTTCGCCGGACGAAAGATGATAGGCCTGTGACAGTAGCAGAACTGATCGGTCTTGCGCTATGGAGATATACTGAGGAAGGCTACAAACCAGAGCTGAAGCCGGAGGAGTGTAACATCAACTGGTGGACGCTGAGAATTGTCGATGACGAGGAGATAGATCTCGACTTCCCAGCTCTGGGCCGCACACGACCAGCCATTGACTTCACATCCAACAATAACCGACCTCCAAATCGCAGAGCACGCGATAAGCCATGGGATGAATTTGGCTTGGTGAAAGCCACGAAAGACCAGTTCAAAGAGAACGAAGCTCTGACTCCTCAAATCGGCGACATGGCGCCTCCGCCTCTACCCACACCAAAGCTTGAGGCGCAGAACCCTATGCAGCGACCTACTGCACAGCGCACCACGACCGAGACGTCACTGACGCTGAAGCAACAGCCCACGTTCAACGCACGTCCCAATCCGATCACTGGTCCATCGTTCGGTCCGAATACACTCCGTAAAGACACCTCCACTCAGTTGGCAGATATGCCTCAGCGAGAGGAGCGGCAAAACGCAGCCAAGATTGGTGCTCCTCGGACAGTGACCATTACTCACATGAATCCCGCTACCATGGCATCTCGTGTGGACAAATACGAAACCACCACTGATAGCTACATTGCTGAAGTATTTGAGCAAGCGTGTGCGCGACTTGGACTGGAGAAAGCGTTGTACAACCTGAAGGTGCACGGCACACAAACGGTTGCTCCGCCAGACCGCACAGTCGAGGCACTGAATGAGCGTCTTCACCTTGATCTGGTGCCTCGCCGTTTCCAAGGTCCGGATGGCATCCTTCTTGGATTGTCAGGCTCGCCGGGCAGCTCATCACCCAACGCTCCGCTCGAGCTCACACCTGCGAATGCCACTCCCGGGCAGCAAAAGAAGAAGAGCAAGTTTACATTGCACCCGCTGGCGGCGCAACAGAAATCGGAGCTCAACCATACTACATCCATCCTCAACATGCAGACCGAAGGCAAGCGTTACAACGTCTTGCGCAAGCAGCCGCTGTCGTTCGCGGCTACTCATCCGCGTACATTGATTATTACTCCAGAATACATGACGATCATGCCGGCCGCGCCTGATTCGCTCGCAGCACCAACTGGAAAGGTCACGAACGTCCCTATGACTAGCGTTATTGGCGCCAAAGTCAGTAGAAAGCACCCCAAGATGGTGCGCATCCTGGTCTACCGAGAGAAGGAGACCAAGCGCTATGATTTCGAGGCTGCGAATCATCGCGAGGCGGAAGAGATCGTGGCTGACGTGAGACGGGGCATGGAGGTGTTCGGGCAAGGCGCTTTCATGGACTAGAAGTGCAGAAACATGCGGTCATGGCGAAAGTACAATACTGTTGCGCAGGGAGTTGGTGTTACAAGTGCGAATGGCGTTGGAAAAGGGTATACCCGGACATCCTTGAGTGTCTTGCTGACAACTTCGGTGTGACGATCACGACGAAATGATGTTTCTTGGAAGATAGGGCACCAGTCACTGTGTGGCTGGCTGAGGGGAGCAGGTCACTTCACTCGTTTGACAGAACAGAGTCGGCATCCAATGCAAATGAATGGAGAAAACCATGTCCTCAATACCGTGCACGCTACGGCTCAAGAACGATATTCAGCTTCCTGGACACAATGTGCCTATATCATCTTTGGCCAACAGTGAACGACGTGCTATGCGTGAGGACCGAACCATGTAACCGAAGCGCTTGATGTAAGCCCTGGCCAAGCTCAACACTATTCCGGCGGCCGTCTCTCCCCTTGATCGATCCGTGCCGAAGCCGGCTCATGTAAGGCATTCTCTGTCACCTTGTTGAGCATATCGAAATTCGTCTCCATTGCGCCATTGCAATTTTGATGCCTGTGAGATTTTCTCAGGCTATGATTTACCTCAGTCGTCTGGCGTTAAACCATCCTCGATGGCGGAATCGTGGACAATGGATCAGAGACGCCTCGAATAGGCAATTTGCGAGCACTGGAGATTATGTGTCACTTGCTATCTGCTGCTAATTGGCAGGATCTATGGGACATGTGACTCTTCTCCGCGCCACGGACAACGCTGAATCAGCTACAGATGATCATACCGGTGCCAGAGGAGAGCGACGAATCGCGGACTGTCAGCGCCTTCGAGACTGGACTAGAACCAACGCTCAATACGAGACTACGTATTGTCAGATTGGACCGCTATGGTGCCTTTACTGGTTGTTTGCACGCAAGCCGAAGTGAACATGCCGGCTGTGCACGAAATTGTCGCGATTACTAACCACTAGTACCACTGGCAGTTAATGCTCTAGCCTATTAACGAGATTAGGGGAGAACAAGGCACTGGAGAGCTATACAGTGCCTCCACTGCAGCCTACTGACGGGTTTATCTTAGCCCCTAAGCACACGCAACTTCTTGCACTACTTTCGAGCTATGCCATGTATACAGCTGCTTCTAGTTGAACCATTCACACGCAGCATTCCGTTGAGGTCATGTAGTATGATGACCCGAAAAGTGGCAAAGACCAACAGAGTTACTGCATTGAGGACTTATACAACGCTGCTAATCGGAGAGATCTGTCACTATAAAGAGACGTTCTCATACTGAGTCTGGGATTTTCCACACTGAGCTCTACCCAAAGCGCATCACAGACGACATTGTCTTCCTGCAATCGGCACCTCAAAGGAGGCATTCCTGCTGCTCACACCTGCCCACTTAATCATCCACGAACCGCGATCATGTCCGCACCAACACGATCCACTTACCTTGACTCCTCTCCCTCTCCTCTACTACCACCACCAACACCCCTGCCCTGGTACCATACCTCTGTCATCTATCACCTCTACCCCTCCTCCTTCTTCTGCCCTCCCGGCTCTCCCACCCAGCATACCGGCTCAATTCGGGGTATAATTCAGAAGATTCCCTACCTCAAGTCCCTCGGCATCGATGCAATCTGGCTGGGTGCTTGCCACCTCTCCTCTGGAATTGACAATGGCTATGATGTCGTCGATTACCGCCCAATCGATCCGCAGTATGGCACCGTGGCAGATCTGGAAGAGCTGATTCAGAAGTTGAAGGAAGTAGGAATCGGAGTCATCATGGATATGGTGGTCAACCATACTAGTTGGAAACACAAGTGGTTTGAGGAGAGTAGAAGGAAAGAGAATGGCAAGGGAGATTGGTATTTCTGGCGACCTTCCTCTGCTGAGAAGGTTGTGAAAAAAGTGCAGGAAGATGGTACGGAGGTTGATGAGACTGTGAGGCTTCCGCCCAATAACTGGGCTTCGATTTTCGGAGGCTCGGCGTGGGAGTATGACGAAGTGAGAAAAGAGTGGTTCTTGCATATCTTTAGCGAGGGACAGCCGGATTTGAATTGGAACTGCGAGGGTGTGAGGAAGGCGATTTACGAGGAGATGAGGTTTTGGGTGGAGAAGGGGGTGGTGGGTTTTCGATTGGATGTCATCAACTTGGTCTCGAAAATGGAGCATCTAGAGAGGCAGAATGTGACAGTGGTAGGAGAAAGAGATGAGGAGGTAGACGTGCTGGATCCGAAGCCGGCGTATGAGTTCTATTGTAATGGGGCCAGGGTGCATGAGTTCTTGAAGGAGATGAGAAGGGAGGTCTTCGGAGTGGATGAGAAGAATCGGGGCGGAGCAGATGAAAAGAGTAAGATCTTACTGGGAGAAGTGATTGTGACTTCTGAGCCTGGAGCTGTTCGGGAGTACATTCTGCCCGAACGGAAAGAGCTGGACATGGTCTACCAATACGACATCTTCGACCTCGACTCCCTTCAAGCAGACGGCAAATTCTCTTCTCCGGATCCGCCTTTGACACAGAAGCAGCTCATGCATATGCTGAAGAAGACCATCACCCATTGGCAGCGGGAGCTCAGCTACAAGCACACGAGAGGTGGTTGCGGAACGATTTGGCTCGAAAGTCATGACACCGCGCGGTCCGTGTCTAGATTCGGTGGTGACATCGTGAACAAGAGCGACGACAACAGGAGAAAGTACAGGTGTAAGGCGGCGAAGATGCTGGCTCTGCTGGAGTGTACTCTAGGCGGAACCCTGTTCATCTACCAAGGCCAGGAACTCGGCATGATGAACTTGCGAGACGATGTCAGTATCTCAGAGTATCCGGACGTTGAGACGAAGAAAGCGAGAGAGGACGAGTATGCCAAACGGAAGCGTGACGCTATTGCTGCCGCTCAACTTGCTCCGGGAAAGAGCCACGCGAATGAGTTTGAGATTGGTATGTCCGACTTTGACGCTCAGCTCCGCCTCAAAGCTCGTGATCACGCAAGAATGCCTCTTCCTTGGGTTGCAGCTTCAGAAGCGGAACCTCATGCTGGATTCTCAAGTGCGTCAAGAGAGACCAAGATGTGGAGTCCGATGAACACGGATTCAAAGGAGTGTAATATTGCAGACCAGGAGCGGGATTCTGGCAGCGTTCTAAATTTCTGGAAGAAGCTGATTCGATTCAGGAAGGAAACAGCACGCACAGTGGTGACCGGCGACTTCGAGACCATTGAATCGACGATAGGAGATAAGATCGTGCCCATATTTGCGTACTGGAGAAAAGCGAACGATGACGGATTCGAGATTGGCGACGGTATGCTAGAGGACGATAGGGACTTGTTGGTCGTGATCAATATGACTGCTGAAGAAGATGTACCGTTCAGACTGCCGAGAGTCAACGTTTGCTGGGGATGCAGTGACAACGATGATCATGGGCGGGATGTCATGTTCGATCCTGTGATGACAACGACCGAGGCCAGGTGGCTGAATGCCTTTGGATGGCTGCGAAGTGGACATGTCATCAGTCTTGGGGCGTTCGAGGGAGTTGTCTTTGCGTGCCAATGATCAGTTAACAGCAGACTCCGCGGAGGTCTGGGCAAAGGTGCCCTCTATCGTGTCGAAGGTGTTTGGTACTCCATGTGTAATCGAAAAACAGCGGGAGTTCCTCCACGTCTAGAACAGTACCGTTTG
The DNA here is from genome assembly GCA_005356885.1 of Cercospora cf. flagellaris. Classification (NCBI taxonomy): domain Eukaryota; kingdom Fungi; phylum Ascomycota; class Dothideomycetes; order Mycosphaerellales; family Mycosphaerellaceae; genus Cercospora; species Cercospora cf. flagellaris. The sequence goes on along the minus strand of RJLU01000005.1, from coordinate 564,251 downwards.
GATTCCGTTTGCCTCCTGTCAATTCTTCACCGATCCCGCCTGTCGCGCACTTTGTTGTCCGGCAGGACTGCGCGTCTAGTTGGCTCACACCATGAGTTCGGAATCGAGTCACACATGACACATCCGTCACCACTTCCGATCTGACTTGATTGACAAAGAAAGCTTTCGTCGAAGATTCCGCGGCCACCTCTTTCTGGTATACGAACGTGGTAAAAACAATGTTCATCTGACGATAATGTGCCGCCCAAGTCCGTCAAGCAGACTGTGAAGCGCTGAATGCATCCAGGTCTCTCCAGATCATGTGTATGCGAATATGAATGTTGCGTGGGAGTCGATTCCTGACTTCCATGATCTGTTCGTTTAGTCTCCCTCTCCCTGTTTCTGTTGGAGGCCAACGCGTTGCCGACAGTATTGGTGCCTCTATGACCAAGCCTCTCGGCTGTGACGATCCTGTCCAACAACGACCCTGCTGGGCATGGAGTGACATATTTTCCTCCCAGAATGTCGTTCTCTGCGCGTCGCCGGACCCTCGCTTGCTCGGGAAATAGCTCACTCCTCGAGCGCATGAGAACAGCACAAACAAGGACATCGTTGTCGGTAGTCAGAGATCCAGATATTGGGTAGTCCTGACTTACCGGAGAATGTTGACCGAACTTGTTGGATATTGGTTTGGTCAGATGAGCATACGCAAGAAGATCGTCGAAATTCTTGGCCGTGCACGCCAGTTCTATAAGGAATCCGTCCAGATTAGTGAGGAGTCGTGACCAAAAGAGGCCTTTGCTAGCCAGCACTTGTCCAATTGCAGCACATAGCCGGTGATAGTCTCCAGGGCCCGCACCCATTCTGGTAGAGGCATCTTTGGTCCATTCATCAAGTCTTCTGTCGATAGGCCAATCTTTTCTTCTTGCAATGCCGACTTGTTCTCCTCTTCCCATTGACGGTGGGTCTTACCCATTGAATGTCTCAGTGGCAAGTAACTGAGCTCCATCATCGCCTTAATGATTGAGTTCTTTGCCCTCAGGCGGTATTCGTCGTTCACTACTGGGTACAATGAATCCAAAAAAGTGAACAGGATATTTTTATCCCAGTCCCGGCCCTGAGCAGAAGCGACTGAGCCTGTGTGGTCCTGGAAGCGATGAATGGCCTCTGTCAACGAGAAATTTTTCTGTGCCTGCACGATTGCAAACTAGGGCATTCCATGTATCATATCGTTGTTCACCATCGCACACGTGACTTCCTCTTCGCTCGTATTCTTGTCCGATGTTTCATCGAAGTGATCTAGCCACCTCGTGGGGCCAGTGTGACATGTAAGTCGCAGACTGTGGCATCGAAGACAACGGCTTTCTCCACCGCATGGCATGCAGGGAATTAATGTCATCCAGTGGTCCGCAATATCCACCCGGAGGAAGCTCATGGAACAGCCCGTGCAGAATACGACGTCCATTTCGTTGTGGCGAAATGAGCCTGGTCCTAGTCGATACTGAGCAGAAAGACGGAGCCGAGGGATTGTATTGGTGAAGACTTGGCCCATGACAGAATGAGAACATCGACTGCCGATGTCCCAGTGCTGCAGGGGTGACATCAAGACTCCAGATGATGTTGAAACAAAGAATGTTGATAGTGATTGCGATGAGAGTTTGCAGTGCTCAAGACAGTGTCTTTGTTGATCACTATTGAACGCTGGTGTGCCTCTCTCGCCGACGACGACCTCACTGCAGCCAACTATAGCGCAAGTACCAGCAGTAATGCTTTCACGTCGATCCTCACAATGCGTGCACGGATCGCAATGCTGAGTCGGAAATTTTATCGCCGACTGCAATGCATCTGCGAAATGCTCTTTTACTGATGAATGAACATGTTCTGTCGTAGAGGCTTGGGTCGTTTCGCTGATGTCGTGCAGCCTTTTCCACGGGGCAGTGAATTGTCATTGTCAGCCTCGTTGGCATGCATTGCCCCATGTGATGGACTTGATCTGGAAGCATGCCGTGGCGTGACTACACGACTTTTATGTGCGAGCCTTCGCACAACTGGATCGCATATGCTGCATACGAGTTGCACATGGAGGGACTTCTCTTGGTACCAGTGTATGCGTGCATGTAGCCAGTGTACCCAGAGATCTGTGCGATGACCCTGGGAAAGTCCGCTGTCGCAGCATCGTTGCACAATCCAGAAAAGTCGTTCAGCAGCAGCCCTTCCAATCTGCGGTCTAGTGCTTCACTGCCTGTGCTTTGCGGAGTCCAATCCTGGGCGAGTAGTATGTTCAACGTATATGCGACCGTCAGAGCAGCTCCAAACTCACGAACAATGTCCTATGCAGCGTTGAATACTATGGCCTCATGCAGATCGGACATGTACATCCACGTGGTCCATTGCTGAAATGACTGCCCTCAGTTGGGCCCGCAGCCAGGCGATCGGAATATCGTCCGTATGCATAAAGTGATTGCGAAGTAGTCGTTTGCAAGGCACTCGTGATCGCTATCAAGAATCACGGCGTCTGCATATGTTCGACGCAGAGAGCTCCTCTCAGCTCAAAGGCCCTCGTCTTCGCTGCAAAGATCTACTACATCTTCATCCTTGCGACTCAAAGCCTCTCTCAATGCTTCGACGCGATGTATCATACTGCCACTTCCCTCCGCACTTACACCATCGAAGTGTTCCAATAACTTTCTCGCCGATCCTTCCAAGGCTGCAAATCGCTCTTTTGCGCGACGAGCTTGTGCGTGAGCCCTGATGGCTGCGAGTGCTTCGGCTGCGGACTTTTTCTGAGCTTCTGCGCACTCTTTCTCAGCCCGTATCTCGTTCTTTTGAGCATTCCGCCTCATCTGCTCAGCCCAGGTGATCTGACCGAATACCGCTTTCGCTTGGATCTCTGCCTGGTCGGCTCGACATATTGCAGCCCTTGCTCGAAATTCTGCCCGCTTTGCTCGCGCCTTTGCATCTCCTGCTCGGGATTCTGCATATTCTGCTCGAGACTCTGCGTCCTCTACTTGAGCGTCCGCTTCCAATGCCCTCGTCTCTGACTCCATTGCCCGAGTTTCGGCTTCCTTTCGTCTGTAGTACTCTTCCACATAGTACTCATCGAATCTGTACGACTCAGGTTCTGCCGCTACTGCTAGAGCTCGGTCTGTTTCGAGCTTCTGAGCTGCGGCGCTACGCATCTCTTCTACTTCAAACTCCCGACCTTCCAACTCAAGGGCCATGTTCTCCCATTCTTTGTCGGCGACACGTATGGTTCGTTTTAGCTCTCTGACCTTTCGCTTCTGCTTGGCGATGATCGCCCCTTGTTTCGTGATTCTGGACCGCTCTGTGGCGAGCTTGCTGTCTCTGGTTGCGACCATACTGGCAAGCGCTGCGAGGCTCGTGTCCAGATTCTCGGCTGAGTCCAGAATGAAATCCATGTCTTGTATTGTCCTCGGGTCGCGGCCACTTTCTGTGTGATGTATGCTTTGATTCAAAGTAGGGAGCGAAGAGCGGGTGGGACTAGTGATGATTGTGGGAAGTCGAAAGGTGGGATCTTAAATGCGCAAACGTCTTTAAAGAAGGGTTCATGACTAGGCAGCAGTTGACAGCACTCAATTGAAATTCAGGAGTGGAGCTATGCCTGCTTTGCTGCACGTGAGAGCTGTGAGTGACCGTTTCGAGTTTTCGGCGCCGCAAGATCACCGTGCGAAAATCACGTGCGCTTTCGTGCACATGAAAGTCCGGAGAGCTCACCTGGCGAGCAGTAGAAGGGTCCTTCGAGGTGAGGAATACTAGCTTCTGATGGGCACAGTGTTGCAATTGGCTGCTCCCTTGGCGGAACACTTCGATCGCCTCTCATATCAAAGCTCCTGCTGCGATGACAAGCTCTCGAAGAAAGCTGGAGGAGAACGGTGAGGCATTGAGCAGAGTAGTAAGGAGCAATTGTCATGTTCGCGATCGCGTGGAGAAACCCGGCGTGTGAAACTGCACAGGCTCTGTCCGTATAGTACGCTCGCCCGGTGACTGGCATGGTCCAGGTAAGAAGCAAGCTGTGCAATCCAGGTGAGCTGCGCAATGGAATGCAGCCCATACGGAGAACGGAGAAGCAATTCCGAAGGGAAGTCCGTGAGTCTTAATCCTCGAGTGCCAGCAGCCGGACGGCTTCCAGGTCGGTTCCTGTCCTGGTAGCATGAAGATTCCGGTAAGGGCAGAGATGCTCGTGTCTTTTCAGATCCTTCCGACTTCAACATGGTGCTCTGGCATTGTGGAAGGTTTCCCAAAGCTGGACAAGCCTGACAGTTGAGTCGAGTTACATTTACCCTTCACTTCATGTCACCCCTGCTTAGCGTCGGCTGCCCCCGCCACCGCATTCCCACTCAGGGCGACCGATCCCTCGGCCATGCGTCGGCATTCTTAAGGCACCGGGAGTGCTGCAGATTCGCCGTCAGTCTGGCGGAGTGCGTTTGAGGTTGTTCCGTCGTTCCCCGCCTCAAGGTCGTCCATTCGATCCCGCGTCATGGCGTCGCACTGTTGAATCTGGGGGCTCTGAGTCGCAGGCCTACGAATTCTCATTAATAAAAAGAAAATCTGTCAAGGATTAGTACTTTCCCAGGGCAAAGCATACTAGGACGCTACGATGTGATCCTTGGCTTTTGCTCGAATGAATAAAGGATGCGTGCGAGTCATGAGAAGATGTGTTTATTTTGCATTTTTTCTGCGAGCACCGCTGCGAAATAATGATACCTCGTGTCAGCCTACTCCATATGAAATCTTTTGCTCGACTGATCACATACGTTGTTGGTTACTCCGCCGATGGTTCCCGTGCTCGCTCCCTCATCACCATCACCTATGCCCCTCATGCATATGCTCAAAACCTTCCAATTTCGACCCACCTCTCCCTGTTGTAATCCCATGTTTTGCCGCAAATGCCTGAACAGCCTCCCAGCTTCGACACTTATGCTGATTGCCCCACCCATCAACAGCCAATTCTACATTTCCCTGGTCATCAAGACTCGCTCGTTCGAGGGACATGTCGGCGGAACACATGACGGCTTGTCGTAGATAGTCGAAGCAATGCGGAGTATGGTGATCGATCGTCGAGTCTATGGCGCCGTTTCTGTATTTCTCGAATTGTTCTTTGATGATGGTCTGAAGGAGGATGTTAGTGATCTGAGGGCCACCGAGGATAAAGGAGGAAGATGCTTACAAGGCAGTGCAATTGGTGCATGACTGACAGGCAGTATGCTTCGGCCTTCGGGCCAGGTTGACTCTTCAGATGGTGGCCGTCCGCGTCGGTTACGAACGTGCCGTTCAACGGGAAGCCTCCTGGGTTACATGTCAGCAAGCCTTCGGCATGACGCTCCTGCCAATAGCCTTCGCACCTGTAAGCCCATATCGCGAAGGATCTGGTACTTCGACGAAGCCCATGTCATCTACCGCTGTCAGCATTATCTGGCATGAGAGGGGCTACCTCTACGCACGTGGCATAAGCGCATTCCATTTCTTCGCCCAATCTGCCGACTCGACGTAGTCATCGTTCTGGATCCATGTCTTGAGGGTATTGAAAGGCACTGTGGCAATGAATCAGCTGAAATGTGGTCATAACCATTTCGATGACTCACGTTGTGGTACGAAACTCGAAGGCCACAGCCATGAATAGAGAAAGGAAAATAATAGAAGAGAGGCGAGTGTTCCAGCAACGGCAGCACAAGCCACCAGAATCAGATCGCGGAACTCGAAGCTGCGGTGCCTGAATGAGCGCTGATGTGCTGGATTGTGGCCTTTCTCGTTGTAGCTCATTCGCCGGTACATCTTGCTCTGGGATAGACCCATCTTGGGCAGAACAGAATGGCCCAAGTACTTCCCAAAGGCAAATGTAGTAGTCTCGAGTCGTATTCTGATGTGATGCAAGTACGAAAGCTCTGTGGCGGCTCACGCCGCACAAAGCACCAAATTACTGGAATAGGATCTCCGGGAAACTAGGCTGTGGGAGCATGTGTAGAACAAAGACAATTTTCGCTCGAAGGGTATCTCAATAGAGGTAGTACCTGCTACTTGCTCAATAGCAATCATGAGACCCGGAAATCTACCACAGACCATAGACGCTTCTGTCGCGGTGCTGCAAGACGTCGTTACGCGTCTCAGACGGGATTTGTTGGTGGAACCCCCGCATTCAGCTGCCCGTCCTATGGGCACCTCGAGAGGTAGAGTTGAGGGAAGCGCCAGATCTCACGAGAGCTCATATCCGTCTGCTCAGTGCCAATAGAACCTGAACAACGAGACGCTGGAGATATTCACGAGCCAGGATGATGGGAGTCGAATTTCTCCTCGCCTATCGCGTGGTGCAATCTCGTCGAAAGGGTTCCATGCTCTTCTTGATGTTGCGCTGGTAGCTTCCCGCCAGAGAACTGCGATGCTGATGCATACTGCCTGTGGTATGATGCCGATCGATGTGAAGGTATATGTTCATGTAGTGTGTCGTTCGGTTTGCATGTGAAGGCGGCAACTCGGCAAACCTGCCCGGATTCTCGCGGTTCCCTTCGCGTCTTCAACTTCACCTTCAACTCCATCAACCATCGCGAACCCAGCATTACCACGACGCGTTGCCCGTACAACTCATCAACACCTCGAGCATAGTCGCATAACGTACGCGACCTACCGAGCACCCGCTGCATCCCGAACACGCGGCCACAATGGCCACCAACGGCCGCCCAACACCTCCGCCCTCGGACCAACCCACAGCCACAGCAGCAACAAAAGCCACCACAGACCCCGAGGTCCCGCTCACATCTGCCCAAGATGATGGAACATCAAAACGACCACGCGATGCGCGCCTTATTCACGCTGTTCTCTCCAACTATGGCATAACGAACTACCAAGAACGCGTGCCTCTACAGCTCCTCGACTTCGCCTACCGCTACACATCCGGAATCCTCTCCGACTCCCTGCGCCTCGCAAGTGAAGGCTACACAAATGCAGCACCGGCAGCTGGTCGAGGTCGAGGCGCCGCTACAGATGAAGGAGATAAGATCACTGTGACGAGCTTGCGACAAGCGATCGCTGCGCGACAAGGGTATACTTTTCAAGGTGCATTGCCGAAAGAGTTCTTGCTTGGGCAAGCGATGGAGAGGAATCGCATTGCTTTACCGCCTGTGAGTCAGGGGTATGGTGTGCAGTTGCCACCGGAGAAGTATTGCTTGACGGGCATTGGGTGGAATATGAAGGATGAGTGGGACAGTGAGGTGGAGGAGGATGAAAGGCTAGCGAGGACCGGGGGAGGAGCTGCTGGTGCAGGAATGGAGAGGAGTGCCAGCCAGAGGAAGAGCGTCGCGCCGCCGGTCGAAGAGGACGAGACGATGGGCGGGGTCGATGAGGACGAGGAAGGTGCGGGGAGAATGGAAGATGTGTTCGGGGAAGACGAAGGAGGGGATGTGAAGATGGGACAGGATTGAGTCCTATGATTCAGATGACTTTGGATTGCTATTAGCGAGGCGTTGGGGTTTGGGAAAACGGACAGCATGCAGCAGCATCAGCGTCCCGCTGTAAGTGCAGCCAGAACGACAAATGTAGAATCGAGCCCAAATTTCTTGTGGTTTGCATCCTCGCCAATTCTCAAAGCCCCGTACAGGCGCCGTGCAACACTCAACACATCACACATTAGACTTCTTTCCCCTCCGCTGGGAACGGCTGGCACATGGAATCTGCCACAGAGTCTTCGGACGAGCGAACCAAGAGATCTCGATCATTTAACCGTGGAGACCTCTGAATGCAACTACCTCTGAGTGCAAGCATCTGACCAGATTGGCTCTCGATTCATGTAAAGCTTTGCTGATCGGCTTCGCGACCTGCGGTTGCACTCAGGTAGTTGCATTCAGAAGCATCCACAGTTATTTGCTCTGTGACCCGAACCGTCTTCGCTTCAGAGCCGAAACCAGGCCCATAAGCTGCGTCTCCCATGCCATCGCTGAGTAGCAGGGGAACATACTCGCCAACGCCGCAAAGCATACTCGTGCGCTTCGTGTCGAATGCTTTATAAAAATTCCGCGTCGCCTTATCGCCGCACTGAAGCTCGCTCCAAATCGCCTCGCGATTCCAGCTCCTTGCCTATACATCACGTTCAACGACATTCAAACGACCACCAAACGTCTCAAGCCACTTTCCTAATGCATCATTCGGTCCGGAGCTGAGCATGGGATGTACGTAAACGTCCGTTCCCTCCTGAAATTCGAACTTGCCTAGCTCGGACATAACTTCATCACTTAAAATCGCTTCTCTGGTTGGAACCGGCCACCTTGATGCGAAGTAACCCTCATATAAGAAGATGCGTTGTATATTGCGAACGATCCCTGATCTATCCAGATACGACAAGATGGTACTGAGATTTGCAACAAGTGTGGCGAGATAAGCGTCTCTTGTGCCATGTCTCTCGTCCTCGTCCATATCGATCTGGAGTGTTATGGCCAATGCTCGAGGCAGGTGCTCATGCCAAGTCGCTGAGTGCTCTGCTACCCGGGCAGCCAAGTCGAAATGTTCTTCACCTCTGACGAGCAAATAGAAAGTCATTCGGGAACTGTGGTAAGGTCCCGCTTCGGCGCGAATCGTCTTGCATGTTTGAATAAAAGGAACATCGAGTTTGGAGGGCCACCGATCTCTGTTCCTCTTGCCGCACCAAGGTAGATCTTGAGCTTCGCCGAGAAACCTTTCGGACGGTCTGGCGGAGCCGATGCATATGTTGGTTGATAAAAGATTCTCCATCGTATGCTCGAAGAGAAACTCGTAAATGATGTTGCGGAGCTCGCGTGGAAGCTCGAGAAGGCGGCATCTGTTTGAAACAGGAGGAATGGCCGCGAGGCGGCTTTTGTGCAGGCACAGGCCTTTATCAATGGGCGCGGACAGAATTTCCCGGAAAGTGGGCATCGAATGCCTTTCGATGGGTCGTATCGAGTTCGCGATTCCCGCCAGAGTTGGTGACTCCCGAAATCTGGACATCGAGGACAGGAACAGACAAGCGATCTTAACGGAATGGACGAATTCGCGCTTCCGTGAAAATATATCTGAGGAAAGAAGAGGAAGGGAAAATGTTGTTTATGAAGTGTTCTTGATCATCGGACGCGACTGCCTTTGGCGCTTGGGATCTCGCATTCCTTGCATAGCCCCACTTCCTGTACCACATTGACTACCCCGCCAGCAGAGTGGTGGGGAGCTTGCAAACATCTGCATGGCCTCTTTCATCATCTCACAGCTCCGCATTTCACTTTCGGCAGTCCACAGTCCGAAGCCGCGCACCACAGTGGGAGTCAAAGATATACTCAGCTTCGTCGATTGGGACAGGATGTGTACTTCCAAAGGGTTTTAAGTATAGCTACGGCGTCATGGCTGAACCACTGGTCTTGCTTGTAGCAGAGCTGTTATCTATCCGCTGCCGTGTCACACAAGACAGACCATTTGATGCACACGCTTACCGTGAGTCGATTGCGCATGCAGCCCGCAGTCGTTCGATATCTGCTCCTTGCTGTACTAAAGCCAGCCGCGGCGTTTCGCGAAAGAAACACTCAAGCACTGTCTCCAGGCTCCAAGTCTAGGAATATCCATGCCGAAGGGTTCGGTTTCGAGATTATATACTCCGCACGCGCTGCTCAGATCGATTCAGCTTGAGTGTCCAGGATCTTTCCCACCTGCTCAATATTGTGAGAGCACAACTTATGGTGTTGGACGCACGATTGAGGCTACCCAGTACCCCATGATATTGGGTTTTGCTGAGCGGTCCATATTGTAAGCTCGAGCTACTTACTGGGCGTGCCGTATGATGATAGGATTGTCCTCGCCAGCCGCCTCGCCAGCGCGCCTCGCCAATAGACTTCAATGTTCGGGGCGCATCCAACCCGGTCTGAGGGCGAAAGAGCTCGAGGAAGAGTTGACAACATATTGGCGATCGGAGGCTTGAGATCATACCGATCAACAGAGACGAGGACCATAGATATGACAGTGCTACCCGATTGTGAAGGGCTGGGATTCAAAACTCAGGCAGGAAGAGGACACGAACTCAAGGGTCAAGTAGACGATGGATAGGCAATACACCGAGGGCACCGAAGCTGCTGGATTGCCGATGCGAGACAAAGACTGTCGATAGTCAGACACGGCGCTGAAGCTCAGCCTCGACTGCACCAGAAAACGCGCATCACAACCGAGAGACCAGGAAAATACGCCAAAGGTGGAGGACTGCGCACACCAGTGCGTGCGATTGCAAGCACTAAACCGCTAATTCGCATTTCGTTGGGGGACACAACTTGTTCAGACCGAGTCTCGTCCATCGGCGTGCAATATGTTTGCAAGAACTGTGCCCGATGGCGTACTGCTTCGAGTCAAGGTCACTTGCCGGTGACTGGTGCTGTGGACTCCGGACATGAGAGTATTCGTTGACTCTGCATAATGGTCTGGTCTCAGCTCAGTCCTTGCGGTGGCATGGGTCTGATGGCGATACTGACTGAGACGGATGTGGGATTGTGAGGTGATGGGACGTGCAGTCGTGCCGGCATCATATTTGAAGTCTGCATACCTGAAAGGTTGCAGAGAAAAATCATTGGAAAGTTTCCGAAATCCGAAGCCGGTCTGTGCAAACCCCATGAGTGAGGATGGGTTATCCTTTCCGTTAATTGCTGCAGAGAATGGCACATGCTTCGACTTAATAAAAAAGACAGATATGCATGACCGAGGAGGAAGGAGGGGATCAAATGGAGCAAGACACAACGTCCGCGGGCAATACGGAGGCAATAGCTTCTGCCAATGCGACTGATACTGTTCAGACAGTGAAGCAGTCACGATTCAACTGACCGGCAAGAGCAATACCATTGGTACTTGAGTCGCTTGCCCCTCTGATGCTGAACATCTCTCTGACAACGACAACCCCACCACATCACCACCACTGACACCACCGCTATTGCTCTCGCTTTGGTGTAATGGCCGGCTCAGCTCGCAATTGAGTTCACTTCAGGCCGCAATCTCACTGACTGGTCACTACATTCAGGCACCACTCACACTATTCCTGACCAACTGAACTAACTCTCTGGTTCGGAAACCAAACACAAGCCGTCCGAGTGTCTAGGCTGCTCCTCAGCGGTTGCGACGTCAAGGCACGAAGGACATTCATGTACTGAATTTTAGTGAGTAGCGACTGTATTTCTTCTCTTCACTTATGGTCCTGGATCAGTATTTGGTGCTGATCATCCCAATCCTCAAGCAGCGAGCGACCCACGAGCGGCTCACAGTGTCCGGGACCACCCGACAGAAACCACACAAGCACAATCCATAGCAACCCGCTTTCAAGGACTGTCAGAATGGATGACACTATCGAGACACATTGGAACACGCTACTCGCACCAGCAGGTACGGATAAAGAATCCCAAGCATATGCCACCACCGTTCACGCTATTTGGCTTTTAGGGAGTACGGATATGAGTCGCAATGTGGAGACAGGTTTGAACATGTCGCTCATACCAGCAGGTATGCATCAGGAGCCTCAGCCTCTGCCACATGCAGCGACCTTTCCGTTTAATCCGACCCCATCTTCAACCGCGATGGTTATATTACCATTTTATCACCAACTCCAAATGGGTACAAGTCGCAATGTGGAGACACATTCGAACATGTCGCTCGTACCAGCAGGTATGCGTCAGGAGCCTCAGCATCTACCAGATGCAGCGACATTTCCGTTTTATCCGACCCCGTCTCCAAGCGCAATGCTCCCGTTACCATCTTATCACCAGCCCCAAATGGTTTCGGCTGGTGGTGCTGGGATTGACAAGAGCGGTGCCATCTCCAACGCACTTCGTTCTCTGGATCTCGTACCAGCAAGCACGGGTCAGGAGGCTCATACACTCAACACCCCTGTCGGGTCACATTCAATTGATGGGACGACAAAGCTTGTTGAATATGGAGATCTCAACGAAGCTCTGGCTGGATGGAAGCTAAGCCAAGAGTGTCCACCATACAACACTGACACATTGTGCTGCATGGCGCTACTCCAGTCTGAAGGTCGCAGGCTGAACGTGGCACAAATTCGCCAATGGATTATGTCCATTCTTCCCTACCATGCAACGACGAGAGGCGACATCATCCAGAACAGGATAATGAGACAAACCGAGAACAGGAAGTACATGAAAATACAAACACCACCCACTCGTCACCAGATTTGGGCTTTGCGTCCAGAATGTGAAGATGAAGCATTGTCTCCCGTTCGGACGCAAGTGCGTTCATCTGTGCCCCAACTGCAAGTGCGTCGACCACCATCGACTCCGAGCCAGGCAATCAGCGAGAGCGAAGCGAAGCCCAAGGAGATGCCTCACAAAGCGTCGGAACACCCGCAACGACGGGTGAGATCGACCCTCAGGTTTGCGCGACTGCGAGCGATCCCAGGCCAGGCAAGAAGCGAAAGCAGAGCAAAGCTCAAGCAGGAGGCACCTCACAAAGCGTGGAGACATCCACGACGACGGGTGAGATCGATCCTCAGCTTCTCGCGCCTTCGCTGCCACACCAGTCTTCGGTAAACTTCTTTCTCTAAGTCGACGAGACGACACAGATTCCACTCACAGCATGTGCGACAACAATTGGCGCGAAGGACGCTCAGTCCTCGACGCTTGCTCCATTACAGAATGAAGGGATTCGACGTAGCGCGGATTCATCACAAGTCCTTGCGGTCGGAGTCGTTCATAGTGCCAACGCTATTGGCACCAAGACTGCGCTAATACCATCGCGCGTCACTTCAACGACAATGTAGGCTCGGGACAGTGAGGCTGTCATCGTTGACGATCCCCCCGAGCCGTCACTATTTGAAGATGATGATTGAAATGAGGATGCAGGTGTCGATCCTACTGAGTTATTGCTGCTGTGACTAATGAACTGCAATTTCACTGGCGACTCACGTGCCACACTGGCCCCATTTTCGTGCAACTCTGTCATATCTCGTCTGGTAGCCAACAATTTCAACGTAACCTGTTTGACCTCAAATGCTTCCATCTCACTGCAGCAGGCTAGAGACTCGGGCGAGCTTCTGTTCCTTCTCCATCTGCAGTTGAGAAACCACTGCTTGAACCTCTGCCGGCTGTACAGCTCGGTCCAAGCCGAATATCTTCTTGTTCTTCTTCATCTTTGCCCACAGTAGCCTGTTGGCCCTAGTAGGATCCGGACATTCGGCAGCAAGGTCAGCTACGGCGTTGATGAGGTCTATCTTCCAGTGGATAGCCTGCTTTGGCCAGCCCCATTCCGACTCTGTCTTGTATCGCGGCTGTTTCTCCTTGTCCAGGTAGTCCTCCGCGGGCAGACCACAAGCAGCCCGAATCTCATTCAGCCTGGTAACCTTGAAGGACGTGTGGGGCGTGGTAATCGTCTGGTTGCCATATTGTACTGAGATGAGTGAATCTCCGACTTCAGATGTCAAGTACTGGTCGCCGCCCTCTTCAACTTCTTCGTCACTGTCCTCTCCCCACTCATCGCCTTCCCACTCATTACCCCACTTGGTCTTGTGTTTGGAAGGGGCTTTAAGCTTCAAGATGTCGATGTAATCCCTCATAGTAAGGGGCTTGTTGTCAGCTGCGGAGATCGGCTCCTCCTCTTCGTTGTCTTCAATCTGCATGATCTCTGTCAGCGGCGAATCAGGGGGATCAGGGTCGTAACTTACACCAGACCAGGATTTCTCCGATTCTCCATCAGACTCTGCGGCCTCCTCGTCGGAGCCGCAAGTATCATCCCTCGCCGACCATTGGTGTCATTTTCAGGAACGACTGTGACCTCGCTCGAGTCGGTGTCGTAGTTGGAGTCCGCCGGCGGCGTGGTCGCCTTCTTGAATCGCAAGGAGAGTGCTGTGGGCACAGCAGCGCGATGCACTTTTGGCACCTTTTTGTTCTTGCTCAATCCATCGCGTGCATCAGATGTCGGCGAGGCTTTGCGCTTCTTCTGCCGCAGGCTCAGTGCCTCGTGCGCAGTGGCGCGATGCATGACGCGCAATGTTGGTGGTGGGAGGTACTTTGAGTGTGGTCGACAAGAGAGGAAGGGAATGGTGTGTGTGCGAAAGGTTGTGTTCGTCGCCGCGTTCAGTTTCCGCTTCACTTCACTTGACCCCTGTCTAGCGCGGCTGCCTTACCGCCACCCGCCACCGACGTTCCGCTACCGCCCCGCCTCGCCGCCCCGCCGCGTCCGTTGGCTGTTATAATGCAGTGAAATTCTTGCTACGTCACCGTCGACATGGCGGAGTGCGTTTGAGGCTGATCACCTCAAGGTCGTTCGTTCGATTCCACTTTCGAGTGTCGCACTGTTAGTTCTGGGGGATTTCAACATTGGTTCTGGGGGATTTCGCATTCGAGGGCTCCACACGTTGAACGTAAATGCTCGTTGATCCACAAAGGACGCTGGCAAGTACACGTCCGGATCACGATGCTGGTTCAATGTGCAGTAATTAAAGGAAACTCCGAGAGTAGTACTTTACCCAAGGCAAAGCAGCTAGGACGCTAGTATGCGATCCTTGGTTTTTGCTGACTTGTACTAAGTTATTTAACAATTTTTTTTGCTCTGCCTTTGGGCGACTTTGAGGTCGGAAGTTCAGCATCAGGCAGGATGGAGGAGCAGCGACCAACAGCGAGCTTGGGCAACTTCATAGTAATGGGCTTGGCGGAGGCTCGACTGATGGAGGTGCTCCGACCAATTACATGTCTGGCACTGCCGTTGCTTGTGCAACATTGCGTCAATGACGGCTCGCATGCACATAGAGTCGTACTACGGAGGTGCCGTGAATCCTGTACGTCGATGCTGCAGCTTCGTAGTTACAAACTGGTTTCCGGGATCTCCCGCCATTTACTTGATACTGGACTGGCTAGTGGCAAGAAGTTGCCACTGGATTCAGCTCTGATGCTGCCCAGCCCGTTATTGCATGTGTAGACTGGAGGTTTTATTATTTGCATCGAGGCGCGTCAGTTGAATAGGAGGAGGCGTGAATGCGTGCTCCAGAGACAGCGAGAATCATCAAATAGAGAACCAAACTAGGAAACTCTACTGCCGCCTCGCCCTTGGGTCATCAGCCTCCCGTTGACGGAAAGCCCTCTGCTCCTTCGTACCAAGACTCCCATTTCCACCTTCCATTCTCCTTTCCCATCCACCCAATCGTACGACCAACGCCGTAGCATTATCCGCTTCTCCGGCCGTTTCTACCGCAAAGCTGATCAGATCACTCGCCGCCTGCGCAGGTGTCTTAGCCTCCTTGACAATGTCCACAATTTCTTGGTCCTCCAAGTGACCGGACACGCCATCAGACATGAGGACGAGGAAAGAGTAGCCTGCGGGTGTGAGCTGAATAGTAGTGATCTGAGGTTCAGCTGAGACACCAATACGTTTGCTGCCGATGTCACCGAAGGCACGGGTGTTGGCAAGGCCAGAAATGCGCTCTTCGCCGAAGCTGTCCGTGACGAAGGATGTGGCGTAGCGACGCAGCCGGCGGGCTTCGACAGGCATCGAAGGGTGGTGGTTTTGCGTGACTGGCACTGCAGAGCCATCATCTGTTCGACAGAGGAGGATACGAGTGTCGCCGACGTGTGCTGCAGTCAGCGTGGACGGACTGCTGGGGTGCCAGAACGGGGTGGGCGAAGGTGTGGAAATGAGTGCGATCGAGGCTGTGGACCCTCCCTGAAATCGTTTCTTGCCACCAATCGCAGCGTCTAGATTTGGCGATGAGCCGCGAGGGGCAGGTCTGCTCGTGAGGTTCTGTGAAGCTTCTCGCTCGGGATGGAAGAGCATGTCTCCGTCATTGAGGGGCCTATCTCCCAACACAGGGTCGTCGGTAGATGACTGGCTCTCTTTCAGGGCTTTTTGCGCGGCCTTCTCCTGTTCACTGGCATGTTCGCTCTGCTTCTTGGCTTGCGCGGTTGTAAAGTCTAGATCCGCCTTCAAGAAGGCATACGTGAGTACTGTCTCGATCGAACTACTGCTGACGGTCTCCTCGTCACCATTCGCCACAGCTGGAAAGTACTCTGGACGAAAGCGCTTGAAATATCCTCCAACGGTCTCTTTCCAAGAACTGAGCAAACTCCGCTGTAAGTCTTCCGCATCCTGGGAACCCATAATTCCAGATCCTTCAGCGGAAGTAGTCCCGTTGCCATTATGTAGCGTACTCTCCAGCCCGAAGAGAAGTGCTGCCTCTTCTATGTATCCATGCAGTCGGTCTCGCAAGAATTCTGAGCACTCACTCCCTCCGTGCCCATCGAACACGCCAAAGTAGAAAATTTGTGGGTCGCCTGTGGCCCTAGTGGAGCCCACATTTTGGTTGATTTCGCGCTTCCCGCTGATGCTCACGGGTTGCTTTTTCGCGAAGGCTGGTATTTCTACCGTGCCTGCCTGATAGGTGTCCTCATTGTATGGCCTGCTGCCTCTACTGACGCCGGCCCCGAAGTGATGCTTGGCGCTCTTGAGTGGTATTCTCACCACGGTCGTCTCTCGGTCGCTCGGTGCTCGGGTGCTTCGGTCTGAGGGTCCAGAGTGAGGCGTGGAATCTGATCTCGGAAGCTTGTGATGCGAAGGAGTTCGCTTGTCGGGCGATAAGGATGTCGAAGGCAGATGAGTTACGAAATAGTCGTGGAACTGGCGGCGCTGCGAAAGTCGATATGCGGCTCGGGAACTCGCGTGAAACTCGGCGAAGAGCGACTGCAGCGCGTTGCGGACGGAGTAAGGGGTGCCAGTGTGCGGCATGGTGGTAGGGAATGCTGCAGAGGGGAGAACGGTGCGCGCCAGGCGCAAGAGAAGGTGGTGGAGGTGGTGGTTGAAATGACGTTGAAGTGCTCAGGTACGCTAATAGAGCCATGATGCCTGCGCCACGTGCCGGAGCTCGGACCACCGCAGTTCACCCGGGGTCTTGGAACGTCGACTTCTCCCCACTCGGCTCACTCGGCCAAGAACTTGCCACGCCTTCACTTCCTCCCTTTCCTCCGAGCTGCTCCCCGTCGTCAAGGCCATTCGAAATCACCAGGAATGCCATCACTACTGCGAGAAGCTATGCCGTTGGCAAGCTACGAGATCGTGATGGCGCGTATTCAACGGCGATGAACAATGCACGACCATTCGGGCAGACAGCATTGCTGTAGCCATGGAGAGAATTCCCAGTCCCTCGCCAAGTATCGCGTGCACGAGATCACAAGAGCTTTCACCCCATCTCAATCTGCCTAGAGACACCGGCATCACATCCTCATGCAAATCAGCCTCAGAAAGGCCTCAGCTGTACTATCGCGCCTCTTCGCCTGGCGAAGAGGAGCACAGAACGCTTCGACTGTTCGGAGAGAGCGCTGTTTGCTCCTGACACAATCTACTAGACGCACTCAGAGTTCAAGTCGATTCTACAAGACGGTTCTGGCCTTAGCTAATCTCGTAAGCTATGAAGCGTGGTCTAAGCTCTTACGAAAGTCTACTCGGGAGGTAAATCCACGATATGTGTCCCGATATGTGTAAGCAAGTAGGAACGAGCTGCCCGTGATTGCACCAAAGACGGCACGAGAAGACAGATGTTGAGGCAATTGCGTTAGGTGAAGGGCGTGGTGCAGCCGATGCATCGATGACATCGCTTGACAAGACTTTCCACTCGAGCCCCCAATCAAGCCCATAGAACCTCAAATTATTCTACAAATGAGCCTTGATAAAAGGTATCGCCTTCGACACCTTCGCATACACGCTCGGGAATTCAGCACTCGCACAACCCAACGACCACGAAACAACTCCCGTGACAACGCCGTTGATCGTAACCGGACCACCGCTGTCACCTGAGCAGTCTCCTTTTCCTCCTTCCTTGGTGCCCGCACACCACATCTCATCGGTAATGTTGTTTTGACGCACGGCAAAGGCGCTCTGGCACTGCTCGCGACCGACAACGGGAATATCGACCCAGTACAGGTCTGGACGCCTCAAGCCTCCATCACTGTCGAGGCCCCTGGGAGAAATGTTAGTCAATGCCCAATCTGTTTGAGTCCCTCTCGCGTACCATCCGGCCACTGTAGCTATGGTACCGGCAGCAGGATCAACATCTTCCTCCTGCAACTTCGCATACGCAATTGTCTCGGACTCCTCAATCGGCGTTGCCAATTTAAAAATCGCAAAATCGTAATTGCTGTTTTTATACTCCGGATGCTGAACATAGCTCTCGACGACGGACTTCACACCACCTTGGTCAAAAGTCTACGGCCTTCTCGTCAGCACACCCTATTCCAAAAGCCCAATTCGAGCTTCAAATCTCATTGGATGCGCAACTCACCAAAGTTCCAGCTCGCACGTTCAAGTCCTTTGGTGCGTCGAGGACCCATTGCACACAGTGTGCCGCAGTAAGAACAGTCGTAGGATTCAAGAGTGCGCCGCCACAGATTTGCGAGTACTCGTCTGTTCCCTCGTAGAGTCCGGTTATCGAGACGAGGTAAGGGAACTGGCCCAGCGTAGCGAGTTCTCCGCCAACAATTCTTTTCGATACTGCAGCGCTTGCAGCCAAAGCTGGCGTGAGTGCAAGAAGAACATTTCTCGAATGCATGTTTTCGATGGGATAAGGTAGTTGTGCGGTGTGATTAAGGTTGCAGGATGGGAGTGGCTGAAGGAGGCGTTTTCATCTATAGCATAGTCTCTTCTGAGCTTTGATGCTGTGCCTCGTATAATGATGACCACCAAAGGGATGGGTTTTGCAAATTGATCAGCGTAGTACGAATGGTGCCTTCGTAATTTGTTATAAATAGTTGATATGATACATGCTGTCTAACCCTTTGTGGACTCAGGCTACGGCGCTATTCCGCATTCATTGGTGGTAAGCAGGGATCATGTATATCATTTGTGGTGACTCGTATTCAGGCACATCAGTGTACTTTCGCACATCAGTTCATCTGAGCACAAATACTTTTATGTTGCTAGCTGAGGACGTACTACTCTTTGCTGTTTGTAGTGATGAGGAGGCGATACAGTGAATCAATTGACCAAGAAAAACATTCATTGCAGCGTGAGAATATGTAGTTTCGAAGCCGTAAGCAGAAGTTTGAATGCCTCCAGTTTTCGTGCCCGCTCACTATGCGGTGTTCTGACTCCATCGTCGCCGTCGTCTAGACATCTTTACGCAGAAGGCAAGCCTGATATCAGATCCATTCGCCGCTCCCTCAAGGAGCATACTTCAAAAGGCATGTCTTTCCCCATATCAACGAGCAGATCTCTGCTACCAAGCTTGACAAAGTGCAAAGAAGTACCTGAAGAGCTTCTCTGAGAACGGCACTGCCGCCATCGCATTCTCAATGCGAAAGACACTTATGAGCTCATCAGCTTGGCTCTGGCGGAGAATCTCTCTCGGCAATCTGTCAGGAGAACCCTACCTTCGACCCATATTTGCATCAACGCAGAGACTGAAGCAACTTTGACTTCGCTCTATGAGGCTATTGAACACCTTGATCGCAACGCTTTCTAGAATCCTCCAACTGCATCCTGATATTCTCCGACTGCTTCTGCTCCCTCAACTTGTGTTGAGTTTCTGGGTCAGGTGCGTCCGGATCGATCTTCAACATCCACCACCCGGACACCGGCTGAAGCGTGTCAAGCTGGGTACTCCCAGCTGTTGTTGTGTGAGTCGCGTCACCAGTTCTGGTACCGGTCTGCATAAGTAGAGGCGTGCCAGTGGAGAGTTGGCCCGGATAACGTGAGGCCTGGATGCCCACGGAGCGAGCTAGCATCTTCGCGTGGTGGATCTTGCCATTGTCGCTCAACGTGACCGGCGCAGAGACGTAGCCTGACGGAATCTGCTCGTTAGCAACGCGATGATACAAGACACCATTCAGAGCACATCCTCTCCGGTGTGGTAGACGAGAGAGGTTCTGTCCCTTCTCGTCCCAGAAGCAGAATGCTGTAATCCAGGCCAAGAAGTAGGTGGGACCGCTGCCGCCACTCTGATAACGAGAGATCTTGCCCCAGAAGTCTTTGACAGCCGGCGAGGCTGGCCCCTTGAACGACCTGAGGAAATACTCCAGAATTGGTCTGAGCATGTCCAAGAACCGACGTGCTCGACAACTAGCTCTTTTCGACCCTTGTGTGCTACAAACAGATGGCGCAGCTTTGCTGCATTGGCGTTGACGTAGAAAGATACTTGTGCTAGTATTGCAAACCAGACATCTTCGGACCGGAGTCTCAAATGATGATGACCACCATATGCATGGTACGCTGCGTAAACGAGTTCGTACTTCGATGGCGAGATGTGGTTCCTACTCAAGAGGTCGTGTGAGAACGAGCTTCGGAGGACGCCTTTGCTTTGCTCGCTTTCTTGCTGGCATGATTCTTGGAATAGGTCGCCCGCGGTGGTCGCTTTGGGTCCAGTCCAGATTTTAGAGAGATGATCCGCCACTGAAAAGGTGACGGGCATCGCTTCGTTCGTTCTGTCCAATTGCAACGTGCAAAGGTCTTGGATGAGAACACCGGCAAGATCGAGCTCGAGTGAAGAGAAAAGAGAGCTGTTCCTCCTACCTTGTGTCAGGTTGACAGTGTGTTGCCGCGCACGAGCAGTTAGTATGTCTCTTAGAAGCTGACCGGATCGTCTGGCAGCTCTGTCAATACGACCTCAGAGATACTCCAATTTGCGAGTTGAGATGTCACGAAACGGGCGACTGCAATCTTGAAGGCGAAGTGGAAGTTGTAAGAAGAGTCTTGAACGCAAGAGCAGCAGCAGCTGTTTCGTTGGTGAGTCAGCAGAAAAGGAGGCACAAATTCAGGCATCAAATCCGGAAGGTGGGTTTCACCGAACGCCGCGCAATACACTTGCATTCGACTCGAGACGTTTCTCACGATGACCACCTCTTTTCTTTCAGGCCATGTGTACGGCGCCAGGTCCTCCCAACCCCGGTGAACATGGAGTGCCGAGATACCAGAGGCAAGGTTCTCCTACGCGAAGACATGCTGAAGCAGGTTACCTGAGGAGGACAACTTCCCCAGTGAGTTTGAGATGTGCCGGCCATGATCGTCCTTCATTCACGCCATGTGCACGGCGCCAGGTACTGGCAGACGCAGCGAGGACGGAATGAGATGGTATCAGAAGCAGGTGCAAAGTCTCGGACATGACCATTTGACAGTTCGTGAACTGCATTACAATTGCGGCTCGCTCCACGAAGGTCATCTTCCGTACGATTATACATCATCCGCCAATCACTCGACGTTCACAAGAAGCCTTCTACAGCGCAATTCGACAGACGTGTACGAACAATGGTTCAGAAGCTGAAACTGGTGCAAGGAAAACGCGGGCGTTCTTGTGCTACATTGCACTCTGAAACACTTCCCGCCGAGCACTTCAGCTCCTGTGCTTCTGTCCAGCTGGTAGGACTGCGAAGGCCACGACTTGATACAAAGTGCAGCACTCAGCCCTCGGCGTGCACAGCAAAGGGTGTACCGCAATCAAGGAGGCATTGTCGTTGCCTTCCTGCCTTGTCCTTCCCTTTTAGGCAAGTATGTCGCAGAAGTTTGCTTGCAGCCTTGCATAAAGCTCCCACTTCCACAATTCCCCTTCACAACTTTTCTTCTAGCTCGGACTCGAACAATCACCTTCACGACAGGCCTCGTGCGCATCTACAAGAAAGTCACTCGCTTTGTACTGCTCTTCTCCGGCAGAAGAGCGCCACTCCTTCACACCAACACACTCATTGCCGACACAAAGAAAAGAACCAAAATGCACTTCCCGCTCGCCCTCGCTGGCCTGGCCCTCTTCCTGGCGACCGCCACTGCCCACATGCAACTCTTCTTCCCAAGCCCTTTCAACGCCTCCAACAACCCGCACCGCACCTCCACCACAGCCGACCCCTACCTCGAGTTCCCCTACAACTGCTGCGGCGACAAAGACAGATGGATGTACCCTTGTAAGTCCCACCCCATCCCGCAAAGGTTCCACCGCAAAACTAACCTCCCTCCAGGCCGCGGCTACGAATCCCTCCTCGGTACACCTGACGGCGCTCCCACCGCAACCTGGCACGCCGGACAACCCGCAAACCTCACCCTCTGGGGCCCAACCTCTTTGGGCGGAAACCACTACGGCGGCAGCTGCCAAATCGGCTTCTCAACCGACGGCGGTTCAACCTTCCACGTCGCAACCTCTTACGAAGGAAATTGTCCACATCGGGACAATGGCGTCGGACCCGAAGGCCAGAATTTCGAATTTTTGGTCCCGAAGGATTTGGAACCTGGTGTTCAGCTCTTCGCTTGGATTTGGTATAATCGCGAACAGGAATTGAATATGAACTGTGCGGCTGTGGAGATCGTGGCGCCGGAGGCTGTGACAGCACCTGTTGGCTACGCTCGAGATACCATTTCTTCGACTTCGATTCCTATGCCTTTCGACAATCGCCCTCTCATGTTCGTCGCAGACAACGGCAACGATTGCGAGACACCACATTCAACAGCTGAACTAAAGTTTCCCGAGCCAGGTCCTGAGATTGTGGTTGGGGATGGGGTGTACCCACTAGAATTACCAACAGGCGCATGCGGACAGACGGAAATGCTGGCAAAGCAGGGGTATTATGTGGAGAGTGTGAACAATGGGCCTTGATTGATGGAAGGTGGTGAAGTTGCTTGAACGATGAAGATCCGTGCTAGAAAAGTACGAGATCGCACAGAGAGTGAGCTTCTCTGCAGGTTCGAGCATGCTGAGCATGGAATCGACACCTCTCTGGAATCGCAAGGCCTATGTAGTTCTGCTGAAATAAAAAAGTTTTGAGATTTTTCATGTCGACTCTGCGATAATGCTCTTCCTTTGCTATGTCACGTGGATTTAAGTCAGGCCAGACGTCGCCCAGGATTGCCGCGAGCTGTGCTGCGCTGCTGCTCCAAGCTCCAAGCTGGAGCTATCTTCCGTTTTGGAGCTATGCCTGCAATGATGCCCGAGTGGCTAGTTAGCACGCATTCAACAGACGACTAAGACAACGGCAAGACGGAGTGAAAAGCCAATCTGAAGACAACACGACTGTGGTCATTTGATAATCGGGTATAGACATCATATCTCATAGTCATTCATACATTACAGCATCCTCATCTTCCACTCTCCAACATCCATCTCCCCACAAACATGCAATCGCGCGCAAAGTTGTTTTGGTATCTGTCGAACCGAAAATCTCGGTTGAAGAGAGTATTCCTGATCCTGATTCTTGATCCTTTTTTGCTAGCTAGCAGCGAAACCTGCCATTCCATCTATCATGCTTGGTCGCCCCATCGATAATGTTCAACGAGCGGCTGGGGTATGTAAAAGGAAGAAGCTTTTTACATGTTGGCAGCGAAGCCAGCAGCACCGAAAAGAACGGCAGCGGCGACGGCACCGGTGGCACGAGGAGCAGCACCCTCGGATGAGGAGACGGCGTTCTCGCTAGCTGGTGGGGTGTAGCCTGCGGCGACATCGTCGTTGGTTGGGAGTGGAGCTCCGGTGGCAGTTGGGACGCCGGATGTGTATGGGACGTCTCCCTCATCGGTGGCACCCTCGAATTGGACAACGGCATCGTCGCTGGCTGGGTCTGGCTGGGCGGTGCCGTTGGGGTTGAGGACAGAGTCGATGACGTGGACAACACCATTGGCGATGAGGACGTCGGCGGCAATGACGCGTGCAGCGTTGACAAAGACGGCGCCATCGATGATGGTGATGTTGACAGAGCCACCAGTTGTCTCGACGGAGGTATTGGTGAGGTTGCTAGAGTAGGCAACAGTTCCGTTGATAACGTGGTATCCGAGAATGGCAGTGGCATCAGCGACGCTCAAGTTTGCGAGTGCAGATGAGATGTCATCGAAAGCCTCGGTGGTTGGAGCAAAGACGGTGATCTGCTCAGACGCGGCGAGTGGCTCAGTCAAGTTCGTGGCATTGAGAGCGCCAGCAAGAGCAGTAAGGTTGGCGGCAACAGCAGTTTGGTAGACGTCAATTGGAAGGGTCAGGACGCTGTCGATGATGTGGACAACGCTGCCGTTGGCGATCTGCACATCAGGAGTGGTAACGTTGGAGCGAGCACCAGCACCGGAGATGACCACGACATTCTCGCCCTCGCGGCGGACACCGACAACCTGTCCTTCTGGGAGCGAGGTGTATGTCTCGTTGGTGAGAAGAGTGGGAGCGAAAGTTGGAGTCTCGGAGATGTTGGCAGAGAGCACCGATGCGTTCACCACGTGGTAGGTGAGGAGAGCTGCAATGACATCGGGTGTGCCTTGTAGCGACTCAAGGACCTGAGCAGCAGCCTCGAGGGCAGAGTTGCTAGGTGCGAAGATGGTGATGTTGCTGGCGCCAGCGAGTGTCGCAACCACTGCCAGATGTTAGTTACTGCATTTGTAAGAACCTTCGCTAGTACTCACGGTCTGGGAAGCCCTGGAGGACCGTGTTCAACGACGACAGGTCATCTGTGGTGCTGAGAGCGTCGGCGAGAGCGGGCGGCGCTGCTGCATCCTGTGCTGATACCAGAGCAGCGGCTGCTGCGAAGAGGAGGTTCTTGAACTGCATGTCTGCTGTTGACTGGCACTGACAGAGGTCGAGAAGAAGGTGATGAAGCTCGAGCAAGAAGCCGGGAAGTGGGATATAACGACTTACATACGGCCGCAGACAGCCTCTTATTTGCTCTCTGGTCGAACAAGACCGAGCACGATCCAACTGACGTGGGCCGGGATGCAGTATACCGCGCAGAGGCGCGAACTTCGAGGAAGCTCGTAGCCCGTTCCGGCATGTTCATTGGAGCTATGCATGTGCACAGCCAGGACCATGCCCGCGCCCAGCACCCCAATGGATCTAGGTTGCGCTACTGTTTGCGAGCATCTGTGTGGACGCCGCAGTCGCCGGCAAGTTTTGCCCGGGCTCTGAGGCAGATGGCTGGAGGCTCAAGGTCTGACTCCAGCATGGCACTGGTTTGTTGCACCGCATGTCAACGACGTCGCTGCTCGCTTGCAGTGCACTGCCTCGTTCCTGCAATGATGCACCTACCGTGTGAAGCTGTATGGAGGCCAGCTCCGGTATCCAGACGCGTGTAGGAGCTGTGCAGACTACAGGCGCGTATGTCTATGACGATGTGGGCCGATGTTGAAGTCAGATCTACTCCGCAGAATCGTGCTTGGCGTGCAGCGGAAAGGACCAACCGAAACACATCTTGGCGACATGCCCAGCGACTCCGGGTCGTCCTTCCCAGTAATCCATCAGACAAGGTCCGCGGACTGACGCGGCCTTTGTTGATGTTGTGTGATCTGGCGATGGAATCTCATCATCATCGCGGTGAGTTGTGGTTCGGAGTTGTCATGCAAGCACATACCAAGCTTGCCTCTGGCCTGGTCCATGGGCGCTGCCAAGTAGACGGGTGAGTAGTGTTCCTCGCAGTGTCTGCCCAAAGACCATTGAAGAGCTGAGTCGCAGAGCGGGAGCTCCATTGCGCGTCCCGTGCAGGAATGGCGAGCGGCCAAGACGAACAACGTGCTGTGTGCCGCACTACCACCAAGACGGCAAGTCGTGTCTCGTGAAACTGGGAAGGCGGCCATGCGCTGTCCGGCAATGGTTGTCGTGCATCGGTGGTGATGCCTGCAGGCCAAGCCGTCGCTGTGGCGATGAGTATACTTTTCCGTGATGTGAGCACCGTGAGAACTCTGATTGTGTGCTCGCCTCAGTAGCGAAGTGGAACAGTTAGCGCAGCAGGTATAGTGCCAGCAAGGGACAGTGACTCTGCCAGGAGCGCTTAGCGACGCCGCTTGCTATCGCGAAAGATGATATTGATATGAGGTCGGCGACTTATGCTTCCACACGGCGCAAACTGGCCGTAAATTCATGGCGCCGCGGAGAGCTGTTGGCTGGGCGCGCGGTCGAGTACGAGCAGGGCCGATGCGCTGCTGGACGATCGAGATGGCAAATGTCGTGATTTATCATCCAACTCGCCCGCTTCAGCCAGCATGCTTCTGACTGCTGTCTTGTGTTTGGCGGATAAAGTCTTCGGGAAAGTCGCTTGAAGTGGAAGTCGGGCTGGAAATGGCCACACGTGACGCTCGCGGCAGAACCTCGTACCTCCAGAAACTCGCCGCTGACTTGCGCGTCTTACTCATCCAGAGGCCGGAGCAGCAAAGTAAAGGACACACAAGAACAGAAAGGCAGCAGAAGAGGTGTCGTCGACGGTGGCAGAAGTGGTCTTTCTTATGACTGGCCGAAACGCTCCACCGTCCTCGGCAGTGAGGGAGCCGAGATAAACAAATACGCGGCATCCACCGCAAGCAGACTGGTCTCAGCCTGACGCGTTGCTCAAGGGCTCTTTTCCAACTTCTGACTGCCTGACTAAACGACCAGCGTCCAGCATCACGAGCCAAATCTTACAAGGACGCGTAACGGCTCAGTGGTCCTTGGGGACGAGCACTGCACGGCCTGCCAACGGAGCTTCAGCAGTCTTGTTGCGACCGCAGCTGTACATGGGTCAACAGCGCTCGCGGAGACGAACACCCGGCTGCATAGAACAAGTCTTGAGACAACTGCACAATGCTCGAGCATCGCAGCAACAGATCATTTGTGCAGTCTGAGCGACCAAACGGCAGGGCCCGGTCTTCTGGCAGCACGAGCAGAGTTCGCATTCAAGAAAGCAAGCAGCCTGAGAGCGTTTCAGGCACAGATTCGTGACCACACGCGCACCACAGATGACAGACGCCTCTTCACATGTCCAACTCTCCTTCAAAGAACTCAGCTCGCACAGCTGTCGTACATGATGTGAAATGCCTCACACTAATTATCATGCGTCACATTTAGTGCCATGTTGTCAAAGAACGAGCATCAGATGTCAAGTATTCTACCTCTCCTCAAACCCGCTCTTCGATCACCTCATATATCTTTCTCCAACACATCGATTCCACGCTCTAAGCTCATCCACCACCCTCCCGATCCACATCCACCTCAAACCCAATAACAATGGGCCTCCCACATCTCCTCACCATCCTCCTCCCTCTCCTCATCACCCCCATAACCTCCACCCCCCTCCCCCACCCGTCTTCTCAACCCCAAACCCACCCACCCGACCCCTCCCCCCTCTTCCTCACAACATTCTACTCCGGAATCCACTGCACAGGCCTCAGAACCGGAAACTTCACCGGCCCCAACTACCTCCCCAACCAACAAACCAATCCCGAAATTCCTGCAACCTACAAAACCTGTCTCCCAATCCCCTATCCAGGAATCACAAGCGCTGCGATGTTTCAGAGCGTGAATTTCGACAAAACATATGAAAATGGGAGCAGTCAGTATGTGTTTGGATTACATGCTGATTCGCACTGTCGGGATAATGATGTTGTGGGGGAGGAGGAGAGGTGGGGTGGGGGACGTGAGTATTTGATTTTTTTTTCTTAATGGGAGATTGCTTCGAGTTGGTTTGGTGGTGGTAGGGAATTTTGCTGACCATTGCAGGGTCTGGGAATGCGACGAGGTATTGTGTGCGGACGAGTACTGTTCCGGGCGCGGTTGCTTGGAGTGTGAGAATTCGAGGTTATTTGGGATGAAAGGATGGAGCGCGTTGGAATGTGCTACGAAGTGCAAGTAGGATCAATGGGATCAAATTGAAATTGGTATCACTATCATCAGCATAACATATCATCCCATCGCACATAACTCGTCCGTCTCGTGGTTATCGAGCTTAAAGACATCATAGCATAGCAATGCGCGAGGCCAGACATCACTTCCTCTCACTTCGCCCAGGCAATTTGATCCCATTGGCGAGAACAACTGTGCACGGAATGGTCAGCAAAACTCGCCCAAAGGTAGTTTGTGCACAAGCACAGCATGACTTACTCCCAAACAACATCAATGTGACAGTCGGCAGAATCCAAGGCCCCAACACGAAAGTGATCACCCGTTCCGTCAAAACCATGGTCGACAACAACGTCAACGTCAGCCCAATCAGTGTTGTGACAGTCAACCTCCACCAAAGCGCTTTCGCCTGCCGTCCCCGGTTCAACCATGCCAGAGCCGCAAGCAACATAACCGCCAGCCCAATCGACACGAAGAAGTAGGTGAATGTGAGTGAGAACACTGTCCATCCCGCATCGATGTTCTCCCCAGCTTGTTGTTGCCAGTACAGAGGCTCATATTTGGTAAAGTCAATGGGCGCATCAGCGTATTCCAGCGCTCTGTCCTGCGTCTCGTATGTATCACGAGGATAAAAGCCGGCGATCTTAAAGACGGTGGAGTAGAGGACGCCAGAAATCCACCAGAAGGCATTTCCAGCAGCTGTGAAGTCCTCGGTACCATTGGCGATGGTTGGTGTGGCGGATATGACGACTTGGCCCAGGTACCCAAGGCCTTGCGACGTGCTGAGGAAGCTGGAGCTTCGTTGGAGTTGTGTGGAGATCAAATCATGGGCGGTTGTGTTCAGGCTCGTAGCTGCGTCGGCAAAGTCTTGCGCTGTGCCATTTGAGCTGTCCAAGAATAGAGGAAGTTTTCCAAAGACTTCCACGCCCAGGGATTTAGATTTGACGACAGCGGCGTTCCACATGATATTTTGTGATACGCCTTCGACGGCTAGCACCAGAGCTAGATGCAGAGGGAAGTGAAGAGCGGACCAGATTTGTGTGCGAATCGTTCCGGAGTACTCCTCATTCTGGAAGTCAAAGTAGATCATGTAGAGGAAGTAGAGGATCAGGACTGCGCAGAAGATTGATGCGCCGACAGATCCGGAGAATGTGAATACTCCGTCTGAGTACGCGATGTACTGGCAGGCTTTTGCTGTCGCAATCGCGCCTTCTCCGAGGATGATCAACGTCAACAGCGACATTCGTTCGACCAGGTGCGTGCCCTCAAAGGACAAGTTCCGGTATCTCATGGAGATGCCGGTTATGATGATGGTCTCCAGGACAGCCATGCCGTACCACGTCCAGTAGGTGTGGTTGTCGCCGTTGGCATCCACCACTAGTAGGCCCCAGAATAGTCCGAGATACACCATTGCGGCGACAAAGTATGTGAGAGCGACGAACACGATCGGCAGCCTACTTTTCTTATACTCTCTGCGCGATGCTGCGTCAGTTTCACGGAAGATTCAGCGATGCGTTGGGACTCACCTGGCAAAGCATAGAGCTTGAAGATATTGCAGGACCAGCACAAGTCGACTAATCATGAGTGCGATCGTCAGGCCCTGGAAATAGTTCAGATTCGGTGTCTCCGGCGTGTCGTCGTTCGATTCTTCACCAGGATTAAATTTGGGGCCGCAGACAGCGAAGACGATCAGCACAAGCAGCTGAACTGCTTTGCACACTCTTTCGAATGCAGAGTCCATTGCGAGCCGCACATCGTACAATGAGACCTGATACCAAGTGAACCAGAGCAGACAGAAGAAGCCGATGTACTGTCGGAGACTGTCGCCATCGTTAATTTCGTGTACATATGTGAAAACAGTCAAATTCGCGACGAAGAACAGGTCGTAGAAGAGTTCCGAATGCGAAGCCTGGGCGAAGCGCCGAAATGCTGGTTTTGAGATGGTGTCGCTCCTCTCGATCTTGGGCTTGCCTGGATGAGATTCCTCGTCGCTATTGTGGTGTTGATGCTCATGGTGGTGGTATTTCTGCTCGCCAGGTTGTACGAAAGGACTTCGTATCAGTGGAAGATGGCTAGCTTCGCCTTCCGTCATAATGGCTGAGAAGATGCTTGTTCTGCGAAAGGAATAGCAAAGTCGCACAAGGCGGATCCTTGTGTAACATACTTAATCGGTTCTGAGAGTCTGGCGGATTCAGCCATGACGGTACTTGCCTTGCCTATGGGACGCCTTGAATGTTCGGCGAGGGAGCAGTCGAATCCTTCAGCGAAAGCCAACACAGCCAGCGCAGAGAGACTCATGTTCACGGTCGAATTGCTTGCTCCCGACTGGCAGCACGGCTAGCCTAATGCAAGTCGATATATGGACAATGCTCATACCACATTGTTTCCAGCCTGTGAGAGCCTGTCAGAGGACGTGAAAAACAAAGTTGCGCTGCGCCACTACGCGATGCCGCAGCGATTGCTGGCCAGTCGAGCAGTATTTTTGGTCGAAGGATCAACAGCGTGCAAACAAGCTCGGAGTCGAGAGAAATCCCTCGAGAAGCGAATACGGTGGTTGGACGTGCGGTTTCTTGAGCGACAGAGAGGAAGCAGAGAACGGGCACTTGAAAGTTGTGTTGTTGTTGTGTTGGTCGAGGAGAGCAGGAACGAGCTGGAGGCCTGGGCTTGGCGTCGGGAATTCGTTCCTCCGCAAACGCGCCTGGCAGGACAGAACGCATTCTTTCCTCCCCCTTCAACCACGTTCTGTCTCCACATCCGACAGGCAACGTGAAGACAGAGCACAAAGACGCCTGTCCTGAACGAGATACCTGCCAGAGAATTGCACAGCGCGATACCTCAGCCTCGATGATCTCCGCCGAGCTTCCGCATTTGGAGCTTCGCGCTGCGTTGGTCGAGATGATCAGTGCGTCACAGGAGACAGCCCTAGGAGCGAATGCAGGAAAGCCCTCGGCCGCTGTGCACGCCTGGACAGGCTGACCTGACGTTCAACATTTCTTGAATTTCATGTGCAAGACTGGTCAAGAACATGAACAATGCAGCTGCGAGTATCCGTGAAGAGGTATTTCCTGCTCAGCGCAATGGATGAGAGATCACCTCTCGCTGCGCCACATCCGGCCTGCTCGCTTCGCTTTGCCTTTGAAGAAGAAGAGAGGCACGACCCGTTGGGCGGTGGTGTTAGGGGGAACGCTGAATCTGGCAAGGTCGTGGCGGTCGCCCTCCTCCACCTGTTCTGGCCGAGCTCCTCATCAATATCTGTCCAGCTGTGCCATTCTCAAGTCAGAAGCGGACTTCTCGAGGTTGTTGAACAGTGTCATGCGCCGCACTATGTCGCACAGGGTTGCAACTCGTTGCTAACAACCATGCACATGCGCGCATATATAGCACTCTCTGATGCGGCCCAAAAGCAACCTCTGCGACAGAAGTGGGAAGGCGGCTTGAGAGTTCAGAAACTATTGAACGCCACCACCGTTCACATCGGGGCGTATGGGCTGATCGTCGAAGAAGCGATATGCCAGCCGTATAGCTTGCGACGGAGCCGCGTTGTGCTACATTGATCTTTCCATACCGGCGACCATGCAAGCACAATCCGGGCTCGCGGCACTGCTGCTCGCCTTGCTACTCTTCTGCAGCCATGTGTCTGCGTCAGGGTATCAGAGAACGTACACTAAAACGATAACGAAGCACAAGACTGTGACGACCTGTAAGAAGACGACAACCATCACCAAAACCAGCACGTACACCCAGCCTGGGAAAGCTGTAACGACTACAAAGACCAGTACTACAACACCAGTCACAACGTTAGTCACCACGAGCACCATTATTGACCCAGCTCTCTCGACAACGACCACAACAACAATCACCTCGGGAACGACTACAGTCGCGGCGCCTTCGGGATTCCAAGGCGTACGTGACAGCCTACCCCAAGCCACTTATGATCCATCTTTGCTTGCAGACGGCAGTGGTCCAAGTGAAAAGAAGAAACGAGAGGCCATAGCTGAACTCTTCGAGCGCGAAAAGTGGACTGAGGAGAAGTGGTGGAAACGTAACAACTATCATGGCGCCAAAACCAAGACTGTGTACACCACGAAGACCAAGACTATTCAGAGTACGAAGACTATCGTTAAGAAGTCGACACAGACGGTCCAGGGCTCTCCAACGAGCACTGCAACAGTGACAACGACTAGCACAGCACCGACTAGCACAGTCACCATCACCACAACCACAAATGTCATCCCGCCTGTTATCACAAAGACAACGACAGAGACAACATTCGTCGCGACCGCATACGCAGCCTGCGCATCAAACAACATAGCCAATGCAGTCATCGAGGACGAGGAAACACTTCCAATTCGACGCTTCGGTTTCACTGCGGACAGTACTGCAATGGATAACTCAGTCTTACTAGGCGACGATGTCGAAGACGGCATTGCTTGCTGCAATCTATTCTTCGCCATGCCATTCGCGTCTGATCCCGATAACGAGAACGGAAATGGACGACCAGCCTCTCAGGGCGTTTTTATTTGGGATTCAGACAGTCAGATGTGTGTCGGCTACTATCATTCTGTGTACAATTGTACCATGCAAGCCGGAGATCCGATGAATAGACAGGTCGTCGTGTCTAACGAGCGTCCTGGATTGGAGGGACTGGTTGTAGGCAACGGACAGTGTGGTTTCATTGATGGAAATGAATTTGGTAGTTAAGTTGGGCGGATCCCAACTGTATGTCTTATGTGTGGTTGTGCATTAGTTGATCGCATGTGTATGGCTTAGACATTTCATACACATACGGCGGAGTCTTGCAGGAGGGCATTGTGATTTGCCGCTGCGAACTCGCACTGAGTATTGCTCTCGCTGCTGGGTCTTCTCACTCCCTTTGCCTTGGGTCTGCTGCGACATACCCCGCGCAGCAATAGGAGGTGTAAGTTTGGTGGCTGTACTGCAGAAACGGTGCCGAGGTCCCAAGACTCCGAATTTGGGTACGGTCTTGAGATGTAATTGTGTCTTAATTTACTGCCGCTGATATCATATTGCTAACGCCAGAATTGCTTCGTTCACACTCGACACAACTTTCTGCTGGCCGCAGCCGCCATCGGCATGCGCACGAGACGCCCTGTTCTGCTGCTACTAGCCTTAGGTCTGACCGTCGTACTATACATCAGCCTCCGTGGCACGAGTCAAGACGTTCGGCTTACAAGTGCAGAGATCAGCCGACCTACACAGGTCAAAAATAATGCCTACGTGATCTTCCTCTCCTCAGACATTGTGGACGAAGCCAACGATGAAGACCTGGAAGACGACACATATTGGATCGCCGCTCGAATCCTAGTCTACCAATTACTCTATGCCCCTGAGACCCGTACACGCCGCCACTATGAAGTTGTAGTAGCAACGACGCCCACCGTCTCCACTGCGAAACGCCAGCGACTCCGTCAAGATGGAGCCAAAGTCGTTGAAATTGAAGACGTCGATGCCGGCTGGGTCCAAACCAACCAAACAAATTGGAAAAGTGTAATGGCGAAATTCCGACTCTGGCAAATGATCCAGTACGAACGCGTCATGCTCCTGGATGCTGATATCGTATTGCAAGAATGCATGGACGCAGCATTCGACGAGGAAGCCGTACGAACAAGGCGCACGGTCATGCCCGCAGATTACAAGCCAATGAAGAATGAAGCAGTTTTACCAAACGACTATGCGTTCGCAGCGACTGCGCGATTGAACATCGATGGTTTTAACTACCCACCTCTCAGCAAAGACGACTTCATGGACAATGGCGACGCATTGAATGCAGGTTTC
The DNA here is from genome assembly GCA_005356885.1 of Cercospora cf. flagellaris. Lineage (NCBI taxonomy): Eukaryota > Fungi > Ascomycota > Dothideomycetes > Mycosphaerellales > Mycosphaerellaceae > Cercospora > Cercospora cf. flagellaris. The sequence goes on along the minus strand of RJLU01000005.1, from coordinate 530,974 downwards.
ATCATTCTCAAACCCGATCAGGCCATGTTTGAATACTATACTTCGCTCACGCGCGTCGATCGATACTTGCCCAATGGAGAGCAACTTTTCGAGAGAATTTGGTCAGAGCAGGCGCTTTTGAATTATACGCATCGACGCGATGGGCCTATGCCGTGGGGAGAACTTAATCCGACTTGGATGTTGTTGGTGCCGAGGGTAGAGCATATTGTGAAGGGCAGACCGAAGGCGCTGCATCAGAAATGGTGGAAGCCTATGTCGCATGGTATTGGGCCTTGGTTGTTGCCGTGGAAGGGACGGATGGATGGGTTTTGGGAGGGGAGGGAGTATGCCAGAAGCGGAGGATAGGAAATGCGGGTTTGTGTATTGGGACCCCTATAGTACGCCAAGAGTGTTATCGAGGGTAATCGCGTCCGCGCCAATGTCTCATCCAACTGCTACCACCGCCTCAACTGTCTATTCAAATCCACAACGAGTGCAGAACTCGTGCACGACTGCATACACGCGATGCTGATGGTCCTCGCAATGTATTGAAACACGGGCATTGAGCGGCCAGGCCCGTCATGTTACAGCGCAAACGACGCGTCGCGACTGCTCTTTTACTCACTCTGTGCATTCTTGTAGTGTACTTCTGGAGCCGCCCCAAGGCTGTGCGAACAAACTCACAATGGCTGGCAGGATCACACGTTTATGGATACAATGACGAGCAGGTCGAGGGTGATGGAAAACTACGCCATCTTCTGATTCCAGCCACAGAAGTCTCCAATGAGACATGCAAGCTACTGGCCTCGAGCGTCATTCTAGACTACCCTGAACCTGTTATTCTTGGACTGCCGGAGAAACGCACCTTGGCAGGAATCTCTGACGTTAGAGCAAGACAGCTGGAGGAGAGAATCTTCAAGCTTGTTGTGGTCCTGGAATACCTAGAGTCCCTTCCTCGCTCGGCTGATCAAGATCTTGCCTTGATGCTTGATGCATTCGATGTCTGGTTGCTTCTTCCTCCACAACTTGTCGAGCTACGCTACCGCAGAGTTCTGCGGGAAAGCAATGCTCGTCTAGCCGCCAGGGGCATTCTGGGCTTTGACAGCGGAGGCCGCGCTGTTGGCTCGAGCATTGTATTTGGCGCCGATCAAAGTTGCTACCCAGATGAGACTCGTCCCTATTGTAGCCATGTGCCGGATTCACCTCTGCGCGACCCAGACTCTGATACGCCGACAAAAGAGGGGAGTGCCGCGCACGCGAAGTGGGCAAACACAGGCGTGTACGTGGGTCCTGTCAACAATCTGAGGGCATTGTTACGCAGCGCTTTAAAGCTGAGCGAGAGTGGCTATCGACCAGATTATGAGTGGCGTTTTGAAGACCAAGGCACCATTCAAGACGTCTGGGCTGAGCAAGAACGAGCACGCACCCTGCTTGCGGGCGGGAATGCTACGCTGAAAGTGCCAGACATGCTCCATGTGTCAGAGTTTTTGCAATCAACAGGCGATTCTGTCGAGCACGGCATCACTATCGACTATGAGGCGCAGGTCACCCAACAAGCTTGGAATTCCATGCATTCCGTTCTCTGGACGACTTACAATTCCATCAGAGATAAGCTCAGAGATCCACCTGACGATTTCAATGATCTGCCGCAGCCATTTGGCGGCGACACAGGCCAGACTTGGGGAGGGACCAAGATAGGTGCGAATTTGGCAACCAAGCACGCGTTTCCGATATTTCATATGACAGCGCACAAAGGCCTCCGATGGCAGCTTTGGCCTAAGATGTGGTTTCAGAAGCATGGCAAGACAGTGCTTGGTCAGAAGAGCGCAAAAGTTGTTCTTTGGTCTAGGGACGGGACGAAGACTGAGCGCAAGTCGTGGAAGGACATTTGCTTACAGTATAAGCTCTTTCCCGACTAATCGTACACGCGTAGAATCTCTTCGCTCTCGTTCCTGGATAGGCCGATCTCAGATGCAGCGCTTCACGCAGATCAGGCGGCATACCGGTGCAGAACAAGTCAATCGGAAGTGCTCGTGGAGGAGCGCTTTTTGCTCCCGCGAAAGGATCAGAAGTCTGGCTTCCTTGTCTTTCTACGACTCATCCTCTTCTCACCATCAAGTTCTGAATGGCGGTGTTCAAGAGAAGTGGCCGCGCAATGGTTCGAAGGGGTACGTTCAGAGAAGTGGACGCCATCTGCGTTGATTAAACCGATACATGATGGAGTTGAACATAGACGCATTTCTAACGACAACGCTCAGCTACTTTGTCGCCGAGTGGAACAACGCCCGCCATGCGACTCATCTCTTGCAAATCTGACCCTGCGGACGGTGCTGAGAGACAGAATCCTGTTCGCCCGTGTTCCGCGCCACATTTCGGCCAGAAAACCACTGTTCCCGTTGAAGACCTTTTCTCAATCAAGGCCGGGAATGTCGCGCGTTTATTCTTGCTTTGCCAACTCGGACAGGGCGGCGATTGCGCCCTCGTTAGTCGATACAGGGCTGAATGTTGCAGCCTTCTGGCCTTCAGGACTCGTTGGAACTGTTCACGAAGTCAGCATAAGGCATAGAATGGCGGATGGGTTGGTTATGAGCACACCAGATGAAGTGTCATCGGTGGTAGTGAGTTGCTCGGACGGGGAGGCTGACAGTGGTGCGAAAGGTGTTCCGTCGTTCGAATCGGTGGATTGCTGGCTAGCATCTGTGATCTTGTCAACAAAGTCCTACACGAAAGTCGAAGAAAACGAACCGCCTGCATTGCCGTTCATGGTGTGCATCTCGCCCAAGCCACCAGTAACGTTCTCCAGAAGTCCAGTGACAGTGTTGACCACACCTCCTATAGGGCTGGATTGACGTCCTGATATCCTTTGATTAGCACATGTCCCACACTTGTTTCGCAACGCAATTGACTCACGGCCCACAGCAGGAAGACGTCCACCAAGGACACCTGGAAGCTGACCAACAGTAGACCCAGCTGTGTCAAGGACAGGGCCGCCAGCCGAAGAGACTGCATCAAGGACAGGACCGGTAGCCTTGAAGACTGGGCCTCCTGCTGACGAGGCTGTGTCCAAGACAGGATCCGCGACGTTTTCGACAGCTTCTACTTGGCGCTTCCCAGAGACGACAGAAGTCACTGTACCAACGACCTGGCCGCCAGTGCTCAGGACAGGTGCAGCGGCCTCATTCACAACAGGTCCAGCAGTTGTGGCAACTGTGCCGGCAAGAGGAGCGACCAGATCGGTGACTTGATCGAGCTGGCGTTTTTCGAGCACGCTAGAAGCAGTGCCGACGATCGGGTTGCCAGTCACGGCATCGAGTGAGGCACCTTCGAGGGCGCCAGAAACGGTATCCAGGACTGGCTTGACAGCTCCGTTCACAGCCTCAAGCTGACGCTTTCCAAGTAAACCAGAGGCCGGCTCTACTACTGGCTGGACAAGTGGATTGCCAGTCACGGCATCGAGTGAGGCTCCTTCCAGGGCACCAGAGACAGTATCCACGACAGGCTTGACAGCTCCGTTGACAGCCTCGAGCTGACGTTTCTCAAGCACACCGGAAACAGAGCCGACAAGTGGGTTGCCAGTCACGGCGTCAAGTGAGGCGCCTTGAAGTGCTCCGGAGACAGTGTCCAGGACAGGCTTCACAGCCCCATTGGCACCTTCGAGCTGACGCCTTCCTAGCGCGCCAGAAATAGTGTCCGTAACCGGGCGAGTGGCTGACGACACTGTGCCGACGAGAGGGCTGACTAGGCCTGTGACGGCGTCAAGTTGACGCTTTCCAAGAACGCCGGAGACATTATCAACCACGGGACCAGTTGTGGAGGTGACTGTGTTCAGGACAGGGTTGACCGCGTTAGTCACAGTCTCCAATTGTGGCACTGAAGGTCAAGTTAGAAAATGCCCGACTCGTTGCGTCTGCCATTATTGCTTGCAAGTACGACATACCTTGCACAATTGGCGCGGCATGGGCGCCCAGCGCGACCAGAGAGCAGAGAACGCAAGATGAGGTCTTCATGTTGTAAAAGAGTGACAGGTGCCGAAGCTGATTCAAAAAGAGGGACAAGTGAGGATTTCGCACAAACAAACCAATGGAGTAAAGTAATGGGAAAGACTGAAGCAACTGGGGACAGCGATGGGTTTTACGTCGCCTCGCTCATGGTTGATCTACCTGACTCTATACAGCTACGGCCCCGGAGACTGCAGCATAAGTCCTCTCATCAGCCCTCCATCAGCGACCTGCATGAAGTGAGATCTTACACTTCGCACTCCACAACGCTCATCACGACTCAAACAATGCAAGTGCGGTGCGACGATATACATCAATATCACCCCGTTGGTCTATTGACTTCCATCACTGTGTTGCTCATCCCTTCGCTTGGGACACTCCCCAGTGACTCCCTTGGCGAGGAGTCTTCTCCGCACGAATGACAGCTCTGGGGAACATAGCTAGCGTTTTCACTCCATCTACAAGTGATGCCCATTTCAATCTTCTAGCTGACAATCGTCATTACTGAGCGGTTTCGGATTCCAGCGCTAGTGAGGATCCTACATCATGTCGCTGCGCGAAAATACGTACGACTCTTTCTCACTCTTGGCAATCGCCGGTCGGCCAAACTCTGCTCGATTTAGCTGCTGCGATCAGCATAGTCTGTAAGCGAGGCAGCTTGCCATGTGGACTGGCGCATATGGTCAGCTGCAAAAGGTGCAACATTCTCAGCTGCTTTTCGACGTCCATACGAAGAAAGCTCTGGAAAGCAGGTCAGTCTTTGCGTATACGATCTCCTGGAGCTTTTTGGGTGCATCTCTCGAAATGAGATCTCCTTCATGACTCGCTCTGGGACGGAGAATACCGCTGACGTTGACGTTAACCCGAGCGCGCGGAAGGAAAACGCCGATCACGAGCCGAGTGCAAAAGCGGCTCAAGTCAGCAACGGCCAAGGACGTCACTTGTCAGTGAATCACAATCTGGGGAACATTTAACACCGGATCAAGCACTTGTAAATTGTACGACAAGGATGCCATCATATCGAGAATAGTATACTGGAGGAGGATGTGGAGGGACTGCAGTAGCGAAAGCTTGATCGATGTTGTTGTGAAGATTTATTGCTGAATTGGCTCTAGTATCTTACGGCCCGAAATGCCACATGCTTCCCCTTCTCGTGACGTTGATCTTGCCTTTGCGCTTACGAGTACTTCAGTCTCCTGTCTATCGGTTGCTAGACTGCTGACTTCCTTTTACTGCTCGCCGTCCTACTCCCATCACTTCCGAGTGACCAAGCTGTTGGGTTTGAGATACGAACACAATCTCGCACGTTCCAGATTGTTATCGAAACTTTTGTTGTCTTCTCGAGCTTCAAGAAGTCAAGCGTTCAAGGCGGCCATTGGCACTAGATCTAAGTCGAGATCCAGATGTCTCTTCGTCGCTGACTGGCACTGATTGCCCGTTTGTCAAAACCACGTTAATAACCTTACCCGGACGCACACCAGCGATTCGCAGATACATAGACCGGAGTTTTTGCTATTGCCTTTCATCTCGCGCCATGAGCATTTTCGTCGAAAAATTGGCAGTTGTGATAAGAATGCATCTTGGCTGTAGAGTTCAAACTCAGCATGTGTCGTGGAAATTTTGCTCGAGCATGAGGGAAGTCTCGTCAGTTGAGACTTCGTCGAGAACGACCTTGCAGTTGTGATTTTGATGTGATGAGATCGATCGATCGGGGAGTGAAGAGGAAGGTAGCTGATGGATGCTGCAACCCTCAACTCGTTGGACTTACTAATGAGTATTTGGTCTGTCCTAAACTTTGTCGGCCTCTGACGCTAAGCAAAAGCTCAAGAGATGACAACTTCCTCATGAGACCCGTTAACAATGCAGAGCAAACATTAGTGAGACAGTTGGGTGCCGCAAAGTCTGGAGCACGATTAGCTCGTTATTCAATCGGGGATAGCCTCTCCAGAAAACTAGAGGTCCGGAATTCGATTGAAACAACGGAAATCTGTAGCGGAATTGTGGGAGGTAAAGAACTCTCAGTCGTTTGGGGCCGGTTCGTATTTCGCTCCTATTCGTGTGCAAGAGTTGTCTTCAATACCCTTTGGCGATGTGTCTCCTGCTGTTACGGATTGCAATTTCTAGTTACAGAAGTAGTCTGCGATCTTTGCCGATCACACGTGCTTGCGAAGAGGCAATAGCAAACGGAGTGATGCACACGAACGCACGTAGCCGTAAATCTGTGGGCGCAAGTATCATCAGGCCTGTCCCATGTCTCTTTGGATCTTGTTGGCGTGAACATTTGGGACCTGCGACTCCCTGTTTTCTCTTCTATCTCCATTGTTCGAAATGGCCACATGACAATTCATGCCTCCTTTTTGCATTTGAGATGGGCCGTACTCTCTGGAAGACAGCGCACTCCATCCTCGTGCTGGTGGTACTGGCACAGGTCCCAGGCCAAAACTTCGTTGGAAGGCATGCATTTGCTCGTATCCTTGCCATAACTCAGTATGAGCATGTCCCAGAGAGCATCACCTGGATAATGGTGCCGGTGCTCGTCTTTGACTTTCAGGCCTGCTACAATGGTGATGTAGTAGATGTAGAATCGACGAAGTTTAGACTCGGGCAAGGTGTTCTCGTCGACGAAATTGAGCTCATGTATGGGCACAGACCAGCGAACCGCAAACAACTCCCGCAGACCGTTAATGCATCGATTTGCCAGTAGTGGCACCTGACGTTCGTCGGCAAATACCCATAGGCGAAAGATGTGTTTCCACTGCTCAAAAGCGCCGGCTTCTTCTGCTTCGTGATCAATCGGGAGTTGTCTTGTGTATAGCCAGGCTACGAAGTGCTTGAATGTTTCGGGATCATCCTCAAGCAGGTCAACGGCTCCTCGGCGTGCTTCAGCAAACTCGCCATTTAAGCAAGCATCGAAGTACCCGGAGTAAAAGGCGAGAACACCTTTATGCACTTTGAAGGTGTTCGTGCCTTCAATTCTCCTATTCGGGCTGATACCGACGTTGACGGTGACGATAGTGTCGAAAGCCGTGCTGTTTCGAGAATTAGTCAGGAGTCGCCTTCAAATTTCTGGAGCGGCACCTACGGTGGAGGGTACTTGTCTGGTGTCGACGGTGGCGCCATGACGGCGACGATTAGGTCTGTTGGACTCGGCGCGCGAAGTTGTCAAAGCAGCTTGCGGGTGACCACCATTCGAGTGTGTGCGGTGGAAGGTGTCGGCAGAACGAGCTCGAGAGCGCAGAGAAAAAGCGGTTTCTGCCTGCGGCCCGTGACAAGAAGCTAGCGCGAAAGTCGGCAGGAGCAAACAAACGGGCGTATTTTCACCTCGCGCTTCACTGAAGATCGCATGCCTCGAAAACGATCTTAAGTGTGAGGCGCGCTCAATGCGTATCGGCGGTCAGGCCGAGAGGAAAGCCTTCAGACCATTCATCAGAACGCTTTTGAGTTTGAACATGAATGCTTTTGACGCTAAAATCTGCCTTCACTTCACTTCATCTTCCCCTCGCACCACCTCCACCACCGCCCCCACCAGACCTCACAACACACTCCCACCTCCACACATTCCCCTCCTCATCGCCTGTCCAAACCTCCCTCGCACTCGGCAAAATCGCCGTAATACTCTTCGCACTCGCAACGCCCGCCCTCGAGCTTCCCTCTCTCATCACAAAATCCGTCTGCTGCAACCTCTTCACCAACTGCAAATACCAGCTCCCATCACTCAAGTTCGTCAGCGCCCAAACGTTCGCCACACCATGCGCGTGGCCCGTGAAGATCAACTCGCGCTGCAAGAACTCATTCCCTTGTCCTTCGTAGAACGCACAGCAGAGTATTGATTCGTCTTCTCGTTCGCAGAGGTTTTGTTCGACGAGGAGGTGGCCGTTGAGGGTGTATAGCGATACAGTGCCGCCGCGACAAAGGAGAATGTGGCCGGAGACGTTGCTGATCTTGGCAGCTTGGATCGGTGGGCCACTGCCTGGTGGAAGGAGCACGCGAATGCAGCTGAAACGATTGAGGCCCCAGAGGAGAGCTTGGCCGTCGCTGGAAATGGAGAGAAGCGTGCTGAAGACTCTGCTGGCAGCAAGTACAGTGACAGATGTTCGATGACCAAAGAGGTAGGCCTTTGAAGTCATCTCGATGGCATCTTTGGCTGGATGAATTTTCCAGACTCCAATTGTGCAATCTTGACCTCCAGTAATGAGTGTCTTGCTGTCCACGAAAGTTGCAGTGTTCACTGGCCCGACATGGGTGTTCTCGTATAGCCCCATCGATCGCTTGCTCTGCGATGAGAAGAATCGGATGCTGTTATCTGCGAAGCCCCATTGCATATGTCGCGTGCACTCAGGAAGCACATTCAGCTTGCATGGGCCGCTGGCTAGGATTCGGCCGTGCAAAGGCGCAAGCGTGAAGTCTGAGACCTTTTCGCCAGTGTTCATATTTGGCTCGGGCAACCTAACAAGCGTCTCAGCAAGAGTGTCGAGCTTCGGCTCAGTCTGCTTGTCTGCCTCGGAATTTGGATGCGGCTTCTGGAAGACTTGATGTGGCGTCTGTCCGAATGAATGGATGATGCCGATCGTCGCGACGTGCTCAACGCGGTCATCGATCTTGTCGAGGTCTTTCGCACCTGCATAAGACAGATGATTGAAGACGTTTGTGGCTTCGATTGCTGCCTCGCCGCGCTGCTTGTATCCAAAGATCAAGTCAATCCAGTCAGGCAAATGTTGGCTGACGTAAGTGCTCTCGAGTGCTTCTCTGTGTTTGGCAACAAAGATGTGAGGATCACCCTTGGCCCACCTTGGCAGCTTGACATCGTTTACGAGCTCACCAGACACCTGCTTGGCGCCAAAGTCATACTTGTTAGTATTGACCAAAAACTCTGGCAGGTAGAAGAATTCTGGTGTGAGCTCGCGAACATCGCTCATGGTCTCTCGAGACGCTGATTGCCAAGCTTTCTCCACAGAATCGAAGAGTCTGTCTGCATGGTCGAAGTTGCCACCCTGTAGCAGGAGGTAGGACTGAACAAAAGGCTGTAATCGAATCAAATAGGAGCTAACGATCATAGCCGAGGAGTAGTGGGTCCCATAATGGAAAGAAGGCGCACTCTGATCCATCTCGGCAAATTGCTTGTATCTCTCTTTGTACTCGGCCTCTCGGGCAGGCGTCTGACATCCCATCGGCTTAGAGAAGTCTCTGAAGGTCTTGGGATTCTCCAAGTCGAGCTCTTCGCTTGTGTAGTCCGCCAGTACCCAAGGGAAAACTGGATACTGCGTGAGGTCGTTGAATGTTCGGCCTGCCATCGTGTTCACCAGCATGAGATATTGGAAGTTTGACATCTCTCCTCGTTGCCACTTTCTCGTGGCAGCGTGCGTTGGGCCTGAGTTGAAGAGGCTGTTGAACTTCGATCCAAGGTTCTTTGGTGCCTCCTCCGGGTTGCGAAGAGTATCTAGTCGCCAAGAATCCTCACTCGCCACCGATGACGAGCTGTAAATGTGCGGTGCTCTGTTCGTTATGGCATTGTACAAGTCATCGCGCACCTTCGACGCCATGCAGGTGATGAGGTAGCTTCTTCCATCGCTGAAAAAGACCTCGATTGCGACATCTCGTAGCAAGAACCTGCGTTTTGACACACTGAGGACTTCCGACCAGGTCCAATGACGTGTCTCTTGATCGCCGACTGCGTGCTTGGTACGCTGGATTCCCACGTCTTTCCCAGAAATGAGTTGTATGTATGGGTCACGCTCGTCCTCGGGCGCTTGCGATACGCTCACAATCTCGCCATCGGAGCGTTGGAAGAAATTGTCTTGCATGTAGAAGCACTTCTGTCCGATCACCACCAAGCCCTCACAGGCTTCAAGGCCCACAATTCTTGAAACATTATACAATTGCTGCACCATGTCCCCTCGCTGCAAACTAGTCATGACTTTGCGGTTCTTGTCCTCGATCATACCGTCTTCATCTTCTTTCGGATCATCAACCATTTCGAAGCCTCCCTCGAGCATCTGTGATTCGGACAAAGAGTCGCCACGAGGTCGCGTTTGTCCATTTTCTGCGACAAACTCGATTGCCTCGCTAGACCCGTCAGTGATCGGCGCCAGCGGCATGGTGGGGGTAGAAGGTGGCTGGCCTCCGACTGGCTCTGAATGTGAACGGAAACGAGTGTCGACCGACAGCATGCTCTTTGATGCTCGCTGCGAGCCTTTCCTTCGTGGCTCGAATGCCGGTTTGTACTCAGCAGCTTCTGGGACAAGTCTCATGCGCATGCGATTGGCAGCCTCAGTTTCATCAAGCTGCCAGCGATTTATTGGAGCGGGATCCAAGCCACAGGCCTGCTTGACGGAGTTGTCGATCTTCGCAAACGCTGTGAGAAGCTGGTTGATGTTCTCGTGATGATCTTGCAGTGCACGCTGCAACTTTGCACGTTCTTGTGCATGCACATTCGCGCGCCAATGACTCGTGGATACTTCGTATCGATTGAGAAAATCGTCCGATAAAGTCTCTTCCGTTTGCCATTGCTTCAGCTTGTCTTTCCTCTTGTTGAGGCGATTCTTGGTCGTTTCTTCCGAGCTTCGATTTTCAGTCTGCACAAAGTCTTCCCATGGCTTACTAAGCGAGGCGTAGAAGACGCCATCTAGCATGTCCCGATTGCGATCCACCCAGTTCAGGAAGTCCTCGTCATCCATAGAGGCGAGCTTCATGAAGCCAGTGGAAAGGTGTCGATTCTCTGGGCCCATGGTGTTGCTTAGCATCGTTGCGGTCTCGGTAGGCTTCTGGACTAACACAATACGCCAGAGCTGCGCAGCGGCCAACCGAACTGACTTGACTGCAGATACCAATTTGTGATAGAGAAGATAGCAAATCAGTTTCGTGAAAGTCGACTCGTGATTCTCTGAGGAGAAGAGAATGGTTTGCCAGAATGTCATCTTAGCCAGGAAAGTGCTGACATCCTTCTCACTGGCATCCTCGTTGAGTTCTGCCAGCCTCCACAAAGTAGCTTTCAAAAACACGACCCGAATTGCGGTAGTAGACTGGCTGCATAGCCTGACAGCCTTCATCTCGGCAATCTCGGGTCGTTGCAAGTGCTCCAGGATCTCGCCAGTGAAGTCCAAAAGTGGTTGAGCACCATCTATAAACCAACCTTCTGCCACTGCCTCGGCCATGTGCTGAGCATACCGAGCCAGGTTCGTCAGCACTCTTGTCTCAACTAGCAGTTGCTGATTCAGCCTGAGATGGCTGCCAAGTTGTGAAAGCGCGTGAACCAGTACATATGACTCGAAATAGGCCTGATGCTCTTTGAAGCCCGGTGGCACTTTCAAGAACACCCCAATTCCGTTGAACTTGTCTTTGTAGCAGACTTGGTCGATGAAAAGCGTGATGCCTAGCTCGAGAAGGCTCTCGACTAGACTGTTGGTCACGTTGATTTTGATAGTGGCTCCATTCTGAGGTGCCATGGGAGCCTTAAACTGTGCGGGTGGCGCAGCTAGGCGATCGTTGACGATCACGAAGGACGATATCCTTCTTGGTGCCGGCACTCGATTTGCAGCCCGCGGCGAGGGTGTCCTCTTGCCAGATTCATTGTCGTGGATGTTTAGACTGCGAACAGACGGTGGTCGCTCGCCAACGGAATTTGAGTGAGGTCGCATTCTCACTTCCTCGCCCTTGAAAGACAGTGCATCTGACTGCAGCTCCATGTCGGCAGAAAGTCTGTCTGTACCGACGAGTAATGGGAACAGAACAAAGAGAAGTTCTTGAAGGTAGCGTGAATTGGAGGCGAAGTCTCGGAAAGCGCTGCTCCTGTCATACAGTTCTCCGAGAAACTGAATGACATTCTTGAGAATCTTGCTTTCCGTTTCATCTGGGTTGTCGTCAGACGCTACCTTTCGCAGACCTGCTTCCAACATTGCAAAGATACTTTGCAGCATTTCAGCATTTCCGATGCGCAATTCATCGTCGACACTCAATAGTTCGACGAGATGGAAAGCTGTGAATTCCTCGCCGAGCCAGTCGAGTGGTACATCCCGGCCAAACAAAATGGCGAAAGCTAGGCACCAAATTGACGGCGATCGCCAGCATGCTTTTAGTCTAGCTTTCATGATCACAAATGCTCCATTTTTGTCTGTGAAAGGTGCCTTGAAGTCAGGACCAAGACTAGACAATGCTCTGCAGATGATGCTCAATGTCAATTCAATGACCCGAATGTCGCTTTCCGAGAGCAGATGCAGAAGCCATCGACCAGTCACTGCCTTGATCAGTCGTCGAATGCTCGTAGTCGTCTTATCGTGCGCGACGATATCTGCCAGCAGTTTTAACACGAGCACGGCAAGCTCGGAGCGCTGCAGACCTATTTTTGGCAGCGGTTGCTGAGGCCCTCCGGGAGTCGAAGGTCTCGAATTGCGCGCACTTCTCGTCCAGCCGGCCTTCTGACGGACACTCACACTACCAGGAAAGCCGCGGGCAGGCGCCACTGGCAACGCTCGCTCATCGTGAAGCCCCCAAGCAACGAACATGGCCAATTCTCGGTACATGGCCTGCGCCGAATGGCCATCTACCAATGCTTGTATGGCCGAGATCATGAGTGGTGCAGCCTCTGGAGTGATTTCCTCGCACTTAAGTGCCTCGATCATCCTCTTCACACAACGCATGCGAGTCAGTCGCTTCTGGTTGAAAGACGCATTGTGATTATCGACGATGAAGTCGACGAACTGCGTATAATAGAGTCGCTGCGTCTCAATGTCACATCTACGCCAGGTGTCGAAGTCAATCAAAAGGACACGATATGCCATAGGATTGACCAGCATGGACTGCTCAGGGGAGTCTTTGAGATAGCCAACAAAGTCCAATATCAATTCCAGCAGTTCGCGGGGCATAGACTGGCGGTCCTCGAGGTTGAGCATTGTCGATGGTCTTCGCGTAGATTGAGACGAACCGAGTTCGATGCCGAGCTTTTCTCTTATGATGATCGCAAGTGTGCCGAAACCATGGCCCTTTTCCATTGCCTCGCTGATGCGCCAGTTGTCTTTGATACAGTCGAAGAAAATTTGCACGACCTGCAAGAATGCCTGTTTTGTTGAAGCGCTTTCTAGCAGCTTTGTCAACACAGAAAGGGAGCCAGACAAGCACCAAGTGGCATCGTCAAGCCCACGAGGCACAGCTACTACGGGATCACCAATGAGGATACCGGTGCCGAAAGAGCGAGCGAAAGCGTCGTTTACAGATCCAACAGCAGTGTTGATTGCTACTGCTCGCGCGGACTGTGTGAGCTTTTGGTAGCGGACTAGAGCTTTGCGATCGAGCTCGACTCCATCGGCTTGACCTTTTGCATCGGGCGCATCGAAGTCAAGTATCGCATGTGGTGTGATCGTAAGATACAAACGCGCTTCAGGAGCTACCTCACTGCCTCTGACCTCAGTAGCAGTAACAATGTCTGATTTGTCAGTCTTCTCCGGATGCAGAATCTCATTGTGGCGATTCAGCTCCGAGGAGGCTCTGTAGGTCAACAGTGGACCGAGACAGTCCTGTAGATTGCCGGAATAGCGGGGTCCGAGTCGATAATGGACTGCCACAAACTCATCTGACAGTGGTATCGCATACAGATGCGCACGACCCAGTGACCACCGGGACGTCACCACATTCGGCCTGGGATCAGCGGCAACACCGCGAGTAGTGCCGAAGAATGCCTGCACCGGTCTGTGACGCCTCGGGCCCGTTGGATCTGATTTGCTTGCCTCGTCTGGTGTTTCGGGATATGGCAGTCTGCGTTGCTCGGCAAAATTACCGTCCACATAAAGCGACGCAACGCTCTGACTTGGGTCGGTGGTACTCTTACGCTGGACCAGCGCAACATGATACCATCTTCCAGGCTCGAATTGGGTGGACTTGAATCTCACACTCGGATTTGCAGCTCGGATTGAGGTCTGGAGGATTAGCTGGTGACTGTCCTTCTCCAAATAGAGAAGCACGAAGCAGGCGTGCATCGCATCAAAAGCGCCGAACAAAGTTGTGTGTGCACGCGCATCGAAATCGTCAATGCGAATCCATGCTGTGAGCGAAAATCCTTGCGTCGGAGGAAATGCCCAGCGCAGGCTCGGTACCTCGATGGCCGCGAAGCCATGGCGAGATATATCAAATTGAACATAAGCAGGCTCCTTGGAGCTCCGCAGCAAGGAGAGGAGATCTTGGCGCGCAATATCAGAAGTGGCTGCACTCTTGAATAGGGAGTGCACGTCTTCGAGGTCTGTGAGGCCGAATGCCCCAATAGAGAGCACCAATGCTCGAATCAGCTCTGCGAACTCAGTGTTGCGGGGAAAACTGAAGTGAATCTTCAAAATCTTTGTCAAAATGTCAGTCCTCCACAGAGATACAGCACTTCGGACGTTCGCGTCGGAGACGCTCAAGACAAAGCTGAGGAGTGCGGTAACGCAACGCGTGAGATGTCCATCCTCGTTGGCCGCAGAACTCCCTGTAGCCTCAAGCGCGAGCTCGAGAGCTGTTGCGCAAGCCGAAGGTATTTCCAGAATTGGAGATTGGACTATCGATTGGCCATCATCGCCATCTGCTTGAGCAACTTCACCAACCTGTGCAGCCAAAAGTCCAAACGTGGAATGGCGTAAGGAACAGCCGAGCAAACTGTCATACAAAGTGGCGATACCTTCAATGTAGCCAGCGTCGATGAAGATTTTCTGTGTCGTCCCCAGAGACTCTCGCACCGCTGGCCAGCCCTCTGCATGGTTGATGAAGTAGCGCTCGTTGCCGCTGTGCCCAGCCAAGGCTTCCGTCAGCAGACGGAACAGAGTTTGCAACAATGCAGACGCTGCTGCGAGAGCAAGGTCGTTATCTTGCGGTGAATTGAGCCGAAGATTGACGTTGCGAAGTACTTCGAGAATTCTCTGAAAGCCGCCGCCGTGCCGGAATGTATCTTTTGAAGAAGGTTGCGAGAGCAGGTCTTTCCGCAGTTTCGCCGCGATTTCTGACACACGAGCAAACTCGATGTCGTTAGGCGCATCAGGTTGGACGAAGAGGATGTGTATCAGTGCAGCGGTGTCGGTGGCTTGTTCATCGGTGTTGAGGCCTCTGGACGCGGACCTGAGTCGGCCGGTCTGGCCTACGCGCAGCGCCATTGTTGCGGCTGAGGCACCAGGACTGCATGGGAACGTGACGCCGGTTCATTCTGGCATGGCGGAAGAGGAGCAGCAAACATTAGACCATGTGAGCAGTATTCAATGTTTTCGGTCGGTTTGTCTCTGTCTGTATCCGGAGTGTCGGGTCGTGGGAGTTGGTATGGATGGAGACGACCTTGCTCCTGCGCGTTTCGAGGTGCAGAGACGGCGCCAAGCCGTGGATCTATTCTCGGTCGGCAAGTGAGGTCAGAGCCAACAAGCGCGCGCTGCAACAGCAACCAACAGTTGGTGCGCAGTATGGCAGGTGCTTTGGCGCGAGGAGAGTGAACAGCCACCTGACAAGCGCCTTCGAGCAGTGGCTGCATACATTACGTGAAACAGCGCCGCATGTGAGAGAGGCAGCAGTGAGGCGGGAGGCGATTAGGCCGGGACTGGTCCGCGTTGCTGGGGTAAAGCGCGCAGCACGGGCCTCAAATGACGAGTGAGATAAGGCAGTCACGCGCTCGCACACCACCCGAGAGCAGCTGTCTGGGGTGCTCCTCTTCTCCAACCCTCGACTCTCTTCCTCTTTCTTCCTCATCTCTCTCATCCTTCTCATCAACACTCATCCGTTTGTAGACCAGCTTCTACAGCACATCCATCATGAAGGGCTTTCTCGGCCTGTCGGCGGCTGCCGTGGTCGCCGCGTCACCAGTCGTGGTCGACAGCATCCACAACGATGCAGCTCCCATCATCAGCTCCACCAACGCGAAGGAGATCCCCAACAGCTACATGATCAAGTTCAAGAAGCATGTCACCACCAACCTCGCCGCCGACCACCACGATTGGGTGCAAGACCTGCACTTCTCGACGCAATCGGCCAAGACCGAGCTCCGCAAGCGCTCGCAGACACCAATGGTGGATGAGATCTTCCACGGTCTCAGGCACACATACAACATTGCAGGCAGCCTGCTGGGATACTCGGGTCACTTCGATGAGGAGACCATTGAGCAGATTCGCCGACACCCAGATGTGAGTTCGCACACGCCACCGGGCAGCCAGGCAGCCATCACGGTGCACGGCCGAGCTTGAAACAGCTTCGTCATGACCATAATTGAACCCGAAAGCTAATTTGGCGTGTGTCTACAGGTCGAGATGGTTGAGAGAGACCAAGAAGTCCACACTTTGGGCGGCGAGCCTGAGGAGATCGAGAAGAACGCTCCATGGGGCCTTGCCCGTATCTCGCACCGAGATAGCTTATCATTCGGTACCTTCAACAAGTACCTCTACGCCGACCACGGCGGTGAGGGCGTTGATGTTTATGTTATCGACACTGGTACCAACGTCGACCACGTCGACTTTGAAGGTCGTGCATCTTGGGGCAAGACCATCCCATCTGGTGATGCCGACGAGGATGGAAACGGTCACGGAACTCACTGCTCCGGCACAGTCGCCGGCAAGAAGTATGGTGTCGCCAAGAAGGCCCATGTCAAGGCTGTCAAGGTGCTCCGCTCGAACGGTTCCGGCTCCATGTCCGATGTTGTCAAGGGTGTCGAGTACGCCGCCGAATCGCACGCTGAGCAGGTCTCGATTGCAAAGAAGGGCAAAAGAAAGGGCTTCAAGGGCTCCACTGCCAACATGAGCTTGGGTGGAGGCAAGTCTCCTCTCCTCGACCAGGCTGTCAACGCCGCTGTTGATGCTGGTATCCACTTTGCTGTCGCTGCTGGCAACGACAACGCCGACTCTTGCAACTACTCTCCCGCCGCCGCCGAGAACGCTGTCACTGTCGGTGCCTCGACTCTCGCTGATGAGCGCGCTTACTTCTCCAACTACGGCAAGTGCAACGACATCTTTGCCCCAGGTCTTAACATCCAGTCTACCTGGATCGGCAGCAAGCACGCCATCAACACCATCTCCGGTACCTCGATGGCCTCTCCTCACATTGCTGGTCTCCTCGCCTACTTGCTGTCTCTTCAGCCAGCTAAGGACTCTGCCTACGCTGTTGCCGACATTACGCCAAAGAAGCTCAAGGCCAACCTCCTCTCCATCGCCACCGAGGACGCCCTTTCCGACGTCCCAAGCAACACCAAGAACATCCTCGCCTGGAACGGCGGTGGTATTTCCAACTACAGCGACATCGTCGAGCAGGGAAGCTACAAGGTTCACCGCGTCGAGGAGACTATCTCCGAGAAGGCCTCCGACTTGTCGGAGAAGATGGCCGAGCTCGAGCACAAGATTGAGGCTGACATCAAGGACTTCCTCCGTGATATCAAGAGCCATTAAACGTCTCTATGGCGAGGCAGCACGATGAAGACGGCGGCACAGTACCCCGCCCCTGTTCACTCGAATGATGTTTCCTGAAGAAGTCTTGTTGAATTGCTCGACTCTTGAGGAAGTGGACAACCCATACTGGAATTTGCATAGACGAAGAATGGAAGAGATTTGTATGGATGTGTCGGGGGATCCGAATCGGCTGAGATAATGGCGTGCTACTGGCATGGTAGGCATGTCGGATATTTGATCAGGTCTCACACTGGTTGTCTCTTGTGCGGACTTGCATAGGATATGGCGGGCAGAACAGTTCAGCTAGCCATATAACAATGTCACGAACCTTGAAACGACTCTCTGCTCATTTCTCTACTTCTGAAGAAAGACTTTCTGGTCGCACATCTTCGGCTTCGTGTAACGACTCTGGCATGCAGTAGCTCTGCATCAACCTCTGCGTGGCTGTATGCCAGTCGTCCGTGTCACGGCGCGTCCTCGTCTCATCTACGCGTCCTGTATGGCCTGAGGCACCGACTGACGCTGAAGCTCCGCTTGCACTTGCACCGCGTACCTTCCACCTCAGCTCAGCAACTCAGCTCAGCTCTTCGATTTCCTCACTCACAGAACATGATAGAACTCTAGTCTCAAGACCCCATCTCCTTTCCGATGCCTGGAAGTAATGTATCAAAGACCTGATCAGTTCAGCGGCTCGTCGCTCTGTATACGGGAGCCCTTACCCTACGCCACGCCACGATGGCGTGCTCGACTCCCGACCCACCTCAACTGGAAACCATTTGACAATTTTTCCTCGCTTCCCATCATACAGTACGATTTTTTGAGCCGGTGAGATGCGTGGACCAGTTAATAAAGCCGAGTTGTTATAATACAACGAGGGTGCACCTTTGAGGTAGGATCTTACTTTCTTTTGGTCTAGACATTTCTCTTTTCATCATCTCCATCTGGACCACGCAAGACACTGGACTGTGGCTTGAATAACGGGATGGCTTCGACGATAGATACTGGCGGCGAGTCGATTCGTCCTTCACGATCGATATGGAGATCTGTGCCTTTTCAGATTCTGGTCGCGTGTGGTGTGAGTTTTACTGCGCCGGGCATGTGGGATGCGCTTGGAGGTTTGGGAGCTGGAGGTGCTGCTGAGCCGTATGCTGTCTCAGCAGCTAATGCTCTGGTGTATGGACTTTTTGCTGTGGTTTGTGTGGCTGCAGGTGCGATCAACAATCGTATCGGGTTGAAGTATGGACTGGCCTTGGGAGCTGTCGGATATCCGCTTTATGGTGCTGGACTTTACACGAACAACGTCAACGCCAATACCTGGTTTATGCTCTTTGGAAGCGCTCTTTGTGGAATTTCTGCTGGATTCTTTTGGGCTGCGGAAGCTGCTATCATTATTGGATTCCCTTCACCTGGAGATCGTGCATTCTATCTTGCCATTTGGCAGACAGCCAAAGCTGCAGGACCAATCGTGGGTGGTGCGATCAACTTAGGATTAAACTCGAACCGAGAAACCGCGGGATCAGTGTCTTCCACGACATACATCGTCTTCATCGTCATCATGTGCCTTGGCCTTCCGATAGCACTTTGCCTGTCACCTGCGCACAAAGTCTGGCGAAAAGATGGAACCAGGATCGTAACTCAAAGGGCCGCGACTTGGGGAGCCGAATTCAAAGCAGTTGGCAAACTATTCGTCAGTCGCCGAATCCTGCTTCTACTGCCCGCCTTCTTCATCAGCTACTTCTACAACGGCTTCATGAGCACCTGGCTCACAACATACTTCACCGTCCGAGCACGCGCTTTCTCCAGCTTCTTAACCAATTTCGCAGGCGTTTTCAGCTCCTTCATCATCGCAACACTACTCGACAACCAACGCATCTCAATGAACAAACGCGCCAAAATCGCCTTCTCATGCATCATCACCATCCTCATCGGAACCTGGATCTGGGCTACAATTCTCCAAAAACAATTCTACGACGCAAACGAATCTCCAGTCTGGGATTGGTTCACAGCCGGTTTCAACAAAAGCTACGCCCTCGTCTTCTTCTGGCAGTTCGGTGGACAAGCTTTTCAGCAGTTTCTTTACTGGCTTGTGGGACAGTATGCGACGGATTTGAGTGATTTGAGCTATCATACTGGAATTTTACGTGGTACGGAGGCTTTGGGGCAGACTGTGGCTTGGGCTATGCAGTCTGAGGGGAATGCGAATCATTTTGTGAGTATTGGGATTAATTTTGGGATTACGGTGCTTTGTATTGCGCCGACTTGGGTTGTGTTGTCGGAGTTGAAGGGGAGTCATGAGGTGGAGGTTGTGGAGGTTGAGAGGGAGGGTGATGGGGATGATTTGCATGCTGTAAAGAGGGATGCGCGAAGGGAGAGCTGATGTTGCGGATGAATGTAGCTTTTCGATTGTGATCAATATTTGACCATATGGTTTTCAAGATTTTGCAGAATGTGATTGACTTGAAGACCAGAAGACGGCAGCTGTCTGAGCCACTGACTCAACCAATTCTCGAAATTCCTTCTCGAAGGCACCTGGCGTGTGGGCTAGTCTCCAACAGTCGCTCACAGCTCTGGAGTACTTGATCGGAAGGTTAATGCCTTCGGTTGCCATCATATCGTTCAGAATCCTACCCAGATCTTGGGATGTGCGCGGTGCGGTGTTCTGTAAGGCCACGCAGGGCTTGTTGGACCACAGCTCGATGAGAACTATTCCAAGCATGAGTAAAGCAGTGCCGATCGATTGATTCGATGGTGCTCTAGGTTCGAGGTCAGCTTTTCATGTCTCACACAGTCGCGACCACTGGGCTTACGAAGGTGTGAGTACTTCCTCGAATTTGGTGCGAAAGCACAGAGAGTCCGTCGATGTTGAGCTAATGTTTTGGCCAAAGTCCATGCATTTAATATCATCTGGATCCCAAGCTTCCGGCATTAGTGGCGTTCCGTAGAGAAGTTCCATCCACGATGCAATGGTAGCCGCCATGTTCAGACGCCGAGGACGGGATATGCGTTGTCCAAGCAGACTACGGACTGGAAACATGCGTATTGGGCCTGTATAAGTGCCATATTGCACGCTATACGGTGTTACATAGAAGCCAGTAAGCTCTTGGGGCCCTCGCAAATCCAGATGTAGCTCCAAGCACTCACGGTGGTTTCCTTGAAGATGAGGCCAGAGATCTGAAATTACAGTGTGGTTAGGCGGATTACTTTGATGAAAGGGGTGTGCAGCAGTCATGTCAGATGCGTGGAAGATAAATCTCCTCCAGTTCACGCGATCATGGTAGGCCGCAAAATAGCTAGGAAACCTCGTCAGCAATTGACTTGTGTGTTAAGGAAGTGCCAATGCTTACCGCATCGCTTCGGACGCATCGTTCTCGTCTCTGCTACGTTCATCCAGCAAGATCGCGAAATCGAGAGTTCGCGGTGGTTGAGCACTTTCTGTGGTAGCTCTGAGGGTGTCCCCTAAAGCTTGAAGGTGGCTCCTGCGTCGTTGCACAGAAGTTGATATTGCCATTGCCCGATCGTCCCTCTTGTGGTGTTGCCAGACTTCGTTATTCCGCAGGCGACTGATCAAGCTATCAATGTTGGATGCCAGTGAGACGAAGGCAGTCTTTATGGCCTTGACCTTGAGCAGCAAGCGAAATCGTGTGTGTAGTGTCATGGCGCTCTGAGTAGACTGGCTGTTTGTCGCAAGAACGGCATTCAATTGATGCCCATGGAGCTGAACTTCATGATTAAGTTGTTTCAGGCCAGGCAGTTGGGAAGTTGTCTACTCACCTGTGATCCAGCAGGTATGAGCCCCATGAGCACCATGATCTGTCTGAGGTCTTCGCAGATGTCTTGCATGCCTGATTGGAAAAGCTCAAAATTCTCGCCATGCTTTGCTCGAAGCTTTCTAGCAAGTTCAGCCTGATCAGGGTGATTCCAGTCCTTCTTGAGCACATGCTCAAATGAAGATTCAACCTCTTGGAACGGCACACAGCCATGCAGCATCCTCTTGATGATGATTTGGAGGTTGTCGTGATGAGCTCTCAGCTCGCGAGCATATCTGGAGATAACAATTGGAGCTCTCCAGAAAGCCTTCAGTCGTGACTCCGAAGCATCCCAGCCTTCCAGAGCAAGGACACAAATTGGGATAGCACCCAGGACAGCTCCGGCGACCTCCATGGCAGTACTGAACCTTCTGTCGATTTCGAGCGGGTGATAGGGAATATGTGATCCACCTCAGTGCGGAGGGAACACCTGAAGGATTCGGGGCGGCCCCTCACTGCCTGCAGATATCGGTGGCTGTGTGCTGCGGCGAGCATCGTGATCAAGACACTCGCATCAATCTTCAGCATTAGGAGCAACATATATGACGCTTGATCGGGCGTACTTTTCCTTGCGTCAAAGCGCTGGTATGGCCTGCTCTGTCGACAACCCCGCGGTGGTGTTGTTACACAGCCAAGTTGCTGCATGTGGAGCTTCGTTCGATGCTATCGTCAATTCCGTTCCGGAGACTGTGTCTGACAACGATTGGCATGGAACTTCGAGACATGTGTGGGACGAGGAACGAACTCGTTTCATGGTCTGGGCTCAAGATCTATCCGGCGTGATCAGGGAAATTTACGAAATGAACCCAGACCAAACAATCAAGATCGCCAGCAGCAATATCTTGGCAAATGTGAGGGATCTTGCGGAGGATCTGATGGAAGGTAAGCAACATGTCATCGTATCATGGCAACAGCGACTCACAAATTTAGTGTTGGCAGTCGTCGATGGCTCTAGACTACCGCTGGAACGGCAGGAGGACGCCTGCGAGCAAGTAGCTGCAGAAGAAGAAGATGACGAGCTAAATCCTCGGGAAATGGTTGGAAGGCTAGAGGCAGTGTCATCCACAATCAATGGCCTTACGCGGATGCTAAAATTGCAGTACAGCTATGCTTTGGAGAGCACACCGGAAACCAAACATGATTCCTCAGATATGCTCCAGACGGAGAGCGTTACGTTTTCGCGTAGATATGGAGTTACA
The DNA here is from genome assembly GCA_005356885.1 of Cercospora cf. flagellaris. NCBI lineage: Eukaryota > Fungi > Ascomycota > Dothideomycetes > Mycosphaerellales > Mycosphaerellaceae > Cercospora > Cercospora cf. flagellaris. The sequence continues at coordinate 508,622 of RJLU01000005.1, read as the reverse complement.
GCTTCGGGCCACGGGTGGAGCGGTCAACTCGACCCGTCTTTCTCAGGATCTGCACCGACGGTTGCGACAGATGGTACGAAGTGGGCGCTGCCACGACTTGATATCTCCGATCTTGCACCAGCTATGCTACAGCAGCAGAGCTTTGCGCTCCCCTCAGTATTTACCAAAGGTGCTCATGGTCAGGCCAGGCGAGATCTAATGCTCAAAAGATCCGCGCCGTCGGAACAGAATCCGCGCAACCACGCAGATAGACAGCCTTCGTCTGCGATGCAAATGGTGCGACATACAGGAATCTTCAAGCTCATGCCACGACGGTTCTTCAGAGTTGGTCGTGTTCTTATGGTGCTCTGGACTGAGCCTGCTGGCGAGTCAGGTCTTTCGCCGGCGACCTCATTACTCCCATCTGCTTCTAACGAAAAGGTGTACGCCAAGATTCGAAGATTCATCGTGGTCCAGCAAAAGGAACTGCATGCGCTTGCGGTTCCCGTTCTATCCGACAAAGGAATAGGGTCGAGTGCGTTGAAGATGAGAGGCGAGGACCATGCTATCGCGTACATGGGTCCAGAAATACCGCAGCCCGCGGAGAACGAGGGCGCAATGCTCAGGCCCAGCATTCGTATTAACCCTGATAATCTTACGGAAAGACTTTCTTCCAGTTGGAGGATTGATTACGGGAAAATATACACGATTGAAACGAACATCAAATGCAGATCTGTAGGTATGGTTCACGAGACGTCCATAGCATCGTTGTTGATACACCACTTCAACGTGCAGTGGCGCAGAAACTCGTCTAAGGATCTTCAGCGTATATTGTTGAAGAAGGAAGGTAGTGTGGACAGAGTAGGCCATACAGAAAGTGGGTCGAATTTCGACGTCGTTGATCCGGGCACTCAAGCAAGTTTCGAAAGTCGATCGCGCCAACCCAATACGCCAGCACCCGCACTTCTCCCAGTGAACCTCGGGAAACGAATTGACCGTGGCTCTGACTCTGGGTACGGAAATTCCGAAGCGGCGACAGAAGCGAGATCGGTCGCGTTGTCCACGAGCGACGGACGTCCCTCGAAGCGGATTATAGAAGACGACGACTTAGGTCCAGGACGCATTTTCACAATTGCCGATGATCCAAAGCCCGAAGTGCCAGTGATCGATCCAGACAATCCAAACCCAGAACAATTCCAGGCGCTGTCGGACTCCAGTTTCCAGCTTCTGCTTGAAAGTGTGCTTGGCGAGCAGAAGAGAAGGCTGCGGCCCCACACAGTAGTAGACGATCAGAGCACAACGAGGGATCCAGAGAGGTGTGTAGAGAAGCTAGCCAGGCCGATTTTGCCGTTCGGAAGGCCAAGTAGAAGCAAGTCAATCTAGCACAAGCAAGGAAGCACCTGTGCCCGAACTGCGGTTTTCGGTCTGAGCCAGGTGACAGGCGATCAGCGGGCAAGACATGGAAGTTGATCATAGACGCTCCTTAGTAGCCAGTCGCCAATTACCATAATCCTAGGGCTCTGAAGCATCAATCTCAGTTCGTAGAGCTCTCCAACAGCCAGGACACGCCCCCAAGCCAGCAGAGCTGACCGGCTGGTCATTCGTCCTTGTGAATTAGGAGGGGCAGGTACGTCGTCTGAACTCCGTTTCCAGATAAAAGCACGCTGCCCATGATACCTGAAGTTGGGCGTGCTTGCATGGAACTCCTTGATCGCTAGTAAACCACGTCCAAAGGTCCTGTAAGGCTTCATCGACAATCTCCGGAGTGTCTCAGCATGCTTTCAGACGAAGCCGGCAGAAATTGACCTGAGCGCACTTTGCACCCTGGTGAACATGAAAAAGATGCCAGACCGAGCCTGTGTAGCAACGTAGTCACGTTGCAGTCGCTACGAACTCCGCCTTCCAAGTCCACTTACTTCTTCCCTCTACCCCTTGCGTTCAGACTCTTAAGCGGATCCACATGACCTTTCCCTTTCGCCAGCCTTCCTCTTCCCTTCGCCTTGTTCGTAGCTCTCCGATGTCGAATGCCGTTCTCTCGGTCTTTTCTCATTCCAACATATCCTACATCCTTCGCGACAGCTGCCTTGCCTCCTTGCGGCAGCAGATACTCTGGAACATGTTTCAGATGCGGTTGTGCGCGGACCGCATGCGTTTCTGTATCGTGCCGCAGATGTCGCAAGTCGTCGGGATTCTCCTCGAAGTGGCGCTTCAGCTTTTCAGACTTGATCAGTTCGTTGCGGAGTTCTTTGGTTCGTGCTTCCCGCACGGCGATTCGAGTTACGGCGCGTAGGGCGTCTGCTAATCTGTAGCGGAAGCCGTCAAGTTTGGTCCAGTCGAGGCCCCACTCTTTGACTTCTGAGCCTTTCTCTGCTTGCTTGGCCACGATCTTTGCGAAGACCTTTTCGTCGTGTTCGCATTGCTCGATGCTGGTCGGTTTGTGTTTGCGGTAGAGATCCTTGGGAACGTAGAATGACAATGCCATGCCTGATTGACCAGCTCTTGCTGTCCGGCCTATCCGGTGTGTGTAGGACTTGTTGGACGTTGGAAGGTCGAAGTTGAGCACGCAAGTGACGTGCCTGAAGTCAATACCACGCGAGACACCATACTCACGATCTTTTCTCGAGCGTCTTTGTTTCTTTGCAGGTCTCGTCGCAGCATCTTCCGTGGCAACAGGCTCGGCTTCAGCATCACCCTCGACCTCTTCCTCTTCTTCTTCCTCCTCTTGAACTTCTTCCACCTTCTGCTGCTTCTTGCCCTCCTCTTTGCCGACGACTTCACCTTCATCTGCCGCAATGATGATATCGTACACTCCTCGATTGAACTCCTCCACCACGTGCAGTCGGCTGTTCACTGGCAACTCTGAGTTCAGCACGCAGCTCCTGATTCCAAATTGTTCCAAAAACAGCTTGACCCTGTAGCAGCGATCGATATCTGCCACGAAAACGATGACTTTGCCACGTATGAGCTGCAATTTGAAGATCGCATAAATCAGCAAAAACTTTTCGTCTTCCGCCGTGCGCAATGTGTATTGTGCCAAGGTAGCCTTCTCTTTCGCCTCTTCTGCGCTCAGATCCAGAATCTCCGGCTTCGTTCCTTCGGCAAAGAACAAGCTTGTCAACGTATCAACCTCCGTCTTCAGCGTCGCAGACATCATCAACTTCTGCACTCCATCCGGTAGTAAGCCGGCCAGTGCACGCAAATCTTCTTCCCCATCGTAACTCAACACCAGATCCGCCTCGTCAATGATCAAGTGCTTGAGGCCCTCAAGCTTCAATACTTCGCTATTGACCCACTGGTTCGCCCTCGCTGGCGTCGCAACCACAATATCCGGTAGCTCGGTCAACCTTGCTCTCGTAACGCTCTGATCCTCGTTCCTTGTGATATTCTCACACTTGATGTCCGATGCGCAAAATGTCGTCGCTTCCTTCACACTTTTCACGACCTGCGTAGCAAGCTCTTTTGTTGGAACGAGGATCAGCGTGGTGGTGGCTTTGGTCTTCTGTGATCCGGCTTTGCGTTGTAGGATGGCGTGGATCGTGGGGAGCAGGTAGGCGAGAGTCTTTCCCGAGCCAGTCTTCGCTCGAGCGAGTACGTCTTTGCCTGACAGCGCGAGAGGAATAGTCTTGGACTGCACAAGGGTCGGCGCGCTGAACTTCTGCTTGTTCACGGATTGCAGAAGGCGGGCGTCGAGGTTGAGGGCGGCGAAGGTGGAATTCGCGGATGATTTGGAGTCGCCATTGCTAGCAGTAGGCTCGGGTACATCGTTTTCGTTCAATTTGCGCTTCATGGTTGCTGTATCGGAGGGCGTTACGTGAGGTTGCGCTCGATGGAGCTGGCCTTGCCATCTGAAAAAGTTGTCGGAGTTCGGCACAAGTTTCGCCGATCCGATCGGGGATGCCCGGCCCAGCCCTATCTTACCAGGGACAACATACCAACACCGAGTTCGAGTTTCGACGCGACGCGTTCTGCACCCCAGTACCAGGTCTCTATTCAACGACAAGCTGGGAGTCAATATCTTGCCGGACGAAGAGAGCATGACTCCTCCCTGGACTTCACACGCCGCACTCAGCCAAGTCACAATTAATGTCTGACCAAGCTCTAGATGAATGCAGTCGCTTGAGTCGTCGTGGAGAGCTGGCGTTGCAAGAGCCTCTCTTGACGAACGTTCGTCGTGTTACTCTGGTGCTTTGGTGACAGGATGGCCACTTTGGGCCATCGTGGCCCGGAGGAGCCAGTTGGGCCCAAATTATTGGCCGTCGCGCCACAACCAACTTCGTTATCCTGGACGATCGCGGTCCAGGATATCTCATTTGTGTATATCACGGCGCGCGTCAGCGTCGCATGAATCATATGCTCCTCACGACGTCGACCCGAGCAGCAAAAACGTGACAATTTCCTCACTTGCAGACAACCTCCAATGCCTGGGCAAGCCAGTATCCGCAACACTGCCTCCACGAGTCCACGTCTATGGATCCCACAGCATCTGGTGCTGTGCTCGCTACCTCTGTGACCACCATTGATCCCCCAAAGTTCCACGTGAGAAGTCCAGCGGAGTCTGAATTCATCAAGTCTTCTGGAATGGACCTCGATGCCGTGCCGGAAGTGTAGGCTCTTGGAGATCTGTTTCACTGCTTACTCGATGCCAAACTGACGAACACAATCCAGGCCTTATCCACCACTTCGACAGCTGCGACGCGCTACGACCCAAGTACCATTTGCAAAGCTGCGACGTCCCACGACTCAAGACTTGAAAGCATTTTGGTATTGTTCACCCGCAAAATGGGAAAGGCTTCTAGCAGAGACAAAACATGCCGACAAACGAAGGCGGAAGACTGCAAGTAATCGTATTCGCAAATACGACGCAGTGGGTCGGATCATGGAGACTGCCGCTGGTAAGCCTGCGCCCGTTCCTTGCAGGCCGTGCTCTGGTTCAAAGCATCAGAGGGAGTGTAGGATACTAGAAGGCAACAGACAGGTTACCTGCGCGCTTTGCAGGCATCAGCAAAAGTCAGGCTGCACTGCTGGAATTGTTGACGCAAGTCGGAGTAGCAGTGGCGAGAGCATCTCAGACGAACCCAGTGAATTTACTCATCATGCCGAAATAGTCAATGGGGGTGAGCTAGATAATGGGAGCGAGTTATATGATGACGGCAAGTCAGATCACGATGGTGAGTCAAGTGATACTGGAGGGTCAGATGAAATATGGCAGTGCGTATCTGGTTTGGACAACATGGTGTCGGACAAGCTTCACGAGATCCACGAGAAGCCTCTGCGGGATCACGGAGTGCTTCAAGACAGCCATGCGGCAATTCAACATGACCACCGAGCGCTCAAAGAGAATCATAGGGAACTGCAGGAGCGCCATCAAGCGTTGCAAGAGGACCATAATGCGCTACGTGAAGAGCTCAACGCACTCCGGAGGATGCACCAGGAACAGCAGAAAACGATCGAGACGCCCTCCGCGAGGCTCACCAATTCCTTCGTGAGGAGCAGCAGGCCCTTCAAGTCAGCAACAGGGCACTTGCAGCTAAATTGCATGAGCTTTCACGGCGGGTAGGCACCCACGATTCGTGGCTTGAGTGGTTCAAGGCCGACTACTACACCGCGGCTCGAGACGTGTATATGATGTGGAAACAGCTATGGCCCAACAGTACCCGCGCACCACCTGAACAGCCGGCAATCTTGTAAACAGCTCCGCAACGTACTAGAAGCACTCTTCAGTCTGGTCTCCACGATCCAGCTTTTGACGGCAACATGGCCACGCTCCACGCGTTCCGAGAAACAAAGCACTCAGAAGGTTGTACATCGTAGTTACACGCAGCAGCCCTAGAGTGTGCTCGGATCTGGGTTTTGTCATTTATCAGCGACTCAGCGAAGACTGGCCGCCGATTACTGGGAGTGTCCCGAAACGTTCGCACGTGTTTCGTCGTTCACTTTTGCAAGAATTCAAATTCTCGATTAAAAGTATTCGATCTACAGCTTGCTCATCGAGACCTTGAACAAGACAGTCCACTCACCCGACACGCACTCCGACAACATAGCCAAGACATGGCCGAAGAAACAACTCCGTCCATCGCCGCAATCACGCAGAGCACCAACTTTCTCAGCGCTTCTAACGCCTCAGTGCCCGTTGTTCGAGTCGGCGAGAAGTTCGCAGTCAAATATGGCCGTTCCGTGGACCTACTCGAGGCGCAGAACTTGAGCTATGTCGCAAGCCACAGCAATGTTCCAGTGCCGGAAGTCTATGGAATGTGGTTTGAAGATAGCACGAACCGGAAGTTCATCATTATGGAATCTGTGGATGGACAAACCCTTGCTCAGGCTTGGCCCAATCTCGCTCTATTCGAAAAGGAGAACGTCGTCGATCAACTTCGGGAAGCTTTGTCTGAACTGCGTAAAATTCCCTCAGCCGGGTACATTGGGTCTGTTCACGAACAAGGCTGTGCAGATGGCATCTTCTACAGCCCTCGTGAGGTAAGGTGCACGATCCATCGAGGTTCGGGCCATTCCAGACCGAGCAAGACATGAACGAGGGGATTTTGCGAATGGTAGAATCTACCGAGCCAGCAGCATAAGTCGCCTTCCTACAAACACTTTTTACGTCAACGCTTCATTGCCACAGGACCTTCTTCACGCACGGAGATCTGCAGCCCGTGAATATCATGGTGGAGAGGACCAAGACAAGTGCAGTTGGAGAGATGTCTGAAGATCAAAATCATCGCTTCGGAGATTTCAGGCTGGTACCCAGAGTATTGGGAGTTTTGCAATGCAACACTTACCTGTCGATTCAAGCCAGAGTGGCTCGAAGTTGTGCAGAACATCATGACGACGTATGCACAAGAATACCGATGATGCAAGTGGTTCTCGAGTTGTTCCTCTCCTAGCTCAATATGCGCCAGTGAGCCTAGCAAGCATTGGACGAGGACTTATACGAGGCGAACTCAAAGGATAAAAAATTGGAGAGTTTGAACGGCAACTAATCGGTATTGAATGTTTGTTCCGCTTCAGACTTCTTCAGCGAGCAAAAAGTAACCGGCACGGTCTTCTGAGGTGTGAAATCCAACATGCTCAGTGAAGGGCGCTTTCATGCGTGTCCCAAGCAGCGCTCAGTGCCGCAGTCGTGGCGCTTCATCAGATTGAGGAGCGGAGACCTGCATATTATCGGAGGAGAACGAAACAGGATATGACTTTTGGAAAGGAATTTCATCCGAGTCCTTAAGCGAGAAAGCGCCAAGTGGCTTGATGCGTATTCGTAGCGTCAAAGCTCAAAGTGAAGCTGCCCATGAAGCAGACTCGGTCAGCTTGACGCTTTCGAATATGTCCGACTTGATTCGATTTGACTTACAGCAAGGCACGAGAATGTCTCACAGAAGAACGAGCCACTCATGGTCCGTGCTGCCAACCAGCAAGATCCCATCGGCAATGACCTTCGCCTTCGCATCTTCAACCCATTCGCCGCAACGTCGAATTGGCTTCGATGGGTCCTTGGGGGTGCCGTTCAGCTTAAGCTGCGCATCTGGAACAGGTACGCTCTCGCAGGCCGACTCGAAGTCAGACAGCTTCGATTTCTGGAGGGTTCCGATAAGACGTTGAGTTCCGGCAACGAATGATGCTGAATTGTCCGGACGCTCGGAGACCTTCTTCTCATACTTCATACCGCTTAGGATGTTCCCGGTGACGTGGAAGATCAGGCCGCCTCCATCAGTCTCTGTTTCGACAAAGAGGGCGACGTGGTTGAGCGAGCTCATGCCGAGGCGCTCGATGGTGTAGACTTTGTAGGACATGTTGATCTTGTGTCGGACTTGAGCTTCGAGGAGATCTGGCGTTGAAAGGCGGAAGAATTGTGTTTCGGAGATTCGTCAGACCTTGCAGGAATTCGGTTCCTCTGGACAGGGCCTCTTCTTTAAGCGGCGGACTCACGTGCTTGGGTGAGTGAATGGTATGAATCATGGTCAATAAGCAAACGCTTTATTCACTGCATCGACCTGGGACACTAGTACGATTGAGTCGTTTCGTGAATGTTCTGTTCGTCGTACAACAATCTAATTCCCATCAAATGCCTGCCTCTTCGTGCCCAAGGCAGGCTGTTCCCATTTCTCCATATTCTTCATCCAGTTCTCCATCGTTGGCTGCGGGATCTCTCCATGCTCGAACAAACCAGCTTTGAAGTAGGTCGTCTCGGGACTTTTGGTTGCTTTCAACCAGATCCCACAGCCACATTCGTCACACCAGGCTCGTTCCATAGGATTGCCAGATTCGGCATTCATGGTGTGCAACTTGGGCGTTGGACTGCTTGTTTCGATGGTTCCGGTCTTGACGAACATGTGTGCTGAGTGCCTAGCGCTGGTCAGCCTTGTGATAGTGCGAAGACCGTGCTAGGGACACTTGCATTGCTCCAGCCCATTTCTTGCAATCCATGCAGTCTGTTCGCCATATCAGTAGGCCTCACTGCAGAGATACAACAACGATCATTCCTACGACAGAGATTCATTTCAGTTGGCTTCGGAATCGTATAAACATGGCGTCCACAGTTGCACGACCCCGTAATTCGATCGGACATCTTGCCTGAGAGAAAGACCTGACTTTGTTGCAGGCAACTAAGACGACCTTGATGGCTATTGCGACTGCAGAGTGATGAATCAGAAGAAGGAACGTAAAAGACATGACGTAGTGATCGAAAAGAGTTTGGTAAGTTTGACTAGGAAGACCGAATCGGGGCCGATTGGCAACCACACGTCAAGGATATGCGTTCATGATGCATAATTTCTACTCAAACTCGTAGCGATTTTTCAAAGTTCCTACTCCGTGAGACACGAACACGGAATACTCGTCCCGATCTTGCATCCACTTCGCTGGGCCGTCCGGCTCCGATATGCAGACGCCTGCAGGCGTGCCGGTCAAGATGACTGTTCCCGGCTCCAGAGTTACGCCCTCAGAAGTGCGAGACACGAGGTACTTGATGTCGAAGATCAGATCGCTACGTCCGGTCAGATCACCGTCCTCGCTCGTCATGGGACTACAAAGTACTCACTTCAACGCACTCCTCTGCTTCAGAACATCATTGCGATAGCCTCGGATTTCAAAGATGGACGGGTCCTTGATGGCTGCTCGCGAGACGACGGCGGGTCCAATGGGACAGAAAGAATCGAGGCCTTTGCCGAAACACCAGTGATTGTTCTGGACCTGGTTGAACCTCGTAGAGACATCGTTCGCTGCGGTGTAGCCAAGTACGTAGTCAAGCGCCGACTCTGGCGGCACATCTCGAGCGGTCCTACCAATAATCACTGCAAGTTCAGCCTCATAATCGAGTCCCTTGTCTTGACCAGCTTTGGGCACCTTTATAGGCGCCGGCCAGGGACCATTCAGTGCGTTCAATGGCTTGATAAAAGATGTTGGACGTGGGCCGACCTCAATATTGGCCTCCGCAGCATGGGCCTTGTAGTTGACACCATAACAGTAGATGCCGAAGTTGTCCACCTTTGCTCGAAGTGGGCACAGCAGCTCTTTGACAGTCAACACACGATCTCCGCCAGTGGCGAAAGGATTGAGGATGGAGTCTCCAATGATTTCATAGGCGGTAATCATCTTTTGCTCCATTGCAGCTTTCCCAACGTCCATATCCGGATCGGTAGGCTCTCCAAGATGTATATCGCCGGTTTCAAGAGCAATGAATCGGATGATTCTCTTCCAAGGGACTTCGACTGCCATTGCGCAATCGATGGCGTCCGAGCAGGAGGAATGCAATGAGTTGTTTGAACAAAGGTATGTATTGCAATGTGGGAAGCGTATCGTGAGGCCTGAACTTCATGTAGGGGCAAAATCAGCCGGAATCTTGGAGACCATCAGGTTGACAAGATGGGCAGCCATCATGAGGCCTAGCGGATCCTATTTCTCATCACAGACCTCGCCGATATGGAGTATCTACTCTCCAACTCTGGAACGGAAAGATCATCGCCGGATCGAGAACCAAGTTGTGCCCTATGCGTTAACACTTCGCCGAGGATCGTATGTACTTCACCCACAACCGTTCTTACTTCGCCGATAGTCAGCATTCCACCTCGGACGAGCGAGCTTGATCATATTCGATGCCTAGAAGTGACTGCCGACTCCTTTGTGTCATTTGCGCGAACATATTTGCTCGTTCGTTACACATTTACGGCTTTTGACTTACTGCACACAGCTCGCACTATCGTGTAAATCGTTGTGTACTAGCTCCAGCTCTCTCCAGCCAGCACTTACATCAGCGTACTATAAGCCAGGAGCCTGACAAGTGAGCGGAAATGAAGCTATAATCTTATTGGGATGCTGACATGTCCGTCCATCTGTAGATTGCCGCAAGCATGGTATTTATCAGACCAGCGAAACTATCGCATGTTGCGCTACGCAACAGCAACCTTGGACCCATGGCCAAATTCTATACGGATCTATTGGGAGCACAGTGCAAGCTCCTGCCGAATGTGGCATTTTTGCGCACCGACGATGAGCTTCTGCGTCTGGCTATCATTCAGATCCCCAACACGGCAAACAAGAACGCACAGAGTAACGGCCTAGAGCACTTTGCGTTCAGCTTCGACTCTCTAGAGGACCTCATTACCATGTACAAACAAAGGAAAGAATTTGGGATTCTGCCTTACCGTGTGGTACATCATGGTCCGTCCATGAGCTTCTACTACTACGACCCTGATGGGAACAAGGTGGAATTGCAGATGGAGTTCATCACAACCGAAGAACAGTTCCGAGCATTTGCTGCGACTGGGGGGATGGACAAGAATCCAGTTGGCGTTGAAATGAAGCCGGAAGACATTGTGGCCAAGGTTGAAGCGGGTGAGGCAGCCTCTTTAGTTGAACGTCCAGATATCGGCACTCGTGGATTCGAACACATCATGTAGACTGACAGTCCTTGTCACTGCGAATCATACGTCCCTGTCTTCTGTTATTGACGGTACAGTGTCTGACTTTTCTGTGGCTGAGACACGGTTCTTGTCGACGTTTCCATGACAAAGCGGACGGTTTCGCCCTGCCTAATTTATGGCACATCGCTCTTTCGGGGCTAGAGAAATGGGAAGATGGTCTCGACCTTCCAGGACGGAAGATCCGGCAATGACGAGGAAAACTCAGTGAACTTGCACAATGCAAGGGTGAACCCAGTCATCAACTCAATCTATACTTGTCTTACTACACTCAAGTAGCGCCTCAGGCAGCTCCGTATTGCGTGGAACTGACCTTTCCTCCAACCGATCCCAACCTCTTCATTTATCTGTTCATCACAATCTCCTACAGCGGCCAACAGTCCAGTGGCATGTCTGTATCAGCAACATGCCATGCGTGCCACCAGCGAAAGGTCAAGTGTGTTTATGGAGCAGACAAGACACAATGCCTCAACTGTGTACAGCGCTCTGTATCGTGTGTACCATTTGTCTCCCGCCAGGGTCGACGGTAAGCGTGGTTCTGAATGTCAACGAAGTAGCAATCGAGGCCATACTGACGTTGAATCAGTTCGGATCTTGCAACAAGGCGAGCCGTTTCTGATGAGCTCTCTCAATCTAGCTCTCGCCCGCCGAAGCGGCGTTGCAGGACCACGCAATCTTTGGAGCGCGCAGTGGACAATACTTCGATGCGACAAGACAGTGAGGATTCAGCGAACATGGATGACTTGATCACTGACGAACTAGCGCGCAACGCTTTCGGGACCACGTTGAACGATGTGTCTAGCTTCGACGAGAGCGCTCCATACGAAGGATCTCTAAGATATGTCTGTGGGACTAGTTTCCTCGCACTTGGATTCTTGGAGCGTAGAGACACACACTTTCATATACCATGCGATGACCGGCAATCTTCACTCGCGAAAACACGACATTCCGACCATACTACATATGTCCATCGTGACATGCACTACCTGCACTCGATCGAAGCGTTCTCATGGCCACCCACTGAAACTGTTGATCAGTTTGTGCGGACTTTCTTCATGAAAGTGTCGCCACTCTTCCCAGTCTTGAAGGAAGTAATATACGCGCCGAGTAGTACAAAAGAAGTGATGCAGAGGCCTTTGCTATTACAGAGTCTCCTTTTTGCTTCAGCCAGGGTGATAGAGTTTGATGTTCTTCGCCAGCTCGACTTTCGAACTACTCGCGAGGCGCAAAATGTGTTTTACAGGAAAGCTAAAGCTCTTTTCGACTTTGACCAGCATACAAGCCCAATCATCAAAATCCAATCAGCTATGCTCCTCGGGTCGCAGTGGAATGTCCTCCCGGAAACGCAAGACCCGAGTGATTGGAATATTAAAGCTTTACGGGCTGCACAAGCAATGGGTCTTCATCGATCGTGAGGCCCCCTTCATCTGCTTTCAAGATACACATCATGCTGACATCCTCGAGAATCCGTAGCACGAAGATTGGAAACAAGACACGAGGACTGTACAGAAGAATATGGTGGACATTATACGTATGCACCGCTCGTCACAACGATACTGTATATTCCCTGACCGAAGTTCCAGAGAACAGATAGAAATCTTGCGTTTTCTACAGGAATGCCTCTCCTGATTTCCGACAATGACTGCGATGTTGAGCCCTTGACACCCAGCGACTTTGACGACGGGGAAGGACAAATTAGCGGAGACTGCACGGATTCCAGCTTTTGGCCTTGTCAGCAACAGGAGTGGATCAAGTACTTCATTCAATCTTGCGGGCTCTGGACAGTGGGTAAGTCGTTCCTCTTCACCCGCACGTACGTCACTACGCTGATATCATCTAGCTGGCGAATATCTGATGCACCTTCGCCGAAACACTCACACAGCTATGCTGGAGCACTTGATCACGTCTCTCCAGCAACGTCTGAGCGACTTCGCCGTTCCAGACATTAGTAAGGACGCCTCGCCCTGGACTCTCAACCTCCAAATTCTATTCTGGTTCGTCCATTTTCTTCTCAGTCCGCCAATGTCCGTTGAAGGTGACTTTCAACCACCCAGATCACAAGACAGAGTTGAAGTGAGCTCAAGGATAGACGCTCTCGCAGAGAGATTGGTGGTAGACCATCCTGAGTCTCCATTTCCATCATATCTGTACGTGGGACTGCTTACAAACACGCCTCATCTGAGCACCGAACTAATTGAGGAATAACTACTGACGTGATCTAGAAGCCTCGTCATGAAGCTGTCAACAACGGCCTACCTTGTTCAAGGCATCATGTCGAAATCACCTTTGAGCAGAGAGCTTGTCGCTTTCCGTGTCGGTGCTAAAATCACCATACTCAAAGAAATCGGCAAACAGATTCCTGCGGCTCAGAGATTGGTGAGAGCGATCGAACAATTCTAGGCTAAAGTCGACTTACTGCGTTCAGCGTCGAATTCTCATGATGAGAGCATCTCATTGGGCACTTGCGCTGCGGGTAGTCGTCGGCAGAACAATGTTGAGCCAGTGGAGAATGGTGGAACCAGAGACCATGAGAACATCGACTTCTTACTTGGAGATTGGCTGCTCATGCCTCAAGATGACATCCTGAGTCTCTCTCCAGATCTGGGCTTCCATTCATTATGGCAGCAGTGATCGAAAGTTGTCTCCCACCTTCGCTTTATCGATCAATACGTTTGCGAAACGATGTCAAGAAGAACAGCCCTTCGATCAATTGCAACTCCCATCTAAGTAGGTGCAGCCTAGCAGTTAGCAATCGCTTCCAGATACGGTGTCGGATCCTGTACGCTATCAGTAGCAATCGCAATTTTCGTTTCGTCAAAAGGCTACCTACTGCCCATGTTTGAACGAACTTGATTCTGGGGCCACTGCTCGCATCTTTCTCAATGGCCAGCCGTACAATAAAGTCACCCGTGGCAGTGTTCCCATTCTTGTACGCCGTGATGTTCCTGCCTACAAGGAGCAAATCTTCCCCAGCTTCGTTTTGCACATAAGCACGTAGGATCTTGTGAGCTCGGTGGGACACTGCGTCCCAGGCACCATCTCTGTAGCGGAGGATTTCTAGAGAACAATGATCAGTACCCCGAAGAGCTGGAGTTTCTAGTCGCATACCCTCTTGCCCTCGGTTATTTTTAGCTACCCCGTGGATTTCAGCATCCTGGGTGAAAATCTGGTCCACAAGATGCTTGCCAATGGCTTCCGGAGTATCGAGAAGCGAATAATAGCGAATGATAAGATCTTTCACAGCCTGGTCGATCATAACGACCGAGGGCCAAGCGGTCGTGTTGTTGGCCATCGTTGACCTGATCTGGGACTCTACAGTCAGCCACGGAGACGACGAGCGATGTAAATCATACATTGCGAAAGTGCTGCGTGGGTATCTTCAGCAATTTCAGTGCCAATCGCTTAGGGGCCCGCAACTTCTCCGAGACCGAGGGTCTCCAGAACTGACTTCTCCGACCTATTGGATCCCAACGTCGCCGAATTTTCCTCTTCGACTTGACTATTTGCTCATAAGTTTGATCAGCTATGCCGGGACTGGCGCTTCCACAGCCCCGCCCACGCACCCAATCTTCGATTTTTATCAATTGCTTCGCAACAATGAGCACCGATTCCACCCACGTCTCCGCCAACGCTCATGCTGACGCAGATATCACCCAAGTCGATGTGCTCATCGTTGGGCTAGGTCCGGCTGGAGCATCACTGGCTGCTTGCTTGAGCCGCTACGATGTCTCGTGCATGGCCATCTCGAGACATCACTCCACAGCAGACACTCCGAGAGCGGTAAGATGTGGTTGAGAAACTAGTAGAGTCGCCACTGACCAACGTCTAGCACTCCACCAATGTCCGTGCTCTCGAGTGCTTTCGAGACCTTGGCTTGGAGGACAAGATCATTCCCTTGATGACCCCCGTCAGTCCTTACATGGACCATGTGACCTGGTGCGAGTCCATGAGTGGCCGCGAATTAGGGCGTGCGTATCACTGGGGCAGCGAACCAGAAGGAAAGGAGAGTACGAACTCGCCAGCCCTTGCAACCCCGGTGATATCCCGCAGAGTTTGCTCGAGCCCATCATCATCACGGATGCAACTAGAAATGGCGCGTGAGTACAACTTATTACAGCGCATCTTCCCTCTTCACCGCAGCGCTGACGGATGAACTGCATACAGCCGAGCTCGATTCGACACCCGGTTTTTACAATACCGTATCGACGACGATCACGTGGTCAGCAAGCTCGAAGACTCCATCACAAAGCAGCAATACAGCGTTCGATCGAAATATTTGATCGGCGCAGATGGAGCCAGGTCAACTATCGCCCGCCGTGAGTGCCACAGGCCCATTTTATGTTCCCAACATTGCTGAAGCAGTCCTCACAGAGCTCGGCCTCAAATTCACCGGACCGGGCCTGATGGGCACTGCGTTCAACGTAGAGATCACCATGGACCTCACGGAGCAAATGAAGTATCGAACTGGCAATCTCCACTACGTGATTTTCGACAAACCGCATCCTTGGTCGAGCACTGTATGTCTTCGCATGGTTAAGCCTTGGACAGAATGGATCATGATCATGACTGGCAGGCCGGGAGCAGACGCCAGCGTGGAAAGGAGATCCGAAGAGGAATCTATTGAGCTTGCCAGGGCAGTAGCCGGGATTCGAGATATTCCAGTCAAAGTTCACGGAGTTTCCAGGTGGCATGTCGCAGGAGAGTCGGCCGAGTCATATACGGACGGCAGAGTCATTTGTCTGGGAGATGCTGTCCACCGACATCCTCCTCTGGTGGGTCTCGCTCTCTTCGATGAGAACATTCATGTGATCGCTGACTCCATGCGCTCTCAGAACGGTCTCGGGAGCAATACATGTATTCAAGATGCGTTCAATCTGGGCTGGAAATTAGCTTACGTTCTCAAAGGTTCGTCTCGGGCATGCTTCGCAAGTCTTAAGCAGTCGCTGATTCTCCTGTCCAGGGAAAGCAAAAGGACCATTGCTCAGGACATTTAATGATGAGCGTCAGCCTGTCGGATCGCAGATAGTGACAAGATCCACCACTGGAATGTCTCACTCCAATCTAGCCATCTTCCACGCAATTGGAGCCACAGAGGACTCTGTTGAGGGCCGTCGTCGGGTAATCGCCGAACTCTCAACACCCGACAACGTCGATGGTAGGAGAGCCTTCAGGTTCGCACTTGAGAACACCGAACGTGAGTACATGGTCTTGGGTCTGGAGTCCAACCAGGGGTACGAGTCGAGTGCAGTCATCAAAGATGGCAGCTCAGCTCCGCCCTCCAGACTCGACCCGATGATCTACTACCATCCTACGACCCAGCCCGGCGCACGTCTGCCACACGTCTGGCTCAACAAGAAGGTGCCGGGAAAGCGTATCTCGACACTCGATCTTTGCGGCAAAGGAGCGTTCACCATTTTAACAGGCATTGGTGGCGAAGCCTGGCGAAGCGCGTCGGATAAAGTCAGCCAAGAGCTCAATATCACGATTAAGGTATGGAGCATTGGAGTTGATCAAGACTTCGAGGATCCTCACTTCCAGTGGGAAGACTTGCGGGGCACAGATGAAGATGGCTGTGTCTTGGTGCGGCCAGATTTGTTTGTTGCGTGGCGTGTGAAGTCCTTGGCCGATGCTAGCAAAGCTGCCGATGCTGCACTCTCTGTGGCTTTACGACAGATCCTAAGCTTGTAGAAGAAGATAGAAGACGATTTTATATGTTAGCAAGGATGATGAACACGAGCAAGAGCTACAGCCCCGATGAAAAGTCTCATTTGTGAACCATGGGGTGCCTCAGGCCACCAGCCTTCAGATTCTCGATTGGCCACGGAACCATCAGGACCAGAGCCACCGCCGCCAACTCCTCTAGCAGTCTTTCTCAATCTGGTCCACTGTACTCTCTTGCCTGGTGCCGCTCTCCAATATACGCCGGCAGAAAGGTGGTGAAGGATGCTGCCGCCGCGCAGACTCTTCGCAGCTTCCCGAAGTCCCGCGAACTGTTACGAGAGATGAAATCTCGCAATGTGCGCCGCTGATATTGACTCCCAATGGATCGCAGCTATTGTGAGAGTGGGTCTAGACTCAGTGGCCAACGCATAGACGTTGTCCGCCCGCGTGGGCGCTCACGACTGTAGGCGGCCTGTGCCGCCAACGAAGCCACAGCCACATGGCCAATTGCGAGACTGTGATGGCTGCCAACATCAACATCATGGCTAGCAGCGGGTTGGCAAGTAAAAAGTTGCAAACAAGATATTCTGGTAACTTGGAGGCCAACATGCAACAATGATCAAGCCAGGAAGTCGCGCCCACAACGTTTCGCTGCTTTGGACATTGATGGCTTTCTCCGAGAAATAGCACAACTTTCATGAGTCAGTGGAGATGATCTAATAACAGGAATTTCGGTGCTCGGAAGTCGGATTGCTGACCAGCAAGTCATACCAGGTGAGGGCTGGACAGAGTTCAAAGCTAGCTTTCCGCAGCAGGCATGCTGTGAATGCGACCCAGACGCCCGGTTCTCTCGATGAAGTCAGCAGAAATTGAAAGAGTCAAATGAGCTATGACTGGTCAACACGTGTCATTCGAAGAATGGTAGGAAGTCTTCAACTGAAACACAGAAGGAAGCTAGCTGATCACCAAATATTCCCATTCCTTGGTACACTCTACAAAATGATTACTACTCAGGTAGCGGTCTATATGCTAGTCGTAGCGTCTGGGTCGGATCTCAATCTGTTGCTAGGCCAATAGCGTCTGTGGTCGGATAGTACATGCGTCGTAACAAGTCGTCATCATCGTCGTCAGCCAGTCTTGCCCGCCCGATTTTTTCCTCGACTTCTCAATCTTCTCCTCAAACACCCTCTTCACCCATCTGGTACTTGGCAGGGATGTCAGCAGTAACAGCAGTACTGCAAACCATCTACCAGGAGTACAAGTTGTTGTAATACCAGTTGTTGCCGTAGTAGCTTTGAGGGTAATAGCAGTAGTTCCAGCTGTAATAGCCGCAGTAGCCGTTGTACAACTGAGCGTAGTAGCGGTAGTACCACCAGTAATCGGTATACAAGTTCGTGTAGCCATAGTTCCAGTAGTTGCCCCCACAGTTGTCCCAGCACCAGTCGGCACCGTTGTTCCTGTTGGCTTGCTGGGCGTTCTGGACTTCTTGTTTGATCTGTGCAAGTTGGGCGTCAGATGGAGCGTTGGCACCCATCTTCTCGTTCTGCTGTTGGAGACCTTGCTGGAACTGCTCGTGTTGCGCCGTCAACTTGGTCTGCACGGCATTTGTGGATTGCTCGGCATTCTGAGCATTCTGGGCATTGTCCTCACGGGCTTGCAGGGCCGCGATCTGTGCGGAGCTTGTCAGTTTATCATGTTCACGGTGTGATGGTAGGTGTCGAATCGCTTACATCGGCGACTGGAAGTGGACCAGCGATGGCAGTGCCGACTGCAAAGGCAGCGACGGTAGCAACGATGTTCTTGAACTGCATCTTGATGGTAGTGAAGGATGTGTTGTTGGAGGAGTGATTGGAATATCGAGTCAAGGCTCGTTGGGCTTGGAGGAGGTGCTTGTTTGGCTTGGAGGTCTTGGTGCTGATGATTCTGTTTCAGAGGGACGAGTTGCGCTTTCTTATAGAACTTCTGGCCTCATGCTTTCCGCGCTGAGCAGTGGGCTGGGCACTGTGAATTGACCGCACTGACCATAGCTGTGCTCGTACAGTACGGCGTTGCTGTCCTCCGACAGCGTGAGTGCACAAACAAAGTTCAGCTTCTGACCAAGCACTTCCGCGCGTTCCCAGGACCTGATGGAGGACCGTGATCCGTATGACAGGATACCTATGCCTCTCGCACGGCCGAGTAACTTCACGACCTGGATCTTCCGTCGTTTATGGCAGGAAACACTTCTCATTCGAAGTTGCAATTCAGGAAACGTGCTTTAAGTTCTGACAGACAACAGGTTAACAGGCATGCCATCTGGTCGGACAGTCGGACGTGGCGCTGTTGACACGCGCCGAACGCGAGCAAGCTGATCCCTCGAAGCCACATGGAACATTGTGGGCACGAGCGTTCCCAGCACTCACACCTCCAAGGCGGGTGGAGGTTACCGGTAGAGCGCCAAGTTCCTTGATTCCCAAGATCATCAGCTGCCTGCTGAGCGTTACGGCATCCGTAGTACACTGCACACCGCCGAGTGAATGAGACTGCGCATGCTTCGATTGCGCATGTGACGCTCATGAGATGTTCGAAGCCTCACCAAATATTGACAGGGCCTCAAAGATCTCTGCGATTGGATCTGAGGTTTCAGTATGGCTACTCCGGCGCAGTGTGCGCTAGTCTCCCCAGTCTGCGCTCGGATCATGAACGAGTGTTACCTACACAGTTGTGTTGCCGTCTAACGATTTTTGGAAGCTGTAATGCTTGATCGCGACGTCACTCCCATATGGTAGCCTGGTCAGGTGTTTCCAGGAATGTAATCGATCCTAGTGTGGAGCGGTCAATATAGGATCACCGCCAAGGACTCCCCAGTAGACCTTCCCCAGCGTCACCACTGGTCTGGGTCTTGATGAAATCTGCCTCGCAGAGCAAAGTTGTATGCAGTAGGTCAATGAGACACAGTCAAACATCCAACAGATGTCTTTCAGCTCGGTTCTAGTTGTCCAAAGCCAGCATAGATGGCCAACCTGTAGACGCAGCGCCTCGCAAAAGGAAGCTCGTAGCTTCAGCTGGCTCGGAGCTCGGGCGCGCGGGCATGTGCACGCTTCGCGCGAGCCACTCGATGAGGCTGGAGTCTGCTTGATCCGGCCGTTTGGGAGGGTACATCGGGGTCCTCTTTCACCGTCACCGTATGGACCGCAAAGCTAATCGCGATGACAAAGTGTTTTCACCACACTTGAGCGTGAGTAAGGGCAATGGGTGACAGCGGCCGTCCCAAGACTGCGAGAATGCGAGCAATACGGCGAAACGAATCCGAGACTGAGCGAAGCCTGGGCACTTCTGACTTGGCATGTAGGGCGGGTTGCAGCTGTACGCCGACCTCTCCTGTGCACTTTTCCGTAGGGCTCGACTTGCGCAATGACAGGCCCGTAGCTTCCATTCTGCAGCCGTACAGTCCGATGAGCCTTGCTGCTGTCCGCCCGCGGCCGCACGAAGCCAGGTCAGACACCAGGATAGCACTTGCCAGATGGGGAAGGGAGGCCGGCGTCCAGAAGCAGAAAGTTTGCGAAATCCAGGTGTATGTGTGTTGATTCTGTCAACGATTGGCCATTTCTTCTCGGTGGTAAGCAGCGAGCCATAGCCAGGCTGTGTCAAAAGCTCAGGAGGTGAAGACAGGTTTAGCTCGGCTGCAGACCCCCATGTCGCCGCGTCGGAGGATGACGCGCAGTTTAGCGAAGGTTCGTGCCGCTTCAAGGTGCTGATCTATTTCAGTCTCGATTACAACACCTCTTCCCTGTCAACGGCCAGACACCGACCTGTCGGCCTCTTCAGGATCGTCAACCAACACAGCCCTACTTGGCTGCATAGTCCATAGCCTCCCGTGGCTTACTGTCCACCGCAATAGATTCCCTATGCAGCAGACTTCCGCGATCGATGGAATACATCCAGGTCGCTACGCTGACAAAAATGGCAGACCAACTACCCCAACAGCCTCCAGCTTAGGCATCAGGTGATGGCTGGAGGCAACGGAAAAGGCGGACCTCCGCCAGCCATAGGCCCGCTCATCACCACTCAATTCACTCTCGCCGGAATCTGGAATCAAGTTTCTTCCGCCAAACAGCATTTTCATCGAGTTTAATTCACTCCCATCGCGAAGGTCGCCGGCAGTCATCGCATCTGCACCAGCAAAATCAAGCATCGCTAGTTCCTGGAAAGGCGGATGACTCCGGTATCCAGCATTAACGCTCTCGTCAGCCCAGCTTATCTGTCAGGAACCATTCTCGCAGATCATCCACCTTCTTCGTCCACCTCATTCTTCAGCATTGGCTGGCAGTCGCCTTGCCATTGATACGTGGAAGCACACTAGTCGTGCGAACGCTGCTCCAAATCAAGGAACTTTTGAGCCATAGGGGTTTTACAGCCAAGTGATAGCCACAATCCAGCCTCATACACAAGCCTGAACGCCTGGAGCACCCAGACTGCAAGCTGCCGCCCCACCTGTCAAGGCAACGGCTGGAGACCGCCTCGAGTCTTCACGACCCTTGGGGGCGACTTGAACTGATTTGGTGCAATCTGGCTTCCACGCCGCCATCGTCTTTTGACGTTCTTCTCTCGCCAGCGACAGCGCGACAGTTCATAGCCGAGCCTCCCGCCGCTCGTCTGAGGCAACAGCAAGGCGAAGCATCCACTCCACGTCATCAAGTCAGGGAAACCCCTTCACAAATATCACCACAGAACGCCAACACCACTGCCAAGGAAAAGTGCATCACTTGCACGAGCCTCGAGTCTCCGACGCTAAACCCCCCACAATACTGCTCACCCGCGTGGCTGTCACCCGATTTCATAGCTTCTGCTCAAGGGCGATACAGCTTGCTACTGGTCTCAATCGAAGCCACATATCACATCTGAAAACTCAAAGCGCATCCATCTCATCATCACAACCCTAACGAACTCAAGTATGCTTTCCTGGATTCAGAAACGCAGCGGGCTCAGCGTCCGCAAGAAGAAGTATCAGCACTCCCGCTCCGATAGTTCCGCATCGGACTCGAGTACCTGCACGACTTCATCATGCGAAAGTCGGAGCACAATCCGGACTACCGTTACAGCCGGCACAGAATGGTCTGACCACGAAGATGATTACAGCAATAGCAGCAAAAGCTCCTCCGCAGCATGCCGTTGGGATCTCAAGACTCGAGACTTGCCCTCCCGCACTCCATCATTCTCCTCTTTCAAGACATCTGACTCTCTTTTGAGTTTCGAATGCCTTGGCGATGAAGCTATCGCCGTGGCTCGAACAGCGACGATCACGAAATGTAACGCTCTGAAGACGATCCGCATCATCGAGAAGCCTGCGCTTCGCAAAGCCAAGTCTGTCGCATGCGTCAATGGTGGCAATCAACATGAGATCCGACCTCTTCCCACGCCGGGCACTACACCGGAAGGATGTCGACCACGAGCAGTCTATCAAGAGCGACTCAACTCGTGGGAGCAAGCAGGACCAAGAGACGGCCTATGCCCAATCGGACCCTTTGCTCCTCATCCTGCACATACGTGCCATTACCTCCATCTACCCTTGCCTCCTGTTGCATCGGCAGGTATCACCGCAGCAGAGTAGGCTGTCATACGACGCAATTCGATCCAAAATCAAT
Source organism: Cercospora cf. flagellaris (assembly GCA_005356885.1). Classification (NCBI taxonomy): domain Eukaryota; kingdom Fungi; phylum Ascomycota; class Dothideomycetes; order Mycosphaerellales; family Mycosphaerellaceae; genus Cercospora; species Cercospora cf. flagellaris. Next base: position 486,448 of record RJLU01000005.1, on the reverse strand, counting down.
GATTTTGCATGATTGGTCATGGCACACTAGACTGGACTGGAGACGAATATTTTCCTTTGTTTTGCATTGACGGTATACCCAACACTGTGTGAAGTAATGATGGAGATGACAACGACAATTCACGCGAGACACACTTAACGAAGAATGATTGATGGGAATATGTGTTGGTGAAACTGTGTTGGATTGAAGATCAGAGAGCTTCTTACGACTCTCATACGCAAAAGCAATCGCGAGAGGTCTATCATAGATGTAGTATAGCATGAAAAAGCGTGCTCAAAGACTTTTCATTCACTCTTGACAACAGCTGACGATCTCGATCCCAGGCACCTAAGCTGAGGACTGCTCTTCCCAGTGTGATGCTCAAGCAGATAAGTTGAAAACCAGCAGTGGCAATGCACAGTTCACAATGGAAGTGCCGGATCCAAGTCGACCTCAGGGAACGCCCGTTTCAACCGATCGTTGAAGCCAAGAGCATACTGCCTCCACGCCTCTCTCTCCGCCTCGCTTAGAATGCGAGCTCCGAACACCTGCCCAGCAGTCTCGCCACCCTCTCCAACACACCACCCCGCCACATCGTCGTCTCTACTCCTTCCCTCTCCCATCATCTCCACGAACCCATCGAAGAACAACTCATTCTTCTTCTTCACGTACTTCTGAAACCTCTCTCTCCCCTCCTCCATCTCAGCATCGACTTCTTCATAACCTGCCCTAGCTCCAGCTGTCCCCTCTTCTTTCCTCCTCCACCACAACTTCTCATTCCCCCTCGCCAACCCCCTCACAACCTCATCCTCCTCCCTCCCGATCCTCAACCCCTCCTCCACAAACCTATACCTCCTCATTGTAACATGAATCGGTCCGCCAAAGAATCTCAACATATTACACACCACCGTCCAAGCCCCCGACCGCTCCCTCTCCATCTCCAGCATAACATCCTCTTCGTCCATCAAAGTCCTCAAGGTCGCGAACGCCGTATCAATACCCCACAACCCCTCCCTCGCAACCCGAAACATCTCACTCCTCAACTCTGCGTCCAAATACGCAAAAGTATTATTCGTCTCTCCTTCTGCTCGATGTTTATAAAATGCCACAGAATCATACATCAGGACACCGATCTCTGATAAAACTCTCCATTGGGTTTCGGTGAACCAGAAAGCTTTCTCGCCATCGATTTCGAAACCGTTGCAGCGCAGTGCTGCTACGATTGTGAACCGACACAACGCATCGCAGTCTCGGAGACGGAACCAGTTGCATGGAGAGATTGGAAGGGCGGAGCGGTAGGTGGTGAAGAAGGGAGATTGTTGGTTGGTAGTGGTGGTGGTGGTGATTGTAGCGGAGCGACGAGTCTTCTCACTAGTCACGACCAAGAAAGTCTTATACTCCCTTCCCATTTCCTCTGCCCTTTCTCCCACTCCAAATAACTCCTTCAGCACGTCATCTAAATCATACGACCCATACAGAATTCTATCACCTCTTCGGTAGGTCGACAATTCAAACAGTTCTCCTTTGAATTCCGCAATCGTCCCAATTATGATAATTCGCATAAAAGCCAAGTATCGTCGCCAATTCGTATAAGAAGGAATAACAGAGCGAGCGTATTCGAATGCGCAGGCTAGGATTTCGGCTTTGGTTGAGGGCGAGAGGATGAAGGCTGGGATACGGTCGACGTCGTGCAGCAGAGTGGAGGGGAAGTGCCATTTCGTTTGGAGTGGTAATTTGATTTTCATGCTTCTGACGTGAGTGGTTGATTTGTTGTGTGTGGTGGTCTGTCGCTGGAAGTGAATGCTGTTGTTGTTTGGTGTGTTCCGTCGTCGATGCTCCAAGGTTGATGTGAAGCGAGAGTGGTGGTTCCGACAAGAACGGATCGGTGGTTTTATAGAGCATGGCTCTCGGCGAATGTTCTATTCAACATGATCTGCTGAATTGTGGCCACCTGGTATACCATTGTGGGTCTGTCCTCGGGTCGCGTGCCTCACTCTTCACCAGATCAAGCGAACAGATAAACATTATACCATTCTGAGCAGTCTTCAAGACATCCTGTCGCAAGGCCAGTCACTCTCGGTGAAGAAGAGACGCCACCCGCACCCCGTTTTGAAGACATTCTCAATTCTATACAAAAAGCGTTACATCATATGGGATATCTCACTGTGATCATACCATGCCAGAAGGAGTAGCAAGAACCCAAGAACACAACGCCAGAGGATAGATCACATGTACAAAACACACAATAGCGCAACTCAATGCAATGCCACCACCCTCTTCAACAACAACCTTCGAAATCTCGTGACTCGTTTCTGTTGCGTCGAAAAAGGTCCTGGATCCCCTCTTCATGCGCGCGTGACCACTCCACGTTCCTTCTTCTTTTGGATTACTTCCCTTCGTTTCGTGACTGAGAAGGGGTCAAGCAAGCGATTCAATGCCGGACTGACCGCCTTGCATTCCTCCTTCCCAGAACAGCTTTCAAGATGTCCATTTGGATATCAAAAGGGATCACGAAAGCCAATTGCGTCATCTCTCGTACAAAGTCCTTGATAGCGTGTTCGGCCATGAGTGCGAGCTTCTCAGAGGTAGTAGAAGCTTCCTACAACTCATCTCTCACTCTGTCGGTCGCAGCCGTGACAGCGGAGCTCACAGTGCTGGCCGCCTCGTTCAACACACTTCCGGCATCCTGGCCGAGCTCGGAGATTCTGCTGCTTGCGCTGGCCATGGCGGCGCTTAGCTGGCTCTGAACACCTTCGAGGTACGTCTGCTCCTCGCCGTAGACAGCGCTGCTGACGGCCGCACTGGCAGAGGCAGCCTGTTCGGCAGCTCTGCTCTGAATAGATGAAGCGACAGAAGCGGCAGCGTTGCTGGCAGCAGAGAGTGTGGGTGTTGGACCTCCGTAGATGGCGGCGGAGATGGCGGCGCTGGCTGATGCGCCAATATCGAGGATAGATGCTTGTGCGGCGGCAACGTATGGCTCCGGTGTACCGTAGATGGCGTCAGAGACCTGGGAAGCGGCATCGCTGTATATACTTGCTGCGGCCTCGGTAGCTTGCTGCACGATCGTTAGCACTGGTTTCATTGTGATAGGATTGGGTAGGGTACGAACCTCAAATGTGCCCTTTTCTGTGCCATACGCTTGGGCACTGGCTGCATTGACAGCAGCATTCAGCTGCTCCTGGACTTGCTCGAGGATCGAAGGCACCTGTGTCGGTGGAACAAACGCCGCAGACACAATCGATGACATCGAGTCGTAAGAGTCGCTCGCGTAGCTCGAGATCTGCGACGCCAAGTTCGGAGCACCGGTAGAGTATGCAGATTGTAATCTGCTGTACACACTGGCAGTGAAGTCTGGCTCTTTGCCGACAACGAGTTCGGAGAAAAGCGCTTGAACTTGTTCAAACTGAGCTGCCGCAGCAGCGGTGGCCGAAGCGGCTGCGTCAGTGACTGACCCAGCATATTCAGTAGCATAGCTGTAGGCAACAGCAGTGAACGGAGCCGGAGCACCGTAGACTTGCTCACTTGCTTTGGAGATCAGAGCTTCCCAGTTCTCCGAGGCTTGAGAAGCGAGTGGCTTGTCAGTCGTTGCTGAAGCGGCATATGCAGAGCTGACAGACTTGCTTGCATCGGCAAGCTTACTCTTGGCGTAGTCCACGGCGTCCACGATTTGCGAATCCAGATGATCAAGAGTTCCCTTGTCGACTGTCGTAGCTTGCGCGCCGGCAGCTTCACTGGCCATCTCGTGAAGCATACTGTACTTTTCTGATGCTCCCTGAGTATAAGCAGTGTATGCACTTCGTGCAGCGCTAAGTGCGTCCTCGATCGACTTTTGATAGCCAGTTGCAGTTGGTGTCGGAGCAATCACGCTAGATGCTGCCTCGACGAATTCGTTGTAGCGACCATGCGCCAGACCGAGTGCTTGGTAGTAGGCGGCCTGAGCTGATGCCAGATACTGCTGATGCACGGGGGTGGGCTCAGCACCAACAGCGATCTTGGCACTCTGGTACTGCTCTTGAGCAGCACTCACGCCATCGGCAAGTCGGGAGGATGCGACGGAAGAGATGCTTTCCAGATAGCCTTGGGTTGGGAGCGCGGAATAGTAACGTGAGCTGGCGGCTTTCAGAGCGTTCGAGTATGCAGATTCTGCCGACTCAAACATCTCCTGTTGGACAGGCTTAGGAGTACCTGAGATCTGCGCAGAAACGCGGGACCTGACAGCATCGTAATGCTTGGAAGCTTCAGCTGCAGCATTTGAATACGCAGATCTGGCAGCCGCGAGGAGCGCAGCAGTCACAGGAGTACCATAGGCGGCATGGGATGCAGCTGTGATTGCAGATGAATATGCGGCTTGAGCGTTGGCGAGAACCTGTTCATGTACGGGCAGCGGTGTGCCAGATACTTGCGCAGAGATGTACGACTTGACGGCTTCGTATTGTGACGAGGCTTGGCTGGCAGCATTGTCGTATGCCGAGCTGGCGGCCGCGAGTGGTGCTGCAGTAGCTGGGGTGCCATAGATGGCGTATGATGCAGCGGTTACTGCAGCCTGGTATTGATCGTAGAAAGAGCTGGTGGCCTTGTCGGCGGCGTTTTGTGTACCGAAAAGAGCGCTGCTTGCAGCTGAAAGTGCGCTTTCGTATTGTGCGCTAGCGAGGCTGCTCACACTCTCAACGGAACCTTGCGTGGGGGATGCGCCCTTCAATGCATCTTCGATTGCCTGCGTGAGCTGACTGGCTTTGTCACCGGCTCCGTCGATGATCTTCTGAACGCTCTCGCTGTAGTCCGCGTAGAGATCGCCTGTGTCGACCATGTCGCCATAGTCGCCCTCAATGATAGGCTCACGCGGCTCCTTGAGCTCTTGGGCCATGGCACCAGCAAACACTTTCTTTGGTTTCTTTACCGCAGACTCGGCTGCGTCAGCGATGTCCTCAGCTTCGGGCAGGTTGTCGTATGCTGAAGCCGCAGCAGAAGACGCGGCGCTTGCAGCAGATGAGACGCTTGAGGATATCGAAGAAGCGACCGGTGTGTGGGTGGCACTGCTAATGGCAGATGAGGCTTCTTTCACGAGGCTGTCAGCACTCTTGCTCGCCTGGTTCTTCTGAGCTGCAAGCATGCTGGCAAGCTTAGGGCCAACACTCTTTGCACTCTCAGTTGCCGAGGACGCAGCATCCGTGACAGAATCCGTGAAGCTCGATTCTCCTAGAATTGCGCTAGATGCAGACGAAGCGGCCTCCTTGACCGTGTCAGAAAGGCTGGACTCGCCTACAACAGCGCTCGAGGCTGAGCTGCTGGCAGCAGACGCAGATTTGGAGATCTTGGATGCAGCATCGGACGCAGATCTGGAAACCTTAGATGCAGCGCTAGAGGCGGATTGCTTGACAGTATCGGACAAGCTGGACTCGCCCAGCACGACGCTGGAAGCAGAAGCCGCAGCATCAGAAGCCGATTTGGACGCCTCAGACGCGATGCTCGAAGCCGACTTCTTCGCCTGGCTTGCTGCACTCTCGACAGACCCAGTGGATGAGCCCACGACCTTTTCGGAGAGGCTCGACGCCGCAGACGATGCTTGACTGGCGACGCTCTCTGCGCTCCCTGTCGATCCGTAGACGGCCTCGCTGGCCTGCGAGGCAGCTTGAGAAGCTTTCTCGGCGACGACAGAGGTGGCGCTCTCGACTGTATCTTGCTCGGAGCCGAGAACCACTTGGGATGCAGCACCTGCAGCAGCCGCAGCTTGCTCAACGATGTACTCTTTCGCCTTGCGGACTGGTGGTGGAATGGTCTTGGTCTCGAAATCGTCGCTGGCATCGTCGGCGGCAATCTTCCACTGACCGACTTTCTTCAGCCGGCCAAGCTCTTTTGCAGCGTCCTCAGCCACGCCCATGGCAATTTGTTCAATCTCCTCGACAGCATGCTTTGCCTCGGTGAGACCCTTGTGTCCATGTGCAGATTTTTCAACATCGTTGCGCCATGTCTGCTTGGCCTTCTTGATGTCGTTGTACTTGCTCCACTGCTTGTGAGGCAGCGAAGACGAAGCATATTTTCGTCCAATCTCCGTGAGGCGGAGCTCACGAATGCTGTCTACAGTCTCGAGAGTGGACTGAAGTGCCTTTTCGACCAGGCTCTCCGTCTCGCTCTGGCGTGTTTGGCGCCACTCGCGAACAGCTTGTGCCTTTTGCTTAATGCTCTGTCCGGCGGCACGCACAGCTTGGACCAAATCTTCGTTTGCAGCTTCAATGTCCTTCTCTTCAGCATCTTCCGGCAGGCTCTTGACGATCTGCTGAATGCGACTCTTCAAGTTGTTCATTGCAGACTCGCTGGTCGCCTCTAGTTGAGTGACAAGAGCGTTCCCGACACTGTTGGCGCTCTTGATCTGTTGTGCAGTGATTTCTTGGATGCGCTCCGCAAGATCCTCGGATCCTTCCTCAACAGCCTTGTGGCTGATGTCTTCCCAGCTCTTGAGGTCTTCGGTGAATTGCGTCACTGGGTCAGCAGACGGGGAGGGTGTCGAGTGAATGGCGGCGCTCGCAGCGGACGACGGGCTCTCGGTCGCCTGGCTGAGGGTAGACGAGGCAGACGATGCCAGGGATTCGACGCTTGCAGACACTTTGGCAGATTTGGATGAGGCTTCGACGCTGCTGATCTCAGCTTCGAGCTTCTTGCCATCCTTGTATCTGCCCAGGCGCTCGGTGATACGCATGAGCTGGGGCTCAACATTTTCGCCGTACAAGATGCGGATGCGTGGCCAGATGTTGCGGGTCCAGAAGCTCCAAGCAGTGCTACCGACGAACTGGGCCTGTGGCAGAGCAGTGTTCACAGCGAAGGCTTGTCCCTGTTGATAAACCTTTTCCGCGTACGGAGCTGTCTTACGGTAGACGGGTTCGAGCTCCAGCTGCCAGATGTCGGCAGCGGAGTTGACCACGCCGTCGTAGTAAGGCTGCACAACATCTGTCGCCTTCTTGACGTGTGGAGCCAGAGACTGCTGGTATTGCTTTCCCACTTGCTTTTGTGCTACATCGAGTTGTGGCTTGATGGTCTTTTCCCACTGCTGCTGGCCCAGCACCTGAGCTTGGGCGACACGAGGAGCGGCATAGGTCTCGTAGGCAGAGTATGCTGGCTTGTAGACCTTCTCGTTGGCGACGTCGTAGTAGGGTTGTGCTTGGCGTACGTATGGGGCGAGGTATTCGTCGTAGTATGGTTGGGCGTAGGGCGTGACAAAGTCTCGTCCCTGCAGGTAGGTCTTGCAGACGTGGTTGGTGTCGTCGTCGACCTGACTCTGGCTGCTGGGGCAGTGGAAGACGATCTGATACAGGGCATACCAGATGAACAGCTTCACGCCTTTATCAGCAGCCCAGCCCGACCACGTCGCTTTGCCTTTTCGGCGGTGATTCCGCGAGGAGCGGCGGTGTTGTTGGCCATGGTGGACGTTGCCATTCGGCGTGCCGTCCATGGTGGCAGATTTGTTTGCCTGGGGCGGTTTGGCGGTGGAGGCGGAGGATTGGGAACCCATGTAGGCGTGGAGATGTTTTGAAGCTCAGCAACTTTACGGTTTAGCGCGAACGCTTGCCGCGCGAGCTTATCTGGACGACGCGGTGGACAAAGCAAACGACTCTCACAAGCGCATAGCAAAAGTGAACAGAAGGACGAGTGACAAAGGGAACCAGTGATGCTGTGGGCAAGGACAGGTGAAGGACACAGCAAACAGCACGGCGAGTGGAGTGCGGTGGGCGGGTGGTTATGGGCAGTCAAGCAGGATGCGATGCTCGCTCGTGCCAGCTCGCGTAAAGGCAGACATGTCGTCACTTCACAACACCATCACGTCCCTCTGGTCCATTTTTGCGCTGTGAGCAACGCCATGTCTGCCCCGCATGAGTCGCCATATTGCACATCTGCTCGACTTGGATATCGACAGACGGGGACCGTTGGGACACGCAGAGCATATCGCGTCTGATCGCTGTCGCGCGACTCGCGGCGAGCGGAGTTCACTTGGTCGGTTTGGCGTTTGGCGTGATGACATGCCAAGACTTGCGCATCGGCGTTTGGCGTCGACAAACTCCGAGCCTTCCACTTCCACTTCCAGCCCTGTCCAGCCCAAGTCCCTACTGCAATCCGATCAATACCACCACGCTCTGTGACTGCTTTCTTCCGACAGCGCTGCGTTTGCGCCATATCTCACCACGACCGAGAACAACCAGACCCTTCGCCAGACGCACCGAACGGGCCATCACCACCGTTGCAGCAAGCGACCGAACATTCGATGATCGACTAGACGCCTTACTGCAGCCTGCGGGCCACTTCCTCACCCTCCTCCACCATGGACGACCCCGTAGACTTCGCGGGCAGCCATGCCAATCCTTCCGACGATGCGCCCGACATCATGAACGATCCTACATTCGATCCCGCCCCTCCGCAGCGACGAGACACGGCATCTTCGATCAGGACGGGCACTGATGGCGGCCAGGCCGGAGAGACGTGTCGCATATGCAGAAGTGAGGCTGCTCCTGGAGAACCTCTGTTCTACCCCTGCAAGTGCAGTGGTAGCATCAAGTTCGTCCATCAGGAGTGCCTCATGGAGTGGCTCAGTCACTCGCACAAGAAGCACTGCGAATTGTGCAAGACTCCTTTCCGCTTCACCAAACTTTACGATGCTGGTATGCCAAAGACACTACCTTGGTCCGTTTTCCTGAAAAGAGCATGTATACATGTCGTAACAATGATTATCAACGGGCTGCGCGCCATCCTGGTTATGAGCGTCTGGCTCGTCGTCCTACCTTTACTGATCCGCACCGCATGGAGATGGATCTTTTGGTTTGCAGACGCCGGATGGGCACGTGAAGACTACATACGGAGGATGCAGGCGGCAGATGTTGCCTCGCAAGCACAGTCCCAAGGGTCAGAATTGATCAACGATGTGTCTGCCGGAATTCAAAACGCCCTGTACGATGCCTATGACAAGTGGTTCGGTACGGTGGACTGGAAGAATACCCAGAACAGTGCGAGCGCTGCTGCGACCACTGCTCTGGATGCAGTAAACCAGACTGCCGCGTCTAACATTTATAATGCGACCTTGTATCACTCGCACGCCGACGTATCCATCCTTTCGTCATGGCCCTACTTATCTGAGCTTACTTCCAGTACCAAGGCTAATCGCCTCATCCTTGACGTTTTCGAGGGTCAACTCATCACCTGCGTCGTCATCTTGGGCTTCATTCTGGTGTTTCTCATTCGCGAGTGGGTTGTGCAACAGCAGCCCCTAGTCAACCTGGAGCAGATCAATAATGAACAACGGGAGCATGACCAACTTGTGCAGAGACGGGATCGCCTTCGTAGGCAGGCGCAATTGTTAGAGGAGGCACGTGCTAGACTTGCTGCTCTCCAGACGGAGACTGGCACTGAGGAGACCTCCAATGATCATTCTGTGCCATGGGAGCAGTTGTACGCCATGGTGGACGCTGCAACTAGTGAGTTTGGCGAAGATGAGGAGTCACGTAATCGATTCGCGATCAAGGCAACAGAGGTGCTGCGTCATGTTCTTGCTGCCGAAAATGCGGGCTCCGACGCCGGCGTGTTGGCTGACAAGGTATACGAGAAGCTACGCACGCTCTCCGACGACGAGCGAGAGGCCTGGGAAGAAGTGCTGCTTGCTGAGCTCGAGGCTCGAGGTGCGCGAAGGCAGGATAACGGTGCCCTGGCGGATGCAGCTCAGAGTGGCTCTCAGGAGCAGCAAGATAGCGACTGGTCTGACAATGACAATGTTCCGCCATTGGCCGGAAGCTCAACAAGCCAGCGGAGACCGCCGATGCCTAGACGCGCCACCTCTTCAGCTGCAACCCATATCAAGCGAATTCTGGAAGAGTCCAACGGCGATCCTATGAGTGTAGCAGGCCCGGCAACGTCGCCGACCGCTTCGCTTCAGCAATCCTCAGAAAGCGCCAGTCTCGTGAGTGCGCCTTCGTTGATTGATGGCAGTCCCATCGAAGGAAGCTGGATATCCTGCAGTCCGTCAAGTAGAAGGCAGTCTACGAATGATGTCTCGATGGCTGCAGCGCCTGCTGCTCCTGAGCTTCATGATTATGCAATCACGAATGAGATCCAGACCGACAAGGATGTAATACCGATCACTAATGCTGGACCTGATGCCAAGATCAATATCAAACGCAAGGACAAAGGCAAAGCTCGACTGGTGGTGCCAGAGCCTGCAGAAGCTAAGAAGACACCCAAGCTCATCACAACTGATGATCTGAAGAAGCGTCTTGCAGAGAAATTGAACGAGATTGAGGATGGAAACTCGCAGTCCGGAGGCCTCCGAAGCTCGAATGGGGATGAAGCAGAACAGACTAACGGGCACGCCGAACCGCAGCCTACTAGCAGCTCAAATGACAATCCTTTCCACCCGGACGGACCAGAGCCGGAGTCATCAGTACCAGTAATATCATCAACACACGACAGTGAAAGCGTTCCCCCAAGCACGAGCATTGACGAGGATGAGCAAGCGCAAATTCGCCGCGCTGAGCTCGGACCTGAAGCCGCTGAAGGGACGGGTCAGGCACCTGCACAACAGCTCGCCCAGCCGCAGGTTCACGCTGGTGCACCTCTGACCACAGCACAATGGCTTGTGAATTGGTTCTGGGGCGACATCCAGCCTCAAAATGCCCCAGAGCCAGTGCCCACGGCTGGCGAAGAACGTATCGATGCAAATGATCCTGCAGAAGCTCCTTTTGTCCCTGTGCAAGACGGGATACCTGTTCCTGGTCAGAATAACGAAGTCGAGGCTGAACACGATCAGCATGATCCAGAAGTTGTCCAGGCAGCGCAGCAAGCCGGGCTCGATGCCGAAGCCGTGGAGGATGCCGAGGATCTGGAAGGTATTCTCGAGCTCATTGGACTTCAAGGCCCCCTTATAGGCCTTTTCCAGACTTCATGCTTCTGCTGCGTTCTGGTCATCGGTTCAGTGGGGTTGACTGTCGCAATGCCATACATGTGGGGCAAGCTGGTGCTACTCATCATCAACAACCCGTTCGAAACCGTGATCAAATCACCACTCCGCTTCATCTCGATGTGCACGGACTTCCTGGTTGACATTGCACTTCTCTTGGTTGGGTGGTTTGCTGCCGCATCTGCTCTTCTGGTGCAATCCATATTTGCGTTCGGAGAGATTTTGGTGCCGTGGTTGGGCGACTCCGATCTTACGTCTTGGGTTTATAAGGTGTCGAGAGCGACTGCTAGCAGTGCCTACCACCGCTTGGCTGGTGCTTTCCCGACCGGTAACGAGTCTGCAGCTGACGCTGGATTTCAATGGGCTTGGCTACACATTTCTGTCGAAGCTCATGCTACTTTAAGAACAATCCAGAACGAAGTGAACGGTGTGCTCAAGATGGTCGGCAATGCCATTACCACCGTGGTAGAGATTGTTTCTCCTGGTTCCGCTACGCTCGTGTTGCAGAGTGTGTGGGACGCCCTCAAACGCGTTCTGGAGATGACGGTACAAGTCTGCACCAATCTCGAAACTGCCAAAGAGTACCTGCTGGCGATCTGGAAGGCACTCCTTCCAGGGTCCGGTTCTGACAGCGCGGCTCCCTTTGATCCGTCGTTGGTGTACTGGAACTCCAGCGATCGAGGGTTGGCTGTCCTTGCCGGATACATTGCCCTCGCAATGCTCGCCGCCATTTACGTGGCCATCGACACCCCAATAACAAGCACTCCACAACATCAAAAGATTGAGAAGATTGTCAGAGACTCTCTACGCCAAGCTGGTGGGGTCATGAAAGTGATTCTGATCATCAGTATCGAGATGCTGGTCTTCCCTCTCTACTGCGGGCTTCTCCTGGACGTCGCCTTTCTGCCCCTTCAGGATGGCGCCTCTCTTGTCACTCGATGGGCCTATGCGAACCAAGCGCCTTACACGTTCTGCTTCATCCATTGGTTCGTGGGCACGTGCTACATGTTCCATTTCGCACTTTTCGTTGGCATGTGCCGCAAAATATTGAGGAAAGGCGTCTTGTGGTTCATTCGGGACCCCGATGATCCGACTTTCCATCCCGTGCGAGACGTTCTGGAGCGAAGTGTCACCACTCAGCTGCGTAAGATAGCTTTCAGCGCACTCGTGTATGGTGCGCTTGTCATCCTCTGCCTCGGCGGAGTCATATGGGGCATTGGCAGGCTCTTCCACGGCATCTTCCCGATCTACTGGCTCAAAACCGAGCCGTATGTGGAGTTTGCTCTGGATTTGGTGTTGTTCACCAGCATCACGCCAACGATCTGGAATGTCGCCAAGCCAAGCAAAGTTCTTCATTCCATGTACTCCTGGTGGCTGCGACGCTGTGCTCGGGCATTGCGTTTGTCGCACTTTTTGTTTGACGATCGCAAGAAGGACGAGGAAGGTCAACACGTTCGTCGCACGTGGTCAAGCCTGCTCACTCTGAAGACGGCGAGGCTGGACGAAGCCTCAATGATCGTCTTGGTTGATGAGAATGATCAAACACCAGACGTCACCTTCGAACGCAACGGCAAGTACGTGCTTACACCATGCAGCGACCAGTATCGACCACCAAAACCCGGTGAGGCTTTCATCCACGTCGAGAATGACGATGTCTACATTGCCGACAAAGATGGCAAGCAGAACGAGCACTTTGGCAAAATTTACATCCCGCCTCACTTCCGAGCGCGCATGACGGTGTTCATGGTCGGCTTATGGGTCTTCTCTGCCTTCATCGGACTGTGCTCGACTCTACTACCACTCTCTTTTGGGCGCCAAGTGCTAGCAATGACTCTACCCGATGGAGTCGTGTTGAACGACCTCTATGCATACACTCTCGGCGCATACTCCCTCGGAGGCTTACTCTTCCTCGTGTTGAAAGGCAAGCGAGGCGTAAGATATGTGCGCGCGAAAGCTTCAGGAGTCGCCTTCCAGGCCTGGATCGCCGCAACCCAGAAGTTCGCCGGCCAAGCGCTTCGATGCTTCTACGTCTACGGCTTTGTCTTCATCGTCTTACCGCTGGTCTTCGCCGTGCTGCTCCAACTCTACTTCGTCCTACCACTTCACACATACCTCCACTCAGCTGTACGGACCCCGACGCAGTCGGTCAAACCTACCGTCGCAGAATACAGCATCCACATCCTAGCCGACTCCGCACTCGGTGTCCTCATCGGTAGAATCTTTCTCCGAAGCATCATCACAGCACCTACCTCTCTCGCAGCCGAAGCTGTCCGACGCATCACGGCAAACGGATACTTCAACCCCAACGCCCGCCTCGCGACCCGCTTTGTAATCTTTCCGGGCACAATCCTCATCCTCGCGGTCCTATTCCTACCTCTCATCATCGCCTCGTCCTTCCTCGGCCTTGTCACCTTCCTCGGGCCGCGTATGGTCTCGAACTTCGATGGGATTTCGGAAGAAGTTGCGATTGTGGTTTATCGATACTCGTACCCTGTTGCGGCGGCTTGGGTTGCGACGCTTTGGGGTGCGGATCAGATTGGGAAGGCTACGGGGAGGTGGAGAGCGAGGATAAGAGATGAGGTGTACTTGGTTGGGGAGAGGTTGCATAATTTTGGAGAGAGGAAGCCGCCTCCTATGGGAGGGGTGAGTGTGGGGAGGAAAGCGTAAGAGGATCGCTGAAGGAGGTATAGTGAGGTGGTTCTCTTTGTGGGATTAGCGACGGCGTTTGATTGATGAGCCTTTTGGTGGTTTCCGATTGGCAACTGTATAGATGAGACGAGAAATTCGGACTGATGTGAGTCTGCCCCATCCTGCTCTGTACCTAGTCCTATGAGGTCTCTTGGAACTCCCTGCGGGAATGTATGGAGATATATAAAGCTCTTTTCCTATGATTCGATTGGATCCTGAGCAGTCTCTACGCTACCGCATCACCACAGATTCCTCGAATTCATCTTTTCCTAGCCATGACCCGCGCACGAACCCACGAGAAGTCGCCGTCACATATCCTTCATCCCCACCATCAATTTTCACTTCGTCTAAAAGCCAAACATGAGGATACCAAGAATATCCCGGCACCACACCTAATGTACCATTACTCCTCGGAGTGAAGACTTTATCACCTATTTTGACATGTTCGTCGAAGAAGGCCGTGTATGAATCCTTGGCATCTTGGGAAGAATTACGAGGTCGTGCAACGATGAGAGAGCTTGTGGATAGTATTGTTTGGATCAGATGTTTCGTCACTCGTGTGTTGAGTGATACGAAAGGATGTTTGGCTTCGTAGCGCTTCTTGTTTAGCTTGAAGCTGGGGAGTGGATGAGGTAATTTGACAGTTTCTGTTTCGATGTCGATGATTTCTTCGAAGGATGCTGCAGCCCATGTTGCGATTTCCGGGGTTTGCAGTTGAGATGTTGTGGGGCGACGTTTCTGGGAGGTCCAGATATGGTTGTGCAAGGCATGGTATCCTTGTTTGTAGAGGTGGCAGAGGAGAGAAAGGAGGAACTGTGCTCGTGCGTCTTCGAGAGGGAAGTACTTGGGGTCCCAATTCGTGCTGGAGGGGTCTTCCCACGAAGGTGCTTGAAGGGCGGTGAGAACTTCGGGCTCATAACGGGTCTCAAAGGTTGAGACTAGGTTGGAGAGATCGAGAGAGTGGTCTGCGAGCCAGATGCAGCCACGGATGTGGATTCCTCTTGTCAAAGGGCCTGGGAGGATTGCGATACGGAGCGGGTTGGCATCGTGGTCGAAGTAGGGGAGTGTCTCAAGAGTAGCCTCCTGTGCGATGAACCATGAATATGGCCTCTGTTGGCCCTGAAGTACCAAGGAATTGTGCGGTGGCGTCGACACGAGATAGTCTTGCCGCCCTGTCCTCCCAGTCACTTTCCAGTGACAGTAAGCCGCATCAATGGAGAAATCCCCATTCATGATGGCCAAGATGTAAGCACATATGCTGAATCCGAAGCCGCGGGCATCCACTGCTGGTATGTTTAGTCTGATCTCATATCTGCACATGTTCGCCAATATGGCAAGTCTGTCTGCCACGACAGAATTTTGTCTTCGTGATAGATAGTTCAAGGCCTGTGCAGCGTTGCAGACAGTGCGGGATTCTATGTCAAACTCGTCACTTACATCCGGCGCCATATTTTCGTACCAGTCGTTGATGACTTGTCGATACCTCTCCAAGGTGGCTGAATCAAGTAATTCTGATACTTGGTCCAAATGAAGGCCCAGAGACGAAACGATGGTGTGATGCAGTTCAGAAAGCTCCATCTCGAAGCATCCCGTCACAGCACTTCCAAGTAGATCCGGGACTTTCAGATCTTCACTGCATCTGACTAAAAGTGTCATTTGTCGATTGCCGGAGACACTCTCTTGCAAACACCAGGCTCGTTCGAACCACTGGTCTGACATTACAATGCCCAGTGCTTCGCAAACGTCTCGAATCATTTTCAGGTCGTCCATCTCGACATTGTTTTCAAACAGCTCACTTAAAGCTGTGAGATGTCGCTGTTCTGTGATGGTAGCCTCAAGCACCGCGAGGCAATAGCTAGCTTGCTGATATACAAGATCCATGCTTTGAATCCCGACATTTTTGTCTTGTGGGTCGGACTGGTCGATGCATTCTTGATCAATCCAGATGAGAGATACTTGCTTCCAGCTGGCGAATTGTATCACTCTGTCGAGTAAAGAGGAAGGGCATGATGGTGGGCGAGGTTGATTGCTGCTTGTCTGGAGTGTGAAAGGCTCTCCCATGTATGGAGCTTGACCTGTGCTTGTCCAGCAGTAGGAGACGGCGATGTAGTGGCAGCAGTCGGGTGTTTCAGATTTAGAGGTCAGACGCAGCTGTCTGTCGTTATGGGAGAAGTTGCGAATATTGGCATCGTTGCAGCTGCAGTCGTCCTCGTCGTCCTCGGAAGGAGCGACACTACCGGCTTCGTTCTGCTCGGCATTGTCTTCGTCTGCATCTTCGTCATCATCTACAGTACTATCAGAACCCG
The DNA here is from genome assembly GCA_005356885.1 of Cercospora cf. flagellaris. Lineage (NCBI taxonomy): Eukaryota > Fungi > Ascomycota > Dothideomycetes > Mycosphaerellales > Mycosphaerellaceae > Cercospora > Cercospora cf. flagellaris. The sequence continues at coordinate 470,545 of RJLU01000005.1, read as the reverse complement.
ACTCTTCGGCAGACTCTTCGACAGAGAGGTTTGCAGTCAAAAACTTGAGATGATTTGCCCAGTTCAGCTGCTCGCCTCGGCTTTCTGTGTGCTTTGAGATCTCAGCAATAACTGCCCGGAGGTCTTCTGGACTGTCAAATCCCTCGCCGATTGCCTCATCAATGTCGAGACGCATTTGAGCTCAGGTGACCAGGTGAACATGTATCACTGCATCCTTCCACTTCTGGGACTAGCTTGATGGTTCGGAGAAGCAGCATGACCATACAGCGCAGGATTTCACGTGGCGGCCACTTGCTTGCGACCAGCTACTACGTGTGCGTTCACGTAGGATCAAAATCAACTGAACTCTAACCAATGAAGCTGGCTTGATCTCTACAGGCCATGACCGTCAGCAATCATGGATCGACCACAATCCTCATATTTGACCCCAAAAGGTGAAGTGCATCGTCCATCTGCCCAAGGAAAGTCGGCCAGATGATAGAGGCCAGCCCACAGCCAATCAAATGTGCAGCAGCATCCCCGTCTCCAAACTCAGCGCCAAACGACAAAGCGCGCGCTGATGACGTCGACGGCGCTTCGTCGAGAGATTACGAGCCACAAACAGGGCCCAAAGTCTAATGATTCGCGACAAAGCCGTACCATTTTAGCAGCATAGCATACCATTTCTCATCCTTTGTCGTACGACGACAGCGTGTCGCTGGTGGAACGAAGTCTTTGTTTTGAAGCGTTCTCGCGTGATTCGGAGCGGTAAGCAGGAAGCGGCAACTGGGTCTATGGTATAAGGTACGTCGTAGCTCCCGCATTCCGCAGCTGTGAAGAGCGTGTGATCCTCTCTATTGTACTTTTTGAGTCGAACGCCCCGGCAGGCTGTTCCTTGTTTCTTCTTTGTGTTACTGCATTTTCTCCGCTCTGAAGATCGAGTGTCTGGTACATTCGATTTCCTTACGACCGCGACAGATACGACTCGGACGCGACTAATCTGTAATCTCGCCCAAACGATACTCGGCGTGACACCACATTCCTCGAACTCCAACCGCATCGCAAAGTCGATCTGCAATGTTCAACCCACTTGACAAAGCCCGCGACGGGCATGGAGGCCTCATTGGCGCAATCGTGCGAGGACTTCTACGATTCCTGCAATTCGTCCTGGCCTTGACCGTCGCAGGTCTCTACGGCGTAGACCTCGACAATGGCCGCAAAGCTGGCGTCGCAGCAGACGGAAAATGGGTCTACGCCGAAGTCGTAGCAGGTTTCGCAGCTGTCACTGTCCTGGTCTATGCGGCCACATACACCATGTCCTTCCACCCATTCCTGTTCGCCTGGGAGTGGATCTTGTTGTAAGTCTTATTTTCTTCCTCTTCTGGTGTCTGTGAAGTGCTGACAACCTTTATAGTATCCTCTGGACCGCCCTCTTCGGCCTCTTTGGCAACATCTACATCAGAGCCGACCCTACTCCTGAGCAACATGGCCAACGTCGGATGAAGAGCGCGGTGTGGGTGGACTTGGTGAATATGCTGTTGTGGTTGATCACGGCCTCGTGGTTGACTCTGAGGTTCTTCAGACGCAACAGGAAGACGCTGCATACTGGACGGGCGGACATCTAGGTGTAAACAGCCTCGAAGGAGACTTGTTCGAAGGGAGAGTGGAAGCGTTGAATGTTCGGAAGCGGAACTGCTGGCATATCGGCGGCTGTTCAAGTGAGCAGGGGAGAATGTTATAATGAATGCGAGAAGTGATTTATGATACCCAAGCTATCCTGTAGCGCAGGCGTGGTTTCCTGAGAGATCAGCAATGATTGGCATGTCTGAATGAGATTGATATTTTCATTTCTCACTCATCGTCTTTACCCATTTGCCCTACTTCATCATGATGTGCGCACTCGTGCCATACTGCTTGGCCATCGGAGTTATCCCACACGATGTTGACCGCACAGCCAACGTGACAAGTTCTGTAGAGGACCTTGAGATGTTGATAAGGCGACCTGAAGCCACGAAAACAACAAGCAGCTTTACGGTGCTGCTGACGACGCGTTTCTGCATGTGCCCGCGCCAGGATCGTCGGGCCAATGCAATTGGACGTAACGCCAAGACTTATGTGAGGGACCGGCCGGGCCTTGAGACGCAGCAACGCAGCAGCTGTGTTGCGTTGTTGACAGAGCCCATTATTGACCTGCAAACACCCAATTCCACGACGATTGCCCTCTTCCACTGCGACGAGTAGACATGGTGTCGAGCTAGACGACCCGTCCGACTCCCGCGGCATGCAGTGGCCGCCAGTTTGATATGTTCCTCCACAGCCTCGTGCAGAAGGCCCAACAGCTCACGGGCATCGATCCCGCTACCCTGCCCGGTCCTCTCGCCAACTTGAGCCCGAACAGCACAGGCAAGCCATCGAAGGCCCAGCTCTTCCGACTTCAGTTTCGACTGCCAGAGACTCAGAACCCGCTGTATGAGATCACCGCCGAGCTCACGCTTCCGAACAAGAAGAAGGCGAGCTTGTCCAAGGCGCAGCCGGGCAATTGGGACAAGAGCAATTGGGATCGCGATCGAGGGACGCACTATGTCGGACAGCTACATCTGAGCGAGCAGTTCCTCTGCTTCTCCACTGTCCAGACGTCGTTTGTCAGTACAGCAAGCACCAGCGCAAGCAGTGGCTTTACAGGCAGGACACATGGCACCGGACCGGCTGGAAACGGTTTCACGCTGCCACTATGCGCTGTGCGGAGAGTAGAGAGATTACACACACAGGCATTCCAGTTTGCGCTCTCGATAACGACCTGGAATGGCTTTGAACCTGGAGGCGATGGCGAGCCCGGTGCTCCAGCTCCCCCGAAACTAACGATACAGCTCGAGGGCAGCAGGCAACAATGTGATCGCTTCTGCGATGGCCTTAAGAGGGGCTTGCGGCAAGGTATCAAAGAAGTCGAGAAGATGCGGACGGTGGCGCAAGAGTGCTACTCTGAGTATTTCCTGTACGACGACTTCGAGGATACGCCCTCGCCCACCAAACCAGATGGCACGCCGCGGACGCCGCCAGACACTGGTCTTGGAAGCATTTTCAAGTACCCCGGCAATCCTCGAAAGTTGCGAGACCGCAGCAAAATGAGGCTTTGGCATGAGTATTTGAAAGAGAACGGCCGAAACACAACTTTGGTGCGGCAGCCAGACTTCCACAGATTGATTCGAGTAGGCCTGCCAAATCTCCTCAGAGGTGAGATTTGGGAGCTCGCATCCGGCTCCTTCTTCCACAGACTTCAAAAGCCGAAGCAGTACCAAGAAGTGCTCGCACAGCATGAAGGTGAAGGTTCGCTTGCCATTGACGAAATCGAAAAAGATCTCAATCGTAGCTTACCGGAATACGCGGGATTCCAAAGCGAAGAAGGCATCGGCAGATTACGACGAGTATTAACCGCATACAGCTGGACGAACACAGACGTCGGCTATTGTCAGGCCATGAATATTGTCGTGGCAGCACTGTTGATGTACGTAAGTCCACTCCCTGTAGTCGCACACAAAGCTAAGTCATCTCTAGCTATCTCTCAGAAACTCAGGCGTTCTATTTGCTCTCTGTGTTGTGCGATCGCTTACTACCAGGATACTACTCGACGACTATGTACGGCACGCTACTCGATCAGCGTGTATTCGAGAGCTTGGTCGAAAAGACGATGCCGATCATCTGGGACCACCTCGTCAAGAACGATGTCCAGCTTTCGGTTGTGTCGCTGCCATGGTTCTTGTCGCTATACATCAACAGCATGCCACTAATATTCGCATTCCGAGTGCTAGATGTCTTCTTCCTCGAGGGACCTAAAGTGCTGTTCCAGATTGGTCTCGCCATTCTGAGAATCAACGGAGAGGAGCTGCTGGATGCAACAGATGATGGCACATTCATCTCTGTGCTCAAGTCGTATTTTGCACGCCTAGGCGAGTCGGCGCACCCTACGTCAGAGAACCCAAAGCACCGCGCGATCACGAACTTCCAGGCGCTCATGGTCGTTGCATTCAAGGAATTCGAGGGCATTACTCAGGCTACGATATCGGAGCAGCGAGCCAAACATAAGGATGCAGTGATGCAGAATATCGAGTCTTTTGCCAAACGCACATCGATCCGCAACCTTGGACCGGAAAGTAAGAAGCTATCAGCGAATGACCTCGGTTTCCTGTACGATCGGTTCTACAGCATTTTGTATGAGAGGCAGCAACGTGCCCAGATGATTCAAGCTGAACAGGATCGCCGAGCTAAAATGGCACGTCAAAGAGCAAGTGAGGTGGTCACAGGTGTGCCTACACAGACTCCAGAGATGGGCAGAGTTGCGCTCGGCGCGAATACGAGTAGCATGGATTATGATGCCTTCCGAGAATTCCTGGCTGGAGTCTCGAAATGGGCCATCACCGACTCGCCCAGCTCGCCGGCCAAAGAGGCTTCTGGCCAGAATGGCTACTTTGCGAATTCGCTGAGAGGCAAAGCCATCAACTTGTCTCCTTGGGGCAACGGTCCGGAACCGGCAGATCACGACTTCATGCGGCGATTGTTCGCAAAGTGGGATATCGATGGTCACGAGTCGCTCACTCTGCAGAACGTCGTGGTCGGTCTGGCGCCGATCAAGGGTGGCCGCGACATCATGGCCAATATTGCGTACTTCTTCGAGCTCTATGATGACGACAAGGATGGCAGAGTGGACAGAGAAGGCATTTTGCGAATGTCAGAAGCATTGCTATTCTTGGCTCGAAGGGGTTTGGAGGGTGCGGAATTGGTGCAACATCATGTTACCACAGGTCCCGACGGCATACCCTTGAGCAAGGACGAACAGTTCTTATCTGCCGTATCAGCATTCATCCGACGCTGCTTCGAATATGCAGATCCCGATCACCCATCACGACAAGGCGAAAAGGACGCAAACGCGGCTGCAGAAGCTGTCGCTGACATCAAGCTCGATGAGGACGAAGACGAAGAAGAAGACTTGCTGGTAGACGAAAAGGAGCTCAAGCCTACCGACGAAAATCCTTTGGCACAAGAACCTGAGCCGGAAACGACAAATGCTGCGGAGAACTCATTACTCGCACGCCCATCAGACAATACATTTGGACAAGTCGCCAAACCAAAAGCCGTGGCTGCCAATGCCGCACTGGACCCTTCCAGTCCAGTACACATCACGCTTCCCACCTTCCGCATGCTCGTTCTTGCAGACGAAGCCCTCGAATCATTCTTCGACTCTGGCTTTGCCAACTCTTTCCACCTTGCCGATGCTCCTCTACCATCTACCACTCTGACCTCGCCGTCCTTCCTGAGCGCCGCGCCATCTCCTGACAGGCAACAAGTCATTCCTGGCATGCCTGCAATCAGTCCCGGCGGACCAGGCGCAGGTGTCGTGCCTCCTGGAAAAGGACTCCGTGGCATGCTTGATAATATCGTGACAGATGGAATGCGGGTTGCGGCAGAGGTGCGCAGGAGAATGGACGAGGCGCAGAAGGAACTGGATCGTGGAGCCACGACCCGAGGAACGGAAGAGGAAGAAGATGATGAGGAGCCTGGCGATCTGCTTGGAGGTGTGGAAGCTGATGCGGGAGTAAATGCTGCAGCGGGTGGAGAAGTTGGTGGGAAGAAAACGGTGGAAGGCAGGGGAAAGGCGGCTTCGGTATTGGATGAGAGTGGTGGTGCTGCTGTTGGACCGAAGAGCCCGGGAAGCGTTTCAGTTTCTGCTGCTACTGCTGCTGGAAGCGCTGATTCTGTCAAGAGCAGTGGGGCGAGTGTTAAGAGTACGGATACGGGTGTTGTGAAGGATACGATGTTTGAGCGATAGGAGAAGCGGAAAAAGAAGAATAGTGTGCTATCAAATGCATTTCTTAAAGAGCATTCATTGCTGGTGCCTCGAGAGCTATTTCAATAGGCTGTCTGCTGAACAGCGCTGATGCAATCACCATTGCTTCCAACCAGTCCAATGCTCGCTTTCATCCTCTCGCCCTTCCCCTTCCCCTCCATTCTCTATTCCTCTCCTTCCCTCCTGCCCTTCAAATGTCTCATCCCATCCCAGTCCCCTCTCCGCTCTTCTCTCCTAAAAACCCCAATACCCCCTCACCAACCACGCCCCATACCCCGCAAGTCCCAAATTCACCCCCAACGTCATCAAAAACCCAATCGGTCTCCCCCGCCCTTTGTTCCCTTTCACCAACAATCCCGCTTCCACATGCAAAATCCTCGCAATTGTCAAAGCTCCCAAAGCGATTGTCAAAAACTTTGGACTTCCTCCGTTCAGTTCTACGAATGCGGAGAGGAGGAGTGCCAATGGGACATTTTCGACAAAGTTTGATTGGGAACGGGTTGCGATGAAGAGCGGGTCGGCGTCCGAAGAGGGTTTTGAGGAGGTGGTGGTGGTTTGTTGAGCGATTACGGTTTTGGTTCGGACGCGTTGGGCTACCACGCGGGATTGGAGGATGAGGTAGTAGAGTGTGAGAGGGAAGGCGAAGGTTGCTGTTATTGGGAGGGGAGCGGGGAGGCCGAGGGCTGTGGTGGTGAAGAAGAAGATGTGAGGTTAGCTTTGCGTTGGGACTTCGTGGGTGCGGGTGGAGGTGGAGGTGGATGACTCTGGAGCTTACAATTTGTAGACATGATGATGGTGATTAGTAGTACTGCGGGATAGTCGACGCGTTCGCTGTAGAGGTAGGAGCTTGACGCGTTTTTTTTTTCTTGTTTACTGATCTCAGCAATTGGCTCTCTTTCTTTGTTTCCCTTAACCAGGCGACTCTAGGAAGAAAATGCAAATACACCGAAACTAATTATACGAGCGTAGCAGACACCAAACGACGGCTCAACATCGCGCCGAGGCATAAAACTGTAGATTCGGCGACTTCAGCTATCTCGGCTGCCAAACACGCTGAACATTGCTGCTCCACACATACACTTCGTCCTGTTTAGCAATTTGTGATTATTGAAGTAACACACGGTCGTGACTCTTCAAGTCTGCAAACCCACCAACATTGTAGTCACCAGGGATTCATGAGCAGCAAGAAGTGAAGGGTTGCATTGATCGACTTCAGTACAGCCGACTCTTGAAGAAAGGCATTTCTCTAGCTTCATCATCTAGCTCAATTGTTTGAAGTGGCATGGCCGTCTCCCAGCCCATGCCAGAAGGTAATCCCCGTCCGTTCATCCGTCCGTGGTATCTCGTACAGAAATCAACAAGAACGAATGCGCTCTAACCCATCATCATAAAAACGCCGCGCAATCATCACATGCTTCCCACCCGTGCTATGCATTTTTGATTTGACGTCTCTTCTCACATAATGCCCAGTTCCGCTGCTGAGCATCGAACACTTTTTTCACAAATTGTTATCATCATCCTCCGGTCGCATTTGCAGACCTCCGGGAACCTGGATACCTTGCTGGACCCAGTCGTACTTTTCAACCTCTTCCAATGACTTGCGACCCATTCGAACCTTCTTCAGCAGAGCTTCGACGCACACATTTGCGCCCTCGAATTCCTTGCCACGCGTGGCATCCCAATCGCCGTCGTCGTCTCCAAATCTGCACCAGATCCAGTCACAACGTGCTATGCGGTGAGTGTTTCTGCTGCGCTCCGGCTTCCCAGGTGGCGCATCAAAAGGTAATCGACCTTCCATCAACGCATACAACAGCACGCCCAATGCCCAGCCGTCAGTCAAGCGACCATCGTATGGTTGTCCGAGCAGAATTTCAGGAGCAGCATAATCTTCACTTCCGCAGCGCGTCGTTAGGAAAGGCGGTTCGGGTGGATCAGGCAGACGTCGACTTAGGCCCAAGTCTGTGAGCGTCACAAGTGGGAGTGGGTGCGTTAGCGGATTCTCGATTGCCCGGAGGTCAGCTTCACGAAGGTTGACAAGCACGTTCTCGAGTTTGATGTCCCTATGCACGATCCAATTGGCGTGCAAGTACTTCACGGCGCTCACCAGCTCAGCAAACATTCTTTGTATCAGTCGTGGCGTCAACAAGTCCCGTTGCTCACTCGCAAAGTCGAAAAGGTCACCGCCAGGACAATAGGTCAGCACCAGCAGCGCGCGCGTTGGCTGATATTCGCAGGCCTTGAGATGAATCAAAGATGGATGCGAGACGCTTTTCAGCATCTCGACTTCGCGTTTCAAGCTCGTCTCGATTCGTTCTTCATCGGCGCCACCCGCTGGACCGTGCTCGACTATCTTCACGGCAACCAGTTTCGCCGGATCAAGGTGATCTTCTATTTCAGGCGTAGGGTGTGCTGGGATCTTTTCGCGCGTAGCTAACATAACGGTAGAAAAGGTGCCTTTGCCGAGCTCTCGCAGCTGCCGAAATTTGCGCCGCTTATTATGTATCCCGCAGTGTATCTCGAGGTATTCTGAGACCGTGCCGTCTTCGAGATGTGGTTGCTCGTCATCCACATCGTCACTATCGGCCATGCTTGCATTGCTGGGCGGAGGTGTGGGAAGCTGCTTGCTACTCGCGCCAGAGTTGGCCTTGAGACCTCGCTCCTCAGCTAAATGTGCTTCGCGGTGCATGTGGTATTCTGCGGCATCGATATTGGGCACGTCTCCTTGGCCAATGGTCACATGTCGAGGTCGCGTATTCGATAGAGTCTCTGGCTTGAAATCTGAGATGCTCCGATTCCTGCCGTGTGACGCTTGTCTGAATTGCTCTTGCCCAATTGCCATTGTTGCATGGGCCACTGCAGCTTCCTGCATGAGGCTTCCATAGCCCTTCTTCTTGCGAGGCGAATCAGGAGATATCGGTGGCAGGTGCGACCGGTTCCCTGGTATGGAGTCTGTCAAGGAGCTCTGTCGGGATCGGCTCGCGCCGCTGACTTGTCTGTTTCTCCACTGGATGGGCTGGTCGTTGCCCACCAGCGGGGAAGGCAGAGGAGTGAGGTCGGCCATTGCGGCGAGATATGGCGATGGAAGGGCGGAAGCGGAGCCGGGAGACAAAGACGACGCGAGGCTTGTCGTTGACACATTCGATCGTAGAGAAGATCCCATCGTGGGGAGACTCGAGGGCGAGGTGAGGTTGTGGTGCAGCACCGGCTCGGCGTCATACATGATCGTCGGCGTGTCCATGGCTCTTGTGGAAGGTCCGGTGGGAGTGGGTTGGCCGAGGCAGCTGGTCCTTATCGTCAGACCGGCGCTGGGTTGGGGAGGAGCGATAGGCGTCGAGGCAGCGGCGGCAGTATCGAGCGGAGGGAGCACGGCGGCATTGTGAGCATGGGCGCGGGAGTTGGTCGTGGAACTCGCACTGGGCCTGGCACTGCCGCTGCTTTCGGTGTTGTCCAGACGTGGCTCGGCGGGCTGTGGGGTCGAAGCAGTGCTGTCGGTCAGCCGCTCGAGTCCGTGGGTGGAGGAGGGCGGCGTAGTGGCGGTGCTCATCCTAGCGGACGCATGGAAAGCTGCGGCTCTTTCGTGAGCAGCGGGGATGGCAGCGCGGCGGCAGCAAGGGCGACTGGGGTGTCTCCTGCCCGTCAGCAGCGAGCAACGTGCTGTTTTGAGGGGGGGCACACAACCAGCGCGAGGATTGACTTTCAAAGGGCGTCAACGCTCAACTCGCCGCGGGATGCTGGCCCCTGTCGTCGTCACTTATAAGACGTGGTCAATGCTGCCTAGCGCGTCTGCTTGCCGAGTCCCGCGTAACGCGCGCTCTCGATAGGGCAAGCGCCATCTCTGTTCACTCTCTCCAGACGCGTCGAAGGTGTCCTGAACAACATATGCACCCACTGCGCGCACTGCGGTATACGGACTCCGCTGTCGATGCTGTAGAGATATTACGAAGCAGTCCGCCAGCATGAGATGAGGATGCGGGCTGCATCGGGACGGCAGAAACACGAACCAACAAAGGATGCTCCCAGCTTCCAGACTCTCGACCCAATCCTCATCAGGCATACAACACGAGGCACGCGGCAACAAGGGCTTGGCGCCGCGAACTTCACCCCAAGCACACCTCGTCGAGGAGCTCTTCTATTTGCACGCGTTTCTGCAGTCATTTCGAGGATGATCGTGCGCTGAGACTACGACTCACGCCCACCGTTTCTTCTGCACGTTCAGTTCGCGGATCGATGCCGTGGACAATGTTGAGACCAGTGCCAAGTGGATTGTGTGCCGTTGGCATCCAATATGCCACCAAGTGGCACTACCACAGTTACTCCATGGTCAGGACGTAAGAACGACCCTCTTCGCTCAACCAGTACAGTATTTACCTGAACCTCGAGGGCTATCGTGCAGTTCCCAATCCTGAAAAGCGCGCCTGATATGGGCTCCGGCGTAGAGCTGCAATGCGTCTCACGTTTCCTCCTCGGTGGTTACACCATGGCTGGAGGTGACCTCACTCAACCACCAAATACCTCGCGGTGGGCCTCGATGATATCGCCATCCTGCATCTCAAGCTATCGTTCACAGTCAGCTGTGTCTCATGCACATTCTTTCCAAAGGCTCTTACCTTGCTCGGCGTTTCCCACGTGTCGATCCTAGTTCCATCGAATACGAAACGCAAACTCTTCTGTCCAGACAGGCGTTCGAAATCTCGCATCACATTGCCAAGGTCACAGTCTTTCCTGATGCGGTACTTTTTACCAAAACCATCGAGTGATCGGACCGTGAGCACAACGCAGTCCTCTGCATTCGTCACGCACAGTAGCTCCATTCCGGAGTCGGCCATCTCTTGTTGGCGCAGTTCCGAGCAGGCTCCATCAAACTTCTGTTGGGCCGAGGCTTCGATCGTGTTGCCTTGAGGCTGCATCGACAGCTAAAGAATGGTCAATACACAATGTGGAATATGTGCAAGTTTCGTTGTCTTGCCTGCTCTGGCGTGGTCTCGTCCTCGACCACACGGCCTTTGAAGACGTAAATCAAGTCCTTGGAGTGCCAATCGACACACGAACCAAACTTCGCTTTGACCTTCTTCAGAGGCTGGTCTCGCTTGAGCTTGAATGTCATTGCGAACGCGCTGAATTCGCTGGCCACTGTCAGAAGGACGTGGTCGCTGTCGGTCGGAAAGTCATGATTGAACACATTGAGAGGGTTCCTGGACTGCTTTTCGTTCAGCCACGAACTCCAATACGTCGGATGGCTCTCGTGCTTACCCCTTCGGCCATTTTGTCGAGAGTGGGCTGCGGCGAGATGAAACGCGTGCTTACAATGAGCTTTTTGTTGGTGCGGTCTTGACAACGACTAAAAGCAAAAGGTTGAGATGTTTGAAGAGCGTTTGCGAGAAGAGAAGATAAGTGCCGAAAGTGAGCTGCCGCGTGACTGCTCAACTGCACGTGCTGAGAATTGTTTGCTTGGGTTGGGCTCTTTACTTCACGCTAGGCCTCACTTGAACGTGAACGATGTAAACCAGTAGGACTCGGAGGCAGCACGATCCCCTTCGATTGTGTCTCTCTTCAGATGACAGAAGGCCAATAGCTCGCGTTCTCGATCGATCGACCTCGAAGAATAGGCTCGCAGTTCCCCCCGCTCCAAAGGGCTCGGTAAGGGAAAGAGTGAGGAATCCTTCGCGACTGAAGTCTGATTGCAGGCGCCGACAACACTCATTCGACAGAGGCTGCTTCACTTGCTCTTCCGACTATCAACTTTCAGCATGAAAGGCCCACGTTGTTCGCACATGGAAAACATCATATTCCACCCCATTCAAGCTCTTAACTTCATCCTCAACACATTACCAGTTGCATCAGCAACCATGTCTTTCCCAAACCGCATCACAAAAGACACATCCGCCCGCAAGGGCCCGGCGGCTCTCACGCCTCACGACGCCGCTCTGCAGGCGTACATGCAGACCTTCATCAACTCGATCCATGACAGTACCGCTGCTGCGACGCACGCTCGTCATTCGGAGCACCTGCATGATTCCCAAGCGTTGAAAGCCTGCTTCATCGAATCGTACAATGACGCTGTGAGGAAGCTCAACAGGAAATTCGCGGATGACTGGACGGCGCTGAACGCAGAGCGCGATAAGAAAGTTGCGGAGCTGAGGAGGGAGTTCGCGAATGATCCGTTGGGATCGATCATGGCGCAGCAAAATGCCGCAACTAGCAGAAACGAGCAGAAGAACGTTTCGGTGGAGCAAAGAGCGCGAATGGAACCAGCAAATGTTGCTGCTGGAGAGCCTCGTGCTGCAGCGGTTAAGCAGGAACCTGGTGAGGAAGCAACGCCGGCGATGTCGACTTGTGCCACCCCACAAGAGCGTTCTGTTTCGATGCCCGCCAACGAAACAGCGAACGCATCGAGTACTTCTCAGTCTGCTGGTCTGCCTAGCGAGCACGGAAGCGTCGGCGCGAATGCACTGCCTTCCTCACAATCTCAACCGCAGAACGAAGACAGTGCTGCGGCTGGAATCGGCGGTGGATTGGGAGACGGTGCAGGACAAGGCTGCCAAGACCTGGTTGAAGTAAAGAGTGAGGTCATCCAAGCTGGGCTGGAGAACCGCGGCGTGAGAGCGGACAGTGTGGTTGCCATGTGCAAAAACCAGGTCCAGGAGACTGCACCTCTCGACGCTTGTCCAGGTACGCACAACACCACGGACAGATCTGCTTCGAGTTCGTATGTGGACCTGACCGCCGCATGAGTCGGAGATGGTCAAGAGCGTGGCGCTGTGAGTTTCATGCCATTGAACGCGATTGGACTATGCGGAGGCGTTAATGAAGTTGGTCGATGGCATCTCCTAAACCAACATACGATCGACACATATCGATGCTCCGCTGCTGAGAGCCAAGCAGACGAATACAGAAAGCTGGAGGGACGTCTCAGGCTTTCAACAGTGGCACATACTAGCCATTTGTTGTTTCGACAATGTGTGTACCTATATGCACTTGAAGTTTTTTGATTTCCGAGACATTCTCATTCTCATCCAGTACTGCAGGTTACGTTCGACTGCTCGTAGCACGATAGTCTCTGCTCGTATATAGACGAGAATAAGGCCTTGGTATATCGTTAATACAGTACTGCTGGGGTGATGAGCAGACGAGTGATGATTAGTGAACTGCTGGCATTGCAAGAACGCTAAGAAAGGGGTGACCCGGTTTAAGTGCCTCTCTTCTCCGTCCGAAGATGATAGCTAGGACTTTGGTCTTCTGATCCCATGTTAGCACACGCCTGTAAACCGCAAAGAGGGAATCTGTAATGCATCTTTGAAGGGGTTTCCATCGAAGAACCGTTCGTTGGGAAGAAGATTAGTGAACTGCCCCAGTATTACCGCGCGCTAAAGAGCGGCATTGGGGGAATTGGTTGTAGTTTCTTAAAATGCTTGCGGATAGCCCATCGATGTACATTCGGATGCTGAGGACTCCGTTGCAAGCACTTCCATCTTGAGTTCTGCCGTAGCGAGAATTCTACTGATACGGTTCAACTTTCTCTCAGCATCTTAGCAATGCCGAAGGCACTGCTAGGATCAAGGACAAGAGTGACTCGTAGTCGTATTGCACTGCTTCAATAGCACAGACACCCGCATAAGCACTATCGCCGCCTGGCATGGCAATCAGCTGATATCTTCGTGTCTCGAACGAGCTCAACGCGCCAGTTCGATCAATAGTTTCAGCCTGGTACATTGCTAGGCTCTAATACCGGATAAAGTGGAACGGACTCAAAACCATTTCCTCCAGCGCTGTTCAGATCGTGCAGAAACTGTTTGAACAAGTCGAAATCGACGAGGTCCTTTCTTTTGGAAGCAGCCAGCAGCTATAGAAGTCAAAAGGAGTACCAAACTCCACTCCTGTTCTCTATTGTGTAGAAATGATCACTCATCCCAAATATATACTAGTGAAGATCTGCATTTAGTCCTCACAGTTTTGTGCGGAGTGAGAATGACTTACCGGACACCGCGAGACATCCGTATTAGGCTAGTCAATGGCTGAACATACGACTGTGCAGATATAAAAGGGGAACCATCGAACTTGATAGATATCACAGAAATCTCCCATCGATCATCGTTGATAGATCGTTCTCCTACCACATCTACATCTTCACCATGAAGGCATTCTCCATCGCAGCAGCTCTCCTCGCTCTTGCTCTTGGCGTCGTCGCTGGGCCCATGACTCCTAGAGAAGCCGAGGGCGAAATCTTCGAGAGGCAGGGGGCGTGCAGTCACGTTTGTAGGGGCGTAAGTCTTTTGCCGTGGACATTTTCTTTGCTTGAGATTATATAAGGCTGACGCACGATGTAGGTAAAATGGGGCTGCGAATGCGGAGCTTCCATTGTTTGTGAAGGTATTTCTGGTCGATGTGTAAGTCTCTATCTCAAGGAGTCTGGGGTGGAAGAGCTGAGCTGCGCTGATAATCTAATAGTCTGGATGATTTGGACGTCATGATAGTGACGAATCTGTGCTTGTGGTGGAGAAGATGGTTCGATCGGACCAGGTGTGGAATGCTGTTCGATTATGACAAGATAGCTCTGGAACATGTGAACTTAATTCCAAGTGATACGCGTGCAATCGATCATTTCTCTCAGTGGTAGTGAAGTGTGTTATCGCCTTGGAGTTCGTGATGTTCCTAGATCACCAGAGAAACAGACACCTTCATGGCAAGGGCTTTCGGAACGGAGCTGAGCCCTCCCTGTAGGGACGTATTTTGACACGCCAACATAGTGCATCAGGCTCATGGTCAGAAGTGACTGGTTAGCTTTCTGAAGCTCGCAGGGTTTTCGCTTCTGTTATGCGCTTCGAACCTTCCACAGAACTCCACACACGGCAATCTTGTCTCCAGGAGGCAAACAGTCAGCTCGCCAAACTTCGGCGCTCGAAATGCAGGCTTCGTTGTGAGCACCTCTGAGCAAGGACCTCCGGTCTTGAGAACGGAGTGTAGCGGTTCATTCGAGAGAACTTCGTCGATTCAAGATGTGCCTGGTCAAGACCTGCGGAGCTCCAATGCGGACTTTTTTCCATCGGCCACATTACTGGTGAAACATCTTCGAAACAATCAACTCTTGAGATCCTTATATCAGATAAGGACTTTGAGCTCTTGGTGTGGAGACGGAGGAAAACCATAACAACACTAGCATTCTACGTGGCAGAAGTATCCTCCACAGATAGACCATCCAAGCCGCCCTATGACAGCCTGCACGCGCTCACTTAACAAGAGATACCAATGTATCGAAATTCAGTCACCCTTCCCACCCTGACAGGTCTCTTGCAGAGTGAGCAGCAGTCTGCATGGAAGCATTCCTTCCTAACATCTTGGTTACAAAGGAGCGCATCTCCTTTCTAGTCTGGTATAAGCAGGGGAGTCGAAAAAATGGAGTGTGTCATGGACTCACGTGTTTTTGCGAAGCCACAACGCTTATCCAGCAGCAATCTACCTTTGAACAGAAAGCCGTCTGTCACAGTAGATGTTAGGGGGGTAAATGACGGTCACAATGATAGTGAGGTGCGTACAGGGAGCTCGAGGAAGGCGAAAAGAGCATAGATGACCTTCATGGTGGTTGGCGATGAGTCAAGAGTGAGTGGTGTTGATTGGAGGTGTGATTATTTCGTGCTCAAGGGTGCGAAGTGTAGCGTAGATACTTCACAGAGCAGGTCACAAAGTGGAGCGATTTTATATATAACGATGATTCCTAGAAGCTACCATCTCCGCTAGGATGTAAATGGTGAATGCATGTGCTTTGACCTTGATCAGGGCATATAGGCTTCCGACAAGGCGACAGTATGGCCACAACTGTCGACAATCGCTAGGACTCGTCCCAGGTGGGGCTGAGAGAGGAGAAGCTGTTGTGGTTCATTGCCTTGACCATCATTCGACCTTTCCCTAGATACATGCGATGTGCGTCCGGTACGATATCGAAAGTAACATCTCTGAAGGGCAAGCAGCGATCTACAGTAGCGCTCCAATTCTCTTCATCGATACTTGACGTGTATCGTTAGGATTGCTGTGATCACCAGAAACCATCACAGCTGGAGAACCGTAAGCCCCGAGCAGCACGGACCAAACGCTTAACTGAATGGCTCCCTCGATTCGTGGGTAAACCTTGGAGTTATTGAGTCACGAGTATTTCCTCCAGTTCGTGCGGTTTTCTCTACAGTCTGATTCCCAGGCCGGAGTCTTTTGTACGAAATATCGCACTATTGCCCGTCTATAGTCCGTCATGTGCTTTCAGGGAACGCTGGACAGCTATTGTTCGATTTAGGCTCCCTTATCCAGTCTTGATCTGGTTGCTCGGCGTTTGCCGGATGCCTTCACGCGTTGGACTCCTGAGATGGGTGACTCATTGCAGTTCAGTGAATGTCTAGACTAACAATCTCAGCCCTTGCCTCGGAAGGTGACTTCAGACCTCGCGTGGCTCCAGGCCACATCTCTATAAGCTCACGTCAAAATATCTTTGATCGTTTGAATGAACATATTAGTCAGGTTCAGTCCTGCTCATGTGAATGGCACGATTCCGCTTCGATATCAGCCGTCCTTGGCATACAAGTCCGTATGATCATGATATTCCCATCGTCCTGCGGGGTCCGTAGGAGTTCGAACGTCGAGTTAAGGCGTCGATAAATGTACTCGTGTTGTTCGAGCGCGGTCCCAGGCACACCGAGCAGAAATCGGGCTCGAACAGCCAGTAAGATGCCAGGTCGGGAGGACAAAGTGCCATACTATGCGTTATTTTGTGCGAGCAGCATGTCAACAAAGCTTGAGATTGGAGTGAGTTTGATCCTGGCTTCCTGACTCGTGTTCGCGAGGAGACTTTCAACTTGCACAAAAGAGGCAGCATTTGAGGTCGCCAAGGCTGTCGAGAGTTTCATATTCTCGCGCTGCATGGTTGAAGTTGTCTCAGCCCTAACAAGCATTAGATGATGCTGGCCAATCTTGGCAAAGACGACGCGATTCTACTTCTGCCATTGGGTCTCAAGACTTAGAGGGTTTTACCTGGGCCTTCCGGTTGTCAACTGCACAATGTACAAAAGCGCTACTCCGCGGAGAAAAACGAATAAGGGAAAAATAGACTGCTAGAAACTCCGGATGTGTTCAGACTGTACTTCAAACTGAGAGTGGGACAGACTCGAGCCGAGAACATCAAGTCCTAATGAAAAACGAAGATGTGAAGACGAGCTGTACATTTGGGCATTCGGAAAGAATTCTCTTATCGATGTCAAAAAAATTGATGTCTTTCGATACCGGCGAGTGTCGTGACACCCTAGCAAAGATGGTGGTGTCTTGAATCCGTCCTGTGCCAGGCGTAAGGTCAGGGGATGCTGTGTGGCTGCTGTGTTCCAATCGCAGAAGAAGCAGGTAGCTCCAATGCTGTTGCGCTTGAGTCGAGCTTTGTCAATTTGAGGAAATTCAGGCGCGCCCCCTCCAAGTTTTTTTATGTCGACATGATGGTGAGTTCGAAAGTGGACGGCCGCCGATCTACCGACCGTACGCAGGCTTGCCGGGCACAAGCTCTATGCTGTGTCCAGTGACTGAGAATGCACAGACTCTGCGAATCCCGGTTCTACGAGCTTTATTGACGATATAACTTTCGCTGTTGAACCAAAGAAACAAGCAATGTGATCATCACCACGTTCGGGTGAGGTTCACCGTTGTGACATTCTTGAGATGTTCTTAGCCCTTGTCTGACAGGGCATGAAGTCAGATCTGTCAGTCTTGGTAGAGTCGAGACGATTTTGTTTCTGTAGTCCCATGTTAAAGCAGAGTAGAACAGATGCACTGGGGCTGCATAGCGCCTTCGCTACAATGATTCGCTTGCCGTCCGCCGCGAACAAGTGAAGAGCAAGCATGGTGGGTCGGACGTAAGGCTTCGGACCCCGTGGCTTGCTCTTCGAATCGACCGTGAGACAAGCTGGCGTGTAACTCATGAGAAGGTGACGCTGAAGGGGGAGGCCGCAAGTGAGGCTAGTCCGTGCATCTCGGCGCCGTTCAGCGCTTCCTCTGTCGAACTTCGAGACTGCCTTCCGACGATATTGGCGAGCTCAATGGGGCGGCGTGCTGTTCTGTGATGCAGTTTCTCGCGCTGCGAAGCGCCCAGTCTGAATACAGATTGCCATTTCTGAAAGTCGAACGTGATAAGTGAGGCGATAATGCGTGACTGCTGTGTTTCGAAGGCCCGGAGAAGCACGCGTGAAGCAGAAGCGATGGCGTCCCATCGGACGGCGTCCAAATTTTGTTGCCGGTGGGCGGAGAGGTACACTGAGTGTGAAGTTGACCTAAGCATCTGGTGCTGTTCAACGTCTATCTGTGCCACATGCGTCAGTACCAAAAGTACGCCCAGAAACATGCAGCCTCACTTCGTTAGACTTCCGCGAGCCTGACTTCACTTGATCTCCAATTTTGACACATCAGCTGCTCGCTTCTCTACCCCGCAATAATCCATTCTGCTGGTCTGCCAAACCCAATTCACCACACTTCATCCAACTCCAACCTTGCTGGCTCTCTTGGCCTTGCATCGAAGACAATGGCTGAAGGCGCGACTCCTGGAATAACCGCGACCATCAGAAGCCTCCTCGGCGATGCCCGCTATGCCGACCTGACCATCACTAGCGGCACGCGTAAATGGCGGGTCCACAAAGCTATTGTCTGCACACGCTCTGACTACCTAGCCAAACTCGTCGAACGGCGCGTTGCAGTAGGTCAATGTCAAAGCTATCCTTCTCGTATGTGTGACTGACAAACTTTCAGCAGTCGAACAGCAACACGATCGACTTGTGGGAGGATCATCCGAACGCCATAGCCGCCGTGCTGCGCTTCCTCTATACGGACACCTTCTCAGATCTTGCTCACGATGACGAGGACGGGCAGGAGTGGAAGCGACTGCCCATGAACGTGAAAGTCTACGAGATCGCGGACAAGTACGGGCTCAAGAAGCTAGCGAATCTGGCGCTGCCGAAGTTCAAGTCTTGCTTTCGTCGCGAGAGCCCAGGCTTCCTTGAGGCCATCCGGCTGGTAAGTGTCCGTCCTGGAGCCTGGAGAGTGGTGACTTCCACGATCTACGCGGTGAACAAATTGAGTACCAAGAGCCTCATTTGCTAACGTACTGTTCAGATTTACACGGAGGACACAGAGCCACTCGCACCACTTCGAGCCCATGTGATGGAACATCTGATGAGATACGGCAAGGAGCTCATTCCACAAGAGGAGTTCCAGAGAGTGGCAATTTCAGTTCCGCTCTTCGTTGCGGCTCTTCTGAAACACATATTCCGTCTCAAAGAGGAGGAGGAGCTTCAGGAAAGCAGGGTCGCTCAAGACTGGGAGCTGACATGCTTCGTCTGTCCAAAAGAGTCCTGCCGCAGGAGATTCGCAGTGGATTTGAATGTGCAAACCTCCGCCCTCCGCTGCCCAGGATGCGGCATCTACGAAAACGAATCCTTATGGGGAGCAGCGCTCCGGGCGTCAACATAGACTCGTTGGTCCACACTTGCGACTTGTCCTTTGTGGCCGAGAGGTGGACTGCTCCACTCGCTAGTCTTTGAGGGATGAGAGTCGTGGCGAGTTTCAGCTCGATCTTCAAATGATGCGCCGGAGGCCAGCGTCTTCAAGACGTAGGAAGCATTCGACAAGGCTCGAACTCCTGCAAACGATGAATGGGAAGCAACAAGAGAGCAGGTTGCAAACTTGGCCCAGATGCGCTTTCAACGTTGTCTCTGATCCGCGTGAGCTCCTCGATATTCCATTCATGTTTCGAGAAAATGTCTCCTTGACTTGCAATTCCCAAAACTTGGAGCATCGGTTCTTCCGCCATTGACCTGGACATGCTCCGCTCAGATCTGCGAAGGCGGCGAAGGAGTATTCTCGTGAGTCGAGAGGAGCACCTCATGGGAATGCGAGCATGGGGGCCATAGCACAACGGTATGCGAAGTGGACACAAAACGAACGTAAAGTGAAAGCACACCTCAAGATGCAAGAAGTGGAGTCGGCCCTTTCCCATAGGACTTTACGGAGTTTAGACTGGTGTGGTTGTTCCAGAACTACACACGCTGACGTAACTGCCTAGGTACGCTGTGAATAGTGATCAGTTCATCAATCAAGCAAAACATATATGCCCAAGAGTACAGATTTGTTCAACCCCCTCCACCAACCTCATAGTCCAAGACCTAAAATTCGAGAGAAATGCCCCTCCGAATCCTCATCACCGGCTCAGCAGAAGGCCTCGGCCTCCTCTCCGCCCAAGCCCTCGCCTCCCGCGGCCACGAAGTCCACCTGCACGCCCGCTCAGCAGCCCGAGCACAAGACGCCAAAAACAACTGCCCAGAAGCAAAATCCTGTTTCGTAGCAAACCTCTCCGATCTCAATGAGGTGAAACACCTCGCATCAGAAATCAAAGCCGCGGCACCATGGGATGCGATCATCCACAATGCGGGTGCAATGCATGGCACGACTGGCAAGAACGCCCCAAATGCTGATTATGGATTATTGTTTGCGACGAATACTTTGGCGCCGTATGTGATTACGAGTTTGGTGAGAGGGAGTGCGAAGAGACATGTGTTTATTGGGTCGCAGATGCATGCGGGAGGGGATCCGATGTTGAAGAATTTGAAGCATTGTGGGTATGGGGATAGTAAGTTGCATGATATTATGTTGGCGTATGGGTTTGCGAGAAGATTCAAGGGTGAGGAGGGAGTAGAGGAGTGCAATGTATTGGATCCAGGTTGGGTGCCGACGAAGATGGGAGGAGGGAGTGCTCCGGATTCGATTGAGGAGAGTGTGCAGACGTATGTGGCTTTGGCGGAGGGAGTGGATTGTACGGGAGAGTATTTTGGTCCGGCGGCGAAGAAGGGGAGGAGAGTTATGCCTGCGGCGAAAGAGGTGGAAGCGCAGGAGAAATTGTTTGCTCAGTTGGCGGAGATCAGCGGTGTAGCAGCGCCTGGTTCATGAGTGCATTTCTGCATGTGCTGTCGATATCTTACGCTTTCCTAGCTCATGGAGCTGAGTACTTGTATTCATATTGCTCCTGCGCCTTCTTGAGCAGGTCTTTCAGCTCGTCTTCCTTGTCCTTGAAGCCATCCTCCTCTTTCAAACGTCTCTTGTATGCTTCGTTCGTGATGCTGGGTTCACTGGGCACGGCCAAGCCGCGCTTGACAGCAGGTCGAGCATTGATTCTCTCCCACCACTTGTACAGGTTGGGGAAGTTGTCCAGGTTGACACCGGCAAAGTAGGCGACATTGACCCAGCTGAAGTTGGCGATGTCGGCGATGGAGTATTTGTCGCCGACGAGGTACTCGCGGCCCTTGAGGCGGATGTCAAGCACTCCATAGAGGCGTTCGGTCTCACCAACGTAACGTTGGGTCGGGTATGGGATGCGCTCCTTGGCTAGACGGTAAAAACTGCAGTCGAAGTCAGCAGGGAGAGCCTTTACACTTCGTGCTCTCAAACTCACTGATTCGCCTGTCCTTGCATGGGACCCAGGCCGCCATGCTGCCAAGCCACCCACTGTTCACACTGTGACAGCTCGGGGTCTTTGGTGAAGGATAGCTTGTGCTCGGGGTCAAAGTGACGTGTCACATAAGTCAGGATAGCAGCACCCTCCATAATGCCTAGATCGCCGTTGTCGTGGTCGATGAGGACAGGAATGCGCCCATTCGGACCATACTCTGTGAACCACGGCTCTTTCTGGATGTTCTGGCCAATGTGTATGCTCTGAAAGACATAGTCCGGCTTGCCATACGCCTCTTTGAGCTCCTCCAAGATGATGCTTGCCTTATGGCCTGTATGACCCTGTCAGCGCCTTTTCTCTGCGTGCTCTTGTTCTGATGATACCCACCATTTGGAGTGCCAAAGGTCAACAGCTCGAGGCCGCTCTTGGCAATGGTGCCGTTGGGTCGATCGGACATGGTATCGGCGTCTTGCTTGCGTAGTGCAGTGGCGGAGAATGGTCTAGTGGTGAATGTGCTCGCAGCAGGAGATGCGGATCGAATGAGATGGTTCGCGGTCTGCTGCAGGCGGGAAAGGGGAGAGCGGAACATGAAGGCGAGGAGAAGAAGCACGACCAACCTGTAGATTGACCTCATGCAAAAAGTCCCTCTCAGCTACGTGGAGCTTTGCCGGAGCTCGATGGCGTTGACGTGAGTGACATGCCATTTCTCAGCACCGAGGGAGCTGCTGTGCAGTCCTCCGAATGTGTTTACGTCAGGTGTGGGGAGAGCTCTCAATCAGGTTAGACCAGGAGGCATTATCACCGACGTCCGATGCTGACTTTCTCCTGCTAACTAAGCAGACCAAGATCACCACCACCACCACCACCACCACCACCACCACCACCATCACCATCTGTGCACAGTTCCGCCTCAAGGGCGAGAGGCTTCCTGGTACCATGTGTCAGCCTGAACAAGCCATGGTTGCTACAACGAGCGAGCTTTTCTTTTGCCGGTGAGACGAGCACGGTGCCATCGACAAACGATCGGCTTCCTGCAGTCTATGAGGAACGCACGATGACGGATGAGACACGAACTTCAGATATGCATCGTTGACGGCATTTGAGAGAAAATATACCCGCTGCAACAAAAAGGTTGTGTTGTATGATTATGCCAAGTCTTGCAGACAGACTTTGATTGTTGGCGTGTTCTGGGCCTTCTGGCCACATCTGTCACCCTCCCCGGTCTCCTGTCAGCAGAATGAGGGTAAAGCACGTCCAGATCGGATCAGAGCCCAGAAGACAGCATGTCCACCAGTATTGGCTCAAGGTTTTGTTTCAGCTTGACAGCTTGGCATCCCAATTTCCGAGTTCACCTGCTGCAGGAACCGTCATTCTCCACTGGTTCGTGGTGATGGCAACCTTTGTCCTCAGGCAAAGAGAAGAGTGACAAGTTTCGAGGTGATCGAGCCGTCTTGCTTGGAGATCACAGGCCGGAAATGGAATGAGGAGGTCAAGCTTGACTTAGCATCCCCTGCGTGACTTGCGGATACCACTCCGGATCGTAAAAGCCGCAGTGGCTTCCTGTTCTGAGCTTACCTTTCAACAGACACTCCGCACCCGGCTTTGACTTTGTGTTACTCGCATGACATTGCTGTGCGAGGGCTTGAAAGAGACTCGCGTATGCGCAATGATGAGGCCGTCCGGTGCCTGGCGAATGCGAGCGTCTTGCCCTTGTTGTCATTTCTGGAATCGAGGCCTTCCGAGCATGGATCAGGCAACGTCGACAGATGAACTATCATGGAAGCTTGACAATGCACAAGCTACATAGCTCAGCGCGCGAACCACATGGCTTACAGTGGCAAGCGACTTTGTAGCTGCTGCCCTCATGGCTGTCACCGAAAGGATCTCATCATATGGAGGACAAACAGAAAGGACATCCCAGCCTCGTATATCAAGTGTCAAAAGCGATGGCTCGGACTTGCCATTCGAGCGCCTCTCGACTCGGCTCTCGAACATCCCAGAAAACTTTGCCCAGCACGATGCTTCAGATTATCTCTCTGAGATTCAAGACTTGGTGTACAAGACCTACATGCACTCCGGCGCTCCTTCTTTTTCCAACTACAGCTTAAATGGCGGCTCAGCATCAAGAAAGTCGCGGCAACGATCTACCTGCACACGATTCTCCTCTAGCCAAGGCAGACTTCAAAATGTCGTGCTCGACCAGTCGACCTTCACCGAAAACCTCATCAAACGCCTCTCACTCACCCGCCGGCTCTCCTCAACCATCCCAAACAGCCTGCCTCCAGCGATCGAGACCTACTTCGAAATCAACACAATCCTGATAAGAAAGTCCGCAGCTCTTCTCCCGTCAATGGCATCCAGTGTCTCCGACCAGCTCCACCCCCTCCTAGCACTAAACATTCGACATCTCGAACTCCATATCAAGATCTCCTTCCGTCCCATATACGGCAGTCTGCGACAGAATCACCGCTTTGAAGCCAAATCAGAG
The DNA here is from genome assembly GCA_005356885.1 of Cercospora cf. flagellaris. NCBI lineage: Eukaryota > Fungi > Ascomycota > Dothideomycetes > Mycosphaerellales > Mycosphaerellaceae > Cercospora > Cercospora cf. flagellaris. Next base: position 446,785 of record RJLU01000005.1, on the reverse strand, counting down.
CACATCTCCCATTGTTCCATCCATATGCCCTCCATCGTAGACCAACTTCCACGACTCAGAACATTGGTCCTCGTTCTCGACAGCCTGTTCGATCTACCTCCGCGGCCGAGTGACTACCAGCGATTCTTGCGAACACACCACTACCATGCAGGTGCTTCACGAGAAGAAAACATCAGAGACTCAGATCTGGAGGATCAGATGGGGCTAGTAATTGTGCCTGGCCTGCGACGGCTTGCGAATGAGACAAAGAGGCTGTCTCGGGTGGCGATGAGACATCACCCCGGTACCAGTCTGAGGGGAGAACCGGAGGTGGTAAATGGTGTGAACTCTACGGACGAGGCGATTGCGAGTGCGGTTTTGGCACAGCATGGGCGGGAGGTGGTGTTGAAGGGGTGGTTGTGAGGTGGTGAGTCCGAGGGAAGAAGTCGCATGTTGCCAGTCTGGCGTCGTTCCTACGTGAGCTTCATGCTTTCTGCATTTTTACGACACCTACTGACATCTCGTAGATCGCAAATGACATGGCTCGCCGCCTTGCATTGTTGCGGCTGCCGCGACTTTGCTCGTTTCCTGGGCTGGATCGAGCAGGTACTGTCCGCGCCACAGAATCACGCTTGGTTCAAACATTGTCCTGGCCTCCTCACGACCTGTCAACGTCAGTCGACCTTTCTTGCTCGTGCTTTCACGCACACCTGGCAGATACGATCGGAAAGCGAGCTGGAGGACATGCGGGCCGGAATCAATGCGAAAGATCTGTACATTCAACAGCTGGAGGAACAGCAATCACCACAATCACGAGCTTTGTCTGGGCGCTCTCATGCCGGAATCTCATCCGAAAGAGGACCATTAATGAGTACCGCCCAGTGCTCACCCAGGCCAGCCGTGGAGAAGTTTGTACCAGCCTTGGAACACGAATTAGCTGAGGTCATGAGATTGAGACACGCTTGCGCTGTTTACCTGTTTTCCCACAGCATCGTCACCAAGATCCATAAGTCCTTCCGGCATCACACTGATAGCGCGGCCTGGAGCGAGGAAGTCAGCAATAGAGCTCATGTATAGCTCATGATTTCACATACCCCATGCTGCCTCATCAGTTGCAGCTCTTGCCATGGCCTCCAACACATGGTCAATACTAGCAACGGGAATGCCAGCAGCTTGCAAGGCCGGAACGAGCGCTGCAGTCATGGGCGTCTGGATACAAGATGATCAGCGTTGCCAAATCGTTTACCACCCGCTTTCTCGGCCAGACTCACGTCAACGTAAAACGGACAAACAGAATTCACCCTCACGCCCACCGCAGCCGCATGCTTTCTCAGTCCTCGCATGAAACCTCTCACGCCAAACTTCGCAGCCGTATAGCTGACGCAACCTTCCGCTCCGCAATACCCGGCCAGTGAATCGAGCAATACAATCGATTTCGGAGAAGCTGCGGTTCCAGATTTGTGCAATCCCATACCATACCGCAGGGTCAGCATAGCGCCGACATAAACCGCGTGCAGATTCACTGTAATGACCGGCGCAGCCAGATCCTGAGGAACAGATGTGAGATTCGACAAGTCTGCAGGATCGGCAGGTGCAATTGCCAGTGGCGGTCCCAGAATGCCTGCGTTGGGGACATAAATGTCGACTTCGTTTCGTGGGAAGAAGGCCAATGCTTCTTGGAGAAGTTTGATTTGTGCTTCGGTGGAAGTTACGTCTACTTTTACGAATTTGACCCTAGGCGTCAATCGTCAGTCAATCAATGTTGAGCGACGCTTGTTCGAACTCGCATTCTTCATCGACATACTTTGCTCCAGACGAAACGAGCTCTTGTTCGACTGCTTTGCCTCCTGCCTCGTTCAAATCCGCCAGTACGAGGTTGGCTCCATGCTGTGCGAACATCTTCGCTGCAGAAGCGCCAAACCCGCTGGCTGCTCCTGTGAGGAGCACATTTTTGTCTTTCAATGCTGCATAGTCTACGGCCTGGCTGAAGTCGATGGGTTTACTGAGAGGCATGCTTGCAATTAAGTCGGGCGGCAGCGATTACTATAATTCGACGAACTTGAAATCTTGCGACCAGGAAAACTCCTTATGCAGAGCTCGCACGACTGTATATCTCCACTCTAATGTGGTCGTTATGGTGCCCGCCACAAGTGTCCCATACCCCGCAGTCGAGTCGGCTTCCGCGAGGCCGGATGCTCTGGTGAATCCTACTGCGAGACCCTGACACGAACGCCATTGAAACTTTGAATGAGCCTCGTGGCACTCCCACTTTCCTGAAAGAGGGGAGCGTTCGGTTTCAAGCTGGATTGGAAAGTCGGAAGATATTTCGTGACAGCTGAGTGGCTGTTGCTTGGAAGCTTGATCTGTCGGCTTCTTGGGTCGAGATCTTGCCAAAATGCGGAGAAGCTGTTGGCCAAGAACTAAAAAGAGATGGTAATGTTGACTTCACCTTTGGTCTTTGGAAACGACATCTGGGTCCTATCTGGGTTGTCAGGGAGTCGCTGAGGTGATTCGCACCCGACGATAGAAGAAGTCGATGTGAGCCTCTCGTAGGGATAATCAGTGCATGCCACGCTAATGGGCTGATTTCTGGAGATTGGGCTGCTACTTCTCGAACGGCGTTGGTCGTGACAAATATGTCGTTGGTTCTATCTCCCTACGATGCTTCTCAATCGGTAAGAGCACGATGAATCTGAATGATCACTTGCAGTGGAATGCGACCTTCCAACACTGCGCTCTACATCCAGGTCAACTCTTGGAGCTCAGATCTCAAAAATTCGATGATCTATTGCTGAGCGCCGGAGAAAGACTACTGCCTGGCTGCGTTCTGGTCTTTCACCGAGAATCAAACGACGCCCGATATACTTGCACAAAGAGGTGAAGTCAAAGTCGCTTGTTGGCTAGCTACCACCGATTAGTGAACAGCCCATCATTGTCCCGTGCCGTCTCGATGCATAACAAGGATGAGAGACCAGCGTCAGTCTAGACCTCTTCCACCTCCAATTCGTTGGCCGTGATCGTCGCGTCCTCGGCGTAGCACTGGCAGCCGGACTTTCATTGAAAATTTCACAAGAGCTGGCAAGTCGAAGATCAACGATGCTGCCGAAACCTGTGCATCTCCATTCTCCACTGCGCTGGTCGAGGCAGCTGGGCGTCGACCCCATCTTCTGGTCACTTGCAAGCCTGAGTTACTGTGATGTTGGTACGCATGCCCGTGTAGACGGCATTCGCACTATGCAGCACATCACCCGATGCTGATGAATCGACTGGCGGCGTGCTGAAGGACAAAACCAAGGCTGGATGTTGTTAGTGAACAATATCGCCTGTGTGTCACTCCTCACTTCTTTTCGGTGCTGGAGGTTCGAATGTCCCATATCCGGTGATCCCGCGTGGTCGCGCATGATTGTCGCGTGTTGGCCAAATCTCGGGAGATTCGTGTCCAAGCGGGAAGAGCAGCAATGTTGCACGCTTTGTTCTCGCATCCGACATTACGTACGCCCAACGGAGTGCACTTCCTGGGCGATTCTGGGCTTAATAGATCGACGAACCTCAACCTTTGTGAATAGTGCGTCTCTCGGGAAGTGCGACTACAGGTCCCGCTACGCGCTAGATACACATTTGTTGTCCAAGGTTTCGGACTACCAACGATACTGCTTCTACAGCTATGATATCTGCAAACTTGAACACGTGGATCATTGGATGTGAAACGATCTGCCTTTCGGTGGCAATTAATGCTTCACTGTACGTCTACATGAGTAAGCGGCGACTTTGATTGCCTAAGCGTCGAAGTTAGTAGGGAGCATAAGCACTAGAAGTGCGGCAACTTCGGCGATGTCCTAGGCGACGATGCCCACGAAACTTTACTGTAGTCAGAGACTCTGGCCATGCAACTCGTACCTTAAGGCCTTGGTCTAGAAGGCTCAGCGATAGGATGAGATTCCGGCAGATCTTGATCCTTGTGCACTGGCTGATGGGCCGGATCTCCTGAACCCAAGAGAAAGCTCTTATGAGGCACCTCTCTTGCAATGCGAGAACTCCACGACAAGGGCGCTGAAGATAGGCGCATTCCACGCCAACCGCACTGCCAACAAGAGAATTTAAAGGATGGGCTTAGCTTCCAACCCGAGGCATGCGACAGGAATGCCAATATGGCAGCGGCGTGTGCTAGTGCTCGCTCTGAACATTACCACAACTCCCTTCCTTCTGTGGCAATTCTATCTATTTTATGAACCAGACGGCATCAGCGCTCTCGAGTTCCTGATCCTAGCATGCACCTTCTTCTGCGTGCCCTGGTCAGTCCTCAATTTCTGGAATGCCGTCATCACGCTCTGTCTCCTGGGCTTTGGCAATCCAGAGCACTCCGTATACCCGTACTTCGAAGGCAAAGGCGAGCTTCCGGATATATCATCAAAGACGACACTTGTTTTCTTCTTGCGAAATGAAGATCCTGGGCCATTGTTCGATCGCATGCACGTTATGCACAAGAGTTTACGGGACATTAAGCAAGTACAACACTTCCGATTCGTACTCTTGAGCGACACTAGCCAAGATGATGTCGCCAAATTGGAGGAGCAAGGCTTCGCCCAGATCCGTGACGAGATTGCGAAAGGCATGTCCAGGCCACCATTGTATCGGCGCCGCCGGGAAAACGTAGCGTGGAAAGCTGGTAACCTCAGGGACTACTTGGACCATCACTCCGGAGGCGATGACTTTTTCATCCCGCTTGACCAAGACAGCGCGATGGCTGGTGAACTTCTGGTGCGCATGGTTTCCAGTATGGAGAGGCACTCTCGAATTGGGATGATGCAGACCCTGTGTTATGGTATGCCGGCCGCAAGTGCATTCACACGTCTCTATCAGTTCGGCATCAGACAGAGCATGCAGACGTACAACCTTGGTAACAGTTGGTGGACGGACGACTGTGGACTATATTGGGGTCACAATGCGATTATTCGAACGGACGCGTTTCGCAAGCACTGCGTGCTGCCCAAGCTTCCAGGCAAACCACCTTTAGGAGGATACATCCTGAGTCACGATCTCGTAGAAGCCATGTTCATGCGAAGTGCTGGATACGAGGTACGAATTGTTCCTTGCGAAACCCAGAGCTACGAGACTCACCCACCGACCTTGATTGACTATTTGCGTCGTGAACTTCGATGGTGCCAGGGGACCATGCAATATTGGTTTTTACTTACGAGACCTGGTCTGCATCCACTGAGTCGTTTCCACGCGTGCCAGACACTGGCCACGTATCTTACGCAGGCCGTCCAGGCTACGATGGCCTTTGCTACTATCGTCAATGTTCTCTCCGGCGGAGTAAGCAGTAGCGCCGAAGCAATGGCACGATTCTATGCTCTGCAATTGGGCATAACTATCATCGGCGATGGATGCAGGATCGCCGGGCACGTGAACGTTGCACTCACGTCCCTGCCGCGCTACGGAGGCTTGATGAACTGGACATTGAGTGTTCTGGCCGAAGCACTGCTTCTGTTCCCCTTGGCTGCCATCACTGCTGTGTCCGTCTTTCACTTTTTCGTGAAGTTGATGCTGACGGGAAAGACCATCTCTTGGGATGGACAGAACCGTGACCGTCTGGGACTCAGCTGGCGATCCGCGCTCGAGGCTTTATGGCCGCACACAGTCATCGGCCTATTGTGTATTGTCGCGATGGTTACCATAGAGCATGACGATTTTACCCTCCGTTGGGGATGGCTTTGGGCGTTCTCCCTATCCCTAGCCGTTCCTTATGCTGTGCTCACTGCGTCACCGCGATTCGGACGCTTAACCACGCACTTTCGCTTGTTCATGGATCCCGAGGAGCTCATGCTGCCATCGATCCTGTCAACACTTATACCGAAAGAAATCAAGCCGATGAAGTTCGAGAAGACTAGCATTCTTTGAGTAGCAGAAATGTCAGCACATGTAGTCCTTCATCAACTTTGAAGTGATCTTTAACATGACACGTCCTATGGTGTCGCTCACGATGACTAATTGTCTATGGATACTGAGACTTTTCCGCAGGCCACCTCGGGGTAATTGCAAACACCAAGTGAGGCAGAGGACAGATACCGCGTCAGAGCTCTGTTTGATTGAAATGCTCCTCCATATCTCGCTTGTGTGCTGACATGCATCTCTGGCGTGTCAAGGGCCGTTGTTTGCAGGCATGCAAGACAAGGACGCCGTGTGTAACACTCGTGTATCTCCTTTGGGAAATGCTGGCGGGTAGCTGCATTGATTGCATCGGTTCACTGCATCGATTGGACTGCTCCACCTAGCATGCTCAACGAGCTGTATCATGGACATCTCGCCCAACACCGCCATTTCAGATCCAGCATCGTTACCAAAACCCCGGGTTCATAGCCAGTGCGACTTTGTCATTGCTCGGCGCACACATCTTTCGAAGTCACTTCGTTGCAAGGCTGCCACTGCTGCCGTGAACTTTCTAGCTTCGCCCATTCCGCCTGGCAGCTCTTGCACGAAGACTAAGATTTGTTGGAATTGCCTACACTTTCTGAACAGACACTACACATTGCCCTTAGCCCTAATCTCTTCTACCAGACTCTCGACACATACATCCGTGCCAGCATGACGTGGGCAGAATGCCCGCCGGATGTACTTACTAGTCTGAATGCGCCTCAGACGTTCGAGGGACGCTGCGCTGGATACAACAAGATGGTCGAGCTTGGTCTTACAGCACCCGCGCCGGCCCCGCTTCCTGGTGCACCACTGAAGAAAGCCGGTAAATTCGAAGCAGCGGATCACATAATGCCAATCGAGCTTTTCACTCATCTGGAGTCGGAGCACAGAACAATTCGATGCCATGACACTGCCCACCGTTTCGTGAGGCGCATCGACGACCGGGAAATGCTCATCTATGTGGATGGCTCCTGCCTCGATCAGGGCTCCAAAGAACATGTCAAGACGCGCCGTGCTGGATGTGGCTGGGTCTTCAAACCGCTGTCATCGACCATTACTGTGCGTGAAGAGGCCATTCCTCTAGAACTTGAAGGTCCATCCGGTCAGCAATTCGTCCCAACCAGTAATCGTGCTGAGATTCGAGCTGCACTCGGTGCTTTACAATATCGCGAGTGGAATGGCGAAGGGTGGCGTAGGGTTGTCATCGCATCCGATAGCGAATACATGGTCTTGGGTATCACAAAGCGCATCGAGCAGTGGGTGGCCAACGACTGGAGACTTACCGACGGAGAGCCAGTGAAGAATCGAGACCTTTGGCAAGCACTTCTGGATGAGGTCAACCTTCTTGCGAGCAAAGGAACCCAGGTCCTGTTCTGAAAGATCCCTCGTGATTACAACATGGAAGCAGACAAAGCTGCGAAACGCGGAGCTCGCGAGCCCATTGTGGCCAAGTATACCATCAAGTTAGGCACCTTAGTTTGAGCATCAGCAGAAGACAAGTAGAGAACGATCGAAGAAAATTGGGATGATCCAGCTGACGTGGACCTTGATGAACGATGGCGCACGACAGGTACACTGAATGATGATTGATCTGAAGCCAGCATCTCTGGCTAAAGAACCTTCACCTTACCGCAAGAAAGGGCAAATATGAAATACGATAGCGACCAGAGATCAATTACAACTTCATTCTTCTTCCACGCCGCCATTAGAAACCAAGACACCTTCAATGAAGCTTGCCCATCAGACGCCCTGTACCACAACGCCTCAATCCAGAACGTACAAAAGACCACGAAGAACTTTGAGTCGATCCGAGTCGTGACCACTAGTCCAAGTCAATGCACTCGTGGAATTGACCCTTCGCAGCACCATCATGGGTGATGAGCTTGAAGAAGCTACCACCCTTTGTGAACAGCACTCGGTCCAGTCCTGGCTTCTCTGCACCAAAGCATGGTCAGCACGGTACTTTCTCTCCACAATCAAGGCCACAACTATCACTTACGATTTTTCGAAGAACCAAAGATCGATCCTCCATCCTTGATGGGAAATTCCCAGTAGCTGCCACCAAATACTCCATCGTGGTCTTTGAATTCGTGGGGGTAGCAGCCATTGCCGTGAACACTTCCCTCGGCAATGCAGGCGAGTGCTTTCGCGATCGCAGCCATGATGGCCCCCATTGAGTACTTCCTGTTGCCGCACTTCCAGTCTCTCTTCGAGAGAGATCGAGCTTCCAAGGGGGTGGCATCGGCCAAGGCTGCGCGAGCGAGGATGACATCCTCAGAGGATACAGAGAGATCTGTGAGATCTCCCATTGGGTTTGGAGAGGCGATGGCGCCGGCTGCGAGGAGTATAGTTGCGGTGATGGCGGTGAAACGCATGGTGATTGATGGTCGAGATGCTGGAAGATGCGAGATCTGGAGGTGGTGTGTTGGTGTGCTGGCTTATTCGAGGAGCTGCTGTTGCTTGTTGTGCCATCCATTCGTTCTGATCACGATGATCTTATATCGCTCCTTTGATGCCTCTCGACTCGCATCATGAGCGGCAGATCGCCGCAGATTGCATCGTGTTCGCTCGGCATTTTGCTCATTCTTCGAATGATTGGTTTGGCCCTTCCGAAATTGTGTTGGAGCTCGAAGAGCAGGTTTTCGGGTCAGTTGGGTCGGTGTCCGAAGAGGTGGGTGGACAGTGCAGAGTCCAGACTAGACAGCGAAGCACCACTACTAAGTCTTGACATCTTCAAGCCATTCCTGAAGTTTTCAAGCCTCAGTTGCCAAGCCGTCCGAGCATGGAGTGAAAACCATGGATCTTCCTGGTTCACCACTGAGCTTCCTTGTAAGGTGGACTGATGTTACCAAGATTTCGGACTGTAACCATGTGTTGCATGGTAGGCTATCAGGCTGATTTGCAGGAGTTCGCACTGGTGCCCACATGGATCAGAGTTTAGCCACATGCTAGGCATTCTATAACGCCCTCAAGTCCGGTCCAATTACTACTTCAAGGCTATGTCCAAACTGAGGTAGGACGCTCCGAATCAAGAAAACCGACAAAGCTTCTTTGTCCAGGCTGTTGCTGATTAGCCGCTGGAGTTCCCGTCTCGGTATCAATCTGCTTCGCCGACTGATTGCCCCCTTGTGGGCCCCGCGTACGACACGCTCTTCATTGTAGCCCGAATCTATCAGCTGCTACTGTTTGGAAAGTTCACTACATTGAGCGATGATGTTGCAGAGGACAGTACGGCGATAGCTCATAGGGAAACGACAGCACAATGATGCCCTGGACGTGCCGCTCTCGGTACGGCGCACGCACAAGATGTCGGATTGATCGTATTCTGCGGTGGCCGCGGCCCAAGCGTGTCGACCCTGCAGATTATGTGATAAACCTCCGATGAAGTGAGTAGGTGAAGGTTCGGCCTGTGCTGAAGACTCAAGGATCGGACAAGCATCCTGTTCACGCTTGCAATAAAGTGACTAGGAGAGCAGCGGGCTCATGTTCGTAGTCATTGGTCATGTAGTAATCGCAATGGCCAAACAAAGTTGCTGCCTTGCAGGCTCTACCGTGCGATGCTAACCCTCTTGCTCTGCCCGCGGTATGCGCGCCTTCTGCTCCAAGACATTGCCTTCCTCCATCTGCTACCAGTACCATTCTCCGGCTCATGTCATGCATTTTCGACACTATATGGCCTAAGAACATTGACAGCTGCCTCACTTCAAGACACGGGTGGCAAGACTTCCAACGTGTCTTTAGCTGCAAGCCTTCTCTCTCCCTAACCATGTTCGATGGGCATAGAGAACGGTCAGTGGATTCCCCTGGTCCCTCGTCCCGTAGGTCTAACGGTGCATGGTGCTACATCGGTGCCTACAAGGTCAATGTAGCAAAGTGCCACCGCTGTCTTTCCATACATGCGAAGTATCAGCTGATACGTTGTGCAGGCTCATAGCTTTCCGTCGCCTGTCACGAAGGACAAGCCGCTCTGCGCGCTCCACGTTTCAGGGCAACTGAATCATGTCGAGACTCCCATATATTGACCACGCAGTAGAGTCGCGTGAGGACTTTCTTTCGGAAGGTCGCATCGAACTGCTCGCCCATCAGCCCCTGGACGCTGGAACTCCGGAATCTATGGCCCTTTGGGACGTCATCTCATTATATTCGCAGTGTCACCATAGCTGCATAGCATCGGGTCCCGTAAGGTCTGGAGCACCATCGACCTTGACTCTCAGCGAACTGGGTCATACCTTGAGGCGGTTCTCGTTATGTGGCGCCCTGATGCTTGTAAACCCGATTGTATGAGTCAGTAGATGCAGCTCCGCCTTGTCATCGACCAAATAGTTTGTGAGCCAAGACACAGCGTAAGGAAGGTAGGCTTAGCTGTACGCTAAAGTCGGGATAGATGCAGTTGCGCCCAAGTACCCTTCACTATACTGCCTTGGCCTGCGTATGCAGCTGCTGACCGCTCACAGAGAGTTGTACCTGCAGCCTTGATGTTTGGCACAGAGCTGAAGATGATGCGGCCGCTGCTGACAGCGCTCAAAGAAAATGGGAATATCCATGCCGCAGGAGAAAGCGAAGCCTGTCAGTCTCTACCCGGTACAAGTTACAACATGCAATATGGTCATAACACAGACCGAGATTACTGCTAACATTGAAACCAGGTCATCGCGTCCAGAGGGTCATGTTGAAGGCAGACTGTCCCTAAAGCGTCTCTAGCAGTCTCGAACCAGTACTGGGTATCCTCTTCGATCACCCAGTGCTATTGGATGCAACCCTGTGCGAGCGCCGAGATTATCGATCAAGTTCATACAGATTGGATGTCACCACGGTCACCATCTTCACCTGTCCCAGAGCACGATAGCTTCCTTTTACGGACACCGATGATTCATTTCGGTTCTGAACCAGTGCAGCGACCATCACGGAGACGTCCTCATGCCAATAACGCTACCGCGTCGGTACGTTGGTATCGGAAGAGCAGTCGATGCGCTACAACCAAAGGGAGTGACACAATCCTTATAAAGATCAAACAAAGCCCGTCAACATCTATCCTCTCATTACAACGCTCTCACTTCGACCAAGCACTCCAGCCCAAACTCCAAACTTCAGTCACTCTTTTGACCACAAGCAACCCCTTTTTACCCAACAACATGAAATTCCTCACTCTCTCCACCACCCTTCTCGCAGGCCTCGCTATCGCCTCCCCAGTTGCCGATCCCAAGCCGGAGCCTGAAGCCGATGTAGACCTTTATGTCGAGAAACGCATCGCGCCAGCAGTTGTCGGAATGGCAATCCTCACTGGCGTTGTCTCTGGGCTCGTTGGTGCAGCCGCACGCGAAGCGATCAGCACGATCAAAGACGTGAGAAACTGGGATGATGTACGCTTTCGTCCTTCATGCTCCGATGTATAAGAGACCCATACTGATGATCCTATTTCTGCTTATTCCAGGCCCGCGAAAAATTCACCACCCGTACAGTTGAACTTATGGTCCGTAAAGCCCATGCCAAAGAAGCCGCTGTCTGCGTCAATGTGGGCTATTCTGTCGACGATGAGACCAAGATTCGTGATCGCATCAGCTTGGATTATAAGATGGGTAATTTACATACTGAGTACGTGGTCTCCAAAGTGGAGTTGTCCTGTGATAGCACGGCTAATTTGTGGATTTAGTTACGACTGCTTTTACTTGAGCGGTCCAAGTACGTTCCACTTGGAAGGTGATGGAGGTTTCATCAACATTGCTGTCCAGAGCGGTCCATGCAAGTACGACAGAGGCACTCTTACTTGCCCACCATAGGTGGGTCGGGAAATTGTTGGGTTCCAGAATGATGGACAATGCATCGAGGAGGAGTTTCGAGGAGTTAAGAGGGGCATGGAAATGGAGGATGCATACAGATAGACGGGCTGAGGAATTGCATCAAGGCGGAGTTTCGAGGAATTCAGAAAGGCTTAACACTGGGAATCATACAAATGGATGGGCGGGGTGGCGGTATTTTGTTTGATTCTTGATATTAATGAGCTTTGCATTGACTGACTATTGCTTGCTTTGACTGTATCGATCTACCGGCCACAACTTTCGAATCGGATGTGGAGGCATATTCAAGTGCACTACTAGCTGAGGCGACCTGAATTCCATATGGTTGGAACTTCAGTACAAGAGAACGGCGATGGGTTGAGCAGTCGTCCACTCAACAGGAGATAAAAAGGTGATACGGCTGCATGCTGTCTGATTACCGTTAAAACAAGAGAAAGCAAAGCAATGTTGATTGGAACAAGTAAGTTCGACATACCAGGAAGCATCGTAATTCTCGTCACTTCGCATATCCACGCTCGATTTCCCCTCAAGTGAAGCAGCCGAGCAAGTCCCTACTGCTGTCGCTGAGATCCTCGTCGCACTATCTCCTCACCTTGCCTCCACAGCTCCGCGGCTAGTTTTCAAGTCATACTCGGCACAGTTTCCTTACTGCTCAGGCTGCGCGCCATTATCCCTCGCAGCACCCTGACTCCCCACCGTCGGCAATCTTCTAATCCCGTTTTGCTTCTCTAACGCCTGCAATTGCTGGTGATAAGCCACCAGCTCAGAGTGTGTCGGGCGTGGCGGTGCCCAGTCAATCACATAATAAGAACCCGCGTTGGGCAGCAGATTCAACTTCTCGACTTGAGATTCGATTCTTTGCAAGGTCGATGGTGATTCTAAGCTCAGTCCGCACATCGAAGCACGTAACCTGCGTTGTTCCTCGAGCACTTGCATTTGCCTTTTGATAATATACGGTATCTCGAACTTTCCGTGCTCGTTCTTTTTTACCAGAAGTGGTCGTACCTTTTCCGGATCAGCAGAGCCCTCTACTTCGACTGCGAACACTCCCTCAATCTGGCTTTGAGGATCTTCCGATGCGAATCCAGTCTGAGGCTGGGCAATGTTCTGGACTTGGGCCTGCAAACTGACGTGCGTTTCTTGCTCGGGCGACGCCATCAGAGATCTCCTCCCAGTTTGTCGCTCTAGCAATTGCATTTGATTCTTGTATCCTTCCAATGCATTGTTTCCATCGGTTTCCGAGCGCTGTGCCTGTGTTGAAGGCTTTGGGGGAGTGGAAATTTGCGCATTCAACGGACTCATGTAAGCTTGCTCTTCCCTTGCCATCAAGAGTCGTTTCTTGTTTTGACTCTCGAGCATATCCAAGTGGAATTGGTAATCCTCGAGTGCGTCGTTCCCATCAGCTGACCCTGTCTGACCACAAAACTGCGTGTTGGAAGAGGAGATGCGAACGCCGGAACCGGGGTTGGTACGTGAACCTTCCGGCGCCTGTGATTCCTTTTGCGCAAGCCTCAGTCTGCTGCGACAATGCTGCTCCAGCAGCTCCAATTGAGTTTGGTATTCTGCATCGTATTGTCCTTGTCCTCGCTTCATCTCAGACCAGTCCTGCGCTTCCACATCCTCGATTTGCAAAGCCGATTTGATTCGCTCCTCGCTGGCAAGGTACGAGTCAGGCAAGCCGGTCTCTTGCTTGACCTTATGCAAGCTTTCGGTGTCGCTGCACTTCTGGTTGAGTGATCCGCTCACCAGAAGAGCGACTGCCTTGCCGCATAACCAGGTGTTTGGCATGCCGTGGCCAGTGAATCCCGCAGAGATAAAGGTGTTAGTTGTTTCGGGGACTTTGCCAACCCAAGGGAGGCCATTCCGGGAGAACCCCATGATACCTGACCACTCGTGCGTGGCCTCCATTTCGTAGGTCTGTGACGCGCCATCTTCACTCTCTGGCAGTTGAAAGACCTCGATCAGTCGGCTGCGAAGGTAATGAGCGGTCTTTGAGTCCACGACGCTGTCATCTGTGACGCCGATAGAAGGTCCGTGCTGTCTACCACCACCGAACATCAGATGCTCTCCGCGATCGGACGGGCGCTGGATGAGGTAGTCGTCCAGCCCATCGCCGAGAAAACCAAAAGATGTCTTCAGTCGCTTCCCTCCAGCGACAGATGGAAACGGGACGAGACTGCTCATTTGACCTCGACAGGGGACAATCAGGTCCGAGAAGCTTGGAACAAGATGCGAAGTGTATGCATTGGTGGCAAGCACGACTCTGGAGGCCCGGATTGTGCCACGTGCCGTATGCACGTCTACTCCACGGTCGTCGGGGCGTATGGTGGTCACGGGAGTCAGTGTCTGCAAGTTGAAGAGTCCGTCGAGGTCAGAAGATGTCAGAAGATCCTCCAAGATTCGGCAGACGAACTTGTAGGGCCACATTCGTGCTGCTACGTCAGTGACCACCGCGGCGAGTGCTGTGGGCAGTCTGAGCTTCTCCAGTTCCACTTTGGATGTGACCATTCGCATCATAGACGAGAGATCAGGTGCTGTGGTCTTGATAGTCTCCAGTGCCTGCTCGGTTGTTTTGAGATGGTGCTCCGAGTAGATGCCGCGTACGCCAGGCTGAAACACGAACTCGCAGTCTATGGATTTTTCCTTGATGAGCTTATCCAGTGCTTGGAAGTTTGCGAGCTCGAAGCGGCCGATTTCGGGCTTATTTGGGTGTTCGAAGAAGATTGGTTGGCAATGACCGCCATTCTAGAAGGCTGCGTCAGCGACAGACAACGTGGGAACACGCTGCTGGGGAGGTAGCGCACTCGTCCTGTAGCACCCCAACATGCCTCTCGAGCCTCGAGCATAACCACATGGGGCTTTTTGCCACCAGTATCGCCATCGTTGAAAAGGTGATGAGCTATGCTGGCTCCGCTGATGCCGCTGCCAATGACAACCACGTCGGCAGTCTCGGGTAGGTCCCTCGTGGAGCGGTGGCCGAGCAGGAGTGACGAGGGTTCGCTGTGCCAGAAGGACTTGGATGACTGTTCGCTTGGCAGATCACATGGCTTCCGCTGCTTGGGGAGATTTGGGTTGTGTCGTGACATTCTGCTGTGCTGCTGTTATAGAATTTGTGCTTCTACGTGTTCGACGAGGCGCGTAGAAGAAAGAGAGAGGACGTAGGAAGTGAAGAGATGAAATGGACTAAAGAACTACAGTGGTGCCTCGATGCTGTGTCACTGCAGGGATGACGACGGCCACAGCTGATTACCCAAATGGGAAGTGTGTGATACGGGAGTAGATTGCTCGCACAGCAAATGCAATACATCTCTCGGATGATGCAAGTGCACACGGGACAACGGCAGACTCCGCTGCACCGGCGGTGATGGACTCTGGCAGCGGAGCGGCGGCGGTGGGAGGAAGCGGAAGGAGGAGGAGGAGTGGTGGAGACGAGATGAGGTGAAGGATGCGGTCCAATGCGTCGAACGCCGAACGCCGAGACTTGCCGACCTCTCGCGCAATTCCACGACTCAGAGCAGCATTATCGAGCCATTGCCTGCCCGCCTGCGTTTCATATCAATCACCTCTCCCCTCCCTTCTCCCCGCCATGGCCGGCCTCCTCAACAACCTGCAGGGCGTGCTGGGAGGCGCCAAGTCCTCCGTGGCCAGCGTTGCCTCGTCGGTCGATGCCGATGGTATGGGCCTCCCACCTCGCAGCGCTTACGTATTCTATCTCTTCCGACTAACCACCCTCTCCTCCAGACTTCGCCGATTTCGCGACGGCAGCATCGCCCGTAGCCCCTAGTCATGCTGCCTCTGCCGCCTTCGACGCGACCGCCGCTTCACCGACGCCCAAAGGCACCTTTTCGAACTTCGGACAAGGTCTGCAAGGACGACCATACACGAAATGGTACCGCGTGTGGGAGCGCGTGACGGTTGCCGACTTCTACCAGGAGCTCGTCATCCTTCCCATAATTGTAGTCGTCATTCTCGTGAACGTTTGGGGAGCGCGCGCGAACAAGAAGCGAGCCGCGCAGTGGGCACAGTCAAATCTTCCACAGCTGGAATCAGAGTACGCGGCAGTGGGCTTCGGTCCCAAGGGCGCAAATGGACAGCCAACTTCATTGTGGAGAGAAAAGAGCAAGAATGAATACATCAGCTACGCCACGGGGCGACAGAACGTGGCCTTCTTGGATGTCAAGCTCACTCTGTACAAGCGCTACAACCCGTTCATTTGGTTCATGGAGCTTGTTGCTTCTTTCTTTGTGGACAGCATCGAGGCTCCCATAGAGCGTCTGGAAGCTACTGCCTATGCCTTCGACGGCAAGGAGAAGAGCTTGGTACCAGCCCAGGCGCAAAATCAGGCCTCGCAGCACAAGGACAGCACGTATGACGGCTTCGTCTGGGCAGTCGTACACAAGGACAAGATGAGGCAACTGCGCAATGATCGCTTCGATGTCAGCTTGGCCACCCAGAAGGATCATCCTAAGTTGCCGCAGTGGGCGACGGTCATGTCCGAGGGTGCCGAGATTACTGAAGCACTGCTCACGCCGGAGCTTGTCAAGGCCGTGACTGCTGTGGGTGATGAGTTTGAAGCTCTCATTGTCTCGGACACGCCTGTTGATGCGCCCAAGAAGTGAGTCCCCACCTCGTGAAGACACGAATGGACACCACTAACATCCCCACAGACTCAACGAACTCGTCCCCAAGAAGCGCGTTGAACTCCATACCCGACTCTCCACCGGCCCAGCAGCCACAGAGCTCTTCTCCTACTTCCTCCGCATCCCAGATCAACTCGTCACTGGCGCCCACTTCCGCCCCGAAGCGCTGCGCAAAGTCCGTCAGACGCGTGAAGAAGAGGTTCGCAAGATCAAGAAGATCGATGATGAAGAGAAAGCACTCGAGAGGAGAGAAGCAAGCGACAAGCTCAAGAAGGAGGAGCGCGATCGCAAGCTGAGCAGAATGAGTGCGGATGAGCAAAAGAAGTTTTTGGAGAAGGAAAAGGAGAAGACGCAGCGGAAGCAGACCAAGAAGCAGACCATGCGCGGGTAGAAATTCGTCGACCTTGCCTCTCGAAGGGATGGCTGTCTTTGGTTGCAGAAAGGATTTCCATAGCATGGAGTGAGAGACGGGACAGAACAGGACTTGGGACGTGAGTAGAAGATGATCTGTCAAAGATACTTACTGTGTAGAAAAAATATTACTTGTTCAAACCTCGAGCCGCCCGGCGACAAGGATCTCTCAATTGCTTTCACTTTGGAAAAGACTGGACGCACTTTGTAGGGCAGGCAAGCAGGTCCATGGGCCCCTGGAGTTTAATGCTGAAGTTGCATTATTTCTGCGCCAAGACATCTTCAACTCAGCCCATTTGTCATAACAACCTACAGTTTCCAGTGGAAGTACTGATCATTACGATTCGGTTCTCTGGTGATTGGTCATCTGGCATCCCCGCTTCTACCTCCAGCTTGCGACAGACCACTTGTCTTTGGGAGTGGACTGCTGGTGATGGATCACGAGTCTTGGCGGAATCAGGCAGCATCAGTACCACTGGATCGTGGATCCCGAAGACTGGACCGTGGATCACAGGAGATCTCGCGGAAGAGTACCAGAGCTAAGGTCGAGCATTTCTCGACATTAAATACCACAGTTCTCTCACCTCGATCTCAGTTCAAAGAATCAGCTTCGCTACATTGTTCGACTTGATTGCCATATCCAGGACCTGGACACTGACAACAACAAGTCTTTCGAAGATATACTTCGTATACCACACAGTACTATCTACGACGAGTGCAAGATGGGCAAGTTCAGTCGAGATCGTGCTGAAAGGGACAGGCAGGAGGACGAAGTAGAAGAGCAGGCCAACGACCAAGGCTCTGCGTAGCAGAGCTCGTCGCAGCAAGACTCCTCGCAACAAGACTCCCTGCAGCAAGACTCCGTGCAGCAAGACCCTATTGACGACATCGTTGACGCCGAGAAGGTGCCCTTTACGCACAAGGAACGCATGCTGCAGATGAGTCGCAAGCCTAGGAGGCTCAGACAAGGAAAGTCCGGACGGGCACAGTCTGGCAAGCCACGAGGCCCTCGCATCCGCCCATGGACTGCGGAAGAAGATATGGAGGATGGTGATTTCGGAGAAGAGGATTCTGTCCGACTAAGCTCCGACTATCTCTATCCAGAGGCTGACGACTATCTCTACCCGGAGGCTGACGACCTTTTCTCCGAAGAGGAATGCCGCACAGAGCTCACACGCATGGATCTCAGCCCGGTCGTCCGACAAGATGATTTTGGAGAAGCATTTCCAGCACGATCAGGAGTCGGGTGTAGCTACTCCTCGAAGCTGAAGGGTACTTCATCAAGTAAGGCAAAGCCACGAGCCAACTTCCCTCTGCCGGCCGAGCTTCGCGAACGCATCTACCACTACCTTTTCAACGCCGAGGCGGTCGAGTGGACCCCAGAGAGACACGTCTGCCGCAAGAGTGTCAGTTTTTGCCGGGACGGAACCTGCTCACAACCCGCCCATTTCTTCCAGCAGCAAATCTTCCGCGTCAACAAGACTATCGGCGCCGAAGCTTTGCACTGTTTCAGAAGAGAGAACAAGTTTGTGAAGTTCCAGTTCCAGGATCCCGATTTCTTGCGGCAATGCGCCATTTTCGATGTGCCTATTCTTCACACCCAGGTATCGCCCCGATTCTGTGGGCATATGTTCACGATCAGCGTCGACCGGGAAGATTATCCCTCGGAGCAATACTCACCTGTAAATGCTCCAAGGAATAGGACACCCACAAAGGCGTCCCGCGGCAAGAGGGTGAAAGGGTGTTCCATGCTCTTTTTTGGGAAGTATCTCCCAAGAGTTATGCCTCTGCTGCGCCACTACCGCGAGCGCGAATTTCCAAGCGGTTTTCTGCTGAATTCAGAGCCTGGCAGACTGCTCACTTTCCGCTTCAATCGTGCCAGCCGTGTCCCCAAGTATCGAGTTCAGCTTTGTGGGCACGACTCTACGCCTGCAGAGACCGACAAGAGACATCGCCTCATTGCGATGGTGCATGATGTTCTCCGCTTGCCAGCAGACGTTCTGACCCGTGGCCTCGTTGACGGCAAACCTGGAATGGTCAAACTGTTCCAAGCTCCTAAGCTTGTCTGGGAGCAGGCTGTTCACTGGGACCGTCTCGAGACTTTCTCGCACCTCAAGCGCGTTGCAGACGACCATATGCGCGCTTCTCGTCACGAAGTGGCCTATCTAGGCAACTCCAACATCATCAGCTGGATGCATACGACGTTCGATAAGGATCTGGAAAACAGATTTGGAGGACATCCCAACCATAGTACGTCAACCATTAGCCCACATGATTTCTCCAAAGCGATTCAAACTGACATAGTACACTTAGGTCCCGCCTTGAAACGCCTCGGATATCTCATGTCCTACATCATCGTATCGAAAGCTCACTCGCTACTCTGCTTGGGAGACGGCTCGAAAGCTGGCAAGCTTCTTCACTTCGAACCCTTCTCCCCGCTCGTGCAAGCAGCCGGTCGCACACCTCACATGTGCGACCAGTACCAGCATCCCCACGCTCTTGCTTTCATGATGCGTCTGCCTCAACGAATCGGGCGATACTCCGTGGTGCCTCTCGACACTCTCGTCAGAGACATCCAAAGAAGCATTGAAGAGCTCCGTGGCATTTATCCACAGACCAAAGAGCTGCGCAACGACATCAATGTGCTCAGACGCTTGGCGGAAAATCTGACAAAAGCCGACTTGGAGGTTTTGCGCAAGACTCTAAGTTTTGGGAAGTTTCCTTTCCAGCCTTATGATTCGCAGGGCGAAGCGAATGTGCCGGAGCGACCGGAGGGTGTGGTTAGATTTCAGGATAAGAAGCATCAAGCTAAGTTCAGTGAAGAGGATAAGCAAAGACTTCGGGTTCTCCCAGGGCTGAAACAGCGGAAGCGTGCGATGGAAGGAGAGTGGTTGAGATTAAATGGAATGGAGATCTGAGGGAAGGTTGTTGGAACAGGGAGTTAGATTGCTTGATTTTTGGATTGTGAGAAAGAATGAATACTGTGGGATTTTATAAAGACCGAACCAAAAGTGTCTTGCTAGAGAACATACAGGAGTAATAGGGGTGTTTGGAGTTCGGTATGGTAAGTAATCTTCCTTAAAGCTAGTTAATGATGATACTACGTTTGGATTATTTCTGCAGAGTTTGACAGAGAGGAAATGCTTCACAGCGTCTCTTTCTTCGAATTGGAGTGTCTCTCAGCCAAGCAGTAGCACCATGGCGTAGATGGTAGCTAGAAAATTCCCTGGAGGTGCTCCTACTGAGATCGCTTTCTCTGTATTAAGAAGAAGGTCGCTGCTCGCCAACGTAGTCCCAGGACAAAGGCACGTCACTGAAGCATTTCTGAGAAACGACGTCTGTCCGTCGCTGTTATTGACAAGCTGCAAGAAATCAATGCAAAGTAGCTCCTTTCTCCGAGCCGATGAAGGCTACCCTACCTCTGTGCTTCGCCTTGCTGAAGATGGTGGCGCAGAGACGTTTCTGAGATATGCCGAAACATTCGTAAGATCTGTCTGATCTCTGCCAGACAACGCGTTTCTCTGCTTTCAAGCTTGACGAAGCGGCACGATTGTACCGTGCAGCGATGGCCGAGACATAGATATGTCATCGTTCACGAGATCTCCATCCACGGAGCAGATTTGATTGGGAGTGAAGACGTTTCAGGAAGTCAGGACAGATAAAAACAAGGATAGAAATTGGGCCATATAGAAACGAAAGAACATATAGAAGATACCAGCTCGAATGCCGCTGGCTGCTGAAAGGATGTCGAAGTCAATGTGGACGATGTTGTCCTAAATGTGAATTTCTTTCTTGTTCTTGACAAGGGTTTGTGGCACCCAGCTCAACAGCTGAATGCCTCTGCTATGGTACCGTCTGCATAGGCATCAATGATAGCCTTGATAGACACGTACAGACCTGCGATGCAGATAAAAGCACCAGCAAGAATGGTCAAGACTGCAGCTGTGGTTCCTGCGGGCTTCCTCTTCCAGGCTTGGAAGCCACCTCCATTACCGTCGTAGTAGGTGTAGTGGAGCCAGAACATGCCAGCGCTGGACAATCATTAGCAAATGCAGATCGAGGAGGTAGAGCAGCTTCTCAACTTACATTCCATAGGTGAACCAGGCACCGAAAGCAGACGAAGCAATACCGAGCAAGTAGTTGAAAATCGGTACGCCAACAGCAAGTAGGAAAGCGAGGCCAGTGATGAATGTGCAAAGTCCAATCCAAGCTCCCCATCCCACAATCGTGTTGCTGTGCAAGTGGCGTGAGTTGCGGAAGATCCGAACGAAGATGATCTTGCTGGCGGTGTGGACGTAGAGCGATCCGGCAATAAGAAGGTTAGGAATCGCAATTCCATAGGCTGCCTTACCCCATTTCGTCGGCAGAGAGGAGAAGGAAGGAGATAGGACTTCGCTGCCGATATAGCCATAGGTGACGGCGGCGAAGATCACGTAGTATGTTGTGGCGAAGCTCTGGAGAGTGTACGCGGCTTTGATGGCATCCCGCGGCTTCTTCATTTCAGACATTAAAGCGAAGAACCTGATTGTTTCCGTCAGTGGTAATTTGAGTTGAGAAAAGGCAGAGGTGCACTCACATGAAATGACCGCAGTACGCAAAGACTGGGTTGGTGATGGAAAAGAACGCAGTGAAGAAATCGCTTGAACGGCCAGCAACCACAACTCTACCCTCAACGGGGTTGGCTCCTGCAGCTCCCATGCCCAAGAAACCAGCAACCACGATGCAAAGCACACTTCCCACCGAGATCACACTCAAGTAATCGTACGTCCTTGGCAGAGCACAAACCAGAGTCGCAACAGCAAAGATTCCAGCAAAGCCCAAGTTGCACACTCCGTTGTTGCTCAAGAACGACAAAGCAATTTGTCCCGACAGGATCTGTCCTCCGCCCAGCAGAATCGCGAAGCATAGAGTTCCAAACGCGAAAACCTCGCGTCCAATGGGTCCGAACATAATCTTTCCCGCATCGCCCATATTGTGTACTTCCGGGTGGCGAAGCTTGAAATTGACCAGCAGGACCGATGTATAAGCTGCAAAGACACCCAAGAAAACAATCAAGATGATACCCGGGACCATGCCGACTGTCGCCAACGAGGATGGGAGCGAAAGCATTCCATTGGAGACGATCTCTGCAACCATCAGAACAGCAACCATTTGCCATGTTAAAGTCTTGTATTTGATATCGTGTCCTTGTTCGTGGCCGAAAACATCGCGGTCGTGGTAATCGTCGTCGATGGGAGAGCCAACACCAGCATCGTAGCTGTTCGACGACAAGCCTTCTTGTTTCATCTTGAAGCCGCCTTCGCCCTGCAGGCGATTAGATGCTGCTGTTTTGTTAGACGCGCACTCCTCCTGCTGCGCCTGTCTGACACAGGTTCGTCGTCGCAGTAGTTGATAGGGAAGCTTTTCTTTTCTGGAAGATCGGAAAATCAACCTAGAT
Source organism: Cercospora cf. flagellaris (assembly GCA_005356885.1). Classification (NCBI taxonomy): domain Eukaryota; kingdom Fungi; phylum Ascomycota; class Dothideomycetes; order Mycosphaerellales; family Mycosphaerellaceae; genus Cercospora; species Cercospora cf. flagellaris. The sequence goes on along the minus strand of RJLU01000005.1, from coordinate 424,607 downwards.
TAGAACGTGGCATGGGAGGGGTTGTGGCACGAAGTATGAAGGGGGACCTTGCTGGGCTCTTCTACGGCTGAACCTCGTGGACGAACAACTCACGAACGCGGGTGCGGCGGTGCGCTCGCGCGCGTTGGACGATTGCAGTCCAACAAGGGTCTCTTTGGCTACGGAGAAAAGTGGCATCCCTCCCATTCCTGTCCCATGCACATCAACTAAACTCGATTGAGCCAAGATTCCGTCATCCACGAAATCCACAGGGATCTCACTCCCACGTGCGGTCTGCTCCGGTTGTGCCTCGAAGGTCTTAGGCTCGACCGATGTTTGTCACAATAATTTGGGACAATGTCGCTCCGTGCTTCTCGCGTGGATGAGAGACCAGTTCGGTGACTGGTCTGATGCTGGCAGAGTTTTTTCCCTTGCTAATGTATGAGAGTTCCAGACCGCTCGCTTCGAATTCTGTTTAATCTAGTTTTCGGACGTACTCAACTGGTCCCACGTATCTATGTCGAGCCCAGACGTAATAGAATACGATGCCCCAAATTGCAACTGCTGAGAAGATCAATGAAGACCAATTCATGGATGCTAATTCTGGTAATGGAGTTGGTGGGAAGAATGACTACTGTTGTCAGCTTTTCGCTTTGAAGGGTCGAGAATGGCGCGTGAAACATACCATCACAAAGATTATGATCAAAAAGCAGATTGCAAGAACGTTGACCAGCAACCCGAAATGTCCGAGGTCGAAACGTGAGGGCAGCATTTCTTGCCTGGAAAGACGTCTCCAAATGAAGCAGCCGATGCAGACTGTGTACGATGTGACCAGAACTCCGTTCGTGATGGAGACCAGGTTGTTGAATGCAACGGTGCTTCCGATGTTGATCAGTGAAAGGAGACAAGCAATAATGGTCGACATGACCACAGCATTGACGGGAACGTCGAGCCTCGAATCAACCTAAGACGAGCATTAGTCGATGTTGTGCCGTCATCGACCAGATACATACCTTGGATAGCCACCCAGCAAAGGGAGTGCCTTGGTCACGAGCGAAAGCATACTTGAGAGAGGTGTCAGCCATGTATCAATGGAGGGTGCATGTGCCATACCATTTGACGAGACGCAGAAGCCATGATAGAGACTGCACTGAAAGCGTCCATGAAGATGATGATCTGTCAAGTATCAGTCTCAAGCAAAGTTGGCTCTGTGTGGGCGGTAATAACTCACTCCGGCCATGGCATTTGTAGCGCCCAGAGACTGTGTTGAGTTATAGAACATCTGAACGAACGGATATCCAGTCGAGGTGTCGAGCACTGTCTAGACGGTCAGCGACAACATGCTCGATACGTTCCTTGCTTTTCCTTACGAGAGGCTACATCGCCAAGGCAGTAAGCAGTGGTGATAGCAGTGATCAGACCCATGACGCCATTGATCGTAGTTGCCCACATCATTGACCGTGGTAGTGTGTAGGCGGCGTCTTTGAGCTCCTCAGACCTGTCGTCGTTAGTTCCTGTGTCTCATTGTCTTGAGTGATGCTCTGGAATCTGCTCACATGTGCACTGATGCATCAGCTCCCAGGAGAGGAACGATACAAGCCTGCATTCCAATTAAAGCAGATAGCCCTTGACTGCCCCATCCCGGATCATGGAATTGTGTCCAGGCAAATTCAGATGTCGACCGTGGCGAAAGAATCCACAGAGGCACCAGGACGCAGAAAATGCCATATATGTGCACAATCAAGATTGTGCCCTCAACCAGATGAAGTCGCGTTGCCAGGAAGATATTGAAGACGGCGCCGAAGACGAGAACCGCGATGACCAGCATCGTTCCATGCCATCGTTGAGGCTCATAGGTGTCCGGATAATTCAGAACGAGAAGCGCCTGTATAATTGTGCCTGCCTGAAAGCCGATTGAAGCTTCCAGAGCTTGCCATCCAAGAACACCAAGCCAGCCTTTGCCGTACATTAGTTGAATCCTTCTCGCTTAAGCATTTGCTCCCAAACTCACCAACGATGTAGCTCAACACTCGTTGATATTTTCTCGGCGAGAACTCACTGACCCAGTGATATTGACCTGGCCACGGAATAAGCATTGAGTGTCGAAAGAGCCGCGCTTGGCACTTACCTCCTGTTGTGGGAGCCATGCTGCCCATCTATGCGGCAAGAGCAATCTGTCAGCGTCTCCTGCCACAATTCATGATTGCAAGTCCTCAATTACCTCTGCCATAGACAAATACACAAAGGTGAACCCCATCCAGGAGGCAAACCAAGTCCAGATCAAGCCCGCTGCTCCACCATTCGTCAAAGCGATGCTCATACTGCTCAACAACGATTCCCACGAGCACATGAGAATCGCGGAAAAGCCAAACATGGTCACCAGCTTGAAGTTGCGCTGCAGCTCTTGACTCTTCCCCATTCTCGCCATATCTCGCAAGTCTTGAGCATTGCCACCACGCGTGGCGCGGTATGCTGAGCCATCGATGTCGGCTGGGTCGACTCTGGGAACGGCTGTCGACTTGCTACCCAGCGTGGGCTCCCACTCCTGCGGCATGTTGTCGTGGCGTACAAAATATCGTCGGCAGCCTTGTTGCTCTCGACAATGCGTATGTACCGCGGCCTCTCTGCAAATCCGCAGTGGCACGGATACGGATGTAGCACATGGTTAAGGGTCATGGTGCGAGGTGTCAGCGGAGACTAATCTGTACAGTCCATAGACCGTAGTGTCTCATTCGTCTTGTGTCATGCCCAAAGGCTACTCCGGTAATATGCCGGTGGCAGGGTATAGATTTTTGTCGGCAGAGCTGTGATCACGCCAGCGCGCCATTGCAGCGCAGGGCTGCCCGGACTTCGGAATGAGCGACGAAGATGTCGCGTTGACTGCCACACCATCGCTAGAAGCACGGTATACCACCAAATGCGATGTTGGAGAGAAGGTGAAGTCGTGAATAAGGATCAGGAGAAGCTCCACAACTCCTCCACCGGGAAGACCCCAGATGGCTTGATTTTTTTGCCAAGCCTGCAAGCGAGGCACCCTACACTTCACCTCCTCTGACACCCGAAGATCGACACTGTTGACGCACGCTTGCGGCATGCCGGGACGTCCGCTAAGAATGGCAGCTCTGCCTACTCGAGGTAAGTCTCCTAGTGCTCGACAGCGGATGTCGCTGCTACGACCGTCCGTTCACCATAGCCTCCATGGGTCTACGTCCTAAATTTCGGCCTCCTTGTTCTGCTTTGCCACGAGATGCGCGTCGGGTATCGAGCTCAACAAGTCGAGGCTTGACACTTCTTCACGAAGTCATGTTAGAATAGCCCACTCTTTCACTCTCCGCTGGCCCAGAGCGCTACTATGAGCATCTCCAGTCCACAGGATGGCGACACAACATGAGTTTCTCTACCCGCCGCTGTCGACTATCACGCCTACCGACCGGAGAGGCATCTACTGGATTATTGGCGTCATCTGCGTCTGCCACATCCTCTTGACGTTGTTCCTCCGGCTTATGGTGCGATGGCGAAGATTCCAGATAGATGACTACGCTGTCGTGGCAGGCTGCATCCTCTTCCTGGCGCAGACGGGTGTGGCTTTTGGCGCAGTCGCTCTGCATCTCGGCTCGGCTGATGGCGGCGAGGATGAGTCGAGGGCGTCTATCGCATGGCATGTGAGTCGCCAGTCCAGCTGAGAACATGAGAATTCGGAGCATTGACAGAAGCACAGCTTTTTCTGGCGAGCGAAGCACTCTACGTTGTAGGCCTTTATGCGGCCAAGCTTGCAGTGCTCTTGACGGTGCAGAGCTTGCTGGCGAGAGACATGGCAGTGCGTATAGTCTTTCACTGCACTCTCGGCGCAGTAACAGTTCTTGGATTTGCTTCCCTCTTGACTGTCCTCGTCGGATGTGATGGGCACGATCTACTCACTGGTGGCGGCGACAACTGCAATCGCGTAAGCAATATTCAGGCCACGTGAAGGATGATCTGCTAATATCCTCCCAGGAGACAAGATGGATTGCTGTTGCCATCATGGATGCGCTGAGCGAATTGTGGGGCTTCGCCTTGTTCTGCTGGGTCGTATGGTCTCTGCAGATGCGATCCTCGTACAAGATTACAGCATCAGCTATGGTCGGCCTGCGGTTGCTGTGAGTACCGGATGTGATATGCCTCTGTGTAGTCCACTGACCATGAACACAGCTGCATCATCTTTGCTGCCATGCATGCCGATCGCGTCGAACAATTTGTGAACAGCAGTCGACCATCGACGATAGTTATCCGACCCTTGACTTGGCAAACATTGGGCCTGACATACTCGCTGTTCTCTGCCATGGCAATCGCCCTTCGACCATTTCTCAAGGATTTCCACACAGGTATGGGCATGGATCTGGGCCACGCAGCAGACTATGGCAGTGGGAGCAGGAAGATTACGAAGGAAAGTTTCAAAATGCAGAACATGTCACCAGAAGGAACCAGAGATCAGAAAGGAGGGAATACAGAAGACATAATTGCGGCATCGAGTCCGGCAGAGAGCACGGTATTCACACCAGAAGATCAGAACTATGTTGCGGAGATCTACCACGCGAATCGCAAGGCGAGTAACGGGAGTATGCGTTCCGAGGATCCCATCATTCGAAAGCAGGTTGATTATGATGTGACTTACGAACGATGATGAATAGAGCAAAACGGCAAGACACAGACAACACAGGCAAAAGCCACAAAGATCTCCTTCCTAATTGGGCTGAAAGCTCCAAACCTTTCGACCAGGATCAAGTAACTTCAATCCTGCTCACGCTAGGGGTACAGACCAGTCTATTGGTAAACTTCGGATTTATCAGGTGCGGGGCAGTGCACGAGTGGAGCTCCATATAGCTTTGCCTAATCTATGTGTAACAACAGCTGACTTGCTTGAATAGTAGATATCGCTCCGACGCGCTTGTGGCTATCGTTGTCTGAGACTGATAGTGGCGAATCGATCATGGCTTACAACATTCCAGACGAGAACACAAGCAAGCCGCCCGGACAGATCCGGTCCTATCCGCCTCCGACCTCGACGGGCAAAGTCGAGTTCACTATACCATCCACTGGTGAGAAAGGAACCACGATCTATCGGATATGGGGTCAACTGTCGCCAAGTGCTACGCCACTAATCTGTCTTCATGGCGGCCCTGGCATGTTGCATAGTCAGTCAGATGCAGGCAGGATGGCGGGCGCAGACAGCTAAAGGCCAGATATAGACTACATCCTACCCATCAGCCTCATCGCCAACGACTATGGCATTCCCGTCATAATGTACGACCAGCTCGGCTGCGGCGATAACACTCATCTCCAACACCACAAAGGCGACACGTCGTTCTTTACATTTGATTTGCACATCGCCGAGCTTGAAAATTTGAAGCAGCATCTCCAAATCAAGAACTTCTATCTCCTCGGCCAATCCTGTGGTGGTATGGAAGCCATTCAGTACGCAGTCGACCACCAGCCAGCCGGTCTGCAAAAGCTTATCGTGTCAAACTCGCCTGCTGCAATGCCCACCTGGTCGAAAGTCTGCAATGGCCTCCGAGCAGCGCTTCCAAAGAATGTTCAGGACGCATTGGACAAGCATGAGAAAGAAGGCACGACGGATTCCAAAGAGTACGAAGATGCTACGATCGCATTCTACAAACGACACTTATGCCGTGTTGATCCTTTCCCTCCGGAGATTGAAGCAAGTCTTGCTGGTGTTGCGGAGGACAATACCGTCTATGCAACCATGAATGGCCCAAGTGAGTTCACTGTTGTGGGAACAGTGAAGGATTGGGATTATACGGAGAAGTTGAAGTTGATTACAAATGAGACTGTGCCAGGAGGCGTGCTTCTAATCAATGGATATTTTGATGAGGCGCAGGATGAGGTCGTTTGGCCTTATTTCAACAATATTGCCGCGAGGACGAAGTGGGTGACTTTCCCGTTGAGCTCTCACACGCCATTTCTGGAGGAGACAGAATCGTACATGAAGGTTCTGGGCGACTTCTTGCAGGCAAAGTAGATGTAATCGATAAACATATCTGCCATCCAAACTTTCACATGCAATGTCCAGCTTAGCTAGGCGGCCTGTCCGATATGGCACGCCATGTCAATTAACCAGGATCAGCAACCCCAGCTTTGGCAGTAAGACAAATTATCCTTGTTGTTTCTGGGCGTCCGGAATGTTGAGTCGCCGCCCTCGCTCTGGTTCTCAGGCGAAAGACTCCCAAAGTCAGCAAACGAGCGTATAATTTGCTTGAGTTCAACGGAGGACCAAATGCTCATGGGTACGGCGAGTGAATGTTTGATGTGACAATCGACCCATCGCACCTTAGTCGTTGTGTGACTGCTAAGCGACATGATGCGAGATTACTGATCTGCTTCATACTTTGACTTGATGTTCTCATGCCCAATGCCGGCGATGGACCCATATTCGGTCAGAAAGCCAAGATCTGGACGTCCATTGACCGTTATGTGTGGCTCTTGCGCAGGTCTGCTCTCCACGACTCGAGCGACAATGCTCTCTCGTGCGAGTGGGACGGATCTGAATGTCGCTCGCGGGTATGAGTTCTGGCCGTGTTCTCAATAGCGTTGCGATCGACAGGATCCTCGGATCAGATCTGCCGGCGTTTATGCATCAACAGCACTTCAAAGGTTTCATACAGCACATCTCGTTGTATAGAATGCTGTTCACATCGCCAACCATCCCTCGCTATCCACCTTCTCCGCCTCTTCTCTCGCCACAGCCTCTGGATGAAACTCTCTCCAGCCCCATACGCACCATTCATACGGCACAGGAGCTATCTCACCCCACAGTTCCTTGGCCTGTTCTCGCCCTTCTTCGACACAGACAAAACCAGAGGCCTGCATTGCTTTCCAGAGGTCTCTCGCGTGCTCAATATATGATGATCGTAAGGGATAACAGAATATCGCCCTTGCATGTGAAGTGCGCGCGAGCCAATGTAAAGTAGTAGAAGGGATGAGTTGTGCGTGAGCAGAGGTATATATCGTGTCTGCCGCGAGCAGGACAGAGGTCCTTGTGGCTTCGCAAGAGAGTGTTATCGCATCATTGCCAGGAGACGAGGGAATGTTCAAGGTCGAAGGAGACGTCCAGTCTAGTGTCCCAGCATAAGCCTCTAGAGATGGATTCAGACTTATGTTATGTGCAATACCTGGCACCACAGGTGAAAGATCCGTGAGTATCACTGGAAGATTCCAAAGTGCAGATGCGGTCAAGCCTGCCAGCCCGGTTCCGGCGCCCAATTCCAGTACCGGGATATGCTTGGATATGTCATTTATTTTCAAGTCCTCCACTTCTGCCCTTATTCTCTTGATGTCTTCGGTCCAGCGATATAGCACATCTGCTAGTACTACTGCAGCACCCCAAGTTGCCAAGCCGAGGTTTTCTGCTACAATTCCAGGAAGCTCACCAATCTGAACGTCAACCGTATTTCCCTGGGCATCAGACTTGACTTTAAAAGGTCGAGTATTGGAAGACATCTTGTTAGAAGGGTTGCCTTCGGATTGTGTGTCACTTTGTAGTTGTAGATTTGACGGGAGACTTTTTTTGAGTTCCGGTGCAGTCTCGGCCGAGAAATTCCCAGTGTTGTCTTCGCGGCCTGCTGCCTTCGACCTCTTTCCTCCAACACACACAAGTCTCTCCATCCACTGGCAGTTAATGTCATCCAATTCCCTCCAGACTTTCACTGCTGGACGATTTTCGAGGTACATTCAATGCCCCGTCGCCAGTTCCAGCCTAGCGCGGCATGGCTCCTGGGAATCCGACCAAAGACCATGGCCTCGACGCGCACAAGCAGCCGGATCATCCACGATCCTGCCTCAAGGTACCGGAGGTACCCAAGAACTCGAGCAGAAGTGTGCAAACTTGGGATGGTGGGACCTCTTGCCTCCAAGCTCTGAGCCCAAATCATAGGCAGATCGTTTTGATAATCACGGCATTAGAGTACCTGAGCTACGTGGCAAGCGGCCCGAAGCAGGTTTGAAGGACGCCTGGCCAGTCTTGCAATCGATCTCCCAAGTGGACTTATCCATTGTCGGCCTTCTTGGTGATATTAGATGCCTCTTTGACGTGTGCTGCCTGCTTGATTGCTGATCGTTTCTTCGCACCAACACCCAAGCAGAGGTGTTCGCACAATACCAGGACGTGAACCCTGTAAGTTCCTTGCTGATGAGCCTCGCAGTCCGAACTCCACGCCACGTTCCAGCAATTGTGCCAGTGGAATAGCGGTCTGTGGAAGCTGCAGTATAGCTATAAGGCACTCCGAGACGAAGCAGAAGTAGACACGCCCATTTGCACATCAGAACACGATCGATCATGTCAAGTCTCAAACCACTTGGTAGACTCATGTTGCACAGAACGAGATTTTGCGGAGCCCTACACATGACACTACCTCCAATTGCACCTGATATTGACATATGCACGAGCTACTTGCTACCCGTATCACATGTGCCTCTTTGGACAGCTGTGACCCGTACCACAAAACAGCACAGCTCCCACCTCGCTTGGAACTCTTGCACCTCTCACCTCCAACAACCAACTGCGACAACCAACAAATACAAGTATGCGGACCTCCAGCTCATTCTTCCATGGGCTTCTGCCTTTACTACTACTCCTGCTCTCAATCATTGCATCTACTATCATCTTCACGGCTTCTCCACCCGAAGTGAGTCTGATCTCGCGAGTTCATCCAAAATCGCCTGAACTCGATCTCAACGTACCTACCAATGGCTCGCACATCTTGGAGTCTCGAGTCATCGAAGTCAAGCCGGCAAGCAATGAAGACTTCAACAAGGCGAAGATCAAAGGCTACGCCCTAATGTGCTGGATGCGCAATCCCGCAATGGCAGGCTCCCAGGCTATCAGCACCTTCACTCGCTTCGAACAACTCGAAGAGTGGGGATGGACAGGCCAGGGCGGACAGCCAGTTCACATTGAACAATACATTGCAGGCTTCCGCGACCCAGGTCTGATCTCGTTGCTGGGCCCTGAGGGTGACGCACAATCGAAGGGACACAAGATCCTTCTCCAGCATATGGAACCCCGTGGACCAGTTACGATCGACGGCAAGATCTACAAATACCCGGTACGTACAGCAAATCACTCGGAAAACGAGGCGGAGCTGACGTTCTCATAGGCAACAGAAGCCACCTACGAGAATGTCTTAAACACGGAGAAGGGCGTGATTGTGGGTGAATTTAACTGGAGTATGCGCCATCTCTCTCCACTGTATATGCACTGGCCCCATAGCTAATCAATTGTTTTGCCTACAGGTCCTGCCGCCCAAGTCGCCGAAGATGCTGTCCCGGGTTGGAACTCCAAGACAGATCTCCTGCCAGATCTACGTCAACTGTCCGACGTCATGTGGCTTTGCTGGGCCAAGATCTGCTCTCAGCAGAACGTCTCTCCATCCGGTCTTCACTATATTGTCAGCCATAACGTCGTTAACCATCCAACGGAACAAGTGCTCGCACGAGTCCTTCAGATCCACTGGAAAGGCGAGGCGGCAATCGATCGGGGACAAGCACCAGCATGGCCGGGAAAGCTCATTACGAAGGAAATGGAGGGTTTTGTCGCGCTGATAGGTACGCCGAGTATCTGGGGCACTGCGTATCTGTTGGTACAGAGATCTGGAATCTTGGGCAGGAAGCAGGTCAAGTCTATCAGGGTGTGGAACGGCTATCCGGATAAAAACATGTTCTACCAGCCGTCCGTCATTATGGAACTGGAGGACGTCCGACCAGACAATTGATTGTGAGATGAGCAGCTTGGACGTAAGTTTCGATCGTACTAATCATGTAACTCTGGAAGCAACGGCCATCGAGTGCCACTACGGGAGACAACTGGCTCCGAGTGTATAAATAGAATCCATTGAAGAATTGGGCTGTGAGTTTTCTCACGTCGCTCCAATCAGTATACAAAAGCTACAGTCCTATCTCAGTCCACGGCTCACTCTTACCATGAGAAGTACTGAGGGCTCCTACGCGAGACTCTCAATCCCCATCGTGTAGACCGAAGGCGCCGGAGAGTTAGAGGGTGAGCAATCCCGCGTAGTAAAGTGGATTTCGCGAATACAACAAGGTATCAACTATTGACATCCCGGTTCTCCTATGAGTCCTCTCTCCTCTGTGTTGATGTTCTCCAAATACGAGACTCGCTGACCGGCATCGTGGGTGCTAAACACCACTTCTGAGGAGATCAAGTCTGTTGGAGAATTGGAATATGACTTCTACCAAGCAGTATCTTTGAAGTTGCAAAAACAGCGAATCTGTTCTTGTCGAGATCGTAGCACTGCGTCGGGTCCTTCTCCATACTAACAATCTCTAACAACGAGGACTGTCGAGAGACATTACGCTGTGATCTCGCTCACTCCTCTCTCAACAAAGTTGATCACGGACACAAATATGATCTTTCGAAATGAACTTCTCCAGGCTCGCTGCATACATAGTAATGAATGGACAAAACATTCGACAAGAGAATGCACCACGACCCAATAAGTCTCGAAGGAGGAGATGAGATTTTCCTCGCCCTTACAGACATACGTTCCTGCGAACTTGGTAGGAAATATATACTCCTCCGCCGTCTAGTCGTCATCCAGAAAGATGTCCAAATTATAGAGCTCTGCTGGCAGTAAAATTCGAAATCTGACAGGGCAATCTTCCATATAAATCCTCGCCTAGCCAATTCAACTGCGGCCGAAAACACGGCATTTGATACTATCTGAGATACAGCGGTCTATGACAAAAGCCATAGCAAGAGAGTGGCCGCATCTTCCTAAGTGCAAAGAGTTCTTGGCTTCTCTGCCTTGCGAGGAGACGTGAGGGCGCCGCAGCGAGCAGCGAGAGGCTCGACACTGTCGAGTACTCTCGAATATAGCATGCTTGAGCAAAGGGAACTGTTTTGGATACGCGGTGATACACTCCACGGGCAAACTCCTGTCTCACAAAGAAGCCTGTGCCGCCAGAGCTCTCATACGCAACAGAGACCACACGCCCGAGAGAAGGAGAATCCGCACCAAAGCAAAAAAGCTCACAGGAAACATCAGGTAAATAAATAGAATATGTGCAAACTAAGTACGCTCCACGAAGCTCTTCAAACTCCAATCAATGCAATTTTCATTCTCCGCCTTTCTCATCCCCGATCCCCCAGGTTCTGTCGATCAGCCCCCAATTTCACCCCTTCGCATTCCACTTATCATTATACGCATTAACCGCAACCGCAACCTGCCTGTACAACCAATTCCGGCTCATCTCATCCGCAATCGGAATGAATGGTCCATTCGTCCCACCCTTCAACACAATACTCATACCCGTGCGCTCCTTCGATATCGTCTGAATGTCCTTCAACGGAACTTCCCATTCTGATGTCAACTTCTTCGCTCGCACCAGCATGATAGAATTGTAGGTGATCATGACGAGCATGCTAGCTTCGGATGATGCAGTAGGGCTACGAGGAGACGTAGGAGACATGGCACCAGAGCGGTCGCCTTGGCTGCCGGAGTTGAGTTCGAGATGGGCGATGTAGGATTCGTTGAAGTATTTTCCATTGTCGAGAGTCTTGAGCCAAAATTGTCCCAGGGCTTCACGTTGGCTGTAGGGGCGGACGATGCCGTCAGTGCCGATGAAACGGGCGAGCCGGACGCGGTCGAGACCTTCTTGATCGAAGACGGTCGTCGTGTTGCGTACGCCTTCTGCCATGGAAGAAGCGAGATCGAAACCACCAATGAGTGCTTTGGTTGGCAGACCAAGCAGGCCCTTGCCGACACCTTTCACGAAACCAGCAGCACCCTCACGTTCCGCGCCTTGCAGTGGTTGTCTGGCAAGACCACCAATACCACTTGCGAGTGAGCTTGCGAAAGCATTACCACCTGAAGTGATTCCGTACAGCGCATGCTTCGGTCGGTTTCTGCTTCTGGACATGCGTCTCGAGTCTTGGAATTCCTTGTCCATACTCGCAGCGGCCAAGCCCTTCGAGATGGATCCGGTGAATTTGCTGACGCTGTCGGAGATACCAAACACACTCTTCTTGACAAAGCTACTAGCACCTTTTGCGATACCAACGCCCAGGTCTTGTGGTCGATCAGTCACAAGCCCTTGGTATGGCTCGTAGAAGATGTCGCCAACACCCGAAGCAATGTTTGTGAACAGGCCCACGGGGTTGCCGAGGAAGTCTGCAGATCCAATCACTATATGAACCTGCCGCAAGGACTCCTGCACGTAGTGGCTTTGAATACTGCTGATGAGGGCGCCAGTGCTCAATCTTGCATTCTCCAGCATGAGCGCATTGTATCGAATTGGGGCATCGTTGACATTGCCAATACTCATCGTCAGCACGTTGACCGCGAACATGAATGGGTTACTCGAGCTGCTTCCAGTATCCTCGGCATTGATCCTCTCCGTTCGCACGAAGGACAGATCGAATTGCATCGGCTGAAGATGCAGCAGCTCGAAGTAGATGTCTTGCCCACTTTGGGTCTGCGTTGGTTCCGGCACATCGAGAGTCTCCGGTGCAAGTTGTCCTTCTTTTTCCTCAGTCCAGCTTGCGCCAGGTACCTTGGTGAAGTCGAGAAGGGCAAAGATGAAGTCCTCGTCGATTTCGATGGTCATCTGCTGCATCAAGAAGGTGAAGTATTTGATGTACAGCACACCGTACGAGTCGTCCTTGACTCTGGTGATGGCTGTCCGGAAGATCGGATGGCTCTCCATCTCTTTACCAGTCTTCGGGACCACAGAAGGATAGAAGATGAGTGGGAAAATACCGCCGTACAACTGATTATCAATCTGGATCCATTTGATCGTGAGGCCGACAGTTTGATACAACTCGGAATCGGTGTACTTGAGCTCGATGTCTCGCCAAGTGGCATAGACCAGCTCTCGTAGTTGCGAGTTGACCAGCGAGATACCGATGCCGGCGAATCGTAATGTCGCTCGCATTGTGACATCTGTGTCCTGTTCCTTGACTTCAAATCCAGTGCTTGTGCTCGCACTGGCGCTGGCAGACTTCTGCTTGTAAAGACTCGTGTTCGGCTTGTAGTTGCTCATGACCAATGTTTGCGTAGGTCCATCGGCCACGACATTCAAGTCCACGATCTTCGGTCCTGCCTGGCCCTTTGCTGGGATGCGCATTGGTATCAGGTTACCAATCTCTGCAAGCTTGATGTGTCTCTCTTTGCCGTTGGCACTGAGTATAAGATTCTTGTTCTTGGTGGAAGGATAGTCCCAGGCGTAGGGCATGATGCTTCTGCCTGGGAGTCTATAGCGGATGGGTTTCCAACCAGACGACCGATCCTCTTCATCTTCATCGACGTTAGGATTGGCCTGCCAGAACAAGAACTCCTGGTCTGACTCGTTGCGCATCGAAAATGGCCAATGTTTGGTCTCCAAACTCAGATGCAGGTAGATCGAGGCGTTTTCCATTAAGATCTCCACTCGGACCAATCTCTGTCGCTCGCCAGCCTTTGCGAGCTTGACATGTACTGAACCCATGTTCGCAATGTCAAAAGGCGAAGACCAGGAATTATTGACACCAGGGAAGCACAGACTGAGCTGCTGGCCGGTCGTCTGCTTCAGGAACCTCAATGGATGAAGTTCACCAGCTTGGAGGGTCGTGAAATCGCTCGACCCCGGTTCCCGAATCTGGATCGCCTCGCTCAACTTGTTCTTTACGATGAATCGCGGCAGGATGCTGACAACCTTGGTGAGTTTGTACTTGCCCTCACCTTCAGCCACTGTCAGACCACAATGCATCTCCGCTCGGCCAGATTCTGCAGGCAGCTTGACATCCACATTGGCTCCAATGGCATCGAAACTGACGGGCTGACTCCAAGACGAGTCTCCAACCTTGAGCACAGCACGATTCTTGCGATCATCAGTCGGGAACGAAAACATGAACGGAGTGGCCTTCCTCCCATCGTCCTCGGCGTTGATCAGCGCAGACTGACCTGCTGCCCGACTAGTGGAGCCAAAGTAAGCCTTGCTTCTGATGTCCAGCTCCAGCCCTGTCCTGTTAAGCACAACGTAAGGACTGTAGATTGTGATCTTGAAGGCTCCACCACTGTCTGGTACATTGTAGTAGTGAATCTTCAGTCGCAGGTCAATATTTTTGTTGTCCTTGACTGTCAATGTCTTCTCCCGCTGGAAGTCGTTCTTGTCGTTCGTGTTGATGATGGCGAATTCGCTGGCCTTGAAAGGAGTATCTTGCATATCGATGCTGAGCAGCAACAGATGCGACAATTCGACAACGTGAACAGGTGACACTCCACCCTTGCGCAGGAAGTTGGTCCAGTCTTTCTTGGTGTTCTTGTCATAGATGCGGTACTTGAAGTCGAATGGAAGCAGATTCTGCACTTCGATTGGCGCAGACAGCTTCAAACGCTGGTATGGGTATACTGATGTCAGAGGATTATTCTTGTCGAATACTGACTGCATCTGGAAGTAGAACGGTGGGCTGTTGTCATCAGACTCGCCTCGGCAGGTCAATGTCCTAATCGGCCGCTTGAGCAAGTCTTTCCAGAAAAGTCGTTCATTCGACCAAGTGTACCCAAAGCCTTGATCAGGTCGCACAACCAGAGAATGCATGAATGCAGCGCCGACTGGACTAGGTCTAGACTCGCCTGGTGCGATCTTTTCAATCTTGAGCAAATGCCCTTCTTCGGGCGAGAACACTCCCAATTCGATCGGAATCTGAGTGTGGTTCTCAACAAGAAGCGGACTCCGAAGGGTGATATACTTGACATTGTCAGGACCAAGTTTGACCTCAACAAGCATGCGGTGCTGGATCTTATCCTTTCTTGGCTTGAGGTTGTACAACTCCTCGCCTTCACGATTGACATGAATACGGTCCACGCTGTCGAAACCACTGCCTTCGAGCCGAACGCCAATGACACCAGTCTGACCCTCTGGACTGAGAGTCTCACGCGTGGTGGATGGATCCTCGAAGCGCCAGGGCTGCTCTTCGCCATCTGCCAAACGAGCTGCCTGGCCTTCGTCGTCGCCAGATTGCTCTCCACTCGCCCAGACATCTACATCAAAGCCAGTCCAGTTGCGGATCTTGTATGGCGCATCGTTACCACGTGGCTTAGAGAGCACGTCCTCGTCGCTGCTCAAGAACTGTGCCGACTTGCTTGCCAGTGCGATTGTGGCGCTGGTGACAGTCAACTCCAAAGTCTTTCTCGAATACAGCTCGACGGCCAACTTGTCAGGATTGGTCTCCTTGGCCATGTGAAAGCCGACTTGCCAAGGCTCGATCAGTGGTTCCCATGCTGATTTGGAGAAGTTGTATACGTTGAAGAAAGTGTCGATCTGGGTATCAGCGGTCATATTCGCGGTCCAATCCTTCACATCGACAGTGAACTTCTTGACGCTCCAGTCGAGCATCGGCAACTCGTGGAGATCGCCAATGAGTACGACACGAATGCCTTCCATTGAAAGCGTCATCTCTTCGCGCTTCAGAACAGCCGAGCCAGGACCAGATGCCTGTACGTCGCTCTGCTTGCCACCAGTCTTCTTCGTACTGATGCTGGTAGCACGCATTCTCGATGTCGATGCAGCAGTGTTTTTTGTTGAAAGTGCGGCCTTCTTCGACTTCGCAGATTGCTTCTTGACTTGCTGCAACTTCTTGGGCTCCTCGTCTGACATTTTCTTGTCGGGACTGGTGTTCAGTGCTGAGGCGCGATTCACAATCTGCATGGCTAACATGATATCGCGCAGTGACAGGCGAAGCACAAGAGGCTCAATGTCAACAGCAATGCTGGTGAGTGATGAGTCGGCGCCTTGAGAACGCATGTCAAGCGACGTCTGTATACTAAAGTCGTCCAGAATCCTCAATCTCGTGGTCTCGAACTGATCCATGCGGCACAAGAACATGCCAATCTTTTCGACCTGCAACGCCATTGCATGCTGTTGTGACACGAGTACTTGCTTGGTGCCCAGTACGATAGCTTCGGAGTTGCTGATAGCAGGATTCGCGATGAGCATAACTTGCGCATCAACCATGTTGACACGGTAAGAAATGTTCATGCCGCCACCTTGTTGTTGGGGAGCGCCGGGTGCTTGTGAGTTCTTCCGTTCGACAAGTTCCTGTGTAGAAATGCTGGCATCATCTGGACTACCCCCAGATTCGGATTCCTCGCTTTCCTCTTCCACGACCAGTGCGTCATCTTGCTTCAGGCCGTTCTGAACAAAGTTGAGCACTGCAAAGATGTAATCCAGGGCAAGTACGATCCTGGGGCTGTCGATCGTGAGCAATGCAATGAGGTTCTTCTCTTCACCGCCAGAGATGGAAACGCTGGCCATGAATTGCTGCTTCACGTCGTTGTTGATGAGCGACATGATCTTGCGGAATTTGTTCTTCTCGTGCTGTCGCGTATCCGTGACCGTGAAAGACTGCACCAACAACTCGCTTTCCATTGCGCCGTCACTAATCATGCGAAGTTTAATGCTGGTCTCATTGAGTGAGAACTTGGACAGACTGGCTGCCTCCAAGTCGCCAATGGGTTGATCTGGCGCGCCTTGCACGAGTTCCAGGCCGATTGCGCCTATTTTGAAAATGAGATCGAGCTTGGTCCAGGTATCGTCGTCGGTGCCGAGCTCAGGCGACTGCCGTGATGGTTTGTGGTTGACGTCCTCGGTCTTCTCTGACTTCTTCTGGCCCACCGGCTGTGCTGCCTGAGCAGGCTGAACAACATTCGATGGAAGCTCTTCCTCGGCCTCCTCCTCGAGGGCCTCGCTATCTTCCAATGCGAAAGCTTGAGGTATGTTTCGTGACAGTTCCATTAAGAACTTCATCTGTCCCTCTGTCAGGCGCAGGTTGATGTTGGACATTGACCCTTCGATCTCCGTGTCTGGTCGATTACGCCCTGCTTTGTGCTCTGTCTGAGTGATGTTCAAGTCAAGGTTCACTTTGTCGATCATCTCGAGCTCTTCAGACTTCGACTCCGCATGGTTGAAAGTGGACGTCAATCGGATGTTGTGGATGCCAGCCGACAATTTGTTCGCAGTCTCGTTGCCAGCCTCGCCATCCAGAGGCACAAATTTGTTGTTGGCATAGATTTCTCCCAGGTAGGCGGTGACCGTGTCTCGCTCGGGACTGTCCGTGATGACCATGCGTGGGAACGACACGATTGGCGTTTTGATCAACACATCAAAGTGCATTTTGCCTGCAGACTCCTGCACCTTTGTAGCCTGATTGGCAGCAGCTTGACGCGCGGCATTGAATATTGCCTGCATTTTGCCGAACTTGACGCCAAATTCCATAATCTTGCGCAGTGGCTCCGTGAGGAAATTGATCTTGATGGAGCCAGAGCGCAGATACACAGTATTATCATAGCCAGGATAGTCCTGTGCTTCAGGATTGAACGTCTGATAGCGAAAGTCAAGCAAATCGTCTCCTTGAATCTCGATCAGCTTGCGTAACGACGAGTCTTCCGAAACACCTGTGTTGATGTCGTCGACCAGTTCCAATGCACCCAGACGAGCTTCGATATCCATGGCACCGCCCGCGAGGAAGATTTTCGCATCAGCCGATGTCAAACTCAAAGTAGCGAGACGGATCCCGTCATTGTTCAGAATGACCGCAATGCGATTGAGCTTGGCCTTGATTCGGATCTTGTCGCCTTGATCTTTCTTTTCTTCAACTTCATCATCATCTTCGCTGTCGCTATCCTCAATCTCGATGGGCTGTTGAGGACTATCGCTTGGCGGAGGGACAAAAGTCGTCATGGCAAAGTCGAGGAGCGTGAGGAGTGTTTTGCGCGTCACCATCAGATTGATGGTGGACACTGAGGCGTCAAGATTCGTCTTGATGCCGTCGTACTTGCTTTGAAACTCGGGATGATTTTTGTTGACCATCTGAAAATGGATCGTGAGCAAGTCCTGCTTCTTCTTCGTGACCAGATCTTCGCTGGAAATGAGATTCTTAAACTCTTCTGTTGGCGCTTCTTCCACATGGTCTTCAACAACAAGCGAGCTGAGCTTGACATCTGCAACCATGTCGAATGGACGTTGGTAGAACTCAAGATGGAAAGTCTCGGCGATCAGCTCGACCAACAGTTGATCGTCCTTCTTTCCTTGAGGATCTGCCTTGTACAGTGACGCTTGAAGCTTGTCGACAGTGAACCGGAACTCGAAGTTGCGTTGCTCTGGGTTGGCCTCCATCTGTTTGCGAATAGCCGCACTCCCACCACGTTCAATGTCGCGTTGCTTGGCCTCTGCGCCTTGCTCAATCTCGTTTGCAAGCTCGTCCCTTGCGACTTGTGTAGATTTGGAGCGAGTCTTATTAGCATCGCTCTTCCTTCGCAGCTTCTTCTCGTTGGCAGCTTCTGGAGAAAGATGTTGCTGTTCGGTGCTGTTACCCGGCTCGTCCTTGTCAAATTTTGGGATCGCAAAGTCAAGGAGCTTCATCAACGCCTTGTATTTGGCATCCGAGAACTTGGCGTGCAAGAGCGGCAGATGTCCATTGATGCGGAACTTGGTCAAGTCGGAAGCCTTGGGGACGATGCATGTATCGAGCCGGAAGTCCATATTGATTCTATCAATCAGATGAAAGCTCTGAGACGGCGCATCATGTGCGAGCTGTTTCTTAGTGTCCTCGATATTCGTGCCCATGAGCACTTGTGTTGCCTCCAGCTGTAGATTGAATTTGTCGTACATGAGTGATTCGAGCTTCTTGAAGTCCTGGTCCGAGTACTGTTGCTTTTGCTTGGTTTGGATGTCATGCAGTGTCTCCTTGTCAATCAAGTCACTGCGTACGCTAATGTGACCTGCATCAACAATTAAGCAGATATTGCTCTTCTCGGTAACGGTGTCTGGCACAATTATGAGAGGCGCTTGCAGATCCAGCTGCACGTCGACTGTTTTGTGCTCCTGGAGTGCAAATTCGAGACCGGCTCTTGTTTGCTGCCGCAGGCCTTCCACTGTAGAGCCTGCAGATTCCATCAAGGCAGATATTGACTCCATGTGTTTTTCCGGAGGTTTGAAGAATTTAGTGACCTGAACAACGAAATTTGGGTTATACACGACTTCAAGGGCCTTAAGCTTGACGGTGAGCGCGGTGTCGGCACGGTTGTCGAGCGGATTGTTCTCGAACTGCAGCGCGAAGAATGGATCTGCTTCATCTTCATCGTCGCCCTGATCACTCTTGGCGTCGCTGAAGCTGGTATCCTCATCATCCTCAATTTCTTTGACTCGTTGGCTGTCGGGTATTTCAGGGGCGTCCTTGACTGTCAACATTTGCTCGAAGAGATTGCCCTCTGTTGAGCCATCATAGAGACGCATCCCGCCGAGACTGAGATCGACGAGTGTTGAGTCGGTCCTTTGTATGAACTCGGTACTGAAATCCTCAAAGAGTAGTTTCAGCATGTCTTGTTTCTTCCCATGCGGATCGCGTCGTAGTGTGAAGCTGCCAGTCTTGAGGCTCATGTCGACTTGCATTTTGATCGCCTCACGGGGCGCATCAACAGCCTGAGCAATACTCTGTTTCTCTTCGAAGTCGATAGCCTGATACAACTCTTTCCTCTGCTCTTCGTTCATTTGACTATCATCCGAGGCTTGGTTCTGCTCCTGGCCGCCACCACTACCCCAGATCCAGGAAGTCCATGTTGATTTCTGGGGCTGTGGCTTTTTCCAGCCCTCCTTTCGCAGCTGATTGCGAGCAAGCGAACGCCAGAACCGAAGGTCTTCGTACGTCAACTTCTGTTCGAGGCGATCCAGATCGGAAGTCTCCTCTGGTGTGAGTTTCTCTTCCTTCTTCTTCTTTTTGAAGAGCTCAATGTATCGAAGACGATCATCTCGTCGCTCTGCAAAGTATGCCCACGACCAACGCCTGTTCTTGTCGTGTATACGATCGAGCACTGCTTTTCCAGCGAACTGCAGCCAGGCACGTGGGTCCTCCTTTGGTGCTTTGGCAGGTTGCAGCTTCCGGTATTCCTGATGCCGGATGAAGTAATGGAATAGATCCACTAGCATGAGTGCATCTCGGTACTGAGTATCATCCAGCAAGAATCCCAGCTCATTGAACAGAAGACGTGCCTTCATCTTCGGACGATCGTACTTCCCTGTCTTGTCCATTTCCAGGCCAGCCCGACCAGATACTGGTTTGAGGATGAATTGGTGATCCTTCACGGCCTCGCTATCGCCGCTCTTTACAATCATTTCGCGGAACTTCTCCATTGTCGCATTGTGGTCGATGTCTTGATGCTCGCCCGTTCCTGTGCCCAACAGTGTTGCATCGGTGTCCCAGTAGACTGCTAGAGAGCCGAGAGTGGCCAGCTTGTGAGTGGTGGTGCTCGTTCCCGCCACCCACGTGGGCTTCCAATGCTCGTCTGTCGATACCGCACTCAGCTCTTGCAATGTGATACCTGCTGCAAAGGGATGACCTGGGTCTGAGAGGGCATCCTCGTAGCGGATGTGCACATTCTTGACCTGAATCTGCACGTTGTCCACAATAGTCGTCGTCAGTGCTGCGGTAAAGGACTGCTGCTTCTGTTGTTCCTCTTGAGACATGCCCTCAGTGTTGCGTTCCTTCAGCAGCTCGGCGCTGTCCAGCTTCTCCATCTTGACTGCATGTGCTCGTCTCTCCTCCTCTGCTGCATCATACTCTTGATCCTCCTTGGGCGCGGCCAACAGGAAAACATCCTCGATATTGATGCGTACGGGTTGGCCTCGCAGGTTGGACCAGGGAATTTTCAGGACCAGCGAACTGATATGCCCTTCCACCACGTTCAGTGGCAAGTGGAACTGGTCAAGGGCTTCCCGCTTCAGTTCCAGATCCTTGAGCTTGACGTCGCCCGACCAAATGCCAACATTCAGCTGTTTTGGGTCGAAGTTCTTAACGTACATGCCCAAGAACCTGTTGAGCAGGTTGGCGACCAGACTTTCCAACACCATGGTGGCGGTTGGTGGCCGTCACCCGGGCCTGGGAGAGAGGTGTTCGGGGAGGGATTATTATGATAGATCGGCCGTCATGTGTCGTCGTTGCTCATGCAGACATGGAATCGTAGCGGTCGTAGGGCGAGGTCGAGGCGTAGGCGGCAGCGTGCAGGTGGGCGAGGTGAATTAGTGGTGATGCAATGCAGACGCTGCTCGTGGGCAGGAATGAAAGGGAGCGTGCCGTGGTCGTCGCCGTCGTCGAGGCCAAAGGAGCGGAATCCTGCTTGTGACACACACGCGCGGAGAAGAAGTTGTCGAGCTGTCGACGTATCCAACACGTGCAGGAGTGGCCGCCAAACAGGAAACACGGCGTCAACACCGCGTTGCCTTTTGCCCTTTCTGCTTTCCCCACGAACAGGCAAGCTACGTCATTCCACAGCCGAGTATGTAGGAAAATGGGCAGAGTAGGACGAATGAACACAACCTCAGGCACACAATGTAATATTCACTTCAAGTGAGGCACATGTAAGTGGGAGTGTAGTCTAGTCTCAGAAATTGTGGTCCGCGTCGTGGTATACACGTGCTGGTGACGTGACAAGCCGACATGTTCCCTGTCGACGATGATGGAACATCGAAAGCTCTCCCAGCAGCCAAGCTTTTCACCTGCCAGAGCTCCTCGATCTGGTGAGCTGAGCAGTCCTCTTCACCCAAAGCCAGCCACTCCTCACCACCGCCATCACTCTCCACTCCACCCTCTCCGACCCCAGCGCTGTGTGAGCAGCTGAGCACTGTACACACGGACCCCATCAACCCAGTCGCGAGATATATCACACCACCATGTTCCGCACGGGCGCGTCGCGGACCATCCTGCGAAGCTTCAATGCCGCAGCTCAGCCGACCTTTCGCGCCAACATCAATGCTCGTCTGCAGACCACAATCACCTCGCAACTTTGCACCCTCGCCAGGAGACCACAAACAGCAGCGGCCGTGAGGCCATTGGCTCTGCAATTCGCTCGCGGTGCTGCCAGCAAGGATGGCCCGCCAATGGACAAAATTGATACGAAGCACGAGAAGGAGTTGGCCAAGCATGTTCTCGAAGCCGACCCGGAGAGAGTGTCGATGGACTCATCTGTCCACCCTGTATTTGGAGAGGTCGCTGCGCCCGCAGAAAAGAAGGAGGAGGACAAGATGATGGCTGGTGTGAACCAGGATATCGTGAGTGCATGAGAAACATCGGACGTGATAGAGCAAGCGCTGATGAAGTGACAGCAAACCATCAAGGACACCTTCGACATGTCCGAAGTCCCCAAGCCAGCCCTCTACATCGGTCTGGCTGGTGTCCTCCCCTATGTTGCAACCTCGCTCAGCACAGTCTTCTGCGCATACGAAATCCACGCCGCTCACGAGTCTGGATCAGGACTCATCTTGAGCGAGAAGACCGCCGAGCTTATGTTGCACGTCCTCGAGCCACTGCAGATCGGATATGGCGCTACCGTATGTCTGCAGCATGCTCGTATCAGCTCGTGATATGCTGACGAATGTTAGATCATCTCCTTCCTCGGCGCCATCCACTGGGGCCTCGAATGGGCCAAGTTCGGCGGTGAGGCAGGCTGGTCCCGCTACTCCATCGGTGTCATTGGCACCGCTCTCGCCTGGCCTACCATCCTCCTTCCCGTCGAATACGCTCTGATCTCGCAATTCCTCATCTTCAACTACATGTACTACAAGGACTCCCGCGCATGCCGAGCTGGCTGGGCACCGGCGTGGTATGGTGTCTACCGTTTCGCCCTCACTTTCATCGTCGGCGCAGCCATTGTCCTGTCTCTCATTGGACGTGGCCAAGTCTCCGACCGCATTGGACGTCTTCCAGGTCCAGCTGACCGCGTCAAGCAATTGAGGGATCACCAGGCAGCTGAGGCCGAAAACGAGGAGGAGCAGCGAAGGAAGTACCTCGCATCGAAGGATGAGGAGGATGACGAGTAAGCGAAGGGAAATATTGGTTCTGAACGACGAGCTGGAGATGCACGTGGGTGAGGTACTTTGGTGAAGCGGCAACCGAAGCAAAAAAAGTATGAAGGATAACAGGGCGTAAAGTCCTGCTGTGTGTATATGAGTGACGTTTCCCTAATCCAGAGGCAGTCATGAAAGTGTACAATTACATGCTCATAAACCGGCTTGCTGGTATCAACGCTTCTTTGCTGTCGGCACAATGCGGACATCGCATGCACCAGCAAGGCGACTCCTCTGAATCAACATCGGGATCCAACAGGAACCATGAAGCACGAATCCCTGCGAAAGGGCCTAATTCATCCTGTATGCAAAGCACGGTATAGGGCAAAGCATCGGACTTTGCATGGAATATAGCTCCTTCCTCCTTTCACACAAAGCGGCCATTCCCGACTCGCCGACAGCCGCCCCACGCGAGCGAGATGAACGAAACATTGACTTTCTTGGCTCGCTTACAATACCACTAGTTACTCCTCTTCCATCTGACGACCTAACAAACTTACACAGTAAGCCGAGGCGTCCACATGCATCGAACGACACATGGTAGCCATGTCATCGGATTTTATCTTCAAGTTAGTTCCGCGATGCTTTGCTCCCAGGCATACAAGGCTTCGGCGTGAGCAGCATTAGAAAGAGTTCTTTGTTCGATGAGAGCTGTTTGCGTCGAAGTTTTGACAACCCCAGAAGCGACGTCTGATATAATTGTGATTGGAGAGATCGGGAGACTACAGAGATGTCGCAGCAGACATCGTCGAAGTATGTCCGTCGGGATGGCGAGCGAGGAAAAGAGCTATTCACGTTTGAAGAAGTTTCGAAGATCGATGCCATTGACAGTCATACATACCGAGCGAACGTTCATCCGGAGTTCAGTTATGGGACGTGTAAGTTTGCCACATCATCAAAGCTTTCAACAAGTACTGAATTTTGTACAGCTGCGCATGGCGGAAATCTGCTCGCTCTCATCTGGAAGACAATAACGCTTCATTTCTCCACGACACTCTCCCGTCTCAACCAACCCAATACTTTTTCCCTACACAACGAGTTTCTCCGACCCTGTAGCACTGGCCCCATCGAGCTCAAGATTCGAGACGTACGAATCGGAAAAACAACAAGCACGATCCATATCACTCTCTCACAAGGCAAGTCCGAGTGCTGCGTCTGCTACGCCACAAACTCCGGTCCACTCGCAATACGGAACACGATCTCGCAAAACACTGGCTACCGTGGGCAACAATCCCTTCCACCCATAGACTTCGACGCCGTACTATCTCAGAAGGATGCGAACTGGATCCGCTACGACGTTGGTCGCGATCCTCAAACCCCAAACCACACCCTTTGCAATGTGATCTTTGTCATGCCAAGACATCCTCCTTCTCCATCCCTCGATCCCCAGAACCGACGCTTCACAACTCAATGGATTACTCCTCGGATTCCGGAAGAAAAGTGGACGACTCCCATGCTAGGCCTCCTGATGGATCACTCCGTCCCACCACTCGAAAATTTCTTCCCCGATGCACCACACAACGCCCTTTCTATGCCTGTACGCGCATTACAGAACGAGGAACAAGGTCTAACATCTTACGATCATCCGCCCTGGAGTTCACCGAGATATTATCCGACTGTGTCAATGACGATCGAAGTGAAGAGGCAGTTACCCGCTGAAGGAATTAAATGGCTGTGTTTGAGGTGGGCGATCAAGGAGTGCGTGGATGGGAGGTTTGATATCGAAGCGGAGATTTGGGATCCTGAAGGGAAATTGGTGGCTTTGGGGCAGAGTTTGTGGTTTGTGGTTGATCTGAGGGCTTTGCAGGGGACGGGGAAGAGGGTTGTGGAGGCGGAGAAGAAGGGAATTAGGAGGGAGTATGGCGAGAGCAGTGGGAAGAGTAAGATCTGAGGAGAGAGGACGCTCTGACACTGAGATCAGCGGGAATGTCTGATTTGGCACGACTTCAAGGTTGTTTGAACAGGAAAGTGCCCCATACCCTTGCCTTACTGTGTCTAAATGTCTGCCGTATTGATCAACCTCCTTCCTAGTCCCCTCTGCGACAGCCACATCGGTGCGCGGTCGCGCTTCACGCAGCCTGCCACACATCAACTTTTCTGCTTACACAGCGTTCGATCCCGCTACAACCTCTGACAATCAACACACACTTTTACTACAGTGCGGATTCTGGTTACATGTAATATTCAAGATGCCCGACACTCATATATCAGCCTCAACCTGCATGCTTCGCCAGCGATGCCAAGGGTTTAACGCCACCACAACGCCTCGCAAGGCTGAGAATCCAGAGTTGCGCAAAAACCGCAAGCCCCGCATCTGCCAAGTTCCATCTGCTATGTTGTCAGGCGCAGCTCGAGGGGCCGCCAGTCCAGACAGGTTGGGCAGCTGCGACCAGCACTGAGCTCCTGTTCTTCTGGCGTCTGCGCTGCGGCATCTCCAACGAGTTCAACTTACATTTGCGGGCTACGTGGCTGCGCAGCCATCAGAGGGCGACGGCGTTGCCGCATCTAACCCGTCGTCCCATCAATTTCAATGCTGTCTGTCTTCGAGGGACAGAACATGTGCTTCTCCAAACCGCGTCTGCACATTGGCCCTTCTCACCACGCAAACGGAAATCACAGCAGTCCACAAGGGGGGCGAGCGACCTCGGGTGGACGCCATATACAGCAAGACTTCACTTAAGAGGGCGCAGTTATCGATCCGTCTTCTCAAACTGACTCCAGGAATCCGCAATGAACCTCTCAAGTGCGAACTTTTCAGATCAACTTTGCTAGGGAGCCCAGCTTACCAAGCGCTCTCGTACACTTGGGGCAATCGACATGAGCGGCGCCCCATTCTGGTCAATGGTGTTGAGATGCAAGTCACGGCCAATCTGGAGAGCGCGCTGCGCGACCTTCGTCTCGAGAAAAGCACCCGAGTATTGTGGGTGGATGCAGTGTGCATAAATCAAAACGACACTCTGGAACGTAATTCGCAAGTACAGGAGATGGGTAACATTTACGGCTTTGCTGAAACCGTGTTGATCTGGCTTGGTACGCTCTCCAAACGCTGCGAATGTCTCACAAGGATTCCTAGACATACAGAGCCGGGGAACGAATGGAACCTCGCTGGCAAGGAAGAGGAAGCACTTAGACTTGCCATAGACGAAGTTCTTTCCAGACCATGGTGGACCCGGGTGTGGGTCGTACAGGAGGTATCCCGCGCGTGCAGAGTGCCAGTGTTATGGATAAGTCCCGGTCAAGAGATGGAGCTCACAAGATTTGCCCTTCTCGTGCAACAGCGTCCAAGTCCTTCACTAATAGCACAAAAGTTGGTAACCCTTCTTGAGATCCGCCGAAGAACAAGGCTGCCCCCTAGGTTACGAGAAACGCCGGTGATCGAAAATCTTGACGAGTTAGCGAGAACAGAGCTTGCCATGGACATGAAGTATTTACTGAACGCCACAATGCGGTTCGATGCCAGCGATCCACGAGACAAGGTCTTCGCACTATGGAGTCTTGTGCGAGGCAACACTGGCTCACGACTGAAGCCGAATTATGACCTAAGCATGTCTGAGGTGTATACCGTTATAACTCGAGAGCTTGTGGAAAGCACTGATGGACTGAATATCTTGGATCGCAGGTGGGGGTCGCAAACAGCAGATCTGCCTTCGTGGGTGCCAGACTATCAACAGATCCCGGATGCTATTCCAAGTTTCCCACTAGCACAGAGATGGCGAATCTCGAATGCGTCAACAGCACCTGACGGCCACCGCGACCATACAAACCTCGTTACTGTGCGAGGTGCAATAATCGGCAAGATCGCCAGGATCTATGACTTGCCACAACAGGGCAGCATCTTTGAAGAGGATACGTATGGGCGGTACGTTGCGGAGCTCACATCCGGTCTCATCAATACCCAAAACGCGATCAAGGAGGCGGAACTTCAGGTCCATGAGCTATTTCCTGGCATAGATCTGGAATTCCATGCGAATGTCATCGGTCCCGTCAGTCGGTTGAAAAGCATGATGAAAGAACTTGAGGACATCACCAAAGCAAGTTACAACTACTATGATTCCAGCATCATGCTTCTGTCAGATAAGGTCCACGCATTGATTGAGCTTAGGCTGAAACTCGACATTGCGAAATTCGAGGATACTGTCCGAGAGTTCGCGCGCTGCATCGAGACCAGCGGTTGGCCACACAGTCGGGGGTTGCATGAATATGAGCGTGCTAAAATCATGGATTCTCCGTGGAGTATAGCGCGGTTGTTCTCGGACAACATGTATACACCTTGCCGCGACCGGGCCTATGAAAAGGCAGATGGTGCATATGAGAATGGCATAGCGTGCATGGCACTCGATAACGGCCAGCTCTGCTCTGATGCACAGCTTGCAACTGAACGTCGTACTATCGCCGGATATCTCACGTTAGTGGCCACAACAGACCTAGCCCAAGAACAGAAATTCGGGTTCACTTCCATGACAAGCTTGGCTTTGAGCTGCATCCTGTACGCTGGCATTGAACCGACGAAGCAAACCGTTGAGGGGAAAGTTTTGCAGCTCCGGAGGGAGATACTGGAGCTTGTCTGTTCGAGTAGATATCCTGAGGGACAAATTCGCCTTGTTGCAATGTTGAGAAAACAGCCGGAGAGTTCGTGGGATGATTTTCAGGCCACTCTTCTCGCAATGGTGGCCAATATCGCATCACTTCAGCTCGGAGGTTCATTCCCGAAGGTCCCTTCTCTTAAACTGTTCAAGATGGAGGAGGGCTACCATGGTATCGGTTCCGTGGAGTTGACGCCAGGAGATTCGATTGCCATACTTGCAGGATATGACAGCCCATGTATTCTGCGTACCACCTCCAATGAGGCCACGCCTGAGCAAAAATACACATTCCATGGGAGACTCCTGCTACATATTCCGGAGAACGGACCAAGAGCAGCTCTGCTCGATGAACAAGTCAAAGATCCCATAGATATCACGTTAGTGTAAGCTGCAATGCTAAGGTACAACAATCTGTCGTGAGCAGCTCAAAGGGAGGGAGGAAGTGCCATGGACCCGTCAGGATTCCGCTTCTGGTGCCCATGCTCTGTTGATCTGCCTCTTCCCCAGTTTTTTTCAGCGGGAAAGCAGTTCTGTGTACAGTCAGGCAGTTCCTGCGACTGCCACGCTTCGGCTGAGACGCATTCATGGCATGGACTTGAACACCGGCTGATCCTCCCGTCGAGCAATGCCAAGCTCGCGGCGCCACCACAATGCTTTACCCAAAGCAGACACAGCCTCACAAGGCTGAGGCTGCACCTGCGCGAATGACACAGATCTCCATCATGAGAGTCTGACATTCAGGCCAGAGGTCCTCTTCGGGTTCCACCGACATGGATACTCCACATGCTGCTCTCTACCGGCCACTCAAAGGCAAACAAGCTATACGACTCATCGAACTGCTCCCGGGCAGACCTTCTGACATCATATCCGTCAAATTTGTCCACGGTTCTCTGTCGAAGAAGCCTCCGCCAAAGTTCGAAGCCACTTCGTATACGTGGGGCAGTGCAACTCCCACCAGGACCATTCTCTGCGATGGCGTCAACTTCGAGTTGCGAGGGAATGCACATGAGTTCTTGAAACATCTTAGGCTGCTGGAAAAGCCACGAAAACTATGGATGGATTGCATCTGTATCAACCAAGAAGACAACGCTGAACGTGCACAGCAGGTGGAGATAATGCATCAAATCTATCGAAATGCTACGTCGGTAATCGCGTGGCTTGGTTTGCAGGATGAGGCCAGTACAATCGCACTGGGCTATGTAGCCGAGTTAGACTCGCGCACTTTCTTAAGAGAGCACTTGTCTTTTGTCTGGAATGGTGGTCGTATATCCCGAACGAAAGCGTACCTCTTCGACGCCAAAAATGAAAGTCCGCGCATGCAGCGTATTCAAGCTGCCGTGATGGAACTACTTGCTCGACCATGGTTCCGCAGAATCTGGATACAGCAGGAAATGGCGGTCAATCGTAACACCAGAGTGTTTTGTGGTTCTCGGGACATGAATCTCGAAGATCTACTACCGCTTGCTTGGCTTCTGCTGCCTCCAGGATTGCCGTACTGGCCAGAGCCCTGGAACACCATCGACTCTGATCCGGCATGGAGGGTTATGATGGCATTGGGCAGCATGGTAGCGAGCCGGGCGATTGAATTCTCCACGCCAGGTTCGCGGCACCCCGGGATTCTTCACACATGCCCGCCACAATCCATCATCAGTCACTAAGTCGAGCAAGCGACGGCACCGCTCAATGCAAGGCTTCTCTCTGCTGTATTTCCTCTCAAGTTCACCCGACCATTAGCTGTTATCCTCGCCGAGGGTGCGGGCTTGGAGGCAACAGATCCTCGAGACAAGGTGTATGCTCTTTACAACCTTGACAAGCAATTTACCAGAAAATCTCTCTTCTGGAGTCCGATCATCATGGCACGTCCTAAAGTTGATTATACGATTCCATGGGAGGAAGTCTTCATTCGTACGGCTAAGTTTCTCTGTACAATCGATGCCGAAACGGCTATCAACCTGGCGGGACGCTCACAGCAGGGCGACGATGCAAATATGCCGTCATGGGTTCCGGATTTCCGTAATCTATACGTGGTAGAGACGTTCTCTTCACACTCAGACAATTGGGCGGCCAATGGCAGGCCTTCTAGGGCTAGGATCTCCTTGGTGAAGTTGCCTACTTCGCGGCCGGGCACGACTCGATCACTTCAAGACTACTCGTACGTGGATGAAAAGGGCAAGAAAAGGGCTGTGGTGACGAAAGCATTGAGCGCCACCGCTATACTACAAGACAAGATTGTCTACTGCAGTCCGCAAACCTCGCTTCCTTCTGACAACTCTAGACCAAGTCTCGACGAGATGACCCGAAAGCTAGCCACCGATCTCGGTTTCGTCAACAAGAACATTTCTCAGTACTTCACTGGAGAGTCCGGCGTAGACGCATATTCAGGAACCATCATCGTCAATACTACCTCCCAGACCGTGCTGGCAAGCGCAGAGTACGAGAGAGAAGGGTTTACTGAATGGCGGGCATGGCTGAACTCCCCTAACTTTCCCAACAATCAGCCTGATTATCATAAAGCAGTACAGAATATCGCACAGGCCAAGTTCTTCTTTACCGCGACTAGCCATGGCCTCTTGTGCCTGGTCCCTGTCTTGGCACGCGAAGGCGACTATGTTGCCATCCTAAAGGGGTGTCGGTATCCAGTGGCGTTGAGGAAAGTCGGTCCTGAGGATGGAAACCACTACGAACTTCTCGGGCAGTGTTATATACATCGCATGATGAGTGGCCGAGCTTGGAATCTTATTCAGGAGTTCAAGTCGAAGTACCAACCAGGGTCGGAGGATGAAGTTGTTGCTCTAGATCCTGGGACTGGCGCTCAGTCGAACGAGGAGCTCCGTGGCAATGTCGGTGTGTTTCTTTTCAACGCCAGGTCAGCCTATCGCAACATCGCGCGAGTACTTGGAGAAAGACGCATTGCTCTTGTATGAGAAGTGCGACTTGTATCAGCAAGTGACGTTCACGCTGTCTTATTGCATTGATCGCAGCCAGAGGGCTCTGAAGTCAGACACTGTGCTTTCTTACTACACGTACTGGCCTGCATGAACTGGTGTGGTGAGTATCTCATCGGGGGTCAAGAGTGATTGGTTGCCTGGCCCAGGACCACTAGTATGATGAACCCGATCACTCAACGAGTCCTCGCAGAGCTGATAGCTCGTTGGGTACCAATGCTACGAGCTATAGTGCCAACGTTCCTCGTCAGCAGGACGTCGGCACTCACTGAAACACAAGCGTGCAAATGGACCAAGTTCTTCTCGTTCAACAATCTATCTATTGGCCCTTTGCGTATCTGGGCAATGGAGAACCCATTACCAGAGCTTTGATCTGCAGAGCAACGTGTCTTGAGAAGTACCTCATCATAGGGAGCGTGCCGGCCATACACCACATTGCAGGATCTGACGACTCGTTAACGAACGATGATGGTGGGAGGAACGACCAAGGATCTGTTGCAATTCGAGAGAGGGAAACTGCACTTACCTCCAGTTCGCCTGTATGCTCCTTTGACCTCGCCTTCCTCGTTCACGCCCCAGATGTCACCAACTTCATCAGCAACTTCTTGGCCAAAGATCTGCTCTATGGTCACGCGCATGTTGCCAACGAAGCCGGTAGAGAAGACGACAACATCGGCAGAGAGTTCGATCCCATCGCTGAACACGAGGCCATCAGGCTTGAATCGTGTTATCGCCGGACCAGCTTTCATGTTGATCTGGAGAACATGAGCATGAAAGAGTTTCGCGAAGATATTGACCATCTTCGGGACTTACCTTGCCATCAGCAATCAACTTCGAGCAGCCCACATCGATGTAATGACCTCCCAACCGATCAAGCAAATGCCACTGCATCTCGCCATAACGTTCACATTTGAAGCCGGCACGCTCTAGAGCGTCGAATCTTTCCGGCTCTTGGTCCGCCATACCGTGCAGCGCTTTGCGAGACAACAATCGAGCTACTGCGTTCGGCATTGAGTAGCCTGCTCGGTCTGCGATATGTGTTTCTATCATGCCATTGTGCGACCTCGAGGTTACTTTTGCAAAGTGTTCACACGGCAAGACAAACGTGCGGGTTCGCTGAACCATTGTGACGCTTGAGAGACCCGCTTCAACCATATCTTGAGCTACATCGTGCGCAGTGTTTGCGGTTCCAACGACGACTCCGGCTCTACCCTTCCAAGCTTCTGCGCTCCAGTAATCCGCTGAGTGGAGTACGGTCCCTTTGAAATCTGCTTGGCCTGTGATCTTGGGCATGATTGGAATTTGCCCTCCAGAACCAACTGCCATGATCACAGCTCGAGTGATGATTGTTTGCAATACTCCAGCTCTTCGGATTCGCAGTGTCCACAGCTGAATTACAGAATCCCACGATCCTTGTTCGAGGGCTGCTCCAAACCGGACGTGTTCATCAACACCGAACTCCCGGGCCCACCTCCTATGGCCTTCAACCAGCTCATGCTTTGTGAGGTACTCACTGCAGGTGTCCGGAAATGTCTGATTGAATGGTAGGTGATTGACTTCGCGTGGTGTATGTAGCCTCGCTGACTTGTATCGTTTGACCCAGCTGGCCGATATCTGCGAGTCTTTCTCTAGGATGATGTAGTTGACGCCCAATGCTTGAAGGCGGCCACCACAGCTGAGTCCTCCATGTCCAGCGCCAACGATGACACAGTCGATCACGTTGGTTTCTGCTCCAGCCTGGTCTGGCTCGACCAGTCGATTAGGGTCATTATTTCGGATCTCACTTTCTCCATTGACGATCTTGGTCTTTGGCGACAGAAAGTCCACATTTCGGCTGCCTTCCAATCGCTCCAAGATCGTCCTCAAGACCCAGATCTTCCACGATCCGCCCTCTGAGACCAAGCATAGGAAGCCGACGCATTGTGTAGCAGGAGTTGCTGCACACTGGAACACGAACATGATCTCCAACCAGCCCGTCTTCTCATCTAATCTTACCGGCTTTGCTGAACCTGGCCCTACCTTGAACCCGGTTGCTTGTTGAAGCCTGCAAGTGTCGGACCAGGCCTGGACGATGCTGATTGCTGAATAGAAAGTCCGCAAGGAGCCTGTGAGCGCAAATGTGTCTCGCCAGATGGGCTTTGCCGAGAAGTCTTTAGCTGAAAGAGAAGGCAATTTCGTGATGAATGGGGCTGCGACTCCCTCGCAGTCGATATTCGAAGTGAATTCGCATATCGGAAGACTTGCTGGCAATCTCTGGAGCGGATATCTGGGCGCATATGGGAGGACTTGGGAGCTATTTTTGTGCATCATCATTGCTTGTGTCAGTGTCGCCATCGTCGTTGCTCTCGTGAACGTCTGGGACTAGATCAATTCCCTGAAGGCGATCAATTTTGTGTCGATGATCCTACGACTCGCACCTGCAAAAGCTGCGAAGCACAGCATCTCAGCAAGTCCAGTGGAGCAGCACTTGCTTTATCTTGCCTGAGTAGAATATGGTTTGCTGCATGTTGAAGCGTGGCATCCGATCGACAGGGATTATAACATACTCTCGGTGACATTGGTGAGGCCGAATGAATAATCATTGCGAAGCTTATTCAAGAAAGGTAATTCAATTCTGTCTTCACCTCATGCAGATGACGCCGCGGACATTAGAAAGCCCGCTGATGCACTACACGGTCGTTCATTGATCATCTCCGTGACCATCGATGTAGACGCGTCAAGAGTGATGACTCTCTACTTTTGCATCCGTGAAGAGGACAACCATGCTTGTCAGTCCGAGCTTGATGCGTGGACTTGTCGCTACCAATCATGATGTGCAGCTACGGTGGTGGCCTGCCGAACATGGGCGCAATCTGTATTTCGAAGGCAGGCATTGCTGTGGGTTTCGCGATTTCAACCTCAAGATGCGAAACTGCTGTACACCATTAGCAAAGATACGCATACAGTGAGCACCGCCAAACGACAGAGACACCAATGACCGTGGACACGCTGTAATCAACCAGCTTTGCTGTGCAACGAAGGTCTTTGGCTTATCTGCATATGGCTCGACCACGGTGAGTTGGGAGGTCGATGTTGTGAAAATTTGAATTCGACAGGTTCGCCAGGACGCTCAGCCTCTGCCAGTTAAGAAGTGAAGCAACAGCGGCCGAGCAATCGAGCAATGGAGTGCCGGTAGAGGCCTCAGGCATGATGGTCCGGATGCCCCGCTCGCTGGAAGCTACAGTAGGAGGTATCGCGTGGTATGACGTGAGGCAATAGAATAACACGAAGATGTGGAAGGTTTGGGCTCGGCTGCTGCCGCTCGCCAAGATACGTTCTGCGCCGAGTTCATGTCGCCGCCGTCCATCGATGCCATGTTCCCCAGCCAGTACAGCAGACCAAAAGGACCAATCGATTGAACATGGCTCAAGACTCAACTCTCACTTTGATTTTTGGAATACTTGCTGTGCTAGGGACTGCAGCAACGATCTTTCTCGCTTATAGATATCGTCAACGTTCACAGCGTAAAGCTACGTGCCTCTAGAACATCGACTGTTGCTAATGAGGATTGTAGATGCGCGAACGAACTCAAACGCTGTTAGCCTCCTGCCCCTATACGAGCGGCGTGCACAACGCCGATCATCGCTCGATCGCCGAATGACACTGTAAAATCTTGGAACTTGAATGAGCGTGCACGCTGGGCAGCTCGATTGGAAGGATAGGACACATCGTCTTGAAAAGACATAATCCAAGCCGACAGCATGAAAGATGATGAAAGAGACGACTATTATTAATGGCGAGAATATGGCTCATAGAACATGAAAAATGCGGACGTCGTTGTGTGTGCAGGATGGTTTCCTTCGATCGGCCTTGCTTTGAGGGTTTTCTGGTTCGAGGTAGCGGTTGCGCCGGGTGGACATCATGTATCAGAACTGCTTGCAATGATTCTCGCCGCTGTGCGTATCGGGCCATCACTGCGACGACGCTATGATCGTTGCTGCATGGGCACGAACGATGAACATCCCATCCTAGTAAGGCATTCCTGATGCCTGAGGCCGCAATTCTTTCGCGAAGCGCCTGCTACTCTGGGCAGCTCAGATGCCTGTCGTCCAGCATATCTGCGTTCGAAGACCGCATCTTGTCTTGCATTGCTAGAAGCATCTGTTCTCCAAGTAGTGACCATCATGACTGGAGAACCGATACCGGTGCGGTATTCGACGCAGGTCGCGCAGACTGACTCGTTCTTTTTCCCATGGCACGCGTTAGCTGTTCCAAAGGCAGTGTTCCGGCTAAGGTCACCTACGGGAGAGTCTTTGGAAACCTTGCGGGATTCGAAGGTGCGGTCAAAGTATTGTAGCGTAAAACGCGACCTCCTACGTGGTGGGCGTGGCAACCAGTAGGAAGAGCGAGGCAGATGCGCTGCGTACTGAGAGCGATTGCGACCGTTCTCGCGCAACAGCTCGGAACGGACAACGGTTACTGTCGGTAGAAGCTATTCCAGACTTCGAGCACACCTCAGACATGGCTATCGCGTGAAATGGGGCTCCAGGCTCGACGATGTTTGGAATCGAAGCTGCTGCGGGAGTGAAAGACCAGCGAGAGGATAACTTTTGCTTGACTATCGGGCAGCGACCGGCAGGACTCGTCGTATCCACAGATGTCGAAGGTGTGTCGTGATCATGGTGTTGTTGCAGCGGCGAGGAGAGAACTCGGATTTGCGGGTATGTATAGAACTATGTCGTGGTTTCCCGTCCTGAGAAACGGTCGAAATTGCCAAGGGCCATGACGACATTGCCGAACCACATAGAATCTAACATGGAAAATCCTGTCTCCCGTTCAGATCATTGCAGCCTTTCTCAGGCATCTCCTCCGCAACCATCCGGCAGCGTGGGTAGGAAGTCCAGAAAACCAGTGCCATCCTGCAATGTCACATCGTCTACTGCAGGCCGGGCTTCGCGTGGGTTTTCTCACGTTGGACAGCTGTCCCTTTCTTTCATCGATAAGTGCATTGCTCGTTGTGCTCGTGAGAAGTCTCGACATGATCAAGCAGCACAACTGATGCTAACATACAGTTTCCTCCTCTATTATCGATGATCATTCACAGTCTCGCAGGCACCTTTGGCAGCTCCAGGGCTCGCGCAGCTCTGGCTTCTGGACTGCAAGGGCATTCTTGACGCCAATGTCAGCCAACTCGAGGCCTAGTCTACGAAGTGTTGTGCGTCTGCTCCAATGATTGAAGATATTCAGATATCCTGCAAGTTCCTGTGGCCAGCAGCAGAAAATGGTCAGTCCAGCGCCAACGCGAATCAAGTCCGCTTAGTAGCAACCTGAGGTGCGGCGAACAGACGACCCCGCTTCGGCGACGCTGCCTTCTGCTCACAAAGTACCGCAAAGTCTTGCACCCACATCTATGTCTCTTGAGAGCCTCAGCCAGACGAGGCGACTTTGCACTGCGATAACTCGACAAATATTGAGCTGACTGGCCGTGGCATACAGCCCACTCTCTTCGTAGTGCTCAAGAGGCCAGAGAAGCATATCTTGTTGATTTTCCTAAGGCCTTGGATGCGGTCAAAAGATGTTGTACCTGTGCAAATTGGCATGTAGCCATGCCGCGACACAGCTTGCTGTGCCTGCCAAATCTTACATCGGTAGAAAGCGCAGTGTCCCGTGAGAGTGCTCCAGATGGATCCATAATATTCTGCGCATTCATCGTCAAAGAATCACAGTGCGAAGAAGACATCTTAAGTCGTTCGAAGTGAAGGCAATGCGAACCATCAAAGGCGGCGGCGGCAGAGGGGAAAGCTGCGACGAAGAACCTAAATTCCAAAAGCTGCTTGCTTAGCCACGACTGATATAAACCATCAGTCTCGCTATCTCTATAGGACTCTCCTTGCGAGGAGTAACCGGGTTATATCTGCCAACTCAGTGCTTTTCAAGACAGCAATATCACATATTGCAAGTTTTATTGAGGGAAAACAATGGATCTCAACTCAATGCTCACTCTCCTCTTCGGGATCTTCGCTGTGCTTGGCACAGCAGCAACAATGGTTCTGGCTCACAAGTATTGTCAAAACAGATTCGGTAAGGTGACAAGATGCATCGAGCCAACCTTGACTAACAGCACATTCAGATGTGCGATCACGGTCTCTTCCGGCCAGCATCCTACCTCAATACGAACATCGCTCCCTGTTCCAGCAATCGTTCGATCGGGATCGACACTATCGGATCTTCGAACTTGAGTAATCATTTAGAAGAGCGTCTACCGATATGAATGATAGCCTGGGCCTCGCATCTTGACCGGCATCAACGTACAGTCGACGCTCGAAAGGATCACACAAGATCGAAGGAGGTTGAATGATCCGGCAAAAGAAATGGCCCAAATTTGTGATCGATGGTTGTTAGAAACTCGAAATCATTGATTGTTGACCTGGCGTCCCGGCTCAGAGGAAAATCGAGACGTTGGTACTTTGGCGGTCGTCCTTTTCAGCTTATGATGGTATTATTTGATCATCAATTACCAGTGTCGCTGTGAGAGTTGCATTTCGCAGTCCGCGATTTCCTTTGTGCTTTTTGAACGTATGAGTGTGGCCACATCTTATCTCGTCATGATCTCCAGCTTACGACGTCGCAATGATCGCAGTTCCTTGTTCCTGAGTTCCCGATCAATGCGCTGCATGTGCGCAATGGGCGAAGATACGACCGTCATAGAAGGGTTGGCCAAGATAGCGAGGGATAAGTGGCGGCGATCCAAAGATACATTGGCCTCGTAAACGATAGATATAGGTCGAAGGCTAGCCAGCTGCAAGGGAAAGTTCGATTGGGCGGTTCGACTGCCCATCAATGTTGATCTCTCTGTGGTTAGAAGTTAGCGAAGCCAAATACTGTATGGGCGAACTGGCGCCACAGAGCGGGAATCCTAGTCGGCTTTCTGCGACGCTCGTCCTCACGAGTTGGCGTGTACATATGGTGGGCGAATGCAAGCGAAATATGTGGCAGAAGTTCAGCATCGAGATTGCAAAATTGCGACGCAGAAGCAGAATTGCCTGAGGCAAATCTGCGGCAACGGCCCTGCAGGCCTTACGACATCCTGCACCTCCCGCACACAATGCTGGGGTAGATTGCTAGGGAGTATTATAGCTTCCAAAGTTAAGTGTGTCCCCGTCACAGAGTTCCGCAATTTACTAGAATGGCACAACGAGTGGGCTGCAACGCGATTCCGCCTGTTATATAACACAAAAAGCCCTCCGATCCCTCTGTTGCTTAGCTCCGATCCCTTTGAGCCTGGTGAACGCCGCCGCCGCGAGAGAACTTTCACGCGCAGTCAGCCTGCCAACCGTCGCATGCGTCGTGCACCTCATTCGCGCCGACCAGAAAGCTCGCACATCATACACGAGAACATCGCATTCATGGATTTAAATTCGCTGCTCACTTTACTATTTGGCCTGTCTGCGGTTGTCGGAACTGCAGCAACGATCGTTCTGGCATACAAATATCGCCTGCGTCAACGTAAAGCCATATGCTTCCATATTATCGTCTTTTGCTGATGAGGATCGCAGACTTGCAATTGAACGCCAACACTGCTAGTTTTCTTCCCCGTTACGAGCAGCATGCACCACACCAGCCATCGTTCGATCGGATCCGACATTATGAGATCTTCGAGCTTGAATGACAGCATTTGCTGTGCAGATCGGATTGCATAGTGAGCATAAAACAACAAATAATGAAGAGAAGTCAGTTATGAATCAAATGCTACGGCTCACAGGACATGCCGATTGCGAGATAGCGTTTGTCGTACGCGGAAATGCTGGCTTGACGATCAAGCGAATGGTGTCGACGGCCGATTCACTGCTCTAGGTCGGTAGCATGTATAGATGTCGTTTGCAATCGTCCTCTCCGTTGCCTGCTCAGCTGATTGCTGCGTTAGCCTCGTATCGAAAAGCATGATATTGACTACAGTTGCATGCTGAAAATAAGGTCCAAATACCAGCGACCAGAAATGTCGTCGCTTTAATCGCGCGGCGTCGAGCAGACAACAATGGAACTGGTTGCAGGTAAGACGTGCCTTTTGTTTGGAACATCCGTGGTTGTGGAAATTCAATCACCGACTTCGGTTCTTGCAATTTGAAGCTCCATCTCGGTCACATCGTGGTTCGTGCTACAGCGAAAGAGATTCAGTGAGCTCTTCGCGTATGAGGTTCGAAGGGGGCTGGAGCTTTGCTCACGAGCGATGATGGCGCGGTTCTTCTCTCATTGGGCGCGAAGGATTCGCTTCAGCAGCTCGTGGGCCAAGGGGGCATTTGTCCCAGGAGCTGAAATGCATGGACATTTGTCCCAGTAGCTGAAATGCATGGACATTTGGCCCAGTAGCTAGCGTGTCCCAAACAGGAAATGATAGATTGCTGGCAAGCTCTGGTTGGTCGCTCGCTGGGACAAATCCGTAGAGGGATTTGTCCCAGCGAGTGGGCGCAGTTTTAATACATCTATTTGAGCACCCAGAATTTGATCCATTTCAGCTTTTGGTTTAGATCCGCTCCACCTGCCCAAAACAATGGAGTTGAACTCGGCGCTCACGCTCATTTTCGGGATCTTCGGCGTTGCTGGAACTGGAGCATCGATACTGGTGGCTTACAAGTATCGTCAACGTGCGTTGCCAAACAGTCTCTGTTGCTTGTTCACATTTGCTCACCGCTCACTCAGGTACTTACCCGGGTGTTGTGTCACGTGAAGTCGAGCCACAACACCAAGACCTCGAAGGGCAGCTCCGGTTTCGAGGTGAATATTTTCAAGTCGAATTGCTAGGATTGTACGGGTTGCGTGATAAAGAGCCGGGCAGGGCCTTTATCATGCCGCATGCGATCCGCTTGGGGTAGTGGTGTCTCGGTACTGGGTTCTGTGAACTGTTGTGAAGGGGGGGCGGGCGGGCGTAGTATTCTGGTTGCAATATCTTCCGGGGCGCGATGTGGTACATGTAAAGGGCGGGTGAGCAAGTTTGCCGTCCTATATATCTGTTCTGCGTTTCATCCCTTTGGTCTTGGGTCTGCGGCTTTTCGGTAGAGGTTGGGAAATCCTGTGCAAATTCGAAAGCAATGGTGCTTCTCGCATCTCCTATGTCGCCATCGGCAACTGTCTGGGTGCTGTTGCAAGTCTGTTTCTTTCGTGCTATATCAAAACCACCCAGATTGCCATTGCAACCGTAGTTCGGGAGAAATCTTCAAACGGCCAAGACGAAACCTCCAAAGAGCATTCGCACTTCGAGAAAACTTCCGAGCTGGGACGTGGGGAAGTGACTCTGGCGCAACGGCAAACGATGGCAGTCCGCCGTCATACGACCTCCAAAAGGCGGAGAACTTGGCGATGTCGATGCATGCGCATGGCGAAGATGTGGTTGTGAGAGAGCAGAATGAAGCAACCTGGAAGGCTGGCGGAGTCCGTGGACAGTGGAGCGGACAATGCCAAGCACTGTCACATGATTCCCACCCAAGAATGACATCAGCCTCATGGTTGTCGCCTGTTTCGCCATCCGGGCAGTGCCC
Organism: Cercospora cf. flagellaris; assembly: GCA_005356885.1. Taxonomy (NCBI): domain Eukaryota; kingdom Fungi; phylum Ascomycota; class Dothideomycetes; order Mycosphaerellales; family Mycosphaerellaceae; genus Cercospora; species Cercospora cf. flagellaris. The sequence continues at coordinate 384,701 of RJLU01000005.1, read as the reverse complement.
AAGACTGAGGCACACCCTCCGCTCAGGCTCGTGCCCAAACGAAGGCAGTAGTCGGGCTGTGCAAAGATTCGCCAGCCATCGGCAATACACCTACGAAAAGTATCTGCTATGTGATATCTCCTCGCCACTAATACCACCAGTCCACCACCGACACCACCACCACCATGGGCCACCGCGACGGAGGCTACTCCAGCGACGACTCCACCCTCTACTCACGCGGCAGCAGACATCGCAGACGCCGCTCTTCACCTACAGACTACACTAGACGCCCCCGCCGAAGTCGCCGCTACACCTCTCCGCCTCGCGACGAAAAGAAAGGCAGCAGCACAGCCGGCACCTTCGTCAAACTCGGAATTGGCGTCGCATTAGTGCAAATCGTCGCAACATGTTTCAGCGCATGGATGAAAGACAAGCAGGAAGCCGACGACCGACATTATCGACATGAGAAGCGCCGGGCGTTCGAGAAAGCGAAAGCGAAGCGACGACGAGAGGAAGAAGAATACGAGAAGCGACGGCAGCGGGAAGAAGATGAGAGTGATGGGCGAGAGTGGGATGAGCGGGAAATTATCATTCGCGAAGGAAGAAGGATCGGTTATGTCCCTGCGGAGAATGCGAACGCTGAGAGAGACGACAGCCAGGATCGACAGGTTCGAAGAATTGAAGCACCGCCGGACGATTACTACGATTACGAACATTCGGAAGATGATTGGGAAGATGAGAGACGGAGAGCTCCGAGCGTTGCGGCGAGGAGTCGCAGTCGCTTTGGAGGGAGGTCGAAGAGTGTGAGGGATATGAGAGATGATCGAAGTCGAAGTCGACCTGCGGAACGAATCAAGAGCTGATGACGATGAGGTCGATTTGCATTTACTCAATTGCTGCGTTGAGCGTGTGTTAATTGCAGAATGACAAGTCTGTTGTCCTGAGACGATTTCTTACGACTGTTGAGCCCACTTACACCCAACTTTGCCGATAGCTCGATCGAGGATATTGCTTTGTGGATATAACGATATACCATGATCACGAAATTTCTGGTAGAGCATCAGAGTGTCACGCCCACTGAGAGCATGAGAACTCTCCACGAGAAACAACCTCTGCGATCTGAACCTTGCTGCTCAGTACCATGGCCTTGTACAACTGTGTACCATTCGCCTTGGGTAGTCAACAAGGTTGCTGAGAGCGTAGTCGCTCAACCAAGGCTATGCTCAAGTTCGATTCGAAATCAAGACTTTTCGCGTTCCGCACCCCAGTCAACCACCGCGCAAAGTCGACTACGGACTCCCTGCTCTTCAAATCCTCATCGCCACCGGCGTATCCTCCTGATGCCTCCAATCCCCCTTCACGAACGCCTCCACCCTCCTCAAATTCTCAAAAACCCTCACAACACTCGGATACTCCGACAGATCCACCTCCCATCTCACCGCGTTCTCAATCGCAGGCGCAAGACAAACATCCGCCAACGAGATCTCATCTCCAACCGAATACTTACCCGCCGTCTGAACCAGAATCTCCTCATACGCGGCCAGCGGCTTCGCCATATTCGCCGCAAACCAAGCTTGATTCGTTATCCCTAACGGATTGACCTGTTTCAGTATCCGAAGGTTGGTGGGAGGTTGCATATCACACGCCACCAGGGCGACCAAATCCCGCACTTTGGCACGTTGGAGCCATTGCGACGGTGGAGGGAGGAGGGATACATATTCTGGTGAGGGGAATGTCTCTTCCAGGAATTCGAGGATTGAGAGCGATTGGGTTATCTTCCCGAGGAGTTCGCCTGAGGAGGAATGGATTAGGAGTGTGGGAACTGTCCCGTTGCGGTTGATTTCTGACAAGTACGGTGGGCTGATTTGCTCGGCGCTGAGGAGGTTGATGTATTTGAATTGGAGAGGAATATTCTTCAGATGGCATGCTGTGCGGACGCGGCAGGAACAGGAGCTGCGGAAGTAGGTGTACAGAGTCAAGGTGCCGGTGAAGGGGTGGGCAATTATGGGGTTGGACATTGTGGGTGGAGGTTTCGTTTAGGCTTTTGGGATCAAAAGAATTAACGGCCAGCAGCGATGGATGTGAGAATGTTTGGAGTTCGAGCTTCCTACTTGTGAGCTATGAACGAGCATGGTACATGTACTTGAGACTCTTGGTGTGCGGAGAGGTGTTGTACAATGACGGAACTGGGAAAGCTTGGGAGACTAGCAATGCGGGGTGGTTCCGCGCATGCTTGAAGTGAAGATGCAGGTACGCGGCTTGCAACGGCTTTGACAGTACAAGCGTTGAGCTTCCATCTTTGCAGTTGCTCTGCTCTCATGAGTGCTCGACCTGAATTATTCGCAGACCTGGAGAAGCCCGATTGAGGCAGACCTCGCAAGATCGAATCGATGAGACCGGCAAACTGTCATTTCAAATGTCCAAGTCTTCGCTCTGAGCAGCCTCTGTGCTGACCTTATAGCTTGTCATGGATTCCCAACCTCTTCTCGAGGCTTTGCTATGCGCTCGACTGCCGCCTTCAGCTCGTTACAAGCCGTGCACACCCCGACCAATACGCCTTTACAACACAACTTTTGATTCAGTCTCGAGAGCGAAATCTGCCACAGGACTTGCACCAGATTCCGGCACGCTGGAACAGCGACTTGTGGACTCTGTAAAGCCTAGAAGAGCCGCATTTGGAGCATTTGCGGCCGCTGGACGCCTTCTTCTTGGGACTCTTGGCCTTCTTCTCACTCGACTGCTTAGTAGTCTTGGACTCGTCTTCGGTCCACGTCTGACCACTCTCCGGCTTCTTCGATCGGGACGCAGTACTCCTGGACTTGCTTTCGGTCTTCGTCTCAGTACTCCTGAATCGGTCCTCGGTCCTCGCATCAGTGCTCTCGGGCTTCTTCGCTTTGGACGCCATAAGCTCCTTGGACAGATCGTACGCGAAGGCTGGCATACGGCGAGACAGTCTAGCGAATGAAGACCACTCGTCTCCAAGCAGAACATCTGCATGTTCGACGGCGATCTTGATGGCGATATATTGCAATTCTTTCTTGGTCCCGGGTGTAACGGTATACATTATCTCGATGGCACTAGCGAATCTGCTGCTGGCCCAAAGGTCCTTGGCTATCCCGAGGAACTTGTACTCGGCGACAACTGCAAGCTTCGAAAGACCGTATTTGTTCGCGATGGTGTGGACTCGAACATGGAAGAGCATCGCCTCGGAGCTCATGGAGTCGTCGGTCTTGTAATCAGCTGCATAGACATTACTTAGAAGTGCCTGTACGGCAGATTTCGGATCATGCGAGAGGTCGATGACCGCGGTGCGGACATCCTGTGATCGACTATCAGTTCAAGACGAAGAATGAGCCAAGAAAGTACTGCTGGAAAGTACCCGGAAGTTCTGGCAGCGCAGTTCCAGAAACGAACACGCTGTGCAAACGATGTTGCGGTGGACGTTCCAGATTTTGCCTTCGCAGACGATCTTTAGATCGCTATACTTGCTGGAAGCGAAGAGTCTGGGCGGTCGTTGTTAGTGGATCGACGGGGAATGCGCGCGCAATGGGACGCCTTACTGTTGTATATTGTCGACCAACGGCTTGTGGTCAATAGGCACCTCGCCTAGCCGGGTCGAGTTCGCCATGCTTTTGCCTCGCCGTCGAGCTTTTGTAGGTGGCTTGAAGGGGAATCAAAGGGGGAGTTAACAAGCTTGCCGGTGCTAGGTTTGTCAAACGGGCAACAATTGGGACCTTGTGCACAACAGATAAACGAAGTGACCATTCACTTCCGAAGGCAGATGATAAAGGACCAACGAAGGCCGGAGGTGAATGCGTGCCATTCACTCTACATTACCCGAAAGCGCAGACACCCTTCATTCAGCAATTGTACTGTTTTGCTTGTGTCGGCCTGCTGTACTACTACGAAGTTCAAGGCTGGCCATGCCACAGCATGAGTGCGAGATTTATCAGACAGACAACAACTTTGAGCCATGCGCATCGCAAGTGAATGGGCAAGCAATTTACTTGGCGAGGCAGCCGACATCTACACACAGCACGGAGTAGATGTGACCAGGCGACTTGATTTAATCTACGATACACAGGTTGCTGATGCAAGTGTGCAGCTTGCAGCGTTATCACTCTGCTCCTTGCTGTTTCTGGTCGCTACTTTCTGTGGCGGAGACACACGATATTGCCCTGTAGGGACTGGTGCCTCCAATATCTTCTGCTAGGAGGATTCTGTGCCCGAGACAGACTCAGCAAAGGCTGAAGATTGTCATCAATCAGTCGGCTCAGTCATACCATGCACAAAGGAGTGAGCTTTGAAGTTGCTCACGCCTAGAGATCCTTCTGGAGACTTCATGACTGCCCGTCACTGCGGTGACTGCTCAATCTTGCTCCACCACTCCGTAACTGCTCATCCTGATGCCGCCACAGCCGAATGGGCAAGCAGCGTACACGTACGCAGCATTGTCGACCGGGGCAAACTTTGCGCGAACGAAAGTTTTCAAGCACTCAGGACACTTGTATCGGACCTCGTTCTCCCGCATCCGGCCAAAGGCCATGAGTTGGGAAGAGACCTCATAAGCAAACGGCGCCAACTTCCGAGATATCTCAGCGAATTTGGAGCTCTCGTCCTTGAAAAGGACTTTCGCATGCTTGACCACCATGTTCACTGCAATTTTCTGGAGAGCGCGCTTCGAGTCAGGTGCGGTTGTGTACATTTCCTCCACTGCTTCCGCGAACCCTGGTTTACGCCATTCGAACGAAGCAGACTCCCGGAACTTGGCTTCGGCAAGCTTACAAAGCTCAGGAATGTTGTACTTGTCCCCAAGTGTGTGAACGCGGACGTTGAAGAGCGAGCGCTCTCCTCCGTACTCGGGGTCGTCGTCATCCTCGTAGTATGCGGTGTATAGATACCTCAGCATGGCCGCGACCGTAAACTCGTCGTCCTCCGGTAGATGTACGACTCCGGTCGATGCCTCCTGCAAACTTGGTCAGCGTCCAGCCCGACTCGTCGTGTGGTGGCAGGTGCGCACTTTGAAATCCTTGCAGCAAGATCTGAAGAATTCCGAGGCCGGACACACAATGACACGATGGACATTCCACGTCGACTCGCCGCAGGTAATCTTCAGGTCGCTGTATTCACTCGACTTCAGAACGCTGGTCACTAGCATCAGCACCAAATATCGCTCAGTAAGATGGCGGTGCGTACCCTTTCAGCCTCTTGAATATCGGCTGATAACCCGCTGGAAGTGCTGGAAGCTCCGCACTGGTCGGGGACGCCATGTTGTCGTTGACGGTCGCGGTGGAAGCTCTGGTGAGAAGGAAGAGGGAGTGGAAGACGGCATTTGTTGCACAACCGATTGACGCGACTGTCGGGTTCAAGGAAGTGAAGGCTGCAGAATGAGACCTGGTGAGCAAACAAACTGGCCTGCATTCGCAAACTGTGACGTGAGCTACCGTTGATCACCCAAGACTTCACTACGGCTGCCGTGCAGCGATAGGGCCTATCCAGGGGTCTAGATGTGGTCCCACGATCTTCCTCAAGCTCGCGATTTGTATGATGTATCGGCTTCACACAAGAACTCGGAGCCTTTCGGTTGCTCTCCTTTGCAGTGCTCGTTTTCGATTATCAAGGCTTCAATCCCGCGACCGCTGTAAGTCCACATCATGGCTTCGCTTAGACCTCATTCGAGCGCTGTCGTTCGCGAGCAGTAGCTTGACAGCGCCCCCGGGATGTTTCCTTCTCTCCACTAAGAACACGGCATATCTCCATCATCACATCCAATGTTACAGTTCCAAGCTCTCGGATCCTCAGAATCACCGCGCACTGGCCGATGATCACTCCAGAAGCTTCCCAGTTCCGATTAATTTTGCTCTTTAGCATCCAGGAGAACGCACTGAGGGGCTCGTGTGCTGTCTGCTAATTGTTGGGATGGCAGGAGGGAAGAAATGTTAGTGCTGAAATGGACAGATAGTGGACAAGAACCCGCTCGCATCACATGTGCAGCCACCAGGAACGCATGCTGCACTATAGTAGCTGTGGTAGCAGCTGTGCAACGCATTTATGAGAGAGTCTGGCGCGCCACCGGTTTCCAGAGGCATAGCTTTACCTGGGTCAGTGACAAGAAATCTTGGACGTATCGTGGAGGAACTCATACTATCGGTCTTGGATACGCAGGCAGCATCACATTTCTGTGCATGCCGTCAACAGTACATGGAGGTCTGCCGAGATGAAGAGATCCTGCTTACTGGAAGTATAATTGCTACGAGTGCTTTCAGAAGCATACTGTGCCGGACTGTTGATTATTGTACAAGATAATTTCACCATATGTTGCCCGAGAAAGAATGTGTACAATAAGTCTCGTTGTACTGGATAGACCAACTCAAGCGAAGCAATGTGAAACTTCCCTCTGCCGCATGGGATACACCTGTCAAATCATGTCAGTGGGGGTGCGAGGTCCGCGAGTAGCTCCATTCGATCTCAACATCGAACAGGATTCAGTGCCGTCGTTCAAAAGTGTTGATATCTTCTTTTGCAACAGCTACCATCTAGTCTCACTCATCAACGATATATGCATGATAGAAGTTCTCCATCCGAAGCAGAATCCTTTTGATACGTCCAACGTGGTCCATACCACATTCAGCTCAACCAAGGATTCCACCTCTCAAACTTCCAAACGCTCAAACTTATCTGTACCTCTCCGCCCTCTCCTCCAAGCCTGCAACAACTCTCTCCAGCTCCTCATTGAAGCGATACACCGACTCAATCTCTCCCTCAAAGGTGCAAGCCCGCTCAAAGGCATCCTTGTACCTGCCATCCTCCAACATCCGATCTACATCAAGCACTCTCTCGAGCAGAGCAGAGAATCGACGATGACCTTCTGACTCGAAGTACGCATGGCATTCATCTTGACGAAACTCAGCTGTGAAAACATCTGTGTCTGCATCATTTACGACCTGAGGTAGCTTCTTGTAGCGATTGAACAATGTTTCGTGGGTCGCAGCAGCTTGTTCGATCGCGAGTCTGATATTGTGCGCGATTTCGACTGCTCTTGCGATGTCTGAAGAAGTGTATTCAGGACGTGCGGCGCGGCGGATAGCCTCAGTGAAGGCTTGCTGGAGTTGATGGCCTGCATCAGGGTTAGTCGGGGGACTGGAGGAAGGTAGATACTCAGCTGGGATCTCGTTGTAGGGGATGTCGGTGTCGAGGAAGTCGTCGTACTGCATCGAGCTGCGTGAAGACATGATTTCGTTGGAAAGTTTAAAGTTCGAAGAGTTGGCTTTTGGACCGATGGGTTTGCTCTGGATCTGGTGATTTTGTTTGGAGATCGAGCAGCTGTATTGAGGGTCGAGAGCTCTGAGAAGAGAGTTTAGATTGTAGGATGGAGGAGTTTGAAGGGGAGAGAATAGAATGCATTGTCGAGACTCACAAAGCCACGGGAGAGCCTGAAAGAGACAGTGAAGAGCCGTGACGCCCACAAAGAATGATGCATTGTGTTCCCTCGTGAATCTCTCTGGAACAATAGGGGATCAGTCTTTGTGCCTAGTAGGTCGCGAACAGCGGTGATTGGCGTTCTCGCTGACAGACATTCACATCGCTCGTGGCAGCGGGCGTGCGGTATTGCGAGACCGTGCGCCTAAATCGTTAGTGTAGTATGCGAATCTACTTGTACAAGAGACTTTTCTCTCTATCCCAATCCATACGTCCATCGAACTTTCTTCCAGCATTCCTTTGGTCATGTTCTATGCCTACTCTTCGTCATCCTCATCGTCCTCAGTAGGCTCTATCTCGACACATCCAGTGAAGTCAAAACGGTCTCCAGGCGCAGCGTGCGAGACATACTTGACGAACTTTAGCGTCCCTTTATCACGGAGCACGATGCTCATCGTATTCCATCCCGCCGGGTTGCTGAACAAGATGCCATCGTCTTCGTCGTCCCCTGCCGCTTGGTAGACAGCAGGATCCGCTTTCTTCTTTTTGGCCGAGCGACGTTGGCCGGCGCCTGTGGCAGATTGGACATTCGGCGGGATAGTGACCCCATCGTCGGATCCTCCATCTTCGTTGTCATCGCCGTCGTCTTCGCCGGCCATGTAGAGCTCGTAGCCTCCGACGTTGTCTTCTTCCTCTGCTTCAGTCTTCTCCTTTTTCGCCTTGCTGCTGTCGCCGTTTTCCTGCCCCGTGCCTTCTTCCTCTGCGCCCCAGCCGGAAGTTGGCGTGACACACAACGTGTATTCGAGTTGCGGCTCATCGCCGCCATAACCTTGTGCAAGCTGGTAGTCGAGACTTTTGCGGAATCTTCTGGCTAGCACAGATGCGCGCTTTGGCTTAGAGCCTGTGACCAGTGCCAGCCATTTCTGGAACGCGGAGCTTGGAAGCAGTTCGTCCAAGACTTGCCGCAGAGGCGACGTTCCTGTGCCATTGCTCTCCTTATTCTGCGACTGTGCTTCCAGATACTGGTATCGATGCTTGTGCGGTGGTCGTGAGGTCGCCCAGCTCAACGCATCAGCTTGACCACTCTCTAGCGATTCTTTGAGCTTTTTTGAGAACTTGTCGCTCAAGAAATTTGTGAGCTGAAGCAGACACTCTTCCGTGAACAATTCGTTCAGCTCCTCGACAGTGTCCGGTGTGAGGTAGTTTGGTGTCATGAACTTGATCAAGAAAGCCAGATCTTCTTCGGTCAGCTCCGGTTCGGCATCTTCATCGTCCTTCGCATCCGCTTCCTCCAAGGACGCCCATTGATGCTGAGGCTCATCAAACTGATCAGCTTTGCCTTGCAACTGCTGCAAGGAACTCCTTTCTGCCAGCTTCTCCTCCAGTCCCGGCTCAAATCCTTCTTCTCCCTCTTGCGGAATATGGAACCATCCACTGATCGCCATCCGCACTCTCCCCCCATCATCCTCACTCGCTCCTTCTGCCCGCTTGTACACCTCCTCCACATCGTGAAAACTCTCCCCAGGCTGCACAGTGAAGAACGAAAGCTGATTCCACGCCGGAGGAATGACCTTACTCCACTCCGCCTTTGGCAACTTATACTTCTTCCCATCCTCACCCTTCACCTCGTCAGTAGGATATAACCTCAACGCTCCACCCCACTCAGCCTTCCAACACTTGTCCGGATCCGTCAAATACAGAATATAACTGACACGTCTGGTGCCAATCACATCATCGTGACAAAGTAAATGACAACCCGGAACATACACATTCACTGCCATATCAGTTTTCTTCCCCGAAAGTGGTCCAGCTCCAGAGACTTCGGAGACCCATTTGCGAAAATCTTCTCCATACAACGCATCTCGGAGCTTCAACAACGAAGGCAGTTTCTCCAGTGCTGATGCGGGTAGGCCGTCCAGGTTCGCCAAGTCTCCGGATTGGTGGATCTTGTAAATATCTGTTTCCTTTGGCGTGAAATGAATGTTCTCTGTAATCTCACTTCGTACGGAACGCAGAAGATCATCGTTCACGAGTTCAGAAACGACGGTGTGCAGATATGGCCCAGGCTTGGCATAGTCGTCGGCGTAGGATTTCACGATTGCGGGATCGTAGAGCCCACTGCGAAAGCGGCTTTGGATGCCCCCAGACTCGGTCGCTTGTTTCTTTGCAGGGCCATTGGTGGCTTTTGTCGCGGTTTCGTCTGCTTTGCGCTTCATCTTTGCAGCTGTGATGATGGCGTCGCGTGGAATTGGCGATGGAGCAGAAGTTTTTGGGATGCGAGGTTGAACTTCGCGGAAGATCTGCACAGACGGCGTTGGAGCCTGAGGCAGCAATTTTCACAGCGAAGTCATTGATAAAACACAGCATTGTACTGCTGTCTTCATTTCTGTGTACATTACATGATCTTGTTAATTGCGGTTGACTGTGAACAAATCCGCTGATTATATGCTCGCTCGCTAAATGCCGACTCGTGTCATTTCATAAATCGCTCATGCGCCAATTCTGTCGTGATTGCTATGCCGAATACTTCCCTGATAAATGGACTCATGGTCCTCCTGTACTCCTTCTCTCGTTGCTTCCATGATACTGCGCTGCGAACTACAGCTGGCAGCTTGGCCACTATTGCTGGTAGACGGCTGCCCTCCCCATTGAACCATCTCAAATCTTGCCTCACGACTCAGACGCTGTGCTGCTTTACTCTTTTCGGAGCGTCCATAACTTGTGCCTGTACTGTTCTCCGAGGATGTGTGACTGTTCATCGTTTGCCACGCATCTGTTCCTCGAATGCGATCTCGCAGTGCTGTGAACAAGGTCCGGAATGCTGTGGTGTCCATAGTCAGCAAGAGATGCAATTGTTTCCGTAGGGCCGAAGTTCGCTTACATGGAGCACAACCGCAGAATATGCCCAGTGAGATCTCAATATATGCCCATACTTCGATCAACAATGTCGTCTGTCCAAGATCGGTTGGACCCTTGTAAAACTGGTACATGTAGTGGAAGCGAAAGCAGCCAGCGACTGTCGACACGCTGCCGAGTCCGAATATGCTAAGGATGGCAAGACGCTGCTTGAGAGGCATTCTCAACTTCCAGATGGGCCGAATAGGGAGTACCAGGACGACCGCGTCTGTGGCAAGGTTTACGGCATTGACCGCTGAACGTCTGTTAGCATGGGCACCACCGTTCCCAGTTGGGTCAACCTACACAAAGTCCAGGTTTGGAGGTCGATACACCTTCCTGGTATGGAAAAGTTCCAGTATCTGGCCGCGGGTAGGCATTGGGCTCCCCATACTACTACGCTACTAATGTAATGCGCAGTAACAAATACGATCGTGAGCATAGAAAGTCGCCAGAACCAGTCATCGGCATTATCCGCTGCAAGGTGTCAGTGGTTGTCTCAGTGCATTAGAAAGCTGATAAACTTACCTATTCGAAGGTATCGGATGCAGAGTGACAATTTGACGACGTAGAAACATGTCACTGTCAAAATCTGAATAATCCAGGTGGCCTGCTGCATGTTAAAGAAGTCCAAAATGACACGCTGTGAGCACTCACGAGCAAGATATTTTGCAACCACTCGAACGGGTCCTGACCTTGAGGACCATGGGCTACCTTCTTCCCTTGGATGCACATGAAGGCCGCCAACGACGCCGCTGGTGCGATGCAGAACATCATCGTCCAATCGTCCCATTTGCCCCACGTTCGCTTCGTGTACAGCGCCAGCGCACGGCATACTACTGCGATCACTACGCTCAAGCCTGTCAGAGTGCTGCCTTTCTCGTACCTGAAGTGGACTTACACGCCAGTGCGAGGAAAGCGCCGGCCACCGCATACAGAGTCCGCACTTCATCGCGCGACACGAATGTCGGGCCCGTACTCTCGGCGCCATCTACTGCAGTTTCTCCCGGAGATGACATTGTGGTCGCCCGGACCAGCTCGGCATGTTTGTTGTGTTTGCGCAGTATTCAAAGGTGGCTTCACGACGTAGCTGAAGACATGTCTGATGTCTGCGAGAAGCAATGGCGAGGGTGGGACAGAAAATGATGCGAACGATGATGCAGGGCAGGGTCTTGGGAGTGCTTGTGCCTGGCTTCCAACAACCAGCAGGAGGACGTGCATAAATCAGCGAAAGTAAGATAGATTGTTTGGGTCGCGGTCCGTCTTGCGAAAGTAAACCACGGGTCTAACGATCAGGTGGGATGGGTTTCCTCGACTGGGAAGCTCTCCATTGCGCTTAAGCGGAGCGCGCCTTCTATTCCACCCGGCAGATCGTCTCGTGATGAGGTGCTTGGGTCGAAAGCCATGTCCACATGTGGCAGAGATGGGCAGATGATGGATGTTGTGATTGGTGTCAGTGCAGGTCTAGGATCGATTGAGCTAGAGTGGTTAGTCATCGTCCCGACATCTCGCGGTTCCGTGGCCCTTGCCTTTGGGGCCCGGCTTGCCAATAACATCCTGCCGCCGACATCTCCGTTTGAACGTTTGGTCCGGTCTGCCATTCATTTGCTCTGCGAGAGCACTGTCGAACAAACATCTTCCCTCTCGCGCCGAGCCTCTCGTTGCAGCTGCTGTGCCTGGCATCCGAGACAACCACGAATGCGAAAAGGTGTAAAGTCCGATTGGGCGGAGGGCGGGCCGAATATTGATTGATTTGACACAATGACTCGCCTGGACCAGGCTTACACTCGACTTCACCCTTGGACGATGGCCGCAGTCAAGCCGCTGGTGCAGGGTTGCGGACGCGCGCCATCGCATCTTCTTCATGGGCCGTGGGCCGCTCGCCGACGAAGGAGTGCCTTTAATGCATCCTGGCACTGAGAGAGTGGCGGCATGGTCGTGGACGAACGAGTAGGCCATGAGCAAACAAGAGTGACATGCGCATGGGTCACCAACAACTCACGTCCAGAATCGGCAGCATGGCCATGAATTACGGACGAGCTACTCCATTCGTACACAGGTGAACATGCTCCTTCGCAGCGGTACTGCTAACATCTCACAGCCTGCCTCCAGTCCAAGCCCACAGGATCCCTCGTCTCACCGGGAACAACATTATGTAGCCGCCTTTGTCACCCAGCTGGACGCTTGCCGCATTGGATCTGTTTCCAGGCTCACGAATGGCCTCTCAAATACGACCAGGCAGCATGTCGAAGATGTTGGTCCACTTCTGCGGCTTGTCGTCGATGTCTTTGCGCATCTCTGGCGTGCGGCACACAACCTTGTGGCGGGCCCAGTCCTTGCTCTGGCAAGTCTTGTTGCAGTAGAGCTGGTCCTGACAGCGACCACATCTCAACTTGGCGCTGGCTTTGCCGCAGCGTTCGTTGCCACAGCATTCGGCATCCTCCGTGTATTCCATATCAGCTTTGCCACATGGACCGATGATGCTGGGAATGCTTGGTCCACGAAGCGTATTCTTCTCTCCGACCGCGAGCATGCCGTGTGGCTCGATCCAGCAAGGGCTGGCCAGTGCCTCTGAGAGTCCAGACGACAGCTTTTCAGCGCGAGCTTGCATACGAGTCTTCGATCCGAAATCGTACGCCAGACCAGGTGTGAAAGACTCGCCGGCGGAACTTGGTGTGGCACCACTGTTCATGGCTGCATGAAAGATTTGACAACATGCTTCGTCGGTGATGGGAGCGGTGCTACAGATCCCAAGAAAGAACTTGTTGTAGGTGTTGAAGAACATGTGGTAGCCCTGTCCATGCGTTATTTTTGGAAGCAGTCGCATCGCAGAGAGGCGCCAAGCTCACCTTCAAGTTGAGATAGGTCTTACACCCAAGACTCATCGCACAAGCGGCAAAGATGACGCACGTGTAGCCCTGGCACGTGTGCTCCGACATTTTGGTTGGGTTGAAGTAGGCCTTGATCTGAGCTGCGGCCATTTTGGCCAAAACGCCGGAGTCAAGGTAACTGCGCACAGCTTCGACAGCGCCCACGCCGCGGCACAACTTGGCGTACATGGAGTAGCAGACCTTCAGAGCGGGATCGGAGATGTTTGCGTTGGCCTCGTCCTCAAGCTTCTGGAGGCCAGCCTCCTTGTTGAAGGTGGCTACCACCTTGAGGTCGTTGCCGTTCTCGAACAATCTCTCGCCCCAGCGCTCCACGTATGGTGGCGGTGGGGCCGTGCTGGCAGCTTGGTCCGCGGTGGAGTTGGCAGGCATGATGTTGGTCGGGGTCCTCGTCGTTGTTTGCGGTGAGCCCTGGGAGGTATGGGCAGGAAGAGGATGAGAGGTTTCGTGTGGTGACAAAGATACGTGACGGACGCCCTTCTGCTAGGCTAGGCATCGTTCGTCGCGTCAACGCGTGCGCGTTCAAGCAGTGGAAGGCACGCGTGAAGCGTTGGAGAGCGGCTTCACATCAACGCCCGCCATCTCACTTCCACCGCGCAACGCTCATTTCTGCTCAGGCGCACTTTCGCCTTCTGCGCGCTTCAGTCTCATCCGCGCCACCATGTCAATGCTCATTCACGAGGAAACGCGGAGGAGAGCGTGGAGGGAGGCGATCCTAAAGTCGGGCAAGGGTAGACTGATTCCGGGCTGCCCATGGGCTGCACGAGCTCAGCTGACTCGGCCAACCAACCGTCAAGGCTTCCGCCGGAGATGCGCAGGCCATTCACGCCCAGACGACTGCTACAGACGCCCGATATCCCAGGCCTCCCGAGTACAACATGATTCGATCGTGCTGGCAGCCTGGTCGTCGCTTCGATCATTCGATGGCGGCTTCCTTGAATCGGCGTCTTGGCACAACCTGCGGCCGGATTTAGAGACCGTCCGGATGACAAAACTCAGAAGAATAACTCGCAAGGCGGGCATGCACAAGAGACTTCACTACCACAATGCACGCCGACTTGACCGTCGTCGATGCCATGTGCTCGTCCTATATAACACCAGAGCAATGCCTCTTCAATTGCACTCACCAACACCGCTACTCGACGCGTCCATCTCGACATCACCACTCCGCAGCAGCTCAGCTCCAGCATCAGCAAGATGGGTTACCAGAACATCGCCATTGCCGGCGTTACAGGTACCTTGGGCCCCGCGATCACTCGCGCCCTCGTCGACGCCGGATTCGCGGTGACCGCGCTCTCACGCACCGGCAAGCCAGGCGACGTTCCGACCCAAGTCACAACGACCAAAGTCGACTACAGCTCCCACGAAGCACTCGTCAATGCCCTCACGGGTCACGATGCCCTGATATCCCTCATTCCTACGCCTTGGGAGCAGCCAGCTCTCATCGATGCCGCGATTGCTGCTGGTGTGAAATTCTTCATCCCGAGTGAATTCGGCACTGACATCCACGGCAACGCTCTCGCCGCCGCACTGCCCCTCTCCAAAGGCAAACCGGAGACATTGGACTACCTCCGCAGTCATCGAGACCAAATCTCCTATGCCTCCATCGTCACCGATATTTTCCTTGATTGGGGCCTGCAGAACAGCTTCCTGGCGACCCTGAAAGGCGGACACACCCGTATTTTCGACGGCGGCGATAGTGCTGTTACCACCACAACGTTCGCTGACATCGCAAAGACGGTTGTTGCCATTCTTCAGAATCCAGAAACTTTCAAGAATCGACCCGTCTACGTGCAGAGCGCGACAGTTACTCAAAATCAGCTGCTCGCCATTGCGCAGAAGAAGAAGCCTGAGATGCGGTTCGAACGTGAAGATGTTCGTGTTGCAGATGTAGAGAAGGATGCATATGAGAAATTGGGACAGGGTGATATGTCGGCCATGCTGGCCCTTGTCGCTGCCGCGGTGTTCAACCCCGTCTATGGCAGGACTAAAAGTGCAGAGGAGGATAACAAGCTCGTGGGAATCAAGCAAATGACGCCAGAGGAAGTGGAGGCATTTGTTGAGCGGTTCATGTAAGATCGAGGTTGGGATATGATGCAGAACTGGCTTTGTGCACGTGACAGCTCCTCGAGTCTCCTGATGTACACTGTTTTCCAAAGAATACACGTTCTGCAGACGAGCAATTGTTTTGAACCTGGACAGCGTGCATTCAACGCGACAACGAAATGAGTGGCGGGAGCTCCATGGCCCCTCAATACCCATGAATCAGCGATACAGAGATGCATTCTTTTTTGTGAGCAAGATTAATACTTGTCGTTCCCTCAAGTGAGGTTGAATGCTTCCCGAGTGGAGCTCTTGAAGGATTTGCTTGGCGGCAGCTGCCTGATGGACCTACAGCCCTACACCGGTCGTGACTTCAATTCACTACATCTACCTTCACGACAGTCCGTTACGCCACTGAGAAGCTCCGCCCACCACATATAGTAGAGCGCAAGTAGCTTAGTCCTTGTTCGGTTCCTCGACCCATCCGGACTAGACCTTTCGTCAAAAGCAGAAGCCAGCATCAACGCACGCGGACATGATCTCTCTTCGACAATTGCGTGTCTGTTGAACCTCGACGAGGCTTCTCACCAGCAAGATGGACCGATCGCAAAGCTTCAGCTTCCTGAAGCTAGATCGCATGAAAGTGCAACCACCAATCTCCACCAATTCCGTCAAGAACTTCGACCCCAAAGTCATCCAATCCGACGCAGAAAACACTTCTATCATCGTGCACTCCACCTTCCCAGACTTCGCACGTCGCTTCGTCACACACAAGATCCAACATGGCTCAACAATCGAGAAAGCCTTCTATCGCCACATGACGTGGCCAGCTCTCACGCGAAGACTCATTGAAAAGCGTCCTTTGGTCTTTATGGGAGCTTCGGATCACACGAGACTCCGAGATGGCAGGTACATTTCTGGGAATGCGAATCTGGAATGGGATCGGAATGGGACTGATGAGCAGCACCTGAATAAAGTTTTGCACATTGAGGACTATCTGACTTACGATGAGATTATGCTTGGGTCCCTGATTGGAGTTTCTGGACCTTCGTATTTTATCAACCAGGGTGGGAGGTATAATAGTGGAAAGTTGCAGCAGAAGGACACGTTCGAGGAGAGAGGTGAGAGCTCCTATCTGTGAGGTGAAACCGAGTGTCTAAGCTGACGATCACCTTTGTAGGCATAATCATCGGACTTGTGGGACCACGATTTGAAAGAGATGATCGCATGGACTCCGCTTTTATGTACGACCCAGTCAGCAAACCTCGAATGCACCCGCAGTTGCACTCTATATTCCGCGACGCACTGGCTCAGCACCACAATCATGGACTAGATTCGAAGCATACTGTGACTGACTATTATTATCTTCGAATCTACTACACTGCCACATTGCTGTTTAATGAAGCCAATAGACGGGCCAAATCTGATACAAGACGCCGCCGCGCACACGTGTACGTTGTTGGCTTGGGCCTTGGTGTGTGGGCACCAGGAGATCGAGATGTGACGGAAATGTATATGAATGCCTTCACGATGGCCATTCGCCGACTGCCAAAGGACCACAATATCGCGACAGTCGAGTTTGCGTACATCTCTGGGTTCCAGGACGCGGGAAAACAGAAGAGCATACAGTCCATCGGACGTGGGGTGAACATCGACGTTCGTTTCACGAAAAGAGATCCTGCGGAGTTGTTGAAGGGTAACGATGCCGGTAAACTTCTGGTGTTGAGTTATGCTTGGGATGGAAACTCCTTCCCAGGCAACGAGTACTGGGACGGGAGTCTGAGTGCGTCTGGCGACCCTGCCGCTGCTTGCATGAGTACTATCTCGCAACTGCATAATCCCATCACCAATCCGGGACTTTTGGAGAAATGGGTTCAGGTGGTCGAATAGAGCTGTATATATCTGAGGCAATCTGTCGAACCCAGATGCTGCCGGAGATATCTGGCCGGAACGTTCATAAATCCAGAGCCGAGCATATGTTCGACCGAAGCTGGGGTAGCGACTTGCTTGATGGCAGCGGGGCCTTGCTAGAGCCCACGGCTTCCCTGGAATTGACTGGTAAGGTGCTTATCTTCAAGCCTCGATTCTGGAGGACATAGAGCGTGCCACGCCCATGAAGACAGCTGCCTTCACGAGTCGCATCCGATGGCTCTTCGGATCGGGTGGGCTACACTGTCCGGAGCATGAGATTCGGACCAAACGCGAGACTTAGTCAGTCACAACATGGATCACTCATTCCATCCACCTTCGTCAACCAAGCGAAGTCAGAGGGCGGCATCTAGCAACCAGCAATCAGTAGTCGAAAGTCTGCGAGGTAGAAAAGAATCTGCAATGATCTCATTTCGGAGCCGAGGGCACGACATCACCGAGAGCTCGGCGATATTCGACTAATTGCCTCGATCCGGCTAGCCAATATGGCGGAACCATACCGCCGATGCAGGAACAGATTTCTAAAACTCGGCGACTCTGTCAGCAATTCGTCAAACAACGACTGCGTGTCGTCTTCACGGGCCCCGTCGGTCTTCGCGGGTACGGTGATACGCTGCCATGTAAGGAAAGGCGAAGTCAAATGGTGTCTGCTTATTACCAGCAGAATTAGCACAGCAATTACGCCATGCACTGCCGCTCGTGGAGGGGCGTCGGTCTTCTTACTGCTCCAATCGCAGTTGTGATTGCATACTTGTTGTTCTCGTTAGCTCACCACCATTCCGACGCAACAATGTCTTTCCGACTTGCGACTACCCCACTGCTGCTCAGCAGACTTCTACCGGCTTCGGTCACGAGAACTAATAGTAGTAGCTTCCTTGTCCCTGCTGCGGGTTCGTTGTTACAAAAGGCTTTCTTCCTCCCTACGACTTCCTCTTCATCCGCTACTGCTCCATCATCGAAGAAGTCTTTCAGTACTACCTCTTCAACAATGGCTTCCACCAAGCTTTCCCTCAGCGAGGCTATCTCCCACCGCCGCACCATCTACCAACTCACCAAGGAGTCTACCATCTCTGATGATCGCCTCAAGGAGATCGTGTCTCAGGCAATCCTCGATGTGCCTTCGAGCTTCAACTCCCAATCCACCAGACTCATTGTCTTGGTGAAGGAAAAGCACGACCAATACTGGCAGATCGTGGAGGATGCTTTGAGAGCCATCGTCCCAGCCGATTCGTGGGCAAGCACAGAGGGCAGAATCAAGATGTTCAAGAATGCATACGGAACTGTACGTTCACCACCCCCTCGCTCTCCTTATTGACCACAGCTTGAACATCCCTGACTCGTGCTGCTCTAGATCCTCTTCTACGAAGACCGCGAAGTCGTCAAAGGCCTCCAAACTAAACTCCCCATCTACGCCGATAAATTTCCTCAATGGGCCGATCACACTAGCGCCATGCACCAATACGCTCTGTGGGTTGCATTGGAAGCTGAAGGGCTGGGGGCGAACTTGCAACATTATAACCCACTGCCAGATCAGAAGGTCTCGGAGCAATTTGGTGTTCCGCTTGAGTGGAGTCATGTTGCACAATTGGTGTTTGGTAAGCCCGCTGAGGGTGCAAGAGAGGGACTTCAGAAGGACCAGAAGCCTGTGGAGGAGAGGGTGCAGTGGCATGGGTTTTAGATTATCCGCGGGAGGGTTTGTGGGGGATAGACCCTAGAGGATAGATGAGATGGGATAATATACCATTGGAATGAATGATGAAATGCTCAAGTTTGAAGGTTTTCCCAGGAGAGGTCGCTTATTGGAGTTACCACCACTTCGACCACTTCTGCCAGAAGCCTTTGTGCTTGTCATCGCCTGTTGACAGACCAAACACTTCATCTCGATCGTAGAAAACCAACACCGCCTCACTGCCTCGGACGCTCACCACGCCATCTGCTCCGACCTCCTCAATCGCGGCCGTCCCACTCGCAGTAGCGTTTCTGAAGGACTGCCCCGCCCACGTCACCTTATCAGAGTCCTTCTCATCAACATACGGAGCTGTCATACGCTTGACCCAAGCTCGAGCACGATGACCACCATATCTGCGTCCATATCCTCCCCTGATGGCCTGCTGCCCCTCAAAGACATTGAAGCTCACAGTATAATCTCCCGTGGAATTGGCATAGAACGGTTTCATATTGATCAAAGCCAACTTGCTCAGCTTGTCTTCTTCGCCAGAATAAAATGCATAAGCAGAGAAATGGTCTTCGCTCAGACCTTCTGGCGTTTCCAATGCGGTCACTCGCGTTCCTTCTTGAGCAAATGCTTCAGCGAGGAAGACCAAGCCCACGAACCCAGGGTTGACGCGCTGTGGACCGCGTTTGGATGATGTGATGGGGTAGAGCATGCTATAAGTTGAGAAGCCTGGACTCCCGTCATCTCCAGCGGTATTACTTTGTTGATTACTCTGAAAGACGAGTGTGGCGCCTTGGTGCAAGTAGCATGCGGAGGCATTGCGTACAGCGTAGATGAGTTCGGTGTCGACTTCCCAGAGGGCCTGAGCGAAGGTATCACTGACATTGGGGTTGCCAGAGCATGCGATGCTGTTGAATTCGCCGATGATCCAGGGCTGTCCGGCGCCGAGGGCAGCGTTCGCAGAGGGCACGATCTCGGTGTCGGCGTACTCTCTTAGGCCAGTGTGGTTGAGGATGTTCGGGATTGTGGCGAGGGCGAGACGTTCTGGGTCGCATGTTGCGAAGGCATAGCTGTGGATGCTATACTCAGAGACTTGCTTCTGCGAGTCGATCCCGGCGGGGATGATGTCTGCTGGGCGAACGTGGAGCGGTGTCTCGTCTGTAGTGGCGGAGGATGCCCACCAGCGAGCTGTTCCTAGACGGGAGGAGATAGCCTGGCCGGCTTCCGCGTTCACTGCGGCATCGATGGCAGAAGTGTATTCTTGCCATTGCTTGACATAGTTCTCGGTGCTGTTGGCCCATCGGTCTGGATCGTAGTTTGTGGGCTCATTGCCGAGCTCGAAGTACTTTACAAGGTCGGGCTGATATTTGATTGACGCCACTGCCATGTCCCGAGCGATATCAAGACTTTCATTGCCAAAGTTGAGTGTCGACACAAATTCTGTTCCCTCGGGAAAGTTTGACCAGCTTTCGTAGTATGCAGGGCCGACAGTCGTGCGATACACGCCGCCCTTCTCATTCGTTGTGCGGACTGGGTCGCTTGCATTTGGCTCGAATATCATCGAATCCATTGTGATTCCGCCAGGACGAATGCTTGGTCTTCCACCATGCTCATGGAGAATGTCGATCGCTTTGAAGGTGAAATTGTTAGGATTGGACGCGTTGCCAAAGAATTCGACCCAGAAAGCTGGCTCGAAGGAGAACGACGAGTATGTAGGCGCATGCTTGATGCTGGCACCATCACCACATTGCGGGATGTTGAGTTTGGATAGGCTGGCAGATGTCTTGTGAGGCGTAGCTGCGCACGCAAGTGCGAGTACGGGCAATTCTCTTCGTTGCCTCATGTTGATCCTCCAGATGAAATGCGGTCGAAATGAGCCCAACTCACCTTGTGTGCTACCACATCACCATATAGCAGGCAGTGCATTTGATGTGGAGCCGGCAAAGATGGCTCGACAGCAATACTGATCATCATCTCCGCAAAATGTCTCGTGTTTGTGAGGAGAATGAGGAGAAAGATGTGCAGGGCGAGTGACGTTTCTCCACGAATTGATGCTTGTGCTCGGTCCGTGTCGGAACAAGGTTTGGGGGTGCTCGTGACCCCCAAAGCAATCGAAAGGATTCTTGAAGATCCACCATTTCACGACGAGCGATATACGTTCGAGAAGTGACTCTGAATTGATCATATAAATGCGGTCTCGTGAAGGGTTTGAAGACTTGAAAATGCAAGCAGGAGCCAGACGCTGCTGCTGCCGGGAACCCATGATTGCGATGTGAGCCTCAGGCCTCAACGGTCCCTGCGACCTCCCCTAGAACGTTCCACAACCTCAAAGTCAGTATTCAACTTGTTTGCCCATTCCTACGTCCGCCTTCTCCATACACATAATGACTGTCCCCAAATTGCTCGATGCGCAGTGCATCACTGCAAAACTGCGGCCGGAAATCTGTCCACATGCGCCGGCTGCAAAGTCGTGAAATACTGCTGCAAGGTATGAGCTGTACAGAGGCCAACAAACGCCGTACAGCCGTTCAGCTCATCTCGCTCAGGAACATCAAGCGGCAGACTGGCCGACCCATAAGACACAATGTACACCTGTGAAAAAGGCTCGTGTACATTTTGAGAAAGAAGAGACGGAACTTCGCAACTTCCCCGGAGATTTCACATGCCCAGCGAACCCATTGGAAGAACCCGAGCCTCACTTCTGGGGTTGGCTCGAGACGCGTCCATACATGCGTGCTCGCTACGGCTTGCTAGATGCTCTTCGCAAGATCAAGACCCGGGATGCGGTACAAGCTGCTCATGACCATGTCAAAGAATGCCTCCGACTCTGCCGTAGTGATAATATGGGTGTCCGAGATATGGCTCCCGCGCTCATGTTACGAAGTGGTATGCGACTTCGGGAGAAGATCCTGACTACGATTGGGGCGACCTTGAACTTCCATATCTTGATCTAAAGGTATGCTGTCTTCTCATTCCCGACTCTCACAATTGACGAGTAGCTCAACGCAACCTAGGGAGAGAATGCTTTTGAGCCTCCAACTCCATGGACAGGGGAATTCGATAACTTCACATTTCGAATTGCTCTCACGCTCCTCAAGCTGCGCCTCCTCCTGGATTTGCACTCGTTGCAAAACTCCATGAAGATTGCCGAGAAACTGCCTCAGGAACTGATTGATGATATCCGCGCTCACTTGACGGGCGATATTGTTGGAAATAATGCAGAGATCATGCGGAAAGTCCGAGACGGAATCAGCATCCAGCCACACATCGATGCCATAGAAGCACAGATGAACGGTTTGTTCATCAAAGTTAACGAGTCCAACAAGTACTTTTGGCCAGCACTGGTGAACCCAGGCTCAGCTTTGACTGCTAGACCAGGCGCCTATAGTATGGGATCGTATGAAGAAATGCAGCTCAAACTCCAATATTCCTACGAGGCCTGGGAAGAGACCCCCGGAGCAATTGAGTGGGTGCGACAGAAACTCAAGAAGTAGAGTTCCCCGAAACATCGATGACTGTGAGGCATGCTTGCCTGATTCGCCGGGCTCTTGCTCAGGATGCCTGTTCTCACGAGATCTGGTTACTGAGGCTTATCAGATGCTTCCGAAGGCCATCTGGCAAGCTTTGGTCCAAGGCACGCTGGTCAAGTGGCGGCATGTAAATTAGCTGACACTCCGGTGGGCAGGTCTACTTGCTGTTCATAAGAAGAAAATGTCTGCATCTGTGAGACGTCCCAGCGCCCAAAGGAAAGCTACTAGGAGCACCGGCGAGGTACATTCACAACTCCGAATTATGTGTGGAGTAATCTATCGCTTAGACGGCCAAGCTATGTTAAGGAGCAAGATCTCAGCCTTGCCTCAGCCTCATCGCCCACAGCCGCACACAGCCAATACCGGCCGCTTGGAATAACTGGAGAGAACTACCTTGTGCAAGGCTCGCGGTGATCTGCTGTGCACAGTCGAGCACTTCGGCAGTATTCAACCTTCGGAACAGGCGGCCGATATCGAACGCTTGTAACATACTGAGTGAAGCTGAAGCCTAGCGTACATGGGGTATGCAATCTGGACTACATCATCTTCATATCAAGTTAAAGGCATCAGTATGCCAGTTGCGAAACGGAGACGACTGGCGGGACGCTGCTCCACCGCTGTGGACGCACACAATGTAGAGCGCGCGGGAGGCCTCTACTAGGCGCAGTACGAGGACAGTCTAGACTTTGAAAGAGACTGACATTGAATCCTTGACTACTGCCGCGCATGAATGCAGCTCTGTTTCATTGGGACGAGTGGCCTTACACGTCTTGTTTACGTAGCAGGCAACAGTGGCTCATACGATGCCCATCTTGGCAAGGCTGATCGGCCTGGCCCATCATCTCAGAGTGGCTGAACTCTGGATCTCCATCTTTATTGACCTGGAGTCGCACAGACGTACTACACTGCAGGATCTCGAAGGTTCGAGCAGCTCCTCAATTAAAGACTAATCGTGGCTATCTCCGAATGCAACTACCTCTGAGTGCAACCGCAGGTCGTCAAGTCAATTAGCAAAGCTTTTCATAGATCGAGAGCCAATTTAGTCAGGCGGTTGCACTCAAAGGTCGTTGGTTAGATGTTTGCTTAACGCACGGGAAGCACGGGTTTGTCTGCAACTGCCTCGAGAGACTGCTGGTTAGTACTGAAAAGTTCAGCGTCCTCGCAATCTGTGCAGTAGTTATATACGCTTTCGTCTGGAAGTATAAGGCTTCGTAGCTTGCGAAGCTGGCTACGTTCAGTAACGCGGAGTGTCAAGAGACAGAAGCTTCCTAGGCCATGATCACTCCGATTAGCCTCCCAGTGTAAACTATAATGTTCGCACACCATTCAAGCTGATCGAAAGACCTGGGCCATATAAGATCGCTACTTTCCCGTAGCTCGAAATCAAGAAAGCGTTCTATTGTAGCCGCTTATCACATACTTGAGTGTGAGGCGTATTTGAAGTTTTCGGCGAGGACCGGGAAAGACGATTCGTCAAGTATCAAGTAGTATAACGAGACGGACTCTGCAGAATTCCCTAACAGCGATCGATCGTCTCCACGGGACGTGAGGCTGCTGTAGCACTAGGAACGATGATCGCGATCTTGCGTCGCAGACTCGGTACACCGAGGCGTGCCAATACGATTACTATGATGACGCTCACACAAACGCCTCCGAGCTTATAAGGATAGTCAACCAAACTTGAAAAGCTGCACGATAGGCCTAGATAGGCGGTTTTCTCTAGAAACACAGGCGCTTCGGAGCTTGCGAGGGTGGTCAAGGCTTAGAAATTTTGGCTCTAACTTGTTTCGAGAAAAGTCTAGATGAATAGTAATCTCTGGCAATCCGAATGTTTCTAAGCTCGCGAGGGAAGCTACGGGCCAAGAAATGCAGTCGAGTCTTAGCAGACTAAGACATAACGATCTCTGAAAACATACACGCTTCCGAGCTTACGGGGGCGATTGAGGCAGAGCAAACGAAATCCAGATTGCTTCGAAAAAGGCCGGCATAGGCGGTAGTCACTGGGAACACAGACGGTTCTAAACTCCTATTAAAACAGCTATTTTCGCAGCGACAACTCGAGACGACCGATTTTATAGAAACAGATGCCAGTCCTCCTGCTAGTAATTAGCCTCCTAAAGGCGCTTATACTGCAAGGTCGTAGTCCGCCGCAAAGCTACTAGACGCAGTTCGTTCTTCTCGACAATTTTTTTTACTAGTAGTCTTCGTTGATAAGCTGCCCTTTATTGTCGTCTTAAGGCGCAACATAACCGCTAACATGCTAGACATTCTGTATATATAAGCAGCTATCGGCACCGGCAGATTTCACTTGTCGCGAAATCGAGCCGCCTATAAAGGGTTAGTCAGCTTAGGTAGTAGCTGCTTCGGGTGTAATGCTAGTGCAATCTTTACAATCCCCCTAGCGAGGGGACGAATTTATAGTGTTGCTTTATAAGTAGTAGTAAGCGGACACTTAGCTCTAAATTTGAAGCTGTTATATTTATATAGTAGCAAGACATAGCAGATAAGGCAGCTTAAGATATTAAAAAGGATAGTCTATCGCGCTCGAGGCAGCTATGCTTAGGCCTAATGCAACAATACTTTTCCGCGTACTATAACAAGTAACGAAAATCGGGATGCTAGAGAGTTTAAAGTCGATTGCTAGAAGGATATATAGCAACTTAGAATTCAACAAACAGTATATATATTAACTAGGACATGCGTCTGCTAGAAAACATTATAAACAAGATTCTAGCCTGCCTTAATAGATAACAAAGATATGCTATATAGAGCTTCTAGCGTTAGAGGAAGCTCGGACGCAAAAAGATAGCTAATATATCTAATGTTCTGTCTATCTTTTTTCTTAAAGCTTACGATTGTATAGTATATATCTTAATATCTCCTATATTAGTCTTTAAGTGTCTAACATAGCGAGCTTTTAAACTTATAGATGTTATAGTAGCGTTCCTTAATAGTATACATGCCTATCTACTATTAGAATCCTCGTCGCTAAAGCTTCCTCTAGCTATAACTAAAAAACGTCCGAGCTTCCTCTTGCACTTTATGCTGCCCTTATTATAAGATAGAGCAGCGCTCTATTAATAGTAGTATATAGTCCTATAGTATAGCTGTCTGCAGACAACAAACTAGCAACTATACGGAACAGGTACTATGTTCTATTATACGCGTAGCAACAAGTTTTTGCGCAACCTCTCTTGCAAAGAGTTTATAATATAGAGGCTCTTATTCCTAGTCGAGCCAACTAGACAACTAAGATAGTCGAAATGCGTAGGGAATATAGCAATAGTAATGATCATCAGACGTGTTTCTCCGTTCTATATCCTTGCTACATTTGTCTACAAGAGGCAGCGAGGTCTCTAGGACGCGAAGTTTCGATACGACAACAACTTCAATATCGTACGGGACTACGCGTAAAGTCATTTCATGCCGCCGAAATAACGCTTAGAGGGCGTTGAGACTTGCCTGTCGGTCATTTTGTAGGATTCAGGTTCAGCTATTGTCAAGCTGTCGGCAATTGGCAAGCTCGAAGACCGAGCTTGAAAGAGTATATCGCGTATTTCACGGTCGATGAGCCCCAATTCCAAGCCCCTTGCTGCTAGACGACGGCTGCGAGAAGCAAGCGCATCGGCCAAGAAGCAGTGCGCTAGCCAATGACGGCGGATGTCCACACAAGCGTTTATTCTGATGTGTCTAATTGTAACACGGGCTCTCGTCTATACCGATGCTGCCTCTTACACTCAGTTGATAGCTGCTAACAATCCCCGCTCTCTGAGAGAGGGACAGAGAGAGAGCAGTCGAAGTAACAGCTAGAGTCGTTGCCTACCCTTCTGCCTGCTCCGAGACACCAGCTATGCTTTAGCTCGACACTAGGAGCAGACGGCTTCTAGCTGGGTTCTGCATAGCCTTGCATTGAAGCCTGCGTCGAAGACAGATCCCGGACACGCCGCTGCAGTAGCTAGTGGTGCTCTCGCGCATATGACCTACCAACTCGCTATAACGTCAGTCTTGTCATCTTTCGTTGCGCAAACTTACCACATGGCGCCAGCAGCTTTCCAGACACCGGTTGAGCCCTGCGGCGCTCTCGATGCTATCCCGTTTGACGATGTTACGCCTGCAATCGGACGAGAATACATTGATGTCAATATCGTAGAAGACATCTTGAACGCACAAGATGCTAACAAAAGACTCCGTGGCCTGGCATATGCGAGTAGGTGCGAGTCTTGTATGCTGCGGTGACTTACTAACACCTGGCAGTTTCCGCCAGAGGAGTCGTGTTCTTTCGCAAACAAGACAATCTCACAAACGAGCTTCAGAAAGACTTTATCCAGCGCTTAGGAGAAGCAGTCGGGAAGCCAAAAGACTCCAGCCTCCACATCCATCCGGTGCTTAACGACACCTCCGATCTAGGCCAAGGCGATCCGCAAATCTCTCATATCAGCTCGGTGCAGAGAGACGAGTTCCTGAAACACTTAGACAGGAAGGACAAGTGGCAGTATCGTGCTGCTGAGTGGCACTCGGACGTTCAATTCGAGCGTGTTCCTCCAGATTACACCTCTTTGCGAGTGACTCAGCTTCCTTCGAATGGCGGAGACACGCTCTGGGCTTCCGGTTACGAGATTTACGATCGGTTCTCACCAGCATATCAGAAGTTCTTTGAGACCTTGACTGCAACTTTCAGTGGAGAAGGATACAACAAGATGGCGGCCGCAGATCCAGAGAACGTCAAGATTCACCGCGATGCACGAGGCCACCCATTGAACACCGCGATGACTTCTGTCCACCCAGTCGTTCGTACGAATCCGGTGACAGGATGGAAGAGCATCTTCTCAGTAGGTCCATTCCCCACGAGAATCAACGAACTCACGTCGCTAGAATCTCAGGAATTGCTGGCGAAATTTATGCGAATGATTACCGAGAATCACGACCTGACCGTGCGTTTCAAATGGAAGAATCCAAACGATATTGCTATCTGGGACAACAGGTGAGTCTGCCGGAGTCCACTAGCTTTTGTTCGACTTACCGATCCCTTGACAGATCAACGTTTCACACTCCAACGTTTGATTACGAGGGGTTGGGTGAGCGCTATGGGAATCGTGCGGTCGGTATCGGTGAAGAGCCGTACTTTGATCCTAATAGCAAGTCGAGAGCTGAAGACCTTGCTGCGCAGGTGTAAGTAGGAAGAGGTTACAGCTGCGGTTGAATGAAGGTACCGAGACAAATTCGTATAGAACTCTCGCAGGGTAGCGAGCCACTGTCTGCTATGCACGTTATCGTGCAAGTGCCATCAAATGAGATGCTGGGGTTTGCAGCCCTAGTTCGGCACTCGAAGCCTTGTCCTGGTCTTCAATATCGGTGAGATGGTGTCAACAGTCCCCTGCTGTGTTGTTAAATGTGCGCCGGCGGCCAAGGCCATTTTTCTAGCTAGGGACACCTTGCACCAAACTTTCCTATCTGGCTGAGAAAGGCGTGTAGTCCCGTCCCTTTTCCGACCATACCTCAGGCAACTGCAAGTACAGACACCCGTCTTTCGCAATGCTTCTAGCGCTTCCGGAGCGACGTTGCAGTCCGACGTTACATGGAGCTTAGTGTTTAGAAGGATTCGAGACGCCGGCGAACTTTCGCAGAAGTCAACTCAGCTGCCGTCGCGGAATCGGAAGACGTACATTCGAGTGACGATTACTAGGCCTCGCAACACGTACAATAGCGAGAGATTCTATGGCCTGCTAAGATCTTCCACGGCTACACCTCGCAGGTCCACTAAGCACAGATAGGCGTCCAATCTTTCGCAAGAAGCAGCTTTCTCGCATCTTAGTAGTCTACGGGCTCTGTTCCTGCCTGTCCTCACGAAAGAACCACCAAAAGATAACAGCTGCCAGAACCATGCCTCCTGCCAATGCTGCGTAGTAAAAGACGAGCCAAGGATCTTGTGCTGCGGGACTGGTTGCCAGACCAAGCATGCTGCCCAGAGCGGCCGCTAGCTGCGAGAATGCTTGAATCATGCTCCTTGCGTTCTTTGGCGAGTGCCGATACGCGTACTCACTGGCTGTGACAAATCCTATGGTCTCTGCCAGTGCTGCGACGACGTAGGTAGGTATCTGCACCCAGACACTGATACGATTCGGCTTCCCGCCCGGCTCGCATGTTCTTGGTCGATCGTAGCATGGCGGAGATGTGTAGATTAGATTCTGAGTCACGGCGGCCAGGGCAATTGCGACGGCGCAGAGGACAAATGACACCTCGATCAGCGAGATAGCGCTGAAGGTGACCTTGTGACGGGCGAGAAAACTCCATAGAACTTGCAAGACTGGGGCGAGCAGCACACAGGCTATGGACGCAAAGACCGGAATCATATCGTTTGGGACACCAGAGAGCTGCATCTGCCCGGCCTGAGATACAAGATTGTTGTTCATCTGGTTGGCGCAGAGGTAGAAGATGGCAAACGAAAAGCTGAGACAGGTCAGAGTACGCCACAGCCCTCTCAGGATGCAATCTTACAGCACTCGGGACGTGTGTACTGTCGCATTGACCTCGTCAACGAATGAATCGTCGTACAAAGGAGTCTTCTTGTGCCGGGCTAGCTGGTATGGGCTCTTTGCCTTCTCGAGATTGAAGCCGTTCCGTATGGAACAAGATAGAACCCTGGCCGCAGGAACCAAGATGTTCTCGCCAGGAGTCACTTTCACTGGAGACTATTAGCTGACAGATATGTCGGGTAGCCTGCATAACATACCCAAACGAAACGAAGCCCCAATGAGGAAGACAACGGCCACTGAGCTACATGCTGTCGCGAGAGTGTAGGCCGCCCAGAAGCCCCTTTCCTTCTCAAGAAGGGTAGACGGCACGACAGAAAGGCAAGCCAGATTGATGACCCTGCCACCTCTTAGCAATACTTCACGATCGACACGTGTGGATCAAGCGCACGCATAGTAAACATTGTAGATGAGCTGCAAAGTAAGACGAGAGTCAATTACCACTTTTTCCTTATTCGCTTGCTGTGCGCATCGCAGTTCTTCACTCTGGTGTTGCTCCGCCAGGAAGGGAGGAAATGTCGCCTTGACGCCTCCTGTCCCAAGTCCTATGAGGATCATGGTCACCCCGAGGCCAGGCAATCCTACGCTCTGGACGAAAGCAGGGATAGAACTCACTAGCTGCACAGCGCATCCGACAGCGATGAGGCTGTCGTCTGTTAGCGGAGTTATTGGCACTATTAACACTGTTCGTACCTCAAACTTAACAGCAGAGTGTAATACCTGCCTAACCACAGATCTGCAACAATCGCGAACGGGACAGGTGTCAAAGAAGAGAAGACCATGTACGCGTTGCTGACCGCCGTAGCTGTGGACTGTCCAAGGCCTAGTGCTCCGGGAGGAGAACGAGAATCAGCGTGATTCTGCATGTAGTTCTCTATGCACATTAGACGACACCCGCAGATCAATCAAAGATATACTCACGCCATGGAGTCGAAACCGCGTAGAATGCTGCCCTTTCAAGGCCGCCAACGACAAGAACCAGGACGATTGGCAGCGTAAGACGATCCGCTCGCCGTGGTAGATCATCGTTGTGCGTGGCCTCGATCGATTGCTGTGTGGTAGCTTCCGAGTCATTGCTAGAAGTCTCATTGGCTGATGTTGCAGCAATCGTTGCGTCCGCCATGTTGCTTTCGAGTCTCGCCAAAACGATCACGAGTTTTACACGACACCTTTTACATCTGGGCAAACAGCTCGCACAAGAGTGCTGAGCCGTGCCTGGCAAGACTCAGACTAGAAGACCACTAAGCAAAGACATACTACCAGGAGCCCTAGACGGTGCGCGGTGACAAGGGCTCCCATGTATGCCGAGTTTGACAGGGGCGTTGCCACGTGAGGCGTTGAAAGAGGAACGTGCACGCAACGCCCAGATTGGCTTGGCGACTGCTTCTTCATTTGCAGCGGAAGCTTGCAGTGTCTTCGCATCTTATTGTACCATTCAGTCTCATCCCGACTCTTCGCTTCCATCGCTTCCTTGATGATTCGGCTCGTATGTGCGAAGCAAAGTTCCCTGATTCAGTTCGTCCCCAGTCACCGGAGCAAATCTGGCAGGTCGGCTGGCGCTTACGAATGGCGACAGTGGCGCTAGACCGGCGTCCCGATCAGGCTTGCCAAAATACATGACCGAGAAGCGCTCTGGGATCTCTCCCGTGGAAGCGTCGACAGGAGATGGCTTCCCCACGCGATGATATGCCGCGGGCAAGAGTCCATTGCTCCAACGTTCCATCGCGTCTCCGAGATTGACAAGCACAGCTGGTGCCGGGTTCGACACTGCAATGAATTGCCGCGTGACAGGGTCCTCAATCTCCAGACCACCCACATCGTCCTGCCAGAGAAGAGTCACAGAGCCCGAATCGGTGTGCTCACAGATCCTGCTGGTTCCGTTTGCACCCCCGAGATCACCGGCAGCGACGGGAGGATAGTGAGCGAGTCGCGCTTCGCTGTCATTATGCTGATGCGCTCCCAGGAATGTTTCCGGCGGGGCGTGGATACACTCGGCAAGAGCGCGTAGAACACTCAGATGGAGTTCATGTGCTTGCGCGAAGTGCCTCTCCAACACCTCGCGAAATCCTGGCACCAGATTTGCGTCTGGCCACACACTTGGGTAGAGTGAATCGTGGATCGAGCCCCAATCAAAGGTCTCTTTCAAATCTTTCAAGCGGCGACCTTGACGAGCCTCCAATTCCCGTGTACGACTGAGACCAGATGTGAACTCCTGGCCAACAAAGCTGTACCCTCGGTGCGGATTTGGCACGGGAGGATGAGGTGCTGTAAGTTTCTCCGCTTCTGTCAAAGAGAAGAATCGGCGGCTGTAGTCGAAGACTTCGTGTATCTCATGCGGTGAGATGCCATAGTTGAATAGACTAACAAAACCCCAGCGCTGCAGTGCGGTCTGAAGCTCCTGACAGAATCGTTCTCGTTCTTGGCTGCTGCCCGTAGTGTATAACCGGAAATCCAGCTGTGGGGGCACCTTGTCGCTCATGCTTTCGATTGGGAGTTTCCACTTCGATGTACGTCTGTCCAAATCACGACAACTCGATCAAGACGTTGGCGCGAGGCCAGAGCTTGAACATTCTATAGTGATGCATTGGCACAGTCGGTCCAAGTTCGGCAACAAGTCCGACAGCTGAAAGTCCGGCGGAGTCCGCCGCACTATATTAGGTCGCGACTAGCAGTAGCTGCAGACACGATGGAGCCCGAGCTGTTGACTGTACCAAGTGTCACGAGCTGCCCTAGATGCAAGACGAGCCCCAGGCAACTTGGAAATTGTTGGGATTGAAGCCTGTCGAGACAAATGCCGTCCGAGACATTCAGCTTTCGCTGCTAGACTCCATGCGTTTGCCGGTGTTATCGCTGGACGCTACCGAAACGCCGGGCTCATTGCAGCAAGTGGAACAGCATGCTTGCCTGCCAAGGTAGAGATAACATCCTTCGTCGGCTACGCAGATGCGATTAATCCACGAGTCGCATTTGGCTCAGATCGTTGAGTGGGAGTTCCAATTCCATCTTGCAAGCAACTGCATAACACACATTGCGTTGCAGACATGAACCATGTTGATTCCGACTCGCGGCGAGCAGACTATGCGGGAGATGTACAAGCCACAGACGAGGAGCTCAAGACCATCTGGCATTGGAACTCCTCATTGCCACGACCCATCGATGGCCTGGTCCACGATCTCATTCGTGAGCGCGCTCAGGAGCGACCGGATGCTCCAGCAGTCCACGCTTGGGATGGCAATCTCACATATTCCCAGCTCGATGCTGCAGCTGGTAGATTGGCTCACCTTCTTGCTTCCCGTGGCGTGGCCGAAGGAGACATTGTGGCCATCTACCTGAAGAAGAGCAAATGGACTCCGATCGCCATGCTCAGTATCATCAAATCAGGAGCTACTGCTGTGACGCTGGATGCCAGTCATCCTGCATCTCGATTAGAAAATATTCTAGAACAGACGAACGTGCGCCTGATCCTCACGTCGTCGGATCTGCGGTCTGGCATGCCAGGATTTGAGCGATGCCAGGGTATTGAATTGGAGACTCACATACTTGACTCGCTGGAGACCGAATACCTGCACCGGGAGGTTGTGCCTTCGCGCTTCGTCTATATCAGCTTCACATCGGGTACTACCGGACAGCCAAAGGGTGCATGCATGAGCCACACCAATGTCAGGAGCGCTGTTTACTACCAAGGGCAGGACCTCGGATTTCACAACGCCTCTCGTGTACTAGATTTCGCTCCATACTCGTTCGACGTGGCATGGAGCAACTTTCTGCATACTATCTGCGCTGGTGGTTGCCTTTGCATTGCCAAAGAAGAGGACATGCTGGAGAATCTGGCCCATGTTCTTTCTTCCTATCGTTGCACGTTGGTCAACCTCACCCCAACTGTGCTACGGACAGTGCACTCGAACCCAACGACACTCGAGACCATACTACTGAGTGGAGAGCCTCCGTACCCCGAGAACATCTCGCAGTGGGCTCACCGTGTACGGCTGCTGAATACGTATGGTCCAGCAGAGTGCACTTTCAAATCCACATTCTCTCTCGTCCAAAGCAGGGCCACCGAACGTCCTAGCATTGGCGCAGGAGTGGGATCATGTACTTGGCTAGTTGACCTTGCGGATAACTCCCGACTCGTCTCGCTCGGTGCCGTAGGTGAGCTCTTTCTCGAGGGACCGCTCGTGGGCCAGGGTTACATTGCGAACCCAGAGCTGACTGCTGCTGCGTTCGTTGTCGACCCTCCCTGGCTGCTACACGGATGCACTTCACATCCTGGAAGACGAGGCAGGCTGTATAAGACAGGAGATCTTGCCAGATACGATGCCGATGGGAAGCTGATTTTCGTGGGTCGTAAAGACACTGCACAGGTGAAAATCAGAGGTCAAAGAGTTGAGATGGCCGATGTCGAGCATCATGCCCGCACCTTACTCCCTCCAGGACACTCTGCTCTTGTCGATGTTGTTCGTCCAACTGACACCGACTCTCCCTGTCTTACGCTGTTCATCGAACTTGCGGGGCATGCAGTAGCCGAGAGCAAGTCCATTGTGATCGAGCTCAGTCGCGAGCTGGCGAACTGTCTCCCGGGCTTCATGATCCCTACGCTGTACTACCCAGTCGATCAGATTCCTCGTGCTGCCACAGGCAAAGCAAATCGTCGTGCGTTGCGTGATCAAGCCAGCGCAATGACGATGGCTCAGCTGCTGGAAAGACAAGCGACCATGCTTGATCGTTCCGCATATGTTGAACCCCAGAACAATATCGAACAAACGCTTCGCAACATCTGGGCCGAGGTTCTGCATGTCCCTGCCACGACCATTAGCACGCTGGATAATTTCTTGCGTTTAGGAGGAGACTCAATAAGGGCCATTCGGATGATATCTGCAGCCCGAGATCAGCACTTGAGCATGTCGATCTCGAATGTCTTTCACGCTGCGACTCTTCGTGATCTGGCCATGACCGTACGGTCGACAGATCAAAAAGGGCTGCTACCAAGCATTGAGCCATTCAGCCTGCTTCCGCCTACCTTTGATCGCGAGAGCATACGTCGTGCTGCTGCGGTATCTCTCGGCGTCGGAGCAGGAGACATTGAAGACATGTTCCCATGCACTCCGATGCAGCAGGGTATGATAGCGATGACGTCTGTGAACGAGGATAGCTACATATGGAGCTGCTCCTACCAGCTTCCGCTAGCGATCGACCTAGAGGCCCTCGAGCTTGCTTGGACGAAGATCGTGAGGGCCGCGCCTGTGCTACGCAGCCGTATAATACACGTCGAGAGCGGGGATCTTGTTCAAGTCGTGGTTCATTATGATCGTTCTGCGAAAGTGTGGGATGAGAACGTGGAAGAATTCTCGTCTATGGGCCTTGGAACACCTCTGTTCAGACTGGGTATTCGGCGGGATAAGCAAGGTCACTTACTTCATGTGAAAATGCACCACGCAGTGTTCGATGGCTGGAGCCGATCTGTAATCTTTCGAGCCGTAGAAGATGTCTACCGTCAACCTTCCGCTTCGCCTCGCCTGGCGCGTTTCCAGCCATTCGTGCATTTTGCGCTGGAGCAAATCGAACGGCCACGCACTGCAAAGTATTGGGATGAGCAGCTCCGCGACTGTCAGCTCGTATCCTTCCCACCTGTGAGCGATATGAAAAAAGCAAAGGAAGACCTACATGTCACCATCACAAATCTGCAGTGGCCACTGACGGGAGTAACACCCTCCTCTATGATTCGCGCTGCCCTGGCGCTACTTATAGCCAAGTATACAAACTCGGACGAGGTTGTTTTCGGAGCGACTGTTAGTGGGCGACAAGCATGTGTACCTGACATAGAATTGGTTGCAGGACCCACGTTCGCAGTTGTACCAGTGCGTGTCAATATAGATTGGGAACAGACGCTTCGCGACCTGCAGATGCAGATACAAGAGCAAATGATCGAGATGCACGAATATGAGCAGTACGGCATCCAGAACATCAAAAATGCACTTGGGGCTTCTTGTGCAAGCGATTCGCGTCTCTTCAATCTGCTGCTGGTCGTGCAGCAAGACATGGATCAGCCGGCAGGAATTGATGAGAGCAGTCTCTTCTCGGCGACATTTGGTGCAAATTCGAATAAGACTCTCGATCCGTTCAACTCGCACGGCATAATGTTGGTCGCGACCCCTGCAAAGTCCGAGCTTTCTCTAGATGTCAGCTTTGACACAGCATCTGTTAGCAGATATAAGTGCAAGCGTTTTGTGGAGCAGCTTGAACATCTGCTTCATCTATTCTGCACTGCAGAACAGCAAAGTTGCAAGCTGCGCACTTTGTCGTACGCGAGTACTTCAGACGTTCAGCAAGCACTGGCATGGAGCGGCGTCACGATGCCACTTCCTTACGAACCCGTTGTCCGCCTAATTGGCCACAAGATTGAGACTCAGTCGTCTCGTCTCGCTATAGATGCTCACGATTCAAGGCTAACGTATAATGACCTTTGGCGTCTGTCATCACAGCTGGCGATATCGCTTCGAAAGCACGGCGTTCAAGGTTGCATGATCCCTCTCTGCTTAGAAAAGTCTTCTTGGATGGCTGTTGCCATGTTGGCGGTGCTGCGCGCTGGAGCCACTGCTGTACCTGTATCATTTTCTATACCTGCGGACAGAGCGCGACACATTGTAAAGACGTGCGACTCCACAGTCTCGATCAGTTCACGGAAAATGGTCACGTCCTGCCCTTTTGCCGGTGCGCACAAAGTTTTGCTAGTGGAAGATCTGCTTGACGAAGCCAACGAGGTCGATGAGGATGAGCTCGTTTTTGCGGATTTCCAGTACGAACAATCAAGCCCAGCTGTTGTCGTATTCACTTCTGGTACAACTAGCTCAGCAAAGGCTGTGGTGTGGAGCCATCTTACGCTTAGCAGTAACGTGCAGGCCGCTATCGAATCGTTTGGACTGAACGCTGACAGCAGAATCCTGCAGTTCGCGGCTTACGATTTTGATGTGAGCATCGTTGAGACTTTGGCAACCCTGTGTGCTGGAGGATGTGTCTGTGTACCCCGTCAGTCAGAGCTTTCGGACAGGCTTTCACACGCTATCGACAGCGTTCAGGCAAATTGGGTATGTCTGACACCCTCTGTCGCTTCGTTCCTAGATCCAGCGCAGCTGCCGTCTCTGCGAACTATTGTGCTCGCGGGCGAAAAGGTGACGCCAGCCTGCGCGCGCAATTGGATCGACGCAGGTCTGGGAGTGATCGTGTGGTACGGCCCAGCTGAGGCGTCCCTAGCTACCTGCGGCGTTTTGGGCAAGCACGACTGGCCATCTGGATTCATAGGTCGAAGCAAGTATGCATGCATATGGATCGTTGACGTTCGCGACTCTGGGAAGTTGGCCCCCATTGGCACTGTAGGGGAGCTCTGCATTGAAGGTCCGATAGTTGCAGATGGCTACATCGACAGTAACGCGGATGACAGTGCTTTCTCGAAGCTGACAGCTGTTGAAGCAATCACGGCCGATCGCAGCGATGTATGGACCTCGTGCTACCGGACAGGCGACTACGTTAAGTTTGACGATAAAGGCAACCTCGTCTACGTGGGTCGAGGTACCGACACATGGGTCAAGATACATGGCAGACGCATACAGCTTTCGGACGTCGAGGAAGCGGCTCGAACATTCTTTGCAGGTCGACCAGATCATCGCATCGTAGCAGATGTGGCATCTTTCGCCGACACAAACTCTGCAAACCTGGTACTTTTTGTATGCAGCAACGGACAGCGTGGAGACCACCATGAGCTGAGTCTCGACAGCATACGGGACACACATCTGTTCCCGCTGCTGCAACGTCATCTGACCACTCTGCTCCCAGACTACATGATCCCTACATATTTCATTCCGGTTGACACGATCCCGCTCGCTAGGACTGGAAAAGTCGATAGACGAAGGCTTCATCATTTCGCCAACAAACTTCGTCGCGAAGTGCTACTAGATTTTGCCGACGCAGGGGCTATTAATGAGCAAGCCCTATCGCATTTGGAGAAGCTTATAGCAGAAATATGGGCACCTGTGCTTGGGATTGATCTTGCTCGAATTCGAGGTGACGATCATTTCTTCCGCCTGGGAGGAGACTCAGTTGCCGCAATGCGTTTGGTCGCCCTGGCTGACCGCAGAAAAATCCGTATTAGTACGGCACAGGTCTTTCAGCACCCCATTCTGTGCGACATGGCCGCCAGAGCAACTATCAGCGATCATCGCACATTTGAGGTGGTCACGCCATTTTCTCTGCTGGAAACTAAGGACATCACCACCGCAATTAGTGCTGCAGCTCGGCTGTGTAATGTAGCACCTGCCAGAGTCATAAGCATGTATCCATGTACGGCGCTGCAACAGGGACTGCTAGCGCTCACTGCACGCAATCCAGGACAGTACGTGTCTAGAAGTGTGTTGCAACTGCAAGACGACATCGACTCCTTGCGATTCCAACGCGCCTGGCTCGAAACCGTAGAAGACTTCTGTATACTCAGAACCCGCATAGTTGACCTCCCCGGGACGGGACTGGTGCAAGTTGTCTTAGAAAACCTCCCTATGCAGCAAGGCGCAGATGTCGAGAAATATCTCCAGGCAGACGAGCGACAGCACATGTCCTTGGGAGATGCTCTGTGCCGCGCAGCCTTGATTGGTCGTTCCTTCGTGCTCACGACTCATCACAGCATATACGATGGCACTTTCCTTTCCATGCTTCTCAGCAAGCTTGAGGCAAAGTACTTCTCGAGATCGCAATCTAGTGCAATGGCATTCGAAAATTTCGTTCGGCATACCCTGCGTGTTCCGGTGGACAAGTCCGAAAAGTTCTGGAGACGCAGATTCGCTACCATCGAATGTCAGCCATTCCCACCGCTCCCACCAGATATCAACGAGCCACGCGCTAACCGGGAATGTGCCCGCGATTATGGTGTGCGCTGGCCACGCGAGGGCAGTACACCATCGATTGTGATCCAATCTGCATGGGCTGTACTTGCGGCACGCTTCTCGATGACCGATGATGTATGTTTTGGTACGGTCCTGAGCGGAAGACAAATTGATCTGCCCGGAGTAGAGAATTGTGCTGGGCCAACTGTCTGCACAGTTCCCATCCCGGTTTCTATCGATTGGAAAGAAAGCATCGCGGCTCTCCAGATTCGACTTCGACAGCAAGACCTGGATGCATTGCCTCACCAACAGTACGGGATACACAACATTGCCAAATCAGCAGGTAAATCTAATCCTCAAGATTTGTTTCAGACACTGCTAGTCGTACACCCCGCCTCAACTGGCAAAACACTGCAGTCAGACAATCCCATATTCAAAGCTCGTAGCTTCGGAGCCACGTTGGCCACCCTGGGCACTGACCCTTTCAATGCTCATGCGCTCATGGTGTCATGCTGGCTGAGCACTGATGGCATTCGCCTAGTCGTGAGCTTTGACGATCGCGTCCTGACTGAGTCTCAGGTCCAAATGATAATGCACACATTCGACCGCACTCTTCAAGACATGTGTGAGCGCCCTGAGAGAAATCTGGGCGAAGTTGCCGCGGTGTCGGCTGAAGAGCTCCATTCCTTTTGGAGTCAGCAGCCAGAAGCTCAAGAGTATCATCACGGCGGATCGATTAAAATCAAGACCGTTGCACTGGTGCAGCATGACCCTGTCAAAACGCGTGAAAGGCAAAATGACGCTTTTGGAAACTCAAGTACGCCTCAGCAACTCGACCGCCTTCGTGAGCAAGCCGCATCTTTGTGCGGCCTTGACATAGATAATATCGAAGATCTGTTTCCATGCACACCGCTGCAGGAAAGTCTGGTCGCGCTCTCCGAGAGGCGACCAGGAGACTATGTCGGAAACGACACTCTCCAACTAGCGCCGTCAGTGGACGTTCTTCGATTTCGCGCTGCGTGGGAGGCTGTCGTTCAGGCAATACCCATTTTGAGGACACGAATTACCCACATTCCCGGTGAAGGGTTGGTCCAGATAGTCGGGCGTGTTGCGGCCCCATGGTCGACTGCGAAAACTTTGTCCGAATTTGCCCGCGAGGTGCAGCAAACGCCAATCTCTGTGGGGGCTTCACTTGCCAGATACGGACTCGTAACTGACCAAGACAACTCGAACTGGATCTTCGCGTTAACAATACACCACGCAGCTTATGATGGCATCACCAACACTCTGATTCGTGAGGCACTCGGGGCAGTTTACGATCGGCAAGCGCTGCCTCTGCTACTTCCGTTTCGGCGGTTCGTGAACGACACTATGTCTCGTGATCCGGACGCCGAGCGTGATTTCTGGAGTGCTCAATTTGAAGGTCTGGATGTGCAGCACTTTCCCTCGTTTTCACATAATCAAATGCCTCGGCCCGACTCGTTGCTCACGCAATCTGTCGAAGGGTTGACATGGGGCAAAGGTGACATTCTACCTTCGACCATCGTTCGAGCCGCTTGGGCGCTGGTGTGTTCAAGGCACTCCAGCTCCCACGATGTTGTCTTCGGAACGATTGTGTCCGGCCGTCAGGCACCGCTTGACGGCATTGACCGTGTTTGTGGTCCTACGATTGCGGCATTGCCTGTCAGGATCCTCGCGAGACCGCAAACTGAGGTGGGCGCTTTTCTGCAGGCGGTGCAAAGTCAGGCTCTTGAGATGATACCATTCGAGCAGACTGGTATAACACGTATCTCCAGTATTAGTGAGTATGCGCGTGAAGCTTGCGACTACAGGTCTATGCTCGTCATTCAGCCTGAGCAGAACATGCAGATGGCTGAGAGTACACTATTCATCGCCCAGGATTCGGACCACCAATCGCTGGACTCATACCATAGGTTCAACAGTCACGCGCTCATGGCTATCTGTACGCTGGGCAAGCAGAGGCTGTCCTTCCAGTTGAGCACCGACTCCGGGATCATCGACAAAGACACCACTTCACTCCTAG
Source organism: Cercospora cf. flagellaris (assembly GCA_005356885.1). NCBI lineage: Eukaryota > Fungi > Ascomycota > Dothideomycetes > Mycosphaerellales > Mycosphaerellaceae > Cercospora > Cercospora cf. flagellaris. The sequence continues at coordinate 344,902 of RJLU01000005.1, read as the reverse complement.
CCGGTCATTTCTCGCAGGCTGTTCGCGAGCTGTGCGAAGCCAGCACTAGTGCGAGACTTTCTGAGCTGAGCATGACTACGGAGCAGGAGTTGGACCAGATGTGGCGCTGGAATGAGTTCATTGAATCGTCAGCAGACAAGTGCGTACACGAAATGATATCAAGAGTAGCTCAATCGACGCCAAATGCCATCGCCATCTCTGCATGGGATGGTGACCTTACCTACGAGCAACTGGACAGACTTTCAACCTCGATCGCCCAGCGAATACTGAAATTCAAGATCACCGACAACCAGATTGTTCCAATCTGCTTCGCAAAGTCCGTGTGGACCACGGTAGCCTTCCTTGGGGTGGCCAAAGCTGGCCATGCGGTCTTCATACTGGAACCTAACTCGCCCGAAACTCGCTTGCGAAACATCATGGTTCAGGTCAAGCCCGAGCTGATAATCACCTCGAGTTCAAATGAGCCACTATGCTCGAAGTTCTGTGAGCAGGTCCTCTGCGTCGACTCCGTGTTGGAATCAGTATCCTGCCATGACCTGAATGACAGCCCTGATCTTCAGCTACCTCACGTCAAACTGCAGGATACAATGTACATCATCTTCACTTCCGGTAGTACGGGAGAGCCCAAAGGCTGCATGATCTCCCACGGCAATATGAGCAACGCAGTGGTGCTGCAGAAGTCCTGTCATCGAATTGACGGCACATCACGGGTGTACGACTTTTCTGCATACTCGTTCGACGCGCATCACTGGTGTCTAACACACACTCTTTGTGCCGGCGGTACGCTCTGTGTGCCTTCTGAAACTGAGAAGCAAGATCGACTGCTGGAAAGTCTCCAGTCGTACCGCGTGACTGATCTGCTCGTCACACCCGCGACTGCCAGAATGATAGACCCAGCTTCCGTTCCCACACTTCGCAACGCCATCATCGTGGGAGACAGGATGCATAGCGAGGAACTCACTCCATGGGCAGCTAGCACCAATCTCACATATGCATACGGGCCATCAGAGGCAACCTGCTGGGCGACAAGCTGGAAGGTGCCATGTTCGGTGCCGCGAAGCATCATGATTGGCAAAGGCAACGGGCAGGTAACCTGGATTGTGGATCCCGTCAACTTCGATCGGCTTTCTCCAATAGGGACTGTCGGTGAGCTGTGCTTAGAAGGCCCCCTGGTAGGGCAGGGCTACTTTGGTAACGATGGAAGCACACGTGCATCATTCGTCGACTCTCCTTCATGGCTCACGAGAGGTTGCAAAAGTTCCCAAGGAAGGCAGGGGCGAGTCTATCGCACTGGCGACCTGGTCCAATATAATCCAACAGACGGCCATATCATCTTTGTAGGACGAAAAGACAACCAAGTCAAACTCAACGGCAGGAGACTCGAATTGGGAGAGATTGAACAGCACCTCGTCAATGGCTTAGCTCGAAAAACAACCCCACCGCTTCTCGCAGCGGAGCTCGTCACGCCCGCCGCCTTAGCGAGGCCTGTCCTTGTGGTCTTTCTGCAAGTCGAGGCATTGAATTGGGAGACGCTGCAAGGCCAGCTAGAGGAGCTTCGTAGCGAGTTGGGGGAGCATTTTCCATCGTACATGATACCCTCCACATTCGTACCTCTTTCGGCGATGCCACTCAACTCTTCAGGCAAAGTCAATCGCAGGAAGCTGAGAGAGATTGGGAGCGACTTGAATGTTGCCCAGCTTGCAGCTTCGTCGAGTCAATCGATCACTTCTCCTCCAGCAACGGACCGAGAACGCAAACTGCAGAATATGTGGTCACAAACACTGCACATCTCTCTGGAAACAATTGGGCAGGACAGCAACTACTTCCGCATCGGCGGAGACTCCATCTCGGCCATGCAACTAATGACGACCGCCCGTCGGCAGGGCTTTTCGTTGACAGTTTCCCAGATATTGACAAAGCCGTGCCTGAAAGACATGGCAGATGCGATGGAGCCGCTGGATGCAGGAGCACAGGCACTCAGCATCGAACCGTTTTCACTTCTGAATCATCCTAGAAAGCGTGATGAGATTCGACGTGAGATCTCCCGCCAGTGCGGCGTGAGCATCGACAGCGTGGAGGATTGTTATCCCTGTACGGCTGTGCAGAAGTCGCTTCTCGCTGTCACCTCAAAGCGGCCAGGAGACTATATAGCGCGCATTCCGATCCAACTAGCCGACGAGGTCGACCTTTCTCGACTCCAAGAGGCGTGGGAGCAAGTGAGTAATGTGGCGGCGCCGATTCTACGTAACCGAGTCGTGGCTATCGAAGACGAAGGATTCGTTCAAACGCAGTTGCGACTCCCTCTGGAATGGAGTGAACACGAAAGCGTCGAATCGTTTCTGGAATCTGACAACAACCAATCTATGGGGCTGGGCACAGGTTTGACGAGATTGGCTATCGTGAAGGATGCGAAAGCCAGCAGAATTCTGTGCATCCTGATCCAGCATCACGCCATATATGATGGGGTATCCATTGCTCTGTTGCTGGACAAGGTGAGCAGCGCATATGGAAGGACCGACATGTACACTACTCCCGCTCCTTTCCAGCAATTCATTCAGCATGTCCTTGGGATAAGCAAAGAAAAGTCCAGGGATTACTGGAGAAAGCAGTTCTCAGGCTGCAAGGCGACGAGTTATCCCAATCTTCCTCACGAAGGGTATCAACCACAAGCTAATAGTACTGTCTCTGCCAGTATCGAAGGCTTGACCTGGCCGAAGCAAGACGTTACCCCTGCTGTCGTCGTACGAGCAGCGTGGGCAATCCTATCAGGCTGTTACACCGACTCTGAAGACGTGGTGTTTGGAGTTCTCAGTACAGGTCGTCACGCTCCAGTGGACGGGATTGAGAACATAATTGCGCCCTTGATCGCTGCACTACCCGTGCGGGTCTTACTGGAACCGACCACGACTGTGCACCAACTGCTCTCCGCGATGCAAAACCAATCGATCGAGATGACCCCATATGAGCAGACGGATCTGTCTGACATCCAATCCTCAAGCGAAGATGCCGCTTCTGGAGCGAAATTCAACGCTTTGCTTGTGATTCAACACTCGGATCAAGCGGCTGGACTGACGTGTACGAATGGGCCATTCCAGCACATCTCGCATTCGTTGCATGATGGAGACCTGGATCACTTCAACCCTCACGCAGCTATGATCATGTTTCAGTTGAACCGTTCAGGAGATCTCCGTATTGAGGTTAACTTCGATGCCAAAGTGATCGGATCTGCACAAGCAGAACTTTTGCTCGCGCACTTTGAGCGGATTTTGCGTCAAATATGTGCATCGTCACCTGCCGACATGGTCAAAGACATCAGTGCGTTGAGTGAACGAGATATCGAGACGCTGTGGAAGTGGAACGCCGAACCTCCAGCAGCGACCCCTGCATGCGTGCACGATTTGATTGCCAGCACTGCTTCCACGTATCCCGACAGCCAAGCGCTTTGTGCATGGGACGGCGAGCTGACACACCATGAGCTTGACACGCTGTCAAACAAACTGGCCAAGCAGCTGCTGCGTTGCGGCGTGGCGCCTGGCAGTGTCGTCCCACTTTGCTTCGAAAAGTCCATGTGGCAGCCAGTGGCTGCTCTGGGAGCAATGAAAGCAGGCGCTGCTTGCGTTTCTATTGACTGCACGCAGCCGGAAGGACGACTACGCTCGATTATTGCTCGGATCGAGCCCAAATTCATCCTTAGTTCCAATGCCAACCAAGCCATGGCTGACAGGCTGTACACCGCGACTGTGGTAGTCGTTGGGCAGGATTTGCGCGACTGGCAGCCGCTTAGCGACATCACCCTTCCCAAAGTCAGTCCGCACGACATGCTGTACGTAGTCTTCACCTCCGGCTCAACTGGCGTGCCGAAAGGGGTTGTCACCACCCATCAGAACTTCGCTTCAGCAGCGACACATCAGAGGAAGCGCCTGAAAGTGAGCCATGGGACTCGCGTCTTCGATTTCGTCTCCTACAGCTTTGATGTGGCGTGGTCGAATCTTCTCAACACGCTAATTTGCGGCGGCTGTCTTTGCATCCCGTCTGAGAGCGATCGCAAGAACGACATTCCTGGGGCCTTCAACAGATTGAAAGCTAACTACTCATATTTCACACCTACTGTCGCCCGTTCTCTGAATCCCCTGGCCTTACCGGAACTGAGAATACTGGCGATGGGCGGTGAGCCGATACCTGCGACTGAGATCAGTCGGTGGAGACAGGTAGAGAGCGTCGTGGGAATTTATGGCCCGGCAGAGTGTGCGCAAGCACTGTGCTTCATCGACTTGACGCGCGAAAGCCCTTCGAAGCATGTCGGCCGGTCATTCGGTGCAAGTACTTGGCTTGTTGAGCCTGGTCGTGTTGATCGACTGGCTCCTATTGGTGCCGTGGGAGAATTGGTCATAGAAGGCCCAGCCGTGGCCATGGGCTACTGGAACGACGAGGAGACGACAAACGCATCGTTTCTAGCATGTCCAGCCTGGCTGGCGGAAAGGAATGGCAATGCCAGCCGAGTTTACAAGACTGGTGATCTCCTTCGATACAACGCCGAGGACGGCAATCTCATATTCGTTGGTCGAAAGGACCAAATGGTCAAGCTACGAGGCCAGCGGATCGAGCTGAGCGAGGTTGAGCACCACGTTCAAAAACTTCTGCGAGCGCACACGGCATTATGCAGATCTGTCGCTGCAGAGATCATCACGCCATGCAACAGTAAGGCACCCATTCTTGCGATGTTCCTGGCCCTAGCGGATCAGGACGTGGCCTCGCATGATCGACTCGACCGGACGTTCCGCTTGACCCGAGCCCTGGAAGAAGTTGAAGAAGATCTCGTGGAGGTCCTGCCGCAATACATGATTCCAGGAGCATACATCGTTCTTGATGAGATGCCAATGACGACCACGGACAAGATAGATCGTCGAGCCCTTCGACAGATTGGAGGTCAGCGAAGACTCGAAGACCTTGCCAGCATGCAACTCCATGGAGGGAAGTCGTCGCAGAAGTTGCCAAGCACAGACATGGAGCGAAGGATACAGCAGCTCTGGTCGCAGATTCTTGGTATTGAGGCGTCGAGCATCAAGTCTCAGAGCAGCTTCCTGCGTATTGGAGGCGAGTCGATATCTGCGATGCGCCTAGTCGCTGCGGCGAGACAAGCTGGGATCTCTTTCACGGTTGCAGATATCTTTCGCAACCCTCGACTGAGTCAATTGGCGCAGGTGGCTGAGGAGATCCAGGTGGAGCAAGAGCTGAAGGCAGCATCGTTCTCTCCGAGAAAGCCTTTCTCACTCTTGCCAACAAGTGCTTCGAATGGACATATGGAGTTCCTCTACGACGTCGTGGAACCCCTTCTCGGCGGTGGGGTGGATGTGGACGATATACAAGACGTGCTTCCTGCGAGCGACTTTCAAGCTCTCGCTGCACGAGAGGCCTTGCAAACTCCGCCTGGACGCCTCCCACACTTCCTTCTCGATCTTCCGAAAGACGTTGACGTTGCTCGTCTGCGATGGGCCTGCAAGCGCTTGACCGAGCACTTTGACATCCTTCGGACTGTGTTCATCGAACTAGAAGGAAGAGTGTGGCAGGTGCAGCTCAGCAACTTGAAGATGCGCTTCGAGTTTACCAAAGCGGAGAACGAGGACATCAATGCCACAGTCCAAAAAGTCTGCGAGCGAGATCTGAAGAGACGGAAGACGTGGGGTGAGACTTTGGTAGCCTTCATGGTGGTGACGTGCCCTTTGCAACAACCGAAGTTCATCTTCAGAATGTCGCACGCCCAATTCGACGACCACAGCTGCGCATCAATGTTTCAAGCTTTGACAGCGTTCTACCTTGGTGAGAGCATGCCAGCACCACGGAGAGGATTTGGAGATCTTATTTCTTTCCGCGAGCACAACAAGACTGCAAACCTTGAATACTGGCGGAATCGCCTATATGATGCCTCGGCACAATCCCACGCTGGAGAAACCAACCAGGATCATGTTGTTCTGGCGCCGGGAGATCAACTGTCGTTCCAGATCAGTATACCACTTCCACCGACAAAGGCGTGCAGAGGCATACCACTTGCCACGATATTCCATGCAGCATGTGCGATTGTGCTGCAGCAACAATACAAATCGCAGGACGTTGTCTTCGGACGCCTTGTCACAGGCCGCGCGCTGCTTCCTGCAGAGCTGCAGGAGACCGTCGGTCCTTGTCTGGTCGAACAGCCCATCAGATATCGAGTGAAATCCGGAGATGACCTCTGGAGTGTTGCACAGGGGCTGCAGCGGCAGTTCATTGAGGACGCAAGCCACGAAGCAGCTGGCATGGTAGAGATCATTCGTCAGGCGACATCTTGGCCTCCCGAGTGTTGCGATTTTGGCTGGAGGACAGCATTCCAGCAAGGAGATGATAGCTTGCTGCCGTTCCTGGGCCAAGCTGGAGTGCGCATTACTGCATTCGAGAGACCGCACCCTCCGCGCTGTCGACCCGAAATATATGCTACGCCAGGATCTGACAAGCTCGAGCTATCTTTCGAAGGCAATCGGGTGGCGCACAATGAGGAAGAGGTCAGATCGATTGTCGAGCAGGTAGCGAAGTTGCTTGCAGCATGTGTTGCGTAGTTAAAAGTCGTGGTAGTTCCAGGATTAGTTAGCGCAGAGACTCAGGAGGCAGAATAATTCCGAAAGAACGATTTCTCGCTTCACAGGTCGTCAACGCGACATTCGGTCGAGGTAAAGCGTGAACCGTGCCGTGTTCTTGGGCCCCTCTGGTCAATGCGATGTTTGACTGAGCGCGATCCGAGTCGGGCCTCATTGCTTCTGGTTGCTCCACATTTCAACAATCATGCGCAACTGAAGGGCAATTGTTGTTGCCTGCTATTTCTCCCCTGGAACTATCTCGGTATTCTTCTTCGCTTGTTCTTGCGCCAATTCTTTGCACACTGGACTCTTCTCCCTCAACTGGGGTCCATACCGGATAAAGGCAAAGGGTATCAAGCACATGGGCAAACTCAAGAAGCCCAGAAGACTGCAAGCCCACGCGACGCCAAGCGCGTCATACATAGGCCGAGCCGCAAAAGGCAGCACGACTCCAAATGTACTCCGTGCGATGCTCGTTGCACCGAGCGCACTGGCGGAGTAGATCTTGTAAGAATCCACCAGGTAATTGAAGAGAGCGACGAAGATGAGGACAAATCCGATGCCGAAGGGAACACCTCCGAGCATAGGCACAATCCAATGCACGGTAGGCCTTGCCGCCCATCCAGTCCAGAATAGACCAATCGTGATGAGTGGCCCACCAAAGCACCCAAGTGGTAGACGTTGATATTCTTCTTTCGAAGCCCAGACTTTGCGTCTTTCTTTGGCCTGCTTCAGCACATGATCGTACCACAGACAAGGAGGGGTTGCCGCGATGATGCCGATGCACATCGGAATGAAGGCCAACCCCACTTCTCCTTGTCCGAAGTTGTAGATGGGTTGGAAGATGACCGAGTATGCTTGGAACAGCATAAAGATGATACCATATATCAAGGAGAGATAGAGACAGCATGCGCTCACGATTGGCTCTGCAACAATCATTCGTAGTGGCCGGCCCAGCACTTGTGTGATCAATTGTCGTGGTGTCGTGTGTTTCAGCTCTAGAGGCGCGTAGACTTTGACGCCAGGCTGGGTTCTTCGCACTCGTCGGGCTTTTGACATAAGCAAGGCGGGTGCGAAGGTCTCTGGTAAGAGGAGCACAGGTGGTATGGTGACACCAGCCAGGATGAGTCCGAACCAGAATGGCCAGCGCCAGCTGATCTCAGCAAGATATCCAGATGGAATAGGCCCAGCCGCGGGTCCAAATGAAGCTACCACCATGAACCAAGCAATGGACCGCCCCCGCCAGACCGGATTGTCAAGGACATCTGCGAAGAGGCCTCCAGTGAGCGATATCGGTGTAGCGCCGAATAACCCAGTCAAGAATCGAAAGATGATGAAGGCTGGCCAGTTTGGGGCCAGGGCGCAGGCTAGCATGAAAACAGTGTATGCTATGAAGGTGGTGATGATGATCCATCGTCGGCCATAAGACTCTGAAAGAGGGGCCCAAATTGTCGGGCCTACCACATAGCCGATGAGGTAGACGGAGTTTGGTAACACAAGCTGTTCCTGGCTGGCGACGTTGAAGTGCTGTCGCAGCTGCGGCGAGGCCAAACTAGGAAGGGAACTGGCAATGGTACTGTTCAAGCCGATCAAGCTACCGATAGCGATGATACCGATCTTCTTGGTCGTCGACCAATTGTACGGATTGGTCTTGTCGCCATTGCTGAACGAGACAATGTCGTGTGAGGCTGAGGCCGGATCAGTAACGATGAAATTCGCTGGACAAACAAAAGCTTACCACCAGCTGCGCTGATATCTTGGGACATGTCTCAATGGATGCGCAGATGAGGCCAAAGATGGAAGTGCAACGCCTTCGCCGAGCATCGAGACGAGCTCGCTCGATGATCTGCACAACTCCTCCCATGGTCCTCGGCAATTCTCTCAGCCGCTGATATGAGCCGGCTGCCAGCGTCACGCACGAATGCCATTGTGAATCATTGGATTTTGACACCCGTTCGACTTCTCACACCGTCCGGAGTGATCCCTGTTGCAACCTCGGTGGCGAGAAGTGTGTGCCAGCTGGACTGAGGAGCGTGGGTTTGCGAGGCACATTACGTCATCATCAACACGCCGGGTCTGGTGTCTTTGAGTTCTGCTGAGTTCTGAGTCCTAGTGGCGGCGGTGTTCCTTCTGAGGCCAGTCCCAAGCCGAGTCCGCAGAGCACAACGCGTTGGCCCTTTGCACGTCTCAGAAAGCCAGTGGAGGACAATCCTGCCTGTGACCTAAAGGCAAACCCAGGACACCGGGAAATAGAAACCGGAAGTGTTGTGGACAGAGAGCGTGACAAGAATCGTCCGAAGCCCTGCTGCGTTGTCGACAATCTGAGCTCTGTGGAATCGATAGTGATCTGATTCGCAGAGTGCCAGCGCCTTGTGGCGACTTCGTGGGTCGATATTTCATTTCACTTTCGCGGCGGGGTATCTACATCTATGCGCTCAGCCATGCTTTCAACAGAACTTTTGATTGTCGCTACTCCTTCCAGTCGAATACCAAACTCACGCCATCATCTCCCGCCGTCACCACATACTTGCCCGCGACACCCGATTCTGAGCTGCCGTTCCCCTGCACGAAGCCCAAAATGCCTCCTCTTTCCCCATCGTTCTCAATGTGCCCCTTCCACTCCTTCAACAAGCCTTGGTCTGCTGAAGCTGCCGTTCCGCCTCGAACATCCCACCTCCGCACAACGCCATCGTTTCCGCAAGATGTGAGCAAGTGGCCACGAGGGTTCGCCGTTCCGAGGGGTGTTTTGGTGAACTCGACTTTGATGACCGCGTGCGGGACTTCGTCCAGGGCGTGAGCGTCTTTGATGTGCCGACGTACTGAAAAGTTCTTCGCCGCGTCGAAAATGGCGATGCTGCCGTCGACACTGCCGGCGGCGAGTAGCGTGAGGGGCGGTTGGGAAAAGTCCAGTGTTTCGATACCGTCAGTTTGTGCGGCGAACGCTGCGAGAATCTGACCAAAGTTGCCTGTTGAAGACGCGGCTGGGGCTTGCTTGGCGCCTCCAGCTTTGGCTTTTGCGCCTGCACCTTTGGTGCCCACTGTGGACTGTTGTTGGGCTGAGAGTCTAGGCAGAGAGACGACACGAACGTTGCCGAATGCACCTCCGACTGCTACGATGCCGCCACCGGGTGAGATCGCGGCGGAGTACAAGCCTCCATCGACCTTGAAGCGTTCGTCCTCGGCCGTGAGTTGGATGAGAGCTTGACTGCCGTTGGGGTTCGTGACTCCAGCAGCTGCTGCCTCGCCGAACACATCCCAAACGAAAAGAGAGCTGGCTTCGTCGACTGTGGCAAGTAATTGACCTCCTGGTGTCCAAGCTCCGGCTGTGCAAGGCGTTTGATGGAGGAAGAATGATTGCACCATGTTCAAACTTGACCCCTCAATGGTATAAACCCAGACACTTCCATCGGCGGCACCCAGTGCTATTGTGTTGGCGTACTGCTCGTTCGAGGAAGGACATGGCAGTATCCAGGTGATGTCGTCGACTTCTTTCGCCGAAGCAACCAACTTGGCTTCGGAGGATTGTGATGTAGGTGTCGCGAATACGTTCAGTGTCCCCGCTGCTGTTCCTGTAACGATGAACTCCCCTCTTGGTAGGGTGAATGCAATCGCGTTGACTGTTTCGTCCTGTGGCCCTAGCCTAGAAACAACCTCCTGTGACTTTCGCTCTTTCGGCTGAGGATTTGTCTCGTAGCTGGCAGGCAGAACTGGCCCCGGCTCCGGTGTTGCATCCCACAGATATGCGGTGTCATCTCCTCCTCCTGTCGCCACGAGTTCTGGTCGCAAGGGGTGTTGCGCGAGGCAGTATACACTGTCTTTGTGCCCATCAAAGTGTGCCACGCTGTCGTTTTGCAGCTGTATCGTCTGTTGCACCTCGCCTTGTCCGTCATCTTCATCTCCCGAGTCCATGGCCGCATCACCGTCATCTTCCACGATCTCCTCGGCCTCATTGGGATCCAACATCGCGGCATCTTCTTCGTGGGGGTTTTGGTCGGCCATTGTGATGCTGTGACAGTGTGTATGGTCTGGAGTGGAGACGAGAATCGGTTCCAGCGAACATGGAATTTATTTCAACGAGCTGCTTTGAAATCTGAAATCGATGTCATCGCAAGCTGATCGGCCTGTGAGTTCTTCCGACCCGAGCTTAGTCATCTGCTGTCTCACGGCCTCGATGTCGTCGCCCCCTCGATTCTCTTCCTCCCAAGTGCATCGTCGACCTTCCGGCAGCACCGCTTGACACGTATCCATCCGCCATATCGCTGCCACAACTCAAGGATGTTTCCGGCTTACCGCGCATGACTTGTCAAAACGCCCGCAATCTCGCCTGCAAAGGCAAGCCATGGCCTTCTCTGGCCAGACAGCACTGCCAAGCGGTCCAGATCAGTGCACCGCAACTCTATTCCCACGTGGCAGCGTGGCTAGTCCGCATCGGTCCTGCTTAGGCCTCAATTAGGCGTATGGACACCACATGGCGTTTTGGGACGAGGCGGCAATACGGACGCCTTTACGGAATGTCCGATTCCACGTGTCGTGCGCCTGCGTCTGTGCAGACAAGGCCTGCAGGTACAAGTATGCAGCGCCTCTCACAACGGCGTGACCTGCTGGTCCATCACTCATCAGATCTCCATATCGCCCCAGCGCCACCATGTTCAAAACCCTGCTTCTCGCAACCGTTGTTGGTGCCGGTGCAGCCAACATTCCCCTCGAGGAACGAGGCAACAGTCCTCCTTCGTACCAGTGCTCGTCTGTCAACAAAAAATGCTCGCAGGCCAAACAGGTGTCGTCAGTCTCTGCCTACTGCTCCTCCTACCTGAAGGTCCCGAAGACTGCCACGAAGACCGTGACCAAGTGCCAGACCACAACCGCCTATTCTACCACCTACACGAAGACCGTCACGAAGCCGGCCACCACGACGGCAACGACGACCATCACTGGCTGTGCTTACCCGTCCCGAATTCCTGTCCGCGGGCCTGCTGAAGGCGGTACACGCAAGCGCGATGCGGAACCGGATCTTGACAAACGCTATGGCTATCCTGTGCAGAAGCCGTCTTGCCTCTCTAGCTACAAGAAGTCTAGCGAGATCACCAGCGCCTGCAAATGCTTGTCCCTGAAGCCAAAGACTACCCAGACCACGACAGTGACCACCACCAAGACTGTCTCCAAGCCCTACAAGGTACGCGATTTGTTATCCCGATCGAATGGTCCGTGCTGACATGTTCTAGACTGAGTCGACGGTCTATGATGAGCCATCAACCAAGACTGTCTATGAGATCCCGCCGAATCCCACGTTCGCCATTGCACGAGCTGATGATTCTTTCGGCTTCCTCTACAACCCAGCCTTTTTAAAGCGCTCAGAAAGTGGTCTCAGCGCGAATGTGAAGGAAATAAGAAGTGGATTCCCGGTGTATTCTAGGGCTGATGGTTTGACCATTGACTCGGCGATCCTCTTCCAACTGAACAACGCGGGTGGTCTCGGCGGCGAGATTCGCATCGTCGACGCCCAGCGTGGAGACTCCTCGCGAACTGGCGAAGGCCTTGGTGTCAGCAAATATCCCCAAGGACAGGGGCAAGCAGATGATCTAGTCCAGTACACGCCACCCTCGGAGCCGTCGTCTCCGCTTTTGACACCCATTACGTGCAGCATATCTCAAAACGCAGCGGATGGCAGTTGCCCGATCGATTGTGAGATACCTGAATTGGAGGGGATAGATGTCAACCAACAAAATTTGGACTCTTTTGTTTGGTATTTGGGTCCTGCTGGCACGGTTTCTGACCAGACCTATATCACTTATGCTGTCACGAAGGAGCCAGCGCCAGCTGAGGAGCCAGGAAATTCCCCACAGGAAGGTCCTGATGCTGAAAGAGGACAGTCTGGCGGTGGCAACAAGAAGCGTTGGCTTGACGGTGTGCCCACTGGTCATGGCGGCAATCCAGAGGTGTGAGTGTCGTCCTGGCAGCTATTAAGGACCAATAGGCGGCGATGTGTCTCGATGGATGAAGATTCCGAAGCTGTCCGAAAATCAAGGAACAGGCGCGATTGGCATTTTTGACGTCTAGATCAGTCGCGTGCAACAATTCGATGTTTGAGAAGATTGATGCGAGGGTTAGGTGCAGATTCGACACACGGCGCTTCAGTGCTTGCATTTGTCAGAGGAAAGCGTTCTTGAATTTTCTTTCAAATCCACTGCTCCAGTCGAGAAGACTTCTAAAAACACGCCTTGAGGCTGCACATTCATGCTGTCAATTGACCGTGGATACCTCTGAATGCAACGACCTCTGAGTGCAAGTGCCTAACTAGATTGGCTCTCAATACATAATAAGCTTTGCTGACTGGCTTGACGGCCTGCGTTTGCACACAGAGGTCGTTGCGTTCAGAGGTAGCCATGGGTACTTGCCAATCGCGCATTCAGGGCGGCATCCCGTTAGGCCTGGTGCGACCTGCTCGCATGGGCAGCTGCATGATACGGCGTTGTTCGGTTAGCACTTTGTAGAGCATAAGCGTCACAAGCGTCTCTGCAGTAATCATAAGGATACAAAGTTGATGCTTACCCGGCCGACGACATCTCGTCGTTCATCCAGTGGCCCAACTATTGAAGTTCTAGAAACGACTGCGAGTACCACGGCAATAGCGATATTTGTTGCAAAGGGCTTCATGGCTAGGTCGTGGAGGTTTGTCAGGTGAATGGGCTTCGATGAATGCTAATGAGTGCTTGTGATGCTTCGCATGAGTCTGTAGCTCTCGAAGCATATATTGCAGATGTCACCGTGCTTCAGAATACACCCCTTTGGCAGGGGCCGAAGTCGGAACGTTCAACTTAACGACTGTTCGACTATAACATTTTGACCAGACTGCGACCAGAAGCTTCGGGCAGGCGTAGGGCGTGCTGACAGCTTATGTATATCTGCCCGGCTTAGCCGCTGCTAGTGGCAGATCGCCGGATGTCCTCTCAGATGCCCAAGCCTGGTGTCTAGTCTGAGACAACACTTGCGTATCTGCGTGGATCGCGCGTACCGACGGAATAGTCGTGCGCAGTGCATCTATAGATGAGTTCTGCAAGCATATATGTACTTCACAATTAACAGATCCTCGCAGTCATCGCACATCAACGCTACATCAAGCTATCTAGGTCGTCCCTCCTCATCAATACGCCCAAGCTGCATTGCCGTTGATATCTCAAAACAACACACTGTCCGAGATCCTTTTGTTAGTGAGACCTGTCAACAACGCTAGCTTCCACCACAACGAAACATGAAGGTCGTCACAGGTCTTTTTGCCATCACCCTGGCATTCATCAGTACGGCCACGAGCGCTCCCGTGATCGAAGAAAGAGACGACATCTACTGGGTAAGCTCGTGACGGATGCCACAGTATCTCGAAAAGGTGATCACCAATTTACACAATCCGCAGTGCGCTATTGGCAATAGTGTTCGTTGTTTCTGCCCATGTGAATTCAATTCGTACTTGGGAATCACACTTTGTCCCTCGGACTGCTATCACGGATGAGAATCATGTTATTGGAACGATAAAATGATCCGTTGGAAGTCAGCGTATGCTGGACTGTGCCTATTTGATACTTCTAACGTATGAGAATCGTTGTGGAAAGTAGATCGATCATACTATCGAGACGAGAATTACGTTGAACACGAAGGAGGAAAGCTCCTCTGAGGAGCAAAGCGCTCGTAATGTTTGTTCAAACTGTTGTTTCAATCGGACTCCTGGCGTACGCGAGGCACACTACCCAGTCTCACGACACCGATTCTGCTTGGTCTAGCTACGCAGTACTTCGACGGAAAGAGTTAAAGCTAGACAGTGACTGTAGTTGCAATGGGTATGTTCCGAAATGCCTTACGCAGATAACGAGAGCTCAGTAACGAGTAGTAATGTATGTACATCGAGCGTCCTCCAAATGAGTCCTTGAATGTCCGATTGCACCTGATAGAAGCTCGAACGGGAGATGCGAGGAAGAGCAGTCGCCAGTCTTGGTGAAACACAAAGCAATGTTGGACAAGTCCAGGAGAGTCCTCCGCGACTATTGGTCTCCATCATCCCCGCGGGTAGCACAGTAGTTCGAGAGTCGACATCGATCGGTTTGCCAGACTTTTATTGGACCGAAGCCTCTAATGTGGTGGGTGTAGCGTTTGTACACTGAGTTGTGGTGGTCTTCAATTCCGGCCTGACAAGTTGAGATCAGTCAAAAGAAGCTGAAGCACGTCTACTCTTCACGGGGATGTGGTCAGAGTAAGTCTTCCTGCGCAAAAGATGCGATCAGACGGAGCACTCTGCAATTCGGGCATTTGAATGCTGCAAATCCATCGTGCCCGCGGCTTCGAGATTCCTTTTCGTGCTCTCGGCTACCATGGCGAGTTGGTGCAGTATATGGAGTAGAGGATTTTCGCGCAGCTTACCTGGTAGGAAGGATCTCTACGTTCTTCTAGCGCTGCTGGTCAGGCATTTGTCACATCGAGTGCCACAGCGATGGCGAAGGGTGCTTGAACGAGTCTCATGTTTGAATGTGTTTCTGGAATGAGCGAGTTGGAAGAGAGTGGAAAGAGGAATATGAGTCGGACAGATCAACTATTCATATATACGCGATAATTGACCGGGGTGTTGCTAGAAATTCTGGTGACGGAGTGGGAGTACCGCCGTGTATCCTGGCGTCTGCGAGGTCTCTAGTTCCAAGTCCGTTGCTGCATGTAGCAACAGACAAAAGCACCATCGTTACTGGCTTCATGATGGCCTTAGATCTGCCTGATTCGAACTAATGCTAGACAAAGAGAGGATACGCAGTCAGGATGTTCAACCTACGAGATGGCCGAACCAAGAAAGCTGAGCGGTCCCAGCCTGGGGTTGACGTAGGCCCTCTCTTGGTGATGCCACACATCGAGGACAGACTCATCTGCGACCCTCATTTGGCAAAGCCGTCTCTTGTCGTCCAGTCTGGTGAGACTTCTGGATCTGCAAGTAAGAGAACACGGCGATCCACGTCAGGAATGGATATGAGCGGCCGCTCGACAGCGCTGCCATGATCGGATCTTAATTCGTCAGCCAGATGCAGGGATTCGACATCGAAGGGACCTCGTAAGGGTTCGAGATCGGAACGTGCAATTCTGTACCCAGTTCCACAAAGTATTGTCAGTGGCGAGCTTGTCGCCGACCAAAGGTCCGCCACTAAATCTTGCACAGAGCTTCGAAAGTGGTCGAGATCTGTGGTCTGGCGCATATAGAATATCCTTACTTGTATTCAGGAGATCTGTGTCTGGCCTGGGGCCGCTGGAGTGCGGCCGCTGCAGTGCTTGTTGCCGGGATCGTGACATGGCGACCTGATCGAGCCTGAAAGCGTTAGCAAGCCGGCTGGCTTCAATAGCACTCAAATTTGGCGGCCATTGATCGCACAGTGACTATAGATTCCTTGGCTCACGCCGATGCGCTGTTCGGATGCCTCTAGCAAGCATACTGTACTGCTTAGGTCCTAGTTAGCAGTCGAGCGCTCGTACCTGCCAAGACGGGCGGTTGGTTTGGCAGTGTTTCTGTAGTGATTATCATCTATCGAAGATCCTCACGCTTAGCACTGCTTGCATCCGGACGTTGTTGCCCTGCACCGTCGCCCCCACAGCGGTTGCTTCTCAAGGAAGAATCATTGCTTTCGAAAGGTGTGGTGAGATGTTTGCCAAGAGGATTGAGGGTGGAATATTGGGTCATGCTGTGGGGAGTTTTGAGCACGGATCAACCCGCCCAAACACGCAGCAACGTCTCGTCTGTCCTGTACTCTATCCCGTCATCCACCACAAAGTCGCTGACGACAGTATGCAGTCCCCCGCAGCGTTCAGCTCGGCGATGTTGTGCGGCCTGTCGTGTACTGGAGCAGATTCGCATCGCCCTCTCGGCCTGCTGCTGGAAACGCCGTCTGCAAAGCGGGGCCTCATCACGACCTCAAACACAACAACAGGAAGTGGAAGTGGTTGGATACCGGGCTGATAGAAGCTCTGCCTGTATCTCCATGAAAGCAGACGGCGGATGCGTCTGCACGTCTGATTGGACCATGGACCGGTGAGCTGCACAGCAGCCTGCAGCTCTGCGGCATGAGAAAGCAGGCTGAGTTGGTGACGGTGATTGCCTGTCCAACGGAAGCACCGCTGCACCACGAGGAATCCTTCTCACGAAACTTGACCATCCTACATCCCCTCGCAGCGCCTCCGGAAGAAGAGCGCTCGTGGCAAGATGAACAGCAGCGACCCATTGGACAACTTCGACTTCAATGCCTTCCTCAACCAGAGCAACGGCATGCCTTCGATCGATGCCGACCTGAATGAGGCAATCTCGCCTCCACCACCTCCAGGCGAGAAAGTCCCCGACACGAGCATCAGCAAAGGTCAGATTGGAACGGAGATTGCTGTTCGACAGCTCTACCGCAAGGACGCCACCGAGCCGTGGAAGCCTTGGAAAGCTGGCGAAGATCCGGATATCAGCAAGCATGCCGAGAGCCTCAAATATGCTCTGGTGGACCGACGCGAACGGAACAGCGAGTTTGACGAAGGGCTCTCACTACACTCGGTCACGGTGCAAAACCCAGCGCTACGCAGACTGCTGGCCACTGTGTTTGAAGGCTACCGCGGCTTCTCAAGCACCACCACCAATCTCACTTTCAGGGCGCCATTCCACGACTTCGTTCACTGCTGGGCGCAGTATGAACGTGTCCAGGCCACCATTCCCCACGACAGCACCGAGTATCAGGTTTTCACTCTCTTCACGAGCATCATCCAACCTGAAATCCGACCGCTGCTGGACCGCAAACAAGACATATTGCGAGAAGAACAGGCAGAATTCCAGGATGCCTGGCTCGTCTTCACTCCGGACACTGAGGTCGCTACGACTTTGGAGGAAGGAGACCGGATCTACAGCTTTTTGAGCAGCAGATACACATCTATCCGAGACGAAGTGTTTCTCGAACTCACCGTTCGTCATATTGGTTACGACGGCATCAAGTTCGGATGGGAACAGGGATATCTTCTCATCGGCGCTTACGATGGACTTAGAGCTCTCCGCGATTTGGCCGCCGTGCCACTGCAATTCCACCCACGGCAGCAGGAGATCATTAGCGTCACGACAAGCAGAGGGCGCGACTTTGTAAACTTGCAAGGCTGGCATTACAAAGCCTATTCAGGTCGTGTGATTCCAGCTGATCAGCGGCGTCGTGTGCGTCAGGTAAGTACGATCGCTGGGAAACGACCGGCACAGGACCTAATCGAGGACTGCAGGTTGACCACGGACGGATCGTTGTTGATACCGCCATGTACTACTCGCAAACTGACACTCCGAGTTTGCTATCTGCACTTGACCCAAGCGCATTGCCTCCAAAAGACACTGTGCCACCGCAACAAGATCCTTACTTCGACCCTTTTGCTGTCACTCCAAGACCTAAAGCCAAGAAGTCTTCGAAGAGAAAAAGGAAACAAGTGGAAGCTGCTCACATGAAATTATCGAAAGACCTTTACCATCTCTGCGCTCCATCCGTCAAAGGCTACGATATGACAACTAAGCAATGGGCCACCTTCACCGTCGACAACATCGATGACATCACCTTCAGCGCAGCAGCTTTCAAGCACTTGTTCCTCCCGCACGACTACAAAGATCTCATCCTAGCTTTCGTCCAATCACATCTCAACAAAGAAGATGCGTTCGACGATGTCATCGAGGGCAAGGGTCAAGGCATGATCATGCTTCTCCATGGCCCTCCGGGGCTGGGGAAGACATTGACAGCGGAAGCCGTGGCAGAAGAGATGAAGGTGCCACTGTATGTCGTTAGCGCGGGACAATTGGGCTTCGATGTCGAAACCATGGAGGAGAAACTCCAAGACGTGCTGGACATATGTGCCAAGTGGGGCGCGGTCTTACTCCTCGATGAAGCAGACGTCTTTCTCGAACAGCGGCAACTCACCGACCTTCATCGAAATCGATTGGTCTCAAGTAAGCTTACACTCTTCCTTTTGACCCCCCTCTGAGGCCCGATCTGACCATACACTCGCAGTCTTTCTCCGCCTGCTGGAATACTACCCCGGTTGCCTGTTCCTCACCACGAACCGCGTTGCAGCATTCGACAGAGCCTTCAAATCCCGCATCGACCTCGCCATCGACTACCCTCCTCTCGACTTCCGCGCCCGCCACCATATCTGGCAAACTTTCATCCGGGCGTCGGAAGATTTCCCACAACACTACAGCGGCATCACAGATGACGAAATGTTTGATCTGGCAGAATTGGAACTCAATGGGAGGGAGATCAAGAATTTGGTCAAGACTGGACGCCTGCTGGCAAAGAGTAAAGGGGAGCAGCTTGGAATGGGACATTTGAGGAGCGTGATCTGTGTGCAGGCCGGGTTTGGAGGTGATGGAAGCGGGCTGAGGTATCCCGTGCCTGACTGGTTCCAGGCTGGTTTGGGTAGGTTGGTGGTGCAGGCTACTATGAGGGTGAGGAGGGGAATCGCTTTTGCTTGAGAGCAGCTGTGGATGGACTTGACGCAAATCTGCAATAGTGTCAACTCTCCAGCTATCTGCTAGTACCTTCTATGTTGTTACGGGATTGGAATGCTGGCCAGTAGACCGGCATAGCACCAACACTTCTCACCTTCCGCGTATTGTCTTCATCCGCACATCGACAATCCTATCAGACTGCTACGCAGGTTCCGCGCCTGAGGCAACTGTTTACCGACTTGGCTTGGCATCCAGGTCCTGGTCCCGATTCTACCACCTCCGCACACCTCCGCGCTCTCTCAGGCAAAACCATCACAACGACGACCAGATCCATCGTGGGGCTTGATTGTGGCTTACTCACGTCGAAGCACTTCTGATCTTTACAGGCGCGATAGTTCTCTGGGTGGGAGTACGTTGGCAATCTCGCCATCACCTCTTTCAGGCGAACGAACTTCTTTCACTAGCGTTCGGGATCACGACTTCAGCTTTGCATTCCCCGTCTTCAAAGAATCAAAGATGTCCCCGGACTTTTGCGTCGATGACGACCTTCACGCACAGGCGCGAAGCAGATCCGCGTCCGCCATCACAGGATCTACCGGGCCACGGATCGACACGTGACGGTCAACATGCTGGAAACACAGCCTGACAGCTATTCGCAATCTCAATCTGGCCGCCCTAGAGAAGTATCACACTGGGACAAGAACGGCAAAATTTGTTGAAAGCACTAGCGGTCTTGCGCATTGCATAGCGCTTATGCCTTCTTCGGGCATCGCTGTTCGTCCTATTTTGGTCTACCAATGAACTGAAGACTTCTTTAGCGGTGCATTGGCAGCTCGTCACTATCGACATCGTACCACAGACCCTCACTAGATCCTTCAATGAATATTGATGACCCAACGACCACATCGGGAGAAGTGGAGGTCGAAGAATATGTTGATGTTTTCGACCCTCGCTAGCACGTCTTGGGGCGCTACTTCCAAGGGTTTGGGCTCATGGGTTTCCATGCACCCATACAGGGATTCATCACTAAACACGCACATGTCAGTCTGCGAAACACCGTGGCAGTACAGCCTCAAGGATCGATGCCGATTTCGAAGTAGGGAGCAGAGGATATATCAGCGCGCGAGGGCGCTTAATCCGCCGAGGTAGGTCATACTCTCTTTACATTGTCGTTCACTCATTTGGCAAATATGCCGTCCACTCGTTCATTGATCTTCGGCCTAGGAGCCATCGCTGGCAGCTACGCTCAGCAGCAAACCGAATATGACTACATTATCTGTGGTGGAGGCACAGCAGGATTGGCGGTGGCGAACAAGCTCTCTGAAGCAAACAACACAGTTTTGATTGTCGAAGCAGGGGTCAACGGTTCGACCGCCTCTTGGTCATACAGAAGCACACCACAGACATATGCAAAGGGTCGAGTCCTCGATCTGCCAGCAGGAAGGACAGTTGGAGGCAGCAGTCAGATTAATGGTAATATTGTGTCGCGCCAATTCAGTTTAACTCTAGCACTGACAAAGGTAAACAGGCAAGGTCTATTCTCGCCCTAATGCCGAATCCATCGATGACTGGGGCCGAGTTAACGACGGGGACTGGTCGTGGAACACCCTACTTCCGTTCTACAAGTCTTCAGAGACACTTGATGTTCCAAGTGAGGACCTTGCAGAAGCAGGTTACACATACAATCCAGATTATCATGGCACCTCTGGACCTCTCAATGTCTCTTTTCCTGCGCAGGGCACTCGAGCGTACTGGGAGCTTCTGAAGAATGCTTCTGCGGCCTTTGACATTAGCGTCAACAGAGATTTCAATGGTGGAAAAGCGGAAGGCCTTGCGACCTACCCAGCGGCTTTCACCATCAATGGCGAACGTGAGCAGACCCGCGAATCTGCCCGCGAGGCTTACTACCTGCCAATTGTCGGCCGCACGAACCTCGAGCTGCTCGACGAGACCGTCTGCCTCAGAATCGTCTTCGCCGATGCCCAAGGCGAAAATGCGACCTTGACAGCAACCGGCGTCGAGATTGCCAACACCAACAACCAAACCACCATCACGGCGAGGAAGGAAGTCATTCTCGCAGCAGGTGTCTATCGCTCACCAGGTATTCTCGAATTTTCTGGAATCGGAAACAAAGCACTTCTCGCCAATTACAGCATCGAAGCCAAGATCGACCTTCCTGGTGTCGGAGAGAACCTCCAGGACCAATTGCAAGGAAACATCTACTACGAGCGCGTCAACTCATCCAACATCACCTTTCCTTCGCCTGTTGGAGACGAGATCACAACTCCATATCTGATCCACGCCACGTATGAGCAAATTTTCGGTGATGATGCTGGCGACTTCCAGGAGAGGACAAACAGCTCGCTGTCCGAATACGCTAATACCATCTCGGAGGGTATTAATGGCACTTTGAGCGCGGATCAGATTCTCAATTCTCTCCGTGTGCAGTATGAGGCTATCTTCAGCACTCTCATTCCTTCCGTCGAGATCTTCTCTGGTCAAAGCTTGAACAGCACGCATCTGAATCTCGAATTCTGGCCTCTGTGAGTATTAAATCGCACGATCTTCCTCGGATCCTCGACAATGTCTGGTTCCTTATCTGACGCTTGCAACAGTATCCCGCTCGGTCGCGGCAACGTTCACATCTCAGGTGGAAACCCAGAGCGTGCAGGAGACTCTCCGAACGTGAACGTGAACTGGGGTAAGCACTCTCTGGCAAAGCACTGTGCTCCGATTCTATGCTAACCATCGTCCTTGCAGGCATCCTGGAATTCGACTGGGAAATGCTCACAGCATCTGCCCGCTTCGTCAGAAACATGTTCAAAACCGAAGCCTTCGCCGCCGAAGTCCAAGCCGAAACTCGTCCCGGCTTCAGCAATGTCTCCGAAGATGCAAGTGATGCAGAGTGGAAAGAATACTGGCAAGACAACTTCCGTGCTGGATGGCATGGCGTCGGAACTGCTGCTATGCTGCCTAGGGAATGGGGCGGTGTGGTGAACACGAACTTGACAGTCTATGGTACTGCTAATGTTCGAGTTGTGGATGCTTCGGTCATCCCATTCCAGCTTGGTGGTCATCCTACGGCAACTGTATACGCTTTGGCTGAGAGGGCTGCGAGCTTGATTGTTAATGGTACAAGTGGTTGAAAGCAGGATCACTTCAAGAATATTTGATATAGATATGGTATTGTTCTAACTTGTAGCCGTATTACATCACGTTCTGTATGGAGGATTCTCCTTCCTTCCGCGCCTCTGATTTCGCCTCCACACTTGCCCTGTCCGCTGATTGTAACGCTCTGTGCGATAGAAGAAATGGCTGAATGCCATTCCCTTTCGGCTTCTAGTCGTTCAGCGTGAGTCCAGATATGCACTGAGGTTTGCAATGTGGTGCGACTGGATTGACCCAATCCCGCGATGTCAAGCAGAGAATTTGGTCCTGCGTTGTCCAAAGATTCGATCTTATACTCGACTTCTGGTCCCTTCTCGCGCAGAGGGCCGCATGCTGTTCATGGTCATCGTCTTCGGCGGAGATATTGATGAACTGACCGAGCGGCAGCTCCAAATGTTCAGGCGTGAGGATTCGGTCAGTAGGAAGTAGTAGTGGCCAATGGCTGTTGACCGACTGTGGCTCATCCAGTAGCTCGCTGATCATCTCGAGTCCACAGTAAGCTTCCCCAGCGTGTCTGCTTAGGAAGTTCTGCCATCGCCTAGGCGACTGATCTCGGCTTTATCCTGGCCAGAGGCCCATTGACCGGCACATTAACTTTGGTGTCCATCGGGAAGCCGTCGACCACAACGTCCTTTTGGAATACCAGACAATGCGTGCTCCCGCCATAATGGAACATGCCCATTTCTTGTCCCCTCTTCACCATCTGTCCTTTCTTGATCGTGAGTTCGGTAGTGCTGACCTCATGCAGCCCCACTGCGATGAATGCCACAGTGCCAATAGTAGGGTCGTCAGCTTCAATGACAATCACAGCTCGCGAAGAGAGGCACGACATCGAAGCCATGCAACGCTCCACTTCCAGATGTCCAGTCTCCACCAGGCAATATTCTTCCGCGAATCTCGGCACGGCAAAGTACGTTCCATCGATCCGGTAGCAATGCCTGACGACTCCTTGCACAGGCGCATGCCATCGGTGATATGAGTATTGACTCAAAAATCCCTGGTACACCGTCCCTCCTTCAAACTCAGTGGCCAAGCCGCGGTCATCAAACATGTCCACCAACGAGTACACAGAGCCCTTCATCCAAAACTCATCTTGCAACTTCACCCCTCTTACCAAACTCAGTGGCATACTCTCACAAGCATTCACGATCGCATCCTTCTCTTGACACACTGGCCTCAACCCATCTCTGAAGCGCCTTATGAAAAATGCATCCCAACTCGCAAATCCATAGAACTCCTTCTCCACATCGCACTCGAACATCTCCTCAAACTTCAAAATCGTCCCCACCGCCTCATTCGCACTCTTCACCAACTCCCCAAGACACCCATTCTCCTTTGATAACCAAGTGTGCAGCCCAACTCGACTCTTCTCACTTCTCAAGTAATGATACCACACCATCAGCAACTTCTTGACTTGTCTCGCAACTTCAGCATCCGTGAATGCCGCATACCCAGAAGGGGTCAGCACAGCATAGTAAAACATGTCGTTGAACGGCAGGCCGCTCGACCCCATCTTCCAGCTTGCCGGCGACCAAGGCGGAGGTTGTTGGATGTATCGACTGAGGAGTTCCAGCATATGATCGTAATCTCGAACATTGACGTGCCCTTCGACATCGGGCTTCAGAGTCTCTTGCCACATTTGACGGAAATGCATGTGTAAGCGGGGCCGGCTTTCGATGAAGTTCTTGAAGTCGGCGACGGCAGGGTGAAGCTGATGGGTGTCATGGTGGTCTTCGTCATCATCGTCCGTATCCTTCTCGTTGATAGATGAGGCGCTACTGCTACAGTGCGTTCGTCAATATGCTGCTGGTAATGCCAATTTGTGAAATGGAAGTACTTACTCATCGAATCGAGTCTCCCTAACTTTCAATGCGTGCTTGCGTTTACACCTTGACTTCAAGGCAGATTTGATGCTGATCAACGGAGTGCACAGCCATGAAGACATGTCTGCAACAGTGAGCGTGAGACGAACGAGACAGTTTCGGAGGCTGAAAATCGACCAAAACAAAGCGAACAAGAGTACTGTGACAACGACCTCCCACTCAAGATTCGCAGCCGCATGAAAGTAGATATCACGAATTGCCCACGTCCAAGCACTGTCCAGGAAAGGAAACACGAGCAACGTCACAGCATATCGGAAGTCCCCGCGTGGTCCGCGTTGAGGATCAGCATGAGCCCGTTGCTTCCCCGAACGTTGTCTCTGAGCTGCAATGTCTGAGACCATTGCGACAGCAACGCACCGTCCTGCACTGTTGCACAATCAAAAGCCCTGCCACCCTCGATCTCGCACTGAACATCGATCCAGAAATTTTCCATCGCAGAATAGATCGTGAGATACCATTCGTGGCATGCGCAGGGCCAGCTGCATGTCCGAGAGTCCAACGTCACCTTTCATCTTACACTCGGAATATCGAACATCATACGCCGTTACAGCAACTCCAGACACGCATGGCGTTGATCCCATCGTCATTGAGGCTCAATCTTTGTAGAGCCGCAAAAGACCCCGAGATACGACTCGATCACAGAGGCGGGCAACACGATAGCCCAGCACGTCGCCGATGCATGCTCACATCATCGTACTCGCTGCGAAAGATGATAGTATGCCATGTCGTCACAGTTAAATTATGATGGGCTCCCTCGTATGAGGTCATGTCATGATGTAGCCGACATTGTGGTGCTATACCAGTGGCACGTACAGACTCAGTAGCATGTACTGCTTTCAGGTAGTTCAACATCAAGAGGCGGCCCATCATAAGCGTCGACAGACTTACACGCCAACATGAGCTCCGTGGACGAGAAGCATCAGAGCCCATCGAGCTTTCGAGCATCAACATTATACATATTACTCTGCTGCTGCGTAGCAAGTTTCAGTGTTAGTTATCCGACGTCTCGATGCCGGAGACGACAAATGAGCTGACATAATCCGTGCAGGATGTTTTCACATATGCAGTGCTGCCACCAGTTATTCCTTTTGCGCTTCCAGAAAAGGCTGGGACCCCACAAGACCAAGGTTCGTGAAACTGGCCTCCCGCTGCAACAAGACATCCTGCTAACGTCTAGCTAACAAAAGTGCAGAAATGGGTCGCAATATTGCCAGCAGTCACAGCAGGAGCAACAGTGCTGGCTAGTCGTAAGTCCGCAATGCCATCAGTACGTGGTAGAACGTTGAGCAGCTGACATTATGGCACAGCATTCGCCGGCTGGTTGGGTGATCACTGCAGCCGAAGGAAACCGCTGTTCGTAGCAGCGATTTTCTTCCAGTGGGTCGGCATCGCACTCGTAACTGCCGGCCAGCACATCGCGCTCTGGATATCTGGTCTCGTTATGTTCGGAATAGCATCCGCAGTCGTATGGGCCACAAGTCTGGCGCTCATCATCGATCAAGTTCCGCGAGAAAAGTTGGCTCAGTCGTTAGGGTTCACAGGGTTGAGCCTCTCCCTTGGTATCTTCTTGGGTCCTCTTCTCGGCGGACTGATCTACGAACATGCGGGACATTATGCAGTGTGGGGTACTGTCTTCGGCGTTTCTGTGGTGGACCTGGTGCTGCGACTGTTCCTTATCGAATCGCCAAAGACCATCTCTCCAGGAAGGCACTCCTCGCCAGCACATCGCTTCGCGGCACTGCAACTCTTTCGTTCGCCGCGAATGGTCTGCGCGTTGTTGGGGGCATTCGTGCAGGCAACAATTCTAACTTCCTTCGATGCAT
This sequence comes from Cercospora cf. flagellaris, assembly GCA_005356885.1. Lineage (NCBI taxonomy): Eukaryota > Fungi > Ascomycota > Dothideomycetes > Mycosphaerellales > Mycosphaerellaceae > Cercospora > Cercospora cf. flagellaris. The sequence continues at coordinate 318,957 of RJLU01000005.1, read as the reverse complement.
CGCTCACCATCCACGTTGGTAAAGTTTTTGGGTGGAAATCAACGGCTGCGGGCCTGCTATATCTGGCCTTTTGCTTCCCATCATTTGCCAGTCCGGCGATCGGCACGCTTGCAGACAGGTTCGGCGCAAAGCTCGTGCTCTTCGTAGCATTCTTGCTTTCTACGCCAGTGCTTGCGTCATTACAATTCGTTCAGACGAACAGCAATTCAGACAAAGTACTGTTGGTGGCTTTGCTGTTGCTGCTGGGATCATTTCTTGGCTCGACCATTTGTGTCTTCAGCGCCGAAGTCAGCCATGTCGTGAGCGAGATGGCTGAGCGCACGCCTGGTATATGGGGACACAATGGGGCGTATGCTCAAGCGGAGGCATTGTGGTGGGCATCGTACACCCTTGGACTGGCAGTGGGTCCTCTGTGGGGAGGTTTCGTCCAGGATGCTGCTGGCTGGTCTGTGTTGAGTCTGTCATTGTCCTTGTTGAGTTTGGTCGCATCATTGCCAGTCATTGCGTTCGTTGGCGGCACGTTGTCGTTCGGTACCAGGCCAGAAAGGACAAGGGATGCTCCGTCAGATAATGGCAGTGTCAGTAGTACCAGTATACAGACAACAGACGTCTGAAAGAGTAGCAATGAGCATTCCCTGCGTATGTGTCGTAGGTGGCGGCTCAACTCGTGCTGCGTCGTGAAGACACATGGTAATGGTCACGCTTGCGAGACCGGGACGTTTGGCACATGCAGATCTTGGCCGATCCCTTCGCCAACCACACAACAACATCTGTACATCGGAGATGTTCTGCAGTGACGAGACACAGCAGCTCAACTCCTGTTGCTGCAATATAAGTATCCATGTGTGGTCGAAGGGGGGTTTGAACGGCTCCAAGGTGAAAGAGTTGCAACGCAAAGGTTCCCGAAACCACAGCCTAAGGCAAGCCTCGCAATCATTGAATTGGCAAGAAGAGCGGGGATTCGATCAACATGGCGCCTTTGATGGACTGCGAGCCAGGCCTGCAACGAGACCAAATCGATCTAAGCCGGATCGAGAAGAAAATCGAACATTGCAGCATTAATCTAAGTCCATGCCATGTGGACAAGACGGGCCTCGAGTTGGTTTCCGAAACACTTCCAGGACTGCTGGCGAGACAAGTTGGGCTTACACCAGATGCTCTTGCCATTGACAGCTACGAAGGCCAATGGACCTATTCGCAGCTGCAGGAAGAGATGCTCGGTCTCCAGATTTGTCTTCGAAACCATGGAGTAGCAAGCGGCGCCCGAGTTGGGATCCTGCTTCCACTCTCTGCGCGAGCCGTCATGGCAATTCTCGCAGTCATGAATATCGGAGCAGCTGTGGTGCCCGTAGACCTTCACCATCCTCCCGCGCGGCAGATGACCATCTTTCACGAGTCGAATGTGGAGCTTGTTGTGTCGGATAAGAGAGCAAGAACGCTCGAGAATTTCAGGCAGGAATACTGTGTAATCGACTTGAGTGATCTGAAAGCGGGTGGTCAAGAAGGACGTGGACCGACAGACACCCATGCTGGCACTTTGCCCAGCAATGCCAGCATATTCTCGGCGCAGCCTCAAGCCGATGCATACATTGCGTTTACATCAGGCTCCACCGGTGTCCCGAAAGGGATTGTTCAAAGCCACGCTGCGATAATCACGATGTGCAAAGCCATGGTAGCACCGCTGGAAGTCCAGGCATCTTCTCGAATCGCACACGTTGCACCGTACGTGTTCGATGTTGCAATGATGGAAATCGCATTGAGCTTCGGTACCGGAGCAGCGCTTTGCATTATGAGCAAGAGAGATCTCGTCATGCCGGAGCCCGGAGAGCTGGAGGAGAACCTGAACCGGTTCAAGATCACGCATTTCACGTTGTCGCCAACGATGCTGAGATCGATCAAGGTCGATTCGGTCCCCACTATGCGAATGCTCAGCGTTATGGGTGAGCCGCTCGATCGCCGGGCTGTGAAACTTTGGTCTGTTTCACGAAAGTCCCAACTGCGACAGATGTGGGGTTGTACAGAAGGCACGATCTTGCAATCCATCACCCCACCTATCCAGAGCCATGATGAGCCGCAGAATATTGGCGCCAGCCTCGACCGCGTATGTCGGCTATGGATCACAGATCCGGAAGACGTGGACGTCCTGCGCGATGATGGCGAGGCTGGCGAGCTTATCGTGGAGAGTCGTGCGCTTGCAAGTCGCTACATCAACCGGCCAGACCAGACAGAACGCTCATTCCTGGCGAACGTCGCGTGGAAAAAGCCCTCTTCTGACGCACGGTATTATCGCACAGGCGATTTGGCCTGCAAGCATTTAGATGGGACCCTAACCTTCCTCGGTCGCCAGGACGGGCAGATGAACATGCATGGCGAGCGAATCGAGCTGGGAGAAATTGATTATCACATCGAGCAGGCGGACTTGCTCCAAGGGCGAGGAGACTGCTTTGCCGAGTTCGAGCCGTCGACCCAGACCATCGTCGGATTTGTCTGTGGCCATGCGCGGGAGCCCAGCGCGAGCGACAGACCACTTGCGCCCATATCTTGGGAAGATGCAGCGGTGAGTAGGGAGGTGTTAGGAGAGACCATGCTACGCCTCATCGAGGAGGGTAATCTGGCCCCTCACATGGTGCCAATGTGGTGGTTCCCGTTGGCTGCGAGGCCGTTGACGATCTCGCACAAGACTGATCGAGCAAGACTGCGAGCCATGATGGGAGAGCTGTCGCCGGAGCAGTGGGCCATGTATCGTGTCGTTCCCAAAGCTCCTGTTTGGTCCAGTGCCCATTAGGTTAGTTCAAGAGGATGTATTTTGAAGATGAATCTTCATGATGTCTGCCAGCGGCGGTGCCTCAAAACGCGCTATGCGTCTGTGTTACTTCTCTTGCCCACGGCCACGTGCCAGTCATCCTTCCGAAAGCAGTTGTGGTTTCACGATATGTGCTACCAGGGCGGGGATGAGGTGAGATGGAATACATGCCGGTGTGTCAGACTTGCGGAGGTTGATGGACAGAACAGAGGAGACACGAGGTTCTGCTCAGCTAGAGGCGCCAAGGCCAAGGCATCAACTTGGTGCCTCAGGCAGCTCATATTACGTTGACACAGTGCAAGTGCAAGTGCAAGTGCAAAGCGACAGATACGAGCGAGATAGCTAGTCCCGAAGTTTGACTAGAGGAGTATGGCCCTGTTGGCGTAATACTGTATTCGTCCCCAGATCCCAACCAGACTAAAGTAATGCTGGTGATAATCATCCGGACATCGAAACAGCCGCCCATGGCGAGATACAGCGCTGCTCGGGCAAGAAGCGAGATATAAAGAATCTGTCGTCTTCCGTACATTTGGTCGGACGCTTAAGCATTCAACTCCCAAACACTTATTACTCAAGCATTCATTCCTCACTCATACACTCCTTCAAGATGCAGTTCTCCGTTCTTACTCTCGCTGTCCTTCTGTACGATCAGAATCGGTCCATTTTCAGTGGCTTTGACTGACCCGCCTACAGTCCATTTGCTTTGGCCTACCCATCTAACAGCGGCTCCGGAGACAGTGGCTCTGACGTTGGTGGTTCTGGAGGTAGTGGCTCAGGAGACGACGGTTCCGGCAACGGAGGTTCTGCCAAGGGCGGCAAGAACCACAACAAAAATGACGATGTCGCACCTACATCCTTCTGCCAGTGCTACAGTAAGATTGACGCAGATTCTCTTCCGAATTTCATTGATCAACCAGCTGATATTACCTGCTCGTGTTTCCCAGTACTGTCAGGACCTGCCGCGGATGGTCCAACTAAAGATCTCTGCCCTTCCTTCTCAGGCACATTTACAGATGAGAAGAACTCGGACGGCAACCCCGTACCATGGGTGAGTGATCCACGTCTTGGGCCGAATAGGCCACGTTGTACTGCAGTCCCTCATACAAAGAACAGTGTGAGAACATTGGCACGAGTCAGCTTGCATCTTTCGCCGATCAATGCCGCACAGCAGGCGTGGCTGGGGCTACCTGCTGCGACAAGGGCATGCCTTGGGAGAACTGCCCCAGCGATGGGAAGTATGATCCGAATGCGGAGTAAAGATGGCTCGGGGCTGTCCTGCCTTTCTCTTCTCACCGCGGCCTGTATACGGAGCATTATGCCTCTGTAGAAACAGATCTTACCACTTCTGATTGCCGGGCACATAGCTGAGCTTCATTTCAAACCACATACGGATTCCCGGGCACGCTTCAAGACTTGCGTTCGTCGTCATTCGTGCCGATGGTTGACAACAATATTTGTTGCACGTTCGAAACCCCATATATTCGCGGTCGGAGAGGGGTCGTCTTCGCGCTGATCGTGCCTTGCGGGCATGTTCGTAGTTGGGAGGTCTCAGCACCAAGGTGAAGTGCGGCCGTATGATTCTGATTGGATGCTCTGGACATGCTAGGATAAGGCGGAGACGCGAATTCGCGCCGTGATCCAACCTAATGTTACACTGACCTAGAAGAAGGGCTGTCGTGCATCAAACAAAGCTTACATCTGCGGCTGAATCGGACATTGCATTGGTAATAAATGGCATGCCAGAACGACGAAAGGAAGCGCGCCATAATACAGCCTGAGGTCAAAGCACTGTCGGCTTTGGGAGGGTCGGTCAGCAGTTTGACATATGTCATCAGTAATCAACATCTCGTCCTAGTTTCTCGTGCAGACGAGCAGCATGCGAGATGTTTGATCTCGAGCAGCGAAAGGCTGAGCCATGTGATGCTCTGTGCGGACACATGCGTGGTCGTGCAGTGCGTCTGCCAGTAATGTTTACGGTATCCAGTCTCCAGACTGCGTGGAACAGGGCTAAGTTTGAATCCATTGCAGGCCTCATGAGAGCTGTATCGGCAGCTCAACGCTGATGAGCACGCAGGTGTGCTTGCTTGAAGTCCTCCATATGTCTTTCTTGGCTCTGCGCTGCTGAATCGAATCGATCATTCCAGGACAGGTGAGAAAAACCACATCTGCAGTCGTGAGATCGAGCGATTCTGCCAACTGAAAGATTTCGGCATCGCAGTGCTCAGTTGCTGCAGAAAGTCTTGTGAGAGTTCCAGCGCGTGGTGGTGTAGGCGAAGCAACATAGGTCGAAGCATGTGACGGTGATGTTGAGTCTCGACCTTTGTTTGGAGATGCAGACGCAGGAACGCACGGGGCGTGCCTCGCTTGGCATGTACCGAAGTGGGGCCGAGTTGAGCCGCATGACCGCAACAGGCGTTGTCGACGACGTCGATGCTCGAGCTTCAGCCAGCCAGCCTCTCTGCATACCCTCTGTCTTGGACTGTCCACAACACCGCCCCCTCCACGCCGCCACCACCGCCGCAACGCTACTTACACCTCGTGGACCTTCGACACACCGCTGCCCCACCTGAGAGTATCTCAGGGAGAAGAGCGCAACCACAAACAGTCTCCGCGGCAACTGTCCTGCGATCCGTCAACACCGCCCCGCTCCGCCGCCTACACCGCCTCTATGGCGTCGCGCAAGAAGATTCTGCTCAAAGTCATCATCCTGGGAGACAGCGGTGTTGGCAAGACCAGTTTGATGAACCAATATGTATGATTCATTCACCCGACCTCCACCGCATCCTTGTCTAACCATACCCAGGTCAACAAGAAGTTCTCGCAGTCCTACAAAGCCACCATCGGCGCCGACTTCCTCACCAAAGAAGTCCTCGTGGACGACCGCCTTGTGACGATGCAACTCTGGGATACCGCTGGCCAGGAACGCTTCCAGTCCCTCGGCGTTGCCTTCTACCGCGGCGCAGACTGCTGTGTACTCGTCTACGATGTCAATAACGCAAAGTCCTTCGATACACTCGATTCATGGCGCGACGAGTTCCTGATTCAAGCGAGCCCCATGGATCCTGAAAGCTTCCCCTTTGTGGTCTTGGGCAACAAGGTTGATGTGGAGGAGAGCAAGAGGATGATCAGCACCAAACGGGCACAGGCGTTCTGCCAGCAAAAGGGCGGGATACCATATTTCGAGACGAGCGCAAAGGATGCGGTGAATGTGGAGCAGGCATTTGAAGGTAACCGGACATTCGTACCTATGCGGCGTGCATGTGAAAGTAGAATACACACTAACACACGCCTCAGTCATCGCACGAAACGCTCTCGCCCAAGAAGAATCGCAAGACTTCAACCCCGATTTCCCTGAGACAATCCCCATCAACATTGGCGAGAATGAGCAAGGTTGCTCCTGCTAGAGTTCTGCTGCATTCGTGTCAGTGAGTTGGGGCGCTCTTGTGCCTGTCTTCATATCGATCTGTCAATCATCATCATACCCTGGTCTTGGTGCCTACTGCATGGGAAATGGGAGTTTACGGAAGCGAGCTTTATTGTGTCCTGCGATATGCTTGAGATGCGTGTGGGGAAGAAGAAGCAATTGGAAGATTTCATTGTACATCACGCGCGAAGATACTGAAGAGACAGATGAAGCATACGTGAATACAGAATGGGAATGCTTTTCAGGATGTTCCGGAGCTTACATCAGTGATTCCGCAGATCCATCAAACGGCTTGCTCGGGAGAGGCGCATCGTATCTGTGCTTATTCGTGAGCGAACCTCATCCAGTCTTGTCATAGAACAAGCAAACAATCGCACTGGATCCTCGATTTCCACGAAAAAAGCCAAGCCAAACAAATACACCTCAGTTTGAGCCGTCATGTTCTCTTCAATATTGTGCCGGCGCTCCAGCCAGGCGACTTACGCCCAGACCATTAGACCAATTGCAAAGATGCGCCAACACAATCAAGATATAGCGTGGCTCGAGAGATACAACTCACTGATCTTTGCGCAGAGCAAGGGACCTCAACGCGTAACGGAAGGGAAAAAGGACAAGTACTGCTCGAAGACCATGGAGGATCAAAGTGGCAAAAGAGTAGCAAAAAAATCGTACTTGATCTTGAGCCTCGGGGTCGACGGCAGCGTGCGACATAACAGAATTTTGTTTGTCGACGGTAGCCTCCGGCCCTTGATTGCGCCAGCATTTTCTGGAAATGACTTGTGAGCAGACCCACTAGACCAAGTACGATCGTTGCAACACCTTTGCAGAAGGTCTAAAATCAACTCAGCTCCCGCGGGTGACAATTGAGTCCCTTCGGGCCAGGAATATCTGGCATCGATCGAAATAAAGTCAAGCAGCAGAAGTTCGTCAAAGTGAAGAAGGAAAAAGCTTCAAAGTGCACTTCGACCTGCAATATCTATGAACTCTGTTATCTTTGAGGTAACGTGGACGTGAAGCCTGTTGTCCTACGGCTCTATGGTGAGCACAAGACGCAAGCTGCCGCACACAGCTTCACTGAATGTTTCAGATCATCGTTCTGTAGCCTTCCGCTACAAGTATCCAAGAACAACTTCTCGCGTCCGGACAATCCCAACGATGAGACATAGTGGGACTCGCATGGTATTCACCCACTGACCGTGGCCAGAAAATGCACTCTCGCCTCCCAAATGTCTGGTACGCTTCAGCGTCGGCCATCTTTCACATCGGGAGGAAAGGGATAATCAGCACCATTAGGTCCCGGCGGTGATGTATGAAATCGACTGCTGCTCGATTGCTGATGCGGATGTGCGGCGGTTCTCACTGCGGTGTATTGCGAGGGCGGAAAGTTCGAAGGCGCTCGCATAGGAGGCGGGTGAACTGCAGCGCCGAGTAAGCCGTTGTGCTGCTGTTGACGCAAAACAGAGAGATCTGATTGAGCCTCGTTGGATGAAACAGGTCTGGGACCAGGGTATGGCGGCAAAGCAGACGGACCATTCCTTCGCGCAATCTGTGGCAGACCAACGTTGCTCGGACCGCCGCGGTCCTCCTCCTCCTCATGTGCTCTCTTCTGACCACGATACTGCCGCGGACGCTCCTCTTGCACTGACTGCGCAGTATCATTTTCATTCTCATCCTCCACCTTCACCCTCACCTCCCCAGCCATAACTTCGCGCCGAGAAGCATCCTCTTCTTCGCCACCGTCTTCAGCCTCCTTTCTTTCCTGCCTCTGCCCATTCCTCTTCTCCCAAGCATCCCTCATGAATTGCTCCCTCCTCAACTGCAAAGCCTGCTTTTTCTGAAGATGCTCCTGGTGCGCGTCGAACTTTTTCTGCAATCTATCCCGTTCATACGCAGCTTGGACCCAGTGCGGACCGGCTTTAGAATAGTCTGGAACGGGCTGATAGTCGTTGAGATCCTTGGCCATTGTATCGATACACCGGAAAAGGTTTATGCGCGAGTCGTTGGAATAGCCTTACGCTGGAAGTGCATGCGATGCTTGCAGAGTGTTTGTGTGTTGAAAGATGTGCTCGGTCGAATTTTCTGGAGTGCAGACATCAAATCCCGTTATTTCTATGGTCGAGCGAATACGCGTGGGGCATTCTGCTGACCACAAACTCTATTGGGTTGGGTGGGGCAAGTGAAGCCGCATAACTCAGAAAGTGCCAGCTGTCGGCGCTTCGACTCCTGCCTCACCATCGAAGCGCAAGACCGTTGCAGACGTTCTTGCCTCCACTCTTCATTACAGTCATAGTTGCCTTCGAAGCTGTTCAGCATATTTTTTCCGTCTTCATGTCGTGCAGTTCTGCGGCCTCATTCTGGTCTGTCTTCGGCGCTAATGTTGATGTCAGGTCTTCAATACAGCGCAGGTACCGGCGCGAGGCGAGCTAATCTCAAGTCTGGGAAATTCGTCAGCCTCAGGCAGTACCGGTGGAAATGATACTCCCCTCCAGAAACTTTCTGCCTCACTCGACTTCCGACAGATGATCGGTGCTACGGTAAGCTCTGTCGCTTGCTTTTCAAGGCGGGTACGGAACCGAATCTACAGCAGAGATGGGCACTTGAACGACGTGCGACCACTACTCGGGTCGGTTCTCATTGCAGCTTGTGATCTTGTCCTCGTCCGACCTGGACAGCCACGGGGTGGGCATCAGCCTCCCAAGCACATCTTGAAATTTTACTCTACGGTTGCCTCAGAGAATCGCCCTGTTCGGTCAATGGCACTACCACAGACAGCCGGAAGCACGCCCTGTCTAACGCAAGACCTAACTTCCAATAAGCGGTTCGCTCCCACAGCAGATATGCGAATCATGCTCGACACTTGTTCAGGATCACAGAGCCTTGACGAAGCCAGTCCGAGAAGCAAACCAAAAGCTGCAGCGGTTTCTTCTATGCCAAATCATTCGATAGCACTGGACATTCGGGACTCGTGGTGCCGCGAGGAAAATCTGCACGCGGCCATTGCGAGGCCAATTCCTCTACAACTTTAATCTCGCCGTGACTTGCTCGACATGATGAAGAGAAACGCCGGACCCCAGGTTCTGAGTTGACCGGCAAGACTGAGGGACTGAGAAACGAGATTTCTCGGTTGCAGTCGAGACCATGAACAGGTGCGGTCAAGCTGTGCAAGAAAAGCAATCTTGGCAATCTCGGATGCGGTGGCGCCGGTGTTCTTTGCGGACCTCGGCGCTTGTGAAAGCTCAAACTTTCATTGGCCACTTCGCCAATGCCTTCGCTTCTTCCTTCTCCTCACTCTTCACGATCTACGGTTCTGTCTGGCGAAATGCCTCGATCCGTACAGCCCGCCGTGCACAAAACACGGCTCGTACAGAACTCGCATACCCGTATAGCCAGTAGGTGTTATAACATCAGTCACGATGGCTCTCCTCTTTGCCCGCCCCCCAGCATTCACTATTCTTTCTCTCGACAAAGGACCTTCGTATATAAAGCGAAGCTTTTCGTGGCGACCTAGACACTTCTCAGGTTACAATGCCTCCACATAGGTGCCTCACCACTGGGACTGTTCTGGCCCTGGCCACCTCTGTTGTCCAAGCACAACTGGGGAATTACTCCACCATCAGCAATGTTTCCAGCTCAGCCTGCCCATCTGAAGGAGGTGCACACATTATTGTCGCTCGAGCGTCAACGGAACCTCTCGGATATGGAATCATCGGTGCCGTCAAAGACCTTGTTCTCGAAGCCGTACCTGCAAGCAATGCCGAGTATGTGGTCTACCCAGCCACGTTAACAGACTACTTCAATTCAGAATCAGATGGTGTCCTGGGGATGAAGGAACTTGTTGAAGCCTATGTTGCACAAGATTGCCCAAACAATGCTCCACTGGTGCTTATGGGCTACTCACAAGGAGCTCAAGTTGTGGCAGACTACGTCTCGGGCCAGAACGTGGGCGTCTTTCCATACAACAGCAGTCTTGCCGAGCCCGCACCGGACAACGTTCTTTCAAAAATAGCAGCGATCATCACCATGGGTGACCCGAGTATTAACATCACAGACAACCCAGCACACGTTGGAAACTCGACCAAGCCAGGATTGTTTGAACGATTCGGGAATGCAACCAGCGTCTTCGAGACAAGCGGGCTGAACAACAGGACACAGGCTTACTGCAACGCTTTGGATCCATACTGCGCCAGCGCCGGCAACTTCGACAACATCACTGTCCATCTGGTGTACGTCCAGGAGTTTGGTATGCAAGCACGGGACTTTGTCGTTCAAAAGATCGAAGAATGGTATGGAAGCAGCACTGGTACTTCGAACGGAACTGCGAACGGCACTTCGAACGGAACGACATCTGAGGGTGGAACGATGTCTGGAGCATCCTCGCCTTCGCCCTCTGACAGTGCTGCAAGCAGTATCCGAGAAATGCAGGCGAGCATTACAGTGGCACTGCTGGCAACGATCGGCTTTGCATTTTCCTACGCCCTATAGGCGATCAGAGGCTCTACAATGAGTAGTGATGAGCATACGGCTTTTATTTTCTATCCAGCATGGACATGTGTTCAGAAAGATTCTCCGAATCGGTGTACACGGGACGACAATGAGTGGATACTTGAAAGAGCATGCTCCGTGGACTTTTCATGTGTGTTACGGTTCACGAGATTCTGCGGACATTTGCATCTCTGAGTGCAGAAAAAGAAGCTGCTTGCCGGAGTCAGCCCGCAGCAGTCTCCACGGCGAATATCCAGGCGAGCTGAAAGACAAGCGTCTGAACTTGAGCAACGATGTATTTCCTGGAGCCATCCACCAGCTTCAAAGAGAATTTCAGAATCACCTGCACATTGTCCTACTAGACCGGGAGGTTCGCGTATCAGTCACTGACATCACATGCCACACCTGTCAAATTTACAGGGGATTTTGAGTTGGAGCGAACAATGCCACGCCTTGAATATAGCGTTTAACAGCTAACATCATGAGAAGTACAACTCGGCGGTGGCCAGAGGAATGTACAGAAATCTCTGATCCCGCACACTTCACCAGTATGTGGTCTCATTCACTTGTGAGATGTGTCATGATTGGTGAGTCTGCCAGCAAACTGATGCCTCGCAATTGTTGAGACCACAAACATTGCCCATTGCTTTTCCCTTTGACTACAACAAAATACATTGCAGTGATCAGAGTCCGTCAAGGACTTGTTGTGTATCACATTGTTGCTGTCTGTATTTCCCACGATCGAACGCCATCGAGACCAGAACAGACAGACACAGAATGTCCGACCACGAGCAAGACTGGGAAGAGGGCCGGGACAATGGGGTGAGTGCTCTCCGTCTTGCGGATTTGGGAATCCGACTGACACTTCTCAGTTCGACTACGATGACCCACTGATCTCTCGAGAAACACTCGATGCCTTCTCCCAGCCTGAACCATATGACCACGACTCGTTGCTAGCTCTGCAGGCGCCCATGGCGACCTCCTCGTCCACCCAAACGTCTCAGTCGACGGCAAATGGTGCTAGGTCCCCAAAGCTCCGTTTCAACGACGCACGCAACCATCCTCAGCCGTCCTCAGCTTCCTTTCCCAGTGGGAATCGCCCCACGATCACAGTCAGGCCCGCTGTGCCGCCGAACACACAAGCAAGTGCCTCCAGCACATCGAACAATATCGCAACCTCAATATCAACTCAAGCGTACTCCATCGTCCAAGTCTGGCCTGCAAGCGACGGCATAGACAAGCATCCGACCCATCCCAACTGCACTCGAAACGATCTATACTTCGAGCAACGCCTCGCCAGAGCCTGGATGGCAGAGCAAGGCCTTCCACGCCGGAAAAACGTCGAGTACAAACTCGATCGTCTGCCAACTGGGTACTCGGGGTGGAGGAGCGTGAGGCCATCGGGGCAGGTCCATTGGTGTGAGTGGGGAAGCATGATTTGTACAGTTGTGCCTGAAACTGTCAAGCGACTGACTGCTCTTTTAGTCACAATGGGGCATCCTTCTGGTAAGGCTTTGGACACTTTCACAGAGTTGTGGGACCATTTCAGGCAGCTTGCCACGACTGGCAGTGCCGTGGGATGTGGGTGAAGGCTTTGTAATGGGTCACGGAAAGCTGTACCCAGACCATGAGGAGGACAAAAGGACAAACGATCTCATACGTGCCCACCAAGCAATCAAGTCAACATTGAGGTAGCATGGCTGAGGTAACTGATGATATAAAGAAGGATCCGAATTTTGCTTTGCGTCCGCACGAAGCTGGTGGTCGTTTCGGAGGCGTGGCAGTCTGTCAGTCGCCATGATCGTTTCTCCGTACCTGCTGTGGGGCGTGTCGAAGGGCAGCGTCGATCGTATGCAAGAAATGTGCCTTGAGCAATATAGGTTGACGCCATAACGACTCACTCTTTGCTGGACTCGACTATACTCATACGTGCACCTGATATGAAAAGGAGCGTTGACGGCTTGCATATCGTGGGGCCGGATCGCTTGGCTCCCTGTGAGGCGCAGCCCATTTGCGGAGCTCCGGCATACCAAAGTCCGCAACTTGCACTTTCTCCGTCCTCTGAATCTCATATGCACAATCGAAGTTCCTAAATCTGAGCGAAATTGCAGAGCGCTACTATCGAGAGATGGTGTACCGAATCTATTCCCTGGACCAGAGACGATGGCTTTCCGGAAGACATGACCAGCGCCCAGCCCAGACTTCTGGAGGCGTACAGCATATGGGAAAATCTGATACAGCAAGCCACCCTACTCCTGAGAATTCCATCTACAAGTCACTGCCTGGTCCAGGTTATATGAGACTGCTGATCGTTGAACCTGCAACCTGGTCGGGTGCGCACTTTGAATGCAGCATTGAGGTCGTACCCCGTCATGAGGATGCCAACTACACAGCTTTATCATACGCTTGGGCGATGCAAGATGGGGACACGTCACTGTATCGCGACATCTATATCAATAGCCAGAAAGTCCCCATTCGCCGCAATCTTTTTGAAGCACTCGAGCGATTACGATACATGCACCATAAAGTCAGGGTCTGGATCGATGCTCTCTGTATCAATCAGGACGACGTTGACGAGCGGACTGAGCAGGTCTCGAATATGGCTGCAGTATACAAGAATGCCAGAAGAGTCGTTGCTTGGCTTGGTCAGGGCCGAAGTCATGAGGATCGTGCTACCTCACTGCTCTTGCAAGAACTGGAAGCAATCCGATCAGACGAGACTTGTCCAGAACACCTTCGCCCCCTCGTAAGAGGGGCACCAGATCGGCGAGATGGATCTCAGGAGTCAAGAATCCTGCAGTTAGAATGCTGGAGCCCTTACATTGGTACCAGTTTCTCTAGATACTGGACTTTTGAGGACACTTTACGGAACTTGAAATTATTCCTGGATCGACGCTGCTTTGAAAGAAGGTGGATCGTGCAAGAGATTGCGCATGCCCGTCATGACACTCTTGAGCTTTGGTGGGGCGACCATGGGTTCTTAAATCTTGTACAGTTTCTTGGGATCGTTGACGTTTTGTGGCTGTCTCTGCAGAACGCAGCGCCGAGCACTAATCCCCAACACGTGAGGCTGTACACGAAGCGCGAGACTTTGATGGGTAAAGCTGACGCTCTGGCGTCCATACTGTCCGCTGTGACTGCATCACCTCCGCTGCTGCCCGCTGTATTGGACGTCTGCCACGAATTGCGCTGCTCCGACACACGCGATATATTGTATTCGCTAATCAGCATCGATCCGCACTGCGGCATTGTGCCTGACTATCGACTCGAAGTTACTGCAGTAAGCATCAAGTTGACGCAATATCTGCTGGCCAACGGACGAATTATGACCTGGTTGAAATGGCTTTCGTCCAATCTTCGAGGACTCAACCCGACCCGCGATCCTGAGCGACTGCCTTCCTGGTGTCTTAGACTGACCGACAGGTTTCTATTCAGCCCCGGAATTGATGGCAATCCGGATGAGTCAAAAGAAGTGACCGAAGCTATGCAGTGTTCGATCGATGCGGCTCGAGTATTAACATGCCGACTGAGATATCTTGGCACAGTACATGAGCTGGACATCCACCAGGCAAGGTCTCGCATAACGTTCCAGCATCAGGGCACGCGTGCGATACGGCAAGGCAATGTAGGGCTTCGAAGCCCACAGTTCATACAACCAGGCGACGTGATGTTTACCTTGCCAGGAGTGGAGAATAAGTACAAGCGCGGAGTATTGGTTCTGCGCCATGAAGGCGCTCAACAATCCGAAACTGCTGCATTTAATCTAGCACTGATCATAGAAGTATCGACACTGGGTGAGTGGGTCTCTATTGGTAGTATGTATAGTGGTGATTATTACAAAGGACAACGTTATGGTGCAGTCGACGACCAAGATTGGCCAAGGCCCGAGGTAGTTGTGAGGTTGAAGTGAATCGCGACGCATTGTCTAGAATTTTCCGCCGGAGTACCTCCAAGAATGCAAACCATCATGGTGGCTGGTGGAAAACAGTTTCGATTACATTGAGGCACTTGGGAAGTGTTTGTGGCATCTCACCAAATGTTCTGTTTCATTGCATATCTGTAGTCAAATGGTCTGCTACATACCCTCATCCAAATCACCTGAACCTATCCAAATTCCTCCCCACCCACTCCTCAAACCCAATAGCTGGGTGACCGGTAAACCTCTCCACATTCTTCACTCCCTCCTCCCAATCCTCAACCGCAAAGCTCGCCTTACTATCCCCAATCTCTGCCATCTTCCCGGCCAAGTACTTGGCAAACGGCTCGGGAATCCCCTTGGTCAGATACTGCTGTATAGCCTCCTCCTCTCCAATCTCCGTAATCTCAAACTTCTTCCCCAAAGCCTTCTCCACAATCCTGACCTGCTCGATACGACTCAACATCTTAGGTCCGAAGAGGTACACAGCATGCACGTCTTTCTGATCCTTGGCTAGGATGTTTCCTGCGACCTCGCCCATATCTTCCGCAGTGATACCATCGAATTCTGCACCTGGAGCTTGGATCTTGAGACTTCCCTTCTGGATCTCATCTCCATGCCACATCTGAATATTAGTGGCAAAACCACCTGGTCTGATCGCGACGAAGTTCTCCTTGCCGTAGATATCCAGGAGCTGCAGCTCGACTTGTGCATGTCCATAAGGAATAATATCTTGCTGTGGAATATCTTCCAAAGGCTCCTTGACAGTATAACTGCTCAGGAAAACCTACATGATCGTCAGCACACCATTCCCACTCACATAATCAAACCAAACGCAGACTCACAACAAACTCCACCCCACCCTCCTTAAGCGCCTGAATCGTCCCTCTCATATGATCCCCCGCAGCATGCATCAAATAAAAGAAAGCCTTCTTCGCACCCGTCTCTTTCACAGCCTTCTTCACACTCTCCGAATCCGTCAAATCAGCTTGAACTCTCTCAAATCCACCACTCTTGTCCTCACTCTCATCCAACCCCGGAATAGTCTTCTTCGGATCCCTCATCGCAAGAAACACCTTCGCACCAAGTTTCCCAGCCGCGATGGCAGCGTTCCGGCCCACATTGCCTGTGGGGCCGAAAATGATGATGGAGTTGGAGGACGACATGGTGTTCGAATCTTGCCTTCAAGAAAGCTCGTAGTATTTCTCCGTTGGGTTTGAGATGAAATCAGTTCAAATATATTGAAACATCAAAGCATTGCCGACGACAAGTTATATGCAGACCCCCAAGTGGGGCAACAACCCAAGAATCCACAGAAAAGGTCGGAGGTAACGCCCTTCCACTCTTCCCAAAAGCCGGTGGCGTTCTCGCACTGCATTTCAGCCAGCTCCTGCAGGATTCCGCGTTTGTAGCTCCATCACTAAAGCATACAAGCAATGCATCCTCCTTCGAACAAGTGCAGAGGGCTTCGGAAGACGAACGTGTTCGGAGGAACATTCAAGCCTCCAGTCGATGACGCAAAAGAGTGTTCAATGGTAGTGGTTCTCGGAATTCGGCACCGAAGTTGGAGAGAGAGAAAGCAGGCAAGCTCAGTCGTGGCACAAACCACATACCACGCCGAGAGGAATCGCAATCTTACAAATGCTGCTGCCGACGGGAATCACATTGTCCCGCAAGCTGACAAAGACAAGAGGATCAATTTCGCACATGGCAGCATGCAGACCGAAAGCTACTGCTGTGTGAGCTAACAATCAATATACACTGAAAGATACAGCAACAAACCAAGCCAAACCAGAACACCAAGCGAGCCTTCAACAAGCTCTCACCAATCATTACCGCTCATCCAATATCCCAAGAAGCATACTCCAACTTCTATTGCCAGCCACAAAAACCCGTGGTACGCCTTACAAAAACGCACTAACCGAAGTGTCTTCCAATTCAGCCCTCTGCCTGTTACCCAAACCTCCTTCTCTTCCCTTTCGCTCAGTGAGCCAATCCGTGACCATATGCTGTCCCGGCGAACGTCTCGTAGCAGAATCTCTCATCTCCATCATCGACTGTCTAGTGAGCGAAGCAGGCTTCTGGTAACCATCTCGCAGCGGTGGCTCCCTCATTGAGAATGTGGATTGCCTTGCAGATAGCCTTGAGAGCGAAGGCTTCATGACCGCATCTTTGAGACTCGGCTTTCGCACTTCCGTTCGCTTTCGGTGCTGGGAGCCAGTCGCAAGCCATTGTGAGCTCGACAGAGCAGGTAGGGGCGACTCCGGAGCACGGCTGCTGATGCTGGGTGGTCGTACATTTTCTTTACTGCCGAACGTGTGCAACGGGCGGTTCCTGCTCGGTAGACGGGCGTGAATCGGTTGGCCAAGACCACTGGGCGGTCTCACAGGTTCGCCAATGCTCTGCCGTGTCGGAGGTCGAGGTATCTCTGCGTGACTGCTTCGACTTGGCGGTCTGAAGCTTGGGAGCACGACTTGCTGATCGCGCAAACTCGCAGGGCTTGGCGCAATTCTTGGGTAGCGATCGTTCATAGTCGAGACAATGCTGCTCGCCCGAGACCTTGACCGAGCTGGGTCATCAGCGGCTTCGGAGAGTGGCGAGATTGAACGAGGTCGAAGCTTCTCGCTGTTGAGAAGGCGGAACTGCTGATCAGTGTTCCCCAGAGTAGTTCTCATCTCGTCCGACAGCCATTTGCGCCAAGTGCCGCTGCCGTGAGCCCCGTGGTGAACGGTTTGCGATCTTGCTGGAGACGGCGAGTCTTGTGCGAAGTACTGCATGGCAGGCGATGGAGTGCGTCGTGCTTGCAGATACTGTTCATCACTTGGCACGTTCAGCGACTGGTAGCCCGGGCCTGTTGTGCCCAAACTGGTTCGCATCTCGTCTGATAGCCACTTTCGCCAAGACCCACTTCCATTGCCTCGGTGGTGTCGACTCTGTGGCTTTGCTGGCGAAATGCTGTACCTGCGGACTTCTCTGCCAGTGATCAAAATTGTTGTCGTACCCTCATCGCCGTCTGGCGACAGTGGACGCAGTGAGACGCCATCGGTGCCGCGAGAGTACACGCTGGGCGAGATCACATCTGCCCTGGCATGAGGCACTCGGAGGGCGGATCGCCGCTTCAGACTGCTTCCCGGAGAAACGACCTCGGCGACTGGAGAGGGCACGTTCGCCGCGCGAGTGCCAGGTTCGGGCGTGATAGTACGGATGGTCGGCAGAGTAGGCTCGAATAATGTCGTGTCTTCCAGTTCTGTTCACAGTCAGTGAGCTGCGTGTACTTGAGAAATAGTGGAAGCAGCTGCACTCACCAGATGCATCCAACGGTGTCGTTAGGCGTTGTCTGGACATGGCCCGCTCCGACTTAGCAGGCCGAATGCGTTTCTGCAGAGCGCTGTACAGTCCCATGCTTTCTTCGGAGGACTCCTTGAGATCCGCTCTGCTGCCTCTATGCAGCCTGTTCCGCACCGGCCCACCGAAGAAAGAACCCTTCTTGCGCAGCTCACGGCTGTTGGCTTCCAAGATAGGCTCAGCCAGGACATCTGGTTGCGTCCGACTACGCACAGAGCTGACGAAGAAGGAGCTCTTCTTGCGCAAGTCGTGGCCGGTCGATTCTGGCAATGGCTGAGCGGCCAATTCGAGTTGGTGCGATGTGCGACGCCGGCTGCGAATGCTTGATACTGCGGCTATGGTAGAATTTGTCCAGCTTGTGACACGGGATCTGGTTGATGTAGAGTATGGGCGGGAAAACGGCTCTGGCTCACTGATGGCGTTGTTTGCCGGAGGTTCTTCAGCAGGCACAGCGGCCTGGACTGTATCGGGAGGGGCATCGGGAGGCTCATTGTAAGCTGGGTCGGGAGACGTTGGAGGTGCAACAGGCACAATGGGTGCAGGAGTTGATTTTCGGAAGACCTGCTTGAGCCTGCCCTTGATGTTGATGGAAAAGTGCCTTGGCGTGGGAGTGGGAGTGTGTGTCTGAACAGACCTCGCCGCGGGAGTATCTGGAGACCCCGTCACATCTGCAGTCTGTCCATCCAGGCCAAACGGCTCTTTTGGTGAAGGTTCAGACAGCGGTGGACGTGGAGTCGACACTCCTGCTGCCTCTGGTATGGATGTCGTGACTGTGGTTATAGATAATACCGCGGCTGGCTCTTGCTTCTGGGTGGATGTGGACGCGTTCGAACGCGTTGATCGCCTCCGTGCCAGCTCAAAGTGACTGCCCTGCGAATGCCTCGATCGGCGGCTCGGACGACGCGTCGGTGTCGCGTGGTCTTCTGAGTGTCGAGCGTAGGCGCTCCTGGCGGCCGCTCGGGCTTCTGCGGCGGTCGAGTAGCTGTTGGTCAGCTCGGCCATGTCTGTGGCCGTGTTGATGCATGCGAGAGAGGAGATGAGAAGGAGATTGTAGGCCATCTTCACCTACCTCGTCGCTGGCTGTATGTACAGTGCAGCCGCGAAGGCCATCATCGTGGCAGCTACATTGTGCTCAACCGGCTCTTGCTGTTGTTCTCGTCGCAGCTTCTTCGAGCGGATTGCCTGGTGGCCCGATCCAACTCACTGCCGTCTTATCTTGTCGCCGGCAAGGCTTGCATTAGGCAGCATGAGGTGGTCGTGTCGTGCTCTTTTTCCGTCACTGCTGCCGCAATCGCGAGGGCTGTGGTACGCGTCGGAAGGCAGATGATCGTGCGACCTCCGCTGCGATGGGATGGTCGCGACGGTGAAGCTGTCGGAAGGTGAAGATTCCATGGCATGCACCAAACATTATGCGTGGACCTGGCCATGTTCGCGGAGACTCATCGAGCGAGGCTGCTTTTCGGGGCGGACGCAACCCCGGCCTCACCCATGTCGTCGTTGCCGCATTGGGCGTAGCAAACGGCTGTTGTCCATCGCAAAGTTCCGTTGAGCCTTGGAGCTTCGACATGGCTGTGGGAGAGCAGCCAGTCTGGCGCGTACCGTTCCAGTTCCAAACAATGACGCGCATGTGCCTCGGCCCACCGCGTCTGCGCAAGCCTCGGTTTCGAGGAGAACGCTACGAGCACGCGTTCCGCGCGGAGCTGGACTTCACTCCATTCGCGGGCAGCCAGGGGAGCATCGTTCCAGGCTGCGACTAATCATAAGTCCACTGTAGTCTCTCATTATCGCTCTACTCCCCTCCCTCACCTCCCACCTTGATCGCACCACCATGGGAGTCCTCACTTCGCAGCCCGGAAAGGGCATTTGGACCCTGTGTTCACTCGCCCTCAATGCTGCCCGATTGCCATTATGGATGATCTGGTATCTGCCTTCTTCGCTCCGGCAGCACAAGGATTGGACCTACAGGCAAGCCATCCTGGTGCAAATTGTCAAGACCTTCCTATGGAACGCCTCGATGGTTGAGGTGAAAACACCGCTCTCCATCATTCCAGGCGCCGAGAAGGAGAAGTGGGCAGTTGCAAAGGTCGCCCCAGCAAAGGCCTACGCAGGCCCTGCCAAGCTCGATGGCACCATCAAGCCTGAAGACTGCGGAGGAACGTGGTATCCTACGCCAAACCCAATGGGAGGCGCATACAAGCCCGAACTCGTCATCCTCCACTTCCACGGCGGCGCCTATGTCATTGGTGATGGCCGCAAGAAGGACGCTGCGTTCGCTGCGACGACCCTCCGAAACAACACCGATGCAAAGTTCGTCTTTTGCCCACAATACCGACTCTCCTCAAACCCAGGCTGCAGATTCCCAGCCGCTCTGCAGGATGCCATCACTTCATACTCATATCTCATCAACGAGCGCCAAATCGATGCTAGCAAGATCATCCTCTCTGGTGATAGTGCAGGCGCAAATCTCGCTCTCGCACTGACACGCTACCTTACCGAGCACGGAAAGGCTACTGGTCTCGATTTGCCTCACGCCACTCTCCTCTGGTCGCCTTGGGTTTCTCCTCTCGGCTCCTTGACCGCCGAATCCTTCAACAAGAGTCCAAATCTTGGAACGGATTACGTTACCGCCGCATTTGGAGCCTGGGGCGCGCGCACATATCAGCCACTGCCCAGCACTGGCGCGACCTTGGATCATCCGTACATCAGTTTCTTGTCACACGCATTCGCCACGAAAATCCCAATTTACATTTCCACTGGAGAATGCGAAATGCTATTCCACGATGATGTCGCATTGTACGAGGAGATGCGCGCGATCAAGGGTAATGATGTTCATCTGCAGGTTGAAGAACATGCCGTGCATGACACCATTCTGGCCGGGCCGCTGGTAGGCTTTGAGAAGGAGGCAGTGGTGGCTGCGAAGAGAGCAGGCGAGTGGCTGAGGACGCTGAAGCCGAGTGCTCAGTAAATGCCGCGTGCTTGTGTTTCACGGCAGACGCTGCTGATCCGCCACCTGTGTCGATGAGCAGCAGATCAGTCAGTGCAGATTGTACTGCGCCTTTGTACAGCTAGATTCCCTGTCCCAGCAATTTACTGCGATTCTCACCGGCGCATAGGCTTCTAGAACATTTCTACAACATACCACAGCACCCAGACCCATCTGCAATTCTTACTAAGACTTTGCGTATGATCATTCGGTGATGGCTTCTGACTGCAAGCAGATTCAGCCCGTGAAAAGATGCGAAAATCCTCGATTTCGCAAAGCGCTCTTGGCCGGCAGCATTCGATCAGCTTATCTATGGGTCCCCACTCAATTCTCCGGTGGATGGTAAGATGAGCTTACATGTAACTTCGCACGTGGCATCACGATGTGGAATATGGAACAGGCAAAGGTCAAACAGTGTCCAAATCTGATTGGCGGCAGGTGGTCTATAAACGTCAAGGGCTGAGCTCACGCCAAGCTTCAATGCTGTGTAACTATGCTGCACGCCTTAGCAGCGCTCATCCAGTCGGCTACGCTCCATTGCATGCTGAAGCACAGGCAAGCAAGGCTCGGTCATGGCCGAGCAAGGCTTCCAAGTGCTCAGCCTTAGGATCTAGCAGAAGCGACATATGCCCTATACTATTCATATGGGACATCACAAAGCAAGCCTTGCATGCTGCGGTCATCCCTGACAGCAGGATTCTTTGACAGATCTGGTGCTCCTACTGGTCAGGAAGAACAATGGAGTATAAGATCCTCTGTGTGTCTCCATCTCAGACATATCATCATCAGCCAGCTACTGCAGAAAGCCACAAAGTTTCTTTGCGTATTTCCTATTTGTTCATTTCCTTGAGACCTTCGTTAGTTTCTCATATATCTGTCTTGCTCTGCTGTTCGTATTACTAAAGCACACAATCATCACTCTACATTCAAAACCGAGAACACAAGAACACCAACCACCGACGACCAACAAAAAGTACAATGCCTTCATTCACCAACCTCCTCGCTCTCTCCTTAGCGACCGTCGGCGCCCTTGCCGCACCAGCACGCGACTTCACTCCACGCGACAAGGACTACTCCAACAACACCTCTCCATCCTCATACCACTCCTCCAACAACCATTACAACCAAAAAGCCGACGAGCCTCTCTGCCTCACCGCCCATCAAGCCCAAGCCATCGCCACCGACTACGGCCTCCTAATCTCCAACTACACCGACGCCCTCGCCGACAGCCTCCTCATGCCAAATTTCACCGATTACTCCCAATCAGTCAACACACTCATAAACTCCTGTCCTCAAGGCTCCGAAGCCCACACTCTCCCTCTCTCCGCCCCAACTTTCACCTCCTTGGAGAAATTCAAAGCCGGTCAATCTCAACAACCTCCAATCAACTTCGAACAACTCGCCATCTTTCCCGCTTGCAGCAGTGTCACAATCCGTTGGCAAACAACCAATACCGTCAACGCGACTGAGATCCTACCTACAGCGAAGGAGGGTGTAAGGCCTGTTGTGGGATTGATCACGATGGATGCGATTCCTGTTACGGAAGGCGAGATTGGATGGAAAGTTCATACGGTCTATTCCGAATTTGATTCTGGTGCTTGGTTGCAGAATTTGAGGGATGCAGACATCTGTGGGAATCCAGAGAAGAATCTGGGAGCGCCGGATGCTAATCCAAACTCGAACACGAACGCTGATGCGGCAAGTGCAGGAAGTGTGGAGACTTCTGGTGCTGGAGCTGCTCCTGCTACTTCGAGGCCGGTGAAGAGGGCCAGGATGTATGTTTGAGCATCTGGGCTGGTGGGGTGACATTGGAAGACGCAAGTTGAACGTGATAGTGTGAGCGAGGATGTTTTGACAGTATATCTTGGCGTTGGTTGTGACGTATTTTAGCATGGCGTTTTACTTGTTTGTTTCTTGGGCTGGTTTAATCGAGTTCATTGATGGTCTTGCTGTGGAGGATAGCGTTGATTGCATAAAATACTCCATAGTTTCAGCCTGCGTGACTGCGTTTGTCTCTCGTTATTCCAATTCCGGAGAATCATCGCTCTCCTGTGGATTTTGTAAAGCATTCCATATACACAATTGAAGTCGTCTGAAAGTGATAATGAATTCTCCCTCAGATCTCTCGATACTGGCTACTTCCCGCTCAACAAAAGATTCTGACTCTCCAACCACTCCCGGAGCACTTCATTGACTTCCTTCGGCCTCTCCCAAAGCGCCCAATGCCCAGCATCAACCTCCTTGACGACAGGTTGGTCAACATGCTGAACCATGAACGCGACCCATCCGTCCGTGACGAGAATGTCTTTCATGGCACGCACGAACAAGTACGGAATTTTGAGACGTCCGGCACCCTCACGGTCTAAAAGAGGTCTGATTGCCTCGAAATTTGCTTTGGTGGTGCGGTAGTAGTTGCCTATTCAGCAATCAGTATAAATGTTCCACGTGCTGAACACTCACACATGGAGATCAGCGGATGATTTATCACTTACATGGGCCATGCAATCCATTCCGTGAGAACTCTTGCACATAGTAGTCCAATTCCTTAGCATCCAGCAGAGCTGGATCACCGACGCTCGGAAGGCGGGCGAAGTCGTATCCGTTCTCAGGAGTGAAAGGGTACTCTCCTTCAGGAGTCAACCCTCCGTACGCGGCTCTAAGAAATGTGCGCATTCCGTCCTCGTCTTTTGTGAAACTCTCGATGATACCTTCTGCGCTGCCCCATTGTAATTGGTATCCTAGCATGGGCATTTGCTTGATAAGAGCTTCCAGTGGAATATAGTCCTTTGATGGTGGAAAGAAAGGAACGGCGACGGTTACCAGATGTGTCACGAAAGAGGGATACCATAATGCGAAGTGAGTTGCCAAGATGCTGCCCCTATTCAATTGTTAGTCTTCGTCTTGTAGCGAGTGCTAGTTTTCACCCAAGTCAACTCACCAGTCATGCCCAGCAACGACGACACTCGCGCAGCCCAAAGACTTGCATAGTTGATAGAAGTCATCGACCTGAGACTTGAACGTGTACGACTGGAGGCTATCTGTCGGGGCGTCCTGCATAGACCAAAGTCAGTCGTACAGACGTGCCTGCTCGATAACATAAGGGAACCTTACCGAACGTCCATATCCAATGCAATCAGGAGCAATCACTCGGAATCCATTTTCGACGAAGAATGGGATCTGGCAACGCCACCCGGCAGATATATCAGGAAACCCATGGAGCTGTAACGCAATCAAATCTCAGTAACAGCGTCAAGGAAGAGTTTCAACATTGAATCGACTCACCAAAACAACGGTTTCGGTGAATCCAGTTTCGGGCTCAGCATGCAGGTATCCTAGGTCCAGAAATCAATCCCATTCCCTCAATCGAACAAAGATATTCTAGAACGGTCAACGTACCATACGTCTTCCCATTGATGCTCGCAGTCTTACGTGTGACATTCTTGACATCTCCGCTGTCAATCTTCGACACATCGATCTTCGACGCAGCCGTGATCGCCCAAAGTCTCGAAGAATGCTCTTGAAAATTCCAGAATCGAGTTCACGAAGGTCGTCGTGTCGAATCATATATGTAGCCGACAACCTATCTCCGTTTCAGACAATCCAGGGGTCGCATGCTTGCGTCTTCCGCGTCCCGCGCGGCGGCTTGTTCACTCGCAGCAGTCTCAACAACACGTCTGGACGGAGTTAAGAGTGTGACAGGCAGTTGAATTCTCTCTACATGCCGGCTGTCAAATCAAAGCCCAAGTTTGAAGGGTTTCTACTACGGTTGAAAGAGCCATAGGTGATGATTTTCGGATCTGTTCCGCAATATTCGCCACTTATTATTCAGCTGATTTACTGATCTCAACAACTTTCCAACACGGAGAACGTACCTTATCTCATTGAGACTCTTGTTAAAAGCTTCAGCGGTGATACCGCGATTGGTTAGGCAGAGAACGAACATGGTGATGCTAATACGGCCGTAAGTGGTTGAATGCGGCTAACGACTACCAATGATCTTGGACTGTAAAATTCGATAACCGTCCATCCTCGCAGCTTCTGAAGCGGTTGCATTCAGCCAGTAATGCGTGGGGAGCGATATGGGCAGCCGCGGTGAAGGAGAGACGTTGTCTTTGCTCTATCTCGGAAGGAGTCATGTACCAAGGACTTTGAGGAGAGACTGCTGGCTCGAGGCTGTATCACCGTAGCATATAACCTCATACCCATAATTTTGTTTGTTGGCGGCCCCGGTCTGGCTAGCGCAAAGTCCTGGACAATAACGGCGCGCTTGCTGAAGTTCTCCTCTCAGAAAGTCGGACAGATTCGTCTGAAGACCTTCTCCCGACCGTTGTCAACGTCAATCTCTTTCCAGATGGTGCAGTGAATGCGCCAGTACCCATCACAATTCCTGCTTCGTGGCCATAAGCTTTCTCATGCAATGCCAACAATTCCAACTCTTTCCACTGCTGGGTACGGAATTTGCCTTCAGAATTATTATTCTGTCTTGCCCGGATCCAGTCCACTGTGCTAGAGAGGGTCAGATTGGCGATGATAATCAAGCTACCAGTAATGAGGATAATTGCGAGTCCCAGGACGCTGAACGATGAGTGATCGCTGCTTCGGGTCATCTGTGCCTGACACATCCATTCGCTTTCAGGTTCTGGGGCCACGATGAAGTCGTTATACTGTGCGTTCCGGTATCCAGTGGCAAATCATCTATTGATGCAGGGTCAGCACGCAGGTCGAGCCCGTTTCTCTTTGAAGTGTCTTCCACTACAACTTACCTCACTAAAAGTTGTTCTCTGAACAATAGTGTTGAGAACCAATTGCCCAGCTCAAGTATCCACTGGTCATCAGGCAATCCCGGACTATTCCGCCGCCTAATAGATCTGCTTGCGGGCATACTCTGTGCTCCAAGAGTTCTTATCAATCGCGACATCTGTGCCACCTTGGGAGCGTGGATTCGGTCCAAGATCTGTTGCTGTGTTGGCGTCAACCGGAGAGATCGAACATCTTTCTTGCGGAGATTGTGAACACATGGCTGGTCAGGCACTGTTGGATTGCAGTATGTCGTGTCTGAGAAACACGCCACTGCAGTGCTAGAGACTGTTCGATCCGAATCTTCGTTCGCGACGTACGCTGTGACGTTTGCCGTCGACCCCTCCAATAGGACGGAATCCGTGGGATAATCTGTAGCACGAGTGGCTTTGAATAGCGGGTCTCGGACAGGTCTCGTGAAGAACACGCGATTATGCAAGAACACCAGCAATGTATCTGATGCCGCGCTGGTCAAGTCGGGTATCGCATCGAATGTCCCATTGCCGTCAACTTCGCGAGTGTGAGCCCTGTAAGTCAAGAAATTAGCACAGTGTCACCAGCGAGGCAGCCAAGACTCACTGCAGCATGTACGGAACCTCGAGGTGGGGTGAGCCGCTGGTGAGCGCTCGTCTGCCGCCTGATGTGACATAGTAAGTAGCCAACATGCCATCGTCTCTACGATGGAGCGACTCGCCAAGGAAGTAAGCCGTGAATGTACTGGTGTTGGAGCGTGCAAGAATGCGATCTAGAGGGTGGTCTGAATGATTGCCAGGCGTTATCGTATAGTCGGGCCACAACGTGCTGATATTCTTGGCGGTGTAGCGCTTTTCATATGAGGACAGATCCAGAGGCGCGCACGTCATGTTCGCCCTATAATGAAGGCGATCCTGTGTCCGCGAGTTGATCCCAAGATGCAGCTGGGTATCTATCATGCCCGAGTCAAAGGTGACGCTTTTTGAAGTACACAGTTCCTGGCCGAAAGGACACTCGTCGCTCGCATGAAAGGTCCACGGAATAGCTTGCAAGCCAGGCGATGTACACGGTGTGCTGGAGTTAGACTGCTGCTGGACATCGAAGCAAGCTTGGCTCAGCGAAAGCGCCGTTCGAAAATTGTCAACCTCCGCCAGTTGCTGTGTCTGATATTCATCTTGAAGTCGCAGACCTGCCTCAGTCTCGTTCAGATCGCTGAGAGTCACGGTCGGCCACGTTCCGCATCGTCCTGGTTTTCGCAACACATCCGAGCTTGAACTGGTGACCTTCGATGAGAACACCGCTGCAGCGCCAAAGCCAAGTACATTCAGCAGCGCTAGAAGGTTTAGCGTCAAAGATCTGCGAGCGCGATAGCCCTCTCGTTTCTTCCATTTTCGGTCTGCGAGATACACATCGTGTATAGCGCTTGTTGCAGAGCTGCTATTTCGAAGAATTGCTAACTGCTGGGCCGACTGCGACGTTGAGCTGGACACGAGAGTCTGGGCTTTTACTCGAAACTGGAATATTATCCAGCACAGCAATTGCCAGGCATGGCCTCCGGTGATCCGAACGAAGAGCGCCAGAAAAGCAACCAAGAAAGCCCCATCTCGATGAGTAAGTGTCAGAGTGGCACCTCGTATATGGCCGAAGCTCCGGTTCGTCCAGAAGCCCAGATAGACTTGATCTTGAGTGGCCATCTTCGAACAGATTTGTGCGAGTTTGAGCTGTTGGGGTTACAGCTTTGACTGCTCTTCTATAACACGACTCGTACAAGCACCAACGAACCTATCTGTCGAGCCTATGGCATGCGTACAGCGCATCGACGGCCAAGAGAACGATTAAGAAGATGGTCTGCATGTCCAGTGGAGGGCAGCTGGGTCGAGATGTGGCTCAAAGTCTCCGTTCTCGACCCTTTAGAGTTGAGGAGGGCAGCGGCCTCTCCAGAACGAGCGTGACAAGACTCAGTGGCCACAAAGCTGACGAAGGCGTGGGGTGCGACACTCGTGGTCTTTGTTGAGGAGCTGATCGGATTACTGAGAGCTTGCAGTGTAGCACGAAGTGCCTCTGGTGGAACTCAGGCCAATCCATTCGTAATGTCCCTTGGTTACGTCTGTGCAACTCCAGGTCAACAAAAATTCAAATCCAGAGTCCAATCACTTTGAGTGTGAGGTAGAGATCCAATTCAGCCATCCGACAGCCTTGCCAAGATGAATTCTATACGCGCCACTATTGCCCGCGGCGTGCACCACAGGCAGCAAGACGTGACGTGGAAGGCCTCTCGTCTCATGAAACAGAACTGCAGTCGTGCAATGCGGTGCTCACTCTCTACTAAACTCAATGTCAGCCTCTCCTGAAGTCCAGACTGGTCCGCACACTGCGCCCAACAGAGGCCGCCCAAATGCATACCAAGATGAAGTATAGCCCCGCTGAAATGCGTCCAGAGGGGTGGCGCAGTAATTCACAAGTTGTCTTCGTTGCGAAGCCGGTATCTTGATGAATCGGGAGATTTGATATGAAGATGATGTGAGATCAGCTTCCGCTCGCTGTGCCTGCGAAACTCCATCTGCAAACACGATACACTGGCATTCATTAACAGCCATCTGCTTTCAAAGCTGAGAAGCACCAGAGTGCTGGGCGGCGAATAGCTGGTCAATATGAGTGTCGCACAGAGTGGACATGATTTTCTCCAGTTGTTGCAAGCTGATGGGATCTGCTGCGTGCGGCCGCGCGCAATCAGGCTAAGGCAAGGCTGAAGTTATGCTCCCTGGTATGCCTCAGCAACGTGATTGACTGATACTTTGCGTAGGTGTCTCCATCGTGGATGTGGATGTGCTTCCTCCGTGCTCTACACAAATGCGTCGCCCTCTCCGACCTCGCCGTCGCGTCGTTTAGCCCTCTAACGCGCATCAGGCCTAGAAGTTGCCGCACTGATCCTTGACACGTCGGACTGGGATCTGATGCTGGCTGCAGCATATCTGAAGCGATCTGCCGCGAGAATCGAGGCAGACGTGGACTTACAGTCGTGGCGGGAATGGACAAGAGACAAGAGACAGGAGGACGGTTCCATCTTCCTGCCAGCCAACAGCGACGTCCACATCAACGCCAAGCCTTTAGCGCGGACTGATGCCTGAGGATGCTCTCCCACGTCACCACTTCGCACGCGCACCTCTCACTTGACATCCACTTTCCGCAAACACGAGTCGATGCGAGCACAGATTCCCATCACGCGCACCAGGCATCTGCTCCGACAATTCACCATGTCATCCGCCGGGCAAGCTCCCAAGATCAACCGCATCAGCCCGCTATCAGCAGACGAAGCAAAATGGACCGAGCTCCGCAAGATTGAGGTCAACAGATCCCGACCGACTACACCCGCAGCCCACTGATTCTTCTCAGTGGACCGATCAAGATGGCAAGAACCGTGTATGGGAAGCTGCGGCCCGTAAGACTCGATCGAAGGGAGGCGTAGACGCTGTTGCCATTGCTCCAATCCTGCGCCACCCAAACAGACCACCGCAGACCATGGTCATCCTCCAATACCGCCCGCCAGTCGAGGCGTACTGCGTTGAATTTCCCGCCGGGCTGATCGACGAGGGTGAGACACCGGAGCAGGCCGCTGTGCGAGAGCTCAAGGAGGAGACAGGCTACGAGGGCAAGGTTTGTGACGTCTCGGATGTGCTCAGCAGCCAACCCGGAATGACGAATGCCAACATGAGTGTAGGTCCTCGATTGTAGCCCAACGATTGTCGCCGATCCGGGATTGACCAATGCAAATATGCAGGTGCGTTGTCGAATTCGGCTCCTGTCTTGGCGTGATCGCTAACGTCCTGCAGATGGTCACCATTGAAGTGCAGCTCAAAGAAGGTGATGAACAGCCGGAGCAGCATCTGGACGAGGGGGAGCACATCGAGCGTCGTGTGGTGCCGCTAGATCAACTCTACGAAAAGCTGCAAGGTATGTCATCAGCGCCGTCTCCTGTCGTGAGGTTTGCCAACGGCGACAGAACTGTCCAAGGAGGAGGGAAAGATTGTCGACGCCAGGTAAGAACGCCTTCACGAACCTTTTGCGCACAAACTGATCAACACAGGCTCTTTCACTGGGCTCTTGGCCTTCACTGGTCTCGCAAGCTCGATCTCAAGAACTAATATCGAGACTTCGCAGAGTGGGACCAGCAAGGTTACATTACAGACGAATACGTTGCCTTCCTGGCTTACGGCTGGTATTATGGGCGAAAGTTCGCCCCGTTATAGAAGTCATTCGAAAGCAGATGCAGATCCCACCAGCAAAAGGCAAGCAAGAGAAGTTGTCCAAATACCATGCCATTCCACATACTGTCTAGGTGTACACATTATACGCCCCCGCACCATGCTACTAACGCTCAACAGATCATGCTTTTTCAATCTCGGTCGTACATTGTCGTCCCAGCACCCCAGCAAACCATCGACCTGGACTGATCGCGTCACTCGTACAAGACATCCGCTCTCCTCTTTCGGATGTACTCGTAGTCCGGCCCATTTACCCACACCCAGAGCAGAAACAACACCATGACAACCGTCATGAATCCCAAGAAGATCGTAGTAATCCTGCCTTTCCACTTGTCTGCGACACCAAGGACAGCCATCGCTCTCGATTGATCCAATTGCGCTTCCCGAACCTCCTCAGTCACAGCTGATTTGCTCTGACCGCGGACACCTTGGCTTGCTCGAAATCGATTGAGCTGAGCAGTGCTTTCCTCCAGTGACTGAGCGAGCACGTTGCGGGACTTTCTGAGTTTTGCGATTTCGACGGCTGGGTCTGGATCAGTGGCGTAATGTATCGAATCCGAATCTTCTTCTATGTTGCTCGCTTCTGGTGCACGGCGATGTGCTCGAGTCGGGTTTTTCATCATGGCTTCTCGACGTCGTTGCTGAGCGAACTGGGAAGTCTCTTCGACAACTTGCGTGCTTGCTGGCGATACTGCAGGGATGGGAGTTTGGTGTCCTGGCGCGACGATGATGTTGCCTCCCAAGTCCTCCTCGGAATCCGAGTTTAGCTGCTCTGGCAGAAGTCCGCGCCTCAAAGGCGATGGTGATGCGCCGCGCTGGGAAGGAAGTCGGGATGATGTAGCGATCGCGCTGAATCTAGCCAAAGGACTCGTCTGGATGCTGTGTGGAAGACCAGAGTCAGAAGCTGGTGGTGAAGAAGGCGGTGATGCTCCACAGCCAGAGCGTGAGATGGATGTGTGATGTCCGGAAAAGGCGACTTGGACACGTTGAGATCTTGCCGTCGCGGAACGTAACTGGTCCTGCATGCGTTGGCGACATTCACAAACTGTGCTGGGATCTCGGTGAAGACGACAGTAGTCACAGCGCACTGAGGAAGCTGACATGATTGCTAGACTGTCTCGGATCGTATTTGGTGTTGAAAACTTTTGCTTGCAGCCTGTCGTAAGCACTTGTTGATTGCTCGTGATGTATTGAAGCTGCAGAAGGGAAACTGGAGAGCAGACGGCAATGCCTTTAAGGAACACGATCGTGTCCGCGCTCTTCACTAGGCGAAACTTTCGACACGTTACTGCATGTCTGAAGTGAATCAAGTCACTTGCGTGGAGAAACACGAGACCTGGCGTTGAATCAACGAGAGAACAGCGCAAATCAGGTGACACCAAGTCTCACTCGGGGAAGACAGGATCCTCAAATTGAATAATTGCTATTTCGAAATCACTCATCGACACAATTCTCGCTCTCTCGAGATCTCGCTTTCCATCCTCGCAGCATGCTCAAAGTCCCAAAACCTGCCGCCTCCTATCCCGGATATAGGACATCTCAGGCCAATGAAACCAGCAGAAACATGCATAGAACAACAACACCACCACCAACACGAACAAAGCCTGGACTCTTCCCTCCCTCCAGTTGATCCCTGCGATATCTTCTTCGAGTGATTCCAGTCTCGCATCGGTCCTTCTACACTGGCCACGGAGTTTCGCCGACCATGTTTCGTATTCTTCCACATCGTCGGCCATCTCGTAGAGTCTGAGACGTGCTCTCAAGTTTCGATCAGTGGCGTTGTGTAAAGCCTTTCGAAGAAGGCAGTCTGAATTGGAGCCTGGGGGCTGCGGTCCCAAGACTGCACTGCGGCCGCCATTAAGCGCCTCAGTTTCTCCACTGGGAGTCAGTGGTGGAGCATCTGGCATATCGATGTCGCTGGCTGCAGGATGAGAATTGACAAGAGTCCCTTGCTTGTTTCGACCTGCACGTCTGGGCTCGCCACCAGGACACGGCGTGGATCTTGGCGGCTCCTGAGCAGCTTCTGGCGTATCTGCAATGACGGGTGTCGTGCCATCGTGCATGTCGTTTTGGAATTCGCTTCCATCGGCACTGCCTATGCCACCAGGGCTTGACTCTTCGGACTCGTTGATGCTGCTGCTTGACTCGACGCTGTCGCTGTGCTGGAGTGATGCAGTGCGATGCAGTCGAGATGGATACCGTGAGCATCGTTGGCCCGCTTGTGTCGGCATGTTGTTTTCAGACTCGAGTTGACGATATGCTAATACTTGTGCACTTGGACGCTTGACTGTATGTTGAGGTTGATCCGAGGTGATGGATTTACAGGATGAAATAGAGAGGGAACAACTTGCTAGGCCGTGACTATAGGAAGGCCATGCGCGTGGTGAACACCACTTTCATCGCACGTGCCATGACTGACTCATTCACTTTTGGGGAATTCGTTAACGTCAATCACTCGCCGCCTGGCCCTGGAAGCGCCTGCCCATACCCAGGTGGTACGCCGAAATCTGGCGTGCCATCCTCGTTCCACTTCACCACAACAGCGTTTGCACGCCTCTGATCTCCACAATTTCCCCCAGAATTTGGCGTCGAATGATAGACATTCCAAGTCTCGCTGCCATCAGGGCTGGTAAAGAAGCTGTTGTGTCCAGTCCCGAACTCTCCATTTGCACTCGTAAAGTGAGGGCCGGTCTTCACCCAGTTGGCTGCGTCCATAGGATCACCTCCCGTCCACTCCAAGGTGCCAAGTGCGTACGAGGGTGTTCCGCAGTACGATCCAGAGAATGCGATGAAAGTTTTGTTGCCATTGTACAGAGCATAAGGGCCCTCATTGACGGGCTCTCCGACCAGCTCCCAGCTCTCTGTTGGCTCAGAGAGGACTTTGTGCTCGCCCGTGGTGGTGGCACCAGTCAACGGCGTAATGTAAAGCTTTTGCTTCTCGCCAGCTTCGAAGCCTCCGTTCACGAATCCCGAATACACGAAGTAGTTCTGATTTTGAAGACGAACGATTGTGCCGTCGATGGAAAAGAAGCCCGGAGTTTGTAGCTCGCCAGCATAGCCATACATATCCCAAGGCGTGCTGCCGCCTGGCGATTCTATTAGCTCAAATCCTCTCAAAGACTCGATCGACTCACCTCGAATGGCGTGTGACCTTTGACGACTAAGCGGGTTTGGTCCAGCGGAGTAGTACACATGCCATGCTCCATCAATGTAGTGCATCTCTGGTGCCCACACATTACAGCAGCGACTTGGTTCAGAATCGGCCCAGATGAGCTTCGTCTCACCATTCTTCAACCCATCCAATGTCCTCGCTCGGGTCATTTGTAAGTTGGCAAAGTTTGTGCTCATGAAGTAGTACCAACCATCGTGCCAGACGATGTTGGGATCTCCTCCATTGACATCGCGGAGAGGATTGGAGTAGCTTGCAGCGGAGACTCCGCTGAATGAAAGCGGCAAGACTGCCAGGAAAGAAGAAAGCTTCATGGTTGGTATTTCTCGTTCTCGTTGCTCATCTGGTGCTTCATCGTGGAGGAAGACCTCTATTGTATAAGACTGGCATGGGCGCAGAAGCACAAGACGGAGAATCTATTGCCATCGCAATGACAGCAACAACGTGAAGTACCTACCTGTCTGGTCGTGTTCGTCGCCTTGGGACTTCTTGGCTGTTGATGATCAGTACTGAATTCACATTAGACGGAGGCTCGTTGATGGGGGAAGTTGACCCGGGAGTCTGGGATGGCATCAGAAGATCAGTGGTCTGCAGTGCGACGTAGTGTTGCATTCAGTCACCTTGGCGTCACCACCACCGCCAAGACCCCCAGATTGTGGTCTCCACCCTCTCCGTCCTCTCCACCTCGGGGCAAATTTCTCCACCAATAACCATGTTCTTCCCTCACAGCACGCCGCTTGAGACTGGATGCCGCAGACCGAACGGATAATGAACACACACTTTAGGATCCACAAGCCGATCCAACACGAGTTGGCGCGTGGCCTTTACCCGGCTTTGGCACTTGCAGGTGCCACTGACGCACATCGTCAATGCGGCTACTTCAAAATAAAAGAGCCTCCAGAATGGCTGTGATCATGGTCTCCAGAATCTTCCGGTTGCTTTCTCCTCGACGACATCGGACAAGATGTATCGTTTCACCAACATCTATGTGTTGGCGGCCTTTGGCACCATCGGCGGTGCCCTATTCGGGTTCGACATTAGCTCGATGAGCGCATGGCTTGGAACTGAGCAATATACCCGATACTTCAACTCTCCCGACAGCGACCTACAAGGAGGCATCACTGCGTCGATGAGCGGTGGATCACTCATTGGTGCACTGGCAGCTGGATTCCTGGCCGACAAATTTGGACGAAAGATTGCACTACAGATTGCCTGCGTAATTTTTGTAATTGGCTGCGCGATTGTCTGTTCATCTCAAAATGTCGGACAACTTATTGCCGGCAGAATTGTCAACGGACTTTCCATTGGTATCTGCTCGTCACAAGTCTGCGTCTATCTTGCCGAACTTTCGCCCTCGGCTATCCGTGGACGCATCGTCGGGATCCAGCAATGGGCCATCGAATGGGGCATTCTCATCATGTACCTCATCTGCTATGCCTGCGCGCAGACAGTCTCTGGACCTGCCGCCTTCCGAATCGCTTGGGGTGTGCAAGGCATTCCGGCGATCATTCTCTTCTTTGCGTTGTTCTGCTTCCCGGAGTCTCCCAGGTGGCTGGCTGGACGAGAACGCTGGGAAGAGTGTCTGACCGTATTGGCTGAGCTTCACGGAAAAGGTGATCGCTCCAACCCCATCGTCATTGCAGAGTTCGAGGAGGTCCAGGAAGCCCAGCGAATCGCTGCACAGGCTGCTGGCATTGGATTTTTCAGCCTATTCGGTCCTAAGATTTGGAAACGAACTCTCGCGGGAACTTCAGTTCAAATGTGGCAACAGCTGCTGGGTAAGGCCGCAGATCACTCTATGGACATTCTCCTCTAACAAAGCAACAGGTGGAAACGTAGCCATGTACTACGTGGTCTATATCTTCCAAATGGCCGGCCTTTCTGGAAATACAAACCTTTATTCCTCTGCGATTCAATACGTCATCTTCCTGGTCACCACTGGCGTGATGTTGCCTATCATTGATAGAATCGGACGACGACAACTACTGCTTGGAGGCGCTGTGATTTGCATGACACTTCACTTTGCTACAGCCGGTGTCATGGCGACCTACGGTCGTCCTGTGGACTCGGTGTTCGGCAACGAAAACTTGAAGTTGGAACTGTCGCCCGTACCAGGCAAAGCTGTCATCGCCCTCAGCTACATTTTCACCGGCATCTACGGCCTCACGTGGGCACCTACTGGCTGGATCTACTGCTCTGAAGTTTTCCCTCTCAAATATCGTGCGAAGGTAAGTTTCCAAAGGTTAAGGTCAAGTCGAGACTTGCATGACTAACCCATTTGACCAGGGTGTTGGCCTTTCGGCTGCAACAAATTGGGTAAGTTCCAACCTCGTTTCAACCAATGAATCACCACTGACCTTGCCAGGCTTTCAACTTCGCTCTCGCGTATTTCCTGCCACCTGCATTCCGCAATATCACCTGGAAAACGTACATCATCTTCGGTATCTTCTGCTTTGCAATGACTTTCCACATCTTCTTCACGTACCCTGAGACCGCGCGAAAGACGCTGGAGGAGATCGATCTGATCTTCGACTCCAAAATCCCTGCCTGGAAGTCAGCGAAGGTGCACGCCAATGCACTGCAGACGAGGGCTGCGAAGATCGAGAGTGGCGAGACACATGGCGATACAGGACTTGATATGGAAAAGGACAAGGAGGGTGATGTGCATCAAAAGGAAGTTGTGTAGGGTTCTTTCTTATTCAGGTATTGCTGAACGCATATCGATCTGCTCTTGGCAATCGATTTCATCTTTGCCTTTCGAGGCTTGCTCTCATGACCAAATTTATCCCATATTGCTTTTTGGGTACAGTTCGCGACCCGCGCGATATCAGAATGAAATGTCAGCTGTGTGACTTCTCTCGATCTTGCTCAATCTATAGTCGGCGAGATTGCTCTTCCCCGTCCCCGACACCAATGACGGGCCAAAATCTCCTAGTGCCTGCACAAAACCCTTACTGCAACGCCTCCCACATTTTGTGTGCAGAAAAATGGTCCAATCCCACCTGACGGAGGGAGGCCCAGAGCAGGCATATCCGTTGCAGCAGCCATTCCCGTAGGGGCAGCTCGGGTTGTCGTGATCAGTGTCGTTCGTTCTTCGCCAAATGCTTGTGGTCGTTCGGTGTTTGCCGCAGGCTCTTCGCCAAATGCCTGTGGGCGCTCGGTATTCGCAGCACGCTCTTCACCGAAAGCTTGTGGTCGCTCAGTATCCGCCGCCGCCGTCGTGGTCGTAGTCATAGGTAGAATAGAGAGAATAGGTTGGCTGGTAGTCGTTGTAGTTGGTGCCGCAGTCCGGGTCGTGGTCGTCGATGTGACGATTGGAATTGTAACAGAGCCACTTGGAGGCAGAGTATCACGTTTGAAAGCTGTGTCAACGCTGTCGCTTTCCGAAGCCATCTCGATGCTGCTCTTGAAAAAGCATACACCTGACCCGCTGCCGCCGATGTAGGAAAATCCGACACACTCGGTAATAGCATCGCATAGTGGAAAACATGCAGAAAATGAAGACGCTGGCTCATTGCTCAAGTCCCCTCCCCTGCGATCCGTGTTGCATTCCGTCGTGTAGCCACCAATCTGAGTTCCACTGCCAAGTTGCTGACATGACATTTCAGTAGGAGGCGATGATTGCGGAAGTGCAGAGGCAACGCTCGCGGCCATTGCAAGGCCTGAAATGAGTGAGGTCAACATCTTGAAGGTTCAAAAACTGTAATGAAATGTAGGCTGAAAAGGATACTGCTGTAATGAGAGGAATGAACAATTGTTCTAGATTGGTGAACGCAGGGGAGTGGAACAAGCACAGAATATTCATATGTAACACAGATAGCATACCATCATCGCAGAAGGCAGGGTGCTATGAGATAGCGATCCACGAGTCTGCCTTGGCTGTGACACTCGTGGGTATAGCGTGTGAGTAGCGCGAAGTCGGTAAGGAACCGTGCTTCTCAGCCCATCCTGCATCGTCACATTTGAATACATGCATGTAGATTGCACGAGATGCGTGCTGGAGCTCGTTTGACGTGACATCCATGACAGCACGAGAACTGCGTCTATTCGTACCTGCAAGAATCAGTGCATGCCTGGCTAACACTTGCAACAGTTGTCAGCGTCAGGAGGCGCATGCCTTCGAACAAGACCGGGGATCACTCCTTCAATGACGTTGTCTGTCATTTTGGTAGAAGCGAACAAGATTCTGAGTTTGCCCGATTGCCTAAGAAGGCAATCATCTGTGCCAAGAAAGCCTTGACTCTGTAGATGACAATCAGCCACCCGTGCAGCTTGTAGCCGACCAGTGTCCAAGTCTGCAAACCGTTGTAGACACTTCTTTGAGCTTCTTGACGAAGAGGTTGCTTGACGTGGCTCACACTGCAGGCAATAATGGGTACAATTGTTGAGCTGAATACGATTCCTCGTTCGAAACCTTGGGAAGTGCATCATGCGTTGCCGGAAATTGAAGACGCCGTGTCTGCTGGGCAAGCAACAGCCTTGGTGCTCTGGGCTCGGCAACCTGATACTTTGGATGATATTTTGCTGATGAAGTAGGTTGAAGTGAGGTCCCAAACCTTGTAGAATGTGGCTTGGCATTCAAATTTCTCCGAAGGGCAGGGGCTCTTCTTTCCGCGACAGACTTTTGCTCTGCTCCGCCACCTCTACTCTCTCATCATGAACGGCGCGCACCTTTCCCTCGATGCCCCAATACAGTTCACTGCAACACGCTGATTCTATCAAGATTGACGATGGCCGTGAGTGGCTGGTGCCAGGCCAAAAGAGTCCTGCTCACAGTTAAACACAACTGTGGAACTAATCCACCTTCCTCCACCAGAGTTCTCCTGTGAAACCACCACCACGGGTGGATCTAAAGAATTGAATCAGCAGAGTCCGCATGAAGATAAGCTATAACACTCACTGGATATGTAAGAGCTTCCCTTCAGGAGTGGTATGAATTGTATAATTCCTCCTCTGCAGCGCTCCCTGCCAACTCGGTCTTGGAAGAAGCAACGTCAGCTTCATCGCTCACCCGAATTCATCGGATCAGACTTACACATTGGCGACTACTAGAGGGCCATGGAAGATCTGACCAGATGTGGCATTTGCTGGAATATCACGGCTTATGGTAATCGGTCCAGCATACCCTATGCTGTGCTTGCCAACGAGAGCCCAATCGTCGTCTGAGTCCTCCGGTTGAAAAGGGAACGTTCTGGTCGCGCGAAAAGATAGTGGTAAGCAGGTTGTCCGGACAATATAGCAGCCATTGGACAGCCGCGAGAGCACCCTCTATTTCGGCACTTACAGATTCGGCCGCAACTCAGGCTCAGTAGCCGTAATGGTAGCAGACATCCAACCGGACTTGCTGTATGTAATGATGCCAACAGGTCGCTCTCCATATGCCTCGTCTGGAATAGGTACACCGTCCCGAGCACTCGTTGTGTTGATCAGAGAGTACGTTCCTGCAAGTGCGTCCAAGATTGCTTGGTCTGGATAGAATGGCTCGCATTGAACTGCGCCACTGCTGTCGCTGACCTCCGTACCTGCAGGGCCGGCTTGAGGATGAGGAACAGCCAAAGCTGTAGTGAGCAGCAGCGATGTTGCGATCCTGAGCTTCATCTTGATTGTGCGAGGCACTCGAAGTCCTAGTTGGTTGAAGAGCAAGACGGCGAGATGTAGTTACGACATCGCTTCTCCGACATACGGCCCTTTAGTACACCCTCCGCCAAGCCAATGCTGAATCGGATGGCTGGACATGCCGAAGCGAGGTCGACCTGCTCGGCCCTGCGAGGACATGAACGATTCGCCGCTTGTGTCAGTATCTGTCGAGCGGTGCGGCGAAAGCAAACCGTGGTCTCCCGGAAGCAGCACGCTTGATGATGGGGCTTCACTAAGCATTTTGCCCAGGCGAAGCTGTCAGCAGTAACGGAAGAATACCTCATCTTGGAAATCCGCCAGAGTTGCAACAGTGGAGAAGGATCGCGGCTGCAGTAGAGAGCACAGTGTTCTGGATACATAGCCGGCCACGAACTCATGGAAACCATCACTTGCGCTGGGGATGTATGATGGGCATCTAGATTGACGGACAACGCTGAAGGCGAGATGTACTCCACAAATTCCCCACAAAAGGCTCACTGCCCATGGGGAGAAGGCATGGCTCGGGTGGCTCGCAGAAGAACCTGCGCGCCGAGACTAAGCGGCGCGAGCGCTAGATCTTTTAGCAGTGTTCGGACATCTGCAGGCCCCTGCTTCCAAGACCGATAATGCTGGCAAAGGCCGCTTGGCATGGAATGAGCATCAGGCCA
This sequence comes from Cercospora cf. flagellaris, assembly GCA_005356885.1. Taxonomy (NCBI): domain Eukaryota; kingdom Fungi; phylum Ascomycota; class Dothideomycetes; order Mycosphaerellales; family Mycosphaerellaceae; genus Cercospora; species Cercospora cf. flagellaris. The sequence continues at coordinate 279,519 of RJLU01000005.1, read as the reverse complement.
AGGTCCGATAGGACTGGACCATTACTTATGATTTGTGGTTGCTGTTGCTCAGGCGGGATCTCACATCTGATGAGACTCAAGTTGGAGCAAGCTGGCACAAGACTATGTCTTCATTGTCATCCACCATTCAGTCATTACCAAATATACAGTCATGATCCGGCCGATTACCACCCACTCATGACGCTATGCTTCTCCAAAATGAAACCAGAAAGCAAACCCGAATCTCCAGCAGACCCTACTCCCACTGTCCCAAGAACAAAAAGCGCCAAACACATCGTGCTCGAACACTCAAGGGTATCTCTCGACCATCATTTCTCACAAGAAAGCCTCACTCTTGAGCATTAGCTTCGCCCTTCTCTTCATACTCATCGAGCCCCTCAGACCGAAAGTATCAACAGTATCATATACAACTCCATCCTCCGTAGCGCCGTTCACACTCATAAAAACCCCTTGGACAAAGAACTCTTGCGTTGCGGCACCTCAATCTTCAGGTCACCAGAAGAAGTGCCTGGGGGAGTCGGTGCGACAGAAGAACCTCTGCGGGATCGATCTGCTCCGAAGCCCGCATCGCTTAGGTTGGCCAATGTCGCGGATCTCCTCACGCTCTCACGATCGGCCCGAGAAACGACACCCATGCGTTCAAGCTCTCGTTCCAGCCGAAGGTTCTTCTCGCGCTCTTCCCGAAGCTCACGCTCGGCACGCTTGGACGCAAGTTGTGCGGTGGAGTCGGATTGCTGCAGCTCATCGATGGTTTCAAGAAGTTGAGATATCTTGTCTCGGGACTTGTTGAGATCTTCTTGAAGCATCTGCTGAGACTTCTCTCGTCGCTCAATCTGGGCTTGCAGATCTTTGACGGTACGGTCAACATTGCGCACACTGCGTGCTTCGGTAGTGCGTGACTTCTCGACATCTTCCAATTGGTTCTCGAGCTGGAAGTGTGTTAGCATTGGACTTTCTTATGAAGTGTCGTGTCGAACTTACCTCTTGGATCCTGCCATGCAGATATCGAACGTCCTGGCTGCCACTGGTGTATCCTTTCGTCTCCAACTCGATGCAGCGTAACTGGAGATCCTTGACACTCTTCTCGAGGGCGGCCTTCTCCTTGTGGAGCTGGACGCTGCTCTCGCGTTGCGTGGCGATGTCTTTGGACACCTCTTGTGCCAAAGCTTCAGCCCGACGCATCTTGCCAACTGCAGCTGCCGCAATGTCTTCTTGCTGGGCAAGCTTCGTCTTCAGCTCGAGCACTTCTTTGTCGGACATGGCGGCCGCGCGCTTTGATGGAGAGCCATTGTCCGATAGGTCTTGCAGACGTTCAGCCGCTTCGGCGAGGCGGGTCTGTAGGCCGGTCTTTTCTTTCAGCAGCATGTCGCGCTCGGCGACGGTGTCATCCACGCTTGTCCGCAGTGCACGAACCTGTCCGAGAAGCTCGACAACCTTGCTTTGGGCATCGTTGTGGGCACTAACAGCGTCGTCTCGGGAATCTGATAGACTCTGCAGCGCCACTTCTAGGCGAGATTTCTCTTTGGCCCAAGTTGAACTGTTGAGCACTTCGTCGTCCCACTTATTGCGTAGCTCCTCGAGTTCGTCACGAAGTCGGCCATTTTCGCCTCGAGCATGGATTACATTGTCTCGCTCGACCTCTAGCTCGTTGGACAGGGTAGCCAGCTCGGTTTGATATTTCTTTCTGGTCTGTTCGAGCGAAGACTCCTTGTCCTCGATATCCATAGCTCGCTGCGAACGGTAGTCTTCGAGTTCGTTCTGCAGTCTCTTCTTGGCTTGAAGAGCGCTGTCCAGATCTGTCGAAACATCTTCGATTCTCTCCTCGAACTGCTGTACTTGGCGTTGGAGATCTTCAACAAGGGCGTCCATCTCCTTGCGCTCCGACATAATCGTGGCGCAAGTCTCTTCCATCTCCTTCGCTTGCGATTTCGCAAATTGCTCGGCCCGTGATGCTTTCAGCACTGCGATCTCAGCTTGCTCCAGCTTTTCGAAGTACTCGTCCGCACGAGCTTTGTACAAGTCCATGCTGGCATTAAGATCGTCGCATCTTGACGTCTCCGCGTCCAACCGGATTTGCAAATCAGAGAACTCTTGCAATAGCTGCGCGTGGTTTGCCGCTTCCTGCTCGCGCTCGTATCGAACATCAGAAAGCTCTGACTTCGCGTCACGCAGTTCGATCTCCACAGACGCCTTGTACTGCTTGATTTCGTCGAATGCTGTCTTGGCATCGGTCAGCTCTGCGATAGCAGCGTTGTGTGATGTAAGCAGAGAGCGGCGAGATTGTTCTTGGGAGTTGATAAGATCATACAACTCTTCATGACTCTTGGTCTGGACTTCTTTGAAGGAGAGTTGTCCGGCACGCATGCTCTGCTCTAGCGAAGACACCTTCTTTGCAGAATCGTCAAGCATGTCGTGGAGGCGGAAATTCTCGCGCTCAAGCTTCTGCACACGCCGCATTGAAGGGCTCTCTTCCTGCCATGCCGTCTTGCCAGGTGTTCGCTCAATCTGTGCCTGCAAGTGTGCGTTCTTCATCTCAGACATTTGCAGCTGGTTCTGGAGCATATCCACCTCAGCAGCGAGGTCCATGCGGTTGTTGTACGTCAAAGTGTCCGTAGTGCGATCAGAACGTGCCGAATCGTGACTCTCCTTGCTGATATGGCGCTGGTTAGTAGGTGTCGACACCCCATTAGCAGCTGCTGACCACACCCTGCGGCCCTCGAAGTCTCGCCTCATGTTACTAGGCGATGATCGGGCATTAACCTGACTTGCGTTCATCTCCTCCAGGAGAGCACGCTTCGAATTTTGATGGCGGGTATCGTTCTCCTGCATGTCTTCCTGGTGCTGTGATCGAAGCTGTTCCAGCTGGGACTCAGCTCGCGAGAAACGTTCGGTCGCAAGGCGCAAGGCTTGTTCTGAGGACTCCAACTTTTGAGCAAGGTCGATCGTCTTTTGCATGTCTGGCTTCGCTCCATCCAGGCTGGCAGGTAGCTTGCCGTTCTCAGGATCGAAAATCTTTTGCAACAATCTCAAATGGCCATGTGCTTCAGTCAGCTCATTGTGGGCTGCGTCGAGGGAACCTTGCAGAGTCTTGCTGTTCTGTTGAGCCTGTGTCCGCATCGTGCGCTCAGTTTCAAGCTTTCGATTTGCCTCCGCCAGTTGCAGGCTCACGGCTGACGACTGCTGCTCTGCATTTCTCGTGGCTTTGTGCTCCCGCTCAACTTCGTGATTGATGTCCTCAAGGCTCAAGCTAAGCTTCTCTTTTTGCTTTTCTAGAGAGGTGATCGTGAGTTGTGAGTCGGTAAGCTGCCGTTGCAGCTTCTTCGCCTCTTCCTCGAACCTCGTCTTCTCGTTTTGTAGTTGAGAGATTTTGCCTCGATGGGTATCGCTGACCTTCGAATTAGATCGAGCAATGTCCAGGTTCTTCTGCTGCACCTTGTTCATCAACGCACGATTGTCATTTTCGGACGCCGTCAATCGGCCCTTCACGGTGACAAGTTCGCGCTCAAGACGTTGCTTCTCCTGGTCGTGGTGTAGCTTGAAGTTTTCTGACTCTGCGATGAAAGATTTCAGACGTTGCACTTCGCCTGCCAGTCGAGCACGCTCAGATTCTGCATGCTCGGCTTCTTGAGTCCTCGCGTCCAGCTCCCGACGTACAACAGCGTGTCGCTCATTCGCTTGCTGGGTGACATTGCGCTCCACTTCTGCTTCGCATTCGAGTTTGGCTTCCTGCAGTTCTAGGAACTTCTTACGGAGGCTTTGTAACTCAGCTTGATAGTCTTTGCGATCCTGCTCTGCCTTCTCGCGGGCAGCTGTGGCATTGCGAGTCAGGTCGGATTGGGCATACATTTCCTTCTCGATGGTGACCTTGGATTCGTTCAGCGCGTCGTACTCCCGTTTGAGATCATCATACTCGGCCGCAGCAATACGCTTGACGTCGTCGCGAGATTGCTGTTCCCTGCTAAGATCAGTCTGAGTCTGAAATAGCTCGCCTTTGACGTCGTGGAGCTGCGCTTCAAGCATTGCCACCTGCTCATTCGCAGAGGTCTGCTCTTCAAGTGCCCGGCGGGCATCCGATGCCTCACGCTCAAGTTGGGCATGCTGAGTCTTCATAGCTTGCATCTCAGCTTGCACATCGCGGAGACGATCTTGAACGCTGCTATGCTGCGCTGTCAAGCTCTGCTTCTCGTCCTCGAATCGCTTGCGGTCATCTTGAAATCGCTTCAGGTCCGTTTTCAGAATGGCCAGATCGCTGTCTTTTCGCTTAATGAGATCCTCGTAACTCGTTGAAGATGCTGATAGGTCGGACATTTGTTGACGAATGGATCGGTTCTCGTCGAGCAGCTCACGCACTTGTTTCTTCGCATTGCCAAGATCTTTGTTGGCAGTCGCCAGTTTAAGGTCAAGGTCTTGATCATTCTTGAGGAGCTTAGCCTCCAAGTCCTGCAGCTTTCGGTCCTTGAGACTGAGTTGACTTTGGAGCATGCGGATTTCTTGTTGCAATGCCTCTTCCTGCTCGCTGCGCATTGACTTGGTTTTCTCCACCTGCTCGAGGTGGGCGTCTAGTTCAGCGATGCGATCAGTTAGATCCGTCTTCTCTGTCTCTAATTTTGCAATAATTTGACCTGCTTGCTCCAGCTGCCCTTTGCGTTCCTCGGCTAGTTGCTCGGTGCGCTTGCGGGCTTCTATCAACTCCTCGAGCTGATCTTCTAGGCCTTCTTGGTCCTCAAGAGCGCCGTGGAGCTTTTCAATCAGCTCTGCTTCGCGGTCCTGCAGTCGTCGGAAGATCTCCTCTTTGTCCAGAGCAAGGGCTCTCTCACTCTCAAGTGTCCGTTGGACTTTCTGAACTTCGACTTCTGCACGCCTGCGCTCGTCTTCGACCTTCGCTCGATGGGCTTCTTCTTGCTGCATCTTCTCCTGCAGGAGCTTGATCTCCTCTTCACGCTTCTTGACTTCGTTGGACTGTCTTGTAGCGCCGAGGAGAGGCCGCATGCGAACGAAAAGCTGCCACCAGGGGTTGCTCTGCAACTCAGCATATACTTGAAAGTTGCGCTGAATGACTCTGGTGGCCTCGGCACGATACTGTTGCTTCTTGTACATCCGCCGCTGGACGTACATCCGAGCCACGCTCTGGAATCGGATAATGATATCACGAATGAGAGCGTCGCGCTTCTCCTCCAGCTCAGCGAGGACTCCTGCGCGGAAAAAGACCTTACTAAGACCAACTCGATACCAGCTGCGATCCATGTTGAGTCGTTCCAGCATAAGCTTGCAGTAAGCCTGACCCTCGATGTATCCTTTGGGCATGTTTTGACATAGAACCTCGTATCGTGCACGAAACTCTGCGAATGGTAACCTATTGGGGAAACCTGTACGGGCAATGCGAATGCCTTCCAATACACCGTTGCAGCGGAGCTGGTCCAGTACCAGTGCGTTGTTGAACAGCTTTGGACGCTTCTTGTGGTTTGGCAAGATACATCGGACGAAGTGGGGATGCGTGGAGTGTAGCTGTGCCATCAACGTAGATAGTTGCTCCTTGTGACGCTGGGCGACTGTGCGGAACAGTCCCTTCTTCACACGGCTTCGCATAGCACCCTCGCCTTCCGTAATTTCTGCGCAGTCTGCAAACAAGCCAGCAACGTGTTGATTCGTTGAGTGGCCAAGAAGCCTGGTCACGTTGTCATTGAGCGGATCCTTGTTCTTCTCCAGCCAGCCGTCGGTAGAGTACTCGACTTCAGCAGCATAGTGAGTGAGCATGAAGCCTTGCTTGAGCAGAGATCTTTTGTACTTAGGTGTCTGACGGTCCCACAATGAATGCAACTTTTCCGTAAAAGTCTTGTCCGTAGCCTTTGGCATCACCGAGTCCTCGTCCAAGCATGAGAAAATGCCGATGGGGTTGCTCAGCTCGATGAGGTCGATAGTAGGTTGGAGATCACGACCAAAGTCGATGAACTTCCATTCAATCTGCTCCCGAGCGTACTCTTCTTGCTCCAGCACGAACATGTGATGATTGAAGAACTGTTGAAGCTTCTCGTTAGTGTAGTTGATGCACAGCTGTTCGAAGCTGTTCTCTTCGAAAATTTCGAAACCCGCGATATCCAGTACTCCGATGAAGGAGGTGTCATCGGAATATGCGCCAGCAGCTGAGCGATCTAGCTGGCAGTTGATGCGGTCAACAAGATCCTTGAAAGAGCGCTCGTAGATTCCTTTAGCCAGAGCATCAATCGCGAGACGCACTTGCTCAGGTGTCTGCGCCTTTTCCACCCACTCATGACCAGCTCTGACGCGAGGGTGCAACAACGCTCGGACAAAGGGTTCTACACTGATTCCAAGAAGCTTGCAAGCACGTGCAACGGACTTCTTTGCCTCAGGAGCCAGCGCGGCTTGGTCGCCTCGCATGGTCTCTTTCATCACTGTTATGTTTCCAAGATGCAAGACAGCGGCGATAGTTTGTAGGATAGATCTCTGGTCTTGTTCTGAAAAGTTCATGACGTGAAAGGCCTCGACAAGAGAATTCCACTCTTCCTTGTCAGACACTCCTGAGATGGTGTCGTTGCCACGCCGCGTATATTCGAAATCCTCGTAGTCGCATCCTTCAAGCATGAATTCTCGTCGCATGCTTGAACTCGCCCCGCGCAGTAGTTGGTAGAAGACGTGATAATTTCGCTCCTGGGAGTTGAGACGCACAACTCTGCTCTTCTCGAGCAGGTACCAGTCGATGTGAGCGCCTGCGATCTGGCCGGAACGCCCGAATTGGATCCTGATGAACTTTCCGAATCGAGAAGAATTGTTGTTTCGCACAGTTTGAGCATTACCAAAAGCCTCGAGAATCGGATTGGCACGCAAAATTTGTTCGGAGAGATTTGAGAGCTGCCTCCCGCCGGACTTGCCTCGTGGAGAATCAGAAGTGGCTACCGCTGCGAGGTACTGTATGACTTTTTTCGTGTTCTCCGTCTTGCCGGCGCCAGATTCTCCCGTGACCAAGATGGACTGATTCGTACCTTCATCAACGAGATTTCGAAAGGCCTCATCCGCCATGGCGAATATATGTGGCTTGGTATCTTCGCGACTCCTGCCCTTGTACATGTTGATGTAATCCCGGCCGTAAATGGGCAGCGGTGTGTACGGATTCACCGTTACCAAGAAGAGACCTGAGTAAGTGTATATTAAGTCGGCCTGGTACCGTTGCTGGAGGTTGTGCACCACGCTGGGCTCGTTCAAATGCGTGAGCTCTGCCATGTCGTCGGCTTTGTCAAACTTGGCAGGGTTGACCTTATCCACGCTGTCCTCTGGCACATCTCGCTGAGCGCCATTGTCGCATTGCACTCGCAGCATGCCCTCGGGCAGTTCTTCAACCACCAACCCCCGCACAAACGCGCTCTCGGTGTCGTGCAGCCAGACGTAGCGCTTGCCTGAGAAGTCATTCTCGCCTTCGATGCCTTTGACGCGTTCCACCGCGCTGTCCAAGTCCTCACTCTTAATGAATTGCGGAGCAAAAGTACCCGCGGGTGTTGTGTTGCGCACAGAGCCCGAGCCTGCTCGAAGCCTCCTGGAGTCTGCACTGCTCATCCCGGGAAGGCCAAAATCGGTGAGGGAGTTATTTCGCAAATGCCCTTTGGTGGGCGACAAGTGGCCTGCTTGCATGATGCTCGACTTGCTACGAGCGTGGCCTGGCGGCGGCCCTGGTGATGTTGAATCTGCATCTTTCCCGCCGCCGAAGGGACTGCTGCGCCATCGAGGGCCATGGGGCGCCTGCGAGCTCATGGTCGGGGCGTGTCGTGTCGTGTCGTGTGCTGTGTTTCCACGCGTCTCTCTGCCCAACGCGCATCAGCCGTCATTCGTGCATCGGGTGTCGCAACTGAATCAAAGAGTGAGGCCGTCGCCGTCGTCGTCGCGTATGTACAGTCGGGAAAGGTGCAAAGGACGATGCAAGGCAAACGACGTGATCGTTGGGAGCTGCCCGTTGTCGTTTCTCGACTGTTGTTTTGGTTTCTCCGAATCGGGGAAGGCGCGTCCAGGATCGGAGTTCGCAGCCGCACGCGCCGACGCCATCCTTGCATCTGAAGCGTCGTCGAAGCGAAAGCCTCTCCTTGGCTCGTTCACGTTCACGGTCACGGCGACTTAGAGTTGCTGCCGACGACCACATTGGCATTCTGTCGAGCAACTACATCCGCTCATCGCCATCGCCCAACGACTCCACGATCTCCCATACACACGCGCCTCATCAGCAGTACTTGGTCGAATGCACTCTTAAGAAGGAGCCTGTCGAGACGCGAGAAAACCGCTGGACACACGCAGATTGGAAAGTGAGCGTCGTCGCGACTATGCTCGCAGCTTGTAGCACATCAGCTTTTTGTCTTTGCGCGCGCGTTTGATCGACATGTCGAACGGTCCATTTTCCTGGGGAGGCGCGCACGCCGCTTCCCAAACATCATACAACCAGCAGCAACAACAGAACAGCTCGATGACATACCCCAATGGCACTGCAGACGGCGCGCCTGCTCCCGGTCACGCACCACCGCCACCGACAGCCGCTGGCATGCCTGCGCTGCCGCCTGAAGTACTCGCCGCGCTGCAAGGCATTGCTCCAGAGCAGCTCGGAGCCATCTTTCATGCCTTACAGAGTGGCCTCATTCCCATGCCTCCCGCCCCAGTAACCCCCATCCCAGCGACCATCTCAGCACCTATCGACCCCCGAGCGCAACCTAGTAACATGCGGGCGTCAGACGCGCCGAGCAATCGAAATATTGAGATGGGAGAAGAAGATGGCGAAATTGAAGACGGCGAGCTGGACGGCGCAGACACACCGCAGGCTCGGGGATTCCTGCGCACACCTCCAAAGGGACCACGAGATCCAGAAAGCCGGCGTGGGTCACACCAATATCAACATCAAACACAACAGCAACAGCAACAATTGCGCCCCGTTGCGGTTCAACAACCATCCTTTGTGCCAATTCCTAGAGCTCAAGCCCTCAATGGGAAGGCTCCTGCTACATCTAGCACCACCACCAATGTCTCTCTTAGGACAAGTAAGGAGGCTGCAAGCAAGATCTTCGTGCTCGAGATGCACAAGGCAGGATACAAGTACGACGACATCCGTCGAGAAGTACATGAAGAGCAGTTGCTTCGGCGCATTTACAACCAACTCGACCTGCCCATCCCCTCCGGCAGTAATACTCCCACAGGAACAACCAAATCCGCAGCGCCCAAGGCTCCACCGGCAAAGGTGGTGAAACCGGCCGCGCCAAAGGATCGAAGCGAGTATCTGGCGAAGTTGCAGGCAGCGAAGGCAAAGAAGACCGAAGCGAATAAGTTATCGGTCACACCGACAGCATCTACGCAGCCAACCGTGCCGCAAGCGACTGAAGCTCAACGTGTCGCAACCAACCAGCCCTCGGCCTCCATATCAACTTCCGCAGCGGCCACACCACCTGTCCCTAAGAGCGGCGTCATGACCAAGGACAAAACTGAGGAAGTGCGTCGAAGACTAGAGGCAATTAAGGCCAAGCGAGCTGCAGAACAAACTGCCAAACTTGCCAACGATGCAGCTGCGAACAAACTCGCTCCAGGGAATGGGACGCCTTCTAGCTCTGGCGCTCCGTCTGCTGGTGGACTTGGTGCTGGGCTTGTAGAGGCTGCTGCCAGCCTTGCAACTCAACAACCGATGCCACCAGCCGCAAACACCGCCCGAGCTCCCGACAGCGACGGTCATCAAGCACCCGCCTCCGGACTGGTATCAACGCCCAGCAAGCAAAGCTTTGGTCTCCCTGGCCTCTTCACGTCGTTCGCTCCCCAATCAGTCTCGCAACCTTCTAGCGCAACCGGTGCAGCAGCTGGATATCAAGCTGTGCCAACGATAAAAGACGTCACTTCTTTCCCCGCTATCGGAAATGTCAATGGCAACAATGCAGCTGGCTCAAACCAGACTTTTGGCGACCGTGGGGGCGCCTCCATCGACGACCGCTGCATCATTGCATTAAGTAGTGACGACGAAGATGATATGGACATCGACGATAGTTCCGACGATGAGCAGCAGACCCAGCCTAATCCATCAGCACCCTCAGCTCAAGATGCACCAAGGCTACCAAGCCACTCGCAAGCTGCAACATCCTCTCCTAGCACGCCCAGTGCGTATAAACGTAAGTTGGAAGAAATCGAGGCTTTCAAGCAGCAAATTGCGGAGAAGGAGAAACGGCGCAAGCTGCAAAGTCTGTCAGCCACACCGATGACATCAACGCCGAACGGTGCGAGTCCTACTCTCGCTATCGGCGAACAGAACGATCAGGCTGTTTCAAAGGCTGCAACTGCTGTCTCGCCTGCTGATCCTGCCGCAATCAGGCTCGCCCGTGCTCAGGAGAAGGAGGTATTGCAACGCCGACTGCGAGAACTGGAAGCGCTCAGAGCTGGTCACAACACTGGGAGTCCCATGACTCCACACACTATCACACCTTCAATGCCTACCAGTGAAGCAAACACGGAAGCACAGAGCAAGCCAAATGTGACGACAACAATGCCAGTGTCACTCGCTACGAACGAGGCTGCGGATGAGATCGATGACGACGACGACGAAGATTTATACGGTGACAGCACTGAGGCCTCACAGCATCAGCAGGCCCAGGACACCCGTTTACCGCCGCGTGTGAACTCCCAGGCAACCACTGTTTCGTCATCATTCCTACACAGCCATGTCGATGGTGTAGTCCCAGAAGACGCAGCTGATTATTCATACGCAATGGCTTCAACCACCGACGACGCTGCGGCGCGCGGACAGTACGACAATTCCACTACTCCGTTCAATCCGCAGGCTGCTCTAGCGGACGGTGGAGCTGTCGACGATGCCGATGAGGATGAAGACGACTTAGATAACATCTATGAACCCCCGGCGCATATGAACGAGAACGTGGTTCAGATGCAGCCGTCTGCGCAGGACTCCAGCGCACCGGACGATGTCGACAGCGACGAGGCTATGGATACATCCGAGGAGTCTTCCGGCGACAGCGACGATGACGACGACGAAGTCTACGCTGGGAAATCAGGCCACGATGGGGCCGAGCCTTCTGCGCAAGTGTCTTCATCCGAACAGGAGATGTCCGCGGCTCCTTCAGAAAGTGGCTTGGGATCGAATGACCCTCTGGACGACTTAGACCTCGCGCCGGAGTTGCAAGCTGTGCCAGACGACAGCACTCTGACCACGACCCGCAATGACCAAGTTCAGGCATCACGCTACACACCATACGAGAGCCCTTTGCGGCGATTCAAGGACTACCGCTACCACCCTGAATATACTAACACCGTGTCAGGCGGCTTCAAGAGCTTAACTTTCAACCACAAAATCGACCCTGATGCGTTGGTGTGCCCTTTCGAGATTGAGCGTGGGCAATGTGACGTTCCGAACTGCGGCTACCAACATTTCCATGAGATGGTGCTCCACGGTACGTGTTGGTTTTTTTTTTTAGTTTTCTTCACATTTCAGCGGCAATCGTTCGACATTACATTACTTCTGCGGCGCTCACTGACCCGAGACGACTAATGTCACAGACAACGACTTGCTTCGACTGATGGGCACCGAGCGCACTCCTGCTCGCAATCCTGAAGAAGACAAGCGGTGGAAGGAAGGTCTCTCGAATCTCATCAGAGAATTGCGCACAACAAACATTGGTAGAGATGCGGGACTAATTGCGCAGCGCATTGCCGAGTATCGCCGTTCATTCGTGAATGATCCGACCCGCGTTGTGCTCCTTGACGACTGAGGACATTTCAACATCTCGTTGCTATTCTCAAGGTTGTCTCTCTTACACTAATGTCTGGCAGCACGTTCTGCAATGATCTGAGCAAACAGCCGCTAGACTGCATTGGCTCCGAGCTCAGGACTGAGACAGAAGCAGAACGTGAAGTGAGCACATGCATCGATCCTGCAGCCCTTCAACGCATCTCGTGGTGCTTGTCTCTGATGGTTCCGATGGACGCCCTCGATTTGGGCAGGAATGGCCCGCAATGAATGGGGCGCGCGCTCATCGCCTATCGTCACCCAGCCATGCAGCGTGGCTTTGCATTCATGCGGCGCGCTCATCTCAGCGCGTTCGGATCATGAGCATCTCGAACTGTCGCAACTGCTAGAGCAACGCTCTGTACCAATAGGTGTATGATGCCACCTGCGAGAATGCAGAAATCAGTCACCTCGGGAGAGGCGGAGGTTCTCATCGCGTTGCGAGACATCGTGGGCACAGGAGGGTCTTGCGAGTTAGCTATCTGGTCTACGTATCCGTGCCTGTAGTAAAAAAGCTTTACTTTGCAATGTGCCTTCCACCTAGAAACCTTTGGCAGCTCGCTCGATGCTTACCTTCACTTCATCATGCGCGGCGCAACGCTGAACCCTTGTCGCCCGCAAGGTTCCGCGAAACTCGAATTGACCCTTGCACACCACCTCGAAGATTCAATTCGACGCGGCAAACACCAATGCTCACGCATCAATGTCCATCAAGACAGAAACCGACATCGAGACCTATCCGAAACCACCGCTAGTCCACGCCGGTCGGCAGTCCTTTCGCTCTCTGTCGGCAAGAGAACGCACAAGCGAACATCAGCGAGGCCACCCCGCAGAGGTAGCCCTCAATTGTCGTCCTACTCTGGAAGCCAAGCGCCCCTGAAGACGGTGGCATCCAAAGGCTGTTCGAGGCATTCACGACGCAAGCACTGAAGCAAGTGCAGTGACGTACCCACTGTCCTCCCTTTGGAACCCTCCAAACTCAGCATCGTGACAAGTCAACACCTTCGACGAAACGCCTCATGCCGCCCAAGGAACTGGGTCACAGCAGTGATGCTCGGCTGACATCAGCTGAAGGTCGTCCATTTATCCCAGGAGAACGCAGTTCCGCTCGCAATGCAAACAAGCGCAAGAACTATGCAGAGTCACTGCCGAGCAGCACAATTGAGTCAAATCGGGAGAACTTGCAGTCCATGCCTACCACCAACCCGCAACGTACTGCACGCGGGAAAGGATCTGCGAAGGATGGGAAACGCAATGGAAAGTCAATCAGAGTCTATTCCTTGTCTCGGCAGCCTGCAGCAAGGAGACCTGCAGTCCAGTTTGGCAAAGTGGTGAAACGCGTAGCCACACGTGAAGCTGCGCAACAAGAGACGGACGAGAAGCATCGATTAGATGATGATCAGTCCTCTGCCCCTGTTTCTCCAGCGCATAAGGTTCATGACGAGGTCGATGATTCACACACGGCCCGCCTGCCAGAAGAGCATGTGCAAAGCTTGGCATCAGGTGCTTCGCACTCGTTTCCGAATTGCAATCAGGAGTCCGAAATAGACTCTGCGGAGCAAGCAGGCGACTCTGTCTTGAGGTCAAGCGGGATGGCAGATTCGATGTGTGAGACCAGCAAACTCTCAGACCTTCCAGAGCGACCGAGCACACCAGACAACGCCAAACAAGAGCGAGACACAGACGTGTCGAGTCCGCTCAGTGAGGCACCATCCGACATTGACTTGCGGCCTATCCCAGATGATATCTTCATGGGCACGAGGGTCTACGCCAAGGAGCCTAGAGGCGATACAGATACACAAACTGCTCCTGCAGACAACCTCCAGAACCTGCCATTGACGGATTCTACGCCTGTTATTGCTAGATCTCTCGTGAACATGCCACAAAGCTCTACTGAATCTGGAGTGGAAACTCTAATCAGAAACGCGCGACCGAGACGATCGCTCAAACCAATTCAGAGGTTTGGTGACCTTGTTGAAATGCCACGCGAAGAGGAGAAGAGTGATGATGTGATCATCGTGGCCAGAAGCAACCCAAGAACTGCGAAGCATAACGGGAACGTCCTTCCAGCCACTCAGGACAACGCAGATGCAAGACGTTCGACACAGAATTCTGTTGGCAGGAATAGGAAGCGCAAGCGTTCAGCTGAAGATGATGTCCACAAACTTTCAGTCCCAAAGCAGACCAGGAGGCGGAGCTCCTCCAGTAAGAGCCTCCAAGCTTCGAGTGACATAGTTAAGCTTCGAGTAACACCAGCCAAGCTCAGTACTGCGATATCGAAGCAGCCGAAAAGGAGATCTGCGATGACTGCTACGCAGCAAGAGTTCCGAGCAGGAACAACGGCTGGAGTAACTGCTCTGCCCACTCCAGAAAGCACGCCAGGCAGCAAGTCTCTTGCGACTCCAATACACACGCCTCAAAGCTGCGAGTTCCCTGTGGCGGGTTTCGAAGAGCCACCCGCAACACCAGAATTGATACAGCTGTCTCGGAAGCTTACAGCACGTCGACCCATCGATTCCAAGGAAGAGCCTCAAGGCCGCCCAGAAGTATGGGCAGAAAGCCGACAAGCTCTTTGCGAGACAGTGCCATATTTCAAGTCGCCGCAGAGCGGATGCTACCAGAACAGCGGCCACGTATATGCATTCCTCTACGATGGAGTCGGAAATTCTCGAGAGTACATGGACACAGATGTTATCATTTCTCGAGCAGGAGGAGGTATGCAGGCTGATGCTAGTGGGCAACTGCTGCAGGCCAAACACCATTCTTTGGACGACGCCCAAGTCCAGGCTGTGCTGAACGACATTGAACATCAGAACCCCATTGTTGTGATTTGTGGCAACAAGAATGCTGGTGCAATGTGCAAGATGCCGCATCGTTACTGCGTGCTTGGTTGGTATAAGCCAGTCGCGGTGTGGGAAGAGAAGACACTGGGCAAGGGAAAGAAAGCATGGATCACTGTCAAATTTCGTCTCGAGCGGCTGAACAACAACAAGCGCGCATGGCATGCCCCAGCACAGCAGAACATCACCAAGGCGGATCGCGACATTGGTGGACCTCTTGCCAAAAAGGTTTGCCAGGACTGCAACAACGAATCACCACAAGTGTACTTGAATGACTGGATATGTCTTACATCATCTTGTGAGAGGTTTTGGAAGCTTCCCTGTGGCGAAGATGCGCCTTCTGGTGATCTTCTGTTTAATCCTGCCTTTCTCTTTCACCGAACTCCATGGCAGAATGAAGAAGAACCTTTCAGTGTACGGCCACCCATACCTGACAGCGGGAAAGTCATGGGCGACAACTTGACCAACATCAACACTCGAGGTGTTGTCTGTCCACAGTGTGGGCGTTGCAACCCTCGAAGACTATGGCGAGGGTGGGCCTGTGACAATCCGCATTGTAACTTCTCCAACTTTCCCAAGCATATCACAGTCAAGCCTGCAATGCTTCACCAGCCTTGGGATAGCACGGGCGAAGGGCCAACGCTGTCTCGCAACAGGTATGCGAAGCATCTCGGTGTCAAAGTCACAGTCGGATACCACAGACTCGGATTCAAGATCTTCACCTACACATTTGATGGAATTAATGGCAAACTGGTCCATGCAGTCAGCAACTCGAAAATCAACTCAGCATCTGGAGGACCTGACGAGATGTTCGATGCAATGCAGAGACAGGATGATCCAGAGATGGATTTGCATCTGGAGCGAAGACCATTTATTGGAACAGGAAGCTCAGCAACTCTCAAGCTAAAGACAGCTTCACCAGTTAGATTGACAGTAACCACCGATGCGCACAAACTTGGGACCGATACAGGAGTGGTAGACAATTCTATCATTGAAAGTATGCTCAATGGCTCGCAAGCACTTTTCAGCGAGGCACAGAACAATCTCGACGACAGCGAAGACGAAGACGAGGCAGAAGAGCCATCACCACCAAAGAGAGCACGCGGCCGACCCTCCCTCTCAGCTGCAAAACCAACGACTACAACAGCACCCACCGAACCAGGCGACCTCATGACAGCCTTCAGCGTCAACTATGGCATGCCCTACAAATTCGTCGCCGGCGGCTCCAGCTTGCCATTCTCCACCGCACCTTGGCCAGTCCGCGCCTGTCGCGCAGACCTCAACTGGGCATCCAAAAACTTCTCCTCACCCACCGGCCACACCGATTTCAACGAACAGCTCATCTTCGCCTACATGGAAGGACAAAAAGTCGAATACCACGACGACGGAGAAACCGGTCTGGGTCCTCGCATCGCCTCAATGTCCCTAGGCAGCAAAGCAAAAATGATGCTCCGCATGAAAGCCAAACATTTCGTAGGATGCAGCAAAACCGGCATCCTAACACCCGAAAAACCAGTCCCAGGCTCCATCGGCGGAAGAGAAACATACCTCAAACGTCTCGCAGCTTGGGAAGAAATCCAAACCCTCCTCACATCAGGAAACAAACGCGCCTACGAAACCCGCAGAAAAGAACTCCCTCACGAACTCGGCATCTTTACAAAACGTACAAAGAAAGCTGAGGATTTGGTCACGTTGACGTTGAATCATGGGGATATTGTGTTGATGGAGGGGTATGAGATTCAGAATTATTTGGAACATAAAGTTGTTCCGGAGGGATGTTTGAGGTTTGCGTTGACTTGCAGGACGGTTTTGCCGGAACATTTGAGGGATGAGGAGAGGCCTGGTTATGGGGTGGAAGAGGATGAGCCGGGGATGGGGAGTTTGGGGAGGTTGGATGCTGCTGCGGCTGAGGCGGAGGTGGAAGAGAAGGCGCAAGCGGAAGCGGAAGCAGAAGCGGACTGAAAGAACATGATGGGTGATGAGGATGGGTGGTAATCGCAAACACGGCATTGCGAAAGTGGCGAGCTGGGCGGACGAGTGATGAAGGAGTGGCGAATCGGCTTCACAGAGCCTTAGTGAACGAGCAAGAACGTGCTCGAAATCTCTAAATCCTGCTGTACAGCTGTGATAGTGTGATAGCAAAGTTGTTGGGGGTCAGCAGTGACAATATACAATTCAGCACTAGCTAGACAGTTCGCTAGCGGAACGAAGTGGTATACAGTACTGTCATCCGAAATAGTGGCTGCCTTCTGGCTAACAAGTGCAATGAAAAAGGTGGTCAGCAGCCATCACTGGCTAGCTGAAAGCCCTTTCTCTCACTGATGATAGGTTGGAGGGGTCGGAACAAAGGCGAAGTCCGTAGAATAGTGGCTGTAGCTGAAGTATTTGTAACAAATCAGCTTGCTTAGCTGAGCGTTCGCGCTCCTCGGAGGGCATATTCTACGCAGAGTCAGCCGCTCGCATGATACGAATGTAGGGTGTGGGCAATGGGTAGTGAGTGTTAGGATGCAGGGCTGCAGATGAAGGGGTCTAAGGCGCAGCAGGGTCTCGCTATTTTCCTGATAGTGTGCAGGGCTAGGGCTAGCTGACCAAGTTTGGGATCCTGGATACCCTGATCTGCGAAGGCTGAATGCGAAAGGGAGGTGTGTGGTCTTTGTGGAGGAGATGATCTTCGCGAGGTGGACGTCTGCTGGTTCAGATGGAGAGCAATATGGCGAGCTATTTGATGCGCAAGTTGTCGGGCGAGCGCAATGAAGGGCGTTGACAATTCACACCACACCAGCATGAAAGTTCTAACGGTGAAATGGTGTGATGTTCCGCGGAGGTTCCGGTATGGCATGGTCATGACTCTGCCTTCTCTCCGCCTGAAGAAGAGGCTATACGAAATGGAGTGGACGAACAATGAATTGTGGTTGGACATGCCACGAGGCGGAAGGAAGGCAGAAGGGTGTATAGGGCAGTCTGACCACGATTTGAGGCACCGAAAGCTGGCTGCGAGGGTCAGTCGCGGAGGCAAGGTGGTTGTATCCTGTCATCTGACGCGGCTCCATTATGCACCTGGCCAAATCAGGTGGACTTGGATTTGGGAGACAGGTGGTACACGACCTCGCACATCTTCGCAATGCTTTGAGGGATTATGCGACGTCGATCGCGTCCCAAACAGGTTGTCAGCAAGCTGCAGGAGGTGGTGTAAGCTTCCTCGAAAGGTATGCCGGATTCCGGCGATGTGGTGGAGTGGGTGTTTCGCTATAGTGGAGGACCCCGCCGGATTCCTGGTATAGACGCATGTCTCAGTCGCAAGAGAGGGTCACTCGACATTTGCCACTTTGGCATAACCGGTTTCTCTGCAGTGGAGCAAGTGCCGCGTAGGATAATGCGTACCCTTTGCTAGGCAGTGCCGGGGGAGGGTGTGCTAGGGTGCGACGATGTTTCACCGCTCGTGTAGCAGGCAGGTTTGCCACTTGCGGGTCAAGGAGCATCGCGAAGGTTGATTTCGGTGCCGCAGAGGCAGGTGTCGGTGTAGGAGATATCACATGGTGGTCAGCTGTCAGCCGCAAGGGAATATCAGCCAACTCCCACGCCCTCATTCCTTGTGGCGGGCGCTTCCCATTCGGGCGCGGACGGGACAAACAACCACATTGCGCTGCTGTCGGCAGAGGAGAGTTTGCGCATGACGATGAATCATGATGAATTCTGCTGGCTGCAATGCTGCGCTGGAGGCGGGTCGAGGTCCGGTGTCCGCGTCGCGAATGAGGCTCAGGTCGACGGGTTGCTGGAGAGGGTGTGCTCGGTGTGGTGGTAGGAGGTGATGTTCCAGGATCAGCGGGCCTCCTCTCCTCTTTTCGTGGGGGTTTCCGCAGGGTGGAAGCGAGGAAGAGCCGGACTGGCGGTTTCGACCGTCGAACGTGTGCAGCCGTGGTTGGATGTTGCGCGATGCTGTCCTGTTCGCCATGCGCAATTCGGTCATGGCATTGGCAGTGGCAGCGTGCTGTGATTATCCGCACCGCAGCGCAGAAGTGCAGTATGAGGCAGCATCAAGAACAGCAGGTTACACCACGTCCAGCCACAATCAATTGCGCTTTGATGGTTCCGTGCGCCGTCCCGCGCGGCGCCAGCCGAGCACTGGCTCGCACTTGCACTCGCACTTCGCTTGGGGATGGATGATGACCACTGCATCACCCTCACACCTGATGTCCGCCGCACACCCCCTCCGCTCACGCCCACTCGTGTCGCGGACAAGCTTCGATGCATGATGCACAGAACTTCCAGGGAGGCAGGACAGAGACGCGCGCGAGTCGGAGCAGCAGAGGCCCACACTACTGCAGGCCATCGCCAGAATCGCTGTTGCGCCAGGCGCGGCCGGTGCCTCATTCAGGCAGCGGGAGTCGAGTACCTGCAGCTGTTCGTGCAACCCACCGCGCGCTCGAGCTCGACGTTGCCCACAATGCACTTGTGCTGGACTGGACTGCTGCTGACGCGGGATGCGTAGCTTTGCCCGCCTCTTTTTCGCGACCCTCTCGTTTCTGTTCTGGCAGCCGTGGATGGCATGGCATTTTGGGAGAACGCGTCTGTCTCACGGATGACTGCTTGGTCAGTCCATCACATGCGGCCGGCGATGACTGAGTGACGCAGCCACCACGAGCGCTGCCCCTCCAACCAGGCGGCGACCCATTTGCATCCTGCGTGAATGACTGTGCCTGTGTGCCGTCCGTCTGCCTGCAGCACTATGTACTTACTTAGGTGATGCCTGTCGCCGCTCCTCCTGCAGCTGCTGCATTGTTGCACCCAGATCGCCCGCCGCCCCTCCTTCTGTGCGACCAGCATAGACCTCCCCCGACTACTTGAACAGACGACCTCGTACGACGTGTCGTCGCCCAGCTCCTCACCACCACGACCTCGCACCGGTCGTCGTGGTCGGACGGCGGATCGGGCCTGCATTTCTCGACCGTCCACGTCCACGATCGCCTTCTGCTCCTGCACAGCGCATCGCATCGTCCCGGCTGAATTCACGCCTGAACTGCGGCGCTTCTCTTCCCACACGATCTGCACTATTACACCACTCGCGCATCTGGTTGCCTATCCCACGCCTTCCTCTTCGGCTTACTCGGCCATCTTCCAACCACATTTCTTCGACTTCCAGCGCCCAACTACTTAGCCATGCCTTCGCCCACGTTGCCCGAGCAAAGCCTCGAGTCTATTGCTGGCGGGAGAAGTTTGACGTGGCCACCAACGACCGTGCACTGCATCACTAATGCGGACAAGAAACGTATAACAACATCACCGCCCACGCCACACGACACGATGCCTTTTCAACGCAGACAAGCACCGCGAACCGTCTCGTTCGAGGATGAAATCAACGAGGATCCAGCGTCACATTTTCTATCACCTGCCAAAATGGCCTACGAGTACGAAGACTGGGCTGAGGACTCCGACGACGATGCCGAAGAGGTAGAGTGGGACGCCGGTATTACCGACTTTGCCCTCTTCCACCAGGACCGACGTCAAGCTCAAGCACGACGCACATCGGTGCCAGACCGATGGGAGAGCCTGTTATCCAGTCAAGCCTCCGCACTGCAGCGTGCCGTACAACGAAACCGGTCAGACTCGGATCCCACACGAGCCCGGACATGGACGCCACTCGCACAAGACGTCCCGCATCTGACTCCAGACAACTCACCAACACTGAGAGACGACTTCGACATCGATCACTACTGCGGAGGCCATGCGCCTCGTCCCAGCATCCCCAACTACTTGCAATCCGCCTTCGCACCTTCAGAGGAACTCTCAGACGATGACGACTATGACTACGAGACAGATTCGGACGACGAGGAGCTACCCATCGACTACCTCGTGGAACGCGCGCGTGAGCGAAGACGTGCAGCTCGCAAAATGGAGCGCCCAGGCATGAGATTTAACAGAACCATGTCCGGCAAGGTCCACGTGTGGCGACGACCGAGCTGGCAGCTTCACGATGTCGGCGAAGATCCCGAAGCCGAGCGCAGAGCTGAGCTCGCATCTGTGCAGCACGATCAGCCCCATGTGCACCATCAGCAAGCCGAGCAACGAGGCCGAAGGCGGTGACGCGGTACCGCTAAGCATGCATGAGTATTGAAGCGAAGAACATACATGCAAGCTATTTTACCAAGCCCGCAGACTGTGTACCAAGAAAGATTTTTTGCATTTCCAAATCTGGTTAAGAATTGCATTCTGTGGCGTTTTTTATTGCATTGGATTGATTATTTGGGCAAAGGATGCGGGACGAAGTCGCATTTTCTACATGACGAAAGGGCATCAAATTCCTGCTATTGCAACAGACTGGCGAAAGGATTCCTTGTCATATGCATACGAAAGGCGATGTGGCGCGATTTTTTGAGATTCGATTTTCTGTTGTTTGCAAACGTCACTGGCTGGCAGAGTTGCATGGGTTGTTATTATTAGGCGCGTTGGGTTTCTGCATCTCGGTGCATTGTTGGGCATAATTGCATGAGAGATACCACCTTTGTTTTCGGTTGACTGTGGATTGAGATACGAATATGATTGAAATGAAATGAATCGGCTGTTGGAACACCTTCCCTTCTTCTTCCTCTCTACTTCGACGTTTTCCTAATGTAAACGACATCAACATCGTCGCAAATATACTGATGTTGCTCCCGCTGATACTGCTCTTCACAGGATCCTGCAATCCAATTGGTTACCGACAGCGCGAACCGCTGGAGCACAACAGCAAGCAAGCTGCGAAAGCTGTATGCTGCTTTCCTGTCACGCGCTCACAAACTGTTGCAATGCAGTGGTAACCTGTGGTATCCCCCCACTTTCTCTTGCCTCGCTTCCTTCTACCACAGTTCTCCTGCAGCATCATGGGCATCCACAACCCGAAGCCAAGAAAGACTATGATGGCAAAACTGTGGTAGCGACGGCTGGTGAAAGTGGAAGTGGGAGGTAGGGAGATAGACATCATAGTAGCGGTGTTGACGCGGACGGACTACGACATAATGTGGACGAAGATTTCTCGGATTAAGCTGGCGTGATGGGAGGAGTGAGGCTGACGATCGGTGGTGCTGCTACAGCACAATCTTGGTTGATGCACGCATATATGCAAAATATCGAAAATTCGCCGTGCCTCGTGCTGGAATCAAGCATAGCTGACTGGCAGCGGCAGTCTCAATGATGACTTAGCAATCGGCAGAGTTTCGAAAATTCACATGATTGTCAAGAGTGTTGAGGATGTTCACGTGGACAAGATACGATATGCACGATGAAGGAATTGTGCGTCTATACCACAAAGCTTCCATAACATGAAGGAGGGGACTTGTATGTGAAACCCCCACGCTTTCTCATGCTGCTGTTCAAAAACTACGGTACGGTACCATTCTACTGGATTCGAAGCAGTGCAGTATTGCTGGTTGGTTGGCTGAAGAGCTATAGCTTCCATCCAATCCTTCGACAACCTGCTATGTACCTCCATCCTACACCGCTTAGAAGTAGAAGTACCATTCGCGATTTCCGGAAACGGGAAAAAAGATTGTAGATCTTTGTGGTTGGGATCGACATGGGGTTGGTACTTGGTCTTCTTGTCTTGCTCCCGCGTGGTTGTCGCCGCGCTGTATGTACTGTACCATACATTGTCGAAAGTGGTTCCGGAGCGGAGGTTGAATCGTACGCGCGCGGGAAGACAAATGTCACACGACAGAGCGTGACAAGCGGTTAGGTAGGATTGTGATGTGATTGAAGAGGAAGAAGTGACAAGACGGCGTGGAGTAGAATTACATGGCAGGGAACCGTGGTATACAAGTACAAGTAAGTCCCCGGAGTATCAGAAATCCTGCCGAAGAATACTGATGAGTGGAAGCAGGTTGTGATGTGAGAAGGAAGTGGGAAATATGCGGATGAAATCGGACACGACCTGCAGACGACCATGTAGTTGCGGGCCATACAGGTATATGCCAGTAACAACTCTGCACCATGACGAGGTCTTGTCGCGAAACACCCGCTGGAGAACACCATGGAAGGATCGCGGCTGAACTGTACTCACAACGTGGGAAACAGAGTACAAGCCATGACGGCAACGGCAACGGCAACCCGCACACAAAAGTCTGCTGACTGGTTGTTTACCTTGGCAATGCAAGGGAGGGAAAGCGTGGCACTGGCACATAGACGTCGGTCGGGTAGCTGCGCTTTAACGATTCCGCGCGGTTCTGCTTCGGTATACAAAAGTACGAGCAGGAGAGACAAAAAGATGTCAACTTTGCCGATTCGTGGAAAGAGGTAGCATGTGAAAGTGAAAAGCTGCAGGAAGATGTGATAACGGTATACCGGAATGGGAAGTACATAGGATGGCTTATGAATGAGATGAGGAGGAGTTTCGTTCGCACTAGTAGGTATGAGTGAGGCGAGTATTCGTAGTCGTAGTCGCAGTCGCCATGGCGTCGTCGGAGTTTACCCCGGAGAGGAATCCATTCCTTGAGTAGATCGCTTTTGGCTTATGAGTTGCATGTCGTTTGATGATGTGCATGTCATAGATGCAATCGAGATCCAGTTCATCTATCGCGCATTTGGCTGGTCTGTTCACACGCATCATCGTATGCGAGCGAGCGAGCGGAGAAAGACCCGGACGCCGGAGTTGTTCGTAGCGAATGGCTTTATGATGCCTTCATTGTAAGAATGGCGTGAAGCGAATGTGTCGAACATGATCGGAAGGAGACACACAACCGTCCCATTCGAGCCTCTCTCCGACACAATTGTTCACGCTTCGCAGCCGACATTGTTCGACGGGTCATACTCGTTCAAGCCTCCCTCGCGACACGCTTCTGCCACTCTCTGACCCGCTTCTCGTAGACGATAGCCTTCCCCTTTCCAAGCGCTTTCTCGGTGTCGTAGTTCTCGTCATAGTTGTCGAGGAAAATCCTGTAATCTCGCATTTCCATCAAGTCTTTCTTGCAGGCTTCCTTCTTGCGATGCAATTTGTCGATGAAGGCAGCCATTTCAGTCCGGCCTTTGGCAGTCTTGGGCATACGCATCAACTGCTTCTTGAGCTCGGCTCGTTGTTGGCGAATATCTTGCAATTCGGATTGATATTGGGCGATCGCGCTTTGAACAACGCGCAGAATCTCGTTGACACCGTCTCCTTGTCGGTACTTGAAGTCTGAGGGTTTGAGAGGCATTGTCAACGGTTAGTACGTTTTCGATGAGTTGATTGAAAGGCTCGTTGGTATTTGGCTGGCGTGCTGATGTGAAACGTTCCTGTGCTGGTTGGTATACACTATGTGGATTTCACGCCAAGATATATCTACAGTCCTGAGTTTGCCGTGTCAATGTATTCACGGATGCTGATCGCCTCGTTCCCTTCTATGCTGGATGCAAACGCGTCAAAATTCCAGTATGGTGTACGTTTTCGACTCGCCGTATCGTAAGTCGCATTCACGACGGTCGCCGAAGTCGTGGTCGTGTATCGTGACCCTGTCGCGGAGTATAAACCTCTCGTGCTCGATATGTGGCTGGCACTCATTGTGTCCAGATCTTACCAGCGGCGTAGTGCTGCAGATGCCACATCCATCGGCATTGCCAACGTTCAGCCAGGCACTCAAGCTGTCGATGCGTTTCCGTGGGCCATTCAGGAGGTAGGAATTACCATAGCGTCGCGTTTGCACTTGCAAATGCTTGCAAAAGCTCAAATCGATGAAGATTGTCGAAGTATGCGATGTCCGACCGTATTGTGCACTGGCTCAGTCCCTTCTCGACGATTCCTCGGGTGGCTTCAGGGGATTCCGGCGCAACAGGTCCTCGCCGCATGTCCCGAGATACAGAACGCCGCGCTAGATGCCTGTATTTCCATCTCTTCTCTAGAAACCTGGTGGGTTCAATCTCTGGCTCATCCTCGTCCACTTGGGCAATTTATGAATGCCCTTCCTGTACCCTCTAACTTTCTTGTCGAACATGCTGTACTTGTCCCTCGGCAGCATCTCCGCTTCCGTTGGCATTTCTGCTTTCCATCGTTCAATTAATTTTGTTGTTCCCGTCTCTCGCACCACATCCCGTAGTAGCTTTTTCCCAGGAGTAGGCACGCCTACTGGATTCGTCGAGGGTACCCAGTCACCCTGCTTGGGCCCCTTACCGTGTCGGACTGCGGCAAGACTCTTTGACTTCGGTGTTGAGGCGGCAAGGAGGCGCTGCCCTTCTGCTGTTGTGGAGAGCTCCTCTGCTGTTGCTGTGCCTTCGGAGGTAGAGACGGTAGCCGGGGCTTCTGAGGATGCGGATGGTGGTTGCGGTGAGATGGAGGAGTTCTGTTGTTTGCGCAGCGCATTGTCGAGAACGGCGACTACGCTATCGACGCGTCGCAGCCTTTGGCGATGGCGCTGCTTTTGAGGAGATGAAAGTCGCCATGGGATTTTCCTAGACACGTCAGATTCGAAGCTATGTGGCTGGGTACGCTTTGTCACACCATAGTAGACCACCGGAGAGCGGCTGACTGGGTCGGAATGGGCCAAACATGCTGTGTGTGCGTGCTCGATGTGATGTCGACTCCAATGCTGTCTGGCGGAGATGGAGTCCGCCGCGGAGGTGCCAAGAATATCAGAGTGGGTCCATTCAACCGCTCAAGCCACGGCAGTCGCCGCTGTCTTAACACAACAACATGCGCAAGTAGTGAGGAACAGCGCCAGGACGCTCCAGCAAGTCTCTCTTCTCCATTCACAGCTATGTCGTACTACTTCACCATCATCGGCACCCGCGACAACCCTCTGTTCGAGCTGGACTTTGGCACGTCAAAGGTCGGCGGCGATGGCATCGCACGCTTTCGGGAGGAAGCAAAGCATATGAACCAATTCATCGTGCATGCAGCGATTGACATGGTCGAGGAAGCCCAGTGGAGCACGAAGGACTTGTATGTACCTGAATCTGCCGCATGCGTCTCCCAGAAATTTGACCGAGAAGCAGATACCTCAAGAAGATCGACTCCTTCCAGAACAATCACATTCACTGTTTCCTCACAGGCGGCAACATCAAGTTCATGCTCCTGATGAATCCTGACCCCAGTGCTACACCCTACTCGAATTATCAAGCTCCTCCGTCACGACCGAACACCGGCAGACACAGCACGTTGATAGCCAGCAATCCAACTAGCCAACAGACTGAGGAAGCTGTCAGGCAGTTCATGACCGAGGTTTGTTCCTGGAAGACCTGTCTTTCCTGGTGATGCTGACCTTGCACAGGTCTACGAAGCATGGATGAAGTGCATCATGAATCCGTTCTACAACGTGAACCAACCCGTGACCAGTCCAGTCTTCAGAAGTAGGGTTGCGACTGCCGCGAAGAAGTACTTGTGAGGGTAATTTGTGCTTGCCGTTTCCTCACTCATGCTCAGACGAGGCAATACAAGCGGAGTTCTGGAACACCGACAACTCGCGCAACCTGAAGGATACCTACAGTACCCTCCGCGCACAGCCACTCTGTGGGACCGGGAGCGCTGCATACTGTGATTTTCCTCCACCCACACGCTTCTGCAACCTACTGGACTTGGTAGCGGAAAATACATCTCGACTCCAGCTGACAACGACTGGTTTGGTCCGTTTGGTCACATCGATCACATCAATGGCCATGATAGTAATTCACCGCATCAAGCTCGGCGATCTACGCTACAAATGGCAATGGGCTCATCGACATATGTCAAGTCAGTCGCAAAGGGACAATCCGATCTTTCACCAAGCGAACGGCGTCTGCATCAGAAAATGTCCGCATGCTATGGTGGTCATGGCGGTCATTGCCGAGGATGACTTCACGGTACTCTTCTGCTTGAGTGTGACTGATCACGTCTGAATCGCACGCGGCGTTTGCTCTCTAAGTAGACAGGATGTGTCCCTGTCACCCCTCACCATGAAACCGGAAAGGTGGTCACATGAGCAGCTTGAAGGATGGTGAGGTCCTCACGCAACACAGGAGAGTGAGCTCACTTGTATCCAAGCTGCTACATGAAAATACCTCATTTCATGCTGAGCTCCCACGCAGTGAAAACATTTATCATGCCAACACCCCCAGGCCTGAACATCTCTCAATACTCTCAAACCCCGCACAACCTCGGCATCGGCCAGCACACTAAAAGTCAGCAAGAGCCGCTAGAACCGGCATCATGGTTCGCATCAAGAGCGAGTGTCCACGGGCGCCACCGCGACAACATACTCCAGGCAAAGGAGGTCCACTTCGTGGCAAAGGAAGTGGTGGTGGAGGTGGCGGCAATACCAACAACGGCGGTGGCAGCTCCAATGGCGGCGGAGGAGGCAACTACAATGACAACCCTCGAGCGACACTGCATCCTGCTCTCATGCTGTCCAACAAGAAAATGCAGGAGATCCTTCGGTGTGACGATATTGAGTTGGACATGATCAAGCATGCCGCTTATCAGATCATGAAAAAGCAGCCTCAAATCCGTCGCAAGGAGCTTCGCGTACAGCTTGCTGAGCAGGGAGATGAGTTCGCGGAGATGCTTAGCGGAGAGAATTGGGGGGACCTTCAATATCCCCCTGGCCGAACGTTCGAGACGGATCTTGATCAACTTCTTATCAAAATCATGAGTATTGCCCGCAAGAAGATCAACGGTGAAGCGAAGAAGACCAAATCGAAGAAGAAGGTCCCGGACGATCGAGCAAACGTGATCGACTTGAGCAGTAGCGGAGAGGAAACTCCCAGTCGCCCAGTCTTCAGGAAATTTGAGTTTCCTCGCGCATCGCAATCTCCTGGCAGAATCCGTTCGACCAGTCCTGGCGAAGCAGAGCAGGACTATCGCATGTCCGGCGGTCTGCCCAACGACAGTGACAGTGACTTCGGGTCGCCTACTGGCGGCACTGGCCTGGCCAGAGGTATGGCCGAACACGTTTTCGGTCGAAGCGCTGGCGAGCTGCAGAGCCCGTTGCTGCGCAATGTTCCGGGGCGGTCCTCTATTCTCGGCCGGGACGACGATGACATCAGTGAGTACAATGGTATTCTCGGCAATTCGATTCGTCGGGTTCGTGGTGGCGGTAGTGGCAATGGACCACCAAAGGACTGAACTCCTGAAGATAATGTGATGATGAGTTTCGACATGATTTAAGGTAACGCGAGACGGACATCGAACACATGCGCATTCATACGGCCCTCGAATAGTGGCATATCACTGGATTGGATCGAGAAATTTTGGATCGTATCATCAGTCTCATGGTGCAAATCCGCACTCTTATGACAGCTCGGCTCGATACAACATTGGCTACATTGCACGTGGGCAAGCAATTCTCGGATGGAATTCAGCTGCTTGGGGGAACCAATTCTACCATCGACAAGATAGTAGCGATGATGGCAGAAGAGAAAAATTTGCGTGATCATTTTAGTTGCGCATCGCACTGCTGCTCACACGCATGAACCATACAGGGTCTATCTCTATTATTCATCGCATCAGTCAATCCATTTAATGCTACAAACATGCGATTTCGAAAGCTCAATATCATCTAGTACAAGTGCAGACCTTGTCCATGCTGATCGAGTTGTGTGCAGCGCTCCGTGGCCGTTCTTCATTTCCGTTATGCTGCTCGTGTACCAATTTGCTGCAGCCGCTTGAATGCGGGCGTGCAAGATGAGCCCGAGTCGCATTGTGAGCCTTCACCTGCAGGTTATTGTTGTGCATGATTTCTGAGCACTGGCTGCTTGCCGCTGTTGCTCAGGTTCGCAGAGGCACGGCGCGCTCACCCCGAACGAGGAGCACTGGATTCTTGGTACCCTTTCTCCGTCCCCTTCACGAGAATAGTCCTCTGTCGCGGCAGGCGCCTGAGAGCTTTTGCAAGCTCCATTTCTGCCATCGCGATGCCGTTCATTTTCCAGGGCATGGAAACTTGGCCGATGTGACCGTGAAAGCCCAGGGCGACCTCTGAGACTTTCAGCGCGCGCAAGATTGAGACGATTCTAGCAGCGCTTTCAAGGGCCAAGTGGTTTCTGAGATGCGTGTATGAATGGCGTGTGTCTTGCGAAGCATCTTCGTGCGCTTTGACAGGGCACAAGAACACGGTCAGAGACTTCAAAGCCCGGAGCCTTTCCACGACGAGGCTCAGTCGCTGCTCAATCCTCGCAAGCACAATATTCTGCTCCGTCGGTCCAGAACTGTAGCGCAATTCGTTTTCCTCTTTGACGGTGAGGCAGCACAACTCGATTCGCCTGATACGTGAAAATGGGGCCGGAAAGTGGAGATCGAAGAACCATTCATTGCTCATGTCGATCGAAGGATTTATTGCAGCATCCATTAGTGGCTGTGTCGTGAAGAGGTTGAAGGTGTTGACTTCGAAGTAAACATTGACTGCTATGTCGGCAAGACAGCTTGGAACGCTGTCGACCTTGCGATAGATCCTGTCGAAGAGCGCCGTGGTATCGCTAGCATCGACCGGCTGGTAACTCTCGATCATGACATAGCCGAAGATCTCTTGTACGAGCTCTGGAGAGAGTGATTCGAAGCACTTCCACATTTGCTCCCGATCTTCCCGGCTTTTACGCAGAAGTGCAGAGAGGTCGGCACGACGCATCGCAGCGAGTGCCATCTGTGAGGTGAGCTTGTGACTAGAGTCCATTCGTGGTGCTGAAGTGGGAGAAAGCCATTGAAGCTTCACAGCAAGTTTGTCTCCTGACAGGTGAATGCTTTGTTGTCCTGCTTCGCACTGCCAGAACAGTCTCGAACAGTGCGCTAAAAGGGCCAGATTGGAAGGAGAAGCTTCCAACTCCACTTGTAAGAATTGACAGCTTAGCTGATGCTGTCACGCTAGCCTTCTTCATATCGTTGCTTGCTGTCCGTGATCGCAGCACATGCGCCAAACGCCTCGCTTAAAATCATGTCGCATTTCAGTGGTCATAACACATTGCAAATCAGACCAGTTCTGGCATTTCTAGGTCTTGATCGTAGCACCCAATTTCTCCAGCTCCTTTCTTCTCTCTTCCATCTTCTTCTTCTCTTCCTCCAGCATCTCATCGATCTTCTCCTTGCTCTTCTCCAGTTGCGCAAGCACTTGCTTCTCATACTGCACACTCCAAGCACCGCCACTCATACCTGCTCCCTCGCCACTACCCGGCAAGGCCTTCTCGGGCAATTGCGAACTGGGCTCGACATTGCCCTCGAACACAAAATCCGGCTTCTTTCCTTTCCCTCTTCCTTTCTTCACCTTCAACCAATTGAACTGATCCTCGCTCATCAACATCTTTGCAAAATCCGATGTAGGCTCATTGAACTCAATCGTCTCCAATCGCTCTGCAACGACAAAGTTATCCTTCTCTTGCCTCGCTTTCTGCTTCTCATCTCCGTACGGAGAGAGGGTAAGATAATGCTCCCGATAGATAGCCTTCTCTCCACTCTCTGGTGCGAAGTAGAGTCTTATCTCCACTGCGAACTCGCCATAGCCCGTTTCTGCCACCTCAAAGCTAATATCCTTCTTCGCGGCGCCTGTTGCGGGGTCAAGCAGAGAAGAAGATTCGATGGTGCGCGAGGCATCAGCGTAGGTGTGGTGGAGTTTGAACTGGACTTTCTTGAGCCATGTCGTGATATCGGGTCCGTTGGGAAGAGGGCGGACGTAGACTTTCCAGCCTTTGGTGTGCCCTTCCGGTGGAGGATTTGGATAGCCGGAGTATGGGAGGACATGCGCTTCGTTACCGATGATGAAGTGGCGCGTGATCTTGATGCCACGCACGCGCTTCGATGTTGCCGCGGGCATATCGGCGGTAGTGGAGTTGGATGAGACGACCAGAGATGCGGAGCCTCAAGTGAGGACGCGACTGACCGGAGAAGAAACGCGCCGCGAATGCCAAGCCGCACGTGAAAGTGGAGTGACGTGGTTGCTCGTCTCTTCTCTTTCTCCTTTTATGTTTTGCTGGCCTTCTACCTGAAGGCAACGTACTTTCTACCTCTCACGCAAGCCGGGCTCTTGAGCAGAGATGCACTGGGGTCTTTGTGAATCAGCGATTCCGGATATCGGATCAAAGCCGCAGAGGCCCGCCAGAATCAGAGAACGTTGCACCATTTCGAAGGTAGATCCACCAGGCGAGGTGGTTGGTCGCTCGTAGAATGATCAGCGGATCCATCTAGGGGTTTGAGATGGAATGCTGCACCGCCGTATGAACTGAAGTACAAGATCTCGAGCACAAGACTTCTCCTACATGGAGATGGCTACTCTCGCATGCAAGCTATAGTGGCATGACTGAGGAGCGCATGCGTCGCCGTACACAGAGTCGAAGACGGCTGAAGGCACAGAACGCTCAGCTCACTGCTCTGATAGACCTTTGCATTGTCCCAGAGCCTCCAGCAGCAGTACGGCCGACATCTATCTATTCGGAGTGAGGCATTGCATTATTTGCGTGTCTTTTCATTCCTCTCAACTTTTCCCCCAAGACAGCCCGCCTGTTGGCTCACCTGGTGTTCAGAACAATTACGATTCACGGACATCGCGCCGTTTGTTGGAAGGTGCTCGGTTTCCAGTTCAAGAGGCCTAGCAGAGAATGTGCAAGATCTCCGATGTTGCGTGCTGGTAATGCTTTGCCATGCAAAGTTGCTGTCAGACGACCACATACTTTCCATGACACCCAAGCGGGGTCAACTCCCGCAGTGATGATTGAATATGACGAACCTGGTGAGCGAATCGAAATGCCGACCCTAGATGGGCCATGTGGCTCACTACATGTTGAGATTGCTCTTGTCTTCCTACTCATCAGCCATGTTTTGGTTTTAGCGCTGCGAAAGACTGGGACTCATTTCTTGCGCCCCTCTCACGCAAATGCACCCACCCTCGGTTCGCCCTCCTTGTGCAAATAACAAGAAGAAGAAGCAAACAGAAAGACGACGACTTTCTTCTACCATGCTCATCCCGAATCAGTATCTGAGACATCAGATCCATCCGTACGAACAGGCCCGACATCGCAGGCGCGAAAGCTGATGTCGAGTACTACCGGAACTTTCGCCCCATAAGTCGCTTTTGTTCACAATCACCTGGAAGTCAGGCCATATGAAGGTCAAGGGTTTATCAATTAATTCATCGAAGCAATGTTGGAGAAGCTACAATCCCCAGCCGAGGTGGTGGAATATGGACCGAGCAATGGCGATCGAGATGTCACGACTTGGCCGGTGGCAACGTGCAGTGGGACGCTGAGCAGGACTGAGAGTACGTATGTGGATACAGATAATGGTCTAGAAGTACTCCGTTCGGATTGTCATCGACCAACAGTGTAACGAGAATCACCTCAGCCTCGCAGAAGTAAGATCTCGATCCTTCACACAGAACTGTTCTGACTGACAAGCAGCAGCCATTTAAGCATGTGATCCACCAGAAGGCCCGTTGACAAGCCTGTTTTGTCGACTGGATCAAGGCTTTCGCCACCTTAGCTACTTCATATTGTCACACAGCTCAGTGGAGACGGAAAGCTTTTGCATACCCATCGAATTTGTCATCGGGTGGAGCCAGACTAAGTTGCGATATTTCGATCAGTTCCGTTCTCCTCGAATCCCAATGATAGCACGTTCATGGATGTTGAGATGCCTGGTGATGAGCATGCTCTGTTGTTCTGCGGGTAGCTCAACCGTCGCTTCGCCATTGATTGTCGTCCCAATTCTCTCCAGCCGAGCGGTGCGATCGACTTCGGGAGAGCCCAGCCTATTTGGTGAAAGGTCTTGCGCACTGAATATCAGTAAATCGTCGGCAGTAATTTGTATGTCTGCATCGCGAATTTGAGTCGGGCGGGCCCATACTCTCGAAAACATGATTCCTTGCCCAATGATCTTTTGCCTAGTCGGCGTTTCTGTCGGACGCAGAACGAGGCATGCGTCAGTCTGATCATCAAACATCAGAACGTCGTCCGACTGAGTTTGTGGGCAAAGAAGGCCTATGACGCTTGGGCGTCCGCGGCCCTTGAAGTCTGGGCTTTCGAGAAGCATGTACAGTGTCTGCTTGCGGAGGGATCTTCTGACTCGTTTGACGGCTTCCAGTCCGCCGCGCCCCGTAGCTTCCCGAAATTCTTGCTTGAGCAGACGAAGGTCCAAGGTCTTTTCCAATTCTCGCTGCGCGAGCTCTGAACCGGTGAACGTTTCTCGAGATTCTTCGACAACGCGCCCGAATGACTCTGCTGATATTGAGTAGCTGTTGACAAGGCTGTTGCTATTACATGCGGGCAACGGACAATTTTGCCTGTCCAGAGTCAGCCGGCGCAATACAGGATCAGTATTATTGATCTCCAGCATGTTCACTATTTCGAACGCATCTGGGAAACGATCAACGAAACGAAGCAACTCCTGCGCCAAGCCAAACGAAGACCGATTATAGTCAGGATAGAGGCGTTGGCGGCCACCAGTCCAGTCATAAAAGGAAAGCGTGCCGTAAACGCGGTCCGCGCATCAGTACATCGGAGCGCAGTCAAGAGTCTGTAAGTGTCTCCTCCTCGTTCGAGGACCGGCTGGAAGGTTTCATCAAAGACGGATATTTGTGGGCAGTTCTGGGAAGATTGGAGCAAAAGTTTGTGACGGTTCTGCACAATGTTGGAAAGCAGAGCGATCGCAACCTGTTGCTGCCCGCAAAGCAACACTTTTTGACTGGCCAACATGTACTCTTGCAGAACCCAGAGACGCTCCCAGTAGGGGCGTTTGCAGAATCTCCGACAGGTAGCCTGTAGCTTTTTCAAATCTTCCTTAGAACAAGACCGAGAGGAGAAGTAAGTGCCCTCGTTCGTTCCTCTAGCCTCGCCAAGTAAGTCAGGCCGGATCCTCCGGATCGTATCGATATCGTGGTCGTCATCACAGCCCACACAGCAGAGCACCAGACCTGCAGAGGCAAATGTGCGGCCCATGGAATTGACTTGAGCGCTTTTTTCCGCCAAATCGTCCTGATTGATACACAGTGAATCTATCCAGATCCACGTTCCTCCATAATGGAGTCGAGCCTGCCACAGGGCATAATGACAAGTGGACCTAACAGACTGGGCTTCCTCGTCAACCCACACGGTCTTCTGATTATGCGGCTCTCCCCAGGTATAAGAAATGGCGTTGTAGCTGGGTGCATTATGGCGGTAGAATATTTTCAGCTCGAGCGCAATGACCTGGTGTGGGTCTCCGGGACACAACCACAGAAGCCGCATCTGTTCCTCAGGGTCTCGAAGTGGTTGCATGGCTAATGAAACCGGCTGTCTAGCCTTGAGAGGGAGACTGTGAGTCACGTAATTGTGCCAAGAAGCAAAGTGTTGACAGACGGGGAAGCACAGGCTCGTCCTGAGAGGCAAGATAAGCATGGCCCGAGCTGACGATGAGCTCAGAACGTTGCACAAGGCTGTGAATTCTGCATGGGGATAGCTGCCACCCTGGTAAGACGTAGCCAAGTTGTGGCAGTGCAACGTCGTCCGGAGTCGTAACCGAGAAGAAAGCAGTATCCGTGAATCCAAGTCCCAGGGTATCATATGCTAGGCTACGCATCCATTTATCCTCGCCATTCAACTCCCGAATCAGCTCTCCTCTGCATCATGCAACTTTCTCTCGCTCTGCGACAGTATCGGGTTCTCTTCCCAAGGATATCCATTCTCTTCCTCCCATTTCCATCGATCCGAAGCGAGTCTATCCAAAGCCTCTTCTTGATCCATACATAACTCGTGGCGTCCTTCTCCGCCTTCCTCCTCAACCCATCGAACACCAAACCCCTGCTCAATCCGCGCAAGATCAAAGTCGTACTTCTTTAACATTTCCTCTCGCATCATATCGTTCCACATACCGGCATGTTCGGGTTCATCCAACATGCGCATTCTGATTCTGTGCTTCAATCGATTGAGAGGAACTTCTGTCTCACGCACGATTTTCCAAGCTCTCTTGATGTCGCCTGCATATACCATCTGCTCAATGAACCAATACACCCCTCGAAGTTTATTCGTCATTGGCATAGTCTGCTTCCTGATGTTCTCTTCTCCAACAACGAGAAGTCTGCGAGGTTGCTGATATGCTTTCGATTCTTTCCAAAACAGCCATTCTTTCCAGACAGCATCAGCTTCTCGACAACGTGCCAGAACAGCAACCCAGCCATGAAGAAATTGCCAGTCTTCGCGAACGAGGAAAGTACCGAAATGATATTGATCTTTCTCGGGTAGATCGACACAGTCCTTGAATCCAAGAAGGACTTCTCGTAGATCTGATCTCCTCCATCTGCCATTCCGAATCTCACCAAGTCCTCTGTGTCCAATACTGAATTTTGCAATGACCGACCTGTAAAGATTACTAGTCATGCCCAGGCCGGTCTCTTTTATCATCTTCAGATATCTCTGCATTGCCGCCTTGCTTCTGCTTCGGGCAGCGAACTTCAAGGCCATATGCAGCAATTGCGGTTCGACGTCCAGTTTGGCAAAGCGATACCGCATGACGATGGCATGCAAGGTGTTCAGGACTTCTGGATCGGTGACATTATTGCGACATCGGTAGAGCGCTCTCATGATCGGCTCGTAGAGATGCATCAGATTCATGGCAGATTGAATGTCCAGCATTGCAACGGCAACCACCCTTAAAACGTCCCGTGGCCATTCGCATCTCAGCAGTTGCGACCTCAGGACAGAGCGAACCGCTTTCGGTCCCACAGCCAACTTCATGGTCTGGCGAAACGTGGCGTGCGAGATGGGACCATCGTCAGGTCTCTGCAGGCGAGGCGGACCGCGAAAACGTATTTTGCCTTGCTGCACGCCCGGCCATGGGTTTGACAGCGATCGGAGTGTCCTTAATCGCGCATCTTTCTCCCGAAACAGTGCTTCGAAGCTGAGCGCTGCTTCTCTCAATGCCACTTCGCGCAGCGCGTCCTCCGGTATGGGTTCTCCATGGTGTCTCAACTGCCGCAATGTCTTCTTCGAGTAGAAGCCTCGGGAGTTGTGTGGCGGTGAGTCGAGCAGAAAGCCATCGTCGTCGGGGCGGACAGCTAGTGATGTCTCGGGATGGGCGCGTCGCGGCGCAGTGGTCAGTCGGCGGCGGGAAAGTCGAAGCTGGCGGGCCTGGCAGGTGAGGCAGACGCTGGGTCGCCTCGCCACCACACTCATCGTCGATGGCGATGGGCGGTGTGGGAGGCAAGAGGTGAAGTGAAGTGGTCGGTGGAGCCGCAAGTCCCCCACCAAATGATGCTTGTTCCTCGATTCACATGCAAGTCAGCGCCACCACCGAAACTTTGTGACTCTTCGTTCCTGAATATCAACTTTTTCTTCTCTTCTCTCACGACAACACCGAGCAGCAATGGCGGCACCTCACCAGCCACCTCGGCAATACGTCGAGAACGAAGGCTACGTCGGCGACAGAAATGCCATCCCGGGATCCGCCAACGACCCCACTACCAACGAAGTCGAGGAGGAGGATGAGGACTACGATGATCTGTTCGAGTCCGACCTCTCTGAAACGGAGATATCTGCCTCGAACCCATCGGACTATACAAAGGCCTACAACCGCCAACGAAAACTCAACGACAACTCCATCCCCGCAGACCAGAAACCAAAGACGAACCCTCAGCTCAACACCAAAGCGGCTATAGACGACCACATCAAGAGTTTGGCACGACATACTGCAAAATTGAATGTGAACGCAATCGAGGGTGGGGCAACAAAACTCCATGGAGGTGCTGAGAAGTCGGATAGAGCCACAAGCGAGCAGGTGCTTGATCCACGAACACGAATGATCTTGCTGCAATTGTTGAACCGGAATATCGTGTCCGAGATCAATGGGGTGCTATCAACAGGGAAAGAGGCGAATGTCTATCATGCGGCAACGATACCCGAAGAAGGCGAGAAGGTTCTCAACCGAGCGATCAAGGTCTACAAGACAAGCATTCTGGTGTTCAAAGACAGAGACAAGTACGTCACGGGCGAGCACAGATTCAGGAGTGGCTACAATAAGAGCTCAAACCGAGCCATGGTCAAAGTCTGGGCAGAGAAAGAGTTCCGGAATCTGCGAAGGATACATCAGGCTGGCATACCTTGTCCAGAGCCAGTGTATCTCAAGGCACACGTCTTAGTCATGTCGTTCCTCGGCAACAGCAAAGGATACCCAGCACCACGGCTACGTGATGTTGAATTTGACGAGACCAGGACACCAGAGGAGATCGCGCAGAAATGGTCAACAATCTACATCGAGCTGCTCAGCTACATGCGGATGCTGTACCAGGTCTGCAGGCTGGTGCATGCAGATCTATCGGAGTACAATCTCTTGTACTACAAAGATACCCTATACGTGATCGATGTCTCGCAATCGGTGGAACACGATCACCCCAGATCGCTGGAATTCCTGCGCATGGATATCAAGAACGTATCCGACTTCTTCAAACGCAAAGGAGTGGATACCCTGTCAGAACGATCTGTCTTTGGCTTCATCATGGCAGGAAGTGGAAGCACGGAAATGTCAGGAATGAAGGAGACACTGGAGAAAATGTTTGAAGTGGAAGCACAAGCTGGCAAGCAGGATACCGAAGTCGACGATGAAGTCTTTCGTCAGCAGTACATTCCGCAAACGCTACGAGAAGTCTACGACATTGAACGCGATGCCGAAGTCATCAAGAAGGGAGACGGTGATGGGCTTGTTTACCAAGACTTGCTAGCGGACAAGACGGTGCAGAACGGTACAGAGGATGCAGAATCATCAGAACAGGAAGATGACGACGCTGATTCGGAGGATGATTCTGGAAGCCAAGTCTCTGAAAGTGCCTTCGACAAAGGTCCTCCACGAGGCAAGAAGCATGAGGACAAGGAGGCAAAGAAGGCGCACAAGCTGGCTGTGAAGGAAGAGAAGAGGGAGAAGAGGAAGGAAAAGATACCCAAGCATGTCAAGAAGAAGATGATCTCGTCCAGCTCGAGAGGAAAGAAATAGGCCAGAAAGCTGCATTCATGGTTGAAGCATTGCGGGCCAGCGCAACACGAATCATGATTGGATGAAATCAGGGGCAAAGAGTCGCCGTCTCTCAGCGACGTGCCTCTTGCTGCCAATTCTGCTTCATGACTAGCCTTTTGCGCGAAGCATAGCTTGACAATTGCATTGCCGCTGCAGTATCAACAACAATCATGACCTTCACACAACATTGCACCGTCTCCATCACCTCCAAAAATCCTTCCACGGCGAAGCGCATATTCCAACCTTCTTGGTCAGGCTCATCATGCCACCGGCATTGATCGAGCCGATCCAGTATGATGGTCAATCTGAAGTCGTCGTCGAAGTGCGCGAGGATGTTCGCAAGAAGCCCAGCAAAGGCACCAAATGCCTTCTCACCCGAATCGCTACGCCAGTCAGACCCTTCCACCACTCGCTGCACTTGGTCGTGGTAATCTCGCAGTTTATCTGCATGCATCAACACAATCTGATATATCAGACTGGCCATAACATCTTGGACCGAGCATTTCTTGCGATCTGTCATCGTCCAGTCCGTCTGACACAAGAACCACGCGATTTTCTGCGTGTCCGAAAGCTGAGTTCGTAAAGACTCTGCCAGTAAGACGCTGCCCTCTGACAACCAAACCAGATCTTTGGAGTCGAAGCGATGCCAGTTCTGACCGCCGAGAAGCAGCAGGCTTGACTCTTGCTTCGTCAACCATTGTGCAAAATCTGCATCCTCAGTGAGCAGATGCAGCGAAGTCTCCATCGGCGCTCGAATAACTGCTCGCCGATTATGGAACGCTCTTCCGAGAATGGCCTTGTACCTTTCTAAGTTTGTGTTGAAAGTAAAAGGTTCCTCAACTTTGATCCCCAGTGTTTTCCGGATGCTGGCGAGGTACTCGCCATCGGCTGAACTCTTGTGTGCCAACGCAATTGACTGCGTTGAACGCAGCCGCACACTCATGTCATCAATCGTCTGTTTCATCTTGCTAATGTCTTGGAGCAGGAGCGTATCACTTTCCTGCTTGACTTGGCCCAATTGTCTTCGGATACGGGACATGGTCTGCATTTTGGCCTTTCCTGGCGACACTGCGTCTTTCCACCTGTGTCGACGCGAGGAGAAGTAGTCTGTCGTCTCTCTGGCAAACTTCACCACGAGGCCGAAAACGTCTGCGATCAAGTCTTGCAGTCTGTCGCTTGGTTGTAGACTGCGAAGCATAGCCAGTCGCGGGAATGCATAAGTCAGCTCTTCAAGAGCGTCCTCGATGTCATTCTCTCGCTTGTCTTTGTGCACTACTACACTGAGCAGTACTGACAGTGTACCATAGGCGAAGCCGCCATATTGTTGATCCGCGGCTTTCACGATTTCTACGATGCCTGAGAAGCTTTCCAGAAAATCCGAGAACGTCACCAGAAATCCTTGCACTCCTGTTGCAATCTTTCGACCTGTACCGCTCTTCCTCCTCGCACGCCATTGAGACATGCTTGAAGTAGCGATGAGAAGCTGCTGCTCCGTGCGTTTGGCAAGATCGTTTTCGGGACCGGATTCTTCAGGATCGAGCGATATGATTTGAGAATCCAGGTCGTCCTTTGAAGACGAGTAAATCGTTTCCAGGCTGGAGCTCTTTCTCGTCAGCGGCACTAAAGTCTCGCGCGAGGAGAATCTGGAGTCTTTCATATCGCCCAGCGTTTCCTTGGTCCAAGCTTCTCGATCGTCCCAGAGGCCGTTGGCCTCGCGGAAACATCTGAGACGATAGAGTCAGTTGAGTGGGAAGCAAGAGCCTTAGTATCATCGTCAGGGAAAGCGTACCGTTCTCGCTGCGACTGATTTGTGAACCAGCATTGTGCAGTGCTTGGCGGCGACGGCATATTGCGCCTCTGTCCAGAGGGATGAACAGCTAGATAAGAAGCTCTAGAAAATGTCCGGACCTTATGTGGATCAGGACGACACACAGCTGCTGCTTCTTGAACGAGCTCTCGACTCCCCGCGGCTGTGCAGCCGTCCTTGCTGTTGTGAGAAGCAAGTATCCTAGAGGACGGAGCGTGCAGAGATTACCTGCATATGGCGTGGCGCGTCCATGCACAGTGGTGGTCACTCGCTCCTGCGTGTCTATTGTTGCGCCATGCTGATGACGACGCTCACAAGCAACCATTGATATCAACCTGAGCGGGTGTTCGGTTCCACAACATACTTCTCGCCCGGCCTATGGCCTACCATGTTGCGAATTTACACAGCATTCCTTGCTCTTGCACACCAAACAAGCATGCAGCACTTGACAGCAACGGCTTCGCCACTCGAAGCGCCCGCAGTGCCCCGAACACGTATTTAGCAGTCTACAAGCGAACCGGTTGCACAATCTTCAGCCTCACGAAGCGAGCTTGAGCATGAAAGTGGAGCTCGCGTAGCAGCAGGATCGCTTGACAGAAGGGACTCATAAACCGCCTCAGCTCTCAAATGAGCTTTCACTCTGCTTCTCCACTGCACTGTGACTAGGGCGATCAGGGCATGATGACGCCTACAAGCCGGTCAGTTGGTGCTCAAGCTGTATGACTTTCGATCCATAACGAAGTTGCACTTCATGAAGCTGATGTGGATTGGTTGCAGGGTACACCGGCTGAGAGCAAGTCGAGTCTGGAGTACACCTATATGCGATTACTCGAGCAGCGTATTGCTCAACTTGAGGCTGTGATCGAGAAGGGGATGACAAACCCCGCAGAAAAGGTCGATGAGAATGAGGGCAGAGAGATTCGTTGATACATCACACTGACTCCGGCTTAGAGTGACGAGTCGAAGACTGATACTATTGACAAGAAGATCGAGTTGGAGGAGCCGTTGAAAGATAAGAGTGAGGAGAAAAGTGCAACTGCTGGCGCTGAAGCGAGCAAGTCAGATGAGGTGCGAACTTTTTCGAAATGTTGAAGTAAATCTGACCGGGCTGTACAGAGCAAGACCAATGGAGACGAAACGAAGACTTCTGAGAAACAGAGCGGGGACAGCAAAGATGAGGTTATGAAAGGCGAAGAAAAGAAGGCCGAAGACAGCAATACCGATGATGGTAGCCGCGTGCGCAGTGTCATATCCAAGGTGCGTGGCCATCACTGCCTGCTGCCTCTATACCTCTTCTAACAAGACCTAGTGGAACGAGGTCACTAACGATTATGAAACCCTGAAAGCGGGTAATGTTGACTCCAAGGAAGACAAAAGTCAGACGAAAGTGACAACATTCCGAAAAATCATGGACCGCGACAACGAGAGAAAGCTGAAGCACGAAGCCATAGAGATCAAGTCAGCGGAACTCCGCAAGCTATTCCTAGAATGCAGCCGACATCGAGATCCTGTCAATTTTCAGCATGATGAAAAGCTTGAGCTGAAGTCGCCATTTCTGGACTTCGCCTGGTACCACGATGACTTTTTGAAGGCCTGCGAGCCCCATGAATCAGACTCACCAGCACGAGCAGAGGCTCGAGAGGACTTGAAGCAACTACTGGGCCTTGTCAAAAAGTCGTCTTCGATGGAGCCTTATTTCAAGACTCGTGAAAACATCGAGAATGCGGGAACGATCAAGTACGAGCACCTTTGGAGCCTTTTCCCGATGGGAGAGCGAGTCTACGCAAAACCGTTGGCCCCAACATTTCCAGATATCCAGATGTTCGAAGTATGGTATTGCGCCACGACTCCACCTGAGTCGCATGAGACTCCGCACAAGCCCAAGACAACAAAGCTCTACTTGTTCGGCTTCGACTGCGATGGCGTCAAAGTCGATCGATACTATTACACAATGGAAATCAAAAAGTTCGAAGGAGAACGATCAATAGACATGCTTGAGATTTTCCCCACCCGCTTCTATCGCAACTCAGATCGACAGCGGGACGATAGTGCTCTGCAACAGGAACTGCTTGATCGCGGACGCCGATTCATTGAGCTAGCTGTAGCGGACACAAAGGAGAGCCAGCGATCCTATTATGGTACCGCCATTACACAGGTCAACGCTCAGTCAGCTTTCGCTGGCATGGCATCTGGTCGCGATGACACCGAAACAGCCGCATCACATTCAGACG
The DNA here is from genome assembly GCA_005356885.1 of Cercospora cf. flagellaris. Classification (NCBI taxonomy): domain Eukaryota; kingdom Fungi; phylum Ascomycota; class Dothideomycetes; order Mycosphaerellales; family Mycosphaerellaceae; genus Cercospora; species Cercospora cf. flagellaris. The sequence goes on along the minus strand of RJLU01000005.1, from coordinate 238,013 downwards.
ACGAGGAAGACAATAAGATAGGCATCAAATCGTTGACGCCGGACATCAGAGGGAAGATCATAGTCGACAACTATTCATTCCAGCGATCGAAGAGGAATCCAGTGGCATACATGAATCCTCCTCTTGGCCGTGTTGACGGCTGGGCGCTCCTCGAGCTCGATTGTGCATGGTAAGTTACACAAATTCTATTTGACTCCTGAGCTAATTCCCGAGACAGCCGCGCTTGTCAAAGCAGTGTCGCGCTGCAGTGGAAAGTTCAGCCCACGGACGATCTTCGACACCAGGTAGAGTCGTTTCAGGAAAGTGAAGAACGATTGAAAATGTGCCCACCCAAAGTGCTTGGGTACGCACTCAGGCAACGATTGTGGGCACAGTTCCGGATCAAAGATATTAGCAACTCTGAGAACAGCGCAGAAAGTGGGCACTACTTTCAGAAAGAGCTACAACTGGATTCCAAGTACAAGGAAACTCTGATGGCTTTCATCACTAATCATGAGTCGTCGAGGAAGCGGCGGAGTCAACCAAACACCAGACATTCTATGCCAGAGACGTTCGACATCGTCGAAGACAAGGGCAAGGGCCTGGCAATACTGCTTCACGGAGCCCCAGGAGTGGGCAAGACTTTGACTGCTGAGGCCATTGCTCTTGCCACGGGCCGCCCACTTGTTGTCGTCTCGGTGGCAGAAGTTGGCACCGATGCCGCAGATGCAGAAGCACGTCTCAGCGACATCTTCAGCGACGCCGCCCGCTGGGAAGCAATACTCCTGATGGATGAAGCCGACGTCTTTCTTGAGGCACGCGAACGAACGGAAAACCCGAATCGCAATGCCCTCGTCAGCGTTCTCCTTCGCTGCCTGGAGTACTACGAGGGCATTATCATCCTCACGACGAATCGAATCCGTTCGTTTGATGTTGCGGTACAATCTCGCATGCATCTCGCTATCCAATATGACGATCTCAGCCCCGAGCAGAAGTCCGCCATCTATCGTAACCTGATCGACAAGATCCCGAAGTCAAAGCTTGATCGTGAACTGAAGGAGACCAAGAGACTGGAAAGAAATCTGGAGATTTTGTGCAGAAGAGGCAAGATCAATGGACGTCAGATACGAAACATTGTAGCGAGTGCCATGGCTTTGGCAAATCACAGAAGTGATAACGAGGAGAAGTTGAAGGGAGTTTTGACATTCGACGATTTGGAAGCCGTGCACGAGATGACAATGGACTTCGTAACGACGCTGAGTGAAGATACCTGGAAAACGAGGAAGTTTAATGAGGCTGGGAGATAGGAGGGTCGGATGGAAACGCTCGCCGAAACTTCACCTTTTGACTGCCGGGGGAATGTGCACAACATGACCGTGGATCATGTCTCGTCGTTCGTGGGGATTTTCCGAAGTCGAAGAACCTCAGCAAGGTGAGACGACAAATGTGTCAAGGATGAGTTTCTTGACAGTTCCATACATGAATCGATCGACTCTTTTGGCAGCCTCGAAGAGAAAATTAGCACGTTTTCCTTCCAAAGCGCATTGCATAGAAGCCACAACCGCCGCCATGACGAAGCTGAACGCCGAGAACAAATACGAATTCCAACCTGGAAGATCAACGAGAATCGCAGGCACCAGCGGTCCCGACATCATGGACAACGGGCAAGCAACACTCGTAGCGCCGAACAGACCCCCGCCTTGGTCTTCGGCGCCTTTCATGATTCGCGAGCGTTGGGCCTCATGTGAGAAACCGGCAGTACGGCAAGAGATACCCAAGCACACCAGAGCAAGCAGGAGATTGATCGCAGTGGTGGGAGCTGAGATCGTTCAATTGTTTTTGCTCTACGATAAAAGTGTAGTTAGATCTTGATTTCTGTCTTTGTACAACGATTCTAACAAAAGATGATCCTATGAGATCATGCACGCCACACTCAACATCTCCGTCTGGTAGGAGAGCAAAGAGGTATCTCTGATAATGCCATTCAACTACCCCCCGCCCCCCTCGTTTCTTTTATTGCTCAAGGCATCTTCGTCATCTCCTACTCATTTCCATACCCTTTGCGATGCGAGAAACCACCGTCTCTCAACCCAGCCTTTTCGACCGGATTCTCCGCAGCAGATTGGTTCCCATCCTTGACTTTCACCTTCTCCCACTCAGCCTCTTCCTCACTGCTGCGCTCACTGTCCTCTTCTTCTTCGGGTGATTCTCTGCCCTTCTCCTTGTCGTGTTCCTGCATCCTTAACCTCATGCGCTCCTCTTCAGTAAGTTCTTCGTGACCCTCGACTTCTTCCTTGCGCTTGGGTGGGCCACTCATTTGCCATTCCATCAATTTCGCGAAAGCTCCGTTCTTGTCGGCCGCGAGCTCGCGGTAAGAGCCCATTTGAGCTACTTTGCCATCAGATCCAATACAGATGATGGTGTCTGAGCGTTGAATTGTGGACAGTCTATGAGCGATGGAGATCGTTGTATTGTCGCCTCGTAGCAGGGATTGCAGGGCTTCGTTGACGAGTGTCTCGGATTCGGCGTCCAAAGCTGAAGTCGCCTCGTCCAAGATGAGGATGTCAGGCTTCTTCAACAAAGCACGAGCGATGGCGATGCGTTGTTTCTGGCCACCGGAGAGTTGCGTGCCGCGCGCACCGCAAAACGTTTCAAGGCCATCGGGCTGTACACACGATTAGCATAACTTCGATTGAACAAACGCTCCACAACTCACAAAGTCGCTGATAAAGTTGCAATTGGCTTGACGCGCAGCTGCAACGATCTCTGCCCTCGAGGCCAACGGCCTGCCGTATGCGATGTTTTCCGCAATCGTTCCGGAGAATAGTACAGGCTCCTGTCCGACGTATCCAATCTTGCGCCGCAATTGCTTGGCATTGAGTGAGTTAATGTCCCTGCCACCGATGGTAATGGTTCCTCTTGTAGGCGAGTAGAAACGCATAATCAAGCTAGCAACAGTGGACTTTCCAGCTCCAGATGGCGCGACAATCGCGACATTGCTTCCCTGAGGAATTTGAAAATTGAGGCCCTCGAAGATCGAAACTGCTGGTCGAGTCGGATATGCAAAAGCGACATCCTTGAACTCGATCATGCCGCGAGCACTGCGCACCATGTCACCTTTCGTCGGGCTGATCGTCGGCTCACGGTCTTGAAGCTCAAAAAGTCGACTCGCCGCTCCCACGCCCTTCATCAGCTCGGAGTAAAAGCTCGACAGGCCGAATACACTGCTTCCTGCGTAGCCGGTGTACATCAAGAAAGTTGTCAAGTCGCCCACACTCATCGCGCCTTGCCTCACCATGCCACTGCCGATATACAACAGCGCCAGGAAAGTAGCATTGCCCATAAAACCAGAAGCCGAGAAGAAGGCTGCTGAAATGAATGCCTCCTTCCGCCCCAGTCCAAAGATCTTTCGCACTTGCGTGTTATAGCGATTGACTTCCTGCAACTCTCCAGCAAAAGCTTGGCTGGTCCGTACATTCCCCAATCGTTCTTCCGCAATCTTGGTCAGGGTTCCTAAGTTCTTTTGTATCCTTCTTGACAAATTTCGAATCGCTCGTCCGTACAAGAAGGCACCAATAGCCACTGGCGGGAATGCAATCGCGAGCACTCCCATCAACTTGACGCTCATGTATGCCATCATGGTAAGTGCTGCCGTCGCAGAAACAATCGATCGCAATCCATCTGAGACGTTCTGGGTGATTGACTTGCCAACAATGATAGTATCACTTCCCAATCTACTGATCAAATCTCCCACGCGATTTGCATCGAAGAATTCGGCGTTTTGCACAAACGTACGTCGGAATAGTGAGCTTCGCAGTTTCGTAACAACGCGCTCACCGACAATACGTAGGATCACGATACGACCGTAGTTTGCCGCAGCACCTGTCATGAGGATCGCGGCCATGGCACCAACAAAATGTTCCAGTTTGAGACCAAAAACAATGCCTTCTTCCTGGGTCGCTGAATCCAGGATCTTGCCAATACTGAAAGGAACGGCCATGGTAACGCCGCTGCTGATCAAGAGCAAAACGAATGCGATGCTCAATGACCTGACTTCTGGTTTGGCGATCCTGAGCAATCTCCAGACTTCGCCTCGTGAGCCACCGGTCTTTCCCTCACCATCTTTGCCGTAACTCGACAGTTTGGCGCTGAGATTGATTTGTGACGCCTGTGCAGCTTTTGCAGACTTCTTGAAAGTCACGGATTCATCCTCCTCCTCGACCTCAGTAGGATCACTGCTCTTCTTGTTGATCGTGTTCTTATACGCTGTCTCTTTATTGCCATGCTGAACAACGTTCAGAGATTCATTCTGTGAAGGCGTCGTCCGTAATGACCGGGCGGGATGTATGCGCGCCGTCTGCGAGATCAGAGATGTCGTTGTCGGCCTTGCGGGCTGTGTGATGCGCTGGGTGGACAGACATCGCAATTGCTGTGCTATGCTCGTCCTGTGGAAGGCGGATGATGTCGTCCGGGTGTGAATTGCTCGGTTGGCGACTTCGCTCCGTATTCTATGAGTAAACAGGGCACCGTTCCCAAGACTGTCCCAGGCGCGACACGCGATTTGTGGCCCGCGCATGGCCATGGCGGTGATAAGTCACTCGGGGGACGAATTGTGGTCGGTGTTGGGCGTTATCGTTGTGCTCGGCGAAAAAGCGACATCGTCGTGGTCTATGACGAGTTCTGTTGAGAATGGGCCTCGTTGGCCAGATGTGGCGACTGCAAACTGAGCGATTGATGGTCCTGAATCCAGCGATGGCACGGCGTGGGCAAACACAATGCAAGGTACGGGTGCACAAGAAGTGTCCTGGCGATTGATTGTTGCGAAAGTGCCCGATGCAATGGGTCGATGGAGGAGTTGCCGCTTCCCGGAGGTGAGCTTGATTCCGAGGTCGCGCCCACAAGCCCACATGCCGAAAGCTTGTGAGGTCGCGTCACGCCGCGCGGTCCAATACACAATTGAAAAAGAACAACATTATAAATATACAGCTGTGCGTGGTATACGGATAACTGTATACTGTGTAGAAACTACATTGTGTCATCGACTATTGGTACAAGCTCGACCAGGAGTCGCTTGCCGCGCCACTACTGCACTGCGAGCGAAAATACAAGCTGCGTTCGTGAAGGCTTCAATGTTCCTCATACCTCCTACTCCAAGCGCTGACGAAGACACTACTGTCCAAGCATCGCAGCAATGCCATCTTCGTCGACTCCGCCCACGCCTTGGCCAAAGATTTCGTCATCCACGTCCCCGCTCGGTCGGTGGCTCATCTTCCGTCGCTTGAGTCTTGGGTCACCAGGATTGCCGTCTGATGATGATGATGATGGAATCTCACCGGATGGTCCTCTGACAGTGCCTTTGAGTGAATCCAGAGTCGCAAGAAACGCCTGGGCTTGTGTCGCTGCATCGTCGGCAGCTGTTATGGTGGGCTGCGGGGCGAATGTTGGCGGAGGCTCATTTCGGTTAGGAGGTTGCTCTTCTATCGGATCTGCTCCCGTAGGGTTGCTGAATGGCGCCTCCAGAGGTGCCATGTCAATCTGATCGGTGTCGTTCGCTTCGCCAGGTGGCGTAAAAGATTCAATCTCAGGAGGCGGAGGGGTGAAGCCTTCAGTCTCGGGTCGCTCTGGCTCGATGCCATTGCCGTTGCCGTTCACGGGCAACGGCTCGACTCCACGCATGATGCTGTCCTCCACGTCTCTGATGATCGTTTCCATGCTGTCTATCTTCGTGCCGAGATCACGCGACGTGACTTCATCTTGCGCAAGCTGAGCGCGATTTGTCGCAATGAGCTTTTCCAGCCCATCCAGGAGTTCCCTTCGAGAGTTCATACTGGCTTCGACCGCATTCTGCGCCGCCATCAAGTCTTTTACCAGGCCCCTTAACTTCGCTGCTCGCACAGGAGCGCTCGGCACGACTGTCGCTGGATCTGTCGTTTCTGCGTACTTGGCGTTGGCGGCCGTGACGGGGGTTTTGCTGGCAGTTTCTGCTTTGTTCAATGCCACTTGGATCTTGTTGATGGGCTCCAGCTCTGGTGCCACACTGCCACTTCCACCGCCGAACAGGCTGCCCCCTAGTCTTCCAACACCTCCTCCCAACTTGCCTGCACCCTTGGTCTTGTCCACTTCGTCCAGCTTCTTCTCAACGCTCTGTTGAACTGGTGCGTCGAAAATGTTTCTCTGCCGCCAGACCTCCACAACTCGTCGTATCTTCCCTTGCACGTCCGGGTTCGCGGCTTTGTACGCACTTGCTGTCGCGTCTGCAATCACAGGTTCGAAGGCGATCTTAAAGTCCATCTTTCCTCTCGCGCGAGACTGCTGCACGACTTCATTGGCCAGATAGAGTAGGTTCAGCTTCTTGTTAGCGGTGGGCGATTCCTGCAAAGTGGCCACCCACAGCTGGGCCGTCTGCGCAGCGTATCGACGATGAAACATAATCCATTGCGCGACGGTCACGATGCTATCTTGCGATTCATTGAGAGAAGTGAGCTTCCCTTTAACGTTATCCTCGTTGTAGGACATCTTGTCGACCGCACTGCTGCTGTGATGTGAGCGGACGATCGAGATGTCTACGCGCTCACGACGAGGGTGTTGTGGTCAAGAAAGAAGCGGAAGAAGAGGGTTGGAGTTGCACGAGCTAAACAGCAGTTGGCAGCTAGCACGGGTCTACCCGCTCCGGGGATCCACTCGTTCATTGGCAGCAGCTGCGACTGCGACTGCGTGTCTATTGAACCCAACAAGTTGCAGCAAACATCACCCTCGCTCACCACATCATACCCATAACACCCTGCGCGAGACATTGCGATCAACTACAGACGAACAGAGACACACACAATCATGGCGGACCGCTTCCCTTCGCTGGAGGAATTTGACGAGGGTACATCGTCTCCTTGAACGCTCCACCACGCATCAACTAATCCGCCAATACAGGCAAGACAGAAGCCACCGGCGCATCCGCCCTCGATGACGTTGACGAGCCCTCCGATTTCCTCGCCCGCGAACGCGCAGCCCTCGGCGAAGATGCCGAGCAGTTCACATCCTCCGCAGACAACACCGCGACCGTCGCCGATGCAGACGACGATGATGACGATTTGCTAGGCGGAGGTGGACCTGCTCCCTCGAACGGATTCTCCGCCGGCAATGATGACATGATGGGTGATTTTGAGAGCTCATTCCCCTCCGTCAACACACAAAACGAGCAAGTCGCCCCCGGAGGCACCATCACAGGCTCAGCCGCTCCTTTTCAAGCACCACGACCGGAAGAGTACGAGGCTGAGCCGGATGTTGTCCGGGAATGGCGCGAGCGACGCGACTTGCAGATTCAGCATCGCGATGAAGTCAGCGCATCGAAGAAGGCGGAGACTGTCAAGGCTGCCCAAGAAGCCATTGATGACTTCTACGAGCAATATAACAACAGAAAAGATAAGCAAATCGCGCAGACAAGGAAAGAAGCGGAAGAGTTCTTGAAGTCGAGGGAAGATACTACTGCAGGTGGCACCAGCTGGGAGCGAATCGCAAAATTGGTAGACCTGAGCGGGAAGGGTTCATCAGGAGGTGCTGCTGGTAGCCAAAAGGCGAAGATGAGGGAGTTGTTGATCAGTTTGCGAAAGGACGAGAAGGCTCCTGGGGCGACCGGAGTCTAGGGGACACTGCACGCAACAACGAACACTTCCGCACTATGAGACTGCGAACGATACGCAGTCGAAGCACTCAGCCAGACGCTGAGAGCGCATCGCTTGATGAGTGTGTTGTTGGATGCATGCCCTGGAATACATGCTAGCTGCACGAATAGACGTCTGTAACATATACTCACCTGTGTTCCCAGATCGCAAAATGAACCGCGTGTACAAGTGGATGCACATCGATCGACAGCTTGACCAGATAGCATAGCTGTTCAAGCCAAGTCAGAACTACAAAAAGACCGCAAATCACTGACCACTTCGCTAGTGACTCCGTGTCCGTTCTTTGGCTTTCAATGCGGCGCCCAGAGTGGATTGCAGGGTCGAACTGTGCCATATTGTCTATCAAGACTTTTCGCGCATGTTTGATGCTTGGCCCCACGTGTTTCGATTCTGCTGCCTAAGGTATCTTACCCGACTCGGCATGTCGACTGTGCTCTCAAAGTTCCGGCCTGATGCCCATGATGACTCCATTCGAAACCTCAACCTGCCTTACCCGAGTTGTATGGGACCAAAGTACATACCAATTTAAGATCCTCGCAAACACCCGACGCAACAATGAACCTCGTTCAAGATCCGAGCTGGTATTCCTTGGAACTCACTGCCTCGCCATCGTCGAATACTGCTTTCCAAATTGGCAAGTTCTCATGCCTGAATCAAATCGGCTTCATGTCCCAAACCACCAATATGAGAACATACAAGATATCTGCCTAAAGACACTCCGCTGTGGCGGCGTGTTTGTGGATAGCATGGAGGACGATTGGACATCCGTCGAAGATCACTGTGTAGAAGTACTGCAAGAACAAGTACCCAAGTACTATTTCGGATGGCCCAATAGCGGAAATGCCATTGAAGGAGAGCGATCGAAAGACCCGGTATGGGTGTTCACATGCCCTCCTAGACCAGCGGACGTGAGCCATGTGCGAGACTGGTGGCAGGCTATGGACGACTTGGCGGCAGCACTCGAGCGCTGCAAGACCATGCAGGAGTACTGTAAAGTTCTTGAAGAACGAGGAGCACAATATTACAGCCATGTCGAAGATTCACCCGTAGCAAGAGAACACAATGTGCCAATTGTTGCGTGGCCCATATCTGAAACATGGAGGACAAAAGATGCGATGAAATCGGAACAAAACCTCCAGCCTGGCATTGTTGAAACTGGTGATCAACACTTTGACCTCCATGGTGACAGAAATAGCCACAAGCGGATGTCCAGCATTTTCAGAAAGCTTTTTTAACAAATGAAAGTTTGTATTGCCCCTCCGGGCCTCCGATGGCTCAGCATTACGAAGCCTGCCGCCCCATAAGCAACCTGAAAGAATGGCCAGCAAACAATTTCCTGGCGAAAGAGTGGCTCTCACTCCTTCTTTGGATTATGCTTCATCTTCATCAGCTCGTAAAGGTCTTTCCGGGAAATCAGCTTCGACAGCAGCATAGCAGTCAAATTCGGCATATCCTGACAAGCTTTCACGAAACCCGCCTCCTCGTCCGCGAGCAAGATTCCAACATTGTCTTGAATGATGTGACCAGCAAACTTCCACAATTGGTCATCACTCGGTGCACCGCTTTCATGGATCGAATAGAGCGCGTCAACGAACCTCTTTGGTGAGATCCTCAAGTCGCCGTTGTCGTCACTGCAAGCTTCCTTGAAAAGGATGGCTGCTTCGCTGGGCAGGTTTGGCATCTCGTACTTTTCCGCTAGCATGGAGACTGCGATGCAATATTGCGCCATAAACATATCTTTAGGTGGATGGCCGTCGAAGTCATACCCGTAGATGTATCGCAGGATGGCAGTGAATATCCTTGGATCCTCGCTGACTTCGACTTCAGTGATGTTTCCCTGCATTGCCCCTATTAGTCCGAGCGATCGAAAGCTTTCGCTATTGACAACAACATACGTTGGCATTTATCAAAATTCCTTTGAAGTACGCGCTTCGCGAGTGCAGAACCAATTTGTGGACCTTGAAGGTAGCTGTGTCGCCGCATTTGATCGTGAAGTCGGAGTAGTATTCGCTGTGGTATAGCCTACGATCATCAGTGTTGGGCTTTCATCTGCAAAGTGGAGGGTGTACGCACCATTTGACGGTTTCTGGCAGTCCCACGGCATACTCGACTGGTGTTGGTCGATCACCCATGATGGGAATATACGTGTAAAATGTTCCTGTGGTTGGACTCGTGGGTGTCCGCATGGCAAGGTTACAGAATTGGATGCAATACCTTGCTGCGATGGAAAAACAATGCCGTCGTGGGAATTATGCTGGAAACGAAGAAGCCGTAGCAGCAGCAGCAGCCGCGGCCACACAACATGGTAACAAAGCTCTTGCTTGTGCAACTGCGAACCTACTGATGTGCACTTTCTCCAGTGCCTGAATTGTTTGAAGCGGAAGCGACGATAAGAGCAAGAACTCGCAGGAGGAGCTTACACTCACTTTCAAACTACAACCTCGCCTTCCCAATCCCCCTCTCCCAAACCTCCACCCTCCTCCTCCCCTCCTCCTTCTCCCTCTCAATCTCCCTCCCCATAGCCCCACTCCCCACCCCATCCCTCCTCCAATCCCCCAAATCCTCCACAACATCCCTCCACAACTCCCTCTTCAACTCCGCATAAACACTCAACCCCGTCGCCCCCTTCTGCGCATTCTTCACCAACCCCACCTCCTCCACCAACCCCATCGCCTCCTCAAACCCACCCAACCGATCCACCAACCTCTCCTGCAGCGCCTCTTGCGCCGTAAACCGATGCGCCTCCAAAATAATCTTCCTCTGCACAACAGCATCTAAAACTTTCGTTCGGAACACACTCATCATTTGTCCTCGCAGCGCTCCGCCGAGTTGAATTTCATTCATACATAACCAACCTTTAGCAGGATTCATGATTCGATAGTCGTGCATTAACGCGAGGATGAAACCTCCAGCAAACGCATGCCCGGGAATGAGAGCTACAGTCGGCATAGGAAAAGTCAAAACGCGATGCCACATGGGGTAGAGCGTGGTTTCGAAGTATCCCGGTGTGGTGGCGGCGTGTTCGATGTCCATGCCATTGGAGTAGAATTTGGGGCTTGCGGAGGTTGTGATGACTACGCCGGGAGGATGGCGATGTTCGATTATGTCGAGGGCTAGGACGAGGGAGTTGCAGAAGGCCTGTTGCAATTCGTCAACAATATTCCTGTGAGAGATGATGCAAATGGAGATCAATGGAAGACTTACACTTCTGAGGCGATTATCTTGACCACTTGAGAATGTTAAAAGATAGACTTTGGGAGCAGGTTGTGTGCAGACAATCTTTCCGCTTGTTTCTTTATCGCCTGTGTCGATGGGTACTTCGAAGAGTACAGGGCCAGTCTTGGATGTTGCCATCTTGTCTGTATAACGGCTCATCGTTCAAGTCCAATGAAGGGAAACTGCGTTGATGAAGTGCCAATCCCAGAAGACAACCGATCAGCGTTCTCGTGGGTCAATGGAGGCCCGGATATACCGAAATGATGATGCGTGAGTCCAGCTTCTTGGAGTTCACAACATTGAAACGTATGAAGGCATTTCATTGACAGCACGACGTGAGGTCAAAACTGACCTCGGCTGTCACACGCCGAAGGCTGCCGCCCGCGACTGCTGATGATCACGGAACTTCACCATGTCCTTCGCACGCATCTGACGTGTCAGCGGCTATATTCATGCGATGAGGAACAAGCGACCACCGAGCCATTGGTGTTGATGAGAACGATTGAGTAACAGGAGTGTCTACCGGGCCGAGTGCCAGAAGTTCTTGGCATTGAGTCGAAGTTGGCGAGGGCACTGAGACGGAACAAATTCACGCCTTCTCGAACGATCTCACCCACAGTCTGCCAATCGACACGTGCACACACGTGGTCAATCTTCTTTCAACTTCAGACAAGATTTGATCATGAGTTCTTTTTCCTCATATGCTACGTAAGATTCATTTAGATGCCGGATCGTCTCTAGAAGATATAACCAATCGAATGGTTGTACAACCAGTTGCCGTTCTTTCCATTGGCACGATCAGCAGCCTCCTTCGCGAGCCATTCTTGCTCATCTGCATCAATGATGTCCTTGCCAGTCCAGATATCTGCCTCTTCTGGCTTGGCCTGTTTCGTGCCTTTGATGTATTTCCAGCCGATGATCATGATAAGGTAGAGTGGGATACCGAGGTAACCGGTCTAAGGAGCAGGTTAGCATGATTTCGTTCTCAAGTTTTAGAATTTGAGTCAGACTTACGATGAAGTTCTTGTAGTCAAAGCTGCCGTAGGTTTCTGGGCTCGGAACGAAGACAGTGAAGTTCTTGGTCAATGCGATCAAGCAGCAGAAAGCCAGAGCAAAGTAGCTGCCCCACAGGCCGAAAGGAGACCTGTATCGCAGGAGAGCGCTGTCATCAGGGACGCCTTGTGCTCTTCTCGCCTTGACAAAGTAGATGTGCGATACGAGGATAGAGATCCAAGTAAGCAGACCGAAAATGGAGACCAAGTTGACGAAGTAGCCGAAAACGGTCGTCGACGCTGTGGAAACGTTCATGTAGGCAATGCAGCAGATGAGCGATGACAGTCCCAAAGCGTAGTATGGAACACCACGTCTGTTGGTTCGTGCGAAAAGCTCAGGTGCGTGCTTCTTGATGGCCAGACCGTGCAGCGTTCTCGATGCAATGTAGAGATCCGAGTTCGAAGCGCTGAAGACGAAGATGAGGATACAGGCGTTGAGGATACCTGGAAGTGATGGAATGCTCGCGGATCGGATAGCAGCGACGAAAGGCGAGGCGGCGGCAGATGTCTTGCTGCCCTTGGCCTGCAGGAGGAACTCGCTGTTGTATGGAATAATCATGCCGAGGAACAGGACGGAAAGGATGTAGAACACGCAAATACGCCAGAAGGTGAGCTTGATGGCGCGTGGGATGTTCTTGCGTGGGTTCTGCGCCTCACCGACTGTCACACCGACCAGCTCAGTTCCGAGGTATGCGAAGACGGCAGTAACCATACTCTGCCAGACGGCAGTGAAGCGGCCAGTGGCTCCAGTGCCTACGTACTCCTTGAAGGCACCAGGATTGTCCCAGTATCGGAAGCCTCTCACATCGCCATCAGCGCCTCCGCAAGCCATGATCAAACTGAACAGGATCAATCCGAGAATGACAACCACTTTGATCGAGGACAGCCAGAATTCGAGTTCTCCAAAGTACTTGATACCGAGAAAGTTGATGGTAATAATGATGACCAAGAAGACGGTAATCCATACACCCGGATTCACTCGATCTGCTGATACCCAGTATTGAATCACTAACGCTGCGGCTGTGAGCTGATTTGGTGTCGTGATGATGTATTTGAACCAGTACGTGTATCCAAGGGAGAAACCGAGAGCAGGGTCGACAAATCGATCAGCGTAGACAGCAAAACCACCAGCAGCCGGCAGCCAAGTTGCCATCTCACCCAGAGCGGCCATGACGACGTAGACGAGGAGACCAATAATCGAGTACGAGATAAGAATGGATGCCGGGCCGGTGTTTGCGAGAGCAGTTCCCGTTCCGATAATGAGACCAGTACCACTGCGAGACGTTAGCCATGGTATTTGCGAGTAAAGTGTCGCCCGCATCGCAACTTACATGGCACCACCAATGGCAATCATGGTAACCTGACGGGCCTGGAGGCCACGGTGCAAGCTGTGGCCCGCATCTCGAGGATCGCTGAGCGTGCCGGCCTCTGGAATGGGCTCCGAGGTGTTGTAGTCGTAGGCGCCCTTCTCGTCGACGCGATCTGGAGAGTGCTCGTTGGAGAGCGACGAGCTCCGCTTGCCGGCGCCGAAGATGGCCATCTTGGATCAAGGATCAGGCGAGGATGGTCGAGGATGGCGGAGGGAGGGGACGGATGTCACACGACGAGGGGCCCTTCGCAGCTCTTGTACCCTCTGCCCTCTGCGGCGCAGATCTCTCGCGTGGCTACTGGCGATGCCTTCGTTTACCCACCAACTGCCAAGCGATCGGCGAGCCATGCTGAGCGTACGGGTGGCAGAGCCAAGGCCGACGCCCCAAGCCCGTTATCTACGCAGGTGGTTGCTTGCAGCCGAATGCTACCCTGCGCGCCCAGCAGCACGGTCTTTGTCCCAGGAACAGTCTAACTCGTCGTGGGCTGGCTTGGCCTTACGTTGCGGAATAGCCTCATTAGCGTAGGAGCGTGAGGCCGTCTGGAGTGGTCGTTGGCTCGCTGGACTGATAAGGAAGGTGCGTTGGGTGCAAGGATGGAATCACGCAAGTCGCAACCACTCTCGTCAGCGCATCAAGTAAGTGCGTCTTGGCACAAACCTACACGCTTCGGCTGAGCTTCTTGCGGCCTCTTGTGCCGCCCGGAGCTGCCCGCCGAGTATATAACACCGCGCCCTCAGTCGCTCGCTTCACGCCTCTGGTGCTTGTCGCGCAGGCTTGGAACACTTGAGCCACCACCTCAAGCCCCCTCAAGCTGCGCAGCAATCCTTCTCTCGCCAGCTTATCGTCCCAAGCTTCTTCCTCACCACCACACCTGTCCCTGGCAGCACAGCGTATCGCATGCACCGCCCGGCCTAGACACTGCACCCTGTGTAACGTCAAAAACAAAAACCGACCAGGCGGCCTCTGTCCTGCACGCCTGATCACAAATCCCTACTCCCATGCGACACCATGCACCGCACCATCCGCCAAGCCTTCTCGAATACCCTCCAAACGCTTGTCCAATGGTTCAGCCGCCGTGCCATGGGGTATCTCCGACACGAGCCACTCCACCGCAGTTCTGCCATGACCACATCCGCCCCCGAAATTGCTCGATCTGACAGTCATGACCCGATGAAAACTGACGCTTAAAAACATCACCAGTGGCAACGCTTGCTTGCTGTGAATTTCTCTTATTCAATGCCCAGACCTGTCCCCAGTCAAAACAACACCGCTGCCAATGCTAAGCACCGTATTATCAACATGATGTCTTTCTGCGTACGAAAAGAGAGCGCTACCATCCATTCCGTAGAAGCGAAGGCCGCTTGTGCATATGCATAAACGCCACTTTCCTTAGCACTCGGGATGCACGATACAGTAGGCCCCAGGTAAGCGGCTGAGCACGAGCACTTGCATGTGAAACTCGCAAACGAATCTTCGTCCAAAACACCTGAACACCCAGACTCTATCAAAGGGAAGAAGAGCTACAGCTTTCCGCCGACGACAAAGCAGTAGGAAGTACATGATTCGTCTAACACAGCAACCACTGGTCGTCGCACATTCTCTCCCGAATATGCAACGAGAAAACCCAGTCCACAGCAACGACTGGCATCACCTTTGGCAAACAGGTCACATAAAACCCCGATGATAAAGGGACCACGTCTTGCAACCAAGCAATGAAAACAAAGACGGCATCGAAAAACATGCCACAGAGAGGTATACATACGTCCACAGACTACATAGCTAGCTACAACAACGTCTGTCGATTCGTCGCTCTTGCTATAGATCTGCCTGTCCCTCGAACACTCACTTTTGCGCCGCACAGGAATGACTCTGCACCACAACCACAGCAACAACAACAACAACAAAGCCAAAAGTTTTTCCCAACGCAATGGTATCTCGCAAACAAAAGATTTATACACATTCCAACGAGAGGAAACCCGGTGCGGTGGGATCGATGTCCCGGATTTCCTCTCAGATCATCATCACAAGCACCTTGCCCCTTCATTCCCCAGCTTTGACACCATTTCCCTCTTTCGCCTCCTACTCCTTCAAATTATCATTCAACAACAACTCCACCACAATCTGCGTCTTCTCCATCTCTGGATGCTGCATAACCAACTTCAGTGTCCGATTGCCCCCTACAGCGGCAGCCGCAGCACCAATTGCAGCAGCATTCCCATTAGCCCCCTGCGGCAAATGAGGCAAATTCGCCGACCAATTCGTCCCATCATCCAAACACTTGACTTCCCTTCCCGCAATAATCTGCTTCAACCTCCCATTCTGCGCATTCCGAATCTCCACAAAATCATTATCAAATAGAACCAAATAAGGCCCGTACAACGCCGCATGGTTCGCACTTCCCACGAAGCGCATAATAACTGATCGGGAGACGTCGCCGTGTTTGTTGATGTAGACTGCGCAATTCGTGTAGCAGAGTAAAAATTCCTGTTCACTCAACCTCAACATCCTCAACGCTCGTTGATCCTTGACATGTTGTGCGATATTTTGTACATGTTCTGCGTTCAGATCCGGTACGCTCCAGGGTTGTTTCTTGTCGAGTGTCAAAACTTCAAAACCACGAGCTGTGCTGACTGCCAGACTGGAATGGAAGAGATTCATGCCGGTGCATTCGGTCGGGATGTAGAATTCGTCGTACTCGCGGAAGAACTCGGTTGTGCCGCGTTTGAAGATACCTGCTGTCCCTCGTCCTTTCTTCTCGCTCGACTTTTGGTAGACGGGCTCGAGGACTTTGAATACGGCATTGAGGTTTTCTCGTTTCTTGTAGAAGACAAGCACACGATCCTTCATTCGTCCAGTGGCGAAGAAACCGACATCTTTTGATCCGGAAAGCTTTTGAGGTGCTTTTCGTGCCGAGTCGTTGGCAGGTGTTGGACCGTTGAGCGACGTGGGACAAATGACATCGAGATGGCATGCTATCAGTGATTTGTCAGAGATCAACAGGAAGAGATTGAACTCTTCAAGCACCGCAACCTGTGTTACACGCTGCATGTTTATGGCCTTAAGTTTGATATCAGCTATTGCTCAAACGTCCTATACTTTTCAACAACTCACCTTCGTCCAACCACGAGGGTTGTCGACCTCGCTGACGAAAACGCCATAGTCTGTGCCGACAGCAATCATCTGCTTGCCAGGGTAGGGGGTGGAGAAGCTAGTAGCACAATTGACTCGTGCTCTGCATATTGGTCCGGGTCTGCCTGTGTCCTTGAATCGAGTATCGACCTCTTTGATGGCACGATCAAGAGGTGTTCCTTGTATCGTGACACCTCTGCCACTGCCTCCGAATGGATCGTAAACGAAAGCAGAGTCAGCCATGACCCGCAGTCGGAAGGGCTCAGCATTCTGTGCGTGTAGAGCTGCTGCATGCTTCCTCTTCGCTTCAATGATCTTGTGACACCAGTCACTTCTTGCTTGCTCCGTTGACGCAAACAGCGTGTACACGTCTCTGCCCAAGTGCTTGATGCGGAACGGGTACAAAATCTTGTCGTCTCTGCCTTCGCCCGTAGAAGACACGGTGTGTAGGGTGTTCGCCGAGGCTCCTGTGTTCACATGCTGCAACGCACCGGGGCCGGCCGGGTTGTTAGTGGGTGCTCTGGCAAGCCCATTAGGATCGCCTGGAGTACCCCTACCAGCTGCTTCTCTAACAGAAGTGAGGCCTTTCACATAGCTTGACTTCTGCACGGCAGGTTCGTCGCGGCTATCAAGCACGAGAAGATCCATCGGAATTGGCAGCCTCGACACATCGTACTTCTCAATCCTGCCAGTCTCGCCGATTCGTTGCACAATCGTCTTCGTGAGGATCAAGTAGTGGTCGAACAGCAATACGTGGCAGTCTAGCCAGTTGAATCTACTGCTTCCCATCCTTTGCAGATCACCGCGATGTATGAGGGAACGTCCGAAGTGGTCGAGGTTGAGCTCAACCTCCTTCTTCATGCCCGGTCGCAGGACTAGCTTCTTTTCGAGATCCGCAAGATCGATCTTCCTCTGCTGCTCTGCAACACGACTGTCACACTCGGACGCCACAGCTTTGATTTCGTCGAGTGCAAGCTGAAGATTGGTCTTTTCTGGTGTCTCTTGCAGCATCGTCTTCAGCACAGTAGACAGCAGTAAGGTGTATCTCTGGAGACGCGTGATAGGCGACTTCAGGAAGCTGTCGAGTGGCAATCTGTTAGATCTCCTGTCGCCTCTACATCGATCAACGAAGTTTCTGAACTCGATATTCCGTTCCATTTCAGTACGAACGAGGTGATCTGCGCGTGAGAAGTCTGTCGCGTAATCAACGTAAGCGGCTCTTGCCTTTCGGATCCATTGTCGGAAGATGTCGCTGTAACCCTGGATCCAAGGCCCTTGTTCTTGTTGCCGATATCTCAGTTGAGGTAGCAGGTGCTCTTCATTGGCCTGTCGAACGGTATCGACGCGGCCGAAAACTGCGCGAATGAAGCCGTCCTTACGCTGTGGCGTGATGACCGAAGGTTCCACGCGAGCAAGCTGATCTCGATACAGCACACGCAGGACATCAAGATTTGCCATGAAGACTTCCTCAGTGTACACGATTTCATGGAGTATGTTTTGCCTTTCCACTTCCTTCTTGTCTCGAGCTTCCATTTCTTCCTTGCTTAGTTTGTAATATTCTTGCCAGCTTGACGAGGTTGTTGAAGGTGCAGCTTGCAAGTTGATCTTCTTCAAGGTCCGTTGGCAATGATGAGAGTAGCACCTCATGTTTGGAATGACATGATTGTGTACCGTAGGCGAATAGCAGCCGAACCTTGTAAGCTGGAAGATCACCCCGGAAAATGGTCCCGGAAGAAGTTTCACCCATTCTTCTGTAGCCACAAGCACGCACGCCTTGTACATGTTGTCGACGACATTATCGCTCAGTGTCTCTGCATCAGCGATGTTCATCGTGGGCACTTTGTTCGTGAAAAGCGCGACGAGGGCTTCTCTGATGTCTGCTTCTTTCAGCTCCGTGTTCTGTTCGGGGTTCGTGACTTGCAGGAGCCACTTTAGCAATTGTGTCAAGGCCCATGGTTCCTCGCATTTCTTGAAGTCGGCGGCACCTAGCTTCACAGCCGAGAAGCGTTTCCCAATCGCCGGCAAATCGACAAGCATGCTCGCAGCTGCAGGCGTCGTCTGTTCTGTGGAATATCCAGAATTTCGCTGCTGCTGTTGGCGAAGCCGCCGCTCTTCGGCATCCGTCTTGGATCGCAGAGGCTGCATCACTTGCGGCGTACTGCTATGATTGACGAGCGATGTCGATCTTGGCACGAGTTGTGCCTGAGAGGCGCCAGGATAAGCATCGGGTGCATACGGTGGCTGACCCGGCAGCGGTGGAAGCGCCTTGTGGTCAGCACCTGGTTGAGGGAGCTCGTCCTCGGGATAGGGCACTGCCGGCAGAGGTCGAGACGGATATGCCACGCTGGCGGCTTGAAATCCAATGTCCGGAGGCTCATCCGGGAACCTCTCCGGTAACCCTTCCATGAAGGAATATTCGTCACCCTCGTCATAACTGTGTCGCCTGCCGTCGGCGGTTGGCTCGGACAGTCCGCCAGTGCCACCCACTTCGACACGAGCTTGAGGATTGAAGTACCGTAGTGAGTCTGTTCGGTGTCCATAGTCGCCACGACTCGAGGACTGCGAGGCATGGGATCTGCGCATCGAGCTCTGTTGGCTCGAAATACCAGTGTTGTGGTTGTATCCATCGATCGGGTCTCGGCCGGGCGGAAGGTTGCTCAGAGGATCGCCATAGGGCAGATGCACATCATAGCCGCCACTGATGCTGGTCATGTCGACTCCGGGGATTCCATCACTGTCATGGGCATCTCCTTGCTGGAAGCGTGATGGCTGCTGAGAACCGAAACTACTGAATCCGACCTGCGTTCCGCCACTCTGTCGGCGTGTCTCATCTTCTTCTGCCTGGCGCATCATTGCAAGACCTTGCGCCGCTTCAGCGTCGCTGTCGTCGCTGTACTGAGCATTAGTTCTGTGCTGAGCTGATACAGGGGACAGATGGCCATTCAGTGCGCCATTACGGCCTGCTCGGCTGTCCTGTCGAGTAGCCACGGGCGAGTATTGTGCTGGGGCTTGACTCAGTGATATTGATGGGCTTCGTCCGCTGAGAGAACCACGTCCGGAGGTGATCTCCATCAATTCGTCAAAGAGCTCATCCTGAGTCTGATTCAAATCTCCACCGTTGCTACTGAAACCAGTGTGTGTTCTGGAAATAGCACCATTATCAAAATAATCTGGAGAAGTGCTAGCTGCAGGTCGCGATGGCAAGGGGCGCTCTTGTGGATGTCTGTTCAATGTGCCAGTCCTTGAAGGTGCATGCGCAGGTGGCGGGGGCGCGGCCTCTCCTGTGATTGGCGAAGGTCTTCCGCCGGAGCTGTGAGATACAGACGGGCGATGTTCTAAGCTCCCGTGTATTGGTGGCGATGGTAGCCACGTCTCGTCAGGCCTCGAGCTGGGTATTGCTGTCGGCATATTCACCGCAGTCTGGGTATACGCAGGGCTAGGTTGAGCCGGATAATCACCAATCGGATAGGGTGCGCTCGTGGACGCGCCAGGCGAAGCTTGAGAGTAGCCATAACTGGGATACGGTGCAGTGTGCGATGGAGGTGGTGGCGGAGGAGGACTTTGTGGGTAGTTATACTGGTGCGGCTGAGGCTGCGGGCTGTACTGCTGCTGTGCTTGAGGACTATAAGGCAGCTGCGGAGATTGCCCGTAGTTGCTGGGAGGTGGTTGTGAGGAAAAGCTGGCAGTCGAATGGGTACCAGGTGAGTAGGCATATGGATCCACGGGTCCACTGGTGCTACTCAAACCAGTCTGCGCGTATGCGGCAGAATTGTATTGATTGCCATATGAAGATTGTTGTCCCACGCTAGCATAGGCAGCCGGGTTGTAGGTCGGTTGCTGGTATGCTGATTGCGTGTGCGTGGATTGTGGAGCGTAATCCTGTGGATTGTACTGCTGACTGTAGGCCGGTTGCTGGGCATAGCTGAACGACGTAGCCCTCGGCGACTGATATGGCTCCTGCTGGTAGGCATATCCACTCGCCGGCTGTTGTACCGGACCACCTCCACTTGGGTATTGGCTGTACCCGGACTGATTCTGATACTGATATGCCTCCTGGGCCTGCCCGTACTGTCCACCATTGTGCGCCGGCTGCTGGTAGTCATCGTAGGCGTATTGGTACGTTTGCTGCGGCTGCTGCGACGATGGTGGCTGTTGAGGTGGCTGCTGCTGATAATGCCCTCCTTGATAGTACGACATGGTGCTCTTCTCCTCCCACAGTCGACGCGACTGCAATGGCGTGGCGCAGTGGCAGGCGTTGTTACGTGGGATCGTCAATCGAAGCAGACCTGCCAGCAGGCTGTAGCTGCATGTGCTGCGCGCTCCGCATGGGATTCCTCAGGCGCGGCGATGACAGGCTGTCCAGCGTCTTCCAACTGCTCAGCGGACACGCCGCGGATCTATGCGCTCGCAGGAGGGTGGTTCGTTGCGCAGGTCGAGAGCATCGTTCGGATCGGGTAGACAGCCTTATGGCTCGTGGAGCTCTCTCGCCCGCTCCAGTGCCCAGATGCCCGCACGTGCCTCGCGCTGGTCGTTTGTTTCCCCGTGACTCCGGCGGCGGTGGTCGGTAATGGGCGGCGCGGGGGTCGAGCAGAGGCAATGTCAATGGTGGAGATGCGGCGCAAACAGCACTGTCCAGCGGGAGCGATTATTATGGCAGGCGACGGCGAAGGATGCCCAGCGAATGGAGCTGACTTCGGACGAATGATGATGCATGCAGCAGACGCGGCTGACTTGACGCCGCGGACGCCATCAAGCGAGCAGATCACAGATGGAGAACCACTACCGCACTCACACACGCCTATTCCTACTCTCCGATGCCCTGCCCTCATCTCCAACACTGCTGCTGTTGCGCTTCTTCGTCACAACGCCAACTGTGGATCTCGCGACGTTGTGTCATGACGTCCATCACCGTTGAGGCTCGCGTCTTCACATGCCCGCCCGCCAAGTTCTCTAGCCCTCACCTGCTGCTTGATCCATGCCACGACTCAAACCTCACCGCGTTTCCCCTTTTCGCTCCTGCTCCAACCTCGCCCTCGCACTTTGATCGCGCGACCACCAACTTGGCTTTCACAAACCCTCAGGGGAATGGGAAGGCTGCGTTCCGATCAATGCAACAGCTACCACAGCCACGGAAAACATCCTGCAGGCACTTGATCCTCGCCTCCCGAATTCTCAAAATTCAGTCAGCTTCGCACCACATCCAGCCCGGTGGTCTACTCGGCCAGTCCGAGATGACGAGGAGAAGCGCATACCCGCGCTGATGGCCGCCTTGCCCATGGTTTCTGTAGCTGAGTTCTCAGAGAAGAAATCGCCAGCGGTGGCTAGAATGCCGTCCGTGGCGCCCTAGATGCCAGGCTCGGGCAGGAAAGAGCACCGCAACTGACCCCTGTCGACCAACGCGGTATCCGGATAGCGCACGCGCATACTGTGCTACTCCACACAAAGAGGCTTACTGAGAGACACATGCTCGTCATTTGTTCACAGAACATCTACGCGCGTATAGACAGTGTTACCGGACTTGCCAGCCAGGGTATATGGCCGCATTCTATGACAAACAGACTGTATGCGCTGATTTTGAGCTTGACGGGTCCGAGTCTGCAACAACATGCCACAGATTGTAGGTCTTCCTGGCTTCGAATCGAGGGTCAGAGGAAAAGCCATATTTGTGCTCGACGGTATTTAAGCGGACACATCTCAAAACAACCCCGTCGTTGAAGGTCATTGCGATGGCGATATGCTGCTCTTGCTACAGTGTCTCGTCCAGAACACACCCCCTGCCAGGTCAAATACCAGGACCTTTATGCTTTTCGGATAACCTTCCCTGGGATCCCCACTTCTCGGCTGTAGTGTCGTCAGTCCCTCGTGGAGTCGTAGGAGGGGTTCTCAAGTTGCCCGAGGATCACGTCGTTGCACATTTGCCTCCCAACACAGCGACCGAGTCAGACTTGGTGTTCAGTGAACTATTATCTCAGCAGAAGAATCATTACTGTAGGTCCATCTCACCGTGACTTTTGACCCCCTACTGTGTATACGGTGCACGAAGCGTGCTCATTTTCGTTGCTGCTGCATTTCCATACACTTTTGAAAACACATTACAAAGACAAATCGCCATCATGGGTCACGTTGGAGATCCTAGCGAGTTACCCACAAACATGGGCAAGACCCCGACCAGCATCTACGCTGATCCGAATGTGGACGACATCGCACGGAATAATCCAACTGCTGAGCGAGATGGATATCTTATTCCCGAGACAGACGAGACTGGCTATCGGATAAGAGAGCAACCATATGGCACCAAGCGCGAAGTGAAAGTTGTCATCATGGGCGCTGGTGCGTCCACTCTGAACTTTTTAAAGAAGGCCGAAGAACAGATGGAGAATTTGAAAATCACCGTATACGAGAAGAATCACGATGTTGGAGGAACGTGGCTTGAAAATCGGTATCCCGGCTGTGCTTGCGATATTCCATCGGTAAATTATCAGTTCTCCTGGGCCATCAAGCTTTGGTCTCACTTCTACTCTTACAGTCCAGAGATATGGGAATACATGAAGGATCTGTACGACAAAGGCGATTTTGTCAACAAGTATGTAAAGCTGAAGCACCAGATCAACCACGCAGAATGGAACGATGAGAAGGGAAAATGGGTCCTCAAGGTCCAGAATCTGGATACTGGAGACGAGTTCGAGGACGAAGCCGATTTTTTCATCAATGCAGGCGGCGTGCTCAACAACTTCAAGTGGCCGGATATCCCAGGTCTCAAGGACTTCAAGGGCAAACTGATGCACTCAGCTGCATATGAAGAGGGTTATGACCTGGAAGACAAAAAAGTTGCCGTCGTCGGTGCTGGAAGTTCTGGCGTGCAAATCGTGGCCAAACTGCAACCCCATGTCAAACAGCTATACCATTGGATCCGGTCACCAATCTGGATCACGGCTGGATTCGCGCAGACGTGGGCGGGCACAGATGGAGCCAACTTCGAATATACTCCAGAGCAGCTCAAATATCTCGAAGAGAATCCTCAAAAATACCTCGAATACCGCAAGCAGATCGAGAATGAACTGAATCAGCGCTTCAAATTCATCATCAAAGGCTCCAAAGAAGCCGCCGATGCTCGAGAGTTCAGCTACGAACAAATGGCTCGCAAGCTCAACCACGACGCTCGCCTCTGCGACAAAATCATCCCGAAGAATTTCAACCCAGGCTGCAGACGTCCCACTCCTGCTCCAGGCTACCTCGAAGCCCTCGTAGCCCCCAACTCCACAATCTTCACCGACGCCATCAACACCTTCAACGAAACCGGCTTCATCGACCAAGAAGGCAACCACCACTCCTGCGACGTCGTAATCTGCGCCACAGGCTTCGACACCAGCTGGCTCCCCCGCTTCCCCTTCATCGCCCACGGCAAAGACCTCCGCGAAATCTGGACCCCGGAAGCAGGGGTGACATCCTACCTCTCCATCGGAATCCCCAGTTTCCCCAACCACTTCTCCTTCTGCGGCCCCTACGGCCCTCTCGGTCACGGAAGTTTTCTCCCCCTCATCGAACGCTGGACAGAATACATGTTTTCCGTCATAACCAAAGCCCAAATCGAAAATATCAAATCTTTCACGCCGAAATGGAAACCTTCGAAACAGTTCCGCCAACACGCGGATTTGTTTCTGCAGCGCACGGCGTGGACGAGTCCTTGTAGGAGTTGGTTCAAGCAGGGGAAAGCGGATGGGCAGGCGGCGATTTATCCGGGGAGTAGGTTGAGTTTTTTGCATTTGTTGGAAAAGCCGAGGTATGAGGATTTCGAGATTGAGAGTTGGGATGAGAATGTTTTTGCGTTTTTGGGGAATGGTGAGTCTGGCTTTTCTCTCTATCTTCTGCTGCTACTGTTCTCTGTGGCAAGTCTTGCTAATGCGATGATCACCAGGGTTCGATACACGCGAATTCGATGGGAGAGATATCACCCACTATTTGGGCTTGTTGGAAGAAGGGAAGGATGTACAGCCTCAGTATGGAGATGAGCTGTTGAATAAACTTGCTGGATGGGCCGTAGGGAAGTGAGATCACGAACATGTGTGTGAAGATAAGAGCGAATGTTCCAAACCACCTTGTCTCTCCAGTGTCAAAATACGAACGTATGGTTCTAGACAGATTCCCCGTGCTGGCTTCAGCACGACGTGATTTCATCGCTCCGAGAGCTCATCAAAGTCTACATTTTCATCTCCCGTTCTCTCTTTGCTGTGAGCCCTATCATACTTCAGGATGTCTCGAAGCTACCACGAGTCAACTGCAGACCAGCACTAATCATGAGGTCATCTGCATTCTCGACATCAATGTTAGCTTGCTTATCACATGCTCAACATCGATGAGTTGCCAGAGCTACCTTCAGTACCTGCCAGCTCAATTTCACCCCGCTGCGGCGTCTACAGTACGAACCTTGCTTCAAGACAAGGCCAAACCGCGATGAGCAAGCTATGATGATGAGCGTTCGCATATGCGCGGTGATCCGGAGAGCTTCAGCATTGCGCAACCGAGGTGCTGGGATTGTTTTTTGGGTGCTCCTTGCTTCTATACCAATAAGAATGGGCTCGTGTGCTCCGCACTCAGCTAGCTTCGATGATTCTTGCTATATACTAGGTTCTGTCTCGTCTTCAGCTACTAGCCAGAGCTCGCAGCGCGACTGCCGGCCACCATTGTGAGCTTCGGAAGTTGCGCTCAATGGCGTAGGTTGAGCAACTGCCGACTGCGTGCCCATCAGATACGGCTTCGAGGAAGCACTTCGCCGCATTCCACCTTTCGACTCTGCTTCAAACCCTACGAGCTTACATCACGATTCAGACCTAGTAAATTCGTCATCAATAATGGCCGCTCAAAACGCAACAGAACACGCTTTCCAGATCCCCGAACTTCTCGAACTCATCCTCGCATACCTCGCACCTCGAGACCTACTGCTATCGCAACGAACCACGCGCTCATTTCGCAGCACGATCCAAGGATCTGTCACCCTTCGCCGCAAGCTATTCCTCGAACCAGACTGGAAACTCGAGGACAGACTGTTCAGCGCACAAGCGACTTCTAAAGGAAGCGTGAGCAGGCCAGGTCGCAAACCAGAAAACAACCGATTGCTGCTGCGCGCATTTCCAGGTTGCTACCCCACGATCACACTAGTGATCATAAGCAACAGCATAAATCGACAAGCCCGATTTGGGGTTGCAGGGAGCCATAGTCAGATTGTGAAGAGTCCGCTCTCAGAACAATGGAGTTGGGACGTATGCATCTCGTTTCCTGCAGATGCGAGACCAGAAGTCCCAGCAGCAGTGGATCATCCAGAGGCAAGCTGGCGAAAGATGTACCTCTGTCAGCCGCCTTGCTCGGAACTGTATTTGGTGCGGCGCTGGCAGAGAGGGCTCAGGCCCGCAATCATTCGAGACGGTGGCATCAGAATGGGTGATTTTGTTGATGAGGCCACAAAACCGAAGCCAGGCCTCGAAGGGCGAGATTGGCATGTCAGCTACATCAGCTCGGATCGTGACTGGCATTTCGAGGGAAGCATCAAGTGCAGTTCGGTGGAGGCGTAGGAGCAGTATCCGTGGCATTATTTCTTTCTTTGAGCTGAGAAATGTCTGTACAGGACCGAGCTTGAGTCGACCAGAACCGGGATGATGCGATTGCTGTGCGAGTACTCTTATACCCAGCTGCTGGGCAATGGGCAGATTATGGCGTTCTCTGATGATCGAGATCCTGCACATCTGGTAAACACAGGAATCTGCGAAAGAGCCAGGCGGCGAGGGAGGTCTGTCCACCAAGGATGAGGGCTGACGCATTGATAGTGGCTCCTGAGAAGACGCTGCGTGGATGTCCTGCTATCGGAGGTGTACAGCGAATACGGACCGTAAATCGTCCTCCTCTGGCCTTCGAGCTAGACTCCAGGAAGATGGCCTGTCCCATATTGATGTAATGCACAACATCGTGGCCAAATGAGGCGGCCAGGAACGTTGTCTAGAGATCCACACGAAGTTGAATGTCTGTGATCGATATTCGTGTCGTCTTGTATTGTTCCACAGAGCGCGCCTATTTCTTCCTCAAATCTTCGGTTCCATCGTTTCTCGTGAACACCTCGTATTCGCTGCCCTCTTCAATCTTCTTCTTCGTCGCGTCGTCGTAGGTGCCTTTCCCAGCGTACAACATCGGTGCCTTTCCTTCACCCTCGAGCTCCGTGCTCGTAGAGATAGGTTTGTTTCCACGAAATCGCTTTCGCATATCGATCATGCCTCGCTTGCATTGACCATAGCCGTGCTTCAGCTGTTGACATTGTGTGGGCAGCGTATCGACAAGAGGTGGGCGAAGACAGTCGGCGGGTTTATTGCGGTGGACCATGACACAGTCGCTGTTTTGAAGACAATGCGCGAGCGCCTCTCCTGGCCCTCTATTAGTATGTGTTGATCGCGGAGCAGGAATGATCTTCGACGTACGGATATCTGTACACGAAGCGGGCATGGCTGAGGTCTCTTTGAATACCTGATCTCCCTGATGGCCAGGGCTGTTGTGGATTGCTGCACTCTGGACGTGTTGGATGTGCTTGTTCGATGATGCTCTGGACTTTTTGGTTCAAGTCTGGCGACACCGGCGTTCGGCGTTCGGGTATATCCGAACCGACAGCCGTGTTTTGTCGTCTCATCTCGCCCTCTCGAATGCAGTACACATATTCTGCAACAAGAAATCTTGACGACTGATGAGCAGGTCTGAACGGAAATACGAGCCTCTGCATAACACCAAGTACTCCTTGAGCTCGTTGGTCTCGGGAGTCACTGCTGTTTTAATCTCCAAACAAGCTATACTTCCGCCACGTTCTACTGTCGCGGTGATGAGGTGCTGTTGCATACTACGCATTGACGTCCCTCGAAATGGCTGACTCATCCATGATACCCTACTCTTCTATGAGAAAGTCGTCGTCTTTGGCTACAGATACCGCGGGAACATGCGTGTGTGCCGTTCGAAGTGCATGCCTGGAGAAGTGGAGTGCAGTGCGGCTCTGCGGTTACTCGGAAAGGAGCTCCGCTTGGCCCTTGGCAGTCACATGCAATGACATAGCTTCAACCATGGATACATCTGCTACAGCAACACTGACGAACTATGCGCCCTCACCGCCGTCACACGCCATCGAGAGCTACAGTTAACATGCTCTATACAATCTAAGCGTTTCTCTGCAATCCAGACGCTCTCCCTGGCTGCCACCATGGCGCCTATACCATTCTTAGGACGACTTCACCTTCACGAAGCCCTCGCCTTGGCCGCCTCGTTCGCCATAGCCCTGCTCGAGCTCGTTGCACGAACGATCACCCTATTACTTCCCACGCCCATAATCCGATGGCTGTACCGTCTCAGCCGCAACGCCTTCAATAGCCTATCTTCTCCTTATTCTCGACGCGCCAGGAACAAGAGAAAAAAAGTGTCCAGCCCGATAGCGCATGCTCATGATTTTCTCGAGCTGTGCGAACTCTACGGATACCTCGCAGAAGAACATGTAGTTCAGACAGGCGATGGCTATCTGCTGGGCATACACCGCCTTGCGCATCGCAGAGGTGAAGAGGATCAACGTGTGAATTCCGGACCAGGGAGTGTGGAGAAAAAGGTTGTGTACCTACACCACGGCCTTATGATGAACAGCGAGGTATGGGTGTGTCTTACGGAGAAAGAACGCTGTTTGCCCTTCATGCTCGTCGAGCAAGGCTATGATGTATGGCTCGGCAACAACCGAGGCAACAAGTACAGCAAGAAATGCCTACACCATGGCCCCGCCGACATTCGGTTCTGGAACTTCAGCATGGATCAATTTGCCTTCCACGATATCCCGGACAGTATTAACTATATCTTGGATACCACTTCCCAGTCAAGTCTGTCATACATCGGCTTCAGCCAGGGAACTGCTCAAGCTTTTGCGACATTATCCATACATCCGACATTGAACAACAAAGTAGATGTCTTCGTAGCGCTTGCCCCAGCCATGGCGCCTCCAGGAATTGCTTCCGGATTAGTGAGCTCGCTGGTCAAATCTAATCCAGAGGTGCTGTACTTGCTCTTTGGCAGGCGAGCAATCCTCGGCAGTACTACTATGTGGCAAGCTTTACTATATCCAGCCATTTTCTCATGGGTCATCGACAACTGTCTGCGCTTCCTGTTCGGCTGGAAAGCGCTGAATATCGCGCCTCACCAGAAGCTCGCTGCCTACCCGCATCTCTTCTCCTTCACAAGCACGAAGAGTGTTGTGCACTGGTTCCAGATCATTCGCAACGGCAAATTCCAAATGTTCGACGACGAAGTGACGAGTCCGACGAGCTTCAGCACAGGCAGTAAATATTACAAGGTGGCCAAATTCCCTACCAAGAATATTCGCACGCCTATCGTCTTGGTCTACGGTGGCAGTGACAGCTTAGTGGACATCAAAGTTATGCTCAAGGAGCTGCCCAAGCATACGGTCGCCAAATGTGTTCCAAAGTATGAGCACCTTGATCTTCTATGGGCAAGCGATGTTGATAAACTGGTGTTCCCTCACGTGCTCGAGGCTCTGGAAAACTATGCACAGCAATCACAAACCAAGCAGCAGGCACTCGGCTGGCGCACGACAAGACCTAGCATCTTTGACAACTCCGCCCTCGCTCTTAATGGCTCTGCACCTCCTGGTCACTCCGATGATGAGCGAAGTCGCCAACAAAGTATCAACAGCTTCAATGCTCCTGCTTTCACAGATGAGCGACCGTCCACTGCCGAACCTCAGCTAGATGAGAGCGACGAAGATGAAATGTACAATGACGAGACGCCACTAGAGTTTACTCCCTCGGCATTCGGTCACTCTTCTAGGCCTCCATTCACGGATACAGCAACTACTGGTTTAGGAACCATCTCAGAAGGAGTAAGTCAGCATTGAGATGGCAACAAAGAGTCGCTAACCTTACATCAGCGTAGACTACAGAACTCGGCGATGCCAAGGACACCTTCAAGGCATGATGGGTCTGAGCATCAAGAACGACAGCTACGACAACAACAGCAACAACATGCTCAATCTTCCGGAAGTCCTGTTCAACATTCACGAATACCTAGGCCTACAAATACCAGCCCGAACACAACGATGAGCACTGCTACTGACGAGACTGTAGTACCGCGGTCTCGTCCTGAGGGTTGGTGGAGCTCGACCAATACCAGCATGACTAGTTTGGTGGACGATGACGCCCAGGACAGGCCGCTTGAGATGAAGAGAGCAAGGTGACGGATGGTTTTTCCAATTTGGAAGCGTGTACATAATCTCTGGGCTACAAAAGCGAGGCGTTGGGTGTGAACAGTAATCAATAATAGGACAAGCACTTCGAACATGGCCGACTGCATTCCCTATGACATTTAGTCACTAATGCTTTTACACATCGTCTGACGCACACCGAGCAATGCCTTTCACAAAACACCAATGCCACTCAATGGTGTTACGCAACGACCAGTCTCGCCGCCGCACATTCCCCCGAACGGTCGTAGAAACTTCCGTGATCGACCGCTTGGCAAGAAAGCCTAATAGCTTGAAACGTACCAAACGAGGCAATCAATTCGAGGCTAAGCACGTACCATATTCTCGATTGGTGGCTTTTCTCGTCGTCAGCTATACTGGCTCGCACGTTTTATCCTAACGAAGCGACCTTATGTTCCACGACGGTGATCACGACCATAATGGAACCTCCATCAATTCGTCAGCCTAGCTTGTTACATATAAGGCAGACATAGTATACGGGAAATAGGTGATGTGTTTCAGAATTTCTCGTATTGTATAGGAGGGCCGGATCTTCCGTCTTACTCTCATCACCTACTTTACTTACCTTTTCTTGCACTTTGAAGTGAATTCCGTTTCCTTTCTGAGGATCTCGCGACAAGACAAGATCTCAAACGACAATGTTCTCCAAATCCTTCATCCTCGCTCTCGGAGCCGCTCTCTCAACAACCCTCCACCTCACAACAGCCGCAACATACCCCAACCCCGGAACCTGCACTGGCGAATGCGTCAACACCCACGACCCCTCCATAATCCGGCACTCCGATGGCACATATTTCAAATTCTCCACCGGCGGTACAATCGCAATTCACACCTCCCCATCCATTTCCGGCCCTTGGAAATTCGCTTGTCAAATGCTATCCTCTCCTTCCAAAGTCCACGTCCCAGGAAACCCAGGTACAGATCTCTGGGCTCCGGAAGTGACTCGCGTGGGAGACGAGTATTATGTTTATTACAGCGTCTCCAGCTTCGGAACACAAATCAGTACAATCGGTCTCGCGACGAGTAAAGATATGAGTTGTGGGAGTTGGACGGATTTGGGGAGTACGAGTGTGGAATCTCAAACTGGAGATGCATATAATGCGATTGATGCGAGTTTGTTGAATGATGATGGGGTTTGGAGAATGACGTTTGGGTCGTTTTGGAGTAATATTTATCAGGTTGAGATGGAGAGTCCTCCGACTGAGAAAGTTTCTGGAGCGGAGCCGAAGCAGTTGGCTTTTGAGCCTGAGGGAGAACATCCGGAGGAGGGACCGGCGTTGGTGAAGTATGGGGATTTGTATTATTTGTTCTTTTCGTGGGGGAAGTGTTGTGGGTATGATGCGAATCGGCCGGCGGCTGGGGAGGAGTATAGGATTAAGGTTTGTAGGTCGGAGAGTGTGAGTGGTGGATTTGTGAGTTCTTTGATGATGACCTGGGCTATGAATGATATGTTTGAGCTGACTTTGTGGTGCAGGTCGACAAATCCGGCAAAGACTGCGCTTCTGGCGGCGGCACAGTCGTTCTCGAGTCGCACGGAAACATCTACGGGCCTGGAGGGCAGTCAGTGTACAATGATTCGAAGGATGGCTGGCTTTTGGTCTACCACTACGTCGACACGACCATTGGGTTCGCTGATGGACAGAAGCAGTTTGGCTGGAACAAGCTTGACTGGAGCAGTGGTTGGCCCGTCGCCTCATGATGCAGACGCTGACACGATGTGTCAGAGTGAGTTCGAGAAGAAATCGTCCAGAGACAAGAACTCAGATAGATCACATGAAGCAAAGTCGGCTTCTCTGAGAAAAGCTCATAGCAGACCAGGAAATTGAGAATTGGGCTGAAAGCGAATGTCCTGCTCTTACTCGCATTGTGAGAATTCTGTTGTTCACCTGAGTTCGATCCCGACCGCCCTGTCCCTATTGCCATGTGTTGTTCATGAAGTTCACGCGGATCTGGCTCTCCGTTGCTTCTTGTTCGCTCTTACTTCATTCCCGTCACAGCAGACCGACCACTTGAAGCACCTCGATGAACGAGAGAAAGGTATGAATTGACGACCTCGAAATTCGGGCTGTAACGTTCTCAGGAATCGGATGCGTGGACATTGGGCGTGGATCGCAAGTGAGTGGCTCTCATTTCTGCTAAAGCGGCGTGCTGGATCGATGGCTTTTCCCTCGTTTACCTAGTCTCTCACGGTCAGCTCGTTTAGTAAACCACATCCAGTGGTCGTTTGGGGTCAGAGCGGAGCTGAGACTCTCGTTCAATGATCACAGCACAGCTCCGCCGTTTGTTCCATGTGAGTCGAAGGCAAACGTGCTGAAGGAGCTGGAATTCGCAGTCTTCCATGCCAGCTAGCCAGGCGTTGCGCCAGACTCTGCGCGCGAAAGCGGCTGAAGTAGAAGGATATTGGCGAGATCGAATCTCCCGACTTTTGCTGCACCAGCGCTGGATGACGAGACCGTAGGAAGACAATCTATCCTCGCGGCGATTGCCGATTTTCTGTCCGCTCAATATCTTTTGAGAGACGGCCGTCAATGCGGTCGCGCGCTGGTGATAGTCGTGACCTCCGCAGGTCTCGAAAATTTGCGAAGCGAAATGTGATACCTAGCATCGCTCACAAAGCATTGCGCAACATATGCCCTTCTCTTTGCGTCTTCCACAACTGATTCACTCAGCTGACGACCATGCAGATGAGCGTCGTCGTCAGCTCACTGTCGCAGCATCGCATTCAACTCCGAACCAACGCCATCAATTCTCGATAACACGTCAACAGGATCCACCTGAAACATTGCGGATCCCGTGGTCGAGCTTGCGAGCAATCAAAAATTCCAGTGGAGCACACTCCAGTTTAATCTGGGTCCGACGAGCGCGTCACAATCGTGAACGGACGTCGTTGATAAGATTCCTCAATCGGTTCGGTCCACGGAAATGGCGAGGCGAGCAGATTGGTGAAGCTGGAAACGATAAAAACTTGTTCTGTCATTTCAGGTGGAATAGAACAGCACCGCAAATTTGTTATACGTGTGAGAGAGGCGACGACCTTGTCTATAAAACGACGACCATATTGCCGGGTCAAGCAAAGAGAGATGGATGGGATGGTGAAGCTCAGGTGCAGGCCTTCGCTGACTGCCGAGACACTCCAGCTTTTGCAGGTCATGGTCCACCAGCCGACCATGGGGAGCGATGTTCGTCGACAGGGTGGGTTTTCTTCACGATGGACAGGCAGATAGATGGTAGCGATGCGACTCGGACTCTTTGCGAGATGTGCTATTCGCGCGGAGACTTCTGAACGAGGGATCGCGACAGGTCAGACATTGTTGACACGGCAGATGAGATTTCCTCAGTGCGTCGTGAAAGCTGAAGTCCGCTCTCCTCGAAGGAAAGGCGCGACCAGCAAGTGGAGGGGATCTCGCAGACCTGGAAACGAGCAGCGATGTGGCATGTCTGCCTGAGCAGCGCGTGCGGACCGGTTGCTACGCTAGGGGAGCTCCCAGCATGCTCAGCAGGCTCAGCCCCCGTTGGTCTCCGTGCGGGACAAGGCTCTAGCACATTCGAAAGAATGAGGTCTCCCAACGCGATCCAGATGGTAATTGTCTCGTGCCGGCAGTTGTTCTCTCGTGTCTGCTCCTATCGTGATCTTCTGATGACCACAGCTGTCACATCTCTCTCGTGATCGTGCGCGCGGTGAATGCTATAATCCCTGCCTGTCTTCACTCAGGAGTGGATACCGGTGTCTGCCGGAAGGGCGTTGATCGTCGCAAATCACGTTATCTCAAGGCAGCAGGCTTCTCCTGAGGTCGAGAGAGCGGAGAATCCTTGCTCGAACGACTGCCGCCTGTGCAATGCCCGTTGGCGGCGAGAAAACAATGATCGATGACAGGGAGTCGTGACGTTGCGAAACCGATCTGCTCAAAAATGACAGGCCACGTTCATTGGATGTTGAATGCACTGTCCAGTGTGCTCCTTGCCAACCTTGCAATGCCTCATCTTCGGAGAAAGCTGAATAGGTGTTGCTCCCTGCGCTCCGTCTCAGAATGGCTTAGAACCAACACACAATGCACCGCCCAAAGGACAGCTGTTTGTGGTCGCAGCGCGCCGCGGGGTTGAGATGAAGCATCATTTCAAACGTAACACTTTGCTTGACTCTTCGGCGGCTACGAGATGTTTCGCGTCTCGGTGTTGTGGCCGGGTTCGAAGAAGTTTATTCTCGCGGTGGTTTCGTGGCTCATCGAGGCCTGCTCTCCAGTGTCGATCCGGGCGGTGGATCGGTGCGGACGCGCAAAAGCCCTGTCATGTCCTCACGCCTCGCAGCCGAAGGGTTTGCAGAGCTCGGCGTTGTCTGCGAGTGTCCAATGTTGAGTTCAGCGGCTTGTTTCACGTTGCAACCTCATGCAAAACAGCAACAGACGAGAAGTCGCGACTCGCATATACCGGATGTGCAAGACTTCATCAGCTGAATCGGAAAGTGGTGTCTAGCTAGTCGTACCGAACTTGAAGTCCGATGTCCCAAGAATTGCGTATGGTAGCGTGTTCAGATGGTGTCTCAACAAAAGAAAAGATGATCGACCACAGGACGTCCCTGGTCGCATGGTCATCGCGCTTGTGTCACCACCTATAGCCGACAGTAGACGTCTCACAACGAAGAAGCAGTGCTCCAGCGCAGCGCAAGTAGCACCGAGCCACATGCACGTCGTCGTTCCACGGAGGATCAGGTTAGTCAGCACGAGAGTGCCACTTTTGCGAAATTGGGCGATGTCGCTGGGGATACCATACCTGTCACAAGCAGTTCATCACAAACGATGATCCTGGCTGCATCGAAGTGTGCGCTCATTGACAGAAGGCTTCTTCTCCCACATGAACCGAGAGTGCCTGTGCAAATCCTCCAGCGTGCTGCACCGCCGTTGAGCTAAGCACCGATCGCATCCGGAACATTCAGCGAGGCGCATGCTGCCGCGCTCGTCGTGATGAGAAAGCGGTCGTCCCAATGCTGTTGCGGGCGCGATATCGATGTCTTGGATGCGCGAGCAAGGGTAATTCCCGGATATCGTGCTCGTCTCCCAAAGTGAACCCTCCACGCCTGTCGCCGGCATGCTCGGAGACAGGGTGCG
The DNA here is from genome assembly GCA_005356885.1 of Cercospora cf. flagellaris. Taxonomy (NCBI): domain Eukaryota; kingdom Fungi; phylum Ascomycota; class Dothideomycetes; order Mycosphaerellales; family Mycosphaerellaceae; genus Cercospora; species Cercospora cf. flagellaris. The sequence continues at coordinate 203,210 of RJLU01000005.1, read as the reverse complement.
AATGGTGTCAATATTGCTGCTGGGAGGTGAGGCCGGACTGGGAAGGCGCGCGAATCCAGGAACGGCAGGCGCGGGCAAGGGAGCCACGTGCACGCGACTGGGGTGAGCAGCGTCAACGTCAACCGTGGCGCTGCGACCAACCAACGTGGAGGCAACGCCGGACGCTGAGCGGCACGCCATCATGTCGATGGACGTGCAAAGTCTATAGGAGAGGCCGCACGACCGCACGCGATGCGAATCACAATATCGCAACAAGCTGCAGTTCGTAGAGGCAGCAAGTTTTCTCGACGCGCTAGCGCTGCACGCACAGGTGTCGAGCAGCATGGGATTCTCCGGAGCTTGCAAGAGCTTCTGCCGGCGCGCGCTGACTGGCCACAGCGGCAGGTCGAGTCAACGATGTCTGGAGTGTTTCACGATGTCGGCAGGAGTCCGAAGCAGGGTGGGCCGCGGCGCAGCCAATCATAGCCAGCTTTAGCACATCGCTTACGACCAGGGCATGAGCTGGGCCTCCCTGCACACAGCGCAAGCGACCAGGACTCCCTGGCCATGGGCGCACCAGCCTGTCTATCCGGCTGCATCTGACCATACGTGATCGAGGAGTCGTCCAGCGAGCTCAGCACCACGACGTGCGCGCCGATGGCCTACGGCGCGCGCGCATGACTGCGCTGCTGCGTCGATAATGCTCGCCTCACCGCTTCGGGCGCGCAAGAAGCTCGATTAATCAAAGTCGGTGGAGCAATGCGGGGACTGCGCTCCGGGCAGCAGAGGTCGTGGAACCTGACGGGCGATGCGTTGGCGCGCAGCGTGAGAGGTGAGATATCGCAGCAGTAACGTGTGATATCAGCGCCAAGGCATAGTTGGGCAGCTGGACGGGCGCATAACTGTCGATCTCTTAAGGTGGATGGCCGGCGGAACGATCGATGGCTTCCTTCACTTGCCGAAGGGTATGGCGAGGGCAGCACGCCCTGAAGATGAGGTTCGTTGCATGCGTGCGGTCCTAGGCGAGCGGTGTGCAGCAGGCGGTTTGTCAGCCCCGTCGGATAGGCAGCAGAGCAGGCCGCGCCAGGAAGCGTTCAGCGTGGCGATGAGTACAGTCCACTCCACAGGACTCTTCCTTCACCAGTTGCTGGAACGCATTGATGGCGTGCGGTGCTCTCGCTGTCGTCGCCGGTCACAATCGCACTGCCGGCCGGAGGAGGTGTAGCAAAAGGCAGGCCATTCGCGTGGACTGGCGCACGGGCCGTGTCAGTAGACGGATTTAGTATAGGGTGCACCTGCCAGCGCTCGCCGAAACAGCACTAAGCAGTCGGCACCAACGGGCTGTGACATAGTCGACCCATGCGCGCTGATGCTGCGCCAGCATGTTTTCTGCTGCAGTGCGGCCCTGTGGTTGCGCGGCACTTTTTTCCTCTCGTGCGTGCGTGCGTGCTCGCGGTCTTGCATCTCGCCTCCCTGTCAGACATCGCCGGGCAGCGGACTCGAACGGAATCGTGTGTGCTGGGGGTGTCTTTTAAACTCCACGACCCTGCCTCGCCTGCCGGCTGCGCAGCCCTGTCTCTACCACACACAAGGTTCCGACACTTGCATTAAGGCACCGCGCCTGACACTCGCCAGGGCCAGCATCAGCCCGCACAGCACGCCTGCGACTCGAATTACACTTTGGCCCTTCCGCACGCCATCCTGGCCACCGACCGGGCCTGCGCCGACGACGTCTCGCGAGCAGCGCTGCGACTGCCAGAGCACGCGTTCAGCGCAGCGGCTCTTCGACGGGCACCACCAACATGGTATGTGGCCAATTTTTGTTGTTGCGACCAACGCGTCCGCTGGCGGCTGTCCGTGTCGACTCTCTCTGTCCTGCACTCGCCCCCAGCACCGCGCCAGCGTACTAGTTGCGCTGCTGCTCCCATCCATCGTTGCCTCTGCCTTGCACACACCCATCATCCTTCGCAACGCCCACCGTCGTTCCCACATCCACTCCCGCAGAAGATCTGAGCAGCGCGAATCCGCCACGCGCGCCCCTGCCCGAAACGGCCCATCATCCACGCGCTGCACGGCATTGCACACACAGAACTGCACCACCGGCAGCCCATCCATGCGCGAATGTCTGCTGTCGCACTCCCACCACCACCTCCTCCGCTACACGGCCACCGCGCGAGCAGCATGCAGTCGTTCGACATGCGACAGCCGTCGCTGCTGGTACGCCCTGCCCTTATTCATCCGCATCCCATTGATCGATCATCACTCCCGCTCTACCACATACACTACTTCCCACCTGCACCCAACTCGCAACTCCCAGATCCCGGAAACACGGCCCAACCCAACATCAATCATCAATCACCGCACTCGCAATGCACGCCTTCCCTCACTTCCCACTCCGTCGGCCACTCCCCCAACACCGCCGTTCCCTGACTCCCGACACCCGGGCATCCCGCCAGAGTCCAGCACCTTGATTTGTTTTGCGTTTGATGAGCGACGCTGGCTCTGACACTGCCCGTCCTGCACGCAAAAAGTCAAAAGGACTCAACTAACTTCACCCGCGACTGCTCTGCTGTCAACCCAGCCGGTGGAGCTTTCTCGCTTGCCCCCGCCGATGCCCCTCCAGCACCCAACACGCCGTTCATCACACACTCTGTTCACCGTCACTCCCCAACCCGCACCCTTGCACCCTGGCACCACTTCTGGCCGCTGCCTGGCTAGCAGACGCCTGCCGCTGCCTTCACGCACATCCCCGCCCGCCCATCGACCGGGATCCGCGATCGACACCTTGAAACACCAATAAACATCTGACGTCCAACATCATATCACGCCCATCGGGCAGGCACGACTAACACGTCCGCTGTATAGAATCAACCCAATGCCGGCCAACAGGGTCTGCCACCTCCACAGCAGCAGCAGCAACACCAGCAGCAGCAACAACAACCTCCGCAACAGCAGCAGCCGCTGCAGCACCCGCGATCCGCCGGCCTCGTCCAGCAGCAGCATCGCCCCAACTCGCCGCACCAGACGCACGGCCTGAACAATCCGACGTCGCAAGGACCCTACATCTCGCCGCACTCCTCCACTCACAGCCTACCCCAGCAGCACCAGTCTCCCTACATCGGATCGGTGCCAGGAATCCCATCGCAGCACCCGGGTGAGGCCCCGTTCTTCGGTGCTCATCCCAGTCCCTACAGCACAAACAGTGCCGCAGGTAGCTACGCTTCGTCAGGTGAGTTGAAACCAACTAATTTGAGTCTTGCACACCCCGAGCAATAATGGAGGATTGACTGTCACGCCTCGAAAGAGAAAGTTGGCTGCCATGGCGCGCTCTTTCAGTTTGGGTCTGACCAGCTTTGCAGAACCGAACGAAACCATGGCCACGCAGGCGGCGATCAGCCGTCAGTCCTACCCGCCAATCTCTAGCTACCAGACTCCGCAGTCGAACTCACCGGCCTCCATCCATTCACCACAGACTGACGCGCATGGTCGACCGTTGTATGGCATACCCTCCATGCCTCAGCAAATGTACTATCCTCAGTACCAGATGCAGCAGCAGTCGCCGTATGGCCAACATCCGGCTGCTGCTGCATCGCACCACTCGTCCATGACCTCCGCGCCGGGCATGCTGATGTCACATCAGCAGCCCCAGCAGCAGATGCAGCAGCCGCAAGCCACGCCCGGTCACGCGCAGTCCAATATGCTCGATCAAAAACCCTCGCAGTCTGCGCTGCAGCGTCCACCTTCAGCTCTCGCTCCTCCTCAACCGACACCTCAGACACCTTCAGGTCCAGGTATGCACGGCCTTCCGACACCTAACTCTGCTCCGAATGGACCTAACGCGAGCGCAGCACCAGGGCCAATCCCAGCAACGACTCCACTGGTTGTGCGACAAGACAACAATGGAGTGCAGTGGATCGCTTTCGAGTACTCGCGCGACCGCGTGAAGATGGAATACACGATTCGCTGTGACGTCGAATCCGTCAACGTCGACGAGCTGAGCCCCGAATTCAAGTCCGCTAACTGCGTGTACCCTCGCGCGTGCTGCGGCAAAGATCAATACAAGGGCAACCGATTGCACTACGAAAGCGAGTGTAACGCGGTCGGCTGGGCGCTCGCTCAATTGAACCCGAATCTGCGCGAGAAGCGCGGTCTCATCCAGCGCGCGGTCGACAGTTGGCGGAACAGCAACCAGGACGTGAGGTTACGGAGTCGAAGAGTGCGCCGCATGGCCAAAATTCAAAATAGGAACGCAGCAAAAGCAACGCCTGGTGTTGCTGGTCCGTATCCGCAAGGCCCTGGTAGCGCTGGGCTACCTCCACAGGGCATGGCTCCTGGTTCAGCGCGTCCACCCAACATGGGTCCTGGTGGGCCTCAGATGCACCACCACCACACCGACGGTAGTGATACCGGTGGTGGGAACGACGTCAGCGGTATGTTCCACCAGATGTGAATGATATCCTGTACTACTACACTGCTATTGCACGCGCACGCATTTGTGGAGTTTTTCTGTTCATTCTGGGGGGAGGCACGAAAGAGGACTTGGTCAGCATCTTATTGCGATCACAACTGTACAATCTGTACAGCATACGATATCACCGCCAGCAGCCGCGCAAAAAACGGCTGTTGAAAGCATTGCATTTTCTGTTGTCGCTATTCTGTACCACCACCTTTCTCGCTATGGTTTTCCACTGCACACCCTTGTTCTTCTCGCTTCCCGAACACCCATGCTGCACATCATCGGAGTTCACACGCTAATTGTTCGTCTTTCCTTTTAGCCGGAAATGAATACAATAGCGCAGCCGGGCATCCTAACCAGTCGAGCAATGGACAAAGCGATCTAGCATCGCCTACCACGGGACGGTACGCCAACAACTTCTATCCCTCGTACCCTCAGCAGCCAGGAGTCGGAGGCTCGTCCATGCCCTCGGTTCACGACGCCATGGATCCCATGCACGGCCAAGCATCCACACTCGCTACACCCGCACGTGCAGAGTCACTCAAGAGAGAGGACGAAGAACATAAGCGCAACCTCTTCGGCGACGTACCCGAGTCCAAACGTCGCAAGTTCATCCTCGTCGACGACAATCAACGCGGCACTCGAGTGCGGGTTCGCGTCATGCTCGACCAAGTCAAGATGGACGACATGCCTGACGCACATCTGAGGATCAACGCAGTGTACCCACGTTCATACTTTCCCCGCCAGATGAGGTCGCCGCCCGGATCACCAGGCGCACGTGGCAACTGGGATGATGAAGACGATACCGCCGAAGAGGAAGGACAGCCTATGCCACCACAAGGCAGGACGCTGGTGCCCGTGTCGCTGCTGGACGGTAGCGAGGCCAAGCTACCAGTCCCACGCATGACCAAGTCGAGGAGGAACAAGGAGGTCGCCTTGAACGAACTCGGCTATCGAATGAGCTGGGGCCAGGCGCGAACGTTTAACGGTACGCACGCATACCTTATTCCAACGTCACTGCTACTCTCAACTAACGCTTCATATAGGCCGCACCCTGTTCCTACAGAGATCTCTCGATGCATACCGGAATAAGATGCGAAGCACGATGATTGCTGGAGGGAGCGATGCTGCCACAATCGCACCTCACTTTGAGACTCGGCCTGGAAAGCGCAAGTGGTTGGAGCGCAACAAGAGAGCCCGACGAGCGGACTCTGTTTCTTAAACCTGTCGGCACCTGTTCAAACGGATTTGACACATGGCACCGTATGCAGCGGCGCGACCTCACGAATGGACGCTCCCACGAGCATACTTGTTTGCACGAATAGATTGTTCAAGGAGAAGCGAAGGCGTTGTTTGGCTTTCGGACGGCAGCAGTACACGATAGCTGTCTTGCAGGCGACTGGGCGGTAATGACTGATGACCGACAACGGTTCTTGGTCTGGCACATGGCGGTACACATTGGCGAGTACGAACTCACGCATTCTCGTAATGTACAAAAAGCGCTTTCTTTTAATTGCATGGCTGTTCTGTCGATGGGAATTATACAGATGGGCGTATCGCGCCATGTTTATTATGGGATGTCTTGTCGCTGTCTTGTGCTTTGCTTGGAGGCTTGCTTCCTTCGCACTTTGCAACTAGGCAGCATAGACGGACGGATGTCTTTGATCGGCTCTTAATGTATTCACACAAAAAAGCGAACGTCATCTCCCGCTTCGCTTCCACATATGCTTCTTTCCTGATGCCTGATTGCTCTTTCCTCCACAACTGCAACTGTTCGGCTGCAACCTCCTCTTCCAACGCATGTACACACCATCTTCCAGTGTTTCCCCGTAACCAATGTACTCTACTTACCAGCATCATCATCCTACAGAACAAACTAACACTTCTAACCCAGCAAGCTACCGCTCTCTTCATCAGCAGGCGGACAAGCAAATCCCATCCCTGAGTAGTTAGCTACCTGTCAACAGAATACGACAAAGAAAGGTCATGCCCGCCTGTCATCACTTTGACTCGCTCGATACATGCTTGAAAGCAAAACAGGCTATGCCATGCGAGAATGATGTCAAGGGCTTCTTGCTTTGCATCGTTTGTTGCTGGAGCAGAGAATTGACTCTTACTGGGATGTTTACTGCCGCCGCGCGTTGCGCGCTTGTGGGCGGATGGGGGTGCGTGCATGATGCTTGTTGGGTAGAGGGTTTCAGCTCGGTGGTTCTGAGGATGAGATGGTGTTTGAGATTGTGAGGATGTGGGGAAGGATGGGTTGGGTTTTATGGATGTGTGCCCTAGATACAAAGTTCGTTGTGATGAGTTCAGTATGCTTTTTGTTTATTTGTATGATTGCATGTTGTTCTGAATCTCGTTCAATAGAGTACAAGCATACATCATTCATCCACAGTCGACTAAGTGGAAGCACACCGTTATTCCTTATCATCATCATCGTCAGCGCTGTCATCCTCGTATCACAACGCGAACTTTCACCCTATACTCCAAACATGAAACTCCTTCCAAGCCACGATCTTGCCTGTCTGAAACGAACAACGCACCACTGTCTCTTGAAACCAGCATACCATCATCTGTCACCTTTTCTCGCCCTCTCACTCTGGCGACGGATAAGCATGCTGAAACACTCCATCGATGATCCCATCCCATCCCATCACTCGTCATCATCATCACATATCCGCACAGACTCGGAACGACTTTTTCGTCCATTCGTTCGTCCATTCATCGTAAGTCATTGAAGAAAACCTAACAATTTGAAGTTCCAATTGACTTTGACTCTGCTTGGCTCTTGCGTACAGTATTCCTCGAGACTGGCTGGCTGGCCGGGCGTGGAAAAAAGTCTAAGCAAGCTTTCCCCAGATTGAGCCGCAGACATGCTACAGTATGTTGACCAGGCTTGCACCTTGAGGCTGGCCCTAGTGCTGGTGCTGGTTGTCGACCGCGTGATGGATGGTCATGCCATGAGGGTGGAGCTGGTGCTGGTGCTGGACTCGTGAAGAAGTGAAGGGGTATGTAGTGCAAGTACTGTACCACGGTGTATGAGCAGGCGAGCAACTTGGTAGGAGAAGGTAAAGAAGGTAGTCGCACGGCTAGGAACTGCGTAAGCGCATGCGCACATTGGCTACGTGTCGATCCACCATTAACTGTGTGTGTGCCATGCTCGATGATGTTCCATACTCCACATCGTCTATGCGATCTTTTCACCCTTTTGCTGGGGTTTGTCCATTTCACATATTCCCACACACCTTAATGCATTTCTCTCTCTCAATAGTCATGTCAATCGTGAAGGTCGCAGAAAAAAAGGTACCAAAAATGCCAAATGCTAAACAATCAATCAATATGGCTTATCCACCGGGGCTCCGCAGTCGGGGATTTTGATGCCCTTCTTCAAATTTCGGTCCTTGTCGAAGATACCCCAGTAGGGTTCCCATTTGTTGTGTTCCGTGTCGAACTGTACAAAGTGTTAGTGGTCGTTCTACTCTGGCTATGGCTGTCGTCTGCGCGACGAGGATCGCATAGACGTGGGAAAATGGGTGCTTACCTGGTGCTTCCATGGCTCGTCAAAAGCTTCGAACCTGGTTCATGCCACGTTAGTTTTTTGCTTCTTCTCTGCTCGTCATGCCATGCGAACAGCTGTTGGGCTGAAGGGTGCAAGGCCAGGGGTTGGCTGCACGCCAGGATTGGGTCGGGTTCATACTTACCAGAAGAACGTGGTGCCGTTTTTCAATGCCTCGCATACCCAGCCATCCATGAATGTATTGAGATTCTCGATGCTGGCCACTGCGCCGTCTGTCTCGCTCTTGCAACCAAAAGCTGGATCCGATGACACACCGCAGTCGTTACCTCCTTGGGTCGGCCAGCCGATTTCCGAAATGATTTGCTTGGGATACGTGACGGAACCTATTGTGCCTGTTTCCGAAGAGGTGAGGGCGACATCTTTGTTCTGCCAGAAAGACCACGCCCAGCCAGCTGCGTCCTCAGCGACGGTACCTGCGAAGAAAGGATGGATGTTCGACATCACGATATCCGAGGCCTTCGCAAGATCTGCATCCCAGTTGTCACCCAAGTCGGCAGTGGCGACAGGCAAGTTGATTCCTCTTGAAGAGAAATTGCTGCGAACCTCGTCAAGTTGCGCCGCGAGCTCTGTTACTGTCATAGTCTCTTGGAAGAGAACTTCGTTTCCGACAATAACTCCGACGAATCTGTCATGTGGATAGTTGTCCAGAATCCGGTAGAGGTCCTTCAGTTGGCGGTCGTTCGTTGTCTGATTTCTTCCATCCAGGTATACCCCGAGCCAGACTTTCATGGTATCCTGCATCTCCAGGCGCTCAATGGCTTCCAGAACCAGCTCGGTCTGGTTGCAATCGGTACCATAAAGGCGGACCGATGCAGCTAATTGTGAAAGACGTGCAATGTCGAGTGTGACGTTGTTCTGCGTAGGTCCACCTCCAGGGCTCAAACAAGCTGGATATTGAGCATACCATGGCGTGTAATCAATGGTCGGGAACACCCTATGCAAGCGGTCGTCGTTGAGCACGGCCTGGACTTGCCTCGAGTTGAGATCGTAAAGGCCAGCACTGTCTGAACCAACTGTCGAGGAGCCTCCACTCGATCCGCGCTCGTTCTCGTCCTTGTTGTTAGCAAGAATACCGCCAACAACACCACCGACAATGCCGCCAATGACCAGAATGGCAGCAATGGTGCAGCCAATGATCCACTTCTTTTTGCGACTGCTTCGGTCCGTCTGCTTCGACAGCCACTCCGACTTCTCAGCGTCGTTGCCAACGGGCCCGTAAAGGCCACTGGAGCCTCGGTTCATCGCCTTCATGCCAACGCCCGCGCCAGCACCCGCAGCGGCACCAGCTCCGGCAGCCGCTCCAAAGCCCAACTTATTTCGCGATCGGGATCCAGCTGGAATTCCGTCGTCTCCATCGTCCTCGATTGTGCTCGGGTCAAAAGAATCGTACTCGTCGCCATAATATGAGTGATGTCGTGGTAAAGATTGGCCGTATCCTGCAGCGCCAAGGCCTGCTCCCGCGCCTGCCGGCATGGCAGGAGCGTTTCTTTGAAAACTTCGGTTTGTCGACACCGAGGGCGAATAGCCCACCGCTTGGTTTTCTGTGAGTGGCGCGAGAGAGGTTTGCGATTCCTGATGTATCGGGCTCACAGGCCCATGCATGTGCGGTGGCGGTGATGGCGGTCCATAGGCATCGTGATAAGGTCCTGGTGAATGCGTGTTCATTCGTGAGTCGTACGGGTTGCCGGCGTCTCTGTAGTCGTGTCCAGAATGCGATGTGTAGCCCATTGCCTCGCCCGGCGATTCCGGCGTGCGTGTTTGCTGCGATCCATGTACGTGGCCCAGCGGTATTCCATACGTCCGCTCGGACATGATGCCGTGCGCTGTGGGGTTAACGAGCGACTGTGCTCAGGCAATACCTCGCCGGCGCAAAAAGCGAAAGAATGTCGGCGGAAGAGGTGAGGTCCAGGAGATGTCAAAGAGATGCGCGCGAGACAGCGCGGCCTGGACGCGGGCTCAACGCTCTGCTGACCTCTTCCTGGCACAAGGCTGGGCGTTTCTGGCGCGCTCGGCTGTGCTGATCTGAGAAGCCGTGCGTGGCGTCGCGAGTCCTGTGGCCCGTCGTCGATGGCACCGGAAGCCGCACCGTGGAGAGCGAGTGTGCAGACGTGCAGCGTGATGCGCGGCGATGCTGTTGATGAGAGATGGATGCTGCCAACACGAGCTGGCGTAATGCTCTTGGGAGGTGGATGCTATTCTTGAAACACGATGCAGACGGAAGCTAAGAGGTTGCATTGGTGTGGCAACGCGGCTTTTAGCTGAAAGAGGATTTGGCTAGCCCGCCACCACCACACCACCACCACAACGTCCCTTCTCCCTCCCTTCTCGCAAGGCTGGAGCGCAACGTTTGACACTGTCTTGCCTTGCGGACCACCCATTATTCTCCGGTCGGTACTCGGCTCGCCGTTGGCAGCGTGCCCGTTACCTCCGGACACAGCCGACGAAGACCAGCGTTCCCAGTTTTCTGCTCCATCATCCGTCCCACTGGAGCACGCAGACGATCCTCCGCGGAGCCCCCACATTTGGCAACGGCTGCACGAGACGAACACCTCCGCAGTGATTGCTTCAATGCGACACCAGGCCGGACATACACAATGCGAAATTGCTCGTGAGCGCGGACAACGCTCCCGTCAATTGTGCAGACGCACGTGAAGCGGATCACGAGGAAGGAGCGGAAACACGAGCACGTGCAGACAAGAATCAAGCCTGTACACTGGGAGCTTGCGGCTCAGACGCGTTGCAAGTATTCTTGTTCCGTTGCCATTTACGTCTACCTCTCGAATATCCATCCACGGACACTTCTTGGCGCCGTTTCTGCGACAGACAGTCCAACCATGCCTCACTTCAAGCCACCTGCAATAACAATACTTTGTCCCGTAGTGAAACCGGTTCGAGCATAAAACGTCACTGCGTTCGCGACTTCTTCGGGCTCGCATAGCCTGTGGAAGGGAATGCTGTCCACGAGGCCTGGGAACTGGTCACCAGAAGGCAGCAGACCGGTGTTGCCAACCATTGCAGGAGCCACATCGTTCACAGCAATGTTGTAAGGCGCGAGCGTGGTGGAGAGATTCTTCATCATGGCCATCAAGCCACCTTTTGATGCAGCATAGTGGCAACCCTGGATCGTGTCAGCAACAACCTCGTATTCTGGAATTGGAGCCTCCCTACATTCATGCCTCCGCCGTAGGCTGCTATTGATGACACGAAAATGATACGGCCCCATTTCTGTGCCTTCATGCCGTCTACGACACCTTTCACGAGCAGGAACGGCGCTCTCAGATTGACATTGAGTGTGACCTCGAATTCGCTCAATGGAATATCAGAAACATCTCGTATCCGCTTGCCGTAGCCAGCGTTCGAGACGAGAATGTCAACAGAGCGTGCGTGATCGTTTTGCACTTCTTCGGTGAGTTTTGTAGTAGCTTCTGGCGAGGCCAGATCGGCTTGGTGCATCGTTATCTTCAGCTTGTCATTCGATGAGGACAATTCTTTCACGAGCGCTTCTAATGAGTCTTTATTCGATGCGTATGTGAGAGCGAGGTCGCAGCCATGCGAGGCGAATTGTCTTGCACATGCTGACCCGATGCTGTTGTCGTTGATGAGTGTATGGACATTGGTCTGCAGAATGTCTTGGCTTACCCGCCCGAGGCACCTGTGATGAGCACCAGTCTGCCGGTGATGTTGTTGTCTGCGGTCGTCATTGTAGCGAAATTTGACTTGTCCAAACTGTGCAGAACGTACAGCGGCAGTCTAGGCCTGGTTATCTATTACCTCCCATCTGCCCTAGTGCCAGTGCCAGAAATCTTCCGTCTCCATGGGCCTCCCAAGGCGGGCGGTATTGGACGGCACGCAAGTGCGACTTGGGGCGGCTACTCACCCCACTGAAGTGGGCGACAGACGTCGGCAACCGACCTCGCAGCACACGCTGTTCTCAGCAACGACCAACATGACAGACACAGAAGCCCAGGATCAGGATCAGTCGCCCGAAAAGGCTGCCGTCAAGGAGGAGAAGGAGAAGAGAACATCGCGCGCATGTCTTGCCTGCCGCGCGCGCAAAAGTTCTTGCAAGCTGTGAGTCTTCCCGGCTTCTGGCACGTTGCTCCGCGCGCCTCGTTGAGATCAGGCCGCCTCGGGTTTCTGTCCTGAAACGAGTCTGCATCAGTACGAGTGTTTGCGCGCGCGATACCTGGGGAAACGACAGGTGTTGCACCCGTCGGCCTTTCCCTGGAGCCTCAGATTTGAGTGCAGCGCAGGCGCTTCTTTTGCCGATTCAGACGCCGTGCTGACATGCCCTCAACAGACCGAAAACAGAGGACGGAAAACTGACTACGCCATGCGCTCGCTGCAAAGCATCGGGACTCGAATGCGTAAGCGCCATATAGTGACCCACAGAGATCTGAATTAAGCGTTGCTCGCAGGTCATCGGCTCTTCCAACAGAGGCGGCCGCCGTGTTCGCAAGAGAACTCTTGATCAAGCCGGCCTCGCCAACAATAACGTTCAGCAGCCGAGAGAGTCGCCAGCTATCAGTGGCGCCAGTGTTCACTTCACGCCTGATACACTGTCGTCAGGCCAGACTCATACAGGATGGCCTCAGTCAGATTATGGGCCCGCCATACCACAGTCTGCAACGGGTATGGGGGCTGATCTCAACCCGCCTGCCCCTGATGCCATCATGCTCGATCCAGCACTGCAAGCGGCAGATGCGAATGCGCGTGAGGTAAGATGTTCGCCATTGCGTTCTCGTCGGCAAACCGCAGAGGCCTTAGGAAATTGAAGAGAATCAGCCTCTGATACGTGAACAGTCTCTACTCACTAATCCAGCCACCCGAGAGAGCTCGACCGGGACATCTGGCAACATCGCTTTCAATGATTTGCAAAATCCGAGCGATGCCCTTGGAATACTAGCGCAGATCGCCAGCAATGGAGAACACAATTCGGGCTACGGCTCTTCGCAGTATACAACGACTACTGCCATCTCGGCCCAACTAGAGTACCCTCTTGTACGTGAAGGACGGTTATCGATGAGCAGAATTCTCCAGCTTTTGCAAAGATACAAGTACTACTACCACCCATACTTTCCGATCGTGCCTGCGGCAACTTTGGACGCGGCGAATCTGAGCAGGACTGCGCGAGAAGAACCACATCTTCTCACCGCTATCTTGGTGATCGCTTCACGAGGTGTGTAGTAACCTTCGACGACTTCTGACTAGCATACTGAGCATTACCAGATCTCACCGATGAGCCCAATATATTCATATCCTGCTCCGAACACATGCGAGCGTTGGTCTCAGCACTTGCAGCTGGAGGTTCTGGTCAAGTAGAGGCTGTTGAAGCACTTCTGGTCCTTGCAGAATGGACGCCATACACGTCCCGGTCAGATGCTGGCCATGTCGGCCGCGGAGAAGAAGATCGTGAAGCTTGGATGCATGTTGGAATGGGTAAGTATAGCTATCGGAAGGTTTTCTGAGCTCGAGATAGGGTACGTGTTCCACACGCCTGCTGACTTGCTGTAGCTCTACGGATCGGGTACTTCCTGGGCCTGGACCGATACTCGTTTCATGTGCGTGGTGACGACGTGAAGGATCCTCAGTGGCAGCGGAAGCGACTTGTCTGGACAGCTTGTTACATCAGTGACAGGCAAATCAGCATCCGCCTTGGTCGAGCGTTTTGGTCTCGAGGCCCAGGACCTTTGACCACTCTGTCGAAGGCAGACTTTCCAATGCTTGCACCTGCCGGACCAGGAGACGAGGACTATGCAAGCATTTTCCAAGCCACGCTGGAGCTGACTTTGCTGTTTTCCAATGTCCATGATGTCTTGTACTCAAATCCTGGGAACAGCGTCCGTAGCCACCTCAGTGGAGGCTACATCAAGTACATCGATGACTTCAGGAGTGCGATATATGGCTGGAAGAGTGTATGGGGCACATTGACCTGTTCGGCGCACCTGAAGGCCACACTACTGATCTCGTACGACTATCTACGGCTTTACACTAATGCCTTTGCTTTCCACGCAACTGTCAAGCGAGCTCTACCGCAAGCTCAGCAGAACCCGGAACCCCGGAGATCGACGAGTACAGCGCCAGGTCGCGTATTTTACAACAATGTTGGTGCGGTCGGCGACGCTCGGTTCATCTATGAGGGCCTAGATGCTGCCAAGAGTCTTCTCAGCATGATGAATACTTTTGTTGATCCGGAGAAGTCTCTTCGTTACATGCCTTTGAGGTTCTATCTTTATTCGATCTACGCTGGTGTCTTTCTGTACAGAGCGAGATGTGTTGGAGTTCTCTCAGCAGATGAGGAGCAATCAGTACGTGCAATGGTCAAGGAGACGGTCAGCAGACTGGAGAGATCTGCAATGGGTGAGCAGTCAAATATTATCCGGAGATGATGTAGTCACTGACTTCAACGCAGGCATACAGCACCCCGGCAACCGGTACTCTCAGCTACTGCGATTGCTCTGGGATAAAGTCGAAAAGAAGGAGCATCGTAGAACACAATCTACCGCGACACTACAAAACCCTTATCGACCAAACAGCAGCATCAGCGGTGCCACACCGACATCGAACAAATCCCAAGATTCACCAGCTGTGACGGAACTGATGGGCGACTTCTCCTGGACTGATCTTGATGCCATTGGGAACTTCGCCGTCAATGGCAACGGAGGCGCGGCTATCAACGATGCAGACTGGTGGTCAGGCTTTTTGCCGGCAGATTCGGGCAACTTTTTGTTCGATCAGCTGAGCAACATGGAGGACTGGACCAACCTGGGATTGCAGTAAGCAAAGATTTGCTGGTTCGTCTCGATCACGGCTTTCGAGTGCCAGTCGTGTAACAAGGAGCTATGGTTCATCCTGGCAGATCTGTCGACCTGGTGGTACGGTGCCCCCAAACATGCTATCGTGTAGAGCATTGGGGCACTGATCATTGAGCTTCGGGAAGTCAACAACGCGATGGAAATCAAATGAATGTTTCGTCCTCACGTGTCTGTCTCGGCGCATCTGGCATATTGCCCAGGCCGAGCAATGAGAACGACAAGACATTGATGGCCTGAGAGGTGGTTTTGGCTCGGAACGGTTATTGGCGGGTATTCAACCTTCAGATGCCGACGATCACCACTGCCAAAGCGGTTCAACTTTTTGGCGAGCACTTTCCTCCCACATCGCGACAGCACCTGTCCACTTTCCACAACTCGTAGCTACAACTGTTTGTGTTTCCCTTCCCGCTCTCATCCCTGCTTTGCATTCAAAAACATGACGCAGTCACGATCAGCCCTTTTGATTGGGGGGATAACTCACGCCCGCAAAGAGTGGGAGGCTCTTTCGTCATTGCTGCAACTGAAGGTATTGCTTGTCATTATCGCTGAGCTGTGGAGCTAGCTGCTGACTTCATTTCCAGGAATACGGATCTGGTTCAAGAGAAGACTTCATCTCGCGGTGCAAGAAGGGCGAATACGACGATGTGGTTGCGATTTATCGATCGAATGACTCCACGGCCGTGACTGGACCTTTCGACAAGGAGTTGATTAGCGCTCTACCCAGCAAATTGGAATATATCTGTCACAATGGAGCTGGATACGACAACATCGATGTGCCGGCTGCTACCGAGAGGAACATTCAGATCAGCAGTACACCAATAGCGGTAGATGAGGCGACAGCTGACAGTATGTTTTTACTGAAACTGCTTGCATTGCTTACACTACTAATGCTCTCCAGCCGCCCTCTTCCTCCTCCTCGGCGCCCTCCGAAGAATCACAATCCCCTTCCTCAACGTCCGCAAAGGCGACTGGCGAGGCAAAAACTTCGGCCTCGGCCGCGACCCCAAGAACAAAGTTCTCGGAATTCTAGGAATGGGAGGAATTGGCACAGCAGTTGCGAGAAGAGCTAAGGCCTTCGGCATGACGATACAATACCATAATCGAAACCGACTACCAGAAGAGAAAGAGCATGGAGCGAAATACGTTTCGTTCGAAGAACTCTTGAAGACTTCGGATGTATTGAGTTTAAACTTGGCATTGAACCCTTCAACAAGGCACATCATCGCGAAGCCGCAATTCGATATCATGAAAGAGGGGATTGTGATTGTGAATACTGCCCGAGGACCGATTATTGATGAGGCTGCTCTTGTGGATGCGCTGAACAGTGGCAAGGTCTTTTCTGCGGGGTTGGATGTGTTTGAGGAGGAGCCGAAGATTCATCCTGGGCTGTTGGAGAATGAGAATGTGGTTTTGTTGCCTCATGTGGGGACTGCGACGTGGGAGACGCAGAAGGAGATGGAGGTTTTGGTGCTGGATAATTTGAGGAGTGCGGTGGAAGGGAAGGGCTTGTTAACGCAGGTGCCGGAGCAGAAGAAGAAGTGAGTTTCAGCTTCTCTCGTGCACTTTTGGCGAAATATGTGCTGAGAGGTCGTGCCGGTCTAGTGAGGGAGGGTGTTTGAGAAGTCGGCTGTAGATGGAGATTTGGTGTTGCTAGATAGATTACGAGACCCATGATACCAGCATACAAAAAGTTACTTCTCAGGTCACTACATTGTACTGATGCTCGACTTTGTTATCGGGACAATCCATGGTAAGGTCTCTGTCGACTGAATCAGAAGGACAGACCGTCTTGGCGTGCGAAGCAACAACGAGCGTCGGCAATTGAAGTCGTGGCCACTTCTCCATTCACCACGTGCACTATCTTGATCATCTCACAGTCCACCGAACGGATAAATTTCATCATCACAGAGCAAGAAAACCGACAAGGAAAATCCGAATCTAGCTGCCGAAGAATCCCGCAAAAGCCGATGAGCTTCACACTCCACATCGCTCCACTCAAGCAATAACGCAAGACCGCACAAGCCCCAGCCACGCTCCATGCTTGATGGGACATTCTCCACGCGGAGTCTCCACAAAATTTCCCCCAACGGAACGCGCGAGCCGTTGGAAAGTATCGAATGATACGGTGACACACTACCACGGTGTGCAGTAGCTAGTAGGAGAAGAGAATAGCCGGCTTTTGAATGAAAGTAGGCCCACTTCACGCGCGGGAGAAAAGGTGATGGAGTATTTGAGGTCTCTGTTGCAGGGTTCTAGCTTTTCATCATTTTCTTCTTATTCGAGGCAGAAGCAGAAGAGGGCTGTGAGGGAAGGAAGTTTGACGTCTTCTTCTTGGAGAGCGCTGTTCTTTTCTGGAAATTCTGGTTCTGAGTCTGGATCTGAAGGAAGAGGAGAGTATACGGCTCTCGAGCAGTCTGGCGATATGGCGAGGGCAAAAACGATATGGCAGGACATTGTCCAGTATAGGCGGACGTATCTGCTCACCGCGGTTGCGTCTTTTGGAGGTGAGTGAAATCCGAAATGCAAGCCGAGGAGATTTGTGCCATGTGAAGGCACCTTTGCGATAGAGGACCGCAGGTGAGATGATCACACGGAGTCCGAAGGAAAAAACCACATACAGACTTAAGGAATCTCGCTGACGCTGTATCGCTCCAGGCATGCTCTTCGGCTGGGACACCGGACTCATCGGCGCGGTCCTCACGATGAAGAGCTTCCAAAACAGCTTTGGTCTGGACGAAGACTCCCCAGAATACGCGAACCTCTCAGGAAACATTGTCTCGGTCCTACAAGCTGGATGCTTCTTCGGAGCTCTGGCATCCTTCTTCGTCTCGGATAAATTTGGCAGAAAAACAGCGTTGATCTTCGCAGATGTGATCTTCATCATTGGGAGCATTATCCAGACATGTTCAGGCTTGACCTCGACATCCTTGGCGGAACTATACGTCGGAAGAGTAGTGGGTGGCTTTGGCGTTGGTCTCATTTCTGCTGTTGTGCCGACGTACATTGGAGAAAATGCCAATAAAGAGATTAGAGGAAGATGCATTGGATGCATGCAATTGTTCAAGTGAGTGCAAACCCAACATGGAGCGTTCTTCATTCCGGAATTTGGCGTACTGACTGCAATCAAGCGTGACCGGAATCATGCTGTCCTACTTCGTCAACTACGGATGTAACCAGAATATCTCCTCGACCAACCCGGCGCAATGGCGAGTACCTTTCGCACTTCAAATACTGCCAGGAGTCCTCTTGCTCTTCATTATCTTTCTTAACGAGTCACCGAGATGGCTTGTTGAGAAGCAGAAAATTCAAGAGGCCCGTAAGGCACTGGCCACAGTTCGAGCACTTCCCATCGAATCCGAAGCAGTCGATCGCGAGCTTGAGGAGATCATTGAGGACTTCAACGGACACGAGAAACTACGCCTGTTGGAACAGATCAAAGTGACATGCCGCGAACCGAAGGCCATGTACACGTTTACCATGGCCGTTACACTCATGTTCTGGCAACAATGGACGGGAACGAATTCGATTAACTATTACTCACCACAAATTTTCAGAAGCGCCGGTCTTGTAGGTCAGAGCGCCGGCCTCTTCGCGACAGGAATCTATGGCGTGGTGAAAGTCGTCTTCACTTCTCTGGCTCTCATGTTAGCTGTCGAAAGTCTCGGCAGGAAATGGTGTCTGATCATGGGAGCTCTTGGTCAAGCCTTCGCAATGTTCTACATCGGGATCAACCAGGCCGTAAATCCTCCCAGCGGAGAAGGACTAGATGGTCACAGTATTTTCGCAATCATCTGCGTGTACCTCTTCGTCGTCTTCTACAGCTTCGGCTGGGGTGCGGTCCCATTTGTTCTCTCTGCAGAGTGCGCCCCGAATCACACACGAAGTTTGGTCATGAGCGCAGCTTTGATGACTCAATGGCTCTTCAACTTCGTGATTGCCAAACTCACGCCTATCATGCTGGACAAGATCACATATGGTACCTTCTTGCTTTTCGGCGGATGCTGTATTCTCATGGCGATTTACACTGTCTTCTGTGTTCCAGAGACGAAAGGTGTGCCTCTTGAGAGCATCCACTTGTTGTTCGAAGGTGGTATCATCAAGGGAGCGTTGAAGGACACTATACCCGCAAAGTCGAGAGCAAAGAAGCTACGGGAAGCACAGGCTGTGGGGAGAATAGATGTTACTGGGAAAGACTTTGATGATGAAGAGGCGCATCATGTTGAGCAGGCCGACCGAGACGACATTGTGAGGAAGACAGCAAGAGCGCAGAATGTTATAGGCAGTCGGGCTTAGAGTCGCTCACTCCTGTGATGATAGCTTGGAAAGGGGCAGAGCGTGACAAGCTGGAACTTAGACATGGAACTCATAAATATCGAAATATGTGCAAAGAAGACACAATATACCTTCGACATTCTTGAATAATTTGAGCAGCGATCTCACTCTCTAAGTAGCAGCAACTCCACTATCTCTCTTCTCAATCCTCTCCTGGTCAGTTCCTTGCCCTTTGCTCCAATCTCCACCCGCACGTCTTCCCATAGCACGATTCAAGATCCACTGTTTAGCAGTGACTGGTTCACCGTCATCGACAGCAGGATTTTCTTTTCGCTTAGCATCAATCATTTCACTTCCATCAAGCACCTTCAGAATGACCTCATCCTCAGGTCTATTGAAATAAACCAGACTGAACCTCGTTGAATCTTGCTGTGCGCCAGGAGGGTTGACAACACGATGGAGCTGAAAGATTCGACACGAGTCAGCGATCAAATTGTCATCCGCAAATCAAGCAAGAGCAAAGCAGAAATAAGCAACAGAACGGAATACTCACATTACTCCTCAAAATCCCCGCCGAGAACTTTACCATCGCGTCCCCCAAATTCACCACACAATGCCCCTTCAACGGCTTCACAAACGCCCATTCCTCTTTCATCCCCTCCAACCCCGCCGGCGGCAAAACCTGCAATCCCCCCAACCGATTAAACAAAACCGTCACACTCCCAAAATCCGTATGTTCCCCCAACGCAGCCTGCCGATCACTCACTTCCTGCGGCGGACTCTTCACCCACCTCATCTGATCCCCACTCCTCTCTCTCAACCGATGCAAACTCTCCAATTTCCCTTCTGGTAGACCTAATCTCTGATTCAGACGTCCGAGGATTAAGGTGACAAGAGCATGAGACCGAAGCATATACTCTTTAATCAAACCTCTCGTTTCCTCTTTTGTGAGGATCTCCGGATTACGAAGTCGTTCCGATAATCCCAAAATATCATCTTTTGAAATATTCCAAAATTCATTCCGATCTTTTGTTCCTTTGCGATCGATTACGCCTGCTCCGTAGCCTTTATACCCGAAATAACTGTTCTCACCCATCATATCATAAGAAGCCTTTTCTTCTACGGGTAAATCAAAGACATCTTGGGCGAGAGTGAAGAGGTCTTCGGCGTTGGACAGGAGAGCATCGCCTTCGATGGGTAAGTCTTGTTGGGTTTCTGAGGAGGTATTGTTGTTGGTGGTGCTGTTCCCGCCTCGGAGGTCAAGGTAGAAGAAGCCGAGATCACAGCATGCGCGCCAGAGTTTTTCGTCTTCTTGAGTGTCGCCTGCAAGGAGCTTTTGGAGGCTGATGCGGAGGAGTGGCGCTTGAGGGACGTCTTTAGGGAAAGGAGGGAGATCTTGGAAGTCGAAGTCTTCGTGTGGTTGCTCTTCAATGGAACCCATGATGGTAGTGATTGTGGTCAAGGTACTGGTTGATTTGGCAGCTGGTAGTCAGAAATAAGAGTGTGTTGATTACAGTGCTATGATACTGATGAAGGAGAAAGTTGACCCTACGTCTTGCAAAGCCTCGATATCGGCGTCAGTATACATACGCGCTTCCTGCGTCGCTGGAGGGTAGAAGAGCGAGGTACTTGTGCGTACCCCGCCTTGATGATGTAGGACCGCACACAGGGACGTGAACGAGGTGCACAACAGAAAGCTTATCCAATGTCATTAGCCGACAACACTTCAACACGGGCCGGGGTGTGGAAAGGGACAACAACAATTCATCAGATCAAATCATGTTCGCAATACGCCATGTACGTACTATACACAATCTGTCTCATCCTATTCGATCCTCTTTGCATTATGCACAGTGCGCCTCATTGATGTATCCCATTAAAGGCGTTGATCACACCAAAAGGTACATTGAGAAGCGTAACCCCAATCGTGAACGTCGCTCCAAATGACTTTTTTCTTTCGTTTGCGGCATCACACCATGCATGCATTCATGTTCCATCATACTGGTAACAAGTCAGCCTGGTCTGTAAAGTGAAGACCAGTACAAGACATACCAGCTGCTGCAGCTTTGAATTGTTTACAGGCGAGAGCCGTGGACGACCTTGTAGTCGACGGCGAGCTCGCGGCCCTCATCGCTGATGACAAGCACGCGGACGCTGCCACGGCCATTGTTGAAAGAGTCCTGGAGACGGTTGAGCAGGTCGCTCTGGTCAAGGACAGGAAGGCCCTGCTTGACATCACCAGTCTCGGTCATGGCGACAACGCGGCCGTCATCACGGATGTCGAGAACGCGGTACTGCTTGAAGACAGGACCGATCATGTTCTGGACAACAACGGAGGGGCTTGGGTTGCTGACGAAAGAGCTCTCCTCGTGCAGTTGCTTGGTGAAGAGGTCAACACCGAGGTAGCGGTGCTGGCCAGTCTGTGCAGAGGTGGTGATGCGGATGACTTGGCATGGGCGGCCTTGGAGGATGAGCAAGTCACCGATGCGGATGTGGTGGCATGGGATGGTGATGGTGTTTGGAGCCCCAGCGTAGCGAGGGGCGCTGTAGGAACCTCCACGTGGTGCACTCATGGTGATCTCGCGGTCCTTGACAACGACGTCTTCTTCGACACGCTCAGTGCGGCCCGAGTCGTGGTGAGAGTGATGGTGGTGGTGGCTCTCGAATGGGTGCAAGATCTTGTCGGCGGCGCGGCGAACTCCGTGGCGGAAGGAGTGGTAGTGTCCGTCTTCGTCGTAATATCCCATGTCCCGCTTGTGTTTACGCTCGGAGTGACCGTCAACGGTGCGTTGCTCGACCTTTACTTGCTGGTCGAACTCAACTGGGTCACGCTCGGCGTAACCTTGGGCTGGGTACTGACGTGGGTAGGTCGACTTGTCTTGCCACACGCGAGAAGCTTTGTACTCCTCGGCGAATGGGGTGGTGCGGTCGCGGTACTCACGCTCGTTGATGTCGATGCGAGAGTCGAGGTCGATCTGGGTGGCTGGAGTGTGACGGGTTGGGTACTCGCGGTCGTAGACGCGGTCCTCAACGTTGATCTGAGCGTCGGCGTACCGTTGGTATGGCTCTCGGTAGCTGATGCAGGAAGAAATGTCAGTGGCCGTGACACAAACAAAAGTGAAGTGATGATGGGGTGGCAGGGAAGGAGCGGCAGTGAGGTGTGATGGTCAACAGGGAAGGGTCGGTGAGGACGCATCCGTTGCTGAGACGACAACACACTAGACCGTGCTGGGGTGGATAGCGTGTTTGCCGAGCGCTCCAGGGGAAGTGTTGTGCGTGATCCGCGCGATAAAGAGTGGAGCCCCAAACAATGCGCAGGCGAACACGAGCTGTGCGGTGAGCCGTGCCGGTGCAAGCCACGCGCATTGTCCGCTCAGATCTGCGCCATGCGCACCATCGCTGGTGAAAAAAGAATACGAGTTGCTCAACTTACCGCTCGCGGTGGATGTCGACGTCTACGTTGACGTTGGTGTCGTGGTGACGGCCGGGGCCTGAGAAGTGCTCTTCGTGGATGCGGAGGCCTTCGCGCTTGTCGCCCTTGCGGTATCGCTCTTCTTCAGTGATGCGGATGTCTTCGCGGTAGCGGTCGTCTCGACGGGAAGTAGCTGATTGTCGCTCTGGTCGATCTTCCCGTCCAGCGCCTTGGACAGTGATTTGCTCGTCAGTCGTGACTTCAGTCTCGGAAGTCTTCTCGTTCCTGTAGGTGGAGGGGAAGACGCTGAACGGGACTCTGCGCGCCTGTCGTTAGCCGATATCTCCTCTCCCTCTCTCGCGCGCTCAGCAACTTACGGAACACGGGCGTCGTAATCCAGCGTGGCGATTTGCTCACTTGCTCAGCCTTCCAAACCCCCAGAAGAGATGGAAGGTCGACAAGCACAGCGGTCTCGTCTGGATGTATTTGAGGGGGAGGACGAAGCTGGGAGAAGCGATGCCAGCGCAGACGGCTCTTGTACGTGGCCTGTCGGAGTGGTGGGGAGAGACAAAGCGTTTGTTGTCAGAGCGAGAGGACAGGGGAACAGGACGTGTCTTTAGAAGCTTCAACCAGGTACCAAACAGCGCTAACGCCGCCCAGCAACGGCCCTAGCAACCGAGCCAGCCTCGGCCTCAGCCACCAGCCTTTTGGCATTGGATCACAGAGGCTCAACAGCTCTTTGTCCATCGCGCCCTCTGTGCTTTGCACGTCCAACACCGTTGTCAATCGCCAGCCATCTCGTCCGTCATGTCGATCGCGTTGGGCGCACGCCGGATCCCACACATCCTCGTTCGCGGCCCACCGGGGAGTCGTGTATCAGGTCTATTGGCCAGGCCAGGGTCAGTATCACATGCATGAACGCCCTTCTTTGTGCCTCAAAACACACTTCCTCATTCGTGCATGCGCCCATGCTCACGCAACGCGTCTCTGGCGCGCTACCGAACTCTGTCCGACAAGCCACGAACAAGACGTTCGTCAAATGTGCAAGTCAGAGGCAGCATCGAGATATTGCATCAAGCGTCCGTTCGTGCTGTCATCTTCATGCGAGCTCTATCGCTGCCATAAGCCTCGAACACTCCAAGTGCAGCTGGCGTGAACGGAAAATGCAAGCATCGCGAAATGAATCGAAGAAGACTTTACACCCCAGCCATCCTCATTTCGCAGCAATCAGTATCAAAGTCTATTCGTATGCACAATTGTCAGCGAACGATTCTGCGCAGCTCTGCAAGGTACTGCCTTTGCGACAAAACAACAGCTGCGTTGCTGCATTCGCTGGCTGACACTGCGTCCGGTGCTGAGAGCCGGTGCTGACGGCGCTTCGCGGCATCTTCCAGCTATCGGAAGCTCGCGACCTCTTGTGCTTGTGTCAATGACATTGATGAGATTTTCACCTACATGTCTCAAATACACTGATGAGTTCCTGTCCGCAGGCACGAGCGCGCGAATTGGTCATCAGAGTGACGGTGTGGGGAAGTTGATCCTTCGCACCTCAGCTCGCCATGCAATCATCCGATGATGAAGCCAGGCAGCACAGTTGTGAAATATACTGCAAGACTTGCGTCCATTGACGTGTTTCAGGTCTATTCATCACCGACATGTGGTCTCCAGCGTACATTGCGGTGGCTCTGTTGGCACTTGGCTTCCAATCTGGCGCGACAGAGTTCCATGCCGGATTTGACGATCTGGTGGAAGACCTATTAACGAAATGGCACCTTCCTGGACTCAGCATTGCTGTCGTGCGAGGTGGTGAAACCAAAAGTAAGGTGAGGAAACTTCGCATGAATGATTCGCATGCTTTTTCTTGTACAATGGCTGTGAGTGCAATGAACATATTGCTGAACCACAATGGCAGGGCTATGGCTACGCCAGACTTCCAGATGTACGCGCGACTCCGGACACTCTCTGGTTCACCGGCAGTACGACCAAAGCTTTCGTGGCAACAGCAGCCGGCCTACTTGTCCAGAACAAGAGTATGCCTGACTTCAAATGGTCCTCACGACTGACTGACCTGCTACCTGGGGAATTCGTTCTCTCGGAGGAGTACCAGACTCTTCATACGACGCTAGAAGATGCCTTATCACACCGTTCTGGCCTGCCAAGGCACGACACGTCTTATGGATGGGGCAATGAAACTCCCGAAGACATTGTTAAACGACTACGCTACTTGCCCCTTACAAGCGAGCCTCGCACAAGGTTTCAGTACTGCAACATCATGTTCGCAACAGTTGGTCTCATCTTGGAACGCCACACGGGTCTGCAGCTGGAGAGCTTGTTACACGACTGGATCTGGAAGCCTCTGGGCATGAAATCGACAACATTCTCAGTACAACAAGCAATCGGCTCTGGGGACCTGGCGGCTGGCTACTACTGGGACGAAGACGGTGAAGCGTATATTCCCGAACCATACTATGATATTTTGCCCGTGGCCGGAGCAGGTGCTACTATCTCCTCGGTGAACGACTATAGTCTATGGATCAAGGCCCTACTTGCAACCGCGAAGAAGCTGGAACGCGAGGCCGGCCCTCTCACACCTGAACTCTTGCAGGCCCTATGGACACCGCGTAGCTATGTTGACCTTGGCTTCGTCAATACCAGCCACATCGCGACTTCAGTCAATTACGCCCTAGGATGGATGGTAGTCCAGGTCGACAAATATACTGTTATCACGCACAGTGGCGGCCTGCCTGGATTCGGAACTCAAGTTTTTCTGGTACCTGAGCTGGATTTCGGCTTCACTTCTATGGGGAACGAGGTGGGTCGGGCCACAGTCGTTGGCGCTCAGCTGTTCCTTCTCCTGTTGAAAGAAATCAGAGATGAGATAGTAATTGAAGAACATTCCGGACTGCAAAAAGCTCTTGAGCAAGTGCGACCATTGTTCGGTCCACCAATACAATCTGGCTTGAGGTCGAGACAGGCCGTTGTTAATGCAGACAGCGTCAGTCTACCATTGCCCGGCGACATTGGAGACTATCTGGGACTTTATTCCCACCCAGCATACGGACCTATCAACATCAGCCTGGCTGGAAACTCGTCCACGATCCCACTAACCAACATCATGGACTCACAACTGCCTCTCACAGGCCGGTCTGCAACTCCGCAGCTTCTCGTTACTCCCACACATCGTGTCTTTTCAACATCATTCGTGCTCACGCATACCTCTACCACATTCTTCGATGCTCAAGGTTACTGGATCCACGGCCCTACTCCGGGAAATGATCAAGTCACTTGTGGGAATGGATCTCCATCAGCTGACACCTATGGTGCGAAACGCAATCTCAAATGTAAAGACGAAGCGGTCTGGCAGAAAGCGTGGCCGGGTCAGGCGGTGTTCGAGTATGGACCAGATGGGAAGATCGCGACTTTGGGAATCGAGATTGAAGAGGAACAGATTCGTGTCGCGCAGGAGACTGGCAATTGGAGGTATGGAATGATTTGGTTTGCCAAAGTGTCAGAGTAGTGTCTGCAGCACACTTCTCGTGCGTTGACCTAATTCTGGGAGCCAGGGTAAGTAGCTAGTGCACTTTACTTGGAATGAGTTCGTAATGTGCGTCCAAGCCATAATCTCTCTTTGAGAACACGTTGCTCCGAAGTTGATATTACCGAGAGACATCAAAAGTGTAAGAAGCATATCAAAGCGCTACCCTTGCTAGCGCACGTGACATGAAACCAAACTCCCCGACAACTGTCGCATCAAATTGTTGAGACAGTATACGACCTCTCGCATGACCCAAACAATGCCGGACCGATAGCGAACAGCAGAGGTCACACTTGACCGCCGCCATGGACTTTATAAACCGCCTCTTAGGGTCCGCGAACCTCCCAACAAAGAAACCGCCGAGGCCGCCCGCCAACGATCCTCACACGCGTCTGGTTCGCTTCCGACGTGTCTACGGCAACGTTCTCGACCTCATCGACCGCCCGCGAAGTCAAGAAGTCGAGGGGATTCTCCTCCGACAGTTACATGGCCATGTCGACCGCGTGGCTGCTTTGTTACGAGAAGAATCCCGCGCTCCGGTCCCGCATATTTGCTTCCAGTTCGCTGCTCGGAATCGCATCTATGCTGCTATCGCGCGAGTAGCTACCGTCAGTCAATATGAGCCGATCATACGGGCTGCCATTGCGGTGTTCGCTGCGCTGGTGGACAGTGAAGAGGAGGATTTCTTGTCCAACAGCCATTTTGCGAAGAGCCTCATGATGTTGGTGAGGAAAGTTGTGGACAGTGGAGAATATCTCATAGACGTGGAGACGGAAACGGCGATTCTCGAATTGCTGTTCACAATCTCTGCGAAGATACGACTGCAGCCGGAGATTCTGCCTGTTTGGTTCCAGTCTACGGTCAAGCCGGAGCAAGAGGATGTGTTTGTTAAAGAGAAGAAGAGCTTTGTGGGGATAACGCAGAAAGACGATTTTCCGCTATGCTATCTGCTGATTGATCGCGTACATCATGAAGGTCGGATTGGCGACTTTGCCAGGACTGGGCTGCTCTATGTCTTCGAAGCTACTGGACGCTCTGAGGACTTGGAGGAGTGGGTGATCAGCAGCGATCTACCTACTCTTATGGCCTCAGGGCTTGGGGCATTGTATAGCCAGCTCAGTCGCGAACTGAGTATTCTGCACGCCGACGCCGAGCTGCCCGCTGTGCTCGCTATGAGCGACTATGCAACAACGCATCCTCGAGCTACGGCTGAATCTGCCTTTTCAGACAGACATAAAGCACACATGGCGACATTCCTCTCATATCTAGCTTTTTGGCAAGATGTGCTTGATCACTGTCGAAGTGCGGACGTCAAGCAGACACTGTTGGATCACTTTCAGATCCTCTTCTTGCAGCAATTGCTGTATCCCTCACTACTGCAATCGAGCGACACCGATGCTGGAAGTTCTATCGCAGTGCTGACGTACATGACTGCGATGCTTGAGTCCTTGGAATATCCGGATCTCATCGACATGATGCTCAAGTATCTTTTAGCTATTGAGGAAAGTAGCACACCCGTGGCATCGACACCTCAAACGCCAAAGACAGCCGATCAGCCTCCGAAGTCACCAACTACGATCCGACGACGGCAGAGTCTGATGCTTTTGAATGCGCCGAAAGACCCCGATGAGGCTGTCGAGCCTGCTCTATTCGATCTTGTGGATCTGATTAAGAACAACGTCGGATCACGGAACAGCCAGTCTGTGTACGCCGCCTTAAAACTTGCATCAACTTTGATATTCAGGCAGAAGCCATACGCCATCCACCACTTGGTCAAAACTCGCAGAGCACCAGCCAACGGCATTGCAAGAACTGTTGGCGCACTCGAGCTTGAAATTGAGAAATACATGGAGATTGCTTCTTCTCTGCATAGGCACTATGCACTGGATGTTGCGTACGACCGACTGTGCGAGGACATGCGATACGTGATCGAGGCTCAAGTGCCTCTTCTCCCAGCAAACACGCCCACTGCGGACCAAGTCCAGGTTGGCGGCATAGTGCTGACTGAGGAAGACCCTCTGATACAGCTCATGATCGGCCAGCTTCGCACTTTCTTCACCAACAGTATTGATGTTAATCTCGAGCTCAGCCAAGCCTTCATTTCTATTCTGCAGTGCGTGGAGATTCGACTGGATCATTGGGTGGCTATGAAACCTTCAGCTTATCAGTTCGACGAAAAGCCACTTCCGAACAGACCATGGCAAGCTCACCTCGACAGTGAGGAGCAAGAGGCGTGGCAAAGTGTACAGGAGCGCTCGCGTGCGCCCAAGTGGTCAGCAGAGTGCATACCGAGACTGTTCTCAGAGCTCCAGGCTGTTGCTTCCGAGCTTGACGCAGTCCGTGCCAAGATCCCGAACATGGACCAGCTCATCACTGGCAGGAAAGTCATGTTGCAAGCTTCCGGAGTAGACGCCACTGCACTAAGTGAGCCTCCGTCGGTAATGGGCAGTCCGATGCCGCGACGAGCATTGTTGGATGTGCCCAGCGCACTACAGAGCAGGAACTCGAGTCGTGGGAGAGCACGCACGACTGCGACAACGTCTGCGGATGGCAGCTTGGCGCCATCGCCGTCGCCATCCAGAGGGCTTTCTGCGACAAGAGGAGATGGAAGGCCACCACGATCTAGCTCGCTTTTCAGGCCCCCTCCGCCGGAGACACCTTCAACTACCGATATGCTGATGCAGGTCATCACTTTTCCAACCCGCCACTTGAGTACAGATGCCGCCGAAGAGAACGAGGACAGCGATGGGGATGATGAAGAGAAGACTTCTGCTCGTACTGCAAGCCTCAACCACGTTTTGACGAATATTGTAATTCTGCAAGAGTTCATTCTTGAGCTAGTTGCCGTTCTACAAGTGCGCGCTGCTGTGCTTGGAGATCGCGAGGTGCAAATTGCGGCGTGATAGGCAAAGGGATTGGCATGTCAAAATTCTTTGCGCAGACCATAGGTGGCCCTTTCCATCCTAGGTAAAAGTAGCCGGACGCTGGGCTTGATATCAAGGTTGCAGCTGCTCAGCCAAAGTGTTCGGTGACACAAAGGCTCGTTGAAGAGATTGGAGCGGACACGACTTGAAGGCCCTCAAAGGCCGACATGGGCACATGAAAACGGACCAAGCATCGCTGGGCGACTCAGCCAAACTCGTGAAGAGCACATCGCACCACGCTTCTCCCGATTGAGCATCAGGTTCGGCGCTGGCCAATCCTATTCACTTGCTCTGGAGCTTGCGGTCCCTCACAAGCAAGCAAAGCTTGGCTGGGCACGCTCGGCACGCTTGCCGCGTGTAACATCAGATGCTGCATGCACACGGATTCATGCTCTGCGATAGCATGCGAGCGCTGAGTTCATGTAGCGATTGCCTGGAAGCGCCCTCATCATTCTCCGACAAGAGAGAGGGCTGCGGATGGCCGAATGAGCGTGCAGTAGTCCGGGTGACTAGCCTTATCGCTTGTCATCAGGAAAGACAACATCGAGTCGTCGCTGAATCAGTTTCGACTTCTGCGACGCCGACAATGAGGTGCGAGGTGAGCTCTTTGACACCATAGCGGATCGAGCAAGGTTCCTGCAGGAACCCGGCTCGTCGGCAGAAGCCAAAGCGGAGTTCGGCCAACTACTCATATAGCTAGGATAACGCACTCTTCCACTGTCAACCACGAGCTCTCATACTTGCTTCATCCTCACATCGTTTGAGACTTGACAGAATGCCAGGGAAAGTACTTTCACCTTACAAGCAGGTCCCGGAGACCAAGGCTGATCGTAAGCCAATGCCCTCTACATACCTCTATGATGGCATCAAGTATCTGACTTGTATACACAGTGGACTGGGCCGAGCTCGTGACTCTCGACCTCAGCCTCTTCGATCAACCGAACGGCAAGCAACAACTCGCCGACCAACTCGCCTACGCCGCCCAACACGTCGGCTTCTTCTACGTCAAGAACTTCGACATCTCCCAAGAAGAAGTCGATCGTCAATTCGCCCTCGGCCGCGAATTCTACCACCTCCCACTCGAAGAAAAACTCAAATACCACAATCTCAAAGACCTCGAAAGCGGCGAATACAACGGCTACCGTCCTGCCGGTCTCCGTCAACTCACCGAAACAATCCGCGACAACGTCGAAGTCTACAACATTCCCAAATTCGACGGCTTCCATCACCGTGCTCAACCTCCCGTCTTGCAAGACCACATCAAAGAAATCGAAACTTTCAGCCGGAAATGCCATGATCTAGTCATAACTAAACTCCTCAAACTCTTCGCTATCCTCCTCGAACTCCCATCCGAAGACCAACTCGTCGATTTACACAAATACGACACAAAAGGCGAAGATCATCTTCGCTACATGCACTACAAAGCTCGCACACCCGAAGAGAATAAACTCGTTGGGGAACTGTATAGTCCTGGACATACGGATTTGGGATCTCTGACGCTTTTGTTTAGACAACCAGTCGCAGCGTTACAAATTCTGAATTCAAAGAATGAATGGAAATGGGTTCGTCCACAAGATGCGACAATCACAGTTAATATCTGCGATGCATTGAGTGCTTTGACGGGAAATTGGTTGAAAAGCAGCGTCCACCGCGTTCATGCTCCGCCTGAAGATCAAGCACACGTCGACAGATTGGGTGTACTCTACTTCTCTAGGTTCGTCTACTCCTCCTACATACACCCTGCTTCTTTTTCGTACTGACTTTCTGTTTCTGCAGACCAAATAACCATGTCGTTCTCGATCCCATCTCCAACAGCCCAGTGCTGGAGAAGCTTGGCATCAAAGAAAACGAATTCACGAAGCTCGGTCAGCATCTGACAATGGAAGAATGGTGTAAACTGCGCCAGACGCAACAGCAGAGGAGGACGAAAGCACCGAAGATCGAAGGGACGAAGTATACGTATGAAAATGGGGAGTTGGAGGTTATGAAGGGGTATTCGGCGAAAGTTTATAATTGAGGGGAAAGGGAGGGGTGGTGGATGGGTGTGGGTGTGGGGAATCGTTGGTATCGTTGGTTGGGAGTGTGTGCTAGAGTTGTAGGTGGAAGTTAGTTGGGGGGAAGTCTGGTCATGAGGTTAACTTTAGAGAGAAAAAAAACGTATTCTAGGAATCTATAGGAATTTTTTTCCTTCTATATGTATCTCAAGTGATACTGACTGGCCGCGTAGTGCGTGTCTTTCATCGGCACAGAGCCTACTACACGTATATGTACAGTACAGTCCACTGGCGACAACTGTGGTTCGGTAAAATAAAGTACAAGTACTGTTCACACATCCGGTAGTGGTCTGCAGACCCATGGTACGCATCGAAAATCTCTAAGCTTTTTTTTCTCCCGGAAGAGTGTACTAAGGACAAGTCTCCGCAAAGTACGCTTGAGAATGAATACAACAAGCCCGCAGATCCATCATCTCATCCAGTCCACACACAATACTCACACCCAAGCCCACCGTCCATCGCAACGAACTTCTTCCAAAAGCACCGACAATCTAGATTTGCGAACATGTCGTCCACAACTCACTCCCTCGCATCCGACTCCGACATGCCTAAGGATTTCTTACCAGAGAAATGCTGGCCTCAAGATAAAGACATTTGCAACATCTGCCAAAATCCAGGAATACCTGATCAGAGAACCTGTCCCAGTCCATGCACACACGCATGCTGTCTGCAATGCTATCACAGCATCCGATCAAATGGACAAAATTTCTGCTCCTTCTGCCACAAGGGCTGGTACGTTGCGACACGATCCATCAAAAGATCACCAGCGTCTCCGCCGCCAGAAGAGGTACCGGTCGATTATTCGTATGAGGCGCAGAAGTGTACAGTGCTCGCGGCCATCGTTCTTACGCAGCTACTGGTGGTGTTGGTGGTGTCGTGGTGAAGGCGATACTTGGTGGGTACTCCAGCAATCTATCTCAGAGAGGGAACTGCGAGCATAGGGTTCGACGGGTTTCGGTATCAGTGCGCGCGTGGATTAGGCTTGGTGATACAGAGTCGAGCATCTGATCTGGATCTCGAGTGTGGTGGTCGGTTTCGTGCATTTTGCTCCGGGTCCTAGGTTTGGAGAATCTGCCAGTTCGTTACGTGGCTGCCAGCGTTGACGCCCAGAAGGCGTTGAAAGCTCGCTTATTGAGCCGACATCGCGAAGGCGCTAGCATTCAGATAGATGTCCAAGCCATACAAACTTCATTATTCGTGGTCGGGAGCAAAACTCCAGATCTCCTGTTTCTCAAGGTGCAGGCTTGCTGTCGCTGTCAGACAGTGGCGGCGAATCTGAATCTTTGCGGCGCGACTGCAAGGCAGCACGACCAGAAGAATGGTCAGCATCAGCTGGGCACGCAGCCTCGAGCGGCAGCGGTAAAGGTGCAACGCCCGGAAAACCGTATTGTCCCTGACTGACCCAAACACCTTCCTCACTCCGCTTAAATCTAAACATACTGCAGGCTTCACGTTCGCAGCCTTCCGGGTAATTGCTGTGTCTTAACAACATCCATACTTTGGCCTTCGTTATTTTCTCTTGCAGCTCGACTGTTATTGCCAACGCAGTGGCCTTCCAGTTGGGAAACGTCGCCCTTACGCCGAGCAAGTGCTCCCTGTACTCTTGACGGGAGTTCAAATGACGAACATTCGCCAAGTGGAATTGGAAGTTGGGGGAAATGTGGCGGTTGAAGAAGGGACCATAGACATCGCCTCTGGACACACTTGGTCAGCTTAGCAGGCGTGGCGGATGTGTGTACAGTCTGTGACAAACCCATACACTTCTGTCAGTTTTTCGCATAAGTCCTCTATGGTTTTCTCAGCCTGCTGTTTGTCGTACTTGGTCACCCTGCGAGGCTTGTCCGTCGGGGCATCTTCAGTAGTTGCGTTCTGGGCGTCGTCCAAGTCTGGGCCTGGCATCGCCTTGCGCGATGGTGTGCGAAGGCGGATCAGGTCTGCGGTGTGGCGATCAGTAAGTTTTGATCGATTCTGGAAGAAAGCGGGTATAGTTTAGCCAATTCGCTTCTATTAGAACTGCCGTGCCGTGTCGATGACAGAAACTTCGATGCAGCCGAGCTCAGGGCGGCGATATAGTATGACTCGTGAGACAATCACGGGAATGCCAGCGGTGAGCGCTGCACCCTGCAAACCATTGATGGTATGCGCGCTCGATGCCCGTCCCTTCTCCGTGTCGTCCAGGTTGACGCCGCGAGGCCAGCGAGGGCGGCAGTAGCGATGGTTCGAGATGATATAGGCAATGCATAAACGTGAGCGGGACCGGGGTGTGGCTGACTTTACGCTGCTTCTGGGGGCATCCATGCGGGCACGCATTTCTGACAGCCTGTTCAGCCGGAGCTGGCTACGGGTGGCGTCTGAGCTTCTTCGCATCTTACACGAACGTCTACGCAAACGCAAAATGTTCGCAGCACGCTGAAGAAGGAGGTCGATGGGCGGCGTCGCTGCTGAGATGGGGCGACGGGTCGTCCACTGCCGTCTGCCGAAGTCTGTTTCACAACGTGCTCGGTTGCTGGAAACGGCGACGGATGCTGCTCTTGGCGCGGCGCGGTGGATCATAGCGGAGTCTGCACGGCCGATCAGGTACGCGACCACCAGCGTTTGCTGCAGCTCGCCGAGAAGAACATCGTCTTCGCGAGAATGCACAATGCGCGCGCGCGCGAAGCAGACGGACAGCTGCACCAGTGCTTGACGGCAGCGTTTGGAGGCCCGTTTCCACCCCAACTCTGGCATTCATTCACCGGCGGGCTGGCACGCGTCGTGACCCAAAGACATCGCATACAGGCATGACAAGGGTCTTGTTCTCGCGCGTGCATGGCGATGGAGCACAATATCGACCAGACGGGACGCTGGTGGGCTGTTCTGTTCACTCTCCAGTCGTCGTTTCCTTCACTGACCCTCCTCCTTCATCTCTGAACATCTCTCCTTCCTCCTCCCTCACTCGCTGACCACCAGACAATCACCAACCACGCCCTCACAATGCACTCGAGCATTGTCCTGACCGGTCTTCTGGCCGCGACTGTTGCTGCAGTTCCACGCGCAGAGAGGCGCTCGCTCTCCGTCTACAGCACTGTCAATCACATCACCAAGTACCGACCTTCCTCCCTCTGCACTGGCGGTGCTCTTTCCACCAAGACGGCCATCAAGGACAAGACCGTCACCTCGACCATCACGACTTGCTCCGCACCAACCACCGAGACCATCACCGTCACCCCAGAGGCAGTGACGACAGTTTGTGGCGATGGCGCCGACAGCGATTTGGTCGCTCGACAGGAGGCAGGCTGTACTAGCACGACTACCGTGTATGCATTCAATCTTGCCTATCAACCTTGGAAGCGCAACTAATGGAAGAACAGATCGGCCTCGGTCGCCACCATTTTCACCGGACAATACAATCGCACCCAGCCGAAGTCTACTGCCAGCCCGCTCGAACAGAGATCGCCTGCATTGCTTCCAGGACTGATCGGCTCAGTAGTCCACCGACTTGGACAGAGCCCTCTCCTCCATTCGAAAGCTTTCGAGGTCGACTGTCTAAAGAAGGTCACTACTCATGTCTATGTCACCACGACCGTGGCCGAACAAGCAGTGACCGAAACCGTGACCGCCGAGACACCGACTGTCTGTGTCACACGGCAGCCAGGCAAGGTACTGGCACCCGCAGACCTATCAATCACAACGACACTGAGAGCGCCCACAACGAATGGCTCAGCTACTGGTGGGGTGTGCACTGTGACAGAGAGTGCTTCATCCACCACTACACAACATCTCAAGTGCGCTCCGACCAACCTCATCTCCGAGATTGGCGGCAAGGGCATTGGCCAGACGCAAGGAGACGAGTCCAACACGCGTGGTCTGGCGCCTGGCAGCGACCCAAGCGCCTGCTGCCAACTCTGCGTCGACACCGACGGCTGTGCAGCCAGCGAAGACGACTGGAAGGCTGGCAACTGCTTCCTGTGGTACACTGAGCCTACCTGCGGTCTTGGCTTCAAGTACTCGGACAACAACCAGAATCTCGCGCCAGGAGCTGGCTTTCTCGTGCAAACAGGGTGTGGCTACATTGAAGAGACTGAAGCGCCAACAGGCGAGTAAGTACTTTATGCATGAGTCGATCACTGGGTCTTTTGTGGAGCACCGGCAGCGGAGGTTATGCATAAGGTAATGATGGGGCAGAGATGACAGAAGCGCACGAACAACAGTCTACATGAAACAGGGAATTAATGCAAAGAGAAAAGGATGCCAAGATTAGACAACCTGGCAGGCTGGAATAGCTTCAGCCACGAACCAGGTAGCTGAGTGCGACTGCACTGATGCAGAGTGATACAATCGAACCCTTCTTGCGACGCTGTGTACAAAATCTTGGTCAGAGCCGGCTGTGGTGACGCCACAGCTTGTCGAATTCATGATGCAGCATCCATCCATTTTGTGATGCCAATTGCATGCCATCTCACAACTCGCACTCTTTTCACCTTATGAACCGCTTTGTTGTACCCTAAGTCCGCCCATGTCAGCTAGTGAAAGCTTCTAAGCAAAATCGACCCAGAAACGTCAATTGCGCATTAAAGCGCGAAGTCAAAATGGCCGTGCAGCAAGTCATCCCGGCACGTCACGGCGTCGCGACCTTTGTGCCTGCCGGATCAAGTATCAAAATCGTCAACACTTCTGGAACTCAAGTTGTCGATACATGGGCTTTCGCTCTTCCGCAGCCGGCACCCAGAAGAGATGTAGAGGAAAACGCAAAATCAAAAGAGGAGATTGGCAAGCAAGAAACAGCAAAGGCTGCAGAGAAAGTCAAGGGCAAAAGTGGCAATGACTTGCCCTCTCAAGAAGAAGCTGAGCAGGCGATAAGAGAAGCACACGAGCAAGCCGAACAACAAGATGGCCAGAAGAAGTCTGGCTGGAGTTCCTACATTCCCTCTGTCCCAACCTTAGGCCTAGGAGGCAAGAAGGACGATGCCGCAGCAACAACGCAACAGAACGCACCCGACTCCGCCCAGACCCAACAACAAAAAAACTCCAAATCCTGGGCCTCATACTTCAAGCCCGGCAAAGGCTTCTCCTCCTACATCCCCGAAGCAGCAACCGATACCGTCTCCAAATTCATGAGCGCTCACTCCCGCGACCCAAACAAAACCTATCTCGAACAACTCACAGATTTCTCCAAGACTCCTGTCGGAGCAGCTGGAATGTCCGCTTTCACGGGTTCGGGATACTCAGGCTCATTATACGCAGGCTATCAAGCTTGGAATGCGAAAAACGCAGCTGATGCACCGAATATGGAATTCTTGAGTTTATCCCATTCGCGAGCTGCGACGTTACGTTTAGTTCCGAGGAAAGGCGATACTTTGGTGACGAATTTACGAGAGCCGATTTTGACTGTTTTGGAGGATCGGTCGGTGGGAGTTCATGATACGTTGATTCCGGCTTGTGATCCGCAGCGGTATAGAGGA
Organism: Cercospora cf. flagellaris; assembly: GCA_005356885.1. Classification (NCBI taxonomy): domain Eukaryota; kingdom Fungi; phylum Ascomycota; class Dothideomycetes; order Mycosphaerellales; family Mycosphaerellaceae; genus Cercospora; species Cercospora cf. flagellaris. The sequence goes on along the minus strand of RJLU01000005.1, from coordinate 166,745 downwards.
TTGGGAGTAGAAAAATGGGAAGAGCATGGATCTTGCGCGGAGAATTTGGTTCTGGCGTTGAAAGAGTTGAATGAGAGGGCGGGATTGAAAGGTGCGAAAGCGATTGGAGCGGATGTCACGATTAATAGTGTGCCGGCACCGTTGAATTTGTTTATGAATATTCCTTGGACGGATGATGGGGAGATTAGTTTTGAGGGGCCGAGGGGGAAAGCGGGGGATTATGTGAGGTTTAAGGCGGAGAGGGATGTGGTTGTTGTTATGTCTGCTTGTCCGAATGATGTGAATGGGATCAATGGGATGAATATCACTGATGCGAACTTTATTGTTGAGGAGGAGGGAGCGAGTGAAGCGATCAAGAGGACGCAGCAGCCTAAGAAGAAGGTTGTGCCGAAGATGAAGACGGCTCCCTCGCCAGCAGCTAACAAGTCGCCGACCACCGCTGCGCCAAAGAAGAAGGCCCCGCCTCCGAGTGCTCCTCCTCCAGCGAAGAAGACCGCCGCTGCGCAGTCTCCTCAAGCGCCAAAGGCTGCTCCGCCTGCGAAGAAGCCTCCTCCAGCGAAAGCGCCTCCTTCGACTACCAAGACTTCGACGCCCGTGAAGCCTGTCAAGAAGCCGGCTCCACCTCCCGTCAAGCCGCAGACCAATGGCGACTCAGCTACTGCCACTCCTGCGGTGAAGAAGAAGCCTCGTAAGCTTGTCAGACAGCCAACGGAGTCATAGTCGAGGACCGACAGAACTGAGTGGCTGTATGCGACTCATTGAGACATGAGGCATGAAGTAATGAAGGAGAAACAGTACAAGTGATGCGAAGCTGGATATAACATGTATTCGTCTATATTCTGTATTTAGGTAGCAATGTACAACACACCGCCAATGATTCCACAAGCACTTTTGCCACACTATTGCTTTGTGCAGATGCGGCCGATCGCCTTCTCCAGTATCTTCACACCCTTCATCGAGGCTCACTTCCCCTCTCCCTCCTCCAGCACCTTCTCCGCCTCCCCAACAACCCCCCTCAAACTCTCCGCACTCCTCCTCACCCTCCCCATCTCCTCCTCACTCAACCCCGGCACCTCCAAACTCCTCACCAACCCGCTCCTCCCAATCACAGCCGGCATACTCAAACAAACCCCCAACTCCTCATTCCAATGACTAACCGGCCTAATAACCCTCTGATCAAACAAAACAGCCTTACAAATACTCCCCACCACAGCTCCAATTCCATAATTCGTCGTTCCTTTTCCTTCAATAATCGCTCCGGCTTTATCTTTCGTGTTCTCCTCAACCTTCTCTCGGTCGATTTTTACGCTATCGCTATTTTTTTCAATCCGGTCGAGTGGGACTCCTCCAACGGAAACCGCAGACCATGCGACGACTTGACTCTCCCCATGTTCGCCGAGTACAAAAGCTTCGATATTACTCTGCGAGATCCCGATTTGTTTTGCGAGTTGCCCTTTTAATCTTGCAGAGTCGAGGAATGTCCCACTACCGAAGATTTGCTTTTTTGGCAAATCAATAAATTTCTGAGCGAAAAATGTCATAACATCAACAGGATTCGCGACACAAATCACCACAGCTTCTTTCTTAACCTCTCCCAAACCCTCAGCGACAGATTTCAATATTTTGGCATTCTTGCCGACTAAGTCTGTACGACTTTCACCTTTCTTTTGGGCTGCGCCGGCTGTGATTATTATGATATCTGCTTGGCCGGCTTCGGAGGGGTCCTCGGCGACGTGGACGCGAGTGCTGGTCGTGTCGCTTTGAAGAATTGCGTCCCGGAGGTCTTCGGCTTGGGCTTGTACGATTTCGGTTTGCGGGTCGCTGAGAATGATTTGGCCGGCTATGGGGTTGAGGATGAGAGAAAAGGCGATGGAGGAGCCGACTGTGCCTGCGGCGCCGACGATTGAAATCTTTGTGGGGGAGGAGGTTGACATTGTTGAGATGGGGTTTCTTGGGGAAGTGATTGCAGTTGTTGAATGCTTGTTGATGATAGGTGAGGGTCTTTTGGATCTTTGAAAAATCGGTGTTGAGTGTTCTTGTGTGGTTATGCAACTCAATACTCGAGCTTGTGGCTTAACGCGAAAGCTCTGTGGAGTGGCAGACAGCGACACCCGTTTGAGGATACGCTGTTGAAACATGTGATATATTGTAAGGGATCCTCGCAAATGGTAGACTGATTGCCAATACCTGGTGTGCACTTACACTGCGTATCGATGATGATTGCTACAACGTCATATCTTGGTCAATGCATCACGAGATTCACACGAGGTCACATGCCTGCATACACACTCTTCTAGCGAAAGCTCATACGGAGCCTTTCCAGGATAGCTAGGCCAGAATTTGCTTATCTGCCCGCTTCAGACATGTCGAGGGGACAATAAGGGATTGCGAGTCATCGAGAATATTGCAAGAGCCAGGCAGGGGTGTCGCTATGGGTTGTAGGATGCGAAGCCCGCTCAACGCATGCGTGCGATGAGGAACAGGTATGGCACAGCATTGGGAGAATCCTTGGGCCAAGAGGACGTGAGGAAGATGCCGTGGGATTGCGGCGTGCCTCAGTCAGCTCCTTTAGCTGCACGGCGCGGACGCGAGCAAGGCCATTTCAGTTAGCATCGCTACATTGTTGGTCGCCTGAACAGGCTCCTGACCGGAAGCCGGTCGGCTCACTAATGCTGAGCACACAAAAATGCCAATCTCTGGCCGGAGGCGAGAGAAGCATGCCAGGCATAATGTCGAGGGGCTGTATGTGGTAGCGGACAGTCTTTGTGCTTGGCCGTGGCACGGAGCATCGAGGTATCATGGTTTCGTCACGCGGTTGAGGTTTCGCGCGTTCCTCAGTCGCGATATGCGTCCTCGTGAAGCATACGTGACACCGCTCTTTCCTGAGTACTGATTTTTGCAGCCTTCAGATGGGCAAAAGCACGGAGAGTGGTCCCATCAAGCCCAACGCGCGAGCGACAGCGAGCTCGCCGTATGTCTGCATAAGTGTCAAAGTTTCCTGCCGGCCTGGACGTTTGCGAGTTATCCCCAAAACGATTTCCACTGCATATTCCTGCAGTGCTTCGCGAAGGATGGATCATGGGATCACTTCTCGCGTGCAGGATTCGATCCTTTGTTCCACCAGAAAGCGCATGCAGCTGCATCGCAGAGAAGTTGCCAATGCAGCCAGCATCACAGCGGCTTGCCGTAACAACTTGTGCGACATGCCTTGGCAGTCTCATCAGACCGAGCTAACTTTTCGCTCGAGGTGAGCTGAGCTGACGGCGCGCCTGTACGCAGCGCAGCCTGGCCGAAGGATCGGAGGATTGCATCTTGCAAATCGAACTTGTTTGAAGCAAGTCTGCGGCGTTCGGGACCACTCAGATCGAAGAGGAATAAGCGCAATTGCTGCACTTGGCGCCAGGTGAAAGCTCGCAGCAATCTGCGCTCGTGCAGCGGTCCACAGCGTGATCCGTCAGGACAAACGGCCGCCGCCCACTCTCGTGAAGGAGGCGCAGCTGTCAACGCAATGGCGTTTCTTGAGATCGCATGCTTCAACCCTAAGAGCGCAGTAATAGCTGCTGCTGCTGGTGCAGATCGCGTTGAGCTTTGCACCGATCAGGCTGCTGGCGGTATCACACCACCTTCAGCATGGCTGTCGGAAGTCAAGGCTCAAGTGACGACGCCAGTCTTTGCCATGATCCGACCTCGGCCAGGCAACTTCCGATACTCTGATGCAGAGTTCGAGGAGATGCGCAGGAGCATTGCTGCATTCCGCGCGGAGGCCGATGGATTCGTGTTTGGCATTCTGGACGGAGAGGGCCATGTCGACGTGTCGCGCACCATGGAGCTGGTCCGCCTCGCCAGCCCGCTGCCGTGCACCTTCCATCGTGCATTCGACGAAACCGGCGATCTCATGCAAGCGCTCGAAGATGTGGTGGCCACTGGATGCCATGCCATCTTAAGCTCGGGTGGAGCGAGCAATGCTGCTGCGGGAGCCGATGTGCTCAGACGACTTGTTGAGAAGGCCGCTGGACGAATCGTGATGATCGCAGGAGGCGGCATCCGGCTGAGCAATGTTCAGCGCATTCGCGTGACATCCGGCGTCTCCGCCTGCCATTCTTCTGCACTTGCTGCAAATAGCGTCACGCCCGACGACCGCGAGATCCGGCAAATGAAGGCCATCTTGTCGCAAGGTGGCGATGAGAGATGATTTATCGTATCGGAGCGCTGCGTCTGGAGTGCAGCCTTCAGCAATGCTACGTTGCCATCGCCACTTATGGCCAATGCTGCTGAAAGGATTCGCAGCCGCGTCAAACGCGTCGTGTTGACGAAAAGTTCTTGGCAAGTACGGAGATCGGTCCAGCTGGAGAGGGAACGACAGATGGAAAGGACCGCATCAAAGAAGGCATGTGCACCGTAGTTGTCGAAGGCGTCTTCGATTTGGCAGTGGAGTGGAGAGAGAATCTCGAAGGTTGAAAGAAAGGCGAATGGCATTGTGGTCGTGGCAGCATCTTTCACCGGTCAGCTCGGCTGGTCGTTAAGCCGACCACGGACCAAGAACGCGTCCAAATGCACTGCAGATGTGAATTGAGATATGCTTCTTTGGTCTAATATAACGCGAACTGGTCCAAGAGGTATCATACATTTGTCTATTCTGCGACCCAAACAGCAGCCATACCCATTCCTGTGCCGACACACATAGATGTCAAGCCAATCTTCTTATTCGTTCTCTTCAGCTCGTACAGCAGGGTGCTGACTTGTCGAGCTCCAGTACAGCCGAGGGGGTGTCCAAATGCAATTGCACCGCCCTTGGGGTTGATCTTCTCTGCAGGCAGACCAAGCTCGTTGGCGCACCACAGACATTGCGATGCAAAAGCCTCGTTGATTTCGTAAATGTCCACATCATCCTTGGTAATGCCGGCCTTCTTGAGAGCCTCTGGAATGGCTTTCCAGGGACCAATACCCATGAGAAGTGGTGGGACACCAACCACTGATGCTGCCACGTACTTGCCCATGATCTTTTGTCCAAGACGCTCGGCTGTGCTGCGCTTCATCAGGAGCACTGCGGCGGCGCCATCCGAGATCTGAGATGCGTTACCAGCGTGGATAGAGCCATCTTTGGAGAATGCAGCCTTAATCTTGCCCAGGGACTCCACAGTGACCTCACGGACACCATCATCGGCGGCGACAGTGATCTCCTTCTCCTCATCGGTCTTTGGATCTGTCCACTTGACCTTCAATGGGTAGATCTCTTCCTTGAAGAGTCCCGCTTTGTTCGCCTGACCAGCCTTCTTGTAGCTGTCTGCTGCGAACTGATCCTGCGCGGCCCTTGTAATTCCCTTGTCCTTTGCCATATTCTCGCTGAGGAGACCCATTGGCACCTTGCACTCGGCTGCGGCCTTGTGGCCCTCGAGCAGTTCACTGAATTCAGTGACAGCTTGTGGTCCGTACTGTGTGCTCATGCTCTCCACACCAGCTCCTACACCGATCTCGATCATGCCTGCTTTAATGGCGTTGGCGATTTCGGCACATGCCTGCAGACCAGAACTGCATTGTCTGTTCAAGCTCTTGACTGCCGTGCTGTCTGGGAACCCAGCTGCAAGAGCCGCTGCTCGGAATTCTGTTGCACCTCCACCTGGAGCCAGGACGCACCCTACTGAAACATCTTCGACCAGAGCTGGGTCGATGCCGGAGCGCTCGATCAGACCCTTGAAAGCACCGTGGAGCAAGTCTGCACCCGCAGTATCCTTGAAGCCTCCTCGGCCGCCTTTTGTGATGGCTGTTCGGAGTGCGCAGGTGACAACGATATCATCGGGACGCTTCTCAAGCAGGCCTGCTTTGCCTGTAGCTTGCATGTGGCCGACGACTTGCTGGACTCGGCCCTGCGCGGCGGCGGTTGTGCTTTGGTTTGCCATTGTATTTTTTGTTCTGTCTTCGAGGAGTTGAAGGAGAAGTGGAGAGGTGACTGGAACAATGAATCTGGTCTATGTGTTTTGGTGTGATCATGCGCGAGCACCGAGCCTTGTGGTTCCGAGGCGATTGCACATGCCGAGGCACCCTGTCCCAGACGTCATCCGCAGTAAGCAATCTTGTGAAGACTCACCGTGCCTCAGGATTATCATACTGGTCCTGCGCTCATGACACCCAGCAGCAAGAACATCACATGTTTGCATTTGCATGTGCAAGAAGTGAAGGTCGTGCAAGCAGTCGACGAGCCTCCGCACTCCGCAGCCGCAGAGCTAGGGCACTGCCGATGTCGTCGTCCCTTTTCCGGCCACGACTTGCGGCGGTTCCTTTTCCTGGGGAACTCGCATGCGAGCACGCGCTGGATCATTTGAGACGGTGTTGGACAAGGAGCTTGCGGAGGTTTCCCGTCATGTTGACCATTGTTTGGCCATGTGCTAGAGCTGATATAGAAGGCAATATCCGGTCCGACCTTGGCTGTCAGGCGGTGCCGCTGCGCTGTTTGCCGCAGACGCCTCCAGAACATCGGCGGCGCGTCTGCATCTGCTTCTGGCCTTCAGCCAGCCGTAAATAATAATAAATCTGCTGGTCATGTGGCTGTCGTCGTTTCCAGGCCACGAGGCTTGGCGGCGTGAAAGGAGCAGCCACATCTCATCGTCCGAGAGTGACGACCAGTCCATCGGGACCGAGGGCAGCGTGCACGCAAACATGGCTGTTTTTGCGTTTTCTGCTGCTCGTTGTTAGCCCTACACGACGCGCGCGAGCTTCCCAATGAGGAAAGTTGGCATTGCTCTGTCTGGGCTCGCTGCTCGGTGAAACAAGCAGCGAATGCTACCGTCGATCCTGCCTCAGCCTCCAGCTGGTTGTCACCGTCGTGCCTGGCGGACTGCGCCGGTATGATGATGTGGCCTTCGGCCACGCTCTGGCAGCAGAAACACGATGACTACGCACGGGCAAAAATAGGCTAAGCCCTATCTCGGCGCATTCTCAACCTTCTAGCTCAAAGCATCTCCAAAGCTTCGTGAAACTAGGGAAGCCGAAGGAATCGGGCTCGCAAGGACTGCCAAAGCATCATGATTCGTGCAGGGTTCACTTGATTCTGATGGACATGCAACCCGATGCGAGATCGCTCCCTCAGCAGGATTGACAGCAAGCAAGGCTGCAGACCGGCGGCGCAGCGCAGCCCACCTTTGCCTGCTTGGCTTCGGAGACGAAAAAGCAGCCTCGCGGCGCGTAAGGTGGCGCTCCCACTCCCACCGCGGCCGGCATGGTTGGTGGTGAGCCTCCGCTGTGGACGTGCCTCACATTGCTACCGGTGTGCAAGGATTGCCCTTAGGCGCGCAGTAAGCGCCGTACGCCGCACATCAGCAGTGACCACGCTCCACTCCGCCGGTGCACATGGAGAGGAGGCCGGCACGCGAGCAGGCCAGTGTGCCCCATTCCCCGGCGAGCCAACTAAAAAGAATACGTACAGTGACCGTCACTAGACGAGCGTATGGCATCGAGGGCAAGTCGTCTTATGAGCCTATGACGCCTCGTTCGCTACACCGCGAACTCCATAAGCGAGACACGAATCCTGCGGCCAGGAAGAAAAGCGAGCCATAGCCTGTTCATCCATCAGGATTCGAGCGCTACATGAAGCCACCAAACCTTCACGAGGCACCGTGGGCACCCTGTTGTCATCAGGCTTGCCCGCTGATGTGCTTTGACCGCATTCCGTAAAGCCTGACTGGAAGCTTGTCTCAGCTAACTACTGCAGGATATCGATTCGATATAGGTCCGCTCGCGGCCACCTCCCTTTGCGATACGAGACGCCTCGACGACTGCACTTAGCATCATCAGCTGTACGACTGCGTGGCCGTTAGGGTTCAACGCAAGCATCGCATTCCACGTGGCCACCAGCCAAGGCACTACAGCAATCGTGCGATTCTTTTTATTAGCCACCCTGCGCCGTCCTGTCTGCATACGCCTCCCACCGTACTCAACTGCCGGACAGTGGCGAACGAATGACAAAGTCTCGGTCATAAAAGAAGCCCAGCAGCCCTCCGACAAAGCCTTACGAAGCCTTTGATCCAGCTGCATCCGTGACGCAGGAGTCAATCGGCCACACCGCGAGCAAGGTCCACATAAACGATGCCCACTGCAACACGCGAAATACACTATGTCAATACGAAACTTCCCAAAATTCGCACCGCTTATCAGATGTCAGTAGAGATGCCTTCATCACCTCTGATATCTGCCAACGGCCACGGTTCGATGCTGCTTGGATCGTCGAGGGAGCTGCCCATGCCAGTCGTTTCCCACATCACGAGTATAGCGCAAGCTCAAGCGACATTACAACATTGCGCAACCCGATTGAACAAGTCATGGCAAGGCAATCCTGCCAGAGCATCACCACCCGGCTCTCCCATCGATGGCCAGGAAAAGCGACACTTCCAGCGATGGCTCGAACAATGGGAACAAGCGTTTACCGCGTACTTATCACTCCACATGTCCGGCATGAAGCCTGATGAGGTCACTCGATCACGGATTCTCAAGGCCAACCATCTCTCGTGCACCATCCTGGCCTCGCAAGCTGGCCCTAGCATGAGAACTGACGACGTGTTCGCCAACGAATGTCAGGCCATCGTGGAGCTTGCGAACGCGGTGACTGTGGCGCGACAAAAGGCAGGTTCGCAAAGTCCTGTTTCTTCGAGCCCAGGCGCGAGCACACTGGACATCCGCGAACCGCTCTACGTTGTCGTTGCATGCTGCAATCGAACTGGAGTGCGCAACAAGGCTATCGAACTCATTAGCAGGAGCAACCCGCGATGAGCATTCGCAACGGATTAATGCTTTTCCAGCACAGCCCCCAAGGAGTGGAACGACTAGTTCCCAACTGGAAGTCATCTTCCCGATCAGGGAGGTGTTCATCGTCACGACGGCTCGACGGAAAGCTGGGACAAGAGAACGTGCAGGTCTGCTAACTCGGACCCTGGCCCCCAGGCTTCCGGCAAGCTCGATCCTTCCGCGCATTCGCACTTTTGCAGTCGAAAGTTTGTCGCGTTTAAAGACTTCACCGGCAGAGCGACGGTACCTCTACCACGCTCGTTCAGCGCCGTACGACAACCTCCGTACATCATCGTTTCGACAACGAACGGTGGCGCGCGCATGCAGGACGGAATTTTTCAGCTTCGCATCGACTGCGACATTGCGGCGCGAGCGCGCCACATGGCCGGCGGCCGACCAGTAAGAGAAGTCGAAGCAGACAGCGCCATTCGGAACCGAAGCAAGACACGGCCCGCAGCCACGCATGCAAACACACATGGCACGCACGCTGCGCCGCGCGAAAGAAGCGAGGGTGGCTTGCATCGTACGCAGTGCTTTTGGGTCGAGGATCCGAGGCACAGCACTCGCTCGGAATTATGATCGTTGGCAGAATCCGTCCGGAAGGAGAATACGATACCGTGAAGTCAATGGAGCCGAGCATTCCAGTAACACTTCGATCAGTCTCACCGATACGTGATTCGTCTGGACCGAAAGTATTTTCGGTGCACTGGAGAATCTTGGCGAGCAGATCGAATCTGCTCGAAATTGCAGCGCAGAGAGCCGATATGGTAAAGGCTAGCATGTGTGAAAGCTCAGTAAATCGTCAGCAGCATCGGCCTATGGAGATCATTAAGATCGACGACTTTGTGTTGACAGACAGAAAAGTGCCGATCCAAGCCTTGCGAGGCAGGAGCTGCTTTGCATATCCTTCTATATTCGTTCTATACCTTTCGTCCGGCATGTCTCACTTCGAGTGTAGCGCAACCAACGCTTGAGTCATGTGGATTTCCACCCATATGGTAGCTTCAGCACGCGTTCAAATTTTGACCGCACTCTGCCATGTGCCGTGTCATGCTACTGACCCAGATTTACACCTCCCTAGTGAAACACGATGCATAGTTCTGCGACCTTTCCACAACCTTTCAAGAAGAGTTCGATCAGCGTTTTTGTCGCGACAAGTCCTGCCGAGATCTCAGACGTTGTGGATCCTTCACACGAGATCGAATAATGATCGACATCCAGAAGTTTGTACACCCGATCCTACCATCTGCTAGAATACGGCTTGCAGGCGGTTGGTTCCCGCCTCTGCAACGATGAAGCACGTCAACAATCTCAATGTCTCCCGTCTTCGTCTCGGCTCGGGAACATGCAACGTCCGATTCCTTCGGGATTCCTACGTGGCTAAAAGGCCCTCGGCGTGCAGTCAGCAAAAACATCAGAATCAGATCACAAATCAATGGCGGTTTGCATACCAGACTGGGGAGAGTCTTGATCGGTACCGCTGTCAACTTCCTCGGCATTCCCCATGAGAAGGAAGAAAGTCCCTTCAGCAAGACTACAGAGTAAGGCACATTGTTGAGAAAAGCCTCTTGCCAGCGACATTCATCCTGGTTTCTCCGTACTTTGTCCATACAGCCGCCACGACCTACTCATTCATACCGCACCGCTAGATCTCCGTCTCGCAAGAATTTCCGAATCCGTTACACAGAGCAAACTCCAGGTTCCTCAGAGGATCCGGGAAGGATCACAAGTGCAAGCTGAGCTCGTTCTTAAATACCCTACCTCCCGCTAGCAAGAAGGAATGGCACTAGCGAAGAGCCTTGTCGCAGATCAGTAGCATGAAGACATGAAGGACGAGACGAAGTTCTACCATCCGGAGCTGGAGCCATGTGATTCACAGTCTACTGGCATCTCTTGATCGTGAGGACATCTCGGGCAAGAAACTCGCAATCCCAATCCTCGACTGTTCTTATCAAACCACATCTCATCTCATCCATGGATCCCACACACCCATTCCATTCCCGCGCTCCCATGAGCAATGGGATCTTGGCTCCCAGGAACATACCACATACCACATCCCTCCCCTCCCATCCTCCTCCTCACAATCTCACACCTTCCAAAGACAGCAAAAGCTTATGCTTACAATATGCGAACACATGCATCCATCATTCATACATCTAAATGTCACAATGTAGTCAACCTGATGACAAGACTCCCTCCCCTGCATGAACTTCCTCCATCAAGGCACACGAAATCCTCCATCCCATCCTCCATACCATTCATGGAAACCGAATTCCGATCGAGAAACTTTGCCATTGGCCGCCACACCGCATTGCACACTGCATACTGCATCGGCGACGCCGAACAGGATTGCATGCAAGCATCCTGTCGTGTTACATGAGACTTACAAAGTAATCTTGGCTTGCAGAATGTGGCGATCCTTCAATGCATGCGAGAAGCAGATTGGTGTCAGGGGAGAAACGCGGTATGTGGCATGGACGCGCTGTGGCACGGTAAGTACACAAGTACTTTCATTGTTGAACATTTTGTCGTGAAGGTGGCGAGCTGAGGGACGACCTGTTTGGGAGTGGAACGTGAAAGAATTGTGGCTGGCTGAAGGACATTGATACTTCTTCGCGCATTCACCAATCATTCAGCTGTTGTGAACAAGGAGAGAAACCATAAAGGTGCTCAATCGAAGCCCGCTGAGTTCGTGCATATTGTTGTAAACCTACACACACGATTGGGATAGTAATAGTCTTGTCCAAAACGAAGCTGCTCCAGTAGTCCATAATGCATAACAGAACGCTCACAAATAGACTCGAACCCTTGCCCCTGCCCTAATGATCCACTTTACACCACTTTCTTGGGCTCGAGCTCCGTCTCGCCCAGCTCAGAGCTTCCATCATCAGTATCGTCGTCACGTTCAATGACCCAACCATCACTCTCGCTCTCCCGTCGCCTTCGCCCACGCTCGCGCATGGCTTCGTGAAGGTTCTTTGAGACTTCTTCGAGATTCGTCTTCGGATTTGAATCCATGCTGGTGAATCCGAGGCCTTTGCCCGAGCCGAAGCTGAAACCACCAGATCCACTGCCTGCTCGACTTCGGCTTCTATTTGGAGTAGTAGGCCGTGAAGCGAACAGGCCAATCGAACCAATGTTCCCGAATGATTCGTTGCGAGGGATATTCGAAGATTTGCTGAAGGCTCCTTGATGTTGTGTTGGGCTGGCGGGCGTAAATTGAAGCGCGTCCAATTCTCCACTCTGGTCGCGGCGATGGCGGGGCGTGCCTGGTCTCGACCTTTCTGGGGAGTGAAGAGGATGTGTGGGGTCATTGATAATGCGATTGTGGTCGAAATCGGGATAGAGTTGAGGTCCCAACTCGTTGATCACATTGTTGATCCTCTCTTGAAGTTCCTCGCGATCCGCTCGCAGTCGAACTAAGGTATTTGATGAAGTCGGATTGACTGACAGCAGTAGAGGCCGAAGCGATTTGAGAATGTCCATGCCGATCTCACCAACACGAAGAGCAGCAAAGCAAATAGCCGGGAAGAAGATGATCGAGCTGATGGTCACAAGCCAAACTGGGACCCATTGTGGGACCAAGCCTGAAACGTTGCTCCTGTACATCCATACAGTTGCGACAATGGTGTAGAAAATGTCCAGAGCTGGGGTGAGAGCCAACGACACCAGAATCTTCCAGGTTGCAACAACGTCTCGAGCCTTGACCTTGACCGTGGATGCGGCCAATGCTTCCCTTGCCTTCTTGATCGAGATGAGCTTTGCGAGGATGAATACGGGTGCGAACAGAATCACACCAGGAAGGGCACCTAAACCAAGGGCGGCCACTTTCAGCGACCTGTAAATCAGCAGGGCGACGACCTTGGGGAAGCCAAATTTCGCATAAGACACCTGATGGTCACGGATATTCAATCGGAACAGAGCTCTGTTGTAGGCCAAGATATCATCCCTCAGCTTGATGATCTTGGGATCGTCTTTGAATGTTCGATAGCCTTTGATTAGTCGGCGATTGAGCTCAACAACAGTTGGAAGTGGCAGTGGGCGGCCTTTCGGGTTGTACAGTCTGCGAACCGCTTGGACCAGCATCAGTGTTTCGTAGTCTGGGGCCTGCACCGTCACCGCTGAAAGTGCATCATGGACACGATCAAGCAAAGTGCCAACGGCCTCCCGTTTGCGGCCACTGCTGTACTGCTCGACTAATTCAGGCTCAATATCTATTGGAGCGCCGAATTCGATGACGGCACGAGAGCGGAATTTGTGAGCGTTGAAATAGTTCATGCCCACTGGGACGATCTTGACATTGCAATTTGGGTCTTTCTCCAGAGCACCCAATGCCATGATCGCCAAACCCGGTTTGAGTGGAAGCAGCTCAGTTCGATCGTGACTGCCTCCCTCGGGGAAGATACCAATACAGCCTCCGCGATGCAAGTGATTAAAAACATCGTTGTAGACATGTGATTGATCGACATGTGGAGCGACGCTGAAGGGCGTGCCTTCGAACTTCTCTGTGTTGGAATTTTCGTCATTGCCATCCAGCGGCTTTCCTGTCAACTGTTTCAGAGCCACATCGCCTTTGAACGGTTTCTTCAATCGGAGCTCGGTAGCGCTGATTATCTCCTCGATCTCGGAGTTTGCGGCTTGATTGTTCACGCTGGGCAAGACCAACAGTCCACTTCTCATGTATTCTCCACTCGTGAAATCGGTTCCAGTGCCTCGGATCAGACACGGGTCGCCTTCCGGGTCAGGAAGGAATATCTTGCCCTTCGCAGGCTTCTTCAAATCTAGCGCTCGTCCAACAGGTACGGATCCCACCAACCCGGCCATGAAGCCTATGAACTTCCTTCTCATGCTCTTCTCCGCCACAAGAAACGCTATCCTGCGGTGGGCATCGTGCCTGACTACCCGCATCAACAACAGCGGATCGACGAACTGATTGGCGTGTGGCGCTGCCACGAAGATAACAGGACCTGACGTTGGAATGCGCCATGATGAGCGAGGATGTATTTCGCGAAAGAAGAGCTCGACGACGACGTTGAAGATCCAGAGGAAGATGTCGTAGATGATGCCGTCGGTGGTATCTTTGGCCTTGGCCCTGGCCCTCTGCGGCGTGTGGGCACCCGGCATGTTTCCGGGAAGCGGCGAGTGAATGAATGTCTCACGATCGTTTGGCGGACATTGATACGTGTTGTGTGCGGAGGATGGGCGGGAATGTTATAGATACTGGCGAGCGTGCTTCGCTGTGGCTATCGAGAGGGGCTGGCGAGCAGCGCGGGCGCCGGTGTCCTCGTGGATGGAAGTGGTTGAGAGTCAACGTTCTTCTGGAGCTTTTTACCCTCGTGCAGGCAAGAAGTTGGGTCAACAGGCGGGGCAGCTGCCGTTCGCCTGGAGGAGGCCTGTGCGCCGCGATATCACGCTCACTTGTTTCGTCGTCCTTCCTTTATCTTCCCCATCACGACACGTCACGACACGTGTTCCCAAGGTCCGCGCACGCATTGTCGGCGTGTCTTTCGAGTCGTTCGCGTCCTCAGCGCCTCGATGCTTCAAGCAATGGCAACATCTCACGACATGGAGCAGAGCAGTGCAGTACCAGTCCCCTCTCCACGCAGCCGGGATCTGGAGATGCAGCTGGGGACAAGGATATCAGCGGCACGAGGCAATGCGGGTTCATGCATGCACCGCCCGTTCCCGACCTCGACGACATCAGACTCGGCTTTTCTGTACATGGCTTGGCATGAACTGCTTCAACTTCTCCCAGCATATATCTTGATCGTCGCAGTGGTGGAAGCAAAGTTGTAGCGGAGGACAGTTGCTCGACTGATGCTAACGATTTGTTAAGATTTTCTTCAAAAGAGCCGACGCAGTGTATGTATGCAGATAGAAGGCACACGCTACGTAGTCATGGGCAGCACAAATCCAAGGTCTTGGCTCCAACCTCTACTGCCTTCTCAAACTCGCTCGTCACTCTCCGTTCATGCTCCATCGATGCCCTGCCTCTCACAACCGATCATCATCGTCATCGTCCTCGTCCTCGACTTTCTCCTGCTTCACAGCCGCGGTCTTGACCTTCTTGGTTGGACTCTCCCCCTCGTCATCCTGATCGCACGAAGGACTCTCATCGCTCTCGGTAGCCGCTTTCTTGCCAATCTTCCGCTTGCTGTTCGCCGGAGTGCTCTTCGCCTTCTTGCCGCCGCCGCTTTTGGCTGGAGTGCTTCCTCCGACCGCGCCGCTACCAGAAGCAGAGGATGTGCCGACTTCCATGGCTTCGATTTCCTTCTTGATCTTGCGCATGCGGTGCCTGTGAAGAGCGGGGGGTCAGTGGTAAGCGGGACCGTTTGTTGTCAAACACGGAAGAGGTCACGCACTTGCACGCTTCGACAGTCACGCCCTCTGGCATTCCGGCAACGACTTCATTGAAGTCAGGGGCCTTAATTCCGGTCTGCGCGATGATGCGCATGAGCAGAAGCTTCTCGTCCACTTCGGTCCAGCTGAAGACCATTTTGGGCGGTTGGACGACGACTGTGTGCGAGTTTGGTGGTGACGTTCGATGCTTGTGAAGTGTGTTGCGAGATGGGAGCTGTGGGAGTTGCTTGTTGTGTGGAGCAAGGAAAAGAAGAAGAGCGAATGTTTGGAGGCGGGGGGGAGCAATGTGATTCAGGTGAAGTGCAGCGGCCGTTGAGCTTCACTTGAGGTACTTGCTTCCACTTTCTCACATGCATCAGATGAGCTGCGTCTTTCATGTGCGCTGCATTGTTACCGAAGGTGCTATCGCCTGACGAGATCTTCGTGTACGAAGCTTCGCCGAACACACCGCTGAAGTTGTCAGACTCTCGTTTCCGTCTGACATATGTCAACCTGGCTGCGGTCAGTACAACGGTGCCCTCATGTGAGACTTGCCGCGATGTGAGCTTTTCAAATTGGTAGTTACAATCTGAATATGAGGACAGGAACGTTGCAAAAATATCACGCAATTACATTCCACTTTACCAAAGCAAGTGAAGAAAAGAGTAACAAAAAACAAACTATACTACAACACCCCTCTATCAATCTAGTGCAGATCGGCACTCCTGCTCACGGCTCACCCTTCCCCCATCCTAGAGACTGCAAATGACGCTGCTGTAATCGTCATTAGACTCTCCCCTGTATCCATAGTTGCCACCACCAACACGGAGGTCATTCCAATCGCTATCGAACCACTGATTGTGGCCAGAACAATTGGCACCCCTGAAAAGTGAATCATTAGCAGGCAAGTTCCTCTGGGCATGGCATGAAAGACATTTCTTACTCGAAAAAGCGGCATTTCCAAACTCCTAGTTTGAAAGAGCTCACATCTTTGATGATGCTGGTCGGGAGGCTTTCTGTGTTTCCAGATTGTCAGTATGTGGGAGACAGTGCGCTAGATATTCGCAACGTACGACACTTTCCGCCTTCTTCGATGCCCATATCGGAATAGTCGTTGCCGTTGTGGTTTCTGTGTCGGAAGAGTCTGACGACAGTTGGGTTTTGGCGAGCTTCGAGCTTGTTTCCTGTGGCCACAGGCGCTGAGGAGACGAGAGGAGCTCCAGCGGCGAGGAGCGCAGTTATAATGGTTGGGATGAAGAACATCGTGATTGCGAAGGCGATTGATGCAAGGAATTGTTGGTTGAGATATGGTTTGAAGGAGTGAGTTGCTGAAGTGGATTAATGAGTGGATGATATCGATGAAGGAGGAATCCAAGGGAGTTTTTATACATTCTCCTATTCAGCCCTTTCGATGTCTGCCGTGACAACTCCAGCTGTCCATTTCGCGTCGTGGTTGAGTCTTCGTCGACCGGCGATGTCCCGCCACTGCACCAGTCGCCGTGAAATTTCGACACCACATCTTCGACGCTGCTACGTTGTCAAGCGTCGTCGTATCAACACTGGTCGCATGTGCCCTGAGTCTAGACTCAGCGGGCGCTGGAAAGCACCAAGGCTGAAGCACTTCGGCTCGTTCGATCAAGACCTGCCTTCAGATACTCTAACCGGTCCAGGTGAGGTCTGAGGACCGAGAAATTGTGTCCAAGCCCTGAGATATGGCTAACGTGCCTTGAGTCGCTGACTAGCGTGCATCTCTGCAGTTTTATGCAACCACGACTTTGTGCTTGCCAGGACATGGTTGTTCTTGCCAAGGTGCAATTCCTTTGGGACGGAGGCTGTTCTTCAAGCGTTCATGAGAGCCATACGAGCTAAGCGACCGGTCCGAGACGAAGAGGTGCGCTTATGTTGGCTTAGGGAAATGCCAAGGTCCTTCGTAGGTGCTTAGGTGTTTGCCCTGCAATCTAGATTCAAGAAACAACCACTTCCTGCAGCTGTTTAGTGATCATATTTCCGCTTCTTCCGCGCACTCGCCCTCGCCATAAAAAATGCCTAAAGTGAATGGTCGCTGTAGGTCCCTGAAATGGTCAGCCGACGTTTATGCACAAAAAGACCTCCTGCTTCCAAGACGAGTCTAACAAATTTTGAACAGGAGCGGCAGAGTCGAGATAGCATGTCTCATATCCAGTGACTGCAAGCGCCAAAAGGCCACCCGAGGTGTTTCCTCAACGCTCGATTGCTACCATACGCCAGCTCTCCTCCCAAAACTGGATTTATCGCCGCGCACGACGAAGGGCTGCTCCAGATTGTGTCAATCGAACTATAGCTCGGCCATTCGGTTTGCCGTGTGTCACTAAGTGTACTGTCTCAAGCATACACGACACCTCGTATATGGCACTCCCGAAGATTCGTCCTCCTCTGCCAACATTGCATGGCATGGGGATTAGTTCCGAGTATTGCCAAGATGTCTTCTGGCTGTTCTTCGCGCCGGTGGCAAGAGCGTCTTTCAGGACGCGAGATAGGTCCTGCTTCGCTTCTTTAGGACGATTAAGGTGCGGACGTTGATCCATACCATGTCGTTTGCCGCATCTTCAATCTCCAATTCTGTCGTGCCAAGGGTCTCAAAGCACTGGCAACTCCAACACTTCACTACGCCCAACTATACAGCACTACTTGACTGTGGCTTGAGCTAAGTGGATCAAACCAGGCTGCGTATTTGCAGGTCGAGTTCGTTGTGGCACCACTGATGGCAGAAACCTGGACCGATGAGAGGTAGCTGACAGCGGACAGGCGAAAGCAGTAGGGATAAAAGGGGACCTCTGTCTCTTCGAGTCGTCAACAAGCAACAGCGAGCTCAAGACAGCATTTCCTTGTACCCACCTGCATATTCTTGTCACTCTTTCGATACACTTCTTCATCACATCAGTGAAAATGATTTCCGCCAAGATTTCCAACCTCCTCGCGGTGGCCGGCCTTTGCACCGCGACAGCCGTGACGGTCATCCCTAAGATCGACTCTGCTTCGCTCATCCCGGAATTTGAAGCCTTCCGCATCGAAGTCCTCGCCGAAGCACCGCATCGAGCCATCTGGAATCTCGTCAAAAGTGATCTCGAGGCTCTCGTCCCGGGTGTCCAATGCAACCTCGCTATCAACATCACCACGGAGCGTTTGACTCTCAGCTCGGACATCCAGACAATTGAAGACAGCTTGCGACCATTGTTTCCGGAGATCCAATGCGAAGGACTCATCGAATGGGACTTGCTCGACACCGTCTTCGACGGAAATCTCATCTCGCGTCAAGTCGATCTCGAAGTGCGCCAGGACAAGACAAATGCTCACATCGACCAACATCGACGACAGACACTAGCCGCAGTTACTGCTGAAGAGCACAAGACCATCACCTCCTGCGCGAGAGCCAATCGCCCTGGTAATTGCAGACTTTGCGTTGCGGGATTCACGGCCGCAGCAGTCGCCGAGGCTGGCGTGTGCGCAGCTGCGGCTTATGCTGCTACAGCTTTGACAGGCGGTGTTGCTGCTCCGATAGCATGGGCCGGCTTGGCCTCATGTTCTGCGGCCGTGCTCGCCAATTTGGGTGCCAGCCTCACTGGTTGCTGGTCCAGATAGGCGGGTCTGAGAGGGGGTGTGGTGGCAGAAGTACGTGAGACTTGCGAAGTAAATTTCTGATGGCAGTGGATTCTGGAAATGAGTGTTAGTAGACCTTGAAAAATGTGTTCGTATTTACCATCTCCTCAATGTGTATGCCCGCCGCCAGTCTCATTATTTCCCGACCTCGACAACCACCAGCACAAGCGGCAAAGGGGTCCTAGATCCAGCAACCCCATCAATATAAATGACCTCTCTCCCGGCATGAGCAAACTCGTCGTTTTTAAAAGGGGAGATCTCGTCCGCTAACATCCCAGCAGAGAAGTACTCCCTTGCACCACTTTTCACTTCACCTAGAATTGTGTCATTCCATTTTACCGCTGCACTGACAATGTGTTCTCCCCAAGATAGCGGCTGTAAGTAGAAGGGCTAGTATTCGTACAGCAGGTTCTTTCCTTCCTTTCGGACCCATCCCCGGCCTGGACACGATGCGGAGGGCTGAGCAAGGACGAAGTTGCAGAGAGGGAGGGGGCGAAGTCGAACGGGTGTTTCGATGGACTTTCCATAGCTCGAGATAGTCTGTTACGTCTGTCTTCTGCTCGCACGTGGTACTTTCAACAGAACTCGGCTCAAACGGCAGATCTGGGGTTGCGATTGCAAGGAAAGAGCACAGCTTAGGTTCTTGAAAGTTCTCGCCAAGCCTGCGGGATTCGGCTTTCGGTGAAATTTGTGGACGCGAGAACTCTTGGCAGGTCATCACGACGAGCTTGCGCATTTGCTGCAGCGACGTGACATCGCGCGACAGTCAAGACGACGCTCATCAGACATAATGAGCATAGAGACTACTTGCTTGTGCAATGAACGTCATGTCTTCCGATACCGCCGATGACAGAAACGAGACCTGTATCTGGTGAGGTGTTGGCTCGTACCCTCGACAGCGCCGCTGCCATCTTTGGACTCGCGAACAACACCCTCCGCAGCCAGAAACGGCCAGACCTCTGTCTAGAAACGGCATGGTGCTGGCAGTCGAGCCAGGCTGTTATTGCAACTACAGTACAGTGGCGACACGGCTAGGCACTATAGAGTTCCAGCTTACTCCAGCTCACAGCGTGAGCTAGATGTCTAGCTACAGAGCAAGGCCCAAGGCATGTCGTCTCCTACGCTTCACAGGACGCCCATTGCTATACATGTTACGTTGGTAAATAATTTATGTGGCACATATGCATCGAAGATAGGGGTCGCCGTGCCGTTGCTGTGCCTTAGATTTGGCTCTTGCGAAATTTCTAACTGATCATAGCTTGCAAGGTTCTACTCGAAGCCCGTATCGAAGGTTTCTTGCCCTTGAAAAGCATGTGACCGACTATGGGCACTCAAACGACAAGTGCTTTTCGAATAAAGCCTATCCTTCACCGACAGCATTTAAATTTAGTACGCAGCGGGGCTCGCCCAAGACGATAGAGAAGCATCGAGTCTAGTCCTCCCTTGGTGCACACAACGTCCCCTTTCTGGCTGAATCCTACGTTCGCAATGTGGGCCCCCACATTATGGTCGAGTTGGGCGATGAGTTCGGCGATGAGTTCGCAGGCTTGGGCGAGAGAAGAAAGGCTTTGGATGAGAGAGGAGCGCATTTCGCAGCCGAGTTCGTGGAGGTCACTTTACCCGTGTTGCTTGAACGCCACACAAGACTCCTACCCAAAGGTAGTAGTGAAAGATTACAATGTCTACTTGGTCACTGAGAATGGTTCTACTACTGCCTTATCCAGCACGGGAACGCAAAGCACGCCATTCGATCACGCCAACATTTACAAGTCACCAGACGGCAGATTCGCCGTAGTCCATCAGATCGAAACGTATGGCCAAAACCGCACGATCACGGTGATCGATTCGAGCCCTGATGATCAGCGCCATCCAAGACCGGTAGTGTTCTCATACGACACGCAATACGCCAGAGGAGAGCCGCATACCTACGGGCCTTCAAACTACTTGGCCGGTGATGATCTACCGATCGTCCGTCCTAAGCTTTTTGACTTGACCGCGAAGAAACAGATTGAGGTCAAGCAAGATTTCATCGACAATCCGTACATGATAGAAGATGTACGTACTTCGAGGTGCATCAGGCATATCTTCAAGTAGAAGACAGCCTTCGGCAACGAAATGGAACAGGCTGCCACGCAGCGCGAGACAGCTCTTGAGCTTGTTGAAAGCGAACATTTGCTGACTTGCACTCTCCTCCACACAGGCCTCGTGGAAGTTTCGAGACAACAAATACCGCTACATGTATTACGAACGAGGACTACGACGTATTCGAATGGTCGAGATTGATGAGCGTGGAGAAGCACGAATTGTTATGGAAGAGACGGCGGAACAATATATTGACTATTACACGAAGCCAGCTTGGGTTTTTCTAGACAAAACAGAGCAAATGGTGTACCTGAGTGAAGCTGACGGTAAGTAATTGGCAGAGCTCATCCCTTCAAGCGGGAGACATTCTACAGCACTCAGCCGTGTCGCGTGATATTGGTCTGCCCGAAGACCTAGTGGCTTAGCACATTAGCTGACCTTTCCATATTTTTGCGCTCTAGGTTATAACCATGTGTACCTCATAAACACTACTCGTATCGAACGAGGCAGCCCTGGTAGTGTAACGATAACGCCGTCGGGTCATGGAGACATGATACAACAAGTCACCAAGGGGAACTTTTCTGTATACGAGGTCAACCACGTCGACGAAAGGCGAAAAGTTCTCTTTTTCAGAGCCTACGGTATGGTGGGTGGGCAAGACCCCTACTACTTGTAAGTGAGGCAATGCTAAAGATGCATTTGGATACTCGTTGTCTAAGTGCTAGAGATGTCGACTAACTGTTCATGATTTGATCCAGACACCAGGCTCGTGTCAACTATGATGGCTCTGGCTTCAAGGTCTTGACGAATGCTGGGGATGGAGACCATAACGTCAAATGGCTAGAGAACAATACGTTCGAAGACAGATGGTCTCGCGTAGATCTGCCCCTCGAAGGTACCCTCAGAGATGAATACGGTAAGAAGATCGACACCATGGAAGTCAACAGCACCGTCCATGACAATATCACATTTCCCGAACGATTCAACACCGCGGGACGGGATGGAAACACTCAAATTTACGGCATAATCATCAAGCCGAGTTATTTCAATTCGAGCAAGAAGTACCGCGTGATCGAAAACATCTACAGCGGTCCGACAAAGCAAGTCTACCTATAAGAACGACACTTCTTGGTCTGAGGATCAATACTAATCATACGCCTCGTCGATAGTTTCAATGTACCCAAAGGACTCAGTGACGAAGAACAGTTTTATCTGGCAAGGCTCCAAAACCTATCGGATACACATGAAGTGGTAGTTGTGGTCATTGATGGCATGGGAACAAACTGGCGCGGTAGAGCTTTCCAACACTTCTTCTACAAGAATTTCAAAGACTCTGGTTTCGAAGACCGGAAAATCTGGATCAGAGCAGCTGCCGACACGAGGCCATGGATAGATTTGTCTGGTGGGGTCGGGATCTACGGTGTTTCCGCCGGGGGTTATAACGCATTGGCTGCGCTGCTATGGCATGGCGAGTTCTACACCGCTGCAATCGCTGATTCTGGAAATCATGACCAGCGTACGTATTCACGGGACTGAGGTCATCCCTTTATCAGACTTCGCGATTGGTTGTGGACGGAGATAACCTCGAGTTGAGAGATGGGTGGCTCCACTTGATTGAGACGTTCGCTGACTTTTTGCTTTCCGAATCCAGGTCTCGCCAACGCTGAATACGGTGAGGTAAGCTACCAGTCTACCTGCTTGGAGACGTTCGCTGGCTTACATCGTGTGCAAAAAAGGTCTTCATGGGATGGCCGGTCGATGACGCTATCTATGACGCGAGCTCAAACGTGGTGAATGCACATCGGCTGAACGGTTCTTTGCTGCTGCTTGCTGGCGAGCTGGATGACAATGTCGATCCATCGTGCACATTGCAAGTTGTCAATGCCCTGAACGCGGCGGGGAAGGATTTCGACTTCATGCTTGTGCCAGGTGCTGGACACGGTGTTCTTCATCTGCGGGACGAGATCGTTCAACTTGGGAAAAAGTTCAACAACTTTTGGAAGAATTGGTTGAGCTCGACGTGACTTGCGTGCGCCAGTTGAGTACCGAACACACCTTCGGGGAACGTCTGCATTGTACAGGTCTCTTGTTAAGTATGTCTAGCTCTGGTCTCCATACTAGCACGATCAGTTGGCTGATGAGTGAAGGAATGGAAGGAGCCACAGAGTGGGCTACGGAAATCTATGTACAGAATGAATTACCTCGCTTGTATCGTCGTAAAGACTGTGACTGCATTTATCCGAGCTGGACATCAAAGACTTCCTACATCCCAAGTCAGGCGCGTGTCTTCGCTCGTTCATTCCCAGTAGTAGTCGCGAATCAAAGTAACCATTGTGAAGTCGTTTGATTCGTAGCCAGATCGTCAGCGGTAATGCGCGTCGAGGTACCGTTGACAGTCAGCTTTGCCCAGATCAGATCCATTGAAGTATACTCGCTGTGGCAGTCGCAGATGAGAGCGAGGTGGAGAGCGGCGATTCGAATCCATGCAAATGGTGTCTGTCAAGTGGAAGGACCAGATGATGTTCATACCGCAGGTTCTACTCCTCTGTCTGGATCACTTTCTGACTTTAAGACAATCCGGCAGGGTGAGGACGAAGTCGCAAAGAGGGAAGATCACGACGCCGAACGGTCGCTTCTCATGGGCATTGCACGGCTTCAGGTAGTCGTGTCTTTTGCTAGCTTGCTGGCTTGCTCTGCCATCGAGTCCAAGGCATTGATTACTGTACAGAATGTTACTGTTGCTATGCTCCGCACGTGAGGGAGATTCCGCACAGCTCGGCTGAAACGGCAGATCTGGGCTTGCTGTTGCAGGGGAAGAGCAAGGTCCAGGTTGTAGTTGCTTGATGGACTTTCCAAAATGCTCTGTCTGCGCACCGCGACGATGATAGCGTTAAAGTGTGGTATCTTCAGATGTCTTGTAGGCTGAGGAAGGCAACAGGGGTGCTGCGTAGTCGTGGCAGACTAGACTCTTCACTTCAGCTATACGATGCTAGCGTCAGAATGCGGCTTTCCATTGCGCGTCTCAATGCGCAGTGTTCCGCCATGATGCCGTTAAGCGCGCACATTCTGAAGAATCGCAGCGATCAGAGTTCTTCATGTGAGATCTGCAATGTTCAGGAGTCTTGTGTTTCGACAAGCCTTCAGCAAGGCTTGACCTGGTCTGTTGGCCATGCCAAACCCATGCTCACGCTTCATCCTGCTCATGCAAACACCAACGTTTGATTGCAGGACGTGGGGCATGAGGTCTTGAGGTGAATATGCGATACGAAGTCGAGGAGGTGCATTCGCGCTGACGACGGAAGGCTCTGGCATATGTGGCGGGCAGTCCGGCACATTCGGCGAAGTGTACAGGTGGGCAGGCGTGATGCTGAAACAAAGACAGCAGCCAACAGTTGGTGGTAAATATAGTTCGATCATCAAAGAGGTCCCGACCAGGGGATCGCCGTCGTAAAGCGTGACGCGGCTTCAACTGGGGTCTCCGCTCTTCAGGCTTCAGGCTGACACAACTGCTGGCGTGACGCTCTCCGATTCTCCCTCCGCCACTTGCCACTCCTTCCAACACCACCACCACATCGATCAACACACGCTCACACGCACACACACCTCCCACAGGACTGATTTCCTTTCAATATGTTCGGCCGCTCCGTCGGCATCGTGGCCGCCAGCGCCCTCGGCGCCACTGCTTTCCTGATTCCCGCGAACGTCGCCTCGCTTAGCAAGGGCCCGTCCGCCGATCTCACGCCCGTTGCTCTGAACGCAAAGCAACAGGTCCTCCAGCTTCCATGCCCGGAATGTGCATTCTCGAAACCACAGCAGGAGCGGATCCAGGATCTTGAAGAGTTGGAGGATGGCGAGCAGGAGTTCCGCATCCAAGGTGGTGCGAACAGCATTGTCGTCAATCTGACCATCTCCGAGGACGGCCAGAAACTCCAGGTCAATGGCGAGACCATCTACCCACTGGGGCTCGAGAGCATACTTGCGCAGCGCATTTATGTCAAACAAGTGGCCTCTTCCGCCTCTATCGAAGACATCGAGTCCGGCAAGGCCCGGGCAACACCCCTCGAGGTCACTGGATCGGGAGTCTCGGTCCATGAAGAAGAGGTCGTGAGCGAGGAAGGCCACAAGCTCGTCATGGTCAAGCACAGCATTTTCGAGCTCGAGCGACAACCAGTCACGCTGGATGAGGTCAACATCAAGCTCTTGACGACCGTCAATGGCGAGCTCTTCCTTGCTCACGTCACCAGCGAGGGCCAGCGCCCAACTCACCCAGAGTTCCCAGACTTCTTTGCTCCACCGAAATGGGCTCAGGACATGGAGAAAGAAATGAGCAAGGACATGAAGGAGATGGAGGATGGATTCATGTCCATCATGCCACACCCACATGGACCGGCGGATCACGCTGGCGAGCAGAAGGAATGCCAGCACTTGCCAGCTACTCTTTGCAAGATGAGGATCATGCTCGAGGACCAGCTCAAGTCTATGCGCAAGGGCGCCTTCAAGAAGCTTGGATGCCATGGACGAAAGGGCAAAGGGTTCGCTCACATCAGGCCTCACTTCTTGCGTATCGGCCAGGATGGTGAAGGACACCACGGACGTCCACACCACATGCGACCACACGGTCATCACCACCACCACAAGCACCACTTCATGCATTCTTTTGCTCGCGGCGTCGTTGCTGTGCTCGTTCCGACCATGGCAGGTGTCGCAGTTGGCATGATCGTGAGTCTGGTGGGTCTATTCATTGGTCGTTTGATCAGCTTCCTTTGGATCCACTTCTACCGGGGTGGACGTCGCGGCTACCAGTCTGTGAGTCTCGACGATGAGGAAGAGATTGCTGAGGAGGATGACATGGAGAAGAAGTCCTACGTCGTGCTCGAGCAATCCGAGCCACTTCCTGTGTACGAGGAGGCTCCTGCTTACGAGGAGATCGAGAAGGAGGAAAAGTAGAGAATCCCTAAAACTACGCGAATTATTCCTGGTATTCCTGATATCTCATGGATGCGATGGATAACGTTAGAAGGGCGGTGTACGGCGTTTACGTGTCTATGTAGAAGAGGTTTCACAAATGCAATACGATCACAAATGCATCCACTATTCGTATCTGTCTGTTTCATTTACCTGGAGTATGTGATCTCCCCAACGTCCGCGTCATCTTCAGCCTCATCAGCTGCCAACAGCTTCTCCACTGCATTTACCTTGTCTTCGAAGCTCTGCTTCTTATCGGTCCTACTGCCAACGCGAATATCACTTTGAATCCGCACAACGCCTCTCGCATGGAGCATTGTATGGCATTGGCCGATGACCTTCATGCACTCGTCCCACGTTCCTTCTACACGGAGTCTGAGCACATGCTTCAGAAGAGTAGCGAACACGTCATTACTTACCGAGAGTTGTTCCTGCACTGTGCATGGAGTATTTGATGCCGGTTTTCTTGAGGAAGCGTTGCACTTCAGCGACCTCCTTCGACACCGAAGCGGTTGGCGTGCCGAGCGGGATGAGACAGAAGTCTTGCGGGAAAGTCTATCAGCCTTGCTGGCCGCCTCTCTCATCTCGTGAAGGCACTGTCACGCACCTGCGGTACACGCTGCCGGCGTGGGCAGCTTCTCTGGTTGTTCCTGGGCCATCTTTGCAATGAGGTAGGCTAGTTGCGGCGAAGTGTCCATACCTTAGTCACACGGGTCGACTAATCGTGTGGTGTATTCCTTGCCGCGGTCGGCAAAACAGAGTTTGGCCGTCGCGCAGCTCCTGCTAGTTTTCGCGCATCGCTTTGCCGTGCAACTCCTCATCATCATCGTCCAGACACGACATGCAACATCCTAGACCAGCCCTCCGTCACATGCTCCCTTTTCGCATCACGATGCATGCCGTCATTTGTGGACCAGGACATGCGTTTAAGGCAAATGCAGGTGAATGATGGCTCAAGAAGGCAGCACAGAGAGGGCAGCCGCAAACGACCGAGCTCTCTCCAACTTGCGGTCCAATTTTGCACGGCTCAGCCGCCGAGGGCCAATTGTGACTCGATGACAGGCAGCCTTTGTCTGCGGTGGCTTTTTCCTTCATGTGTAGCGAACCGCCAAACTTTCATCCTTCTTACTTGAGAAGTACATACAAGACGTTCAGACCGCTTTCCCGACTTCATGGAGCTGCAAATGTCCTCGACGTCCCCGCTCATGCACGATGAGCATCCCGGTCTGGTTCGCGGAATGCGTGCAACGTGACACGCCAAGCTTATACTCGACTGCCGCCGCGGCTCATGTAAACAGCCCAAGTGTCTCGAAATGCAGCCTGGTGTATCTGAACGAAGGCGGGGCAAATTTCGTCTTCAGGATTGTACCTGATGAGTCTGGAAAATTGCCAACGACGCTGCAGAAGAAGCTGCTGCGAGTGGGCAAGAACTTGTCGCATGTGCAACCGGCTGAAGAACAACTACAAGCGCTGGGTACGAATTTCGCAACACTATTCCCGGCCGAGAACCTCATCCAACATGAACTCATCTCTCTGGACGCGGGCACAACAGCTGCACTCAACATTATGCTTGCAAGACTGGACAGGCCCAACCATCGCCTAGACGACTTGTTGCCCAGCAAAGCCATCTCTGGAATGCTAGTGACAGACATGACGCCGGAAGCGGGGGAAGTGCTACTTCAGCTCAAACCGAAATGGCTGGCACAGTCGCCGAATGCTCCGAGAGGAGCCAAGAGATGTCGCACTTGCGCTGTGCGAGCTCATAGAGCATCAAAATCGATTCGTACAGCGACAGACGCACAGCAAAGCTGTCCTTTGGACCTGATCAGTGATCATCCGGCGCAACGGAAGGCTGCTGTTCATGCGATTACGACAGACGACCGCATTCGAGATTACCTTCTGCTTGGAGCACAGCCACTACTGCAACGGCTGCGCGCATGCCAGCTCGAGTTCGATCGAGATGGGGTGTTGAAGACTTCAGGTGTTGAGTCTGTCTTGCTGCTTTGCAGAGCCATGACTTTGAGAGATTGTACGTTGTTCGTGAAGCGTTCTGGAACCAAAATCGATGCAAGACTCGGAGACCTTGATCTAAAGCACCCGGAGAAGCTTGATCGATGGAAAAAGATCGAAGAGCATCTCATCAGCGATGGCTGGTACACCAATACTGAGCCTCCGGAGCATCGCGTCCAGGAAAGGATATGCCTTCTGGCCAGATGACAATCTTAAGAAGCGTAGGCTTTTGGGCCGTGCTGCACATTGCTCTCAGAACAAGATTCCTCAACAGTGGAATTACCTGCTATGAGACTCCTCCCAACTGTTCTGTGGATGGGATTTCGTAGGGCGAGTAAACAAGACTTCTCTATGCTTCTGGTTCAACCCACGATGCGCTGATCGTGCACGACTTGGTACCCGAGCGCTGATTCAGCCTTTAAGCCTTGCCGAGACATGCTCGCTGCATGGAAGCCCTGACCAGCTGCCTCTTAGGGTGCGATACCGGCTTGCAAACGTGCATCGCATGCCACGAAGGTGTCCTTCGGACACTGGACGCTCGCGTTCCAGATCAGATGCACCATTCTCTAACTCCGTAGCTTGGTCGGCCGGCTGGTACCGCAGACTGCCGTCGACAGGGGTGCAACGCGATTGCAAGGATGATCACGCATCTGATGACGACCACCGAGAGAGTACCGAGCGAACTTCGCAGAAATTCAACGCAGACCCACTTCGCAATGGGTCCCACAAGATCATTGCGTCTGCTATGAGCTCAATTGCTTAACAATCGTGGCGGTCTGTTCATGATTCTCTCGCTGGCTATCACACGTTTTCTGCAGTGCCACCGACCCTCTTGTCAAAGAATTTTCGAACCATGGGTCAAAATCGGAAGTTCGATATGACGGACGGGAAGACAATATATAAATGTTCTTCTGCTGTTAGCATGGCAGATGTTCTACGACTCTCCCAATACTCACCTCAGGCATACACGTAACTACATCTCACAACGAAACTTACGACACATTACAACAATGGCCTCCGACAGCGCATTCGAAGGATGGTGTGGCTTGGACAAGCACAGTGCCGAGGGTAACATGGTGTGGCAAGGCTACCAGCCTAAGGAGTTTGAAGAGACAGATGTTGACATTGAGGTGAGCATATCACGACGTTACAGCGAAAACAATCATACTAACTATGCCTAACAGATCTCTCACTGCGGTGTCTGCGGATCCGACATTCACATGCTTCGCTCTGGCTGGGGACCCACCGACTACCCAGTAGTTGTTGGACACGAAATCGTTGGAAAGGCGATCCGTGTCGGCAAAGACGTGAAGACTGGCATCAAGGTCGGCGACCGTGTTGGTGTTGGTGCCCAAGCTGGCTCTTGCCTCAAAGGCGACTGCTACCAATGCGAGAACGATGAAGAGCAGTACTGCAAGAACGGATTCGTCATGACCTACGGAAGCAAGTGGCCATCCGGCGCAAAAGCACAGGGAGGATACGCCAAATACTGGCGAGGATCTGGACACTTTGTCTTCAACATCCCAGAGGCGATCCCGTCAGAACAAGCAGCGCCTATGCTGTGTGGTGGTGTCACCGTCTATGCTCCACTGAAGCAGAACGGTGTCGGACCTGGCAAGCGTGTTGGTGTCATTGGTATTGGCGGTCTCGGACACATGGCTCTCATGTTCTCAAAGGCTTTGGGCGCAGACAAGGTCGTCGCCATTTCCCGCAACGACAGCAAGAAGGAGGATGCGCTCAAGATGGGCGCAGACGACCTCATCGCCACTGGGGAAGAGGGCTGGAACGAGAAGAACAAGAACTCTCTGGACGTCATCATCTGCACAGTCAGCTCACCCAAGATGCCTCTTGGCGGATACCTGGATCTCCTCGATGTCGGCGGCACTTTCGTCCAGGTTGGAGCTCCGGATGATGTTCTTCCACCTTTCCTTGCTTTTGCATTGATCATGAAGAAGTGCAAGATTGTGGGCTCGTTGATCGGTTCGCCGGCTGAGATCCGTGAGATGTTTGAGTTGGCAGCTAGCCAGAAGGTTCAGCCATGGATTGAAGAGAGGGATATGAAGGATGCAAACAAGACGATCGTGGACTTTGAGGCTGGTAAGCCACGATACAGATATGTGCTTAAGAACTAAGTGTCATGAAAGCATGAAAGCTATGTAACAACAGTAATGAGTTTTATGATGTATCAAAACTTTCCCGTTCACCTGGCGTCACTTGGACTTCCTGGATTTCCCTCACTTCAACTTTCACACTCCTTTGATGTTATCCTCAGCGCCAGCAAAGACTCTCGCTCTCTCTTCCACATCATTCAACAGACATGACCATCAATAATTTCATGAACACCCATCAAATTGTTTCTGCAAATAGCACAAGGCTAAGCAATGCGGCTCTGCGGATCTGCACACGCATTGAACCTTGTTCGAGTTGTGGGGAGCTCAACTCATGCGACAGCTTCGACCTCCACTTGCACATGCACATTGCAGCTTATTGTGTTCCATGCCACAAGGAACCTGCTCGCTGGACGAGAAGCACATAACATGGTGGAACTTTGACTGACACAGCGATCTCCGATCAAAGACAGGCTCTCTTAATACAAACCGCCGCGCAGTTTCGCGATCGCATTAGCACGCAATGGCCTCCTTCGACGATGACAATGACCCAAATACTGGATCGCAGGACGAGGACGAGAATGAGGATGAAGAAATGGAAGATGTGAATGATGGCGATCAAGATCAGGATCAAGACATGGATCAGGGCGGCGACGACGACGAGGACGATGGTGGGGACGACGACGAAGACAATGATGACGATAATGATGGCGAGGACGACGACGAGCAGAACGATAACGACTCGCCTCCAGGAACAAAAACGAATGGGCAGCGATCTGCAGATGGTGACTCGCAGCACAATCCTGAAGTCGTGGTCAAATCACCTTCACCACGAGGCTCTGGGGGCAGATCTCCGAAACCACACACATCGAGCGCACATGTGCCTTCGATCCGCCCGGAAGCTCTGACTGCCCAAGCCTACGATATCGTACCTACCATGGCTGCGCCGCATGGTACTTCTATCAACGCCGTCTGCGCGACACCGAACATGAAATACGTCTTTACAGGTGGTACGGATGGCTACATACGAAAGTACGACTGGGTGGACACTGCCAATGGCAAAGTGCCGCTTACGGTTGCGCAGAAACATCCGTTTGTCGACAGCGTCATGAAGGCAGGATCGATGGTGACATACTGGGAGAATGAGGAGCGCTCCTTGCAAACACCACCTCGAAATGGGAATGCCGACGAGGGCAAATGGACTAGTCCTGTCTACTCGCTGGCTGTGGAGAAGCAAGCTGTGTGGCTCCTTTCAGGTCTCGAATCAGGTGGGATCAATTTGCAGACCACGCGACACTCGACAGGAAATATTATTACGACGCTGAAGGAGCATACCAGTGCTGTCTCTGTTTTGACGTTCAGCGACAACGAAAATAGGGTGCTTTCAGGCAGTTGGGACAAGAACATCCACGAGTGGGACCTGAACACCGGCAAAGTTATCAGGTCGTTCAAAGGAGCGAGCAGTCAGATCAGTGCTATTGAGTTACGGCCTTTTAGTAGTATGCCCGTACCAGAAGTCTCTGAATCGCTGCCAGATATTGAGCTTGGAACATTCTCTAGCAACAATGCGGACAGGCCAACGCTTAATGGCCTCTCAGGTGGACCGAGTCGACGACCTTCTGGGCTGACTGGAGACGAGGATGCTGCTGGCTCACCGGATGGTAGTCTCTTCGGTGATGGTGACCACGGCTCCCTCTTTGGTGACGACACTGGAGGCGGTGGTGGAGGCGGCGCGAATGCGTTTGGCGATGATGATGACGATCTGACTAGAGCGCTCGAAAATGAGATGCAAACTGACCAGGACGCAAATGGCACTGGAGATGCTCAAATGCAAGGCACCGAAAATGGAGACCAAGCGCAGACGACAGACGCAGGAGGTCAAGCAGACCCAGCTCCTGAAACGAACAATGAGACCGCCGACACAGCAACGACTGCTGCAGCTGGTGGTGCTTCGGCAGGAGAATCACAGCAGACTGAAGGCGAACGACTTGGTGCTCTCGTCACGAATGGCTTGCCGCACTCGGATGAGCCACTGACTGCACCACCCACAAATGACGAGAGTGACAGCAAATCGGACCTCCCGCCACAGTCTGAGAGCATCTTTCTTGATGCATCTTTCGACGGCACGCTTCGGATCTGGGATCGAAGGATGGCCTCGCCAATTGCTACGATACCCACAGATCCAGCTACGCCTCCTTGGTGCACGGGAGCGTGCTGGTCACCGGACGGCAACTTCTTCTACGCGGGTCGCAGAAATTGCACAGTGGACGAGTATTCGATTCATCATCTTGGTGCTAAGCGCAGCAAACCCAACCGAACATTTCGTTTCCAGCAAGGCAGTGGTCCTGTCTATGCTGTTCGTGCAATGCCAAACAAGAAGCACCTCGTCTGCGCGAGTCAAGACATCTTGCGTATTTACGATCTGCAACAGCCGGAATCTACCAAGCACTCGAGGGTGCCATTCACTATTGTTCCTGGACATCGAGGCGGAGTAATCAGCGCCATACATATTGATCCTAGCTGTCGATTCATGCTTTCGGCAGCTGGCAACAGAGGTTGGGAGGGAAGCGGAACGGAGGTCCTGCTGGGCTATGAGATTGGCATTCAAGACGAGAAGGGAACTTGGCATGCGGTCAGGGCTCCCTCTGCGTGATTCGAGCAACAGATGTGTGTTGCATAACGAGTCGACTTTTTGACGAATATGGGAGGAGGAGGCGCGAATATCGGCGCTGCGATGATACCCTGAACATGCGAGAAATGTTCGTTGGCTTGTATTCTATGGAGTGTGTGTGTGTGGCGGTCTACTGGCTATCGTTTCAAAGATCTTGCCTCCCAGGGAGGTTGCTTACCTCGCCGTTGCCAAGACAGCTGAAGTGCTGGTGAGATTGAAGTGAAGCAGAATTAGCTTCGGTGCGAACATAGGCTGGCACCAAGCACAACACAAAACGAAAACAACCGCACTCGGAGCCCTTTCCCACTTCCACCTCGTCGCTTTCTACCACTTCATCACCATCAGCCAGCAGCGCGTTATGAGGTGGAAGTGCTTAAGAGGCACTGCGAAAACGCGTTTCGCTCTAGGAATCTCACTCCATCAAAGACACCACTAATGAAGATGTGGCGAATCGAGCACCAGATACTATTTGAGAGACAAAGGAACCACGCTCAGTCTGACAGAATATTTTTGAAGAAGTGAGCGGGTCTCGAATGTAGGTTGTGCTCAATTCCAATACTTTTCTGCTGGTTCTCCACATACTCAATTGATTCGTAGGTGCTAGGGTGAATACATTAGGACCAAAGAGGTGGTTGTCGATTTGTGAAGCAATGCAAAATCGCGTTACTCTCTAGGAATCTCACACGGCCAGAGGCACTGCTAGTGAGGAAGCTGTGAATCGAGTACCAGATGATGCTCAAGAGGCGAAGAAGCAGGCTCCAGAGACTCTTCATGGCTTTCGCCAGCCGTGTTCTTGCTGTCGTCTGCGGCGCCCTCAGCGTGCCAGCGCCGGACACTGGACCCCACCACCACCATCGCCAGCAGCGCCCACTGTCGACCCAAGCCCCGTTGTCTGGTACCTCGCACTCGCTGGAACTCTTTTCGCCTCGCCCACTTTGCACAGTCGCAGTACAAGAAGTCTCGGACAAGAAGGCCCCAACGCCCGCCAGGGACCAAGTATTCTCCATGCCAGAATTAGTTGGAAATATCGTCGGAAACCTTCCAGCAAACCAGATCCTGGTCAACCAGCGAGTATGCCACACCTGGAAGTACGCCATCGCAGGCAAGGCTCTCTAAGAGAAACTCTACCTCCACCCTTCATTAGACGAGCTCGTAGAGTTCAGAAGCACTCTCGACGAAATTGGCCTCAAAGCCATCTATGACAATCTCCACATCGTGTCCACTCTTGTCGACAATGGCCTAGGCAAATGTCGCCGATCCGGACTGTATTATTTTACGGGCCGAAGGTCGCATGGTCGGTGGTCCAGAACAGGCAAAGGCGAGTGGAAGGTTGGTCGAGGTCCTGAGCGACGAAATCACTCGCATCGCATCGATGTTGGCGATCGGGATAGGCATTACCTCATGTTCTCCGCTGATGAGTGTTCGCGGGTCATCGGCATTTACGACTCGTGGATCTCGTCGCAACAGGCCAGCGCAACCAAATGACGCCTTACCTCCTTCGGAGGACATACAACATATAAGATTCGAGACACCATACGCGCTGACCCCGTCCGGGAGCCGCATCTGCGACAACATCTTTGTAGGAGCAAGGGGTACGGTAACATCAAGCCCGCCTCCATCTGACGCTAGATCGTCACCCCCAACACGACCCAGCCAGTCGACACAGCAACGTGTTAGACCAGTACTGGCTACACCAGAAAACACCTACCGACACAAGCAACAATCAAAATTGCTAGAGGCATTCCAAAATGGGCACTACGGCAAGTTGCTCCAACGGATTGAGAAGATGGAGCAGAAATACTCTCCGAATCGCAGCAGTGCTCGCTTACTAGATACCAAGTTGGAGAATGAAGCGGTGATGCTTCTTGCCGGCATACCGCATAATCTAGAAAAAGCAGGAGACGGCGATTCCCGACGAGTCTCTCCAAGACTCGTGTCGCTTCCCAGGCAGTCAAGACCGCTGTCTCAAGAGTGGTGGACTTTCCGCAATTCGGTGAACGCCGCTTCCAACGTTATGGTTTTTACAGACCATAGCGCGGTGACGGCGATTGCAAAGAAGTTCGAGATTGCAAAAGCACCTCCACCGGCTAAATCATTAAACACGACTGGTGGCGAAGTCCGTGTACCTTTCGCAGTTTCCTGGTCCCAAAGTGGTTTACCGACCTGGACGCTGTCACATGGTACCAGATGCATTGTCGCGCCTTCAAGGATATCGGAGTTCCGAGCGAGCATTGGACCTCAACGAGAGCAATCTGGGACGTGGACTGAGGAGCAACGCCGGATACCATTTGTCATGAGTCTCTCCCATTGAAAACCCGATTCTTGACGCTCTGTTTCCAGTCGATTCGCACTACTCTCAGTCCATCTGGTGATAACGCTCCTCTGGGAGGGCACCACCGCCTGATCCAGTCTGTCCCGCGTTCGTCTATCATCTGAGCGAGCGCTCCTCGATGCCTGAATTGATCCCTGCAGAGATGGAGACTGCCCTGGAAGAGGACGTTTTCGAGGTGGACGATATCGACAACGAAGGCCCAGATTCGACGCCTCTGCATCTTTCTGGATTTTCTGTCCCGATACTAAGGTGCGTGTCCTGCACAACGACTCCAGTGATACAGATGACGCTGATGTTCCTTCTGGGCGATACTCCATCACATCTGCACAGAAGACGTGTTCGTCCATGCTGTCCTCCGGTATCTCTGGGAATTCCCATCTTGTCAGAGGCGGCAGGGTAACAGATTTGCAGAATTGAGGACTGAAAACGGTCGAGAGAGAGCAGTCTCTGGCAGTTCGCACCAAAAGAATCATGTCGCTTTAGAGGTACTCGAGGTATGAGTCTCTCTGGGAACCATCTCGTCTCGAAGGCACTGGTAAAGGAAGGAATTCAGGCGACGAGGAGTTGCATTTGATTTGTTGTGAGAGCATGCCGGGCGGCGTGTCTCTCTAGTAATTGTGCCGTTTCAGAGGAGCTGATGATCAGGATAGGCCATTCCGGCAACCACTCCGTTCCAAAGGCGCTGATGATGGAAATGCAGGCAATGAGAAGGTGATCGTGGGCCCAGAGAGCGCGCTGTGTGGCGTTTCTTTTCCCGCAATCGCGTCGTTCGAGAGGGCAGGTACATCCACAATGCATTCAACCCAGATCAATGTGGCATCCAACTGAAAGAGTTGAAGAAACACAATCGAACATGAACAACGTGTCGAATACGACGAGGCAGATCGTGGCCTCGATAGCGATGAGTATCCGACTTTGAAAGGGTGTGGTACTCCAAGGATAGAGCCAGATCAGAGTCTGGCTTCGACGACCCGGAGCTCGGCAGCGACTGGCATGCACGCGATGGCTGCAGGCAACAGCAACGTGAACAATTGTCGAGAGACCAATCGAGC
Organism: Cercospora cf. flagellaris; assembly: GCA_005356885.1. NCBI lineage: Eukaryota > Fungi > Ascomycota > Dothideomycetes > Mycosphaerellales > Mycosphaerellaceae > Cercospora > Cercospora cf. flagellaris. Next base: position 130,775 of record RJLU01000005.1, on the reverse strand, counting down.
GGCGTCCCTCTCCAAGAAAATGTGTCGTTCCAGAGGCACCAAGGGGACAAATGATGAGAGTTAGGCAAGGAGACATTTGAAACAACCTATCTTTGGCGCCGGTTTCTTTGCTCCATGCTTGTTTGGATGTGCTGATGGTGGAGCCGATAAGGACGATAGATGCAAGCAACTCCTGAGCGGCGTGCCTTCAACTCTCTCTATCGATCGTATCGTCTCGAAGGCGATGAGGGAGCAGATACGAAGAATCGATGAAGAAAACCTCTTTCGAGAGAAAACCGTCTCTGGCACCTTTCTCCAAAAAGGTACTTCCTCTGAGGGCATAACATGCTGGTGCGGTCTAAGCTGCAGAATGAAGTGCTCGACATCTCCGAGTTCTACATTAGTAGAGTGACGACGACGAGCGTGCAGCAGTCGCCGTCGGACACATCGAACTGCGGCTTCTACTGCCTTCTTTACTTTCTGAGTCGTATGCATTGACGGGACATGCCTAAAGTGAGTATCCAGCAGTGGCGATGCTTTATTACGAGCCACTTTATTGCTCCGCATAACGCTGCGAAGCAGATACAAGACCTTACGCCTCCTGTACCGAGCTACAAGGACGGTAGCGCATCGAGCGCGACCTTTGAAGAATTGTCAGAGTCTTTGGAAAATGCTTCCGGCATTATAGCTTATGCAGACGAGATGCGAGACATAACACAGATGTGGAGATGCCAACGACAAGGAAGATAAGCTGAGTTCAGAAGACAACGCTGAGACACGTGTCTCTCTCGCACACGCCTCGTTTCCGGAGCGTCAAGAGGACAGATTTTGAGACTCGTGCAAGGATCGGTCTTTCGGAGACATTGTTTTTTTAATGCCTTTCTCCAACAATGCTGCCGCCGCCGAGGTCATGAACGTGAGAATGCCGAGGACAACGATCCAGACAAGCTACCAGAAGAGTGATCGTTGCTCAGACATTTGATTCAGAGCGGAAGTGTTGAGGCTAGAGATCAGGGTAACCTTAGCAATCAAATTCCGTGGAGAAGAGATGCGTGAAGGCTGTTCTCCGGAGGCACAGCCTGTACAAAGCTGCTCAGACATTGGCGCCAACGACCTGCAAGTATTTCGAGGACCAGAGAAGGAGTGGCACCATGCACTTCGCGGCCGCAAGTTGACAGCCCGGTGGCGCATACCATCTGGACACAATGACGACCACTGAAGGCACTTACGAGGACAGATTGGCGCGATCGCGATTCTGGAGATTTCGCTTTGCCGCTTGGCGAGTTCACCATCAAAGCGGATATCCCCAGAGCGGTCTGGAAAGTGCATGTACGTCACATCGCAAGGAAGGGAGCATGATATGCAGCGACCAGCTCTGCGTTCTCAACGATGTCCATGCTGCTAAGGCTGACGATACGGCGAGACTGCACTTGCATTGTCGTTCTGAGATGGCCCGGAACCTCGATGACTTGTCTCCACGAATCTGGGCAGATGAGAGCCACGGAGAGGACGCAGGTAGGGGACCATTAGAAAGCTCGAGGCTGGCGTATCCTCTGAGCGGTGGGATCCAAGAGACATGACCACATCAGGCGAGATATGGCATAGACTCGAATGCCCTTGGACAAGTAAGAGCCCATTGCACGAAGGCCGTGCCGGAGTCAAAGACGGCCACGTAGTTCGACTTGTGCTTCTGCAGGTCGTGTCGTAGGAAAGCCGTCATAGGAAGGAAGGACCATCGAAGCTTCAGCCTTGGTAGGTAGACGTGAGTTCTAGTCTGCATCCCCTTCCAATTTCATTCGATGATCATCTTGAGGAATGTTGCGAGTACTGCAACATGTAGGAAGAAGGAGAATATCGGAGACAGGCATCGCTTCTGGCATGCAACTCCCACCTGATTTTGGCAACAGGAATACTTTCACTCCCTCTGCACTCGCTTCTGTTTCAAGAGGTCGCCGGAGAGCCAGGGAAACTCATTCGTAGCAGAAAGCCAAGTGTCGGTCAAGAACCATGACACCAATGTTCTGTTCCATGTCCAATCGAGTGCGCTTGAGAATAGGCAGCATATGATCATGGGAGCTAGAAGGCATACTGCTTGGGCATCATTTACGCCATTGCAAGCTTGAAAAGGCCTCCGGTGCATGAGGGACTTCTAGCAGTCGACGAATTGGAAGTCCTGGAGCGCATATTGAGCCCGTTTCGAGAGACGCATGAGAGAGGGGCTTGTCTCCTCAGATCCCGTGTGATGTCAATGTTGCTGAGACTTCCACTGCCTCACTGGTACCAAGAAGCTGTTGATGGAGACCTGTATCGCGTCAATCCGAGCCATAGATTTTGATTACTGAATAATCAAATCAACTCGGCCATAATCATAGTCAAATCAGGAACCTGATTGAATAGTCATAATCAAATCAGGGTAATCAGTAATCAATTGCGTCATCAATAACGTTCCTCGTTCCTCAGATTTTGTAGAGTGTCGCAAGCCTTGGCGTAAGGCCTGAGGCAGCAGCTCGGCTTGGCCTGGTAGCTGAACATACCCGCCCGCTATCTCAGACTCGAAGGTCTAATTTATGTGTGTTCTAGTAATGAATTGGACCCTCCAAAGAGTTTAGAAGGGCCGAGGGATGTCCTGCAGTAGGAATGCACACCTTCAAACTGATTACTTGATTACTTGATTATTCAGACATCCTCAAATCAAAATCAAATCAGAGCTGATTACTTGGTTACCTCTGATTAGTTAATCAGGAATCAAAATCTATGATCCGAGCCGTATCTTCACCACAACTTGTTCTCCCGCACTGGGATCGTAGGCGCAATTGAGGCTCCAGATGTATTTGAAATGGTCTCAGGGGATTCATGGGAAAGGTCGGGCTGCAGTACATCGAGCCCATGCCAAGTCCTAGCCGAAAGCTGCCGTTCCAGTTGTGCATTGACTATTTGGAATGAGCGAGAGAGGAACGGAAGCAGCATCCCACGCAGCGGAGCACCCACTTCCCACGCTGGATCTGTCCCGTCCGGGCGTGTGTGATGATGTTGCTCCGAGGTCACAAAGGACATGTCGTCGTATATGGAACACATGAGCGTCTGCTGCGCGCCGAGCTCGATCGAAGTGCGCCTTAGCTGCAGCTTCAATCTAGAAGATCAGTAATCGCAGGGCCCGAAAAGTGACACAGTCGCGCTCAATAAAGCCTCACAAGCCGCACCGGCTGGGTGGTTTGAGCAGATGACCAGCCGTGGCACCGGGGCCTGGTGCATCGGGAGCGATCTGATGGCGTTGGCGATGCCGCCATCGTGCTGAGTCGGGCGGGCCACGAGCAGTTTCAACGGCGCAGGTTGATGCGCGTAAGCGGAAGGGTGGTGACGGTGTGGCAGGACAACCAGATCAAATCTGCCACTCGACGCCATGCGAGACACTTTTGCCTCTGGTACCTGCATATCGGAAGCAGCGCGCCGTGGCCACACAGCGTCTCGTACGACGTTGTGCGTGGACGGGCGCGTGCGGTGCACTGCCGCTCCCGGGCAGAAGAGTAGTTCGCTTGCGGACGAGAGATGGATGGAGGATGGAGAGTGTCGCACCTTCATGCGGGCGGGCTGTGGTGTGAGGCGTGCCTTCTTTCTTCCGGACACCTCGTGGCGGACCACCGACAGGGAAGCGGCGGGTGAGCAAGGATGAGCCCGTCTGCGGAAGCCTCCGCCAGAATGTTGTCGAGGACCTTCACCCAACGACACACCACACCCGCAAACGGCGACTGCGGCATCGATACCACTCCTCTTGGCATTCAGCAGTCACAGAATATGCGCGCGGCGCAGTAACGCAATCCAGCGTTCATGCCGACCCAGCGATGAGGAAACTGCCGCCGCTGTACCAAGATCTCGTGTCAGATCTGGCGAGATGAGCTACACGTCGCATTGGGGCAATGCGACTGCCTCATTCAGCCATCAGGCGGGCTGGATATCAGCACCGAAACCTATCACACGTCGTGGAAGCGCTCCCGAAACACTGCAGCAACGGCGACCCACTCCAAGCGCATTGAAGGCCCACGGATCTGGATCGGGGACACCATCAGATTGACAGAGGCGCATCGGAAAGGTGCTCCCGCGGGACCGCGTACCGCGCGCCGCTGCGCAACATCAAGTTTCTGTACATGGGCCGTGTGGCACACTAGCACTCCTCGCTCCTGTGTCCCACGCATCCACGGGATGGACGACTTCACCGCGGACTTCCTCGGTTGCCGCGACCTGTCTGAAGTGTCCAGCAGCCTCGAACACGCATGGCAAGCACTCAGCGTGACCGGGACAGGCACATGGTATCACCTGCTCGGGCGGGAGGTCGTGCAAGCGGCGTGCGACCGCGTACCGTTCAGACTCCTGTCGGCTCTCGAACCGGCAGCAGAAAGATCAGCAACACGCAATGAGGGTTCGCTCTGCGCGTCTCTCGCACGGGCACACCATGCCGTGTTCGACGCGCTTTGACGGACCGACTGGGATGTCGTGCAGGCCTATCTGGCCTTGTACACCAAGACCACGGCCTCGGAAACGCGTACGATCTGGCCCTGGGCGTGTCCTATTACTCCATCGTCTTGCCCAGATTGCGTATGATCGACCGATTCGCTAGCCGGCCACCAAACGCAAGTTCTTGTCTGAGCCCGCCCGGGATGCTCGTCGGCGCCTTCCAGCTTGTCCACGACTGCAGGCCATCATCGGGCCCGTTCCTGCTCCAGCATCTTTCTGATCATCGTGCCTCCACATCGCCTCCGCGTCTACTAGTGTTCCCTAGATCTAATGTGCTATCCATGCGTGCCGCCGAATCCAGCATCGTTGGCTGCCCTCGAGTAGTGCTGGCGTCGCAAGAAGAGCAAGACTGACGTTTAGACAGCCTTGTCGTGAGGATTTCCCTCTCATGTCTTCGGCCCTAGTGGTGGATGACGATATTCGCGGCATGCCGTTATTGCATTGAACAGGGTGCTAATTTGAGATTCAAAGAGATGTCCCGAGGGATGATGGGTGCCGTGAAGTCATATATAACTCTTAAGGTTCAGCTCCCATCGGACCGGTAGCGCTTCTAAACCACTCTAGCCTAACCTACCAAACCCTCCAGCAACACACCTTCGTCCCGCAAAACCATCGACGCCATCCTGTCCTGCGAGTTTCAAAGTCCCTGCGGTCTAGCTAACGTGAGTACTTCCCGGTTCCCGAAGGAAGGTTTCGCTGCGACCTCAACCCTCTCGTGGCGCATCTAGTAAAACCTTGCTAACATCGTGTTAGTAAATCATTGGCTGCAAACCCTTCAACTACTGCTCAGAGTCGACTTGAAACGCTGTCAACAAGCATCCCTCTGCGACCTCTCTTTGCACAACCCACCCATCAACCATGTCGGATTCCAATCAGAAGTCGTACCTTCGCGACGGAAGCGGGCCTCGTGCTGTCGACAGCAAGAGCCGTGGCAGCAGCCGACGCGACGACGACAAGTCACGATCAAAACACAGTTCGTCAAGACGGCCTTCGGATTCAAAGTCCAGTAGCCATCGTCGGGAGGCGTCAGTAGCGTCCAAGTCGGAGGGTCCTACATTTGAGCTTGATGTCATCGGACAACCATCCAGATCTATCATATTCGGGCAAACGGTTGAGACATCCGTCATGGTCAGCTTGCAATGTCCATCACCGGAAGTTGCTGCGAGGTACCAGGGCATGGACACTTCACGTCTCATGGGCGTCGTGTCACTAGTTGCGGACTCCAGGAGCGGCGGACGAGTACCCGTCGAATGCGGAACGCTCACCGGCCAAAAGATGTTCGACTCGGTACATGAGTGCTCCAACGACATCGCGGAAAGCCTTGCACGCAGCCAACCTAGCCGACTGGCACTTGGCTACCTCACATTCCCTCAACTACTCATCCGCCAACCTGGATCATACCGATTACGAGTCACCCTCATCAAGATGGGGGGATCCGGATCATCTGGAGGCTCAACAGTCCTGGCAACCGACAGTGAAACTATCAAAGTCGAGCGACGCAGCACAGGAACCAGTACCAGCACTTCCCGCAAGCATGGAAGATCATAATTCCCAGCGCAACTAATTCACCTTTTCGGACTTTGTTCTTGTACATTACGACATCGGCGAACAGCACTCTTGTATTTTACTCTAGCAACTTGGCGTGGCGTCCGGTGTTCGGACTATTGTGATTATTTGAATGGGAGGGAGGCACATTGAAGATTTGACTATTTCTGCTGCTACTTTTCGGGATATGGCGCGAGGACTATTTGGACAGGACGCTGGAAAATCGACAGAGTCTCATACTTGGCACAGCCTGTTGAATGGGGTTGTTGTATATTCTCCTTTTAGACAAAAGCAGAAATGAGCATCTAGTTATGTTGAAAGTACTCATGAGCTTCACTGCATCAACACGATCTCCAAGCATTGTCATTGCAATCCATTGCCATGACTTGTGTGCTTGATTTCCTTTCTTCGCCAAAGAATTGCTCCAGGATACCCTCGTTCTTGGTAAACCTCCACGGCATTTGACGGCTTTCTCACATTCTTGCCGCCTTGGTAATGCCTGTATGATCAAACCAGCATTTCCCAGCCTCAATTACCCAAACCATCACAACAGTCCTCAGACAAATACCACTCTCCCTCGGCAGGAAGCCCTCACTCTCAACGAATCACTCCGATCACTAATCACTCACCACTCAGCTGAACCGAACTGAATCAAACAAGTCACAAAACTACCTCCTGTCGCACACCATACGTGACGAGGGACAATCAGACCCTCATCCAATCGTCATAGATTCTTGGTCATCTCGTAGAGTGAGATATTATCGTAGTCAGGAAAGGATAGCGCAGTAATGATCATGGTGTTCCTTCCGGCCTTTCCCATCTCAGAACACGTTCTATGTATCACGGGCAGGGAACGCGCCGCGTGGGACCGTGGGGAACCATTGTGTTGGGAGGGGCTAAGATATGCGGTTTCCTTGTATGACGGGATGCGGGAGGATGGAGTACGGGATGCACGTAGGCGAGGTTATGATTGCTGTGCGGGATGGAGTATGGGATATGGAATATGCAAGTAGGCGAGACGTTCCAGTACGCTTGCTTGGGGACATGGCTTCCTTGTAAGATGCCGTAAGATGCAATGCGAAGTGATGGAGTATGGCAGCACCGGAGGATGAAATGTGCAAGTAGGCGAGGCGTTCCAATACGCTTGCTTGGGTATTTTGCAAGGTGGTCTGGGTACTTGCATTGATTACTGCCGACTCTTTGCTGTGGCTTTCATCAATCAAGATTGTACTTCATCATCGTATCGTATCGTATCGCGAGCCCACTTTCTTCACGCTTGCTTCATCTTGTTGTACAATGTTACACGTTCTCGAAATGTGGCACGAGAAGTGGAGATTGGGTTGTAAATGCCAAGAATATGTTCTCGTGTTCAGGAGGTTGGAGCATTGGAAGGCAGGTTCGTGTGCTGTAAAGCAATTGCCGTTTTGGGAAGATGAAACGTCCTTTGTGATTTCTGCCCTTTGTGACACGAAGCTGCAGGTACAGTGTAAGAGGAGATGAAACGAGAATGAGCTGAAACGAGAAGGTTGCCATGAATGAGTGGGGTTCGGATTCAATACGAAGGCGAGAATGTGGCGTGTTTATCTGATCAACATCGATGTATGATGGAAAGTGATGCTGCTTCGGTGCTCATGTCCGTTGTTTCTGTAGACGATTGCTTTTTGTTATAGGTTCCAGACCCACGTGCTCCCACTGCAAGCATCTGCCTCGATTCGAAGAATGTGGCAGCTGCAGTTCAATGCTGCTACCCGCAGTATGATGCGAAGACATGATGTCGGAGTCAGCCATCATGGGATGGACATCCCACGTTGTATGCAATGCCCTCGGTAATCGGCCACGCGAAAGGATCGCAAACAGGGGAAGACGGCACAAGTGTGCATGCGTGCTGTGCGTGTGTGTCTTGAAACGCTGCCATCGCGTGTACGCATGTGTAGATCATGCAGCATTCAGCTTGCTTGGTAACTCCCGAGCCGAAGTCTCCACGATATCCCGAACGATCTTTGTTATACATCGCAAAAATCCCATTTTCGGGTGCGTAATTGTTGCGCGTTGGTATATGGGAGTAGCTGGGTTGCTAGAGACTTGTAGTTTCGCAATTTCATAAGAGCTTGAAGGAGGCGGCTCTCATCTCGGCTGATTATGAAGGTCCAGCTGAGGTGGACGTGGGATGTTTGAGGCAACGAGTGCTTCGAACAGGACGAGTTGAAGCTACAATGGATTGACTCTTGCCTCCAGCAGTCCCGTTTGAGGGCTCCGCACTCCGTAAAGGGTTTCCGTCTTGTGACCGCTTCACTCATGTCCAGAGTCAAGCGTGCGGTGATCACGCTGCTTGAAGTCAGTCGTCCGTAGCAACCTGTGGGTGTGCCGCAGCAGGCTATGGAGCACCGTCGCTTGTTGTACAAGCCACCGTAGTTCGCATCGGCTAGCTGCCGTGGCCTGCCGCGTCGCTTCAATGCTCGAGGCATCTCGGTAAGGCACCTGTGCGGGTCCAAATCGGCGTGGTAGCCGAATGTGACAGGTCATTGGCATTGATCTGACATGCATCGCCACGCAATGCTGTACGCGATCCTGTCGATCGTGCCTCGTGATGCTCCTGGGATCCAATGAGGCAGACTCCGTTCACTTCTCACTGTTACCAACCGCTTGGCTCGCGTCACAGCAGGCCACGTTCGACTTTCCAGAGGTCAAGTGCCAAGCCTGGCGTCTCTTTTATCACAGCATAGATGTCTTGTGTGTTTGCTAGTTGAGGATGTCTTCGGAAGAGTTGCAGGACAATGTCTCGTAGGCCTCTGTCGGTGTCTACTGTTGACTGATAGACCAATTCGATCGCCTCCGCAAGCTCGGGAGCATCGTAATAGCACGCTGCTGCCATTTCGAACTTTTGCTTTGCAAGCTGTTTCAGTGACGGAATGTCGTATTTCTCGCCCAACGCGTACACTTGTGTATGCAGCACCAGATGCGATTCGGACTCGGTGTCGTCTTCATCTTCTGCATATCCTACTTGATCGTCGTGCTGGCTGCCTTGTTGTGGAGTGTCAGGTCGATGCGCAGTTGTCGGCGGCTGTTTTGCAGAAATGCTATTCGTTCGCGAGCGTGAAGGTGAATCTTGTTTGTCGTAGAAGCCCGCTTGAGCAAGCAGAGGGTCTTCGATTTGAGAGAAATCAATCTTGCTCGGCGTTGCTTTGCGATGAGTATATGCTCGGTGGCGAAACATTTCGGCAGGTCGCTGCTGTGGCTCTTCGTTCAAGTAGTCGAGATGATACAAATCTGCTCGTTGTCAATACTTTTCACGCACATTTGCGCACCGTGAAATGCTCACAATGGATCATTTGCCCGACTGCATCTTCATCATCTTCGCTCAAATCGATGACCCCAGTGTTGGCTTCGCGGAATTGATGTGAACATGCGCCGTCAAAGAAGCCACTGCGAGAACAAACGATAGCCTTGTGCACGGCCCACTGTTTGTAGTTGCATGTGATGGTCAAGTCTGAGAATTTGCCATTTAGATGAAGCCTTCGTGGGCTGTTAGAGATGCCCATGATGTGAGTGACGTGCAGTTTGTGGATACGCACGCAGACAGAGCATTCATAAGCTCTCTTCCAGAGCTCGAATCCTGCGTGCTCGGCGACATCGCCATCGAGCGTTGAGGTCTTGCGACACCTTGGACAGCTGCAGCAGTGCCCTTGGTCTTTGGCGAGCCGATGAAGGGCGAAAGTGGTCCGGTCGTCGCTAACAGAAGCGAGCTCGACACGCCGACAACGGTGCAGAATTTGTCTTACACGCGGTTCTGCAGATGCAACGGCCTTGCCTTTGGGCAAACAGTCGTGATGGAAACAGTATGTCAGCAGGATGGCGATGACGGGCGGCTATCGTAGATATAAGCTCCGAGCAGCGACTAGGAAGGTGAGTAAGGTTATGATCCACATCAACTCGGACATGTCCGTCATCGAGGGATCCTGTCCAGAGCTACGCTATGGTCGTGGCTTGGCACCCAAGCTGCCCAAATGCAGATGCCGCCTCGCTGTTGATCACTCGCCAGACAAGATGATTGGCGCACGTCTGGCGTTGGATGTCTCACGCGCGCGTGGTAGCGGGCTGTGATGGCCTCCACGATTCTGACCGAATCTGACGAAATGCAGCTGATAGGGCTGGAGGCGTTGACCGAGGCCGTTCTAGCCAGCCAGTTCAACACAACGAGTATTTCGAGGCACATGAAGTGAACGCAGTGCTCGAGCGTTAGTGAGGTGGGTCACGGGTGGATACAGGATTCATGATTTATTACCAGATGCGTGTACGGCTGAGGTCAAGCAACAGCTGATCCTCGCGTTCCGCATTGTCGGTGCCAGATTCCAACATGGCGCTTTAGGAATGCGTTCAGAGTTCAGCCACAATAGCCGCAGCACAACCAATTTGCTCCAAATGCAAACGCGCAGGGCCATATATGCGATGGAGATTGAAGTGTAGGGCACTGCGAACAAGCCGCTCTGCTCAATACGCGTCCGTCACCTGCAGTCAGCCGTAGCCACTTTGCTCTCCAAGATCGCAATGGTTGAGTGTCTCGCGCGGATGACAGGTTCACCTACCAGTTCGATGGATGCACTGCTATGAGTACTGGTCGAAAGAGCATGCATGATCAGGCCAGCTGGAATGAGGATGTAACGAATTCTCCGAAGCGCCTGTCATCGACCTGCAGACCTGCGCAAAAGCCTATAGCCCGCTCTAGAACACGTGCAGGAGGGACCGTTCGCAAGTCAGCCCTGGATGTGGCAGGAATGTGGCAGGAAGGGCTGAGTTTTGGTCATTGTCCGGTTCAGCCGGCCCGAACGATGGTAGAACAAGCCGCAAGTTGCAAGCGAAGCGTCTTCCAGTCTCAACTCGTTGTCACCGTTGGCCTCGTGTTCCATCAGCCGGGCTTCCATGGTGATCTCCTCGGATTGCTGAATGTGTCAGCATGAACGGCGCCTGAGCGCAGTCAGCCGACGGAGACATTCGCAGCACGCGACAAGTTCGTAAACATTTCCAAAGAGTGTTCCACAGGGTACGATGCCCCAAGATAGAAGGATGAATCGCAGCGTTGCGATGCTATCTTTACGCCGATCAGACCAGAGATCCTCCTGGGAAATGGGTCTGCTGTAGCGTTGTAACAGGACCTAGGCAAGTCCAGTGGCATTGTACCTTACGCTCATCAGAGTGGGAATTGCACGCGGAGTACGCGACGCGTTTCACTGAGCGGTGGCCGTGAGCGTGCGAATGGCTGAAGTGAATGCAAGATCCATGGACAACGAGTCTTTGCGCGTAAGAGTGACTGGAAAGCTGAGCTGCTGAAGATGATCGCAAAGGGCATCAAGGTCGGTCGGCGAATGTTTGTGGAGCAGGAAGAGTCGCGTCAATGAGGGAGGAGCATGTAAATGCCAAGACTCGATCACTTACATCATCGTGGGGTGCCTGCTGCGTGAGCTGCTGCTGCGATGGTGTTTGGTGAAGCTCTCATCGCTGCAGCAACACTTTCTGTCTGCACCACCTTCTGAGCTGTACATTCGATCACCTGCAGCTTGCTTCAACACCACCTTCCATTTGCCTGGGCCTCTCCGCACTGCAGTGCGCGATTGCTCAGATTTGATCTGCCGGCAGCATGACGGGCGACTTCAAGCTGTCGGCCACGTTGCGTGGCCACGAGGAAGATGTAAGCATCGGCAAGCCATTGCGCCAAAATCCATTTGATGGTAATTGCTGACGAGCAATTGGCCCATAGGTCAGAGCAGTCGTCTTCCCGAACCGCCATCTCCTCTTTTCCGCTTCTCGAGATAACACCGTCCGGCAATGGAGCCTCACATCGCCGAAACCGCCCGCCTTCGACGACACCATCGCACTCAAGGGCTCACATTGGTTCAACGGACTGGCATACGCTCCGCCATCGCAGCAGCATCCTAAGGGTGTAGTTGCAGCTGGTGGCCGCGAGACCTTCGTGTTTGTGAAGCAGGTCGGACAGTCGCCAGATGAGGATGCTCATCGCATGCTTATTGGGCATGCGGGCAACATCACCTGTCTCGCGCTCACCGAGGATGGTAGCAAAGTGGTCAGTGGAGGCTGGGACAGTCAGGTCTTTCTATGGGACATCGAGGGCGGCAATGTGATTGCGGAGCTGCAAGGTCATGATGGGCCAGTGTGGGGCGTTGAGATATACGACAGCAAATTCATCTTGACGGCATGTGCGGACAAAATTATTCGAGTGTTTGATTTCAACGGGAAATTACACCAGGCGATCAAAGGGCATACAGACGTTGTTCGGTGCTTCGCGAAGCTGCCATCTGACCACTGGTCTGGTGGTGCTGTGGCCTCTGCGGGCAATGATGAAGTTATTCGGATATGGACTCTGGATGGGCAGCCAATTGCTGAGCTCGAGGGACACACGGCGTATATCTACGATCTGGCCATTCTGCCGAATGGAGATCTGGTGAGCTCGTCGGAAGACCGCACAGTCAAGATATGGAGAAACGGACAATGCATACAGACCATTACGCATCCCGCGATCAGCATCTGGACTGTTGCGGCTTGTCCAGAGACCGGCGATATCGTCAGTGGAGCGAGCGACAACGTCATTCGAATCTTCTCTCGCGATCCAGAACGACAAGCAGATGCAGAGGTATGATCGACAGAGCAAATGAAGTAGAGAAAGTGATCGTGAGTCGCTGACGATATTGCAGACCATCGCCAAGTTCGACGAGACAAACCGCATGTACGCGATACCTGCTGAGACTGCGGCCCAAGGCCAGCCGTTTCAAAAGGAGAATCTACCAGGCCCAGGTACGTCAGATTCTGCTCCTTACTGCATTTCAGTGCTTCTTGCGACGATGCCCAAAACAGAAATGCGAAGGAGTGGCTGCATGAAATTACAGTGCGGGAGCTAACGCATTGTCAACAGAGGCACTCCAAACACAAGTTGGTCAAAAGGATGGTCAGCAACTCTTCATACGAGAACATGACGGGAGCGTAACTGCTCACTTGTGGGCTTCTTCTACGAGTCAGTGGAACTTGGTACGTTGTGTGGCCCAGTTGAGCGAATGATGAGTTCCGACACTGACCTCTCGTGCTGCAGATTGGGACAGTCGTAGAGGGAGAAGGGACAGGCGCCAAGAAGAAGACGTACAATGGACAAGAATACGACTACGTCTTCGACATCGATATCGAGGATGGCAAGCCTCCTCTCAAGTTACCTTACAATCTGACAGAGAGCTCTTGGGACGCAGCACGAAAATTTCTGGAACGAAACGAACTTCCCATGACATATTACGAGCAGGTTGCAAATTGGATCTCAGACAACACCAAAGGCGCCAAATTTGGTCAAGGCTCCGGCGCTTCCAATCCTCCACCTCAAGCACGAGATCCTTGGGGAAGCGATAGTCGATACCGACCTGGAGATGCTGGATCCGCCTCAGTCTCCGGACAGCGAAAGCTGCCGCAACGATCATATGTTGAGATCATCGAAGGCAACCCCACCAACGCTATCAACATTATTGTTCAAAAGTCAGGAGAGTTGGGCGGCGTACAGTCTGACGAGCTTGAAGCGCTGAAGAAGCTCTCTACGCAGCTTCAGAACAAGCAGGATCCACGACCGACAGACACGCAAACCTCAACACTACTGAAGATCGCCTCAACATGGCCGACAAAGAGTAAGGTGCCTGCAGTCGGCGTACTCGCACTACTGGCCGTTTCACCTTCCTTCATCAGCACGACCGGTAGTGGCGACAAGACAATCGTCGACACCCTGGCCAGCGCTGGTGTACTTCAACCTCATCAAGAAACAGCGAACAATGCGGTGCATTCCATCCGGCTCCTCGCGAACTTGTTCAAAACCGATGCTGGACGCCTGATTGCAGATGGCACTTTCGACGCTGCTCTCAAACTCGTCCGGCCATACGCATCCGAACCAGAATCGCCTGCTCAAGTCAGGGCCCTTGCCACGCTGTACCTGAACTACGCGGTACTGCTGACAAGCCAAGCCCCGGCTAACGAAGCTTCACGGCGAGAGGCTCGCGCCAAAGCCCTCCTCCTCGACATCGCTGGGATCTTAGAGAGCGACAGTCCTCACGTTTCCGATGCCGACAGCTTCTATCGTGCCCTTGCTGCGCTGGGTACATTGCTCACGCTCGGATCAGAGTTCAGGGCCGCATACAAGGGGGCACTGGGAGGCACTTTGGAGCTCGTGCGTCGGAAGCCAGCAGCGCAGAGTCAGAATGTGAAGGAGCTTCTGGCCGAGGTTCAGGATGAGCTGCGAGGTTGAGTAGATTACGCGAAGCATGAGGGATGACATCTTTAATGAGGCTACGCTGGGTCATCTTTGATGCTTTCATTGCATAGCGCAGCGAACGAAAAAGCATGACTGGCATGTTCATACGACGCATAGAGTATTATAGACATTGACTGATACGACCATCGTTTCTACACGTACCACCATTTTCTCGCAGTCATAAAGCACCTCGCGTTGCGCTCTACGAGGCATTAGTGTGCATCCAAGAACGAGCGGACGTTGAGTATGATTAACAATAATTTACTTGTTCTACAATCCGCTAATCAATGCACATCAGCCGCTTCCTCCCTCCCACGCATTACTCTCCCTCCTCCCATCGGCAATTTGTCTGCCTGATCAACTCTCCTCCGCCATTCATTTCGAATTCTTCTGGCTTCCTTCTCACTCACCCATCCATCCGGCCTCTCACCATGCTGCCATCCTGGATCCAACCTTCGTTTCCGTTTCCGACTTCGACTTCGTGCTACGCTACTTCCCCGGCGATCCCGATTTCTTTCTCGCTTATGTTGAGAAGATGATGTAGTCGTTGCCGGACGGACGAGGCCAGCGTCTGAGAGCAAGACTTCGAATTCGGGTCCTAGAGGGTACTCAGAAATCCGAGAAGTGTGGTCGCAGCAGGGGGAGTGTTTGATTGGGAGGAACCAGTCAAGTGGAGATTTGCCGAAGACTGCGAGGAAGTTTTGATATATGCTGCCGAGATCCCAGGGGTTCAAGCCGCGAGGTGTTTCGAGGATCGCGAAGGTTCGGGGTTCTGGAGCGGGGATGGGAGGTCTGTTGGTGGGGAGCTGGAGGGGGTAGGTGATGGTGCCTTTGAAGAGTTTGGAGGGTGGGAGTTGGAGAGGAGGCGCAGGAGGCGAATGTGAGACAGATTGGCGTTTGGCTGCTGAGGGGCGGCGGTTCTGGCGTTGGAAGTAGTTCATGTGTGCGGGGTCGTCTAGTTCGGAGGTGAGAGGACGTTCGCTGCCCTCGTCACTTATGCGATCGGCTTGAGATTGTGAAAGTCTTGCTGGTGGAGGTGGTGCCAGAGAGTCCTTTTGCATCTCGGGAGGTAGAATGACGGCCAGATACATCCTGCCGCGTATGCTCTCGACTGTCGTGATATTTTTGAACGCCATGTTCAAACTGTTCATGGCCATGCCAGTTGTGAATAGTAAGAAGAATCCAGCCAGTCCTAAAGCCACGAACCAGTGAACATCCTCCTTCCACTGAGCAACATAATACCCCAGAACTCCAGTGCAAAAGCCCGTAAAGATCATCGTGTAGAACAAAAATTGTACGAAGAAGTTGAATGACATCTCTCCAACAACGCCTCCCACCCAAGGACAGAAATGGTCCATCTTTCGCGTACATCGTCCAACATCCTGATTATGATGCGTTCGGTCCGGTTTCCAGTTCTTGCAATAATCGCACCAAATCGGCATTCCAGTATAATCGCAGACAAAAACATCTCGCATCCAGAAAGCTTCCAAGCCAGGCTGAGGTTCCACGATCGTCGGTCGTGGCTGATCATCTCTGCCTTGTGGGACATAGCCTGGCGAAATCGCCACAGCTAGGAGTAGTCGTAACCATGATGTCGCAACCGGTATAAGAAGAACAAAGTACACAGCTAGGATCACGATCCCGCTGGTGAGTCGTCGTGGTTTGCTTCTTGGTGGGTTAAGCAGATAGTTGATGCAGAGTCGTCCAACGACCACGTATGATGCGTATCCGACGATGAGGACCAGAAGCACGGGGATTACTCGAGCTGTCCAGAGCGACACCCGGTTCCTCGGGGCCATGCTCCGTGGTGATCACCTTTGTAATACCATTGTTGTTTGTTGTTGATGTGGAGTGTTGCGCAAAAGTTGAAACGGCCGCGAACGATGACGAAGCGTCGGAAGGCTGGGGGTGTGGCTGGTGGGCGAGGGAAGGAACGGCTCGCGTGTGATGGCAGGAGCTGACTCCGGTCGAATCACTTGGCAATGCGGTAGAACGTTTTACAGCGACAAGTCAAAAACAACTCTACTGTGCTACTGGTTACTGAGATCACGTAGAGAGATGCACCGAAGTCGCGACTGTTGAAGCACTTCACAAAAGAAATCTAGTCTATCATATATCCTTTATGATATTTCATGTATCATACATCGTGTATCCTCTATCGTGTATCCTCTATCGTGTATCATCTATTGTAAGTCGTGTGCCGTGAGTCCCCGTCTGTCGTGTTCGCTCTGTCGTGTATCTTCTGTTCCCAATCCGCCATCTCTGTCTTGCTTAAGCTCAAACAATGCCAATGTCGTGAATCAAGCCAAATATGTCAGTCATCCATCCAACAGCGTTGGGCGATCAGCGTCTCTTAGTTCGAGTAAATGAAGCAGTAACGGCATTTGTAGTGGCCGCAAGTCGGGCATCGATGCGGTGAAGTTGCGGGATTGTTGGTCTGGGCGCAGTGACGAACATTACCACCACAGCAGGTCCTGGAGTACCACATCAGTCCTCGTTCGTGTCTGAAAGATCACTATCCCAGAGTAGACTTACCACCAGTGTCTCATGGACGGACGTTGGTAGGGTTGACTGTTCTGCATGCCCCATGAGACTTCAGAAGAGCCAAAAGAGCGTTGAGCATCGCGAATTGCTTCCACGTCGAGGTTGAGTAAGGCTTCGGCGTTGCATCCGATGGTGTTCATGTTGACCTGCTGAGTGGAGATGATCTTGCACATGTTGCTGGTAGATGTTGGTGCCGATTGATATCAGGATGCTGCGCGAGATGTGTCTGCAGGATGGACGTTGTATGAGTGAGTATATGAAAAGGCGTGTACTGGAGAGACTTCTAAAGTGTCGCGTGTCTTCCTGTTATATCTGGATGAGGATTGCTATGAAACATAATGCTTGCCAGAACTAATCGCTCAAGTGTTTAGCAGCTGCCTGCGAAGTGGATGCCGTCAAAGGGCAACGACGGTGGCTATACACCATCGCGTCATTGGCAGGTGATGAACAGTTGCTGGCAAGCAAGACTCTTCACTCGAGCGTGACAGGTGCCGCCAAAAGGCTAACCACTGTTTGAGAGTTCAGGGAGAATTGCCAGGCGCGCAAATCACGGGATGCTCGGAGAGAACAGCGTTGGTTGGTCCATGGTTGGTAGTTGCGTTTTTTCTTGACGACCTCGTGGATCATCAGTGTGGCTTGCAATGCTTGGGCACAACGAATTTCGGTCTCGCCGCGAGTCGATGGGAGCTCCGCCCTGCAAATAGCCGCTAGTGACATGCGTCCTGGGCATGAAATCACTATAGGCTTGCCCTGTAGATGCCTCCTGGAGGTAGAGTCAAGAATCCTCGTCTCCGCCAGCGAAACGAAGCTTGAGCCGCCTCTTGTGGCGGTAACAGCGCTTGCGAGATGGTAAAGTTTTCTGGGCAAGCTATATTGATACCGCGAAGTAATTCATAGTGGCGGCAATTGGGCAAAATGTAACGGCGGCCCCTGAACAAAAAGTCCGAGCGGAATACTGTAGAAGGTCAGCCTGCAGAAACGTGGCTGGGAAGGCACGAGCGAAACGTATAAGCCCAACCGGTTTGTTCAGAAGTTTCGCTGGGGTGGCGTACCTGAATGGTGAGCGCGGCTAATAGAAAACGCGGTTTGCAAGCGTGAAGCTGTTAGACATCGTCAGAGAAGGCTCCAATTGCCGTACCACCTGAAAAATTGAACATCGCGGGCCTTGCTGCGCCCAGCAGCGTGGTCCTCAAAGCCTATCAAGCACGATCTGTGCGACGCGAACCCATTTCCGTTGTCTCGTGGGCTTGATGGCCCGCAAAATTCCACTGCTGAGACGCAAGTGGACGTCAGCGCTCTGAACACAAGCGGGTACAGCTCGTCCTTGAGTTTGCAAAGTGCGGACAACCAACAAGTCGCAGATGAGCAAGTGAGACTGCCGAAAAAGGCGCTGCAGTGCTATGTGCCTGTTCCTATTTGTTGCGATCGTGCACTGCCGGCATTGGTGTCGCCGGTATACCAGGATCTAGCCCGGTACGCACAGTACAGTGCAAATTGGCGATGCGCCAGCAGGTATCTATTCAGCTTGCCGCAACTTGTATTTGGGTAACTGCTCGTTGTGGGCGGAGCGACCTATTTTTTGCCAGTCACCGGCTTGTGGTGTTCCTCATTTCTCAAATGGATCAAGTGGATTTCATCCGGATGGCACTGCATTCTGCGTATGAGTCGCATCTACCGCTTTTTGGGCTGGAAACAGAGCCGGGACGTTGACAGCCTTGTGTAGAAGGGCCGCGTTCTGCCTTGTTGCCTCTTCTCGTAAACATGGTTTGGACTGCGCCAACAACCCGCCTTGGTCAGGAGCAGCGCCACAGATCTTTCTGGTACACGACCGATTCCATGACGAGTGTAATGAGGGAATGAAGCCGCCAGTGTTGATGGTACACAGAGCAGTGAGCACAGGAGTGAAGTGGAAGAAGCCGCAAGCTTGGCAAGTGATCGCTGTGTCCCGGCTCTTTCCATCCTCGGCTGCCCGGAGCTGTGCAATGTCGTCGACGGTTTCTCGTTTCTCGTACCCTGTCCCGGGCTTGTTTTCTTTCATGGCCTTCACCCTGTCTTGGAATCTCTAATTCAAGAAAATCAACTCGACACACCGGCACGTCCACTAAACGTCCGCCCTTCATCAAACAGCTGCTCCTGGGCCTCGCACACACTCTGCAGAGCTTCCGAAGTGTGCGCAACACTTCCGGCGCTCGCTGCACAGCTCTTCCGATGCGACACGCGACATCCTGTCTCGCTTGCGTCAGCTGCAGCACCGTAAACAACCGACCTCCGTGGTATTAGACCAGGCAGCGCATCGCGACGGCGACGCAGCACCACCGCCATGGCCTTCAACTTCAACTGGTCGCCGCTGATCGCGGACACGGAGCGCGTGCGCGACATGCTCACGAGCGCGTTGAACAAATCTCCGAAGCCGCCTATTATCGTCGACGACATCATCGTGAACGAGCTGAACCTCGGCGCGACGCCGCCCGAATTGGAAATATTGGAGATTGGCGATTTGGCAGAGGATAGATTCCGAGGCATTTTCAAGATGAGCTACGCGGGGGATGCATACTTGACACTGAAGACGAGGGTGCAGGCGAACCCGCTGAATACATACCTATCAACAAAGCCGAGCTTCGCAAGTCCACAGCCGCTCGCAGCGAGCAGCAGTTTGACCATACCGATACAAATCACACTGTCTGAGATCCGACTGTCTGGCTTCGTGATCCTGGTGTTTTCGAAATCGAAAGGCATCACGATTGTGTTCAGGAACGATCCTCTGGAAAAGCTCAAGGTCTCATCGACCTTCGACTCGATACCCTTTGTTCGCGATTATCTTCAAAAGACGATTGAGAATCAGCTTCGGATACTCTTCATGGAAGATCTGCCAGCGATCATACATCGGTTGTCTCTGCAAAAGTTCAGTCCGGATTATCAAACAGCAGAGAACCAGGA
Organism: Cercospora cf. flagellaris; assembly: GCA_005356885.1. Lineage (NCBI taxonomy): Eukaryota > Fungi > Ascomycota > Dothideomycetes > Mycosphaerellales > Mycosphaerellaceae > Cercospora > Cercospora cf. flagellaris. The sequence goes on along the minus strand of RJLU01000005.1, from coordinate 110,974 downwards.
GCCGAAGAGGAGTGAGCTCACGACAGACGTTTCTGTAGATCCTCTTGCGAGTCCAGCTCTCGGTGCGACTGATGGGATTCTTAGCCCTGGTGGCACCTTATCGCTCGAAACACCAGTCGAGACGTATGCCTCATTCTCGCAGAAGAACATGATTCGACTCGCAACTCTCGCGGAAAGTCAACGCACTCTCAGTCTCTTCACGCCATCCATGAGGGATACTGTATACCGTGCGTGGGCGTCCGCCTATCGCGATGAGATGCAGAACGGCACGCTTTCGCCCACCCGGCCCGGTCTTGCCAGGCTGCAAACATCAATCGCCTCGCGCAGCGCCGTGTCTTCTGCGACGTCGCTGGCTTCCGGAGCTGGTACAGAGACTACAAGACCCAGCCTCGTCGCCATGTCCTCCGCAGCAACCGTGTACACCCTGAATAGCACAGGATCTCGAACCCGGCCGAGAAAGAGAAAGAACAGGGTCGTGAACCTGAGGAAAAACAGGCATGAAAATGATCACACAGAGACTGCTAGTGTTGGAACCAGTGGATACGACGACAGCGCAAGTCATTCAGGCTCATCCCCAAGCATGGTACGATCGAGCACCGAGGCGACTTCGGCAACAGGGAGCAAGTTGCGAGAAGGCGAGATCGCGACCCCGCCCAGGAGCCCGAAGAAGAAGGTCGACTTCAAGCATAAGGCTGCGGCGGACGAGCCTGCAGAGAGAGCACAGCAATCTCGATCAAGGCCTATCACTCCCAAAGCTTCACTGCAAGTTGCAGAAGAAGACGATGTTGATCGAACGCCTCGAGCATCAATGTACGTGCCACGAGAGGAGCAAAAGGCGCAGAAACCTGCTGTAAATCAGCTCCCACGGATGCAGGCATTTCCCTCTCGATCGCCTTCACCAGAAGTCAGTCGACGACCTTCGTACGATCCCCGCCGTTCCTCGTCCGAGCTTCGGTTAGAAAGTAGAACCTCCTCAGAGATCAAGCTTCAGAGTCTCCTCACAGCCTTCAGCGAGAGCAGTACTGGTGGCATCCTGGAGCGAGCATGGATGGAGAAGATGGCCGGAGACATTGCCAGAAAGATTACCCAGGAGCGCACCAAGAACAAAGCATGGCGCGCTCCATCCGAGGAAGGCATCGAGGAGGAAGCCCCTCCTGCGTATGTCTCCTAATTCCTGTTATGAATTTTCACTTTGGTTTTGAGAGCGCGGCGTTTGGAGGACCAAAAAGACTGGAGAACTCATCATGATGAATGGCGTTACGACTCTCCTCACTGTTTGGATGGAGTCTTTGCCAGGTTGAGACCTGAGATTGCGATACAGAGGTCATGATACCCCATAGAAGGCCGTGGACGCTTACTAGACGCATCCAATACTACTTCGTGTATAGCTAGGCATGCATTCATAAAATATTGTACCCTTTGCACAACCGCACAACCGCAATGCTCTTGACCTTCTTGATAGGATTAATAGCTCGCGCGGCAACGCGTCTCTGCTACACGCGTGGAATTCGGAACCGAGGCCCGAAAGCTGTTCACGATCTCAAGCACATCTTCACGATCGATCTGTATACCAGAATGCCATGCGTCAAGACCCTGGCGAGCCGGCTAGTCGGTCATGCCAAGCCTAGTGCCGCGAACCTTGAATCGGCAAAGTGTGAACTTCGTCACAACTTTCTCTCGGAGGACTTGCAGCTTTTGGGCAGCACAGGAGGTTCAGCACATTTCAAAGCAGAGCGAGACGGCTCCGGAGTCTCCAGAAACTTCGCTCGAGGGGAGTTCGCGGAATGCGAGACATTACTCCCGAACGCGTAACCTCGTCATATCATGTCGACGCGCCCAACAACTTCCTACCGCTACCCAACAATGCCGCAGGATGACCATTCTTCCGCATTCAACTTCCTCGCCCGTGGTTTCCGACTCGTACGTGGCGTCATGCCGGGAACTTGCTAGAAGTTGAACACAACTGCAAGCAAGCCTGCTGAAATCCTTGAAGGCGAGGAAGGGTTTGTTGAAGCAGACAAGCATCTCATCTCCGCGCACGAGTAGGCATCTTTCCTTCCAGCCATCGGGTCGGGGCCTGGTCTACGCATAGTACGGCACCTGTGCGGCTCTTCGCTACCCAAAGTAGCCGCTGCAGCAAAATTGTGCAATGCCAAATAGCAATGCCGCGCAACTCCGGTCTGCCGCGGCGGGCTTGCAGATGCCAGGCTCGAACAGGTTACTACCAAGCGACCACGAGGCATCATGTTGCTAAGCACTTTTCTTGGGTGCCAGAGCAGATTTCGTCTGGTTCGTGTTACTTTAAAACTTGCTCTCGCTGCCCTGGTCTGCGAGGTGGAGGAAATTTACCAGCTTTCCGTCTTGCTTGCATTTGAATTGATTGGGACCTTGCACGTACATATATTATTGGGGGTTCCGGAACTGGATCCAGACCTTTCGCTTTGTTTTGTCTAGGCCCTCGTGGACCGCGAATTTGGCCAGATTGCACTTTCCGCACAGAGCAATCTATACAAGGCCACCTTCTCCATCTTCGGTTTTGTTACGATTCACACCTGTTCAATCATCAAACACAGAAGACAATTGTACTTGCAAGGCTCGTCGCAGCTTTCTCAGAACTCCCCGATCCCGAAGCTTCGGGACACAATTGAGATTGAGTTGGACCCTGGCCCGCTCCTTCTTCACGAATCAGCGAGCCTTTGAGCTGTCCATATCGGGAAAGGGACAGACATCAACGGCTAATACACGACTACGAGTAATCGATTTGGCTTCCAATTGAGTGGTACTTGCGCTCGCTGTTGGAGAAATATCTCGTCGCCCGAAGGAATTCTTCAAGTCTTATCATCGAAGAATCCACTGCAATTCTCCGACGCATCGCTTGAGAGAGTGGACCTCAGACATACAACCAGTGGCGAAGAGTCCGGATCGATTCGCATCGTCAAACGAGAGGCTGAAACTGGTCAACAGTCATTGTCATGTCGACTGCATCTGTCATAAACGTCCGCGTTACCGCATGCGGCTGTGGAAGATATATCAGAATGGGGCTGGATCGATGCACAGAATGCTCTCGTGAGCTGCAGAGACAAGAGCAGCAACGAAGCACATCTCCGAGTTGTCAGTCATCATCCTCATCTCGAAAATCTTCGACCCACTCATCAAGGCCGAGCACACCGATGGGCCCGGGCAGACCATCACAAGCACTCAACGCATTGAATAATGCATTCTCATCAGAAGACGCACTGGCTGGGTTCTTCCCAGAGTCGAGTTTTAGATCACCCAGGGCGAAGCAAACGCAGATACGAACTGCATCTGTGCCCTCGCAAAGGTGCTCAGAGAACGAGGTGTCGATTTCGAAGGGCTCGAGGAACTCGTTCGACGAGCACAGAATTGGTAGTCTGGACAAGCGCTCAGTGAGCGAGGATGGCTACTCGCCGATGGCTGCAGCATTTGTGCGTGCAGCGAGAAGAGTCCACTTCGTCGATGGGGAAGCCGATAAGGAGAATCGCGGGAGGCACGAGAGCGTAAGCTCTCGTTTGGAGCTGGAGACGCGGCTATTCGATGGCCCAGCATGATTATTCGTTACAAGGTGGAGTACGTTGGCTTGATAGCGTTGTGATACCCGGTCTGTATGACTCAGCGCGGCGTTGTGGTAGTTGGGAAACTGTTATTCAAGTCATATGACGCTGTTCTGTTATCGCTACATAGCATATCAAAACGACTTGCGTCTCGCAGACAATCGTTTGTCTCGAGAGCGAAAATTCCATTGTCTCTTCGGAAAAAGCGTGCTAATGATTCTCATTCCTCACTCGACGCAATCGTGACCCTGTGCACTGTGTCAAACGGCGTCGTTCGTTCACGAAGACGACCAGATTGAATCTTGAATCGCATGAGTCGCATCCAGATACCGTATGGGATGTTTCTGGGCTTAACGACGAGGCGCGGAACATCAGTCTGCGTTGGGCGTTTGACGTGTGCATGGAGTTGCATCGCGCCAACAGCCGCTGACCGCCCAATTGCATAGACGTCTTCATGCTGCAAGTTCCATTGCAATGGACGCCTCGTGTGTTTCGCGGTTACTCGACCACTAAAGTGTCGGTACACCTCCGTTTCGACGAAGGATAACCGGTGCGGCAGGGATCCATGAGGACTTTGACATCCTCGTCCTTGAGCTTGTAAGCAAGTCAAGGTAATGTACGCGAAAGTGGCACAGTCATAGGTATCTTGTAGAACCCTGGTCCAGAAGTTGTCCTTCTTAACGGGAACTCTGATACATTGTGTATCGATATCTCTGCGCGAAGGTATCCAGGCAATGACAAAGTGCTCACCTGATTTGTCCACTCCGGTGTAAGCTAGTTGATTGGTGATTTCCACGATCATTTCACAAAAGAGCATGTAGCACTCGCGATCCTTGTCAAAAAGCCTTTGAATCCAGGTATTGAGGTCACCTTGCCGCAAGATATCAAGAACATGGTGGGTGTCACGAAGAGATAACCATTTCTCTGGACAAGGGACCTTTCTTTGCATCCAGGTAGGCAGGATGTCAGCGAACAGCTCTCGCATCTCGACCCGTCGTGCGAGACCTGAGCAGAAGCTGACTTGGACACCCCATGAGCCTTCCAAGAAAGGTAACAGCTGATCACTGGAAGAACTGTTTAGGAGCCGATACAGGCTTTCGACCTTGTGCATTTTCAACGTGCGGCCAGGATCCTTTTCCATTACATGGATGTATTGCAAATTGACGTACTGGCCGCCAGATAGCCCGAATTGCCGCTGTCTCTCTTGCCAGAATGGACTGTAAGCTCCGAGTGCATCGCGAACTCCGTCGGAAATGTTCAGACAACTCGCTTCGTCCAGGCTGCAATGGGTGTTCTTCGTGACAAGGGCACCAACTCTGAGGGGCTCTTTCATCTTGGTACCAGAGTATTCAGGCTTCGGTGGATCAGCATTCGCACTCCAGTGCCATAGCCGGCCGTCCATGTTCTGAATGATGCCGCCTCGGATCAGAATCCCAGTCACGACCAGTTCCTTCTTGTTCCATGGCCTCCGGGGTTCCTGTGCCGTGATCACACTTGCTGGGCCCCACGTGTCGATGAGGTCCTCAGGCGTGGTAACAAGATCATACCTCTCTTGGGTCATTCCAGAGAGTGCAAAGCCTGACGTGAAGACATTGACCGGAGTCTTCAACATATCCTCAAGGCAGGTGAGCCTCTCCGTTGTCATTGATATTGTTGGGTAGGACGTCAGGCGATGCATTTTTGACCCGCAAAGTTGTGCATCACGGAGCTCCCTCTCCAAAAAGAAGAATCGCAGACCTCCGACGTGTGCTTGACAGTAAGAAATTAGGGTCAGACAAAGAAATTGCACAGCTAATGCGCAGTAGCACAATTGCAGGACTGGCGACTCAAAAGCGGTAGTGTCCATCGTTGCTGTGGATTCTGCTGTGAGAACATCCCTGAGAATTTTACGAGCATGAAGACACGAGGTAGACAGCTCCCTAGATGGCATCAAGTCCGGCTGCACTTTTCTCAAACTTTGCAGCAAGAGCGTACTCCACATGAGAGGCATTGCTGTGAGGCGGACAGACCCATGCTGAGCGCGACGAAGATAAGTGTAGCGATCGCAGCATCCACCGTGGGACTGTAGTTCGGAAGCAGCAGAGCAAAAGCCATCCAGTGCATTTGTCACTCGGAAAAGAAGGTTAGGCAAGTCAGCCTTCTCATCTTCCGTGATATCAAAAGAGCAGATCGCCAGCTTGAGATCGGACATTGAACGCAATCCGAAAGCGATGCTGCCATTCCACAAAGATCTGTCGCCAACGTGTGGCACGACGCCGGCAATGCCACAAAGCGAGGCGATAGTGTCATTCAAGTCGATTGGATGAGCTGTAATTCCGATCGTTCCAACACTGCCATGGGCACAGTTCTCAGCGTGCACGTCGGTCCGTGGTACACGCCCTGTTACCGCCCAGGGTTCAAAAGGGATCCATGGTGTTTCCCTGCGTTGCTCGAGAAGAACTTGGGCGACTTCTTGTGCATTGGTGCCGAGCTCGAACAGCTCTGGTAACCATGCCCAAGGCCCTGTGGCCACGTCCTTTAGATGCTGTTCCAACATGATGGTCACTTCCACTCTCCCGTGTTCCGCGAGGGCCCAATCCAAAGGCGACGTAGGAGCTGAAAGGCGAGATTCTTCGTATGTGCGATCAGACCCATGTCTGTGGTGCTCATTCGGCCGGTGTACAGACTGTAGTATCAGGTCGTCATTGTTGACTTCCAGCAATTCCGCAGTACTCTCGCTTTCTCGCAAACACAGATCAATCCGCTGGAGGTAAGCCGCGGTATCTGCTCGGATTCCCTCTGACTCCGGCGTCACGGTTTCCAGCTCTTTCTCCAGCCTCATCTTCTCCACCCGCCATTTCGCTTGCATCTCCGCGATGACTTTGAGCAGAGCTTCTCCAGCAGTTGTACAATCGAGACGGCGGTTCCCATGGACCATTTCTATTTGCACAGCAAGCGGCCGAAACGCTCCCAACTTTCGTAGACCAACAACATGCTCCACTATCTTAAGTGCCGAGGCCTTGCTCCTGTCGTGAAGAAACGTGCGGCTGCCGTCATTGTCCATTGAACTCCAGACATGCTGGCGTCCCAATTCTTGAGCATCTATCTCGTCATTGGTGGTTTCACAACACAATACCACGTCTCTTAGCCCAATGTCGCCGCAAAGCTTTTGCAAGATTGATAGAGCGTTCGTGTCAAAGTCGTTCCGGCGGCCTCGACTGCGATCCGTGCATATTATACCTGAAAACAGATGTCCATCCAAGTAAGTTAGATTCAAGCGGCGCACAATCTTCCGCAATACCTCTGCATGGTTGCCTCTCGTTTCGTGAAACCCAGGTATCTCCATGAGATGAACAACACGTCCACTTGACAGAGCGACGGGATGAGGCACGAGACACTCTACGCCTGGAAGGAATTAGCGTGTTCATGGCTTCAAGTCATTGATCAACTTACCAACAAGCGAGTCAAGCTTGTGTGTACCCTGATCGCTAAGCAGAGATTCGATGAACGCTGACTTTCCAGATCCCGCAGCCCCGACCACCGCGATCAAGATATCATGCTCACTGTAGGCGCGTCAATGTCTGTCAAACTTGATGCTACACAAAGTGGTACCTTAGCACCGGGTATTGGTAGGCCATAATGAAATTTTCTTAGTGAGGGGGGCTGGCACGCGATGGGACCAGCGACTCGCGATCAGCAGCAGCGTGTTGTTGTGACTCTTGATAGATCGGCTGGTGCAGGTGCCCGAAGACTCTTCGGATCCTGTGCGTGAATTTTTCCTATGGAGAAGCTCTAACAAGCTTGCATGGTCAAAACAGAGGGACCGTGGTCTCGCCATGGAAGCAAGCCGTGCGTTATGCGCCGTCTCAATTTCTTGGTAGCACGCATCGTGGGGCAAGGCAAACTTGCTGCATGCGCCTCGTGCAGCAGCTGAAGAGCTCGGTGCAGTGCAGGATGTGTGGCTGACACGAAGCGAAGCTCATTCAGCACATGTGCTAGACACACAAATAATGATCAGCAATGCAGCCTCGAGCGATTGTTCCTCGGTGGTCTATGCCAGCGCACTATAATGAATTTGGCGACCAAGAGGAGCGTGACGAAAGCTGCAGACACGGGCAGACATAGTCACACAGAGGACTCTGCTCAATCCTCCAAGCTGATGTCCTTATGGTTAACAGCTCGATGCAGCTTACAGGGCGATCGCGTGTAGTGTAAGCGCTTGTGCAAGCGTCCGAGCTCCTCCTGACTCTTCTAGTGCTCGTCCTCGCAGGCCTATCAGGGAAGACTCCGCTCACCGGCAGCTCTCGCAGCGAGTCCGGATTGCTGGCTGCACTCGCAAAGATGCGACAACGGAAAGTTTTGCAAGAGCAGCTGCAGCGGGAGTGGCAACATGGGGCTAAGGCGATTGATGAAATTTGTGTGATCGAAGGAGTTTCGATGAATCTTTCGCCACGAGGAGTTGGATACTGTGAACGGCCGCCGAAGGTCTTTGCCTACTCCAGTGCGGTCGGCGCGATTGAGTTGCTTTGACAATGTCTTGGCCCTGACAATTTTCGTCGGGCGACCCAACACGGGCATTGATCGTAGATGATCATGCCGGCCTTGTTGATCGTGCTACTCGACGTAATCACCGGTCCCCTATATATTTGGTGTCTCTGGGAGGGGATATAACGGTGAACGTGACGTGAGCTGTGCTGAGGCTCTGCCACAGCAAATAAGCCACAGTTGGACTGCTATCACTGCACCCGATCAAAGCAAGAAAGAGCTGCAGCTGCAGTGGAGCCCACTACACGAAGCGAATGGTGTCCGAGTACTTGCTGGAGTGCATGAGATTCTACTGTTGCTTGAGAACAGGAACGTCACCACGCCCGCCAAAGACATGTCGCAGATGGTGGTCTTCTCTGAGTAGTACCTGTGGTCCTGTCTATAGGTGTGGCGGTATCAGTCTATGCTCTGTGCGACCAAGTAGCCAATTTGAAGAGCGACGTGCCACAAAGTAGATAGATATGGCGTTCAAAGAGGCTTTTCTTGGGTCGGCAGAGACATATTGCTGAGCGCTTGGCGAACCCAAAATGCATCGTGAGTCGACTGTATGCAATCATCGTCGTGTACGTTGTATTCGGAAGCGAATTTGAACTGGACAGTTCGACTGGGCATCACTTTTCGTGTGACTGACCATTTCCCTTCAGGTGTAATGGGAAGGCATTCTTAGTATTTTTTAGCAGAGCAATTTGAGCGAGTCAGACTCGCGAATTCATACCACAAGAAAGACTGAAGCTGCATTCCATTGTGTGACCACGTCCTAGTGGCAAAAGATTATGGGCTTCCAAAGTTCGAGTCGATGCCGCTGTTGATCCGCTGCATTGCGGGATGAATTGTGTTAGTCTGAATACTCGATCCGTGTTAACTAGCCCGACAGTGCGTGGAGCTGGGAATGAGTCTCCATTTTGTCGAACAATGATAGCTCCTCAAGCCTGATTCTCTCCACAAGCCAATCTGTTGACTGTATATTTTCTTGGGCCGACATCGTTGGGATCGTGCAGACAGCGCTTCCAAACTTCTGGCTGGCCTGGTCGTCCTCCATATTTCGAACGCAATCGGTTCCCTGAGTGCAGTCCATCTGAAAATGGATACCCGCTCTTTGCATGGCCCTTGGCTCCTGTCTTTCAGCTCACGGTGTTGGTGCAGTAGCCGAGACCCTCAGCCACGCCTGCCCGGTTGGATATGGTGGTAGGAGAGACGGGAAGACCGAAGGAGCAGTACGCTGCTGGCTGCTGGCACCTGGCTACCACAGACGCCGTACATCAGGCATTCGATAGCGATACAGAGGCGTGCAATTGACGCCCGATATGAAGACGTGGTACGACCACAGTCTGATGTGATGCCTCCTGGTGATCTCAGTTTGGTTCTGAAAGCCGAGACCTGACAAAGTTCAAATTCCCGCAGTTGCCCCGCAGAGCCTCACCACACGCCAACGACACTTCGCTTCGTGTCTTACACCTCCTTCCTCATCTCATCAATCATCATCAATACCAGACAAGATACGCAGGCAATTGTTCGTTTCTGGGGAGAGCCATATCTTGAGCGCCGAGTGCTGTGATGAGCATTGTTGTCTGAATCGCACCAAAATGGCCACTTCCATGTGTGGAGCCTTCGTAATTCATCCACTCCGGCATCGAGCCTTCCGATTGAGCGAAGAGCACGGGCAAGTTGCATAGTATCGACCCACAATGCTTCGACATTCTTCGTCACCAGATATTTCTTTGCACGCTGCGCCTCCTATCTGACTTCATAGCCATTCTTTCACTCTTTCCTTTGACAGACCTACTTCGAAACCTGCCAATAGCACATTCCTAATATCATTTGAAATATCATGCGTTTCTCTACAACTCTCGCTGCTTTGGCAGTGGCAGCTCAGCAGGGCGCGGCGTACTACAAGGGTGCGTAAGAGGGCTTGACCATCCAAGCTTTTGCTAAGAAATACAATAGGCTTCAACGTCGGTGCCAACAACCCCGATGGAAGTTGCAAGACCAGAGAGCAATGGGAGGAGGCCTTCAATAAGTTGAGAGGCCTGCCGCAGGATATCAACACTGTCCGCCTTTATGCGTCGAGCGATTGCAATACTCTTGCGAACGCAGTACCAGCCGCTCAGAACACCGGCACTCAAATCCTCGTCGGAGTCTGGACTGAGGATGCTGCTCATTTCGGCGCAGAGAAGGCGGCTCTTGAGTCAGCAATCAACACCTTCGGCCACGATTGGATTTTGGCAATCTCAGTTGGCAGCGAGGATCTTTACCGCGGCGATACAGATGCAAACACTCTTGCTCAGCAGATCTATGATGTGAGAGGTATGGTGAGGGCAATGGGTGTTGAGGCAGGGGTCGGACATGTTGATACCTGGAACGCTTTCACCAATGCCGCGAACGATCCTGTGATTCTTGCTTGCGATTTTATTGGTCTGGATGCGTACCCGTACTGGGAAGGTGGTTCGATTGAAGAGGCATACGACTTGTTCTTCAAGGCATACCAAGCTACAAAGGACCATGTGCAGTCGGTTGGAAGTGGTGCCTGGGTAGTAAGTCGACGTGTTTCTCGAAGTATCTCGATACCCGCTAACGATCTTCAGTGGATCACCGAAACCTCCTGGCCGGTCACTGGAGACAACTTCGGCAACGCCGTTCCTTCTGTCGCCAATGCCCAAAAGTTCTGGCGCTCCGTGGCCTGCGAGCTGTTCAACGAAGCGCATGTCTTCTGGTATGCCTACCAGGACTACAACGACTCTCCGTCTTTTGGCATCTTCGACTCGAACGGCAACGCCATCTACGACTTGTACGCATGCTAAGTTGACTAGCCGCCCTGGTTTCGACAACGATTGGAGATGAGGCACAGCTAGACCCCTTCGCGTAGCTTGAGTATACGACAGATCTCATTATTGCGCTCACGTGCTCCGTTCGCCATTCACGTCCCATTCACCTCTCACCGGCTCGTAACGCCGCGAAGCTTATTTCGCGACATCCGCCTTCCCTACTTATTCGGCAGGCACCTCTCCTCCATCGACTCCGCGACATCACCGAAGAAGTCCTGGAAACTGCAAGGTAAGTCGTCACGCACACCATCTGCTCCTCTTTTTAGCAGTTGGCTCACCGACACTGACTCTTTCCGCAGACTCCTGACGCGACGGCCACACACGATGGCACTCGAACACCAACCCGTCGCGCCTGCGACAAATCAAGGCGGCGCTACCTCATCGCCGACGACGAACCCAGATCCATCCGCTTGCTCCTTCCTTGACAAGCTGTCGGCAGAGATCCGAGTGCAAATCTACGGCCATGTCTTCGGTGAAGCAGATCATGTGCAAACGGCGGCTTCCTATCGATGCAAACAGTACAATCACCGTGAGGAGGGCGGCCAGCCGACAGAAGCATTTGTCGAGCAGTCGTTCATTGAGACTCCGATCATGGCAACCAACAAGCAGATACACGGAGAAGATGTCGACACGTTCTACAACGAGAAAATCATTCGCCTTACTTTCACTCAGCTCGAAGTCGCACTCGGAGCACTGGCATCTGGCAACTCACGCAACCTGGACAAGACTCGCTACATGGAAATGGTGCGTCACATCGAGATCGTTCAGTGCAAGCCGGCGCGCCGTGACAGCGTTCAACGCTGTCTCTCGCGACTTCATCTTTTGCCACGCTTGAAGTCCTTCGTTGTTCTCGCTGAATTTCTCACCACGGTCGGACCTCCAAGCGAGCACTACACTGCTCAACAGTGGGCCGTTGATATGGGTCTATCTGGTCTCGTGTGCGTTGACATCGGCAAGTTCGAGTTCAAGGATGACGACAAGTTGGTCAAGGTGCAACTGTTGAACTCAAAGTTGGTGCGCATGTGGCCAAATGTGAAGAGCACTCCGGAAGACTACGACCCAGTCAAAGAGGTTGCGAGGCTAAGAGATGAGTGGGCAATGAGCGGGTTCGTCAGCAACCTCTATTCGTGGGCGAGTCACACGTCACTGCGCCTATGGGTGGCAATGCATGAAGCACTCGTTGTGTACGCGGCAGACAAAGAAGCAGACGACACTACCGTCACTCAAGATTTGGAAGACGACCACTTCATAGACTGGATGCGTAGCACCGTTCAGCGCGGACCATCTTTCACACACTTCGTCAACAGACCAAGAGGCGAACTGTCAATGCACGCACTCGGTCCTCAACATGATCCTGCTCGACTGGAGGCTGCTACGGAATTCTTAGCCATGAACATCACCTCATACAAACTCCACGCAGAAGATCTGGAGGAAGGTTTCCCGTTCCGCATAACCTATGCCTCGCCTTCATGGCCGGAGCTTGGTGGCGTAGATGTTGGTGCAGAGCAGTCCAAGCAGTATCGCATCGATCAAGCATGGATCCGCGAAAACTGCTTCATCGACTATCCATGGACCCCGACACGCCGATTCGACATCGACGTCGTTCGAGATTCACTGACCGGTAACCCAACCTACGGCCCAGTGTTTGGCATACACGATATCTACGTTGCATCGAAGAAGACTCTTCAGGAGATGTGGTATATCGTTCTGGCCTTGTACTGTGACGTTCCTGACGACTCCGCGGAAGACGAGCACGAAGGCGAAGTATGGACCGACGAGTATTGTCTGAACGGGCCAAATCACGTCGCCTGGACGACCTCTCATTTACGCAAATATATGAGGCTGAGCAATCACTTCCTCTCGCCAGAAGAGCGGTTTACTGCAGCGGAGATAGAGGATGCTTCGCTCGAGATCCTATCAGGGATCTTCACGTTGGCCACCTCGCTTCGTGCTACCCGTATCCAAATGGATAAGGATTTCGAGCCAGAACCATTCCAGATGACTGAGGGGATGAACCAGGACGAGAATGTCTACTGGCCGTACCTTGCTCAGGTGGCGCCATCTCTTCGAGTCTTTCACGGTACTGTGATGAGGCTCGCTGAGCAGGAGAATGGTGGGATTCAACGAGAGGGTGATGGGTCCAATCAAGAGGTTGATCAGTCCAACCAGGAGGTTGATGAGTCCAACCAAGAGCGTGACGGGTCCAACCAAGACGGTAATGAGGCCGACCAAGAGGGCGAGGAAAATCAGACAGGTTGTGTGATGGCATAACGGCGTCGTGCTGCGCTGGGGAGTGTACATTTGAAACATGGCAGCGCACATGTTGACCTGTGAAGAGGCCTTTGACGACGGGAAAGACGAAGACGATGGTACCTTCTACTGGTGTCGAAGACATGAATGGATCGCGGGCGATGTCCCTGGTGGCGACACGTCTATGATGGCTGTTCAGAAAACGCATTAAAACGTACATGTATGTTTAGACAAGCGGCTGCTTGTTCGAGGCCGACAATGCTCAAAAAGAGGCATGAGGAGAATTGCAGGATGCATAGCCTCTATCGAGTGCGAACAGGCCGCAACAATACAATCAAATACTCAGAGTTGCTTTCGGGTCTCTACTTCAGTGCGCTCTCATTGGAATGACAGCTTCGTGTGAGCTCAAATTCGCTGCGCCCACATGGCTCTCACAAACTTTGCCGACATTCCTGCCCTTGCCTTCGACTTCTTCTCAATCTTTTCGCACGTCTCCCGCTCAAACCCCACTGCAATTCTCCTCTCCACTTGCTATAAACCTCTTGCTCTTTCTCTTCCTGATTGCACGGAAATGCTCCATCTCCTAGTCCCCATCTCAGCTTCACTGACGGCGGCAAGAGACAGCCCTGTGAAAGTATCAGAGCAACAAATCCTCCCACACCTCCACAACTCCAAGAGAAAGTTTTATCCTTTTTAAATAACCATCCCTCAGCCCCCAATCGCGACTCGAGCCTTACAAAATCTCTCTCAATCAAGTTTAGCACGCTCCATAGGTATTATAACAACCCGCGGGACACGACTCTCCAAGTCCTGGGGTTACAATACATTCGCAACAACAGTGTACTGTTCCACCGCACTATTGAAACACGGTGAGCAGTTGTGTCGCTTTGTGTTCGTGATGATGATGATGTTGATGATGATGATGATGATGATGAAGAAAAGTGTGGGGTGGAGATATTGGGATGGTGTTTGGCTGCGGGACAAGGAATTTTTGGGAATTTTTTGCTTTTTACTTACCCACCAGGTCTGTCCACGTTCTTCTAGCTGTACTGGTTTTGCGGTTGCCGCTGTGGCGAGGGCGAGTGTGAGGGTGAGGAGGGTTTGGAGGGGGTTCATTTCTGGGGGCTAGGAGTGGAAGATGGAGAGGTAGGTTGAGTTGATCGTCGAGGTCGATAGTGGAAGATATGTTGTTTTTGAGATAATGGGTATAGGACTTGATGGAGACTGAAGATATTGGACGATATATTTGGGCCCGTATGGGCGAGTTTCTTTATGTACGGTGATTTGTCGTCCATCGGGAATTGCTGGTTTGGCCACTATCATTGAAGCCGAGTGGGAATACGATCTTGTGGCTCACGGGCATGATGATTGTAATGATATCATGACTGTTGCCATGCCAGGACATGAGCGGAATATGCTCGGTAGTGAAGAAGAGTGACATCACCTTCGTGCAGTCGCTTGAAGAGCGGGAAGGGGCTGGAATCACCTCGAGTGGTTTTTCGACGTCCTTGTCTAGCTGTAAGACCACGCTGGAGCAGGTGTTGAGCCGCAGAGAGCGAAGTGCGTGAAGCTTAATGGCTCGCAGTTGGTGTTGCCTTTGGAGGCTTGCCTTTGTGCTAGCCCTGCGGCAGTGAGAGCTTAGACTGTTCGTTGGACCGACTAGGATGAACCGGATGGACCGAGGTGATGGAGTCTAGAATGGGTCTTGGCGTTTCTCGTGGTAATAGCTGGGTTACTGTATCGGCAACTGGATCGCAATGTGATCTGTACAGTCGCCAGGATTGATGAGCTGGTCTTGAAGGCTGTACACGGCTCCAAGGCGTCCTTCCTTATGTGTAGAGCCCACAACGAACTGCGTGAAGGAGCACGTTGAGCCATCCGCCTGACTGAGAGCACAAATCATGGAACAGAATGACGAGATGTTGCGGTCGCCAACCGGTCTCGACCATGTCGAGATAGCCAAAAGTAGGCGGCGATCTATGAGAAGGTCGTCCGCTCCGGCATCGGCTTCTTCATTGTAATCTCTACAGGCCAGCTGCTCACAATCACTTCATCCATCCTCCTCCGCCTCTTTCGCCGCCCTTTCCTCCTCCCGCTTCTTCTTCCTCGCCAGCAAATCTTTCAACTTCTTCGCCACGCCAAAGCTGCCTTGCGTATCCGCTCCACAGTTCGCGCACTGCTTTTTCTTCTCTTTCATATATCTCGTCATGGCACAATTTTCACAAAAGTAATGCCCGCATTTCGTGACCACTGGATTCTTGTAGCTTTCCTTGCAGATAATACAAGCGAAAGGAATTTCCATCAACATCTTCTCTTCATCGTCCATGCCTTCGGTGTCTTTCTCATTCGCCGCGCCGGGCTTCTTGTCCTTTTTGCCTGCTTTCTCCCATTCTTTGTCCAATTGCCATCCTTGCTTGTAGTCTTCTCGAGCGTGAAGGAATTTGCAGCTATCGCCGAAGCCACAGAAACCTGTTTGCTTGTAGTCTTTGCAGACGTCCGGTGCGAAATCTGTCACGGTGATTGTTCGAACGTTCGTAGGCGCTTTTTGAGGGCCGAGTTGTTTCTTTTCGGGATTCTTTGCGATGAAGGTGGAATATTTGGCTGTGCCTTGATATGTTCCGTCTGTTGCTTCAGGCACTACTGTCTCCGAATCAGGCTTCGCTTTGCCGTCTTTCGCGGCGAGAGCGGCGTCGGTGTACCAGCTCGAGGCTTTGGTTGCATCGTCGTTGGCAGAGATGTTGGTTGAGCGATCTGCTTGGAAGGCAGTGTACTTGGTCGTGACCACCTCCGACTTGGGACCATTTCCAGTTATTGTGACGCCTTCTCTCTTGCGACGCTTGATCCGTGCGCCCTGTTCATCGTCGGTATAGTCGTCGCTGTCGGAGGCCGAGTCTTGGGGAGGAGGCGTGGCTGGGCGTTTGCGGATGTTGGTATTCTTGGCGCGCTTCTTGAAAACGGGCGCTGCTGCTGCTGTGTCGGCCATGTCTTGCTGGGAGGTCAGTGGTGGTAAGAGTGGAAAACAGTACGTCAGAGTTGAGATGCATGTGAAGCTTGTGAGGCAAAAACGTGCTTAGTCAAGAAAGTTTACCGGCAGCCAGCAAAGGCACTCGACTCGCGCCTTCTGCCAGCGACAGGGGTGACTTTGAGGTAAGCTTTGCCGCCTGATGAGACGAACGACAGACTGCGCAAACGCCGGCTGAACTCGATGATGCACCGCACCAGCAACAGCCTGTGAGAGCTGGGTTGTTTTGTTGTCGTGGTGCAGGTGAATGGAGGTGCGGACTGGGGCTCGTCGGCTCGTCGACCAATCGGCATGCGAGCTGCGTCTGTTGATGATAAACACAGCGGGCATTACAGTTTGGCGCACGAAAGTCTGGAGGTTCACGTCGAGCACGCGCGTTGCCGCCACAGCCCACTTCCTCCATCACTGCACTCGTTGATTCACTACTGCTGCTTGTTTCCGCTGTCTTGTTGTCTTTCGTTCTTCTTCCACCCCTCCACCCCCGTCGACGGATCCTGGGCGGCTGCCGTCGTGTCTGACAGCGCCAGACAGCCCGCCGAACACCTGGCATTGTGCGTGCAGCCCCGCCGGCTCTGCATCGAAAGCGCGAATACACTTCTGCAGCGCATCCGCCCGCTGCTCTGCCGCTGCACGACACGACCACCGACCCGACCCTCCGACCCTCCCTCTCTCCTTCCCCCGGGCTCTTGTTTCCTTCCTCCCAACTCAGGCGCGGTGCGAGAACTCGACAATCTGGCCTTGCCGTCGTCGCCCGACGTGTGCGACGAGCAGCAGCGCGCCAGTCCGCTCGGATACTTCCATTGGTTCTGCTCCTGCATCGCAACCTCGCCCATCCAGCGCTTCCCGAGACACCCACCCGCGTAGGCCGCAGACAGTGCCAGACACTCGTTCCCGCATACGCGCGCCCGCCTTTGCAACCTATTCCTTTCCCTTATCATCTTCCTAATACCATTGTAATCAGCACATGGAACGGCGACCCATGGCCGAGATTGTGAACCCGCCGGCAGGCACGGCGAATGCCAATGGGAATGCGGATCCCTTCGCCCACTCCTCTCCTGGAAATGCAGCACCACTGCGATATGGCGCATTCGACAGTGCCCACTTCTCCGCCCTGTCCACCAGCTCCCCCTCTTCCGCGAGACGCGCCCTCGAAGCCCACATGCGGGACACGGACAGGCGAATCAAGGATGCTGCGCGGCTCGGCATGACGCTCACCTCGCAGCGTGCAGAACTGGCTGCCAAGTTGAAAGAGGTCGAGCAGATGCAGCAGGACTCCGACATCCCTGCCGAGCTACAGGGCAGGCTGGCAGAGCTTGAACGCGAATACAACGAGGTTGGCCGGGAGTCCGCCCGAGCTTTCCTCCCCAAGTCGAGAGTTGCGAGCGAGAGCGTGGACTGGACAAACTCTACTGTCATGTCCGGTTCAGGACGAGATTCGCCAACCAAGATGTCCGCTCCTTCGCGCAGACAGCGAAATCAACCTACCAACCGAGTGCACGATATCGAGTTTGCTACCGAGATTAGTACCTCTCTCCTCGCTCAAGTCCGGCAGTTGCAGGCAGCCCTGGCGGAGAAAGATGAGCAGCTCAAAGACACCACATCCGCCAAAGCTCAGCTTGAAGCTGAGTCTGCTCAACTATTGCAGCGACTGCGACACATGGACGAGAGTGAGCAAAAGTACAAGGACGAGAACTGGAACCTCGAGACTCGCTTGCAGGACGTCGAGGCTACGCTGAAGGAGAGCTTGGAGAAAGAGCAGCGACTGTCTCAATCACTCAAATCCGCCCAGGCCGATAAAGCTGCTAAAGAACGCGAGCTGGACGAGCTGCGAGTATCACATGAGAAACTCTCCGAAGACCAGGCGAATGCGCGCAAGACCACGGATAATGACTTCTACAACCTGCAGCGCGACCACAAATCTCAGCTTACGGAGAATGAAAAATTGCAGGCCAAAGTTCGTGAGTTGACTTCGCAAAACACAGAACTCGCACGAGGTCTTGCCTTTCGAATGGGCCAAGGGGTACCTCAATCCGACACGGACTTCATGTCGGCTGAGGAGAACCTGCAGTCTGACGATGCCAGTCCGGATCACAGTGCGCCAGCGTCGCCCATCAAAGGCACTCCGGCCCGTCATGGCATGCTGGAAACAGAAACTCTCAAGTCCAGCTTGAACCACGCCCATCGCATGATTCAGAATCTTAAGAACAATATTCATCGTGAGAAGACGGAAAAGATCGAACTGAAGCGCATGTTGCAAGATGCCCGCGATGAGCTGGAGCAGAGGCGAGATACTACTGGCATCATCGCGAATGTGGCCAAGAAGCGCAAGAGTGAGAATGATTTCCGGTACAAGCGACCTTCAAGCAGCAGGCTTGGCGCCACCCGCGGCAGTACGACAGAGATTATTGATGAGCCGGACTGGGAGGACGATGTGATGGAGCACACTCCGAGCAGAAGCCGAGATGGAATCATGTCCAGGGCTACTGTGGCAGGACTTGCAGCAGCCAACGCATACAACCGTGCATATGGCAAATCGGATGGTGACACTACTGATGCCGCGTTTGAGACCGCCAATGAGACAGACACTGGCTTCGAAACCGCCACCGAGCGCGGTGCTACCACTGAGAGCGAGGCTTTCGCCACGGGCGTGGAAGAACTGGGCGAGGATACCGAAGGCGATGCCACAGAGACCGAAGAGAGCTCAACCCGCATTCTGCGACCGAAGATGTCGAACAAGCGCATGTCATACATGTCCACGGCGTCTGACTCTGGAGACGAAGATGGAGACGACATTGTAGGCACGCCTGTACGGTCCACACATCAGCCAAAGTACAAGCTGCGTTTGAGCCGCGGCGGGCGACGATCGAGCCGCGTCAGTGACAGCCATCAAGACTCGCCGCAGGCTCTCTTGGCCAGTCCGAGCTCAAGCGTGGGCACACCTCAACCCGCTGGCATGCAATCTCTCGGTGATGAGTTGGACGCTCTTGATGATGACGATAGCATAGATGGAACGCCAATCTCTGAGAGACAGCTCGACGGCAGCTTCAGCACAGAGACACCGACAACAGAACGCCACGCCAGCGTCGAGCCTGGAACACCCAGCACGCCGACCACGTCAATGAACGACCACGAGGCGGCCGACCTCCTCTCGCCATCTCAAGCGAGCGTTGGTGCCGCCCAAGCTCTGCCTAAGCCAGCGATGGTTGATGCAGGTATCATGACTGAGCCCTGGCAACCGGAACCTGTTGCGGAAAAGACAAGTCTCTTGCAACATGCAGGTGAAGTGGCAGCTGGGGCTTTGGCAGGCTTTGGATTGAGCAGGGCTGCTGGTCAGGGGACTGGTGAAGATGATTCCCGACCCACCACTGCGCATACGGCCATTGACGAGAGCGCGACCGTCGACACTGGCTCGCAATCCGCATCGGCAGTCGAGACCCTGGCAGAGCCAGTGCGTACAATGGTCACAATTGGCACCGATGCGCGTGGCGTGCCTGTTTCCATCAGCACGGGAACTGATGCTCGTATCATTCCAACGAGCAGCATTGGTACCGATGCTAGAGTGGCGAGCACATCGCACACAGGCACAGACGCTCGGGCGCCGGTGCAAACCATCAGCATTGGCACTGATGCTCGCGGCAACCCCGTCACCATCAGCATCGGCACCGCTACCGACTCAGAGACCGAGAATAAGACGCTCCTTGTCGAACAGCTACCACATGCATCGTCCTCGCGGGACCGATCTCCCCTTCTCTCCGAGAGTACGGACCCGGAAGTGTGGCCACTACCTCCCAATCAAAAGCGCATGTCAGTATCAAGTATTCCAAAGAGCGTGGTCGACGACGAAGAGAGACCACCAGTTCCATCTATGCCGCCGCCGCCACCACCGGCTCGGTTGACCTTCTCAGAAATCGTATCGCAGGAGTCGGAACCAGTCCTACCGGAGCCAGAAACACCCGATGTCCCTCGCAGAAGCTCCAAGAGAGCTGACCTTCTCTTCGTTCCCGACCACTCAGATGAGCAGACAGTGCTCGGAGACCAGTCGCAGTTTGTTAACACACAGCATGGCGTTCTCGCGCAGTCTGCCGATCCGGCTGTTCTTGAAAGATCACTTGAGGAGCAAGTCACACCTTCCTCAAGGCAGCCTCTGGCAGAGGTGTCAGCCAATGCACCGCCATCAAGACCACCACCACCGCCTCCGTCAAGGCCACCACCACCACCTATGTTTGACGAAGGCTCGCAGACGCTGGTCTCTGGAGCGGAAATTGAGAGCATGATCAAGAACAAGAAAGCCATCTCGAGACCGGCATCTTCGAGATCATCGAAGGGCAATTCGACGTTCACAAACGCAGCCGCCGCGGCATCACTTGCTCTAGCTGTCAACACGCCTTCCAAACGTGAAGCCGATCAGCGCCCGTCCATGTATGAGTCTCCAACGCTACATCCAAATGGCAGGAGACCGTCGAGTGCGGGCTCGATGCGCAAGAGAGACGCGGCCATCGCTGCTCCTCCACTCCCTGCAGACCACAATCTCAAGATTGCGGCTGCGCAAGTCACACCTGGCTCACCAGAGCAGCCACCGTCGCGCGGAAACATGGGTCCACCAGGAATGCCAGCTTCGGCTTACAAGCGTCCCAATACTCCAAGTGGCCGACCGCCCTTCGAGCGTGCGCTTCACTCGCGAGACTCGAACACCCCTCGACAAGTGCCACCAAAGGACAAGCGTGGTATGGCGTCCACTATTCCAGCAGATCGAGTATCACATCGAACTTCTGTCTCGTCATTTGCTTCTGAGCTTGACGAGCGCTTCAACATTTCGCGTGGCATGATGTTGCCGCCAGATGTCGCACCTGCGACTGACCCGCGCATGATCCAAGCCATCACACAGACCATGATTGGAGAGTTCTTGTGGAAATACACCCGCAAGACCGGCCGGAGCGAGACCTCAACGACTAGGCATAGGCGATTTTTCTGGGTGCATCCATACACCAGAACGCTGTACTGGAGCGAGCATGATCCTAGCACTGCTGGTAAGAACATGATGAAGGCAAAGAGTGTCGCTATTGAGGCCGTCCGAGTCATCTCCGATGATAACGCCTACCCACCCGGCCTGCACAGGAAATCCATTGTCGTCATCACTCCGGGTCGTGAGATAGTATTCACGGCGCCCACGGGTCAGAGGCACGAGACTTGGTTCAATGCGCTGTCATATCTCCTGCTGAGGACCGTGAGGGAGAACAAGGAAGCAGAGGACACCATGAGCGATGCTGAGCTCAATGAGTTCGATCCTCATGGTAGCGGTGTCTCCGGAACTGTTCGACGAAACTTCAGTCGACTGACAGGCGGTACAGCCAATGGTCGCAGCATCAGCCGGCAAAGCCGACGAACCAGCCTCAGCAGCTACAACAGCCGGACGACGAGAAACACAAGCCCGCAACGACAAGATGCTACTGTCACTGGCAGAACATCTGCAGCTTCGAACCACCGCGGCAAATTGGCTCCCGCAGCAGCCGGTACCCTTCGAGCAACGAGCTCCAACCCATCTCGTCTCTCTTCTAGCAGCCAACAAGGCGGTCGCTTCAGCTCTATGGCCTCACGTTTCCGATCGAGTAGCACTCAACGAACGACGTCTGCCCTGAGCAATCGCAAAGCCGATCCCAGCGATCCCGCAACGATATACGATGCGAGCGTAGTGGGAGACTCGGCTGAGGATTTGAGGGCTGTTATTGAGCGGCAAGAACGAGACGCAGATCGGTTGGAGAATGTGAGGGCTTGTTGCGATGGTGAGTACTGACCTTGACCTGGTTTGTGTTGTATCTAGTTGCTGACGATTTCTTCATAGGCAAACACGACGTTGGAAGCTTGAAGAATCGAAGCGGAGCTGGCAGGCATCGGTTCAGTGCCGGGCATCATCATCATTCGCATGCGCATGGAACTGCTTCAAGTCGGACATGAGTTTCAATTGCTGTGGTCTTGGCAATGCATTTGGCGTCTCGCAATCACAACTATTTGATTTCCTTTGTCTTTTTGGAATGAGTGGAGGGAGAAAGAAGAAGCAAGAAGTAAACGAAGAAGAGGAAGAAAAATTGTTCAGTCAAAGTCAATCATTGGAAGATTCTCCCGCTCTCTAAGGAAAGGTTTGCTGTTGTGTCTTGTCTCGTTGCTGGAAAGGCGTTTCGAAATACCATACTACTGAAACAGCGATGGCGTTGCATGAGATGACGGCTGCGCTTTTGCTGAATTGGTGGAGTGTGGCTTTCTTTTGAGAGAGAAGAGAAGATAATATATATTACAGTGTATGGGAGATGATTTGAGAAGCGCTGAACTTTCTGTACTTTGTCCCCTTGCGAAGTGAGGGATGGAATTGCTTCTGATGGTATCCGAAGCTTTGGCGTACTGCTATCTCTAATGTTGGTCGACTGGAATCGGGCCTCGACAACATTTTCATTTCCTTCATCAGCCTCCATCACGGCCTTCGCGTCAGGGTCGTCGGCCCATTCGTCGGGCTTGTCGACAATGAAACACTTCCAGTTACCAGCCTAGTGGTCTGGCAAATCGATTACCAGCCTCAGAAACCAGCGACATGGCGGCAGCGGCGGCGGCGGAAAGCGTAATCAAGCGGCGAGCGGCGTGGACGGCGTGAATTCTTGAGATTCTCGTGTATCGTCAACAGACGACGCAGGTCGGCGGTACAGCGTACGGCTGCAAAACGTGCACTCAGAGGCATTCATAGTCTCAACCAAGCGGTAGTGCGATGAAACCTGTCAGTTCTGACAGGTCATGTTTTGTTTGCACGAACGCGATGTTCTCGTGCAACCAGCGGCAAGCGCGGCAAGCAATAAACAGAGATTCAGCGCGTCTTGAGGCAGCAAGGCGGCGTTGTCGTATTTAAAGGTCTGCCCGTGTCGTGAACTATGGAAAAATCGTCATCTTCCTTCAAGGGAGTTCGTAGGCGGTCTCGTGAATCAGAGGTATCAGCGGTATCAGCGGTATCAAGCGGTTTCTTGGCGATTTGGCCATGGCGGAAGACAGCGTGCGGAGGTCGTGGAAGACGGCGACAGATGAAGGCTCTCGTGGAGGTGGCAGTCGCGGAAGACGTGTCAAAGGCGCGTCGATTGAGTTCGTAGGTTGACGGTTTTGGACGCGTTTCTCGAGCGGCTCAGCGAAGAGGTCGAATCAGTGGCAGTGGCGGTGACGGCGACAGCGACAGCGACAACATGGTGGTTCGCCAGATGATAGCTCCTAGTATGGTGAACGCAACAGGTTGTTAAGAAGTGGCCACTGCAAGGTAGCAACTCCGTTCTGAACGACGTTGTTGCGTAAAGAACTATGGTATACGCGGCGAACGAGAAGTATCCACTCGCAGAACGAGACAGCAATAGCCCGAGAATCCAATCCGTAACACGCCGATAGCTTTGCATTTGACGATGAAAAAAACTGAGCTCGAAGCTCTGCCTCGTGTTACAAAGGCGGGCAACTCACATCTTCCGTTCTCAAAGTAATCTCTACACCCGCGGACTGCTGGGGCACGGGGGCGCCCTGCGCCAAAAGTAACAACTCGGATCGATCATTCAGGGTTCCTGGAGGCGGACACCGCACGAACCTCGTCTTGACAATGCCAGACACACACGTTAATGCGGCATTCGCTCGCACGCATTGGATAGAGGTTGCGAGAGGCCCGTTGATGTCTACCAAGCGCATAAAGCTGACCGAGGTGTCGGGGTACTGCTCTGGCGTGGGGTGTACGGCTCCCATGGTCCTTTTAAAGAAGTAGTCGTAGAGATATCCGATGTTGCCATCTGTGAGGGAGAAGGCGGAGGCGGAGCTGACTTGGAATGCGAATCGGTCGTTTCCTAATACTTGGCCGAAGCGATTGTCGTTAGAGGGCCGGATAAGGAAGCAGCTTGTAGGACTTGCTACGGCGTTCAATACAGTAGATACAGTACTTGTAACTGTTGTTGTAGAAGCAGAAATAGTAGTAATAGTTACCTCGGTAGATATGGAGGTAATAGTAGTTAAGGAAGTTTCTTAGACAGTCTGCTAGGTTCTAATAGTCGTATATACGGTACTCGCTAGAAGGGTAGTAGTAGAAGGTTTAATCCCGAGGCATTTGTATAATGTAGCGAAGGCAGATTGTATCTTACAGACGTTGCAGGCAAAGTCCGGAACCTTAGATAGAGTACTCGTTCTAGCGTATATCGATAGAGGGGAGGCTATACGCCGCACTTTTCGGCCAAGAGGGTTAAGTCTAAGTGTAGAGGTTGCGGTAAATGTAGTAGTAGTAGTGGTCGTCGTAGAGGGCTCATGAGTACTTGTAGCTATAGACGGTACCGTCGCAAACTGCGTCGTCGTGCTTGTACTAGTGACGAACACAGTTGAGGCAGCCGTAACCGTACTCGTGCTACATTATAATGTTAGTCCCCGATAGGGGTCGGACTCTTGAGGTCTGCTTGAGCTTATATAGGACAAGGCGCCACGATAGTTCGGAGGTAAGAAGAGCAAGCTTGCTTGCCCTTAACTCGTACCTAGAAAAGTTATAAGCCGATTAGTCGCTGAAGTCTAGCGTAGTAATTAGAACACTAACCAGGAGATTACATTTGTTCGAATAGCATTGTAGCTGCGGGAATGCCAAGGATAGCGACGCAAAGATGCTCAGGGAAGAGGTGAGAGATAGCACCTTCATGATTTCCAAGCGCCTTGGACGTTATTGCAAGGAGAGAACGGGACGAAGCGGCGACCATGGTCCTTATCATTCCCTTAGAGCGTTCTCGATTTGACATTCGCTAGCGCTAGAACTCGACGCAGCTGTTGGCAAGGCTTTACTCGATTCAGGACCATTTCGCTTGTGGAAAGTATCTGGTGAGAAGACTTGACCTAAAACGTACTGGGATAGACTTTGAGCAAAGCAGCAGACCATTGCAACGCGGCTCAGCTGGTAGACCTTCTCCTCCGCGGGCCACTGCCACGTTAGCACAATTCTAGGCCTGGCCGCTGCGCTCCATGCCGCCTGGAAATCACATTGGAAGTGGGGAGAGACGTAGAAAGTGAATTTGCTCCTCTTCAGCTTTCCCAGCCTCCATGATTCGGCGATGGTCTTGGAGTGCAGCGTTCTGCTCGTCCGTAGAGACGGCGTAGGTCTGGAGGCACTCGCAAAATGAGCGCCAACTCAGCCATCAATATTTGAGCGTGTATTTGAGCAGACACCGTCGGTTCACCTTCAGCCAAGCAATGAACGGGACCGACGCCAATGCGCGCTACCTCATAATCGAAAGCCACTCGTCGGACATGACCGACGACGTCTTTGATACCCCCTCTATCAAGGACGAGCACATCGCGATGGACGAGGACGAGTACCATCCTGACTTCACGCCTCCTTGCACGACTACGACGAAGAAGATATATGCGCCAGAGAGCAGAGAGCTACAATCGCCTTGGAGAAGCTGTGGTATAGGTCAACAAACTTGCCCATGACTCCAATGCACACCATGACTGGCAACCATGACAGTGCTACAATTGCTGCCAATCGCATGGTTCCTCATACTTCGGAGATGAGAAACGATTTGTCACTCTCGCCGCCTGTGTTGGGGCCCAAATCTACCTGGCATACACTTTGATCGAAAGTGCTAGGTGTCTCTGCTTGCAAACGTATCAGTAGCACGCAGATCAGCATCTATACAGTGTCTGGGTGTTGACGCTGCTTCATTGAACTAAGCATAGCATCTCTTTTGTTTGCAAAGTTCTCTTCGTAAACGCTGACACTCTCCTTGCTCTCTTCTGTTTTTTCTTGAAAAGCATTTCCCTTGACGGGAGCTACGATGCAAATGACGCGTTGGGGAGGCTCAAGTGGGTTGAGTATCTGACCTGCATTTCCGACATTTAAACATATAGAGCTGGGCCATTGTTTCTCGTTCGGAGGGCATTAAGGATCAATGGTGCCTTGAGAAGGGTGACCGTCAGGTGTGTCAAAGCCTCTGCTGTTGGAATGTTAGCTCCAACTCATTCTGAAATTTCCTGGTCTCGCCATTCCAGTAACGTCATGCTAGATAGGCAAAGCCTTACTCGACAGCTCTGATTACTTCTCGCTTTGCAGAGTAGCAGTGCGTATAGAATAGAAATGGGCCTGATGTGAACCTTTTCTGCAATATAGTCTGCTGCAATCTTTGGGTTTCACCGCCGAGAAAGGATCAAGCTTGCTCGACAATTTCTCACTCGATAGCACTGTTGGCTCATCATTCCGGGAGTCATTGCGCTGTACACGAAACATGGGCATATGTAGTCAGCAATGTCTTTACTGTAGCCCTAATCGTTCGAACCGGCGGCGGACTCGCGCGCAGCACTGCGGGCGAGGAGGTGAGCGGCTGCACTCAGCTTCTTCTTCTGCTTGACAGGGGTGTCAACAGCAGTGTTGGGATCGAGCTCTTGGTCTATCGGCTGAATAGTGCTGATGTCTGGAGAGTCGAACGGCATGGCGGTGGGCTTGCCGACTACAGTATCGGACGTGCTGTAGTTCATCAAGCTTTTCTTGTCCTTCTCGGGGGCGTCGCCAATGCCATTTTTGCAATTGATCTTCTGTCTGTTCGTCTGGCTTCACTACCATACAGTGGGTATCCCTGCTCATTCAAGCTTCAGTTGAAGGCACTGTTTGCCAATCCTTTTCAGAGCGGTAGCATCTATCTCGAGATGATAGCGTTGAGCTCACCACTTCTACGCGTTATTCCATTCATACATTTACACCGTACGTTGTCAAACGCGCCTTGATGCCTTTTTCTACTGCCGTCTGCTCCTAGCTATCTCGTCTCGCTACACTCGGACTCCTGCCCGAGCTCGGCGAAGCTCAATTCAAGAGCACTGTTTGGTACTCCATTTCTGAAACTAGAACAAGAGCGAAGAATCGATGACTCTAGTCTCGTTGCCCAGGAACCGCTATGCTTGCTCAGCAAAGCCTTCGCCAGTAGCGCTGTTTGCCACTCGTTTCCCGGAGTGACAGCGGAGCAAAGGAATGGAAGCAGGAGAGAAGATCACGAGGCTTATGGACCTGCGGCAATGTGTTTATACAGTTCGTTCTCTCCGATCACTTGGACCTCTGTTTGAACTGCTGTATAACTCGATCAATACAGTCTCGACTTTTTGGAGCCGCTGTACTTGCTCATCGAAGCTTCAACTAATAGCACTGTTCGACGTTCATTTAATGGAGCGACCGCGGAGCGAAGGATTAATAGCAGCGGAGGATAGCATTGAGCTCATTCTCTTGCGTTGAGGCCTCTATACTCTTCGTTCTTTCTGATCACTTAGCCCGCTTTTCTACTCCGTCGATTTACTCTCGCCACACTGAAACCGCTAAGCTTGCTCGACGAAGCTCGTATGAATGGCATCGTTGTCGCTAGCTTTTCAGAGCAGCAGCCCGTGAAGAGCACCCGTATTTGTAGAGGACAGTCTTGGACGTATTTGTTGCTCGAATTGTTGCGGACATACGTCTACAATTCGCTCTATCTCTTTACTTAGCCTATGTTCTCTACTGCTATAAATTTGGTCTCGCCATTGTAGAATAGCTCTGCTTGCTTGTCGAAGTTCTACTAGACAGCACTGTTGCCTCTTGCTCTTCAGAGGCATATCAATACGAGGACCCGACAGTTGTAGAAGACAGTGTTGGACTTATGCGTTTCTTGAATTCTGGAGAAAATACATGCAAAGTCCGTTCTCTCTCTTCGATTAGCCCGTCTTTTCTACTTCCACAGATTTACCCTCGCTATTGTGGAATAGCTACGCTTGCTCAGCGAATCTTCACTAGACAGCACCGTTGTCTCTCGATCTCTGGAAGCAGATTCATATAGAGCAGCAATTGTTGTAGAGGAAGGTGTTGGACTTAGTTATTTCTTGCATTTCTCAGTTCAAAAGATCGTCCTATTTGTTCACTCCTATCACTTAGGCCATCTTCCCCTCTATATCCTACTTCTATAGAATCTGTTTCCTAAGTTTAGACTGGCCGTGCTTGCTCAGCCAATTTTCACTAGACAGCACTGTTGCCTCTCGCTCTTTGGAAGCAAGTTATACAAAAGATCGAGAGTTGTAGAGGACAGTGTTGAACTTGGTTATCTCTAGCATTACTGAACGCAAAAATCCATACATATTCGTGTCCTCTCATCACTCAGGCCATCTTCTCCTATGTAGCCTACTCATGCAAAACCTTGTCTCGCAATTCCTGGATGGGCATGCTTGCTCAGCGAAGTTTTACTGGGCAGCATCGTTGCTTCCCACTTTTACAGAAGCAGATTGGGGTAGAGGATCGAATTTGTAGAGAGCAGTGGTGGACTTATTCATTTTTCGCATCACGGGATGTTTCCTCTCATCACTTTAGCCATCATCTCCTCTTTAGCCTACTCCTGCAAAATCTTATCTCGCAATTCCGGGATGGGCATGCTTGCTCAGCGGATTTTTACTGGACAGCAATGTTGCCTGCCATTTTTCAGAGACAGATTGATATATTGGAACAATTTTTGTAGAAAACGTTGAATTCATTACTTTCGTGTGTCATTGCGATGATCTATGCATAGTGTACACGTTTTCTCGATGCCGTTACTGCCGCTCAGCTCCATCACTCATCGTCACCACTATCCTCATCGTCCTCGCTGCCTTCGTCATCATCACTTTCCTCGTACTCATCCTCCGATTCACTCTCCGGGACATCTGGTCTCGCAACGTTGAAGTACCCATCCACGCCAGCCCATTCACCCGGCAACTCAACTCTGAAACCGATGAATGGCCCTGTACTCGATCGAGAGTGTATGACCGTTTGCTCGCTCGACCTCCGAATCTCCATCATCTCATCCCACACCTCGTTATCAATGTTGAACTGCGGGATGAAATCTACTCCCTCCCACTTCACCAACTCCGTACTCGGGTCTCCCAGACCGAGTCGATCAGCTGTCAAGCGTACGAGGTCGTAGAGCCAGATGTAGGCCCAGAGTTCTTCTGCTGACATCGATCCGGGGGCTTTGAGAATCGTTTCCCATCTGTCAATGTTGCGTTGAGTTCGGATCCGGTCACGCCACTGACTGTCCAGAGAGTCGAAGTAGGGAATCCTGCCGTTCGCGAAACCCATCGTCAAGAGCTGCGGTTGAAAGATGTCGTTGAAGACCGCAAGGCGATCGTGGCCGGAAAAGCTCGTGAAATTCTCGCGACAGATGCGAATGACAAGGCGCATGATTGGGTGCGAATCGTAGGCGACGGTTGGAGCCATTATTGAAGTATTGGTCGTAGAGAATGCGTATGTAGATGTTGGTTTGGTGGAAAGTTGTGAGTATGTAGGTTGCTTGATGCGAACGAAGTTGTGTTGTTGGTAAGAAGTGTTGCGTAGAGACAATGTTGTTCTGTGGACTGTTGAGGGTGTACAGGTTGATTTTGCTGTTGGCGAAGTTGTAATGTGGAAAGGAGAGAAAGCAGAGGTCCAACGAGGGGATTTTATGGTAGGCGTGCAGTTTGCGTGTAAGGTGAATATTTGTGGAGAGCATGTGCAAACCCATGCACGGACCAGGCGAGTGAATATATTTTGCATGTGTTTCAACTTTCACAAGCGTTCTGGGTGAATTTGTGGCGTATTTTGGTGTTGAGTTTGCTCATAGTGGATCGAAAGAAGAATGGTGCGCATCGATGTAGCAATTTCGCGCATGTGCTCCCGCTGTCACGAGCATTTTGCGTGAACGTATAGGCAATGCAGTGGACTCAATGTTCATAGCCAGCTGAAAGTAGGGTCGTGCACGCCTGTGTGGTGCTTTTGTGCAAGGAGCTCGTGCGATCTGCAGTGTTGAATCAAAAACATATTCTGGCAAGGAAATTTCGTGGACTTACACTTCCCATAGAGTCAGTGCAACCATCGAGGATAAAGCTGACATGGGTAAAGAATTTGTGCTGGCTTATGTACAATCGCACAATGCTTGTCGATCAAGCAAGCCTGGAGCAAACACACTTACGTATCAAGCGGCTTCCAGTCAGTACGAAGCAAAGGACCCGGGACCGGCCCAATCGAGATGTCAGCAGCCCGAAGGTCTCCACCCGCATACCTGCCAGCGCAGATTTGGAACACGGAAAGAAAAACCGTAAAGGAAGAGCTTTGCAGGGTAGTAGTGTTGTATAACGCCAGAAGTAACGCTGCGACTTCGTCAACATAACGACTCTCCACGACCGAAGTAACGCCAGTCCTGCCATTTCTCGTGCCACTACGTCCTTCAAATGTGCCCTGATGCCAATGCAATCGAAAATTCTGGGTATCTCTGTTGAATGACGCATCCATCGGAACAAACATCTGCGTTCGCGGTGAAAGGACCAACCGCTAGTCCGCGGTCAGGTCGACAATCTCGACGCCAGAGTCCGTGGATTGACACCCACGCTTGCGGGCAGGGCCTTCCCCAGTAACAACAATTCCCCCTTCGTCTTCATCATCGACTTCGGCCTCGATTGTCTCAGAGCGCTCACGCTTCTTCTGCCCCTCTTTCTTGATCTTCTGACCTTCTTTCTTGATCTCGATCTGCTGCTTTTGTTCGCGTTGTTCTTTGCGCTGTAGTAGCCGCCGTAATAGCTCCCTCGACTCTTCAAGTGTCAGGGTGTTGGGGTCACGCTGCTCGAGTGGGGCAGGCGACGGGGTTCGTGGGATGATATCTTCGATCTGGAGGTCACCTATGATCAAGTCAGGAAATGCAAGAAGTAGAAAGCATGCCTCAACTCACGACGTGATCGGCATTTGAAGGTGAATTTTGCAAATGGCGTTATGCCGTACGGATACTTGAGATTGGCGTAGTTCACTTTGTGCGCGCGCTGCTCCACAGCGCCCAGGCTGGTAACGGTTAGCCGTTGTTTGTTGTGCGCTCTTGCATTTCGTACCTTGCCCGGCTAGAGATTGCTCGGCCCTTCAAGCACTTCTCGGGAATACTTGCTGAGACGTCTTGGGAAGCAGTGGATTGGCTGTCATTCGTGTGTGTGCCGGCGGTCTTCCGAGC
The DNA here is from genome assembly GCA_005356885.1 of Cercospora cf. flagellaris. Classification (NCBI taxonomy): domain Eukaryota; kingdom Fungi; phylum Ascomycota; class Dothideomycetes; order Mycosphaerellales; family Mycosphaerellaceae; genus Cercospora; species Cercospora cf. flagellaris. The sequence goes on along the minus strand of RJLU01000005.1, from coordinate 79,797 downwards.
CCAGTAGCAACGCACTTCAACCTCGCCGAGATCCTTGTAATCAGCCAGCTTGGCTGTGCCAACGGGATTGTCGTCTGGTAAGATTTCAGCATCAAGTGATGTGCACCACCTCATCGATGTGACTTACTCGTCTGAAGACTTGCGAAGCAGTATTTCTCGGATGTGGAGCCCGAGGCGGTGTTTCGCTCGTAACAATCCCGCATGAACCACTGAGAGGCCTGCCTGCGGCCGGTCTCGAGAATGGAGCCTCCCACGTGCTTGCCGTCGAAAAAGATGTGTGCCGCGACACAGTCCTGTTGCACTCTTGCCATTTGCGGGTCCGTTCTCACACTCACGGCGAAGTTGCGTCCTTCTTCCGCTTCGATGTATTTGGTGGCGTGATTCGCCGTGGGCGGGTGGTTCTCATCGTTGTACTCGGTGAGCTGCTCTTTCTGCACCATGATGTGGACTTGCAGCTGTGGGATGGCGTTCAGGAACATGTTGGGCAATGAAGTCCACGGCGGAAACTGAATCTTCGTGCGATCGAGCGGAGAGGAAGCACTGGACGGGGTGGTCAGAAGGAGAGTGAGAGAAGTTGGTGAAGTTTAGAAAGTGTCTTCGAGCACTTGTCACTTTGGTCTTTGCGTGGAAGTCGCGCGGGAAGACGCGATCCCTGCTGTCCATCTCGCGCTAGAGTCACGCTAAGAAGACAAGTCATGTGAGGAGACTTCATTCGTCCTGCAACAAGCGACAATGACATGCGAGCGAAATGGATTTTAGGAAAGGAAGCGAGCTAGTTGGAAGGTCTACATTTGCAGAAGCCGGCTATTCGTGAACCGCTGCGCGTTCTGAATGCCACTCTTTCTCAACGTCTCTCGCATCGCTGAGCAACCTCATCCACTTTCGATACCATTCGCTCACACTTTCGATCTATCCGGGCTCTTTTCGCATCCACTGACATGTTCAGCTCTCAGTTCAACCAAGGTTTGACCAACTCCAATGACTTCTCCCACAAAAGCTTCTCATTCTCCTCATCGAACGCATGCGGAGCGTATCCGAAATGATATTCCTTGAAATCCGGCTGCACTGGCCTCGAGATCTGGCACTCCTCAAGGTACTTTCCGCCGTTGCCTTCCAAAGCCTGGGCGGTAGCTGCCCAGACTGTAGTGGCCGCGCCTTGCTCCGGATTCTTCATGCGAGTTGGGATGATAGGATCTTTGGACCATTCGTCGAGTGTCGCCTGGTCGAGAAATTGCATGAGACCGGTCATGATAAAACCCGGGTGGACCGCGTAGGCATGTACACCGTCTCCGCCGAATCGTCGTTCGAGTTCGGAAGCGGTGTAGATGTTTGCTGTTTTGCTTTGGGCGTAGGCGATCCATGGGTGGTATTTGCCCGAGAAGGTGAAGTCTTCGAAGTTGACCCCTCCATGTCGGTGGGCGGAAGAGGCGAGGATGATGACTCGGGAGGCGAATTGTGGTGTCGCGGAAGCTTTGAGTGTTGGAAGCAGGAGTTGAATAAAGAGGAAGTGGGCGAGGTGGTTCGTGCCGAACTGCAATTCAAAACCATCCGCTGTTCGTCCTTCCGGTGTCGCCATGATTCCTGCGTTGGCGATCAAGATGTTGAGTTTCTTGGATTGAGCGAGAAAGGTCTCGGCGGCCTTTCGCACGCTGGCCAGGGAGTTGAGGTCTAGCTCGAGCAGGTGGACACGGTTGGAGTCCACGAGGCTGCCAAGTGCTGTCTTCGCCTTGTTCAGATCGCGGGCAGTAAGGTAGAGTGTCGCGCCAGTCTCGTGGAGTGCTTTCGCAGTTTCGATTCCGATTCCAGAGGAGCATCCTGTGATCAAGATGGTCTTATCGGACCATTTGCCTTGAAGCTGTTCATCTTTGATGATCTGGAGTGCTGTTGGACGCTGATCGCCTGGTCCCGTGGGCTGCTCGTGAGCATCTTCATATCGAGTGGCCATTTTGTCGTCGTATTGATGAGGTTCGAGTTTGACGAGCTTGTGCGATGCGGGTTGGAAGGCACAGTAGTAATTGTTGTGCAGAATGAGCTGTTGAGATCGAGCTTGGACGGCCATCCATAATATACTGCATCTCTCCTATGCTTGTACGGCTTCACATTCTCGGCACAGCGGCGTCAGTCATACCGTCGGAACAACTCCCAGAACTCCAACCTAGTATTCTGCTGAGTTGGCACAGTAAGCAAGTCGGCACTTGTGTTTTGCCAGTCATCCGGCTAACCGGATCCGGCAATTTCGTCATCACTCACCATCGCAAGAGTGCCCATAAGTCGGCATCTGATGACTGATCTAGGCTAGTACATGGACATTCGGACATTTCTTACTTGGCATTTGGACGAATTTGTCATACTCTGCCTTGCTTTGGTATAATTCATGGGAGAAAAGGATATGCCTCCTGCACTGTTCTTGCAAGTCGGCGGGTAGAAACATCCGAATTACGGCTCAACCTGTTAAATGTTCAGTAATCTGCCGCATACCTTTATCAGGAATTGGAGCTTGAGTACATTCCTTTAAAAGCCGTGCAATTCGCACTTCTGTGCTTCGACTCCCGTACCTCTGCGAACTGATGTGAGTTAGATCTCAAGGGCCTTACTGCACGGGCAAGCGTCCAACTTCTTGCATGACTTTTGTTTGATGAGATTTTTGAGTGGTTGCTGCATTCGGACAGAAACGAATGGTAAATGCACCGCGTCCAGGATTAGCAGAAGAGTAATTATTCGAATATGCTATAGTTTGGGGCCCGATCAGTTCTTTACACCATAAGCCTCAAGAGTTGGATTGAGGTCTGGCGACTTGTGGCCCAGGAATTTGTCGAGAACTCCCTGCAGGTCATCGGTTGCTCCTCCGATCTGGAGAACTTCCTCTCGCCAGCGGCGACCAGCTTCTGGATTGATCGGCTTCGCCTTGAAGGCTGTGTAGTATCTGCTTCCAGGTCAGAAGACGTTGTTGTGCTCTTGGATATTTACTGAATACTCACGCATCGATAGCATATACTCTTGACCAGAGATATGCGTAGTACTTAGCCTGGTAACCACCCATGATGTGCCCAAAGGTGGTCTGGCCGTGGCCGCCATCAATGCCTTGTCCTTCGGTTTTGAGCGCTGCAGACCACTCATCATTCCACACTTTGGTGCTGTTGATCTTCTTTGCGTCTTCTTGGGACTTCGGTGTGTGGTAGATTTGATCAATTTTTCCAAAGGTAATTTGCCCAATTTGTCCTCGGGCCGAGAAAGCCACTCTGTTTTTGATCATATCGCTGATGGCTGCATCTGGTAGAGTCTCGGGTGGTAGTTCGGTGTTGTTCTTTTTCCACGCCTCTGCATACTTGGGGTCTATGCGGGTGTAGTGCTGACTCAAACGTTTCAGGACATCGGGTGCGTAGGCAAATTCCTCCATCATCTGAGAGGGCATCTCCAGCCAGTCCATGGGACATCCACCCGGTCCGTGAAATCGGGAGAAGCGAGTCTTCGATAACAAGTGGTGCATACCGTGGCCAGCCTCGTGCATCAAGGTGGATACTTCACTTCGGGACATGAGAGACGGGCGGGTGGCTTTAGCGTCGGCCTCTCGGAAATTGCAGTAAAGGCCAGCAACCCTAGCAATGCGTCAGGAGAATATCAAGAAACTCACAACAAGAGATCAGCAAACTTACGGATAGTGTCTTTTGCCCGAGCCATCATCGAACCCTGGTTCAAGCGGAATCATGAAGGCACCTGCGACAGTTATTAGTCGTGTATCTAAGGAGAGCGATCAAGAAGATCAGCATACCATTTCCCTTGCCCTCGCGGAAATAAACGTCGAGGTATAGGAACCCCAGAAACTCATCAGAGTTTTTGCTGTCCCAAACAGCAAAGAGCTCGACGTCAGGATGCCAAGTCATTTGTGTCCCATTGCCAGTAGGAGATAGCTCATCCAAGTCCTTGCCTTCAATCCTCACAAACTTGATTCCGAATAGCTCAGCGTACAGGTCCAGAATGCGATGGGCGGTCTGAGCAGCGGGAAAGTATTCCTTCTGCTTGTCCAGGTCCAATGCTGATGCTTCTTCGATGACAAGCCGAGAGTAGAGACCAACGTCCCATGTGTAGAGATGCGAGGCGTCTCCGCCGGTTTTGTTCTTCATCTGCTTGAGGGTATCCGTCTCCTTTGGCAGCTTGGGCGACATGGCGTCTTGCACCTTCTGCTGTAGATCTTGCACCGCTGCTGGAGTCTTTGCCATCATATCGCCAAGAGCCCACGTCGAGAAGTCAGGTTGGTCCGCAAGACGAGCTTGCTCATCTCTGAGAGCGAGCGCTTCTTCGAGTCTTCCAATGTTGCTTGGTGCTACCTGATTTGAAGCGATGTAGATGGATTTTCGAGTTGTCTCGTTCGTGCAGTAAGAGTTCACGTCACCGGTCGAAGGAGCTCGAATCAAAACTCCGAGTTTGCCTTGATTTGGCCCATCTCCCTTGACCAGCGCATCCAGAATGTCCGGCTTGACGTCCGGAAGTTCCTCGCGGGTGAACCATAAGGTGGTGTTGTCATTCACAACTTCTGCCGAGAATTCATTCTCAAGCACTTGGAGGCGTTGTGAGATCTCTAGGTATCTGTCCCGTTTGGGCCCAGCTTCGATGCCAAGGCCACTACTGTTGAAGTCTTGAGGCACTTTTTCCAGGTACAGTCGAGACTCGGCATCCAACTTGGTGTCGTTCACCTGCTTATCGTAGACAGTGTTGAATAGCTTGAACAAGTCTTCGTTTGTCAACGTCTCTTGGGAGATATTTGTTAGTGTAGGACTGATAGCTGGCAGTCAATTAGCAATGTCAATGTACATGTGTGCAAATGCAGTCAGAAGTACCATCGGCTGCGTCGCGCAAGTTCTTGTCCGGATGGAACCCTGAGTACGATGTGAAATATGCAAGCCTGAGAGCTGACTCGGCCTCCTGTTGCGCCCATGGCAAGGCTAGATTATCAAACGTCGCATTTTCAACGCTGAGCGACTTAGCGAGCTTGTCGACCAAGTCCTTTTGCCAATTAGCGTAATCTTCCACAGTCTTGTTGATGCTCTCGAGTGTTTCATTGAAGACGTGTGGAATTTGGGGAGGTCGCTTGATTCCCGAGCCGAGTGTATCGCTCTGCCGTTCGGTCAGACGAGGTGAAACTGCAGCGGCTTCGCATCTCTGGTGCCTTCACATTGAACAAGAATCAGCAAACAGCTCAATAGCGGCATCGTAGGATGTAACATCAGATCCAGGTCTCCGTGAACCACGAATACGTCGCATCAAGACCCGCAACCTGTCGAGAAGCTTGTGACTTACAATGTTAAAGTTGCTACCACGCAGCTCAAGATCCACCTGGAAGCCATGCTTCAAACCGGATAGAGGTGGAGACGTTGGCCAGAGGTATCACCAATATACGGACTACCGGAGCTATGCTCGTAAAGAGACCAACATGTGTTTGTGGAATTCTCTTCGCGAATGCTGATAAGGTTTCTGATGCTGCTTCTGGTATCCGTGAAAAAAACAAACCGCAGCGACGGTCCTCGAGCCATGGCGGCGGGGCCAGCTCATACTTGAAGGACAAGCTCGATTCCGGGATTCCTTGCATTGCGTCGAAGCTGCAACGTGAAGCATTGACATGCTGATCCGATTTGGATGTTGCAGGGCTTGCGAATTAGAGGATTTGACGTTGATTAGTTATGCAAGACGAACTTGATGCTGATTAGTTATGCAAGACTTCCCGGGCTCCAGCTTACCAAGCGCCACTTGTGCAACTGCTTAGCACAACATCTGGCGGACCTCCAACATCACACCACATCCTTTACATGGACATCAAAATAGTCTCTATCATCATTATTGTGCCGAGCCAGTCACATATTTGCAGCATGCAAGCTTTCAGTCACATTTTTATGACTAGACAACACAATGTCTCTCAGTAAGAATTGCGGCCGCGAGATTCACTCTGAGACAACCGAAGTGGCTCAAATTCGTAAAAGTCACCCAAGCCACGCTATCAAGATAGCACCAAACGAGGCCGCGCTACTTCAGAACACAATAGCGCGACTCCTTTCGCAGAATCTCCGCCCTATTCCACTTGTACGAAACATCTCTTTGGGATCTGAGGAACCCCAGCAGGCGCAATGACGCTAGTACTACAATGAGTTTCGCTCTGCATGGGTTTCCTGGCGGGCAGGCAGTGCAACGCGAGCAGACCGAGCGGCAGCATCCGGAAAGCTTCTTCGACCTCTGATCCAAGCTGAAGCCGCCGGTAAAGAAGTGAGCTCAGTCGCCTTGTTCCAGCCGCAGTGATTATCCGATGCGGACCGCCACTCAGCGCAGATTGCCGCTGTAGAAGCCTATAGGCTGGGTGTCGTGTAGAAGGCTCCAGATTCGATGATATGTTCTGCTCCTGGAAAGTTTGATGCTGCTTTGTGAAAGCAGCAAACATGGGGAGAAGGAAAGAGTCGCAAAGGAGTAGGGAAGTGCGCTCTAGGAAGTGCGCTCTAGGATGTGTCGCTTTAGACTCCACCTCCTGACATTCTTCACAGTGACACTCGCGCGGCCGCGATCTGGGATCCTTGCTCGTGACACGCGCTAAGAGCGCGCTACAGTATACAGTACTCAGTCATGTGCACTCTTGGCATGCTTGTGCTCTTGACTTTGTACTCACTATTTATACGGCCGATAGCAATCAGGCAACAATTTCGAGGAAAAATTGAGACATTTTCGCAAGCAGAGTACGCAAGCTTGCAAGCTGCTGAGCCGCAAACGTAGGTCTAACGTCTTGTGACGACACTGAGGGCTGTGCAAATCACTCCAGGCTGTGCCGTACGTCAATGATTAGAAACGGAATGCTCTTGTCATTGAGAGGAGGTAAATAAGTTGAGACCCACAAACGCCCTTGTGATGACTATCTACTAGGAAAGCTACCGTTCAGCATACAGCTGACCCAAGTGAGCCAATGATGGCCATGTGCAGCTCTTCTAGATACCAGACTCGGTAGAGAGCCAGCCATACTTGTAATCCAGGGTGATCCAAGCAACCGCTGGGCGATCTTCTGCGCCATATCCCTCCTTGGAGGACTTTGGCTTTGCAGGCCAGTAGTAGACCTTGACGGCAGAGTCTGCGGACGCCTCCCCAAGCTGCACGTGGGCAGAAATCGACGAACCCTCTCTGATCTCAAGCTTGTAATCGTCCAAGTTGCCTTTGTACCAGTAGCCGTCTTTGCCTGCTCCTTTCCCAGTAGATCGATCACCTGTGGGCTTGTACTCATTCTTTGGGTCCAGGTCAAGGCAAAGCTCAGACAAGATCGAGACGCCGCCTGTGTCCTTTGGGTCTGATGCGTAATAGAGTCGAATCTTGGAAAAGCAAGTCAGTAAAGTCCCTTTTCGCCTGTCTCGGATCTCTATTCACCTGGTAGGTCTTGCCAGTGCGTGCGTCGCCTCCCTCAGTCAAAGTCACAACGCTCAGATCACCGCTGGCAGTCTTGATGACCTTTGACTCCTTGGATTTGACTGCAAGTTCGTTGTAATCTCTACGGTTATAAAGATATTTGTCTTTGACCAATTCAGCTTCCCTGGCATCCTTGGGGTTCTTTGGTGGATCCCGATACATGGACTCTGGTTCCAACTCTTTTTGCTGCCATGATTGGATGGTGCCTTGATCGTCGACATAGAATACTGTCGACAGGCCGCCCGCACCCATGACGGATGCAAACGCCGAAGGGCCGCTGCCTGTCGTTCCTGCCGTGGGGGCCATCGTGGAATATGAGCAAGGGAATCGTCGGAGGAATAGGTTGGCGGTAATGAGTAGGTAATTGAGTTGCGAAGTTGTCTGGTGCGAAGCTGCTGTGTGAGTTGTCATTCGAGAGGAGACATGAGCTGTTTATATATCTTCGCGCGAGCTGTGAGCTTTGAGCTGCGCACCAAGGGTTTCGCATCATTGGCACGCTTCCAGCTTGCCTTCGCGCCCACCGATCCAATCAAGACACGGAACGACAGTGATTGAGGCTGGCGAGAGCTGAATGCAGTTGAAGCACGAACGTGGATGCTGCAAGCCAGCAGGTGCTTGAGACCCGATCATGAACCGTCGTTTGTGGCTTCCAAGTACTGCATGCTGAGAGCGTTGCTTGCAGTAGCGTGGCCTGGCCATGTGTTGCCACGAGTCCTCCAGACGGCATTGCGTGACCTTTGTGGCACTGAAGGCTGCGTTCCGTTGAATTTTGCTTAGGTTATGAGTGCTGTCCACAGTCAGTGCTGTGACGCGAGTCTCAATGTGCACCATTGGCTACTGTCGCTGAATGTTCCAACGTGTAGCAGAGCAAACAGCAAAGACCTGGCCAAAGACGACAGGCCCATTTGGTTACAGCAGCGCCTATAGACTGCAAAAAGGCTATGACGAGACTCGGAGCAACCTGAGCTGGGCAGACTAGTGCTGAGACAGCAGCCGGATTCGCCGCATACCTGTGTCACGCCTTCTGCGGAAATTCGTTGGAGTCGCCTGCACAGTGCCCATGTTCCAGATGCCCCAAGCATTGGGCAAGATGTACGAGAGTTTTGATCGGCACAGAGAACCGTCTCCAAGGCCGTGGTATTGGCATCTTGAACACGGAGAAAGCGGTGCAGTAGCCTCGAGTGGCGGAAAGCTGAGGGTCCGGAGTGTCCGTTGGCTTGAGCCCGCACATGAGAATAGGCGTATGCACAGGTCGATTCGGGCAATTCCGACCGGTTTGTTCAGACCCTACGCATTGCGAAACATGGTATGATCGACAGTCGTTTGTTCAGTTCCGCATCGCGATGCTCATGCAAACACGACATTGCTGGTCTTCGAATCCGTTGATTGGCCCCTACTGCTGTCAATGATCGCTTCGCGCGAGGAACACGAGCCTGCTGCATTGGTCTCCGCGCCTTTTCCAAGTGGGATGTGCAAGGCGAAGAGAAGAGCTTCGTAGTGGTGATGCGAATACGCCAGTACCGGAAATGGGCAGAGGTAGAGTCCAGGGCTGAAGGACCCTGCGAAGCTGAGTTGACGCCTCATCTGTATGGCTGTTGAGGCTGCTGCGCACGTGTTCGTATGCAGGAGTGAAGCCATCAAGGTTCGCATGTGGATGTTTCTGGCGAGCTGTACGAGCTGTCGTTGCTCTTCACGGCTTTTCCCGCACGGCATTTGCAGCCGACGCTCCGCTCCGCCTCCTCCCGCGTCTTTCCATTCCTCATCTTCTCTATCTTCAACAACACCTCCCGCTGCTGATGAAGATCAACACTGACAGCGGCACCTTTGCTCGACGGAGTCCACCAATTCATGCACTGCATCGCCAATTGCCTCCTCGTCAACATACTTCGGCGCGACTGCGACCGTGCTGCCACATTCGACCACTGAGAAGCAATGTGAAGCGACGTGGCTGAGTCGAGATTCTCCAAGTTCGACGCATCAGGCCACGCTAGACGCATTCAGTTGTCGCAACGAAGCACGAAGCAGATCACAACCCCTCCTCAGCGCCAAAGCTGACGACCACGCGAACGCCCCGTGAACCCTCCCCGCCGTCGCCGGGCCATTCCACGGCCGCTGGCGGTGTGCTATGCGCCACCGAGAGCACCTGCATATCCCAATGGCCCAAGCTCCATCTTTGACCTCATAATTTTGTGGTCTGTACGCGAGTGCTCCGCGTGCGCAGGCCAAAATACAGTTGCAAGCAACTGCTAAATAGCCCTCAGATCATGTCCAGCAGATCGCTATGACCTTAGAATCTTGCAGCACATATTCGATTGGAGCCTGGTGTCCGGCATAGCACGAGTAAAACGCTCAGGAGCTGATCTTCTCGCTTTCGACGCCCACACGGCTGGCGGCTGGACGAATGCGGATTTCGTCGCCGACAAATCAGTGCTCTGGAGCATGGAAGACCCGAGGTGCCAGTAGCAATGCACGACGCGTCGCGTGAACTCAAAAAAAGTCTCAGTGAGTATTGTCCGTGGGCCAAATTTCCTTAAGACTCCCAGAGTGCCCGCATCAGGTAGCTGTTCTACTCAGTTCCTTCCTCTCCATCCTCCCTGCGAACTGTCGAAAATCACATCTGAAACATGGGATACATTCGCTACATCACCGCTGCTCTAGCAGCTGCCGGAGCCTACGCGCAAAGCGCTGTTCGTACGCATCTCTTCCCCTGCTTGAGTGGCACAATCACTAAGAATCACAGCGGTTGGAAGCTCGCCGGTTCCTCAGGGAAACACGGTCACCGTTTCAATCCCAGCATCGTCGCCAGCTCCAAGTCCCAGACCCGTGAACCCGCCATTGTTGGGACGTGCTATCACGCCTCAGTGCCCTGCGGACGTCGTAGGCTGTGGCCAAAATGTCACTGAATGGATCACGGACCATCCGACAACTACATACGTTACGAAGAATCACACGCACACTGTGTCTGAAGTAAGTACGACTGAAGCTTGTTTACTGAGTTGGTTCTGAGTGATTCCAGACTGTGACCGAGACCAATGTGGTCGTGACTGTCAGCGTCACCACAAAGTACAACACGACTGAAGGTGTTTGCTCCACTGTTATCCACGTTCCGGCCCCAATCGACAAAGTCATCACAGTCACGCAGAATGTCACATCAACGCAATGGTGGCTGGAGAGGAAGACAAAAACAAGGACAGATACCGTTACAGTAAACGCCACAAGCACAGATGCTTGTTACATCCCGGAGAAGTCTCCAATTGGAACCCCTCTTCGCGGCTCGGTCACAATCGCCACTGATTTACCGGAATCCTCCTCTGAGCCTGAATTGGTATTTGAGGACGAGGACGGAGAGGATCATGCGTTCCACCCAGAGATCTGAGGACGTGAACACGGCTTGCGAATGATAACCATGGAGTAGCGGGAAATAGGGCGTTCTCCGATCGCACCTTGAAGTGTGTAATGGCAAGTGTGGCAGTGAAATAGTGTTTTGGTATATCTTGCAGCGAGCAATGCATTGAATTTTTTGATCCCTTACAGCTGACCTCTACTCTCAACTCATGGCTTTTCTCGAAACTCAAGCGGCTCACATTCAATAGTACGTCGGTCCCGCATGTTTCCGCACTCAGCAATTTCTCGAGAATGATGCCTTTTGTGACTGTTGCAAACGCCACTTCAGAGCAGAGGGCGAACACTTCACATAATACTTCTGCGCTTTGGTACACCATCTCCAACGGAAGTGCGGGGCATGATGAAGACGTAAGCCAGGTAAGTAATACCTCGACCAGTCTCACAACAGACAGCAAAGCTTGGCTGAGAAATGTATTGCAAGCAGATGTACATCGACACCATCGCCACATCCTTGACGCTCGCTCGCCGATGAGACACCGTTCGCGTCGGATCTAGTCATTCGAATGCATTCCAGAGTGGCTGATGCCATTCTGTTTGAGGAGCAAGAACTTGTTGGTCGAAGAGCGAAGGGGAACAGCTTGGAAGAATCACAGCCATGGCTCGGAAATGGGCCGACGCGATGGACTAGATGAGGATCTCGATGTTCCAGCCAGCCACGATACCTAAACAATTCGTCGATTCATACATCCTTCCTTCGCACTTCCGATCATGCTTGAAGATATAATACTGGCAGGAGACTTGCTTGAACGGGCTCGGATCGGCATGTCTGCAGGTCTGTGTACATGCAGTCAGGAATTTCGAAAGGACGAGAAGCAATGCTCTAGATGCCTCGGCTCACAACGAGCTCAGCTCATATGGATGCTGTGCTTTGGCCATGCAAATTTCGTGGTCTGCACTTGATTCTTGGCTCTCGTGCGAGACAGGCGAGGTAAAAGAACTGCCGGTTTCGGAGGGCTGATATCATCAGAAAGAGGTACGAGACACGATTGTGATGCTGTTATCCGCTCTGACGATAGCGAGAAAGTTGCCATCGGTAGAGAGCACCAGATTGCTTATCACGCCGCCATCTCCGCCATCAATACATTGCAGAAGCTCACCAGTCTCCCCATCCCACAACTTTACAGTTTCATCGTTGGCGGACGTACCAATGATCCGACCCTCTGAAGCTTGACAGAGCCGAATTCCACGACTCTCGTGGACCATGAAGCGCTGACGACACACACCAGTGTCGGCGGAGTAGATTGCCAGTATGCAATTACGATTCCCGTCGTCGGACATCAGCACAAGCGACTGGCCATCGATTCTGGCCGCGAACTCGGCTTTGTCATTCGTCCAGCGACCACGTACTTCTTTCGAGGTTATATGCCATGCTTTGATGTGACTGCCGCGATCCCGAGACAATAGGTGCCTCTCATCGAACGAGAATTGCAAGTCAAGAATGGCATCATTGTGTTGTCCAGAGAGACGATGGCAGATTCGTCCAGTGTCTGTAGATCTTATGACGATGTCATAATCAGGACCACCGCAGGCCACGAGCCTTCCACTTCTCGAAAATTTTACGGGAGAAGCGACGTGTTTATCGCCGCCCCATGCTGCATTGGCCCAGGTCGAAAGCTGGCTATTGTCTGGCTGGGCAGCACAATGGCTCTTCCCAGTCGTTGCATTCCAAATGCACATCGATCCAGTCTTGGATACCGCGGCGAGAAGAAGACCATCCGGGGAGTAGTCGAAAGACAGGCGGGAGGGGGTGGTGCGCACAGTACGAGCCCTGTTCAATGTCCCCTCTCCGAGTACAGTATCGAACCTCTTCCGTACACTGTTCAATGCTTCCTCTTTGAGGACAGTATCAAACGGGAACGCGTGGCTGAACTGTCTGCGGGAAACAGTCCATGTCCTGACCTCAGGCCTCCCTGTCGGTTTAGCTTCGCACCACGCTAGGCTGTTCTCATCGGGAGAGAAGACTACATCGTCTCCGACATCGTTGAGGTCTGCGTGAAGGGCTCAGGATTCCGAATTGTATATACTGCAACTCGTGGTACACACCCCATTGTACCACGACTTACGATGTATCAGCGTCCAGCGACCGCTTGAAGAAAATGCCACTTTCGTATGACCTTGTCCACCTTCAAACCGTTTCGACTGTTGCCATTGCCATGGCTGAGTCTCTGAAGCATTGATTGGTGACTTGGTTAAGTTCCCAACCTTTGTCGACGGGAAAGACGCGGCTTGTGCAGCATCGCTATTGCTGCGTATGACCAAGACTGCTTCATCAGCGATGGAACGGGTTGCCCTAGTCGGCCCTTCGAGACTGGCAAACTGCGAAGTCCCAGCACGCTCTCTTGTAGAGGTCAATGCTGGAGGAGGAAGGAGACGACGTTGTGGAAGACGTGGAGCCTTGGGCTTCTGTAGACTGGTGTAACTCTGTTGGAGGTCGGGCTTGTAAGTCGCTGGTGCTGTGTCTCGCTGGACATTCATGGGCGGCCTGCGACTAGATGGAACTGAAACCTTGGAGAAAGTTATTCGCTGGTCACGGCAGAAAGTCGCCGGACCTTGTGGCAAGTGCCTGGGAGCATGCAAAGCTGAGCTACTGAGTGTATTGGTACGCGAATCCTGCCAGGCATCGACCTGTGTGCGGTCGTCGTCGCTCGTGGGCGTCGTAGAACATGGCTTTTCCACAATCTGGTAATCCTCACTTTGCGATGTAAAGGCAGTGGAGCGTCGTGGAGGCAGTTTTGGAAGCTCCTCAACCGCTTGTCGCTCAGTCTGCGAGAAAACGGTAGTGGGGCGCCGTGGAGGCAATATCGGGGGCCGTATTGGCTCTGCAATATCGACCTTCTCATGCAGTCCCTCTGCCACATGGATGGATTCCATGTCATGCTTTTGCGTAGATTGGAAGCGCTCGGTATTTCCGCCTGCATCGGACGCATCGATAGATGTCCAGGTCTCACCGATCGACCAGCGATTGGACGCCATCGTAGGAGTGTTGCAGCCAACAAGTGATCCCCCGCCTGTCCAGGTAGAATCAGTACTAGGCGGCCTGTAAGCCTCATCGGCTTGCCCGTTGCTACGACTACGATCATGAAACGCCTGCAGCCATGGATCATCTCTCGCTGCGCGCGCGGTATGTCTTTTCTCAGGATCCGCTTGTAGCAGATTCCGCACAAAATCGCATCCGTACGCACTCACACTTTTATGCCCCAGGAGATCCAACGGTAAGGTGATTCGACCATCAGCATATTCGAGGACAGTACGATCGCTTGTGAAGATCGTCTGGCCTGTCAGTAGGGGGAAGGTAATGATTCCAACTGCCCAGAGATCCACTGCAATGGTGTACGGAGCTTCCAGAGAGGCAAGTAGCACCTCGGGCGCCACAAAACTAGTCGTTCCCACTTGCGTTCTCAAGCTGCCTTGACCCTCGCCGACTCGCTTGCTAATACCGAAGTCCGCCAACTTGACCCACCATAAAGGGCCTGGACGAACAACAAGGATGTTCTGGACCGGATCGTCAGCAGCACGGCCTCACCCTTCGACTTTGCTCACTTACTTCGGGTTTGAGGTCCCTGTGAGCGAGCTGATAGTCGTGCATATGATTGACACCCTCGAGTGTCTGGGCGATGATGGCCTGAACTTGATCTTCTGGTAACGCAGAGCTGAAACATTTCCCCAGGTGGCCATTCTGCAGATACTCCATGGCAATGTAAATCTCGCTCCCGACCTCGAACCAGCCGGAAGACTGAACGAAGCAGTGCTCATACTATCGTCATGTCAGGAACCTATCTCCGTACATGTGACAGCGGAGCTTACCTTTGGATCTGAGAACAGAGCGATAGCAGAAAGTTCGCGATTGACATCAGTGTCGCACCTGTACAGTCTCTTGACTGCTCTTAGCTCCCCTCGTTTACTCCCAGTCAAGCATTCCTCCAAATAAACCTCGCCGGAGCCGCCACGACCAAGCATGCCAGCTTTTCTCCAGCTTTCTTCCTCAGAGATGGTTCTGCGCAAGCTATCGACTCTATGATAGACGTGCTTGGTAATGGGTTCGTTGATCTGTGCGTCCAGTCTCGATCGCCGGATCAGATCCATGGTCTCCGCCATTTTGCTGGATCAGTGTGTGAGGTGACTCGGTGGGTGACACAATAGCAAGATAGCGAGTTGAAGACGGCGGGAGGAGAGGCTTTTGTCACATGTAGGTATCGAGAAAAACAACGCAGGTGGAGACTTCTCACGTGTCGGTCTGTAGGGGCGTTTGAGTCGCTGAGATGGGACAGAGTGGGGTATTTGGCAGCTGCTAATTGGACTTGAGGGCACGCCACCGAAGGAGGAGTTGCTGCAGGTCGTCCATCTCTGAATTCGACTGCCCTTATGCTGACCACTGTCCACCTGGCTTTGACAACTACGCCTGAGAGCTGCATTGATCTTACGCTCCATCACATGACACAGCTTGCATCGTTGATAAGCTCAATAGCGACCGGTACATTGTGCTGTTGATGGACCGAAATTGCGAAGTACTGCTACATCTGCAAACTTTCCTCATCTCAGCCTTGCTGCAGCCACAATCCTTCTTCCGAGTCTGTTGGACCGTTCTCGCCAGCCAAGGCCGACCGCCGATCAGTGCATGTCAGAGACATTGATCTCATGGCCTGGAATCATAACAAGAGGATTCATGCAGTGCATTGGAGAGAAAACAAAAGCAATATGGCGTAGAATTGGACTTTGCTGTAACTCTTTCACCTGAACCGTCAATGTGTTCGAGCTGCATTCGGACCACTCTTTAGTCACAGCCAGTGGGCTCTCATGTTGACAGTGGGAACAAGTCAGGCTGCATTTGGCATGACGTTCCTTGGTTCATCAATGCGAGAGGTGTTCAAATAGTCATGCTGGCTTGGCTGTCGCCCGCCAACCACGTCAGCGACCTTGCAGTCACGGACCTTCTTGATAAAGCTATGCAGGAAAGTTCCAGCGATCAGGTCTGCAGATAAAGCTTGTGCGCTACGTGAAACTTGCCCGTACAGATGTATCCTCGTACAAGTGGATGCGAAATACAGTACGTAAGGTCTTGGGGTCAAGCTAAAACCTCATCTCATCCCGCTGGACCAGCAGTGTGGGCGAGAAATGAAACGTCACACTCAACGGCGGTACATGTGCGAATTCTCATGAGCTAAGTATGGAGCAGCAAGCATATTAAGTCCATGTCTGTCGAACATTCCGGACGCTCCTGAGCTATTGGTACCAGAAGATTGAAAGATCTTTGTCGCGCCTACATGTATCCCAAACCTTCCATAACATCAAGCCTCTATTCCTTGTCGAAAGGTCCCTTCTTGCCCCAACACCATTGGTAGAATTGGTCGCCCTGTCTGAAGCACTTGAGATCGAAAAGGTCGTTATTCTAATCACCACCTAGGTCAGCAAACATACGCACACACCCATGGCACAACGTTAGCAGAGGGGGAGAGGTCATACAATTAGGTCGCCATCGCTAACAGAAGTATCGGGGCAACAGGAATGGTGATCGTTTGGCTCAGCAGAGTACTTGACTCTAGCAGGAATATCGTCGCGGTACTCGTTACAAGCCCGCTCAGTGGCCCAGTCGTTCTGAAGCTATATCGTTACGAACGTCAGCGTCTAATAACTTTGGAGAACGGCCCACATGGGCTTCTACTTACACCCGTCGTTCTGTCGTGGCATTTACAGTTTCTGTAGACCGCTGCTTCAACTCCGACAGCCACAGCTGTGAAGGTGACAATGATGTTCTTGAACTGCATTTTGATCGCGTGGTTTCCTGCGAGAGTATCGAGTTCCAGATCAGCTGCGATGAATACTTGGCCATCGTTAACGTCCTCCATAGACTATATACCGAGCGTCTGCGAGTACGCTTCGCGGCCCAGACGCTCTGCGCTGTCCGGTGTAGCCACCACGACCGTCGATGCTCGTGTTTGGGATTCTGTTATCGCAGCGGGAGACCTATGGTCCATTCACTTGTCTCAGCCATGTAATCTCGTAGGTCGTGTACCGGATGTCCGGTGTGTCGCCTGCTATAGAACCTTTTGCACGCTGTCTCACCACCATACAAGCTAGGTTGCAGCGTCAACACTAGCCCGTGGCACAAATTTTCAACACCTACGGGAGATGAGGTTGTCGGCTTTCGAACTGAGCCCAGAATTTAGTAACCGTCTTCACGCCCTAGTGAAACCGCTTCTGAATGCTGAAGAGCCCCACAGTGCCCATTCCGGGTACTCTACGGGAGGTGGATCCAATACAACTGTTCTTAGTCGAGAGTCCACAGACCAACGATTTCTGCAGGTAAAGCGTGCGGCTCTGGGCTAGCAGTGCAGCTTGTAGGGCCCGCTTGCATCCACAGGCCGTTGTTAGAAGCCCTCACTATGGTCACTTGTTGGAGGACTGCCTCAGCTTGTGGCATGACAGCGTAGTATTGTCAGTCTTTACGAATACGTAGTGACGAATACGAGCCGCGTGCGGCCGTCCCCAAACACAAGGGAAAGATAAAAGTCTGAGCAGCGAAGGTATCGGGTAAACCGTGCAACCACCATTCTCTTTAATCTTGCACGCATAGGTGCCGAGATGTCGGTCGCTCCATATCTTTGCTCTTGGCTAATGACTCTCGAAAGACCGCATTAGCATCCTTTCCAAGTGCAAATAGAACTCGATGAAATGACCAGACCCCTGGTCAAACTAAGTCAGAGCTCGTCCGACCCCCACATTTCACGATGCCGTCTGGTTGACCCAAAGCTTGGACGCATGGCCAGGTTGAGAATTTGCAAATGCCAAGGTCGAAAGAGAGCTTGTGTTGTCCCTGAGCGACGACTGCCTCGTAATCGGAACATTCCACAATACCGGAATTTCCGTACTGATTAGGAGCTCTTCCGTCGCAAGCGAGTCTGGCATAATAGCTCCAACGGCACATTCCAGCGACTTTGCGGGCTCGCATCTCGCTTGGAGTCCAATGTCTTACGCTATGGTACGTCTTGACTTCCAGGTCAGTGCGATACACCACCATTACATAGCATAGCTATTGACTTGGCCTGACCGGATGGGGCCCGGTCTGATACCACTGCGCGGGTTCAATTGAGGAGCACCGTTGGCAATGGCTAGGCTTGAGCAGAAGTAAGAGAGAAGGATAGTAACCTAAGTTTTGGTAATTAGCCTGAATAGCTTCGGCCCGACAAGCGGTAACTGTGACTCCGCTAGCTAGATCCGGACAAGGATATGGCATCGATCTACGGGTCAATCGGTTTACCTAACACGCCAAGTACGTCTACACTGGGATAGGGCTAGAACAAATCTTCGACCAGGACACCCTGCGCATGATGTATCTTCGGTCTCTATCGGCATCATGCTCGATAGCATGCAAAACCTGTTCGATCAATTGGTGACATAATGTGCGAGCTAGCCGGGTGTCATATCAACAGATTTGGTCTTGCAAAATGAACGCAACTTTACAAACGTGAGCAACTTTGAAGATCGAGAAGCGCACTTGCAGCGTCATTATTAAGGCTATCGAAATGCCACAAATCCATAAAATAGAAACGCTCGACGGTCTGTCAAGGTCGGGGTCTCTTCCGAAAGACAAGCTAGGCTAGCCTACGCATTCACCGCTGATCACTAATCTCCACAGCGCACGGGCCCCCCTGCCAGGGCTGAAATACTGTTTGTAGAACGTCCCGAGCAACGTCCATCGACTTCGTTCACCCTCCGCACGCTATGTAGATACTTTCTTGACGTACAGGACCTTGCAAGGGAGACTACCCTCCGATGCGATATTTTCCTAGACAAGATTTCCGCCACCTTGGCATCGAGGGATTGGCGCATTGCCGGCTTTCCTCTGGCAATCAGAGATGGATCCAGCGACCCAATCAACACCGTTGAAGCTACCTGAGAAACGGTCGTCGGCCATGAAGGTTCCGACCTGCTTCTCGGCGCCAATGCAACCCTCGCTGACAGTTCCATAGCGACGAGTAGTGGTTGGGTTGAGGACCATGGCTCCGCAATTGCCGATTTGAATAGTTGCCTTGTTCTGGTTGGAGGCAGACGATGTCCAGGCTCGGGAGAAGTCCACTCCGAAGCTGAGCGTAAGGTAGCCTGCGATGCTTGCTGGCTCGATGCCGCCGGACACTGTAATGGTGTTGGTGACGGACTTTCCGCTCTGCACGAAAATGTCGATGGCACTCTGTCGAGCGCATGCCACGTTCGACATTTGGATGTCCCAGTCAACAAATGTCTCGGTCTTGGTCACGCGCCTGGCTTGAGTGTTCTTGCATGTCTGGCGCTTGTTGATGTCTACATTGACGTCGACGTCGACGTTGACATCAACGTCCGCTGTGAAGTTGAGAAAGTCGTAGTCGATTGGTGGAGGTGCGAGCAGGATGCCATTTTGAGTAAGGAGATCCTCCCACTCTGTCTGATTCAAGGAGACCTCTGTGAAGCTGATTAGGCCTGCAACGACTAGTCCCTCGATGGTAAACACTCACTCTGGCTCTGAATGTCCTGGAGGAATTTGGCCAGCTCTTGAGCCTCAGCCAGAGTGTCTGGAGTAAAATCCACAACCGGCTCGGCCACGAGTGAGGCAAGGGTAGCCTTTGCGGCAATTAAGCCGAGAAAGAGCTGGAACAGCATGTTGGAAAATATGGCGTATGCTAACGACTGTGGGACAAGGAACGTCGAGGCTTGTGCTTGGGATGCAATTGCACAGAGGGCGGAACCCGCGGGGCATTTGTATTGGAGTCCTCGAAGCGACCTGGGACTCGTCAGATTACTGCTGAAGCCTCCTTGTCTGGCATTGTACGATACTCTACCGGACTCTCAAGTGCAAGAATATCGCTGTGACTCCGCAGCTCGAGCGAAGATTTGCCTAGCACGTGGCATGACCATTGGTATGGCTATCTTGCCGTGAGTCGCACGGTCTTCTGTCTGCGTACAGGTGGCACAACGCTTCTGGCGGTCTCGGCTCCCTCTGCGAATTTCCGCGCCTCGTAGGAAATCTCTGGTTACTCCTTCAACCCAATGGACTGAAGCGTGAATGCAGCTTCCGATGCGTGACCGAGACCGTACACGGCTGCTGCCGAACATTTTGACGTTGGCAAACCATTACAGTAGTGCAACACTCACCGGGCCGGCAAGCCTAGGCAGAACATTGGTCGCTGGCGAGTCAGGTGAAACAAGGTTGACAAGAATTGCTATCAAGCCTTTGGTGAGGCATTCGAGACAGGTGTAGGCGGTGGTTCGGTTACACAGTGACAGCGTTTCTGAAGCAGCTTGTTGCGGAAACTTGACAAGGAAGTCACGGGAATACAGAATGCAAGTATGTTGGATCCTGGTGGGTCAAAGGGCTGGCAGTGTCAACACCACGCTGAGTCATCGTGTATTTTCCGCGACCTCGGGCTAGATCATATTATGGTCCTACGTTGCCAACCAACGCCGGAGATCACGCTTTCCACGACTTTCAAAACTTCAATTTTGTGGCCGAGCGCATGGTCTCAGGCCAGTGGCCTGCCAAACGAAGCACCTTCTTAATCGGTCATAGTTTGATACCAATGTGGATCTTGCTATTGAACGGGTCAACACATTATAGAGGGACGACTAAGATTGACTTAGACCGAGCCCGAACTCACTAACTACGACGATGTGTTCACTAATTCGAGCGGATGATCCTCGGCAGCTTGGCATGCCATAGGCTATGTTGGACTATGCAAATGGCTATGTCTAGCACTAGGTGAGGTAGTCTGAGGTTTGTGAATAAATCCTACATGTTAGTGGACATTCAGATTGGTCAATGGATCGACAGGAAGCAGCATGCTGACTCGAGGAAACAATAGACTGACGACAGCCATCGATCAACCACCAGCGATTTGGTAGTCAATTTGCTAGCAGAGATACTATATCTGACGGCTATGTCGACTATCACCGTCGAATCAAACCTTCTCACACCTTCTAGTAAACAGGGTATACGAATACGCAACCTCCGTTGCGTTAGTATTGTTCGTAGAGGAGACCGAGACAGAGCTGCTCTGCCGCTGGGCGACCAACTTATGCTAACCGCATCTTGCCCCAATTTGCGTCGTGTGGTCGCACATGTTCCATCAGTATACATTGAGTGTCCGTCCATCCATGCACGCGGCCGCAGTGTGGTAACCGAAGCTGGCCCCGCGACGGCCTCCGGAGGATCGACAGACTATCGATATTGAGCTTTTCACTGTCTCAATACTACAGACGAAGACCTTCAATTGCCGCAGACATGGGAAACCCGCTGGCGATACGTGATGGCACCACCATTGTGCAATCTCTTCCACGCCCGACAAGGACCAGCGATGGGAAGTTGTAGCTGTCCATGCTGCTGACTGAAGGTATCATGATCTCGTTATCAACAACAACAATGTGGAGCTGCATACATAGTCTCCTGTGGCCATACTTCTATTCCACCTCAGCATACTCACTTCGGTCTCAATCATTACAGGTGGCACTTGATCAAAGCTCTCTTTCCAAGCTCCTTCGATAACGACAGATCTTTACTTTCAACGTCTCTTCCGGTCTTCCAGACTTTCCGAACGCGAAGATGAGATTCGGTTCATCTATACTCGTGGCAGCAACTCTCGCAGTTGGGTATGTCTGTTCCTTTTCCTATGCTGCTTCAACTGTAGCACTCGTTTCTGCGTGATCCCTCCGTGCTCTCGATCGCAGAGGCAAGCATCGCTTGCAAGGATAACGCGTTGATGGAAAAGATCATCGTTCATAAAGCACATGCATACATACCATTCGCTAAACCCAGATGCCTTGGTCTGACTCATGACTCCTTATAGTACTCTTGCAGACCTGCACAATGTTGCAGTATGCATCACAGGTCGAACCCTGTCCAATCCAGGCGGCACCCCTTTCTCGCCAAGCATGACCTACTACGAAGACTACGAAGTGCTTGTGGAAGCGACCAAGTGTGCATGCGAGTACTACAGTAACCGCAACACTGGTTTCAAGCAGTGGGACAGATGCCCAGACTGCACCTTTGTGAGTTGCGATGATTATTGGTAGAGAGAACATTGTACTGACACACTGCCCTTTCCAGGACCCGAATGACGGTTACTGCCATTCAGAGGCTTGGCACATCGGTGGTGATGAGATGGAACACTACTGCATCAAGTACTGTGGTGCACAAGGTGCTGCAGCGAACTAGGGGAGATGCTGGAAAGAGTTGGCGATCGTAAGATCCGGCATGAGCACGGCATTTCCCACAATTAAGGGATCGTAGCGATGGCATGTGGATGCTCGAGTTTGAACGCGCAGGAATCGGTCCATACGTCGCAGTGCAACCTGAGCGTCAATTTGACGGGATTGGCTGCACACCATGGATCCTGAGATCGGGACACGTCGCTGGAGCTCATTTCTAGCGATGTAATTTGGTACAGATGAGAGCCTACTTGATACTTTTTCGCCAACGAAAGGTGCTGCCTTGGCACCAGTTCAGAAGTTTTTCTTTCTCACGAGCGCCGTTTCCTCTCTTAATTACTTTTCCAGTACTCCGCAACTTGAACGCAGGTGCATACCTCCGGACTCAACAAGAATGGCTTTCATCGAGACACAATAACAGTTACCTTTGGGCTACATTTCAATGGACACACTTAACAACGGAACACTCGGCAACATAATAAAGGCTGAACCAGATCTTACGACCTTCAGTGCGCGAGAACATTTCGCTTTGCTTCATGATCCATAAGAAGAGGGTACCTGGATGAGTACGCTTCGAGCTCACTCAAATCAATGTAGCTAGAGGTGCACGAGTAGTATTGCCGCACGGAATGAAGGTTGTCTCATCAATGCTCATTCTGCTGATTCTCGTAAGCTCTTCCACCCTCTCTCCTGTTCTCAACTCGCTCCTGTCGTTCAGTTCCCCACTTGTGACTTTGGCCATAGATCTTTTCTGCCTTGCTCGGCTCAGCACTGGCACCACTTCAATCGCAGCAGAAGCAATCATACGCATACTCAAATCCTTTCAAGGGAGTAGTTTGATTCTTCTGCGCCCTTGGTATCTCTGTCATTTCGAGCGCGTTCGAGGCATTGTGTGTGCATAAGTGGCGCAGGCATGGAATCAAGGTTGTGTGGAGACAACAGAAAGTGACAACTCCCCTACTTTCTCCGTCTACCGTCGGCAAGCAGCCATGTATGTTAAGTTTAGCATGCGCGAGTAAACATTATCTTGCTGCTTTGCCGTCATGGCGATGTTACGTGCGGACTGCAGAAGGATTCGGATAGAATTTTGAAGCCACCATACGAGAGCTCCCAATCCTCCCCGTGCTATGATGATGGACGCAAGCACCCACTGAACGCGACGACACTCTGAGCGTCAGTCGTTGTTCAAATCAATGGCCCCGCTCGTCACGGCCTATCAGAAATCGAGACTGGAGCGCATTCCAAGATAGTAAGCATTTCAGCCGCGTGGCTCAAGCAATTGTTGAGAAAGCGAAGCAGCTCTCGTATGGTCGGCGGAATCAAGAATCCAGAGACCAATGTGGCAGCTGTTACAGATCACTGTTTGTGAGTTGCTACCATCTGCTCGATCTAAAATTACAGCTCGAGAGGAGAAGGGGTTTACCGAAGCAGGCCTAGGTATCATCTTCATCTGTTGATAAATCAATGGCCAGAGTCGATCATGACAAGTTATCCCATCACAGGTGAATTTCGCCATAAGTCTAGCCCAACTGAGACTGTGATGTGAACAGGCCCGAACGGAGCATGCGATTGAGGCATGTGATCGAAGAAAATCGCAGCCTAGCTGCATTGGTACCGATGTGAGCCTATACTTTGCTTACTTTCTGCGAACCACGATTTCAACCTTGGCAACAGAATTTGAAACCTCCTATGTCCTTGCTTTTTCTCTCCATATTCATCTTCTACGGTCAGCCGAAGAATTGGAGCTCGGCTTCATACTTTCGGGACCAACAAGAACAGCTCCTTTGCAGACAGCAATAACTATCTCGAAGCTCTCATCCTGCGGGTTTTATACGCGACATGGACAATTCAAGCGCATCATCACCGAGACCTGACACTCCCTCATGGTTCCTATACTGGAGCATTTGTTGCATAGTCCTTCTTCTCGGGGGAATCCTCGGCGGTCCTTGGTTGGGTTTGAAGATCTGGGGCAAAACTGGTCTTCTTCGCCGCTCGAGTCACAAGCTGTTGCTCCTCTGGACTTTTGGTTTTCTTCCTGTACTGAGTTCTGCGATGCTAGCACCTTTTCTGGCCGACATAATCGTGCAGACAGATATCGTTCTATTCGGGAAACTGACCTGGAAAAGTCCCTTCATAACCTGCGACGCGTCGAAGCAGGGAGGTGTTGGGGGAGCGGACCATCTTCTGCGTCCTAAAGAGAGCCTAATACCGGTATGGCAGCAGGAAGGTTGTGTCACTTTCCTGTCTAGAGCCATGGAGCATGATAGCATCAAAGTTGTTGTTCTGCTTCTCGCTATTGCAGTCCTGCTCCTGGTCTCGGTTGTCATTGGAGACCACCGCATCAGGCGCATCGATACAACAGCGGCGAATGCTGGTCCCGACGAAAAAGCAGAGAAATGTTGCGCTTGCGATGCAAGAAACAAGAGTCAGCTGCCCGCTGACTCTTGTCCACGTTGAAAAATACTGAAGTGTCAATGCTGGGCAACAATGCAAAGCGTGCGCGGCGCCGCACAACACAAGATCTTGTAACGCTTGCAAAGCACAGAGTCACTCTACCTCAGGCAAGGAGCACTTATTACTTACGTCTGCTGGAGTGGTCGGTCTTATTGAAAATAGTTATCGGTGATGATGCAACGCCATGTCTTGCAAGCAGGTGAAGAGTCAGTGGAGGTCTGGGGCCATCTTGTTCAGTCTACTCTGCGTAGTCTAAAAACTCCCATATTGATCATTTACGAGAAAGTATTCGTTCTATGCCTCACCAAGAACGCCCTAGATGTCCAGAGCCATTGCAGAAAGCATGCCTTCCTCTGGCAGAACAGAGCCGGCCCAGCTTACGATGGTGGCCGCGCCGAAAATATGTGTGTCAGCAAGTGTCCTGAGCCTTGATCGAACGTTCCGCTTTCCCTCCTTCGAGGAGGAAAAGAAGTCCATGCTCTTCGTTTATACTTGTGGCGAGGTGTGCCGTAGTGCCTCCCAACAGCGATCATTACGCTTCGCTGGTATTCCAATTTACTCAAGCCACCTACTAGCAGATCGCTCATGGGGACCACAATAACCACGCGGAATTTGGGCTCGAGGCGATCCGTTAAAGCGCCTGTAGTCTTCTAAGCTGCTATGATATCTGCCACATTGCGCGGACTGGAGGAATTTTGTGTCAACGAGCAGAGCAGGCGCGTGGAGGCGACAGAAAGTGCGGTGGTCTGCCACATCTTACCTTGATGTCCACGAGGAGGAATTTACGTTTTGTTGGTCCTGTTGCCCCTTTGATACGAAAGGGTTGAGTGAGAACGAGTGACGCAAGGCACGAAATCCGTCGAAAACAGGTTGTAGGAACTCGAGCCATACATAGCGAGGATTTCCATGAGATGGCTTCGCGGTCCCGCAATAGTTGTGTGGCTTGTACCATGTCTTCTTTTGCGATCGTATCGCAGAACTCCTTCTCAACTTCCTGCGTCACATCACTCTTCCCTTCTAAGCTTCGACGATTCTATGATCGTGACTATTCGATGCGGTGGTGGACAATTCGCATTGCGAGAGTCGAGATCTGGGTCCACCTCAAATACTACTGCTGCCATGGTAAGACGTACCTGCAGAGAGTGATCGTGAGGCTAGCAGGGAGCTTCGTTCATATTGTTGACAAGACGGCCCCATCGAACTGTTCAAAACTTGTCCGGAGAGAGTGAGGCAACCTGGCTTAGATACGCGGCAGCTGCGCGGAATCCGTGATCAACGACACTGTATCTGTTGCTCCCAACTGCGGACAGCGTGACTGAAATGTGCCGGATAAAGTAAGTGAAGCTATCGAACAGAGTTGTTGATAATATCTAGACTGTCATTACCGGCTCATGAGAAGATGCTCAAACCATGACTGCCCAACGACGATCCAAGATGCCTCAAAGCTTTCCGATCGGTCTTCCCAGAGATTGTGCGTGGCAAACTCTTCAAGGGCAAGAACACAGATGGGACTGCGTAGGAAGGCAAACTGGCGGCCAGACGATCTTTCGCCGACGTTGCAATCTCTGCCAACTTGCCTCGAACGGTGCCGGAGATTCCTAGCGCTGTCTCATCCCCATTGGCAAAGTGATCACCGAGAGCGCAGAATGTGACGAGACATGCATCAGCAGGGTCGGCTGATGGTCGAATTACTTCCACCGCCAGATCATCGACTTCAAGATTGCAATTCCTGAGATGTGTTTCAATCTCTCCCAGCTCGAGGCGTTGACCTGCAATCCGAATTAGCATATGACGCGCCAGGAGAATGCATGTGATACGGACCGCGCAACTTGTCCTGTGAATCTTTTCGGCCAATGTATTTGAGACGGCCGTCGGGTAGGTACACAACAAGATCACCAGTCTTGTAAAAGCGTCGATTCTGGTTCCCGTGTTCAAGAAATGGGGCCTGCAGACACCACGCTGGATCGAAGATGAAACTGTCTGCGGTCTTCCCGGGCTCATTGTAGTAGCCGCGTGCTAGAATGGGTCCTTCGAGGAGCAGCTCACCCACACATCCTATGGCACAGAGACGGTTGTGATCACTTGCATCGACTATCCAAGACCGGCACGCAACAGCTCTGCCCAGGTCTGCAGGATCGGAGTTCAGCGATAGGCGCTCGGAGACGGCCGCAGTGACGGTGCATTCGGTCGGGCCGTAGGCATTCTTCAATTCCAGCATCCGTGCCCAGCGTCGAACGTGCTGCCTCGTCATCGGTTCTCCTCCCAGTCGAAGCTGCTGAAGCGAAGGGAGGTTCTCCGGATACAAAGTATTCGCAATCGAGGGCGTGATGTGTGCGCAAGTGACCCGCATTCGCTGCATCACGCCTTCGAGATCGTTCACGCGATCCTCCTCCGAGGGAACGCATACACAACCACCGTACATGATGGTGAGCAACACGTCCTCGATACTGAGGTCGAAGCTGGATGACGCAAATTGCAGGATACGTGTGTTCTCATTCCGACCGAGGACTTCACATCGTGGATTGGCCTTGGAGCAAAACATGCCATGCTCTATCACAACCCCCTTCGGTTTGCCGGTAGAGCCGCTCGTGAAGACAACATACATGGCGTTGGATGGCTTGACGGTCTGAGAAGTCCACTCCTCCATCGGTAGCCAGTCTTCTGCGTTGGCAGACAGCAGAAGTTTCTGGGCAGATCCAAGCTCTCCAGTTCTCTCCTTCGCTGTCGGAGATGTGAGTATGACCTTCGGTTGAAGCTGCGCAACGATGTGCCGAAGCCTCTCGTTTGGGTTTGATGGATCCAGGGGAACGAATGCAGCTCCAGCTCGAAGGACGGCGATCATGGCGACGACATGCCACTTAGATTTCTCGAACACGAGTGGGACAAAGTCTTCGCACGATACACTCAAGTCACGAAGATAGCATGCTAATCGTCCCGACAAATGGTCCAGTTGGCGGAAGGTCAAGCTGCCGTCCCAGGCGCACACTGCTTCGGCTTCAGGGTGCTGAGCCATCCGCCGTTCGATCAAATTATGAGCACAATCATCGATAGATTCCGGTATGTCTTGGTTCCAGCGCATGATATCGTTCTCATCGCGTTCATTCAGCAACACGACATCCTTCATATGCTCAGTGGATGAGGACAATGCAAGCAATTGCTTCCAGACATGTTCAATGTGAGCCGTGATGCGATCTGCTTGCTCTGATGCAATGACCCTAGGGTCGAAAAAAGTCCTCAGAGATGTCATGCAGGTCTCCTGGGTCACGTCACAGACCAGCAGTAGAGGGTATTGGGCGAGAGCTCCAGTGGAATTCAAGAAATGCTCCGAGAAGACCTCTGACTCATGCCCTGTGTTGTCGTTGATTACAAGAACGTTTTGAATCGCTTGGCATGCCTGACTCGTCCACTCGCTCAACTTTGCAATCTCGCTGATGGACGAGGGGACTTGTTGTTCGACAAGAATAATCTGCTCCTCCACAATGCGGAGGTACGCTGCCATGGAAGCAGAGTCGGGAATCTGGATACGCTGGGGCACGACATTCTCCAGTGACTGTGGATGGAAGCATCCAAATGTAACATCGGTGACGTCCAAGTAACGACCTAGTACAAGTGCCCATGATGCCACGAGCAGGATCTTGGCAGCTTCCGATACAGACTTCCTTGGGTACTTCTGACTAGGGCTCGGCAACTGTACGGCAGCTAAAGCGATGTTCTTGCTCGGCTTCTTGGAAGATGCAGGTGCCCGCGGAAAAGCTGCCGCATCAACTCCCTCAAACTGCTTGATCCAGAAGTCTTCCGATCGGCCAATTCCGGTTGCAGCACTGACGTTGTTGGTTTGTGGCATTGTGGAGTTGCTGTTGTTGTCTTTGTCAGTTGCAGGGCGTCCCAGGAAAACCTTATGCAGTGGTATTAAACTCAATCTTCTCCCAGGGAGCTTCAGGGATGCCCTGTCTGTGGTCGGTGGTATCATGCTCAATGGTGGTACCAGTGCGCCCACCATCACTACGTTCCTTTCGGCAGCCACCACTGTTGATTTTCCTGCTGCGTCGGTGGCACACTCTCTGCCGCATTCGAGGTGGTGGCCATGGTGCGTCGAAGATGTGTGATAGAGCGGTCTGACGCCCGGCGTGGCGAAGGTCTTCTTGGGCCCAGTGCGATGGGATGGTGCAAATTAGTGCCGCCTTGAAGCGACTTTGATGACTTGTGCGCCGGATACCACTTTTTGCAGAAGTGTTCGATCAGGAAGACGAATGGCGCAGAACTGACCTCGGTCTCGGTTTCGCAGAGAGCACCAATCACTGCATTCGGCGCCAACTTCGACCTCACGCCCTTTCACAACATTCAATCGCACAAAAGGTCTCCGGAACCAGTTACTGGAACAGAATCGTCAACATCTTCTAACACTATGGCACCTAAGTACCTCCCAGCGGAGACGGGACTTCTCCTCATCGACATCCAAAAGGGCTTCGACCATCCGACACACTGGGGATCGTCTCGATCTACACCACAATTTGAAGCCAATATTGCTGCACTTCTGGCCGCATTTCGCAAAGCTGGAGCACCGATCTTTCATGTCTGTCATCATTCCACCTTCGAAGCTTCACCTCTCCATCCCTCCAAGGAAAGCTCAGATTTCATGCCCTACGCTGCTCCTGCTCCTGGGGAGAAAGTGTTCCCGAAAACAACGAATTCTCCGTTCGTTGAGACGACGCTACAAGCGTCCATCCAAGATCAAGGCATCAAACGATTAGTCGTCTGCGGTCTGATGACAGCACATTGTGTTGCTACGACGGTCCGCATGGCGTCGAATCTCAACGTCGTCAAGCACAGCTATGGGATTCCGGACTTGGATGAGTCGACACGGGGAGCCTTGGTGCTTGTCAGTGATGGGACAGCGACGTTCGACGTGGAGTTTGAGGGAAAGTCCTACGATGCTGAAACTGTTCATGCGGTGCACTTGGCAACCATGAAGAATGAATTTAGTGATGTCGAAAGAACGGAGGATGTGATAGCGTTACTGCAGAACTAGCCAAATGTGCGAGCTGTAGTTTAGAAATTGATATAACGCTTGCAGTACCCTTTACCTCGCTTCGATTCAGTCTCTCTCAGATACCACTGCTTTTGACCAGCTCACTACAACATCAAGCAAGGTGATACGGCTCAAGAGCTTGTTGAATGTGCATGTCGCACGCGAGCAGGCATCAGAACATCGCACGATCCGGTGTCAAAAGGAGGCTTGAATACCACACGATCACGATACTGAGACATCAACGCGGGTCTCGAAATATGCTTTGTTTGTATTCTAAGGTATCTGATTTACGAACGCCAACCAATATTGTATCTGTAGAACTATTTAAATGCACGCAAGAATAGTCCGGTGAACTCTATACGAGCTATGAACGCAGCCAAGGCAAAATTGTGTTCCCCCAGTACGGCACCATCTTGTACTCGGCAAGCTTTTCTGGCATGCTTTCAATCGCATCTGCCAGCTTCGATCCTTCTCCGTTTCTGCGAATGTCGTGGAGCGAAGTCATGTACGAGCGGACGCAGAAAATGATAGCACGGCTTTTTGGAAGTGCACACAAGGTCTGGTGCTCCACGCGCAAGTAGCAATCGTCCAAATTGGGTTGAAACTTGGCTTTGAAGTCTTCTCTGCCTTCCTGTCCTGGGTAGAAGTTATTGCCGTCGATTCGGAACAGATCAATACCGTCGGTCTGGAGAGACCACTACTGTCGTTAGCATTTTTCCGATCGATATTCCTGATGATAAAACATACATTCATGCGTCCGATGAAATCGCCAGGCATCATGCGGTTGAAGTAGCGGTCGACGCTTCGACCGAGTTTCTCGTCGTATCCAGGAACAGGCTGATGGATTTCCCGCACACTCTCACCGACTCTCGCTGGGCTGAGAAAGCCTCCAGGGAAGCAGGCGATGTAACCTCGGAGCCGGAACTGCCCGTCATCTGCATCGGGACACATGATATAGAAATCCTCCTCAACGTTCAGGCCAAGATGTCGCAGCATTTCTGCTGGGGTGAGAACGCTTGAGTCAAGTGGGTAGGACGCCTTGGTGGCCAGGTTTTCGCAGACTTTGCCATTCACGCGGAACATGTCAGGGAATCTTTTCGGTAGGTAATCGACCATGACTTCATTGTACAATTCTTCGATGGCATCGTTGACCAAAGTTCCAGTTCCGATAGTGTATTCAGGCTTGCTTTCGATCAATTCCTTACGCTCAGCGATTCGGTTCAGGTATCCTGAGTCAAGTCGGATCCAATCTTCTCGTTTTCGTTTCTGAATGCCCATCGTGACATGACCCTGGAATTCATAGGGGCGATACGGAATTGGATCGGATCGTAAGTACTCAAGGCCTCGAACAGGACTAATCCATGCATTGGGATCAATGGCACTCTGCTGAGCGGTCCCGCTCCCTGTGACGATGGGTTTGCCTGTTGTGCGAGGCCAAAGGGAGCTGACGCAAGTCCGTAGTATGTACAAGGCTGCAATGCACAATGACCAGCTAAGCTGAGGCCAGCCGAAGTTGAACAGCGTAAGCATATTGGCTTCGAGGGTTTCAGTATAGCGTAAGCGTGTAGCGTTCTGAGCTCAGGTATAGCGTAAGCCTCTTGGTTGTAGAGTTTGAGCTTATGCGAGACTCTCAAAGCTTTTACGTCTGCCTGCATCTTGATTCTTGACCAATGTCAGCTCCCAAACTCGATCGACCGCAAGGATGGGATCATGGCTGGGCGATCTGCT
Source organism: Cercospora cf. flagellaris (assembly GCA_005356885.1). Lineage (NCBI taxonomy): Eukaryota > Fungi > Ascomycota > Dothideomycetes > Mycosphaerellales > Mycosphaerellaceae > Cercospora > Cercospora cf. flagellaris. The sequence continues at coordinate 48,581 of RJLU01000005.1, read as the reverse complement.
TCGGATACTCACGTGGTGTGTCCAAGATCATGCCACTCTTACAACGCGCATGTGTGGCATGATGTGGCAGTAGTGGGACGATGAACGTATGAAACCCACTGCTGCAGTAGCTATAGAAAGCTGTGCGCCCACCATGAACAACAAGAAATGACCAGCACGTCGAGATAAACTTCTCCATCTAGTCAGCGCCGTCGACGGTTGAGCTTTGGCAGAATTGCGGTCCGGCTCAATCTCACTCTGCGACTCTCCGCTTGCATCTTCGCAGTTGCACAGCTAGGCAAGATGGACTATCTCTGTCTTTCGCGATGGAGGATGCCCCAAACTTGCTGGACTTCTCAGCCTGGCTTCAATCTCAACAATGGCATACGCCGGACCTCCGCTGGACCCTCCAGGAATAGGCACGAACTCGCCTTCGACTCAGAAGAAGAGGGTGGCCTATTTCTATGACAGCGATGTCGGGAACTACGCCTACCAGTCGGGACACCTAATGAAGCCCCATCGAATTCGAATGGCGCATTCACTTGTTATGAACTATGGACTATACAATAAAATGGAGATCTACCGGGCCAAACCAGCGTCAAGATACGAGATGACACAGTTTCATACGGACGAGTACGTGGACTTTTTGCGGCGTGTTACGCCCGACAATGAACATCTTCTGGCTAAGGAGTGCGCCAAGCACAATGTTGGGGAAGATTGTCCTCCGTTCGACGGCGTCTTTGAGTTCTGCGCGATTAGCGCCGGTGGCAGTATGGAAGGAGCGGCAAGACTCAACCGTGCGAAATGTGACATGGCGATCAATTGGGCGGGCGGGCTGCATCACGCAAAGAAGAACGAGGCATCCGGATTTTGCTATATAAATGGCAAGTCGTCCTCAACTATCCGAGTCCAGCAGGTCATAGATAGGCAGACACTCGTGAAACCGTAGAGAGTAATATTGCGCCTGCTGACCAAAAGTGCTGATGCGCAGATATCGTCCTCGCAATCCTTGAATTGCTCAGGTTCCATGCACGAGTGTTGTACATCGACATCGATGTGCATCACGGCGACGGTGTCGAAGAAGCCTTCTACACCACTGACAGGGTAATGTGTGTCTCCTTGCATAAATACGGCGAATTCTTTCCAGGAACCGGCGACCTTCGCGATATTGGAATCGGACAAGGTATGAAATGGATCTTCATCCCGTGATCTTCTTGCAGTGTTGACAATAGGTGTGCAGGGAAACACTACTCAGTCAACGTACCGCTGCGAGATGGTATCGACGACGCCAGCTATAAGGATGTTTTCGAATCAGTGACCGCATGGGCCGTGGAATTTTTTCAACCGGGCGCGATCGTCCTGCAGTGTGGAGCTGATTCTTTGTCTGGCGATCGCCTCGGTGCGTTCAACTTGAGCCTGGCCGGGCATGCGAACTGCGTCAACTTCGTGAAGAAATTCAACCTGCCGACGCTTTTCCTGGGAGGTGGTGGCTATACAATACGAAATGTGAGTCCGGCATAGGTCTCATGAACGAATCGTGCAAGAACTGAGACTCACTTGTTAGGTCGCTCGAGCATGGGCATATGAGACTGGACAGATAGTTGGTGTTGAGCTGTCTCGCTCGATGCCATTTACAGACTATTACGAGTACTACTCGCCAGACTTCGAACTAGACGTCAAGCCGAGCAATATGGACAACCGGAACAGTGCTGAATACCTGGCGAAGATCAAGTCATTTGTTTATACCAATCTTCGTCAAGCACAACCGGTCCCCTCTGTGCAGCTTCAAGACGTGCCGCGGTATCCAGTCGGCATGAACGAACATATTGACGATATGGACGACAGACTGGATGATGAAGATGCTGACGAGGAGACCTCCAAAGATCAACGGCTCACGGAACGGGTGGAAGATCGGATGATTGAGGATGATATGGATATGTCTGGCTTGGAAGACGGGAGAGGAGTGGACTCGGGAGCAGATGCTGATCACGGAAGCCCGTCCAAAGTGGGTGAGGGTGGCAGCGGGTGTAAGGTTTTGTCAAGCGATCATGATACAGACCAGATAACTGAGCCGGTCCCATCGATTGACCCAGGCAACGATCCTGAACCTGACAGAACGACAATGATGCTGCAGGAAGCGATTCGTGACGAGAGCAACGAAGTTTCCCAGCCCACGAACGTTGAACAAACAGTAGTCCAGAGGGACGCCCCTGCGGAACATGTCGAGATCATCGCACAGCCGTCAATCGTTCTGGAATCAGCGCCAATGCAGCCCGAGCCGCCTATCGTCCAATGTATGAACAGAGCAGACAGTCACACGCTTGGGCTTAGTGACGCTGCAGAAGCTGTGGAAGCTATGGAGGACAATCACAAAGGCGGAAACGAGAATATCAGTCTTTCATAGAGGTACAAATATACACTTGAAGCATTTTTGATACACAGCACGGATCTACGTTGCCGAATTAATATCTTGACCCACCAGTTCTCGTGCCCGAGCGGATATTGCCTGTCGGCCTTTCTCAAGGTCCTCAAGCTCACCAGCCTTGCGCTCACAGCACTCAACCAGAACGTCAATTGTATCGAGGGCCGCGGAAAGCGTGGCTTTCTTGTTCAAGCGGTTCCCACCCTCCAGTGCCTGCATGTTCCATTCCGGATTTGCCGCCTGGCAGATACGCTGAGTAGGGTCTTGGAGTACCGCATCGGTCAATTTAGCATATTTTGTATTCAACGCTGACCGATAGCGCTTCTCGACTGCGTAGTGCGGTCGACTTGGCGTAGGCTCGGTCGCTCCCTCTCTGAGCCGGCTGTCCCGTCGCTTTGGAGGTACCGGTGATGCGCTCTGTCTTGCTGTCAGTTCTTCGTAACTGAACTTATGGTAAGCTTTCCTTTGTACCTGGGATGCCTTGTTCTCCACGTCTCTCAATCGTCGTCGTGATGCCGGTCGTGCTCCAGCACGTGTTTTCAAGTATTCGAAAATTGCTTCTTCGTCGACCGTATCGAGTATCGTTGCCAAGCTGTCTGCCGCCGGATCTTGGGGAGCAGTTCCGTTCTGGGGAAACTGTGGCTCAATAGGCAATTGACTGGTCGCGCCATCTCCGCTCTGAGGATTCACTTCGGACGTGGGCGTGAGTGTGAACAGATTGTCCACGGAGACTGCGAAACAACTCAGCGTGAGCACGATGATGGTGGAGTGTTCAGCTGACAGTCATTGAATACAGAGTCGTTTGATAAGCCCAGATCGGAGAACTCGTTGGGATTCATTTCCATGTAGACTTAGCTGTTTACAACATCATTTTGAGCATTTGCTTTTCGCATTTAGTCCTGACGGCCGCATCTGCTGCATACCCATACTCACGATCACTCATCTTCGTCATTGCATTGCATTGCCCCTGCTCGGCGACACATTATACTCAGCGTCCGCGCCTACGGAGCATGACTCGAACGATTAAGTGACGCGTTTGGTGACATGCTGATTGGCTGTGTATGCAGAATCCGTCAAGAAATTGTGCTCCGTAACAGGCAGAATCGCTCTCCGTACGATTCGGGGATTCGACGACGACGCATTTGATGAAGACAGTGAGAGAGAACCACAGCCCACCGCACTCTCGCAAACCATGTTTACCCTGAGCTCCGGGAAACCACTGATCGGCAGCCGCAATCGCTGCTCGGTCGGGATCAGGCCACATCACCCCAGACACTGCTAAGCTGCTCTGCTCAAGATCCTCACGCATGACTCAATTGCCTTCTTTCACTCGATGATCCCACCCATGGTGCCATCCGTCGCAGTGACAACATTGCCCAATAGAGCTGGTATCGTCGTCTGACAAGGCTCTTCTCTGCTGTGCCCTCAAAAACGTCCATGAAACTCAATACTTCGACGGGACACTACGCAGCGCTTGAAAGCTCTCACCATGATCTCCGCAAAGAACCCTGCCAAGTCTGGCGCGCATAACAGGATCGACACCAAGGTGGAACATGCAACCCATCAGAAGACAGGACAAGCCACGACGCCAGTATCGCTGGACAAGAGTGATGATGACTTCAGCGAGAAGAGAGACGACGGTAATTCCAGCAAAGGGAAAACTGACAGTCTCGCTGGGGACAAGAGTGCAAAACCAGATCCATCAGAGGACGAAGTGGGGACGAGCCAGCAATACCCCGGCGGTTGGAAGCTTGCGCTGGCATTCGCGGCACTGATCCTTGTCCTTCTTGTTGGTGGCATCGATAGCACAATTCTGGCAACTGGAGTTCCAACCATCACTGACGAATTCAACATTACCGCAGACGTGGGATGGTACCTAACATCTTATCGCCTGGCCGCCTGCGCAATGCAATTTCCGTTCGGGAAGCTCTACAAACATTTTCCGACGAAATATGTTTTCATGACGTCTAATTTCGCGTTCATGGTTGGGTCTCTGCTATGCGCTGCAGCTCAGACCTCGCCAATGTTCATCGTCGGCCGGACTCTTGCTGGAGTAGGAATTGCTGGCGGTTCTGCTGGATTCTTCAACTTGATCATGGAGGTGGTGGCGCCTCAACTCCGTCCCATGCTTGGAGGTATCTTTGGGTCAATTGAGATGTTATCCGGTATTTTGGGTCCCGTCATTGGTTTGTTGTGTCACATTCTTTGAGCTTTTGCATGCAAGATGGCTGACAGGGTGACTGTAGGAGGAGTAATAGTCCAGCACACAACGTGGCGATGGTGTTTTTGGATCAACATTCCTATTTGTGTTGCTGCTCTGGTCTCTATGTTCCTCTTCTTGCCCTGCATTCCGAAATCACAAGAAGATGATCGGGCACTGACATTTTCCGGATTACTTCGAGAAATGGACGTCATCGGAATGGTCCTCATGACTGGCGGTCTTGTGGCTCTCTTCCTCGCCATCAACTGGGGCGGAGTCACTCGTGCTTGGAACAGCCCTACAATCATCACCCTCTTCGTTCTATTTGGGGTCCTGCAAGCAGTTTTCGCCTTGCACGCAGCCCGGACCGGAGAGAAGGGTATTCTGCCCCCACGTCTTATCAAGGATCGAAACGTCTACAGTGGCCTCATTTTCTCTCTGGGTTGCGTTTCGTCCCTCAGCATCGTAGAGTACTATGTTCCAACCTATTACCAGATCGTGCACGACTTCAGCCCTCAAAAATCGGGCTTTCTGATGCTGCCAAGCCTCATCGCAACACTTGCTGGATTTCTGATTCAAGGTGCAGGGTCAGTGTTTACTGCGTTCTTTTCGACGAACGATACTTTTACTGACCTGAAGTTTGCTTCAGAGCTAGCTACTTTGGCTACTACACTCCTTTCTCGCTGGCGGGTTCGATCTTAATGCCGGTATCTGCTGGCTTGATCACGACGTGGGGTCCGAAAACGTCTTTGGCTCAGCTGATAATCTTCCTCGCCATGGTAGGCTTTTCGACCGGCATCGGCTTCCAAGGTCCCTTGAACGCAGTGCAGACGACGTTGAAGAAAGAAGACGTTCCGCTAGGCATAGCTGTTGTACTTTTCGCGCAAATGTTCGGTCCGGCGATCTTTGTATCTGTTGGACAGACTATTTTTGCGAATGGACTGGCTAGAGACCTGCGTCGGCTTTTCCCTGAGCGAGATACTAGTGGAATTCCCGACATGGGCCTCAACGAGATCAAATCGTCTTTCAGTGGCGAAGATCTGCGAAAGCTCGTCTCAGTATTTAACGAGGCCATTAAAGGAGCTTGGTATCTGGCTCTAGGACTGACATGCCTGACTCTCATAGGATCACTTCTGATGCCTTGGGCGAAGATCACCAAAGATGAGAAACCTAAAGACGAAGAGAGCGCCGTTAAAGGTGACTGAATGTTTCGGCAAACATGGATCAGATATTCAGCAGCGGGTAATCTCGTCCACCCATGATTACTTTACATTGTACTTAGGGACAACCTGGGCAGTCTACTAAGATTGAACCCCTAGACATTCGTCCGATCAGGTGCCAAGCGGTCAATAGATGGAAACAACAGTATTATTATTCCACAGATACATGATTTCGGGTTCAACGCGAGAATCGTGATGCCCGAAAGCCTCAGGGATCAGGTGGACCTTGTTACGGGAGAATCTGCGGCTGATGCGCGGAGGCCTGAGCCTATTCACTTTCTTGACGTGAGCCCGAAGGCTCGGCTTCCGTGACCGCGGCAATTAGATCTGTATCTTCCTCGCTCGACATATGGCAATGTAGAAGATGGTCTTCGTCGACAAGACAACACATAAAATCGCTTCTTGCCATTCTCGATCAGAATTGCGACTGCGGATGACCTCAATACAGTGCATTGAGAAACGAACACGCCGGAAGAAAGGTGCAGGATCCCTTGCTCCTTACTGGGATTTCAACAGTAATACCTCCAGCAAAAAGCAAGTATTACTGGCTCGTTGCTACTGCTGAAGCTTCAAATCAGGACCCACGACATTGAGAGGAATGATAATGGCTACAACACAACGCACATCGGGCTCTCCAACAGTGAACATAACTGGGGAAGAGATAGCGCTTCTTGAGCGTTTGTTACAAACAGCAAAGTCTAAGGCTCGGAGCCCAGATACTTCCACCAAGGAACGAAGTGAGTCGTTCCAAACATGCAGAGGTAGATGAGTCGCTCACACTACTAAGCTCGTGCAACTATGTCTACATTTGCATTCACTGACAAAGAGACAGATGGGGAAGCCTTCTCCAAGCAGGCCTATGCTATCGCTGCGCTTCCTCAAGCCAGCCGCTCCGGCAGAAGTTTCACGCACGCTGAATGTGCATACGATAAATATGATGATGAAGATGATGATGACGATTCGGACTACGAGATGACGCCGGAAATGCCAGAGTCACCAGTAAGACAGCTCGCGACACCTGAGTACAGCCATACCGATGGTAAGCAGTCGCCCCAGACGCACGGCAAGAAGACAATCTATTCGAATCGACCACACGCAGCGGTAGAGAGACGATACCGATCCACTGTCAACGAGAAGATACAAGAGCTGCAGAACCGAATACCAGATTACTTCGATCGGGAGGACCAGACGGGAAGAAGTCAAGCAAATACCAAGGGTGCAATCTTGGATCGTGCAGCACGATACATTCATTTCATGGTGCAATCGTACGAAGAGAAGGAGCGCAGATGTCAACAAGTCCGTTGTGTAGTGGAGCGGTGGCTTAGAGAGAACAGTGGTTGAGCACGACTTTAAACATCGACGAACGGCATTACGTCGGATGTTTTGTTCTATCTTTCATTTGGTACAACGTTCGCAGCTCAACATAGTTCATACGACAAATAACAGTAGCTACCTCTGAGTGCAACTACCTTTGAGTGCAACCGCAGGTTGCTAAGCGAGTTACCCAAGCTTGTCATGGATCGAGAGCCGATCTGGCTAGTCGGTTGCACTCAGAGCTGTTTGCACTCGGAGGTGGCCACGATTACGAGATGTACCATAACCCACGATCGCGGCCAATAGTAGAACGGAAGTTGTTGAAGCATCGAGAGAGGGCTCACGTCGCAAAGCCCGAGGACAAGCAAGAAAAAGTTCACAACCACACGTCGCGAGCGCCAACATGATTACCAAAACGCAAGCTGAACTACCCACTCTAGACCGTGCAAATCAATCTCAATTCATCTGGTGTAAGCAGTGGATCAGCTCGTTACATGTCTATCCGCAGTGACCCGCGGTTTGCAGTTGCCTCCTGAACAATGTGAGTCCGTCGCGTCGTTGATTTGTTGGAGTCGTGCCTGCTTTCCGCGGCAAGCTGCTATGCACTTGCTGTTCCACGACGTCGACTGGCTTGAACTCATCATCTTTACTTGGCTCACTACTGCGCTCTTCTTTGCTGGTGATCTTCCCTTCGCTGATCTGCACCACGCGGTCACGATGGGGGTGGGCGTGAACTCCAAGCTACGGGAACGGCACGAAACATCTATGCTTGACAAACGCAAGCAACCGACTGTTTATCATAACCTCCTGCTGCGAATGCCGAGCTTCGTATATCTCCGACGCCGGAAACGTTTCGATAACAGTACTATCAATGTCGGAGACTATCCTATGGCTCTCTAGCTCGGCGACTAGGTAATGTTGGCTCCTGTCGCTGTGCATAGCTCTACTAACACGATCAGTTTCTGGCACGCGATCGCCACTTCAAACATCCACTTGTGAAGTCAATGGAATTTGTTCCTAACGGGGAGAATTCTGCCTTCCTGGCAACCGTAATACAGGAATACGTACAATTACGACCAGACCTGCCTTGGTGTATAAGACGGACATAGGCCGGCCGTTAATACATCTTCTTCGACTATGCTAGCTACCTCATAGAGCATCTCCCGTTGTCATAGCCAATAGTACTAAAAATGTGCTGGTCCTATCGCGAGGAGACCCAAGCATAGCTTACCGAGGACAAACAAGAGAAAGTTCACGACGGCACGTCGCTACCACAACTGAGTCCAAAGAGCATGTATGGCAAGGAGGCGAAACCTGATAAGAGCTTAGCGCCGCTCGATTGGTTCGAGCAGCATTTCGGAGGTCATAAGCCAAGTTCAATGCGCTATACGGCTGCGACCACGGACTGGAGTCACAAAGAGCGAGCGACGAAGGAACACATCAAATATCTCTCCACGCAACAGACAATGGAGCCATGGCCGGACCAGATCCAGCGAACGTTACTGGAGCCGAAGTGGGTAAGTGACGGCAAGCGCGAGGTGCCACGCGGTGTCACTGTCCGAGAGAGGGGAGACGGGTGTCGAAATCCTCGACATGATGCCGAGACTACCCTTGCATCTGACGAAGCGCCTCTCCCTCCAACCAAACGCCGTCGTACTATCGGACCAGTAAGCAAACCACAGATCCTCGATTGCAGGTGAGAGACTAACCTCGTAATAGGATGCCGACGCTGGAAGCTTACCCCAGCCTGTTGTCGAAACTTCGATGCGTTTACCATTTGAACGGAATGGACGCGTCGATAACTCTGAGGTACCGAGAATCTGCAGCGACGACACGGAAGAGGACTGGGGCGTAACATGGCAAGGACCACCGCCGCTGCGTTTCAAGCGTCGCGGTGTAACTCATGCACTCGGACAAGCACCACGATCAGACTACGAGGGTTTGCTGAAGGATTTAAAACTGATACTCCACTTCGCAAACATTGACCTCCCTTGGTCGGAGATACAGGCAATGGCAATAAAAGCCAGCGACTTCTGGGACAGTGTTAGCCCGCTGAAAGCATCTCTCGACATGCATTTGCAGAGGCTGATGACCGATGGTGGCCCATTCGGCGACTTTGCTGCAACGTCGAAAGGTATGAACTAGTCGTTCACATGGTGTTGGGCCGCGGAGGCATGTCGTTTCATCATGTTATTGGCAGGGAATCTTGGTAGCACCACATACCAAAAAGAAGCTGGCTCTAGTTCAGTCAATTCTTCCCTTAATAAGTGAAACCTTAACATTCCTACGCCGGAAGCTGATCAAGAGCTCCTTTCCAATGGCAAACATGGAGTGAGAAAGGTGAAGCTTGATCAAGAGCCCTGCCAATGGCAAGCATAATGTGAGGGACGGAAGTTGCCTCTCACCAGCAAGCATTGTGATCGCAAAGGCAAGCGCGAGTTCCGTGCGGACTCCGTGCGCGACTTCTCGAGCATTGGGCTTTTTGGTTCTCTTTTACCGTCTCTCACCTTTGCAGTCGGGTAGCACCACAATCAAGGCGACGACAAGAAGCTAGCTCCGGTTCAGTCAATTCTTCTCCCGAACAAGTGAAAACTTCAATAGCCCCATGTCCGCTGTCCTTATGATTCTCTGCCACTATCTCAGAGGCTCTAGCACCAGAAAGGGAACGTGATCGCCCGTAAAACAGACACTTTACTCAGCAGCATCTACTATAACTTCGAACAGCGAGCGTGCCGCTTGAACAAAGAACGCTAAGTGGGAGCTGCCTCTCGGCAGCAAGCATAGTATAAGGGAGGTGTAGCTGTGCCGGAAGCTCCCTCTCAATAGAAAATATCGTATCTGTTATTGGGTGCAACACCTACAACTCATCATAATTCGTGGTCTGATTGCGGTTTTAATGTTGCCAGTCCGGACTCGTTGACAGGTAGCAGCAGTTATGTGAAGTGTTACTTAGTATGATGGTTGCCATGAGGTCGACAAGTAAGCATACTACCATCCCTGCTCACAGGCTATAATGACGGAGCAGACAGCAAGTGACACTGAGATCAATACTAATGCAGGGAGATTGTACAACCATGTGGATACCTGCTGCCCCGAAAGGGTCGATTCGAGTTTGCCTGCTGGTCGATACGCCGCTGCAGTCCTCTACCGAAAGTAATTCGTCGCGTCCACCATTTCGTATGCATGCCACACTATACAACTCTGGAGATGAATCACAAGCCACTAGCTTGAGAGCACCGCTCAAACGCTGTTTGAAGACTCTCCATCAGTTTTTCAGCATTACGCTCGTCGAAGTAGCTCGGATCAAAACGGATTTCGACCTTGATTGTCCCAGCAATCCCGTGAGGGGTGCACTCAACGACTAGGGGCCGCCCCTCGTTGCCGATCAAACGAGCATGCCGGAGTGGAAGTCCCTCCAAATTGTCAGTTGCTCCATCGGAGCCGTGACTCTCGTCCCCGTTCACGTCCATCAAAAAGGATGTTGGATGGACATAAAGAGTCGTGGCAGCTTTGCACGCATTCTTTGCGTCCTCACTCAGCCCGGCAATCTCTTTCATGCCGTAAAGCTCATGATGCGTGCATTCCGAGTGAAGAAAGAGTTGAATGCGTTTCAACACATCTTCCAGAGGCAAGTCGACACCTTGAAGATCCTGAAGTGGGACGCAGAGTGGTACAAGTGCAATGGCCGGACCAATGAAATCGGTGATTCCCACTGCACCTGAACTTCGCCCCGTAGATATTGTCTCGATCATGGGACTCGTGGAACCGGTGATGTCTCGTGTTGCCAGCGCAAGAGCGGCATGAATGAGAGTAGACAATGTATAAATGCTTGTGGATTGTGAAGGCGGCATGGCCCAGGTCGAGGAGAGCAGACCTGTGGTCACCGGAAGTGGATGATGATCTGGATCGTGCCTGTGCAAAGCCAGCGGACTGGCGGGGGCCAAATGCTGTGTCCAAAAGTCTGCCGACAAGGAAGATGCACGGCATCGAAGAGCTCGACTGACTACTTGTCGCATACGATAGTCGGGATCAGGAACGACTGGTGGATCAGAACCGCGGCTCAAGGCACGTTTCAGTACTCGTGCCAGATTCTGCAGCGACCATCCATCGTAGACTGCATGATTTGCTGTGAAAATCAGCAACTTCGGTCTACCTCCTTCGCTGAAGATAGCTAAGCGAGACGTTGGCATTGCCAGTGGCTGATGCAGTGCCACGGCCTCCATCTCTTGCCCCTCTTTCAGACTCTTCGTATAGACTGAGCATGGCTCCTGTGAGATCGCATTCTGGCTCGTTACTATCTGATAGTACTCTCCTCCGGAACACTCGACCAAGATTGTTCGTAGCACTTCGTGAGCTCGGCAGACTTCACGTACCGCACTTTGCACCAAGGAGACACTCAGCTCGCCACAGGCACGCTCGAGAGAGAAGCAGAATTGGGTACAGCCACCACCGGGAGTGGCGAGGCACAGACGGAGATAATGGGCCTGCCGGTCTGTGAGAGGATAGGCATCTTCTACTGTCCCCCAGTCAAGACGGTCATCAGCCTGTACAACCTCACGAATTCTGTCCCGAACAACGTCATGCAGTAATTTGAACGGCTGGATCTCTTCCTCTGCATCTTCCGTATTACTATTGTATGGCAATCGAGCCATATCGCAGAGTCGAGGAGTAGCAAGGACTTGTCGAACGAGCATAGTCATGCCATGCTTCCGAGCCAGAGACACCAAACGCATCGCAGAGATACTGTCGCCACCTAGATCCGTGAACGATGAGTCTGGGCTGATATGTTGCGCATTAACACCTAGTATTTCGGCCCACAGTAGCTTCAAGCCTTGCTCATGACCGTTCATTGCGTACGGCTGAGGATGAACAGCATGCATCTCATGTGGAGGCTGATAATCAATGTCTCTTGTCCAGGCTGCCAAGGTCGCTCGGTCACGCTTTCCAGTACGATTCAGCGGAACTCGTGAGATGTAATACAGACATGTAGGTACCATGTAGGGCGGTAGGTGTTTACGCATGATGGTTTGGGCTCTTTCGAGGAGACGTGCTCGTTCCGCGACGTCCGAGGCACTGCGAGCGTGCAGGAGACCGGGCTCCTGCTGGATATCTTCTGATCGATCTGAGACGACAAAAACTGTCAGACGAGGCTCGGTCATGTTTCGATAGACAACGGGCTCAATAATGGCAGTCAAGTGAGGCAGAGCTTGCACTAGCCAGTGCTCGACCTCTCCCAGCTCTACCCGCTGACCAGAAATCTTGATCTGATGATCTTTGCGGCCAAGAAGCTGGACGGAACCGTCTGGCAGGTGTCTTGCTCGATCGCCTGTGCGAAACAGACGTTTCCTGTTGGCCTTTAAGCCGCAATCGAATGGCCATGTCGCATGGACTTGAAGGAAAGCAGCGTCCGTCTTCTTGTCATCTTGCCAATACCCATCTGCCAAGATAGGCCCTTCGATCAGCAGTTCTCCCGAGCACCCTCTGGGAACTAGCCTTGGCACATTTTCGCAAGCAGAGTCGACAACCCAGAACCTGCCCGAAAAGGGTATGGGCAAGACAGAGCAGTCGCAAGTCTGGGCTTTATTGTGGTCAATCGGTCCGCAAGAATTCGCCACTGAGGTCTCCGTCAGTCCGTACACGACATATCCGGGCAGTCGTTCCAACCACGGTGATAAGATCGATGGCCTCACAGGCTCTCCTCCAAGTACCATTCGTTTGATTAAGCCCGCTGAATGCGGGATGGGCTGCGTCTTGAGAACACTTGGGGTCAGAGCGACCCAGTTCGCGCCATACCGTTCGGCGGTGCCAAAGAAATCGTTGCTGCACTCGTCCTCTTGAGGGATGCAGACACACCCACCATGATACAGCGTCGCAACGATCTCTGTGACTGATGGGTCGAACGTCAATCGAGTGGATTGCAACACGCGGCTGGTCTCATCCAGCCCCATGCCATGACCTGCAGCTGCCGAAGACGCAATTAGAGCGTTTTGGGAGATTACGACTGCTTTCGGGGTGCCTGTCGAGCCGGACGTGAATAGGATATATGCTGGCCTGGTCGTATCGGATGGATCTTTGAGCTCGATAGGAAGCCCAGGGATCTGAATCTTCGAGGGGAATTGTTGAACATCCAAATTGTCAGCGAGAAGGATCGTACACTCTGGAATGAGACTCTCCAAGCGTGGCACATTCGTCACAAATAAAGCTGCCCCAAGGCGCTTGATGGACTCTTGCAAGCGACTATCAGGATCACGCGAGTCCAGCGGCGTCCACGATGCTCCGACCTTCCAGACGGCATACATTAGCACAACGACCATCGTGGACTTGTTCATGCAGAATGTGACTATTGACCCTGGGCCAATGCCTCGAGACTTGAGGTATAGAGCGAGCATGTGCGATTGGACAATGAGATCTGAGTAAGTAAGATTGCCATCCCAAGCTTGCACTGCGCGAGATTTAGGGTCTCGCCCAGCCCAGGTCATAAGACGCTCTAGAGGTGTGGGCAAGTCGTCTTGTACATCAGTGCCGCACCAGTCAGCAAGTAGAGCCTTCTCGTCTGGGCTGACGAGATCTAGGCTGTCCAGCGCCTTTTCCGGCTCACTGCAACGCACAATGCCAATAATATGTGCCAATTGGCATGCAAAAAGCTTGCATTCGTCAAGAGAGAGCAGAGCAGTGTTGTAGTGGACGCGCAGCGTCAGCTGATCTGCACTGATGCTGGTCTCAACGACGAGAGGAAAGTCTTGCGTTTGCATATCTGATTCATTTGGGTCGAGCTCCTGCAGACCAAGTGACTCCAAATCTTTCCGTGGCTTGCTCTCTTCGGATTGGAAGACCAACAAAGTGAGCTTTTCGGGGGCCAAGTTGACCTCATTTCGAACAAGTTCTCTGATCTTGGCCAAACCTGTGTGCTGAAATGCCATCATGTCTGTCGCTGCTTGTTGGATGCTGGCCATTGTATGAGACAAGCTCTTCTTGCCATCAATCTTCATATACACGGGCACGGTGGTCAGTGTTGGGCCGAGGATTGGGCCTTGACCGAGCTGATCGCTAGTCTCTCTGCCTGCTAGCACGGTAGCGAACAATACGTTGTCCGACTCGGTGTACTGGCGCAGAAGAAGTGCCAAGGCGAGCTTGACTTGAGTGAAGGCAGTGTGTTCTGTATCGGCAGAGATGGGAATGGACTGGCTATAATCGCAACGACCGAGTTCGGGCTGGCTGACTTGAGAAGCTGTTGTGGAGGACGATGGCCAACTTGGTGTGATGGAGTCAGACAGATGAGATGACCAGAAGTTTCTCTCGGCTGACTGGTCTTGAGAGCGTTGCAAATGCTCTACGAAGTTGCTGAAGGGGATACCTTGATTGATACTCCTTCCTGCATACGCTTCTGCAATGTCGTTCTCGATCACTGCCTGCAAGTCGCCATCGTACGTAGCATGGTGAGCAATCCATGACAGAGTTGTGTCTGCGATGACGAACTTATTCAATTCTTTCCCGTACACTCCTTCCAGTGTATCTTCATACTCGTCCGCATCAGAGACGAAGGTCGGTCTGCAGAGGTTGGAACGCAGAACAACTTGATACAAGCCATCTGCGCCCGTATCCACGACCCTTGTGCGAAGAATGGGACGCTCTTGAATCACTTGGATGAGTGCTCTGAACAGTCTTGGCACGTCGACGTCTGAGGATAGCACAAAGCGTCTGGTCTGGACATAGGCCATCTGCTGTTCCGACTGGGTTGATGCAAGCATCCCCTTTTGCATTGGCGTGCATGGATACGCATCCTCAACGTCTTGAACATGCACATCGCATGCCGATGCTGCAACACGTAGCATCGAGTCTCTCCGCTGTTTTTCGATCAATTCAAATGGAGCCGATTTCCCCAGCTGCTCTGCTGATGGCTGTGTGATAGAAGACACGGCATCGGCCGTAGCGGCCATGCCCTCTAAGGTAGGGGATCTGAAGATCTGCACGACGCTCAGAGTAATGCCTACAGCCCGCGCGCCAGAGCTCAGGCGAATGGCCGATATCGAATTGCCCCCACAGCGAAAGAAGTTGTCTTGACCCGTGATGCTTGCCGCGTCTTTCTTCAAGACTGCGGACCAGACATCGCGAAGCTTCAAAGCGGTTGACGAGAGAGGCCTGTCGGCGTCAGTGGCCTCTTTCGCTGGAGTATCTTTGATGAGCAACGGCCTATCCTGTTTCAGGCCTCTCGATGCGTAGGATGAGACGTATTTGCAGCTTCTTTTGAGACTTTCGAGCGGCGTATTGTCGGTCGAGCTCATCAACTGCGAGAGGATAATTGTAAGATCTTCGCCTACTGAAGCCACTTGTGCTGCAGTCAAGAGGGAGGAGTCATACAAGAAGAGAAGTCGTGCCTCGTCTTCTGACAGCGTGCAGTCCAAGACAAGAGGGTAAGGATGCTTCAACGGCGGACCAGTTGTGTCGTACTCCCACATTACCACCTGATCTCCTTCATGGTTGTCGATTAGAGTCTCGCTGTTGATTATGAGAAGCGATGTTAAATCCATTGCTGATCTTTGGTAGGGCTCAAGCAAGCTTGCTATTCGATGTAGACTCATCTGCTGGAAAGCCATTGCTCGACTGTGATAGTCCTGCACAGCAGATACGAGCTCTCCTGCTGTGATCGTGTTCAACACTGACATGCGCATTGGAATTGTCGTGATAGTGGGACCTGCGGCTCTGGCTGCAGTGCTGGATGTCGACACTCGACCGCTAAGGACTTCGCCGAAGGTGATATCGCCCACTCCGTTGGCAACACTCAAGAGAATCGACCAGGCAGCGCGAAGCATGACCGCAGATGAAGTAGTCGGCCTTGCAGCTGCAGATCTCGTAAGAGATGTGGAGCATTGGTACCTCATATCGGTCTGAGGATAACCAGACTCTGGGCGTGGAGGCCAGGATAGACCCTTGGTCCCATCCAATTGTGATCGCCAGAAGGAGGAACACTGCTCGCTGCCGCTGTCATGATCCGCAATAAAGTCACGGAAGGGCGTCAAGGGCTCCGTAATCTTGCCATTAAAAAGGTCTCCAATCACACTGGCGAGAAGTTCCATGAAAGCGCCGTCATAGACCGAATGATGCATTGCCACTTGGAAGACGTGGCCCTCTGCGACCGGCTGGAAAGATGGGTATAGCAATTGTGCTCCCTCCATGAGTGAACGCGAGCTTGTATTACTCAAGGCTTCGTCAGTAATAGCGATCCTATGCCCTTGTCTCAGGACGATCTGCATCGGCTCATTCTCATCGCCGAGCAAAGCAATCCTCGTGCGTAGAATGGGAGCAAGTGCTTCAGCAGATGCCCAGACATTCCGGAAGCGGGAGCAGTCACGCCTGCACAGGGTCTCTGGATACGTAAAGGTCACCCAGTACGAATCAGGATCTCGGGCGGACAGTGCAATCAGCTCACTCTGCAAGGCTGTGCAAGGATATATATCTTCGATGTCATCCACATCCACATTAAGTAGATCAGCTGCAAGTTGTCGGAGCTGTCCATGCCGCGACTTGCCATCCTGCTGATTTCCTGGGTGTGTCTTTCCTCCTACTTGTGTTTGCTGTTGATGCGCGCTGCATATCCGGCGAATGGTTCCGTACTTCAGCATGTCGGAGACGTCGAGCCCCAACTTACGAGCCTCTTGCTCGGCAACTAACTGCATGAGCTTGATGGAGTCGCCACCTAAGGCATCGAATTCATCGTCAATGCCAACTAGCTCTGGGTCTAGCTTGAGCACTTTGGCCCATAGCTGCCGGAGACGATGCTCGGCTGCATTGATCGACCGTGTCTCGATCTTGGCAGTCTCGACTTTGGGAACTGCTTTCATTTGGGTAACAGCGGCGGCCGCATCCATTTTGAACTGCTTTAGTATGGAGCGTTGTACTTTGCCACCACTTGACACTGGAAGAGCATGCAAGGGTACGAAGATCTTTGGTACGGCTCCCTCAAGCATGGTTGACTTCAGTCTGCCTCGAGCGGCTGTGACAATCTCTCGAAAGTTGTGCAATCGATTTGCGTCGTCCTCGCCGATGATCAGCTCTTTCAGTGGCTTCTGATCTAAAGCGGTTGACGGTGTACAACAGACGAACGCCACGATAGCAGTGGAGTTCTGCTCATCTTTGAATACCTCCACGACAGTTTCGAATTGCGGCAGAACGCTTTTCACCTGGGTCTCAATGTCAAGCAACTCCACACGCTGTCCGCTGATCTTGACTTGCAAGTCCTTTCTGCCAACGTACTCGAGTCTGCCGTCCATTTGTAACCGCACGATATCGCCAGTACGATACACTTGTGACGAGTGTCCGCCGCGGAGGTCTGTCAGCCACCTGGGGCTCCTACAAAACCCGCCTTGAGCTGTGCCGATATATCCTCTGCCTACGATAGGTCCCTCTATCAGCAGTTCGCCCTCTTCGCCGGCGGGCGTCAGTAGCTCTGGGTTCTCGCGATTCACCGCCCACAATCTGGTCGCACCAATACTTTCCAGTCGCACGGATATACTGTTCGGGCTGATCAGGCTTACAGCGGCGATGATCGAGCACTCAGCCGGCCCATAGGCGTTGAACAGTCGTGTCCGCCCTGCCCATCGCTCTTGTAACTCCGCACTCATCGGCTCGCCTGCTAAAGCTACTGTTTTCACTGATGGAATGGCTGCTGGCTGGATGAAACGGACAACTGTCGGCGTTACCATCAGGAATGATATGCGTTCGTGTTGGATGAACTCTTCGAGTGCGGGCGGCGAGAGTAAGGTCGACTCGGGTGGTATGCATATTCGTGCTCCAACCAGGAGAGTGCCCAGCAGTTCGAGAATTCCCACGTCCCAACTGTAACGACTGTACTGGAGTACGCGATCATTTTGTGTCAATCCGACAGCTTGTGTGGTGTGGTAGAGGGATGTAGTCACATTGCGGTGCGTGATTCTGATGCCTTTGGGAGTGCCTGTCGTTCCGCTGGTGAATATGATGTATGCATCGTCGTCCAGTTCGATATTGGGAAATGCTCCGGAGCAGTCCGGCTCGTTCAGATGGCTCAGATTGGCGTCCAGCGAGACCAAGCCCGGACGCTGCGTGGCCATGTCGGCGAATCGATCTCGCTGTGATGGAGAGCATACGATAATGCGAAGTGGTGCTTGTAGTAGTTGCGCCTGAAGCCGCTCTGTGGGTTGCTCGGCGTCAAGCAACAGGAAATGCGCACCCGTGCGAAGCACCGCGAGCATCAGGACTGGTACAACATGGCTCTTCTCACACGCAATCGCTACGCAATTTCCTTTCCCGGCGCCGTTATCCATCAACGCCTGCGCCATGGCGTCCGCGTATCTTACAAGCTCGCGATAGGTCAAAGAGCCATCACAGGCACTGACTGCACAAGCCTCAGGCTGTTGCTCAGCATATTCGCGGATAAAGTCAATAATTGACCTCTCGCAGCCTCTCAAGACCCTGTCTTGCTGCTGATCTTCGCTGTCTTGTACTTGAGGGGCCAGGTCAGCCGCACTGGTCAATTCGATATCTCCACATCGAGTGTCTTCATTTGCATTGGCCAAGGTTTTACTGATTCGAGCGTAGTGCAAAAGCATCTGCTCAACATGGCACTCGCCAATGACTGCGGGATTGTAATGTACATTGACATGTACAGTGTCCTGCTCTGGTACGACTGAGAAGACCAGCGCGTGACTGAAGAGCGAGGTGAGATCAGACTCTACATCCCACGTGTCTTTCGCTTTACGCCAGATTGACGTTTCCGGTGGCTGGATGATCAAAAGACTTCGGAAGTCGACGTTTCCCTGAAAAGCTTGAGGTAGACAAGAGCGCATATTGGCCAAGCCGAACTGCTCATACTGCGCTGAACATTCGATCTGATCGTTGATGCGTTGGAGAAAGCTCTTTATGGAGGAATTAGGGTCCACAGTGACTGCCATAGGGACAGTAGCTTGGGTTGGGCCAGCAATGAGATTCGCATCAGCTGCCGGAAGATAACGTCCAGACCGAACGTCGCCGAAGACAATACATCGCGCGTTGGCGTGCTGGCTGAGCAGTATGGCGAATGCAGCCTGTAGCAAAGAAGCGATTGGGACGTCTCCTTCGTAGTGAGGTCGTTGGAAGCTGGACTGTACCGAGCAGCTCGAAGCGGGCACCGCTGTGGATGCAGCAGCTGGTGGAAACGCCTGGAAAACCTCATCACCAAGTTCAGAGTACCAGTGAATTCTGGAAGCTTTTCCTTTTGTTGACTGTAGACTCTGCAGGTGTTCAGCAAAGATTGCGTGTGGCAGAAATGAGCGGGGGGCCTGATTGTTCCAGAACGCCATCACCGTGTCAAGAACAATATCCCGCACGATGTTGTCGTAAGCGGCATGATGGATGCTCCAAGTCAAATTTACATCGTCGAGATGAATGGACGATAGTACATGAGCTGACTGAGCGGTCTTGAGGACCACAGAGAATGTGCCCTTGCTCGGGACCACTAGCGGAGCAGTTCTCAGGATGGGAAGATGCTCGACAGCCCGCTGCCAGCACGCTTGGAGAGATTCTGCATCCTCCCGCGATGCGAGCCGGAGCGTGGTCTGTAACTTGTATGCGCGATGATTTGCCGTCGGTAGTGCCCAGATGTCCTGCTGAAAAGGTGATGCCGGATATATGTCTTCGATCTCGGTCCGGTCGATGTCAAGGTCTGTCACTGCCCGCTCGATCAAGGTATCAACATCATCTGGGGAGAGTAGCGAGAAAGCAGCTGGACCTGATGCAGAGGAAAGAGCCCCAACACAAGGATCGATTCCGAGCACATTGGTTTTGTCGGCATCGTTGAATACGCTATCTGTTGGCGAGTCCTTGCGTGCCATCTGTAAAGTGTGCGCTGTCATGGCTGTGATTTTCTTAGGTCGACCTGGAGGCCAACGACCTGTTTTGAGAAATTGGTTTGATCAATTCTTTCTTGCTCGATCAGTCGGACCGAAGACGATGTTCCAGTTGCTGGCTTGTCATGTGACCGAGAAGGCTGTGAAAGTGACTGCAGCCTGCAGTCCTCCAAATGTTGCCGCTCCAAACTCGAGTGGCATTCCAAATCACGTCAGCACAGCAGTGCTGGTTACGTGATACGTTTCGGTCTTGTCGATGGACGTTTGGCTGCGAGACGGAAGTGCAGAGCATGGCTGTCTCGGTGGTACCACCCCTTTGCCGTGGACCCACCTTAATGTGATCCCACTCAAAGCCAATGCTTGACATGCTGCAAGCTTCCGTCAGGGTTAGGAATAGCCAGCTTGGGTAGAACCGGGTCGACCTTTGACGCACATTCGCTGCAGCCATAGCATGCGTTCCAGCAACTTCGCACTTGAGATTGTGGTAGTGAAAGAGCCCGAGATGCGGGAGCCTAGCAAGTATCCGAAAGAATGTTCGAAAGAGCAAGAAATGTTCAAATTGCCAAAACTGTCCAGGTTACCAGAAGAGAAGCTCAAAAGGCCACCAATGCGCGGCCTCAGGCCAGAGCCAGGGGCGTTTCCAGACTGCCATCGAAACAGTAGCTTAGGTGCCGAGTTCGCAGGATCATCCGACTACGTGCCACAGTGAAGTGTGTTCCATACAGACGCAACACCCGGCTTGTCCGGCGGTCGATGCACGTACAACAGATGACAAGCAAGACAGCGACCACACACCCGGCTGCTCTGGCACGAATTCGACAATTTGCCGTTAGGGCATTGGAAGAGTGTGGCCGAAAGCGCTGGCTTGGAACAGATGTATGTGGCTGTCGGCCCGAAACGAGACATTGCATTCAGACGGAACGGCGAGGGCTTTCTGGAAGGGCCAGACAGCAGAGATTGCATAACGAGGTGAAGATTGAATAGGCCGGATCCAGCGAATCTGAGCAGTCTGCAAAGAGTTGAAGCTGCAAGTGAGCAGCGAACGCCTGCGCTTTGCCTCTAGAGACTCAACAACGGAGCTCGTCAGTTTCGTATTTGACCAAAGACCGACCATCAACTTACGTTCAATTACCAATACAATATCATTATTCGCCCCTTCATCAGAAACTCGACTCAACAGCAGCGGCTCAATCCCAGCAACTCGAAGTCCAAAGACCATCATCTACAACACCAGAACCATGGCTGCTCGCATTCCGGCCGTCTTCAACCCCATCCTGCTCGCCACAGCTACCTTTGTGAGGTGAGTCAGCTGCACGGCTTCTTCTCGTAGCGAAGCACTGACCTCTTCTCAGCTTGCCATTCGACACTTCATCCTCTGAATTCGGCGAGGGAGCAGTCCCTGGCTGCTGCACAAGCGCTGTCCACTTCACTCTACTCCAGCTAGGCCAGACTCTCATCACTGTAGCTCATGCCTACTATGTCACACTGTTTACCGGCGAGAGGCTCATGGACGAACTCCAGTCCACTCCACTTGCCATTCGCGCGCTCATGTTACTCCTCAACGAAGTTGCGATCATCCTCTTCTGGTTCCGTGGAGCTCCCTACAGCCCCGCCAAGATGCCCATCGTTGTCGCTACCTCCATTGGTCTTCTCCATCGCAGTGGCTGTCAGATGGCTCGGATGCTCACGCAATTGGGCTTCATCTGATGGATCGGCCTCGTCACCACAGACCGCACCCGAGCAGAGAGCGATAGCACCGCATGACTACAACACTGTGACGCCATTGTGTTCGCTGATGAGCACCAGAATGGTAAATGTGCTGCAATCGGGGAGTGAAAGCATTTGAGCGCATCGTGCCTCACTTGAAAACTAGCATCAGGAGAAGCGCGCTGTAGAAGACATTTGTGCTTGTTGAGAGAGCCTTCAGCTTCGGGCGAAGTATGAATCTCCAAGCGAGCTACCACTACATGGCATTCTTCATGATTGCAGCACTGTTGCGCATTTCTTTACTTCGATTCATGACACGCATCCATGATGTGTCTCAAAGTGAGACTCCCACGCTGGAACACGTCCTGTCCCGTCGCCTACGTCCAGTCATCGTAGTCAATTGATCGTGATCGTCGATATCCGAAGAAGACAGTGCTCGGAAAGGCGGAGCATCTGAGCCAATCGGTGAGGATGGGCGAGAGGAGTATGGTGAGGGGGAATTTTCTAGAGCCTGATCGAGTTGCCGCACGATTGGCGCCGCGGTGGACCTCGAGCGACAACCATGCAAGGAGGAGGGACTGGACACCAAAGTACAGGGACACCACGACATTCGCGTTGTCGTGCACGTGTTCTGCTTGGTCCAGTGCGGAAGCGAGTCTCATGCGTGGCGGTTTCTGGTCGTCTTGTCGAGAGAAAGCTGGGATCTCAAGAGAACGTCGCTGCCAGAGATGTGGTCGTCGCCGGTCAAGGTGAATCGGGGAATCTCGTTGTGGATCGGCTGACGAGGCAACCGCTTTGCCAAGGCTGCAAGTGAATGGCAGGAGCTTGCGGCCCGGAGTTCGCGAGAGCACCATTTCATGTTCGAGGCCTCATACTCCACCTTCTCATCAGCATTTTCAGAGCGCTGTCGAGGTTTCGCTCACAACAGCCATGGCTACCAACACGCCGGACGACTCGAGCATCACCAAAAACTTCGCCATTCCCACTGGTGCCTCGCGCGCTGGCCAACCAAGGAATCCAAAGACGATGGGCAGCGTCTACCGTCTCCTGCTCCTTCTACTCTCTCTTGCGAGGGTCTTTTGGTAAGCAATAATCTTCTTGATGATTTATACGAGAAACACACTGACAGCCAATAGCTTCGCTTACGACCCCCTACTCCTCATCACCGCCATCGACCTCTCGCCCTTGCCGCTCTCCTCAGGACGACCTCGGTGTCTGATGGAGGAAGGGGCTAACGATGGCAACCTACTCGCATTCGTCATCGGAGGCCTCCTGTGCCTGGGATTCAATCTCATTCCGGCTATCGCCCATGCAAAATACATCGCCTGGTCCGCCTGCAGGGGCTCGCACTATCAACATCGCCAGCACTCGATCGGGTCAGTCTGCTTCAACGTGTCCTGTCTTTGGCTTCTCGGCTTCGTTCTTCTTTACAGCGAATGCCTTGAAGACGAAGAATTCGCTCTGGTCGTGACGTGGGTTCCCGCATTGTGTCTCTGCTGAATCCACGCGTGGATCCTTTTGCAGAGGATTCCTCGTCACCCCATAACAGCTGCGAAGCTCTCTATGCAGCCTCGTCGTCGACCTTCGGTGACGGGAATCGACATAGACGGATTTCCCGTGAACGACGAGGGAATACCTGTTTGGACCGGCCAGAACACTTGCTCCTCTTGCAATGCGCATAGTTGACGAGACGCTGCATCTGCGATTTGTTTTCCGTCAACAAGGATCTGCCAGATGGTTTCTGGCCAAAGTACGCTGCGTACGCCAATCGCCGTATTCCGGAAACTCAAGCGTACAAGGACATTGCACTTTCCCAGAGATGTGCCTCGTAACTCGCCTTTCCTCTTGTCTTGTCAGAGACGTGCTCCTGAGACGCTACTGGCGCAGGATAGTGGCAGTGAGGAAAATGATAAGAACTTGTAAGGAGTTGAGCCCAAAAGACTTTACTTGTTCCATGTGGAGCATGCGAAGAAGTCGGCTCTCGCCAATCGGAGGCTGAGCTCTTGTGAAATACTACATACCGTCACCCACAATACACGAGGTAGCTGGAGGATGCAATGAGGTCTTCTTGATCGTGCTCTCGTGCCATTCAAACCTCTCCTGGGTCTGACCTGAAGTGTCGTTCGGAATGTGGCCGTCTCATGCCCGATTCAAGATCCACTTGTACGACAAGGACGAAACCGTCGATTGCGGATCTTTTGGATCTGTTTCGCCAGCAACTCACGACATCATTTTGCCTGGTGGAAGTAGAACATTTGGGAGTAGACAGAATCGCGACACAATGTCCCAACATTCCCAAAGGACGGCTCACGGTGCTCATGTGTCATCTTATGCTCCTCCTCTTTCGTTCCATCCACAATCCACCTCTCGTGGACCATATCGTCGCCTCGTCATGCTCGGAGCGCCCAGATTGTTCGGTGATGCGAGGGTTGTGGTTTCGAGAGATGGTGGCAGCCCGAGAGCACGTTTGATCGCATCTTCGCCAGTCTCGGAGCATCGTCGCAAATCGCAATGGTGTGACTGCCGCAAGTCCCGCTCCAATGACCAGAAAGTGCACGAGTCTTGAATCTCGTATTGTAGAGCAGACTGCGTGCGGGACATGCTAAATATTCAAATTTCGGCTTCCAAGAATAGGCATAGAACCTTGCCCAATTACGCCAGACCATGATCATCCCAGCTCCTTGCAGGGATTTATCCTGGACATCCGGTATAGCGCACAAGCAGATTCTTGAACTTAAAGGAAGACGCCTATTTCTCCCACATTTTGAGAAAGCCACCTCGTCATCTCTACATCGCTCTCAATATGTCGTCCTTCACCCTCAAGGCCGCTTCCCTCGCGGCTTTAGCCTTCACTGCGTCTTGCGCCAACCTGCCCTCCGACAACAACCTCTGGAAAGTGCCCAAGCGAATCAACGAAGGATCGAACGAGGTCCAATGGAAACAGCTTCCTGCGAATGCAGTCAAGGTCACCGTGGCTGCTGACAATGTCCAAAAGTTCGCGACTTACCCGTTCATCTACAATGTTGGCGGTACTTTGTATTTGCTCTGGTCTACCAGCAAAAGCGACGTGGACGCCATGGGCCAAGATGTAAAGATTGCATCGTCCAGCGACTCTGGACTCACGTGGTCAAAACCGGCTGTCGTCTTCCCTCCATCTCTTCTGCCGAACCAGACAGATTTCGAGGATTCCAAGTACTGGTGCGATCGAGGAATCCCACAACGTGCATGGCAGCCATTGACTATCGCATTCCTTCCAAGCAGCGACGAGGGTTCAATCAAAGCCTACGCCGTTGCGCAGTCGAGCGACAACATCTGCCCAGGCAGTTACCAGTCTGCTGGCCGCATCGCCCGACAACTGGATGCCAGTGGATCTGACGTGTTCAAGGGCGATCCATGCTGGATCGAGACCAACGATTACACCGGCGCTCACGGATATGCCGAGACGGTCTACGGAACTGTGTATGGAATGAAGGTGTGCGACAACAAGGACGAGATCAATGCGGCGATCAATAAGCCAGACAACCTTGGTCCCGTGGCCACTGACTTGTTCAACTCGCCCATCATCGCCTCAGATGGCCAGCACAATGTCAGCTACCCAACGAAAGCAGTCTGGGTTGGCGAATCTAACGATGGATACTGGCAACGGTTCTGGTCTGATGTGTCTGTGAGGAACACCACTGGCTCCGCCTGGGTCGAATACAGCACGGACAAAAACGGTGCAAACTGGTTCCCAGCCACGACGAATGGAGGTGCCATTGATGAGACCAATATCTATCAGGAAGCGGAGAAGGCTCATTACGGAGCGTTTGATAGTCAGGAACAGCTTCGCTACTACGTTTCCAATGCCGGGATGAACGACAAGCTGGACCAGATTATCCTGACTGTCGCCACATCCCGCGGTGCTGATCCTACTTTCAACAACATTGGTATTGTGCGTGGAGGTGATGCGGATTCCGTGGTCGATGCGGGTACTCGTCCAGCTATCCACAGTGGACTGCCAGGATTCTACTGGCCTTCTGCTGCTGAGGTTGGTGACAAGCTTGCCGTTGCCTACAGCGAGAACAGGCACACTATCTGGGTGAGTGTGATCCAGTTGGCCGACCTGCCATAGATGAGGGAAAATCAGACAAGGACAGGAAGTCAGGAAGGCAGAAGTCTTGCAAGCTGGCATTGTGTCCCACCAAGGCGGCAACAAAGCCAGCCACAAGCTCGCAGCGACAGTACTAGTAATCGCAGTAGTCTCGATCCTGAGCCAAGACAGCATACATCTTAGCCGCGATCAAATCAATTCTCTTCCTCCCTCCAACAAAAATTAGCACGAATAATGTCAGCAGCTTCCAATACTCGGCTTTCTCCTCACCCATTAAACAGATCCGTCTGCTTCGGGTGCTCGAAGATGATGGGGCCGATGTTTTTTGTCGTTTCGAGATGCACACCTTTGACGTTGACCTGGCGCCTGAATACGATGCCATCTCCTACACATGCGGCTCTGGAACCCCTACAAAGACAATCGTGGTTAACGACGGCGCCTTTGAGGTCCGGCAGAACTGCTAGCTCGCTTGGAAATCTTTGGAGACGGATGTCGCATGGACCTGGATTCACTCCATCTGTATCAACCAATGTGATGACAAGGATAAGAGCGGACAAGTCCAAATGATGGCAGGCATTTAAAGCAAGGTAACCTGCGTCCTCCTGTCTGTTCCTGATCCTAACCGGCGCGTCAAACGTCTAAGGTACAGTGTCGCCATTACCTTAGCCCTTGCTCCGCGGAGTATCAGTCGGGTGCCGCGACAATATCAAGCCAAGGACTTTCACGACGTCGAGCTCTGAGACAAGTGGATTCGTTACCTTGAAGGCGACTATCACGGCAAGTTTGCCTGGGCTCAAGAGTTCACAAAATTCTTCGACGGCAAATCTACACAGAAGTCGCAGGTCACATCACACCGTGTCCCGCACACGGTCCTAGCTCGGACCCAGAAAGGTGCAGCTTGGACGAAGTGGCTGCCATGCTGCCAATTGCAATGCAAATGCTGAAGGTTCACTAGTCACCAACCGACGCCTTCTACACGATTGTCTCATTTCAAGTCGATGTTCAGGGGCGGCCGAGTACTACAATGCACATATTTCACGGTCAATCAAGAGTACATAATGACACATCGTCTCTGATCTCTAGGCGTGCCTAGTGCTGTCTGCTCTTACACATGCGTGCTGCCAAGCGGTTTGCGTAATTGTAGATAGCCTTCAGTCGCCGTGTACGGGCCTTCCTCGTATCTCGTTCTCTGGTCAACTTGCTCAAGCTTCAATCTAGTGAAGCTGGTCTCGCCCTTGCTCGCATCGCTGCCATCGGGTCCAAAGTAAGGCTGTAGCCAGGCCCACTCACCCAGAGTCGTCGCAGGAATCGGCACCCCAAGCTTTGGCTCAATGTCTGCGCCTAGACCCGGCACTATCTCACCTACTTCCACTTGTCCCACCTCGTTCCTGGCGGGAACGTCCTTCTGCAGCAATAGTGGTCCGAGAGAGAAGAAGGTGGTCATTTTCGCAAATGCTTCTTGCCAGATGCGCGTTGGAATCTTGAGCTCCTTGTTGGGAAGCAGACTGGTGAAAGCGTGGATGGGCGCGAAAGGATCAACTACTGCACCGAAGACATGCTGCTGCATGCAGCGTTGGATGTACAAAGACTTCTCGTTGTACTTTGGCTTCAGCGGATCGAAGAAGTACGGGCGAAGTCTTGTTCGTGGCTCCTCGTCGATCAACTTCGCGTGCAGAGGCTTTGTGGTGGAACCATCAGGCTCAAGTTTCTGGTAGTAGGTATGAAAATGTTGAAGATCAAGAGCATCGCCTTGGGATTGATCGGAAGTTTTCGCGGCGAAGTATCCCACCAGACCGTCATAGGCCTTTTCGCGGGAGCCGAACTGGACTTCAAAGGTATAGTGGTGCGGCTTAAGAGGTCCGTCTGAAACCAGGATCTTGGGCACGTCATTGCTTCCCCCGATTGCTGTGGACTCATACGGCTCTGTTGCAAGCTCGAGCGACCAACCCGTGTTGACGAGTGCAAGTGGTCGTCCAACCACAGAACTCATGTGCTCGGCATATGCTGGAGGTGCGGGAATCATTGTCGCCATCGAGGCATCAATCATAGCCACGAACTCTTGAAGGTATGTCGCTGTTGCACTCAGCTCCGAAATCAACTTCTGCAGCTGCGAGACTTTGGGGTCTTTTGTCCAGTCTCCCGTCGATGGCTTGAATGGGAGCCATTCGGCGGATGCCAAAGTGCCTTTAGGTCCGCCAAGTCGCACTTCCCGGTAAAAAGTGCCATCGGAGAGGAAGAATTGGAGGCCGTAATTGGCGTAGTTGATCACCACCCAGCCCCAAACCGGATTCTCCCACTCCGTCGTAGGCTGCCAGTACAGCGAGCCATCGATGGGCTTCAGCTGAACGAAGGAAGCATTCAGTCGGGAGAATTGATTGATCTGAGGTGGAATTTGAATATATTCGTATGCATTGGGATCGCTAGAAGGTGGTGGTGTACGGCCTTGACCGAACAATCTTTGAGGGGCCATATAATCGCTGGTGCAGGGAAAGAGCGACATCGGCTCCGACGATAAGATAGTCGGGTCGATTGCATGTATGGCTTGACCAAACTTGTCAATAATGTTCAGCCGCGTGAATCGAAATTGTCCATGGGTGACGGGCTTGAAAACCGAATTCTTGTCATCATCGTACTGCACCATGGAGCTGTAGGGCGGGAGCATCGACTCGGATTGGATCAGTTTGACATCTTGAGATTCAAAGCCCGCATCCTTGGCTGCACTGATTGCGGCTAAGATTGGCTTGATCTCGCCAGCAGCGGTTTTGTTACTCGGCTTTACATGTGTACCGTGAAGTCTGGTGATGAGGTGATCGGTGAAGCCCGTCAGTGGTGACGAGACCAGAGGCAGTTGGCGCAGTTGTTTGATCAAAGTAGTTTGAACATCATCGCTAGGAGGTTCCGGAGTCTGCGTGAAGAGAGACCTAATCTTTGCCTCCAGCGAGAATCCCGGCTGGGGAAGCAGCAAAGTTCGCCCGTCAAGGAGTCTTCTTCCTTGGGTCTTCTGCTCACTATTGGCATTGTGGAATGCCGTCTCATCAACGATGTACCGAGTTCTTGACTCGGCACTGGCATCGATGGTGAAATCGACGAGTTTCCAGAACTCAAATGGAATGTGGACATATTCCACCTCCCACTCAAGGAATAAAGGAAAGAATGGCTGGGCGTCATTCCACCGATCCCGCCAGCGTTGTAGGTCTTTCTCGCCTGATGCGAGCAAAAAGTGATCATGGTAGAGAGGCAGTGTGTCCATCTTGTCAGCGGAGATTGCTGGACGCTCGGGCCGCAGAGCGTCGAACTCCTCGAACAGTCGGCGCGAAGCAGCGTACAGCTCTGGAGGCATGACTTTTTTGAGATCTCCATCGGCAAATTGTCGCCATGATTCACTCAGGACCGCGGCTGCGTCTGGAAGTACAGTGTGCGTGTCCAGCCTAACAGCCAGTCGCTCCAAATAGTCATGAGGCCAACCGGCAGGCACACTGGCAAGCATTACGGTCGGATCGCTCGGGCGATAGAAAGGATCCTGTATACCTTTCTGTACGCCGACCAACTTCTTGGCATTGTCGTCATTGTCGAGTTCCTTTTTGGCAAATTCAACCAGCTTCGACAACCTTTCTCTAAGATCCTTCCTACGGCGATCTACAACCGCTACGCCCTCGGTACCACCACGGTCGTAGATGTAGCTCCACCAGGTCGCAAACATACGCCAGCCAAGGCCCTCTTGTAGCCGTCTTCCGTTGTCGAGCCAACTCTGCGTCTTGTTTAGTTCGCGAATAGTATTCAGCTCCGTATCGCCAGGCTTCCGCTGCGCTGAAGGATTTGCTCCTGGCACACTTCCTGCAGGAACACCAGGCTGTGCCGGCGACTCATCAGTGTCTGCAAAGTAGAATCTTTTGCCGCCTTCGTGAATACTAAAGCTGGCTTGATTTATCACGCTCCTCGCTTGACGCTGGCTCTCTACACTTTCGTCTCGAGCGACAAGCAAGGCCAGTATGTTGAGTAGTTGGTTAATTAGCTTTACGACATCAGTGTCTTGATTCTTCTCGAAGGCATGGACAAGAGTAGCAATGTTGTCCAGCGGGTCCGTTCCTACAGAAATGGGAGCCGGACTCGACATGAGCTTCGCGCAAGCGTCGTCTGCAGGTGTAACCGGCTTTGCTTTGAGGCTCCAGCTCACATCATATTTTGTTCCGTGACAGAGCACGCGAGTGGAAGAATCGAAATTGCCCCACGTCGTGTTCTGGTCTTTGAAATGATCCCGGAGACTCATGCCAAGAGCATCTAGTCGCGCGGATCGACTGACCTTTTGCTTCGGATTGATGTAGAAGATATCGTCTTCGGGAGTCGAATGCCAACCCACAACTGAATAGCTCACTTTGGCTGCCTCTATTCGCTTTGTAACACCATCCTCGGTGTACGTCAAGGGGTCGATGATACTGAAGACATTGGAATTGTGTGGTTGATAATCTGCGAACAGCTGATTGGAGCTGTGGGCAAGATTCAAAGGAACACGATCCCGTTTCGTCTCGACCCACGTACTCGCGTCCCATTTGGATCCGATGAAAACCTCCGCTTGTCTTTCGATGTTTAAATCGTCGTTGTCACGGAAGCTGCCGTCCGCAGAAGAACTGGCGATGTAGGGCGAAACATCAATCTGGAGGTCGACCCCATCCTCCATATCATCAATCGATTGTCGATGGTCACTCTCTACGACCCACGCTTGTAGCTCTTGGACAAGCTTCTTCTCCACAGCTTCCTTCGGTTGTACGGAGCTGAGATCGATATGTCTTGTAACAAGCCATCGAGTAGGAACGTTCAGAAACTGCGGATCTGCCAATGTGGCACTTTGCTCTGGAATTCCATCCCGGGAAGGTGTCAGTGGTAATTGACCTTTGTCCTTCTGATGCCCGGTCTGGCCGTCCGTTGATGCTGTCCCGGCACGATACGGTCTGGGAATCATCCAGTGCACATATACACCCAAACGACCTTTATGCGGCTTCCCGCTTCCAACATCCGTGATTCGAGAATTGCTCTCCGGCTTGCCTGTGCCATGAAGGTCGGTTGGGCGTAACACATCATGTGAGATGAAGTCGTTGCCAAATCGAAGAAACGTGTAGTTTGGTTGAGAGATCGGTGCAAGCTTTGATTCCTTACTCGTGGGTGGCTTGTACGCGGATTCATTGAGGACAAAACAGTCAATGCTCATAGGAAGCAGGAGTGCTGTATCTTCGGCCATGCTTGATTCCGTCGCACGTGGGAGACAGACAGAAGGTGGAGCTCAGTGGTGCTCGCTGTTCGGATAGGTGACCCTGCTGGCCCCGTATTGAACACTGGCCAGCTCTCGATGCAGCACCGTCTCATGCAGCTCAAGTCAACGACACGAAGAAGAGCTGGGGAACCATGTGGGCAAAGCGGCGCTCGCTTTTCGGTTGTGGCTTGCGTCGCGCAGAGCTGAAACCTTCACTTTTAGTGACAACCGGCATGTCGCATCGATAGGAGTGGCGTCCGGAGTGGGCGAAGATGCATCAGTAGGTTGCATTAGTCGCCTCAGTCCCCGCGGTGTATTGTCACCGCCCAGCGCACTACGGAAATCGAATTCCAGGCCACGTGGACCGCCAGCCGACGGAGTAGGCGTCTCTCCTTCCGATCCTCATTAACGTGCACTCTTGGCCGGGACGTACGAGCAGCTGCTACAATATCTCTCGTGTCATTCATTGTCGAGTAGCGCTATCTGCAGCTCAGCGAGCTATTGCGCTGCTACTCTTCTACTTTCTATCGCGTCACCATCTCCTCATACTGTGTTGTCTCGCGGTATAGACGTGTGTAGGGAAAGGTTGACACCTAGTACAGAGCGTAGAACCGGTCTGATCCATTTGAGACGTAGATCACTCATAATTGTAGGCTGGCGCAGATTGACCTGCGATCGAAGCGATGTTATGCAAGTCGAAATCCCTCACCCTACGTGAGAATATTGACTTCCTAGCCGCCCAACGGCCATGTATCTTTGTCCCAGAACGATGTCAAACCAGTCTGACCAGTGGCATGGTAGGTCAATATGACTTGCTGCACGCTTGGAACCCAGATGGCACTCAGCGATGTGCTGGTACTTGGATGCTTGCCGCTCTGCTCCATTTCGACGTAAGCCCAATCGCCGATACTCATGCCTTCGCTGTCCAACGTCTGCTGTGCTCGCACCACTTTTCTGCTCTTGTCTCTGAACTCCTTGACGTAGTACAGTCGTACATATGACTGGCCACCTTTCTCAAACTGAACGATTGCAAGTGGACTGCCGTCGATAGAGTCCGTCGTGCTCTTCAATTTAGCCATCGCTACAAAAGCATTCATTAATCTGATCGTACCATGAGCTCGAAGAAATGACTTACGGGTAGACTTTTCCAGATGATATACTTCAATGCGACCGTCGTTGGCCAACTGATACGCAACGTACCGCTTTTTGTTTGTACCGGCCGTTGCCGCAAGCTGGGTCTTCGTTGCGAGTTTCACGGTCTCGATGGGAGTCGGTTCGCCATTGTTGTTGCTCGTGGTATTGAGGGCAAGCTCTTGAAGGGTCGAATCCTTGCTGCTGATTATCAGCCTCGTCATAAATTTCGAGCCAGAGAGAGTGTACGAACATGTAGAACAAGGAGGCAACATCCTGGCCATCCGAGCAGCCAGCCAACGCGGTGTGTCCTGTCTGCGATTTTTTGTCTTCGGCAAGACCCTGAGAGCTTTGCTGGTCTAACCACGAGTGTACCGGGCTAACCATAGCCAGTTCCATGGACAACTTGTCGCCTTCACCTTTATGGGCGATGAAGGAATACGCACGAGTCTGCGTGGAATTTGTCAGTGGTCAAATGAAACGAGACCAGAAATCAAGTTGCATACCCAGCCGGCAAATGGAATGGCTAAGATGGAGCCCGGCACGGCGACATTGCCAGGTGTCAGAGAATCGGTGTTTGTAGCAGTGGTGGGAGTCAGATTACTGCCGGCCTCGGTGATCTGATAATCACGCAAGTTGAGATTCTGGTTAGCCGACACTCCGAAGACCAGCAGACGGTTCGGGCGATTGAGGTTGAACGTCGTTGAGTATGCCATGATGGTAGAAGTGATTTTAGCGATGGCTCTTGAGAAAGCTGTAGGTAAATTGAGAAGAGGCCGCCGAAGGGGTCACAAATAAAACCTCCAGCAGCATCAGCTCGGAATGATGTCGATGGTGTATCAAGCCCAGGCTAGATGGCCAAATGCAGACTCGGTTAAACTTGTGTTCTGTGATAGCTCAAAAATGGTCTGGACCACCGTGCTTCACCCGCATTGGGAAGGTATCATGCGCCCAGCCTAGCTGAATCGGGCTGCCTGTTCAGCTGCTCTTGTGCTCTCATGGTCTCAGCTGCATGCGTCTCATGTCCAGATCCTGGAGGCTGGATGTATGCACGGAGCTATGGCCTTCTGAGGACTACTGCAGGACTGCTATGCAGCCATCGCGGAGTGTATGCAGCCACAATTCCGACGTTTTGCGCCACCATCTAGCTTCATGGTTCTGAGCATTCGAGGCTGACCAGCAGCTTCATCAAGGAACGAGGAGAAGGAGGCAATGAGAGACACAGCAGTACACTGAGTCTCAGCGAATATGACAAGCGCACTTCTCACCAGCGCTCTCCTCATCTGTATTTCGCAATGTCTATGGCACCAGTTGGAGGCTTACCGGGTCTTTCCCTCCCTGTGGATCCGTGCCAACATACTCCTCCCGATGTTCCATCGAAATACTTCGTTCCTGTATATACCGATTAACCTCGACCAAAGGAAGCACAAAGCTGCAATCTCGCAGAGCACTTGCGCTGACATATCCTTTTGTCGAGCGAGGTAGTAGCGTAAACTCCAAGAAGTCGTCTCGCTGACTCATGATCACATTGAGACGCAGATTGCTCAACATCACCGGGCCGGGTCCTCTGTACCGCTCCAGAAGCGTAGCCTTGTTATTTCCGCTGCTCGGGATGGCTCCCATGGGTATCGATAGCACGATCCGTTGCAAATTGTAGCCATATGTCCAGTATTCGTAAACAATTTTATCTGCCTTTGTGACGGGATCTCTTCTCCTAAATGGAAGAGCGTTGAGTCTGATCGAGAAGACAAGGTCCTGCGGTACATCGGAACTGCACGAAATCGGCTTTCCTTGGAAGCCGAGAGGGAACACTTTGTACGTAAATTTGGGTGGGTGTGCCTCTTCTTCTCGGTAGTTTTCGACACTTATGAACTTGCCAGTGGGGTTGATGGGCTCGATTGGAAAAAGTCGCCCGTTGGACAGAGGCCTCTCAAGAACTGTCATGGCCGTGAGGCGCGACATGGCCATGACTCGAGTCGATCGCTTGTCCTCTTCAGAGGTGCCTTGAGATTTAGGCGGCGAAGCAGTTCTGCGAATGGATGAGAATTGTCGCAGAGGAGCGGCTGGCGGTTCCAGCTGTTCCATGTTTGACGTTTGCAGGAAGATTTCGGTTTGTAGCGGAGGGACATTCACGCCAAGCGGTGACACAGTTTCGTCCGCAGCGTCATCTACTGTCGTTGTTCGTGGACCGAGCATCATGAGCTGTGGAGGATGTCCATCGCTCGGATGGGTTTCGGGTGCGTCCTCACCGGTAAGGTGCAGGCGATATACCGGAAGGCCAAGCTGGTAGCCTACCAACGCAGACGTCACAACATCGTCGTTGTACACCTTCATGCTGTCGGCAGCAAGTGCAGATTTGATCGACTCAATGTACGCAGTCATGTTGAGGAATCTTGCCTCATTCTCCTCGCCCCACACAAAAACTGCCCGTTCCTTCTTTGGTGCTGTACCGTCGGTCGGGGGAGCAGGTGGTGGCTTGAATATAAGTGGGCTGAACGAATCATATTCGTATTTACCATCTTCAGGCTTGACGGTGTAGGTTCTCTTGAAGGAAACTTCCAGTCGCTCACTTGAAATCGAATCTCCAACGGCAAACGATTGCTGGTGGGCTGGTTGCGTAAAGTACAATTCTTGGAGACCGTCTTCACCTGGAGTGCGGTCAAATAGACACAAGAGCGTATCCTCTGCGAGACGCTCATGTCGAAGAACGGGGGCACGCTCATGACCAGGTTTCGGTTCACTTGTCACCGTTGACGGAGGAAAAGGAGCAGTGACTAGTAGATCAGGAAAGTCCTGGACGAGATGAGACCGCAAGAAAAAGCCGAAACTTGGTATCTGAGGTCTGTATCCTGTCTCGGGGTCGATGGTGCGGAAATATGCGTTGAATGCGCCTTTGATCAGGCGTCGAAAAGTATCGTCTGTTCGACTGATGTGGTTCGCGAGGCTCAATGCTCCATCGATGAAAGCATCGATCCAGTGAGGATCAATGTAAAATGACCGAAGACTTTCGTCGGGAAGCCAGGATGACTCGATCAGCAGATACTGAGCAGGGATGCCGAAAAGATACATCTTGTCCATCACCCATGAGAGAACGATCGTCCAATCCGTGGAATTGGGCGAATTCAGCTCGTTGAAGAAGGCAAAGAGCTTGCCGCCCTTTTTGTCTGAGCTACCGACCAAATGCCTGATCATATTCTTATTTGCTTCCTCAGCGGCCGCCAATACAACCGGATTATCAGTAGAGATATCGATTGGACTCTTATCCGGAAGCTCCGATCGCCCACGAGCACTTGTTGGTGCCGGGCTACCCAGTTCCCCGCGTGCTATTTGGCTGAGAACTCCCACTGCGCTGGGAAGAGATTTGATGGCATCTTTCTTTAAGATCCTGGCGTCCGCATCGTCCATAAGTACTGCCTTGCCAGCTTCTAACCCTGCTGCGAAAATGACATGTCGAATGCGGGAAAGCGAAGTGGTGAAAACTTGGTCTGCCAGTGCCATCGTTTTGCCAAGGTTCCAGGCTGTGGAGTACGTGAGATCCATCAAGCCAAGTTCCTTGTCGAAAATCTGAAGGTCCTGTCCACTGAATGACAGCGATGACCAGGCTTTACCAAGTCGTCGAGGTGGAAGTGTGGGAGTCAGTGCACCCCTCATGATTGCCGTCGTCAGCTCTCCCGTTTGAGTATGGTATTTGGTCAGTGTGTAGCCATCTCGTAGTCGTGCTTGGATTCTCTGCGCTTGCGGAGTGGTGCCCTTGCTGGCGTCTGCAATCACATCTGCCGGAGGACCTAAAACACTTGAGCCCTGGCCGATTGATCTGAGAGACTCCTCTACATTCATTGCATCAGCAGGCATGGTTGTGAAGGACCAGGAGAAGAGCGAGGAGAGGACAACAAATTGCACACTAGACTGCGCAAGCAGAGCCTTGGTATCGACATCGGTCCATCCTTCAAGAGACACCAAGTGCGCTACGGCGCGACCGGCGCGGTCATCCGCAAGGGATCCGATACGATGAGCGTGTACAACGCTGTAAAGTCCATCAGAGTTTCCCACGGCCTGCATCCCCTTTGCTCGGGAATGGCGGACGTGTGCGAGATGTTTGTATCGCATGATATCAGGATTATTGTGCTCGACAGGTGTCCCGAATTCGTTGTAAGGAGTGGTCAAGAGGTCAAACAAGCGCTTTTTAACAAAAATTGCATTGCTGCGGGCTTCCGGGTCCGTAGATTGCGGCACAGGAGATACGCTCTTGTGAATTTTGGAGAAGTCCTCCACTGGAAGATTTATCGCAAAATCAGTCGTGAGACGAATGGGCTTTTTAGCTGCGATTGCTTCGTCTCGAACTTTTGTTCCCTCGAAAACGCTGCCGGCACCGTTGAGCAACGAGTCTTCCATCTGGAGCTCGTCCTGGCTGAAGACAAGCAATGCCAGCCACGGCATACGCTCGCGATCATTACCACTGCCCTGAGCTTCTCGCTCCCACGGAAGAAAGGGGTCGCTCAAGAGCAGATGCGGAAGAGTCTCTGCTTGAGCCATGGATCCTGGAGGAGGAAAGCAAGAGTGGACAGCTCCTTCGGGCAACGTGTACTGTGGAGCCCTCACCGTGAACGATTTCGTGGTGCTCCGAGTTAATGCTTGACCATCTGCTCTGATGTCGTGCGAGGATGTGATTGTGTGCTTGCCGCCGGAAAGTGCAGGCCCAAAGAACGAGTAGAGCATAGCCTGTCCTTCGTCGAGCTTCTTGAGTTGGCCCGCGACATCTTCCTCGACTGGACCTGCATCCGCGGCCACCCTGATCATGCGTTTGAGACGGGTTTTCTGGGCATGTTGCAGCGTGAGCCAACGAGGACTACTGAGTGAGGCGGTATCGGGAGCCATGGCCGCTGAATTGATATCGAGGCAGACGCGTAGACACCAGTGCCCATTGAGCAGTCCAGAGTATCGTGCAGCGAGCTGTACAGTGTGAGGCCAATGCCGAAGGCAGCTGACTGACATGAGCCATCGGCGCTAATGTCTTGGGGATATGCATTGTGGACGTTATGCGCAAGGGGGTAGTAGCTTAACCCTGGTCGTCGTTTGCACGATCTGGTGTGCATTGACAGCTACGGCGACTCCCGTAAGGCGCTAACCCGCTAAAGCCTAGTCTAGATCACTTTCCCGCCCCGTGCCGTCCGAACCTCCTCAAGTTCTCGAGCTTCTCCACTTCACGTCACCTGCAACCTGCGCCATGCATACTAGGACGCTTTTTGAGCTGTGGCTGTCTGCAATGGCTGGCTGAGGTACTTTTCAGCTCCCGCTTCGTATTTGTGGCTGGCTGAATATGCAGCGTGAAGCCAGCACTCCAGCAAGCCATGAATGTGCTCCACTCGATTTCTTGAGCTATCGCGGGGCTGCAGGAACCACAATGGCAATTCCTACCGGGCTCAGCTGGTCAAACATCAGCCACCTGGGATATCCTTTGGTCCAGACTGGTGCTTCGCATCTGAGCCATGATACACTCCAAGGCCGTACACCGACACATACCGGCTGAGCGCCTAAGACTCTGAAGTTCGGCGCCGAGGCCGCGATGCTAGTCGGTTTGTGGAGCAGTGAGAGCATCAAGATGCGGGGAGATGGGCTACGGAGTCGATGGCGCGTACATTTTCGAACGCCAATGTACCGCTGCATTCGGACAGCAGAAGCTTGAAGCACGGCCAGCAGAACGGTGCTAGGTAGACAGGCCCGCGGCAGACCTGCTTTGCATGCCTCGTCCCCTCTCATGCATCCCTTAGCGATCGTCCTGCGAGCTCTCGACCGAACGCCCTTGAATGAGCGCCCATCGACTGTCTGAAGACATCTTTTGTCTACGCTGAAGCTGTCCGTCGAATGGACTGAAATCCCTACATGGACGTCGTTTAGAAATGAACACCACCACGCCGAGTGATAATGCTGCCAATACTCCCGGTTTCACGGGCAAAATTAGCCGGTATCGAGTTGACAGCTACCATATCAACGTTGGTACTGGCGACGCCGCCGTGCATGTACTCGTCGCCGAACTGGATAGCGGTGTTGACAGGGCAGAAAAATTGGTCTGGATTGACAGTGGCTATGATAACCGATTCTTCAACGTAAAGGCTTCGTTCGCGAACATATCTAATGCATACGAGAATCTCAAGGGACAGAGCTCGCTTCGTTTCGATGCCATCATCATAACTCACTGGGACTGGGATCACTATGGAGCTTTCAGCATACTCATCGACACAAAGGGTCTAGATCTCTATCTTCGCGACAAGCCACCAAACACAAGACTGTTTTGTTCATCTACATTGAACCCTCCCAAAAAGAACGCGTCTCCGGACAAGGATCCGGACAAGGTTCCCACACAGATCAAGGCTTTGTTCGGAAAACTGAACTCGACCACACCTGTTGTCAAAGAGCAAATACGACTAACTGACCTTCCGGTCGATGTGATACTTGGCTCGGGCATGATTGGGACAGATGTATTCAGCTTGGACACTATCGGTGTGCCCGACCGACGAAAGTCGGCGAACTTGGACGAGCTCGTCAAGTCGTTTCCTGCACACGCGAGCCCCCAGCCTGCAGGCGGCACTACTCCCTCAGATGCAAACAAGCCGATCGCAGCAGTCCTGGAGATTCCACTTCTCCTCATAGCTGCCGTGGACGAACACGTAATTGGTACTACTTCAGCCCAGGTCTCGGCTTATCGAGAGACCGATACCACGTGGGATGATGAATCTACACACACGAACAGATCATCGATTGGATGTTTTATCATATGGCCCTATAGCAAGAAAGTGTCGCATTACTTTGCGGGCGACCTGTACTACAAACAGGAAAACGCTTTGGCGCTTTGGTTCAGCAATAGCAAATGGGGTCGCGTTACGAGTATCAAAGCCAGCCATCATGGATCGGCCTCATCCACCCCGGCTCGTATGCTTTCCAGTTTTCAGCCGAAGAATATCGTTGTGTCGGCCGGCAATAAACACAGTCATCCGGGTATGTGCGTTGGCTGCTCATCTTTCCCCGCAAGAAGTACTGACTTTGGATCAAGATTGGGAAACGCTCATGTCCATTAGCGGATACGTTACGGAGATGAATAAAACCACGGATGCTTTGCAGCGCGGTCCCCTCGTCATGACTCGATATCCTACCTGGCTGAAGCGAGCGACAGGTGCCTCGCGTAAAGGCACCATCGGACAGAACGCGACCACCATTATTGGACCTGCATATTTCGGGCAAACCGTCGGGGGCAAGAGGGGGAAACAGATCGCCAAATTTCTCGCAGTCATGCGCACTGGCATATTTGGCCCCATTGCCATGTGGAAAGAATTGGAAGACGCTGTTGCTTTGTTGGATAAGTCTCAATGGAGGACTAAAGACAAGGAGCAGAAAGCAGAGAACAACAATGCAATCATTCGAGAAATGCACAAGGTGATGGTGCCGCGCCAGGAAAGTATGTTTGGTAATTTTGTGAACCCTCGTGCTGCACCAGACCGGCAAGTGAAGGATCTGCGATATATCAGGGTCAAATCTTACCCAAAAGATTCAGACGACTTAGGCGATTTGGATGGCTCGGTCTTTGAGAGAGTGAAAGAAGATCCAGAAATCAAGATTGTGCCGCCAGTCTCCAAGACGGTCGCTGAACCCATGGACGAAGTGGAGACCGAAACATTGCCGCCGCCGTCTCCACCACCGCCGTCTCCACCACTGCCTTCGCCACCACCGCCGTCACGAAAGCGGAAACAGGATGATGTGCTTCGAGACGTTGGTTCCAATGCCGAGATTGAGAGCCTCGAAGAAGATGCCAAGAGGAGGAAGCCAAACGACGATTCAGGTGATGAGCATCTGATGATACAAAACGACACAAGCACTCCGATGAACTTTATGATGTTTGCCGCAACGTCCGAATTGAAGTCCACAGACGCAGTCGAAAGGGATAACAGTCCAATGCTATTCGCGACGGCAGACGGGACTCCAGCATCCACTGCATCTACGACGACTCCTGCATTTAAGTATAGCTTGCTGGTCAGCGACGCGACCGATCAAGTGAAAGCTCTTTCTACGCAGGCGAGACGCTTAAAAGATGTCGACCCGCTGGACAACTTCATTGATTGCCTTCAGGCTCGTGCCATACGTCTTACGAGCTCGCCGAGTCCCGACGGTGTCTTGCTCGATGAGAACGACACTACATTCAAATGGTTCAAATGGACGCTGGATGCAGTGGAAGTCCGAGTGAAAGGCACTGCAGACGATGTGTCCGCCGTTTCTATCAGGACCAAAAAGGGTATGGTGTTTGAAACAGCTTATGCGGGCATGTCGCTCGGATCCCACAATTCCTCTAACGTATGGGAAAGTCCTGGTCTGCTGAAAGGCACTGGCTGTACGACCATGGTTTTTGGCCTAACGCCCCCCGGCGGTGATGTTTGGAAGTCGAGCGACATAATAGACTTCCTCGCAGGAATCAGCGGTAGCCGCAATCGGACAACAGCTGGATTTCATTTACATGATATCTGGTCCAGTCTCGACACGACACAATGGAGCCTGGGGCTCGACAACAAGATCGATCCGCCGATGACTCTGCAGGGTATGAGGAATGCCGTCTGGTTCTCACCGTTTTTGGAGTATCAGACAAGGCTTCGTCTGGAGTTCTACTGGATAAAAGCTGGAGATGTCGGAAATGGACCACTCGAATTGCTGAAGAAGTTCTGGCCCAAGTCCGTCAATGTCGAAGTAGCGAGTGTCAAACTCATATGTGCTTCCACTGCGCGGCTGGGTCTCCAGACATCAAAAGATACAAAAATTCGCTCAAACGTCAATTTGTCGCTGGTTGCAGCATTGTCAGTAAGCATTTCTGGAGGTGAAAGAATTGCCCTCGAAGGCATCGTGGAACTGAACTCCAGCGGAAGTGTAACCCTCACCGTGCAGTCTGCCGATAAAACCAACAAATTCGGGTCGTTCGTTCAAGCTCTTGTGAAGGACATGTTTGATGGTCAGGATGCCAGTTTCGGCTCAAAAGGTTCACCTATCCCAAATGAGATCCAAGAAGCCATCATGTTCCGACGCCTTCGCTTGACCTTGAGTAAAAGAGGTCTGCAGGAGGCTACTGTGGTCATGGAGCTGAAGACAAGCCTCGGAGCCGCAAAGAAGCAGAGCGTAGCCGTGCGATTGGATGCTGGATACCACAAAGGCGCTCCTGGAGGGGGTCTCTTTCTGGAGGGCGCTTTGTGGTTTCCTATCAAGGAAGATGCATCGATGCCGCTTTCGCATTTCGGCGATTACGAAAGCATATACAATCTCCAGCCATGGACGACCGACGCAGTGCCCTATCTCTCCTTGCCCGCGCTGCTACCAGACAGTGCGAATATCATTAACGAGCTGCTCAAGAAAGTCTCTGTCCCACAGCTCGTCACGGAGGCGTCTTTCAGTTTGACGCCCGCCAGTCTACGGATCGATGGGACCATCGAATCGTGCACCGGCTACAAACCGCACAAGGATCTGCCTAGGCTGGACTTCAGCGAGGTATCAATCGGTGCCGAGATCGTTTGGGAAGGCCGCCGCATCTCCTTCGATCTGGGGTTCAGAATCGATCTTCAAGCGCCGGACAATGGCTTTACGCCAAGGGCGACTCCGGTAAATCAGCTCATTGGCAGATTTTCGTATGATTCGGGTGCCACGGGTGGTGTTGGCAAGAGTTGGGAGGTATCGGCTCATATAGGAGAGCTTCAACTGGGGCTCCTCTACGAATACTTCGAGCCAGGTTCCCGGGATATGCTCTACGACATCCTTCGCGAGATCAAAATACGTGACATGACCATTTCTTACGGGACAAGAGGCGACCTGAGCACCTTCGAGGCGCGCGGCGATTTCCTCATCGCCGGTACCGAGTCCATTGGAATATCATTTATTCGCTACTCCGATGGGAATTGGAGCGTCAGCGCATCGCTCGATACCGAGATAACATCAAAAATCACGTTGGCTACTATCGCGGCGAGTATCTTTGGCCCCAGCCACGATATAGTCACCGGTCTTCCAGACTTCCTGGCCGACATTCAGGTCCTAGGTCCCGGTATTCAAGGTCCTTCATTGACGCTGCAGTGTACGAAAGATGGCGAAGATGGTGTCATGTTCATGCTCGAGGCTAGGTTGTCGAAGCTTTCCGTAACATTCGTGCAGCTCCATCGAAAAGATCGACTTCCTTTGGCGGACGGGAAGGGAGGTCTTGGTCCGATACGATACTTCAAACTGAGCTGCAAAGATCTCAAGATTCCCGGCACCGACCAGAATGCTACGGAGAAGCCTCCCTTAATGGACAAGTTTCAGCCGCCGTTCGATGAAATTGGGTTTCTCTGGGTCAGCACGGAACTGACAGGGCCCGAGGCTACTGCCGTCGGCGCTATTCTGGCCAAAGGTGATGCAGCTGCTGGCACACCACCGCAGGCACCGGGCCAGGACTCCGAGAAGATGGCTGCCGGGTTCCACTTTGTACTGCTTTCCCAAGGCGCCACTGTCATCGACCATCCGTTGAGCAAGGCTCGCTCCATTCCACGAAAGATCGATGGTGAACCCCCAGAGTCCACCGGAGAACAGCCCGGTAACGGAGAGAAGGGCCAGGCGAATGAGTCGCCTGCAGTCGTGGACAACCGCAGCGCCAAAGCGCCAGTCAAAAAGTCCAGCGGAGCGTTGACCATTAATCACATCCAGATACATTACAAAGAGAGCACATTGTCCATTCAAATGGACGCTGTCTTCAGCATAGGCCCACTCATGTTTGCGTTGTTCGGATTCCAGATCGGCATGGATTTCCGCGGAGGCGCGAGCTTGGCATCGCTGGACATCAAGAATGTGACGGTGTCAATTGATGGCATGGCGGCCTCCTTCAAGAAACCACCACTGACCCTCGAGGGAGGACTGATTCACAAAAAGAGTGCAGACGAAGACATTTTCGCGGGAGGCATCACCATCGGCTTCGTCCCGTGGTTATTCCAGGCCGCCGGCTTCTATGGCAAGAAGAAGAATCCGAGCACGGGCCAATTCTTCACCAGCGCTCTGGTCTATGCTATCCTTCGTGGACCACTCATCACACTCGAATTCGCCACAATCTCCGGCATCACAGGTGGATTTGGCTACAACGTTGGCATAAACATGCCCACTGTGGGTGAGGTCTATCGTTTCCCATTCACAAAATCACAATCCAGCGGAGATGATGACATTGTGCACACGCTCAACGCCCTGATTGGAACAGCCACCCCGCCCGATCGTCAATGGTTCTTCCACCAGGAAGGCGCAATGTGGCTGGCTTGCGGTCTGACAGTCTCGGCATTCGAAATGCTCGATGTTACAGCTGTCTTGGTTGCGCAATGGAGTCCACAACTCCAGTTCCACGTTCTTGGTCTTGCGTCTGCGGACATTCCCAACGCCAAATCTAGCTTCAAGTTCGCCCATGTCGAGCTGGGCTTCCTCGCGTCCATCGA
The DNA here is from genome assembly GCA_005356885.1 of Cercospora cf. flagellaris. Taxonomy (NCBI): domain Eukaryota; kingdom Fungi; phylum Ascomycota; class Dothideomycetes; order Mycosphaerellales; family Mycosphaerellaceae; genus Cercospora; species Cercospora cf. flagellaris. Next base: position 4,948 of record RJLU01000005.1, on the reverse strand, counting down.
TGTGACGATCGGCCTGTTCAGCGTCGAAGCACAGCTCACTCCCAATTCCTACATCCTGGATCCCAGCTGTCATCTGAGTGGCGGCTTCGCTCTCTACTACTGGTCCAAGACGACCAATGTTGCGTCTGCCGGCGATTTTGTCCTCACCCTCGGAGGCTATCACAATGCGTACCAGAAGCCTGAACACTACCCCCGGCCGCCACGACTTGCCATCAGCTGGGCTTTGGGCGACTCCTTGTCCATCACTGGAGAAGCGTATTTCGCCGTTACGCCCAAAGTCTGCATGGCAGGCATGCATGTCAAAGCAGTGCTGACTCTTGGCAAATTGCGTGCGTGGTTCGATGCATACGCCGACTTCCTAATCAACTATGCGCCCTTCAAGTTCACTGCCGAGGCCCACGTCTCCGTGGGTGTCTCATATAGCATGGACGTGTGGTTCGTTCACACGCAAATCAGTGTTGAGATTGGAGCAACGCTCAAGCTTTATGGTCCTCCGATCGCGGGCATTGTCCATGTGGACTTTTACGTCTTTGGTTTTGACATCGAGTTCGGAGATCGCTCAAATCAGATTGGAGATGGCAAGCTTTCTCTGGAAAAATTCTATGCACTTGTTCTGGAAATGGACTCCAAGGTAGCCCAGCGAACAGCAAAGTCTGACAGTCCTCACGTCTACGCTTGTCTCGGGGGTTTGTTGTCCAAGGGCTCATCACCTAAGGTGGAAGAGAATGAGGCGTGGGATGTCCGTGGAGGGCCTTTCAGCTATGCAATCAATTCGCATTTTGCCATTGAAAAAGCCTGGGTGAATGATGTGGAGGTACCCGGTCCTGCAGATCGCAACAAAGACCAGATCTTTGCGAAACCGATGCGCCTTCAGAACGCAATGCAGGCAGATCTGAAAGTCACAGTCAACGACTCTCATGGCAAGCCTACCGGAAATCGCAAGAACGCGCAAGGAGAACTCGTCAGCGGGTGGAGGCTGGAGCCAATCATGAAGACCGTGCCCAGTGGGCTTTGGGGGCGATGTAAGTCATTCCGATGTGTTCGAGGAGTATTCAGAATTAATGCGTTACACAGACGATCCTTCTCACGACCCACTCTCAAGCGGCAACAACGTTGGCGAGCTTTTGTCCGGCGACAATGCACCCGTGAAGCTCGTAATGGGCGTACGACTGAAGGCACCAGAGCCTTACGTGGCTCACGAAAAGCTTGTGCCTTTCGATATCGAAGCTGCGATGATGCAGACACTCAAGTTTGATCCGGCAAAGACTCCCCATATCGCTCCTTCCAAGGCAAATTTCAGAAAGCAAAGCAAATTATGGACGCCAGCTAAGCCAATTCCCCTGGTGGTTAAAGGGTTGCGTCCTGCGGAGCACTCCTCGGAAGAGGACACCGACGAATCGAGCGACGAAGACGTTGAAGTTCCGCCCACCCTCGCGACTGCATCTGCCACTAATCAATGGGAAGCAGTGCGTGAGGCCTGGCGAAATTCTGATCCGCGATCGAACGTAGAGGCATGGGCTTCGCTGCTTCCATGGGGTGCAAAGAAGGATGCAGCAGGAAAGTCTGTGCTGCCATTGCAAGCGGAAAAGCCCAAGTACATGATTCAGAAGATCCCAGACTTGTTCTTGGAGGCTCCAAGAATGTGCCTCGAATCTTCCTAGCGCGTGCCGTCGACTCCAGAAATTGTTCTGAGCAAGCTTCAAAAGCGTGTACGAATTCTTCAATTGTCCGACCTCGAAGAAAATGAGACTTGGGTCCGACCATTAACAGCCACTCGGCGGATCGGAAGCGGCTAGGCTCGGCGTAGCGTTCGTATATTCGAGATCAAGCACAGCCTTGATGCGAAGAGTCGTCGGATTCACAGTGATGTTCTGTGGTCCAAAGTCGTTGCAGAAGAGTTCGATTGGGCCACGGTCGTCAATGCAGTGCCTGTCAACATATTGTGCGAACAGATAGCGAGAAATATATCGGTCGTGGGCACCTATTGGACTGCTACAGATGTTACGCTGTGTCCAGAGGCGGTTTTTCTACCGAACTATAAGGAATCGGAAGTATTTACTTGCAGATTCGTACCATGCTGTTGGAAATTTGTCAAGCGGGCAAGAAGCTGTAGTAGCTAGCTCGTTTATGCTATAGGTCAATGGTCTCCGTGTAACGGACCAGATGCCTGTAGCAGAGGATTTTGAGATGGCCCCAATGTGGTCAAAATTGAAGCGATGAATTTGAAGCATAATATCCGCGATTTGCGAGAACACCTTGTCTAATATGCCTCTATCAATCTGAGGATTCAGATGAGGTCGTTTCGCATCTCTGGGATCTTTGAGCATATCAGAGAGATGAACTCCTTCCACGAAGTCCGAGATGATGAACGGCCCAAAGCCTTGTGGGCTGTCTCTAGTCAGTCCCCAGTTGATCGGCTGCGGAGCTGGAAAAGCAGTTTTCTGCTCGAGGAACTGGATGAACTGAGCTTCGTTTATAATCTTCTCATCCCAAAATGTTGTACGCCCTGGGTCTGGGAACCGGAAGAACTTCAGCACCGCGTCCTGGCCCACGACTGGCGACAAAGGTAGCAATCTCTTCCTTCGCACCAAGAACGCGTCATTTCCATGATGCGCCAAAATCTTCCCCGTCTGTCTACATAGCATCAACTCCAGCATTCGCGCTTAAACAATCATCCTAGCTTGCGCGATGCTGGTGGCTAGGTACTTCGCTTGCCGGAGAAGGAGTACCATCGGAGGTGATTTGTGATTTCCAACTGGTACCTGACATCTGAGCAGACAGACGTCGAACCAATGTTCTATCCAGACCGCCAATGCATGCATCGTGTGAAGAGCATGGTGATGCGACATCATGATCTCCCTCGCGATACTCGACATAGCTCCAGGATAGTTGAGAGTTGGCATGGTTTGTTGGCGGTACGGATGAGTCCACTGACACTGTCGTCCATTAGTAGGCGCTAGGATCAGCTGCTCGAGAAACGTACCAAACTGTCGAACCGATGCCTTATGTAGGTCAAGGAGTGGATGAACTCACTCAATGGTGCTGCCATTTCGCTTACTGGGCGGACCCTCTCGAAGGCGTTGTTCAACGTGACGAGTGCATCGATCAAGTCCATCACAAGTGCGTAAGTTTCGGCCATGACGCTCAATCCGTGCCGTAGCAACGCAGTCACTCCATCCGTAGCATGTTGAGATCGCAGCGTGTGCTAGACACAGTCAGCGCAAGTTGACATTAGCAGCTTCAAAGCGCTATTTACCAGTGTTATATGTGCGAACACTGCGTCTAGTACACTCAACTGTCCGTTTCCCATCTGGACCACTAGAGCATCGATGCCAAATCTCAAGTCCCATCGATCTCTGGCTGACCTGACATGCCGCAGTGCAAATGAGGCAGAGGAGAAGCGAGAAAGAGGTACTGGATGCGCTGTGAAGGCGCCGTTCATGTTGATGTTATGCGCAAGGCGGGCAAGCTTCGTACTGAGATCGGGAACGGAGACGCGAATGGCGCGCAGTCCTTGCAGTCTCTGGATTTCCATGGTCGTCTCCTTAAGCTAGTATGTTCCTCCCGTTAGGTTTGGTGGCGGAGTCTCTTGGAAGATTGGTGTGGCCCTGATGCGGCGAACTAGGAAGGATTTGCTCGGATCGATCGACCTGCCGCGACAGACAAGTTAACGCGGTGCGACGATGTGGCTGACTGAACGCAGTGGAGCCACAAATTGATGAGCGTCGCGGGCTGATAATAATGAACAGCGCTGACCGTTTGCTGGAAGAAACTTCGACAAGTGACGCGAGGAGTTCATCAGGTTCTGGGTGCTGTACGGTGCTCGTAGAATCGGCTTACGGGTGACAAGAACGCTACACACTTGCGAGGACAAAGACGACCTCCTCTGTCAAAGCCGTGCATCCTTGCTTGTTACGGGCTTTGAAAAGATGCAAGCAACGGAAGACAGCCCGGCACTTGGTTTGAGAGGCTGATTGCGAGTTGCCTCGAAGGTCGAACGAACACAAAGAGCCCTGTAGCGAGGCATACAACACCACAACGTTGTAGTCTCCATCGTTTTGTAGGCTATCTGGACCGAGAATATCATGGAACCTCGGGAGTCTTGAGCAAAATGAACTCTAGTCGGGTGCAAGAAGTAAGTACTCTTGCGATGTCACTGAAGAATTCACACTGCTACGTGCTTTGAAGTTGCGGATAACAGGTGTTGTTACGCAACTTACCCGCAGATTCTCGAGCTTTTGTGTGTCGACAGGGATGGAAGAAGGAGAACCGGTGAGCTCATCTTGATCGAAGAAAGCCAGTTACATCTCTGCCAGGCAGGAAGATGGCCGAACGTGCTAGAAAGCGCCAGACTATCTTGCTGTGTGCTCCAAGGTTACAACGATGACGAAGTCGAGCCAGTATCGTTGTTCTACTGAGGCGAGGTCGTGGTGTACCGCGGTCATCTGAGCAAGACATTGGCACTAGCAGAGCCCAGATCAGGCACTTCGATAGAAGTGCATCGCAGGTGTGGGAAGTGTCAGTAATGATGCAAAAGCCCGAACGCCATCAAAACAAGTCCCGTATCTATACGCTCTACGTCGCGGATAGCTATAGTATTTGCGTTGCCTATAACGGCTTTAATAAAGGTCTAGCTCTGCGCAACCGCTATATCTATAGAGAAGTGTACCTTTATTAGACTATAGCAACGTGCGTCGTAATTAACTACTAGTATCTACGCCGGAGGAACCTAGGTTCTACCGCTAAAATACTTTAGGTTCTACCGCCGGGAGCTAATATTAATATTAGGGGTAGTACTACCTAACTTTTTAGTAATCTAAGGTTAAAAACGGATTCTTTAGAGTCGAATTAGTCTAGAAAGATATAAGTTAGGGTTAGGGTTAGGGTTAGGGTTAGGGTTAGGGTTAGGGTTAGGGTTAGGGTTAGGGTTAGGGTTAGGGTTAGGGTT